>CM077024.1:13697330-16197330 GCA_039090855.1 Macrothele yani | reverse complement strand
CATTTAAGACGTACAAAGAACTGTGACGTCAGTTCTTCACTGGTAGATGCCATAAGGTGCTTTTGAACTGTGACGTCAGTTCTTCAAGAGGAGGGATCTAACCGGTCAGCCCAACAGCAAAGTTATAAACTGTGGACGGGCTTGATTTGTCCAATTCTCTTCCATCTTGCTGCTTTTTGAACTGTGACGTCAGTTCTTATGGTATCATCACGTGGGGTTGTTTTCCTTGGACGTCCACTTCTCTTTCTGTCGCTACATTCACCTCTGCAACTCCTTCCTTTCGTTCGCTGAGTGTGCCGCTTCTTGTATTAACGCAGGAGGAACGTACTTCGGATAAAATATATTCACCTGCTTTTCCATTTTTACGCTTTCAAACCGTAGGTTGAAGAAGCGTATATGCTCCAGCTCTGTTCGTCTGTCTGTCTGTCTGCCCGCACGATAACTCGCGTAAAAATAGTTCGATTTCGATGAAACTTTAGTATGTGGTAGGGGACAACCAGGGGACGAACCGTATTGAAAATGGGATCAAAGTTTAAGTCATAGGAGTGGGATCCATTCCATCGGCCCTTATGCGTCATAACTTACACAAAAATGCTTCTATTTCGACAAAACCTTATCATGTTGTTTCGGAAGTATACTGAACCGGTTCAGTTGAATATAATCGAAATGGAGTCAAAGGGTCAGGGCACAGGAGCGATATGTATTCCATAGCCATTATCCTCATAACTTGAGTAATGGTTTCTGGTTTGTTCGAAAGCGTTTCATAATCAATGCATTGCATGATTTTACTAACTTGTTTTTAAACAAATAAGTCTCATTACGTGATTGCAGCTCTGTGTATTTAAAAAACATACGTTGATATGCTACATGGAACTATACGTTACACACATGGCTTCGCTTTCTTATTTTTCCAGATAAAAGCATAAATGTTCCTGGGGTTACACGTTGGACTTCCTTTCCGTCAATGCTAGAGAAATACAAGTATTTTATCTTCCCTCTCCATAAGTTTTTCTCTTGAAGGCACCTCAATTACAATTAATATAAAGACTGTGTCCTTCGTGCATATGCTCCTGGCTATTCACAAGGTTATAATGAACGTCAGTAATAACGCAGTGACATTTCCTTCTTCTTGAACTCTAATAAAGCACAGTGAGGGTAACTTTTATTTTTAATTTTATTTATTTCACAACTAAGTAACAAAATAAATCAAATTTTTTCTCTTATAATGAATCAAGCTGTCCTTCGGCAAAAAGCTGATTGCTATCATATTTTCTTAATATCTCTAACTCGGAAACATTCTCTTTTAATCTCATAAGTTTTCACCTTTCAGCTAAATAACATTTCACTTCTGATCGCCTTTTGACCATCTTGTACAATGAATGTACAATATTAAAAATTATTTTTCTACAGCCCTTGGGGTGTTCAGATCGAAAAAACAAAACAAAAACCTTTTTTTTTTAAATAGATATTAATTTAAAACCTATTAAAGGTTCGCTTAGCATTTGGCTCGGTTTCGTAAGGGCAAATGGAGCATAAATATATAAATCACTGTGACAGATTTTGGTGAGTTGTTTCTATGCCACTGAAAGAAATGGAGTTGCTGCCATGTCGTTTACAAGTCGTGAAGAGTGGTGATATATTTGGAAAGCTTTAAAATATCAAGCTTAATAGTAGAATGAGGTAAATCAATAAGTTTATCGTTTTTAAACAGAAATTTGTTAATTTTTTGTCAAAATGTTGAGCTATGTGCGATTTCTTCATATCACAGTTTCTTCATATCACTGTTCCTTCAAGCGGAAACCTTAGACCCCGTGTCTTTCGTCTATATACACTGAGAGATCATTTTATTATGACCACCTACCAAATACTACGTAAGTCACCTATTCGCCCTCAGTACAGAAGCTATCTCACGTGGCATCGATTCAATAAGATGCCGAAAGCAGCTAGGAGTTATGGCCAACCAAGCGGTGTGTAATGCGGCTTTCAATGCATTTATGAAGGTTATAAGTGTTTCCAAACGCTTGAGATGCCATTCCATAGTGTCCGACAAGTGCTCTATGGGATTGATATCAGGGGAGATGGGAGGCCAATCGATAGACCAAAAGTCTGTAGTGTGTTCCTCAAACCATTCCTGCACTGCATTGGACCTGTGGCTCGGCGCTTTGTCATATCAACAACATTGCTCGGTGTACAGTGTCAGCCACAATTCACGATAGTGTGTATCAGTCTTACGTTGTGCCACATGCATCAGGAATCTAAGTTCCTGCCAGGTAAACATACCCTACAACGTGCAACCGCATTCACCGGCTTGTACAGTGGAGACGATGAAGGATGGAACGAGCGCCTCTTGTTGTTTGCGCCAAATACGTTCATGACCATCCACAGGCCGCCCCGGTGGCGCTGTGGTCTAAGCGATGGCCACTGATCATTCGTCCATAAGGGGCCCGGGTTCGAATCCCGGTGAGGCATGGATGTTGTGTTTGTCTTACGGCACTGGCTCTCTCCCTTCCCTGGAACCAGTGACCCTAAATTAGGGACGAGCGACTGCTTATAGCCCATTGAGTTGCTCACGGTGGTCGTTAAACCTCCAAGCAAACGAAAAAAAAAAAAAACATCCACGGAGTATAGTAAAAACCGCGACTCATCAGACCAGCACACTTTTTTTACGCTTTCGAACCGTAGGTTGAAGAAGCGTAAACTCTCCAGCTTTGTCCATCTGTCTGCCTGTCCGCACGATACCTCACGTAAAAACGTATCGATTTCGATGAACTTTTAGTATGTGGTAGGCGACAACCTGGGTACGAACCCTATTGAAAATAGAAGAAATGTAGTCAAATTTCAGGACATAGGAGCGGGACCCATTCCATCGCCCTTATGCGTCATAACTTGACTAACAATGCTTGTATTGCGACAAAACTGTACTATGTTGTTCCGGAGGTATACTGAATAAATTCTGTTTACTATCGAAATGGGGTCAGAGGTCAGGGCACAGAAGCGAGATTTATTCCACAGCCATTATCCTGATAACTTGACTAATAATGCTTGCATTGCGACAAAACTTTACTATGTTGTTCCGGAGGTATACTGAACAATTTCTGTTCAATATCATCGAAATGGGGTCGAAGGTCAGGGCACAGAAGCGAGATTTATTCCACAGCCATTATCCTCAAAACTTGACTAATAATGCTTGTATTGCGACAAAACTGTACTATGTTGTTCCGGAGTTATACTGAACAAATTCTGTTTATTATCGAAATGGGGTCACAGGTCAGGGCACAAAAGCGAGATTTATTCCACAGCAATTATCCTCATAACTTGACTAATAATGCTTGCATTGCGACTAAACTTTACTATGTTGTTCAGGAGGTATACTTAACAATTCTGTTTAATATCATCGAAACGAGATCAACGGTCAGGACACAGGGGGGCGAGAATTATTCCACAGTCATTATCCTCATAACTTGAGTAATAACTGGAGTAATGATTTCTTATATGTTGGAAAGCGTATCATAATCAATGCATTGCATGATTTTACTAACTTGTTTCCAGTCATGCGACTTCCAACTTTCATTATCTTAGTACCAGGCGAGAGTTTTGCGCCGATGAACCGTGAGGATGTCGTCGGGGGTGTCTGTTATTATAGCCCATACGTGCCAGCGTGCGAGGCATGGTCATAACAGATACTCTTCCGGGTTCACCTTTTTTTTGTTTTGTTAAGAAGTCAATTGTTCAACTGTGATGCGTCCGTTGACCTGTACGAGTCTTCGTACCTGGCGCTCACCTCTCTCGTCAACGTTTTGTTGTCCGGTACAGTTTTATCTCCGGGTCGTTGTTTGACCATTTTCACGCCAGTCCTGATACACTTTAACTACGACGGGCCGGGAACAACCCACCAGTTCAGCCGTTTGGGAAATCGAGTCACCCGCTCTCCGAGTTCCCACAATCTGTCCTTTCTCAAAGTCCGGTAAATCCTTCCGTTTACCCATCACGCTCCGAATTTTACTACGTACTGCTCTACTCACACCTTATATATGGTATATCGGTCGACCCTCTCGGATATCACATGGTCAATATGCAGCATCCACTTTTCATAGGGGTAGTCGTAATTCAGTGATCACTCGGTGTGCAAGGAAGTCCACATTTACAAGAGATCTATTAAATTACCCAGGAATTTACGAGTATATCTTCGATATAATCTCTTGATCAATAAAAATTTGTTTTGCTTATGGGTTGGAAAATAACACATAATTTAAAACATTTGAGAACTATATCTAACGAGTATACGGTCAACCATACCGCTCCTGTGGCGCAGAGGTCAAAGCGATGGCTTCTGATCATTCGTCCGAGAGGGGTCCGGGTTCGAATCGCGGTGAGGCATGGATGTTGTGTTTTTCTTACGGCGCTGGCTCTCTCCCTTCTCTGGTACAAGTAGCCCTAAATTAGGGAAGGGCGACAGCTTATAGCACAATGAGTTGCTCACGGTGGTCGTTAAATCTCCAATAAAAAAAGAAACGAAAAATAGTCGCCCATATTGATTTTCGAACATGAGAGACACTACAAATTCTCACTTCGTAGTATTATGACAAAATAATGCCAGTATATAAACCATATGATGCAATTCCGAAATGTTAAATTCAGTTAACGCAGCTTCAATGCATAAGAGATACTTCTGACTCGTTGATTCGTAACTAAACAGCATCCTGATTCGTGGAATTAAATCTGACAAAATTTTTAATATGAGGTATGCAACTTAATTCTGGTCCCTGCCGCCCCCGGTTGCGCAGTGGTCTAAGCGATGGCCTCTGATCATTCGTCCGAACGGGGTCCGGGTTCGAATCCCGGTGAGGCATGGATGTTGTATTTGTCTTACGGCACTGGCTCTCCCTCCCTTCCCTGGAACCAGTGACCCTAAATTAGGGACGGGCGACTGCTTATAGCCCATTGAGTTGCTCACGGTGGTCGTTAAAACTTCAATCAAAAAAAAAAAAAAATTCTGGTCCCTAACCGCAAGTGATCATAGAACGTCGGGAAATGCAAATAGCTGTGTGCGATAATGGCTGATTGCAGCGCCTTCCAAAAGCTTTCCAGGCAACCGTAATCGCTCACAGCTGTAGTGACAGAAGGAACGAAAGTTGACGGGGAAATCAATGTTGTTCGAGAAGCAACATTTGAGGCACTGCCCCCTTTTTGCGTTTCAGCTGAAGAAAAGTGCCGCGGAAGGGCAGCAAATGATCTGTGCTGATTTGGGTGTGGCTGCTGTGTCCTACAGTATGTGTAAGAATTGGTTCCAGCGGTTTAAGCAGAGACATTTCGATCTCCGTGATGCATAACGTCCGGGAGGGCCACAGAAAGTTGAGAATGAGGAACTGAAACAACTGTTGGACGCAGATCCCTGTCGCGCACAGTCAGAGCTCGCCCATGAACTCGAAGTAACACGGCAAGCCATTGAGAAGGGCGTGCACAGGCTTGGACTGATTCACAAGGTGGGCCGTTGGGTGCCCCACCAACTCACAGCTGCGAACATGTCTAGGCGCTAACGATGTTGCCGTGTCCTTTCTCTCCAGATTCAAGAAGAAGGATTTCCTCCACAAGATTGTGGCCTGTGATGAAAAGTGGATGTTCTACGATAATCCTAAGCGGCGCAACTCGTGGGTTTATCCAGGTCAGCCTACCACCAGTACCGCCAAACCGAATATCCATGCCAGGAAGTTGTTGCTGTGCATATGGTGGGGTCAGCGCGGTGTCGTACACTATGAGTTGCTCAAACCTGGTGAAACGGTCAATGCTGAGCGTTATTGTCAGCAACTCATTCGTGTGAGTGACGCACTGGAGGCGAAAAGGCCATACACCGGCAAGGGCAGAAGGTTGGTCCTGTTGCTGCAGGATAACGCGCGAAAACGACTTTAAACACGATCATCGACCTGGGATGGGAGATTTTGTCCCACCCGGCGTATTCTCCAGACTTCGCACCGTCGGATTATCACCTCTTTCGCTCCCTGCAACATCACCTGAGTGATACGCACTTCACTTCTGACGAGGAGTTCCACACAAGTATTGATGACTTTATCAACTCGAAACAGCCCTCTTTTTTCCGCAGTAGCATTCGGCAGCTCCCTGACCGATGGTTCAAATGTATCCAACACGACGGGGATTATTTCCCTGATCAGATACGAATTCGATTTGATATAATTTGATGTCAACGTGTCGTGCCTGTGGCAGAGAATTAAGTTGCCCACCTAATATGTTCACCTTGAAAAAAATAATTCATTTTAACCTCTGGTTATGTTCAAAAGCTAAAGGAATCTTAATTCGTGGGGTATTCATGACAACATTTTAGGATAAACGACATTCTGGGCAATTAATCACCCAGAAATATAACACCGAATTCTTCTGCGTAATGAGCGTGCCTTTTTCATCGGTCCCGTCACGAAAAAATCTTCAAATCGGATTTTTAGAAATGAAGAAATTCAGGGAAGAACATATGTTTAATTGTTTCAAAGGAAAAACTGCGCACCGCTTCAAGCACTTAGTTTTCAACACAACTAATGCCACGAACTTCAGAGCAATTTTTTTCAGTTATATTTTTAAAAGCTGTAGTTACGAAGAGAAAGGCTCATTTATGCCGCAATGTGCATGACGAAAACTTCAAAAATTCTTCAAAAATGCACCCCTGGTGAACGTTATCTAATATAAGAAAAATTTTAAAATTGGACTTTTGGGAATAGGAATATCAGTAGAGCAAAAATATACATTTACGTATCCGAACATGGAAACTGTTGATCATGTGCTATTTTTTAGTGGGAAGCATGCATAAATGTTTACATTAGTGAACGGTGCCTTACAAAAGTAGATTTTATTTCAGTCGAGGTTTCAGACTCGCACATATAGTTACAAATGTGTACTAAACTGAATATTCGCTTGCTGTCACAGTAGGAAAACTGTGTTATTTTGAGCAGAAAATATGTATTAAATGCTTCCCATGGTATCTAACAAGAAACTATTTTTAGCCTGTTTATTAGACACACATATGCGTTTCCAAATGTGTACTCAATCTTCCTAGTGGCAAAACTGTAAGCGATAAAAAGCTAGAAATTATATGCGAAATATTCTTCATCATGAATGTTACCTGAAGCAAAAATAATTTTTCAAATCTGACTCCTAGGAGAAACGATATCAAGAAAGAGTACACCGAATGATCACTGAATTATGACTACCGCTATGAAAAGTAGATGCGGTAAGTTGAAAACGTGATTTGCGAGAGGGCGCTACTAGTAGACCGGCGTATCACATACACTGAGTGGCCACTTTATTATGACCACCTGACAGTTTTAAGCAAATGACCTATGGCTGCACGCTATTGCCGCCAGAGGGCGAGACTAGTATAAAAAGGGAAAGCTTAGTTCTTGCGACAGTAGTAGAGGTGATTTTGGGGTGACGAGATGGGTAAAAAATGCGATTCGACGGACTTTCAACGTGGGATGATTGTAGGAACTCGGAGCCCTGGAGCGAGTATCACCGAAACCGCCGCATTCGTGAAATGTTCCAGAGCAGCTGTTGTTAAAGTGTTTAAAGACTGGACTGTCAGCCAAAAAACTGGGTCTCTACATGCAACGTGTGGTCGTCATCGACTAGTGACTGCTCGGGCTGAACGGAGAGTGTCCAGACTGGTAACAGACAACAGAAGGGCAACAGTGCAGCAAATTACAGACCATCTTAATAAGGATCCCTTCAAATGATCTCTGCACGCACTGTTCGCCGTACACTGCATCAGATGGGATATGGCAGCCGAAGGCCTGTTCGAACACCTTTGCTGTCTGCAGTTAACAAGAGAAAACGTCTCCAGTTCGCACAGGAGCAGAGGGATTGGACAGTCGATAATAGGAAACAAACTATGTTGTCCGATGAATCACGTTTTCCGTTGCACCATGCCGATAGCCGAGTGAGAATTTGGCGGAAACAGCACGAAAGCATGGACCCCAAATGCATTGCTACAACCCTTCAAGCTGGTGGAGGCAACGTTATGGTTTGGGAATGTTTTCCTGGTATGCTTTGTGCCCTTTAATTCGTGTTGATCAACGTCTGACCGGCACATCATATCTAAACATCGTTGCGGACCAAGTGCATCATGTCATGTGGATGGTTTATCCTAATGGCGTTGGCTACTTACAACAAGATAATGCGTCCTGCCATAGTGCTGGTATTGTACAGGATTGGTTTCAGGAACATGCCGGTGAGTTTACTTTGCTTATGTGGTCCCCACAATCTCCAGATTTCAACGCCATTTAGAATTTGTGGAATGAAGTTGAACGAGCCATCAGACAGCTGGACCCACAACTCCGCAATCTCACCCTCCTGGAAAGGGCTGTTCATCAAGCATGGTCTCAGATTCCACAAACCACTTATATAACATATCGTGGAGTCCATGCCACGAAGAATCGACGCAGTATTAAAGGCAAAAGGTGGCTCAACGAAGTACTGAGGGAGTGGTCATTATAAAGTAGCCACTCAGTGTATGAGGTGTATGTGTAGCTGTCGATAGTAAAATTGGGAGCGTTGTGGGTAAACGGAAGGATTTATGGGACTTTGAGAAATTCGATATTATGGGAGCTCGGATAGCGGGTGCATCAATTTTCCAAGAGGATTAACTTGTGGGTTGTTCACTAACTGCCGTAGTGAAAGTGTAAGGACTGGCGAGAAAATGGTCAGATAACGACCCGGACAGGACAGCGAAAGGTTGATGTGAGAGGTGAGAGCCTGGTCCAACGACTCGCACAGGGCAACAGATGTAGTACTGTTAAACAGTCGACTACCTAATACAACAGGCGTCAACACGGAACAGTATCTGTCATGATCACGCCTCGCACACTGGCACGCATGGGCTATATCAGCAGACGACCCGGATGACAGCCTCTCTTAGTAACAGTTCATCGGCACAAAAGACTCGCTTGATGCAAAGATCATGCAAGTTGGACGTCGGATGACTGGAAGAAAGTGTGCTTGTCTGACTAGTCTCGTTTTTAACTCCAATACGCGGATCGTCGCGAACATATTTGGCGCAAATGACATAAGGCACTCGTTCCATCGTTCGTGCGTGGTCTTCACAGTGCAAGCCGGTGGGGACAGTTGTATGGTGTGGGGCATGTTGGTACCTGCCAGGAACTTGGATCCCTGGTGCATGTGGAACAACGTATGACTGGTGCCCACTATCTTGAATTTCTTTCTGACTCTGTACACCCAGAAATGTTGCACTTTTCCCCGAATGGTGACGATGTCTTCCAAGATCGCAATGCACAGAGCCACATGTCCAATGATGTTCAGGAATTGTTTGAGGAATATAATTCAGACTTCCAGCATATTGATTCGCCTCCGACCTCTCCCGACATCAATGCCATAGAGCGTTTGTGGGACACTATGGAACAACATATCAAGCGTGTGGATACACCAATCACCTCCATACCTGCATTGAAGTCCGTATTACAGACAGGTTTGTAGCAAGATACGTTCTGATTGTGTGAGGAATGAAGTTGTGTTGCAGTTGTGTAATGTGAAGCAAAATGTTGCTAGCAAGGTGGAGACTAATATGCTTCAGTGGTTTGAAAAAGTTGGAAGAAAGAGTGATGAGATGCTTGCTAAGAATATATTTTTGGCCCAACTGGCTTGAAGGAAAGACATAGTAAGACCAAGAAAGTCGTGGGACGATCAGATTCTGAGAAAAAGATTATGAGTATGAAGTATAGAAAGTCTTCCTTATGGCGTGTGATGGATGTCAGTGAAGCCCAAGTTGAATGTCAAGATCGCTGCAAGTGGAGAAGTTTGATACAGCAAGAGTAAGTAAAAATTATTTGGTAGTTTGTATTTCTTTGTGGAGACAACCTCTGAATCTCAGAGAACAGCTTAGTAATATGTGAGTGATATACAGGGTGTCCCGGAACTTCGTGTACAAACTTGGAGAGGAGGTAGAGAACAGCGTTAGGAACCAGAATTAAATAGGGAAGCATGGGCGGAAACGTCACCATCCCATGAGAAAGAGACACAAAGACACAGTAAGGCCACAATACAGAAAGCAGTGTAAAACGCTTTGTTACGCAACAAAAGAGTACAATGTAGGACTTACAAGCATCACAGGAGGTGTTCGAAATTGCGCCCATTGGCATGGATACACGCATGACACCTACGCGACATGGATTGGCGAACATTGTCGAAGATACCTGGCGTTTCGCGGATCGTAGCAGCAGCGATGGAGATTCGTGCCACCAGGTCCATTTCAGAATTTACTGGCGTGTCGTACACAATGCTCTTCATGGCACCCCAGAGATAATAATCAAGAGGAGATAAATCAGGTGATCTGGGGGCCATTCGACGGGACCGCCACGCCCAATCCACTTGGTTCCAAATGTCCGATCCAAATGATCACGTACGCACCTTTCGTAATGAGATGGCGCCCCATCATGTTGCAACCACATTCCGCGTTGAACATGTGCGGGGACATCGTGCAGCATTTCCGGAAGAACCTCCTGAAGAAAGACGAGATACTTGCGAGCGTCCAGTCGAGGTGGTGAAATGTATGGCCCGACAAAACTGTCCGCCACGATACCCACCTACACATTAACAGTGAAGCGTTGTTGCACGCGGCTGGTGGTGGCGTTCCGTGTGGTTTGTCTACGGCCCACATGTGCGCGTTGTGCGTATTGAACACCCCATCACGTGCAAAGGTTGCTTCATCACTGAACATAACAGCACCGACTATCGTTTCCGCCCATGCTTTCCTATTTAATTCTGGTTCCTAACGCTGTTCCCTACCTGCCCTCCAAGTTTGTACACGAAGTTCCGGGGCACCCTGTATATAATTACAGACAGGTTGGTTAGCCATAACTCTGAACAGCTTCCGACATCTTTTTGAATCGATGCCACGTCGAATAGCTGCTGTACTGAAAGCGAAAGAAAGACCTACGAAGTATTTGGTAGGTGGTCATAACTTATTTATCACTCAGTGTATATATTTGCTCTTAGGCGGAACATTTCGGATTACGTGGAAAAACAAACTACATACAAAATCGTCTTCGTAATACACAGTTGAGTCACGTTATTGTAACCACCAGTTAATATCCAAGGTAACCGTCGTGTGCAGCGCCTATAGCAGCTAGACGGGCTGGGAGTGGCTCAATAACGTGCTGGAAGGTGTTCACAGGTATGTAGAGCCATACTGACTGTATTGCATCTGACAGCTGCTGGAGGGTGCGCGGTGAAGAATCCATAGAGCGAACACGATCGAGGTGGTCCCACAGATGCTCAATTGGGTTTACGTCTGGGGAATTACGGGGACAGGGAATTACGGGGACAAGGAATTACTTTGAAGTGTTCATCGTGCTCTTCCAACCACTCTCCGAAGTTTCTAGCTGTGTGACACTTCGCATTGTCGTTCTGGAAGATCCTATATGCCACAGGAAAGACAATCAGCATGTATAGGTGTACGTGGTTTGCAAATATGGATTCATAAAGAATTCGGTCCATAGTGTCTTCCACAGGTAGGAGTGGACCCAGAGAATGTCACGAAATCATTTTCCAAACCATTACGCCGTCCCCAATAGCCTCTCTTCTTCCAGCAATGATTGAAGAGTGTTTGTTCTCCGATGTTTTTCGCCCTATACGCGAACGTCTATCCATTCGATGAAGCAGAAAACGTGACTCATCGGAGAAGACAATCCTTTGCCAATCAGCGGAGGTCCAATTCCGATTTTACAGTGCAAATGTAAGCCTTTTCTGCCGATGCAACTTTGTTGGCATAGGTGCCGCGACCATCCGTCTGCATTGGATCACCATACACAGGAGGGTTCACTAAACTGTCGTTTTCGACGCACTTTCGGTAGCCCCCTGGTTCATTCAGCCAGTACGTTGCTCCACTGTAGTGTGTTGATCAGCTCTCACGTACCTTCGCAGCTGACGTTCACCTCTCATATCAATGGCACGTGGTGCTTCGCAGTTTTTACTTCGCTTATTCGCAATGGTGCCATTTCTCCAATGATGAAACACTGTGACCACAGCAACACACCAACACTTCACGAACTGCACGGTTTCAGAAATAATGCCACCCTTGGCCCCAAAGCCGATCATCATCTCTTTTTGGAAATCTGATAAATCGCTCCTTTTATGCATGACAGTAACGAGTGGTATGTTTTCAGAATGCCTACAGCACACCTTATATACCCTCCAAGCCAGCTCACGACACGTTCCTTCTCTCGTTGACTACGCGCTGTTGACATCAAAAGTAGGAGGGGGTCACGATAATGTGACTCGACTGTGCAGAAGGCGTGGAAAAGTAAAAGAATTATTTCTTCTGCTTTGTGAAAGCACAACACTGCCTATAAAATAAACGTTCTTATTTTTATGAAATAAGAGCTTTTATCTGGTTGTAGAACTTCTTGGATCTCGAAGTGCATCGTATATCGGATATTTTCGGTTTTTTGTAGTATTCGCATATGGTCTACCTACATACTGAGATACCTTGAAGATGGGACCAAGCCTGAACACTAAATCTATTCCACACTGAAGAACCAAAGCATTATGTTCACCTACCTAATGCAATACTTGTCCTCCACGACAAGCTGGTGAGGCATAGGCGCTACGAAATTTCTAAAAGTGTTTTATTGTATCTGGTACCAACACTCTACCAGCTGATACTCCAACTCTTGAAAGTTGCTTGGCTGAACCGCCGTGCATCGGATTTGCTGTTCCAACATAAACCACTGACCCTCGACTGGATTGGGAATTTCGAGTCAGGACAGTACTTGTAAGTTTTCCTTATGTTCCGTGAATCATTCTCGAACAATCAAGGCAGTGTGACGTGGGGCGTTATCCTTCTGAAAGAAGGTACCACCAGCGGGGAAGACACCGTTTCCATGAAAGGATATTCCAAGTCTGCAATCATGTTTAAGTAGGTGGTAAATGTCGTAGGTTGATGCCCGCAAATGATTGAACGAGGGTTCCCCAGCAGAACCCTACCCGAAGCATTACATTTCCTTCACTGGCTTTTTTTCATTCCACGGTGCATCCTGGTGCCAACACTTTCCCAGGAAAACGACGCACACTTACTGTGGTGACGTCTACATGGTGCAACGGGAAAGGAGATTAATTGGGCCAGACGACCTTCTTCCAATAATTCAAGGTCAACTTTGATGCTCGCGTGCTCACTATAGGCGCTGTCAACGGTGAACCGAGGTAAGCATGGGCCCTGGGAGCGACCTACGGCTGCACAGCCCAATTTTCAGCAGGGCTAGATGCACTATGTGTTGTGACCCATCACTCCCGTCACCAGCGTTCAAATTGACTGTGAACTGCGCCACAGTATCCCTTTTGTTGGCTCATACCATACGTCGCTCACCTCCAGCATCTATGAGCCGTTGTCGGCCCACACCTTGTCAGCGCTTCGTGGTTTTATTCTCCTCGGACCATTTTTTCAAGATAAGAATCACAGATGACTGTGACCCACAACTTTCTGGCGGTTCTCGGACCATTTCTTGAAGGTAATAATCACAGCTGACTGTGACCCACTCCTTTCTAGCGGTTCGTGGTTCTCTGTCCTCGCATAATTTTTTGAAGGTAATAATCACAGCTGACTGTGACCCACACCTTGCCAACGCCTCGTGGTTTTATTCTTCTCGGCCCATTTTTTGAAGATATTAATCACACCTGACAGTGACCCATACCTTGCCAGCGGTTCGTGCTTTCACTCCTCGGATCATTTTTGAAGACAGTAATCACAGCTGATTGTGAGCCACACCTTGCCAGCGGTTTGTTGTTCTCTCTCCTTGGACCATTTTTGAAGGTAATAATTACAGCTGAATGTGACCCTCACTTTTCCAGCGGTTCGTGGTTCTCTCTCCGCGGACCATTTTTTGAAGGTAATAGTCACAGCTGACTGTGAGCCACACCTTGCCAGCGGTTCGTGGTTCTATCTCCTCGGACCATTTTTTGAAAGTAATTATCACAGTTGACTGTGACCCTCACCGTGCCAGCGGATCGTGATTCTCTCTCCTCGAACCATTTTTTGAAGGTAATAATCACAGCTGAGTGTGACCCATACCTTTCCAGCGTTTCGTGGTTCTCTCTCCTCGGACCATTTTTTTAAGATAATAATCACAGCTGACTGTGACCCGCACCTTGCCAGCGGTTCGTGGTTCTCTCTCCTCGGACCATTTTTGAAGGTAATAATCCCAGCTGAGTGTGACCCATACCTTTCCAGCGGTTCGTGGGTCTCTCTCCTCGGACCATTTTTTGAAGAAAATAACCACAGCTGGGTGTGACCCACACCTTGCCAGGAGTTCGCGGTTCTCTCTGCTCGAACCATTTTTTGAAGGTAATAATCACAGCTGACTGTGAGCCACACCGTCCCATCGGATCGTGGGTTTCTCCCTCCTCGAACCATTTTTTGAAGGTAATAATCATAGGTGACTGTGACACACACCAGGCCAGCGGTTCGTGATTCTCTCTCCTCGGACCATTTTTTGAAGATAATAGTCACAGCTGAATGAGACCCACACCTTTCCAGCGGTTCGTGGTTCTCACTCCTCGGACCATTTTTTGAAGATAATAATCACAGCTGACTGTGAGCCACACCTTGCCAGCATTTCGTGGTTCTCTCTCCTCGGACCATTTTTTGAAGATAATAATCACAGCTGACTGTGACCCACACCTTATCAGAAGTTCGTGGTCCTCTCTCCACGGACCATTTTTTGAAGATAATAATCACAGCTGAATGTGAACCACACCTTTCCAGCGGCTTGTGGATTTCACTCCTCTGACCATTTTTTGTAGGTAACAATCACAGCTGACTGTAAGCGCCCCAGAAGCCTTGCCCTCTCGGAAATGTTGTGACCCAGTCGTTTGGCCGTTACAATTTGGCCTTTGTCAAACTCACTGAAGTCTTAATCTAGAAGTTAGAGGAGGAGAGATGTTACCTGGACTTCCTCGAAAACTGTAAACACGGTTAAGTGACCCCCAAATTTATCCGATTCAAAACCACTATTGCAACGTGTTTATCAGTTTATTCAATTTTTCTAACAATTTGGAACGCAGTTTTAGGTTAGACGTTCCTTTTTCCAGCTTGAAGCCCCCCCTTCCCCCTCCGTGGTGGCGAAGGCTTGAACTCTGTATTTAAGTGACAGCGTCTTGTGTACTAAATCAATTCAACGGATGTTTATTATCTAAGAGTCTATTTATTACTGAAGTCCATTGCCTTTTGCATCTGATGAACAAGAATAACACTGATTAACAGAGCTCGGTATTATTTATACTTCTGCAAGACCTTTTCACGCGCTGTCGTTTACCTACATTTGCTTCGATTTTCATAAAGACGCACTGGTCATAATATTTCGGCTCTTAAATGTATTTCAGGAAACTGAAGTCGTTCGCCAACGGTTCGTTCGAGAAGAACAAATCAGCAAATTGATAAGTCGTTCGTGAATGATTCTTTAATGAAAGGAATGCATTATGCAAAGAGTCGATTCCCGCAGGTAATCGGTCAATCACGTTTCACTGGACATCAAATGTTTCACTGGGTGTATTCCTGCCGGAAAAAGTAACCTTATTCGAAATCTAAAAATGCAATAAAGTTCTTTAACTTTTGAAACCAACCTATCTAAAAACTAAGAAAAAAAAATCCTTTAGTTTTATACATAACCTTAAACTGAAAATCTTTCATTAAACCGGAAAGAGTAAACGAAAAACACAAACGTTCCGGCTCATAGCCGATTTACGACACGCATTCCCTGCGAAAATATTTCGCTGAATATGTTGTTGTTTTTTAATTCGAGGTTTAACGAGCACCGTAAGCAACTTAATGGGCTATAAATAGTCGCCCGTCTCTAATTTAGGGTCACTGGTTCCATATAAGGGAGATAGCCAGTGCCGCAAGACAAATACAACATCCATGCCTCACGGGATTCGAACCCGGATCCCTTTCGGACGAATGATCAGAGGCCATCGCTTAGACCACTGCGCCACCGGGACGGCCTGAATGTGTTAACAAAGGTAATGCAAACGGATTGTTTTAATGAGTCGAATCAACAGAACCAGTCTGCTTATCAGAACAGAGCGTAAGAACCCTATCCAGGGTATCTGGAGTAACGAGTCGTAACCGTCCGTGTGCTCGGAGACCTGCCCAATGCATGGGAACCTCCCAGAGCTATCTGGAATTTCTTATTTCTGACGTCACGTCAGCACTCGAAAAAAGGTTTCGGCATTAGGATTTTCGAAATAAGGATGCATAAGCTGTGTTATAAAAATTTTAGGGGCGTATATAGAATTTTTTTCGAGGGAGGTGGGGACGAAAAGTGGGAAGTTTTGAAATCCACCAGAACAAAATTAAAGTGAATGAAAAATAGCAGACAAAATTAAAGCATTTTTCTTTCTTAAATGTAAATTGACGCATTTTATCAAATCGGAGAATTTTTTTCCAATGTAAGTAGCATTTTATCCAAAAACATGAAAAAATGAAACACTTTCGGGGGGCAAGGGCCCCTTGGTAACCCCCTCCCCTCCCCTTCTAAATTGTTTGCCCTTTTATCCGCCTCCTTTTTTTTTTTTTTTTTGATTCGAGGTTTAACGACCACCGTGAGCAACTCAGTAGGCTAGCCCGTCCCTAATTTAGGTCCACTGGTTCCAGGGAAGGGAAAGAACCACCGCCTTAAGACAGACACAACATCCATGCCTCACCGGGATTCTAACCGGACCCATCTCTGACGTATGATCAGAAGCCATCGCTTCGATCTCTGCGCGATCGGGGGGGGTAGTAATATTCGTCTTCATCGCAAATACTAAGCATCAAACCTAAACACAAGATAGGGTTTGAAAGCTTGAGAATTAGGCTTGCTACATAATTTCTTATGTAGCAACTTAATATATGATTTTTGTATGTCCTACTATGCAAAAATTTGAAATTTGTTTTCCTGAAATAGTATGTTGTATTCGTTCTTAAGATGCAGGCAATATTCCGCTCGCATAACATAACCAAAAACGTTATTCTAATTTATTATCTTTAATCTTAAAAGCGTTTCTCGCACTTGTACTTGTGATTTAACATGCATAGCGCTGCACTATGATGTTACGATGTTCAGTTATATCTTCTTTTCCTCTCTTCTGAGCATGGACTTCAAAGTTCAGAATACGATTCTGATGAAATCACATTTTTTTCTTTTTTTATGCTCCTGCTTGATCCTAGCAAACGATATCTCCAATGCAAAATAAAAAAGTAAGAAGTTTTCAACCAAGCGAATAGGAAACATTTCATGTTGCAGTCATAACGTCAACACTGAAATATTTATTGCTCGTGATATATGAACACATCAGATTTTTGATACATATATATTGAAGGAAAATAAGCGCATTTTATTTCACCCAGGAAACTGTCGTGATTTGCAGTTTCTCGCAAGCACTTCAACTGGAATCAGAAATGTTTTCCGTTATAAAGAAAATCTTTCAACATTCATTTCTTGCTATACTCCCGGGGAGAAACATAATGAAGCTAAAAAGGATTTAAAATGCGCCCTCATGTTTTTGTAACAATTTTTGTCTGTATGAAGAAATGCGAAACATTTCTTGTTTGAAAATGACATGATGTGCACATCACAGAACATACAAGAATATACTATTTTCTGATAAAAAGATATACGATTACACTGTAAAAAACAAAAAAGATGACACCGAGTTCTCGGTTGTAATGAGCACGTCTTTTTAATCCTTTCCGATGAGAATAAAATTTATCAAATTTATTCACAGTCAAAGGAACCGTTTAGAAAAAAATCAACCGGATTTAAGACATCCAGAAATAGAAACATTCACTTTCACCAGCGGTTAAAAGGTATATTAGGAAAATTAACAAGTGGCACACAAAATGTTTCTCATTGTAGAAGGACAGTAGCAGAGGCAATGAGATTTTCAAAATGAACAGTAAATGGAAGAAATATTGAAATAAATATGATATAACTCCACGCTTCCTAGCAGAAGAATTTTGCTGAAAAGTTCAAATTAATTTTGCTTAATCCTTTAACGACCATAACGCCCGAAACGCCCTTACACCTAAACTACCACGACCGCCCGAAACGCCCGTTTAGAGTGATAAGGACTTCCTATCCCAACCTGTTCTTTGAGTTTACACTGCCTCTACGATCGAGTTTCTCAGAAGTAACATTCAGTCACAATTGTTGTATCTAAACAAATAAGGCGTTGACACAGGAGTTCAGGAACCTGGTCGCTAAAGGGTTCATAGAAAAATTCAAAATAAGCAAACAGCATGGTTTTGCATGCAAAAGTTATGCTCAGCAAAAAGAACTTTCCAAATACGTCTCCCGAAAGCAGAGAAAGCGAGAATTTTTTATTTTTTATTTTTTTTTATATTTAGCCCCCTACAGAGGAAAGGCTGTGTATTATTTAAAGAAAATAATGCTCCCCATCTCGTAGCGAACAGCATACAACCTAAAAGAAAAAACACCAAATAGAAATCATCGCGCTTGGTGTGCCACGTCGACTGTTTGAATAAATGAAAAAACAAACTTCTCAATATAGGGATTTCAGAAGCGGAAATGCAGCTGCAAACGGAAGTACAAAATTTCCATCAAGCGACCGAACTGTGAACTGTAAAAACCCCTAAAGTACAAACCCCAAGTGTTCTACAATGTAAATCGTATCCGGTGTTAAAATAATTTTTAATCGGACGTTTAGAGGCAGAGATCTTAAGGAAAACAAACTGTATATTTGCGTCCCTAGCGGTAAAATTGTGCGTCATTTTAGGAAAGAAATCCATAAAAAATGTTTTCATAATTAGTAGTCTCTGCCAGAAAAAAGAAATTTTTTAAACGGGTTTTTAGTCCCGCAGATATCGCTTCAAACAACCGGTAAACAGAAGCCTCTACTGGCAAACTTGTGCTTTAAGAAAAATTTGAAATAATATGAGAGATACTTTCACCCCTGAAACGCTCACCACCAAAAAAAAAAAAAAAAGTTTTCAAATCGGACTATTAGAAGCAGAGACATCGACAAAAATCAAATGTACATCTACGCCTCGTGGCGGAAAAACCATGTAGTATTTTAAGCAGAAGCTGTTCTCAAAAGGATTTTCTATGTGAGAGGAATGGGTTTGCGAAAGAATATTTTCAATATAGTTTTCAGAAGCTTATACACTGCCTGACAATTGCTCAGGACGGATGACAATAGCAACCATAAAATGGAAGGCAGGAAAATGTGGAAATTAGCATAAGTTCGGGATACAGTAAGACGTGTTGTGCGTATGCAAATTTTGGATTGCCGAACTTGTTCGTGACGTCATAGCGCTGATAAGAGATATAAAGGATTTGACGTGTATTGACCGTTGTTGTTCAAACGCAAAGTTGAAAGGGAAAGAATCAATTGACGAACTTGCAATTTTCCGTATGTCTTCCCGACATCACCTAGATGATTTTACGCGTGGCCGTATTATTGGCAAGATTGAAGAAGGACGAAAAATAACAGGTGCTGCCAGGGAGTTCGACGTCAGCCACAGTGTTGTTTCAAGGCTTTGGAAATCATTTCAAACAAATGGAGAGTGTAGCAAACGTCACGGGGGAGGTCGTGTTCGCAGTACGACACCTGCAGAAGATCTGCACATAGTGCTATCAACAAAAAGTCACCGGCGCAGCACAGCTAGTGAGGTAGCAAATCAGTTTATGGCTGCTCCTGGAAAGCGGATCTCCCGAAAAACTGTCGCCAGACGTTTGCATGAAGGAGGACTATACGCCCGCTGTCCTGTTGTGTGCATCCCATTGTCCAGACGTCACCGTACCTCCCGTTTACAATGGTGCCATCAACATCTCTATTGGACTGATAACGACTGGTCTGCTGTCTTCTTCTCAGATGAGAGTAGATACAGCCTATCGTCTGATTGTCGACGACAACTGATCTGGCGTGATAGTGGTACTGCATATTGTCCAGCAAACATACAGGAAACGGACCGATATCCGACATGTTGTGCGATGGTATAGGCTGGCATCATGATCAATGGCCGTACGTCCCTCTATGGGCTTCCAACTGGGACTATGACTGGCCAACGATACACTAATGATGTTCTGCTACCTCATGTTCGCATGTTCCTTGGTGCTGTCGGTGATAGATTCATTTTCATGGACGACAACGCAACATGTCATCGAACAGTCGCTGTCCAGGAGTGTCTTGAGAGCGAGGATATTCAACGCCTCGTATGGTCAGCACGTTCTCCAGAAATGAATCCCATTGAAAATGTGTGGGATGCTTTGGGGAGGAGTCTTGCTGGTCGCCAATGCCCTCCAATAGACAAGGACACCCTCATCCGTGCACTGACAGAGGAATGGGATAAATTACCCCAACAGCTGCTTGATAATGTTGTGCAAAGCATGACACGACGTGTGGAATCTTGCATCGCCCTCCATGATGGCCATATCCCGTATTGACATCTTACGCCGGAACGCCTGCGGACGGTAATTACACATTTTTCACGTTTACGTATTCTGCACAAAATGGCCTGTTTGTCCCTTGAACACGTTCCAAAGCCTTCTGGATTTCAGAACACAATAAATTGTCTTTCTTGTAATGTGCTAGCATTCTGACATTATTTTATTTCACTTGGCATCCAACCGCACTTATTTTTTTATGCGCTATATAGCCGTTTATGATCCGTCCTTAGCAATTGTCCAGCAGTGTATTTTGCTGCAAATACCTCAGAAGAAGACATAATTGCGTACGGTCCGTGGTAGCCAACCCGTTCTTTACAAAAAATTGGAAGTTATATAAAAAACATTTTCCATTAGGAGCTGCATCCGATGCAGAAAGAGTTTTTCAAATATGTCTTTTAGAAGCAAAGATATCGGGGAAATCTCAATTTACCTTTAAGACCCTTAGCGGAAAATCTTTGCATTTCTTGAAAAAGATACTGTACCTAAAATAGACATCGTTATAAATGCATCAAAAGGACGAAACAATTTTTTCAGTCGGATATTTACAAGCAAATATATGGAATAAAATACATTTTGAATTCGATTGCATCTGCATTTACGATCTGTAGCTGCGAAGTTGTGAGAATCGTAAAACACTGGAATTCAAGGATCATCGTTCTCACGTTTCAGGCTTTCCAATGCAAAAGGAATTTTTCAAAGCGGACTAACAGTTGCACAGATATAGTGTATACAGACGGACGAGCAAAGTAATAACACAATATTTTTTTCTACAAAAGTCGTGCTAACAAGTGGTGTGGAATCACAGCAAATTTCTGAAAATAACGTGAGACCAAGTTACCGGTGGATCTTTTACTTCTAACAAATTTCCTCTTTCAAAAATTTTGTTTTCTAATTACGGAAAGTTCAGTATTTTGATAAATTCACAAATTGTGTTATTTTTTGTCTTTTATGCCAGTTTGGGGTTTTAACAAAGGAATTTCGAGCCTCAATTTGGATTTTGCAATCCTTATAGTTAGGTTTTTTTTCATACGTACGAAGTGGAGGATCGCATACTATTTACCTCTGGTGGAGATCGAGTAACTTGGAATCCAAGAAAAAGTGATACCTAGAAACACGGTTACCACATGATCATGTTTAAGGTAGAAATGAAGAGCACTCAATGGCATTACGATGAGATGTTTTTCGCTATCAATGCGATTTCATTAAACATATTGTCTACTGTAGGAGCTCATTATTTTACTGAATAGGTTTAAAATTATTTAATTTTTTCTATAGGAGGATTTATATCTCAGATTGCATTTATTCTTCATCACGATTTTTCAAAGCAACTCAATGTTATGGAACACAAAATTCATTTTTACCGACAGTAACTTTCAGTTGTGTTTAGAGGTGAGGTGAAATGTACGATTTTTTACAGTGTTATTTCATTAAACCCCTAAAATGAATTTATACAAATTTTATTGTTTCCGTAAGAAGCCTTATTATAAATGACATTTCTTTTTCATCATATTTCGAAACAACAGTGTTTTAAGAAGGTGAAATGCACTGCTTCCTAATATTATTTTAAATGTCAAATTTACCCTTGATAGCTATAATGGCCTTTATGTTAAAGGGTTCACAGACTGATGAACGAGTTTATATGTATTACAACGTTCAAAACGTTCCGGAACTTTTTATAGTAAAAAAGAACGAGTACTTATAATTCCTGTTTATGCGGTATTTCTTTAGAATTAGTTACCCTGTGCAACTATGCATTTTTGCCAGCGCTCATAGAAAGATTTAAATGCAGATTGCAAGCCTTCTTTTGCTACATGATGCAGTGCCTCCGTCGCAGCTCGTAGCAGTTCTTCGGAACTCGAGAAGCGTTGCACCTTAAGCAAATTCTTCATCCGGGGGAAAAGAAAAAGTCACACGGGGTGAGATCAGGGGAATAAGCTTGTTGTGGAAGAAGGGGAATGTGATGTTTGGACTGGTAATCGGACACCAGGAGGGATCTGTGAGCCGGCGCATTATCGTGATGTAGCACTCATGAGTTGATCTTCCAAAGATCGGTTCGCTTGGGTCTCACTGATTCTCGGAGACGTTTCAGGACGTTGACATACTCTTCTTTAGTGACTCTACGACCATGTTGAAGGAACTCCTTGTGTACGACCTCCTTGCACTCAAAGAAAACTGTTAGCAAGACCTTTCCTTTGGAGCAGTCAGCCTTGAACTTTGTTGGTCGAGGTGACGACGGTGATTTCCACACTTTTGACTGTCGGATGGGTTGAGGTCGTAAACTCTAGTTCGACCCATCGCACTCTCGCCGTACGCTGACTTAATCATTTGAAAAGTCTCAGCGAAAGATTTTCCGAGCAGAACACAGAATTTAACAGTTGAACGCTGTTCAAAATTCGACAACGTTGCCTTCGCGACGGAGAGCCTCGAATGCCTATAATCACGAACTACGCACATACGCTGTACGTGTTGGATCTGGATCAAACCGGTTCTGTCTTATTGGTCACATCATGATCTTCGCTTGCTCAGCGGGGAATGACGTAATTCACTGACATTTGACAAACATTCAAAAAGTTTCGGAACTTTTTGATCGTAGTATGGCATGCAAGCGCATATACGATACTTCAAGTGTCCGGATTCTTACGGTAACACAATACACAACACACTGTCAAAAAAATTCTGAATTTCACGAAATATCTTCCGTGATTCCTTTCGTGATTAACGAAGCATATTTCTTATACAACCTTTCCCGTCAAATTAGGAAAAGAAACCAGATTGTCACTGATTTTTCGTACTCCAGGGAAATTCTGAATTTTCAGAAACCCTTCCGCAATTTCTTTCTTATATTGACGGTAAATTGCCGTTTTCAGCATGTCCTTCTGTAAAAAAAGTCATGTTATCGATTTGTTCGTCCGGACACCGTATCTCCGCAACTATTTATTAGTCCGATATAAAAAATTCGTTTTGCATTGGAGTGCTTGAACTCTAAAAATGATGATCCTTGCATTCAGTTTTTCTTTCCGAGCACAACTTCGCCAATGGAGAGCGTAATTGCAGGTGATATCGAATTCAAAATATATTTTATTGCATATATTTGAAAAAATTATTTTTTCCTTTCGATGCCATTCATAACAAAGACTATTTTAAGCACAGTTTCTTTTTCAAGTAATGCATAGATTTTCCGTTAGGGTGTGTAAAGTTAAATTGAGTTTTTCGCAATATTCCTGCTTGTAAAACTCATATTTGAACATTCTTTTGCGTCGGGAACAGCTTTTCATCCTAATATATGAAACGCTAAGTTGCGACGACGTGTTTCACTTTTTAAGTCCTCATAGCAACAACCGAGAAGCAAATGTTTGCGACGTCATGCTTAATTTTTCGTGTTTCCGTGCAGGTGATGTCATCACCTACACGCGCACAGTGCACGCGTGTATCACTTTGTTTTGTTGTCATAGTAACAGAAAACAGAGCTGCTGGTATGACGTCATCTCATCCAAATCATTCTCACATGACATCAGAGATGCGTTACATCATGCGTTGAACTCTTTGAAATAGGAAAACGTTATGTCAGGAATTTTGGTTCTACTTTACATATCCTTGATATGCTTTATTACGTTGTTTAACATGAAAAGACGAACATTTATATTCCGGTGTTAACACAGTGTTATCCTTAACCGTTCTAGTTTAACGTCTTGTTTAGATCTTTTTTTCTTTCGTTCGAAGTTAGAGTTTGCTTTTTTTTTCGAATGGTCGAAGCACACAGTTCTAGGTTGTAAGACGTTTTACAATATTATTATTTGTTTCGCTACTGCAGGAATTATTGTAAGTTGAAAGTTTCCACTTACTTCCCGAACGACATACACCGATATGCCATTACATTATGACCACCTACCTAATAAGCTGTAGGACCCCCTTTAGCTGGCAAAACAGCGGCGACTCGGCAAGGCATCGATTCGATGAGGTGGCGATAGGTATCCTGGGGTATCTGGTACCATAATGTCAGGAGCAGGTCCTCCAGTTCCCGTACATTTCTGGTGGGTGGTGTTTCAGCGTGAACCTCTACTCTAAGTCGAACTACAAATGTTCGATTGGTTTCATGTCAGGTGAATTTGGTGGCCAGGGCATTAACACAAAGTCACCAGCATGTTCCTCAAACCACTAATTTACTGTGCAGGCAGTGTGGGTGACATGGCGCATTATCGTGTTGGCAACGGCCATCACCAGCACGGAACACAGTTGCAATGAATATGAATCGGCGAACTTGGTCCGCAACAATGTCTAGATACCTGATAGCTGTTAGGGAGTGTGCTATTGGGATAATAGGGTCTAAAGTGTCCCAAGAAAATATCGCCCACAGCATAACACTACCGCTGCCGGCCTGCTAACGCCCAACAGTGCATATCCAGGTGCCAGAGTCTCCGTTCGTAATCTGCGTATCTGAGCTCGGCCGTCTACGTGATGCACCAAGAATCTTGATTCGTCACACCAGGCCACTTTCTTCCAATTAACCACGGTCCAATCTCGATTATCTTGGGCCCATTTCATGCGCTGTTGGCAGTAACATGCAGTGAGCATGGGGACCCGATTATGTCTTCGACTACATCGGCCCATGCGCAGAAAGCTGCGATTGAACTGTGTGCTGTGACACATTGCTCTGATCACCACAGTTGTAGCTGCATTGATTTGACCCACTGTGCCCCTGAAGTCGCTGTGAACAATGCGCGATAGTTTCCTCTCCCATCTGGCGTCAGATAGCTGCGGACGGCCCACGGCTGGACGACGGTTCGTCGTTTGGCCATGTGTGCACCACTTTTGATACGTGCTCACTACAACGGCACGTGAAAACCCCACAGGCTGCGCGGTTTCCGAGATCGTAGGCGCCGTGCCATCACAATTTGTCTTTTATCAAACTCCGATAATTCAGCAGCTTTTCCCATTCCAACTCCAAACACTCTACTAACCGAAAGCCGGTCCTCTGGTTGTGTATATACTGCTCTGTGAACTTCGCCTGCGCCATTGTTCAGTCTCCAGCCGCTATCATTTCTCTTGGGTGGGGGGTGGTTATAATGTAATGGGTCATCAGTGTATTAGTATCGATAAAAATATCGTTACTTTCAGAAATGTGTCAGTGAATGTTACTAACGCATAGTGAAAATAAACTGTCGCAGATTAAGTGAATGGTAGACATCAAGTCCGATTTTAAAATGAGGATAAGGTTTTTACTCAGAGCAAAAAGAATAAAGTGACACTTCTCACGACCGTAAGGAAAATCTTAAATCGATGAGAATGCTGCTAGATGGGCTTGGTCATAAGTTCTGAACTTCTTTTGAGCGGTAACCTTTCCCAAAGATAAAATCTTTAATGGTTGCTTGGCGCCTTCTCCTGGGTTTCGGAAGAACACTTCCACTTGTGATTCTTCTGTGCGTCAAATATAAGTGCTAATGGGGAAGTCACTGAAGCATGAAGAAACAGTGTTGCGTTTACCTAACTTTCTTTGCTTTGGCGTTCGTATTCTCGAACTGCTAATGACCACGTTACTCTATGTTTCTCTTTCTTTTACTCACTTCTTTGTCTATTATAAAGAAACAACGTAAATCTAACCAGTTCTAGATATCATTAAAACATAAGTGTGATGATCGATTTTACCACAATCATCACACTCGTGTTTTAATGTTTTAAGGTAAGCGTTTTAAAAATTTCTTGTCGAACAACCAATGCAGTCGTTTAAGTCTAATAAAATAAAGAACGGTCAGGATTTGTATGACTGAGAATGACTTACGATAAAATCCAAGTGTTTCATTGTTTCGAAATGTAGAAATCACACGGTTTTAGAAACTTTACAATAATATGAATAACGGGCAGCACCAATCACATGTAAGCTTTACACTTTTGTAATATCAATTTAACATTATAATGTAAGTCAATTAGTAATCTCTCACGATTCCATCTTCTCGCTTATCACAATCATCACCCTCGTTTTTATTTAACCTTTGATAGTGGCTGCCCCCCCCCCCCCCGCGCAAGTGTCACTGTAACACCATTAAGCACAGTAAATTTCCCAGCATTTCAAACACGACGGATGATGCATTTTTCGCGGTGTGTGTGTGTGTGGTGGTTGCGAAGGGTAGGGGGGGGGGGTAGAAGTCAGGAAGTGTGTGTGCAAAAGTAATGGTGGTACCTAGAGCTCTGTAGTTTTAACTTTTTAAGTAATAAATCTAAAAATGCGTGTGATGCTTTGTCCAAAACTATAATAAATCACTGCAAGAAATCACCCTCTTACACATTGCAGATCTGCGGCTGTTGTAAATAAATGTTGACACCCGTCGTGCACGCAATACTAGGTACCTGACCGTTTTCCCATATCCTCCACGGGGAATCCCACTGTGGTCTCTCGCTTTACCTCAGCAGCGCAGAGAAAGAAGGCAATTGGAGATCAACTATGTTATTTACAACACATTGCAGAGCAATCGTATTACAACCCGAAGTCAAAGAGCCGAACGCTTTCAATCTGTAAGACATTCAGTGTTTTAAAAGGGAAACTAGACATTTATTTAGGCAAAGCTAAATATATCTTAAAGCAAAATATGAATATTTGGGTTAATTATTGTGCGTGTTCGAATTTTTTCATAAAACTATAACTGACAGCTTCAGTACGCCCCTTCGTTACCTGCGCCCCCCCTCCCGCAGCTCCAGGGGAGTTACGCCACTGACCCTACTGTTAGTGTTGCCAAAATATATAAGGAAAATAAAAAAAAGAAATCTCAGTGATAATTAGCGAAATTTACGTAAGAATAGGAACATTAAAAGAAGGTTAAATTAAAGATATACGCCATGATAAAATTTCGTAATAAATATTGAGTGGTCGGAAAAGTCATGACGTTTTTTAGCAATGTTTTGCAAAGGTCATTTATTGATAGAAAGAGCAAAGATCAATAAATGATGTAATGCCCGTTTTGTTCGATAAACTTTTGCTATCTTTCAGTGAGCTGCAGAATGCCTCGTTCATAGGAGGACCTGTCTTTCGTGGCGAAAAACTCTACAAGGTGCTGATTTACAGCCTCATCTGAATTGAACGTTATACCACGCAAGGACTGTTCAAGAAAGCGAAACAAGTGGGAATCTGACGGCGCAAGGTCAGGCGAGTATGCTGGGTGTGGCAACACATCCCACCCAAGCTCCAATAATTTTTGGCGGGTGATCAAATTTGCGTGTGGTCTCGCGTTGTCGTGATGGAACACAACACCTTTACGATGAACGAGCTCTGAACGTTTCTGGATGATGGATTCGTTCAAACTGTCCAATTGCCAACAGTACACATTCGAATTGATTGTTTGGTTCCGTGGTAGGAGCGCAAAAACACGACACCTTTAAAATCCCATCACACTGAGATCAGAACCTTCCGCTGATGAATGTCTGCTTTGGATGTCGTTTGACGCGAAGCAGCATGTCGGGACCAAGACCGTTTTTGCGCAGCACATTGTTGTACACAATCCCCTTTTTGTCACCAGTTATCAGTCGCTTCAAAAAAGGATCGTTTTTCTCACGTTTAATGAGCATATCGCAGATGTTTATACGCGCTGTCAATTGAGCTTCTTTAAGTTGATGAGGAACCCACACATCGAGCTTCCTTACGTATCCCAGCTTCTTCAGGTGATCGTGAACGCTTGAATGATGGATGTGCAATGTGTCTGCAATCTCTCGAGTCGTGTAACGTGGGTTTGACTGGATCAATGCCTTGATTTGGTCGTCATCAATCTCGGTTGGCCTCCCGGACCAAGGAGCATCATTGAGGTCAAAATCACCAGCACGGAATTATGCGAACCACCGCTGGCACTGACGTTCTTGTAGAGCATTATCCCTGTACACTTTACGCAACTTTTCACAAGCTTGACGCGCGTTCTTCCCTTTACGGAAGTAAAACAGTAAAATATGGCGAAAATGCACAGTTTGGTCTTTCATCTTCAACTAGATGTCAAATCACCACAAATCAACCAAATCGCTCACTATTCCTTTTATACTACAGCTAGAACTGACTCCTGTCGAATGGCCTAGCGATAACAGAGCTGTGCATGCCTTGAGTACTTCCAAAACCGCCCAACCGCCATCGGGTGACACAATACGTCACGACTTTTCCGACAATCCAATAGCAGCCTACGCAGGAACCGAATGGGAAAACCATTAACTTTAAACTTTGCTTGAAGTTATCTGTATTCTTTGTAAAACTAACGTGAAAGAACTACATTTGTGTCATGCGTATATATGGACTGTTTTTAATATGCTGAAAACTTTGGAATATTTAGGATAAGGCTAATATTCAATTTATTAAACGAAAAAACAGGAAAACATTTTGATACATGCGAAGGTCTACAAGCTGAATTTTCGCGAAAGAGTGGAAGACATCTGACAGAAACCACTCAACATGTAATTTGAAAAATAGAGAAGGAGTTGACATATATTTGAGAAAATCACGGGTCATAAAGTGTTGGAAAATCTATGCAAACGATAAAAATGACGACATGTGAGAAATGTGTATACCTGCTCAAATTCTAGATTATTCTTAAAGAGTTTGTCCTTCTTCTTCTTCTTCTTCTCGGTTACTCAGTCCAAGGACTGGTTGTTCAGTAGATGTACTCTGTCTCTCCATACCTCTCTATTCTCCGCCGTTCTCTACAAGTCATAGTATGTCCTAGTATTCCTTAGAGTAATTGTGCCACAAAACCAATCCTTGGCCGTCCTCTTCCTCTCTTGCCTTGAACTTTCGCTTCCAAAACTTTTAGAATCGGACCGCAATGTGTGTCCCATCTACTGTATATAGTTCTTCTTCTTTAAAATGTTGATCAGATTCCTGAGTTCTCCCACTCTCTCCAGGACCTCTTCATTAGTTTTTCTATTAAGCCAGCTTATTCCCTCCATTCTTCTATAGCTCCACATCTCACATGCCTCCAGCCTTTTCGCTTCAATCTTGATTAATGTCCATGTCTCAGAACCGTAGAGAGCTACTGGCCAAACATATGCCTTTAAAATTCTCTTCATCAGTTTTAGATCTATATTTTTGGCTGTCAGTAGTCTTTGATTCTCTCTAAAGCCCGTTTTGCCATCCCCAGTCTTATTCTAATTTCTTTTTCACATTTCGCATCTTCGGGTCAAATTATTACTAATTATGCGAAATGTGAAAAGGAAATTAGAATAAGACTGGGGATGGCAAAACGGGCTTTAGAGAGAATCAAACACTACTGACAGCCAAAAATATAGATCTAAAACTGAGGAAGAGAATTTTAAAGGCATATGTTTGGCCAGTAGCTCTCTATATAACTGTCTTTGTCCACCTAAGACAGTTATATTAGTCTGCATACTAGGAGGAGTAGCGTGAGAACGACAACGGTGCGTTGAGGAATGGCAATTCTTGCACCAACTAATTGGACATTAACTGAAAATGTTCTGAATTATTTTTTTTGTAAATACTTCAGATGTTACAACCAAAAGATTTAATCTCAAGTCCTAAAGAGAATATCATCCATTTGCCCGGATTCAAAGTTAATTTAAGGGATTTGATCACGGTAAATCAGTTTCAAAAAGGTGAAAATTATTGTTTATTTTCGAGGGGTTCGAATCAGCTGCATGCAAGCTCCGCGTTTACCCAGAGCAAGGCTTCGTGTATTAACCTGTCGATATGATGTTCTCATGGAAAAACGTTTCCAGTGAACTATTCTAGGCCCTTGTGTTCGAACCCGTAATCAGAATAGTGATATCAGGGGGCAAATTTCATCAGATTTGTACAGTAACCTTCCCGATGATATAGTGGATTCAACGCATAGTGACGTGAAAGAGCAAATTTCATCGAAAGTGTACAGTAGCCTGTTCAGTTACATACTAGATTCAATAAACGGTGACGTCACAGGGCAAATTTCACCGGAATTGTGCAGTACCCTGTTCAATAATATCGGCGATTCAACGTATAGTGACATCAGAGGCTACATTTCATCGACATTTTGCAGTGACCTGTTCAATGGCATTGTGGATTCAACGTACAGTGATGTGAGAGGGCAAATGTCGTCGAACTTTTACAGTCACCTGTTGACTGACATCGTGGATTCGGCGAGAGGCATGAATAGGTCCTGGAGCTTCACATCGTGGAAAAAGTATTTTACATATGATGGCATACGACAAGGTAGCATGCTAAAGCATCGATTATACATAAATTCATCCCTGAAGCAAAGTTCTCAGTATAAAATTTTGCAAATATATTATATTAATATTTTCGCATTATATCGTTCAATTAATCCATCGCAAAATACACTGCCTCACAGAGAAAATGCCACGCCATGAAGGAATGCTTGAAAACAAACCAAACTGCACAGACAGATAGCTAAGTAGGTCCTGAACAAATGGTTGACTTGCCACATACAGACAACGCTCCAGTGGTCTAATATACAGGATCATCAATAAGGAGAGTGGTCCCCATTTCGGGGGATACAGCGTTGAATCCGACGTGGCATCGAGGCAGTGAGAGACTGAATAGAGTCCTGGGGTATAGTGAACCATGTGGTGTTGATCCGAGTACACAGTTCATCTTCCTTTTGGAGGGGGGGGGCGGGAGGATAATCAACCGACGTCCAATCGTGTCCCACAGATGCTCGATGGGCGAGATGTCGAGAGATCGTGCTGGCCACGGAAGCATTCGCACACGGTGTAAAGGATTCAGGCTGATCCAAGCTGTATGCTGCTGAGTGTTATCCTGTTGAAAAATGGCGTTTGGGATGCCCTGCAGATACGGTAGTGCCACGGGCCGCAGCACTTCGTCAACATAGCTGCGTGCCGTCAATGTGCCCGTAATACGCACCAACGGTGAGCGGCTGTTTGGCGCTGATAGCACCCCACACCACGATTGCACGTTGCCGGACCGTGTGGCTCTCAACAATGGGGGAGGAATCCGCCCATTTGCCATGTCGCCTCCAGACTCTCTCACGGAGATCATCCGTGGTGAGACAGAACCGCGATTCGTCTCTGAGCACTACACTGTTAAATTCGGCACCCCACGCAGCTCTGCAGCGACACCATACCAAGCGGTAACGACGATGGCTCGCTGTTAAGGGTTGCCTTCGCAACGGACGGATGAACAGCAAACTAGAAGCAGCCAATCCACGCGACACTGTCCGCGTCAATATCGGAGCATCCAAGCTTCGCCGTTCAATCCGCAAAATGTCACCCTTTGTTCCCTGTGGGTCCGCTACGGCATGACGTCGGATGCGACGATCGGTGCTCCTGGACGTCTGTGTCCCTGATCCTGTCCCCTACGACGCTGCACAGATCTTTTCTGGGACCACTGTCTCCAAATTCGACCGACGGTTGTGGCATCACGTTGCGTTTCTTCCGCAATACGACGCAAGGACCGTTCGGCGGTACGAAGGACTACGATGACACCTCTCGTGAACTCATCCATTTGACGAAATCGCTTTCGACGACGTTTTAACGGCATTGGCACCCCTTGTTCGTTCTCCAGACCTGTTCACAGCAGAACCACTCACTTCTAGCTTCCGTGATGACGTCTCGACTGATGGCCTCACGGACTGGTTGTCTTCATATATCCAGCTCGCCGTTCGTGCGACTGACTTGCAAATGCAATCATTTGCATAACTTGTACGTGTGCACCCACCCTGCAATTTACATGGAGCTGCGTTCACGTCTCCGGGGTGTGGTATTTTCTCTGTCAAGCAGTATATTTTATCAGATACTTCGTAAGATACTTTGGAACGCTGTCGTAGGAATGTGGCGGAAGTGGCGGCCTGTGAGGTCGATTATCAATGGACAGCAATTCTGGTGAGTTTAGAGGCCATGGAAGAATGTCTCCTCCCATTATATTGTCGCTTGTAACATGAGCAACGTGCTGACGGGCAATGCCTTAACACGAGGATTTTGCAACTACTGTGTCTTAACACGATTGTGATTGTGCAACTATTGTGTTCTCTACACGATTGTGCCTTAACACGGGGATGTCTTAACACGAGGACGGTGAACGAAGCTGTTTTGTGAGTTTTCCTCCTGTTATTTGCCAAGCTCGAACGACTAGGAAGAAAACAAGCTGCCCGGACCACTCGAACTCTGGACAGAGGCAGAATTCCAAAACCTATTGATATGTTAATTCAGTTGATGCTTACATCCCTTTTAATTTTCAAATTGAAAAATTTATGAAATTTTGAAAATGCTCTCAATATTTGGATTCTATTGTTGCGCGCAGAAGTGGATCTGTCGTCAGTATTTCGTAAGCCATTCTGTTTTCTTACATCCACATGCTGGACCAAATTACCCAGCACAACGGGAAATTTGTACTTTTTATACCAGGTCGTTCGGAAAATAATGGCCGATTTGGATGGCAAAATGAAAGAGACATTCCTCATAGCACACAACCTTGTCTTATTGGAAATAGGTGCCATCAGCAGCCACACCCTTTTACCAGCGAGTGACAAGCGCTTCAATGCCATTCCGGAAGAAATATGGCTCCCTGAATGCAAGAAAGTCCCGGAATACAATTTCGGCCTCCTCTCGGTTTTTGAAAGTCCTGTTCTTGAGGTAATTGCTGAAATGCATGAATAAGTGGAAATCGGCCTTTGCCAATTCCAGCGAGTAGGCTGGATGTGGGAGGATTTCGAACCTCAGTTCCTGTGGTTTCTGCTTCGTCATTTATGGTACGGGTGGTCTCGCGTTTTCATGGAGGATGATAGGAAACTTCCTGCTCACCATAGATGGCTGTCTGGAACACAACTTCTGCTGCATTCGGTCAATTTCTTCACGGTATGTGAGTGAAGTTATTCTTTCACCAGTATTCAAGAACCTGTAGTGCATCACACCACAATCTCAACAAAACCTTCTTTGGCGTCTACCATGGTTTAGATGTTGTTTCGATAGTTTACCATGGTTCATGCGCTGTCCAAATCGCTTACGGTTGTCCTATAGTACCCGTTTTTTATCACAGGTTACAATGCGTTCAAGCATGGGCTCCTTTTCTTTGCGAAACAGAATGTTACTGCACATCTCCAACCTTTGTTGTTTTTCATGCTCGCGCAGTTCGTGTGTGACCCACATACCGAGCTTCTTGACCTTACGAATATTGGAGATGTTTGGAAATGGATGATACTGACACACTGTGCTGTTTAGCTAGTTCTCTGAGGTCGGGCGGATTCACCTCCACATTTACCTTCAAAGCGTCGTTATCAATAACCGAATGTCTCCTTCGCCCCTCCTCATCTTGTAGGATTGGGTCACCGGAAAGAAACTTTTCAAACCACCGACAAACACTACGTTCAGTTGTTGCCTCCATGCCCCCTATACCTCGACCACACTACGGTAGGTTTGTCCCGCATAACAACCCAACTTGAACCCATGAAGCAGAATCACCTGCAACTAACCCCTTTCTAACATGTTGTATAGACCACTCTCATACGATTGGCAAAGATTGCAGCTCAACCAATTATGGGAGGGTATGTGGCGCTTTAGTCACCCTTCAACTCGTAGGAATGTCGCTACGAACGTGTTGGTCTGCATGCACGGTTGGCAAGTTCAATGTGTCAGCTCAGAAAATCGGCCATTATTTTCCGAACGAACTGATTATTATTTTGATCGTGAACTACCTATATGTTAAAATGAGGATTGTTTAAAGAAAAAACTCGCTTCCGCTGCACGTTTTGCAGCGCTATTAGAACAAATTGCAACCCTTCAGTTATTGGCTCCGCACTAAACATATTCAGTGAATCAGTGGCAATTTGCACAATGAGACTGCTACCATAAGAGCAAAACTGCTCTTATGGTATGTACAAGTTTTCGCCGCCCTCGCTAGCGGTCGTTGTGGAGGTCTAACCGGCCGGCGACCCGTGCTGCCAGTTCGTAAAGCACGGCGGTCGGTTATATTCATTTGCGGCACTGTTTGTCAGTCATGTTTGATTTAGGGAAAAGAGCGAGTGAAGCATACGGTTCAATATGTCAGGCGTATGGCGCAACGGCTATGGGTGAGAAGACGTGTCGAGAATGGTTTGCCAGCTTTAAGAAAGGTGATTTTAGGTTGGAACACAAGACACGTGCAGGTAGATCGCAGGAACTCGCAGGAGAGGAACTGGAATCGCTGTTGCAAGAGGATGCAACACAATCGACCACGAAACTGGCGAAACGTCTGAAAGTGGCTCAATTGACAGCGGTATGGCGTCTACAGGCCTTGGGGAAGATCCAGAGGATTGGTAAGTGAGTTCCGCATATTTTCACTGAGCGTAATATTGGTCAAGGATTGGGCATCTGCATGTCGTTGCAGAGGAGGTTTCAAGGTAAGAATTCCTTGTGGAAGGTTATCACCGGGGATGAAAAATCGGCCTCTTGCGACAACCCCGTATGCAAGCGCTCCTGGGTCGACCCAGGCCATCCATCAACATCAACTGTAGAACAGGATATCCACGAGGAAGAGATGCTGTTGTGTGCGTGGTGGGGTATGCACGGAGGGCTGTACTTAGAACTGTTGAAAGCGGAAGAAACAATCACTGCACAACGATGTGGCGATCAGTTGATGAAATTGAACGTCGCAATCGAGCAAAAACGCCCATGGACAGGTTACGGACGCCGCCCAATCATCCTACTCCACGATAATGCCAGACTACATGTCGGTGCCACCACGAAATCAACACTTGAACAGCCACACTGGGAAGTTTTACCGAACCAGGCTTACTCCTCGAAAACTTGCACCTTCGGATTTTCATCTGTTTTACTCTATGCAACATGCCCTAGCCAAACAGCGGTTCTCAACAGTTCCAGAGGTGGAAACATTTGTCACTGCGTTCTTCAGTTCAAAACCCGAGTCGTTCTATCACCGGAGCATTCGCTTGTTTCCTGAAAAATGGCAAAAGGTCATTGATGCTAACGACCAATATTTCGTTGAATAAATGGGTACTGGTTTCCTGAATGTTCCTGTCTCATTTCTCCTTAAAACGGCAAAAACTTTTTCATACTTCTAATATTTGTTTGACTTTCTTTTTAAATTTCATAGTTCTCAAGTCATTCAAACTTATTAAAATATAGACTGAAGATACAAAGCATTATAATGAGGGCGTCTTTATGCGAACTGAAGCAAATGAAGGTAATCAACGGCTGATGATTTTTTTATTGATTGTTTAAGGGCCACCCTGAGCAACTCAGTGCGCAAAAAGTAGTCGCCCGTCTATAATTTTCGGCCACTGGTTGCAGGGAAGGGAGAGAGCCAGTGCCGTAAGACAAACACAACATCCATGCCTAACCGTGATTCCAAAACCGTAACCATCTCTGGTGAAGGGTCAGAAGCCAGCTGTTTGACCACTGCTTCACCGGAGCAGTTAGCGTGTTGGCACAGATTGAGATTTTTAGTTAGGCCATACCTCAGCTTTTTTTTTATTGGAGGTTTAACGATCAGTGTGAGCAACTCAATGGGCTATAAGCAGTCGCCCGTCCCTAATTTAGGGTCACTGGTTCCAGGGAAGGGAGAGAGCCAGTGCCGTAAAGCAAACACAACATCCATACCTCTCCGGGATTCGAACCCGGACCTCTTTCCGGCGAATGATCAGGAACCATCGCTTACACCACTGCGCCACCGGGGCGGCTATTTTAGCTTGACCAAGTCAGACGGAAAAAATTGCTGGCGCTGATAAATATCAGTATTATAGACATGCTTGATAATTTTCCGGGTAAACTACTAACTCACCAGTGATCGCAGCAAATTTTTATTCGACACTATATAAGAGATTCAAAAAGTCTTATTTTAAAAATTCTTTTTGCATCAAATTGATGTAGCAACAACTATGATGGTCCGTGCACTGTTTACTGTTTTGCAGCTGTAAATTAATGAGATTTTCAAGACTACATGAACTTTATCGTATGTTAGTTTAATTTCATCTCCTTTTCCTTTTGTTTTCAAAAATAAGAAAAAGGAAGAAAGAAAGAAAAGGCAAAACTTGGCATGCAGAAAATTATTAACAATCCTAAGACTGTCTGCTAATTTTGTCATCTTTTCGCCCTTAGCGTGAGCGACGACACAAAAACTCTTTCCTTTCCATTTTCACAATGTGAGGCAGAGTTCGTAATTACAAGATATATCTCAAATAGGAACTCTTTAGAAGCATAGCTCTTGGATGATTCTTTATTTATCTCACGAAACTACCCATTCCTGACAAATCCTCATGCTGGTTATCTGAGGATTAATCGCTTATTTTCTCTTTTTTCATGTCATGACCTCAGATCTGCGCTTGACATTAAAACTTGTTTCAAGGAAAGATTTCGGTATCTTACGATTAATTTGAGCGACATAAAAAAAGATCAAACCGTTTCAGCTAAAAGCGTGTTGTATAAAACATGGCTCATGTATGTGTATATCCTGTTGCTCTGCAAGCAGATGTAATTCTTTTTAACTCCTATTTAATATACAAAGTATACTTTCTAATAGAAAATGTTTGTGCATCCACATTTTTAGTAAAATCCAAATCAAGCCAAATGATCAAATTCTAAGGAGCTAGTTTTATATCTTTAATCCAATTAAGCTAAATTAATGAAAAATGATATCATTTAAGGTACAGAGTGTCCATAAATGAAATATGCAATTGAAAAAAACTACAATAAATAACAACTTACTTTAAAAGTCAAAACACATGGTAACTATGAAACTTTTTTTTAAATGTCAGTAGGCCTCCACGTGTGCTCCGTTGGTAGCTCGCAGGGTGTTTAAACGGTAGTCCAATTCAACGCACGTACGCTGTACAATATCAGGTGTAACAAGCAGGAAGGCTGCAGTAATGCGTTCATTGAACCCAGTGATAGATGTAACCTTTTTCTTGTACACAATACCCTTAATAAATCCCTAAAGAAAAAGTCGCATCAGAAGAACGGGGTGGTCATCCATGCCGTCGGAGCCCCACGTCCAATCCAACACCCTGGTCTAAAGGTCCAAAGACAGTGCGGAAGTACTCCATCTTGCTGGAAAATGATGTCTTGAAAAACCTGAAGTTGTGGAATTGCGAATTGTTCTAACATGTCCAGGTACGTTATGCCAGTAACGGTTGGTTCAGCGAAAAAGGTCGCCCCGGTGGCGCAGTGGTCTAAGCGATGGCTTCTGATCATTCGTCCAAAAGGGGTTCGGGTTCTAATCCCGGTAAGGCATGGATGTTGTGTTTGTCTTACGGCACTGGTTCTCTCCCTTCCCTGGAACCAGTGACCCTAAATTAGGGACGGACGACGGCTTATAGCCCATTGAGTTGTTCACGGTGGTCGTTAAACCTCCAACCAAAAAAAAAAAAAAATAGGGGCCCTATCACTCTGTCTTCTATTAAACCAGCTCAGACATTAATCTTCGGGCTGTCATTCACGCGTGCTACAACCACATGGGGATATTCCGTGCCCCAGATTCGGCGGTTATGATTATTCACTCTGCCAGAAACATTGAATGTCGACTCATCGCGGAAACAGATTCGTGAAAGAAGTGTGGGGTTTTCGTCAATGCGATTAAGCATGTCTACCGCAAATGCTTTTCGACGTGGGCCGCGGGTGGCCCAGTGGTCAACGTTCGTGACTGCCACGGATAAGACCTCGGGTTCTATCCCAGGCAGGTCCGCCGTGCGTCGAATAGGCACGTTAAGCCGTCGGGCCCGGGCACTGGCCCCCTGATAATAAATAAGGGCGTCTTCCTCCCCCTTTCTACCTCGCTTCCATGTCATTTTCCTATCGGGCCCTCTAGCCCAAATCTCCTAGCTTTCTATTTCTAAGGGTTGTTTAAGACCTGAGGTAAGACACTCCCTTCCTAAAATCCTCTACATATGATATGATCTGATCTGATCTGCTTTTCGACGTGGTTGATCATTTGTTCGAAGTTTTTGCGCTAACCGCACTTTCTACGCATATGGGCGGAGACGTTTATGCAAAATCTTGTGAACCGTTGCTCGCGGTATTTCGAGTTCACGACTGGTGTCTCGGACGGACTTCTTCGGGCTCCTTAGATAAGCCTTACGCACGTCTTCTACCTTTTCGTCCGAAATGAAAGGTCTCTCAGTGCTTTTGCCTTTCTAGACAGTTCCCGTTGCTTTGAATTTATTTACATTGTTCGGTGCTCCTTTGTGTCGGCGGTTGTCTCTTGTACTCCGTTCTGAACTAACACTGAACAGTTGTTAGAGATTTTGACTCCGCAAACTAAAACACTCACGCTGGTTTCTCACTGGGGAAGCCATGTCCATTGTATTGATTTTTCATTGCATGAGACACCTCTGGCGCCATCTACCATCTGACTTAACAAACTTTACACTTGCCATGTCTCTTGACTTTTAAAGTAAGTTTTTTTTTCTATCATACTTTTTAATAGCGTAGTGAAGTTGTATACTTCATTTATAGACACCCTGTATTTCTTTCACAAAAAGAAAATCCCTATTTTTTTTCAATTCTTACCTAGTGCTTAAGATAAATAGGAAGCTTCAGTGGAAAGTCTTGATGTAGCTGATGTGCGCGTGTGTAACCTACATGAAATACAGGTTTTATGCTAGTAGGAGAGCATGTGTGTTTGTGAATGGTGTTCTTTTAAACAGGTATATTTGCTGTAAAGTTCAGATAAGACCTTGTAATGTCATCATACTTATTCGATATACTTGCGTATCAATGCATGCGTCATGCCAAAATGTACAGTACTTGTTTATGTGATGGCAATTCCAATGTGTGTGTAGGTTGCTCTATTCTGATGACACAGCCCAGTCGACGAAAAGCAAAAGTAAGTTGCAGATTAGGTTGTCTAGGATGCACGAAGTTTGTATGAAATTAAAACAGTATAAATAAAGGAAGAACAAAAGTTATGGATTTTGAGAGAGGAATTGTAATATTTGTACTGAATGCACAATCAGTTTAAACTACAGAGAGTTAAACGATGTGCATGAGGCACCATACGCCCGCCGAAGTGCCAAAACATTATGATCACCTGCCCATTATGACGTTGGTCCAACCCATGCAGCTGAAACACATATTGCACAGCGATGCATGGATGCTACAAGATTCCTAAAGGTGTCTTGTGACACCCGGTACCAACACTTTACCAGCAGACCCTTTTACACTTGTACGTTAAGTGACTGAGAAGCCGCAGATCTGATTTCGTGTTCTAACACAAGCCACATATGCCCGATTGAAATGATGTCTTGCACATGTGTAGACCAGAACAATACCTGGAAGATTTTCAAGTTGTACCTTCGTTCTGCAGAATAATGCGCCGTACCACATTACTCGGATTGTTCCAGAATGGTTCGTGGAAGATGTTCCGACAACCATTATCGAACGATTCAGGTAGTGTAGCAAGGCGCATTATTCTGCTGAACGAAGGCACAACTGCATGGAAATATGGCTGCCATGAAACAATGAACCTGATCTGCAATGATGTTTAGGCTAGACCCACATGTGATTAGAGGTACGACCTGCTCAAAAGACGAAATGACGCCGAAAGAGCGTCCTGTTCTTCTGTTTGAGTTACGACAGAAGTGACCGCGTGGTAGCTCTACTTACACGCACAAACCTCACAATTCACGCCCTCGCCATATTGAGGTTTGTTTGGAATTCGCCGTTCAAACTTAACTTTCTCGTGTCCAAAATGTTGCACCAAGTGATGCATCAGTAATATTTTCATGGAAACAAGTTAGCGTCATCGTTTTAACAACTTTTTATGGTATGAAGGACGTGGGAAATACACTGAAGAGCAATTGAATTAGAGACAGCTGGCGTTATGCAAATGTGGCGCTGTGGGCGGCCTTGAAAACGGAAACGACATGACGTATGTAGCGATCCGACAATATGAGGAGTGATGCGACGGGAATCAGTAAGAGTCGGACGCAGTTTGGATAAGACGAAGGATCTAAGCGCATTTGACCGTGGGCAAATTGTCGGGGCCCGACGAATGGGTCACTCCATCTTGGAAGTCGTTCAGGTACTGGGATTTTCACGAGGCACTGTGTCACGGGTGCAGCGTGAGTACATCGAATTCGGTAAAATCATCCCGGCAAGGGCCAACTGCCGTGGACAACAGCGTGGGGATGAGCGGGGTCATTGTCGTCTCGCTCGCATTGTAACAGCGGATAGACGGACCACAGTGCAAGAAATCACTCGGAAAATTAACGCTAGTGCACAAAAACGTATAAGCAGCCACACCATCCAGAACCATCTGCTCGCTATGGGGTACAGAAACCATCGTCCCACGAGGGTACCGCTGCTGACCGCACATCACAGGGTGCAAAGATTAGCATGGGCGCGGGAACATCGCCACTGGACCCTAGACATGTGGGAAAATGTTGCCTGGACTGATGAGTCGAGATTCACGTTGGTACATGCGGATGGCAGGATAAGAGTACGGCGTAAACCACATGAAGCGATGGATCCTTCTTGCCAGCAGGGTACTCTTCGAGCTGGTGGGGGTGGCTTTCTCGTCTGGGGACTGTTTACATGGACTGAAATGGAACCCCTGGTACGTGTGACATCGTTCCTCACAGGTCAACTTTACCGGGATATCCTGAACGACCATTTGCTCCCATTTGTGTGTCTTCAATATCCCACTGGGGACCTCATCCTGCAACAAGACAATGCACCGTGTCATCGCTCCAAAACTGTATCCGAATGGTTGGATGAACACTCCATCGACGTGACCTCGCTTCCTTGGCCAGCTAGGTCACCTGACCTCAATCCCATCGAGCACATCTGGGAAGCCATCGAGAGAGATGTTCGAGGCTCTGATCCCAGTCCATCAAATCTTCGTGAACTGTGGGAGCTTGTTCAGGGATCGTGGATCCGTATGGCTTCCCAACGCTTCCAGTGTCTTGTCGAGCTCATGAAGAGACGAATGGCCGCCGTCATCAGGGCGAAAGGTGGTGCCCTGATTTACTAGGCAGGCATCTCTAATTCAATTGCTCTTCAGTGTATTTATTCTTGTTGGGGATGCCCAGAAGTTCATTTTTTCAACTTTCCGCATTTACAGATTGTCTAGTATCAGTATCGAAGTATTTAATAAGAAAATTGCGTAGAATTTAAATAAATAGCTAAACTGTTAACTGACTATCAGCAAGTTTGAAGAATCGTACTCTTGAAAAAAGAAACTAACAGAGGTCGTAATAGCACGGTATGCTGTACGAACATAAATGCAGTGTATATACTGTAGATCTTAGTGGAAAATATGAAGACATGAAATATGTCACTAGTAGAATAACAGGAGTACTTAACACATGAGAATGAAATAGAGAACCGTACACAACATCGCATGATGCAAGTGCAAAAACAAAAGTCACTAATTTAGATTATTACGTTGCAGAGATATTCACACTTCAGAACACACAACAGCGATGCAAAATTCATCTAGGCCGCCGTGAGTTGTGCGGGTAATAAGAGACCCCTGGTGAGACGCTTGTACACTTACGTCCCTGGCTCTCTCCCTTCCTGGGAAGCGAGAGAGCCAGGGGCGTAAGACAAACACAACATCCATGCCTCACCGAGATTCGAACCCGGACACATCTCGGACGAATAATCAGAAGACATCGCTTAGACCACTGCGCCACCACAGAACTTTTCATCTAAGGTTTTATCATAGGACTACGTACGGTTGATTTGTCCTGCGTCGCACCCCGAAGGAAAACGCATTGGAAGGCAACAACTGTCGCCGATCGTGGCAGCAGTGGTTAAAGGTAGGAAACGGGTATTGCCGTAGTGGCATTCGTGCTCGTGGAACCACGTCCAAAATCCTCTATCGCCGCATTCGACGGAAAGTCTTAGAAGGCTCACAATCAACAGCGGACGATATTCGACGAGGTTAAAGATAGCTATGAACATTCCCGTATCAACACGGGCTTTGAACCGTATATTGGTTGAGGCAGATATGCGCTCTCACCTGTCATTGCGACGACTGTAACTCACTGCAGTAAAACGTCGCGCAAAGTAGCAATGACGCCGTACCAGACATCAGTGGCGGGACGACTGGAATCAACAATGACGCCGTACCAGACATCAGTGGCGGGACGACTGGAATCGTGTCGTGTTCAACAACGAGTCTCTTTTGTGTCTCAGCACCAATGATAGCCGATTGAAGTTCGGGAGACAACGTAGAGCAGATAGTGCCTGCAATAAGACTAGGTGCCACCCTGGCCAGCGGAATCCCCCGATTTCTCTCCACTAGGAAACATCTGGATAACCTTAACGCCCCTGCACCACACCCAGGCGATGTCGAAGAACTGTGGACTCAGATCAAAAATATATAGTCAGCGATACCTGAAGACACCACCTATGGATTGCCATGACGTGTGGCCGAATGTACATCCCATCACGGCGGTCATGCGATCTACTTGTTCAGGACATATTACACTTTCTCTTCGACCATCGGTCTGTCATGTAATGTCTCAGAAAGTAAACCACTTGTTTTTCACCTACTTGTCTACATGTGTGGTAAGTTTAGTAGTATTTCGTGCATCGCTTCATGATCCTTGTTAACTTAATCTTCTATATTTTGATATTTTTATGTTAATAGATTACTTTTTTAACTTTGCTTTTTTTGCATGTAAACACTAGATAGGGAAATAATTTCCAGTTAGCACGGCTTGAAAATTTAACATAGACCCAACTCTGAGCCACCGTCTTCTATTCCTAAAAGACGGTGGCTCAATGTTGGGCCTACGTTAAACTATAAGGCTGTGCTGCCTGCGAAGATTTTACGTTTTCACAACATTAAATAAGGAAAAAAACTTACGACAGAAAAATTCGGTAGCAAACTTGAAAGAGCTCTGACTTATACATTTTCAGCATTCCGCACTGTAAATCAGGTATTACTCTTTTGAAATTAGTTTCTGTTTGGTTGACTATACTTATCAACTGGCGAAGGATAGGTGGAAAGGGGTTACTACGGATTGTTGAATGGGGAGCTTTGTCTGGTTAGGTAAAAGTATTGGACAGAAGTGCTTTTGTTGAGGATTTGACTGATTTCTAAAACCTAAGGAATATATGAACAACGCTAAGGAGGACAGTGTCAATGAAGTCACCGTCACTGTGGGCCAATAGCCAGTAGCGCTGGCTTTTGATTAATCGTCCGAGTAGGTTGAGGTATGGATGTTGTGCTTGTCTAACGGCACTGGTTTTCTCCCTTTCCTGCAACCAGCAGTCCTAAATTAAGGACAGGGGACTGCTTAAAACCCATCGAGTTGCTCACGGTGGTCGTTAAACCGTCCAACCAACCAATAAAGTCGCTCTATAAAACATAAATGGCTTAAATTCACGGAAAATTTATGAAAATCAGTATTTTTCAGAAATTTCCATTTTTAAAAGTGCCCGTTTATTTTAAATTCCGTATTTTCACAGATTTTCCGTAGTCAGAAATTCCTTTTATTTCAGAAAAATCCATTTCAGGTTTTTCCTTATTTAAACTGAAATTTCACACCACCAACGACTCTACATTTTTCAGTTCTTTCTCCAGATGATCCTTTCGCTCCAGTCAGGACTGAACACGCGCCGCTTCTGCTGGTTGAACCGGTAACGCACGTCTTTAACCACTCAGCCGCAGACACTCAGAAATTCGAATCACGTACATCGTAAAACAAATTGCGCGACAATTCATTTTTTTTAGTCATTAGTACGAGTGATTTAGTCATTTTATTATCTTTGGAGATCATTATTTTTCTGAATAGGTTTGTAATATTTTTTTTTCTGTAGGAGGACTTTTCACAAATTAAGCATTTTTCATCCTGATTTTTTGAAGCAACAAAATGCTTTGCAACTTTATTTTTTTTTAAACTGACAATGACTTTCAGTTATCTTTAAAACAAAGGTGAAATGTACTTTTTTGTAGTATTATTTCACAGAAAAAACTCCTAAATATAAAATTTACTTTTGATAGCTATAATAGCTTTTGTCTTAAATTGTCCAGAAACTCATACATAGACATCGTATAACCATCTGTACAATAAATTAAGTACCCGGTTTCTTACAGCAACACAATACACTGCGAAAAACGTTTTGTTAATTCAGCAAAAAAAATGTTGAATCAACCAAAACATTTTGTCGATATGCAGTCAACAAAAATATTTGTTGAATTTACAAATGTATTTTGCTGAAAATTATTGTTGATTCAACAAAATTTATTGTTATCATGACAAAACGTTTTGTTCATTTAATAAAATGCCTAGGTCAATTTTGGGGAATTTGTTTGATCCAACAATATGTATTGTTATCGTGACAAAACGTTTAGTTGAATTAACAAAATATAGCCAACGAAATAATTTTTTTATGTTGCCAACAAAACAATTCCGATGAGGTTTGGCTAAAGCAACAAAATAAATCGACCAAACAGCTCAACAAAACTATTTTGTTGTTTCAAACGAACCTTTTTTATATATAATAAATAGATAGTGCCCAAAGTAGGGGAGAGGAAAAGAAATATCCTGTGCCACAATAGGTAAAATTCATGCGATATGCTATCCACAATATCAGATCTCGGTACGGAACTTCAAAATTCGACAGACGATTGTAATTTAGAAATTAATCAAACCTCAAGTATTCTCACCAATCGCTCCTATTACTGGTAGTTTCTCGTCATACGGATACGGAAAAAGTGAGAACGGAGCTTTTCCGTTAATAAACGAAAGGTATTACGTAAAGGTTTCGGAAAATTCACAATTTACCGTTAACATATTTCTAAAACTGTAATTTACTGTCAATATAAAAAGAAACTGCGAAAAGGTTTCTGAAAATTCAAAATTTTCCCGTCGTACGAAAAATCCGTGAAATTCAGGTTTCTTTCCGTCATTTCACCAAAAAGGTTGTATCAGAAAAATGCTTCGTTAATTCAGAAAAGAAATGAAAGAAAGTGGCTCTTAAATTTCAGAAAACATTTTACAGTGAAGAAGGATATTCAGAGAGATTTCATACCCGTTACAACACATAATTCTTTAAAATTTGTATCATGCCCTGGGTTACGTGTAAAATAATCAAAGAATTTCTAATTTAAACTTATAAATGAAGAAAAGAGCCTAAAAATGACTGAATCAAAAAAGGTTGAATATCGAGAACAGCGCATAGTGGCAAACAGAAGTGGAAACGTATATATGAAGTTCCACTCTATATCTCTGTTTTTGTCTTCTATTCTTAGCCATCCGTTTGCTCGTTCTGAATTATAAAAAATACGATATTACCTAGCGAAAACGTCATAAGAAAGAAGATTCCCGAGTCCTTACAGAAATTAATTTCAATAGAAGTTCTGTCTTTAATTTTAATAACCATCAATCGTAAAAAAAAAACTACCGTACACGCCGTTTGTAATCAAGATATTGGACCTCAGTGCTTTGGAAAATAACTCCAAATTGGTTTTTCTTTTCCTCACTTTCCCTAAAGGGAAAATAGTTTTCAGTAGCAACTTTAAAGATGAAATCACAGTTCTTGTTTTTGTATGAAGTGAAGAGGGCTCTTGTCTGCGAAGGTGCAATTATTAATTTTTTTTTTCCACTTTGTTTTAGAAGAACTTCGACATGAAATCAGGGCCAGCAGATTCGTGCAAGATATCAAAAATGGAAATGGAGATTAAAGGAAATTCTTTTCCCTTCTCAGAAACAGAGACAGATGCTAAGTCAGTGTACGCAATCACGTCCGGAAATCAATGCAAAGTAGATTTTTCCTTTACAACCTTTTCTAGGAGGAAAGAAGAAAGAGGCGCGGTGAAAAAGAAAAGCTGATTTCGCAATTTCGAAAGAGAAAGGAATAGGGACAAAATGATTTGCTGCATATAATTCAGTTTTAAATGAAATATCCGATATCCGACTGAGTCTTGCATTCCTGACTTAAATGGATACGTTTTTGTCGCTTGGAAACCGCAATTGAATTTCATATTAATGATATGTCGAAATGATTGATAAGAACATGGGCGTACTTGCCTTTTGTTCAAATCTTTGGTACCTTGGGTTTTAGAAACCCTTATTTCCGCCCTACTGGCCTTATAATTTTGAGTCAGAAATCTACTCAAGTTATTTTCGGAATTTCCGTTGCGTGAGCTACGCTATGAGCAGGAGCTAATGGATGCACAAGAGCAATTTTTATGCCGAAATTCATCTGTTTGTTTGTAAGCGTGAACATTCCAGGATATAATTCCGGTACGGATATCTGTATAACACACTCTACACTAAAAAAAAGACGATGAACTAAAATTGTGAAGTTAATTGAATGTGTCCCAAATGTTGCAATGCGAAACAACATGTTAGAAAGGTGGAGACTAATATGCTTCGGTGGTTTGGCCATGAATGAGTGATGAGATGCTTACTAAGAAATAGTTTTTCAGCACAGGTGGCAGGAAGGAAAGGCAGGCGAAGGGCAAGGAAGTCATGGGAGGATCAGATTCAGGAGTGTCTTCATGAGTAAAAGATTATGAGTATGAAGTATAGATGATCTAGTGTACGTTGTGTGATGGATGTCATTGAAGCCCGAGTTGTGTGTCAAGATCGCTGTAAATGGAGAAGTTTGGTACAGCAACAGTAAGTAAATAATTAGTTAAACATTTATCTGGTAGTTTGAATTTCTTTATGGAGTTAACCGCTGAATCTTAGAGAAAACCTTAGTGATACGAAACGTGCTCCGCACTGCCATTCTGTCTCAAAAAGATGTCCTGAGAATAACATGAATTTATTAAAAGAACGCAACACGTGTGACGTACTACACAGGTGATGAACATTTCGAGACGGAAAATGTTGCAGCGACGAAATTCGTCGGTGTAACTTCATTGGGAAAGCATTCGGCTCCAGAGCAGATAGATTGTGTCTCGAGCTTCGCCCCCGTCAATTTTGGCAAAATTTGTATTTTCATTTTGGCACCCAAACGTAAAAATGAATCTACTGGATGTTAGGTTCTTCGAAAGATATGTGATATTCGTTCAACACATCGTCTACAATTAATTCATGAGAATTCCTTCTTCGCTTTGAAAAACATGTAAGGCTTCTTCCACACATCGTCTGGAATTAGCGAGAATTCCTTCTACAGAGAGTTACTTCAAGCATGGTTGGGGCGGATCCGAAACCTGAGATTTCTTGCCCCCTCTTCTTTCAAGGAGGGGGTTAGAGATATGTGGCGTACTACAGTGGTGAAGCACATCTCAAGACGACAAATTTGCAGCAACAAGCTCCATCAGTGTAGTTCAACTGAGGAAACATCCGGCTCCGGAGCAGAAGAATGCAGGTTCGAGCCCTGCTATCGGAAAATTTGTGTTTTCACACACATTAACCTCAGGTAACAGAAATATTTTTCACCTAACCCAGTAGACCTCGGAGGACAGCCATTCATAGCGCTGATTTCTCGAAACTTCTCTCTCAGCTCTATTGTTACCCTTTAACACATCTCATAAGTTAAAATAATTTATCTTCTCGTTAATACCTTCAAGGAGGCTTTCAGCCAGCGGTTAATAAGGGAAAGAAGATTACCACTCCCTGCTATGCTTCCGACGTTCGGAGGAAACGCTCTTGCTGTCCGCTATATGCATCTGCTCATCATGAACCTCAAACTGAATGCTTTTATGCTTTCGTGGTATCAAATCACCACCTAGCAAGAGATTCAAGCACTGATCTTTTAACTTTAGGTTTTAATGAGGTATTCTCACGAGGAGGGGGAAAGACGCGGTAATGAAAATTCAGCAAAGGCCCAGATGGTCTAAGAGAGGAGGAGAGGAAACAAAGGTTAGCCCTGTTTTTCTTCCTCAGGGTAGGAAGAAAACCCGAAGAGAATCTTGCTCTAGAGCTCGAAGGAGAGGAAGGCAGTTTTGTTGATTCTCGATGGGACGGAGAGAGTTTTCCTCTTACGCTGTATAAAACATTTTCAAAAATTCACGAGCCACTTTCCGCGATTCCTTTCGTAAATTAACAAAGCATATTTCTGACACAACATTTTCCGTGAAATGACGGAAAGACACCTGAATTTCACGCATATTTCTTACGCCGGGAGAATTCTGAATTTTCAGAAACCTTTCCGCAAATCTTTTCTTATATTGTCCGTAAGTTGCCGTTTCTAATAGGTGTTAACAGAAAATTCTGAATTTTCAGAAACTTTTCCGCAGTTCCTTTCGTATATTAACGTAAAGATTCTGTTCTCGCTTTCTCCTGATCCATATGACGGGAGAATTCCGGAACGATTCGCTGGAATATTTGAGGCTTGATTAACTATTAAATTGATCACATGATGTCTATGAATCAGTCTGTAGAATCCTTTGAGACAAAAGCTATTGTAGCTATCAAGAGTAAATTAGGTAAAATTATGTTTCAAACACTCATGATAAATCTACATATAGATTTAATTGAAATTAACTGCAACAGACATAACTACCAAACAAGAAATAGATTACCGCTTCGCCCAATACAGCATAAAGCCCAGCTATTAAAACAAAGCTTGAATTACTCTGGACCGGATTATCGGAATTTATGACCTGTACGCTTAACAGATATCAATGACCAAAATCTCTTTAAAACAACACTTAAGAAACAGAAAACAAAAATACGTTTCTGAATTAATCCAAACACCAATACTAATTAATTACTAAAAACACAAAGTCGTTTCTAAATTTATTATTCTGAATGGGATTCATCTACAAAGGCCAAACTCGCTTGTCTTACAATTTGAGGGAACAAGGGCTTTGTCAGGACTCCTAAGAGGCCTTTTCCCTTGTTCCCTTTGCTGTTCAATTAATAGCCTTTGTATGCATAATTTATTGTAACTTAATATTGTCATGTAACAGCATAAATAAATAAAATTATTATTATTATTATTACATTTTACTTAGGAGTTTTGTGAAATAATGCTATAAAGCAGTAATTTTACCTTTTCTAAAAGATACTGTGAAAAAAAGTTTGTTTGAAACAACAAAATAGTTTTGTTGAGCTGTACTGCCGATTTATTTTGTTGCTTTAGCCAAACTTATTCGGAAATGTTTTGTTGGCAACACAAAACGATTTCGTTGGCTATATTTTGTTAGTTCAACTAAACGTTTTATCACTATAACAATACATATTCTTGTATCAAACAAATTCCCAAAAATCGACCTAGGCATTTTGTTAAATGAACAAAACGTGTTGTCATAATAACAATAAATTTTGTTGAATCAACAATAATTTTCAGCAAAATACATTTGTAAATTCAACAAACATTTTTGTTGACTGCATAAAGACAAACTGTTTTGCTTGATTCCACAATTTTTTTTGCTGAATTAACAAAACGTATTTTTCAGTGTGTCAAGACATTGTCAGTTTTAAAAGATATCGAGTTCCAAAGCATTCTGTTACTTCGAAAAATCACGATGAAAGAAATAGGTAATTTGCAGTTCACCCTCCTACATAAAGAAATATTACAAACGTATTCAGAAAAATAATAACCTCAAACAGAAAATAAAATGACTAATTCACCCAAATTACTGACGAAAAAAATTCATCATCGGGGCAATTAGAATTTTACTTTACACGCGAGGGGTTTTACCACAATTTCTGGCTCAGCGGTAAACCACGCACTTCCCGTTAAGAAGGGACAAAAAAGAAAGGACTCGTTAACTTAATACGCCGAGAAAGAAAGTGGCAGAAAAATTCAGAACTAAAGATTTCGCAAAATTTCATTTGAAATACGAAAAAATCCAAAACGGATTTTTTCGAAATGAAAAGGAATTACTGACTACGGAAATTCTGTCAAAACACTAAAGTTAGAAAAAAAAACGGAAATTTCGTTAAAAGACGGAAACTTTTTAGCACATTATTTTCAGTGATTTCACACCACTTATTTTTCACAGTAAACTCTACAAAAAGAATAGGAGATGAGGGAAAATAAATTTTGGGAATGTCCGATGCCGAGATGGAACAGCGAAGCAGAAATTAAGTTAGAAGCGTGACTTTAACAGCAAGGTAACCGAGAGAAACGACTGACACCAAAAATAGGAACCGTTTAAAGTGCAAAAAATAAGTAGAACAGTATAGAAATCAGGACAAGTATTATAGAAATCGGAACAAGCAAATACGTGACTTTCCCCATATATTGCATGAAACAACGAACATCATTTCAAGATTGTGAGTTGTAATTTAGCTAGAAATTCTTTCATTTCATCATCAGGGGATAATAGTTAAAACCCTTGTCAAAAGAAGGAATTTGTCGGTGACGACGATCGAAACCTTATCTCCTCGCTCCGGAGTGAGTTGTTCTAACCGACTACGCTGCACCGACGGAATGTATCGCTGCAGAATTATCGTCTCGACACGTGCTTCTCCTCTGTAGTACGTCATATAATCTCCTTCTCCTTATTATTTTGTTTTCTTAAGCGAAGAAGGAATTTCTATTAATTCCAGATAATGTGTGGAACAAACATTACACATTTTTCGAAGAACCCAACGACCAGTAGATCAATTTTAACGTTCGAGCACCAAAGTGAAAATAGGAATCTGTCGGTGACAAGGATCGAACCACATCGCCTCTCTCCGGTGTGAGTTTATCTAACTGACTAAGCTGCACCGACGGAATGTATCGCTGCAGATTTATCGTCTTGATACGTACTTTACCTGTGTAGTACGTCACACCCTGAAACAGTTTAATTTCCTTGAAGCAAGTACCAAAGTAACAGGCATTTTTTTTTTTTTAATTTGAGTGGAGGTTTAACTACCACCGTGAACAACTCAATGGGCTATAAGCAGTCACCCGTCCCTCATTTAGGGTCACTTCTTCCAGGAAAGGGAGAGAGCTAGTGCCGTAAGACAAACACAGCATCCGTGTCTCATCAGGATTCGAACCCGGACCCATCACGGACGAATAGCCATAAGCCAGCGCTTAGACCACTGCGCCACCAGGGCGGCAAGTAACAGGCATAACAAATGTGTTAAAAGCATCGACTGCCAAGTGAGCAAGGCACATAACAAGAATCGATTAAGCGTTTTTCACTTTTATGCGTAAATCTATGCTAACCCCTGATATTTTACTGTAGTTTCTATGGTTTTTTCAATTCAGTTATACGGTTATAGGTTAAATTTTGAATTTCTGGTAATAGTTTAAATTTTGCGGTTATAGGTTAAAGTCATTCTTTGCAGTTATAGGTTAAATTTTGAATTTCAGGTTATCAAAAACATACGGTTTTTTAGTCCTTTTATACGTACCTCTGTATGTTACAACTTTAGGAGAATTAAAATACAGTTTTTTTTTTGTAGCCATAAAATACATGTTGTGGTGTACGAACTCTACGTCTTCTTACTCCGGAGCGAGATATTCTTCCATTTGAACTATGCCGGCAAGCCTTATCGCAGCAACTTGCCGTTTTAACGCATGCGTCACCTCAGTGGTACGTCACAAGTTCTCTGTTTTGTTTGAATTCAAGGAATTTGAAACAAGCACGAATTAATAAATATTTTATTAGTCACTGATGCTAAATCAACTAGTGCACAAACTGCTTTGAAAAAAGCAACGCTTTTAGGTGAAGGAGGTGCAGTAGGGATATTAATTATAAAACAAAACAGTATTCGGGTTTACTACCTAGTATTTCAAAGGAAAGTATTTTTTCCGTATATTGAATATATAAAATGGAACGCAATTTCTTAACCTAGATTTCATACTTTACAAAAAGATTGGACCCCAGATTAATCAAGAACCTGAATATCTGATGGTCTCGAGAAGTGATACTAATCCACACCCACTTTTTCAGATTAACAATATAAATTTTAAAATGTAACCTCATTTAAATATTTGTGATCCATTATATATTATAAAAATTTAATCAGCTCTGAAATAATGGAGAGAATAGTCTGGAAATAGAACTTATTTTTCTATGCAGCATCTTCTGTCTTCTAAAACGCTATCACACAAACTTGAAATTCAACTTTTTAAAACCTGCATTAGACCCATAGTTTTATATGGAGCTGAGACCTGGAGCACAACTGTCCAAGACTACAATATGCTTCAACGATTTGAAAACAAAATACTTAGGAAGATTTTTGGACCCATTAGAGACAACGTAAAGTGGAGAAGAAGACATAGCATGGAACTTTATCAAAGCTATAAATCCTCAAAATACGTGGCGTCAGTGAATAAACAAAGACATCGGTCTTTCCACGTTTAGCATATCGAGAAATCCAGGGATTCAATTCCCTGGCGGCGGCCGAATAACTATTTTTAGGTTGCTGTGCGTTGCTAAACGTGGAAAGAGCGATGTCTTTGTTTATTATTATTATAAAGCTATAAATCACCACTGATTGTCGGCGAGTTGAAGGCTGCACGACTTAGATGGCTGGGCCATGTCGAGAGAATGGGGAGTCCAGTGGAGTCAAGCGGGCTTATCGATTCACGCCACCTGGTAGGACACCAAGAGGACGACCCGAAAACGATGGAGTGACAGAGTGCAGTGTGACTTGGGGGAACTCGGACTGACGGACTTGATCGATCGACTGAAGGACTGGGGGGAGTGGATGAGAGCTGTGCTTGCGGCCAAGAACATTGGAGGTTCAACGAGCTGATAAGAAATTACGGGGATAATTTCATATAAAATGCACAACGTGGCAACACCGTGGTGTTGATGTGCAGTCTCAACGATGTTTGCATCAGTTGTAGTGTTCAGGAAGCGGCACGTGAAGCTTCAGGAAGCGGCACGTGGCCTCATTACTCCGCAGTGCTAGGTATTGTGGATTGACGAGGGTTAGAAATGGCCCTTGCAGGCGCCTCGGGTGCTATGACACTCTTTTTTATTGAAGGTTTAACGAACACGGTGAGCAACTCAGTGGGCAATAAGCAGCCGCCCGTCCCTAATTTAGGGCCATCGGACGATGGATGGAGGGCACCACTGCTCGTTGAATATCCGCAATCGTGGATGTTGGGTCACTCCGCGCATGTCGGACAACCCGTCGGTCCTCTCTCTCTCCGTGATTCGTCTAGGTCTCCCAGAACCTTCTTGTCGTTATGCGTGCCTTGTTCTATCCACTGCCGCCAACATTGTGCTGTGGTGATATCCGCACGACCGGTATGGCCGGCAATACGGCGATAAGACCACCCCGCTTCCCGGAGCCCGACGATGCGGCCTCTCTCGAACTCCTCTAACTGCTCGAATTGCTTCCGAACTTTTCTCCGAGGCATACTTTACTTGTAAAGTATGCAACCAACACAACAGCGTGAGTTAGAATGGCAAGCACTAGCAACGGGACGACCTTATATAGCCGGTCTGGCACAGAGCTACGACCCCTCTTTGCTTGCGTCACATGCGCGGCCGAGCGTGATACTTTAATAATTTGCATGGCTCACGATGTCAAACCTACCCACCAAGTTTCATTCCTGTCGGTTGTTTCCTTCTGGGTGAAACTTTTTTTTTTTTTTTTTTTTTTTTTGACGATGGGTGCATCCGTTTCAGAACATAATGGAATGTTACTTCTGAGCTTGTGTGAAAGTGCTTGAACCTTTATGCTGACGATGCAGCTGTTTTTATAAAAGGAAAAAACTTTGGGGAAATACTAACACAATGTAATACACAGTTGCAAACTATTTCTGACTGGTTAAATTCTAATGAATTAATAATTAATGTTAATGAAACTAAAGCAGTGATTTTTTCTGATACGTTATCTCCGTTAACACAAATGCACAAATATCCCTTAATAATAAAAGAATTGATATAGTACCTTCATTCAAGTACCTGGGAACTACAATAAATTCTGACCTCAAATGGAATAAACATATTTATTTTCTTTTAATTAAACTATCTAGAAAATTGATATGGTGAGTAATATCCTAACTGATCTAACAACTAAAACATTGATCTCATTGTATTACACACTATTTTACACTAATATTAATTACTGCATACTATCATGGGGACAAACGACACAATACAATATTAGTAAATTATTAATTCTACAAAATAAATTTATTAGACTAATTGATCTCAAATCACATCCTAATACTCGACCTTTGATAAATTTTTGAACAAAAGTATATCCTAATAAATACAATATACTTACTATTAATCTACTATACTATTTTAATCTTGGTAAATTTATGTTAAAACGAATTGAATATAGTTTATGTTGGATTAGATTTTTTTGACGACCACCGTGAGCAACTCAGTGGGCTATAAGCAGTTGCTCGTCCCTAATTTAGGGTCACTGGTTCCAGGGAAAGGAGAGAGTCAGTGCCGTAAGACGAACACAACATCCATGCCTCACCGGGATTCGAACCCGGACCCCGTTCGGACGAATGATCAGAGGCCATCGCTTAGAACACTGCGCCACCGGGGCGGCAACAATTTGTATTCAGATCTCATATTTCTTAATACACATGCACATTCGTATGAAACAAGGAATAAAACTACAATTACAACTTATTTTTCCATAAGCGGAATCAATTAAACTTACTTTAAATTACAGAGAACCTCAATACTGGAATTCTTTACCTAGCAACCTAACTAACTTAAACAATTTTTTTTAAATCCAAACACTGTTTTCTTCAATAATTAAAAAAAAAAAAAGGAAAAGATTGGCAAAACGTCTTCGGATTGCCTGACTTGATGTGTCTATCTGTTGTTTCATTTGTTTCTTCTACGGAAAGTATAGGGCTATGTCAGGACATTTTTTCCTTTTCTTTTGTCTTCCCTGTTGTTACAGTCTATGTTCATCATTTATGTACTGTCAATTTTTTTTCCCACTCTTTTTTTTTTTTTTTATTTCTTTTCTCCTAAGAGCATGTAACAAGCAAAAATAAATAAAATAAAATAAAAGAATAGCACATTAACTTTTACAAAATGGTGTTTGTGAGTACAGTAAAAGTTATGTTTGATATATGTAGAATTTTTCAAAAAAAGTATAAAATATTGAAAATCTGGCTCTTTTTTATAAATATACCCTATATTTCAAACCTTAAAAAAAAGGATGATCACCAGACGAGGTAAATGTTACCTCTCTTACTCGCATTGAAACCTATTTACCAGTTCGAAAACGTAATATTATTACACATGTAACTTTCAGCTTCTGTGAAAGTGATTCAGCAATTCCCACGAAAGCTCTCCCTGTATAGGCTTTTCACTTAAATTTACAGGAGGATTTTTCTCCTTAAGCTTCCTTAGACGTGATGAACTTTTTCGAAAGAGAAAAAATCACGTGCAACCTTTTTGTATTCTTATTTGCTTTTTTCTGACATTGTCGCGGACTGGCTTTCTGCACGTGGTTGTTCAGTAGTTCGCAAAAGCTGAAGAGCATTTCGTATCAGACAACAGCATTCCACGGCTGCAAACGGTTAGGCAGTTGAATTCAGAGGGCATCTTACGGGAGGAGTTTAACATGTCTTTAGCGTAGTGGATCATGCCCGCTCGCATAAGAACCTACTCCCTTAAGCAGCTGTTCAGATGTTAATAAGAATGCTAATTTCTGACCCCAGCACAAAGGTTTCTAGTTTCGAGTGATACTCATGTGTATTGCTTGCTTCCATTTCTGGTTCTTTTTGTTTTCTGACACATTTTTTGAAACGAATTGCGTGCTTATATATACTTTCACTTCACCTGTCAGTCTGTCTGTAGACACGACATCCTACAATATAATAATCTATAATTTGGCATCAAGTATTTCTTATATTGCGTCGAGTAGCGCAAAATAATTAAGATGATGTTGCACGCACCTTTTTGGATTTCTTTAATGCGGTGTTTTTCCAATTAGTCCTATAACTGTGGTTTTGTATTTAGCAATCTGGACTTCTAAAACTTGAAAACCAAACATTCCGTGAGCATTCGGTAGTACAGACAAACAAAAAAATGCAACATACAAAGCGACGTGATGTAGATAAAGTACTACTCAGGTGACACAAGAGTCAAATCGACAATGAGGCAGCGATAAGCCTGCCGCCGTAATTCAGTTGGTACAACAGCTGCTCCGGAGTTGCTGACGTGAGTTCGAATCACAGCAAGAGCTTATATGTTCAAAGGCCATTCCATAAAAACAGAGTAATTTTTTTGAGTTGACAACAGTGTGAACGGGAGAAATAATCGCGCAGATAACTAACTGAATTAAGGAAGTATCTATGGCAACAGTTATTAGCCGTGGCAGACGATTCTGGTTTCGTTATTGCGCAGATGTTTAAGGTGCGTTTGCATTTCACCATACAGCTATGGAGGGGAGTGTTTCAGAGTTAAGAAGTGAAATGCGCTTTGCGATAAAATTTTGCGATCGTTTGGGTAAAACGGTTCCAGAAACAGTTGATTTAATGAAAAAAGCTTACAAACATAAATATTTGGGTGAGTCAACGTATTTTAGATGGCACCATGATTTCAAAAACGGCCGTTTGTCGACGGAACTTGCACCTAGGCCTGCTAGACTTGAAAGTGATATTACGAAGCGTATTTTTAACACTGTTTGGGCAATCCTCCTAGAAAATCGACGAATGACGTGTGAAGACGTAGCGGCGTCAACTAACATTTCAAAAACGTCGGCATTCCGCATTCTACGCGACAAATTACTGCCACATAGTGTGTGTCCCAGATGAATACCTCATCACCGTACGAGAGAACAATTGTCAGCCAGAGTTCAGTTGTGTCATGAGTGGAAACAAATGATTGCAAAGGATAAAACATTTTTCTAAACACAGTAGTATGCCCTTGTTGAGAGTTGATCCACGGCTGAATGCCCAAGCACAGTTAAAAATGTTCCCTAATTACGTCCACTAAATAATGTTCACTCTCTACCACTGTACCATACCGCATTACCCGCATTGTATTGGACTAGTTTCAAAAGCGTGATGGAGACTTTTCGCTGCTGGACTAGCCACATCAGTCACCAAATATCAAACCCATTGGGCAATTGTGGCATGAAATCGGTCATAGAACCACAACAGTTCACCAGAGCATCACACGTGGATCTACAACAGTCCACCACGACATCGCACGAGGATCCACTGCGGTCCACCAGAACAAAATACATCCATCCACCACAGTCCACTAGGACATCCCACGTATATTCACTACAGTCAGCCAGGATATCACACGTATATCCACCACGCCATCACACTTGGATCAACAATATTTCAAGAAAACATCACACATGGATCAACCACCATCCATTCTGCGTAAACTGGAATATACTATTTGACATATTTGGGCCAATATTTCGCCGGAGTATTGTCAAGAGTAAAAAATCAACATGAAAGCGAGTTGCAACTGTTCTGATAATCCAAATCGGTCCAGCAAACATTTCACAGATGGTTGAAATAGATTTCCCCTCAGTGATTATGAAATTGCATCTGTGCTTCTGACAGTCACATTTGAGAAATGCCTTTTACATTCCACAACAGTATGTAGTTCTGCAACTTTTCATGTATTTCCGGCTTGTCTGTTTGAGAATTATCTTACTAGGCGGCAGACATTGAGACTTTTAATTAGGAAGTGCCTGATATTCTACGGGTCTTATTGAAAACATTCTTTTAACGTGGGTCAGATCGAATCCCGATCAAAATTGTATAGAGCGCTTCTGATCTGTCAAATGCAGTATTTTTCCTTGGGTCTTTTTGCATGTCTACTCTTCAAATTTCCACAGCTACTTCTACAATTTCGCAGCATTTTACGCAATTCCGGTAAAAGTGTCTCCCTGTGCGTAGAGCGAAATTCGATTTCCACTAGAAAACTTATGATCGAGAGAAAATAAAGCTCTCGATACCCACAGTAAATTAAGTTTGAAAGCTTTCGTTAAAAGAATTGAGAAAGAAAGCCGTAGCAGCAGCAACATAATTTTTTAGGATTGTAGGCAAGAAAGCAGGCAAAACATTATATTTCATAAAAGATGCTCTTCGAATACCTTCGTCATAATGTGATTTAAGGGCCATTCATTTAATTTCAGATCCGGCAAATGAAGTTACGGGTCCTTTCAGAAATGCATCCGTAAAGTATTGTATATGTTGTTGTCGTGCTGCAGAAGAAAAAAGAAAAAAACTTATGACTTGCTGCGAAATGGAACTTTTAAAGTTCCGTTCTAAACGCTTTTCTCGCGTCCTGAAATTGAAAATATTCCATGAAAATTTCAAACTTCGGTGCAAGAGTTTTTATTCGGTGTTCTGTTAAGTAAGAATTGCAAAAAATACCCTTTTGTTACACCTCCTTGTTAATATTGAAGAAATTGCAGCAGAAATCGAACAAAATATAAAGAAATGAAGCATTTTATATTGCAGTATGTATCCCATACTGTCCACTTCTGCTCTCCACGTCCCGTTTTGCTTGGGAAAAGACGCCATATTCTGAATACTGTGGTATTCATTAAAATTATTCAGACATTAGATTGTTAGAAAGCTAAAAGATTCAGTTAGGCTTACTCATTTTCTTGAACTTTATAAATTTCGAGATATCCGTTTTTCTGCATCATTTCAAAAGATTTCAATCCTTAGTCCAACTATTTTTAATTTTATCTCTGATGTTTCAAACGCGTTTTTACTTCACTTTGTTTTCATAAAATGGGTCAAATACAGTGTTTTTAACCAATTTTGGGGTGCTGAATTCAAATATGACTCTAAAAACTCTCCATCACGTACAGTTTTTTTATGTATGAACATTTGCTATATTTACAGATACCTATATACAATGCAAGATGTAAACATTACAGTTTCACGTTGTAATGAATTACAGCTTCGCATTATAATGTATTACAGGATTTATGTGTCTTTTTAGCTGTAGAATTAGTGTTACAAGGCATAAATACCATATTCACATATCACTGCATATGAGACAGCAAAAGGAAAAAGAAATAGAGTAAACAATATTAACACAAATGTATACACACATACTCGTATACCAGTACAAGTAGTTCACTTTTTTTCTTTTATGTGTCGTGTTGTCCCCCTTGTGCAAACACCAGCAGTAATCACCCATCATTGAGGGATCCCACCTGCCTTGATACCTCTCCTCCATCGTTCGGATATCTTGGTGGAACCTTTCTCCTTCTTCATCGCTGACTGCTCCAAGTTGTCAGGAAAGAAGTCCAAATGCGAATGGAGGAAATGTATTTTTAAGGACATCCGGCAACCAAGGTTTTTATAGTTCTTGAGAAGGTTGTGAATCTGTTGTTTGTAGTTGCCCTCTTTGTGGTTACCTAGAAATTCCTTGACCACAAATGTGAAAGATTGCCATGCAACGAGCTCCGTGCTATTTAGCTTTTTCGTAAAAACAGAATCACGCAGACGTTTCCGTATCTGAGAACCAACGAAGATGCCTTCTTTGAGTTTTGCACCACTTAGCTACGGAAATGTTTGATTTAAGTGTAAGAAACCTCAGCCAGCTTGAATTGTCCATAGCCTCTACAACGTTTTTCATCAGCCATAGTTTGATATGAAATGGTGGAAGCAGCACATCATAGGGATTAACTAGGGGCTTGTGATGAACGTTACTCTCTTCAGGAATGAAAACATCTCATTTAGGCCAGTCTGTCCGCTCGTTGTGTTTTGCTGTGGCCCTACTGTCCCACATACAAAGAAAACAAAATTTGGTGAAGCCACTTTGAAGCCCGAGCAAAAGTGATATCACTTTCCGATCACCGCATATTGACAACCTAAACTGGTCATATTGTATTGCAGTGATACGTTTGCTCATGCTTTCATACGTCTTCATTCCTACAGCATGTGTTACCGGAATAGAAGGCTTCCGGTTTCGGTTGGACAAAAGGACAGCTTTTAAACTAACCTTGGCTGAGTCGATATATACACGCCATTCTGTAGGGTCGTGAGATATTCCTAGCTCTGTCATTAGCCCGGGCATATCTGAAAAAAAAAACACATATCATCCTGCATTTCATAGAAAGGACATAGACCCAAATTTCTATTTCTGAACACAGACACACGGGTACTCTTCGCTAGCAGTTTACACTCTTACAGTAGGGAACCTAAAAGTTCAGCTTGTTGTTTGGAAAGATGCAGGTCTCGAACGAGATCATTCAGTTCATTTGTTCAGTCAAGTGTGGTTCGTCTAAATGTTTAGAAGAGTATGTAGGATCCGGATCTTCATTTGCGTCCATATCTTCATTGGGTGAATTTGAATCTCTCTGTTCACAGTTCAACGAAAGCTTTGGTATACGAAGATCTCCATGCGGAGCAGGCCTTAAATCTGATGGAAAATTTGGATACTGCATTTTACTTTTATTCTGCATTGAAAGCCACTCACTTTGGTTAAACAACAATAACGATCTTCCACGTGATAGTTGGCTCAAGTCAAATCACCGGAACCGCGAAAGGCATGGATTTCAGCTTACCTTTAAACCATTCACTCAAGCCAACAAAGCAGGAAATGCAGAAGGCATGTGGAGCTCACGATTTATTTTGATCTCCAACATGACATCCAAAGTACTAACAGTAGAGTTTCCTCACAGTCTTTGTGAATGAACGACTCTTGGATTTTATAATAAACTGCCCACACACATTGCAAAACTTATCCGGAACATTAATACATCCGCGACGATCCTTTTCCTCCATTTCGCCAACTTTTGCTCATAAACATGTAGAACGTGTTTCTCCTTCAGTATAAAAAACAGCAATGGCGATTCGGTTGCGGTTACATATTCTCTACGCGTGAAAAAATTAGTGTTGTCACCAGTAGCGTCGCGTGCCCATTTAGGTTGAGTGTGCACTGTTACGAGGAGCGGGAGTGGGGACACCCAAAACTTTTGCTATGTAACCGGAGCTGAAAAATTTGCGCATTGATTTTGAACGTACGAAAGCATTTTTTTCTTATTTAGCGGTCGTTGAATATAAAAAAACAATGAATTTTAGTTGTCCCATCCTATATGTAATACAAAACTTCAAACTCTGTTTTTAAATCTGTGCTCATAAACACGTCGATTCGCACTGCGACGAAAATACAGATAAACTGCAATTCATAGCAGAACGTTGAATAGTATTTATGACTCCAAGAGATTCCAAACACAAACGTATGACCAGTAGTGTTTTTTTCAGGCGCGCATACCCTGGAAATTTAGCCTCTGAGAAAATAAAATGTACCTGCAGCGCCATCTGGAGAGCTTTGTATCACAGTTGCATTACACGCCTCGGGTGTTCACTGGCCAAACAACACACCTACGAATGCAAATACTACAAAACTATGTTTTGTTTACTCAAGAAAGCAACGAGCGTTTTCCACTTTACGAAAACATTGTATGAGGAAATTAATTTTAGCCACCACACGAAGCCTTAGTACAAACTTTGGTGAGTTTTGTTATCCAAAAACATAATACGACAGCAACTCGTATCACAACGTTGAATTGCGCTGCTGCATGGGATTGCAAGTGGTGCTCTACTTGGCTAGCACACTCTGAGAGATCAGCTGTAATGTTTGAAACCACAAGGAAATAAAAACGTGACCTGCAGCGCCATCTGGGAGCGCTTGTGCCACAGTTGCATGAAAGCTGTCGGATGTCCTGTCGGGAAAGCGCACACCCGAGGATTTTAGCACAAATGTGATATTATGCTTCATGAATGAACCTTCTCCTTTTAATGAAAACATTGTGAAGAAGAAATAATTTTAGCCACCGCTCGGAGCCTTAGGACAAACTCTGGCGAGCGTTATTAGAAATAAACCCTAAAATGTAATGTTGATAATATAGGTTAAATAAATTGCGACGACTGTGTGTGTGTGTGTGTGTGTGTGTGTGAGCCGCACACCTAACACATCCCGAATATTTGTCCCTGTTTGCCACCTATAACATGTCTGGTGGCGAAATGTTACAATAAAAATATCTAGAGCATTTTGCATGTTCACAAGCGCTAATGTGGAACAATAGTACATATTTAATGCCCCATAACAAAACAATGTGACGTGGTGGCCATTTTTTAGGGTCAGATCTGAAATCAGCACCCACAAATTAGTTAAAAACAGCTACATTTGTTTATGTTATAAAAACCTCGGAGACCACTGAAACAGACCAATAAATGGAACAACTGTATATAAAATAGTAAAATTATTAAAATAGCTAAAATTATTTATTGACATAAAAATTGAAAGATGCGTTTCCAAGCTTACGTACATCAACCAGATGAAGTTTTGATGGAAGGAAGACAGAAAACTGCAGGAAGGTAGATACTCTTCTGTCTACCTTCCTTCGCACACGAACCATATCGCTTTTTCAAGTAAGGTTGACAGCAAACTGCAGAATGGTAGACAGTTTTCTGTCTACCTTCCTTGGAAGAGTCATCTGGTTGATGTGCAAAAGCCTGAAAACGTTTATTGCTATATTTTTTCGCCAATAAATCAGATTACCAATATAGCAAAAAACATTTGTGTGTGTGTGTGTGTGTGTGTGTGTGTGTGTGTGTGTGTGTGTGTGTGTGTGTGTAATAATTAGTTTACGGCCGTAAGGCGTACAGAAAAATAACGATCATAACGAAACTATTAAATTCATGAAACCATCTGCAAAAATATATTGTTTTCCATTTAGTTGTAATAATACACTGTCTTACAGAGAAAATGTTACACCACGAAGACGTGAACGCAGCGTCATGCAAATTTTAGGGTGGGTGCACACGTACAAGTTATGCAAATGATTGCATTTGAAGGCCAATCGCACGAACAGCGCGCGGAATATAAGCTGACAACCAGCACGTGAGGCCATCAGTTGAGACGTCACAGCCGCGAGAAGTGAGTGGTTCTGCTGTAACAGTGTCTGAAGAACAAACAAGGGGTGTCAATGCCGTTAAGACACCGTCGTGCACAATTTCGTCAAATGGATGAGTTCCCGAGAGATGTCATCCTAGTCCTTCGTACCGCCGAATGGTCCTTGCGTCGTATTGCGAAAAAACCCCAACGTGATGAAGCAACCGTCGGTCGCGTTTGGGGACAGGGGTCTCAGGAAGAACTTATGCAACGTCGTAGAGGGAACGGAGACGGACGTCCGAGTGCACCAATCGTCGCATCCGAGCCGAGGTCATGTCGTATCGGACCCACAGATCACAACGGGCGACATTTTGCGGAATGTATACGGAGAGGCTTGGATACTAAGATATTGACGCAGGAAGTATCGCGCCGATTGGCTGCGTCTGGTTTGCTGTCCAGCCGTCCGTTCAGCGAGCCATCGTCGTCACCGCTTGGCTTGATGTCGCTGCTGAGCTGCTTGCGGTGCCGAATGAAACAGTGTGGTGTTCAGTGACGAATCTCGGTTCTGTCTCACCACGGATGATCGCAGTGGGAGAGTATGGATACGACGTGGCTAACGGACGGATTCCTCCGCCATTGTGGAGCGCCACTCTGCTCGGCAACGTGGAATCATGGTGTTGGGTGCTATCAGCGCCAACAGCCGCTCGTCGCTGGTACTCATTACAGGCACACTGACGGCACGCCGCTATGTTGTCGAGGTGCTGCGGCCAGCGGCACTACCGTATCTGCAGGGCATCCCAAACGCCGTTTTTTAACAGGATAACGCCCGGCAGCCCACAGCCTGGATCAGCCCTAATGCTTTACACGGTGTGCGGTTGCTTCCGTGGCCAGCACGATCCCACGACCTCTCTCCCATCGAGCATCTATGCGACACGATTGAAAGCCGGTTGAGTACCCTCCCACCCCCGCAAAATGAGTATTAACTGTGAACTCGGATCAACACCACATGGTGCACGATACCCCAGGACTCTATTCGGACTGTCATTGCCTCGGCGCCACGTCGGATTCAGCGCTGTATCGTCCAAAATGGGAGCCACACTCCTTATTGGTCATCCTGAACATTCGGCTACTGGAGACAAGTCTGCATGTGACAATTCAATCATTTGTTCAGGTCTTACTTGGCTATCTGTGTATCCAGTTTGGTCTGTTTCCGAGCATTCCTTCATGGTCTGTGGCATTTTCTGTGTCAGGCAGTGTATATTTTAAAATAACATTACTTGTATCCTTCATCTTATGGATGAAGGACAAGGATATTCTTGGGAGGGGTCCGAAACTGGCCGACTTTCCCGTGTATACTCCACAATCCATATTATATTACATCGACATGGGTTATACTTCCATAAGCGTTCAGTGCATATCAGAAAGGACTCCACGTTATATTATGTATATTGACATGTGGATATAATCTCGCAGTCGCTCAGTATACATCAGAAAGGGAAATTATGCAAGGACATTATGTTGTGGTGAAAACAGTCTCTATTTGTCCCTAATCTTGAAAATGTTGCTTCCAGTTCTACCGCTAGAAGAATTGGAAGAAACAATTTCCTCCAGTTCTTCTGGCACACCACAAAATAAATGAATATTTTATGACTATTGGAGAAATTGATTTCATTTCCCTTTGCTAAAGTTTATATTCCATCGAAAAAAACCGCTGGATTTGTCGCACGAATCTTACTGCTGGTACTCCCGGAATATGCGAATGATTGAGTGATGTGGCTTTTATGGCCCCGGAGCCAGACGCTGTTCTGGAATGCCGAGCATGTACAGGGGAAGAATAAAAAGGATAGAATGAATAAAGAAAGGGCAAACTAAGAAATTTTCTCAGGCCTTTGAATACAAAAGAACTACATAAATTGATTCAACTCCAAAACGAAACTGACTATAACTTTCCATTAATATGGAAAATTAGGGCAATGCGGATATTTTATACGAGTAAATTTAATTTTATAAAACTTATAAAATATGTTCAGTTTTATTCATTTTTGCTACAGTGTACTGGTTTCTTTAACGTTTGCTTTTATTTGGAACCCTAAATAATTGCGTTTATATTTCATACGATTCAAAGAACAGAATACAATAGCACTTCAACAAAGAAATGAGGAATAAGCATGCGTTTCTTACTACATCCGAAATAATATTTTAGAATATTTCAATCCAGTGTTTAAAATGCGAAAACCCAGTTTTATGGAGCTTTATTTAATGATATTGAATGCATTGGTCTTTTACCTAATGATTTAATTATTTAGATGTACACTGCCTAAGTAGTAATTGCTGAACATTATATGTACACAAACAATCGTTATTTACAAGAAAAAGTAATGCACTTTGCAAACAGTGGTAAAACTTTCAACATGCACGCTCTCAGTAGGGCACTATATTCTATTTTTTTGAAAACGCTCTCCGTTTCTCTCACTATTTCGCATTCACAACTGTAACCAATGTAGATCACTTCTTCATTTATGTTTTCTGTATCTCGTCACACTCACCTAACATTCACTTTCATCCCATGGGTTATCGGTGGGACTACGATCCGTGTTATGGTCTGGCCGGCTCAACATTTCGCCGTTGGTGTGCAGAAAACAACCCGTCCCATGCAAACACTCTGACAATGAAGTGGAATTTTTGGGTAACAGATATGAGCTTTTCCAACAGTGTTCCCAGTAAAAACACAACTGTTGGGAAACTGCTGGCCACCAGCTGGCAGTAATGGGTCACTGCTAGCTGAAATCTGCCCCTGACGGCACGGTAGCGGTCAGTTGGTAGCAGCGGCATCAGTTGCCAGCCATTGATGGTCCTGCAGCATCGCCATGAATTCTGGGCCTCCAAGCAAGTGCCATTAGTGGCCGTTAGTGGCCCGTAGCTGGCTACCGAAGCAACCCCAACACGAGGTGGAAGCTACGGGACTGCGCATGCGCAGAAGCAACACGCGCTGTGTCTCTCATCGTACCAGTTAGTTGAGGACGACGCTATCGCCATTGTGTTATTTTAGTGGATGTTAAGAAAAAAAAAGCTATATGTAGAGAGTCGAATTAATTTCCTAATGAAATGCCACGTCGACGAAGATTGCCATCGGAAGAAAAATATATAAATAATTATTAATGAACTGTAAGAAATAGTCAATTACTCTCATGTATTTATATCAACTCATTTCGTAGCAAAATTCCTGCACTAACACACTCAAACAAATGTCCCGGAAAAACATTAAAAAATCGTTATGTTGGAAAAAAAATAAGAATTTGCGTGAAAATGAGTCATCATTCCCCTTGTCTCTGTACATATGTTGTGCTCGCATGAACAGTCTGTTCAGTATGTCCGGCACCTGATGGAGACCTCATAGTGTTGGTCGAAAGATCTAGTACTTTTAACTAATGTATTTTATAGTATTGTTTTTCAACTCGTATTTGTCTTTTTAACCTAATTAAAAACCTACATCGACGTAATGTTTACTGAGGTTATAAAGTTCAGTTGCAAGTTTTTCTTATAGTGTTAACAGACAGATATATATGCTTCGTTGTATTTAAACATATCTGGTCAGGGGTCCCGCAGCCCAGGTACCTCCACCTGGATACGTGCCTGTCTGACAATAAAAACTTTTTCATAGCAGCATACTAGCTTACCTAATATGGGGGAAAGTGACAAAAACACCTATAGAGAACGATGCTTCCTTCTTTTATGGACATGATGATGCTTCCTGTATCAGCTAAAATATTTGTACATTCGTAGGCGACGATAATGTTTCCTGCTTTAGTTGAAATTTAATCTATACAATAGGATACATCTGTCCCCAACGCTCTGACGTCATTCAATACTTGCAGCGCCATCTGCTTTTATCCGGTGGCCGAAATTGGAACTAAGCTCACCACTATGACACGAGCTTTGACGTCGTTCAGTATTTGCAGCGCCATCTGCCTTTATCCGGTTGCCGAAATAGAAACTAAACACATCGCTATCGCACGATACGTAAAATTAAGGAGAAATACCGGAAAATGAAATAAAGTTAGTAAGACAAACGACTTCCGCTGTGGCAACACGCACGTGCTCAAACAACAGTCTGCGACGTTTGTCCTCTTACGTTGGTGTTATGTCGTGTTTTATTTCATTTTCTTCGCTTTGCAGGGTAATTTCATAAAAAGGAATAAAATAGCAGAGTAGTTTCATAAAAAGGAAGCAGCGTTATTATAAATTTAAATACCCAGATTTATTTAAAATGCTCTAACCTACAAAACTGAAATTTTGAGATGTCAAAGTGAACAAAACCACGTCTAAAAACATTTTCAGCTCTTACGTGAATGAGTTTTTTACTATATAGAAATTGGATATTGGAAGACCAAACAGAACTTTGTTTAACTTCTCATTTCTGTTTCGTGAGAGAAAAGCGATACCGTTCGTAACAGGAGTTGCGGCAGTAACGGAACTGGAATTCAGCACAATGCTGAACATAGTATACTGCTGCGTTTTACAAGGATAAAGGAAATGTTCGCCCCCTCACAATATTTCAAAGTGCGCTTTTAAAACCGGGAAGTATGAACTTCACTCTAACAGCGAACGAAATGATTCTTTTGGGAAATTCTAAAATACCTTTCAAAATATTCGTATCCATATTTCTTGAGACTGCAAATAAAGTCTCAATGCGAATAAAACCTTACCAAAAATAACAGCTGAGGTGAAGCTCCTGACCATTGCGAAACTAAAAATCAATTTTTATTCTGCGTATCCGAGATTTCAGATGTAAGCTACCAAAAGTTTCTTATGTGTACAGATCTACTGCGTAGCCCAAGCGCATTGATTATAAAGAAAACCTATAAAAAAGCGTAGAAACCGAAATATCGAATTCAACAATCCAATTTTGTCAGTCCTTTTTTTGAATTTATCCCATCTTTTCGTTTTTCTACCAGTTTATTCCTTTTATAACGTTCGCGTTCTTCTGATATTCACTGCACTTTTTTCCCCTTATGGTTCTCCTACTGATCGATGCATATTTCCAACCCTAAACCATATCCCAGAGATGATAGTCCCGCATGACACACAAATGCCGATGTCTGCCTCCAAGAAAGAGATTTAATCGCCCAGCTCCAATGCTTTTGGTCGTCATGGGCCCAGCTGAAGCTGGCAGCAGGTGCAAGACCTAAGAGAAGGGCGCTCTTACGATGTTTTCCACATCTCAGAGCTGGTGAAAATAGCCTAAAGAAGTGCTTCTCACAGTGCAGTAACACGAGTTTTTTTCATTTTCTTATGTTTCTGCTGAGAGTTTTGTAGAAAGGAAAAAAACATGTTCCTGGATCAACCAAAAAAATGGTATAAATATATCAAAAAGACTGTGATTGTTAAATAGGTACCATTAGAGTGTTATAAGATGCTTTCTTCTATATATAATTTATGACTACTTAAATTCTGGTGTTAAGATATAATAAAAATTAGCAACGTTTCTCACAAGAAAATGTATATTATACATATAGTTTCGCAGAGGCTTGGCATCGTCAGGACGAATGGAGCGTGAACATTCAAATCATTGTGACATCATCAGAGTTCTGACGGTCACGAATGTTTGTGAGTTGTTTCCACGCGCTTAAAAGAAAAGAAGTCGACGTCATGTCGTTGACAAGCCGTGAAGAGTTCCGGTATATGTGAAAAGCTTCTAATACATTAAGCTTGATGGTCGAATCAGGTTTATCAATAAGTGTAGCGATTCCAAACAAAAATTCATAGTTATTTTCGTGACAATCGACTTCTACAGACGACTCTTTCAGTTCATAGTTCCGTGCGTAGGTCATGTGTTCCTTCACACGGAAAATTAAAGCCCTGCTGGTCTGTACGATATATGAAAGTCCGCATTTACAAGGTAGCTGATAAATTCCCCAGGAATTTATGTCTACGACGTAGTCTTTTGATCCGTAAAAATTCATCTTGTGTATTGCTTTAAAAATAACATTGAAATTGAAATTTTGAGAATTTTTGAAATTCCGAAGCAAATCTTCATTCGTCCTGATGATGCGGATTCAGATGCGCTGCAAAACCATACTCGATGTAAAATAAACATGTTATTGTTAGAAATGTTGCTCTTTTTATTCTATGCTTTCTTCTCCTTTGTTGAAGTGTCTTATCGATTAGCAAAAATAAAAGTGCACCACGGCTTAAGAAATTTTACATTTTCCTTAAAATTATCTTTCATCTAAGCCCTTCCCAAGCATCAAATATATGTTCAAAGAGCATGTTACCAGATCTTCAAATATAATGAGTACGTCTTGTGACACAAAAGAAAGTATGTTCACGTAAAATGTAGCAATCATTACATATTTATTACACTGGGGAACACAACTTTTGGTGCCTAAGGTGTTACACCCTTTTTGGCGTATTTCGGGGCCACAGATTCCAAAACTGTCATTAGGTTTCGCCCATCAGATCTACTTCTCACGATATGACATATGCAGCGAAATCCCAAGAAGCATAGAACATGAACAACAAGCGAGCTTTGTCAATGAGACATGTTGCTGAGCCCCCATTTCTGCGATTTCCTGCGACGCGATCTTCATGGACATTAGCGGTGGATGCTCCAACAATAGTCCGCAATCATATGCGTATCCCATTATCCGCGGTACCGTTCTTCCAGGGCCCTTATTTCCTGATGAAATCACTTCCCTTGTTCATCGCTGATATCACCAAGACAATGTGGAAATCGATCCAAATGACTGTGGGGGTAATGAAATTTGATGCTCATGTTACAACCAAGTGTAAAAAACGCAGTAAGCATATTCTCCACGAGTTCACGGTACTTAACGGCCAAGAAATTTATGTACAACCATACAAAATGACGACCAACCACATGCTTCAATATTGTCCATTGAGTCTTGGAAACGCTGGTCTTTCACGAGTTTCCGGATTTATGGTCCATTGAATATACCTGCTTTTATTTTCTCCATGATCAAAGCTGGAAATTTTCTTCTTATGTAGCCGAAACACATTCCATCTCTTTTAAGTGTCTTAACAAATTGTTTCATCAAACTAAATTAGATGTGCAATGGTGGCAATATGATCTTTTCTCTGTCCACCATAGGTTCTGTGATGATATTTTTCTCTATAGCTAACATGGTTTCTCTCACAGGCCACTGTGTTCTCACCCAGTGTTGATCTTCAGCTCCACTGTCTCACAGACATACAAAGCACGGGTACTTGGTGCACCCAGCCTGCTGCCCTAGGAGAAAATTCACCATCTTCAAATAAACACAGATTACCCATTGGGGATCTCGGTATACTATCTTTTCTATGACTATGGTTATTGCCGCCTGATCTTCCCGCAAACCAACTGAGTGACCGATTGGGATTGATCTGTATCTGTTCCCGTTTGTAGAAGTACACATTTGAGGCTACGTTTGGAGCTATCTATGAATAACCGCCATTCACTGGGTGTGTATTCTGTACGCCCAATTTCATCAGCAATCCTGGCACATTGCTGCAGAAAGCGAATTCGTTTTCTTTTGTGAAGAATAGCAGAAACTCTTCTTCTCTGTTGCGATACACTGTGACTTTTGGTCCCGGTAACAGTACAGTTTTTTCTACCAGCCTGGAAGCTAACAATTCAGCTGCCTTTTTTGGAAGACTTAGGTCCTTTATGAGGTCGTTCAATTCCGTTTGACTGAAACCTGATGCAGCTGATGAAGGTCCTTGGAAATCACTATCATGTTGCTCAAACGTACCTTTCTTTCTCACCAGCCGATTTATCCGACTCTTCGGAGAGCTGTGGAAGCCTGCTACATGTTGGGAAACGTATATCTTCAGGATGTGGAACAGGGCGTCTAGCAGAGGCTAGATCAGTATACATTCGCTTACTCCGGTTCTTCCCATTCACCAGACAAAAGTAACAGTCATCACTGTATTTGCTCTATTTGCGCCATACCATTTGGTGCACCAAATTTCATCCCCTTATTTTTCCTATTCGTCCAATGTCACAGGTGCTCTGTACACGTTTTACACACGACATGCAGTACCCAAGGTGTATCTTGGTCCCCTAGTTTTACTGTGAAGTAGGCAAAATAAGCTCTTTTCACAAAGTTTGTTATAGCTTGTCTCTGTTGTGTACTCTCCGCAAATGTAACAAAAGACATTCGGATGATTAACGTATTCTTTTTCTTCGATTGACACAATCCATGTCAGCGCCTGAAACAGAAATTAAACGCGTCTGAACATGTAACGTGCACACGCAAACACGGACAGCAACAGAAAATTCAAAGGTACGTGTACGAACAGGTAACAAATGTTGGCGGGAAAATAAAGTAATACTAGGTAATAACGCCAATAATATCTCGAAAACTAGGGCTGCTAGAGCACAAAAGATATCATTTCAGGAATCAGCGGCACAAAAATACTCGGAATCAGGTCGAAAATTCCATGCACCACGAAAACAAATTTTTTACAGGTAACAAATGCTGGCGAAAAAATAACGTAATACTCGGTAATAACGCCAACAATATCTCAAAAACTAGAGCTTCTAGAGCAAAAAGGATACCATTTCCAGAATCAGTGGCACAAAAAATACCCGAAATCAGGTCGAAAATTCCACACACCACGAAACAAACATTTTTGGTTAAAAGCCATTATAAAGATACATTTTAATGATATGCACCTTTCCCGAAAGTAGTAAAGTATGCGTCATAGCGATATTTGGCTTACGGAAATGGTACCCTCTCCCAAGTAATGGTTACCTGCTATTGAAGAGAGCTTCCAATTGATGTACAAGTGCGTCAAAGAACTTTTAAGACTGGCGCTAGATTTCAGCCTACGGTGGCGCCACCAGTGTAATCGCGAATGCGTTATAAACCGTGACCATCTGCTTGCTTTCTGCCAAAAGTACTGCGCAGTTGTTAAAGTAACTCAAACGAAACGGGCGTTCATTAGAGAAGTAAACTTTTTTTCATGTTGAATTATTAAGATGGAACAAAGGGCTGTTATTAAATTTAACGCAAAACTTGGTAAAAGTGCCTCGGAAACGTACCAAATGATGAAACAAGTTTACGGTTAGTTTTGTTTAAGTAGATCAAATGTTTTCCTGTGGCACAAACGTTTTTTGGACAGAAGAGATACGCTATAAGATGATAAGCATACCGGAAGACCACGTTCATCTAGAACAACTGAGATTATTGAAAAAGTGCGTGATTTCGTGCCAAACAATCGATGTGCGTCACTAAGAATGATGGAAGAGTCTTTAAACATCAACAAAGAAACGATTTGAACAATCCTGCCTGAAGATTTGGGCAAAACAAAAGTCTGTGCTAAATTTGTTCCACACACGTTAACCAACGAACAAAAATCAAGGAGAAGTGCACATTGCAGAGATATCATTTCAGTTGCTGAAAATGATCCAAACTTCTTAAAATCGATTGTTACAGGTGATGAAACATGGTGTTTTCAATATGATCCTAAAACAAAGCGACAAAGTGCGAAATGGAAGTCAAAAAACTCACCACAAGCCAAACAAACAAGAAAAGTTCCCATCGAAAATCAAAACAATGCTCATTACATTCTTCGATAGTAAGGGTATATCCACAAAAAATTTGTTCCAAGTGGACAAACAATTACTGGTGAGTTTTATTTAAATGTTTTGAGGCGTTTGATGGGAAGAATTCGTCGCATTCGTCCAGAATATTGGGATGGAAACAGTTGGTGTTTGTTGCACGATAATGCACCCAGTCACACCTCACTTCTTGTTCGTAGATTTTTGGCGAAAGATAACGTCTGTGTGTTGAATCATCCACCGTATTCGCCTGATTCAGCACCCTGCGACTTTTCTTTATTCCCAAAACTTAAAATGACGTTAAAAGGGTGTTATTTTGATGATATTTCGACCATACAAACAGCTTCGACGCGTGCTTTGGAGGCAATTCCGCAAAGAGAACTGGAACAAGCATTCGAATCATTATTAAATCGCTGTAACAAGTGTATTGAAGCCGGAGGGTCTTATTTGAATAACAAACCAAAACAAATTATAATTTCTTGTTTCTATTTAATTTTACAGACCCAGTCTTAAAAATTCTTTGCCACACTGTGTATAACACGACGAGGTGTAACCTGTAGATCAATATCATCATCATTGTCAACCATTATCAATCCACTGCTGGATGAAGGTCTCCCCAAGTTCCTTCCACAACTGTCTGTCTTGAGCCTGTCTCCTCCATGTCACTCTGGCATGCTTTCGAATTTCATCCATCCATCTCCTACGGGGTCTCCTTCTGGGTCTTTTTCTGTCCATCGTAATCCAGTCACTTTACACAGGCCACTGCCTTGTCCAGGTACATTCCAGCTGCCGGAGACTGTGGGCCAAGTTTAAAATTATGTAAACATCTTTGGGGGGATTTGGCCATAAGTCACCACGTTGGGCATACGGGTTGGTGAGTGTGGGATATCATTTCCTCTAATCCCGGTGGTATAATTATATCGGTCGTCAGAGCTCCTTTAGGAGGAACAGGAGGCACCGCGAGAAGGCGGGGTTGACATTCGTCAAGGAGAGACTAGGGTATGATGCGCATCACGTGACATTGCATTCCTACCTGTAGATATCCTAAACCTAAAGTTACCGAAAGTCCATCCCTTTCACTAACGCACTTGCGATTCATCCTTTCTTTTCACCTTGAGGTCAGATTATAGATTGCGCATGCGCAAATGGACTTTCGTAGCTACATCACACTTCATCGGTATCATGATCGATTCTTACGTTCGTCTAAATCTGAATAATATAATAATAATGATAATAAATATTGTTTTGAAAAACTGAACAGTCGAAATAGTTACTATTGCCATCATCATAATTTAGTAAATATTTACTTTTATGACTCACATATCTTCTTCCATTGGTTCTACGACAATAAATTCCTTTATCCACCTACTTACAAACCGCTCAATGTCAGAAATTAGTAAACCTTATTATTTGCTATAATTTAATTCCACTTAGTAGATACCGGACTGTGGTTCGGTACATACTATGTTCGTGAGTGACACCAAGAAGTGCGATATGTAGTAAGTATTGGGTTGCGGCGAATGAAATCTCCGGCAAAAGACGAGCACACGTGGACGGCGAGAATAGGAAGGCAGGGCCATTTACCGAAGAAAAATAATTCCCCGCGGCATTGACACATAGTTGCCATCAAGGCCATGATCCCAAAACGAAAATTATCTTGTGGCTGGGACCCGAAGAAGTCATCAACTGCACGTTGAACCTTGTTGTCTGTCGTGAGCTGTTTCCCGGACAGGAAGTGATCCAGACGACGAAACAGATGATTGTTTGTCGGAGACAAGTCCGGGTGATAGGCAAGATGAGACAGTGCTTCATAGTCCAAGGCACTTATTTGTGAGCATCGTTCGTTGTGGGACATGAGAGCGCGGTCGTTGTCCTGGAGCAGAAGAACACCATGTCTGTTGACTAATGTCGGTTATTTCCGCAACACTTTGCGGTGCATTTGGTGTGATTCAGCACAATAACGTTCTGCAGTGATGCTTTGGCCTCTTCCAAGAAACGCCGATGATTTATCCCGACTGTGAACCACCAGACAAGGAGCAATATCTCCTTGGTGTTTAGGGGTGGCTTAAGTTGCCGTACAGAAGGCGTGCCTTGCTTAACCATTGTGCAGATCGTTTGCGATTAGCATAAAGAACACACTTCTCGTCGCAGGTGACGATTGGATGCAGTAGAGGTCCCTGTTTCTTCCTGGAAAGCAGCGGCGTGCAGACTTCCAAACGCCTAGTCTTGTTGGTAGTTGTCAACTCACTCAGCAGCCACATGTCCGGCTTTTTGACCTTAACCAGCGCAGCCAGACACCGAACAAATGTCGTGTGGTGGACACCTACCTCTGCCGCTATCTCACGACACGTTTTTCGGGGGTCCGCTTCAACCACTCTTAACAGAAAATCGTCAGAAACAGCAAAAGGTCGGTGATCACGTGCTTCGTTTTGCAGGTCCGTATGTCCGCTTCGAAACTTCACAAACCATCGCCGAATGGTTCGTTCGTTGGCTGTATTCCCTCCAAACGCTTTGTTAACACTTCAAACAGCAATTCCAGCAGAATGGCCCAGTTTTTTTTATTGGAGGTTTAACGACCACCGTGAGCAACTCAATGGGCTATAAGCAGTCGCCCGTCCCTAATTTAGGGTCACTGGTTCCAGGGAAGGGAGAGAGCCAGTGCCGTAAGACAAACACAACATCCATGCCTCACCGGGATTCGAACCCGGACCCCTTACGGACGAATGATCAGAGGCCATCGCTTAGACCACTGCGCCACCGTGGCGGCATGGCCCAGTTTGAATTCATACAAGAAGATGACTCTCAAATCCGGCGTCTGCGTGTTTCTTATGCAAGCCCAGTTACGTTCAAACAAACCACGCCTGAACCTTGTTCTGCACAAACGTGCTACCGGTTTATAGTAACTGTGACGTAATACCCGCAACACATGTGGGTGGTTCCATTCCGCTGTGGTGGGGGCCTGTCTCCACTGCTCGTTCGCGCCCCGACATTTCATTCACGCCAACCCAATACATAAATATATCCTCTCGGATCACTAGTTTTACTTCACGCCCACAAAGATCTTGACATACGAAAAAATCATATCATAACTTATCTACAAAGAATATTTTTTTTTTTTTTTTTTGATTGGAGGTTTAACGACCACCGTGAGCAACTCAATGGGCTATAAGCAGTCGCCCGTCCCTAATTTAGGGTCACTGGTTCCAGGGAAGGGAAAGAGCCAGTGCCGTAAGACAAACACAACATCCATGCCTGACCGGGATTCGAACCCGGACCCCTTACGGACGAATGATCATAGGCCAGCGCCTTAGACCACTGCGCCACCGGGGCGGCCAACAAAGAATACCAGGGTACTGTCTCGTTTTCTTTTTGTTTCTTTTTGTTTGGGGGTTTAACGACCTAAATGAGCAAATTTTAAGTGCTAAAAGCCGACTCCTGCCCCAAATTTAGAGCCACTGGTTCCAGGAAAGGGACAGAAGGAATTACGTAGCACAAGCACACAACCCATGCCTCATTCAGGGCTCAGAGCCTGGCCTTTTTCGGACAAATGGTCAGAAGCCAGCACCTCAGACCACTGAATAACTGTAGTTTTATGGTTACTAAGAAATATTCCTTATAACATGCCCGAAGGTCCGTACGCTGTCTACCATCATTATCCAGGTCACTTCGTACAGCCTGCTATCAGTGGTGTATGTCTTACGTCTATAATCTACTTTACAAAATGTTATTTCCTTTGTCTGGACGTTTGCCCCACTTTAGTGTAGCAGTGCCAATTCGCATTCAGACGACCGATTGACGACGTAGCTCTCGTCCTGCTGCCCATCCAAGTGCGTCTGCCGGCGAGAGGTGCTGTGTTCGTCGGCCTCTGCGGAGCGCACGTGCTAGCTGTACGGAACTTCCGAGGATATCCGGCGTTGTGCCATTTTGAGATGTTCTGCCTAGTCGTCCCTCTAACCAAGATGGCTTCTACAGATAAGAAAGTTTGTTCAGTAGAGCACATTTCTTTTTTTTTTCTCCAAACCTTTGGGGTTCTGAAACTTTTATGAATCGCGGACAACATTGCAAAACGGAGCAGAACTCGAGGGCAACATGGAAAAGAAAAGTAAAAATGCATGTGTTTATTATGAATTTCAGTTGTTACAAATAGGTTTTGAATTCTAAAACTTAACTTTTGGGAAAAGAAACGATGCGGTTAACATGATATCTGTATTATAAAGAATTCCGAAATAGGTACCTGATATGCCTACATTTTTCGGTACTCTAAAAATTTCTATGTATGCGTGCGTGTGCGGATATTCATTTTTCCATCTAGAAAATACAATCTACGTCCGAAAATTTCATCTTCAACCGCATAACTTACGTAACAGTACTGAGATAAAAAATATCACGTGTACGCCAGAAGACAGCAGTCCTTGGCTAATCAGCGGAGAATTGGAAACCGGCTTAAACTGGTACCGATAGGCGGCAGACAGGCATTAAGGGAGTCATTGTAAGCGTTCTCGTCCCATTTCGTTTTAGCCATAAGAGCAGAGAGTTAACATCCTTTTTTGTTTGAAACTTGGTATATCAGCTGCTGAAACTTACAGAATGTTAAAAGAAACGTATGGAGACGCAGCTTTATTCTGCAGCGGAATTTACAAATAGTATACACGGTTTTGTGACTGGTGGAAATCATTTCATGATGTTCCGAGATCTGGGCCGTCGCTCCAGTGTGCAAGCAGCTGAAACAATCGATAAGGTGCGGAATCAGTTATAGAAAGATCGCCAAATTACAGAGAGACTTTTGGTTTGGCTGAGTCGGTGGACATCAGTAAGTCTATCTGGCATGAGATTCTACACGAGGATTTGAGAAAGCGAAAACTTAACGCCACATTGGTACCCCGCATTCTGAATGAATACAAAATGGAGGCTCGTTCATCGATCTGTTCCAATCTGCTGGGCTCTGCAACCTGATGATTCTGATTATTGCTCCAGAATTATTGCAGCGAATGAAATATGGTGACTACAGTATGATCCAGAAACCAAGCGCTGAATGGAGAGGTATCCACTCACCATCGACCAAGAAAGCCCGCATGCAACCATCGAAGACAAAGACGATGCTAATAGTCATTTCCGATTCGAAAGGTATAGTCCACAAGGGAATTCGCACCAGTGTATCAAACGGTAAATCAAGAATTCTATAAGCACGTCTTACGACGCTTACGCGGAAGTACTTGTCGCCGTCGTCCCCAGATATGGGAACGCGGAAATTGGTTCTTGCTCCATGATAACTCAAGAACACATAGTTATCAGTCCAGCAGTTCCTGTCTCACTCTCAAATCACTGTGCTGCCACATAAGCCGTACTCCCCTGATTTATCACCCTGTGATTTTTTCCCCGTTTCCAAAGGATTAAACAGACACTAAAAGAACAGTTCCATCCAAGCAGCCATGACAAAACAACTTACGAACATTCCAGAAATGTTTCCTAGATCTTCAGAAATGCTGTAAACTGTACGTCGTTTGAGAAGGGCGACATTTTGAATGTGGCCGACATTAATTGTGCGTATAGTACTTTTCTATAATCTGTATTGCGTTAGTCCTTGACATTTTTGGATGTAAGTTGCATATTTTCTAACATTTTGGAATTTCCTCTGTCGACAACATCTCGCGGGCCACAGAGCAGGTTTGTGGCCCGCGACAACATCTCCCGGGCCACAAACCTGCTCTGTGGGCCACGATCTGGAGACCCCTGCTCTAAAGAAAGAATTGCGTTATTGCTAATAAAATGGCTGAGAACGTTTGTTTAATGTACACAACCGGTCGGATAGTGCTGGGCTCGTAAAGTTCAGGCCAGGGCCAGGCTTTCCAAGTTAAGGCCGAGGGTTGTACCGAAAATAATGCAAAAGTGGGCATACCTTTTTTATTGACGGAATGAGGTCGTTCAAATCGCATATGTTAGAAGAGTAACTCTTCCTCTATAGCAACCACTCTTCTCCATTGCAGATAAATAGTGGATTCCAAACAGAAGCAACGTGCCTTCATGGAGTTCTTGACGAATGTTAGAAGAGTAACTCTTCCTCTATAGCAACCACTCTTCTCCATTGCAGATAAATAATGGATTCCAAACAGAAGCAACGTGCCTTCATGGAGTTCTTGACGAATGTTAGAAGAGTAACTCTTCCTCTATAGCAACCACTCTTCTCCATTGCAGATAAATAGTGGATTCCAAACAGAAGCAACGTGCCTTCATGGAGTTCTTGACGAATGTTAGAAGAGTAACTCTTCCTCTATAGCAACCACTATTCTCCATTGCAGATAAATAGTGGATTCCAAACAGAAGCAACGTGCCTTCATGGAGTTCTTGACGAATGTTAGAAGAGTAACTCTTCCTTTATAGCAACCACTCTTCTCCATTGCAGATAAATAGTGGATTCCAAACAGAAGCAACGTGCCTTCATAGAGTTCTTGACGAAGGAAGAGTGCGAGCTATGGAAACATCCACAGAAGGCTACAGAATGTTTATGGAGACGAAACCATTGACATGAGCAATATGCACAGACGGATGAAGAAGTTTATAGAAGGGGGGATCCAGCATTGAAGACAAACCACGCAGTGGAAGACCGTGATCTGCGACCACTGACACGAATCGTCAGCGAGTGGATGAATTGATTCGCGAAGAGAGACGAGTCACAATCCTTGAGCTTGTCGCAAAATTTGTGACGTGCCTGCCCCGCAGTACGCACACGACATAAAGGCAGATAGCAGCGACAACGAACATCCGTGTAGCTCAATTGGTAGGGTGACTTATTCCGGAATGAGGGGACCCGGGTTCGAGCCCCGGCGTGGACCAAAAATGACGGAGATATTTACTTCGTTATAATGGCGCCCGAACTTCCCGGATGACCCGGCCGTTAAAGATTTCGCAATGGTGTGATGTTCTTTCCACACCGTGAGACAAGAAAAATAAGAGAATCCCTTCTTCAGCGCTTCGAAAAATAAATGTGTGTGACGTTGCATTCCACACACCAGATTGACTGGGAATTCTCAAAAGTGCACGTTCTTCGGCGGATGGCTGCCTACGACAATTCATGGTCGCGGATGACCCATGGGCCATGCCCCCGGCCCTCTTTTGGGGGGGGTGACGTGCCTGCCCCGCAGCAGAACGCGCACGACATAAAGGCAGATAACAGCGACAACGAACGTCCGCGTAGCTCAATTGGTAGAATGATTTATTCCAGAATGAGGGGACACGGGTTCGAGCCCCAGCGTGGACAAATATGACGGAGAAATTTACTTCGTTATAAATTCGATTCTAGTCACAATGCCATATAGAAGATGGTGGAAGATTTAAAGTATCGGAAAGTGTGTGCAAAGTGGGTACCTCAGCTGTTGACACCAGATTTGAAGGAGAGAAGGGGGAAATTATGCTCTGATCTTCTAGAAGCGTTTGAAGTCAATGAAGACGCGTTTTATTTCGTTTCACTGACAGGGGATGAGACTTTGACGTATCTTTACGATCCAGGAAACGAAGAATCAATCCATGGAATGACGTCACATGTCTTCACCAAGGCCTAAGAACTTCAAGAGCCAGGGATCAGCACGAAAAGTCATGGTGGCTGTTTTTTTTGGGGGGGGGTGACAGGGGTGTCACTCTCCTTGATTTTCTGGAGCGTGGCCATACCAGCGAGCGGTACATTGAGACACTCTAGAAACTTAGAGAAGCCGTAAGGAGGAATAGACCGAACAAGAATCTGAAAGGATCCACGTTCACCATGACAATGCGAGACGACACACATCTTTGGCAACAAACCAGGCGATCAGCAAATTAGGTTGGTCGGTGGTCCCTCATCCACCATGCAGCCCAGATCTGGCGCCCTCCGACTTCCACCTGTTCGGTCCCATGCAGGACAATCTCCGCGGACAACGATTTGATGACACAGACGAGATGAAAGTGGCTGTGAAGAAGTGCGTACAACACTCCACACCTAAGTTTTTTCAAATAGAATTCCAGAATTGAGTAGAGTTTAGCTGAGTTGATGGCGCAAATGCATCACTTGTGATGGAGACTATGTAGAGTAGTACCTTTGTATAGAGAAAGAGTTACTTTACCAACATGTGCAATCAGAATAACGTCTGTCTGTTAATAAAAAAGTTATGCCCGCTTTTGCTTACTTTCGGTACATCTCTCGGACCTCAGAATGCTTTCCAGTTTTCTTGGACAAATATTTTTAAATATAACATTTCAACTACTTCAGCAGAATATCCAATCTTCGGGGTAAAAAAAATTGCAATCATTCTCTGCTTTGTAAGAAAAAGCGTATCGCCTAAATCAAACGAATATTGTTGTCTATAAATTCTGCTGTTTAGGTTTCAAGTAAACAAAGGAAGACAGAGTAAGTCAAAACCAAAAACAGAAAGTGAAACAAGGCAAAGTTCGTGCTGTAAAAAAAAGATTCAACTGAATAAAACGGATGCACTTTGGGAGATAAAATCCCTTCGGAGCCTTTCGCAAGAAATCACCTACGACGAATAAAGTCAAAACTGAACACAAGGGTTGGCCTCCTTCCGTTGCAGCTAACTGTTATTACTAGCTATTTGATATGAGGCTCGAGAGAAAAGTTGAAAACACAATTGGCTACTAGGTCTTCACGCCTGACAACGTGCGCAAAAGAAAATGGTTCAGAGAATCGTTTACAGTTACCCGAGCAGTAAATTCTATTCGCTATATTCTGAAGTCAATATCTTTCAATTTTTCTCTGTTTCCCATCTTATGCACTCACAGAGTTACGAGATCTCTTCTTTTCATATGTTTTGTGCTACTCTGTTTGCTTCAGAACGTCTCTCTCTCTCTCTCTCTCTCTCTCTCTCTCTCTCTCATTCTCTCTCTCACCACTTTCAGCAATGCAAGGCAGGCCGGAATTTGTTTCCTGAGACATTTCCGAGTAGTAATGAGATATTCTGAAGAGTTCACACAATTTCTAGAATTCGACTTCAGTCATTAACATGTCACGAATGAATAACTGAAATCCATTAAATGTGGGAACACAAACCCGAGAATATAAACAATACTGTACAAAAATTAAAAAGATACCTTAATGGCGCAGAAACAATGAGAAGCGAATTACCGGAAGAACAAATTCTTCGAAAACACATTAAAGGCATATACACAGTCGTTTCAGAATAATATGACCTCTCCCGGAATCACAATGTGCGCTCCCAGGCGCGTCACAGAATGCATGTGACAATATCGATCACATGGAGAAATAAGTGCCCGACCAGGACAGAGGAGACAAACTGCGTTACGTGAGTACAATGGGCAGAGGTAGTGATTTGACGGACGTGCAAAAAAGAACGATAATTGGGTACCGTGCCAAGGGTGGAATCATCTCAGAAACAAAAGACTTCGCAGGCTGTACGCGAGGTGCTGTAGTAAGGGTGTACCAAGAATGGACCGCTGGCACACTGATTACCTCCCGACGTCATAACGGTGGAGCTCCAAAAGCCATCAACCCCAGAGGATAACGTCGCCTCCATTGACTGGTAAAGGGCAATCGACGCGCAACAGTGCAGCAATTGGCCACGCAAACATGCTGGGGAACACAGGTACGTTTCTCCGATGACAGTAGATCGAACCCTGTTACGCATGGGTCTCCGGAGTCGACGCTGCGTCAAGGCGCCCATGTTAACCCAGGTCCATCGGCAGCGACGCCTGCATTTCGCATGAGGCTACCGTTATTGGACAATGTCAGAGAGAGAAAAGGTTGCCTTTTCCGACGAATCGAGGTTCCTACTTCGCAGAAGTGAAGGGTGGTGGCGGATATGACGTCAGACACACGAGAACCAACACCCGGACACGCTTGTAGGTCAAGTACAGGCCGGCGGTGGCACTGCGCATGTCTGCGAGATGTTTTCTTGGTACGACTTGGGTCCTCTGGTACCACTGCATATGTTCCTAAACGCCAATGGCTACCTGTCCATCCTCGCTGACCACATGCATCCCTTCACCCACCCCTTCATTTTTTGTTCATCATTTTCGTGACTTCACAGTCCCTTTACATAAAAAAAAATTTTGAGAAAGGATGAAACCTGATGGGTGAAAGGATGAATATGAGAAAAGAGAAGCAAGCATTTCATAGCCAGACCATTAACTCTTTTACCCCATCGCATGTGTTTACCTAGCTTCATGCATCGTCATCGTCTTAATTTGCATAAAACTTTAGGTTATGGGAAGCATCATATATGATATATCATATCCAAGGAAAGCTTTAATTGGATAAAACCATCTGGATATCGTGTACGTAAATCCGGCTTATGTGCTACAAATTAAGCAAATGAAATTTTAAGAGACACGTGGAGAAAATATAAAGGACTCTCTCTCTAAAAAGAGCCTCAAAATTCCTTCGCATGGAAGTTGTAATTATGAAATGGAACGAGATATTATAAATGGAAATGTCTGCTGCTTAAAAGACTGCATTCCTGAAAACGCGCTGTGTTTTGTTTTACTTGTGTTTGTGCGCCGCAAGTAATTGAACAGAATCTCTGCAAAAATTATTCAGTCTACAGTTTACAAACCTCTGAAAATTCAACAGCTTTAAGTAACAAAGGTACCTATCGTAGTTTATATATTTAACTTAGACTTGTTTGCATGGCAACGCAGTTCTGTAGTGAAGTCATGTTTGTCTTCTGCTTTGTAACAATGAACACCACCTTAACAATCCAAGCGTAGACTGGATAATAGAGGCTTGAAAAGGAAAGTATCAATGCGATAATTCCTATTCATCTAAAAGCATACAACATTACATACACTGCATAAAGTCAGCAAACTTTATTTGGCAACTCATTATTAATTAGAATACGAAAAACATCACAAAACTTTAAATTAAAATTATTATTATTTTACGGACTACATAAGATTGAGATGAATTCTACGTATTACAAACACTTCTCAGGCTCATTTGGAAAGTCGTAAACGAATTCGCATGTTTTATTTATAGCTGTTGCAACGCCGAAGTATGGTACAAGTTTAATTTTTCTTGCATACGTATTAATTTCATTTGAAACTAGACGAAACCTGTCGGAATCGACGGTTATTTTGTTTTTTGTTTTTGTTGAAAAGAATAAACTCATATGAAACAACAAATATTAACGTTATTAGATTGACAAATTAATTCAACCACTTCAGTCCAGGTTCGGGATTTTTTTTTTTATTGAAGTTTAAAGACCGCCGTGAGCAACTGAATGGGCTATAAGCAGTCGCCCGTCCCTAATTTAGCGTCACTGGTTCCAGAGTTGGGAGAGAGCCAGTCCGTAAGACAAACACAACATCCATGCCACACCAGGATTCGAACCCGGACCCTTCACGAAAGAATCAGCATAAGCCAGTGCTCAGACAGTCTGTCTGTAGACACCATATCTCTGTAACTGTTAATCCGATTTGAAAAATTCTCTTTGCAGTCGGAACGTCAAAAGTCGGAAAAACGATTTATACGTTCTGGGACTTTTCTAAGGCGCAATTTAACAGCTAGGGGAGGTAAATGCACATACTATTAAATTGAAGATATATTTTACTCTTAACAGAGCATCACGACTGCACCCGTCCGAAGTCCAATCATCTCGATCGTGTGCAAAAATTCAACCGGATAGCGTACTCTTTCACTCTCATGTTCAGTCACAACTGTGTTTGTAAATGTTGGAATGAGATTCGCGATGCGAATCCTCTTCACCCGTCGGAATCAACGCTGAGTTTGTTGTTGTTGTTGTGTTTTTTTTTTTTTTTTAAAGAATAAACTCATATGAAACAACAAATTTAAACTTTATTTGATTGACAAATTCATTCAACCACTTCTGTAAAGAAAATAGACCAGGTTCGTGATTTTTTTTTTTTTTGACTGAAGGTTTAACGACCACCGTGAGTAGCTCAATGGTCTATAAGCGGTCTCCCGTAATATTTTCACTAACAATGGTCAACGGAATGTTTATTTACATCTTTATATAGTAGGAAACGTCTTACCTACGTGAATAAACTGGATCGAATGTTATATACATGGTTTGTCCGGATAGTAATGAGACGACTTTTCTTGGGCCAATCAGAAGGGCCGGAGGGCGGAGTCTCCGGGCATGACGAGTGGCGGGGTATGTTAGGTAAACGATCGATATCTCGTGAGTTGGCTCTGAGCTTTTACAGAGTTAGGATCGCTTGCGAAGTGGACAGCTGTGTGAGCGTCGCGTAACGGTCAAAATGCAGAAGAGTGTCGAACAGCGATACGCGGTAAAGTTTTGTGTTAAACTTGAAACATCCGCGACCGAGACGCTTGCTATGATACAGAAAGCCTACGGGAAGGATGCTTTATCGAAAGTACAAATGTTTCGGTGGCACAAAACGTTCCCAGAGGGAAGAGTGGTCGTCGAGGATGAGCCACGCCCAGGGCGCCCTTCAACGTCTCACACTTCAGACAATGTGGAAAAGGTGAAAGCGGTTTTGGACTTTGACCAACGTCTGAGTGTTAGATTGGTAGCAGAGCACGTGGGACTTGCGAAATCCATTGTGCATGAAATCATCACGCAAGGATTGCAGATGCGGGAAATTTTTCGCCAAATTGGTTCCTAAGGTTTTGACCGATAAACAGGGGAACAACCGTGAGTCGATTTCTCGTGAGCTTGTGGACCGTGTAAGGAGTGAACCTGTTTTTTTTTTTTTTTTTTTTTTTTTGGAGAAAGTGATAACAAATGATGAAACGCGGGTCTTTGAGTACGATCCGGAGACCAAAAGACAGAGCTCAAAGTGGCACACTCCCGAGTCCCCTCGACCAAAGAAGGCTCGATTGTGCAAATCGAAGATTAAATCGATGCTCGTTGTCTTCTTTGACTGTAAAGGTGTTGCCCATAAGTAGTTGGTACCACCCGGACAAGCGGTCAACGCTGCATTCTACGAGGAAGTGCTTCAACGGCTGAAGAAGACAGTTGCGCGCGTCCGCCCGGAAATCACCAACATTTGGGTTCTTCATCACGATAATGTGCAGAGCCATGCGTCGCTGAGAGTGAGAGAGTTTCTGGCGAAACACAACGTGGCAACGCTGCTCCAACCTCCCTACAGACCGGAATTGGCCCCGGCTGACTTCTTTTTGTTTCCCCGGCTCAAATCCAGCCTTAAAAGGACACCATTTCGGGACTGTTACAAACGTGTAAACTGTCGCGACGAGTGCTTTGAAAGCAATCCCTGTTCCTGACTTCCAAGGAAGCTACGCGGCGTGGCAGAACCGCTGGCGGCGGTCTATTGTTATTCAAGGATGTTATTTCGAGGAATTTTAATGTTATGTAAGTATAACTTTAATTAAACGTCTGTTATTGAATGAGTCACATTACTTTCCGGACAGACATTGTATATACATCACACAGTCCAACGGCATAACGCAATCAGGTCTTCGAGAATGTTCGCTGTTCTGATGAGAAGAACTTTGATACCAATGCAAGCTAGCGTTGTTTTGAGCAACGGTTGGCTCAGAAAAAAGACTACGGACTTTGGACTATCTCAGTCCCTCTATGCTTTAGCGTTCAACAGCGCAAAAACGAATTACAACGCCCGAACGGTTGTTTAACATATCTTTCTCTTCGACTGGCACATCTACATAGTAAGACCTTTGTTTTGATACCTCAACCGTATCTTTACGTTCAGCCGTTCTCTCAAAATAGGACTTACAGTAAAAAAAATTATAGAATTAATATATAGATGAAACTGCAATTTTCTCTAAAATCCTTTTTGATATGCACGAATGTGTTTGATTTGTAATCGAAATTTAATTGCAAATATGGACTCTTTTTCGTAATTCTGATAAAAATTGAAAAATCGTTTCCAAAGGTGCATTATTTAGATTAATTGGTTTTACCTGAAATTACCTGAAAAAGAACTTGATGTCGTGTGACGATCTATCTCAGAGGTGACGCACGTGCCAAAACGGCAGGTGGCAGCAGTAAGCGTAATTCCGTGTTGTTCAAGCGGTGGAATATCAGACTCCAGAAAGCGAAGATGTGGCTTCGAATCCCATCACCGGTAAGTTTGGGTTTTTACGCTATGTTGGCGCCCAAGCGTAAGCAAAAATTAATCTCCTGGCCTTCAAGTTCGAGAAAACTGTGTGATGCTTCTTCCACTCACCGTCTGGAACACGTCGTCTGTAATTGAACATAATTCCTTCTTCTACAGAGAGTTTTTTCTAGCACGGTTAGTCGGCTGACCCGAAAAACGTGCGATTTTTGTGCTGCCTTTCTCAAGGGGAGATCAGTGGCGCAACTTCAAGCTGCGGGGTGCGCAGGTAACGAACGGGCGTGCTGCAGCTGCCTGTTATAGTTTTATGAAAAAATCTGAACACGCACAAAAACAAGCAAATAATTAACCCAAAGATTTATATTTTCCTTTAAGATATACTATAGCTTTGCCTTAATAAATGTTTCATTTTTATAACACTGGTTGCCCAACAGATTGCAGGTATTTGGTCCTTTTGCTCCGGATTATAACACGATCGTTCTGCAATGGATTGTAAATATTACGATCGCTCTCCAATATCCCTTTCTCTACGCTTTTGAGGGAAAATGGGAGGTCATGTGGGGATTACACGTGGAGGATGTAGGAAAGTAGTCACCTAGGATTACATTCGACACGACAGGCGCCACCATTTATTCACAGCATCCGCAAAGCTGCTATGTATAAAAGAGCGATTTCTTCCAGTGGTTTACTTTAGTTTTGGACAAAACAATTGCACGCTGCTACTGCTTTTGGTTCTTCCTTATGGTAAGCATGTCTCTCTCATTCACTGTGTGGAAACTTTAACATAAAAGCGAACGACATCCATTTTCAATATGTCGCAAAAACGACAATCATTTACACAATGTCAGAAAATTGCCCAAGTGGAGCGCAATATCGGCGAAAGGAAGAAAAGCAGAGCGTGCGAAGAAACGACCAAAACTCGACCGGTTCTTTTTGCCGCTGAGTCAGTTAAGCTCAAGTTTCTGATGAAAAGAATGATGGTATGTTTAGCACGTCAACTGTTCAAAGTTTAGAAACAGACACCTGCATTTTGTACTTCTGTTCCAAAAATTACTTAAAACGTTAAACCTACAGGGCTCCAGGTGTCGTCTTACTTTTCCAGTCACTCTCCCTGACTTCCTAAACTGCCCCCCCAACCACCACACCACACACACCACGAAAACCACATCCTCTCTCGTGTTCGAAATCCTGGGGAAATTACTGCACTTAGGGTGATAAAGTAAATCTTGCGAGGGGTGGGGGGGACGCACGTGTTACTAGTTATGCCACTGGGGGAGACACATATGACGTACCTACCTCAGAGGTTGACGTACATGTCAAAATAGCAAGCTGCAACGGTATGCCTTAGTCGGTGTAGTTCAATCGGTAGAATATCCAACTCCGAAGAAGGAAGATGTGGATGCGAATTCTAATCCCATCACCGGTAAAGTTGGGCTTCTATTCAAATGATGCATCTTAGGAGCAGTTTAATTTATTCTAAAACATGCACACTGACATTAGGAGCGAGCGTTTCTGTAAGTGCTTCTGGGTCTGGGTCAACATGTGGACCTCCTTCCAGTGCAGGTTCTCTCCCATGGCCCGAATCACAATCTCTCCCTTTATTGATTTTACGGAGAGAGGGTTTAATTGCTCCTATAAGGGTATAAAATCATAAAGAATCGCTCATCCCTAATTTGGGGCCATTGATTGTAAAGAGAAATCCAGCTCCAGACGGACAAATGTAATATTCAGTTCTTGCCCCAAATGAGCCTAGCAGTACGGAAAGTAAGAAAACCGGAACCTTGGTAACTTGACCAATGAGCGACCGTAAACTCATTCTTTGGGGAATGATTTTGATGTCAGTTGTTTTTTGTTACACTGATACAACGAAATCAGTTTTACTATCACATTAGGTCGTTTCATCATATCATAATTCATACGCTGTAGAAAAATTGATGCTTGCTAAGCTGCTCGTCTTTACGTTGTTTTTCTTCGATAAGTAACAGCACCAATTGGCAAATACCAATCATAAGTCAAAGAAGGTTTTATGATTCGTATCCAGGTAGCACGGCCTTGCAATCTAACATAGACCCAACACTGAGCCATCGTCATTTAGGAATAAAAGGCGGTGACTCAGTCTTGGGCTAATTGCAAGGCTGTTCTACCTGGAGTAACTTCTCCCTCGTATTAAATAATATAAGTACCCTATAATTAAATTTAAGTAGTCTTCTTCTTGTTATCATTTGGGTTCGGCCCACTACTGAAAGAAATCGTGATTACCAGAACAAGAGAACCTTTCCCTCTTCTCTCCAGTTATCTCTACCTTTGGTTCTTGACCTCCATGATCATCCCACAGTTCATCAGTACAGTGAAACTTCGGTTATACGATTTTCTAGAGGATGGTTTTAAAAAGCGTGTAAATGTAAAAAAACATAAAATGAAATTTCAAAATGTTAGATACTATTTTAAATTTTATGCTTTAAATGAGTATAAGAAGTGGTGTAGTAGTTCCAGGGCGCCGCCCCGGTACTTTTTTATAAAACCAGGGCGCGCCCTGCCTCACAAAATGACAGTAAATATTTAGTTATTAAATTTGCTTTATGTAGGCATTAATTTGTTATGTGTCTATTTAAAAAAACCTAACCTAGCTCAATGAATTCTTCATTGTATAACAAGATAATTACTTCATTGGGAAACACTTGAGTCGAAACTATGATATCGCACTGCCTTCGGGTTGTCAACACGGAGCACAAACTAATAAAAAATAGCACGAATGGTGTGCTATTTTTACGCTAGATGACAAAGAGGGAAGTTTGAAAGCTCTTATGACACGGTGAGTGTTGTTTTTTCTTAAATTTCATCTTCCTGGAGATTTATAAGCAGATGAGGCATCTATTACTCATTGCTATACGTTAACTGTGTGTTGCTAGTTATACAGCAACATGTTTAATCTCAGATATCAGTGGCAAATTAATTCCTCTAAAGAAATAATTCTTTAATTCTTTACAATTGCATGGATGCCACATACAAATGTCATTATCTCCTATGTAAGCAGTATCCACGACGCAGTGAAGTATCTAAAGCGCAGTCTCATGGGTTCATGAATAAGTGACGTACTTCCACAACAGGAATTGAGAAAGTCTTTACTCTCCTAAGACAGGGTGTAAAAGGGTTTATGATGGCACCTGGACTCCTCTTTTTGTATAAGGCGTCTCCAAGGCAACGGTACGTGTGCAGGTAGTTCATTATTACAACATTTTTTACTTTATTTGTGAATCAATAAACTTTGTGCAAATCAAGCAAGTCTTTTAGTGTTCGTGCAAAGTATGATACATTCGTCCTTCCATACAGGTGTGTGGGTTAGGCCACAAAAAAAATTTCGAATTTCAATATGCTCTAGTGCGGAAAAGTTGTGTATTACTACGTAAACCATGTGCAAAAAATTTAGCAAAATTCAAATAATATCTTACGGTTCCACTTTACCTCCAAAATTTCGATATTTGGGTAAAATCGTCATATTTTCATTTCCGTTGTGAGAAAAGAACAGTATTCCTTACACACTTTTCCTAGTGCGCAAAAGCTATCTGTTGGTACCTGAAAGATGAACACAATTTTTCAGGGAAAGCAAATAGCATCATATGGTTCCAATTTAATGCAAAAATACTCCATGTTTAAGAAAAATTGCAATGCTTTGACACCTAGTGTTGTTCATCATCTGATTTGTTTCCTAGTTGTGTTAATGTTTGCACTACTGCATTGAAAGCACGACATATTGTGCAAATGTGCCGTAGTGCACTTCTGCACACGATGCAGCTCTTCACATTTTTCATGTTTCAGAAAAATCCCAGAACTCATCATGAGGAGGTGGCTACACAGCGAGTTCCACCCGTGCCTAACCCAACCATCCATCCATTAGGGCAAATCAATGTTCTGTTCTTCTCTTTTAATCTTCAATTTCCTGTTCATTATTAATTTTTACTCTGAAATCTGATTTACTTTCCAAGCCTAACATTATTTGCCGTGCTTCCAACCATAATCAAATAAATCGATCATTTTGTTCTTTTCGTAAACAGCAGCAGATGCTTCTGTTGTCAACTTAAGGTATCGCTCCACTCCCCGATTGTGACAAGGAAAGTTCTGCGTGCCCAATCGCTCAAAAATGTCCTTACAGTCACTGTAGCACAGGTTCGTTATTTCATTGTTGGTTAAATGAGCAGTCAATGGCGGTTCGCTTAAGACGCATGATTTCCAGTCAGTTAGGTCAAAATAATCCTCCGCCTGGACGTTGAACTGAGGAATCTCGAATACACGGATTGCATCGTAGTTTTATGCCCTTGCTCGAAGGATCCTGCGGAAGCCAAGTTCTCTGATATGTTTCCTCTTGTCCGTGATCATAGCCAGAAGTATTGATTCTGGATGGCCAAAATAGCCATTCCTTCGGATTACGCGGTCCAGAACGCTCTTCAAATCCTGGGTGAGATATCTGGATTTAAGGAACCATCCTTGCAAGTGCACTTTTGGAAGATGTGGGAATAACTCCAGCTGATACTTCAAATGTTATAGATAGGCACAAAATTAGAAACCAGAGAAAAAAAAACAGAGAAAACAGCTTCAAAACGATCTTCTGACTGCACGTAAAGTTATTAAAGGGCTGTATTTCGACGTGAGTAAAGTCCAAACCATAATGTATGAAGAAAGGGAAGGAACACGGTTCAAATAAATTATTACTGAAGAACTCGTGACTATGCTCGAAGAACCTGGAAGTAAATATGTTGGGCATATCACTCCTACATCTTCCACCGCAAAGGGCATTGCCAAATGTCTGCTGGATTTCTTACATGCCAAGAATATCGACCTAAGCAAACTGTTGGTGATAGGCTACGACGGAACCGTCGTTAATACTGGGTGTAAAGTGGGTGCAATTCCCATTCTAGAGCTAGCCTGCCAAAAACCTTTTCAGTGGAGCATATGCCAGTTGCACGGAAACGAGCTGACACTCCGTCACTTTATTCAACAATTGAATGGCCAAACGAGTTGCCCAAAAACATTTTCAAAGGGAAATCGGCAAACAGCTGGAGGTCTGCCAAAATCTAGCAGTTTTGAAATTTGACGCAATTGAAGCGGGTTTTCCTGAACGTGATGAAAAAATTGCAAGGGATATTAACACGTCTCAGAAATACCTGTGGGACATTAGCCACGCTGTGACAACGCGTACCTGGTCATCACGTTTGGCACATAATCACCCCGGGGAAAATGAGCCATGCACGGTGGCAAACGACGGCTAATCATGTTTTGTGCCTTTAAATTAGTAATTGGCAGCCTTCGGATTCACTTAAAATTCTGGCAGAATTTGTTGTTAGGTTTATGCGCCCATGTGGTTCACTTATAAGATCACACATTCATTGCCGTGATGGAGCTCGTAATCTGTGGAAGGCCATCCATACATCGTGATATCTCACCCAGGATTAGAAGAGCGTTCTGGACCACGTAATTCGAAAGAATGGCTATTTTGGCCATACAGAATCAATATTTCTGGCTATCATCACGGACGAGAGGAAACATATCAGTGAACTTGGCTTCCGGAGGATCCTTCGAGCAAGGGCACAAAACTACGATGCATTTAGTGTATTCGAAGTTCCTCAGTTCAACTGTTTAGGGGAGGATTATTTTGTCCTAATTGATTGTCAGTCATGCGTCTGAAGCGAAAAGCCATTGACTGCTCATTTAACCGACGATGAAATAATGAAACTATGCAACAGTGACTGTAGGAACATTGTTGAGCGATTGGGCACGCAAAACTTTCCTTGTTACAATCAGGAAGTGAAGCGATGAGTTAAGTTGACAACAGAAGAATCTGCCGCTATTTGCTGTTGGCTATAGTGTTTATTTTCTTAAGTTCTAAATTACGAGCTTTTACTGTGGATGAGTTCGAATATGCACGTTGGACAAAATATCTCAAGGGAGCTAGCTTTAGTCCCAGCGTGCATATTCGCACTCATCCACAGTAAAAGCTCGTAATTCAATTTTGAACTTAAGAAAATATACACTATAGTCACTAGACATGGCTTCAAGAAAACTTGTGTAAAACAAGCTGAATAACCGATACAGAAGTAGTAAACTTACAAATATGAAACGTGATGGTTCATCTGTAAAGAGATACATTTGGTCAATGAATTATCTCCCAAGTGCTATACCTCTCTTACACAATGCATGCAAAAAAACAGCATTTGGACTTTGGCGTTTCAACATCAAATCTTTTTTCATTTTTTAGAAAGGACCGAGATAGAGTGGATGAATTACAAAAATATGGACTATACTGCATTCCCTAATGATCCAGCCGCTGAGGACAAAATGTACATTGGATTCACCTTACGTACCTTAGGTGGCAGATTTTCTGAACATCAATACAATACCAGACAACGGTCCTCTATCACCACGCTATCCCGGCTCGCAAGTGGGGACACCCACACGCCTGTATGGAAGGACGCATATATCCTCCTTTGCACAAAAACTAAAAAACTTACTTTATTTGCAAAACGTTTATTGATTCACAAATACAGTAAACAATGTTGTAATAATGAAGTACCTGCATATGTCCCGTTGCCTTGGAGACGCTTTATACAAAAAGATGAGTCCAGGTGCCATCAACAACCCTTACTCCCTTCATCGGTGAGTCAAGACTCTCTCAATTCTTTTTTGTGGAAGTACGTCACTTATTCATGACAATGAGACTGCGTTTTAGTTACTTCACTGCGTCGTGAACTTATATATTGCTTTGCTGGCCTGCATTCGGCCTTTAGTCCGTACCTGAAGACATGTAGGTGGCCTACACGAAAGCTCTAGTACAGTTTTTAACTTGTATTTTTATTATATTAATTTTTTTATCCTTTTGAAGAATTGGTTCTCTAACATGTGTATTATTGTGCAGTGACAGCTTCAAACTTGTAATTGATGTACTTCGCCACGAAATATACTTTAGTGACTACGTATAAAGAAATCAAAGAACTATGTATTTTTAATAATCTGAAATTCGAATTTCAATGCACAATCGCAAAAACGTATACTGGAAATGAATTACGTGTAACCGAGTTAAAACGCGTTAGGAATTACACTCGTAGTAAAATATCGTGTCTAACAAAGAATTAAGTATAAAAGTGAGGAACGTACAACTGAGATTCCACTGTATTTTGTCCACTCATATTTGTCCGGAGGTCTTCATGTCTTCGAACATCCCAATTCACGGTTCTTCTACATAGTAATCGTACAACACAGTATCCCATTTCTTTCGTGATAGGCTATCTAACCATTTCGTTAACACAGCTTACTTTGTTGCCGTATCCAAGAATCGCTCCGCCTTTTAGAAGAGATGAATTATTACTTCTACCTTTCGTGATCTAATTTCTGTTTTTTGCATAGCTTTGCGTTTTAGTGCCCGTTTCTTACATCACACGCTAAGACTGGAAGTATACATTAATTTTGCTTTTCTTTCAAAGCAAATGAGACTGTGTTTCCTTAATACATTACTTAACTTTGCAAAAAAACCCGAGAGGGTTGAGATCTATGTTTTATCGCACTGCGAAGAACTTCATAGCTTTCAGTGGCTTTTCAAAGATAATTGAAAGAATTTCCTTCTTGTATAGCTCCCATTCGCAGTAATTATATTAGTTGTAACTGTTTCTCATTATCGTTGTTCCGCTTTTTGTTTGTTTGCACCATTTCTACATTTCTTATGCGTGTCATTTAGCAATTCATTTGTATTTGTTTACTCATTTTGAAAGAGAAAAATGCCAACAGCATATATTTAGCTGTCAATCGCTTTGTTCTTTACTTTTATTCCTTTATTTTCCGAATTTATGACTTCAGTAGCATATTCTGAAATTGCAGTGAAACAAATTAAATATTTTGAACAAATTTCTATTATTTTATTGACACGTTCGCACGACAGACGAACCTTGGTAAATTGGAATTAAGAATACATGTGTCGTGTAACCCCAAAGCGTATTTTTAAGCTCGTTGCCACACCAATCAGAATTTATAGTTGCATATCATATTTATTCTTCGTGAGGCCATAGAATGCGTACTATGAAAATTAAACACTCACTAAATGTCACTTTTTTTTCGGCGTAGAAGTGCCGCATATCAGAGCATCTGTACAGCCTCCTTCCCAAAAAATCTGCATCGCAATGTAGCTGAAATCGAAACAACATCCCGTTTTACCACAGAGAACTACGAGTTGCCAAGTAACTGAATCATAGGATTCGAAATACTTTTCAGATTTGTTATAGCCGAAGCTTCTCATTACTACTTGTAGAAACTATCATTTTAACAGAGGAACAGATCCAGGTCAGGAATAAGAGTTTATTCAGATGACATCACAGAAACTTAAATGAAACCATTCTAGTCAAGGAAGAGACACAGGTCATGAATCACCTGTTCTTCAAATGGCATCACAGAAATTTAAACGACAACCATTGTAATCCAGGAACGGATACAGTTCAGAAATCACAGTTCATTCTAATAACTCCACAGAAACTTCAACGATGATCATTGTCGTTCTGAAATAGATTCTGAAAAAAACCACCAGTTTTTCAGATGACATTGCTAAAACTTAAAACGTTTCCCATTCTAATATAGGAACAGATCCATATCCAGAATCCCAGTTTCTTCAGACGACATTACAGAATTCTAAAGGATGACCATTCTAATCGAGGAAAGAATCCAGTTCAGGAATGTCAGTTGATTCTAGTGATATCGCACAAACTTCAACGATGATCATTGTCGACCAGGAAAAAATTCCTAAGGTCAGGAATCAGCGGTTATTCATATGCCCTTGTACAAAAATTGAACAACAACCATTCTAATCCAAGAAAGAGTTCTGATTAGGAATCACCAGTTCTTCTGATAAAATCGCAAACAAATAGAAAAATTAAACAATAATCATTCTAATCCAGGAACGGATGCAGGCCAGGTAAAGCCAGTTCTTCTGATTATATTACAAAAATTTTAAAATTATCCATTCTAATCCGAGGACAGATCCATTTCTGGAATCACAGTCTCCCCAAGATGACATCACATAATTTTAAAATATGATCATTCTTCTACAGGAACGTATCCAGTTCAGGGATCACAGTTCATTTCAATGACATCACAGAAACTTCAACGGTAATTACTGTCGTCCAGGAAGATATTCCGGTCAGGAATCACCAGCTCTCCATATGTCGCCGCAGAAAATTAAACAGCTACCATTCTAATCCAGGAAGGAGTTCTGGTCAGGAATCACCAGATTAAAATGGTGTTATTAATTTTCGTTGATGGCATCACAGAAAATTAAATGGCACTATTTCAATCCAGGAACGGATTCAAGTCAAGAATCACAATTTCCTCAGATGACATCAAACAATCTTAAACGACGGCCATTTTAATCTGAAGACATCCTGGTTAGAAATCATCAGTTCTTGAGATGCCATCACAAAAACTTAAACGAGAACAATTCTAACCCAAGAATAGGTCCAGTTTAAGAATCATATTTGATTTAAATGACATCGAAGAACCTTCAACGACGATCACTGTCTTCCAGGCCAGTAATCACTACTTATTCAGCAAATGTCAAAGAACGTAATGTGAAAAGTGAACCTTTTCAATGGTAGTAGTGCAAACAGATTGTTTTTGGATGTAAAAGTGCTCAATTTAACTGTAAACAGCTCCTGAAAATTCTTGACAGTAGCCTATCGAGCGGAAACTGGATGGAGGCGGTTTGATTGCGGCGCTATGGCGATGCAATTTTCAAGCCTTCCGTAGAAATGTCTGCACGCACAGAATGAAACGTGGCACGTATACGATGAAAAATAATATTCTTCTGTGACTGCCATGTATTTGCGAATATTAACTTTCTTTAAATTCCATAACTCCCTAAATGTTCTCATAACAAAGTCAAGAAACGATGCCAAATGTTAACTTCGATGAGAAACTCTTTATAGAATAAACAGTAATTCTGACATGCCTTGCTACTGCGAACGTGTCAAAAAATCTTTTGATTTTAGTACAAACATAATCATGAGCTTGAAAAAAAATGCTGTCTTTCAGAATCAGTTTATCCATCCATCTCTATAAAGTCGCATCTCTGCATTTGTGAGTCCCATTCAAAACATCGTTTTTCATCGCACAGTGCGTACCATGAAACTGACGAACCATGCAGCTTCGAATTTCTATAATGCGCAGTTTTCCGTCTAGAAAACGCAATGTTCTGATGCATATTATCCTGTCCCGCCAATTTCAGGAATCACAAGGATTAACCCTTTAAACGGCCGATGTATTGTGCTTCAACTAAGAGGTGCCCAAAACTTTCGCTTCCTCCAAAAAGAAATGTTCACATAGCGACGGTGTTTTACGAAAGCTACGGTAAAATAATTTATCTTTACCTCTTCTCATATCAGGAGCAGGGAAAATAAACATGTCACAGGTGATAAGGCCCTCCCTTCTAGTTCTATATTCCCTGTTCCATGACCTCAAACTTGATAGGTATGGGCTTGTCTCCCTGAAACGACCATCATGCAACTGGGTGAAAAAAAGTTACTCAGATGTCTTCTAGATCCTTTCTTAAATTCATCTCCAATGCTCTTTATCAGTTCATTTTTCAGAAGGGATTGGTGTCAATCATAATCTTGAATAACTACTCTGAATAGCAAATCTAAGGGCAAAAGCAACTTTTTTCGACGCTCTGGTCTTGAAGATAATTCGTACGCGTAGTTTTGAGACCATTAAATCTGAATTAATTCGTTCCAGTAGAGTTCGGACCACTTATTAGACAGCGAATATGTTTGTTGGAGTTGAGTTTAGTCTATTTTGTTAACCCCGAGTTAATTCGTTCCAGTCGGTTAAAGGGTTAATGAATTTCAGATTTAAAAGATATTGTTTTGACTCGTCACGACAGCACTCCTTTTGTGTGGAGTAGAAGGAGCGGACACTAGGCTTCGGTTATGGATCCAAGCAACCCCGTGCAAATGGATTAAGCATGAATCCCGACTGTCGTATGACATACGGGTGAGGCCGGAAGTGGAGAGCTGGGTGTGTTGGCAGTCACTGAAAAATAGCTCTTTTTTTCTACTTTGTCAGCTTCCTAGTTTACATTGTTCTTGGGCCTCAAAGCGAGTACCTTAAAATACAAGGTATTTCATTTTAAGTACACAGATTTTCAGCTTAGTACAACATTATTAAAATACAATTAGAAATAGTGTAACTATAATAAAAATCTGAATTTCTTGGCATAGATTAGAAATCAAAATTTCCAAGCTTTTGCACATCAACCAGATGGCTTTTTCAAGGAAGGTAGACAGCTGACTGCAAACTGGATAATAGAACATTTCAACAATTTGAATGCGGTGACTTGACTACACAATAAATGAATAGTCGCAAATGTGATCAGTCATTTGAAGAAACGAGGTCACGTTCGTTGGACACGTGGTGCCGTGATAGAAAACACAACATTATTTGAAGAATTGATTCCAAATTCGTGGATTCAAATAAATCAGTTCTTCAAATAATGTTGCGTTTTCTACCACGGTAACTTTTTATTGTAGTTGTTTCAACATCTGCAATTACCGCCGGTTATCAAGGGCAGTTCTTTTCCGCTCTCACAATCTCACAAATGAATTAAAATCAACTGTTGCTTCCATTTATTATGCTTATCGTAAATTATTTCACGTTTCCAATTGAAATCAAAAGCTCTTTTGGTTTCTTATTTCAATCGCATTCTTGAAAGAGCAACGAACGATAACTCACGCTGCAAAGATCGCTGATTTGGAGCGCTTGTGTGGGCTTGTTTGTTTTTTAAACCTCAGATCGCCGCCTTCTCCAAATGGTCGGTCGGTCGGTCGGAAGGAAGGAATACGGCAGCGTCAATTCGTAAGAAAAAGTAAACTTACGAAGTTCCACTTTTTGCCGTGACGAATAATGCGCAAATCATCTCACTTTCTCTTCTTTTTTAATATTTACTAAAACTTTTAAATATAGTTGCAGAACTTTATTCTAATCTTGTCTCATACTCCTTATACTCAGCATCGACTTATCTACGAATGGAAATAAGGAAATTGAGAAATTTCTTCCATTCGACTTATACTCCACATGTCAACTTATAAGCCGAAGTCTCAAAATTTCGAAGGTTCGATTGTTTTCATTTGGCAAACATTAGAGAAAATACCTTTCTTACGAATATTTCTCCTCTTTTGCGTGGCAGTTTGTCTGAGTAACAAAAAGTAACATAAAAGGCTCTGTTCACAGCGCGTTTATAAATTCACTCCAAATATTTGCCGTAATTTTATCACCCAACCTTCTTTCTCGTCCTTCAAATCATTAAGACCCAGAGTTGTCAATCGCACTGGAATTACTTTTTCGGAAACACCAGCAGGCTTAAGAATGAGAAGCCAGCAGATAGTTCGAAATCACAAAGGGCAAGCAATGTACACCTATTTAACACAGTGGCATTTCGACCGATTTCGATCCATCAGCGTCAGCACGGAGGATGACTGACAGAAGTATCAAAGGAGAGTATATCCAGAATCGTTGGCTGGCACAAGGCTGAGATGGAACATCGACAATGTGCATCCAAGTTTGGTTTCACAGGGAACATTTCGCGCTCCCACGCCTGGGAAGTTTACGGAAAACCCATTGAATGAATGGCCGGTAGACTGGGGTTCGAGCCCCTACCTGAAACGATCACCACCCACGATACAATGAGCGCGTTAGCCAACCGGTGGTAGCATGTTTCACTAGTCAACCATTGTATTTTCCGTTTTCTTTCCTTATTACCACTAAAAAAATGTATTTTAAAGTTCTGCCGTGAAAGAAATTCCTTCTAAAATTCCTTGCACGCTCATATTAATACCCCTATATTAATAACATCCCTACTCCACAGCCCATTTTTCTCCTTCGTTGTTTTCCTTCATGCTTCCTCTGTTTTGTCCCAGCCTGTCGCTTTTTCTGCTTTTTTTTTGCCCTGGCTGCAGACTTTACGTTGACAGTCTAAACCTACAACTGTACTATCTCGTTCGGTTTTTTTGCTTTTTTTTAAATATTTCTAATCAGGGTGTCTGTTCTTTCCCCGAGCATCAATGCTCCGATCCCTCTCCTTTTGCAGTTGTATGTAGAATAGCGTTCAAAGCGACGTGACTTGGTTCTGATGTACCTTGGTGCACTTGTCGGAGATAAGAGAGGACAGGCCACCTCTGTGGCTCAGAGGTCTAAGCGCTGTCTTCTAGCCATTCGTCTAAGATGGGTCCGGGTTCAAATCCCGGGAGGCATGAATGTTGTGTTTGGCTTACGGCACTAGCTCTCTCCCTTCCTTGGAACCAGTGACACCAAATTAGGGACGGGCGACTATGTGTAGCCCATCAAGTTGTTCACGTGATCGTTACACCCCAAAAAAGACAAACAGAAAAAGAGGCGATGCGGTCTCCAAGTTCCGTTTGGGCGACCGATTTTCATTTTTTCTGTTTTAAATTTCTCGCTAACAAAGGAGACGAAAGTGGAGGTGGTTCACTTCTCATAACACTCGTGATTTACGATTTCGACATTTTCGGCTTTAGTAGGTAAGTCTAGGTAACGTAGCTAGTAGTTGTCGCTCCGATTTCTTGTTTATTCCTGATTCTCAATTATACCCAGATCGGACGGGCTCGAATTGTTTCTAGTTTTTGTTTCTAGTAAAATGTTGATGGGATAAATCTTCATACCCGTCAACATTCCACTAGAAACAGGAACAAATTAATATATATTTTTGCCCGAACTCAACGATCTAAAGACCATATTAACTATGTCAGACCTTTCCTTGGGAATACATTGCCCGAACACTTGAAAACTTTAAATAATATTTATATATTTAAAAATAAACTTTAATAATACCTTACACGATCAACTTAACTACAACACCCTCGATTACTAGATACAAAGGATGTTACGTAATAAAAGAATACAAACGTAGTTTGTCACAAATATGTAGTTTTTCAAGTCGACTGTGCTTTCGCTGGGTATTGACCTAGCTTCATCAGGACGAATGGCACGTAAATATATCAAATTACATAAAAGATGTTTACAGTCACGGGTCTTAGTTACTTGATTCCACCCGCTTGATAGAAATGGGGTGGATGCCATGTCATTAACACGTTGCGAAGACTTCTGCAAAGCTTCCAAAATATCAAGTTTGATGGTTGAATCTGGCTTGTCAATTAGTTTTGCTTCTTCAAAGAGAAATTTATGGTCCTTTTCGTAACAGTGTTTAGCTATCGATGACTTCCACATTCGGAACTGTGACCTAAAGAAGTCATCGATGTCTAAACACTATTACCAAAAGGACCATAAATTTATCTTTGAAGAAGCAAAACTAATTGACACGCAAGATTCAAACACCAAACTTGATATTTTGGTAGCTTTCCTTTTACACTGAGTGGCCACTTTATTAAGACCACCTGACTGTTTTAAGCAAATGAGCTATGGCTGCACGCTGTTGCCGCCAGAAAGCGAGGCTAGTACACAAATGGAAAGCTTAGTGCTTGCGACAGTATTAGTAAGGATTTTGGGGTGACGAGATAAGTAAAAAATGCGATTTGACGGACTTTCAACCTGGGATGATTGTAGGAGCTCGGAGCCATGGAGCGAGTATCACCGAAACAGCCGCATTCGTGAAATATTCCAGAGCAGCTGTTGTTAAAGTGTTTAAAAACTGGACTGTCAGCCAAAAAATTGGGTCTCACGCTGCCATACGTGAGCATTGTAATGCTTCCTGTGAGGTGACTGTGATATAATACAGAGGTGACTCACATGTCAAGACAGCGAGTAGCATCGATACGTATTGCCTGCGTAGCTCAATTGAGAAAGTATTCTGCTCCAGACAAGAAAACATTTGAGTACGAGTGCCGCCACCTGCAAATTTGGATTTCACATCGACGCCCGAACATAAAGATGGATCATCTGGTTCATCGAAAAAATGTGTAATGAAACATCGTTTGGCATTCAACAGCAATTTTTAAGCAAACAACAGCAATTTGTATGTCGAAACTCGTCTGTTTGTTTGCAAGCGTGAACATTCCAGGGAATTATCCCGGTATGGATATCATTATAATACATTCTATACTAAGAAAAAAAAACGCTGAACTGAAATTGTGAAGTTAACGGAATGTGTCCAGCACTGTTATTCTGTCTCAAAAAGATTGCTTAAGAATAACATGATTTTTTTTAAAAGAACGCAACGTTCTTTTAAAAAAAAATTAAAAAAAAGTTCGGCTCCGGAGCAGATGAATGCTGGCTCGGGCCTCGCCACCGGCAAATTGGCGCCCAAACGTAGAAACGGATCTACTGGACGTTGTTTTCTTTGAAAAATGTGTGATGTTCGTTCCACACATAGTCCGGAATCAGTGAGAATTCCTTCTTCTAAAGCGAGTTACTTGAAGCATGGTTACCGGCGGACCCTACACCTGCGATTTCGTGCCCCCTGCGTTTCTCATGGTATAGGGGATATATATGGCGTACAACAGAGGTGACGCACATGTCAAGAAAGCAAGTCGCAGTGATAAGCCCTTGCCGGTGTAACATAACTGGAAAACATTCCACTTCGGAGCAGAAGGATATGGGTTCGAGTCACGCCAGCAGCAAATTTGGGTTTCACATGACATGGTTTTCGGCGCTACCAGTTCCAACAGTTGGTCACCGCTCGGCATTCTTGATGCCCAGTTTTAACAAGATAATGGCCGCCCGAACAGTGCCGACATTAGCAGATTGTGCTTACAAGGAGTCTACGTGCTGCCTGGATAGCGCAATCTCCAGACTTCACCCCAATAAAGTGTAAGCGGGATTTAACACGGTCGTACAATTTCCCACTCGCTCGATAGTTTAATAGGTGACAGCTGTAACAGTCTGAGATAGATGCGTAAGCAATGTTATTTTTTTAAGGAATGATTCAGCAAAGAAGAATGTATAAATCTGACCTAGCCTGATCATAGACACTTAATCATTTAATGTTGATACATAAATGATGACAAATAATAAGTAGTAGTAGTAAGAAACCGGATGTAATATAACACACAGAAGTAATGATAATCATGATATAGGTGAGCATGTCCATCCGGGCTTTAATCTGCCGAGTTGCAGAATAACGACACTTCGCTCAATACATTTTATCTAAAAACAGTTGTAAAGGCAACAGATTCATTCGACTTGTTGCGATATTTTTCTGCTCACATCCCTTCTGCGCACACACACACACACACACACACTCCTTTCTTTGGAAGAAGTGCAAAGCTGAGAAATACGAGCCATATGTGGGTGTTTTGCTCGATGATGATGAGTGCCCACGTAGGTCTTTCTCCGTGAGTAAAACCGTGAGAAAGTTTTCCCATGAGTTACTTGTGAACTTTGATGTTTACGCGCTTTGTCCGCCAACATAAAGAACTTGTGAGACATCAATGGCAGACGATTTAACAACTCTAAACAATCCCATTGCAAACTCGATGAATTGTGGATGCAGGTCAAAGATGTTTGATCTACGATACAGAGGAAACCATCCGGGGATTTTCCCACTTGCTGCCACGCCGTGTTGCCGAATGTTCGGCCTAGAACGGTGGTCATACGACCTACTGACTTAGTCAGTAGGTCGTATAACGCCGTGCTCCTCTACACCGTTTCGGTTCTCTTTCCCTCCTCCTTTCCTTCCTATTTATTAATTTCAGCTTTTGTTATCAAACTTATGTTGCGTTTTGTTATCAAACTTAATTTAGCATTTTTTATTAATTTTAGCTTTTGTTATCAAAATTATGTTGCGTTTTTGTTATCAAACTTAATTTTAGCTTTTGTTATAGAACTGCATATATAAGAGGGTGGATCAAAAAGTAACGCACACTATGTTGTTGTTTTTTTGCAGCAGTTTAATAGATAGACAGAACAAAACATATATTCAGTGAAACTATATTCTTAACTATTTTTCAACATAAGAACCGAAACTTGAGACATTTATCCCAGCGTGGTACCAGGTTTAATGTATCTTGTTCATAAAAATCCGTTCTCTGGGTGTATAGCCACCTGCGGACAACAAATTTGACTTCGTCAGCCGAATCGAAGAGTTGGCTGCCTAGGAATCTTTTCAAGGGACCAAACATATGAAAGTCCGAAGAAGTCTGGTCCGGAATCTACGGTGGGTGTTGGAGCACTTCCTAGCAAAATTGCACAATTTTCTATGTCCATTCTGGTCGTCTGTCAAGTTTTTGAATACCCATCACGCACTGACCTTCCGAAATTGCAATTTATCATGCACAATATCGTACGTCATACCGTACGAAATGTTGAATTTCTTTATGGGTCGCTGCATTATCCTGTTTATACCAACAAAGCTCTGTTCCATAGTATTGCAACGGAGTTGGTAGGGCATAATTGTCTAGAACATCAAGGTAGACGTGCTGGTTAACAGGTTTCTCCACGATAAGCAATGGACCGAAACCATACCACGAAACACATCCCCACACGAGTAAACAGCAAGCTCCAAGCTTGACCGTTGGAACAATACACTGTGGTAAATAGTGTTTCCCCGGCTGCCACCAAACCCACACATGGCCATCAGACTGATGGATCGTGTATTTGGTTTCATCACTCCACAGGACCAGTTTCTATTGATCTACGATCCACGATAAATGTTCTTCACACCATGCTAAACGACGAGTAGCATTCCGAGTGGAGATGAAAGGCTTATAAACAGCCGCACGACCACTGTAACGCACGGAATGAAGTTCTCTGCGAATGACTACGTGTACATACCGAGGTTCCAGCATTTTTACTCACCTGTACACTGAAGTATTGTGCAGTACTCTGTCGATTAGCTGCAACGACTCTCCTGAGGCTTCAAGGTCCTCTATCCCTGATTTTCTTTGGTCTGCGATCCGTTTTGCTGCTTCAGGCACGCCATGTGTCTTCCACTTATTCAGTACATCCAAAACAGTTCACTTGGGTATGTTTAAACGCTCCTCGGTTTCTCTTATGGAAAACCCACTAAAATATAACACCCAATGATATTTTCCTTCTCAAAGTCAGTTCTCTCCCTCCGCGACGTTTTCACTCCACCTCACGGTACGATATGATCGCGGGCAGCTGCAGGCTTGTTTTCATGTTGTTTGCAGCTGTACCGCGCATCTTAACAAAGCAGCGGATCCGTACATTTGCTTTTGAGGGGTGACCGGTGACTTTTGTCAATATAGTGTATGTGTAGTTCTTACATTATACTGTCTTCTAGCCTATCGCATTCATGTAACCTCTCGGAAATTAAATCACTTCTTTTTCACCTATTTGTATACTTGCGCGGTAAGTTTGGTTTTATTAAGTGCATTCCTTCATAATGTGGCATTTCATATGTTGAGCAGAGAATAAGCATAATTTTGCGAAAGAAATAACTCAAGAAAATTCTGCCTAACTAAACTTTCGCGAACATTTATTCTTTCGTGGTGCATGTAGGGAACTAACAAGTATATAAAAAATTTCTGAAAAACAGCGAAGTTTCTTTTGCATTGAGAGGGGAAAACGAAAAGGTCCTGACGTCATCTTCCTCAGATAAATACAGAACTTGTAGCTCAAAAGAACGGACGCTAAAGGACTCTAAAGAAGAAAAAGCTCTTTGTGGTAACTAAGAAAAAGGAGGAATGTCTTCAAATTTACGAGATATTGGTCTAAAAGAGACATAGTTACGCACGAACAAATCAATTTTTATGTTTTCCTGAAACATAAAAAATTGAAACCAAGGGGCGTTAAGTTTGACTATAATTTTCAACAAGAATACACATGCCACATTTCCGAACACAAGAGACTCAAAGGAGGACTGACAAATAGCTCACAAAGGACTCCTTCACAACAAATGCCCCAAGATCGCCTTCTTTCTGGAGTAGAATAACGTTCCGCTCCTCATGCGGCGCAAAACATGGAAGTTCAAGTTCTCCGGTTCCTGAAATAGCCTCTTCCGGATCACCCGCCGAAGCAGAGCAAGCATATGATTTGCTCAGAGCAAAGAGAAAAGAACTGTGTGCATCCGTATGAGCGGAAACTTCTCGTGGTGGTAGATCAATGGAGTTCTTTGAACTGCCCTGTGGGGTGGTTGCAGATATTGATTTCTCTCTTTGGAGAGCTGAGCTAGCCGCGGTGCGCCGGGGAGGCTTTATATCTCAAGGGAAGATCTTTTCAAGCCCCAAATAGGGCATTTTTGCTGCGGTTATTTACATCAACGCTTTGCCAAGTGTATTCCCGTCGACGCAAGAGAACAAACCACTTGTTTCTTTGAATGACAATGGAACGTTCTGTGATACCGTTAACATAAAATTGTTTTTAGAAGTGACATCAACTCTGTCGAAAGAAATTAATGATACACCATGTTTATTTATAATTGTGGCATCTCTTGAAAAGCGTCCATCCTCTTATAAGAAAAATAATCTCATATAACCCATTCACTGTGTAGTTTCTGCACTCATTATTACGGATCATCGTCATTATTTCTACTTTTGTAATGTCAGTTCTACAGAGTATATGAATACTAATTAAACGTTTAAATTTGTTTCTAGTCAAAACACAGACCACGTAGAGATCGAGATCAATGACGCCCAGGAATATCAATAGATAGATAGATAATAATCTACATATACGTAAGTTGTCCGGAAAGTTCTCGTCCCGACAATGACGGAATAATAGTCCTTGTAGCGCCGAACAAATAACTAGCAAAACCTTATAATGTTCGATGTGTGGATTACAGTATCTATCACTTCACGGTAATGCAACATTTAACGGTGTACAATAAATAGGAATGATCTTCAATTAAATTTATGTATCATATTTTGTATACGAGAGAATCACTATGAATGGAAGAAATAGGTAAAACACTAAACCGAAGTCATCGCTGTTTCCACGTTAATAAGTGAGTAACGAAAAAATTTTCATCGGCCGCCACCGGGAATCGAACCCAAGGTCTTCCAGTTACGCGCCTGACATGCTACCACTCCGCCACAGCGGCCTCCTCGAATTCTCCAGACTCACATGTGATTAACTGCCAAAAAAAAAAAAACATGTCAGGTTGCTTCATGGAGGGCCGCACAATGCTGGGCATTCACCAAAGATAGAAAGCAGCAACTGAACAAATAGCTAGTAGGCGAATAAGTAATTAATTCAAACACTCGACGTTTATCATGAATGTCAAACAGAAGTCATCGCTCTTTCCACGTCAATAAGTGAATCACGGAAAAATTCTCATCGGCCGCCACCGGGAATCGAACCCAAGGTCTTCCAGTTACGCGCCGGACATGCTAATTTTTCCGTGACTCACTTATTAACGTGGAAAAAGCGGTGACTTCTGTTTGGTGTTCCTGATCCACGTTAAGTGTTTGAAATAATTACTTATTCGCCTTCTAGTTATTTGTTCAGTTGCTGCTTTCCATCTTTGGTGAATCCCCAGCATTGTGTGGGGCTCCATGAAGCAACCTGCCATGCGGTTCGGCAGTTAATCACATGTGAGTTTTGGAGAATTCGAGGCCGATGAGGTGCAGTGGCACGTCCGGCGCGTAACTGGAAGACCCTAGGTTCGATTCCCGATAGCAGCCGATGATACTTTTTCCGTGACTCACTTATTAACGTGGAAAGAGCGATGACTTCTTTTTGGTGTTCCTGATCTACGTCGAGTGTTTGAATTAATTAAGGTAGAACACTACAAATGATCCATACAAACAAAATAGCCATGTTTCTAAATATTTTATAATCAGAGGCACTAAATGTTACTGTTTCAAATTAACAGCAACATTCTACATAAACTAGCTCCAGAATAACTTTGGACTAATATGTAAGTAAACATAAAATATCTTTATATTGAGGAAATGTTATCTGAAAGTAATTCAGAAATGTATGTATGTTTTCATAACAGCTGACATATTGAAACTCTCAAATTATGTATAACGATAAGTCCTATTAATCTCGGTAAGCTCAATCACAAATAATGAAGATCACTTACTTCCATAAACACAATTTTTATCCAAATAGAGCGCTAATCGTTTATAAGTGAAAATCCAGTAAAACCGTATAATTATTTGACACAGGAATTGAAATATATCAGGACATGCATTTTATCCTTTTCCCAATCAGCCACGGTAAATTAATACTGTCAAAAGTTTGTTTTCTTTTTTTTTACTTTTGTAGACACTATGTAATTTCTGAACATGTAAAATTATCTTTTTGAATGTGTAATTTGTGACGTACCTCGTTCTCAATCTCTTTGGGGCATTGTGGTGAGTTTAAGCCCCCAAAACGTTCCCTTCCCGTGGGTTTGCCAATCACCAAGCCCATAATGGGTTGCCAATGACCAAGACCAGAGATGCGTGTGGTCAGCTTGGCTTGCAATTACTTCTGGGTTTCGGTTCCGTTCCAAGTGAAGCAAAGATACCCGCATGTCATTTCCTTCCAGCTGCGCATACCCTGCTTTTTTGCTACAATCTTATAAACCCACTCTGTACACTACAGGGTGATTGCAGCAGACATGAGTTCTTATAGCAGCCTCCAAAAATGTGTCGTTTAATTCAGTGGAACCAATATACTGTATAACAAAGTTGAAGGAAGAGTCACAAACGTTCGATATATGCGAACTTCGTTATAATCGGACAGATAAAAAATGGTATATTTTTGGCATATTATATTATGTCAGCAGCAAACTATTCATTCCTAAACTATTTCTCAATTAATTGGAGGTAAATATAGCTTGTTAAGTGAAAACTACAGCTAGAGAAAATAATGAGTGAGATCTGTAATTGAAGAAACGTTCAACATACGGAAAAGTTAAAAACCGAAAATTTGAAATTGCACCTGATACATACACGGTCGTATCAGAATAATATGACCACCTACCTAATAATGTGATTTTTTTTTATATGTAGCGGATTTTAGGAAGAGAGTATCTGACCCCAGGTCTTAAACAACCCTTAGAAATAGGAAGCTAAGAGATTTGGGATAGAGTGCCCGATAGGAAAGTGACAGGGGAGCGAAGTAGAAAGAGGGAGGAAGACGCCCTTATTTTATACCGGGGGGCAGTACCCGTGGTCCGACGGCTTAACGTGCCCATCTGACGCACGGCGGATATTTAGTGGATCGAGCGTTCGTACCTGCCGGGATCGAACCTGAGGTCCTTTCCACGGCAGTCACGAACGGTGCCCGCCCAGGCAACCCGCGGCCCTTAATAATGGGAATAACTACCCTTGGCCCGGATGACAGCGGCGAGACGGCGTGGAGCACGGAGGTACCGGAGATGACGTGGTTGTGGGTCGGCACATCGAACCTGTCGATCCAAATAGTCCCACAACTGCCCTATGGGATTGAGCTCGAGCGATTCTGCCGGCCAAGGGAGAACGGAGACATCGCCGTCGTGTTCTTGGAACCAGTCACGCACCTCCTTAATAATATTGCAGGGCGCATTCTCCTTTTGGTAGGCACCATCACCACCAGTGTAAACGTTCAACTTCAAGGGATGCATGTGGTCAGTGAGGATGGACAAGTATCCATTAGCGTTTAGAGACCCATCCAGTGGTACCAGTGGTCCCAGGTCATACCAGCAAAACATCACCCAGACATGCACACTACCACCGACGGCCTGTGCTTGACCAACATGCGTGTCCGGGTGTTGGTTCTCTTGTGTCTGACGTCATATCCTCCACCGCCTGTCACTTCTGTGGAATAGAAACCTCGACTCGTCACAGAAGGCAATCTTTTCCCAGTCCTCAACTGTCCAATGACGGTAGCCGCATGCGAACTTCAGGCGTAGTTGCCGATGGATCTCAGTTAACGTGGGCACCTTGACGCAGCGTCGACTCCGGAGAACCATGCGTAACAGGGTTAGCTCCACTGTTATCGGGGAGACTTACCTGGGTGCCCCAGCGTTCATTTGCGTGGTCAATTGCTGCACTGTTGCGCCTCGATCGCCCCTTTACCAGTCAATGGAGGCGACGTTCACCTCTTGGGTCAATAACCTTTGAGGCTGCACAGTTGGGACGTCGGGAGGTACTCAGTGTGCCAGCGGTCCATTCTTGGTACACCCATACCACAGAACCTCGCAAACAGCCCACGAAGTCTCCTGTTTCTGAGATGCTTCCACACTTGGCGTGGTAGCCGATTATCATTCCTTTTTGAACGTCCGTCAAATTACTACCACTGCCCATTGTTTTCACGTTACGCACTATGACTCATCTGTCCTGGCCGGTCGCTTATATCTCCGTGTGGTCGACCTTGTCACGTGCACTCTGTGACGCGCCTAGGTGGGTGCGCCTAGGCGGGAGAATACCACTTATTTTGTTAACTGATAGCCGTGCTGAACTTCGAAATATGTGGTTTCTCCAAAAATTATTGTTCGTAATAAGCGGTTAAAATAACGAGGGAGAATAATACGAAGCCCAAGGAAACTTCGTATTAGGTGTGCAACTTAATTCTCGGTCCCTAACCGCAAGCGATCATAGAACGTCGGCACATGCAAATAGCTGTGTGCGATAATGGCTGATTGCAACGCCATCCAACAGCTTCCCAGGCAACCGTAACCGCTCACAGCTGCAGCGACAGAATGGACGAAAGTTGACGGTGAAAGCAATGGCGTTCGAGAAGCAATATTTGAGGCACTGCCTTCTGTTCGTGTTTCAGCTGAAACAAAGCGACGCGGTAGCCCAACAAATGATCTGTGCTGCTTTGGGTGAGGCTGCTGTGTCCTACAGTACGTGTAAGAAGTGTTTCTAGCGGTTTAAGAAAGGAAATTTCGATCTCCGTAATGCAGAACGTCCGGGACAGCCACAGAAAGTTAACGATGAGGAACTGGAACAACTGTTGGACGCGGATACCTGTCGCACATTAGTCAGAGCTCACCCAGGAATTATGAGTAACAAGGCAAGCCATTACAATGCGCCTGCACAAGCTTGGCGGATTAAAAGGAGGGCCGTTGGGTGCCCCACCAACTCACAGCTGCTAAAAAGTCTAGGCGCTACGATGTTACTCTGTCCTTGCTCTCCAAATTCAAGAAGAAGGATTTCCTCCACAAAATTTTGACCTGTGATGAGAAGTGGATCATCTACGATAATCCTAAGCGGCGCAAATCGTGGGTTTATCCAGGTCAGTCTACTACCAGTACCGCCAAACTGAATATCCATGCCAGGAAGTTGTTGCTGTGCATATGGTGGGATCAACGTGGTGTCGTACACTATGAGTTGCTCAAACCTGGTGAATCGGTTAGTGTTGAGCGTTATTGTCAGAAACTCATTCGTGTGAGTGACGCAATGGAGGCGAAAAGGCCATACGCCGGCAAGGGCAGAAAGTTGGTCCTGCTGTTTTAGGATAACGCGCGTCCTCTCACCGCGAAAACGACTTTAAACACGATCACCGACCTGGGATGGGAGATTTCGTCCCACCCGGCGTATTCTCCAGATTTCGTCCCACCCGGCGTATTCTCCAGATTTCGCCCCGTCTAATTATCACCTCTTTCGCTCCCTGCAACAACACCTGAGTGATACGCACTTCACTTCTGTCGAGGAGGCCCACACAAGTATTGATGACTTTATCAACTCGAAACAGCCCTCTTTTTTCAGCAGTGGCATTCGGCAGCTCCCTGACCGATGGCTCAAATGTATCCAACACATGACGATGATTATTTCTCTGATTAGGTACGTATTCGATTTACTATAATTTGCTGTCAACGTGTCGTGCCTGTGGCCGAGAATTAAGTTGCACACCTAATACATTCAAACTCTCTGAATAATTAATTAGTTGCAAACGGCGAGAGCTAAGAATCAGAATACGAGATAATTAACGTACATAACAAACCCGACGTCTTTATTATTTCACTCCCTGAAAGATCAAATCCACTGATACAGTGTGACTGCTTGGTCTCTACACAGAAGTCAATCCAGTAACAGCAAAAGTCGGTTACATATTTCTCAACAGAACTTTATATCGACATGTCTAACAATCTCAGTACTTAACAATCTACTCATAATCCTTATACATATCCACGCAATAGTTCTCGACAACTCCATCAGTTATATCTAATTTATGACTACTAAACTTGTAGTGTTAGGACAGAATAAATATAGCAACGTTTCTTACAATTAAATGTTTTATTAACATCGACTATGCTTTCGCAGAGCGTTTGGTTCGGCGTCATGAGGACGAATGGAGCGTAAATATTCAATTCATTGTGACATCATCGGAGTTCTGACGGTCACGGATTTCGGTGAGTTGTTTCCAGCTCTTGAAAGAAATAGAGTCGACGTCGTGTCGTTGACAAGCAGTAAAGAGTTCCGGTATGTATGGAAAGCCTCTAATGTATTAAGCCTTAGAGTCGAATCAGGTTTACAAATAAACATCGCGTTTCCAAACGAAAATGTATGGCTATTTTCGTGACAATGTTGGGCTATAGACAACTTCTTCAGTTCACAGTTCCGTACGTAGGTCTTGTATTCTTTCACCCCGAAACTTAAAGGCTTGCAGCTCTGTCTTATATATGGAAGTTCACATTCACAAGGTATCTGATAAATTCCCCAGGAATTTGTCATCGACTTAGTCTTTTGATCCATAAAAATTCATATTGTTTATGGGTTTGAAAATAACTTTGAAATTAAATTTTTTGAGAATTTTTGAAATTCCGAAGCAAATCTCCATTCGTTCTGATGATGCCCAGCCAAACGCTATGCGAAACTATAGTCGATGTACTGTATAATAAATCTTCTATTGAGAGAAACGTTACTATTTTTATTCTACCTCCATCAATTCTACAATCTCTACCTTCAGTGTTGTGATTTTTATCTTTTTGTGAGCTACTGTCAGCGCTGTCAAGTAGTAAAAGCTTTTGGGGGAAGTAATGTTCCGTTCAGTAAGAAATCCTTAAACCAAATAGTAACAGCATATACATCAGAAAGCATAAACTCAGAATGAAGGTTACACAGAAGTATGCGTCACATAAAATAAAAATTCTCACATACACTGGTTTCCATAAATTAAGGATGTACAAAGCATTGGTACATGACATGAAATATAATTCGGAGTCCGGTTATTGTACGCAAATGAGTGCCGATGGCACCGGCTTATGCAAATGAATCACAGCGTAAAAGACGCTGCTGCGGAGGTACGCATCATATTGTTTGCCGAGTGTGTTTTTTTTTTTTTTTGTTAAATGTTTAACGACCACCGTGAGCAACTCAATGGGCTATAAGCAGTCGCCCGTCCCTAATTTAGGGCAGCTGGTTACAGGGAAGAAAGAGAACATGTGCCGTAAGACAAACACAACATCCAAGCCTCAGCCGGATTCGAGCCCGGACCCATCTCTGACGAATGGTTAATAACCAGCGCTTATACCACTGAGCCACCGGGTGCGGCCTTGCCGAGTGTAAAGAAAAGATTTTGAGATAGGAGATTTGTTTTAATGGCTGCGAGACATCATTTAACAGATGAACTAAAGTGAAGTGCGATCGGATAACCACAGTCAAGCAACTGTCAGGTGAAAGTTGTAAGATAAATGCATGTTTTTGTTTTCCACAGACTGCGGAAGGAATTTCTATTAATTCCAGATAACGTGTGGAACAAACGCCAAAGGCTACGAACATCCATGGGTGACCAGTATCTTCGATTAACTGCTCGAGCACCAAAGTGAATAGGATATCTACCACAGTACAGCTGACGAGGATCTGCCCTTACCGCGGCTACAGGAACGGCAGTGTCTGCTTCCTGACTATGCTGCACCGACGGAAGGTTTCGTGCTGGAGTTTTATCGTCTATGCTAAGCTACTTTGCATTCTGAGTAGTACCCCGTCACTGGGTGGAACGTTTGAATTAGGCAAGACTTCACGTCAGTTGGACTGAAAACCAATCGAGATCAGTACTCTACACAGATGAGTCTAGATTTGTTTTGCAAAGTCATACCACGCGTGCTCTGATGTGGAGAGGACGAGAGACATGCTGTAAGCTCTCTACGACCAGTGAAAGGGTAACTTATGGTGGCAGCAGTGTGCTGGCTTTAGGTGACATCAGACATCTGTCTCCTTCCAAGAGGAGCGATAAATGACCGCTACTATAGAGATGATGTCCTGGACCCTTATGTTCGACTTTATGCAAGTGCTACAGGAGATACATTTCTCCAACAAGACGATCACGCTCGTCCCCACCATGCGAGGTTGTAGAATTTTATTTTACTGTCTTCAAGAGGAGACCATTGTCCTTATGGATTGGCTAGCCAGGTCTCCCAATCTTAATCCTATTGAGCATGTCTGGGATGCTCATGGGAGACATATTGCTGCCCTCATCTCCACTCCCCAAGGCCTACAGGGACGTAGATAAGCTTTACACGAACAACGGTCGTTGCTACCTACTGAGTTCCTAGACACCATCATCAACAGCATGAAACATTGTTTTGAGAGGTGACCACATTCCCCATTGAGATATTTCTGCCATTTCATTTTGACACCTTATTTTTCACCTGGTTTTGGGTGTGGTCATTTTTGTCAATGAAGTATTTCTTATTTATTTATTTTTTTGTTTGAGGGTTTAACGACCACCCTCAGCAACCCAATTTAAGCAGTCGCCCGTCCCTCATTTAGGGTCACTTCTTCCAGGAAAGGGAGAGAGCTAGTGCCGTAAGACAAACACAGCATTCGTGTCTCATCAGGATTCGAACCTGGACCCATCGCGGACGAATAGTCATAAGCCAGCGCTTAGTCCACTGTGTCACTAAGAAATGTTTCAGGGTCTTGCTCTAACCTACGATATGCTTCACGTTTCCACCAAATTTCATAACGTTTTGTCGAGCATTATTTTTTAGGTTATCACGATTTTTCTGTATTTTTCCTTATGGAAACCGAAGTGTATTCCAATCAGGAATTTTAGTTTGCTCTTATTGAAACAGTTTCAACAGAGTTTGCTCTTTAGTTTCCTTTCAGTTTCAATAAGAGTGTAACGTACCAGGAGATGTGACGTACCTGCCAGAAGGACGCACACGACATAGAGGCAGATAGGAACCAGAATAAAACGTCCGCGTAGCTCAATCGGTAGAGTGACTTATTCCGGAATGAGGGGATCCGGGTTCGAATCCTGGCGTGGACAGAAATGACGGAGAAATTTACTTCGTTATAATGGCGCCCGAACTATCCGGATGACCCAACCGTTCAAAATCTCGCATTGGTGTGATGTTATTTCCACACCGCGAGGTAGGAAAAATAAGAGAATCTCTTCTTCAGCACTTCGAAAAAAAAAATAAGGGGGAGATGATGTAACGTACCAAGAGATATGACGTACCTGCCAGAAGGACGCACACGACATAGAGGCAGATGGGAATCAGAATAAAACGTCCGCGTAGCTCAATTGGTAGAGTGACTTATTCCGGAATGAGGGGACCCGGGTTCGAATCCTGGCGTGGACAGAAATGACGGAGAAATTTACTTCGTTATAAGAGTTGTCTCTTCCCAATGTAAAATAACCATGTTTCATTCTTCTGTTACTTGTTTACAATCCAGATGTCAATACTATAGTGAACGCCATGTTCAGCGAAAAGTTTCTAATCCATCTGCTGTTTTAAGGGGGTTTTCTGTGTCCATTTCAATTTTCTTATTGTGCAAAATCAGTGTGGTTTTATCAGAATCTTTAGAAAATATTCTTTCATCGACATACCTCCAAAAACTCCTGACAAGATACAGTTTTTTTACTTCTTCCCTAATTTAATTCTGGCTAACTGCTTTTAACACACTTTGATTGGACCCCAGATCTTACCTTAGCCCTCTGCTCTCAACAGCCTAAAAAGTGCTGTCGTACTTTTTCAATGCGTAAGTAGCTAATGTACCTTTTATCTGCATAGATTCTTTATGGGACTACGCAAACCTTAATATTTTACCAAAGAACTATAATATTTGCGCAATCATATACAGAAAGAATTCTGCAATAATAATCACGTATAATTCAAATGAAGCCTCCTTTTCTGTTTTTAAGTGATAATAATATTCGCAATGCCGAGATGATTGAAAATAATTTTTATTTATCATATTGATCTCTTCAATCTTACCAGTTTTTCTGATCCCTTCTCGTATCCCCTCCCTGCCCCCCCCTCTCTCTCTCTCTCTCTCTCTCTCACTTTGTACTTCTCTCTGTCCCTTCTTTCTTCCTCTCCATGTCTCTCTCCTTCCCTTTTGATTTCCGTTTCGCCTTCCTTCACTCTTTTTGAGAAACTCTGACCCTCCATTCCTCCCCTGGGTATTTTCAATCTGACTCTATCCCCTTCCCCTCTCTCACTCTCTTTGCCTCTCCCTCTCGTCACCTTTCTTTTTATCTCCCTCTTTCACTCCCTCTCTTTCTGTCTGTCTCTTTTCGTCATTTCCTCCGTATCATTCTTTACTTTACCTCCCTTCCTCTTCCCCTCTCTCTGCCCCTCTCTCCTCCTCCTTTCTCTCTCATCCACTCCCTCTCTCTATATTCCTCCTTCCCTTCTTTTTATTCTTTTCTTCACATCCCTATCTTTTGTTCTGCCCCTTTTCCTCTCTCTGTCACTTCCTTCCCTCCTTACCTTTCTGTACTTCCTCCATGTCTCACTCCATTTTCCCTCTGTCTCATACTCTTTATTTTCGCTTAGCTTTTTTTCGTCCAGATATTTCTTTTAGGTTTTCTGATTTTTGGGATAACTCAACACACAGATAAGAGAACTTTTCTGTTAAATGCGTTGACCTAAATTCTTACAACTTTCTGGCCTTAAATCGTGGGCTTTATCGGCTTCATAATATTAAACTAGGGAAAGCCATGGATGATACAGTCTTCCACGAAAATGTTTTCTTCAGAAATTGATGCTAATATGTGCATGTCTATGGCTCACATGTCTCCAAAAAAATTTTACTTTTTTACTTGGTAATCGATTTCTACGCTTTTAAAAGATTCCTGTGTGCCCGACACCAAAAAAGCATAAATTGTGGACACTCGCAGGATGAAATGCTGCTTAGATGTTTAATTCCCAGGCTCTCTGAATTGCTGGATTGTAGAAGGATGCGTGCTAACGTAAAACTTGTGAAGCCTTTCCTCTTCCTCTCTTATTGCTTTATCTTTCTCCATCTCGCGCACGTCAGAGAGCACTACCCCAGAGTAAGATGGCATTAAAACGAAAGTAGAAAGATCGGCGCCACAACGCTTTGTGTTAATGAGTTCATCGAAAAAAAAGGGAAGGTATTATCCAAGATTAATTTAGTTATCCATCTTAGTCTCATTTCCACTTGCCGTCAAGCACATCCCACAAATCGCAATTTTCATTCTCCCCGAAGCAATTCAGAACTGATCGATTAATTGATGACCTATTAATTTATACTGTATTGATTAATTATTCAACATTTATGCATTATTCAGATAAACTTAGTTATTAAAAAGGATATTCTGCACCTCACATATTTACCGGTATAATGCACATTCATAATATTTCTTTTTTAGTTTGGGAATTTATTGACCATTGTGTGCAACTCTTTGGGCTATAAGCAGTCTCCCGTCTCTAATTTAGAGATTCTGGTTCCAGGGAATGGAAAGAGCCAATGCCATAAGACAATCACAGTATCCATGCCTCATTTAAACCTGGACTTATCTCGAACGAATGATCACAAGCCAGCGTTTAGACCATTGTGTTACCGGGACGTGTGTGTGTGTGTGTGAGAGAGAGAGAGAGAGAGAGAGACAGACAGACAAACAGACAGAAATGAGCGTCTCTTCAAGTTTTAACCGTGAATTTTTTTCTCTTATCCTATTGAATACACAGATGTTAAATTGGAATAAATAGTAACAGACACCTATACAAGAAAAACAATTTATCTCATTCAGTATAACGCATTTTCACACAAAACGTTATGCATATAGTTTTTCACCATCTCCAACCTCCATACCAGCATGCAGTCAAGTATGTTCTTTGTTCACATGTCTTCATCAACAGAAACTAAATGCTTATTTCTGGCAAACTTTCCCGATCACCTTCAGCATAATGCAAGGATTCCTGCTCTCAAACGTTTTGCTTCTTTGTAACTTCGTATACATTTTTCCTTTATTTTCTAGAAAGAACGTTTAACGGCCACTATGAGCATGTCTGAGCGCTATAAGCAGTCGATCTTTCCTTGCTTCGGAAGTCAGCGACATCAGGTATACATGCTGCCCATGCTTCATCCAGGACTCGAACCTGGGACCATCTCAGTCGAGTGGTCAAAAGCTGGTGTCTAACACCATTTGGCCACCAGGGCTGCTTTTTATGTTTAATTAATAAAGCGTCTAAAGATATAAGTAGTTGAGTTTAATGAATAAAGCGTCTAAAGATATAAGTAGTTGAGTTTAATGAATAAAGCGTCTAAAGATATAAGTAGTTGAGTTTAATGAATAAAGCGTCTAAAGATATAAGTAGTTGAGTTTAATGAATAAAGCGTCTGAAGATATAAGTAGTTGCCCGTCCCTAATTTAGGGCCACTGGTTCCAGGGAGCAAAAGCAAGCAACAGCTTGCGACAACGGCATCATGCACGAGTTACTCGCTCGGACGACAAGCAAAAAACCCATGCCTCAAACCATTCAGTCACCGGGGCCAACATTTTATATTTTGAGTTGACCTCAATTTGGGTCTAATCATATGGCTCTTCGCCTGATATCATGATACCTTACTAATAGTCTAATTTAGCGTTTCGCAAACTATGGGTCACGAGCTAATTTTTGGGATGTCGCGAAAAGACTTTGAAATTTGAAAATTTTGTAATTATTTAAAAATAGAAAAGTCTTTTCTGAAGCTCAAGTAGTTAGCACACGTTTTTACGAAACTGAACGAACTGAATTTGTAGTTACCAGGAACAGAAGGAGAAGATGTATTTGCAGCTCACAACGAAATTCGAGGTTTCATCAAAAAACTTCTGTTGCGGAAGAACAACCATTGAGGACCTTAAAAAGCACAACTATTTTGAAACATTTGAAACCTTTATCATCGGAAATGTGGTGAACCCCTCTAAAGGTACAATCTCCGTAATTGTTAGAAAAAAATTGTATTGCTACTTCTTTAAAGAGAGAAAAAAAACCGTCAGCAAATTGACTGAACTGCGAATCCGTTTCAAGACGACAACAAAAGCCGATAAAGAACTCATCGATATGCCCGAAGATTCGTCGTTAAAACTGGATTCCAACAGCATAAAAACAAATACAGTTTTGGCTATCTGTTCAAACAAACCTATCCAACTCTTTCTACAGAAGTTTGGCAGGTGCTTCTCCTGTTCCCGTCTTAGTAAAGGTTGGATTTTCGGCAATGGTAGCAATCAAAATTTCGAAACAGTCTGCAATTGTCGAACTTCTTGAGCCTGAAAATGACTCGCATCGACACCATAACAGAAACTGAAAACAAGCGCACCCTTCTCACACGCCTCATTTTGAGAAATAGATCAGTTTTTCGTAAAATTACACAGTGCCGCAATTAAGTAATGAGACTGATCTTTTTAAAATCCTGGTGAAACACACTAGTCAGGAAGGCATGGCTCATAAATCATTTATCAGCTATGCGGTGGCAACAGCGTTTGTGTTAAAATTGCGCAGATGATTATTTACGCTTTGCATGACATCATTCGATAGAAGAACATTGTCACAACCATGAAGCAGAGAGTGCAAATGCCCGGTTCTGTTTAAAAATCGGTAAAACTGCATCTGAGACAGAGAGGAAAACGGGGCACGGGTCAACGGGTCGACAATTTCTTTTGGGTCCAACGGGTCGGGTCAAGGTGTTCCTGACCCGATTTTGACCCTGTATTACTCCCGTTTTATTTTTGAAAAGAGAAAAATATATTCCAAAGAAAAATGCGCGTTGTGGAATTAAGTAGTCGATACTGGAGCCCACGGAGTGAATAATGATTTGCCATGCAAAAATATTGTCGTCTCTTTCTTGAAGCAACGAAGATTTCCATCGACCGACGTCAGACACACCGACATTATATCGTAAAAAGATACTTCCTTTGCGTTCTTTTACAGTGCGATTGTCCAGGGCAAGATAGAGGTAAAAGCCAATCGCCTGCTTCTCAGCTGATTCACTCTCTCCGTGCGAAGTTCACTGTGTGACTAAGAGTTACTTTTCACATCTGATCTTTTACATTGAGCATTCAGAGGTTTTCGATTGATGTGCTAACATCCCGTTCCCATGACATGTCATGTGGAAATTAACTCCTTATTTCTTAATTTGGATGGATTCAATATTAAGGAGGTTGAAAAGGCGTCGAGATCAACAAATACGTGCTTGTTGAAAACCACAAGGGGAAAAGTGAATGTTGGAAATTGTTTCGTCTCATTCAGGAACCGGTGAATAATTCTGTGTTGTTTGGTCTTGCTTGTTGTTCAAAATGTGAAAAGTGTATAGTTACAAAAAAATATGTCCACTATGTAATAAAAAATTATGGAGCCAAAAATCTAACTGACCATATGAAAGTATGCGCACCTCCATCAAAGCGTGGAAAGGGTGAACAATTTAAATACATTTAAAAAAATACATTTGTGTAATCGTAAATAATGATTCCCATTTGTAATATACTCCATGGTCACGGTCAGCCATTACTTCTGGATAACGCAAAATAGTGGCACTAAACATGGAACTAAAATTTAGCAAGTAACCAAATTTTATTATCAAAAAAGGATTTCAGCTATTAAATATCAAGCAGTTATTGGTATGAATATATGTATAATACGTTTAAGTGTACATATATGTAAACTCAGTTTCGAATTTATAGTTCAATGCAGATTTGTCCGGATCGGGTCAGGTTGGGTTGGGTTGGGTTGGGTCGGGTTGGGTTGGGTCGAGTACGGGTCCGAAATTTTTGACCCGTTTCCAACTCTCATCTGAGACAGTTGAATTGTTACGTGGTGTGTATGGAATTAAATTTCTATCTCGTGCACAGATATTCCGATGGTATGCACGTTTCAAGGATGGGAGGGAAGATTTGGAAAATGATGAACAGCTCGGAAGCCTGATTACGGTGCGCACATCTGAATTCATTGAGACATTTCGCAGAAGGATAAAAAAGTGATCTTTGGGGGATCTTAAGAATGCTAGAATGTGAGCTCGGTGTTAATAAGAAGACGATTCGTCAAATTTTATTGCAACACTTGGGGAGAATGACAAAACATTTGTGCTCGTTTTGTTCCGCATGTTTTGTCAGATCCAGAAACATGCACCAGTGGACTACGCAAAAGCATCCTGGAGACTGCAGAAACAATGAAAAATCTTCTTCAAAGCATCGTGGCAGGTGACGAGACATGGTATTTTCGTTATGATCCTTAAACGAAGCGTCAGAGTTGAAGTCGACAGTCATCCAAAGTAAAGATCAGATTACAGTAGTCTGCATCACGAGTTCATTCCTGAAGGTACTACTGTCGCTTGCAATGCTTACACATCCATTTTGTAAGGATTGTGGAAGAGGATTGTACGTGTTACGCCTGAGTACAAAAACGGCCAATGGTTTGTTTCACGACAACGCACCCGCACACAGATCAGTCAGTGTGCAATAATTTTTAGCACGAAAACAAATGTGTATACTCAACCATCCCCCTATTCTCCAGATTTGTCACGATTAAGCTTCTCTTTCTATCTTGAGGTCAGATTTTATCTTGCGCATGCGCAGATACATTTTCGTAGCTGCATCACATTCATCGCTGTCAGGGTCGTTTCTTACCTTTCCCTAAATCTATATAATAATAAAAATAAATATGGTTTTTGAAAAACTAAACAGTCGAAATACTTAGTGTTGCCGACGCCATATTTCAGAAAATATTTACTGTTACGAAACATATTTTCTTTCATTGGTTTTATGACAAGAGCATCATTAATCCACCTACTATGTACCGCTCAGTATCAGGAATTAGTAAACCTTATTGTTCGTTGTTATGATTTAATTCCACTCAGTGTGTACCGAACTGTGGCTCGGTGTGGTCGTGAGTGACGCGAAGAAATGTAGTGCGTTGTATGTAAATAAATGAATACTCTCAAATCACTAGTTTTATTTCACACTCACCAAGAACATGGCATGCGAAAGATGCATAGCATAAATATCTGAAAAGGGTGCCAGGGTTACTCTCTCTCGATTTTTTATAGTGTTGTTGTTTTGAAACGGGTGATATTTTCTCTAATTTATTTTAAGGTCCATTTTATTAATTAATTAATTAAAAACGTTCGCAAAATTTCATAGCTACCAATAATTCGTATCCATAAAATTTAACTTTTTATTCATCCATTCAAAATTTAACTTTATCTGATCAATAACCTCAACAAGTCAGTTGATAATCCAGTTGATGGAAGAAAGCGTTTCCACGATTTCTATATTTTCCAGATCAATAACCTCAAGAAGTCAACTGATTTTCCAGTTGATGAAGGTGTGCGTCTCCACGATCTTTGTATTTTCCAGATCAACAACCTCAAGAATTCAACTGATTTTCCAGTTGATGGAGGTCTGCGTTTCCGCGATTTCTGTATTTTCCAGGTCAATAACCTCAATAATTCAACTGATTTTCCAGTTGATGGAGGTCTGCGTTTCCACGATTTCTGTATTTTCCAAATCAATAGCGTCAAGGAGGCAGCTGATTTTCTAGCTGATGGAAGCCAGCGTTTCCACGATTTCTGCATTTTCCAGATCTGTAACCTCAAGAGTCAGCTGATTTTCCAGTTGATGGAAGTCGGCGTTTTAACGATTTCTATATTTTCCAGATCAATAAACTCAAGAATTCAAATGATTTTCCAATTGATGGAGGTCTCCGTTTCCACGATTTCTGTATTTTCCAGATCAATAACGTCAAGGAGTCAGCTAATTTTCTAGTTGATGGAAGCCAGTGTTTCCACGATTTCTGCATTTTCCAGATAAGTAACCTCAAGAGTCAGCTGATTTTCGAAATCAATAACCTCAAGAGTCACCTGATTTTCCAGTTGATGGAAGTCAGCGTTTCCAAACTTTCTGTATTTTTCAAATCAATAACCTCAAGAAGTCAGCTGATTTTTCAGTTGATGGAAATCAGCGTTTCCATGATTTCTGTATTGAGGAATTACGGTCACGTATAGAACTTGCATCAAGATTTTTAGATGAACAAATACACATTACCAATTCTCCAGTAAAAAGTAAGCAGACTCTTTCTGAATAATGCAAATATTTCATTTTCTCAGATGATGCTAGGCTAACCCATTATCACGTATTTCCTACTGAACAGAAATCCATTGAGGAATATTCTGATGCGTGAAATGCATTTCTCGTAAAACCAGTAGATCGGATATTTCCGTTCACATTTCAAGCTAAAGCTACCGTGTATTTATAGAAATAATTCTCAGCTCTATCAAGGTAATGTAAAATAATTTATTGTTTTGCTTTTTTACGCGTCATTTTTTCTTTTACTCTGACGAAATGAGAATAATTTCACCGCAGCAGTAAACAGCTTTGCTGTACCTCATTAGCAGCGAACAAATTTACAGAACCTGAAAATTAAAAAAGAATTCGTTCTCTCTATTCATTTTCCTAACAAACCTTTGTACTGCCTAATCTTCATATTTCGACAGTTCTCTCAGACAGTCAATTTTAGAACAATCAGAAAAACTAATTACCCTTAATATTCATTGCGCTGAAGCTACGAGATCGTTTTGTTGCGATGTACCATTAAAGGTACATATCTCACGTGATTAATCATCTACTCTGGCACCTAAAGCTGAAATCTCGGGGAAAAAGCTTTTAGTATTAATTGCTGTCCATTAATTCCCGCGCTTGCCATCACGTATTTGAAAGGCGTCTCGATTAATTCCTCTTCAGCCTTTATTCCTGTGTCCGCAATTCATGTGTAGTTGTTGGAGAATGTCTCTGAATTTCTAAATGTCATTAAAGGCATTGCCGAAACTTCAAAAAAAAGGACAAAACTAGTTGTTTCAATTGTTTTACCGTGCAATTGTCCGACTTTACTTAAATATCGATGGTTCTCAACGAGAGTTCTTAATGAGAGAAAAAAACGTACATGTAGGATATAAACAATCTAGACGCTACTGTTTCCTTAATCAGTTCCTACGCGTTTCACTCAAACGTTACATCCAAACTCAAAAATCAACAAATTAAGTTCATGAATTTGGACACAATGTCATGACCAAACCCTTCACCTAACTTATCATTCTTCTTTTAGGAGTTTAAAGATTAACATCACTGCCCGAAGGCATATGATGTTATGTTCGGGTAGGGGTTGTTTTCGGCTCTTATGAACGTATAGAACTATAAATTTCCCCGTTTCCAATTTAGAGCCATTGGCTCCGAGAAGGGAAGTGAAACAGCACCATCGAGCAGATTTTATTTTTTGATTCGAGGTTTAACGACCACCGCGAGCAATGGGCTGCTTGGGGTAACCTAATTGGGAAAGCATTCAGCTCCGGAGCAGAAGAATACGGGTTCGAGCTCCGCTATCATCAAGTGGCTTTTACGCTACAGTATCGCTGCCTCGCAAATTAAAACTGTTATTAAAAAAATTATATTATTACCAGGGATTTTTTTATTTAAGGTTTAATGACCACCGTGAACGACTCAGTGGACTATAAGCAGTCGCCCGTCCCTATTTTAGGGCCACTGTTTCCAGGGAAGTGAGAGAGCCAGTGCCGTAAGACAAACAAAACATCCATGCCGCACCGGGATTCGAACCCTTTTCGGACGAATGATCAGAGGCCATCGAGCAGATGCAACGATCACGGATTTAACACGTGCCCAGCTCGGATGTTAGCATGAACCACCGCGAACAACTAAGCTTCTTGGGCGGCGACTTCAAGAATTCTATCTCAAATGTTCAGTTAGATGTCTCAAGAAAAGGAAGAAACCGACACTAAAGGGACGAATGAAACATTCGTAGCTTTTCTGGGATTCTAAGCCAGAACAAGCAGTACGAAAATCATAAGCTCTGGCCTTTTAAAGTTTAGTAACTACCTCATCTCACCCCATGCATTGTGACGTATCAGTCAAGACGGCAAATGTTTTCACCCACAAGTTTCGTCGGTGTATTTTTATTTTTTTTTTTTTTGATTGGAGGTTTAACGACCGCCGTGAGCAACTCAATGGGCTATAAGCAGTCGCCCGTCCCTTATTTAAGGTCACTGGTTCCTGGGAAGGGAAAGAGCCAGTGCCGTAAGACAAACACAGCATCCATGCCTCACCGGGATTCGAACCCGGGCCCCGTTCGTACGAATGTTCAGAGGCCATCGCTTAGACCACTGTGCCACCGGGGCGGCATTCGTCGGTGTAGCTTTAATTGGGGAAGGATTCGGCTCCGGAACAGAAGAATGCTGGTTGGTTCTTCAAAAAATGTGCGGCGTTCGTTTCCCTACGTCATCTGAAATTAATTACAGTTCCGTTTTTTCTGCAGTGACCTCCTTCAAGCGTGGTTTGCCGGCTGACTCGGAAACCTACGATTCCGTCCCAACCCATTCTCAAGGGGAAGGAAAATATGTATGACTTACGTGTCTCAGAGGCGAGGCACGTGTCAAGACGGCAAAAGTTGCAAAGATAATTTTCGTCGGGGTAGCTTAGTTGGGAAAGCATTCGGCTCCGGAACAGAAAATGCGGGTTCGAGCCTCGCTACCATCAAGTGGCTTTTACGCTATAGTATCGCTGCCTCGCAAATTAAAGCTGTTATTCAGAAAATGATGTTATTAGCAGGGATTTTTTTATTGAAGGTTTAACGACCACCGTGAACAACTCAATGAACTATAAGCAGTCCCCTGTTCCTAATTTAGAGCCATTGGTTCCAGTGAAGGGAAAGAGCCAGTTCCGTCAGGCAAACACAACATCCATGCCTCACCGGGATTCAAACTCGGTCCCTTCTCGGGCGAATAGCGCAACAGGGGAGGCTACTAGTGAAATAAGAGAAAGTAAATAATTTTTTCACGTATATTATTCGCATCTTTTTGCTTCTTAATTTCAATAATATGCTAATACAATAAAAGATATTAAAACAAGTCCCTTTTTAAATTTGTAATTTAAAATGGTGGCAGGTTTCTCCCGGTAATCGAATGGTCGAGGAAGCGGGTTTCTGATCGTTCGTGCGGGCTGTATCCTCGCTTAATAAGATTAGTGTGGAGCGCCACAACTACCCAAGATAAAGTTTTAGTGTTTAGATGAAACTTTTAGATCAGTTGAACTCAAATGTTAAGATAGCTTTTCTGCAATATTTAGAATGTTAGAGCTCATTAGGTTTATCCTCACTGAAACACTTAAAAGGTTTAGCTTAACGTTGAACCTTATTGAATTAACTTTCGCTGAATCCGGATAGCTTCAAAGCTAGTTGTATCTGAAAGTCATAATTAGGCATAAACTTAAAGCACCTCAATAAATAGTGATGAGGGTTAAACAAAGAGGCTGTACTTACAAAAAAATCGAAGTCTACATTATTGAGGTGTCCGAAAAGTTACGGCGTTTTCGAAAAGGACTGTTACACGACGTATTGGGTGTGTGCAAAAGTTCTATCCGTTTTTTTAATAGATGCAAATTGCGATCGGAGTAGTTACGTCACAGATGACGCTGCGATGCCGAATAATCGGCCAATAAAGCGTGGAGCAGTTGAGCATATAGGAGGTTCTAGGTTTGTCCGAGAAAGTCACACATAACGGAAATCACGGACGGTGTAACATGGCATGCGATAAGGAGCACATTAGGTATTGTTTATTGTAAGAGTTCGATAATGGCAGTAGGGTAGCCGCGGCTTGCCGCAACATCTGTCAAGTGTACGGGGAGGACGCAGTTGATAATAGCACATGTCGCCGTTGGTTTCGGAAATTCCGGGACGGAGATAGAAGCTGTAAAGATCAACCATGTCCTGGACGTCCATCCGTAGTTTCTGACGAGGATGTGGACCAAGCCATAACAAATGGCCCACATCCAACCGTTCAGGAATTAGCGGAAACGTTGTCGGTACACAGAACAACAGTAGAAAGACGGATGCATGCGCTTGGGTTCATCACAAAGTTTGATAACTGGGTTCCGCACCAGCTTTCTGCAAAGCAACGAGAGGAGAGAATCCGTATCTTAATTTCTTTGCTTTCTCGTCACAGAAATGAACCGTTTTGGGGACGAATTGTAACGGGTGATGAGAAATGGGTACTGTACAGAAATACAGAACGTCGACGGACTGTGTGCAAAGGTGCGGAGACCTAAAAAGGTGGAAAGCCCTCCAAAAAGGTTTCTATTGACTGTTTGTTGCGATATCCAGAGAATAATCCACTGGGAGGTGTTGGCATCTAACGGAACGATAAATGCGGATCTCTACTGCCAACAGTTAGACAGATTGTGAGAACAACTGACATCGAAGCGGCCGGTACTCGTCAATCGCAAAGGCGTGATCTTTCATCATGTTAACGCCAGACCTCATGCTGCTTTAATCACTCGACAAAGATTACTGGACTTTGGTTGGGAAGTGTTACCTCACCCAGCGTATTCCCCTGACCTGGCACCTACGGACTACCACCTTTTTCGATCGTTACAGAACGCCTTCGCTTTCCAAACCTTCGATGATGAGGACGATATGAAAAGGGCATTACATGATTTTTTTACTGTAAAACACAGGAGTTTTTTCCGTCGCATACTCATAGACAAATAGACACCTACCCGTAGACAGATGGCAAGAGTCATACAGGATGGTGTCAATTATGTGAAATCCTAGTTACGTTATTTGTTGTGTTCTCCTCCTTTCTTTGTAGCCTACTAAAACGGATAGAACTTATGTTGTGAACACACCCAATAAATATGCACATTTTCTGTGGGGTAGTTTTCCTGTGATGCAGATTACAGAAAGCACGTACTGTGGGGAATCAAACGAGGCGTGAAGCACATGTCGCGATCCATGCGTTGAACTTGTACCGCGGTCAATTGCAATGGCTACGAAGTTTGCAATATCGGTTCTACTGAGACATTATTGAACATAGAGGTTTAATCTGCCAAAGCAGTCCAAACAATCAACGAAGTTAAAGGAGAATGCCTGGATGTCATTTTTTTGTTTTTGTTTTTTTGTTTGGAAGTTTAACGACCACCGTGAGCAACTCAATGGGCTATACGCAGTCGCCCGTTCCTAATTTAGGGTCACAGGTTCCAGGGAAGGGAGAGAGCCAGTGCCGTAAGACAAACACAACACCCATGCCTCACCGGGATTCGAACCCGGACCCCTTTCGGACGAATGATCAGAAACCATCGCTTTGACCACTGCGCCACCGAGGCGGCGGATGTTATTTGGAGCGCGTGGACATCGTTCAAGACAAATTTGGAAGATGTGAATCCGTTTATTGGTGTAAATACGACATCGATGTTAATTCATGTAATATCTAAAAACTTGAAAATTTCGTCGTCCTGGAGCAAGAATCAAACCCGCGTCTCCCGAATAGCGCTCGAGTATGCTAACCACTACACCATCCAGAATGACCAAGTTTCAAGTTTCCGATTAATTTGAATATAACATAGCTGGATTCGCTAGTCGCAGCAACCGGCATTCATGTATAGCAAATCTAATCAGAAACTTGAAACTTAGTCGTTCTGGGTGGTGTAGTTATTTGTTTACTCGAGCGCTATCCGAAAGACGCGGTTCGATTCCCGCTCCAGCACTACGAAATTTTCAAGTTTTCGGATATTATCTGACTTAACATCCATGTCGGATTTACACCAATAAATGGATTCACATCTTCCAAATTTGTATTGTACAATGGTATAATCCCGTATTTCATTCACTGGTGGTTCAAGACATTTGTGACTGATGACTTGAGCTTGAAAACAAAGGAAGGTTGGGGTAGGCCCTCTGCTGTTGGTTCGCACGCCCTGCCAGCGGCTGTGGAAGACAATCCGCGAACAAGCACTCGCATATTTTCAGAAGAACTGCGGGTTTCTAATTCTACCAAATCCTGCGACTGCACAAGGTCGGAAAAGTTTACAGACGATACCGTGAGGTGCCCCATGTAATCCCGTATTTCATTCACTGGTGGTTCAAGACATTTGTGACTGATGACTTGAGCTTGAAAACAAAGGAAGGTTGGGGTAGGCCCTCTGCTGTTGGTTCGGACGCCCTGCCAGCGGCTGTGGAAGACAATCCGCGAACAAGCACTCGCATATTTTCAGAAGAACTGCGGGTTTCTAATTCTACCAAATCCTGCGACTGCACAAGGTCGGAAAAGTTTACAGACGATACCGTGAGGTGCCTCATGTAATCCCGTATTTCATTCACTGGTGGTTCAAGACATTTGTGACTGATGACTTGAGCTTGAAAACAAAGGAAGGTTGGGGTAGGCCCTCTGCTGTTGGTTCGGACGCCCTGCCAGCGGCTGTGGAAGACAATCCGCGAACAAGCACTCGCATATTTTCAGAAGAACTGCGGGTTTCTAATTCTACCAAATTCTGCGACTGCACAAGGTCGGAAAAGTTTACAGACGATACCGTGAGGTGCCTCATGTAATCCCGTATTTCATTCACTGGTGGTTCAAGACATTTGTGACTGATGACTTGAGCTTGAAAACAAAGGAAGGTTGGGGTAGGTCCTCTGCTGGTGGTTCGGACGCCCTGCCAGCGGCTGTGGAAGACAATCCGCGAACAAGCACTCGCATATTTTCAGAAGAACTGCGGGTTTCTAATTCTACCAAATCCTGCGACTGCACAAGGTCGGAAAAGTTTACAGACGATACCGTGAGGTGCCTCATGTAATCCCGTATTTCATTCACTGGTGGTTCAAGACATTTGTGACTGATGACTTGAGCTTGAAAACAAAGGAAGGTTGGGGTAGGCCCTTTGCTGTTGGTTTGGATGCCCTGCCAGCGGCTGTGGAAGACAATCCGCGAACAAGCACTCGCATATTTTCAGAAGAACTGCGGGTTTCTAATTCTACCAAATCCTGCGACTGCACAAGGTCGGAAAAGTTTACAGACGATACCGTGAGGTGCCTCATGTAATCCCGTATTTCATTCACTGGTGGTTCAAGACATTTGTGACTGATGACTTGAGCTTGAAAACAAAGGAAGGTTGGGGTAGGCCCTTTGCTGTTGGTTTGGATGCCCTGCCAGCGGCTGTGGAAGACAGTCCGCGAACAAGCACTCGCATATTTTCAGAAGAACTGCGGGTTTCTAATTCTACCAAATCCTGCGACTGCACAAGGTCGGAAAAGTTTACAGACGATACCGTGAGGTGCCTCATGTAATCCCGTATTTCATTCACTGGTGGTTCAAGACATTTGTGACTGATGACTTGAGCTTGAAAACAAAGGAAGGTTGGGGTAGGTCCTCTGCTGGTGGTTCGGACGCCCTGCCAGCGGCTGTGGAAGACAATCCGCGAACAAGCACTCGCATATTTTCAGAAGAACTGCGGGTTTCTAATTCTACCAAATCCTGCGACTGCACAAGGTCGGAAAAGTTTACAGACGATACCGTGAGGTGCCTCATGTAATCCCGTATTTCATTCACTGGTGGTTCAAGACATTTGTGACTGATGACTTGAGCTTGAAAACAAAGGAAGGTTGGGGTAGGCCCTTTGCTGTTGGTTTGGATGCCCTGCCAGCGGCTGTGGAAGACAATCCGCGAACAAGCACTCGCATATTTTCAGAAGAACTGCGGGTTTCTAATTCTACCAAATCCTGCGACTGCACAAGGTCGGAAAAGTTTACAGACGATACCGTGAGGTGCCTCATGTAATCCCGTATTTCATTCACTGGTGGTTCAAGACATTTGTGACTGATGACTTGAGCTTGAAAACAAAGGAAGGTTGGGGTAGGCCCTCTGCTGTTGGTTTGGACGCCCTGCCAGCGGCTGTGGAAGACAATCCGCGAACAAGCACTCGCATATTTTCAGAAGAACTGCGGGTTTCTAATTCTACCAAATCCTGCGACTGCACAAGGTCGGAAAAGTTTACAGACGATACCGTGAGGTGCCTCATGAGCTCACCCCACACTGAGAAAAACGTTTTGTTAATTCTACAAAATGTTTTGTAGATATACAGTTAGTCAACAAAAATTTTTGTTGAATTTGCAAAATTATTTTGTTGAAAATTATTGTTGATTTAACAAAATTTCTTGTTATCACGACAAAACGTATTGTTCATTTAACAAAATGATTCCTCGATTTTTGGGAGTTTGTTTATCCAACAGAACATATTGTTATCATGACAAAATGTTTTGTTGCTGCAACAAAACATATTGTGTCAGGATGACAATATGTGGACGATATGAAAACGGCATTGAGGAATGGATGCTGTGTAAGATAAACACAACATCCATTGCTCACGAGGATTTGAACCCGGACCCATATCTGACGAATGATCACAAACGATCGCTTTGACTACTGCAACACAGAGGCGGCACGGAAGGGATTGCCTTAGTAACTCTGGTTTGATAACATTGTTCTATAACATAGCCTTCGACGATAACATTACACTAAAATTGCCTTCGACAACACGGCCTCAAGCTCGTTGAACACAACAGCTCTTATTTCTTGATTCTCAACATCACTCGCAAAATGACAGTTAGGTGTTTATGACATCCAAAGACCCTGACTAATACCAGATTCTCAGCAATTATTACATTTTACATGAAATCTTTATAGCAGTCAAGTTGAGAGCTGTCGTAGCTGAAAGTAACAGTCGTCGTAAATGGGGTTCCTCTTCAAATATAAATTTCAAAAAATCCAACAAAGTCATGAAGTAACTGCCTTGTGTATAAACAATTATGCGTAGTTACTCAAATCCGTACCTCAGCCACGGTCATAGTGCTGAAGGGAACTGAAGTGAAAACGGAATTTGATTTCAACATTTCAGCTGCAATGGATCAATGCAACCGGTTGCGAATGCACTTCCATGTCTTTCGTTTCACACAGTGATCTTCGCCATTTAACAAGTCAATCTTTCGTTTTGTAAGTCGAACCTTTCTTTTTTTTTTTTTTTTTTTTTTTTTTTTGTCCAGGGACAAAATGCTAAATCTTTTAAGTACAGGCCAGGCCTAACCCGAAATATTTAATTTTACTATGAAAAAAAAAAAAGCTCGAACAGGGTGGGGCTCGCGCTTTACGTGCCGAGCCAGGTTGATGCGGACGTCTAGAATGCCCATCATTCTGAAAAACATTTTTGCTCATTTCTGTCATCGACTAACGCAAGGTTTTCCGTCTAGAGGAGCGAAGTTACATGGCGTTTGCTTCCGTTTTGCTACTTCTAATTGTTCGATTTTCAAAAATTCCTTTTGCTTCAGATACTATCCAGTATGAGAAAATTCTGCGTATCTTTGTAATTTTTCGTAAAGATCTTTTCTACTGCTACTGGAAGCATATTGGTATTTCCATTTGAAAATGTTTTTCAATCCTGTTTCCGCCTGAAGAAAATACTTAAAATAAAAAAAAAATTTTAACCAGTTCCATTGACTTTAAAGTGCGCGCATTTCGTACTTTAATCAATGCATAGTTTTTCGCTAAAGGAGCGTAAATATATTTTCCTTTTCGTTAATTTTGTACTTTTTTTAAAATCCACTTTTTTTTCTTTTTAGTCATAGATGATTTAGAAGATGTACTCTTTCTTGCTCTTTTGTATAGTGGGGGCCAAAATTGTGAACACTTTTTGAAAATGTCATGTTTCGCAACTTTGCAGGCTTAGAGGAAATGTTATGTTTCGCTAAATGAAAATGTTCATACATCAATTGAGAATTTAATGCTGAATTCAATACAAAAAACAGAATCCAAACATATGCAGTTCAGAAAAAGTTACGCCAACTTTATTCTAAAAAACAAACGCAGATGCGATTCAGTTAAGAAGCGGAATACGATTGCACCCTACTAGACGATCACAGTCTTTGTTCTGGAGGCCAATCAAATGGCAGCAGCTGCGATACATTATGTGTCAAGTTGGGGAAAGTCAGTCTTGCTGTTTGTTCTATAGAAAAAAGACAGTTTTCAGGAAAGTGTACGTGAAGCGCAATTGGAGATCGTGTGCATACTTTCAGTATTTCTTGAAATTTAAAGTGTAGATAATAAACAAAGCAGTGGCATAAACGAAAAGAGTTGATTGAATACCCACAAAAGGAAGCAGGATTGTTACATTACGTGAATCAGGTCTTTCCTACGCTGAAATTGCAAGGCAAATAGGTGGGACAGTGATGACATCTGGAGTATGAAAGTTGCGTTAAACATCAAGAAAAAAGGCCAATGAGAACCAAATCAGGAAAAGGCTGAAAAACATGCACAAAATCTATTGATGGCAGAAAAATAACAAGAAAGATGACACCGAATTTTCGGGTGTAATAAGCACGTCTTTTGAATCCGTTCTGATGCAAATTAAATTTATCAAAGCTATTCAAAGTCAATGGAACCGGTATGGAAAACAATAGTTCTGATGAAAGAAAGAAGTTTTTCAATCGGGTTTTTAATCCCTCAGATATTGCTGTAAACGGAATCGTGAGCTTACGCCCTCTGGTTGCAGACTTCTGCGTTAAGAAAAACATGATTTTATATGAGAAACATTTCGCACCGGAAACGCTCTCCAACAAAGAAATAATTTTTCAAATCGGACTCTTAGAAACAGAGATATCGACAAAAACAAGATGTGACTTTACGTCCCCTGGTGAAAAAACTATGCATTATTTTAAAAAGAAAGTATTCTCAAAAGGTTTTTCCATATGCGCGGTACCGGTACAAGAAAAAAATTAGTCGAGTTTTCAGGAGCACAGCTTTTGCTACAAATACATCAGAAGCAGAAATTAACACTTATACCTCCTGGTGGCCAAACCATTCTTTACCAAACATTAGAAATTATGTGAAAAATATTTCCCATCAGGTCTTGTATGCGATACAGGAAGAATTTTTCAAATCGGTGTTTTCGAAGCAGAAATAACGCAGAAAACGCAATTTACCTTTGTGACCCCTAGCAGAAAGTCTATGACTTACTTGAAAATTTTGAATTTATAGGAAAAACATTTCGCATCGGAAACACTATCCAACACAGAGAGAATTTTTCAAATCGGACTCGTAGAAGTAGAGATATTGACAAAAATAAGATATACAGCTACGCCTCCTAGCGTAGAAACCATTCATTATTTTAAGAAGAAATTGTTTCTAAAAGGCTTGTCGACATAAGTAATATCGGTATACAAACGAAGTTTTTTTTTTTTTTTTTTTTGAATCAAGAATTTAAAAGCTTATATTTTGCTGCAAATACATCAGAACCGGAAATTAAGATTTACGCCCCCTGGTAACCAAACCATTTTTTTACAAAAATTTGAAATTATGTGCAAAGGATTTCGCATCAGGAGCTGTATCCGGGGCACAAAGAATTTTTCAAATCGGAGATTTAGAAGCAGAGATATAGAGGGAAACGAAATTTACCACTACGCACCCTAGCGGAAAGTCTATGAATTACTTGGAAAGTTTGATATTATATGAAAAACATGTCACACTGAAAACATTATCCAACAAAGTAGGAATTTTTCAAATCGGACTCCTAGAAGTAGAGATATTGACAAAATTAAGATATGCATCTACGCCCCCTGGCGGAGAAACTGGGGAATAATTTGAGAAGAAAATATTCGCAAAAGGTTTATCAATGTGAGTGGCATCAGTCCACGAAAGATTTTTTTTCAATCGATTATTTAAAAGCTCAGATTTTATGGCAAATACATCAGAAGCAAAAATTAACACTTAAGCCCCCTGGTGGCCAAATTATTCTTTACCAAAAACTTGAAATTATATGCAAAAAAGTTTCCATCAAGAGGTGTATCCGCGGAAGAAAACATTTTTCAAATAGGAGGTTTAGAAGAAGAGTTATCGGGAAAAATGTACTTTACTTTTGCGCCCCCTAGCGGAAAATCTATGCATAATTTGAAAATAACTATACTTATCAAAAATACTCTTCGACATAAAAGGAATCGAAAGATAAAAGCATTTTTTCAATCGGATGTTTAGAAGCAAATATGTTGAATAAAAGGCATTTTTGAATTCCACATCATCTGCATTTATGCCCTCTAGCGACGAAATTGTACGTCGTACAAAAACGAAATGACGGATCATCATTCGTATATTTCAAGCTTCCCAATGCAAATAGAATTTTTAAAATCGGACTAATAGCTGCAGAGATATCGTGGGTACGGACGGACAAACCGGTAACATAAGCACGATCTTTTTTACGCTTTCCAACAGTAGGTTGAAGAAGCGTATATGCTCCCGCTTTGTCCGTCTGTCCGTCTGTCTGTCCGTCCGTCCGTCCGTCTGTCCGTCCGTCGGAACGACAAGTTGCGTAAAAATGGTTCGATTTCGATGAAATTTTAGTATGTGGCAGAGGATAACCTGGGGGACGAACCCTATTGAAAATGTGCGAAATGGGGTCAAAGGTCACGACATAGGAGCGGGATCCATTCCATTGCCCTCATGCGTCATAACTTGCGTAAATATGTTTCGATGTCGATGAAATTTTCATATGTGGTAGGGGACCACCTGGGAAGGAACCCTGTTCAAAATAGGTGAAGTGGGGTCAAAGGTCAGGACATAGGAGAGGGATGAATTCCTTTGCTCTTGTGAGTCATAACTTGCGTAAATATGGTTCGATTTCGATGAAATTGTAGTATGTCGTAGGGGACCACCTGGGGACAAACCCTATTGAAAATGGACGAAATAGGGTCAAACGTCAGAACATAGGATCGGGATCCATTCCATCGTCATTATTCCCACACTATTAAAGGAGCACTTCTTGTATGTATGTAAATTTTATTTTGAAAACGGCTCTTAGGATTTTGATGAAAGTCGTTAACCTACCGTTTTCTGGTACTAGAAATCGATTTAGCTTGACCTCGACTTTAGGAAAATTTGTTTGTTGGTTTAAATAACCACCCCGAATTACCACGTTTTTAGTGCCATGGCGACGTCCCATTACTTTTACTCATGCTGAGAAATCTTATGACGTCACAATCTCGCGTTTGAAAATGTTGGCGCGTGGTCACGCCATCTGTCTCATTACGTCACGCGTTGTGTGTGGATCATATTAAAGTTTTATGACGTCATACGCTTGTGAGCAGATGGTCGCGATTCCCATCTGCTTCATGACGTCACGCGTTGTGTGCGTATGCCCGCCCGCATGATAACTCGCGTAAAAATCGTTCGATTTCGATGAAATTTTTGTATGTGGTAGGGGAGCACCTGGGAAGGAACCCTAATGAAAGGGACCGAAATGGGGTCAAAGGTCAGGACATAGGAGCGGGATCACTTCCACTGCTTTTGTGCGTCATAACTAACGTAAAAATGCTTCGATTTGGAAGAAATGTTAGTATGTTGCAGGTGCTTGCTTGGGGACGATTTCTATTGAAAATGGGCGAAATGGGGTCAACGTTTAGGACACAGGAGCGGGATCTATTCCATAGCCCTTATGCATCATAACTTACGTAAAAATGCTTCGATTGCAATTAACCTTTATCATGTTATTTCGGAGGTATACTGAACCGGTTCTGTTGAATGTAATCGAAATGGGATCGAAGGTCAGAGCACAGGACCGAGATTTATTCCACAGCCATTATCCTCATAACTTGAGTGATAACTTGAGTAATGATTTCTGGTATGTTGGAAACCGTATTATAATCAATGCATTGCATGATTTTACTAACTTGTTGCAAAAGACGTGCTGAAAAAGCTGTGTCTCAAGGACAGAAGAACTTAATCTGAGGCCATCAGAGAAGAACTGGGTGCAACTGATATTTCTGTCAATTCAAGAACGATGAGAAGACTATCAGATGTCGGATTAATAGGTAGGATTCCGAGAAAAAAGCCATATCTGCATCTACAGCAGCGCAAGAAACGATTACAGTGGTAAAAGAATAAGTTGAATGGACAGATCAGAGAAATCTCATCCTCTGTCTATACAATGTGTTATCATTTTATCGGATTGTAGTTTGGATTTATCATGATTGCAGTATTCGCAGCATAACTTTTTTAGCACGTCGTTTGTAAAAAAGCTCGTGTTTATTTTATCGGTTTGTCTGTCCACCCGTTTTTCGGTCTGTGGACACTATATCTCTGCAACTACTGTACTAGTCCGATTTGAAAAATTCTTTTTGCATTGAGAAGCCTGAAATATGCCAGTAAGGATCCTTTATTTTTTTTTTTTTTTTTTTTTTTGTTACGGTGTACATTTTCGCCGCTAGAAAGCGTAAATGCAGATGATATCGAATTCGAAATGCATTTTATTCCATATATTTGCTTCCAAACATCCGATCTAAAAAAAAAATCCTTTCGATTCCATTTATGTCGAAGAGTATTTTTGATAAAGTAACTTTTCAAAGTTACGCTTAGATTTTCCGCTAGCAGGCGTAAAAGTAAATTGCGTTTCCTCCGATATCTGTACTTTTAAAATTCCGATTTGATTTTTTTTTTCTTCAGAGGATACAGCTCCTGATGAGAAATCATTTGCATATAATTAGTAATTTTTTGGTAAAATTTGGTTTGGCCACCAGGGGCGTAAGTGTTAATTTCTGCTTATGATGTACTTGCCACAAAATCTGAGCTTCTAAAATCTCGATTAAAAAAATTCGTTTGTGGACCGGCGTCACTCAGATTGATAAGCCATTTCGGAATATTTTCTTCTTAAAATCTTGTATGGTTTCTGCCAGAAGGCGTAGATGTACATCTTAATTTTGTCAATATCTCTACTTCTAAGAGTCCGATTTGAAAAAATTCCTTCTTTGTTGGATAGCGTTTCTGGTGCAACATGTTTTTCATATAATTTCAAAATTTTCAATTAATTCATAAACTTTCCGCTAGGGGGCGCAAAAGTAAATTGCGTTTCCCCCATATCTCTGCTTCAAAAACTCCGATTTGAAAAATTGTTTCTGCGCCGGATACAGCTCCTGATCGGAAATCTTTTGCATATAATTTCTGATTTTTGGTAAAAAATGGTTTGGCCACCAGGGGGCGTAAGCCTTAATTTCCGCTTCTGATGTATTTGCAGCAAAGTTTGAGCTTCTAAAATATCGACTGAAAAAAATTCGTTTGCGGGCCGATACTACTCACATCGATTAACTTTTTCGGAATATTTTCTTCTTATGAGAATGCATGGTTTCACCGTCAGGGGGCGTAGATACATATCTTATATTTGTCAATATCACTGCGTCTAAGAGTCCGATTTGAAAAATTATTTCTTTGTTGGAGATTGTTTCCGCTGCGAAATGTTTCTTATATAATTTCAAATTTTTCTTATCGCACAAGTCCGGAACCACAGGGCGTAAGTTCAGGATTCCGTTTACAGGAATGTCTGCGGGATTAAAACTTCTTCGATCAGATAACTATTGTTTTCCGTACCGGTTCCTTTGACTTTGGTAAATTTAATTCGCGTCAGAACGGATTCAAAAGACGTTCACATTACACTCGAAAATATAGTGTCATCTTTATGGTTTTGTACTGCATATATTTGAATTTAATGTTTTGTATTGAGTTCAGCATTAAATTCTCTTTCAATTGATGCATAACATTTGCATTCAATTGAACATAACATTTCCTCTAAGCCTGCGCAGTTGCAAAACATGAAAATTTCAAAAACTGTCCACAATTTCGGCTGGTCACCACTGTACTAATTTATTTTATTTTTATTTATTTATTTATTTATTTATTTATGCTGTTACAAAACATAAGAATATTACAGTAAGTTATGCATACAAAGGCTATTATACAGCAAAGAGAACAAGTGAAAAAGGCCTCTTACGAGTGCTGACATGGCCCTTAGTTCCCTCAAAAGTATAAGACAAGTGAGTTTGGCCTTATCATGAATTATTTTTAGTAAACAGGTAGTATTATTATTTGGATTTAATTAAAGAAGATATCTTTAATTTTTAAACTCAGTAAGTATTTTAAGTGTTTTTAAAGAGATTTTGTTTATTAATATTTGTTAAATCCGAAGGTAATGACTTCCAATAATCTGGGTCAGCATAGTTTAAACTTTGTTTTAATAGCTGAGTTTTAGGCTGTATTGGGCGAAGCGGTAATCTATTTCTTGTTCGGTAGTTGTGTCTATTGCAATTAATTTCAATTAAACCTACATGAAAATTGTTCTTAAGTCTCTGAAACATGATCTTGCCAAAGTTACAATAGAAAAGATGATGTACTGCCAGTATTCGAAAATCATTCCGGTGAACTGCAGAATGTAGATGTATATGTGTAGTCATAGTAGTACTTCGTTTTGAATCTAGGTCTATTTATTATATATATTTATTTTGTAATACCTGTAATTTATTTAAATTTGTTTTAGTTGGTGGACCCAAGATAAAAAGCAGTAGTCAATGTGAGTCTGAATTAATGAGTAATGCAAAAGAATTAGTGTTTTAACTGAAAAAGGTGTTAATATTGTACTGATGAGGCCAGTATTTCTAATTTATTCGAAAGTATTTCTATATGTTTAGTTCATCGTGGGATAAAATTCACTCCTAAATAATTTAAATGTGGTGCCACTTAAATTATTTTATTTTATTTTCTAATAATAAATTTATAGTATGATCCCATTCAGATATCTTGTCTAGGGAAGACAATAGCTTTAGTTTTACAAGTGTTAATTATCAGTTCATTAGTAGTTAGCCGATTTGGGCATAGCTGTAAGTGAGTGTTAGCTTTAGTAATAATGTCATTTATATTTTTTTTTATTCCTATACCTTTTTACATTCAATAATATCATAATCTTGTCGAGTACATAAAAATGAACATTTGCTGCCTTTCATCTTTCTTTATGATAAATGGACTAAAGAAGGATGAAGAAGAGAAACATCAAGTCAAAGACAGATTACTTGTTAAAGAAAACACATGTCTGATTAAAAATGGCTAAAGAATCTACTCGTACAGGAGCTGAAAAGAAATAAAAAGGGGAACATTAAATCAAACCCAGACTATGTATCTAAAAAATAAGTATTAAATCTCGCAAACGAAATTGCTCGAAATCTATTGGTAAATAAGCTACAGATAAATAAAGAAAGATAATAAAATCAAAAGAGAAATTGCGCAATTATAAAAATAGCTACCACATGCCAGAATATATATAAACGGAAAATCTATTGGTAAAGGAATTAAATGAGGGAAAGGGAATACGGAAACGTTAAATCAAAGGCAAACTGTGTATTATAAAAACGGAGATTACATGCATAGCAAATATATTTTAAAAATCCGTTGGTAAATGAAGTACGGAGACAGAGCAGAAAATGCGAAACAAACGCACGTTATGTACAGAAAAAGACAGCACACACATACTTTTCTAAAACAAGTCCGCATGTTAAATGTATTCAGACGTTTAACGAATGAATGCTTTGGGAATTTAACATATGAATCTACTTTATTATGAACGGGAGACAGAAATAGAATCTAACTGCTTTGTTTTATAATCATTCCCATAAATTTTTACATTCAAAAATTCATCGCATTCTGGCAGAGTACGTAAATGTGAACTTCTGTTTCTTTTCATTTTTCTTCCGAATTTCATTAACCACATTTTGCGGACCCAATCAGTTTCCTAGAAAACGAATATTCACAATAGCCGCGATCCTTTAATGATGTTTTGTATCCCTATTAAAACAACATTTATCTGCATAAGCCGAATACTATCAGTCTTCAGAAAGCATTAGGAGAAAAAACGGTTTCATTTCGCTTGCTTCTCCAAATAACCTTTACGGAAAGTACTTCCCTAATAGCAGCTATTAAGATTTTATCTAAATGCCGGTTCTATGAAAAGCTAATGGCTCAGCTAATCTTAACTTCCATTCGGTTATTGGTGGCGTGACTCGGGAGTGATAAATTAGCAGTTTCTAGGTGTGGCCACATGAAGCTTCGAAAGGCGAAATTTAACTTTAACCCTTTCTGCCTTATTTTTAATCTAGTAAACCTACGAAACAATAATTCGTCGAGTCGAAAGTCTTCGGAAAACAAAAGAAGTGTTTTGTTCACACACGATAAGCGATACATTTAACCATGAAGATCTCCGGCAATATGCAAATAGATATTCATTAAAGAATATCCGTTATAACGCATCATAGTAAATGTGCTTTTGATGTGTTTCCTCATGAAACATTAACGTGACCAACAATTCTGGACCAGAAGTTTGTCTGAATTAAAATGTGCTGATATATTTTAATCGTGCAATTTTAGTACTTAAAGTGGACAGCTTATTTCCATTTATTGCAACTTGGTAAAAGAAAATTAGTACTGGAGATTTCAAGCAAAATAAATGGTTTGTGTCATATATACAGAATTTCAAAAGCTCAGGACTTCTTTTGTTAGTTTGCAACATTATGAAAACTGGAATCGAGTTTGCTTTTCGAGTACAGCAATAACTTCGGAATCCTCTTTTTACGCTTTTCAACCGTAGGTTAAAGAAGTGTATATGTTCCAGCTTTGTCAGTCTGTCTGCCCGTCCGTACGATACCTCGCGTAAAAGTGGTTCGATTTCGATGAAATTTTAGTATGTGGTAAAGGATGACCTGAGAACTAACCCTATTGAAAATCACCGAAATGAGATCAAAGGTCAGGACATAAGAGCGGGATCCATTCCATCGCCCTTTTGCTTCAAAACTTAGGTAAAAATGCTTCGACTGCAACAAAACTTTATCATGTTGTTCCGGAGGTATATTGAGCCGGTTCTGTTGAATGTCATCGAAATGGGGTCAAAGTTCAGTGCACAGGAGTGATATTTATTCCACAGCCATTATCCTCATAACTTGAGTATTGATTTCTGGTATGTTGGAAAGCGTATCATAATCAATGCATTGCATGATTTTACTAACTTGTTTATGTTTTCCAACCGTAAGTTGAAGAAGGGTATATGCTCCAGCTTTGTCCGTCTGTCTGTCTGCCCGCCCGCACGATAACTCGCATAAAAATGGTTCGATTTCAATGAATAGTTAGTATGTGGTAGGACACAACCTGAGGACGAAACCTATTAAAAATGGCAGAAATGAGGTCAAAGGTCAGGACATAGGATTGGGATCCATTCCATCGCCCTTATGCATCATAAGTTAAAATGCTTCGATTGCAACAAAACTTTATCATGTATACTGAACCAAATTCTGTTTAATATTATCGAAATGAGGTCAAAGGTCAGGGCACAGGAGCAAGATTTATTCCACAGCCATTATCCTCATAACTTGAGTATTGATTTCTGGTATGTTGGAAAGCGTATCATAATCAATGCATTACATGATTTTACTATTTTTTTCAATTCAAAGTTTAACGACCATCGTGAGCAACTCAATGCGCTATAAGCAGTTGCGTGTCCCAAATTTAGGGCCACTGGCTCCAGGGAAGAGCGATAGCCAGTACTGTAAGACAAACACAACATTGATGCTGTCTCGTCGGAATTCGGACACTTCTGGGACGAACGGTCATGAGCCGGCGTTTGGATCACTGTGGCACCGGGGCCGCTCTGAAACTTCAGGACTTAGAAGATGAAGAGATTTATCCTTTTAACGAAATGAAGCGAATTAACTTGAGGTTAGCAAAATGGACTGAAATCAGTTCGAACGAATATACACTTTATTATCAAAAGTATTCGGACACTACCAAATGTTTGCTTAAGTGCAAAGAATGGTTGCCCAGGAAAATGCCCTGTGGAGTAAGGGGGTACGTGTATAAAGCTAAGATGCTTTGTCGTGTTATCATATTCTCAGTTCCGTGTCACTTTCCTATTGGGCACTCTAGTCCAAATCTCCTAGCTTCTTATTTCTAAGGGTTGTTTAAGACCTGGGGTTAGACAAGCCCTTCCTAAAATCTTCTACATATGATCTGATCTGTTATAAGTTTGAAGCGGATATGCCGTGTGGACGTGAACTTTTCGAGTTCTAGTGTGGGCTGGTCATAGGACGTCATTTGAGTAACGTTTCCATACGGAGCATTGCAACTAAACTAAACATACCAAAATCAAAACTACGTTATGTCTTGAAAAGATGAAAGAAAGACTGTGCAACTAGAGCAGAGAAACATTCAGAAAGGCAGCACAAACCAACAGAACGAAACACAAGACCCATGGTAAGGAATGTTAAGAAATCACTTTCTTCCTCCTGTCGTTTCCAACGATATTGAAGTAATGACTCAGTACCTATCCACAGAGAGTTGCACAGTGTAGGTTATGGTAAAGCAGCGGAACACAAGCCAAAGAACACTACCGAGAATGCGAAGCGCCGCCGGTTGGATTGGTTTCCCGTCGTTCCTGGGCTGGAGAGCTCCACTTTGGAATGATAAGTCACGCTTTTCACTCTTCCAATCTGATTGGGCGTATTTGGATTTGGTAACAGCCCGGCGAACGATTTTCGTCGAACTGTTTTCTTCCAACTGTTAGGTTCGGTGGAGGCTCCATCATGGTGTGGAGTTGTTTTTCGTGGATGGGACTCGGCCCGTTGGTTATTATACCACAAACCATGGACTCTAAAGTGAATCTAGACGTTCTGGGTAATTCTGCCGTACTAACAATGTGGCAGTATTATGGAAACGACCGTTGTCTCTTCCAACACAATCGAGCTCCCTCCCACACTGAACGGCATGGGCAGAACTGGTTTCTTGAAAATCAGGTGGGGTTGTTACGTCACCTGCTTAGAGTTCTGATCTTAATCCCGTAGAACATGGGTCGCAATTCGTCCTTGCAGGGAAAATGTCGAGCCATTCCTGTCAAGACCTACCGGAAAATTGTATGCCTCGACGTGTTGCTGCTTTCTTACAAGCAAAAGGTGGACGGACTAAATACTAATTGCGATAATAAAGCCAATTTTCCCCAAAACACTGTTGTGCCCGAATACTGTTGATAATATAGTGTATTCGCTGTCTAAGAAGTGGGTCGAACGCGGCTGGAAGGAGTAGACCTGCGCGTCAGAAATCCTTCCTCTTAACTTTGTTATTCAAAGTGGTCATTTAGGGTCATGATTTATACTAATCATTTCTGACTAATTACCAGGGCTAAAACAATAGAGTTGAACTTGAAAAAAGATGGAGAAGACCTTTGAGGAACTTGTTTTTACCCATTGACATGATGTCCGTTCAGGAATATGCCCACTATATCACCATGACTTGGAAAATAAGGCAGAGATTAAAGGACTCTGAGGGATCGAATATCCTTATTAACAGGTTTATGGTCCGTACTGCTGAGATGAGAGGGGGGGGGGGATTTCCGTAGCTTTCGTAAAACCAGGTTGCTATGTGAACATTTCTGTTTGGGAAGCACAGAAAATTTTGGACACCGTTTGGTTCAGGCCCATCGGCCGCTTAAAGGGTTAAAGCTCAGGATGGCGAATCAGTGTTTTGTACTTTATTTTTTATGTTTAACGACTGCCATCAGCATATAAAAGTATTGGGTTGATGCAGATCAATAGCTCGAAATGGAAATGCCATCTGTAAAACCTCATAAAAATTGGAAATACCTATCCGCTTAGTCAAAATAATTCTCCTCCGCATTGACACATTTCTGCCAACGGGCTAGGAAGCTGTGAATTGCACGTGAAAAAATATCCGGAGTATGTGAAGCAAAGAAGGTGGAAACGACCTAGCATACATCATGGCCATTTGGAAGTGTCTCCTCCTCAGGGAAATAGTCCGGATGCCAGAAGAGGTGATAATCGTGGAAGAAAGGTCTGGGAAATACGGAGGGTCTCGCGGAGTTTTCAAGTCCATCTGGTGTATTTGTTGGACGGTCCTTTGGGAAACATGTGAGCGAGGATTGTCCGTTGTCGTGCTATAGAAGAGCCCGGTACCTCTTCACCAAAACTGGCTGTTTCTTAAGGAGCCTTTTGCGATTAGCTGCACTTCTGCACAACAGGGATCTCAATTGATGGTCTAACCTTGTAGGAGAAATGAATTATGAGTTAAGTCTCCAGCACATTACAATATGAGAACCAACACTTTCCGCTGGTGTAGGGATGGCTTTGGACAGATGTTTAGGTGGCTCAGTGGTACTCAACCACACTGTAAAATAATTTCTGAAATTCACGAGCCATTTTCCATTATTCCTTTCGCAATTGAACGGAACATACTTGATACAATCTTTTCCGTAAAATTACAAGAAAAAAACCTGAATGTCACAGATTTTTCGTATGGCAGGAAAATTCTGAATTTTCAGAAAATGTTCCTCAATTTCGTTCGTATCCCAGCAAAAACACAAGTGTTTGGAAACTGCTGGCCATCAGCTGGCAGTGATGGGTCACTGCTAGCTGAAATCTGCCGCTTACGGCCCGGTAGCGGTCCGTTGGTGGCAGCGCCATCAGATGGTAACCATTGATGGCCCTGCAGCATCGCCGTGAATTGTGGGCCTCCAAGCAAGGCCCGTACCTGGCAACCGAAGCAAGTTTTTGTTCCTTTGGGAAACTATGGTTATTAGTTTTCTTTTCTGCATTTTTATGGCTACTACTGGGAAATTGGAGGAAAAGATTCGGCAAGCCATCAGTTACATCACGTGACTGCCGGCTGCCACTGCCTTAAAACTAGCGAACCACATTACGCTAGCCATCATTTATGGCACGTGCTTGCAGGGTCGCTTAAGGGCCGCTTGTGGCAGCCACTGCCAATGATGGATACGGTAGAAATTTTCTGTAATAGGAGAGATTCGCGGTAATACTTGAGATTTGATCAACGGTTAAATTTAAATTGTATGTCGGGGGATCTTACTTTGAAGTTCAGTAGCGAGAACAGATACTGTAGATATATCGCTTGAAATTTTGTTTATTTTGGCACAGGATATTCCTTCCCTCGTCTCTCATTTTGTGAACCAGCTATTGTTTTTTGTGTTACCGTAAGAAACCGGATACGCCGCCTCGGTGGCGCAATGGTCTAAGCGTTGGCTTCTGACAGTTCGTTTGAGATGGACTCGAATCACGTTGAGGCATGGATATTGTGTTTGCCTTACGGCACTGTCTTTCTCCTTTCCCTAGAACCAGTGGCCCTAAATTAGGGACTGGAGACTGCTTATAGCACATGGAGTCGCACACAGTAGTCGTTAAACCAGCAATCAAAAACATATATATATATATAACAGGTACTCTATAACGAAGTGAATTTCTCCGTCATTTTTATCCGCGCCGGGGTTCGAACCCGGGTCCACTCATTCCGGAATAAGTTGCTCTACCAATTAAGCTACGCGGACATTGATTCTGACTACTATCTGCCTTTATGCAGTGTGCGTCCTTCTGGCAGGTACGTCACATCATCTCCCCCTTATTATTTTTTTTTTCTCGAAGCGCTGGAGAAAGGATTCTCTTATTTTTCCTATCTCGCGGTGTGGAAATAACATCACACCAATGCGAGATTTTGAACGGTCGGGTCATCCGGGTAGTTCGGGCGCCATTATAACGAAGTGAATTTCTCCGTCATTTTCGGTCTACGCCGGGATTCGAACCCGGGTCCACTCATTCCGGAATAAGTTGCTCTACCAATTGAGCTACACGGACATGTATTCTGATTCCTATCTGCCTTTATGTCGTGTGCGTCCTTCTGGCAGGTACGTCACATCTCCTGGTACGTTACAACTCTTATATTATCATATAGGTGACTCTACAATGCCTACGAATCAGTCTGTGGAGCCATTAGGACAAAGGCTTAAGAGTAAATTCATATTTAGGGGGTTTTCTCGTTGATTTCGTTTTCATCCGTTAAATAGACATGAATCCACGAGTTCACTCTGAGTGTCTTCACCTTAGCTGGGCACCAGAGTGACAGAAGTGCTCACTATAGGTATGTAGAGGGAGGATCCTCATGAGCAAAACTCTTCCGGATTGTTTATGATGACAATATTTCTGATTCTGTAATCATCATTAAGCAGTTTCAAAGATATCGTCTCGATTTCGTCCTCCGGAATGCATATAATACAGCGGTCTGCAATCGCTCTTCAGCATTACGTTTCCCATGCTTCACATTCCCAGTATTGTGGTAGTTGTTGCAAGTCCGAGAGACATCAGAAAAGCTTGTTCCAAGCTGTTGTCGATGTTCTCGCAGTTTTAAACTTTGTTTGCTCAGCCGGACATTGGGAATGCAGTCAAACTTCAATATTATCCATCCTGGCTTGTTTACTATCTAACTCTGTCGTGCTGTAGGTTCTGCATAGCCACAGTATAGTTCCTGTTTAGTAACCAGCTGTTTTCCAACATAGACACTTGTCGAACAAGGTGTAAGACTCACAGGTTATAGCCTCTATCGGTATACTTGTGATTCTTTATACGGCTGTTCCACAAGGTGACTTACAAATTCCACTTCCCTCGGGTGCTGCCTATACCATAAGGCAACAGTAGAAATTGTGGTGATAAAACAGATTTTTTGAGTGCGCATTCACCGTAACTAAGTAACTCAGATACACTGTACTGTAAGAAACATGGGAAGATTTTTAAACGGATTAACAAGATCACGCAGAAAAAGAAACAATCTCATTGTAAATACACTCAAGTGTAAAGGGATTGGATATCTGCTGTTACAGTAGATACTAACATATCAAACCTGCCAGGAAACGATAAAGGGAAAAGCCTTGGCATTGAATGACTTCTTGTTTAGGTGTGTAACGTATACTCTCGATTCACTTTCCTTTTGATTTTTACTATCTCTGGTTATTTTATTTTACTATGTAAATTATCTTCTTACTGAACGAGATGTTATTTCTCCCGCTGAATGAGATCTGGCAATGAGTGTAAGTCATGACGTGGTGGTAGCCAGTATAAATAGGTGTGTTCAACGATACGTAGGGAGAGCTTTTTGTTGATGTGCGTAGTGTGAGCTGTTGTTTATGTGTCAGAGAGCTGTTGTTGTATAGAGAGAGCGGTTGTTTATGTGCGTGAGAGCTTTGTTTCGTGTGTAAAGAGATCTTCGTTTATGTGAGAGCCATAAGTTTACCAAATAAAAGATTGTCTTCGTAAGTACGTCTTTCTCAGTTCATAGTTTTGTCAGATCTATGTCTGGCTGTTAGGTTTATTTCATTAGTTGATTATTATTAACAACCAGCATAAGACTTTATTCATCTTAATTACTACTACAACATTACTAACAGTTAAAAGCTTGTTCATTATTATTACTACACTACTAGCAGGAAAGTTTATTCATGATATAATTAACAAACAACAAGCATTAGAAGAAGCATTAGCTTAGAAGAAGCATTAGCTTAGAAGAAGCATTAGCTTAGAAGAAGCTGAATTCATTAATTATCTTAGTAGAAAAGTGAATTCATTATAATTATGATATTAGTGAAAGCTAATTCATTATAGGTGGACCGTTACGTTATGTTTATTTAAAGGAATACTCAAAAGTTTTGAATAGTCCCCGAGAAGAAATGTTACAACCTTGATGGCCTAGTTGTCAGAAGTCCTGGTTTCTACCTAGTCGGCAGCTGCTAAGGTATGAGTGGTCAGTCGGTCATACTGCACTAGTTTTTCCCTTTCCCTTAAACCAGTGGCCCTGAATTAGTGACGGAAGACGAAGACTGCTTATAGCCCTTAAAGTTACAAAAGATGGTTGTTAAACCCAAAACAAAGTAACAAAAGGTTGTAAGCTTCATGGATTCCATTGAAATACATCCCTCATCAAAACATCACCCCATCCAGAAGGGATACGGTGTGTACAATACAAGTGATGGGTAAAAACGGAGTAGTGTAAGTAATAAATGATCCCATTTGCAGCCAGTTTAGTCAGACGTATACATGGGCATTGGGTGTGGCAGAATCTCGCTGCTATACAAGTACTAATACGATCAAGAAGTAGTAAGAAAACCTGGCGAACTATAGACAGTGTCCTAGTCTATAGTTCTCCAGATTTTCTGCACTTGCACCAGAATTTTTATCATATTGTGTGCTGGAGTCAGTTCAGTTTCCGGTTGTCACACATGAGCTCATTCTGTAAAAGATCTGGCTACCAGGCTGCCCATGAAAATACGGGAGCGACTAAAAAGCACTGTTGCGCAACGCATGAAGTATATGGTCTGACACTATCGCACCGCAATTACACATTTGACAGGCTCTGAAGAAGTGATAAAACAGTAACGCTAAAAATAGTATCTTTGTGCTTCTGAGATGTAAAACTGCTCTTGCCAACTATAAAAGTTGACCGACTGCTGTAAGAGAAGGCGAAGCACAACAGGATCTCAGGAGAGGGAGATGGCATAGAACTCAACTACTGTACATACTATGAGGACAAGCTTTCGACAGAATATCTCCACACACGAATGCACCTATCACCTGTCCCAAACAAATTCGAATGGCATCGCTAAAGTCGATATTCTTCCGTTTGTCACTATGCTCCTCTCATCCGTTACACCACTACAATCTAACATTCCCGTGGCTTCGCGTGGTGGGTATGCAGAGTTCATATGCCTCCTTTACCTGATGCACCGCCAATCATGCTGTCACTAGGTATCTGCAGGAAAGTCGCGTTTCTGATACTGGTAGCCATCGGTGAGTCTATTGATCATCCCGATCGGTAGTCACTCGAGGAAGTCCACATCCTGAACACCAAAGTGAGAGATCTTACCTTCTGCTCTATTGCCAGCAGTGAACAACTTCTCGAGCATTATGTCTCTAATAAATCACTGAAAGAATGCCCAGAGAAAAATGCCCTCTGATAAAACGTCCACAGAAAAAAATGCTCACTAGTTTTGTCGATTTTTTTTTTGATTGGAGGTTTAACGACCACCGTGGGCAACTCAATGGGCTATAAGCAGTCGCCCGTCCCTAATTTAGTGCCTCTGGTTCCAGGGAAGGGAAAGAGTCAGTGCAGTAAGACAAGCACAACATCCATGCCTCACCGAGATTCAAACCCGGACCCCTTTAGGACGAATGATCAGCGGTCATCGCTTACACCACTGCGCCACCGGTGGCGGCTTTTGTCGCTTGCTTAGCTTAATGAAGGTATTTCTTCATGAAATTAAAAAAGACCATATTTCTAACAGACATAAGCAACAGCTGGTGTATTTTTCTTTCTTTTTTTAAGAAACCATTTTTTTCCTATTTTCCAGAAGTTGGCTTTTTTTCTGTAAGCAATATTTCTGTGGGCGTTTTTTACTCTAGACCCTCTACTTCACACTAATCTATGATGTGATGTAGTGCAAACTTACTAAACGTTCGTCGCCGACGCACGACGGATGGTAATCAGTTATGTAGGTGAGATTCATTTGCTTCTATCTACAATGAGCCTGAGATTCATTTGCTTCTATCTACAATGAGGATTCATTGTAGATTTGGAATTCAGTTATAGAATGACTGAATCCAAATCTACAATGAATTCATTGTAGATTTGGATTCAGTTATAGAATGAGGATTCAGTTATAATGTGAGATTCATTTGCTTCTATCTACAATGAGGTGGCGCAGTGGTCTAAGCGATGGCCTCTGATCATTCGTCCAAACGGGGTCTGGGTTCGAATCCCGGTGAGGCATGGATGTTGTGTTTGTCTTACGGCACTGGCTCTCTCCCTTCCCTGGAACCAGTGACCCTAAATTAGGGACGGGCGACTACTTATAGCCCATTGAGTTGCTCACGGTGGTCGTTAAACCTTCAATTAAAAAACCAATATCTACAACGACCGCTTTTCCCCAACGACAAACTTCCTTACAGCATCGTATCATCTCTCTTATTTAGAAAGCATACAGACGCCCAATTTTGCTTTCAGTTTCGTATATTACGCTTTCACACGAGTTTGCATAAATTATCTTTCCGGGCGGAACAATTTCTTTGATGAACAGTGTTCAACCAATACACAAGCACAAAATCTGTGTGTTGCATTCCAATAGAGCCCCTGCCAGTGGCGTAGGAACGCTTTTGATTTAGGGGTGCAAGCTCATGAACCTTACATCTCAAGGATTAAGCCATCTATGGATGACCTCCTCGGAATTTTTTTGGGGGGTGTAGTATATTAGAGTTTTTATAAAATACGTATACTGATCAGGAATTCATCCGAATGAACATTGTTATCATCATATTATTATTAATTATTACCATTATTATTTTTATTACTGACATAAAGTTCACATTATTAATTTCTTATCAGAAAATGAATGGAGAAGTTTTTTTTTGTGTGTTCTCTCTTGTTAATTTTTGTACTTTTTTCCCCATTAAAATATTGAGCAGAGACAAGTCAACATTAGGATTAATTTCTGTCAGCAGGGTTTGGAAGAGAGAGGATTTCTCAGGAAATGTTATATAACTCTTTACAAGAACGAATTAAATTTCTTATCATTTTTGTTTACGTTAACAAAGTAAAACAGCAGTAAGATAAAAACTGCTCTACCCGCGAAGATAGTACCATTGAAGCATCATGAAGTCTATTTTTAAAACTTTGAACGATACATAGGCTGCAAATTGATGTAAAAAGTACATTGGTCTGGTGAAAAGCTAAATGATGGTGGAGATATCGAGGAATTGGAGTTCTACGAGTGGTATGTGAAATCCGTAATGCACTTGTTGTATTGCTACAGATCTTAAGACAGAAAACAATTTTAGTGCCGGGGCTGCGGGCGCTGAAATGTCCACTTGTGCATTAAATTTTTTTAAAAGTGCAGAAAAAACGACCTGATCAAGATGCATGGAATTTTGAGACAAAAGAAACACTGATCACAAGTATGTTATCAAGCCCTAACCCTACCATATGCTGTTTGAAGTTATTAACCAAAACCTTGCACTCGTCGTTTCCCTGCTGAACTAATTTGCTGGAGTTTCCCAGATGGTTGGCCAGTGTTTGGTGGATGAAAAGTCTCCCACTACAAGCTTCGGATATAAAAAAACCAGATTAACCGTCATATTTCTTTGAAAATAAAAGAGAATAAAAAAAAAAAGTAGCATATAAATTTTACAGTTCACTCTTTATGAATGATTGGTTTGTGTTTGCTCATATCTGGGGGTACAGTAGATATTAATGTACCCCTCTCCAAAATTTGGGGGTACATTGTACTCCTGTACACACACACACACACACACACACACACACACACCGTTCCTAAGCTCCTAAGCCACTGGCCCCTGCCATCTTCAATCTTCAATAGAAGGCTATATGAAGAAATTAACTCCTGCACCAAAAGCTATTGAATTTCCGGTTGTCACACTAGCTATTGAATTTCCGGTTGTCAAGCTATTGAATTTCCGGTTGTCAAATCTGCTAACCCTGCAGAGCTCGATTTATGTTATGTTGGCTCTACCACTCGTAATTTGGGGCGCCGCATTTACGAACATCGGTATACTCTCAGGACGCATTCTGGTGCTACATCTTTGTCGGGACTCTGTTTAAACGGTTCTTACTTACCATGTTGGAATGACACCATTATTCTGGATTCTCCCAGGAACCGTCGATCAACCCTTTTTGTAAAAGTATTCACATATTCGTCAATGGTGAAAGATGCTGTAACGATGAACCCTGGCTTACTGCTTGAACAGAGCAATGGTGTTTATCCCCCTTCCTTGGAGAACACTTTTGGGCCAGGTTACGCCCACCAACTATGCTTGTACCCACTGAACTTGACTTGGACTTGGCCGATTATTGCACATGCGCATTAACTGCTATTTGTCTTGTAAAGTATATAGGCTACTCACTTCTGTGCTCACTGCTGCACTGTTTCTGATGATGACGCCGTTGTGGCGTTGAAAGTTCTTAAACACATTTATTTTAATTGTACCTAGTTTTTTATCATTAAAGTGTATCGTGCAGGAGACGGCATTTGTTTTCAATTCAATAGAAGGCTATATGCCAACCGCTCGACTATACGGAAAGTAAAGTATCTTTAACCATCAATGTTCCTGATAAATCACAAACAACTGAAATCTGAAGGCTGCGGCTGGATTTATCTTTAAGCAGCTATGAGCAACTAAATCTGCTTAACGCTTTAAACAGATTTAAAGAACTTAATTTAAATACTTTGGTTAAATGTCGTCAAAGTTTACGTTTTGTTTGGTAAGTTTTCCGATAAACTTGACACATATTTTTTTATTGTTTCAAGTTTTTTGTTTGTTTGTTTTGGAATGAAGGTTTAGCTATCACCGTGAGTAACTCAGTGGGCTATAAGCAGTCGCCCGTTCTTAATTTATGGCATCTGTCTCCAGGGAAGGGAAAGAACCAGTGCCATAAGACAAACACAACATCCATGCCCCACCAGGATTCGAACCCAGACGCTTTTCAGCAAATAGTCATAAGCCAGCGCTTAGACGACTGGGCCACAGCAGCAGTGTTTCAAGGTTTAACTGTGAGAAAAAAAAAGAGCTGCTACTCGTATAAGCGGCCATCTGTCCCTAATTTTGGTCCACTGGTTCTAGGGAAGAGAAACAACTAGAACTGTAAAACAAACGCACCACTCATGCCTCACCCGAGACTCGAACCCATGCTCTGTTCAAGCAGTAAGCCAGAAACCTACGCCACTGACCACTCGGCGACTGGGACGGTTCACTTCATTTGCTACAATTAGGAACGTGTCATTTTTTGGTGCACGTAGGATTTTTTTGGGGAGAGGGATGTCGAGGTTTAACGACTTTCCTGAGCAACTCAATGGGCTAGCAGTCCCCCGTTCCTAATTTAGGGCCTCTGATTCCAGGTAAGAGAGAGAGAGAGAGCAAGTAGGTAAAACAAACACAACATCCATGCCTCGTCCGGATTCGAACCCGGACCCTTCTCCGACGAATGGTCATCAGCCAGCGCTTAAAGCGTCACTGGGGCGGCATGAGTGTAGGATGATTGTGTGTGTGTGTGTATTATTTAAAGGTTTTAACGTCCATCGTGAGTAACACTTAGGATAATATGCAGTCTCCCGTCCCTAATTTAGGGACACTGGTTCCAAGGAATGGGCAGAGCCATTAGACAAGCACGTCACTCATCCCACATTTGAGACTCGAATTTGAGCCTATCTTGGTGGAAGGGTCAGAAGCCACCCCCTCAGACCACTCGGCCACCGAGAGAGCGCAGAAGTATTGAATTATGTCTACGTGCTTGTGAGTGTGTGTGTGTTGGATGCAATACCAAGAAAGGAAGGTATATATGATTAAATTGTTTCTTTTCTTCCGGTCTCGAATCGTGCAAACGGATCATGATATTACCATGAATATTTAACATTTTTAGATGATAGCTCGATTTTAATAAAGCAAAGTATACTACTGTTGGTTTCAGTTTTGAAAATTGCGTTTCTGTCATCAGTAGATGAAAATTAAACTCTGCCTCACAACTGCTGCTGCTGCTGAAACAAGGTAACATTAATAGCACGCGAACTATCCTGAAGGACGTGAACTCTGAATATTTTATCCATCAGACTGTCTGAATGATAAGTCATGAGAAATAATCGAATGCCACGGACTTCCACAAAAAAAGGAAAATGGAATTTACATTCTCATTTGTGTGAAAAGTATAACAGGGCCAAAACGCAAAGAAATGTAGTTTCGCATGATCATGTGCGGGCCGTAATTACTTGACCATGTCGTTTTCCACAATTAGAACTAAACGAAGCGTGTCACCTAAGTCATTAGACACGTTTAACAGAAAAATACCAATAACCGATGAGATTGTTTAAAGGTTTTAGAGGCTTTCAGCTTCTCCGACCAAACTGATTTATAATCTTCACTTATGAAACTTTGGACGGATGACGTAGGGAACTGCGATGGTAAGGGACAGGGAGCCAATCACAGCAAAGGTTGAATGATTTATTAACCGCGCAGAGGAAGCTCTCATCCTCATTTAAATGTGCGAACACTTCGAAATGATAGCTGAGAGAAACGTTGACGTAATCGATCATGTGACGGCTTCAGCTCTTAGCAGATCTCATGGATTTCTGGATATAACTTGATGATGATTTTCACCCTGAGTTCTTCTTGATATTTATGGAAAATTTAAAAGGAAAACCACTAATGTAAGGGAGGAACGAAAAAAAAAGGGGGAAGTAAAAAATGGTAGATATGTTTGATTCTAAAAGTCGTTTATTATCATTAAGTCATCCCATTTCCTCCCCGTTAGATGACTTTACATTCTAGGCATTACTCCGCAGTAAATCATTCACAGCTGGAGCCCGTGCTGTTCGAGGGTTACCAGATTTATAGCGATGGAAAATGTCATGATTCACGCAGCTAGTTTACTCTCTGCTGGGAAGCGGTGCTTTATTAGCTTATGGTGAAATTATGGGAATGAATTACACCACTTGCTAGTCTATACATAAACCAATTACTTCTGCATTACTTTATCTCTAACTACGTTTAAGCAGGATCTTAACCTACCGGGTAAAACAGCTCGGAGAATGTTAGTCTTATAACCAATGTATGGACACGAGACTGCAAGGTAATATACCATAGTGTAAACTAAGAATGACGTGAAGAACTCTACAAGATATCGGGGATCCCCATCTGGGAACTTTACCAAATCTTACTAGAAAAGCAAAACACGGTCAAATATATTTAATCTTCCCGCTCTTGAACCACCACCTTCGCTTTTCACCTGCTATAACCCTGGAACGGATTGTCCTGAATACTTGCACATTGAAAATTCCCTCGAGGAACCGCCACCTTGCTGGCAGCCAACCTCCCATACATTAGGATAATCAGATATATTCCAAATTCAAACCAAAGAGGAGTTTAAATAAAATAGAGAAAATTAAATTGTGCTGAGCCCGTCGTTCCCTAAAATAATACCTAACAAAGTCCCTTAAGAAATTATAAATAAATAAATTTAAAATACGCGGGGCCCAAGAGTGGCGCTAGCAAATTCGCTCTCTTCCCCGGATGTAATTATTTAGATTGTGAGCTCAGAAGTCTCGAAAAGTGAAAACGCCTAAACTACGCAAACAAAATTACTAAAAACCTATCTCACAATTTTGATCAAATCAATTTTTCAAGGATTAAAAACAAAACAAATGCCAGTGCCAGAGACCCTGCCCCCCTCCCCCCTGTACCCTAAGCGCCAAGGAATAGTGGCAACCGGAGAGGCAGTGGCGGCTATACTGCAAGAATAGGAAAATGCGCTGAGAAATAAAGTAGACTGAAATGCGCACTAATTATCACTGCACAACAATGGAATTGCTCCTGAAGTGAAAGTGTGCAATCCACTATCAATTTAACGTGCTGAACATGAATATCGCCATGAAAACATTTTATTGGCTCTCTTTTCGGAGATATTGGGGTGCCCTCCAGTAATGTAATACACTGAAGAATGAGATTAAGAATCTTATTATAATTTATAATATTAAATAATAAATTAATGTATTATTATTAATGATTTTTATAATCATTTAATTATATTTATTAAAATATTCATTAATATTTATTTATTTATTATTTATTATAATACAAGGTTACGAACTTTTGCCTCATATTTCATCATCCCTTGGTCTACTCCATACCGAGAAGTTATTGCATCATCCTGTGCTACGCCTAGAGTGACGGTGACTTCCCGTTTATTACGCCAGGTGATGCAAATCGTTAGTTTTTATAGGCGAGACGGCGCGCCCTGAGTCAGTTTTTTTCACTTCGTCGGGGAGCGTGCTCTGCTGTTTAGTTCGAAGAACTAGCCTATACAAGTGATCCTTGCACTGCAAAATCAGCAGTAGCAATGCCACATACGTGTGTTAATACTGCAAATAATTTTTGTTATAATTGCAGGACAGTTACATTTGCTGCACAGAAAAAGACCATCACTAATGTAGTTAAAAAAGCTTATCTGTATTTCGGCTGCAAGGTAGCCGACTAAGATAAAGACTGAGCTCCACACATATGTTGCCGCACGTGTGCAACGAATCTTTCGCACTGGCTTAATGACAAAAGAAAGGCGATGCCGTTTGCTGATCCCATGATTTGGAAAGAGTCTACCAATCACGTAAATGACTGTTATTTCTGCATGGTGCCATCTGTTTGTGGAGACGTAACGAATTAGTGGACTATATGCTACCCTAACCTAGCTTCTACTGTGCGACTTGTACCGTAATTGCGAAGAACTTCCCATTCCCAAGCCTCAGACAGATTTTGTCATAAATTCAGACGAGGACCACGATGTGTATCCCCAACCGTCAACTTCAGATGTTCATGAAAGTAAGGATGACGAATATATATGTGATGGTAAAACATCTGCGCCACACAGAATCACATCGGAGGAATTTAACGACATTGTTCGCGATTTGGATCTATCAAAAACAAAAGCGGAGATACTGGCGTCAAGACTCTGATAATGGAATCTTCTGGAACGAAATGTCCCAGCAGTGGCTTCGTTTCGTATTCGTCATCAGCAATTCAAACCTTTTTTCAAACAAAAAAAGAAAGCCTTGTGTTCTTCTGAAATGTTGATGGCCTGCTTCAAGAAATCGGAAAGGTGGCTATTTATAGAGTCGTCAAAATTGAGTCTGAAGGTGGTTTTGCTGCATAACGGGAATCAGCTTCCATCCATTCCTCTTGGATATGCGGTCCACCTGAAGGAGACCTATGGCAACATAAAGCAGCTGTTGGAGAGGATTCACTACAAATCGTATGGCTGATATATCTGTGCTGACCTGAAGGTAGTGTCTTTGTTAATGCGCCTTCAACAGGGATATACCAAGCATTGCTGCTTTCTTGTCAGTGGGACAACCGAGTTACAGAGTCGCATTACATACAGAGAGACTGGCCTCAGAGAGCGTGTTTGAGACCCGGAGAAATGAATGTGCAGAACCCACCACTGACAAACCCGCATAAAAACATCCTACCTCCTCTACACATCAAACTAGGTCTTGTTAAAAACTTGGTTAAAGCCATGCACAAGAATAAACCAGCGTTCAAGCACCTGCATGAAAAATTTCCTAGACTCAGCAAAGCCAAATTTAAAGAGGGAGTTTTTGTGGGTCCTCAGATCAGACAGCTCTTCAGAAACCCGAAGTTTGAGAAACTCCTGCAGCGTGACGAAAAACAAGTGTGGGATGCATTTTGTCAAGTGTCAACAAACTTCCTGGGGAATGTCATGGCAAAACATTACAAGGATCTGCTTGAGGACATGCTTTCTCTGTTTCATAAATTGGGCTGCAGAATGTCCTTAAAGATCCACATTCTTAATTCCCATTTGGATTTTTTCCTGGATAACTGCAGAAATGTCAGTGATGAGCACGGTGAGCGTTTCCACAAGGATGTAGCTGTGATTGAGCCACGATACCAGGGAAAGTGGTCCACCTCGATGCTGGCAGCCTACTGTTGGACGCTCTTCAGAGATGCTCCTCAGGTGGAATAGAAGCGAAAGTCAAGTCGATTTCGAACGTCATAAGCAGGTAACTAATTGATATAAATAAATTCCTGTACATATATTCTCAAATTAAATAAATAAAATAAATTAATAAAATTAAGAAATTAATAAAAAAAAATTAATCAATACAATCTCAAATTAATAAAATAAATTCATTATATTTTATTAAATTTATTTTAATATTATAATACAATGAATTTAATATGCTTATTTATATACATATATCTCTAATATGCAAGGAAATACATATCCATTACAAATAAACCGTAGCCAATTCAGCTTTTTATGGTCATATTCGTGTTCAGCGCATCGAATTCATTCAGAATTTGCTACTTTTATCTCGGAAGCATGAACTTCGTTCAAAATTGTTGTCCAGTGAAACATACTGTTCATTCGTGGAGGGAGCGAGCGGTTAATGAAGAAAAATTCTCTTAAAAAGGGAAAAACTCCATGAAATAAACAAAATAAAAGTAAATAAAGCAAAAATGGGCCAATTCAGGGAAATTATATCGTAGAGTTTGATATATGTGTATAATAATCCAATGTGAAAGGAATATATTATTTTTATATTTTAAATGCTTTCCTTAACAAGAAGGAAATCCAAGAAAATTTTGGACCTAACCAATTTTGTTGTGCCAAAGCCTGTGCATCGGGTGTATTTATAGCAAAATGAGGGATAAGAATGACCAAAAGCAGTCTTCCTGTAATGCATTGGAAAAGGGGAGTTTACAAATTACTCCACCAACAAAACATGAAATCATGTAACCAACAAAATCTGAAGAACTGGTTAAAAATAAAAAAAAACTGGAACGACAGTTCTTGTGTAGGTTGGTATTTTACCAATTATACAATTGTAGAGAAAAAATCTCTGAAAACAACAGAGATTTCGTTAAAAACAGTGAGCATCAAATAATGCTGTCCATCCAATGAGCGTACATCATAATTTCGAGAGATGATTCAATAAAAGAAAAGAAAATTTTCCATTGGTCAATTCAAACAAATGAGACAGTTGACTCTGGAATGAGAAGTGAACGAATCTAGCATTTCAAGAAGGCTAACGTAGTCACAAAAGCTGAGAAAAATCCCTCAACTCAGTATAGAGGGCTAACACATTCACAAGAATGAGATATTTTTAAGTTAAAGATGCCAGAAAACTACCTTATACAAGAAAAATAATAAATACATAGATAACAAAGCTGTTTAAAGTTTAGGAGAAAATACCTAGGTCGTTTAAATCTTTGATCACATCTGAGATCATAAGGAATAACTTCTGTAACTAATTCATTAGGAAAATGTCAAGTATTTCATAAAAGTTGACGAACTGATAATACGCTCTTCTACGCAATGTATTTAGTAAGAGAACATTTCTTTAACATATCAGCAGCAGTGCGAGAACCAGAGGGATCATTAGCAGTTAGTCGAATAAAAATTCTTTGAATAGTTTCTAATTTCGTCCGTTGAGAATCATCTGCCATACTCTAGATCGGACACCCATATAACAAGATTGGAGCAAAGTGTACGTTTTGCAAATAAAAAGCTTGAGATCCTCCGGCAATACTCTTTTTATCAATAAGGGGCGAAATTGCTCCTTTTAGTTTCCAAATATTTTCAAAGGGTGTTGTATAATCTTTTTAAACCTCCATCTGAGCAGAAAAGCATTAAAGAGACTTATCTGATGTATAATTCATTTGCTATTCAAATAGTTTAATTCTAATTCTTCCTATTTACATTTCAGGGAATTTCTTGCGAAACTCGACCACGTCACCGCTTTTCCCCGCCACGTTTTTTCTTTTTTCTCTTTTAGTTCGTTCCTCATTTTGCTGGCAAGAGTGGATTATACACAGTCGAGTCACATTATCGTGACTACCTCCTCTTTTGACGTCAACAGCGCGTAGCCAATGAAAGAAGGCACGAGTCGTGAGCTGGCTTGGAGTTTATATAAGGTGTGTGTAGGCAATCTGAAAACATGACACTCGTTGCTGTCGTGAATAAAAGGAGCGATTTAACACATTTGCAAAAAGGGTTATTATCGGCTTTCGGAACAAGGGTGGCAGTATTTCTGAAACAGCGCAGTTTGTGAAATGTTCGCGTGCTGCTTTGTGTGTAAAGTGTATCGTGATTGGAGAAATGGTACCATTGCCAATAAGCGACGTGGAAACTGCGAAGTACCACGTGCCATTATTTTGAGAGGTGAACGTCTGCTGCTGAGGTGCGTGAGGGCCGATCGAGACGCTACAGTGGATCAACTCACTGGCCGAATGAATCAGGGGGCTACCGGAAGTGCGTCTAAAACGACAGTTCAGCGAACCCTGCTGCGTATGGGGCTCCGATGCAGCCGGATGGTCACTGTACCTATACTAACGATGGTGCCTTGGCAGAAAAGGCTTACATTTGCACGGCAGTATCGGAATTGGACCTCTGCTGATTGGTAAAAGGTTGCCTTCTCCGATGAGTCACGTTTTCTGCTTCATCGAACGGATGGACGTTGGCGTACTAGGCGAGAAACATCGGTAAACAAACACTCTTTAACCATTGCTCGAAGAACACAAGCTGATGGGGCAATGTTGTGGTCTAGGGAATGTTTTCGTGGTATTCTCTGGCTCCACTCATACCTGTGGAAAGCACTATGGGCCAAATTCGTTATGAATCAATTCTTGCAGACCACCTACACCCATACGTCCTGATTTTTTTCAATGGGGCAGAAGGGATCTTCCAGCATGGCAATGCGACGTGTCACACAGCTAGGAAGCTCCGAGAGGGGTTGGAAGAGCACGATGAAGCCTTCAAAGTACTTTCCTGGCCCCCTAATTCCCCAGACTTAAACCCAATTGAGCATCTGTGGCACCACCTCGATCGTGTTGTTTGCTCTATGGATCCTCCACCACGCACACTGCAGCAGCTGTGAGATGCACTGAAGTCAGCATGGCTCCACATACCAGTGAACACCTTTCAGCACCTTATTGAGTCTCTCCTAGCCCGTCAAACAAATGTCCGCGCTGCACACGTTTGCTCTGGATATTAGTTGGTGGTCACAATAATGTGACTAGACCGTGTAATATCGGAATCACATAGATTATTTTAGTCTGCATTGCTATTAACGTGTGCGTATGCGTTTTTTAGGGTTCATTAATATGAGGGTGATTCGACAGAAGGATGTTGCCCTCCAAATTGACCTTCTGCATAAAATGCACAAAGCCACGACGCATGAACTGCGTTGAGTGTTTATGAGTGAAATTTAATTTGAGAGTATACGCACAAAGAAAAAAACATATTCTAGCCAGGAATTAATTGTGTATTAGTTTTCAAATTTATTTGAGAAATGTATTAGCAGGTAAATACTGGAAGATATCTAAAATGGCAACATCATTCCTCCTAGCTCCTCATGTCCAAAGTATTACAAGACGCTTGCTGTCTTCAAATCATGGAAACGGAAAGCTTTTACGATATGCTCACCTGATAGTTTAAAGAACCAGGAGATCCCCAACATAGTAAAGAAAGGAGTTGTAGCGGGTTTTCTGGAGTGCCAACTTCGTGACATGCTCCAAAAAGTGAAAAGAACCCTATTAAAAAGAACCCAAAGCATGAAATTTACAAGCAGCATTTCGTACGTTCCACACTTCTCATTCTATGTCTAGAATTTACTGACATGAGGAAGCATGGTGTTGAAGTAACATTGAAGCCACCAAGAACTATTGGTAAGATTTTAAGAGCAAATGACAAGAAAACAGAAGTGGAATGTATTGTGGGAGTATATGCAATTCCACTAAAATTCCCGGATTACTCTGTAACATCATACATCGGAGTGATGAAAAGATCTTTATGTGTGATACATAAAGATCATATGAGAGAGAAACATAAGGGAAGGAAGAGGAACAACTGCTTTATTTATTTATTCTTATTGGAGGTTTAACGACCACCGTGAGTAACTCAATGGGCTATAAGCAGTCGCCCGTCCCTAATTTAGGGCCACTGGTTCCGGGGAAGGGAGTGAGCCAGTGCCATAAGACAAACACAGCATCCATGCCTCACCGGGATTTGAACCCGGAATCCTTTCGGACGAATGATCAGTAGCCATCGCTTAGACCACTGCCTTCAAATAAATCTTTATTATTAAAAGCTAAACACAGCATACAACAAATCACCGGAAACAGAAGGTGCGCCAAGGCACACCGGCAACATAACATCGCAGCGCAAACAAAAAGCAACTACATCGCAACATTCCAAGACGTGACTAACAAAGATCAAGTAACATAGAAGAAAAATCAACACATAGACATAGTAAAAGGCAAAAAAGAAAAGAAGAGAAATGCGTTGACCAACGGCTTGCGGTCGACGAAAAACACCAAAAAACAAAATTGACCACGCACAGTGCATGAATACAAACACCAAAACAATGAAAAAAAAAACACAAAAAAAATATCACACAGCACAAAACACAAGTCGGGAGCATAAACAACAAACATACGAAACGTACAAAAACGCATTAATGCAGGTGAAAACAGGGTAAAACAAGCAAAGCTGACAAAGATACAGATAAAAGATACAAACGCAACACTGGGCAGTAGGCCAGGAAACCGACAAACAGCGGCATAGAAACATCACAAAAAATCACCGCAGGGGTGCAGTCTAGGCAAGTAACAATGAACAGTTTAGGAGCGTAGGCGACGAAAGTCGTACAGGAAAGTCCAAAGGTCCTTACATGCAGTGCTACGATCAAACCCTGGGTCAGGAAAAACCCAACATTCTTGTCTATCGAACAGGAACACGTTGTTACAATAATCGAGGAACACCTTTGTAGTGTAGCGGAAAGTGAAATCAGGCAATTCCGGGCATGGCTGACGAGGACGCGGGGACACTCGCCATTGAAAAAACGTAGCAAAGTGGCGCCAGATGTTCACACGATCAGCAGGATTCGCACAGAAGGGAAACCAAAGACGAAGATCCTTCCAGATGAGTCGAAAAACCGCACAAAGAAGAAGAATAAAATCCGGAGTGGCAATTTCAACTGCTAAGGGAGGAATCTCGCTGGTATCAGGGAGCGCTGGGAAGCCTGAAGGGGCGATCGTCAGATCCACCAGGGCTAAGGTGCCCAACGCTTCAGCAGATGGTTAAACCTGTCGAGAAATGAACGGCGTCCAATTGTAGTCTACGTTGGCAAGATGGGGAACCATGTCGGAGGTAAGTGGAACAGAGGGACAAAACGGGGGGGCGGGGTCATAAGCAGGAGACTCTGGGGAGGAAACAGCTTCCATGGGGTCCGTAGAAGAAACCATTATCAGACACAGCAGCAGGCGCATCAGAAGGAACCGAACCAGCTTGTTCAACCTGGTCCGCCCAGCTGGGGGGAGTAGGATCATGCAGTGGAGATGGTGGTAAGACTGAACCGGAACCTAGAAAAACATCAGAAGAAGTAGTAACTGGCGCTGTAAGAAGAGACGAGTGAGGCGGGGAAGCCGAAATAATCGTCGAGTAAGATCCGGTGCTAGAAGAAAGGGGGTCAGCAACACTTGATACCGGGCGAACTGCAGTAGGAGACGAAGCAGAAGGCACTTCCAAGGAAGGAAGGGAAGAGGCAGGAGGTTCCGACGAAACAGGCAAAGCGGTAATAAAAGAGGGTTCCGAAGATGGTGGAGTACTTTGGGTCACAGATAACGATCCAGAAACATCAGTCGACGCAGAAGCAGGTTTGCGGAGAGGGACGAGATGAAGGCACTGGGAACGGACGTGCCCAGTACCCTTACATTGGAAGCAACGGAGATCTTCGAACACTTCCACACAAAAACGTTGACTACCAATTACATATTCAAGCACCGAAGGACAGGAAGCAGCATCATGATCATTAGCAAAAACCATCCGCACTTGGCGACGGAGACCGAGGATAGATTTATCCTCTGGATCTTTCGGAGCCGCGGAAAGTGATCGGATCGGACCGATCACCCTCCCGCACTGAGATAGCGCTTGGCGTAGCAAGACGTCAGAAAGCTCTGGTGCAACCGGGAAAAGCGTCAGGATCACCGAAAGGCTGAGAAACAGGGACACCAAACAAAGTTCGGCGGCGAACGACAATCCCGGTCGTTTGCACTAGATCAACGTGAGTCATGGTCGAAAAGTAAACCACCACAGAACGTGGCTTACAAGTCATATGTGTCACAGCACGGTTAGGGAGAATGCGACGCAGGGCTGTCGAATACAGCTTTAAAGGAGTGTCAGGCAGGGCCTCGAAAACGAAGGCCAAGTCGCTGGCGAGTAAGTAAATCCTTAGCTTCTGCGGAAGAGTCCGGAACTGTGATGCGAAGAACATCTTGCACTCTGACACACGAGACACCAGAACTAATAGCAAGGGGAACACGTGATGCAGCCGAAGTCGAAGAGAAGCCCGAAGCCACAGCAGCGTAATCCAGTTTAGCGCCGCGCTAAGAAGCCGAGGAAGATCCTGAAACAGTAGCATGAAGAGTCGGAGACACAGAAGGAAAGTCAGCGGCTCTCTGAGAGCTCTCCATTGAAGTCATAGGTGCAGGCGTAGCACCGTCAATGACGTCACTAACAGCAGAGCGAGACTGGGAAGACAATCGCTGGAACTTGGCAGGACGAGCGGACGGCGAGCAAGAACCCGCTAGAGTAGCGGCATCATCATCATCGGCGAACATCTGCAAGCTTGCCGCCCCGGTGGCGCAGTGGTCTAAGGCGTTGGCCTATGATCATTCGTCCGTAAGGGGTCCGGGTTCGAATCCCGGTCAGGCATGGATGTTGTGTTTGTCTTACGGCACTGGCTCTCTCCCTTCCCTGGAACCAGTGACATTAAATTAGGGACGGGCGACTACTTATAGCCCGTTGAGTTGCTCACGGTGGTCGTTAAACCTCCAATCAAAAAAAAAAAAAAAAAAAAAAAAAAATCTGCAAGCTTTAGGCTTCGCACAAAAGGTAAACAAGCCCAACGCGGAGGGATGAACTTAAGCGAAAGCAAAGCCGCTTATCGCAAAACGAAAGCAGGGCACAACACACGTAACGATTACCAACTCGCTAAGGTTGCAAAAAGACACACTTGACGAGCTGAAAAGCAAAAGTCCAACAAAGGCGTTCGTCAACGACAGCGTGTCGTCGAGACGAAAAATAAAACAGTCACAAAACGTGAAAGAAGTACTTACAAGGCAAGTCGCCAGGAGAAACTGGTGCACTAACCATTCAGATACACAAAATAACAAAAAAACGAACGTAAAAACGGCAAATAACACACAAGCTCGATCCAAAGACGGAAGCGAGAAAAAAACAGCTTCACCAACATTGCGCCACCGGGACGGCCAAATGCTTTAGTAAAGGAGGTAATTTACAGCGCAGCAGTTCCCATATGGAATGATAGAAAACTGGTGGCCGCTTTCACTACTTTTAAAAGGGAACTTTGGTCAGGAAGATTCTTGAGATTATCACAAAAAGAGATGTCTGCAATGATGAGGTAACGTTTGAACTGCCGTTTCCGTGGACCTCTATTTTCCTCAACCTCTGAGTTTGAGATTAATATGAAACATCACTTGATACCTTGCATGATGCGTAACGTGAATATTGAATTCATGCAGTGGATAACAATTTACCTGTTCGTAATGCGTTATATGTGCTTATGTTTAACAGGCGTGCTATTCTCAGATTTTAAACTACAAACGGATCGCTGTTCTAGTGTACGTTCGGCTTGATAAAGCCTCCCGTTGGAAGGCGAAAGCTTGGCATGATTAAATATTTTGATATACACTATTCTCACTGATTGTATAACCTTGTTGTCTCCTTAGTTAACAAAATAGTTCTTATTATACGGTGTTGTTTTCTACCGCATCTGACAGAACTTTACCAAATACTGCCACTTAAACAAAGTACCTACTCAAATACAGCTTATAATACCTCCAAAAAAAGAGGATTTAAGCTGTTTTTTTAAAATGTTTTTGATACAATTTATCAGTAACAAATAGGCATCTTTACCTTTCTCGGATGTAAATCTTAAAGTAACCCTATTAACAATTCCTTATCTTTTTCAGTCTACAGTACACAAACTACCCAACCCATAAAAATACCGGCGAATTCCTTTCATCCAACTGCTGTAAAACTGACTGCATTTCGTTATTTGATGGAAAGAGCCAATACTCATTCCTCTACTGCACGGCTTCGCCAACTGGAACTCTCTAGGATTTTTGACATAGCGGAATCTTTCGGATACCTTAAAAGTACTATTTACTCTCCCCTTCGTAGGTATAACCGTCTTAACTGTTCCACTCTGCAAAGGGACAGCTAAACTTTGACTTATACAGGATCTTTGGTTTATCGACCTCATAGTTTTTGGAATCTTAGAGCATTATGCAGAGAAGCTGGTATGAACTTTGAAGACAAGACTCATAATTTATTTTCTCCTGTAAGAAGTGACCGAGATAAGAAACAACTTAAATTTCAACATGGAGTATATTGTGTACCTTTGAAAGCAGTTTCTTCTAATAGCACAGACTGTTATTACATCGGGTCCACGTTGAAGACAGTTCAGACACGTTTATCTGAACATATATATACGACCTGAAAACCTCGGCTACCCCAACCGCACTTGCTCGTTGTGTGCAAAGACGTTTACACATTCCTCAGTGGAATGTGGTTCGAATCCTAGCTTCACTAAACTCTAAGACTGCGACTCTTCTTGTAGAAAGTTTATGTATCCATCTAAACCGAAAGGTATGTTGTAATGATGAGTTACCTTCAGATATTCCCACTGCTTAGTTAAATTTATTGAATGATTTACTCCCATATCTTAAACATGCTACAAAAATTACTTTCGAATGCGTCATCCCAACTGTTAAATTTGGTGGTGGCAGTTTCGTGGTCTTGCGATGTTTCTCGTGGTGTAGACTCGAACCGTTGGTGTTGTGAATGGAAACATGAACTCTTCAAAGTAATGGGACATTCTAGACAACGCCGCACTGCCAACACTTTACCAGTTTTACGGAGAAGAGCCATTCTCTTCTTTCAAGCAAGACAACACGTTCTATTTCAACATGGTTTGAGGATATTGGAAGTAATAAAGCACGCTCCATTTCAATATGATTTGAAGTTATGGGTGTACAGAATTCGGAATGGCCGTCTCAAAGCCCCAATCCTATAGAGGCCATTTAGGATGAACGCCGGATTTGGACTCTAATCACAAGTCCACTTCTGTGTTTGAACTGACCACTACTTTTCTGGGAAAATGGAACAATATACCTGCAACTATTTACCAGAATCTCCTTGAAATTGTGCCAAGAAGAGTGCACAATGCAACTCTGTCCAACTCTTTTTGATTTTGCAATAAATTCAGTATTGTACGAAAAAGCACTGGTGCACGGTGACTTTTTTCCACGAAATGTATCCAGAATAAAACATTTCATTTATCATGACATTAAGTTTAGTATGTATATTTCTTGCTAAAAAGATAGAAACACCAGAATCTTTTTTCTCTCGAAATGAACAAGACCTTTCCTTCAGATTATGATTATCACCCCTATTATCACGCAATAGTTACATATTTCCTAAAGAATGCAGCTCAGGAATTTCACAATTTTTCATTTTCAAATACACCGATTAGCCATTACATTATGACCACCTACCTAATAAGCTGTAGGACCCTCTTTAGCCAACAAAACAGAGGCCACTTGGCGAGGCATCGATTCGATTTGGTGCAGATAGGTATCATGGGGTATCTGGTTCCATAATGTCAACAGCAGGTCCTCCAGTTCCCTTACATTTTGTGGTGGTGGTGGTGATTTAGCAAGAACCCGCTTTTCCAAGTTGAACCACAAATCTTCGATTTACACTGACGGAAAAAAAATCCCAAGACCACGAAAAAAAAAAAGAGAGAGAGAGAGGAATGAAATGGCGGCAATACATTTGTATAGGTAACATATTTAATCGATTAAGGTTTCAAGATCACAGCTTATTGTAAGCGCGAGAAGAGCCATTTTAAATGTGAAATGCTGGTACATTAATAACAGGTGTAACCGCCAGAATGTTGAATGCAAGCACGCAAACGTTCATGCATTGTGTCATACAGGTGCTGGATGTCAGTTTGTGGGATGGAGTTCCATGCCTGTTGCACTTCGTCGGTCAATACAGGGACGGTTAATGCTAGTTGGGGGTGACGCTGGAGTTGTCGTCCAATGATGTCCCATACGCGCTCGATTGGTGAAAGATCTGGTGATCTACCAAGAAACGGCAACATTCGACACTCTGTAGAGCATGTTGGGTTACAACAGCGGTATGCGTGCGAGCGTTATCCTGTTGGAAAACACCCCCTGGAATGCTGTTCATGAATGGCAGCACAACAGGTTGAATCACCAGACCGACGTACAACTGTGCCGTCAGGGTGCGTGGGATAACCACGAGAGTGCTCCTGCTGTCATAGGAAATTGCTCCTCAGACCATAACTCCAGGTGTAGGTCCAGTGTGTCTCGGCCGCAGACAGGTTGGTTGCAGGCGCTCACCTGGCCTCCTTTTAACCAACACACGGCCATCACTGGCACCCATGCAGAACCGGCTTTCATCAGAAAACACAACAGATCTCCACTCCGTCCTCCAATGAGCTCTAGCTTGACACCACTGACGTCGCGAACGGCAGTGGTTTGGAGTAAGTGGAATGCACGCTACAGGGCGTCTGGCTCGGAGCTGTTCTTCAAGTAACCAATTTGTAACAGTTCGTTGTGTCACTATGGTGGCAACTGCAGCTCGAATTGCTGCCGCAGACGTGGTACGATGCGCCACGGCCATACGCCGTACACGGCGGTCTTCCCTCTCAGTAGTGCCACGTGGCCGGCCGGAACCCGGTCTTCTTTAGGCAGTACCTTCCCTTGACCACCGCTGCTGCCAACAATCATACACAGTGGCTTCATTCCTGCCAAGTCGTTCTGCAATATTGTGGAACGAAGATCCACCTTCTCGTAGCCCTATTACACGACCTCGTTCAAACTCCGTGAGCTGTTGATAATGGCTTCTTCGTCTTCTTAAAGGCATTCTTGAATAAGATCAACACACTACGTCGAATCTCAACGATAACTAACACTCACGGACGTTACAGCGCGTATTTACAGCAAACCTGCTTTGCATGTTCCGAGGGGCGCTACTAGCGCCACACGTATGCGCCGAGCGCGAAATTTGCATAGACGTCATCTTACAGATGTACTCTCACCGCCTACCAACTGTCGTTTATCTAACACAACCCCTTCTTGGTGTTGGGATTTTTTTTTTCCGTCAGTGTAGTTGGGAGGCCAGGGCATTAACAGAGAGTCGCCAGCATGAACCACTCCTTGACGATTCTGGCAGTGTGACACGGCGCATTATCCTGTTGGTAATGACCATCACTAGCAGGGAACACAGTTGCCATGAATGGATGAACTTAGTCGGCAACGATGTTCAGATACCTGACAGCTGTCAGGGATTGTGCTATTGAGATAATGGGGCCTAAAGTGTCCCAAGAAAACACCGCCCACAGCGTAACAACGCCACTGCCGGCCTGTTTCCGCCAAACAGTGCATCCAGGTGCCTCAGTCTCCGGTGTTAATCGGCGTATCCGAGCTCGCCCGTCAAGGTGATGCACCTCGAATCTTGATTCGTCAGACCAGGCCACTTTCTTTCAATCATCCATGGTCCAATCTTGATTATGTTGTGCCCATTTCATGCGTTGTGGGCGATAACGTGCAGTGAGCATGGGACCCCTGCTGGGTCTTCGGCTACACATTCCCATGCGCAGAAGGCTGTGATGAACTGTGTGCTGGGACACATTACCCTAACCACTACTGTTGTAGTTGCGGGTGATTTGTCGCATTGTGGCCCTGCGGTCGCTGTCAACAATGCACGACAGTCTCCGCTCCGCTCTGGCATCAATGAGCTGCGGACGACACAGGGCTAGACGACGGTTCGTAGTTTGCCATCTACGCACCACTTTTGATACGTAATCACTAAAGCGGCACGTTAACAACCCACAAGACGCTCAATTTTGGAGATCTAAGTTCAGAGGCGCCGTGGCGACACAATTTGCCCTTTATCAAACTCTGTAAAATCGGCAGCTTTTCTCATTCTGACTTCGAACACTCTACTAACCGAAAGCTGGTCCTCGGGTTGTGTATATACTGTTTTGTGAACTTCACCTGCACCACCGTTTGGTCTCCAGGCGCGCTCATTTTTTTAGACTGTTTGTGATCACAATATAATGGCTCATTGGTTTATCAGTATTGTAATAACTTCTAGCATAACACACTATTATAAAAATGATCAACGTTAATACAATAACTAAGACATTCCTATGGAATGTTTCAGTTTTTAGCAGCTCACACGAAAACTCTGAAACTAGGAAGATAAGGTATATTTGGAAAGAAAGCGATATTCTTAAATACAAATTTTAAAGATGACAATCCAATTTTTGGTGTAAATGTGACAAGGATGGTAAGTCAGACAATATCCGAAAATTTGAAAATTTCTTCGTCCAGGAGCGGGACTCGAACCCGCGTCTCCCAGATAGCGCCCGGGTATCCTAACCACTACGCCACCCAGAACAACCAAGTCTCAAGTTTCCGATTAATTTGAATATAACCATCACAGCATTCTCTAGTCGAAGCAACCGCTATTCATGTTTAGCGAATCCTGTGAATCTAACCTCCAGATAGCGAATCTTAATCTCCAGATTCGCTAAACATGAATTCCGGTTGCTTCGACTAGCGAATCCTGTGATCGTTATATTCCAATTAATCGGACATTTGAGACTTGGTCGTTCTGGGTGGTGTAGTGGTTAGCATATCCGGGCGCTATCTGGGAGACGCGGGTTCCATTACCGCTCCAGGACGACGAAATTTTCAAGTTTTCGGATATTATCTGACTTACCAACCTTGTCACATTTACACCAAAAATCGGATTGTCATCTTCAAAATTTGTATTATATGGCGTAATCCCGTATTTCTTTCATGACATTCTTAGATTTTCATTTAAATCTTTTCTTCATAGAAGATTTCATGCAAAACGAAGTTAGAAGTATAAAACTTCTCACCTTCTTTTTAATGAGTTTTCTCGTAACCAGGGTCGTTTAAAGCAAAAACAAAAAAGGGAGAAAGCATCATAATAATTCACTGTGAACTTTAAGCATTCTGTTAGTTTCATAAAATTAAGAAATCAAATCAAGAGAGCACCTCAGTTGCGGGCATACTGCAGCAGATACGTGTTTTGCTTATAAATGAAGATCATCAGTAACTCTTGTACAGAACTTTGAAAGAATTCCTAGGTAACACTTTTTATTTTTATTAACTTTTTTATTATTGTTGTTGTTGTTCCCAGCATCGTCTCTGCAACTCGTGTGCGTAGGCAGAGATGCAGTTTTTTTATTCAAAACACGAAAACAGGATTTTTATAAACATTATTTTTGCTCCACTTTGAACTACTGTAGTTTCTTATAGTGATAGCCAAATTCAAATTTATTTTTCGTGCCACTATTTTTTAAAACACTGTTTAAATAATTTGCGAATGCGCTAGTAAACAAAAACCTCTCAGTTTAAAATTAATGTTTCAAGAGAAAGAAAAGAACTTTAGCCATACAGCATGTGCAACGAAATCTGCTCTCTCACAGGGGAACGAAGTGAAACTAATCGCTGAACCATATTCCGAATAGTTTAGTGCTCAGAACAACAGCGAAAGGAAACAGCATGTTTGTCACATTTTATGGTGCCTGTGTAAGCTAGTTCGGAAGTAACTGAAATGTCGCGCTGTTTGCAGTGAATGAAACGGGTCACGGTCAAGAGATCGACAATTTCTTTGCGACTCAAAAGGGTCGAGTCCAGATGTTTCTGACCCGATTTCGACCCAGTTTTATTCACGTTTTATTTCTGAAAAGAATAAACATATTTCAAAGAAAAATGCGTACTGTGGAATTTTGTGCTCGATGCTGGTGCCAGCGGCATGAAAAATGTTTTGTCATACAAAAATATTGCTGTCTCTTTCTCAAAGCAAAGAAGATTTCCAACGACGGACGATACCATACCGTAAAACGATATTTCCTTTGCGTTTGTTTTCAGTACGATTGCCCGGAGCAAGAGGCAGGCAAACGCCTGTGACCTGCTTCTCTGGTGATTCATTCTCTCCCACCCCACGTGTCACATTGTAAAACTGAGACTTACTTTTCACGTAGCACCTTTTGCATTGAGCATTCGTTTGACATGCTAACATCCCTTTCCATTACATGTTGCGACGGAATTAATGTCTTATTTATTAATATGGATGAATTCATTATTAAGGAGATTGGAAAAGGTGTCAAAGCCAAAGAATACGTTCTTGTTGAAAACAAAAAGAGGAAGAGTGAACGCTGGAAATTGTTTTCTCTCATTAAAAAAACAGAATATGTTTCACAGCAACACCAATTTTCATAAGCTCGTGACGAGTTGAAAATTTCCAAAATGTGAATGTTGATTTCATGAGCGTTCCTTCGTTCTAAGAACAATGATGAAATCAGCATCCACATTTTGGAAACTTTCAACTCATCAAAAGCCGGTGAAACTCATTCCGAACCTTGATATGTTATCGAAAAACCAGGGAAAACTGAAATTAAACAAACAACAATTTATATATAATTCAAGATTACACACTTGTGATTTTTATTAAGAATAAATTATCAACGTTTATTCACAATGAAATGTTTTATTAGCATCGACAATGGTTTCGCAGAGTGTTTGGCTCGGTATCATCAGGACGAATGGAGCGTAAACGTTATAAAATCAATGTAACGTCATCAGAGTTCTAACGGTCACGGATTTTGATGAGTTGTTTCCACGCGCTTGAAGAAATGGCGTAGACATCATGTCGTTGGCAAAAGGTGAATAAAAAGCTTTCCATATATACCGTAATTCTTCACGACTTGTCAACGACATGACGTCTACGCCATTTCTTTCAAGCGCGTTGAAACAACTCATGAAAATCCGTGACCGTTAGAACTCTGATGATGTTACAATGATTTTAGAACGTTTACGCTCCATTCGTCCTGATGATGCCGAGCCAAACGGTCTGCAAAACTATAGTCGATGCTAATAAAGCATTTAATTGTGAATAACATTTTATAACTTATTCTTAAACAACAAGTTACTTAATTCAAAACTTTTGACTACAGCACCATCAAATTTAAGTGGAACATCCTTTACATTACTGCGGAGGAACTTTTTGACTCTCGCAGATGTGTTGGGAAACATGTGTGAAACAGTTAGTCTATGTGAAGAACGACGCTTTCAACACTTTTTGTAAGTGAGTAAATTATACGTTTCCGTAATACGTTCATATGATTTCTATATGACCTACGACACCCACTGGGGAGAGACTTTTTGAACGCCCTGCGTATATATGATTATGTGTAATTATAAATTGAGTTTCGAATTTATAGTTCAAAGCAGATTTTTCTGGATCGGGTCGAATCCAATTATGTGGCGTTCGGGTCCAATATTTTTGGCCTGTTGCCAGCTCTGGATGTGTGACATTAATTATTCGTGTTCCAGAAAGCACAAGTTTTGAGACCAAAGTTTGGGTAACGCCAATTCTTATATGCCTAAGTCAAGAAAACAATATCAGCACGATGTAAAATGACGACGTACACTGAACAAAAAATTACTAGGAACACACAATAATTGCAAACCCAACCTCAGTTACATAAATATATATTGTCGGTAAAAAGTTTCTGAAATTCGCGAGCCTCTTTCCATCATTCCATTCGTGAATTAACGAAGTATATTTCTCATACAACCTCTTCCGTGAAATGACAGAAACAAAAATGAATTTCACGTGTTTTATGTAAGTCAGGAAAATTCTGAATTTTCAAAAACATTTCCGCAATTCTTTTTGTATATTGACGGCAAATTGCCGTTTTAAAAGGTGTTAACGGAAAATTCGGAATTTTCCGAAACCTTTCCGCAATTCCTTTCGTATATTAATTGAAAAACTCCCTTCTCACTGTTTCCTTATCCATATGACGAAACCAGTCAATGGAGCGATTCATGCGAATATTTGAGGTTTGATTTACTGTTAACCCTTTAAGCTTCTGATGCACCAGAAACAAATGATGCCCTACACTTTCTGCGCTACCCAAAGAGAAAGGTTCACATAGAGGCCGGGTTTTAGAAAAGCTACAGCAAAACAATTCCTTTCCCCTCATCTGAACAGTATCGACCATGAACCTGTCACAACCAACCGTCACCAGTGACCGCTAGTGCTACGAGCTCCCTTCTAGTCTTTGCTCTCTGCTCCATGACCGAAGGCATGATGGGAAATGGCAAGTACTTCTGACATGAGCATCATGCCACTGGTTCGAAACAAGTGACTCAAAAGTCTCTCTCTCTCTCCTTTCTTAGGATCGTAGCCATTATTACATCCCTTTCACAGCAGGTAATCACTCCGAAAGGATTAGTGTCAATCATCCTTATAAATAACCACTTTGAATAAGAAAGCTAGGGGGGACAACGCTTTCTGGCGCGAAGGTTCACTCCCAACCGTGTTCCTCCCCCTTCTTAGACAGCGAATATATTCGTTCGAGCTGATTTTAGCCCATTTTTCTAACCCCGAATTAACTCGTTCCCGTCGGTTAAAGGGTTAAATTTCAAACGTCTGTCAAAGGATCAGATTTTAAAGTTCCGTAGCAAGATCGGATATAGTGGATAGCATATTGCATGAAATTTTGGCTATTGTTGAACCGGAAATTCATTCCCCTTTCCACCATTTTGTGATTCAGCTATTGTATATTGCGTTACCTTAAGAAACCGGGTACTTAAATTATTATATAGGCGATTGTACGATGTCTATGTATCAGTCTGAATACCTCTGAAGACAAAAGCTATTATAGCTATATATTATAGATATGTCACGTGTTTAAAGTGGTTCAAGTCGCGCAATGCAGTCAGTCGAAAGGGATATAAAGTGGTAGTCGATGCTGTGAACAGCATTGCATGACGTCGTTCTGTCAATGTTTGGGACGCCTAAAACATGAACAGCCACAACCTGCTAATTAGGGAACATTTGTTTTACGTGTTTGAACTCGGCCAGTCGCCCCGGTGGCGCAGTGGTCTAAGCGATGGCCTCTGATCAGTCGTCCGAAAGGGATCCGGGTTCGAATCCAGTCAGGCATGGATGTTGTGTTTGTCTTACGGCACTGGCTCTCTTCCTTCCCTGGAACCAGAGGCCGTAAATTAGGGACGGGCGACTGCTTATAGCCCATTGAGTTGCTCACGGTGGTCGTTAAACCTTCAACCTAAAAAAAAAAAAAAACTCGGCCATAATGCTGCTCAAGCAACACGAAACATTTGTCATGCGAAAGGGAAAAGTTCCGTGGACCACAGCACCGCAACCAGATGGTTCGAAAAATTTCGCTGAGGTGACAGAAACCTTTACGATCAACCAAGGTCCGGTACGCACCGAACCGTGGGATTTGGAGGCCGTGCGCCATACCGTACAGGCAAATCCGACAACCAGCAGTCGGAGATTATCAGGCGAGCTAGGCAAATCACAGACCACCGTGGTTCGTCACTTCAGGACCTCGGCAAGGTCTACAGGAGCTGCCGCATTGTCCCTCACGAACTGACGCCAGCTGAAGCAAACCGCCGAGTAGAAGTGCGCGCGAAACTCCTAGAAATCCAGCGCAATGTACGTTTCATCAAGAAAATTGTTACGTGCGATGAAAAGTGGGTCTATATCCGTAATTTTAAAACACAACGGCAGTGGTTAAGCCCGGGTTAGCTTCCTGAACCTGTTGCCAGATGTGGGCGCTTCGAGCACAAGGTGATCTCTGAGTCTGGTGGAATTTCGAGGGAATAATCCATTACGAATTTGTTCCAGATGGTCGGACCAACAACGCCAACCTCTCCTCTGAACATTTTTGGAGCGGATGTATGCCGTTTTGGAGAAGAAGTACCGGTACTGGTGAATAGAAAGCGCGCTGTCCTATAGCAGGACAACAGTCGACCTCATACCGCGCGAACGACCCGGGAAAATCTCCGGGAACTTGAGGGCATCGAACTGATGCCACACTCAGCATATAGTCCGGACCTTGCCCCGTCGGACACTTCCATGGCCCACTTCCTTCGCGGGGGGCATTTCAACAGCCAGGTGGTGTTGGCAGCTTGGGTGAAGGAGTTCTTCGCCACGAAGGACAAGAACTAGTACCGCCGCGGAATCGAAGAACTGGCAGACAGATGGCTAAAAACGGTGCAACACGAAGGCTTACAATATGAATACTAGTCAGCTTTCGTCGCATAGGTACGTATGATGAAATAAAGTGATCCAAATATTGCAAAACTTTTGACTCATCCTCAAAAGCAGTTCATTTCACGTTTTCTTAAAGGTATTTGAAAGTCATTGTATGTTTAAAAAGGTTCAAATTTGAAAGCATTCTGCTGCTTCGAAAAACCCAGATGAAAAATACACATAATTCGTGAAAAGTCCTCCTACAGAAAAAATAAAATTATTACAAACTTATTCAAAAAAAGGATAAGCTTCAACAGAAAATAAAATGACTAAGTCACTCGCATTAATGGCAAAAAAAATAATTCATCACCGTGTAATTAAAGTTTTTCTCCTACATGCGTGTAACTCCCGAGTCTTTTTAGCTCAGTGGGTAAGATGCGTGGTTTCTGTTGAGCCAACTCAAATAATTTGGAACGAATCCCACCGCTGCGAAAGATTTCGCTGGTGTAAGGACTTTAAGAAAGGTGATCTAAGCTTGGAAGACAAGCCACGTGCAGGTAGACCGCGAGAACTCGCAGACAAGGAGCTGGAATCGCTGTTACAAGAGGATGCTACACAATCCACCATGCAACTGGTGAAACGTTTGAAAGTGGCTCAATCGATCGTGGTACGCCATCTACAGGCATTTGGGAAGATCCAAAAGATTAGTAAGTGTGTTGAGCATACTTTAACGGAGAGTAATATTGATCAACGATTGAGCATCTGCATGTCATTGCTGAAGAGGTTTCTAGGCAAGAAATTCTTGTGGAAGGTTATCTCCTGGGAGGATAAATAGGTCTATTGCGACAGCCCCGTACGCAAGCGATACTGGGTCGACTGAGGCCAACATCAGCATCCACTGCAAAACAGGATATATACGGGAAAAAATGCTTTTTTGTGTGTGGTGGGATATGCACGGAGTGCTGTACTTCGAACTGTTGAAACCGGGCGAAACAATCACTGCACAACGATATAGCACTCAGTTGATGAAACTGAACGCCGCAATCGAGCAAAAACGCCCATGGACAGGTAAAGGACGCCGCCCAGTCATCCTGTTACACGATAATGGCAGACCACATGTCGGTGCCATCACTAAATCAACCCTTGAATAGTTACACTGGGAGGTTTTACGGCTGCCGGCTTACTCCCCGGATATTGCGCCTTCAGACTTTCATCTGTTTCGCTCTATGCAACATGCTCTGCCCAACAGCGGTTCACCACAGTTCCAGAGGTGGAAAATTTCGTCACTGCGTTCTTCAGCTCAAAACCCGAGTCCTTCTATCACAGGGCATTCATTTGATGACTGAAAATTGGCAAAAGGTCATTGATGCTAACGGCCAATATTTCGTTGAATAAATGTGTATTGGTTTTCTACTTGTTGCTGTCTCCTTTCTCCTTAAAACGGCGAAAACTTTTGCAGACCCCTAACATTTAGTTTTTCAAGTCTAGCAGCCGATACTGTTCCACATTACTTCCATTGTTCCCTTGATACGGACAGTTTCGGGTTTTCTTATGTAACTGTCTAGCGCGTAGCATCGGAGACCACACGAATTCAGTTGTTTCTTTCACGTGAGTAGCCTTGGGTTTTTATTTAGCTATCTGGAGTCTAGCAGCCTAGACCAGAAGTGGGGAACCTTTTTATGTTGGAAGGCTGCATAAGGTTAGCTGTAATCTAACAAAACCGCATTCAAGAAACTTCAATTACATATACTTCGAAATACACATTCTTATGTAAAAATCTTACTATCTACTAACATCAAAAAATTAAAAAAAAATTTTAATTCTAAAGTTAACTAATCTCCAAAGTAATCGAGGTAGTTGCCTTCAACGCACGATCTTAAAAACAAGAGTCACTCACAATACAAATTTAAATTTGTTGGCTGAATTTAAAGATTTTATTGTATAAAAACTTTCGGGTTTCCCTAGAACCCATCATCAGATACAGGAGAAGGAATAAATTTTAAGGAGAAGGAGAAGGAATAATGGTAACTAATCTTTTAATGACTTTGTTGTAACTGCTTTTTGTTGGAAAGCATTTGAATAATTGGTTGCTACATGGAGGTCGGCACTTTTAGCTGATCTTCTTGATTGGTATCAGTCATTTGTAACCTAACGCAAGTCTTGATTTGTGTTAGGTAGGAGAATGTAGATTCGCAGCAATAATTGGATGAAACTCAAGAAAGCATTTTTCGTGCATGTTGCCGAAGTCATTGGAATTCTATTGCATTTTTCCATATTTCCACTGGATCCTTCTTAGCGTCAAATAAAGACTTTAAGATGCCGTCTTCTGAGAGCTCAATCAATTCCATCTGTAGTTCTTTAGGAACCATAGAATGAAATCATGAGCGTATCAGGTGTCAAAATAGCCCTTATGACTTACTAATGTTTTATTTGTGGCCTTCAGTCGGGGAGCATTATTTCGTTGAATCTTCTTTTGCTCTTTGGTATTTTAAATACGGATATTTTAAGATTAAAATAACAAAAGACGAGCAAAAACATATTAATAAAAATAAAAGGATTTGTTCCGCAAAATTTGGGTTCACTCAAAAGGCCGCACTTAATGGCTTAGGGGGCCGCAGGTTTCCCACCCCTGGTCTAGATTGTTCCCCATAAATTTCGTTGTTCCCTTGACATGCTTAGTCTTGGTACCAGCAGACAATTTCCCCAGACTTTTAGAACCCATGCCTGGCTACAATAGTAGTGGCTCACAAGGAACCTGGGCGGTACCACATATGTTTTATAATTGCTCCTACAGTGTATAATACTTAATAAGGGTACCAGGATTCTGTTTAGATTCGACAAGTGGCATACATGCTAAGGGCACTCCAAAAAACAACAGAATTACATTTGTACTATTACACTTTCACGGGTAATAAGCATGGCTGTGGACACATTAAGATAAAATAAAATTCCTGGCAGATTATCCACCCAGTCTGGAGAAAAAGGCGACAGACCTTTTTGCCAGGCTGTTGTAAGATAAGAAATAAATTGAAAGAAAATGGGCAAGTTCTGGTTGCCCGAATTTCTTGGATAATTAATCAAACCCTATTTCTTTATTTTAGATGTTTCTTACGTCAGCAGCTGAAGCGTGCTTTATTTAAAATGTACCTCGTGTAAGTACGCACTTCTCTATCATATATCTGTATTCCAAATACGGAACTTGCCGAATTTTCCGCGGAAAGCAGGCAGAAATAGTGCATACATCAATCTTTTTTACTAAAGCTTCTAAATTTAAGGACTCATAATGAGCTTACATGAGCAGATTTTCTATTTGGAACTGCACTGTGCTTTGCGTGGCATTACAAAAGGCAAACTACTGAGTCTTATCAGAATAATATGACCACCCTGGAACCAGAGTGTGTCCCTCCAGACGCGCCTTTGTGCACCTGACAAGGTCGACCACACGGAGCTATAATCGGCCGGCCAGGACAGCTGAACCACAGTGCGTAACGTGAGCACACCGCAGAGGTAGTGATTTGACGGACGTTCAAAAAGAAATGTTCGGCTACCTTACCAAGGCTGGAAGCATCTCAGAAACGGCAGACTTCGTGGGCTGTTCGCGAGGTGCTGTGGTATGGGTGTACCAAGAATGGACCGCTGGCACACCGACTACCTCCCGACGTCACAACTGTGCAGCCTCAAAGGTCATTGACCCAAGAGGTGAACGTTGCCTCCATCGACTGATAAAGAGGCAGTCGAGGCTCAACAGTGCAGCAATTGGCCACGCATATGAACGCTGGGGCAAATAGCAACGTGTCTCCAATAACAGTTGAGCGAACCCTGTTACGTATGGGTATCTGGAGTCGACACTGGGTCAAGGCGCCCATGTTAACCCAGGTCCATCGGCAAAGACGCCTGGACTACCGTCATTGGACGGTGGAAAAGTGGGAAGAGGTTGCCTTCTCCCACAAATTAAGGTTTCTGCTCCACAAAAGTGACGGGGGTGGCGGATATGACATCAGACACCAGCGAACCAACACCCGGACACTCTTGTCAGTCAAGTACAGGCCGGTGGTGGAAGGGTCCATGTCTGGGGGATGTTTTCCTGGTATGACCCTGGACCGCTGGTACCACTGGATGGGTCCCTGAACGCCAAAGGCTACCTGTTCATCCTCGCTGATCACATGCATCCCTTCATGTTGGACGCTTACCTTGGTGGCAATGGTGTCTACCAACAGGACAATGCGGCGTGCGACCTCTCTAACAGGGTGCTTGACTGGTTCCAGGAACACGACATCGATGTCTCCGTTCCTCTTGGCCGGTGTAATCACCCGACCTTGATCCCATTGAGCTCTTATGGGACTTTTCGGATTGACAGGTTCGACGTGCCGACCCACAATCCCGTCATCTCCGGGACCTCAGTGCTCTGCTGCAGTCTGAATGGGCACGTGTGCCTCGGGCAACCTTCCAGGGCCTAATTGCGTTCATGCCACACCGTCTCGCGGCTGTCATCTGGGCCAAGGGTGGTTATTCCCATTAGGCTGGTGGTCATATTATTCTGATATGACCGTGTAGATGTTGTCCCTTTTTTTTCTATCTGATATCATAACACTTTTAAAGTTTTATAGATTTTTTTGAGAAAGTACCTCTCAAAACATCAAATTTTATTTACTTACAAGGCTATTGTACAATGTATCAGTAGTATATTTTATTTTATTTTTAATTCAAATTTTTACTGCCGCCGGATTATCATTCGCGAAAAAAAGAAGTATGCCTATATGTTTTTTTACTTTGTTTTGCACATGCGAAAAAATTTATTTTTCGATCTTTTGCTCAATAAAGCCAATCTCGTCGGGGATGTAAAAGTATCGTCCTGGAAATTTTGGAGACTGCGAATTATTTCGTTTCATCCGCAAGAGTGCAAACGAAAAAAGAAACAGAACTTCGGGAAGTCATTTCAAAGATAATTTCCTGAAGAGCAACTTTAGGTCGTCCGAACACCATTATGATGCTCATGGATGTCAGGACAAATGCAAGTTCTTTTCTTTCCAATGAGTTTACCGTGCATTTTGTTACGCAGAGTAATGAAATCTCTGAGCCTTTATAAAACTTCGTAAGTTCAGGGCATGTCGAAAACAACGTGAGATGAGAAATAAATGACTCCTTTTTGTCGCGGGATCGGTCGTAATGATGGGCTGTTAGCTTTTAATTGCGCTGCTCTCTGTTATCTCTTTCTCGTTGAAAGCGCTAACGTTTCCCTGCCGTTCGCATTTTGAATGTTCCTGCCGTTGTTACGAACCTTTGTGAGGCATGCATTATGCGATACCGCGAAAACTGCCAATTTGCACAAGAACCTAAACTATGGCTTTAAAAATATGGTAATAACACATCGTCCCTGAAGTTTTACTGTATGTAACTGGCGTCTTTTTTTATGTTCTCTGCGCTATCTGTTTACAACACACACAAAAAGATTCTACGTGATATTCCGCAATAGAATGTTCACAAATGAAACAATTCTGAGATATGCATTTTCCCATTAGGTACAGTTTTTAAAAGTAAATTGTGTCCCATTAGTTTTCTGTACAAAATGGCACTGTTTAAGGAAAATAGTTATTTTGTTCCTCAAACTTGTAAGTACGTTGCAAATGAAGAAGTCGACCGCTGATAAACTCATATGAAACTTCTTTAATACATTCTAATGCTTTAAATGCACTAGAGACTCAATAGAGGGAGACTCAAAAGTCATTTACAGGTATGAGGTCCACAACCTTTTTTAACTTTTTGAGAGTTCGAGTCTGTACACGAGATGAGGTAAGACAAACAAGTAAGCTTTCGGCACGACGACCATAATACACTGCTGGCCACCCAAAATGCAACACCAAGAAGGGAAGCATCCAATTGGCCTGAAATTCGCAGCGTGCGTCGCCCGTGAGAGGACATACAAACGATTAGCATTGCAGGGCATATGCACATCGTGTGCGCCCGGCACGCCACCGAGAAGCACTATACGAAGGGTGCACAGAAGTCGGGGTGTAAGTACTGGAAGTGTGCTGTGCTCTGCTGCCGGACCTGTGCGTGGGAAGCTTCTTGATGCCTCGTCGGAGAATACGGTAGTCATTCCAGCACGTTTCGGAGTTCAACAGAGGACGAATAGTGGCTTATCGCGACAGCGGTTTATCGTACCGAGACATTGGCGCCCGTTTGGGACGACATCCAACCACAGTGAGGCGAGTATGGATTCGGTGGGTGCAGGAGAGACGGACGGACCGACGTGAGAGATTGCCGCAACCGGGGGACACCACCAAACGAGAGGACTGGCATGTTGTGTGATGGGGCATTGGCGGCTCGCACCGCCACATCACGAACGTAAGCGCAGAAATTTGGGTGTGTTGCGCAACAACCTGTATCAGCACGCACCGTTCGACCTCGTCTGCAGAAGCGAGGACTTGTCGCACGGCGCCCATTGCTCTGATTACCGTTGACGTTACACCACCGGCGAGTGCGGCGGCAGTGGGCCGTTGAACGCCGCACCTGCACTACGGAATGGCACGACATTGTCTTCTCCGACGAATGCCGTTTCTGCCTGCAATACCACAATGGTCGGATCCGCGTATGTCGGCACCGCGGCGAGAGACTGTATGACGCCTGCATTATGCATCGCCATACCGGTCCGTCGCCTGTCGTTATAATTTGGGGCACAATTGGATGTGACACCCGCACCCCTCTGGTACGCATCGCCGGTACACTCAACAGCCACCGCTACATCTCCGACGTTTTAGAGCCTGTAGTCCTCCCTTACTTGCAGGACCTGCCAGCGGCCACGTTTCAACAGGACAATGCGCGCCCGCACGTGGCACGTATCGTGCAAAAATTCTTCAAGGCCCACCAGGTGTCACTGCTGCCGTGCCGGCCTATTCTCCCGATATGTGGCCCATCGAAGACGTCTGGTCGCTGATTGGCAAACGAGTGGCCCGGCAAGCACCACCCGCGGCTTCGCCTGATGAACTGTGGCAAAGTGTGGAAGCAGCCTGGACCGACATACCCCAAGCCCACATCCAAAGCCTCTTTCGCTCGATACCGCGGCGTGTAGCGGAAGTTATTGCCAGCCATGGGGGCCACACGAACTATTGATGTCTGCGTGTTCCGCAATTCGCACGGGCCTGTAAGCTCAATCGTTTCATCTTTGTATCAGTTATGTGTCCAGTAAATCTGGATTTGCTACCTCGTGTTCTTCTTGGTGTTGCATTTTGGGTGGCCAACAGTGTAGTAATTTAACAGAAACCATTCATAACGAAAGGCAGAGCACAACACATTCAAAAAGCGTACGAGGGTTGTACCGAAAGTAATGCAGAAATGGGCATAATTATTTATTAACTGACAGAGGCCGTTCAAATTGTATGTGTTGGTAGAGTAACTCTTCCTCTATACAAAGGTACTATGCAACAGTCTCCATCACATGCGGTGCATTTGCGCCATCGTTGAACCTATTTCTCGAATCCTTTTTGAAAAAATTCAGTTGTGGACTGTTGTACCCACTTCTTCACAGCCACTTTCACCTCGTCAGTACCATTAAATCGTTGCCCCCGGATACTTTCCTTCATTGGACCGAACAGGTGGAAGTCGGAGAGCGCCCGATCTGGGCTTTACGGTGGATGGGGTACCACCGACCAGCCTAATCTTTTGATCACCTGATTTGTTGCCAAGATGTGTGTGGTCTTGCATTGTCATGGTGAATATGATTCTTGTTCGGTCTTTTCTTCCTTATGGCTTCCCAAAGCTTCTTGAGTGTCTCAATGTAGAGCTCGCTGGTACGGCCACCTTCCAGAAAATCAAAAAGGATGAAATCCCCAAAAAAACAGTCACCCTGACTTTCTGTGCTGATCGCTGGCTCTTCACCTTCTTAAGTCTTAGTGAAGAGGTGTGACGCCATTCATGGATTGATTTTTTTGTTTTCGGATCGTAAAGATACGCCCACGTTTCATTCCTTGTCACCAGATAGAAAAAAACGTATTTTCATTGGCTTCAAACGCTTTCGTCGTATCTACCCTTCTCTCCTTCAAATCGAGTGTCAACTGCCGACGTACCTACTTTGCACACACCTTCCGATACCCTAAATCGCCCACCATCTTCTGTATGGCATTGTGACCACAGTCCAGTTGTGCAACAATCTCAAGGATTGTAAACTCGTCTCTCCGCGCGAATCAATTCATCGATGCGCCGACGATTCCCGTCAATGATCGCAGATGATGGTCACCCACTGCGTGGTTTGTCTTCAATGCTGATATCCCCTTCTTTAAACTTCTTCATCCATCTGTGCACATTGCTCTTGTCAATGATATCATCTCCATAAACATTCTGTTGCCTTCTGTTTATGTCGGACATCCTGCACCCTTCCTTCGTCAAGAACTTAATGACGGCACGTTGCTTGGAATCCATTATTTACCTGCAATAAAGAAGAAGGGTTGCTATAGAAGAAGAGGTATTCTACTAACATGTGCAATTTGAACGACCTCTGACCTCTGTCAGTTAATAAAAACGTTATGCCCACTTTTGCATTACTTTCTGTACAACTCTCGTATTTACAAGCAGCATTGTAGATCTTAGGTTGAGAAGCAACTATCACCTAGCATAAAAGATTCCTAACGTCTTCTTTCTCTCTTCACGTATCGTACAAACCGTGTTTATTTTAACTCAGTCCTTACCAGACAGACTGCCAGTGCTACCACCTAAAAAGAAACTTTTTAGAGTTCAAACATGATGTTTGTCACAACAGCAGCAGAGTGAAGTTATGAGCTGGCTCCTGACCATTTAGGTGAGATGGGCCCCTAGTTCGAATCCCCGTGAGGCATGGGAGTTATTTCTCTGATACGTTGGCTCTGTCCATTCCCTGGTACCAGAGGCCCCAAATTTGAGATTCAAGATTTATATAGAAGATTTGTGGGAATTGAGTGTCTGATCTCAGGTCTTAAACAACCCTCAGAAGTAGGAAACCAAGAAATTTAGGCTATAGTGCTCAACAGAACAGTCACAGAGAAGCTAGGTATAGAACGGGACGGAAGACGCCTTTATTTATAACCGTGGAGGCCCCAAGTTAAGGACGGGCGTTTGCTTTGTTAGTCAGACAGTACTCTCTGGAATAAATATTCCGTCTGATTTATCTTTTTAAAGAAGTTTTCATGACCACTTTGCCACCAAACTTTTGGCATCTGACATTGTCTTTCAAGAGATTAAACTATGATGGTGACAGATCAGGTCTCTAGGGCGGATGAGGCATTACTGACCAACCCATTTCTTTGCATTAGCTTCGTAGCCCGTGTTGTCGCAGACAAAAAATTCGTGTGTTGTCGTGGTGTAGTTGAACATATTTTAGGACGTCTCTTCCTCCTGTTCACCTTCTAATGCTTGGTCAGTGTCAGAACGCTTAATGTCAGAATCCTTGTGGTCCCAGAAGAGAGTGACCACCGTATTCTTTGCACCGAACAGTCTTTGCACTGAACTTCGCATTTTCACATTGCATTGCTGTTGTGCTTTATCATCACTTGCTATTGTGCACCTTTTCCTGTCTTTACCAGTCTAGTTTTGTAGTGACCGAGTCTCTTTATACCTCTTCAAAATTTTAGAAATCCCACCTTAGGTTAAGTTTCCACCAATTTTTCTTCTAATTTCTTCATAACTGAATCCTTGTTCACTTAATAGTGCTATTTTACATCGCTTTCTGGGTGACCAGTCAACTTTTTGCGCCATTTCTTCAATTTTATTACGTTTTACAATCTCGCTAAATGAAAGAACACACAAAAAAAGAAAAAGAACTTGATAGCAATCACATAACACACTGACAAATGTCCTCCTCTCAGCTCCAATACATGACATCAATAGCTGAATCCTACTTTGATCTGATTAACTCATTGCCAAAACAAGATGACATCTGATTGGCTCTCTAAACACTCATGCTCATTGGCTACATTCAAATGAAGGAAAGCTACTTCATATCAACTTAAGGAAGTTGTGCTTCCTTTTTCTGCTTATTTGGCTATAACCCTTTCATAGAATACAGCTAATTGAACAAATGTTGTTGCATTACATTCTTGATGACATTATCTTTCCATTGATATATAATTTTATGGTATTACTCCTAAACAAAGTGGTGTTATGAGCCATAAAATCTCAAACATTTTTTCCAAAGGTTTCCACAATTTTGGCCACTACTGTATATACAACTCGAGGACCAGCTTTCGATTAATATACTGTTCGGAGTCAGAATGGGAAAAGATGCCGATTTGTCGAAGTTTGATAAAGGGCAAATTGTGACGACACGGCACCTAGGAAATTCCATCTGGGAAACGGCACGTGGCTTGTGGGTTGTTCACGTGCCGCTGTAGTGAATACGTATCAAAAGTGGTGCACAGATGGCCGAATGACGAACCTTCGTCTAGCCGTGTATCGCCCGCAGCTCATTGATGCCACAGGTGAGCGGAGACTGTAGCGCATTGTTCACAGCAACCGCACTGCCACAATGCGACAAATCACCCGCAGCTACAACAGTAGTGATCAGGGCATTGTATCACAGCACACAGTTCATCGCAGCCTTCTGCGCATGGGCGTGCGTAGCAGAAGACATAGCCGGGTCTCCATGCTCACGGCACGTCATCGCCAACAACGCATGAATCGGTCCCAAGATCATCGAGATTGGACCGTGGATGATTGCAAGAAAGTGGTATGTTCTGCCGAATCAAGATTCCCGGTGCATCACGTAAACGGCCAAGCGCAGATATGCCGATTACCAACCGAGACTATGGCACCTCGATGCACTCTTAGGAGTAAACAGACCGGCGGCGGCGGTGTTATGCTGTGGGCGATGTTTTCTTGCGACACTTTAGGTCCCATTATCCCGATAGCACAATCCTGACAGGTATCTGAACTTTGTTGCGGACCAAGTTCACCCATTCGCGGCAATTGTGTTCCCTGCTGGTGATGGCCATTGCCAACAGGATAATGAGCCATGCCACACTGCCAGAATCGTTGAGGCGTGGTTCGAAGAACGCGCTGGTGACTTTCTGTTAATGCCCTAGCCTCCAAATTCACCTGACATGATCCCAATTGAACATTTGAGGTTCGACTTGGGAAAGCGGGTTCGCGCTAAATCGTCACCACCCCGAAATGTACGGAAACTGGAGGACTTTCTGTTGACATTTTAGTACCAGATATCCCATGATACCTATCGCCACCTCATCGAATCGATGTGTCGCCGAGTGGCCGCTGTTTGCGAGCTAAAGGGGGTCGTACAGCTTATTAGGTAGGTGGACATAATGTAATGGCTCATTAGTGTACACTGGCCACTTAATTAGAGGCCTTTACACAGATGTACGTAAAGATTAAAGGCAGATCACTACGCATCGTGTATGGAAAATATATGTTTACCACGTGATCTCAACAAATATTTAAGACTGCTGCTGATTTTTTTTTATTGGAGGTTTAACGACCACCGTGAGCAACTCAATGGGCTATAAGTGGCCAGTGTACACTATAAGCAGTCGCCTGTCTCTAATTTAGGGCCACAGGCTTCAGGGAAGGGAAAGAGCCAGTGCTATAAGACAAACACACCATCCATGCCTCACCGGGATTCGAACCCGGACCCATCTCGGAAAAACAGTCATAAGCCATCGCCTAGACCACTGTGCCACTGGGGCGGCACTGCTGCTCATCATTAATCGTCTGTAGTGTTGATCTCAATGTGGGGATGAAAGGATCTTTGAGTTCCATAAAGGGCTTGTTGTGGGTACCCGTCTATCTTGAGCGTCGATTTTGAAAACATCAGAGCTGACTGGTTTCTCAAAAGGTGAGATATCCCGGGTCTTTCATCAGTGGAAAAATTCCCCATATTGCTTGTGTAAGAGGCGTGACTATGGCGCGACGACAATCTGTCAGGAACGAGATCGCGTTCACCCGAGGAGGCTTGTACGGAGAAATAGGACTTTCTTCGTGCAGCAATTGATCGAAGCATTAGATGGAGGTTGTTCCCGATCCATATCTCAGCTAACTATGTGGAGGGAATTTAAGAGGATCGATGCTGACAGTCACATGCCTATATGGAAACTACTGATTTCTGCTAAGAACCGGAAAGCTTGTCTACTGTGGTGTCAAGAACCCTGTGACTGGACACTTGAGAAAAGTAATGTGGTCTGGTTTCACAGTACACCTTTTCTGTACCAATGATATGCAAAGAGTTGGAGGTAGTCCTATGAAGCATGGACCCAGCTTGCTTTATAAACACAACTCAAGACTCTGGAGGTGGTGTAGGGCGCGTTCCGTTGGTACAGAACGGGGGTCTCTTTTGTCCTCCAAGGATTATCTGAACATTGTTTCCGATTAAGTCCATACTACAATTTTTACTTTCTATCCAGCATGTGATGGATGTTTCATGGACGACAACACTACTGTTACTGCATAAGATGGGTTCAATAAGTGATTAAGCGAGCTACAACAAAGCCCGGATCTGAACCTCACTGAGAATATATGGGACATCTTAGATAAACAAATCCGGGGGCAAAGTCCCCTTTGTCAAATCTGAGCCAGTTACATAACTGTCTGGTGATCGCCTGATATATTGTTGACATAGATGCACTCTAACACCTTGTGGAATAACACAAGATGTTAGAACACTTTTCAAATTGCATACGTGCTGTAATTCGGGATAAACCCGATATCAAATTAAAGTTTCTGATTCAGTAGCCGATATGTGTAGAGTTCTTGAAATCAGAGACTAGTCTTCTGACGATTATGTATATTAAGATAATACAACGTTTATCACAAATATTTTATTATTTTATGTTGACCAAGGCTTGGCTGGGTTCTTTACTAGCTACATTAGGACGAATGCATCTATGACGCAATAAATATCTGTCTTGAGCACGATTACAAAGATACCTTACAACTGCACATACCCGTCCTCAATGACCAAACACTTTTATTCGAAATTAAAAAAATCGATATACAGCCAAGAGCATATTAAAAAGTTAAACGATAATGTCCTTGGCTGTACATAGATGTTTTTAATTTCGAATGAAAGTGTTTGTTCATTGAGGACAGGTATGTGCAGTTGTAGAGTATCTTTGTAATCGTGCTTAAGACAGATATTTATTGCGTCCTAGATACTTACTGTGCATGAGTAAAATAATAAGTTCTAGGACGAATGCAACATAATTGTTCAAATTGTACAAGATATCGTAAATGGTGTTTACAGTCACGGATTTTGTTTAGTTGCTTCCTAGCGCTTGATAGAAACGGTGTGTATGCCATGTCATTAACAAGTTGCTAAGAATTCTGATATATATATATATATATATATATATATGGGTGGATGAAATTCTGAAGTATGCGGGAGTGACATGGAGGAGACTGGCACAAGACAGACCGTTGTGGAGGAAACTTGGGAAGACCTTCGTCCAGCAGTGGATTGATAATGGTTGACAATTATATGGAAAGCTTCCAAAATATCAAGTTTGGTGGTTGAATCTGGCTTGATAACGGATGCCTACTATTCCTTGAAGTCCTGGTTACCTGCTCAAATGGTTCTCTCGCAATTACAATTTATCGGAAGCCTTTGGCTGTCTTCTCACCTCCACATGCAGAGTCCAATCATACTTGACAAGAAAAACTCAACACCTTTAACAGTTGTGCATATCGCGCGATACCTATATGTTCGGATAAAGACAGTTTGAAAAAAAAACTTGATTTCCTTAAGCGTGTTGTAGTACAGCGAGGATAAAACCCTTCCGTTATAGCCAAGGCTCTGACAAAATTCAGGAAATCGAAGTCTATCTCCACGTTAACTTTTCTGTGATGCGCCCATTACGAGAGAATTTTGCCATTATTCCATTTTCCCGTGACCATTGCCTTCAATATTTCAAAAATTCTCAAAACCGTTAATTTTAAAGTTACTCTTAAACCTATAAACAAAATGAGCTGTTTTAGGATCAAAGGACTATGTTGAAGACAAAAACTTCTGGGTAATTTATGAAATTCCATGTGAATGTGGCGCTTACTATATAAGTCTTGTGCCAGTCTCCTCCAGATAGAGCCTTGCGTTTTCGATTGAAGCAGCACAAGACCTATATTCGGAACTGTGACCTAAAGAAGTCAACGATGGCTAAACACTTACGAAAAGGTCCATAAATCTCTCTTTGAAGAAGTAAAACTAATTGGCAAGCCATATTCAACAACCAAACTTGATATTTGGGAAGTTTTCTATATATATCCGAATTTTTCGCAACTTGTTAATGACATGGCATCCACACCATTTGTATCAAGCGCATGGAAGCAACTAACCAAAACCTGTGACTGTAAACACCATTTATGATATCATATACAATTTGAGTATTTACGTGCCATTCTTCTTGATGAAACTAGGTCAGAACGCAGGGAAACCTTGGTGTGCTTGAAAAAATAAAATATTTGTTACAACCGTTGTATTATCTAACTATACAGCATGTATAGACGTTGTTTGAGCAAGACGCATATCGGTTAATTTTGCTTCTAAGAGAACGTATTCTTCAATTTCTTGTTCATTCGCTTAAATTTTATACGAATCTACGTTATATCTCGTTGTTATATTATTTATTTTTTCAAGAACAGTGCTTTTGCACTTTATCTCGGGTTTCTTCCATTTCTCTGTAGTTCCTGTATATTAAAGTTGTGTCATCTCCAAAATCCATTGCTTGTTTTATTGCCGTCGATTTTGATTCCAATGTTTAAATCTTCTTTGTCTTCTACATGATGTCCTCCGAAAAGCCGTGTTGATAAAATGAGTCCCTAACTCCTTTGCCAGAATCAAATGATATCCCATTGCTGACTGTAGTTCGAAAATGGCTACTTATTCGTAAACAACTGTTTCTGTTAAAACTAATTATGTGTTGAAAATCCTAGGTTTGTCATTGTTGCTCATGGTTATTCGTGCTGAACTCAGTCAAAAGCTTCGGAATAACCAGCATAACACAACACAGACGGAACTTCGAGCTCTTTGCATTTTTCAATCATGAGAAGTAAGTTTAAAATTCGGTTACACGCCCCCGCACTCTATTCTAAATCCAGCTTGGTTTTTTTTGTTTTTTTTAGCGTTTCGTCTACCAGTATGTTTCCACATCGCTGCAATGTTATTTTCAGCTGAATTTTTCTGCCATAGGAAATTAAACATCTTTTTTTCCATCGTTTCAGTCTAAAGATAAATGATATTTTTAAAGCTGCCATAGATCCACGTATTTCTCCCAGTCAAAACGTGCCGTACAATTTACCTACTGAACAGTCGTAAATCATGATCAAATTGTAAGAGAAAATTCTAGTGAACACGGGACTTGTTTCAGAAATAAAATGAATAAACTTCAAACACACACACACACGACAAAAGAAAACAGCAGAACCTGTTCAACAAATCCATGAAGGTACTAGGAAGTCATACACCCGGATAGGTACCGCTTCTGTAAATGAGGATGATCTAATCAATCTATGTAGATGCGTTTAGTGCCGTAAATTAACAGAAAAACATAGACGCAAGGTTTTCGCTTACCAAGAGGTGTCTTCTTCAACACAGGTAAGTTGCCCCAGCGGCGCAATGGTCTTAACGGTGGCTTCGGACAATTTCGTCCGAGATGAGTCTGAGTTCGAATCCCGCTGAGGCATGGATGTTGTGATTGACCTACGGCACTGTCTCGCTCCCTTTCCTGGAACCAGTAGCCAAATAGTAGGAAGTTCTGTGGAAATGTCCTCGATGCAAAACTTCGAATTCGTAAGATTCTGAACCGGTTCCCTGCATGCCGTGATTCTCGCGTTTGTATTCGAAGTGATCTTCTTGATTTCATCCCATTTAAGGATAACAATGTGGATCTTAACTCGGCGTGCTAAAGCCGTGGTTAGTTTGTTTTGTTTCATATCGCCTCTTCTGCTGCGTTCGATACGCAGATTATCTACAGTATCATCGGAAGAGCTGCCGATATTAATCGCACCTCTGCCGCCTCAAATCGTCCTTAACAGTATATTAGGATCTCTTCTTCCTTACGTTCTTGGATTTTGTTATTCCCTCAAGAACACCCTTAATAAATTTGGCTTCGGCATGGGGATAAGAGCGCCAGGGTCAATCTCGACCTTGCCTACCGCAAATAGAGACCACAATGACTACATGTGCTAATGTGTACTCTATCCCTTTGTAACACTTTGATGGATCTCTAAAGTATTATATTGGTATGACCGAACTGTCTTTTAAATTAAGATGAGATCGAAACGGGTCAGGGGGTCAACAATTTCTTGCGGGTCAAGCAGGTCGGGTGAAGGTATTCCTGACCCGATTTGGACCTGGTTTTATTTTCTATTTATTTTTGTAAAGAAAAAAATATTTCAAGGAAAAATGCGTACTGTAGAATTTTGTGCTCGATGCTGACGCCAACGGTGTGAAAAATTATTTGTCGTCTAAAAATATTGCCATCTCTTTCTTAAAGCAAAAAAGATTTCCACCGACCGACGATACCATATCGTAAAACGATATTCCATTTCCTTTTGTTTTCAGTGCGATCGCCCGGAGCATGATCCAGGTAAAGGCCTCTGGCCTGCTTCTCTGGCGATTCATTCTCTCAAACCTCGTGTGTCACATTGTAAGACTGAGAGTTACTTTTCACATCGCATCTTTTGTATTGAGCAATAAGTGGTTTTCGTTTGACGTGCTAACATCCCGTTCCATTGTACGTATGTCATGTCGAAATTAATGCCTTTTTTTGTCAATATGAATGAATTTAATATTAAGGAGATTGAAAAAGGCTTCGAGGCCAACAAGTACGTTTTTGTTGAAAATAAAAAGGGGAAGAGAATGCTGGAAGTTGTTTTGTCTTATTAAGGAACCAGAATGTTTCACAGCAACACCAATTTTTACAAGCTTGTGATGAGTTGAAAGCTTCCAAGATGTGAATGTTGATCTCATGAGCGTTCCTTCCTTCCGAGGGGCAACACATATGCAATCAACATCCACATTTTGGAAACTTTCAACTCATCAGAAACTGGTGAAAATTGGTGTTTCTGTGAAACATATCCTGAAGCTTCATATATTATCAAGAAAACAGCAAAACGTTAAATTAAGCATACAAAAAAATTACCTTATCCAAAACTTTTTACTGTAGCACCATCAACATTAAGTTGACCAGCCTTAACATTACTGCAGAGGGACTTTTTGACTTTCGTAGATGTGTTTGAAAACATGTGTAAAGCATTTGGTTTATGTGAAGAACGACAGCTTCAACACTTTCTGTAAGTAAGTGAATTATACGTTTCCGTGATACATATATATTAATATATAAGTTCTAAATACCCTACCATACCCACTGCGAAGAGGCTTTTTTAAATACCTAGTACACACACACACACACACACACTATATTGTCAAACTTCACCTGACACCTAGAGGAGAAACACAACATAGCATTTATTAATAAATAAATACATCGCTCTTTCCACGTTCCAGCATTTATTGACATATATTAGTACGGTGTCAGTTCACCTTTGGCCTTAATGCATGCACTGACCCTTCCAGACATGATTTCGACAACGTTTTGGAACACAACGATAGGTATGTGTTTCCATTCAGTACATAATGCTGCCGTTGCTGCTAACTGTTGCTTAGCAATAGGCCTTGGTTCCAAACTTCGTATGCGGCGCTCTAATTCATCCCATAGTTCGCTATTGGATTAAGATCAGAGCTCTGTGCTGGACAGTCGACACACGATACGGAATTTTTGTCAAACCACGCCGTAACATTCCTTGCTTTATGGGACGTAAGTCGTGTCTGTTTTGAGCTCCGTGTTTCGCCGTCTACTGAGTGTGTTTTGTGTGCTCTGTCGTTTAACTTTTGTGCGTTCCTTCAAGACGAAAGTTGTATCTTTCATTTAAGACATCTCCCGAGTCAGTGAGTACTATTTTCAGTTAGCTATCAACATTTTATTTTCTCGACCAGTTGGTCGTGTTTCCTAAATTAGGCCTCGACATCGGCGATGGCGACTGCTGATAAGAGCAACGTTCCCGCTCTCGTCACAGCTTCTCCTACTACGTCGATCCTTATCTCTGACGGAGCAAACCAATCAGCGTCCGTCCTTAATGACAAGGAATATCGTCCTCCTCCTGTTGCCTATTGCTCTTCTTCTTCTACTCTTCGACTATCTGACTCCACCCCTCCTGGTGGTGATGCTACGTCATTCGCTTCTGATGCTGCCGATGACGTAATGGATATCTCTGAGGGCGTTGCTTCTCTGCCCTCGGTAGCCTTGCCCATCGTTGTATCAGCTCCATCAAGCGCTGCACCTCTGCCTTCCAGTGGAGGATTGCCTTCCCGCTCTTATTGTAGTGTTACCTCAGGTGCGTCCCTACCGACGCAAGCGACTCGCCTTTCCCTTGCGGATGCCCATGTCCAGATACATGGTGACTCACTTCAATTGGACGTTCCGCACTTCTCACCTGCTGCGCAGGAACTTCACTCCACCCGCGAGTTGGGAGTGTGCCTGGATGCTCTTCCGAATACACCGTTGAAGGTCTATTGTGATACGCTCCTTGCTTTTCTTCCAGCCGGTGCCATTACTCACCTCACCCGCCAGCCGCGGACGGTGATTGTTTATTTCACATCCAAAGAGCATGCAGACACGCTTCTAAACTTTGGTCTTGACCTGGGAGATAACCACCTCAAAGCTGAACCGATCGCCAGGCGCCCCGTTCAGGTCTCCTTGCACCCAGTGCCCCCGAAATCTCGGATGCGATTATATGTACTGCACTTAGTAAGTGTGGTAAGATTATAGGTCCTGTTAGCACACATTCAGCTGCGCCCAAGGATCCTGCAAATAAGAATGTTCGTAGTTTTCGCCGGAGTGTTCGACTCATCTTTCCATCAGAGGAGCATCTCTGTAAGTTCCCACGGATCCTAAACGTCCGATGTGGGCAGTTCTCCTACAGAATTGATATGCTAACATCAGAACACTGTGCTAATTGCAAAGAACTTGGGCATCAGCGTGCTCGCTGCCCCAACAACGAGTATCCAGCTCCCACGGCTTCTAGAGCGCCTCCCGCCTCTAAGCAGCCTCCTGCTACATCTCGTTCTCGACCTGCACCGTCTTTTAATGTGCCAACTGCCCCAGGGCCGAGTTACACAAAAAGTATATCTACAGCTTCTCGTCAACGAGCGTCTTTTGATGCTGACCTCACCTCCCACCTTCAATTTCCACTGCTCGCCTCACCTATTACTCCTCATCCCGTGGCAAAATCGGGAAACCTCGCCGATGGTTTCCCACCAGTCTTCACTGTTGGTGTCTCCGAGTGTGACGGCGGCGCCGATAACTCCTCTGACTCTGCGTCTGCTTCCCGAGCATCGTCGCTCCCTGGAAAACGCATTTCTGGCACTCATACAGGTAGCCGACGTAAGAAGAAGAAGAAATCTTCCTCTGCGGATGGGCAACCGTTCCGTGCTACCAAATCTTGAAGAGATTTTTCTCCCTCTCCTGCGCCAACAGAAATTGAAAGGGACACTGATGATGATGGGTCTCCGCCTTCGTTTGAGGTCTTTTCAAGTGCACTCTCCAAATGTGGTGCTCCTTCAGAACCTCTCAATCTTGGAGATTACTATCAGTTTTGCACTCACACCACGAACCTGGAGTCGACGTATGACTACCTCCGAGAGCGCGAAGACATTCTTCCCGCGCTGCTCCTGCAAGCCGGATGCATTGCTAAGTACCTTCGCGGGTTTGTACATGACCCCCTGCACCACTCATGGACCCTTGGCTGCGTAAACCGATTACAACAACTCCTGAAAGTTGCTCCGCGGCTCCTCCAATCAACGACTGACCAGTCCATTCAAGGTCACGACCCTTAATTGCAGAGGGTTCGCTAGCCCCCTAGCGAATGCTCTTGTAATGGAAGACCTCTCGCCCCTCGGGGCCGATCTGTTACTACTACAAGAAACAAACTGCCATTCCTCCACTCTGTTTACTCGCTGGCGTGCTAGCGATTATGTGTTCCATCATGCATTTCGCTATTCATCTCATGGTGGGCTTGCTATCGGAATACATCAGCAGTTCCAATCCACCCTCACTGCACTCTCAGGGCAGAACTTGTGCCGGGATTTACTCCAGCAAGTCTCCTTCACAATTGGCGGAGGTCGATTTCACATCTTTAATGTGTATATTCCGTGCACCTCTATTCATTTATCCCTCTTGTTAACCAAACTCCGTCAAGCTCTCTAGAAAGTCTCGCCTTCGGATCGTGTGCTCTTGAGTGGAGACTTCAATTGCACCCTTGACCCTGCACTGGATCGCTCTCCTTCGTCACGAGAGCGTCGGACGGATCTCGTCGCACTACTCCATGACCTTGTTGCTGATTTCTCCTTCACCGATGCTTATAGGCGCCTACATCCACAAGAGACCTCACACACGTGGCGCTCGTCTGGGAGTCAGCTTCCATCGACTGCACGCTTGGATCGGGTTTACGTTTCCACACCGCTTCTTGCGTCTATTACCGAGTTGCGACATCAACCTACTGCTTCCTCAGACCACTGCACGGTCACCCTCACAGTGTTTGTTGCGGCGTCACTCCCTCGGACTGTACGTCCGTGGACGTTTGACTCCAATCTACTCACTGATCCTGACTTTTGTGCCTCTGTCCGTTCTTTCCTCGCTGCTCGTTGCGCAGGGTTGCTTTCCGCACCCTGTACCTTGACGTATTGGCTTCATTGTCAAGCATCAGCTCCTCTTACATATCAAGCAACTTTCCTTCACCATGACGACTTCTAGTCAGATGCGCCTCGATCACGCCAGGCAGATGCTCGCACTGATTGGGTTATCAGATCCGCTTTTTCCAGCATATCAGGCGGAGCTCCAGGCTTTGCTGAAAGCTCTTGCGCAGCAAGCACTTTTACGTCTGCGTATTAAACATCTCAATCCGGAGGAATGCACCTATGATTTTCTAACATCAATGGAATCTGCACGTAAGTCTTCTACCTCGCTTCGTCATCTTCGCCTCCCCTCTGGCGAAATCACATCCGATTCGGCAGCGATTTTCTCTCACGTTCGTCAGTTCTATACCACCAAGTTCAGTAAAACTCCTCCCCCTTCTCCTTCTGCTCTACCCCATCTTCTCAATAACCTGCCTCAAGTTCCGTCTCATCTTGCTCACACCCTGTCTCTCTCACCCACTTCCACGGAGGTGTCCGACACCTTCTCTTCCCTTAACCCCCATGCCGCTTCGGGTCCGAACGGCCTCTCTTTTCCTTTTTACCGTGCGTTCTTGCCTCTTCTGTTGCCTTTTCTCCTCTCCGCTTATTCTGCTGCATTTAACTGCTCCCCCTCCCGAGGAGTTTCACGGACGCACATATGGTCCTATTTCCCAAGAGGGTGACCCTCTTGACTTGGGAAATTGGCGCCCCATTTCTTTTCTCAATCAAGATTATAAACTCTATACTAAGCTTCTTTCCCGTCGACTAAACTCTGTCCTTCCTCACATCCTTGCTGACTCTCAAACCTATACTGTTCCTGGCCGTTCTCTTTCCTCCAATGTTCAACTTCTTCGCGATCTCATTCATCTTTCCAAGACTCATTCTGAACCTCTTGCTCTCCTTTCCTTAGACCTCCGTTCCGCTTTCGATAATATCTCACACGCCTATTTAACACAAACCCTGCTACACTTTGGCTTTCCTCCACAATTTGTCTCTGTTCTTCTCTCCCTCTACCGGGACGCCGTTTTCCATGTCAAGACGGCATCTTTTCTCACAGCACATGTTCCCTTCAAGCGGGGAGTTCGTCAGGGCTGCCCGCTTTCTGGTCAACTGTTTGCGATTGCCGTCGAGACCTTTCTACGCTCTCTGCAAACATCTCTCCTAGCACAACTTCCCCCACCAGTTGCCAGCTCACGGCATCACTCAGTCATTTACTCTGTCTATGCAGATGACATTACGGTCTGCATTCGTAGCGACTCACAGTTCCAACTTGTTCTCCGCATATGCTTCATGTTTTGCAGCTGAACTGAATACGTCTGAGAGCACTGGATTGTGGTGCGGGTCGTGGCTCAATCGCATGGGTGCTCCATGATGGGCCACATGGTCATCCACTACCCAACGCTTCCTGGGTGTGCACTTAGGCGCACCACAAGCTACATCCAGTGCAACTCGCACCTAACTCCATCCTCGCCTCCTCCGCACAGCTGCGTTCTGGTGTCGTGCGCAGTTCTGTACGTCCTACTACCAGCGTGCAAATCTCACCAGGACATACCTTCTGTCCATCTGCAAGCATTCTTGGATTGCATCTACGACCCCGCTTTTCTGTCTCCAGGAGGTAACACGCTGCCTTACTCGAGTAATGTGGGCGGGTCATCACTGGATTAACGTCCACAAGCTGTGTGCTCCTCCCTCCTATGGTGGTGCTGGCCTACCTGATGTCCCGCTGTGCTACAAAGCATGCCGAGTGATCAACTTCATTCACCTTTTCACGGCTCCAGTGGCTTCCGCAGTTCAGGTACGTGACGTTTTGCCTCCTTTGCGTAACCCACATTTTTCCTTTCTTTCTTTAGTTCTCCTGGATTGCTGTCCTTTCCCCCCCCTCCAAACTCCCACCTGCATATTCTGAAGCCCTCACTCACCTTCGCTCTCTCCCCCTCATTCGCTCCCCTCCCTCTTCAGCTCTAGAGCTTCTTTCTGAACCCCTCTTCTTCATCTCCCTTATTCATCCCCCCATCTCCCCTGCTTTTCATTCCCCTCTTGGCTCCGAGCAGGTGTAGTAACCGTACAAGACCTCACTAACTCGGATCTATCCTGGCGCCCTTTCTGTGGCCTCACCTTTGCTATTCTCTCGTCCCCATCCGCCCATTTGGTCTATGACTCCCTGCTAACTGCACTTCTTTCGCTTTTCCCTGATCTTGTCTCCCCCAACGGTCTCGTCTCTGTCTTTTCTGCCCCTCTTCCGCTGCCGTTTTTCCTCCGACTCTCAGACTCGGTTCTTCCTCTCTCCTCTCTGTCCTCTAAATCTCTTTATCGTTTTCTAGTGCACCTTGCCACCCCTTCACCGCTTTCTATTCTCGAGGTTCCCCCTGCGTCTCTTCCTCTTGTCTGGGCAGCTGTCCGCTCACCCTTATCCGCCCCTCTTGAAATTAATACCCACTGGCTCTTTTTGCATAATCGCCTCCCTGTTCCGTATTTTCTCTTTTGCATGTCCCTTCTCTCCTCCCCCTCTGCTCTTTCTGCGCACAGGAGGCAGACGTTTCTCGCGTCTACCTTTACTGTCCCATCCTGATGCCTCTCCTCGACCAGGCTTTCCGGATTGCCAGTCGCTCTTGTTCTCAAGATCTTCCGTTCACTGCCTACAGATATCTTCTTCTGCGGGCTCATCCACCTACGCCTCTTCCGTCAGTATGTGCCTATCTTTTCGTGCTGGTTAAACACGTTATTTACGTATACCTTCAACAACTCCGCAGCGTTTCCTCGCCGGTCTCTTTACACCAGGCCAGCACAGCACTTTTGTGCCATTTTCGAGATCGATTGCTTTCTCGACTCCGCCTGGAGTACCAGTCGGTATCTTCCAGTCGTCGAGAAGCCACCTTCTATGCTACCTGGGCGCCGGTCGCTCCATGGTTTGCGGTTGATTCTGGACTGCTACACCTGTCAGTACTCTAGGACATTCTACACCTCCTTTGCTTAGTTTCGTGGCACCCTGGTGCCCCTCCTGCACTCTACGACTCGTCTCCATGTATATCATGTGATCGTGCTACAGCCTGTGCTGTAATACCCAAGTTTTTGTTTTCTTGCTTTCAGTGTGCATATCATTGTGATCTTATCATTTGAATTGTTGTTCTTCGTGTCGTACTATGCTTTACCATATTTACATTGTTATCAGTGTGCCCTCTTATTCCGTGACCTCCCGTCACTTTTATGTACTTGGGGCTGTACCCTGGTCACCTTAAGTGCTTTCTGTCTATGCACCTAGTGTATTACACCGTTTTCCTGTAGTGTGTTTTACTTTGAGATGTCATGTGGTGTACGTCTCTATCTCTCATTTGTTATATTTGCCGCACTCACACACCTTCTTAGTGTTTAGCCATTTTCATTGCACCTGTTTGATTTTTGTACTGTTCTATACTTCCACATTGTGTACATACTATTTTCGTGCTTTCACATTGTGTTAATGCTTTGATCGTGCACGTACAAATTTATGATAAATTCTGTCATCTGTCAGAACCCATGGCTTGTTCTGTGCTTTCACTTTATGCATATACTCATAACATCCCTGAGTGCACTCATGGTTTATCGTGTGATTTTTACTGTACTTGTAACATTTCTTGCGCTGTATCGTGTCTTCACATTGTGTACTTTATTTGGTCACCCCTGTGTATAATATGTTCATCATGTCTTGTTAATGTACCAGTTACATCTATTGCGTCGTACAGTGCTTTCATTTAGCGTTAATTCCTCTTGCCATCCCAGTGTGCATTCCTAGTTTTGCTCTGGGATCTTACTGTTCCTTCTGCATTTTTTTCGTGCAATCCACGCTACCGTTGAATTGTGAATGCTAATGTCATCTCAGTGTATTTCCATGCTTACTCGTGTACACAAATTACCTTCACCCCGCCTGTATTATGTTGCTTTGTTGCCCTCGTTAAATAACTTGCACAATTGTGCACGCTGTGTTTTTATCTCATGTATGTAATGTTTTACCTTCACGGCGGTGTTTGTGCTGTTCTTTTTCTAATTGTGTACTATTGTTTCGCCTGTGTTATCCTGTAAATCATGCCCAGCCAATGTCATGTGACACGATGAGTTTCTCTCTGTCACTTCTGCAATTTTTATGCAATAAGCTTTGCTTGCAGCATTTGTTATTCATCCCCATTGTCATTGCAGTGTATATACCATCATGTTTTAACAGAGTTTGTATTATTTCCCAGCGAGACGCCCAAAGCTGTACGTCTCCCTCTTATGTTTTCTTATGATGAATAATAATAAAGCGATTTTGAAACCTTGCTTTATGGTTCGGTGCATTATCCTGCTGGTACCAACAAGGCCCGGTTCCACAGTATTGCCACAGCGTTAGTAGGGCATAATTGTCCAAAATATCGAGGTAGACGGGCTGGTAAACAGGTTTTCCCACGATAACTAATCGGCCGGGACCATACCACGAAAAACACCCCCACACGAGTACACTGTCAGCTCCGAACTTCACCGTAGGAACACTACACTATCGTAAATAGCGTTCCCCGGCTGCCGCCATACCCACACACGGCCATCAGACTGATGAATCGTGTATAGGGATTCATCAGTCCATAGGACTCGTTTCCATTGATCTACGGTCCACGATAAATGTTCTTTACACAATGCTAAGCGACGAGTAGCATTCCGAGTGGAGAAGAAAGGCTTATGAGCAGCCGCACGACCACCGTAACCCATGGAATGGTACGTGTACATAGCAAGGTTCCAGGATTTTTACTCACCTGTACACTGGGGTTTTGGGCAGTAATCCGTCGATTAGCTGTAACAACTCTTCTGAGGCTTCGACGTCTTGTATCACTGACTTTCTTTGGTCTGCCGGTACGTTTTGCTGCTTCAGCCACGCCATGTGTCTTCCACTTATTCAGTACATCCAAAACAGTTAGCTTGTGTATGTTTAAACGCCTCTCGGTTTCTCTTATGGACAACACACTAATATAACACCCAACAATATTTCCTTTCTCAAAGTCAGTTCAGCGACATTTTCACTCAACCTCACAGTGCGATGTGATCGCGGTCAGCTGCAGGCTTGGTTTTATACCGTTTGCAGCTGGACCGCGCATCTTAGCAACGCAGCGGATCCGTTCATTTGCTTTTGAAGGGGTGTCTGGCAACTTTTGTCAATATAGTGTATATATATTATTATGTATAATTAAATTTCAAATTTATAGTTCAAAGCCGATTTGTGCGCGTCTGGCCCAGATTGGGTCCCATTATGTAACGTCCGGGTCCAAAATTTTTGACCCGTTTGCAACTCTGGTTAAGACTTCTTGAGCACAAACGTGATGTGAAACAAGGCAGTAACCACAACTTCAGCAAGACATGTTAAGATCCACGCTGGTATCCCTGACTGAGGTCAAATCAAGAAGACAGCTCCATTTACAACGCGAGAATCACGGGTTGAGATTCTTACCAACCCGAAGGTTTTCAAACTTTCTATCGACATTCCTACTATTTGGTGCGCGCTTTTGGGGTTTCCGCGCTCTTAAATCTAGAACTGACGTAGGCTGTGCAAGATTTAATGTAAGCATTCATCGCATTTTGTATTGGTCAAGTTTTGAATTTCTAATTAGAACTGCTTCTCATTTACTTCCGACTGAGCTACTGCTTGATTAAGCCACTCGTCTGGTGTGTGAAAGCTTGCATTGTGTTTTTATATATAGTATTTACGCCAATAAACGGATTTTAAATATATTACAGTGAAAAAATGACTTTAAAAAATTTGCATAAAAAAAACAGAACACAAAAACAAAAAGGTCAGAGTTATACATTACACTTTTTGAAATCAGAAAACAAGAAACATTAACTCACACGAGTAGAACTTCGGTTATATGTTTTTTTCGAGGATAGTGTGTGACGTATATTCTAAATTAACTTTCATTTTTAGTTCCTTTTCCTGTGTGAATTTGAGTTTGTTCTCCTTATACTTTCCAAACTTAACGTGACGTGATATCTTCTCTCTCACAAGAATGAGGTTGGCAACACATTTGAGGTCAGAGAGAAAGTGACGTATGAATGTGATAAGCACGTTAGATAAAAAGGATGAGACAGCAGTTGCTTGGGGTATATGTCTATTTGTAGACGTTCGATAACTAAGATAAATGTGAAGTTTACCTGCTGTGTTATATGTTGGATCTACTGAAAGAGTGCTGAACCAATAAAAGATTATGTTTCGTCTGGCCGTAAAAGCTTAATTAGGAAATATTGCATCGTATTCTTATTTAGTTCAACATTCCTTGGTCATGGTTTTAGACATAGTGTAACATCAACCTTGCGCACGAAAAAGACATTCCGACAATTCTTATACGCCGATTAATTTCCTCATCAACGTGATCCTTGCTTGATGCCTCTTATCCAAGGTAAACGTGATCCTTGCTTGAAACCTCTTATCCAAGGTAAACGTGATCCTTGCTTGATGCCTCTTATCCAAGGTAAACGTGATCCTTGCTTGATACCTCTTATCCAAGGTAAACGTGATCCTTGCTTGATGCCTCTTATCCAAGGTAAACGTGATCCTTGCTTGATACCTCTTATCCAAGGTAAACGTGATCCTTGCTTGATGCCTCTTATCCAAGGTAAACGTGATCCTTGCTTGATGCCTCTTATCCAAGGTAAACGTGATCCTTGCTTGATACCTCTTATCCAAGGTAAACGTGATCCTTGCTTGATGCCTCTTATCCAAGGTAAACGTGATCCTTGCTTGATACCTCTTATCCAAGGTAAATGTACCTATCAGTTACCTCGAGCTTTTCTCCATCAATTGCAACATCTTCATTTCTTGAAAAAGCATTGTACATCAATTTTGCCTTCTGAAATTTAATTTTAATCCCAATTCTTTACTCTTGTTAGCAAGTTCTTGGATCTAAACCTGCAGCTCTGTAAGGGCTTTACAGAGTGAATTTTTAATAGAATGAATATATAGAGTGAATTTTTGGGAATTAATAAAATTTAAAGAAAACAATTTTAGAAAATACAAAATTTAATTCTAATTGAAGTTCAGAATTGAAAACCAAAAATATATAAAACAAAAAAAAACAGGTTGCCATCGTCAGGAGAGCATCAACCTGCGGGAGTGGCCTTTCTAGTACATACATAGTTTTGCATCTCGTCATCTCACACACTTTTATGGCTTGCTAGGATGTTATTTAACCCCCGACCACTTCTTTTACGATTCAATATATATTTGTGTTCTTGCTGATCGTCAGTCTAGTGTTTAATTTTCCTTCGTGGCGTTGACCTCTTTGGTCTGCCGGTAAGTCTTTTTTACATTTGTTTACATTATTGCTTTATGACCTCTTAGGTCTGGTTTGTGTCCAGTCTTGTGGCCTAGGGAGCATGACCAACCGACATTTTTGGTTCTCTTTGTCGTTTGTTGGTACTAGAAAGGCCACACCCGCAGGTTGATGCTCTCCTGACGATGGCAACCTGTTTTTTTTTTTTTTTATATATTTTTGGTTTTCAATTCTGAACTTCAATTAGAATTAATTTTGTATTTTCTAAAATTGTTTTCTTTAAATTTTATTAATTCTTCAAAATTCACTCTATGTATGCTGTTACATGAGGTACAGCTGCCTTTGGTGCTTCTCATGGTACTAGCTTTATTTCTTTCGTTCTGTTTTTTACACAAGATGTTTTAATTTAGATATCTATTCTTATTTTGCAAATTTGATTTCATACATATATATATGACGAAAACTGTGTGTTTGTGACAATATCTGATTTTTGTAATTTAAATCTTTCGGAGATGAAAGGAAGAGAAAATAAGGGAAAGAAACCACCGAGTTAAACCGAGTGGATAAAATGCCTCAAAATGATGAGTTCATGAGATAGTATCATCATATGGAAAAGCTTTTGAAGTCCCCTTGGGAAAACCTTCAGCAAGATAAAACTTGGGGGGAATTTTAAATCACATAAATTGTGATTTCTTCCAATTTATCATTGTGCCATTCATTTATTGCAAGAAGGGCGATGTGGGTGAGTTGGCACAAGATATCTAAAACCATTCTTCATAACTGAGATTTCTAAGGCTTCGGGAAAAAAACATAAAAAAAAATGACAACAAATAAAGAATGAAACCGGAGAATGGGTCAGAGTGAACTGCTATGATTCCGTATTCACGAAGAGATATCTACCTGGGGTATCATCAAGCTCTCCATCACTAAGCACATGGCAGAAGATGGAGATCTTTTTTTTTTCTTCCCATCTCCCTTCTTTTCCAGCTGGTCTTTTTCTTTTCATCTCGACGTCAGACAGGGGATTGGGGAATGTATCGGAGAACCATAACGTCTGTCTTGCAGGTTTCTAAAAGGCCTCTTGAAATATGACTACATTAGCACCGTAGCTTAGCAAAGAAAATGTTCAGAATGAAAAGACGGCAACGCTACAGATCTTCCTTCCCAATTTTTTTTTCTCACGATCAGGAATGATTATTTTCCTAAAATAAAAACAAAAGATAACGCTCTTTCCTAATCAAAATCAAAATTCCGAAACTGCACATTTCAAAGAATTATTTTTATCGCTTAAAAGCAACCAGAAAACTAAATGCTTTCTCATGTAACGAAATACAGTAAGGGACAGTATAACGCGGTCGTCAAGGAGCCTTCCGTTACCGACCGCGCTATACAGGGGTCTGTCAAAATAATGAAAGTACCTACTGTTTGTGGAGGACTTTTATTTATTACGCTGTTGGCCTACCTCGGGCTTTCAGAACAGAAGCAATTCGACTTGGAATAGACTTGCACAAGTTATATACATACGATAATCGAATATGGGACGACTATTATTCTTGTACAATATGTCCCAACAGTAACAGTTATTCTGGAGGTGGAAAGTGTTCAATAATATTAACGTCTGGCGATTATGGTGGCCACTGTACCTCATGCTCAGCAAACCACAACTTGACACGTTTCGCACAATACATTATCTGCTAGAAACCATCGACGGTCATTAGGAAAGCAATGCCTTCAACTTTGGATGCAAGTGGCACCCGAAAATGGATTCGTACGTTACAGGTGTGGCATAACCTTGCAGAATAACCATTGGCCTTAACCATAGCCATGATATGGCACCCCACAGCATCAGGGATCCACCTCCGTGTTGCAGATGTGACACGACCCTGCAGAATAAGCAGTGGCCCTAAGGAAAGCCATGATATGGCACACCACGGCAACAGGGATCCACCTCTGTGTTGCAGATGTGACAGGACCCTACAGAATAACCAATGGCACTAAGGAATGTCATGATACGGCACCCCACAGCAACAGGGATCCACCTCCATTTTGCAGATGTGCCACGACCCTGCAGAATAAGAAGTGGCCCTAAGGAAAGCCATGATATGGCACACCACGGCAACAGGGATCCACCTCCGTATTGGAGATGTGACACGACCCTGCAGAATAACCAATGGCCCTTAGGAATGCATGATACGGCACCCCACCGCATCAGGGATACATCTCCATGTTAAAGATGTGACACGACCCTGCAGAATAACCAGTGGCACTCAGGAATGTCATGATACGGCACCCCACAGCAACATGGATCCACCTCCGTGTTGCAGATATGACACGACACTGCAGAATAAGCAGTAACCCTAAGGAAAGCCATGATATGGCACCTCACAGCATCGGGATCCACCTCTGTGTGGCAGATGGGACACGACACTACAGAATAACCAATGGCACTAAGGAATGTCATGATACGGCACCCCACAGCATCAGGGATCCACCTTCATGTTGCAGATGGGACACGACTCTGCAGAATAAGCAGTGGCCCTAAGGAATGTCATGATACGGCGCCCCACAGCAACAGGGATCCACCTCCGTGTTGCAGATGTGACACGATCCTGCAGAATAGGCAGTAGCCCTAAGGAAAGCCATGATATTGCACCCCACAATATGGTTCCGTGGAGTTAGCAGACGTGCTGTTTGCGGTCAGGTATGAAATCGTGGCATTAGCAGACGGTTATGCGATGAGTAAGAAACAACCACACCTTCCAAGAATTACTTTCCCTTTTCAGCATTCACATGTCTACAGATTCCCCACTTGACCAATAGGAAGTGAGAAGATTTCTTGACTATTTCGTTGAGAAGTTGGATGGACAACACAAATGCGTCTATCAAAATGTGGAGTGTTTATAGACAGAGACACGACGAATAACGGCATAGAGGTTTGGAATTCAAAATTAAATAAGATTGTAATCCAAAAACAACCGAATGTTCAATTGCTAGCGAACATTTTAAAGCAAGAATCAATGAGTATTCCACACAGTTTAAAAGCAAGAATTGGAACACGTAGGAGAAAAAAGAAGAAAAATGCACTCAGCTGGACAGAAGAATCAAAAATATTATTACGGAGTTCGAGGGCTCAAATGACCTGGGAAATGCATGACAGCCTTAAGCTACATTATTAAAATGCATTAGAAATATGTTTTTTAATTTTTTTTAAGAAGTGCGTGTTTTTTACTCATGCCATAACCGTACCGTCACCTAATGCCACCATTTCCTACCAGCCCGCAAACGCCACGACACCCACAACATCTGGGATCCACCTCCGTCCTATACAGTTGGAACCAAACAGTTTAGGGGTGGTACACTTCTGCAAACCGTACACCTACCAATGGGTGGGAAACAATGTGAAACATGATTCATCAGACCAGATGACTCGATGCCCGTCTTTAGCATTCCGATTTTAATGTGCTTTGCACCACCTTACAAGTTTTGTTGTATTGATGTTGATATAATAGAGGTATGCAAAATTTTTCTGCCACCCCCGCTAGTGAGCGCTGTGAGGGTCTAACCATCCTGCGACCCGTGCTGTCAGTTCGTACATGAAGCCAAACATGGCGGCCGATAAAGTTCATTTGCGGCACTGTTTGCTATTCATGTTTAATTTAGGGTAACGTGTGAGCGAAGCATACGGTTCAATATGTCAGGCGTATGGCGAAAGGGTTATGGGGGAGCAGACGTGTCGAGAATGGTTTGCCAGATTTTAGAAAGGTGATCAAAGCTTGGAAGACAAGCCACGTGCAGTTAGACCGCAGGAACTCGCAGACGAGGAGCTGGAGTTGATGCTGAAAGAGGATGCCTCACAGTCGACCACACAGCTGACGAAACGTTTGAAAGTGGCTCAATCGACGGTGGTACGGCATCTAAAGACCTTTGGGGAAGATCCAGAAGATTAGTAAATCGGTTCCGCATACTTTAACGGAGCGTAATATTGGTCAACAATTGGGCATCTTCATGTCTTTGCTGAAGAGGTTTTAAGAGAAGAATTTCTTGTGGAAAGTTGTCACCAGGGATGAAAAATGAGTTAATTGCGACAAGCCCATACGTAAGTGATCCATGGGTCGACCCAGGCCAACCATCAACATCCACTGCAAAACAGGATGTCCACGGGGGAAAAGGTGCTGTGTGTGTGTGTGGTGGGATATGCCTGGAGTGATGTACTTTGAACTGTTGAAACCGGGTGGACAATCATTGCACAACGATATAGCGATCAGTTGATGAAACTGAAAGCAGCAATCGAGTAAAAACGCCCATGGACAGTTATAGGACACCGTCCAGTCACACTGGTACACGATAATGCCAGACCACATGTCGGTGTCATCACGAAATCAACCCTTGAACAGTTACACTGGGAGGTTTTACCACACCCGGGTTACTCCCCGGTCATTACACCCTCAGACTTTCATCTGTTTCTCTCTGTGCAACATGCTCTAGCCCAACAGCGGTTTACCACATTTCCAGAGGTGGATAATTTCGTCACTGCGTTCTTCAGTTCAAAACCCGAATCCTATCACAGGGGCATTCATTTGTCGCCTGAAAAATGGCAAAAGGTCATTGATGCTAACGGCCAATATTTCGTTGAATAAATGTGTACTGGTTTCCTGATTGTTCCTGTCTCCTTAAAACTATGGAAACTTTTGCATACCCCTTATAAATCAGAGGTTTGCGGATTGCAGCACGGCCGTAAATACCAACACGACGGAGTTCCCGGCGAACTGTTACGACGGAAACCGTATCATTCCGACCGGTGTTCAACTCTGCTACAATTTGCAGTGCCGTGGTTTTGTGTTTCTGTTGTACAGTCGGTGCCAGTGTTTGCACGTTTGGTGGCAACGCCGTGTCCTTTTTGATAGGTAGTAATGATGATCTTCAATACAGTACTAGTTACTGAAGTTCCTGCAAATCGCGCACTAATGAGCATGCCTTTTTTGAGGTCACTGATATCTGACATTATCATCAATTACTACGCAACCACTGTTTCACCTGCGACTGTGCCACTGGTACGTGATAACTGATATTGTATTTTTTCTTTTTTGATTGAAGGTTTAACGACCACCGTTAGCAACTCAGTGGGCTATAATCAGTCATCCGTCCCTAATTTAGGGCCACTGGTTCCACGGAAGGGAGAGAACCAGTGCCGTAAGACAAACACAACATCCATGCCTCACCGCGATTCGAACCCAGACCCATCTCGGATGAATGATCAGAGGCCATCGCTCAGACCACTCAGCCACCGAGACGGCACATTGTATTGCACCTTTGTATCATTGTATTGCACCTATGCACCTATGTATAAATATAAAGCTTCGTGTAAAGAACGTCAACTATCGTTGAGATAACGCAAAACAGGCGACAGCCTAGCCCCCACAAGCTGGGAGCTTTTGTGCTCTGCCGGAAAGCAAACATTCAGGAGCTAAAGGTGTTAGGGGGCTTTTCTTTTATCCACGATTGTTTCCTTCGACCTGATGACTATTTTCTTAGAGCAGTTCTGTTGTTGTTGTCGTCGTTTTCTGATATCCCGCCCGTCCATTATTTTGATGAAACAAATATGCAATAACAATTAATATTACTATTTAAATTAAATTTTAGCAGATATTATAGTTAGGCCTAAGAATCCGTCTAAAATGCAGACAATCCGTAGCATTTGGCATTTCTGAAAATGTTTCGGAAAAACTAAAGAGCAAACAAAATCCCGATTGGCGCAAGAAAACTAACATATCCATTTGCGAAGTTATTATGCTACCGAGAAGGTAGCAATCACATACTGTTTTTTGCTCGGCTGACAGTTTTTTTGCCAGAATTGAAGTCAACGAAACAACACAAACACGCATGCGCAGTCTTCTCCGGCATCACAGCCTGTACGTTGATTTCTGTGCACTGCATCTTGTATCTTAGGATATGTCGGCTCTTGTTACGTCTTGCCCAGCCTTAACTTCTTCTCAGTTAGATATTCTTTGTCTCTATGTACCTCGCATCGCGAGTGACGTCGTCCTTTTGATTTGCATAGGGGGCATTGTGTGTAGTTCCTTTGCAGTCGGTGTTTCCATAATTTTAATAAACTCCTGTAAAAGAAGTACTGGCCTTTATTCATTTATCTTATTTTACAGCAATTATTCACAGCAAGTATGATAATACTCATAAAACCATGCTATCTAAATTTTAAAAACCTCCTAAATTTTGAGATTTAAGAAATGCAGTATGTGCACAACAAAATGGTTCCACTCCTTCGAAATTCTTAAAAACGTGTTAAAAATTTTCTTCCGCAGAATTCCAAAAATTTGAGAAAGATATAATGTTTCACAAAAATTTATAATCTTCATTTGCTTAGATGGAGATTTTTTTAAAGGAAAAATAATTGCTTTATTGGAAACAAACTGGAAATATTTAATTTGCCGAAAGTTTTGTTACCGCTGTTATGATGTAATTGCAGTTTTCAATTTTTCGTGCTTCCTGGTTTAAAAATATCAAGCTCCTCTAGCTTTGCGATCATTTTTATTGGATGTCTTTTTCTTATTAATATTTATATTATGTCTTAATCGGTTTGTCCATGATATATGGCATTTACTTATCAACGTCTAACCACTTGTCTATAAAATTAGCGGTTAGCTCACGTTCTCCAAGAAATTCCCTTTGCTGACAATGAGTGCCCTCTGAAATCAAGTATATAGTGCAGCACGTTTCGCTTCTGCTTGGCGATCTGCTACAGGTTTCTAGCTTGTCATCCGAGCTGGCTCTTCGTTAAAGTCTCGATTTAGGCATCATCGGTGGTATGTTTGTCTTATCCAGCCGGCTTTCTCCATTTTCTAGAACTCGTGGCCTTTTAAAACCAAGGACGGGAGGCTTGCTTATAAAGCTTAAAGTTTCCAAAAATAGAGTTTCCTCCGAAAAGAGGTTCTACCGATATACGAGGGGTGATCCAAAATTAAGATGAATGGAAAAGCCCTTGCTGCGGAAGCAAAGGAGAGGTGTCTGATATAAGCGGTCATTAACTCTCAACCCAACCTCGGCTCGTTTCCCTTGGCCAGAAACCGGTTTGCTAGCAAATGCCAGTAGGCCTCCAGACAGCAAGAGTGTAAACGGGTGTTTTTCGTTTGTTCAACACAATCGGGATGTCGAAGTTCGATGCGCAAATGTGAAATTATGTTTCTACCTTGGATCAGTGGCGTACCCATAAATTAATTTGGGGGGGGGTGCATATCGTCACCGCAATGCCAAAACCACGAATGCGAAATTTTGTAGTTTGAATTATCACTATTTAAAAATTCAATTTGATCAAAGAATCACTTTTGCAATTACATCAGACTGTTTAAGCACTGTGTGCAACATTTACATCAAGTTGCATCTGTATTATGCATCAGTGAATAACATTTTATATGATGTCAAGCCAACAATCGAAAAATTTTCACATTCTTGGTTTTATTACTGAAGCTACGATATGAGTCCTTCCTGAAGTGATGAAAAAAATGTGCAATGGGAATTTTTATTTTTTCTCAAATGCTATTCATTACAGATTAATGTTGATGCTACGTTTTTGTTTTCCTGCAAAGGTATGTTGAAGATAAAAGACACACCCTGGTGCCGCAGTGGTCTAAGCGCTGGCTTATAACCGTTCGTTCGAGAAGTGTTCGGGTTCGAATCCCGGTGAGGCATGGATGTTGTGTTTATGGCACTAGCTCTCTTCCTTCCCTGGAACCAGTGGTCCTAACTTAGGGACAAGCGACTGCTTATAGTCCATTGAGTTGCTCACGGTGGTCGTTAAACCTTCAATCAAAAAAATAAAATAAAAGGCTGACCCCATTCCACCTCCAGGCCCCATCCCCCGCCATTCATCAGCCTGACACCCTGACCACTACAACATTAGTTTGCTCTCTTTTTTCTTTGGTGGCATACCAGTGAGAAATACGCACGGGGAGGGAGGAATAGGCATTGACAATAGGCCTATGTGACCTCGTCTGACCGTTCCAAATAAAGAAGTAACTAATGGCTATTTAAGGAGGACCAGAATGGTGACACTAGCAAAATAACGTTACTGACAATTTTTATCAATTTTTAAAACTAGACAAAATTATTTTCGGCGGGTGCATATGGCCCTTTGCACCCCCTATAGGTACGCCATTGCCTTGGATATCTCTGAAAGAAACGTATGAAAAACTGACAATTGTTTATGATGAAAGTGCTGTGACCGAAGAGACAGTGTTTAAGTAAATTTCCAGGTTTAAATATGGAGTTCCTTACATCAAAGATGAATCTCGTGGTGGAAAGACCATCAGCGGCGGTAACCGACGCCAACATCATGGAAATGCGCGCTATCATCAGAGAAGACCGACGCCTCAACATTAGAGAAACTGCAGCGCAGACTGGTCTGTTTTTCGGATCTATTCAGGCCATCCTCACTGACCAATTGAGCAGGAAACATGTCAGGGCCAAGTTCAATCTTCGTCTTGGTGGCTCTGCTGTTAATGCTGCACGTTACTTGGAAATCCTGAAACACTTGATAACTGTAGTCCGTCGAAAAAGGCCAGAGAAGACCAGTGGATGGGTGCTTCACCCCGATAACGCGCCAAGTCACACTTTTCTGCCGCTCATTTAATTCTTGGCTGCAAAATCCATTCCGGTGCTCCCTTACTTCCCTTATTCACCGGCCTTAGCACCCAGTGACGTTTGGCTGTTTCCGAAAATTAAGTGAGTTATACGAAGATATAAAAAGGTATTGTAAGCAGAGTCTTAAAAGACATTCCGAAACAGGATTTTAAGGGTGTTTCCAACAATGGCAGAACCGCTGGAATAAATGCGTCTGTGCCGAAGTGAATTATTTGAAGGGGGTTAATTTTGTGTCACTCAATTTCTGTCTTCTGTAAAAACATTCACTTTATTATTTTTTTATCGCACCTTGTTATCCTACTTTTTTCACTAGCTCCGTATTCATTCTTTTGTGATAGGTTTCTGTGATAAACCAACATTACTGGCCATTCTTTCCAAAGTCAATGTTTTCTTAAAAATTCAAGAACATTTTTCGGGGAAACAAACGTCAGGTGCAGTTCATATATCTGCAATTTCCGTAAACTTTTCAGGAAGATAAAATTTTAACTTTAATCTTCTCGACTTTAGAAACGAGAGCCTGCGAGGGAATGTTCAGCGCAGTCATCTAAAACAAGTAATATCGACTTCTTTTCATACACACACAAACATTTATCTGTTAAATGCGTGGAGAGAAGGAAATAAAACTTTCATTGAACCATTCCAGGAATAAATTGTCCTACCATTCAAGATTTTGGAAAGCTGTTTTATTCGGCAGTTGATTTAAACTGACATGTTAGAACAGCGCGTGCCTTTACTTTTTTTCAGCGCATAATGTGAGCTGCGTGCCGGTCTTATTCAGAGTAAAAATGTGACTCGCTCTTTTCTTACTTTAAGCCAACATTGTTTATCTCTGATTTCATATTGAGGGTATCGCTGAAAGTGTTTTATAGAACAGCGCAGTTTTTTCACAGTTTTAAACTTGCTCGCTGCAATATCCGTTCTTTTTAATAATCTTCTGTAGAAGGAATTTCTCAGAGCTTTCAGAATCACACCATTATGTTTCGCCCATACCTTGACGCTTTCTCCAGTCCCATACACACCAACTAATATCTTCATAATCTCCCTCCAGTTTTAAATAGTGAAAACAAAACCCCACTGCATTTTAAGGGCTCTCCTAAAAGTAAGTAATCCTGAACTCATTTTATTGAACAAATCATGTGTGTGCAAAAATCACTCATAGCTTCATTTTTAAAGTCCAATTTTATATTTCTCTAAGTACCCTCAGTGATAGAAAAATTTCCCCTAAAACTGTGTGATGTAAGGTTTCTTGCCCTCACTCTTTTAGCCACTCCGCAGTTTGAGAGGTCCAAGCCGCTGATTTTGACAATTCATCTGATATAGGTATGGTGACTATACGTCCCGAATTTCAGAGGTCTGTACCGAAAAAATAATAAAAAATCCCTAATTTCACCCTGATTTAATTATTCACATATAAGGCGCGATCAAAAGAAGCCCGTTCGAGTGGCTTTATTAAGACGAACGAAACGGTACTTCAGCCTGTGTGGAAGAATTAACAAGTTAGTAAAATCATGCAATGCATTGATCATAATACGCTTTCCAACATACCAGAAATCATTACTCAAGTTATGAAGATAATGGCTGTGGAATAAATCTCGGTCCTGTGCCCTGACCTTTGATCCCATTTTCATTATATTTAACAGAACCGGTTCAGTATACCTCCGAAATAACATCATAAAGTTTTGTGGCAATCAAAGCATTTTACGTAAGTTATGATGCATAAGGGAAATGGAATGGATCCCGCTCCTATGCCGTGACCTTTGATCTCATTTCGTCCATTTTAAATAGGGTTCGTCCCCAGGGGTCCCCCACCACATACTAAAATTTCATCGAAATCGAACCATTTTTACGCGAGTTATCGTACGGACAGACCGACGGGCAAAGCTGGAGCATATACGCTTCTTCAACCTACGATTGGAAAGCGTAAAAAAAAGCAATAATCACCGCTCGTTGATCGACCTTGGACGGATAAGAAAGCAATAAATCACCGCTCGTTGATCGACCTCGGACGGATAAGAAAGCAATAAATCACCGCTCGTTGATCGACCTCGGACGGATAAGAAAGCAATAAATCACCGCTCGTTGATCGACCTCGGACGGATAAGAAAGCAATAAATCCCCGCTCGTTGATCGACCTCGGACGGATAAGAAAGCAATAAATCACCGCTCGTTGATCGACCTCGGACGGATAAGAAAGCAATAAATCACCGCTCGTTGATCGACCTCGGACGGATAAGAAAGCAATAAATCACCGCTCGTTGATCGACCTCGGACAGATAAGAAAGCAATAAATCACCGCTCGTTGATCGACCTCGGACGGATAAGAAAGCAATAAATCACCGCTCGTTGATCGACCTCGGACGGATAAGAAAGCAATAAATCACCGCTCGTTGATCGACCTCGGACGGATAAGAAAGCAATAAATCACCGCTCATTGATCGACCTCGGACGGATAAGAAAGCAATAAATCACCGCTCGTTGATCGACCTCGGACGGATAAGAAAGCAATAAATCACCGCTCGTTGATCGACCTCGGACGGATAAGAAAGCAATAAATCACCGCTCGTTGATCGACCTAGGACGGATAAGAAAGCAATAAATCACCGCTCGTTGATCGACCTCGGACGGATAAGAAAGCAATAAATCACCGCTCGTTGATCGACCTCGGACGGATAAGAAAGCAATAAATCATCGCTCGTTGATCGACCTCGGACGGATAAGAAAGCAATAAATCACCGCTCGTTGATCGACCTTGGACGGACAAGAAAGCAATAAATCACCGCTCGTTGATCGACCTTGGACGGATAAGAAAGCAATAAATCACCGCTCGTGGATCGACCTCGGACGGATAAGAAAGCAATAAATCACCGCTCGTTGATCGACCTCGGACGGATAAGAAAGCAATAAATCACCGCTCGTTGATCGACCTCAGACGGATAAGAAAGCAATAAATCACCGCTCGTTGATCGACCTCAGACGGATAAGAAAGCAATAAATCACCGCTCGTTGATCGACCTCGGACGGATAAGAAAGCAATAAATCACCGCTCGTTGATCGACCTCGGACGGATAAGAAAGCAATAAATCACCGCTCGTTGATCGACCTCGGACGGATAAGAAAGCAATAAATCACCGCTCGTTGATCGACCTCGGACGGATAAAAAAGCAATAAATCACCGCTCGTTGATCGACCTCGGACGGATAAGAAAGCAATAAATCACCGCTCGTTGATCGACCTCGGACGGATAAGAAAGCAATAAATCACCGCTCGTTGATCGACCTCGGACGGATAAGAAAGCAATAAATCACCGCTCGTTGATCGACCTCGGACGGATAAGAAAGCAATAAATCACCGCTCGTTGATCGACCTCAGACGGATAAGAAAGCAATAAATCACCGCTCGTTGATCGACCTAGGACGGATAAGAAAGCAATAAATCACCGCTCGTTGATCGACCTCGGACGGATAAGAAAGCAATAAATCACCGCTAGTTGATCGACTTCGGACGGATAAGAAAGCAATAAATCATCGCTCGTTGATCGACCTCGGACGGATAAGAAAGCAATAAATCACCGCTCGTTGATCGACCTCAGACGGATAAGAAAGCAATAAATCACCGCTCGTTGATCGACCTTGGACGGACAAGAAAGCAATAAATCACCGCTCGTTGATCGACCTTGGACGGATAAGAAAGCAATAAATCACCGCTCGTTGATCGACCTCGGACGGATAAGAAAGCAATAAATCACCGCTCGTTGATCGACCTCGGACGGATAAGAAAGCAATAAATCATCGCTCGTTGGTCGACCTCGGACGGATAAGAAAGCAATAAATCATCGCTCGTTGATCGACCTCGGACGGATAAGAAAGCAATAAATCACCGCTCGTTGATCGACCTCGGACGGATAAGAAAGCAATAAATCACCGCTCGTTGATCGACCTCGGACGGATAAGAAAGCAATAAATCACCGCTCGTTGATCGACCTCAGACGGATAAGAAAGCAATAAATCACCGCTCGTTGATCGACCTTGAACGGACAAGAAAGCAATAAATCACCGCTCGTTGATCGACTCGGACGGACAAGAAAGCAATAAATCACCGCTCGTTGATCGACCTCGGACGGATAAGAAAGCAATAAATCACCGCTCGTTGATCGACCTTGGACGGATTCGCAATCGCGTCGGCCATGTTGTTAAGCTGTGTAGCACAAACCCAACGTGCGAGGAGAATGAACGCGTGCCCGGACCTGAATCAACAAGATATAACAGTTCCAAATTTGAAGATCATGTGGCATGTGAACATTTTTTGAATTCGATTAACATTCGTTTTGTCCTTTCCTGGGACCAATGCTTCAGTAGAAAAAGCATTTTCAATAGTTAATTTTTGGGGATCAGAGAAATCGTCAATGACAATCGAATGTGTTAAAACCTTGTTGATCATCCAACTGAATCAATCGGAATCTTGTATAGAAATGTATGAGAAAATAAAAAAGGACAAAGTGCTCATAAAGAAGTTATCTTCTACAGCTGTGACGAAATAATGAACGTCGTATTTTTGTTTCACACGTTTCTTTTAAGTAGTTTAACACCGCGGAACGCTCCTGCACAATATACATCTGTGAGGTATACCATCCAGCTAAATACTGTGAGTAATTTGAAAAAATATAAATTCTGCAATAGGGTGATTAATGGTCAGTCAATCCTCAATAGTGGACAGATATACCAATATTTACTCATGATAAAATGGATATTACATTATGATACATACATTGAATAACATATACACATTATAAAATCAATAAGCAGGGTACTGACACAGAATATACTACATCAATCCCAAAGGATATGGGAGGAAGACAAAATCGATGGTTGAGACGGCTAAATGTCACCACAACAAGATAAAGAGGCATTTCGAACTTAAAATCACTCCATATGTGCAGAAACACTATGACATAACTCAATGCATATTTTAGGCTATTTACTTTATTAATATTGTTCGTTAGTCGTCATGATAAATATTATTTAGTACTTCAAAATTCTAATCTAATTATTGGGTAACACTCACCCCTCAGTCAATCGTCCAATTCCTGCCATATCCTTTGGGATTGATGTAGATATTCTGTGTCAGTACCCTGCTTATTCATTTTATAATGCGTATATGTTATTCAAAGTATATATCATAACGTAATATACATTTTATCATGAGTAAATATTGGTATATGTATTCACTATTGAGGATTAACTGACCATTAATCACCCTATTGCGGAATTTATATTTTTTTCAAATTACTCACAGCATTTAGTTGGATGGTATACCTTGCAGATGTATTGTGCAGGAGTGTTCCGCCATGTTAAACTGCTTCAAACATTTCGTCACAGCTATAGTACGAATAACAACGTAATACAGCATTGTGAATTCTGTGATTCCTGAGCAAAACTTATAGAAGTTATCTTCGTCAGAGAAATACGATTTGTACACACCGTCAACGTCGACAACTACTTCAACGGCAAACGTAGAATAAAATGGAATGACCACTTTCTACAAACTTCAATGAAACTAACTGTTTTGTAAGTAATCATTTTGATTTAAACTATCCATGATTGTTATTTTTTTATTGTTCATTTTAGTAACAATAGATATAGTAACAAAAGTCAAGCGTGCTGTATTTCAACCCCTACCTCAAACCCTACACCGGCAGGACAGAAGGATGAGATATTTTCAACCATCTGGCATGACCCATTCATCTGTCCCGAATTCGGACTCAGGAAATATGGTCATCGTAGATAGGCCCAGGTTCAAGTCCCGGATGACGCATGAGTGAAGTGTCTAAGGCGCGGGCTCTCTTATTTCCCTGTAAATAACCGAATTCGGACTCAGGAAATATGGTCATCGTACATGCGCCCAGGTTCAAGTTATGGATGAAGCATGAGTGAAGTGTCTAATGCGCAGGCTCTCTTATTTCCCTGTAAATAACCGCCCTAAATTAGAGACTGGCGAGTGCTTATAGCAATAATGGTAGTCATTTAACGCCGAAACAAATGCCAAATAAGAAAGATGACACCGAATTTTTTCGGTTGCAATGAGCACGTTTTTTGAATCTGTTCTGCCGCGAATTAAATTTATCAAAGCTATTCAAACTCAACATAAACGGTTAGGAAAATAATCAACGGGTTTCTACAATAGGTAAAACATCCAGAAACAGAAACATCTGAGTTCCATCAGCAGCTGAAAAGCTTGTTACGAAGATTAACAAATGGCGCACAAAAAGTTTCTCACAGCCGAAGGAACACGTCAGAGACAAAAAGATTTTCAATTCAAACACTTAAAAGAAGAAATATATTCGGAGGACCGGAAAGTAATGTCTTTTGGGGGGGGGCTAAGTTTGGGGAGTATTTGTGAGGTGTTTATGTACGCTCAACGTAAAGTAAGTGTATGTTCAAGTGAATGAACTATTCGCCTTTAACTCATGTAGGTGTTTTTGTCTTCCAGATTTGCAGAACAAAATGAATAACATAAAACCCGAGGAGAGCCATGTTCGTCATTGTATGCTGTATGAATTTCACAAGGGAAACAATGCAGCCGTGGCCACCAATAATATTTGCGCTGTTTATACGAATGCGTTAAATGTCCGCAAGTGCCAGCTTTGGTTCTCCCAATTCCGGTCGGAGAATTTTGACCTCTCCGATGCCCTTCGTGCAGGAAGGTCCATGGAGCTGGACAATGACCTGCTGCGTGCAGCCGTTGAGGCAGATCCTCGTCAAACCATTCATGAGTTATCCCAACATCTTAATGCATCATGGTCTGCTGTTCAAGAGCAGCTGCAACAGATAGGGAAGATCTATAGACGAGGAGTTTGGGTCCCACACCAACTTTCACCTGACAACAAAGCCCAGAGTTCTACCATCTGAAACTTTCTGCTCGGCCGACAGCAAAAGGACCCATTTCTTCATCGAATTATCACTGGAGATGAAAAGTGGGTTCTTTACGTGAAGAGCAAACGCAAAAACCAGTGTCTTTCTTCAGTTTGAACACCAGTTCCTACGCCAAAACCAGGCCTTCACCCCAAAAAGGTTTTGCTCTGTGTTTCGTTGGCATAGCTCACTTTGAGTTCTTGGAACCCGGGCAGACCGTAACAGAAGACCACAATGTTCAACAATTGGACCGCTTGAAGCAAGTGCTTACTGTAAAACATCCAGCACTGGTCAACACAAAAGATGTCTCCCTCCAGCATGACAACGCGAAACCTCACACAGCGAGATGGACCGAGCAGACGATCAAAGATTTTGGCTGGGAAGTTCTGCCTCATCCCCCTTATTCCCCGGACATTGCACTATCTGATTACCATTTGTTCAGATCTCTGTTGCATTTTCTTAATGGGAAAGGATTCTACATTATTGATTATGTCAAAACGGAGCTCACGAACTTCTTTGCATCACAGCCAACGTCTTTTTATAAAGTCGGCATTGAAAGTTAGGTTTCACGATGGGGAAAGTGCGATCGATAATGATGGCGATTATATAATTGATTAAGAAATAAATTTCTTCTGTTGCAAACAGTGTTTTTCTTCTTTTTCAAAAACGACATTACTTTCCGGTCCCCCGATACGAGAAAAGAAAACATTATATAACTCTATGCCTTCTAGAGAAAGGATTTGGCATAATGGAAAAGTTGAAAATAGAGCGAAAAGTATTCTGCATGGAAAAAGCTATGCTAAGGAAAGAGAAGTTTTTTTTTCTTTTGATTGGAATTTTAACGACCACCGTGAGCAACTCAATGGGCTATAAGCAGTTGCCCGTCCCTAATTTAGGGCCACTGGTTCCAGGGAAGGGAGAGAGCCAGTGACGTAAGACAAACAACATCCATGCCTAACCGGGATACGAACCTGCACCCCTTACGGACGAATGATCAGAGGCCAGCGCCTTAGACCACTGCGCCACTGGGGCGGCAGAGAAGTTTTCAAATACGTCTCCCGAAAGCAGAAATAGCAAAAAAAAACGTTTTTCTCAAAAGATTTCTCGATGTAGCGATATCTATCCGCTGAAGAATTTCTTCAATCGAGTTTTTCAGGAACTCATATTTTGCTGCAAATACATCAGAAGCAGAAATAAGCACTTATGCTCCCTAGTAGCCAAACCATTATTTATCAAAAATTAGAAATTTTCAAAACATTTCCCATCACGACGTGTATCTGATGCAGGAAGAAATTTTCAAATCGGAGTTTTAGAAACAGAGATATCGGGGAAACGCAATTTACCTTTCGTCCTTTAGCGGAAAGTCTGAATTACTTGAGAATTGTGAAGTTATATAATAAACATTTCGCAGTGGAAACTATGTAACAAAGGAGGAATTTTTCAAACCGGTTTCTTAGAAGCAGAGATATCGACGAAAATATGATATACATCTACGCCAGCTGGCGACGAAACCATGCATTATTTTAAGAAGAAAATATTCCAAAAATGGTTCACCGACGCGAGTGGTATCGGTCCACGAACGAATTTTTTCAATCGAGATTTTAGAAGCTCAGGTTTTGCTGCAAATGCAACAGAAGCAGAAATTAACACTTACGCCCCGTGGTGGCCAAATCGTTTTTTACCAAAATTTAGAACTTATATGCAACAGATTGCCCATCAGAAGTTGTATCCGCTGCGGAAAGAATTTTTCAAATTGGAGTTATAGGAGCAGGGGTATCGGGGAAAACACAGTTTACTTTTACGCCCCCTAGCGGAAAATCTATGCGTAACTTATAAAAGTGACTGTACCTAAGATAGTCTTCGACACAAATGGTATCGAAGGGTAAAGGGATTTTTTTCAATCGGACGTTTAGAAGCAAATATATGAAATAAAATGTATTTTGAATTCGATATCATCTTTATTTACGCCCTCTAGCGGCAAAATTGTGCACCGTGAAAAAAAAACGAAATAAAGAATCATCATTCGCATATTTCTAACTTCGCAGTGCAAAAAGAATTTTTCAAATTGGACAACTAGTTGCAGGGATATGGTGTCCACAGACGGACGGAAGAACCGATAACATAAGCACTATTTTATTCACAAAAGACATGCTAAAAAAATCATCGTATACACGCCGAGAAAAAGGAGCAGTACTTAAGGCCTATTATGAAAGTAAAACCCTTTTGCAGGTAGTGGGATTCGAACACGCTTCTTGTTATTCCGGAGCGGCTTTTCTACCGACTGAAATCCGCCGGTAAGGCTTATCGCTGAAACTTGCCGTTTTGACATGTGTGTCACCACAGTGGTACGTGCTATTGCTAAAGAAAATATAGTTATACCGCTGACATGCGTTACGAAATATAATTTGCTCTGCAGGTGGAGCCAAACCGCCATCTGCCTGCAGTAAACGAGTTAATTATGACATGAAGGGACATCTTATGGTATATCAGAAAGCGCGCTCTAACAGATTTTCATTATAATCGGCTCTCACTGCACAGAGTGTCCGAAATGTATTCGGACTGATTTTTTTAAACGTTATTAATACCATCTATTGGCCACTGTAGAAATTATTTACTATCAAATTTCCTTAGCTTGGTGCCAGGCTTCAGTAGTATGCACAAAGCGGTTCTGCTGAAAAGTCGTGTTGAAATTCACTTCTTCACTGAGTCAAGTATACACACACATGCACAGCAGAGATGAGATTGGGATCGGTTTTCGAAGCCCGAATCCGTCAGAGCCCGAAATGTTTCGGCTCGAGCCCAACTTTTCCAAGTGCTGATGCTTTTTTCCCTTTTATCCGATTTTTACATGAAACAGGTGTGACGTACCTGCCAGCAGGACGCACACGGCAGATAGGAATCAGAATAAACGTCTGCGTAGCTCAGTTGGTAGAGCGACTTGTTCCGGAATAAGCGGCCTCGGGTTCGAATCCCGGCGTAGACCAAAAATGACGGAGAAATTTACTTCGTTATAATGGCGCCCGAACTATCCGGATGACCCGGCCGTTCGAAATCTCGCATTGTTGTGATGTTATTTCCTCACCGCGAGACAGGAAAAATCAGAGAATTCCTTCTCCAGCGCTTCGAAAAATAAAAATGTGTGATGTTGCATTCCACACAGCAGATTGACTGGGAGTTCTCAAGTGCACGTTCTACAGTGGATGGCTGCCTGCAACGATTCATGGTCACGGCTGATCCGTGGGCCATGCCCCCGGCCCTCTTTCGGTGGGGGAGAGATGTGACGTACCTGCCAGCAGGACGCACACGGCAGATAGGAATCAGAATAAACGTCTGCGTAGCTCAGTTGGTAGAGCGACTTGTTCCGGAATAAACGGCCTCGGGTTCGAATCCCGGCGTAGAACAAAAAATGACGGAGAAATTTACTTCGTTATTTCGTTATACAGGAAGGATCATGGAATATGATGCTCAGCATTTATACGTCTCATTAAGAACCATGGCTGGCACACACAGTATTTGTCATTTTCTTGTAGGACTTCCGTCCACAGCAACTTTGACAGATCAGTTTGTAGTGAGATTAGAGTACAGTAGATGGCGCCACCGATCGGTTTTCGGAGCCCGAAATGTTTCGGCCAGAGCCCAACTTTTCCAAGTGCTAATGCTTTTTTCCCTTTTATCCGATTTTTGCACGAAACAGGAAGGAGCATGAAATATGATGCTCAGCATTTATGCGTCTCATTAAGAAGGATGGCTGGCACACACAGTATTTGTCATTTTCTTGTAGGACTTCCGTCCACAGTGAGTAGAGTTTAGGTACCAGCCACCTACAGCGAGATCGCCTTTTGGGCAGGACACAGAAACGGAAGGAATGAGATCAAGTCTAGCGACTTTGACAGAACAGTTTGTAGTGAGATTAGAGTACAGTAGATAGCGCCCCCGTACAAGTACGATGCTGCACACAGGGGGGTGAGAGAATTTCAGGGGCGGCATAGGAAAGGATACCCATTTAACCAGTGGGTCCAGCCTGGGGGCCGTCACTTAACGTGCTCGTCCGATGCACGGCGGATATTCAGCGATTGTCAGTAAATCACACCATCTCTGAAAGATCAGCCCAGGTCCGAACCTGAGGACCTTGCATTGATAGTCTGACTCGCTAACCACTAGGCCATCCGCGGCTCCATTAGGAAGGATATAACCTTGAAATAAAATTTATATTTTACAGTTTCACAGAAAATTTTGCAGTAGCTGATATTTTTCCGAAACTAATTTTTTTGTGCATGGAGAGGAGATGGTCTTCACGCATGTTTTCACATGACGGAAAAGTCTGCTTGATTCTGAAGAATTTTGATATTTCAAAATGCATTCGAATTTCTCGCACTGAATATAATCCAACTTTGGCCGTGGAATCAATAATTTGGAAAAAAATATTCCACGCGGTAGATTTTCCCACTATACTTTTACATGTTTTTCAATCACCAATATTTCAGTTTTTTCGTATAACTTCAGGATACGGATCAGTCATATTGTAATGCGCAAATGGATAAAAAGTGTAACTCAACTTAAGGGATGAATGTTGAGTGGAGGCGACAGTAACACCTATTAGAAAAGCTTTGTTTAGTTTGCTGTTTTCTTGTAATCTTCTACACCATGTTTGGTTTAACGAGACCTTCTAAAATACTGGGGTCGAACTTTCGTCCTCTGAGCTGAGATCCAAACGCCGGTTTCACCCAGGCAGAACAAATCCGCTGAAGCAATAAATCTCCCGGCTGCCCTACAGCTAGTTTTCAAGCGGACTATTGCCTCTGGGAAATTTATTTTGATTCGCATTTCAACTCCCATCATACCCCAGAGCTATTCTTCACAACATAGTCAAACTGCATATCTTTATCCATCCTCTACGTCGTAATTTATGACAGATTTTTCCTCTCCTGTGCATTACGTTTCAATGACAAATTTACGATAATAGCAGCTTTACCTTTTTCCCTCCCCATCTGTTTTATTGCGGATGGTTCTTTTGAGAAGTGAGGTCGTCTTCTCTGATGTGTCCAAGGGCAATTTTAGCTGGCCACTGAACTGACACCGTCCTGCTGCGTCTATGCGAAGGTGAAATTCCCTAATCTTTATTTCCCCTGCATCAAAATCCTACTTTCCTAGGCTAATTACTCCCTTAAAAAGCACTTAAACTATCACAAAACAACACATTAATTGCTTTCCCATGCAATCAGGACTCATGGATACACTGCAGGTAAAAAAACAACTGATTCTTCTTCCTAACCTCAGAAGGGGAAAATCGGAAAAGAAAGACTATTTTAACACAAAAAAAGAAGGACGCCCGAGATGTAATTAATATGTTATTCGTAGCTCGTCGGAGCACGAGATGTAACTAATCTGTTATTCGTAGCTCGTCCCATCCCGCCTGAGATGAAACAGTTGATGCTCTTCGTACCCGGCCCGAGCCCGTCTCGGACCCGGACTCTGGCCCAGTCCGTCTCATGTCTAATGCATACGCAGCAAAAATGGCAATAAGATTTTATTTTAATGCCGAAAAGAAGTCCAAATTAGACAGTTCGAATGGTGCATGCAGCTTATGAAAATAAAGCACTATCGTAAACCAACATAAACTGCGGGCCACCCAAAATGCAACACCAAGAAAGAAGCACCCGATTGGCCTGAAATTCGCAGCATGCGTCGCCCGCGAGAGGACATGCAAACGATTACCTGTGCAGGGCATATGCAAATCATGTGCGCCCGGCACGCCACCGAGAAGCAGTGTAAGAAGGGTGCACAGAAGGCGGGGTGTAAGTAGTGGAAGGGTGTTGTGCTGCCGGACTTGTGCGTGGGAAGCTTCCTGATGCCTCATCGCAGAATACGGCAGTCATTCCAGCACGTTTCGGAGTTCGACAGAGGACGAATAGTGGCCTATCGCGACAGCGGTTTATCGTCCCTAGACATCGGCGCCCGTGTGGGACGACATCCAGACACAGTGAGGCGAGTATGGATTCGGTGGGTGCATGATGGACGGACGGACCGACGTGAGCGATTGCCGCAGCCGCGGCACACCACCAAACGAGAGGACCGGCATGTTGTGCGGTGGGCATTGACGGCTCGCACCACCACATCACGATAGTTAGCGCATGAATTAGGGTGTGTTGCGCAACAACCGTGTCAGCATGTACCGTTCGACGTCGTCTGCAGGAGTGGGGACTTGTCGGATGGCGCCCATTGCTCCGATTACCATTGACGTTACACCACCGGCGAGTGCGGCGGCAGTGAGCCGTTGAACGCCGCACCTGGACTACGGAATGGCACTACATTGTCTTCTCCGACGAATCCCGCATCTGCCTGCAACACCACGATGGTCGGATCCGCGTGTGGCGGCACCGCGTCGAGAGACTGTATGACGCCAGCATTATGCATCGCCATACCGGTCCGTCGCCTGGCGTTATGGTTTGGGGCGCAGTTAGATATGACGCCCGCATCCTTCTGGTACGCATCGCCGGTACACTCGACAGCCACCGCTACATATCCGACGTTTTGGAGCCTGTAGTCCTCCCTTACCTGCAGACCTGCCAGCGGCCACGTTTCAACAGGACAATTCGCGCCCGCACGTGGCGCGCATCGTGCAACAATTCTTCACGGCCCACCAGGTGTCACTGCTATCGTGGCCCGCCTGTTCTCCCGATATGTCGCCCATCGAACACGTCTGGTCGCTGATCGGCAACCGAATGGCCCGGCAAGCACCACCCGCGGCTACGCCTGATGAAGTGTGGCAACGTGTGGAATCAGCCTGGACAGACATACCCTAAGCCCACATCCAAAGCCTCTTTTGTTAGATGCCGCGGCGTGTAGCGGCCGTTATTGCCAGCCATGGGGGCCACACGAACTATTGATGTCTGCGTGTTCCACAAGTCGCACGGGCCTGTAAGCTCAATTGTTTCATCTTTGTATCCAGTTGTTATGTGTCCAGTAAATCTGGTTTTGCTATTTCGTGCCTTCTTGGTGTTGCATTTTGGGTGGCCAGCAGTGTATTTCGCTAGTATGGGCGTGTCTTAAGGACAGAAAGATATTTGGGTCGACTTGCGTAGAGGTTTGACCTCCCAGTCTCGTATGGACTCCAACGTCGATAAAATTCCGCAGCTGTAAATGGTCTGTCCCTCCGAAAGATAGCAAATGAGCTTTACATCAGCAATAATATCGTGCGTCAGGATGTTATAGATTTGAAAAGTTGTTCACACTTCGCTCCGCACGCACCGACAGCGGAGCAGAAAGCCAGGTGAGTTGCAGCTTGTTGAATTTGACTTACATGACAGCGATATTCGGACATTTTTGTAAAAAAATATATATACTGGTCATTCACGTTTGACCCAAGAACAGAAAAAGCAATCACTGCACGGGTTAGAGAAAATTATATCTCCAAAGTCTCAACTAAAACGAAGATCTTGTTTTCTTACTGGCAAGGTGTTGTACACAGAGAACTTCTACCGGAAGGTTAAAAATTTAACTCTGAATTATACGGAGGAGTGACTGACACTCTTGAGAAAAATCTGGCGCGTTTGGCTAGTCGCAGCAGAGTCAGGTGACTGGTTCTTGCTTCACGATAATGCACTTGACAACGCGACGAACGTTAAGCAGTTTTTCCCATCCCCATATACTCCGGAATCGGGTTTTGGTGATTATTTTCTGCTCCCCACTCGAAGAGGGCACCATTTTAGCAGCTTTTCAGAGATCCAAAATACCGCGGCGAGGGAGTTAAATAAGGTTCCGTGAAGAGAGAGTTAAATGTTCCACAAGCTTAGTTCCACAGAGCCATGTGGGCTCTGTACAACTGTACAAAGTGATGTACTGAATCAGAAGGAATATTATTTGAAAATTAAATGCTAAGAATTTATTTTATGAATGTAGTCCGAACACTTTTCAGGTCCACTTTGTACTTCGGAGCAAAATACAACTGATACATAAATCTAGAGCAACTGCAATTTAAAACATTGTTTGCTAGGATTTTACAATTTTCTCGTAATCAACTAAGGCTATAAAGAATGACCCGGCGCTAATTCAGGATTCCTTGAACCGGCAAAACTGTAGCACAGGAATTGGAATGTCGCAGAATCATCATCCACATTATCCCCAAAATATTTTTTTAATCTAACTCATGCACATATGGCGTCATCTTGCAGCTGTTCTAAGTAACTCTTGCTTTCACTTTAGTGGGACACCGAGCTGATTGCATCACGAAAAAATTGTATGATTTTCAGCGGTGTAGAGCGAATGGCAGGATGGAAACAGTTGTGTCTCAGATGAAAGTTTCCAGAGCATTGAATGTTCCAAATATGTCCTGTCAAGACTCTGGAGACAATTTCAAACAACAGGAGATGTTCATCGTCGACCAGGACAAGGCCCTTGCAGAGCCACAACTGCTTCAGACGATTAGAATATAGGTCCGACTGCCAGATGGAATAGGTAGATGCCCGCCAAGCCAAAGGGGGAATGTTCTTTTTGCAGATGAATCGAAATTCAGCTAAATACCGTTCGGTGATGTATTCTCATCTGGAAAGAACCAGAAACTTGCAACAGTCACTAACATCAGAGAAACGCACTGCTTCAGTGGCGGCAGCGTGAAGGTCTGGGCAAGAATGATGATTCAAAAAGCAGCACATCTTTCAGAGTCTTGGTATAGAGGCAAAATCCTGAACCCATATTTCAGGCAATTCAGGCAAGTCTTCGGTCTATATTTTATTCTTCTGAACGACATGGCTTAAACTCATTGAGCTCATTTGGTCTACGATTTTAACACATTAGCCAAATGGGGTCGTAACCAAGATTCCCTGACCTCAATCCCATTGAGCATATAAGAAGTGTTCCAGGGAGACGCGTTGAAACTCGCCAGCTCCCTGCTAGAGCACTTCAAGAATTCAGAACATCTCTTGTTGAGGGATGGTCATTAATCACTCAAGACCTCATCAATATTATCATAAACAGTATGAGAAGTAGTTGTTTGAGCTGCATAGATGTCATGGGTGATCATACTCCATATTAAAATACCACAAATCTAAAAACACTAAATATTATTCCATGGACTGCTTTTTCATGTACGTTGCAGGATTGTTATTTTAACACATGAAAATTAATGTACAGTATTATGGTTTTCTTCTGCTTGAGTTGCATTATTAACGTAATAATCAGCTTCTTTGCCAAATTCCGATGAATTTCCTCATAAATAATTCGATACTTTGATTTATCTACGAATTTATAAATTATTCTTTCATTTTGAGCACCACTGTATATAACAGACTGTAAAAACTTCAATTGTCCGAGTTATCTTTTGGAAGATAAAGTTTTAAATAACATGAAGCTTTAACGCCCATAAGATTTTGAGCAACGTACAAAAGTTGTACCTACATTCCTCAGTTCTAAGCAGTTTTTTTTTACACAATATCTTCTACTTCCGAATAAATTCTGACTCGTAAAGTTGAAGATTTTGTCATTTAAATTTCTTGATTGATGCACACTTCATTATTTTTCTGGTTATACAAAAGAGAATTAAAAATGAAAAACGGCAGTGAGCTCCTATTTTGTAGGAGAAAAAACTGAATAATACGCAGGCAGTTTTTCATAGCGTGTTACGAGGCACATCAAAGTGTTGTTCATTTGGTTGAGGATAAGCAAAGAAGAGCAGACATATTTTGGGGAGGGTGGATTAAATGACCAATGTGAGCGACGCGATGGGGTATAAGCAGTCGCCAGTTCCTAATTAAAGGCAAGTGGTTCCAGGGAAGGGAGTGAGCCAGTGCCTAGGACAAACACAACGTACATGCCTCACTGGGATTCGAACCCGCTCCCATCTCGAACAAATGATCAGAAAGCAGCGGCGCTTAAACTACTGCGTCAACGGGGCCGCGAAGAGCAGTCATCAAATCGTCGTGTTTTAAGCTATTTCTTCAACCCATATGGGACCCATTTAATCATCTACACTTTACCTTTGATCGTTAAATGTCGTAAAATGGATGCATAGTGTACTCAGTGTTTCCAGTCAGGTTCTCGTACCCTTCAACATAGATCGTATTCAGTCAAGGCCTCCAACTCTGCATCATCGATAGCTTCTTCTAATCTACCGCATGGTTCATTTTTGAAGCTCATATCCCAGGACACCACCCAGGTGGCGCAATGGTCTAAGCGCTCAGTTTGCCCAAGTGAGTCCGGGTTAGAATCCTGTTGGGGCATGGATGTTGTGCTTGTCTTACGGCACTGGCTCTCTCTCCCTTCCCTGGAACCAGTGGCCCTAACTTAGAGACGGGCGACTGCTCATAGCCCATTCAGCTGCTCACGGTAGTGCTTAAACCCTCAAACTCCCCCAAAAAATATCCCCGGACCAGAATTTCGCAAACCAGCGTTGTGTCTCGAGTTCACCAACGGTGCCTTCCCCAAATGCTGTATTAATGTTGTGAGCTGCTCCCGGTGTGCGATGTCAGAGTTAAAACTCATAAAAGGAAATGCCATGAATTTGGCTCTCGTTCGGCGCATTTACCCTGTAGCGCAATACCTTTTCAACTGAAGAAATTATCACTACTTTACAGGAGGCAGCCTTGTCGCTCTAAATTTACATATTACCAGTCACGTCACGCTATGAGTTAGTTCCAAAATTATCTGCCGCACCAAATATGTTAAATGAGCCCGTCGATTTCAAACCACCATTTCAGTTTGCGCGATGATTACCTCAAACGGTTTTCAGATTGTGATGGTTGTTAAACCTAAGTACACAACGCAACTTAACTGAACAGTATTGGCTGAAGAATTATAATGGCAGGGGTCTAAATGCATGCATGATCTTCAGCCCGACCACTGCATGATTTCAAACAGCTAAGTTTCTTCCACGAGTCATATTTTTGTAATGTCTACTGCGATAGTGTGTTGCACTTGATTTTCTGCATTGTGTAAATTACACCGAATAAAAAATCCACGAAAGTTGGTATTGTGAATTTTTATAATATACTAGCACTTACGACCGTTGTGAATCTATAATTTTTAAACATAAAAATAAAATTGAAAGGAAAAGTAATTAAGGGAAAGAAAAGTAATTTAAGATCCGTAACTGTTTTACGATTTAAAACAGGGTCGTGAAGTCGGTGCATAATGATTGACATGAAACGGAGCAGGTTTCGGCGCCTCTCATGATTTTAAATCAAAATTTCTTGGGATTTTTACAGCATTTCAACGCATAAAAATCTTTAAACCTACCAACATTTTGAACAGAAAAGCTAAGCTAACTTTTTGATTTTTTTGGTTTTTATACTTTAGGTGATGTGGTCGAAAAATTCAAGTAGACAATACTCCAAAACCGCCATTTTTTTTTCGAACTTTTGTATGTGTAGAAATGGTAGAAAAATTCAAGCCGACAATATTCCAAAGCCGCCATTTAATTTTTTTTTTGTTTTTTTGTTTTTGGACTTTTCTAGGTATTCGGCCCTTAAAACCTATCAGCATGCCAATTTTCAGATCTTTTGTTCATTTAGAAGTGGTCGAACAGTTCGCGAAAAATTCAAGCAGATTATGTTTCGAAGCAGCTATTCTGATTAATTTTTTTGTGGGGGGGGGGAGGGGTCGGACTTCTTTAGGTATCTGGACCTTAAAACCTATCAGCTCAGCATACCAATTTTCAGATATCTCGGTCATTAAGAGGTAGTCGAACAATTAGCGAAAAAATTCAAGTAGGGAGTGTTCCGGAGCCGTGTTCCAAAGCCGCTATTTTGATTTATTTATTTATTTGTTTTTGGACTTTTCTAGGTATAAGGACCTTAAGACATGTCGGCATATCAATTTTCAGTGGTCGAACAAATCGCGGACGGAAACACCCGCATCCTGCCATTTTCCCAATTTGCTTTATACTGTATGTATCATCATCATCATCATTGTCAACCATTATCAATCCACTGCTGGACGAAGGTCTCCCCAAGTTTCCTCCACAACGGTCTGTCTTGTGCCAGTCTCCTCCATGTCACCCCTGCATACTTTCGAATTTCATCCACCCATCTCCCATGTGGACTTCTTCTGGGTCTTTTCCTGTCCCTTGGAATCCAATCTAAAATTTCGGCTGTCCATCGATGATCTGTCCTTCTGGCAGTATGTCCAGCCCATTGCCATTTCAGGGATTTAACTCTGATCATGATGTCTTCCACTCTTGTCATTTTTCGGATCCACGAGTTCCTCTTCTTATCTCTCCTGGTTACACCAAGTATGCACCTCTCCATGCTTCTTTGAGTTGTCTGCAGCCTTTGTATGTCTCTTTTAGTTAAGGTCCACGTCTCTGCACCATACGTAAGCACTGGAAGGATGCATTGATCAAACACTTTTCTTTTAAGACATAATGGCATATTGCTCTTGAAAATTATGCTGTTTCTTCCAAAAGCTCTCCAGGCAAGTTTTGTACGCCGATTAATTTCTTCATCAATGTGACCCTCACTTGATATCTGCTGTCCAAGATAAACGTACTTATCTGTTATCCCCAGCTTTTCTCCATCAATCGATAAATCTTCATTTCTTGTAAAAGCATTGAACATCACTTTTGTCTTCTGAAAGTTCATTTTTAATCCCACTTCTTTACTCTTGTCAGCAAGTTCCTGGATCATACTCTGCAGCTCTGATGGGCTAGTTGCAAAAATGACTACGTCATCAGCAAAACGAAGGTGGGTTAGATAATCTCCATTAATCTTTATCCCCTTGTTTTCCCAGCTCAGTGACTGAAAAACACCCTCCAATGTGCATTAAAGAGCTTCGGAGATATGGTGTCACCTTGTCTCACTCCCTTTCCAATTTTTATGTGTGTTGTATTTTCAAACAGCCTAATCTTTGCACTTGCATTTTCATAGATGTTACTAATAATATTAATGTATGCATCTTCAATACCGCAGGTTTTCAGAGCCATTGTAACTGCAGATGGTTTCACCGAATCAAAGGCTTTTTCATAATCGATAAAAGCCATGCACAATGGAAGTTCATATTCCCTCGCTCTTTCAATTAGTTCTCTCAGCACATGGATATGATCTATTGTGCTGTAGCCACTTCTGAATCCAGCTTGTTCTCTCGGTTGAGCCATGTCCAGTGTTACCTTCAAGCGGTGTGAAAGAACTTTAGTGAAGATTTTATAAACTACTGATAGGAGGCTGATAGGTCTGTAGTTTCCGAGATCCTCAATGTCACCTTTCTTATGTAGCAGGATCATTGTAGCGGTGTTCCAATCCTCAGGAATCTTTCCTTCATTAAGGCATCGACTGAAAATTTGGGCGAGTACTGTTTCGATTTCTCCACTTGCTTCTTGTATGATGTCTACAGTAATTCCATCTTCTCCTGGAGCTTTTCCCCGCTTCATGTTCTTGATTGCATGTGCAACTTCTGCTGGAAGGACTGGAGGAACTCTGGTACTGGTATCTTTCATGATGTCTGGAGTGCATGTATCATCCCTTTCATATAATTTGAAGTAGAAATCTTTCACTCTTGTCAAAATTTCGCCTCTATTTCTTGTTATAGAACCATCTTCTTTTCTCAGTGCCATAATCTGTTTTCTTCCCTTACTGAGATGTCCCTTTGCTATCTTTAGGCTTTGGTTGTTTTCAATTGCTTTCCTCACTAGTTCACAGTTGAATTTTCTTACGTCTTCAGTGATACTTTTTCGTATTGTCTTGCATAGCTCTATATATTCCACTTTGGAAGTCACATCTTCTTTAGTCCTCCTCATCTCTCTTCTTTTTTGCATCAACATTTTCGTTTTTCCTGATAATTTATTTACATGCAACTTGTTCTTAGACCCAGCTAATTTTGTTGCTGTTTCCATAAGAGCTTTGGTTACTTTTCTGTTAACTTCAGAGATGTCCACTTCTTCCGATGTTAGGCCTTCTAAAGCAGAGAACCTGTTCTTCAGTTCCAACTTTAAGGTATTATGGTGTTTTTTTAAGGTTGGTTATGTCAATAGATTTTGTTTGTCTTATGAGCTTGCCACGTTCAAGTTTAGTGTTGAGGTGCATCTTACATCTCACCAATCTATGGTCACTACCTGTGTTGAACTTGTTTAGCACACTGCAGTCTTCTATGACGAATTTTTTGTTACACATAATAAAATCAATTTCACTTGTCGTCCCATTTGGATGTCTCCATGTCCATTTCCTGTGTGGCTTTTTCTTGAAGAAGGAGTTCAAGATGAAAAACCCTTCTGCCTCTGCAAACTCAACGAGAGTATTTCCACGCTGGTTTCTGTTGCCGTGACCGAATTTACCTACTGAAGTTTCATTCTGTTGCAATTGCCCTATTTTTGCATTGAAATCTCCCATAATTATTTTCAAGTGCTGCTTACCTTTATTATTTAGATCACGAATTTCCTCATAAAATTCTTCAATTTCTTCTTCAGGATGACTTGTGGTGGGTGCATAAGTTTGAATAATCTGAGCCTGGTATCTTCTCGATAATTGGATAACGAGTCGTGCAGCTCTGTCAGAGGAACTTTCAACTTCTACCACTTTATCCTTCAGTTTCTTGTTTATTATAAATCCAACACCACTAGTTCTGCCAGTATCTGTCCCACGATAGTAGAAGAGATGTCCACTTTTCAGTTCGATGAGATCTTCTCCTTTTCTCCTTACCTCACTTAGCCCGACGATGTCCCACTTGATCCTTTGTAGTTCCTCTTCCAATTCAAGAAGCCTTGAATCAGAAGATAGGGAGCGTCCATTGTACGTTGCCAAGGTCAGCATCAGATGGCAGCCTAGTCCGGTCCTCCGGGGATTCTTAGCACCCTCTGCCTTCATGTCGCACTGGCCGCTGCCTTGGCCAGGTACATTCCAGCTGCCGGAGACTGAGGGCCAAGATTTAAGTTGTGGAGTCATTTTGGAGGGGTTTGGCCATAACTCACTACGCTGGCCAAGCGGGTTGGTGAGTGTGGGATAGAATTTCCTCTGATCCCGATGGTATAGTTATACCGCTATTAGCGGTCGTCAGAGCCCCTTTAGTTGGAACAGGATGCACCACGAGAAGGCGGGGTTGACATTTGTCAAGGAGAGGCTGTGATGTTACGCATCACCTGACCTTACATCCCACTGTATGTATACCTACATAAAAGTGTGATTAAAAATGAACTTTCAGAAGACAAAACTAATGTACAATGCCTTTACAAGAAATGAAGGTTTATCGATTGATAGGGAAAACTGGAGATAACCGATTTCTACATTTACCTTGGACAGCAGATATCGAGCAAAGGTCACAATGATGAAGAAATTGGTCTAAATAAAAAACTTTTTGGAGAGCTTTTGGAAGAAACAGTACAATTTTTAAGAGCAACATGCCATTATGTCAAAAACAAAAAGTGTTTAATCAATGGACATCCTTCCAGTGCTTACGTATGGAGCGGAAACTATAGCTCTTAACTAAAAAAGACGTCCAAAGACTGCAGACAACTGAAAGCAGCATGGAAAGATACATGCTTGATGTAAGTGGAACAAGGAAAACTAAAAAAGAAGAACTCGTGGATCAGGAAAATGACAAGAGTGGAAGACTTCATGATCAGAGAAAAATTCCTGAAATGGCAGTAGGCGGGACATATTGCAACAAGGACGGAAACCCGATGGACAACTGAAATCCTGGACTGGATTCCAAGGTACAGGCAAAGACAAAGAAGAAGACCACGTGACAAATGGGTGAATGAAATACGAAAGCATGCGGGAGTGACATGGAGAAGACTAAGGCAAGACAGACCGTTGTGGAAGAAACTTGGGGAGACATTCATGCAGCAGTGGATTGATAATGTTGACTATGATTTTATATATATATACACATATATATATGGCTTAGTGTTGAGGTGCATCTTACATCTCACCAATCTATGGTAGTGACCATAGATTGGTGAGATGTAAGATGCACCTCAACACTAAACTTGAACGTGGGAAGCTCATAAGACAAACAAAATCTATTGACATAACCAACCTTAAAAAACACCATAATACCTTCAAGTTGGAACTGAAGAACAGGTTCTCTGCTTTAGAAGGCCTAACATCGGAAGAAGTGGACATCTCTGAAGTTAACAGAAAAGTAACCAAAGCTCTTGTGGAAACAGCAACAAAATTAGCTGGGTCTAAGAACAAGTTGCATGTAAATAAATTATCAGGAAAAACGAAAATGTTGATGCAAAAAGAAGAGAGATGAGGACAACTAAAGAAGATGTGACTTCCAAAGTGGAATATATAGAGCTATGCAAGACAGTAAGAAAAAGTATCACCGAAGACGTAAGAAAATTCAACTGTGAACTAGTGAGGAAAGCAATTGAAAACAACCAAAGCCTAAAGATAGCAAAGGGACATCTCAGTAAGGGAAGAAAACAGATTATGGCACTGAGAAAAGAAGATGGTTCTGTAACAAGAAATAGAGGCGAAATTTTGACAAGAGTGAAAGATTTCTACTCCAAATTATATGAAAGGGATGATACATGCACTCCAGACATCATGAAAGATACCAGTACCAGAGTTCCTCCAGTCCTTACAGCAGAAGTTGCACATGCAATCAAGAACATGAAGCGGGGAAAAGCTCCAGGAGAAGATGGAATTACTGTAGACATCATACAAGAAGCAAGTGGAGAAATCGAAACAGTACTCGCCCAAATTTTCACTCGATGCCTTAATGAAGGGAAGATTCCTGAGGATTGGAACACCACTACAATGATCCTGCTACATAAGAAAGGTGACATTGAGGATCTTGGAAACTACAGACCTATCAGCCTCCTATCAGTAGTTTATAAAATCTTCACTAAAGTTCTTTCACACCGCTTGAAGGTAACACTGGACATGGCTCAACCGAAAGAACAAGCTGGATTCAGGAGTGGCTACAGCACAATAGATCATATCCACGTGCTGAGAGAACTAATTGAAAGAGCGAGGGAATATGAACTTCCATTGTGCATGGCTTTTATCGATTATGAAAAAGCCTTTGATTCGGTGAAACCATCAGCAGTTACAATGGCTCTGAAAACCTGCGGTATTGAAGATGCATACATTAATATTATTAATAAGATCTATGAAAATGCAAGTGCAAAGATTAGGCTGTTTGAAAATACAACACACGTAAAAATTGGAAAGGGAGTGAGACAAGGTGACACCATATCTCCGAAGCTCTTTAATGCCCCATTGGAGGGTGTTTTTCAGTCGCTGAGCTGGGAAAACAAGGGGATAAAGATTAATGGAGATTATCTAACCCACCTTCGTTTTGCTGATGACGTAGACATTTTTGCAACTACCCCATCAGAGCTGCAGAGTATGATCCAGGAACTTGCTGACAAGAGTAAAGAAGTGGGATTAAAAATGAACTTTCAGAAGACAAAAGTGATGTTCAATGCTTTTACAAGAAATGAAGATTTATCGATTGATGGAGAAAAAGCTGGAGATAACAGACACGTACGTTTATCTTGGACAGCAGATATCAAGTGAGGGTCACATTGATGAAGAAATTAATCGGCGTACAAAACTTGCCTGGAGAGCTTTTGGAAGAAACAGCATAATTTTCAAGAGCAATATGCCATTATGTCTTAAAAGAAAAGTGTTTGATCAATGCATCCTTCCAGTGCTTACGTATGGTGCAGAGACGTGGACCTTAACTAAAAGAGACATACAAAGGCTGCAGACAACTCAAAGAAGCATGGAGAGGCGCATACTTGGTGTAACCAGGAGAGATAAGAAGAGGAACTCGTGGATCCGAAAATGACAAGAGTGGAAGACATCATGATCAGAGTTAAATTCCTGAAATGGCAATGGGCTGGACATACTGCCAGAAGGACAGATAATCGATGGACAGCCGAAATTTTAGATTGGATTCCAAGGGACAGGAAAAGACCCAGAAGAAGACCACATGGGAGATGGGTGGATGAAATTCGAAAGTATGCAGGGGTGACATGGAGGAGACTGGCACAAGACAGACCGTTGTGGAGGAAACTTGGGGAGACCTTCGTCCAGCAGTGGATTGATAATGGTTGACAATGATGATGATGATGATATATATATCGATGAGCCATTACGTTTTAACCACCTACCTAATATGCTGTAGGACCCCTTTTAGCTCACAAAACAGCTGCCACTAGGCGAGGCATCGATCGATGAGGTGGAGATAGGTATCCTGGGCTACCTGGTACTATAATGTCAACATCAGGTCCTCCAATTCCAGTACATTTCGGGGGCGGGGCGAATTAGCGCGAACCCGCTTTTAGAAGTCGAACCACTTTTTTCGCGTGGGGTGTATCTAGGGTGTTTTGTTTCGAACATTGGTTCGTTTTTGAGTTTGAAATTGTTGAAAGGGTTATCTTATATATATATATATATATATATGCGTATATATTCCTTTCTTATATGCGTATATATTCCTTTCTTCTACCTATAACGGACGCTCCCTATCTTCTGATTCAAGGCTTCTTGAATTGGAAGAGGAACTACAAAGGATCAAGTGGGACATCGTCGGGCTAAGTGAGGTAAGGAGAAAAGGAGAAGATCTCATTGAACTGAAAAGTGGACATCTCTTCTATTATCGTGGGACAGATACTGGCAGAACTAGTGGTGTTGGATTTATAATAAACAAGAAACTGAAGGATAAAGTGGTAGAAGTTGAAAGTTCCTCTGACAGAGCTGCACGACTCGTTATCCAACTATCGAGAAGATACCAGGCTCAGATTATTCAAACTTATGCACCCACCACAAGTCATCCTGAAGAAGAAATTGAAGAATTTTATGAGGAAATTCGTGATCTAAATAATAAAGGTAAGCAGCACTTGAAGATAATTATGGGAGATTTCAATGCAAAAATAGGGCAACGGCAACAGAATGAAACTTCAGCAGGTAAATTCGGTTACGGCAACAGAAACCAGCGTGGAAATACTCTCGTTGAGTTTGCAGAGGCAGAAGGATTTTTCATCTTGAACTCCTTTTTCAAGAAAAAGCCACACAGGAAATGGACATGGAGACATCCAATTGGGACGACAAGTGAAATTGATTTTATTATGTGTAACAAAAAATTCGTCATCGAAGACTGCAGTGTGCTGAACAAGTTCAACACAGGTAGTGACCATAGATTGGTGAGATGTAAGATGCACCTCAACACTAAACTGGAACGTGGCAAGCTCATAAGACAAACAAAATGTATTGACATAACCAACCTTAAAAAACACCATAATACTTTCAAGTTGGAACTGAAGAACAGATTCTCTGCTTTAGAAGGCCTAACATCGGAAGAAGTGGATGTTTCGGAAGTTAACAGAAAATTAACCAAAGCTCTAATGGAAACAGCAACAAAATTAGCTGGGTCTAAGAACAAGTTTCATGTGAACAAATTATCAGGAAAAACCAAAATGTTGATGCAAAAAAGAAGAGAGATGAGGACAACTAAAGTAGATGTGACTTCCAAAGTGGAATATATAGAGCTATGCAAGACAACACGAAAAAGTATCACTAAAGACGTAAGGAAATTCAACTGTGAGCTAGTGAGGAAAGCAATTGATAACAACCAAAGCCTTAAGATAGCAAAGGGACATCTCAGTAAGGGAAGAAAACAGATTATGGCACTGAGAAAAGAAGATGGTTCTGTAACAAGAAATAGAGGCGAAATTTTGACAAGAGTGAAAGATTTCTACTCCAAATTATATGAAAGGGATGATACATGCACTCCAGACATCATGAAAGATACCAGTACCAGAGTTCCTCCAGTCCTTCCAGCAGAAGTTGCACATGCAATCAAGAACATGAAGCGGGGAAAAGCTCCAGGAGAAGATGGAATTACTGTAGACATCATACAAGAAGCAAGTGGAGAAATCGAAACAGTACTCGCCCAAATTTTCACTCGATGCCTTAATGAAGGGAAGATTCCTGAGGATTGGAACACCACTACAATGATCCTGCTACATAAGAAAGGTGACATTGAGGATCTTGGAAACTACAGACCTATCAGCCTCCTATCAGTAGTTTATAAAATCTTCACTAAAGTTCTTTCACACCGCTTGAAGGTAACACTGGACATGGCTCAACCGAAAGAACAAGCTGGATTCAGGAGTGGCTACAGCACAATAGATCATATCCACGTGCTGAGAGAACTAATTGAAAGAGCGAGGGAATATGAACTTCCATTGTGCATGGCTTTTATCGATTATGAAAAAGCCTTTGATTCGGTGAAACCATCAGCAGTTACAATGGCTCTGAAAACCTGCGGTATTGAAGATGCATACATTAATATTATTAATAAGATCTATGAAAATGCAAGTGCAAAGATTAGGCTGTTTGAAAATACAACACACGTAAAAATTGGAAAGGGAGTGAGACAAGGTGACACCATATCTCCGAAGCTCTTTAATGCCCCATTGGAGGGTGTTTTTCAGTCGCTGAGCTGGGAAAACAAGGGGATAAAGATTAATGGAGATTATCTAACCCACCTTCGTTTTGCTGATGACGTAGACATTTTTGCAACTACCCCATCAGAGCTGCAGAGTATGATCCAGGAACTTGCTGACAAGAGTAAAGAAGTGGGATTAAAAATGAACTTTCAGAAGACAAAAGTGATGTTCAATGCTTTTACAAGAAATGAAGATTTATCGATTGATGGAGAAAAGCTGGAGATAACAGACACGTACGTTTATCTTGGACAGCAGATATCAAGTGAGGGTCACATTGATGAAGAAATTAATCGGCGTACAAAACTTGCCTGGAGAGCTTTTGGAAGAAACAGCATAATTTTCAAGAGCAATATGCCATTATGTCTTAAAAGAAAAGTGTTTGATCAATGCATCCTTCCAGTGCTTACGTATGGTGCAGAGACGTGGACCTTAACTAAAAGAGACATACAAAGGCTGCAGACAACTCAAAGAAGCATGGAGAGGCGCATACTTGGTGTAACCAGGAGAGATAAGAAGAGGAACTCGTGGATCCGAAAAATGACAAGAGTGGAAGACATCATGATCAGAGTTAAATTCCTGAAATGGCAATGGGCTGGACATACTGCCAGAAGGACAGATAATCGATGGACAGCCGAAATTTTAGATTGGATTCCAAGGGACAGGAAAAGACCCAGAAGAAGACCACATGGGAGATGGGTGGATGAAATTCGAAAGTATGCAGGGGTGACATGGAGGAGACTGGCACAAGACAGACCGTTGTGGAGGAAACTTGGGGAGACCTTCGTCCAGCAGTGGATTGATAATGGTTGACAATGATGATGATGATGATATATATATCGATGAGCCATTACGTTTTAACCACCTACCTAATATGCTGTAGGACCCCTTTTAGCTCACAAAACAGCTGCCACTAGGCGAGGCATCGATCGATGAGGTGGAGATAGGTATCCTGGGCTACCTGGTACTATAATGTCAACATCAGGTCCTCCAATTCCAGTACATTTCGGGGGGGGCGGGGCGAATTAGCGCGAACCCGCTTTTAGAAGTCGAACCACTTTTTTCGCGTGGGGTGTATCTAGGGTGTTTTGTTTCGAACATTGGTTCGTTTTTGAGTTTGAAATTGTTGAAAGGGTTATCTTATATATATATATATATATATGCGTATATATTCCTTTCTTATATGCGTATATATTCCTTTCTTCTACCTATAACGGACGCTCCCTATCTTCTGATTCAAGGCTTCTTGAATTGGAAGAGGAACTACAAAGGATCAAGTGGGACATCGTCGGGCTAAGTGAGGTAAGGAGAAAAGGAGAAGATCTCATTGAACTGAAAAGTGGACATCTCTTCTATTATCGTGGGACAGATACTGGCAGAACTAGTGGTGTTGGATTTATAATAAACAAGAAACTGAAGGATAAAGTGGTAGAAGTTGAAAGTTCCTCTGACAGAGCTGCACGACTCGTTATCCAACTATCGAGAAGATACCAGGCTCAGATTATTCAAACTTATGCACCCACCACAAGTCATCCTGAAGAAGAAATTGAAGAATTTTATGAGGAAATTCGTGATCTAAATAATAAAGGTAAGCAGCACTTGAAGATAATTATGGGAGATTTCAATGCAAAAATAGGGCAACGGCAACAGAATGAAACTTCAGCAGGTAAATTCGGTTACGGCAACAGAAACCAGCGTGGAAATACTCTCGTTGAGTTTGCAGAGGCAGAAGGATTTTTCATCTTGAACTCCTTTTTCAAGAAAAAGCCACACAGGAAATGGACATGGAGACATCCAATTGGGACGACAAGTGAAATTGATTTTATTATGTGTAACAAAAAATTCGTCATCGAAGACTGCAGTGTGCTGAACAAGTTCAACACAGGTAGTGACCATAGATTGGTGAGATGTAAGATGCACCTCAACACTAAACTGGAACGTGGCAAGCTCATAAGACAAACAAAATGTATTGACATAACCAACCTTAAAAAACACCATAATACTTTCAAGTTGGAACTGAAGAACAGATTCTCTGCTTTAGAAGGCCTAACATCGGAAGAAGTGGATGTTTCGGAAGTTAACAGAAAATTAACCAAAGCTCTAATGGAAACAGCAACAAAATTAGCTGGGTCTAAGAACAAGTTTCATGTGAACAAATTATCAGGAAAAACCAAAATGTTGATGCAAAAAGAAGAGAGATGAGGACAACTAAAGTAGATGTGACTTCCAAAGTGGAATATATAGAGCTATGCAAGACAACACGAAAAAGTATCACTAAAGACGTAAGGAAATTCAACTGTGAGCTAGTGAGGAAAGCAATTGATAACAACCAAAGCCTTAAGATAGCAAAGGGACATCTCAGTAAGGGAAGAAAACAGATTATGGCTCTGAGAAAAGAAGATAGTTCTATAACAAGAAATAGAGGCGAAATTTTGACAAGAGTGAAAGATTTCTACTCCAAATTACATGAAAGGGATGATACATGTACTCCAGACATCATGAAAGGTACCAGAGTTCTTCCAGTCCTCCCAGCAGAAGTTGCTCATGCAATCAAGAACATGAAGCGGGGGAAAGCTCCAGGAGAAGATGGAATTACTATAGACATCATACAAGAAGCAAGTGGAGAAATTGAAACAGTACTCGCCCAAATTTTCACTCGATGCCTTAATGAAGGGAAGATTCCTGAGGATTGGAACAATGCTACAATGATCCTGCTACATAAAAAAGGTGACATTGAGGATCTCAGGAACTACAGACCTATCAGCCTCCTATCAGTGGTTTATAAAATCTTCACTAAAGTTCTTTCACACCGCTTGAAGGTAACACTGGACATGGCTCAACCGAGAGAACAAGCTGGATTCAGGAGTGGCTACAGCACAATAGATCATATCCACGTACTGAGAGAACTGATTGAAAGAGCGAGGGAATATGAACTTCCATTGTGCATGGCTTTTATCGATTATGAAAAAGCCTTTGATTCGGTGAAACCATCAGCAGTTACCACGGCTCTGAAATCCTGCGGTATTGAAGATGCATACATTAATATTATTAATAACATCTATGAAAATGCAAGTGCAAAGATTCGGCTGTTTGAAAATACAACACACATTAAAATTGGAAAGGGAGTGAGACAAGGTGACACCATATCTCCGAAGCTCTTTAATGCCAAATTGGAAAATGTCTTTCAATCACTGAACTGGGAAAACAAAGGGATAAAGATTAATGGAGATTATCTAACCCACCTTCGTTTTGCTGATGACGTAGTCATTTTTGCAACTACCCCATCAGAGCTGCAGAGTATGATCCAGGAACTTGCTGACAAGAGTAAAGAAGTGGGATTAAAAATGAACTTTCAGAAGACAAAAGTGATGTTCAATGCTTTTACAAGAAATGAAGATTTATCGATTGATGGAGAAAAACTGGAGATAACAGATAAGTACGTTTATCTTGGACAGCAGATATCAAGTGAGGGTCACATTGATGAAGAAATTAATCGGCGTACAAAACTTGCCTGGAGAGCTTTTGGAAGAAACAGCATAATTTTCAAGAGCAATATGCCATTATGTCTTAAAAGAAAAGTGTTTGATCAATGCATCCTTCCAGTGCTTACGTATGGTGCAGAGACGTGGACCTTAACTAAAAGTGACATACAAAAGCTGCAGACAACTCAAAGAAGCATGGAGAGGTGCATGCTTGGTATAACCAGGAGAGATAAGAAGAGGAACTCGTAGATCCGAAAAATGACGAGAGTGGAAGACATCATGATCAGAGTTAAATCCCTGAAATGGCAATGGGCTGGACATACTGCCAGAAGAACAGACCATAGATGGACAGCCGAAATTTTAGATTGGATTCCAAGGGACAGGAAAAGACCGAGAAAAAGACCACATGGGAGATGGGTGGATGAAATTCGTAAATATGCATGAGTGACATGGAGGAGACTGGCACAAGACAGACCGTTGTGGAGGAAACTTGGGGAGACCTTCGTCCAGCAGTGGATTGATAATAGTTGACAATGATGATGATGATGATGATTCCTTTCTTTCAAAAATTTGCTCCTTGGTTTCACTTTTCTATATATCATCATCATCATCATTGTCAACCATTATCAATCCACTGCTGGACGAAGGTCTCCCCAAGTTTCCTCCACAACGGTCTGTCTTGTGCCAGTCTCCTCCATGTCACCCCTGCATACTTTCGAATTTCATCCACCCATCTCCCATGTGGTCTTCTTCTGGGTCTTTTCCTGTCCCTTGGAATCCAATCTAAAATTTCGGCTGTCCATCGATTATCTGTCCTTCTGGCAGTATGTCCAGCCCATTGCCATTTCAGGAATTTAACTCTGATCATGATGTCTTCCACTCTTGTCATTTTTCGGATCCACGAGTTCCTCTTCTTATCTCTCCTGGTTACACCAAGCATGCACCTGTCCATGCTGCTTTGAGTTGTCTGCAGCCTTTGTATGTCTCTTTTAGTTAAGGTCCACGTCTCTGCACCATACGTAAGCACTGGAAGGATGCATTGATCAAACACTTTTCTTTTAAGACATAATGGCATATTGCTCTTGAAAATTATGCTGTTTCTTCCAAAAGCTCTCCAGGCAAGTTTTGTACGCCGATTAATTTCTTCATCAATGTGACCCTCACTTGATATCTGCTGTTCAAGATAAACGTACGTGTCTGTTATCTCCAGCTTTCCTCCATCAATCGATAAATCTTCATTTCTTGTAAAAGCATTGAACATCACTTTTGTCTTCTGAAAGTTCATTTTTAATCCCACTTCTTTACTCTTGTCAGCAAGTTCCTGGATCATACTCTGCAGCTCTGATTTACTAGTTGCAAAAATGACTACGTCATCAGCAAAACGAAGGTGGGTTAGATAATCTCCATTAATCTTTATCCCCTTGTTTTCCCAGCTCAGTGACTGAAAAACAACCTCCAATGTGGCATTAAAGAGCTTCGGAGATATGGTGTCACCTTGTCTCACTCCCTCTCCAATTTTTATGTGTGTTGTATTTTCAAACAGCCTAATCTTTGCACTTGCATTTTCATAGATGTTATTAATAATATTAATGTATGCATCTTCAATACCGCAGGTTTTCAGAGCCATTGTAACTGCTGATGGTTTCACCGAATCAAAGGCTTTTTCATAATCGATAAAAGCCATGCACAATGGAAGTTCATATTCCCTCGCTCTTTCAATTAATTCTCTCAGCACATGGATATGATCTATTGTGCTGTAGCCACTCCTGAATCCAGCTTGTTCTCTCGGTTGAGCCATGTCCAGTGTCACCTTGAAGCGGTGTGAAAGAACTTTAGTGAAGATTTTATAAACTACTGATAGGAGGCTGATAGGTCTGTAGTTTCCGAGATCCTCAATGTCACCTTTCTTATGTAGCAGGATCATTGTAGCGGTGTTCCAATCCTCAGGAATCTTTCCTTCATTAAGGCATCGACTGAAAATTTGGGCGAGTACTGTTTCGATTTCTCCACTTGCTTCTTGTATGATGTCTACAGTAATTCCATCTTCTCCTGGAGCTTTTCCCCGCTTCATGTTCTTGATTGCACGTGCAACTTCTGCTGGAAGGACTGGAGGAACTCTGGTACTGGTATCTTTCATGATGTCTGGAGTGCATGTATCATCCCTTTCATATAATTTGGAGTAGAAATCTTTCACTCTTGTCAAAATTTCGCCTCTATTTCTTGTTACAGAACCATCTTCTTTTCTCAGTGCCATAATCTGTTTCTTCCCTTACTGAGATGTTCCTTTGCTATCTTTAGGCTTTGGTTGTTTTCAATTGCTTTCCTCACTAGTTCACAGTTGAATTTTCTTACGTCTTCAGTGATACTTTTTCGCACTGTCTTGCATAGCTCTATATATTCCACTTTGGAAGTCACATCTTCTTCAGTTGTCCTCATCTCTCTTCTTTTTTGCATCAACATTTTCGTTTTTCCTGATAATTTATTTACATGCAACTTGTTCTTAGACCCAGCTAATTTTGTTGCTGTTTCCATAAGAGCTTTGGTTACTTTTCTGTTAACTTCAGAGATGTCCACTTCTTCCGATGTTGGGACTTCTAAAGCAGAAAACCTGTTCTTCAGTTCCAACTTGAAGGTATTATGTTGTTTTTTAAGGTTGGTTATGTCAATAGATTTTGTTTGTCTTATGAGCTTGCCACGTTCAAGTTTAGTGTTGAGGTGCATCTTACATCTCACCAATCTATGGTCACTACCTGTGTTGAACTTGTTTAGCACACTGCAGTCTTCTATGACGAATTTTTTGTTACACATAATAAAATCAATTTCACTTGTCGTCCCATTTGGATGTCTCCATGTTCATTTCCTGTGTGGCTTTTTCTTGAAGAAGGAGTTCAAGATGAAAAACCCTTCTGCCTCTGCAAACTCAACGAGAGTATTTCCACGCTGGTTTCTGTTGCCGTGACCGAATTTACCTACTGAAGTTTCATTCTGTTGCCGTTGCCCTATTTTTTGCATTGAAATCTCCCATAATTATTTTCAAGTGCTGCTTACCTCTATTATTTAGATGACAAATTTCCTCATAAAATTCTTCAATTTCTTCTTCAGGATGACTTGTGGTGGGTGCATAAATTTGAATAATCTGAGCCTGGTATCTTTTCGAGAGTTGGATAACAAGCCGTGCAGCTCTGTCAGAGGAACTTTCAACTTCTACAACTTTATCCTTCACTTTCTTGTTTATTATAAATCCAACACCACTAGTTCTGCCAGTATCTGTCCCACGATAGTAGAAGAGATGTCCACTTTTCAGTTCGATGAGATCTTCTCCTTTTCTCCTTACCTCACTTAGCCCGACGATGTCCCACTTGATCCTTTGTAGTTCCTCTTCCAATTCAAGAAGCCTTGAATCAGAAGATAGGGAGCGTCCTTTGTACGTTGCCAAAGTCAGCATCAGATGGCAGCCTAGTCCGGTCCTCCGGGGATTCTTAGCACCCTCTGCCTTCATGTCGCACTGGCCGCTGCCTTGGCCAGGTACATTCCAGCTGCCGGAGACTGAGGACCAAGATTTAAGTTGTGGAGTCATTTTGGAGGGGTTTGGCCATAACTCACCACGCTGGCCAAGCGGGTTGGTGAGTGTGTAATAGAATTTCCTCTAATCCCGATGGTATAGTTATACCGCTATTGGCTGTCGTCAGAGCCCCTTTAGTGGGAACAGGATGCACCACGAGAAGGCGGGGTTGACATTTGTCAAGGAGAGGCTGTGATGTTACGCATCACTTGACCTTATATCTTTTTCTATATCATCATCATCATCATTGTCAACCATTATCAATCCACTGCTGGACGAAGGTCTCCCCAAGTTTCCTCCACAACGGACTGTCTTGTGCCAGTCTCCTCCATGTCACCCCTGCATACTTTCGAATTTCATCCATCCATCTCCCATGTGGTCTTCTTCTGGGTCTTTTCCTGTCCCTTGGAATCCAATCTAAAATTTCGGCTGTCCATCGATGATCTGTCCTTCTGGCAGTATGTCCAGCCCATTGCCATTTCAGGGATTTAACTCTGATCATGATGTCTTCCACTCTTGTCATTTTTCGGATCCACGAGTTCCTCTTCTTATCTCTCCTGGTTACACCAAGCATGCACCTCTGCATGCTTCTTTGAGTTGTCTGCAGTCTTTGTATATCTCTTTTAGTTAAGGTCCACGTCTCTGCACCATACGTAAGCACTGGAAGGATGCATTGATCAAACACTTTTCTTTTAAGACATAATGGCATATTGCTCTTGAAAATTATGCTGTTTCTTCCAAAAGCTCTCCAGGCAAGTTTTGTACGCCGATTAATTTCTTCATCAATGTGACCCTCACTTGATATCTGCTGTCCAAGATAAACGTACGTGTCTGTTATCTCCAGCTTTTCTCCATCAATCAATAAATCTTCATTTCTTGTAAAAGCATTGAACATCACTTTTGTCTTCTGAAAGTTCATTTTTAATCCCACTTCTTTACTCTTGTCAGCAAGTTCCTGGATCATACACTGCAGCTCTGATGGGGTAGTTGCAAAAATGACTACGTCATCAGCAAAACGAAGGTGGGTTAGATAATCTCCATTAATCTTTATCCCTTTGTTTTCCCAGCTCAGCGACTGAAAAACACCCTCCAATGTGGCATTAAAGAGCTTCGGAGATATGGTGTCACCTTGTCTCACTCCCTTTCCAATTTTTATGTGTGTTGTATTTTCAAACAGCCTAATCTTTGCACTTGCATTTTCATAGATGTTATTAATAATATTAATGTATGCATCTTCAATACCGCAGGTTTTCAGAGCCATTGTAACTGCTGATGGTTTCACCGAATCAAAGGCTTTTTCATAATCAATAAAAGCCATGCACAATGGAAGTTCATATTCCCTCGCTCTTTCAATTAGTTCTCTCAGTACGTGGATATGATCTATTGTGCTGTAGCCACTCCTGAATCCAGCTTGTTCTCTCGGTTGAGCCATGTCCAGTGTTACCTTCAAGCGGTGTGAAAGAACTTTAGTGAAGATTTTATAAACTACTGCTAGGAGGCTGATAGGTCTGTAGTTTCCGAGATCCTCAATGTCACCTTTCTTATGTAGCAGGATCATTGTAGCGGTGTTCCAATCCTCAGGAATCTTTCCTTCATTAAGGCATCGAGTGAAAATTTGGGCGAGTATTGTTTCAATTTCTCCACTTGCTTCTTGTATGATGTCTACAGTAATTCCATCTTCTCCTGGAGCTTTTCCCCGCTTCATGTTCTTGATTGCATGTGCAACTTCTGCTGGAAGGACTGGAGGAACTCTGGTACTGGTATCTTTCATGATGTCTGGAGTGCATGTATCATCCCTTTCATATAATTTGGAGTAGAAATCTTTCACTCTTGTCAAAATTTCGCCTCTATTTCTTGTTACAGAACCATCTTCTTTTCTCAGTGCCATAATCTGTTTTCTTCCCTTACTGAGATGTCCCTTTGCTATCTTTAGGCTTTGGTTGTTTTCAATTGCTTTCCTCACTAGTTCACAGTTGAATTTTCTTACGTCTTCAGTGATACTTTTTCTTACTGTCTTGCATAGCTCTATATATTCCACTTTGGAAGTCACATCTTCTTTAGTTGTCCTCATCTCTCTTCTTTTTTGCATCAACATTTTGGTTTTTCCTGATAATTTGTTTACATGCAACTTGTTCTTAGACCCAGCTAATTTTGTTGCTGTTTCCATAAGAGCTTTGGTTACTTTTCTGTTAACTTCAGAGATGTCCACTTCTTCCGATGTTAGGCCTTCTAAAGCAGAGAACCTGTTCTTCAGTTCCAACTTGAAGGTATTATGGTGTTTTTTAAGGTTGGTTATGTCAATACATTTTGTTTGTCTTATGAGCTTGCCACGTTCAAGTTTGGTGTTGAGGTGCATCTTACATCTCACCAATCTATGGTCACTACCTGTGTTGAACTTGTTTAGCACACTGCAGTCTTCTATGACGAATTTTTGTTACACATAATAAAATCAATTTCACTTGTCGTCCCATTTGGATGTCTCCATGTCCATTTCCTGTGTGGCTGTTTCTTGAAGAAGGAGTTCAAGATGAAAAACCCTTCTGCCTCTGCAAACTCAACGAGAGTATTTCCACGCTGGTTTCTGTTGCCGTGACCGAATTTACCTACTGAAGTTTCATTCTGTTGCCGTTGCCCTATTTTTGCATTGAAATCTCCCATAATTATTTTCAAGTGCTGCTTACCTTTATTATTTAGATGACAAATTTCCTCATAAAATTCTTCAATTTCTTCTTCAGGATGACTTGTGGTGGGTGCATAAGTTTGAATAATCTGAGCCTGGTATCTTTTCGAGAGTTGGATAACAAGCCGTGCAGCACTGTCAGAGGAACTTTCATCTTCTACAACTTTATCCTTCAGTTTCTTGTTTATTATAAATCCAACACCACTAGTTCTGCCAGTATCTGTCCCACGATAGTAGAAGAGATGTCCACTTTTCAGTTCGATGAGATCTTCTCCTTTTCTCCTTACCTCACTTAGCCCGACGATGTCCCACTTGATCCTTTGTAGTTCCTCTTCCAATTCAAGAAGCCTTGAATCAGAAGATAGGGAGCGTCCATTGTACGTTGCCAAAGTCAGCATCAGATGGCAGCCTAGTCCGGTCCTCCGGGGATTCTTAGCACCCTCGGCCTTCATGTCGCACTGGCCGCTGCCTTGGCCAGGTACATTCCAGCTGCCGGAGACTGAGGACCAAGATTTAAGTTGTGGAGTCATTTTGGAGGGGTTTGGCCATAACTCACCACGCTGGCCAAGCGGGTTGGTGAGTGTGGGATAGAATTTCCTCTAATCCCGATGGTATAGTTATACCGCTATTGGCTGTCGTCAGAGCCCCTTTAGTGGGAACAGGATGCACCACGAGAAGGCGGGGTTGACATTTGTCAAGGAGAGGCTGTGATGTTACGCATCACCTGACCTTATATCCTTTTCTATATATATATATATATATATATATATGATACCACTGAGTACGGAAACGTTTTCTTGAAGCAACTGACTTGAACATCAGCAGAGGCATCAAAATGAAGAAAGAAATTAGTCACAAAAGGGAAAAATGACAAGATTGTTCACAGCAATCAGATTGTCATATTGAATTGCTTGTAGTTTGGTGTGCAGCATGTAACATCTCATTATAAACTTGAAAAATTGCATCGCCCTGACTTGTTGAATTGGAAGTTGTTCTTATTCTTAGAGTGCAGTTGCTTAGCGTCTGTTACTTGGAATTTTATAGTCCTGAATGGGGTAGCTAACGGTAGCGCCCTCGAACCGTTCGATTTCCTCGAGAACGAGAGAGACGCGATTTTAAAATTTTTTCGATGACATGTTACATGGCGAATAGTAAACTACAAGTAGTTCAGTATCATGACCTGATTACTGTTAGTGACGTCAGCAAAGGTTTTATGTAAATGTTTGGGTTAGCACCTTCGATGACTTCCTGATCAGTACATTTTTTCACCAACAATACTCAACAGCTGGTAATTCAACCAGTTCTTGGAGGTTAAACTACCTGCATTACTGAAACACATTCGATTAGCAAAATGCCGTCATATGCACTTCACGCATAATGGAGTTGTAGCGCATTTTAGAATGGCTGCTCAAGAATATCTCAATCGTGCATATCCTGCCCTCTGAATTAGCACACATGAAGCAGCTGCGTGGCCTTTACGCTATCCAGATTTTAGTTTCCTGTATTTCTTCTAATATGGGGAAACCTTAACACTGATGTTTTTCCCATACGCCGGTTTGTAACACAAAAACTCTAGGAAAACGGATCGTGGTTTTCAAAAAAATTTCCAACACCCCGGAGCTTTTTGAACATGTTCTACAATCGATGAAAACAAACTATGAATTGTCCATCACTTCTCGGGTATGCCATTTCAAATATTTGCTCTGGTGTAGACTTAAATAACTGTTCTCATCGATCACTTACAGTTTGCTATAATCTCCCTATTCTAAAAAAGTAACTGCCTCTGCAGCTCAAGAAATTTCGCGACACTCGCGCTTTCCTAGCTCGCAGCGCAAAAAGTATTGAACACAAAAATATGAAATGTACGTCCCTTGTTGATAATTGTTTGGAAAACTCCCCAAAATAAACCGTTTTTCGATTTTGGCAATACTTCGAGAGCTATTGTATTTCAAAATTAAGGTAAGCAAAAAATTGCTATCAGTTCACGCTCCGGACACACCAACAGCAACAGAACCACGAAATTTTGTAGCTATGTAGGGCTCTGGCCGAATTTTTTCTCCTTGTCGCCCTTTTTCTGAATTTCGAATTAGTTTACCAGAAATTAATTTTTTAAATTTTACAAAATTCTCTATTTCGCGATGGGATCCATTTTTAAAAAATGGATATATGCCAAACTATAAATCATGACGCATTGCAATTTTTATAGCATAAACTCACAGCTATCATCCCTCTTGTTTAAAAAATTTGGGAAAAAAATCATTTTCTGATTTTTAAGCATTTTTCAAAGACGCAAAGGAAAGAAACGAACGGCTTCCTTTGTCTACAGCGGTAACCACACAGGAGAATTCTGGTCCCTTGACCTGCTGCCATGGTGACGCAGCTATTTTCAGCACTCTCTTCTGACTGGGTGAAAGGACAAGCTACAATAAAACTCATTACTGAAATAAAAACTAATTCACTTCATCGGCTTACTTTTTCTCAAAATGCGCTATATTTTCGGTCCAATGTTCATTGTAACTTTCTATCTGCCCTATTCTCATTAAAACAAGTTCCCAAAGTTTGATTTTCTTTTGATTGGGGGATTTAACGACCACCGTGAGAAACTCAGTGGGCTATAAGCTATCTCCCGTCCCAAATTTAGAGCCACTCGTTCCAGGGAAGGGAGAGAGCCTGTGCCGTAAGACAAACACAACATCCATGCCTCACCGGAATTCAAACCGAGATCCATCTCGGACGAATGATCAGAAGCCATCGCTTAGACCACTGCGCTACCGGGTCCCAAAGTTTGGCTAAGCCTTTTGAAAAAATCCTGTACATACGAGGTCTGGTCGAAAAGTATCCTATCGCATTTTTTTTTCTGCTGAACTAGACAGAACACGGCGCCGAGATTCAATGACGCGCAACCTTGGAATTTTTCGGCACGCCGTCGGCTGGCTCATTTGGTGCTTGGCAGTGAAATTTTTCGTTGTGAACTCCGTGACTATCAAATTCTTCTCTTGTGCAGTAATCACTGAGCGAAATTTTGGCAAATCTGCATCGAATTTTGCCCCAAACTCGGCCACACATCAGCTGAAAGAATTCAAATGCTTAGAAAGGCTTTTGGTGATAATTCTATGGGTGCAACACGAATACAGGAGTGGCATCCGCGCTTCGAAGATGGACGAAAGCCTTGAGTGTTGCAAGGTTCCAGGAAGGCTCTCAACGAGCTGAACCCGGAAATGATCACGAAAGTGAACGCTGTTAACAAGTAGTACTACCATGCAATTCCCCATGGCCTGCAAGGTGCAGTGCGGCAAAAGTTACCCACACCGTGGTAGCAAGGTGACTGGCAGCTGCACCATAACAATGTCATCGCCCATTCGTCTCACCTCATTCAGGCCTTTATGGCCAAACACCGGATACCACAAGGGAGGCAAGCTTCATACTCTCCAGACATGACTGCTTGCGACTCCTGGCTCTTTCCGAAGTTGAAAACGCCTTTGACGGGGAAAATATTTGAAGACAGAGGATATGAAGAAGAACGCAACGCAACGCAACGCAAAACCTATTGCCGGTCTCTCAAACTGACGATACTTCGAAAAGTATCCAGCCAACAGAGTGGCAAAAATTCATTGATGCGCAATAAAGTCCAAGATCGCGCGCCATTGAGTTTCTGCGCCGCGCTCTGTCTAATTCAGGAAAAACTCAAATGTGGACCGATACTTTTTTGGTCTGATCTCGTAATCCAAAGTTATTCCGATGTAGGAGAAGTGTACAAAATGATTTCAATGAATTCTAAGACGCACTTTGTATTCAGGCGATATTGTATCCTTGCTTTTCGACAGTCTTTGGTAACTTAAATACACTAATTGTTAATCAAACTATGACGTACTACGCAGGTGAAGCACATGTAAAGACGGAAAAGTTGCAGCGATAAATTCCGTTGGTGTAGTATTATTGGTAAAAGCATTCGGCTCCGAAGCAGAAGATGTGATTTCAATCCCGGTCACCGTCAAGTTTGTGAATTTCGTGAAAGTCTTAATGGCTATTCTTCGGTCCATGTGTTTTTTTTTTGCATATTTGAGAAACGGTTAATACAACGTAAATAACGAAGCTTACTGAGAAAAATACAAATTACCATTTCAGTAGGTCGTGGTCATCTTTAGGTAGTTTCGTCCCTTCCTCTTCTGTTTTGTACTTGGCCCTTGCAGCTGAAGACGTCATGTGACATCAGTTTCCGATTGCCCAAATGTTCTAAACCGCTAAGCTCAAAGGAAATAAACTGCGGAGGGAAAGAAGTGGTGGTGGAAGAAACCGAGTTCTGGAGAGCATTGGATAAGAAAGCAGCTCAAGTAACAACTCAAGTTTTCCTTTGCTCAAAAGCACAGTGTAAGGCTTACATGCTGTCTGTTTACCAAGCTCAAGTTGTACTGAGCAAAGATAAACACTGATGGTATGTCAATCGCGAACCAGTTCAACGAGCAAATTTCTGTTCAATTCTTACCCAACATGGCTTTCATTTCGAATCGTCCCCTCTTTGAAATAAGAAGTTGCTGGCAGGACTAGGACCAGTTTTTGAGTCAATACACTCTGATCTGAAAGTGATTTCACTCTTGCTCGATCTTCAAAGTGGCTTCACCAAATTTTGTTGTTTCCTTTGTATGTGGGACAGTAGGGCCACAGCTGAACACTACGAACGGACAGACTAGCCTAAAAGAGATGTGTTCATTCTTAGAGAAGCTTAGAACGAGATGTTTTCATTCCGTCACAAGCCCCTAGTTAATCCCTCTGATGTACTGCTTCCACCACTTCATATCAAACTCGAGCTGATGAAAAACTTTGTAAAGGATATGGACAAATCTGGCCCACGTTTCTTGCACTTAAAAGCACACATTTCCGCAATTAAGTGATGCAAAACTCAAAAAAGGCATCTTCGTTGGTCCTCCGATACGGAAACAACTACGTGATTCTGATTTTACCGAAAAGCTAAACAGCACGAAGCTCACCGCATGGCAGTTTTCCAGATCTGTGGTCAAGGGATTTCTGGGTAACCACAAAGAGGGCAACTACAAGCAGCTGATTCACAACCTTCTCAAGGACTATAAAAACCTTTGGGTGTCTGATATCCTTAAAAATACATTTCCTCCATTCGCATCTGGACTTCTTTCCTAACAACCTAGGAGCAGTCATCGATGAACAAAAAGAAAGGTTCCACCAAAATATCCGAACGATGGAGGAGAGGTATCAAGGAAGATGGGATTCCTCAATGATGAGTGATTACTTCTGGGTTTTGCAGGAGGAGGACAACACGACACATAAGAGGGGGAATAAAGTGGATTAATTACGAAACGCATATAGCGTATGAAATCCGTTTATTTTCGTGGTGTAGTCCCAGTGGAGTGCGAAAGCTTGGCGAATATTTGTGCTGACTACACCACGAAAATAAACGGATTTCATACGCTATATGCGTTTCCTAATTATTCAACTCTGGTGTATTTAAAAAAAAGTGGATTACTTGTACGGGTATACGAGTATGTGTGTATACGTCTACATTTCCGTTAATATTGTTTGCTCTATTTCTTTTTTCTTTTGCTGTCTGATATGCAGTGATCTATGAATACAGTATTTATACTTTGTAGCACTAATTCTATAGCTAACAAGACACATGAATGCTGTAATACATTACAATGTGACGCTGTAATGTGTACATTCAGCTTTGTATATATATTTCGGGAAATATAGCAAATGTTCATACACAAAAAACTGTACGTGGTGAAGAGTGTTTACAGTCATATTTGAATTCGGCACCCCGAAATCAGTTAAAAACACCTTATTTCACTCATGTTGTGAAACCAAAGTTTAAAAATGTTGACTAGTGTAATTTAACCTTCCTTTTGAGTTCCTGTGTGTATATGTGTTTTCTGACTAAACGACACATTTATTTCCCCCAAGGAGGTTTCTAAATTTGACTGGAAGTGAGTCAGAGGCCAATATAACGTTGTGAGCACAGTAGGAGAATCTTTCGAGCTATCTGTAAACAGTGCTGTTTGTGGAAACGATTTTGTTGAGTAAACAGCGGAACTGAGGTAACGACTTGATATTGTGTACTTTTGAAACAATGATTTAGTAGATAGAAGTGTAGACTGACGGTGGCATTTAATGTTTGGGATATGATTCAAAGTCATCGTGTTTCTTCAGTGATGTGCCATATGAAGACAAATCATGGGCTTCGAAACGTAAGTGCCTGTTTACTTATTCATCTTCGTAAACCCTTAAGGTTATTCTTTAGTTAGGAGTGTTTAGTTACTGAAATTTATTAGTGCATAGTTAAGCTTGAAACCTTACAGCTTTCAACTGTTACAAGCAACCATTTCAACCTAACCTTAAAAATATTTTAGTTTTTGGGTTTATCAATCACCGTGAGCAACTCCCCAGGATTCGAACCCGGACCGATCTCTGACGAGTGGTCTCAAGCCAGTGCTTAGTGCCACCAGGGTGTCCCCTAAATCTACAAGACACATTTAAATCTCAACAAGAAAGGTTAATCTTCACAACTGGCATTAATCTCCGTAAGCTAATTATTCTAATTCTGACATTTATCTCCGTAAGTCTATCACTTACGTAAATTCTCAGAATTTGTTATTTTTGCATCGCATTTAGCAAAATTATTTTTACGCAACATATAATTTAAAATTATTTTTTCAGTGCTTTCACTTAAGAGTTCTGTTGTTTTCGAAAAAGCATAAATGTGTTATGTCACAAAGTGCAAATTCAAAAAAGCAAACAGTCAGTAAAAAAGTTCTTTTTGAATACATTAAAGCCTGTGCTTTCACAGAATTGAATTTTATTTATTTTAGAACAATGTTTCAATGGATCGAAGAGCACGCCGGAACAGTTTATTCGCATACTCAGAGTGACTAAGCTATTTATATTTTTATACAGTAATATTGCACGCAATACAAATGATTTGCAGAAAAATTCCATTTCCGATCAGTGACTTTTTTTTTTTTTTGAAAGGACTGCAAAAAATCGATTTCCTAGCTGACATATTTACCGCTAGTTGGACTCAAATTCTTTCCATCCTTTGTTCGCCTAGATGAGCGCGAAGATTCTTTTTACACCTTTAAAATTTAGTTTTTGGTGATGTTGTTTCGTTGCAGCATTCATTCGCCAATCTAGTTCCTTTTGTTTTGGGCGCGCCGAGACATCCGTTGGAGACTTCTGACATGACGTCATATGATTGACGACTTCCGCAGAAGAGTGAAAACTCGCGTTGTGCCCAAAATCATCATTATTAGAACACCGAAAAAATAAGCAAGAAAGGACAGGGAGAAAAAAGACACTCCCAAAAAAATAGCACTCCATCAGAACGAGGATGGTAAAGCTAATGCGAAACCAAGTTGGTTCATCCCCGATGACAAGATTTCTTTTTTCGCTCGCTCTCACTTGTTTCAGAGATTTTTAGGAATTTTTGTGTCGTTTAACGTCCTTTTTTTTAATCTCCATTTATGTAGCATTGTTATTTGTAGTTAAAGAGCTTTTCTGGCTCCAGGTTCGTAAAGGGTTTTTAAAGTGTTTTCGAGAACAAAAGATGCAAGCGTTTATTCTTTGTTTTTAGAAAAACAAATTTTGAAATAAGACTTGCCATAAGTGAAATTTGAAATGAGTCACTTTTGCTTATTACTTGATAAAAAGTGCTCTTTCGTTAACACACATTTTATAAGATTGGCTCTTTTTTCCCCCTAAGAGATAATTTAAAAATTCCGAAACAAATTCTGTTTAGTCTAGCTTCTTTTGTGAGCTTTAAGCTCCAAATATACGTGATATACGCTTGAAGGTTTTTCTGTAAGAGCTGAAAATAATTGTTAGTTGATTGTATGAATGATTTTTTTCTTCGCCAAAGTAAACACCTGCGGCTAAAAAGAATATTATTCAATCGTGTTACCCTAATAAGAGATAATGACTAAATATCCAATCAACTTATCACTACTTTGTTAATAACATAGCGAGACTGCCATCGTAAGATATGTGCTTCTGCCCCAGACCGGGCTTTAGTACTAAAGCGGTCCTAGGCAAAGGTACTTGGTGGCCCTTAAGAACATTTTTGGCAGAAAAGTAGTACGTTGTTTCTAGCCGTTCAAATATAAATTTTTGATAAGATCTGAGGAATAACTTCTTCCTATTCCCCCCGTAAAGACAGGAAGCTAAGATTAAAAATATGCGTATACGTATTTTGAAATCGGACTACATCTAACTCCGCGGATAGTAAACCGCTGAACACTTTTGAAAATATCGCGGTTTATCTAGACAACCTTAAGTGCAAAACAACTGTGCGTGGTATCGTTTTAAAGCTCTCGACGAGATCTATTCAAATATGTAAAGAACATATCGCAGTGGTTTAAACTAAAATTTTTAAAACTTGTTTTCCTGTGAAAGGGTTGACATTTTCGACAATGCCGCTGAATTCGCAGAATGAACGCAAGCAAAAGTGGAGAAAAAATCAAATCGAGAGGCAAGGGCAAGTAATGAGGAATGTAAGAAGACCAAGAAGACAGAGCGCCACGTTGGGCATTTCGTGTAACCATCTGCTTTGTGTTCGCAATGTATTCAGTATTATTTGTAAAAATTATGTAAGCTACTTTTCATATCACAAACCTGTAAAAATAATCTAAATACGAGGCGTCAGGTGATTAAATAAATACATCGCTCTTTCCACGTTAAGCAACTCACAGCAACCGAAAAAATTGCTTTTCGGCCGTTGTCGGGAATTGAATCACGAATCTCTCAATATCTAGCCTAGTGCGTTGGTTTTACACCACAGCGGCCAACAATTCACGGCGCTATGTGTGTTTTTCTTTTTCACTCAGCATCTTACATCATAAATCCGTAAGATGGGCTTAGCTACTGATACGTCTCCATCTGGTGGGCATTGACGGCTGCTGACTGAAAAAGAAAAACACACATAGCGCCGTGAATTGTTGGCCCCTGTGGTGTAAAGCTAACGCGCTCGCCTAGATATCGAGAGATTCGGGATTCAATTCCCCGACGGCGGCCGAATAACAACTTTTCGGTTGCTGTGCGTTGCTTAACGTGGAAAGAGCGTGGATTAATTTATTCATAGACCAGTGTTGCTTATAACAAATTAAATGAACGCTTTGAAAACATACTCGACTAGCTCATTTCAACATCGTAGTCCTACGTTCCAAACTGACGGCTCAATCAGAACTGAGCCTACCTGTACTTTTTTTCTTTTAGATATATGAACATAAAGCTCATACATACAGAGATTGAGATGCAAGGTCAGGTTACACGCAAACATATCCTAGCCTCTCCTTGAAAAATGTCAACCCTGCCTTCTCGTGATACATCCTGTTCCCAATAAAGGGGCTCTGACAACCGTCAAATAGCGATATAACTGTACCATCAGGATTACAGGAAATGCTATCCCACACTCACCAACCCGGTTGGCCGGAGTGGTGAGTTATGCCCAAACCCCTCCATAGATGCTTCCACAACTTGAAACTTGACCCTCCGTCTCCGGCAGCTGGAATGTACCTGGCCAAGGCAGTGGCCAGTTCTACATGAAGGCAGATGATGCTAAAAATTACCGGATTAGGCTGGCATTCGATGGTGGCCTTGGCTACGTTTAACGGACGATGTCTGTGTTCTGATTCAAGGCTCCTTGAATTGAATTATTGCCAAAAGGACGGACCACCAATAGACAACCAAAAGTTTAGACTGGATTCCAAAGGACAGAAGAAGACTACATGGGAGATGCAAGGATGAAATCCGAAAGCATGCGGGAAATGACATGGATGAGACTAGCTCAAGACAGACTGTTGTGGAAGAAAATTGGAGAGACCTTCATCCAGCAGTAGATTGATAATGGTTGAAAATGATGATGATGACACAGAGATTGGACTAAATGTGAACACCATGATTATACAGATTAATGATACACTGAAAAAAGAACATGATTGTATTTTCTGTATCATCTCGTTGTATATATTATTTAGGTATATACAAGTACCTTGCATATATAAGTTGTGCTCAGCAGGAGTTTGTACGAGCGGTTGATGAAATGGGTCACCTACCAGACTTCCAAAGAGTTTAAATCGTGGGAGCATGCGTAGAAGAAATGTCTAACCGTAACAGCTAAATGTTCATAAACAAGAGTCTTCATTGTTATGACTATGTACACAAACCATGACAACACTTCATCGGCGAAGAAGAATGAATGAGAGTGACCGGCGAACACTAACAAGGATTGTGTCCCAGTAACACGGAACTACTGCAGTAAAACTAAGAGAAGAACTCAGTCCACCTGACAGATAGTGTTTCCACAAACACAGTCGGCAGAGATCTTCATAAAGCCAACATCAATGGAAGAGTTGCAATAATTAAACCTTTAATCACAGAAACGAACACCACAATGCGAAAATGGTGGTGTCATGAGCATAAAACCTGGACAGTTGATGAATGAAAATGTATGGGACAGTCCCATGAGTCGTCATGTACATAATTCCCAACAATAAGACGGGTTTGCGTATGGAGAACCCCCCAAGGAAGCAAACACTTTGGAATATCTAGTTCCAACTGGGGGTTGGATCTGTGGTGATTTAAGCGACCATACCTTGTTATTCGGTTGGAATCATCATTACCACTGAAGAGTAATTGAATTAGAGACAGCTGGCGTTAAGCAAATATGGCGCTGTGGCGGCCATGTAAACGGAAACTACATGACTTATGCAGCGATCCGAAAATATAGGGAGTGATGCGACGGGAATCAGTAAGAGTCGAATGAAGTATAGGCAAGACGAAGGATCTAAGTGCATCTGATTGTGGGGAAATTGTCGGGGCCCGACGAATGAGTCACTCCATCTCGGAAGTCGTGCAGGCACTGGGATTTTCACGAGCCACTTTGTCACGGGTGCACCGTGAATACATCGAATCCGGTAAAACCATCCCTGCAAGGGCCAACAGCCGTGGACAACAGCGTGTGAATGAGCGGGGTCATCGTCGGCTAGCTTGCATTGTAACAGCGGATAGACGGGCCACAGTGCAAGAAATCACTCGGCAATTTAGTTCTGGTGCACAAAAACGTGTAAGCAGCCAGAACCATCTCCTCGCTATGGGGTACAGAAGCCATCGTCACACCAGGGTACCGCTGCTGACCGCACATCACAGAGTGCAAATATTAGCATAGGCGCGGGAACATCGTCTCTGGACCCTAGTCATGTGCAAAAATGTTTCCTGGACTGATGAGTCGAGATTCACGTTGGTACATGTTGATGGCAGGATACGAGTACGGCGCAAACCACATGAAACGATGAATCCTTCTTGCCAGCGGAGTACTCTTCAAGCTGGTTAGCGTGGCATTCTCGTCTGGGGACTGTTTATGTGGACTGAAATGGGACCCCTGGTACGTGTGATATCGTCCCTCACAGGTCAACGTTACCGGAATATCCTGGACGACCATTTGCTCCCGTTTGTGCGTCTTCAACATCCCACTGGGATCCTCATCCTGTAACAAGACAACGCACCTTGCCATCGCTCCCGAATTGTATCCGAATGGTTGGTTGTACAGTTCACTGACGTTACCTCGCTTCTTTGGCCAGCTAGGTCACCTGACCTTAATCCCATCGAGCACATCTGGAATGCCATCGAGAGAGATGTTCGAGGCTCTGACCCGCCTCCATCAAATCTTCGTGAACTGTGAGAGCTTGTTCAGGGGTCGTGGATCCGTATGGCTTCCCAACGCTTCCGGTGTCTTGTCGAGTTCATGCCGAGACGAATTGCCGCCGTCATCAGGACGAAAGGTGGTGCTACACGTTACTAGACAGGTATCTCTAATTCAATTGCTCTTCAGTGTAGTCGAGTTACTACCAGCGAGTATTTGGATATTCTATGTGATCTGGTGTATCCTGTGGCCCATATGTTTCCTAACAATGAAACCATTTTTCAAGATGATAATGCGCTCCTACACACAGCCGGAACAATTCAGCCTTGGTTTGAGAAAGCATCAAAATACGTAGTGCGATCAAAACGTTTCGAGGCTAGGTACGTAGCGCGCCAACAGATGTCAGTAAGCGGATGCGCGAGCAGCGGTCGATGGCAGTGACCTTCGTGAGTCATTGTGCCGAGTGTCGTCGTTCTGTGAAAATCGGAAGCTGTGCTACATGATATTTGGTGATCACGTGCAGAACACAGCTGCGATTTCGGTATGAACTGCAAACTAGAGCAGCGAGCGAACAACAGATTCTGCGTCAAATTCTGCAAATAGGGAACGGCTTCGTTCCTGTCGCGGGACAACACTGGGAACTAGACTTGGGTGTACAGTTACGACCCGGAGACCTAACAACAGTCGTCTAAGTGGTAGAGCCCGGCATCTCCACGACCAAAGAAGGCCGATTGATCCGGAGCGCAACGAAAAGCATGCTCATAGTGTCCTTCGACATTCGTAATGTTGTGCACAGTGAATTCGTCCCCCAGGGCCAGACCGTCACCGCCCTTTTTTACTGCGATGTTCTGCGGCGTTTTAGGGAGGACATTCTCCGCAAACGACCTGAAATATGGCGCAGGGGCGATTTCCTGCTCCATCACGACAACGCAGCAGCTCTCAGAACATTAGCAACACACCAGTTTTGCAACCGCAACAGCAGGACTACCCTTCTTCACCCTCCTTACACGCCGGATTTGGCTCCCCTGCGACTTCTTCCTGTTCCCGAAGATAAAGCTGAAGCTCAAAGATCACCGCTTCGATACCGTGGACGAGATCCACTGAGAATCGCAGACGGTGCTTTACACGATTCGCAAACAGGAGTTCCAGGGAGCTTTCCAACAGTGGCAAAAACGCTGGCAGCGGTGTATCGCTGCCCAAGGAGACTACTTTGAAGGAGATCATAGCCAGATTTAAGTAACGTAAGTACTTTGTTGTACATCGACCTAGTCTTGGAACTTTTTGATCGAACCTCGTAAACTTCAACATTCAGTTCAATCACAAAATGAGAAGCAGATTCCCTCTTCCAGCATCTCCGAAGTAATTAGCTGATGTTCTGATCAACGAATGATAATACATTCCACTGAACAGTATTCAAATGCTGTATGGATCTATTCCAAGAAGGCTGGAAGCTGAATTAAAGGCTAATGATTGTCCAACACCTTCTCAATGAAGATATATCACCTATTTCCCATGTCGTCTCCACATTATTTTGTCCAACCCCTGTGTATACTTGTGTTGTATGATCCAGAACTTGCTGACAAAACCAAAGAAGTGTGGTCTAAAACTGAACTGACAGAAAAACAAAACTGATCTAAAATGCTTTCACAAAAACTGAAGATTTCGAATTTGACGGGGGAAATCTAGAAGTTCTGTATGCCTACATTTACTTTGGACAATAGGTCTCAAGCGAAAGCCATATAGAGAAAGAAATAAGGAATTGTATGAAACTTAGTTGGAGAGCATCTTTATGAACAGTGCAATTTTTTAAGAGCATTCCCACTCAGTGGCGTATCTTCGTTCCGAGACCCGGGCTAACACCCCCCCCCCATACACACACACACACACACACACACACACACACACACACACACACACACACCTGTTTGTTTTTAAATTGCGAAGTTTTATTTTAAACTGTTAAGTAATAGAAGTAACTTAAACTACTGCATGCTATTGCTAACATGATACCAAATAATTATTAACTACTACAAAACATTACAACAAAATTACTACATGCCATTGCTAACATGATACGAAATAATTATGACGATTATGATTTGAATACTTTATTTGTGCATGAACTCCATTCTTCTTTCCTTTTGTGTGAAGTTGAGTGCTACGTTTTCATAAAAAGCTTCTACCCAGTAGTTTTCCATATTTAAAAAGAATGTTTTTTTCTGTTGACAAATCAGTCAAGTTGTTCGAATGTACATGTCCTTGTGTGGTTTTAAGATATGTCTTCATTCTTTTTAATGCAGAAAAATTTGTTTCGATAGTTCCAGTTGTTGATGGAAACTTTAATATTAGGTCTGCTAATTTGTACACCTCAACAAACACTATGTCAAATTTATTCAACTTTAAGTAGCAAGTAATGTCTCTTACTGATTGGTTTTTCTATTCATCAAGGGAATAAAACACCTTCAGCTCATTTTTAGTCGAGCTGTATCAAAATTTGAAGCACAGAGTTCTTTAAGTTCTGACAGTAGATGTTCAGGGAAGCTTTCACAAAATTTATCAAAAACAGTTCGAATGCAACAGAGCCACGAATTTAAGATATAATCTCACCAATTTTAATTCATTGACACTTCACACAAACTGAAACAACTCTCGCGAAACACCGTGCTGCTACAGGAGGAAGCATGCGGTGACTGAGGAAGTCGAAGTCTTCTCTTTTCTGAGCGAACCGTTGTGCAAAGCAATGGTCCATTCGCCTCCATACGCGCTCATTCATGTTGTCATGGAAACGCTAGCAGGTGATCGTATCGAAGATCTTCGAATTAGAACAGCAAAAACTCTAGAAGAGCTGCTTGCGTTGGGCCGTTGGCTCCGCTCGCCTGACTGAGTCAAAGATGCGAATCTGCATGGGGTTTTTTCGCAGCGAAAGCATTGACATATCTTAATGCCGTTGATAATTGACTTTGTATTTAAATGGCTCTTATTTGTGCGATCTCTGAGCTTCGCAGCTAGCCTCAAATATACGCCACTGCTCACATTATATCTCAGAAGAGAATTGTAATCAATGCATCCTACCAGTTCTTGTTTATGGATCTGAAACATGGACTTTTGCTGAGAAACATATTCAGAGACTATAAACAATTCAAAGAATAGTGGAAAACGCATCCTTGATATAACCAGGAAAGATAGGAAAACGAATATACGGATTAGGAAAACAGCGGGAGTTTGAGACTTCGTGATTAAGGTAAAATCCCTGAAATGGAAATGAACTGTACATATTACAAGAAGAACTGACCACCGTTTTACAAATAAAGTTTTAGTTAGATACCAAGGGACGAAAAACACGCAGATCACTTGGAAGATGGGTGGATCAAATTCTACAGCGTGCCGTAATGACATGGAAGAGACTGGCTCAAGATAGAAAATAATGTGAATACGCACAATTAACGTGGATTAGGAACATCAAACAGAAGTCGTCGTTCCTTTCCACGTTCAGTCACGAAAAAATTATCATCGGCCGCCACCGAGAATCGAACCCAGGTCTTCCAGTTACGCGCCGGACATTCTACCACTGCACCACAGCGGCCTCGAATTCTCCAGAGGCCGTTGAGGTGCAGTGGTAGCATGGGTTCGATTCCCGGTGGCGGCAGATGATAATTTCTCCGTGACTCCCTTATAAACGTGGAAGGAGCGATGACTTCTGTTAGATAGAAAATTGTGGGAAATACTTGGGGAAACATTCATCCAGCAGTGTATTAATAATGGATGATGATTAAATGCTTGCGCGTGTGTAATACGAATTTTTTCCAAATACTGCCTACCGTTTGTTTATTTGTAAATGGCATATCTCTACATCTCCATTGTAGCGAGTGAAAATCTCTACTTCTCTATTGTAGCGAATGGCATACCGTAAAGAAGAAATTTCTCAATAGCGTTTTTAGAAACGATGACACAGCTGCAGACTGAAAGTACACAAACACCTCCTACCGGCAAAACTGTGAATCACCAAATTCCTCATATACTAGCCTAAAGCGTTCTACAGGGTAAATGGCATCCGGTGTTGAAAGAATTTTTGAAATCGCACATGTAGAAGCAGAGATATTAAGAAAAACACATTTAGCATTTGTGCCCCCTAGAGGCGAAATCGTGCATTATTTTGGAAAGAATGTACTTACACAGAGTTTGCATAGTTAGTAGTATCTGACCGAAGAAAGAAATTTTTCAATAGAGTTTTTAGTCCCGCCGACATCACTGTAAACGGAAACTTGAACTTACTCCTTCTTGCGGCAGACTGTGTCAAGAAAAATTTGAGATTCTATGATGAACATTGCGCCGCAGAAACGCTATTCAAGAAAGAATTTTTCAAATCGAACACTTAGAAGTAGAAATAGTGACAAAATAAGATATGCATCTACACCCCCTGGAGGAGAAACTATGAATTAATCCAAGCATAAATATTGCGAAAAGGTTTATCGACGTGAGTGGTATCGGTCAGCGAACGATTTTTTTCAATCGAGGTTTTAGAAGCTCAGATTTTGCTGCAAATACCCTGCTAGTCACTCAAAATGCAACACTAAAAAGGAAGCATCCGATTGGCCTGAAATTCGCAGCATGCGTCCCTCGCGAGAGGACACGCAAACGATTAGCATTGCAGGGCATATGCAAATCATGTGGGCCCGGCATGCCACCGAGAAGCACTATAAGAAGGGTGCATAGAAGGCGGGATGTAAATAGTGGAAGTGTGTTGTGCTGCCGGACCTGTGCGTGGGAAGCTTTCTGATGCCTCGTCGCAGAATACGGCAGTCCTTCCAGCACATTTCGGAGTTAGACAGAGGACGAATAGTGGCCTATCGCGACAGCGGTTTATCGTCCCTAGACATCGGCGCCCGTGTGGGACGACATCCAGACACAGTGAGGCGAGTATGGATTCGGTGGGTGCAGGAGGGACGGACAGACCGACGTGAGCGATTGCCGCAGCCGCGGCACACCACCGAACGAGAGGACCGGCATGTTGTGCGGCGCGCATTGACGGCTCGTACCGCCGCATCACGAACGTTAGCGTAGGAATTAGGGTGTGTTACGCAACAACCAGTGTCAGCACTTACCGTTCGACGTCGTCTGCAGGAGCAGGGACTTGTCGCACGGCATCCATTGCCCCGATTACCACTCGCGTTACACCACCGGCGAGTGCGGCGGCAGTGGGCCGTTGAGCGCCGCACCTGGACTACAGAATATCACGACATTGTCTTCTCCGATTAATCCCGCTTCTGTCTGCAACACCACGATGGTCGGATCCGCGTGTGGTGGCACTGCGGCGAGAGACTATTTTACGCCTACATTATGCATCGCCATATCGGTCCGTTGCCTGGCGTTATGGTTTGGGGCGCAATTGTATATGACACCCGCACGTGTCTGGTACGCATCGCCGGTACACTCGACAGCCACCGATACATCTCCGACGTTTTGGAGCCTGTAGTCCTCCCTTACTTGCAGGACCTGCCAGCGGCCACGTTTCAACAGGACAATGCTCGCCCGCACGTAGCACGCATCGTGCAACATTCTTCACGGCCCACCAGGTGTCAATGCTGCCATGGCCCACTTTTTCTCCCGATATGTCGCCCATCGAACACGTCTGGTCGCTGGTCGGCAACCGAGTGGCCCGTCAAGCACCAGCCGCGGCTACACCTGATGAACTGTGGCAGCGTGTTGAAGCAGCCTAGACCGACATACCCCAAGGCCACATCCAAAGCCTCTTTCTTTCGATGCCGCGGCGTGTAGCGGCTGTTATTGCCAGCCATGGGGGCCACACGAACTATTGATGTCTGCGTATTCCGTAAGGCGCACGGGCCTGTAAGCTCAAGCGTTTCATCTTTGTATCTGTTATGTGTCCAGTAAATCTGGCTTTGCTATCTCGTGTCCTTCTTGGTGTTGCATTTTGGGTGGCCAGCGGTGTCCTTCAGAAGCAGAAACTAACACTTACTCCCCTGGTGGCAAACAATTTTTTTTATTGGAGGTTTAACGACCACCGTGAGCAACTCAGTGGGCTATAAGCAGTCGCCCGTCCCTAATTTAGGGTCACTGGTTCCAGGGAAGGGATAGAGCCGTAAGGCAAACACAAAATCCATGCCTCACCGGGATTCGAAACCGGACCCCTTCTGGACGAATGATCAGAGGTCATCGCTTAGACCACTGCGCCACCGGGGCGGCACTAAACCATTCTTTACCAAAGATTAGAAATTATATGCAAAAGATTTCCCATCATGAGCTGTATCCGCTATAAGAATTTTTTAAATCTGTGTTTTAGAAGCAGAGATATCGGGGAAATCGCAATTTACCTGTACGCCCCCTAGCGGAAAATACATGCATAACTAAAAAAGTGACTATACCTAATTTCGTCTTCTGCATAAATGAAATCAAAAGATGAAAGAATTTTTTCAATCGGATGTTTAGAAGCAAATATATGGAATAAAATGTACTTTGAACTCGATATCATCTGCATTTATGCCTTCTAGCGACGAAATTGTGCATCGTAAAAAAACGAAATAAAGGATCATCATTAGGACATTTCGAGCATTCCAATGTAAGAAGAATTTTTCAAATTGGTCTAATTGTTGCAGAGATATGGTGTCCACAGGCAGGCGGACAGACGGACAAATCGATAACATAAGCACGATCTTTTTTACAAAAGATGTGCTAACAAAGCAAACCTTGAGTCTGTTTCAGTGGAGAAATTCAGTTTGCAGTTGAACAAAGGATCGCAAATGACATTTCAGCCCCCTCCCATTCCCCTATCTCCGGACGACTTTTCAGCCTCCCGGGTTCTGGGACCTAACTACTACCGGTCTCATTGTATTTCTTTGTCATGGAAAAAGGGATTATATGCATAGCTGAGAAAGAGAGATTCACTTGGACAGAACGACTAAGAAATTTCGAAGATGACATTTCTTGCCGAATGGATGCTACATGGTATGGCAGATCACGTCGAATGTCAAAGTTTCTCTGATCGTATGAGGCAAACTACTGTCGAAATCAGACATGCAAGGAAAACGAACTAGTTGGATATTGACCACACTTTACCGTCAATAATGATTGCAGATCATGACTACAGATACTGAAATTTATGACATTTCGTAAAAGCGCATCGTCATTATTTCCTTTCCAATTTCCAATAGGTAACGGATTCTTATTTTATGGCTCCAGTTTTAATTCATTTGCAAATGTTCGTATAGATTCTAAAGTTCAGTAATATATATCTTCTAAACAAATCGATTCATTCAATTTGAAAAGACTCCAGGAAGAGTAAGACGTGCGGAATCCCACATTAAGTTTTGAAGGAATCCATGGATAAACTAAGAAGGAAGTGCATTCTGTGGTAGGTAAAATTCAAACCTCTTTATATAATCTTCTCCAGTTTATGCAAATGGATTTTACAAAAGGAATTTAGATACCTGGTGAAACTTAAAGCTCTTAAATCAGCGTCCATATTTCAATAAGAGTCAGGGTTTAGTGCTTTAATTACCTTACTATTTATTCCTATTCCACATTAATTGAAACTCGTGTTTACTTAATTATGTTTAAAAATCCATCGCATCATTGATTGTGACGCCCTAAGGTACAGTGTTAATGCATTAGATAAAAGATGTAATTTATAATCTGTGAAGTTCTTTCGTAATTAAGGAGCTGCGTATCTGCGTTCGCAAATCAGTTTTCTAGGATGAAAATTGAGGTCTTATTTTCCGTCTTAAAGTTCTTAAAAGATCTGCTTATATATTTAATTTCTCAAACTATTACGGAAGAAATTTCGTAAGTTCTGTTTCTTCGGAAACACTAGATGAGATATTGTGCTCGTGATCTTTATAATAACGTTCAGTTCACCACTTTATACAGTAAGACACGCGTCTTTAAAAGTACACTGTTGGACAAAAGTTACGTTGCAGTCATAAAAGTTGGAATACGAACATAGCGACTTGAATTACTTTAATGAAAGTAAGATGAGAAATATATTAGACCATGCAAGTTCATTTTTTGGGGGCAACAGTTTAATAGATAAACAAAACAAAACATATACACAATGAAACTACACTTCTAAGCTATATTTCTACGTAAGAACTGAAACGCTCGAGACTTTTATCCCGTAGTATCGGTTTTAGTATATCTTGTTCATAAAAGTACGTTTCCTGGGAGTAAAGCCACCTGTGGACAACCGATTTGACTTTGTCACCCGAATCGAAGCGTTGGCTGCCCAGAATTTTTTTCAATGGACCAAACAGATGAAAGTTCCGAAGGACGCAGGTACGGGCTGTAGGGTGGGTTCTGGAGCACCTCCCAGCCAAATTGCGCAATTTTGTTACGTACGTGTTGTGCAGCATGTGGGCTAGGGTTGTCATGAAGCAGTCTGACATTTGCAGCGTCTCCGTTAGGTCTTTTGTCACGGACGGCGCGACATAACTTTGTCGATGTGTTAGCGTAGGTTTTGGCATTCACAGTAGTCTCCGTTGAATGAAACTCCTCCAGAAGAACGCCATGTATGTCCCACAACACCGTCATGAAGGCTTTTTGTGCAGATTGAGTTACTCTGAAGTGTCTTGGAGGCGGGGAGTAGGAATGTTTCCACACCATACTGGCCTTTGTTTCGGGAGTGTAGTAGTACGCCGAGGACTCATCGCCCGTCGCTACACCTGCCAGAAATTCATGTCGTCCTTCTGCGTTACGTATCAAATGGTCCAAGGATGACATCTTTCTCTGTCCCTTCTGGTAATCTGTCAAGTTCTTGGACATCCATCGTGCACTGACTTTGCGAAATTGCCATGTGTCATGTACAGTATTGTATGACATACTGTACGAAATGATGAACTTCTGTGCCAATGTGCGCAGATGGATCCGCCGGTCACTCAGAATTGCCTTTTCAATACCTCTGGTAGTGACAGGTGATGACGTGGTTATAGGTCGACCGGAACGTGGCGAATCGGTAAGGTTGCCACGGCCCTCTGCAAAGACAATGCGCCATCTGGAGATGTTGCTGCGGTCCAGGCGATCACCACTATACACTTTGACCATTTCTTTGTGAATTTCAGTAGGAGTTTCACGTTTAGCTCACAAAAGTCGGACTACACCGCGTTGCTTTTTATTCGTAGACAACGCTAACAAACACGACATCTTTTACCGTCTTTGTACCGTCGTTCACACTGCCTTTCGCCAGGGCGACACCTGATCCAGCCAAACCGGTCTGTAGCGTGATATTCAAATCTGTTTTCTGCCAAACTGCTACTTGCAATCCGAAAAGAGAAAAAAATTGCTGTTCGTTACTTTTCTATCCTCCCTCCTAGATCTCCACGAATGAATGGCCAGGAATAATACTGATGATAGCAGAAATGCATTCTTCCGTTGATCAGTATGGAGTGTGATCCAAACTGATCGTCAAACATGTTCCATAACAATCATGCATTTTAGTTACAAGATAACGAGTGAAGTCAGATAGCTGTAAAGGCCATTGTTCCACTTGCGTAGGTCGCATACCTAGAAATTTCGGGAGAAGAAGGTTGAAGAGCAGAAATATATCTTTCCAGAGTCACAAATGTTCTTAATAAGTTTTAAATGATGAGCTACAAACACTGCATTAACATACTTTGCACTTTAATATAAAGAAACTACGTTTATAAATGTAATTATTTATAACTTAAGGTCTACTATACTTTCGCAAGGAAATCTCTCCAGCTTTCTCAGGTCTACGGTGTGTTGATGTCCTGCGACAGTGGTTATTCGTTTCACATTTCACGTGCTAGTTTTCCGTTTTGACGAGTGGTTTCGAAGCCCCAATAAATATGGCGATGAAGATGACTCATTCACCAGGGAAGGACGGTTACAAAAAATGTGGAAGTCTTCTAAAAAGTCAAGATCAAATACTGATCTAGCTCTATCTAACAATTTCGTGTCATCAAACAAAAATTGGTAATTATTCTCTAAAATGTTGGGCAATAGAAAATATATTGAGTCCACACTTTTTAACATGCGATCGGTGTTCTTTCAACCTGAATCTAAGGGTTCTTCGTGTCTGACTTATGTACGATATGCCGTATGCGACAGATACCCCAAGAATTTTTGTCAGGAATTGAGTCCTTTTATGTAAGGAAAATCATCTTAGTTTCGAAAGTGAAAATCACGTTGAAATTTTCTACCATAAGGATCTTACCTATTTTGAAACAAATTTCAGGGGGTGAAATTCGGAAGGAAGAACTTCAAACTCCAATGCTCGACATATAGAAAACGCCACGCCAGGCAGCATTTGCTCGGAGTACTATGCAAATTGATGTGTACAAGCCTACAGCTGGGTTATCTAAATAACTGCAGTTGCAAACCAATCACGTGATAGGTAAGGAAGATAAAAGGAAAAAGCAGCTCGACGTAACTAAATCCAGTAACTAAGTGCGGTCATCCTAACCTGGGCATGTGGGCTACTGCACTGGAGTAATCTTGGTGGCGAAAGCATGTGTAAAGAGTAATACTGCCAGCGCGATGTCATCAGAAATTGTACCATCACAAAGACACCTTTATCAGAGATTTCATCTTACGGCTACGTATGGCTGTTTTGTTGCTGCAGCAAAAACGCATCGGGGTGCGACAACTCTGGGCCGAATGTGGTGGTAGCATTTGGAGGAATGTAACGTACGTCGCGTTAGCAGAACTGTTGCACGCAAACTCAAGTTCATGTGTTTTAATACCCACATTCGACGGCAAACCGTAGTAACCCACAATCCACAACAGACGACATTCGACGGCAAACCGTAGTAGCCCACTATCCACAACAGACTACATTCGACGGCAAACCGTAGTAGCCCACTATCCACAACAGACTACATTCGACGGCAAACCCTAGTAACCCACAATCCAGAGCAGACAACATTCGACGGCAAGCCGTTGCAACCTACAATCCACAACAGACGACATTTTTTTATTGGAGGTTTAACGACCACCGTGAGCAACTCAGTAGGCTATAAGCAGTCGCTCGTCCCTAATTTAGGGCCACTGGTTCCAGGAAATGGAGAGAGCCAGTAACGTAAGACAAACACAACATCCATGCCTCACGGGATTCGAATCCGGACCTATCCAGGGCGAATGATCAGAAGCAATTGCTTTGACCACTGCACCACCGGGGCGGCAACGACATTCGAGGGCAAACCGTAGTAACACACAATCTATATCAGACGACTTTCGACGGCAAACCTTAGTAGCCCACAATCCACAGCAGACGACATTCGACGGCAAACCGTAGTATCCTACAATCCCCAACAGACTACATTCCCCGGCATATCGTAGTAACCCACAGCAAACGACATTCGACGGCAAACCGTATTAACCCACAACAAATGGCATTTGACGGCAAACTGTTGTAACTCACAACAGATGACATTCGACGGAAAACCGTAGCAACCCACAATCCACAACAGACTACATTCGACGGCAAACCGTAGTAATCCACAATGAATGACGTTCGACGAAGTGTACAGGCAGCTGTGGACATTCTCGTACAGACACGTACTGTGTATTGCATATCGGCTGAGACAAGTTTGCGCTCTCGCTAGCCATTGCGATGACTGCCACTCATCGCAGCACATCGTTGCGCAAGGTTGCAGGGGCTCCATAATAGGCATGCGTGGCATGATAAAATGAACGAGGAATCTTGCTTCTGTATCAGCTCTCACAATAGGCGATTGAGAGTATAGAGAATACGTTATCACCGGGCTAATCTTGCTGCCATCGTTGATCGCCATGGTTTACAGCACTTTCAGTTTCAAAAGACGTTAACACAGCTCGTATGATTCGTAGTGGGTCCAATGACAGCATGACGATACGTGGAAGTGGTGTTGCAACCCGTTTCGTTACCGTATTTCCACGGCATCCCCGATGCTCAAATAACACCCTACCACACAGTGCCAGCATCAGCAGACAATGCATATAAGGTGTTAAGACTGCTGACCAGGACAATGCGATTTCCGAATTCGTCACTAATGCAGTGTGAGACGTTACTGGTAGACGACTTAACGTCTCTGTATGACCCTCCGAGCCCTGTCGACGAACTGTGGACACATGTCAACGACACATGGTCAGCGTTACCTCGGACACCGTCAGGTGACTTTTCCACTCGACACCACACCATGTTGCCTAATGTATATCCCAAAGTGGCGGTCATACGACGAACTTACTCAGAAAACATGATAATGTCTTCTCACCCATCACATTCATGTAATCTCTCAGAAATTCAATCACTTGTTTCCCACTTACTAGTCTACATATGTGGTAAATTTTATTTCATTTTTGTGCACTCATAAATGGTGTGACATTTTCTGTGTTGAATGGTCTGTAATCGAGGTTAGAGGACTGGCGTTTTTCCCTTGAGGCGTTTACCGGGTGGAAAAATGCAGTTATACTAATGCAGCCTTGAATTATTCCCTTTACAAACTGTCACTGAAGGTAAAACAATGACGTGAAAATTATCATTTTAATGGCTCTTGTGGTGGTTTAGTAATAGTTTTTGTTTATGGAGAATGTTAAATCAGAGTTCTCCACTGAAATTAGCCATGAAAGCAGTGCCTACCACAGTGTACTACTGTTTGTGGTTCTAACATAATGATGCATTTGTGTCCAATATAGTCTAAACTAAATGCATTTCGCTTTATGAACGTAAAAATTTCAAACTGAGGATCCTAAAATTAATAGATTTTATTTGTTTATTGACGCAAAAGTCTCTATGGGTAAAAGAGCGCCAGATTTCCTTGGAGCAAAATGCATCTAGTACTTGGTCCAAAATGCGTCACTTTAAATATAAATGCGCGGCGGCGAGACAAGATACCACATGTGGTAAATTGCTTCCTGGAGGTTATATACTATGAAAACAAATCCTATTATCGTTGCGCTGGCAATGGAAGTCACAAAAACAAGGACGCAATACTGGCATAAAACATTGTGAACGAAAGATAATAACGTTTATAGCCAAACATGAGGTGAATCACCGGCCGTCGTTCTTTCTTAAATAGCTGCAGGACAACTTCCTGTTGCGTTGCGTGGCTCTCAAATATGTACCAAAAAACCAAAGCTCGTCCTATTTATTGGATTTGAAATTACTACAAACCAATTGTGGGTCGTATTGGTTGCTTCTTATGTAACAACAAACTAAATAAATGTTAGTGACTTATGAAATGACTGATCTACTGGTGGTGGTTTCTTCTTAGATAACTGCAAAGCAACAAGCTGTTGTTATTTTCTCCGGTTCTAATAACTACAAGCCAAAGCCTCCTGTAAAAAGCTTACGTTATTTGTATTCAATAACCAACCATATTTCATGTGGAAATCTCTAATACTTTTTGTTGATTTTCTGAGAGAGCCTTAGAAAAAAAACAAAGTTCCTAGACTTCGTAAATCTTCACCAGCTTATTTAAAAAATGAGACTTGATTAATGCTCAGGAACATTATTTTTCAATTACATCTTGCTTTTTTTTTTCACGAGACAATTATTTCCAAGTTACTTTGGGAGTTACGACACAATCCTGAAGGTCCGTATGTTTTAAGATGAAGTATAAGAAGAAAGAGAAGGATGTCTTTAGTACGAGTGGGCAAGGAAGCCATGAGCATATAGGAAGTTGGTAAAAATGTATGGAGAAGATGAGATATTGGTAGAAGTATGATAAAGTAATAAAGTCGTTCCCCCTGATTTCCTTTGACTCTTTCGCTATACTTGCCAACTAATAATAAATATACAGGGGTCCTAACGAAAGTTCTACACACTGTCCCTTTTTGAGGAAAGTGTTAAGTCACGGAGAAAACTTACCTTACTGCCGCTCAATGTACTCCTCTCCGCTCCTAATGTGAGGATTCCAGAAGTGAGGTAGGTCCTAGATTACCCGTAATACGCCATCTTTGTTCAGCTGTCGTATTACTCGGGTCACGTCCAATGACATGCAGTTCGTCCAGAAATTCGCTGTGGATTTCATGGAGCCGAGTTTTTAACTTTGGGATAAGATCAAAGTCGGGTGGACTGAGATTAGGGCTGTATGGGGGATGGGATAAAGTTTCCTAGCCAAATTTCGACAAAAGTCCTCGTACCGACCCTGCACCATGACACGATATGTTGTCATGTTCCAAGAACTATCCTGCTTCCATGATCGGGGGTGAGTTGATGGAGCACCGAGCGCACAGTGATTTTTTCTTTTTCCCAGTGAGTCGGTCGAAATCCGGTGAACAGACATAGTGGACAATGATGAACGTTCTCCTCAACTGTCAAACGGCGATTCTCTTCGAAAAGCTTTGTAACAATGGTGATAGATATTTTGTCTGTCACCATTTGAGGCCGGCCTGTGCGGTGATCGTCTTCGATGCTGCTTCGCCTTTCCCGAAAGCGCGATGCCTAGCGAGAAATTGTGCTTCGATCAAGAGTTCCTTCCCCACAAACTTCTTGCAAGGAAGTGTGGGTCTGTGTCGAGGGTTTTACGCCCGTAGTGTTTCTATTTTCACGTACGATCGCTGGTCTAACGTCGTGAGTGTACCTGAGGAGCTGCACGCTTTCATTTCCAAACCCTCCTACGTCCACATAGCAAATGATAGCGCATCGTTCTAACACCACTGCGTTGCTGAGAGATGACGCAATTATTTTCTAACTGCATCATCCGCTTTCGTTTTAGATTAACGTGTGCAAAACTTTTGTTATGGCCCTCGTATTGAGATGAAGCAATCATTTTCGCAGAACTTTTGTTATGACCTTCGTAGGAAACGGGACGTTCAAGGAGCGTGTAAAGAGATCGCAGATTTCCCCCGTAAGAACTGGAAGGAACTGATTTTAATTTACGATAAACTCACTAACTGAACATTCCTCGTAAATTGCTGAACGGCAGACAAACGGATGGACGAAAAACGATACCCAGTCAAGAATGTTTTTATTTATTTTACGGATTTCTTGGAAATCTCCGTGGAATATAATCTCGTCCAATGCAAACTACTGGAATAAGTATAGAGAAGTGAATTCTTAGTATAGCCAGGAAGGACAACAAGAGGGACTCGTGGATCACAAAATTGACAGGAGTTAATGACATCATCAAGGAAAAATTCCTGAAATGGCAACGGACTGGACATACTGATAACAGAACTGATTACCACTGGATAACTAAAATGCTAGATTGAATTCCAAGAGAGAAAAAAAGCAAAAATGGGGGAGATGGATGAATAAAATTCATACGCATGTTGGAAATACGTGGAGGAGACTGGCTTAGCAGTTGATTGATATTTTTAGGGGAGGGAGGTTAATGACCACCGTGTGCAAATCGATGGGCTGTAAGCAGGCGCCGGTCCTTAATGTAGGGCCACTTGTTCCAGGGAAGGGAGAGAGCCAGTGCCGTAAGACAAACGTAACATCCGTGCTTCACCGGGATTCGAACCCGGACTCGTATGGGACGAATGGTCAGAAGCCAGTACTTAGACCACTGCGTCACCGATCTGGTAATAATTGTTGGTACACACACACACACACACACACACACACACACAAATCAGGGGATGTACTAGTCTTTAATTTTAGTGCTCGGTATTTAAACACTGTCGTACTTAATTCATTCAACTGAAGAAGTTGCTTCCTATTTCCCCAACGAAAAACTCGTGCTAATATTATGTAAAAAAACTAATTTTTTTCAACATTCCTTTTGATCAGCAAAGCCTACAAAAGTAGGTTTTTCGTCTGATGTGCGGTTATCAACAGGAAACAAAGATTGTCGAAGATAGAAAATCTTTGGATTCAGCGTCACTTTGCGAGAACTAACAGAAAAGGGAAGGAATGTATAAATCAACTTACTAGAAGGAACACTTTTCTTTCTGTTTTTTTATTTCTTAACCGGAGGGGGTTGATTTCTTTGCTTATTTGGTAAGAGGGTCCCTTTTATTTTTAACAAGTGGGGCTTGAAACTGGAGGCAACATCAATTCCGTTTCTCTCTGTGTGACAGAGACGTTCCGCCTTTGTCTTATCCGGCGACACTCATTGGCAGCAGATTCTGTGTTTCAAAGGCACATGTAGGTCCCCGAATTCCCACCCACCCACCTAAAGGCAATGCCCGTTTCCTCCCGAGGCCTCATTTATCAGCTGCGGGATCACAAACAACGGAGACTGTCCTCAGAGAAAGAAACTGCGAAATATTTTGGATGTAAGGATTTTCTCCCGGAGTATTCCATTACCCTTCTGTTTTGTTCTTTGGGCTCATCCTCATTTCTCCCTGATTTCCACTTTATCAGTGCTCGCCATTCTTCTTCTTTTGGGCAATGGAGCGTAACTGAGATTGTGTCGCTTCAGCCGGCGAGGGGTAAATCAAGACGGAAGAGATGGATGAAGAAATGCGTGATGGATTGATCTTATGGTTTGTATATGATGGCAGCAGCAATGATGCGGCTGCTTTATTTTCTGCCAAGATTATCATTTTTACTTGTCCCAGCTTACGTTTTATTTATCATTATGATACATCGGAGGAGAGCACAAGACTATATTTTCCTCTAAGAGGAGTACGGAGTTGGAGTTCAAGACCCGTTTATTTAGTGGTTTCTCTTTGCATGTGAGTGTGCTTAAAGAGACTTTGCTTACTTGCATAACTCTAAAGACATGTACCCTTTGTATGAGTACATATATATTTATATAAATCAAAATTAGAAATCGAAGAATTATTGCAACCAACTATTACTTACGCTCTACAGTATTCAACATCTTCTGCGCCTATAGCTGCTAAAAAAGAACATTAAAATAATCATACTCAAAAAGGAAAGAATAAACAAAAGACAAATGTACAAACCCCCAAAAAAATATCTTAAAAAGAAAAAGATTTATTCGCAAAACTTCAGCAAGGTAATTCAACTAGAACACAAGGAAGGATTGCAGAACAAGATGGCAGATATCACCTATGGCTTCTTCAGGAGGCGACCATAGGTGATATCTGCCATCTCGTTCTGCAATCCTTCCTTGTCTAGTTGAATTATCTTGCTGAAGTTTTGCGAATAAATCTTTTTCTTTTTTAAGATAATTTTTGGGGAGGTTTGTATTGTAAATTTGTATTTTGTTTATCATTCTGTACTTTTTGAGTATATACCCACTGTTGAGCTTCTCTTTAAGCATGTAATGCAACTCGGGTTTAGGTCATGTGACCAGCGTTGCTCTCTTTGCTGGATGCAACGTTATCGCAGCTGGCTGCTACGTAAGAGTTTCAATAAGGCACTCCGATTAAATTCCCTAACATTTGTTCACGGATATGATTATTCGCAGCCTTTGCTTGCTGCGAGTTGCGTTCATTCCTTTGCTTCATGACATGGCATCCAAGAAAAGCGGTCTCGATTTGGATACCACAATTAAAGTAACTGCAATTCACGAAAAAGAAAGCGAGAGTGTTAAGCATTTGGCAAAGAAACTCAATGCAGGAAAGCCACAAGTTTACGAAAAAAATAGTATTTTATTTGAGGTTTAACGACCACCGTGAGCAACTCAATGGGCTACAAGCAGTCGCCCGTCCCTAATTTAGGGTTACTGGCTCCTGGGAAGAGAGAGAGAGCGCCAGTGCCGTAAGACAAACAACACCCATGCCTCACCGAGATTCGAACCCGGACCCTTTTCGGACGAATAATCAGAGGCCATCGCTTAGACCACTGGGCCACCCGGCTTACGACATTTTTAAGCGAAGGAATCAGATGAAGCAATGGCGTAAAGGTAACAGCTCAAGGTAGATAAACATGCAAAAATCATGTAAGATTGTCTGGGAATGGTTTGCAAGAGCGACGCACGTGCTCTCACTGAACGTCATATTGTACGTGTTACCGTACAATAATCATATTGGATTATTTAAAAAAAACAGCCTTTGATCTTTTTTTACTAAGGTACTGCAGATAATACGTTCTATAAAATAAATATTATGTAGAATCTATTATTAACGTGTCAAATCACACACACACACACACACACACACACACACACACACACACACACGGGTCGCGCGCGCGCACTGGGGTGCCAAAAAAAAACTGGGAAAGGAGCTACCCTTTCCATTACATGCCACCCATGCGGTAAATAGTATCGTCCGCAAACGAGGTATATATAGAGGCAGATATCTCCCCAAGCTCAAGTACTATTGGGTTGTCGGAAAAGTCATAACGTATTTCAGCCATGTTTTGCAAAGGTCATTTATTAATAGAAAGGACAAAGATCAATCAATAATGATATAATGCCCGTTTTGTTCGATAACCTTTTGCCATCTGTCAGTGAGCTGCAGAATGCCTCGTTCATAGAAGGACCTGTCTTTCGTGAAGAAAAACTGTACAAGGTGCTGATTTACAGCCTCATCTGAATTGAACGTTATACCACGCAAGGACTGTTGAAGAGATCAAAACAAGTGGAAGTTTGGCGGCGCAAAGTCACGCGAGTATGCTGGGTGTAGCAACACATACCACCCAAGCTCCAATAATTTTTGGTGGGTGATAAAGCTTGTGTGTGGTCTCGCGTTGTCGTAATGGAACAACACATTTACGATGAACGAGCTCTGGACGTTTCTGGATGATGGATTCGTTCAAACTGTTCAATTGCTGACAGTACACATTCGAATTGATTGTTTGGTTCCGTGGTAGGAGCTCGAAAAACAAGACACCTTTAAGATCCCACCACACTGAGACCAGTATGTTCCGCCGATGAATGTCTGCTTTGGATGTCGTTTGACGCGAAGCAGCATGTCGGGACCAAAACAGTTTGCTCAGCACATTATTATACACAATCCACTTTTCGTCACCAGTTATCAGTCGCTTCAAAAAAGGATCGTTTTCCTCACGTTTAATGAGCATATCGCAAATGTTTATACGCGCAGTCAATTGAGTTTCTTTGAGTTCATGAGGAACCCACACATCGAGCTTGTTTACGTATCCCAACTTCTTCAGGTGGTCGTGAATGCTTGAATAATGGATGTGCAATGTGTCTGCCATCTCTCGTGTCGTGTAACGTGGGTCTGACTCGATCATTGCCTTGATTTGGTAGTCATCAGCCTCTGTGGGCTTCCCCGACCGAGGAGCATCGTTGAGGTCAAAATTCCCAGCACGGAATTTTGCGAACCACCGCTGGCACTGACGTTCTTGAAGAGCATTATCACCGTACACTTTACGCAACTTTTCACAAGCTTGACGCGCGTTCTTTCCTTTACGGAAGTAAAACAGTAAAATATGGCGAAACTGCACAGTTTGGTCTTCCATCTTTAACTTGATGTCAAATATCCGCAAATCAACCAAATCGCTCACTATTCCTTTTAAACTGCAGCTAGAACTGGCACCTGTCGAATGCCATAGAGAAAACATAGCTGCGCATGCCTCTAGTACATACAAAACCGTCCAACCGACATCAGGTGCCAAAATATGTCATAACTTTTCCGACAACTCAATAGCATTCGGAGATCAGATTGCAGCTTATTATGATTTATGCGATTCGAACATGGTATGATAGTCGGCGGCCGGGAGATGGTTCACTCCATCTCCGGGAATTACCACGAACTTTGAATTTACACGGTCAACAATTTCAAGGGTGTATTTGGACTAGAACAAACTCAAGGGGGAATTCAGAGTGCGAGACCAGGTGGCCGTAGAAAGCCCTGGATAATAATGGACATCGGCGTCTGGCACGCATTGTAACATCCGCCCAGCGTGCAACACTGCCGCAAATTACAGCGCGATTCAGTTCTGCGGTCAGTAGTAGCATCAGCGTTCGGGCAGTGCAAAGTCCCCTGTGTTTTGTGATGTTCCAAAGCCTACGGCCTACCCGGGGGCCGTTGCTGACCCAATAACACAATGCTGTGCGCCTCGTCTGGGCTCGAGAACACAGTCATTGAACGCAAGATGACTGGAAATGTGTAGCCTGATCAAACGTCAATTGTGGTACCAACTGTTTCTGGTAGATGGCCGACTCAGGATGTGGCAATAATCCCAGGAGGCAATTGATCCTGCATGCTTAAAACGTCCGGTGCGGGCCAGCGGTGGCTCTGCAATGGTTTGCTATGTTCTCAGCTGGCATGCATTAGGACCTCTTCACGCATCTGCAGGCCTCTCTGACCGATGGAAGCTACGTAACCATCGTTGGGTATCATTTGCACCCGTTCATGTAATGCAACCCCTCCGACGGGGGGGGGCGACCACTGTCCACACAATATGCCACCGCACACGTCTAGAGTCGCCGAATCATGGCTGGAGGAACATTCCATGGTGGCTTGGCATTCCTCACTTGGTCCCTTCGTTCGCCGGGTTTAAACGCCATCGAACACATTTAGGATGCTCTTCAACATGCCAATGTCTGGAAACCTCCACCGGCGAATGTTACGGAATTGTGGGACGCTCTTCAAGAAGCATGGTGTCCACTGTTACCACAGGACTACAGAGAGCTCGTGGAGTCCATGCCCCGTCACATTAGGGCCATTATGCGATCACGAGGAGGACCAACGCGGTATTAGAAAGGTATCCCGGTTTATTTGTTTTTTGCACTTCAGTGTGTGTGTGTGTGTGTGTGTGTGTGTACAAGAGTTTCGTCGAGGTATGGGTGGGACGCCTGTCTAATAGCACCGGTTCTGTCCCCTCCCTCCCTCCCTCCCTCCCCGAAACCAGTGCCCTAAATTAGGAATTGGCTACTGCTTACAGCTCAAAGAGTTGTTCATGGTGGTCTCGTTAAACCCCCAGACAAAATCTACTACTGGATAAAAGCCTGCTTAGTTCTCTTCGACAACACCCTGTCCACAGCTGCTTACTCTGTTGCATGTGGCCCCACGCGTTCTGATATTTCAGTTGCCCAAATGTGGTCAGTTATTCTAGCAATATGACCAGCCCATTACTACTTGAGGGTCTTTACTTTGATTTTTTTTTTATTGAAGGTTTAACGACCACTGTGAGCAACTCAATGGGCTATAAGCAGTCTCCCGTCCCTAATTTAGGGCCACTGGTTCCAGGGAAGGGAAAGAGCCAGTGCCGTAAGACAAACACAACATCCATGCCTCACCGGGATTCGAACCCGGACCCCTTCTGGACGAATGATCAGAGGCCATCGCTTAGACCACTGCGCCACCGGATCGGCGTCTTTACTTTGATCAAGATGTTATACACGCTTGTCATTTTTCTGATCCACGATTACCTGTCTTTCCTAGTTACACGAAGACTGCACTTATCCGTGTTTACTTAAGTTGTCTTGAGACTATAAGTCGTTTTTTCACGCTTTCCAACCGTAGGTTGAAGAAGCGTATATGCTCCAGTTTGTCCGTCTGTCTGCACGATAACTCGCATAAAAATGGTTCGATTTCTATGAAATTTTAGTGTGGTAGGGGACGACCTAAGAAGGAACCCTACTGAAAATGGGCGAAATGGGGTCAAAGGTCAGGACATAGGAGCGGATCCATTCTATCACCCTCATGCGTCATAACTTACGTAAAAATGCTTCTATTGCAACAAAACTTTAGGATGTTGTTTCGGATGTATACTGAACCAATTCAGTTGATTATCATCGAAATGGGGTCAAACGATAAGGGCACAGGAGCAAGATTTATTCCACAGCCATTATTCACATAACTTGAGTAATGATTTCTGGTATGTTGGAAAGCGTATCATAATCAATGCATTGTATGATTTTACTAACTTGTTAATTAAGGTATATGTCTCTAATGCAGAAGTAGGAACCGAAAGGATGCACTGATTTAGCACTTTCCTTTTAAGACATAATGGTAAAGGGCTGTTAAAAATTGTTCTGTTTCTTCCAAACGAGTTTCGTTTTATACCCTATTAATTTCTTGATATGCGTTGTCCAAGGTAAATGCAGGTATCCTTAACTTCTAGATTTTCCCCATCAACTTCTGAATCTTCAGTTCTTCTAATTTTGTAATTTTTAATCCCACTTTTTTACTCTTGTCAGCTAGTGATCAAATCATATTCTACGTTTCTGAGGGGTACTTTAAAAAAATGACTATATCGTCATCAAAACGAAGGTGTATTAAATAATCCACATTAATCTTTATTATCTTGTACCCCCGGTTCAATGATTTGAAGACATTCTGCAAGGCTTCAGGGAAGAGCTTAAGTGACGTGGTGTCACTTTGTCTCACTCACTTTCTAATTACTATACTTGCTGTATCCTCCAACAATCGAAACTTTGTTCCTGAATTTCCGTAGATGTTATGAATAATAATTCGCATTATCAGGCATAATAACAGAACGAAACCATATGCGTTTATAATGCCTTTGAGAACTAAATAATAAGGACATAACTGAACAGATTGAAACCCAGGTTATTCACGTAGCATAACTTTGGCAAAGCTCTTCTACAGCACGAGTTTTATATGCAGTGATGACAACTAGATGTTCTTCCTCTCTATCAATGGTACTTTTTCACATTTTTTTATCACCAAGTGTCAAAGTTTTATTCACTGGCCACAAAAGGTTAGGGTTATTGTATGAACTGAGTATGTATCCAACTTAAATAACACCCATTGAAATAACATCGGTGAGGCTACGTAACACAGACGATAAAACGTTTTCATAAAAACTAATTTATTGTTCAATATTTGCACACAAAAAAGTAGCACTGCAATATAGGTGAAATGATAAATACGGAAAATGTCCATACCTGTGTATTTCAGTACCCGGTAACACCACCTCCATACCGAAGAACGTTTTGACCCCTACGAAGCATGCTTGCAAAGACATTTTTGATGGGTGTCTTTGGTAGCTCGCCCCATATTACAGGCAACACGTTACAGACGTCTGCTAGTGTACTGTTTTATGTAACGTGCTTATTAAAATGTCGCTGTACAGCGTCTCAAATGTTCTTATTAGGATTAAGGTCACGAGAACTCGAAGGCAGCTGTAACGATTCAATCCCATTATTTTCCAACTCCTGAACTGCGCTCCAGGTACGATGACTAGTTGCATTGGCATCGAGGAAACGGAATTCATGTCCATTGTCCAATAACAGCGTAAAACAGTGTCACTATGGGTACAATGATCTCATTTCAGTACATAGACATTAATCCGGCCTTGACAAACCTACAAGGAAGTACGGCCATTAAAACACACTAGTACTCTGACCAGAACTGATTGCCTTTAGTAACAATAGACGGACTTCATATAGTGTGGTTGCATTTGTGTGCCCGGATCTCCTTCACGCGTGTCCTTGTTTAGTATAGGGATTAAAGATCGAAACGGGATTCGTCTGTGTAAAGTACATGGAGACTTCTGCATTGCATGACATGCACTGTTGTACCCTGGTACATCTTTGACAACGGTGAGCTAATGTCACTGCTATACATATCATCGGCCCCCTTGCCTTGAATCCGTACTCTTGAAGATGGTTTCTTACCATTTACATACATACTGTGACACCAGAAGCAGTTCGAAGTGATTCTTGGTGTTGGCAATTGGTGATACCAGGTCTCCTCCGAGCACTTGTTGTCAGGTAGCGATCTTGTCTCCTGGTGGTTATCGTCGGGCGACCACTCCTGGGTCGATCTGCAACATTTCCATGGCGTAGATATCTTGTATGTAGTCCGCTCATTGCACTTTGCGAAACTTTTAAAGCAGCAGCCACATCAATCTGCCGTACACCTGCATGTAACATGCCCACAGCGCTATTTCCTATTGTCAATGCTTAAACGCAATCTGCACATCATTTCAGTTTAATCCCACAATAAGGTAACACATTCAGTAAACTTCTAGACCAAGAGGTGAAACGACCCATTCTCCACTTTTCGTAGGATACTTTTGTCGGAGCTCGCTCGCCACGCGCTATGTTGTCATGCCAATTTACATATGACGTAGGTATCCATGCTGACAACAGATCTCCAGTTGTAGCTACATTTGCATATCACCACGTTTTCCCTTTCGAAACCCATAATATCCTTAAGTTTTTGTGGCCAGTGTATATACACTGCCGGAAAGGGAAAAAAGAACACGCAGAAGGAATGCTGGTAGGAACGTCATACTGTAATATGTTAATTGTAGCAGAAACTGTGGTCCAAGTTGTATTTTCATTGGATGAAATAGTGACGTCACTGCGGACAACATGCAAATGTACACAGCGCGTATTTAAGGACTAGGGTGTGCAGAACGTAATCATTCCGTCTGGTGTCGTGTTTTTCATTGCCCGTTGAAAAAGCAACAATGTCTGGACGACGACGCAGGCGCGCAAAATTTGTTCAGTTATCTAAGTTCGAGGGAGGCCGTATAGTGGGTCTGCGGAAAGGAGGTTTGTCCTTCCGTCAAATTGCGGATCGAGTGGGACGAGAGGTACAGGTCGTGGTAAGATGATGGCGTCGGTGGTCAGAGGATCATTCGCACACTCGGAGACGTGGTTCCGCGCACCATAGAGTTACGGACGCACGAGAGGATCGGCGTACCAGGAGGGCGGCATTGCCAGAGCGGACGGCTACGGCGTCACAAATTCGATCCTCTGTCATACAATGGGTGTCTACCAAAACGATACGGAATCATTTGTTGGAAGCAGGACTACGGGCACGCGCGCCGCTGGCATGGTTACCACTGACCCCTAGTCACCGTCGAGCACGTTTGCAGTGGTGTCAAGAACGAGTTCATTGGAGGGAAGAATAGCAGTCAGTGGGCTTCAGTAGTGAAAGCAGATTCTGCTTGGGAGCGTCTGACCGTCGTGTACGCGTCCGAATGGGACAATGTTAGGGGCTTCTGCCATCGTAGTTCCGTCAACGACACAAGGCCCCCCACGCCGGGCACCATGGTGTGGGGAGCGGTTAACTATCACTCGTACGAGTCTAGTGTTTATATAGGGTACACTGAATAGCAGTACGTACGTCAGCGACATCGTGTAGCAGGTCGTTTTGCCATTTTTGAGTGCGATCCTGATGCAATATTCCAGCAGGATAACGCCCGCCCACACTTCACTCGAGCAACTCAACATGCTCTTCACGCTGTGCATCAACTCTCTTCGCCAGCACGCTCTTCAGACATGTCTGCAATCCAGCATGGGGCCTGGATCGGACAAAGATTCTTCCCCGGACCCCGGCAGGCAGCGACCATCTCTGAATTACGCGCCCAAGTTTAAAGCACATGGGATGCTATCCTCCAGCGTGGTATCCAGCATTTGTACAAATGATTGCATGCCAGATTGGAAGCTTGTATTGCTGCTGGAGGAGGTGCAACACCTTATTGAAATGTGCCCTTCTGTACACTGTAATACGCATTAAAAAGTAAAATAAACATTGAATCACTTCACACGGGTGATCACTTTCCTTTCTTAACAAGTTGTTGCTACGACATAAGTCTCATAGATGCAGCTGCAATTTTTAATGGTGTTCTTTTTTCACTTTCCGGCAGTGGAATGAATCTTCTTAGCTCTGCTATACCATTCACGTGGGAAATAACAGTATTCAGTGTATCCAAGCAAAATCGCTATGGCTTTAAAGTCACCGCAAATGTTCCATCTCTAGGCATCGAAATTAACATTTTGCAACACAAGTCCCATGTTTCCGTACCTTTCTTTCATAGTACTTAAAAGTGCTTTAGCGCAGACGAATACAAAATTCTATTGTGAAGAAAGACAGTCTTCTGACTGCCCTTTGATGGTTAGATGTAAAGTCTCCATTTTGTTGGTCTGTGTTCAAATCCAATGGGCTGATCTAACCCATCTGTGCTATTTCAGGTCAAAGTGCCCATCTTCAGAGAAAATTCTACATGCTCACATTGACGGCTTCTGGGAAATATAGATTTAGTTCCTTTGGCGAAAGATTTCCATCATTGGAGTCGTGACGCAAAAGGTTCTGCGTGAACTTTCGAAAGATGAACCTCTCTAGTAAGATCGTTCAACTCTTCATGAGTGACAGTGTGTGGATCCTACGAATATTTATCAGGGATGTCTTGATCTGTGCATTGTGTTTCTTCTGACAATTTCTTACTGCTCTCAATCAGAAGATGTCGTAAAATTGTCGAAACATTTGGATACACTACCCGTATTTTTCGATGAAAATCAGTAACCATTTTTAAGACAAAAGTAATTATACACTGCTGGACAATTGCTAAGGACGGATCATAAACGGCTATATAGCGCATAAAAAAGTAAGTGTGGTTGGATGCCAAGTGAAATAAAATAATGTCAGAATGCCAGGACATTACAAGAAAGACAATTTATTGTGCTCTGAAATCCAGAAGGCTTTGGAACGTGTTCAAGGGACAAACAGGACATTTTGTGCAGAATACGTAAACGTGAAAAAAATGCAAATACCGTCCGCAGGCGTTCCGGCGTAAGATGTCAATACGGGATATGGCCACCATGGAGGGCGATGCAAGATTCCACACGTCGTGTCATGCTTTGCACAACATTATCAAGCAGCTGTTGGGGTAATTTATCCCATTCCTCTGTCAGTGCACGGATGAGGGTGTCCTTGTTTGTTGGAGGGCATTGGCGACCAGCAAGACTCCTCCCCAAATCATCCCACACATTTTCAATGGGATTCAGATCTGGAGAACGTGCTGGCCATACGAGGCGTTGAATATCCTCGCTCTCAAGACACTCCTGGACAGCGACTGTTCGATGACATGTTGCGTTGTCGTCCATGAAAATGAATCTATCACCGACAGCACCACGGAACATGCGAACATGGGGTAGCAGAACATCATTAATGTATCGTTGGCCAGTCATAGTCTAAGTTGGAAGCACATAGAGAGACGTACGGCCATTGATCATGATGCCAGACCATACCATGACACTACATGTCGGATATTGGTCCCTTTCCTGTATGTTTGCTGGACAATATGCAGTACCACTATCACGCCAGATCAGTTGTCGTCGACAATCAGACGATAGACTGCGTATCTACTCTCATCTGAGAAGAGGACAGCAGACCAGTCGTTATCAGTCCAATTCCGATGTTGATGGCACCATTGCAAACGGGCGGTACGGTGACGTCTGGACAATAGGATGCACACAACAGGACGGCGGGCGTATAGTCCTCCTTCATGCAACGTCTGGCGACAGTTTTTCGGGAGATTCGCTTGCCAGTAGCAGCCATAAACTGATTTGCTACCTTTACTACCTCACTAGCTGTGCTGCGCCGGTGTCTTTTTGTTGATAGCACTATGTACCGATCTTCTGCAGGTGTCGTACTGCGAACACGACCTCCCCCGCGACGTTTGCTACACTCTCCATTTGTTTGAAATGATTTCCAAAGCTTTGAAACAACACTGTGGCTGACGTCGAACTCCCTGGCAACATCTGTTATTTTTCGCCCTTCTTCAATCTTGCCAATAATACGGTCACGCGTAAAATCATCTAGGTGATGTCGGGAAGACATACTGAAAATTGCAAGTTCGTCAATTGATTCTTTCCCTTTCAACTTTGCGTTTGAACAACAACGGTCAATACGCGTCAAATCCTTTATATCTCTTATCAGCGCTATGACGTCACGAACAAGTTTGGCAATCCAAAATTTGCATACGCACAACACGTCTTACTGTATCCCGCACTTATGCTAATTTCCACATTTTCCTGCCTTCCATTTTATGGTTGCTATCGTTGCTATTGTCATCCGTCCTTAGCAATTGTCCGGCAGTGTATAATTATCGATAATATGATTCGTTGGTTCTCTACGAAACATTCCAACAGAAAATGGCATACAGCGTGCAGTTCCTTTTAGCTTTGACCAAATGTTGACCAAGAAGCTTCTGCAAAATGCGTGAGTCCAGCTCTTATCCTGATCACTCACCTTTCAACAAAAATAAAATTCATATGCTTTCCTTATTACCCCTGCATATAGTCTTTGCTTCTTTTTCGGAATAAATTCACCAGACACATTTCAAAACCGATTAAGAGAACTGACGCACTTACGATGCATCTTTCAATCATAAAGAATACAACACATACTGAGTCTGATTAACTCTGAGTGTCGTGCAAGGTAGGTAGTGCAGAAAGGTGATGCAGGCGCTATTGCATACATGCACTAGGGATTTTGTCCCCTTCTGCAACAGTTGAATAAGTATTTCATCATCTTTTACCCACTCATAGTGAAACATGGTGCAATAGCAATTACACGGTTGCGTCATAGCCTGCCATGGGTTATGCACCTATTTTCTCGGAAACGGTATGCGACAGATAATTTTTAAAAACAGATTTGGAATGAGCGTGCAAAACTCTACAGAAAGCCTTCATTGGCTCAAAGGAAACAAACACTGTGTCGAACAGGGAAATTGGCTTTGCCAATTTTCGCGACAGTGGCCGATGCTAATTGCATGAACTCAAATAAGATAGTGGCAATAAAATTCAGAGTGAAATAATTTAATTAAAGACAAACCTTAATTTCCTAGCAAACAAAATGAAAAATAGTTATACGTGCTGTAATATACGCCAATCTAGCTGTGCTCAATTTTTCTCAGCTAAACATCATCCTATTTTCTTGCTTTCTCTTTTAGTTACGTTCTTGGAGCCTTCTATCTGTTGTTCCATTACGTCTATTTTGTGTATACAAGCTGTGTTTTATCGGTAGCTTTATACTAGTTTCTCGTGAAAAGTAAGCCAGTTGTGGAACCAGCATGAAAAGTCACATGCCATAATGAACAACGAAGCTTTTAGCCAGATACATGAAAAATACAATTGAATTTGTTAGAGAAAGTCCCATTTCAGCTGTGACGCCATAACTAACAATTTTGCTGGTGCCACATACGTGATACATGTAACAAACTATCTCAGAAAATAAGAAGTGCGACTGAGCCGCCAACCCATGATGTTTTTAGCAGCCTGTAATATCCCGCGCAATATAGCTGCCAAAACTTACAAAAACCGTAAGATCGAAGTCTTTTCAGACGCACTTAATTGCATTGCATATCCATATGCTGTATATGTAGATATTTACTCCTCTTTATGTATTCAAAAAGGAAATTCATTAAGAAATTTCGAGGGCATTACTTGCTCATGTTATCCAGTCATAAGTTGTTGTTTTTTTTATTTTTTTCGAAAAATGAATAAATCAGTTTTTGCTTGGATATTTCTTTATCCCTAAATTCAGCCAACTGCATATCTCAAAATAAAAAAAAGCACAGGGCTAAGCAATTATCATAAAGGTGAAAGTAAAAAGATACATATTGATTAATCAAAGTAAATATAAAAGTTTGGCCTCCAGACTTAAGAAATTGAACCCCACCCTCCACAAAAATCGAAAGAGTACCGGGGTATTCTTTGTAAATAATTTATGCTATGCATCTTTCTCACGCAAAGATGTTTGTGGGTGCGAAATAAAGTGATTCGAGAGTATACCTTTATTTACGAGCGCATTACATTTATTCTCATTTATACGACCCTGCCGAGCCACAGTCCGGTACTTAATAAGTGGAATTAAATCATAAATAATAAGGGTTACTTATTCCTGACATTGAGCGGTACTTAGGTAGTTGGATTAATGAACGTTATTCTGGTGAGACCAATGAAAGAAGATACGTCAATCATAACGGTAAATATTGAGTTGTCGGAAAAGTCATGACGTATTTTGGCACCCGATGGCGGTTGGGTGGTTTTGGAAGTACTAGAGGCATGCGCAGCTCTGTTTATTCGACAAGTGCTAGTTCTAGCTGCAGTCTAAAAGCAATAGTGAGCGATTTGGTTGATTTGTGGAGATATGACATCAAGTTGAAGATGGAAGACCAAACTGTGCATTTTCGCCCTATTTTACCCTTTTACTTCTATAAAGGAAAGAACGCGCGTCAATCTTGTGAAAAGTTGCGTAAAGTGTACGGTGATAAGGCTCTACAAGAACGTCAGTGCCAGCGGTGGTTCGCAAAATTCCGTGCTGGTGATTTTGACCTCAACGATGCTCCTCGGTCCTTGAGGCCCGACCGAGGTTGATGACGACCAAATCAAGACATTGATCGAGTCAAACCCACGTAATACGACACGAGAGATTTCAGACACATTGCACATAAATCATTCAAGCGTTCACGACTACCTGAAGAAGCTGGGATACCTAAGCAAGCTCGATGTGTGGGTTCCTCATGAACTCAAAGAAGCTCAATTGACGGCGTGTATAAACATCTGCGATATGCTCATTAAACGTGAGGAAAAGGATCCTTTTTTGAAGAGATTGATAACTGGTAACAACAAGTGGATTGTGTGCAACAATGTGCTGCGCAAACTGTTTTGGTCCCGACGTGCTGCTTCGCCTCAAACGACATGCAAAGCAGACATTCATCAGCGGAAGGTTTTGGTCTCAATGTGGTGGGATTTTAAAGGTGTGTTTTTCGAGCTCCTACCACGGAACCAAACAATCAATTCAAATGTGTAATGTTGGCGATTTGACAGTTTCAACGAATCCATCAGCCAGAAACGTCCAGAGCTCGTTCATCGTAAAGGTGTTGTGTTCTATCACAACAAACACGAGACCACACACAAGTTTTATCACCCACCAAAAATTATTGGAGCTTGGGTAGGATGTGTTTCCCCACCCAGCGTACTCGCCTGACCTTTCTCGGAAACGGTATGCGTTTTTCCACTTGTTTCGCTCTCTTCAACAGTCTTTGCGTGTTATAACGTTCAGTTCAGATGAGGCTGTAAATCAGCACCTTGTAGAGTTTTTCGCCACTAAAGACGGGTCCTCCTATGAACGAGACATTCTGTAGCTCACTGAAAGATGGCTAAAGGTTTTCGAACAAAACGGGCATTACATCATTGATTGATCTTTGTTCGTTCTTTCAATAAATGACCTTTGCAAAACATGGCTAAAATACGTCATGACTTTTCCAACAACCTAATATTTACTAAATTATGGCTGCCGTACTAGCAAGTATTTCGACTGTTTAGTTTTTCGAAAACCATGTTTATTTTTCTTATTATATATTACTCAGATTTAGACACACGACACTGATGAAATATGATGTAGATACGAAAGTCCATCTGCGCATGCGCAAGCTGAAATCTGATCTCAAGATAGAAAGAAAAACTGAAACGCAAGTGTGTTAGTGACTAGGATTGATAACTTTTGGTCTAGAATATCCACAGGTTACACCCCATTGTGTTATATATCTTTTTAAAGCTCTCGTCAATACCCCGCAGGATCGAGAGGATGCCGAAATTCCCGCTACAACCCACTGGGTTTTTTTAGCATCAAAATACATTTTTGTAATTGCTTTTATCATATGTAGCATCAGGTTCTCCTAACTTACGCTGACTGCAATGAGACGTTATGTAAAACGTGATGAAATAATGTTTGGCGATAGTTTAGTGAAATACATTGTTGGGTAACACTGAAATTAACTATTGTTGCGTCTCTTCATGAAATCATCCATGCCTCACCGGGATTCGAACCCAGGCCCATCTCTGATGAATGGTCACTTGTGAACGTTTGGAGCACTGCGCCACCGGAGTGACAGGTGTTATTAGTAAATGCAGTGAAATGAAACAGAACTACAGTATATACAGAAGGTGCAAGAATTTGTTCTTGAAGACGTTTATGTTCAGCTTATATTCTCATATAAAACATTCGTTCTTATCGCAGTAACATTGGGCGAAGTGCACATTAAGTATACATTTCGTAAGCAAAAATATCGTTTCCATAGAGATAGAAAAATAGGCACTGATTTATCGACCGACGGAATGATAAACGGCAAGAAAGGCATTTCAGATATTGTGCACAAGTTTGTTTCGAAAAACATCTGACAGCAAAGTTATTTATCCGTCCCACAGAGGAAATAATTTTGCAGTCCATCGTTTTGAACCAAAGATATCGCTTTAAAGAAACGGTAGGGGCAAATATCGCCAAAACTAAATGCGAACACTATCAGCTTCGTTTATAACTAATAGTTAGGAACGCAATCAACCAACACCACGCAGTTACAATGTCGGATTATCGCAATGCTGTCGACGTGGTGACCTCCGGAACTAAATTTTCCGGCCCGTAAACGAAGAATAAACCAAATTTAATAATTGCTGAATTTTCTTCACCATTTTATCATTTCCACACTGTTTAAAATGCTGTGGAATGTTGCACCAAAAAGTGGTACTACATCAGCTGCACTACATTCTAAGAAAAGTTACGCCATTGTGTGGCGCAAATAAAACCAATAGCATGGTGAAACCTTGTACGTTAATGTCAGAGCACATTTAAGGAGACAGGGAACCCAGGCTTTGGACAGTATTTGGGTGCCCCAGTATTACTGGCACATCTAGGATTTCACTATGGGTTGGATGAATAAAAATACCCAGGAGAAAACATTCCCAAAATGTGACAAGGAACCCATAAAAATATCCTCCGTATTGAAGTGTGTATCCCATGATTCATATACGAACCAGTGTTAGCAAGAAAATGTATGGTTGAAAGCTGGATACCAGTTGAGTTCTGCTTTATTCCCCCTCCCCCCCCACCCCTAGGATTCAGCTTGTTGAAGTTATGTCGAAGTAGTGGTTAAAATAATATAATCCAAATATCATGATTCAAAAGAATTCTTATGAAAATTTCACCAAGTTACAGATGTGTACAAAAAAACAACATCTGTAATGATTTTGAAAGATTTGAGGATGGACTGGGAACGAGTATACTTTCTGCGGACTCTCCTAAAAAACAAGCGGAAAGAAATATAAAAGTTGTTTCACAAGGTAGTTTCTTATAGTTTTTCTGTACTATCTGCAAAAAATATATATAAAAACAAACTGTAGAACTGTCAATTCTTCAAGCATCCTACATAATTCTGAAGCCCCTTGAAAATGCGGTGCTTGGGCTGCAGCCCCCTAGCCCACCTCTTAAATGGGATGTTCTTAACGTGGTTCAAAGTTGCAAAATGTTGTTGGGTTTTCTTTGCACCACATGATGGCGTATCTTTTCTTAGAAAGTAGTGCAGCTGGTGTAGCACCACTTTTTGGGGCAACCAGAGTTGGGCAAAATCGTAATTGAATTAATCGGTAATGCATTACAGCGTAATGGTACTGGCAACAAGAACTTAGCGTTACCATTACATGGTAATGGTGAACTGGTTATTAGAATTACATGGTTATTGTAATGACATGTAGCAGTTACCCACTGTAATGGTTAATGGTTAGCTATATATGTTGGTAATTAACCAATAACTTATGGGTAACAACACAACGTGAATAAAATAGCAATCAGTACACCCTTACACGTTGTGTAGGTTATTTGACAATTGTTAGATCCCTCAGACCTCCAAATGCGTGTATGTAGGTATTTGAGGTTGTACATGTATGACATGAGTAGTTGTTCCCTTCTTCGCCGCAAGTAAAGTGATTTGAAAGAAATAATATATATGAAGTAAGTACGAATGGAAAGTTTATTTCGGTCAGAGATACTCGTTTCGTCCATCTCCAGTACAATATTCTTGTCATTTACATACATTTCACTGTCCAAAATAATTACCCACTATAGCCACAAGCACACATTAGCACTACACTCACAGTTCAGCAACTCAGGGTGCACTGCCGAATATTACAGAAATTTGCGCACTCTGGGCATTTTTGCCGTACTTCTCAAGTGTTGTTGTCAACTCCTTGTACCATACGAACACTGGACTACTGAGCGACTGACTCCTTTATAGTATATACTTCAGGACAGGACCTGAACCTTCTGGAATATTCTTAATTTACATAAAGCTCTCCAACTTCCCATTGCGCGATCATTCTGGAAAATTCTACAAACGTCTAACCCATTCTTGCCGCTTCTAGAACATTCTACAAGACACTTCGGTCTCCGTCTGCTATGTTACATGGGCGACTTTTCTAGACATAGCTTTTGGCACACGTACATTTCTATAAACTATTAGTATGTAATTATTATTTGGAAATTGTATAATTTCATTACCAAATAATTACATTGCGTTTGAATGGCATTATTAAATGATTGAATTATATCCTCTTCATTGTAATGGTTAATTCCATTACCTTGTGCAAACCATAAACAGTGCAGTAGCGCCATCATTCGTACTTCACTGCTCCCACTGGCCAACCATTAGCGAAGTATGGTTTCATGAAAAGTTTTATTTTTCCTAATTACACCAAAATATTTAATCTTTACAGTCATATGGTTTTCCAACGAGCTGCCATTGTTAAAATTTTCCAACGAGCTGCCATTGTTAAAATCAAATCAAGAAAGGAACAGTGTGACTCACTCCGAATCCTGTATGGACCTTTTTGATGAAACGACAATACTTGGTGAAACTACAGATTTTAAAGTACTTTTTCATCAGCTCCACACCCTTTTTAAAAATTTTGATAACAGGTATAAACAATCTCATGGACTCAAACCAACCAAGCGTCTGTTCAACAGTACACTGAATGTTGACATTGAAAGAACAAACCTTATTTTTGAAACGGACTTCCGTGAACTTCAAGATGATGAATTTATTAGAGCACGACCGAAGACTCGAACAGAATTATTTAAACCTTTTAATGCTATGCATCTTTCCCAACAACAGTAAAGTAGATCCCATGCACAAAATTTCGATGTAACGAAAATAGGTCACGGAAGTAGTCAAAACCATTGTTGCAATCTGATTTTTGAATCCTGTCCCATGAAGTGACGCAGCAATAGTTCATTTCATTGCTACTCAACAATATATTTTACTAAACAATCACCGAACACTATTTCATCATGTTTTACCTTAACGTAACAATATCTCTCGTTGCAATCTGCTTAAATTACGAGAACCTGACGCTAAAAGGGATAAAGGGCCATTACAAAAATGCATTTTTGCTGCTATGAAAACGGGGCGTCGTATTGGTTTCCTCTCACCCCAAGGGGGCGAAGGTAGTCACCTGCTATTGACTGGAGCTTTAAAATGATGCATGAATGTAACCTGCAAATATCCTAGACCAAACGTCCCCAATCCCCCTCACAAAAAAGCTTGCGATTCAGCTTTTCTTTCTATCTTGAGGTCATGAGCATGTGCAGATGGACATTCGTAGCTATGTCACATTTCATCGGTGTCAGTCTTTTCTTACTAGAAATAAATCTGAGAAATACATAATAAAAATACTGAGTTTGCAAAACTAAACCTTCAAAATATTGCCGTCACCATGGTTTAGTAAATATTTACTTTTATGACTCACAGATCTTCTTTCATTGGTTTTTTGAAAATAACATTCATTAATCCACGTGCCTAGGTACCACTCGGTGTCGTGAATTAGTAAACCTCATTGTTTGTTTTGATTTAATTCCACTTAGCATGTACCGGACTGTGGCTCGCTGTGGTCGTGAGTAACACGAATCAATGCAATGTGTTGTACGTAAATAAATGTATACTCTCGAATCATTTGTTTCATTTCACACCCACAAAAATCTTGGCATGAGAAAGGTGCGTGCCATAAAATATCTACAAAGAGCACCAGGATACTCTCTCGATTTTTTTCACTGAGAACTCAATCATTAGAAAAAAACGATTTGGGACTAAACATTATTTCAGCATTTAGAAGCACCGATATATGCGAGACGGCATTTTCTGACAGGAAATGCATTAAGTCAAATCACAGAAACCGTATAGATGACTTTACTCTTGAGCAATTCCTTCGACATGCAACAACATCTGGGGAAGTTCAATTGTCTACAGTGCTCTCGCTAAATCTTAGTTTGTCTGTTTGTTTCTTTTCTGAAAATTTTAATTTTAAACTCTTCAAGAGCTAAAAGGGTTAATAAATTAAGCAGGGCATTTTTATATTTACATCATCTTACATAGACTAAAAAGATATCGTGGCCAGCTATTAACTATTAATACCCTTAACCTGTGGCTAAGACACCACTATACTAGTTCTCACTGTTTAAGACTTCCTGGCAAGGAAGTTTTAGATTCGGTTTCAAACCCATAGAATAGGTGGTGGCACCGTTTCATTAGCCTCTGAAGTCTCGTTGCAATCGAAACAGAAGCTTTGGAAGTTTCATATGATTCAGTCTGTAGCATTTGAATTGTTAACACGAGTTCTAACCAAGTGCACATACACTCGCAGTTTGCTTTCTGAGTTCGATTAGAAAAAATACCGTTGCCGAGGCACATATGCGTTGTACACGGGACTGACGTTGTAAGTGAATGACCGTGCAGAGATTTGCGCATAGAGACATATGAGCTGTATACGAGACGGATGTTGTAACTGAATGAACGTGCCGAGATTTGTGCATAGAGATAGATGCGCTGTATACGGGACTGATGCTGTAATTGAATGAGCGTGCAGAGATTGGCGATGTACACGGGACTGACGTTGTAAGGGAATGAATGACCGTGCAGTGATTGGCGCTGTAAGTGAATGACCGTGCAGAGATTGGCGCTGTACACGGGACTGACGTTGTAAGTGAATGACCGTGCAGAGATTTGCACATAGAGACATGTGACCTGTATACGGGACGGATGTTGTAACTAAATGAACGTGCCGAGATTTGTACATACAGATATGCGCTGTATACGGGACGGATGCTGTGACTGAATGAGCGTGCCGAGATTTGTACATAGAGATATGCGCTGTATACGGGGCGGATGCTGTGACTGAATGAACGTTCCGAGATTTGTGCATAGAGACATATATGCGCTGTATACGGGACGGATGCTGTAACTGAATGAGCTTACCGATATTTGCACATAGAGATATATGCGCTGTATACCGGATGGACGTTGTAACTGAATAAACGTATCCACTAGTTTTTCATTCGTGCTGAAATGTACACAATAGTTAAAAACACACACCGTCCATACACGATTTAAATAATATATTCACATTAAAAGCGCCTTACAGTAGAGTAAAATAGATACATTTAAGATCTTTCGGCTACTATAGTCCCATCATCAGAGATATATAAGTGAACAGCCCGAAGGGGAAGTATCAAAGATATAAACACCAAAGGGTGCAACGTAAGGGTAGTTGACTGGGTGAGACAAACTTCTTGAACAACTACAAGGGCGACACCGCGTGGAAAAAAGAAATAGTGTTTTTCCCCACGCAGTTTCGGTTTTATTTTTTCTTCTTTTCTTCCCACGCGGTGTCGCCTTTGTAGTTGTTCAAGAAGAAGTTTATCTCACCCAATCAACTACCCTTAGGGCTGTTCACTTATATTTCTGATGATGGGAATATAGTTGCCCGAAAGATCTTAAATGTGTCTATTTTACTCTACCGTAAGGCGCTTTTAATGTGAATATTTTATTTAAATCGTGCATGGACGGTGTGTGTTTTTAACTATTGTGAGTAAGCGTGCAAAAATTAAAACATAAGGATATATGCGCTGTACAAGGACGGACGCTCAAAGTGAATGAAGGTGCCGCTATTGGCTCATGGGGACTGTGATGTGACTGCCCCGCAGGACGCACACGAGATAAAATCAGATAGCAGTGAGAGCACATGTACGTATAACTCAGTTAAGAGAGCGACTTACTCCGGATTCGATGCCCGGCGCTGACAGACTTGTACGTTATACTGGCGCTCAATCTTCCAGGATGACCAGGCTGTTAAGTTTGACGCAATGATGTGATGTTCTTTCCACACGACGAGACAGGAAAAATGAGAATCCCTTCTTCAGTGCTTCGAAAAAATTAATCAGTGTGATGTTACGTTCCACACTGTCTAGGATTTCTCAAATGCACGTTTTTCATGGGATGACTGCCTACAGTGACACATGGTCCCGGCTGACCTCTTTCGGGGGAGGGGATGTGACGTGCCTGCCCCCGCAGGACGCACACGAGATAAAGGCAGATAGCATTGAGAGCACATGTCCGTACAGCTCAGTTGGAAGAGCGACTTACTCCGGAGTGAGAGGACCCGGATTCGATGACTGGCGCGGACAAACTTGTACGTTGTAGAACATACGTGCTGTATACAGGACGGACGCTCTAAGTGAATGAACGTGCTGAGAATGGCACATAACGACATATGCGCTTAACACAAAACGGACGTTGTAAGTGAACGAAAGTGCCAAGACTGGTATACTGGGGTATATGCGCTGTAAGCGGACGGATGCTATAAGTGAATGAACGTGCAGAGATTGGTTCGCGGAGTATCGTTCGGATGATAGGACGCGTGAAGGCAAGTCCCTTCTGAAGTTTATGATGGAGAAATGTAAGCAATTATTGAAAGAGGAACCCACCCTCATCAACACTATGGAGATACTGCTAATACTTTTTCACTTCAACAACTGGCATGAGGAGAATTGCGGCTATCGGAATGGTCCGTAAAGTGGATCAATGGATACATCAATTATCGGCAAAGAACCGAATGGATCGAGTGATAATTAATCAGAGTATCTGTGCAAGCTCCATACCAATTACATTCGTTTTTGAATCGAATATGACTGAAGAAGAAAAATGAGTACTACGCAGGAAATATTAAATTCACAAAATCTTACCAAAAAGGAGAAAGCTTTGTTCGATTGAGAGTTCAACAATCACCGTGAGCAACTCTATGGGCTCATCTTGGACGAATGGTCAGAAATTTGTGTTTAGACCACTGCGCCACTGGAGCTGCGGAGAAAGCTTTCGTAACGACTCAAAAGACTGATATCCACCCAGAGGAAGTCATGCTCCTCGTTTAGTTGGATTGTAATGGAATAATCAATCGTGAGTTGTAGACACCAAGCCAAAGGATCAGTGCGATTCTTTACTATCAACAACTGGGCACAGCCTGTAAGTCTATGCATCCAACTATCAACAACTGGCTACGCCTGTAAGTCTAAGCATCCCACTTCGGTTACGCTTTTGGTGAAACTGAAATATGTTGTCAGAAACTTTGCTGGAAACTTCTACTTCATCCACCGTATTCACCGTACAACAGATTTTCATTTGTTCTTGATCTCACCAGATATTTGCAAAATCAAATATCTGGTGAAATCATGAAGTATTGTACACAGGTCGAAAGGGTGAGTCAAGTGTTTTTTTGATTTTAAGGACCCATCCCACTGCGAATAACTTATTTTGTTTGGTTTTGTTTTGGGTTTAACGACCACCGTGAGCAACTCCGTGAGCAAGCAGTAGCCCGTCCCTAATTCAGGGCCACTGGATCCAAGGAAGGGAGATAACCAGTGCCGTAAGACAAACACAGCATCCATGCTTCACCGGGATTCTAACTCACACCCATCTCGGATGTATGATCAGAAGCCTGTACTTAGACCACTACGTCATGTAGTGGTCGCCCACTTTCTTGCATATAGGTATTAAACTGAACTCTAACCAAACGATGAGGACATGTTATCGCTAATAATTCTGACTACATACTGTATATTGAAATAAAATATCGAGTAAATAAAAAACAGGTTTAAAGGCAGAAAAACATTCGTGCACATGAACCATTAGGATGAATACCGTCTTCACACGATTTTAATGATCTTAAAATATGAAATATATGTACAATTGAAATACTCTAAAACAAACTAGCACTTTCAGAGCGACAATCGCCCCATCATTAGGTGTGATCGGATCTCCCAAACCGTTCAGTATAAATATCTGTAGTGCGCTGTAACTGCAATCGACGTAACAGAATTTAGCGACGTACGCGCCATCTGTGCCATCTGTCCCGGCGGTTAAACCACGATCAGAGCGACACCACATCACAAATCGTAAACATGATTATGATTGCAGCATTAAGTAGTAAAGTCTAAAAAAGGAAGATAGTTCTGAGGATTGTCCAACACTTGTAGACAAAAGACGTCTCCAAATATCAGGTAGATCCCAAGGGCAATTATCATTATAGCAACTTCGCGGAAATGAACAAACTCTCAGTCACCAGTAGCATGTGTGCAGATGTTGGGGTTATCAAAATTTTGGCATTGTCCTAATCAGTGATTAAATCTTCTGAATCAATGCACTTCGTAAGGGCTGTACAGATATGGCTTGCTTTTAAACTATATTTATGTTCCTGCAGCCTGAGGCACAGTTTCCGACGAGTGGAGCCTATGTAATGGTTGATACTCTCATGCGAGTCATTGTCCAATAGTGGGATGCAATAAATACCCCACCTCTGTGAATCATCAATTCCTTGGCGGTCTTTCCTCAAAACAGATGATAGATTGCTAACACCCACGCCAAAATGTAGCTGGTATCTAGAGCAAGTTTTAGACATTAAGGTAGTAAAACCAGGTAGGAAATCCATTTTTCCAACAAACTTTTTAATAACAGGTGGATTACCGACCAAAGTTGACAGAGGTCGACCGGATGCAAAAACTAGACGAAAATTTTTACAAACAATCTGTCGAGGATAGGCGAACGAGTGGGCTAAATCAAAAATGTAATTGATTTCTTGGTTAAAGAAAAACCTGGTGGAAGCATGTGTAAATGCTTTATGAAACAACGAGTAAAGTGCAGCAACTTTATGTTGCATAAAGTGCAGTAAAGTGCAGCAACTTTATGTTGCATAGGATGAAAGGAGGCAAATGGGATTAAGGAACCCGTGGCAGAAGGCTTACCATAGACCGAAAAAGATAAGTGATTCGAAATTGGGTGCCTGTGAATACAAAAGTCCAGAAAAGGAATTTCACAGTTAGACTCGAGTTGTACCGTGAGTTTGATAGTGGGATACTTTGAAGAAAGTACGTCGGCGAAACAAAATAAATCATGTTGGGAGCGAGGCCACGCTACCAAGATATCGTCGACGTACCTTAAAAATAAAAGCGGGGGAAGGGGAAATTCACTAATAACTTTGTTTTCAAGATCCTGCATCAGGGTCTCAGCGAGAACTGCTGAGAAAGGGGAACCCATAGGGGAACCTTCAAGTTGCAGATAAATACAGCTTTGGAATTTAACTACACAAATATAGGCAACACATCAAATTATCGAGGCTAAACTTGCTGATACTGCGTCCCCCCCCCCTCGAAATTTCGGCTATTATGAATGCTTTGCGATTTGTTAAGCAGCATTCGTTTTTTAAATTCCAAAGCTGTATTTATCAGCTTTGAAAGTGCTAGTGTGTCGCTCGGAAAGTGCTAGTGTGTTTTAGAGTATTTTAATTGTACATATATTTCATATTTTAAGATCATTAAAATCGTGTTAAGACTGTATTCATCCTGAAAACAGGTTTTGTTTTTCAAGTATACAAACAGAGAGAGCTTTTGTAATTACCGAATATTAAAGAAGCTTACAATGAGCAAATGAACTAGTTAGGCCAAAATTATCAACAGAAAACATCTTGCACATTGTGTTGAGGTGTTACGCATTAAAGTGAATCATGTGCAATTCGTAAATTTACATTCTCGTGATTTAAGTGGATACTATGGAAAACACTTTTCGCAAAGAAGAAATTACCACCATTGCGAGTAGTATGGAGTGGCACTTTAACCGCCATTCCATGCAAGCCTCGTTTTCACCAAGCTGCGACGAAATTTCTTTCATTGTGTGTTTTGAAACCTATTTTATATTTTGATAAAAAAATCTTTCATTCTTATACCAGAATGAAAAGAAAATTTCCTCCTTGAAGTTGAATCCCATATTCCTCTTGATTCAGCTCAAAGAGACAGATCCTTCACTGCAAATAAGTAGATCGGCATTACACTTAAAATATAAAGCTGTTTTTCTTTTTTAAGTTCTTCGTTCCCCATTTTTCTCGGTAGAGAGGAAAGAAATCTTTGGTCGCTTAAATTGGAGTGGCTGGAGACTTAACATGCATGAAAACAGAAGCACGCAATTTGTTTTCTTTTCCTAGAGAAAAACTCTTCCCTTCTGCATCCTCTCCCTCTCTTTCCCTTCCCTTTTGAAGATGATGCACGCTATTATTTCTTCCCGTCCCTGCTCTCTCCCTCCTTTTTTTTTAAACTTATTTCTTCTTATATCTGACTGAAAAGCGAAAATCCTGGAGGCTGCTGTTATGATTCAAAATAATAATGTCCCGTCGGATCTTTGGAACTGAAAAAGTTCAAAAGCATCCTTATTTCTTTAGTGTCACCAAAAAATGATATGCTATGGAAAATAAACTGCGAAAATTAAAATACGGGGCATTCTTTAGCAGTTTATATGAATTCAGATTTTCTGAATATTTTACATATTAACCCTCATATATAAAAAAATCGAAAACAGAAAACTGAACGTCACAAATTAGTGCAATGCAGTCCAGTCATTCTAGAAGGGAATAGAGAACGTATACCAATGGTTTTAAACAAACCGGCTGCTGTACCCCTCTCCGCCGAGACAGTGACGTCACTTGGCTCAAATCAACTGAGCGGTATAGCAGGAAAACCTTTACTTAAAGCTAGCCAGGCCTATAACTTACGACTCACTAAATAAAACATTCCAACTTTGTATTTTAGATCGCAACAAATTGTTAATTTAAGTAGATCTACCGCAAGAAATAAAACTAAGTGTACCTATTTAATTATGTCTTATTTGAAAACGGTTTGTTTGAAATTTATTCAAATGTGATTTTAATTATGTCTATTAGACACCGATTTATTTGAATTCATTTAAAAGTGATTTATCGTGAATGCGATATTTTGCGGGATGAAATTGCCGTACAAAATATTTATGTAGAATACATCCATTGAAGTTTTTAATTATTCAAAGCGCTTTCCCCAACATTTTGCATTAATTTTAAGTGAATAATAACTAACCTTATTATGAAGACTTCGGAGGCTTGAATAAGAGCATATATGTCAGAAGTAACTTAGAATTCAGTTCAGGAAACTTCAAACCCAATTTTTGTGCTAATAACTTCCCAACAACATGACTTTTTACAGTCGTCTGATTAAAGGAATTCTTAACAAATCGGCTTTTGAGCCTCGCACAAACCCTTTTCCGAAACTCTTTGGGCCAGTTGTGTTTCGGGTTTCAGAATAAAGGTAGCGCCTCCCAGTGAAGACTAGTGCAGCACCCAAAACCAAACATTAATACTACAGCAAAAACATATGAATACTCACACTAAGTGGGATGCATTTAGACTACAAATACTGCTACAGTTTATTTATAGAGTAATATATCGATAAATGAGATAATTATAGACCATATATACTGAAGGACATTTTATTTCCAAGAAAAAGATTCGGTAAAACTTGAACATACAGAGCTTCAAATGAACCGTAATCAAATACATTAATATTTCTGCAGAAAAATATATGAATATTCACATTAAGTGGGATATGTAAAGACTATAAATAGTACATGTATTACAGTAGTAGGAGGAAAACGAGAGTTGAGGGGAAATGGACTCCCGTTGGGAGCTGGGAGGACAACGAGAGCCGTGATGGGCGTGGTTGAAAGGGATTAGCCGTAGGGTGATGGAAAAAGTTATGGGTGATGATGAATGAGCTTGAAAAATGTAAAAAACTGTACTAATATTGACCGGTGGCAACGATGAGCGTGTGACCACGTGTCCGCCATTTTAACAAAACAAGAGCCGATTGAGGAGCAATGGGTTCCCGGGAGAACAACGGGAGAGCCGTGGTCAAAAGGGTTCATCCGAAAGCCTTACGGGTGAGAGGAGTGTGTTAGTGATGATGGGTGTAATTGAAGGTAGTGTGTTTACAGGTGGGACCACGTATTTGCTTTTCTTTCCGACATGTTGGCTTTGTGTGACTTATATTCTGACATGTTTATTTTGTGTGACTTATATTTGACATGTTGCCTTTGGGTGACATATCTTTCATCAGACGTGTTAGCTTTTTCCGTCAAAGTTGGACTTTGTCGCCTTTTCCTGGAAGTTTAGTGGGTAATTTTTTTTTTTAATGCGAAATGAAAGTATTTAAAAAAGATTGGTGGGGGAAGGGGGTATGATTTCATTTGAGCTCTACATGGAAAGGCGTCACCATGAACTTTTCTGTTAGGGTGGAAAGTCTTAAATTTGAGTGTTGTAGTGTTGAGTGTAATGAAACAAACGCATCTAAACCCCAGTTGAGAAGGAAGTTTGGCTGGTGTAAGTGTCTTGTTCCATGCTGTTAAAAAAGAAGAAAAAGATGACAAAGAATGGCTGAAGGGGAGAAAGCGTACACCCTGCAGAAACCAGTGAGACTTCATTTTCCGAGAAACAAAGTCATGGCACATAAAAGAGACCAACAGTGGCAAGCAAACTTAGCCGATGTGAGCCGTCTGAGTCGTCATAACCATGGCGTTCGCTACTTGCTGGTCATAACCATGGCGTTCGCTACTCCCTTGAAGAAAAAGTCTGGCTCTTATATCCAGAATGTCTTTTCCAAGATACTTGAGCACAAAAAGCCTCTAAAACTACAAACGGATAAAGAAACAAAATTTAAGAACAAGAAGTTTTTAAAAGAGAAAGAGATGCATTTTTTTACAACAAATAATGAGATCAAAGCGAATCTTGTGGAAGGATTTAATTGCACGTTATAAACCATAATGTGGGTTACTTTACAAGTAAAAAGACCTTCAAATTCACAGACGTGCTCGACGAAGATTTAGTTCATGGTTGCAATCATTCCTTTCATCGGAGTATAAAAATAAAACCCGTGAACGTGAATGAAAGCAATGAAACGCAGGTGTGGAGTCTCTACGGAGATCTCAAATGGGGAAAAACCAACATTCAAATTTCAAGTGGGTGATCACGTACGTATTAGTGAACTCAAATTGACATTTGAAAACGGGTACGAATCGAATTGGACGGAAGAATTACTTCTCGTGAGTGACCTTATTTGCAAGATCCCTTCCCGTGTACAAAGTAAAATATTTACTGAACGAGGAACTAGAGGAGACATTTTGCGCAGAAGAGCTTCAAAAAGCGAATCTTTCAGAGATATTTGCTGTGGAAACGTTTTAAAGAAACGCAAAAGAAAAGGAACAAGAAAGATGACACCGAATTTTCGGGTGTAATAAGCACGTCTTTTGAATCCGTTCTGACGCAAATTAAATTTATCAAAGCTATTCAAAGTCAATGGAACCGGTATGGAAAGCAATAGTATCTGACGAAAGAAAGAAGTTTTTCAATCGGGTTTTTAGTCCCTCAGATATTGCTGTAAATGGAATCGTGAGCTTACGCCCTCTGGTTGCAGACTTATGCGTTAATAAGAACATGAATTTATATGAGAAACATTTCGCACCGGAAACTCTCTCCAACACAGAAAGAATTTTTCAAATCGGACTCTTAGAAACAGAGACATCGACAAAAATAAGATGTGACTTTACGTCCCCTGGTGGAAAAACCATGCATTATTTTAGGAAGAAAGTGTTCTCAAAAGGTTTTTCCGTATGAGCGGTATCGGTCCAAGAAAAAAAAAATTTAGTCGAGTTTTCAGGAGCCCAGATTTTGCTACAAATACATCAGAAGCAGAAATTAACACTTATGCCCCCTGGTGGCCAAACCATTATTTACCAGACATTAGAAATTATGTGAAAAATATTTTCCATCAGATCTTGTATACGATACAGGAAGAATTTTTCAAATCTGAGTTTTAGAAGCAGAAATAACGCAGAAAACACAATTTACCTTTGTGCCCCGTAGTGGAAAGTCTAATTTACTTGAAAATTTTGAATTTATAGGAAAAACATTTCGTATCGGAAACATTATCCAGCAAAGAAGGAATTTTTCAAATCGGAGATTTAGAAGCAGAGATATAGGGAGGAAAGCAATTTACCTTTACGCCCCCTAGCGGAAAGTCTAGGAATTACTTGAAAATTTTGAAATCATATGAAAAACATCTCACACGAGACACACTATCCAACAAAGAAGGAATTTTTAAAATCGGACTCCTAGAAGTAGAGATATTGACAAAAAGAAGGTATACATGTACGCCCCCTGGTGTAGAAACTATGCATTATTTTAGGAAGAAAATGTTTCTAAAAGGTTTGTCGACATTAGTATCGGCCTAAAAACGACATTTTTTTCAATCGATATTTAAGAAGCTCAGATTTTATGGCAAATACATCAGAAGCAAAAATTACCTCTTATGCCCCCTGGTGGCCAAAGTATTTTTTACCAAAAATTTGAAATTATGTGCAAAAGATTATTTTTTTTTTTTTTGATTGGAGGTTTAACGACCACCGTGAGCAACTCAATGGGCTATAAGCAGTCGCTCGTCCCTAATTTAGGGTCACTGGTTCCAGGGAAGGGAGAGAGCCAGTGCCGTAGGACAAACACAACATCCATGCCAGACCGGGATTCGAACCCGGACCCCTTACGGACGAATGATCAGAGGCCAGCGCCTTAGACCACTGCGCCACCCGGGCGGCTCAAAAGATTTTCCATCAAGAGGTGTATTCGCTGAAGAAAAAATTTTCAAATCGTAGTTTTAGAAGAAGAGTTATCGGGAAAATGTAATTTACTTTCTTTTACGCCCTCAAACGGAAAATCTATGCGTAATTTGAAAAAGTAACTATCTAAAATACTCTTCGACATAAATGGAATCGAAAGATAAAAGAACTTTTTCAATCGGATGTTTGGAAGCAAATATGTGGAATAAAACGTAGTTTTGAATTCGACATCTGCATTTACGCCCTCTAGCGGCGAAATTGTACATCGTAAAAAAATAGAAGGATCATCATTCGCATGCATATTTCAAGCTTCCCAATGCAGAAAGAATTTTTCACATCGAACTAATAGTTGCTGAGATATCGTGGGTACAGGCGGACGGACGGACAAACCGGTAACATAAGCACGATTGTTTTTTTTTTTTTTTTTTTTTTTTTACAAAAGACGTGCTAAAAGTAAAATACTTTGACAGGTTTAAAGGATATCTGAATAAATTCAATACCTGGATCCCTGCCGAAAACTTATCACTGTAAAAGCCAACCTTTTTTCGTTGAAGCCTCATTCATTAAGATGAGCTTCTGTCTGATGTTGCCCAGCGATATCTCTCTCGGCTACTTTTCTGACAAAATAACACATTTCATTACGCGTCTTCTTTCACCGACAGAACTGAACGGTGCCTGGGAAGTGGGACTCGTCGAACTCATCTATCCTCATTCGTGGTATAACGTCACGGCTGATTCCAATCATTTCGAATACAATTTAGGAACTGGTCAGCTTAAGACGGAAAGAATCTCTACAGGTGATTACGAGTCTATAGCAGACATTGTTAAATCCATGAGCAATCACTTTGCCAATGAAATTTTTATGAATTACAATAAACCGACTCAAAAGGTCAAATTAGTTTTTCTTAGTGGTACTCGCTTGGTTTTACATCCGGCCGTGAGTGGAGCTCTGTCTGTGTAAATGCTGAATTTATAGAAGATATAAACAGTCGGTTTTCTTTGTTGTACGTGTGCAGCGATATTGTGGAACCACAGCCTGTGGGAGACATGTATGCCAGTCTCCTTTGCGTTGTTAAAGTGAGCAGTGAAGACATATGGAGAGAACTGTGTTCGGCCTGTGCTCACCATATCTCATTGTTCATTATTTGCCTCTTGCAACGCAAGAAAAAGATTTCAAACCATCGAAATCGTTATAAATAAGTAATCACTAAAGCCAGTTAGTACCATTTGAATGCGGGATACTGATCGACTGAAACCTCTGTAGTCGTGTATGTACCATACCACTGTTGTACGAAATCGTTTGAAGATTACGTCAGCCAAACTGGAAAAGGATTAGTATACTATGAAGGAGTGCCACTGCGGAAAAGTTATGGACTTGGAGGAATCTTTCGTTCCTTATTTAGAGCAACGGTGTCATTATTCAAACAAGGTGCTAAAACGCTTGGAAACTAAGTCGTACGACTGGGTGGTGATTTCACCAATGATGTCATGTCACTCAAGGCAAGGATGTGAAGACAGCAGCCAAACAACGACTTAACCCTTTAACCGGCTGGAACGAATTAACTCGGGGCTAATAAAATGGGCTGAACCGAATATGTAATATAATATATTAACTCCAATATAATATAATATATCTCCAACGAATATATTCGCTGTCTAAGAAGCGGAAGGAAAGCTACTGGAACGAATTCATTCAGGGTATGCTTAGTGATCCCAAAGCTGCTCGCACGATTTATCTTCAAGATTAGAGCATCGAATAAGTTCCTTTCGTCCTTAGATTTGTTATACAGACTGCTCATTTAGGCGTATGATTGACACCAATCTCTTCTGAAAAATTACCTGATAAAGGACTATGGCAGTGAAAACGAATTTAAGGAAGGAGATAGAAGACATCTGAGTAACTTTTGTTACCCAGTTGAATGATGTTCGTTTCAAGGAGATTTGCCATTCCCTATCATGTTTTAGGTCATGAAACAGGAAATATAGGACTAGAAGAATGAGCTTATTACCTATGACATGTTTATTTTTGCGGCTTCTGAAATAAGAGGGGGTAAAGGTAAACTATTCTGCCGTAACTTTTGTAAAATACCGTAGGTATGTGAAAATTTCTGTTTGAAGGGAGCAAAAGTTCTGGGCACCGTTTAGCTCAAGCACAGTACATCGGTCGCTTAAATGGTTAAAGAAGCAGATCAAATATTCACGGACACAGAAGCCAACAAAGTGAAGAAAATTCTGGGAAGGAGCGGTAAAAGGAAACGAAGGACGAAGAAATGCATCATTCGTTCAAAGAAAACCAAGAGGACAACACACGATATTTTTGATCTCTTAAGCATGGATCTGATTAATAGTCATTCTCCCACATGTCGGAAACTGAATTTGTTTGCTTTACTACCTCCACAAACAAGCACAGAAAAAGGACAATGGATTGAATACCACTCATTAGCAAACATTCGAGATGGAGGACCACTGGAATTCAATATTTCTGGGAGTGGAGAAAAATGCATGGACTTATCTTCCAGTCAACTTTACGCGAAAATCAAAATTGTGAAAGATGACAGTTGTTCCCTGTGTGACAAAGAACCCGTGGGAACGTTCCATTAACTGTTTTCTTCATTCTCTGTTTACTCAAATCGACATCAGTTTAAACGGAAGAGGGATTTCATCATCCAGTAACACGTATCTCTACAGAGCTTATATTGAAACTCTACTGAAACTACATCAGGGCTACGAACTCGTAAAAGACAGCAAGATGTTGGATAGGATTGGAACCTTGCACCGTGATTTATTTTTTTAAAACAGACTGTTGCTCAATTTAGTAGATGTGAAAATCAAACAGATTCGTAGCAAACTGGATTTCTGCCTCATATCCTCATCGGAGACACCTAGTTACCGAGTCCTCATCGAGCATGCATCAATTTTTGTGAGAAAAGTGAAAGTCAACCCAGGAGTTGTTATAGGTCATGGTAAAGCTTTTGAAAAATCTCCTGCCAAATATCCCATTGATCGTCTTTTGTGCAAAGTGTATTCCGTTCCTCAAGGAAGTATGTCGTTTGTACAAGACAACGTATTCCACAGACAAATTCCAAAAAGATTGCTTATTGAATGTGTAGATAACGATGCTTTTAATATTACATATAAATGAAACCCCTTCGAATTCAAGCATTACAACAGCAACTTTATTGCGGTGTACGTGGACGAACAAACCGTTCCCCATAAACCGCTAGAACTAAATTTTGAAACGGAGGAATACAATTCGTTCTTACAATAGCATATTTCAAGGAACCGACAAACTAGGTCAGAACAGAGAAAGTTTCATCAGCCGAGAAGAATTTTCCAAGGGATACACTCTCTATGCATTTGATCTTAGTTCCGATTTGCGTGACGCAGGACACATAAGCCTGATCCAACAAGGAAATTCAACAGTGGAGATCAAATTTGGAAAAGCTTTGACCAAAACGATTTCTGTGCTGATCTACGCTGAGTTTCAGAACATCGTCGAAATTACCAAGCCCATGAAACATTCTTTGTGATTTCTTCAATTAAATATGAACAATGTGCAAATAACGAAGACCATAAACAAAGATTCTGTGACACGTCGCTCTTTCGTCGGAGTGTTTGCCTGTGATTGACTTCCCAAGCGAATTTACAAGTTTATCATCCTGCTTTGTTGTGAATATGGATAAGTATGGAAATCCCGGGAAACATTGGTTGCTCGTGTATATGCCAAACCCAAGAACAATGAATTTCTTTTCCGTTCCTTTGGACAGCCCCGAGAACTTTTTCAAGGGCCTATTACGCGATTCGCTTCCACGTTTGACTATGTGAATTTTAAAGACGTGCCCCTTCAAAGTTCATTTATTTACGGCTGCATGTGGCAAATTTTGTATTTTTTACCTGTATTATACACTGAAGAGTAATTTTTTTTATTGGAGGTTTAACGACCACCGTGAGCAACTCAATGGGCTATAAGCAGTCGCCCGTCCCTAATTTAGGGTCACTGGTTCCAGGGAAGGGGTAGAGCCAGTGCCGTAAGACAAACACAACATCCATGCCTCACCGGGATTCGAACCCGGACCCCGTTCGGACGAATGATCAGAGGCCATCGCTTAGACCATTGCGCCACCCTGAAGAGTAATTGAATGAGAGATACCTGTCTAGTAACGTGTAGCACCAACTTTCGCCCTGATGACGGCGGCGATTCGTCTCGGCATGGACTCAACAAGACACCGGAAGCCTTGGGAAGCCATACGGATCCACGACCCCTGAACAAGCTCCCACAGTTCACAACGATTTCACGAAAATTTGATGGAGGTCAGAGCCTCTAACATCTTTCTCGATGGCATCCCATATGTGCTCGATGGGATTGAGTTCAAGTGACCTAGCTGGCAAAGGAAGCGAGGTCACGCCGGTGGAGTGTTCATCCAACCGTTCGGATACAATTCTGGAGAGACAATGGCACGGTGCATTTTCTTGTTGCACGATGAGGTCCCCAGTGAGATGTTGAAGACTCACAAACGGGAGCAAATGGTCGTCCAGGATATCCCGGTAACGTTGAATTGTGAGGGACGATGTCAAACGTACCAAGGGTCCCATTTCAGTCCACGTAATCAGTCCCGAGACGAGAATGCCACCCCTACCAGCTTTAAGAGTACCCTGCTGGCAAGAAGGGTCCACCGCATCATGTGGTTTGCGCCGTACTCTTATCCTGCCATCTGCATGTACCAACGTGAATCTCGACTCATCAGTCCAGGCAACACTTTTCCACATGTCTAGGGTCCAGTGGCGATGTTCCCGCGCCCATGCTAATCTTTGCACCCTGCGATGTGCGGTCAGCAGCGGTACCCTCGTGGGACGATGCCTTCTGTACCCCATAGCGAGATGGTTCTGGATGGTGTGGCTGCTTACACATTTTTATGCACCAGCGTTAAATTGCCGAATGATTTCTTGCACTGTGGCCCGTCTATCCGCTGTTACAATGCGAGCTAGCTGACGATGACCCCGCTCATCCACACGCTGTTGTCCACGGTAGTTGGCCCTTGCAGGGATGGTTTTACCGGATTCGATGTACTCACGGTGCACCCGTGACACAGTGGCTCGTAAAAATCCCAGTGCCTGCACGACTTCCGAGATGGAGTAACCCATTTGTCGGGCCCCGACAATTTGCCTACGATCAAATGCGCTTAGATCCTTCGTCCTACCCATACTGCGTGCGACTCTTACTGATTCCCGTCGCATCACTCCTTATATTTGTCGGATCGCTGCATACGTCATGTCGTTTCCGTTTACAGGGCCGCCCACATGGCCACATTTGCATAACGCCAGCTGTCTCTAATTCAATTGCTATTCAGTGTAGATGTCAAGGGAAAAGCTCATATTTCGTTGTTAACCATTTTCGATGGAAATCTGAAACAAATGTTGTTTATCCTTTTGTTCGAAAAAAATATGGAATTTTAACAAAATTTAGAATTTAAATAAAAATTTGATTGAACTCTATTTCATGCGTCTTGTCATTATACTGCGATGCAATCAGTTGACAACCCGAAAGTACCTAGACTACAACATCCCTTCACAGCTCTAATAGCGGGTACTACAGGATGTGGAAAAACACAGTTTGTGATTCGACTTCTGCAGCATCAATAAAAATTCATTTTACCAGCTCTTGAACGCTTGGTTTGGTTCTACGGAGTTCATCAAACGTTGTATGACGGAATGTGTAATGTAACATTTGTTAACTGCCTCCTATCCAATTTTCATGACTATGTGAAAGGTGGAATGCTGATTATATCTGACGACCTCATGACTGAATGTAGAAGTGATAAAATTTAACTCACTTGTTTACTAGAAGTCATCATTATAATGTGTCCGTGATGTTCATTACTCAAAATATTTTTCATAAAGGAACAGAAATGCGAGAAATTTAACTCAATGCTCATTACCTGTTTCTGTTTAAATCCCAAAGAGATGTTAATCAAATCACTCATTTAAGAAGACAGTTTTTCTCCAGCAAATTGAATATTTTTCAGGAAGTGTACATGGACGCCACGAAATCTTCCTGCAGCTATTTAATGATCGATCTAAAACTTGAGACAGAGGAAAATTTGAGATCACGTCAAATATACTTCCGAGAGACATTAAAATAATTTATCAACCTTGATGAATTCCTCATATGCGATAAAAGAAGAAGCAAAATTATGTGATTCATAAGTTTTCATCATGTTGTCCAAGTAACAGGTTCAGCTCTTGGGCATAATCCAACATTGTCCCAAAAAAGTATTAGAAGACCTATTATCAAAATGCTATATTAAGGGAATATAAAGCTATTTGATAAAAGTTTGTCTAAACACTTTACAAGGAACACTAAAGAACGCAATTTTTATATGGCCCCTTTAAATTTTTTGTATCGTATGCCGTTTATATATATATATTTAAAATTTTTACATCGTATCCCCTCGTAAGCCGCTTTCCAGGAAGAGACTAATGTTTGGATCAGTTATCAATTCTAGTTCCACTCTTGTCATTCGCAGACGTGTTAACTACGCCAGCCTGGGTCCCGTATATGTATGACAAGGATCAAAACTTTCTAGTAATTCATACAAATCTCTCTGAAATTTTGAAAAACTTCTGCGAGCAATAACGCATCTATGCGAAGATACAAGTCATAGTACTGACCCATACAGATAATTTCAAATGTATCCCACACACCTTGCGCACGTTGATTATTTTCGTCTGATACAGCTTCTCCATTTAAGGAGCTGCAAAATTCTTCCGGAGGGGGTAGAGTGCCTTCATCAAATTTAGGAAAATCATCCATATACTCGTACGGTTAGATTCCAGAGCTGAATTCGGGCACAATTTTCGGAGCGCGAGCCCGTGGTATATCAGCCCGAGCCCGAATTTTATATTGCAAGACAGAGCCCGGCCCCGAACAAGCCCGAAAAATGGCTAACCTGTGCAACCATTAATAAAAAACATATCCTTTTCCACACTTCCACTCTGTCCTCCTCCTGCAATTAACCAACTTATTTCTCAAATGGGGAGTGAGAAAGGGACCTCTAACTATTTTTATGGTGTAACTGAACGATTTTCTTTGACTGTTCGTTTCCACCTGAAGTGCTTCGGGCGGCCAGGAATTCAAGATAATCGGGCGGTGCTGCAACTGTTATTTTGCTCAAATAATGCTAATATTATCGCGCCATAAGGCAATGCGATGTGTACATTCCTAAATAGAATTAGAAGGGAGCTACTGCGTGGAGATAGAAGGTAAATTATCGTCGGCATGCTATTAACTATCCAATATCTATAGTTCTTGAAAACGCTTTTTCTTCTGTGCAGAAAAATGCTAATGCGGCGGCCTATGGCATTTTCTACCCAAGCCCGGAATAAATAGCCTTCTCGAATGCCCGCTCACCAACCAAAATTTTGCCGAAGAATTCCCTTTTCCAAGTATAAAGTGTCTCATTTACTAAATCATATAAAATCACATTTATATAAATAAAAAGATTATCTCGTTCTCCCTCTCTCTAAGATCCCGAGCCCGAACCGCAACAAATATTGTACAGCCCAGAGCCCGATTCGGACCCGGGCTCTGCTTCGGGCTTTCGGGCTCGACCAGTCTCAGCTCTGCTAAATTTCTTTCTTAAGAATAAAGGGAACATTTTCTACTGGGGTATGCTCACAGGTTATTTTAAATTTTTCGGGTGGTGAAATTTCCACAAGGTTTGAAAGTGGAGTATTCAGAAATGTTAATGCATCTAGAAAGTACAGTTTACCCATAAAAAAAAGAAATATATTTTTCCATGGTTCGCCCAATGCATTCATTTTTCCTGTTCTTGATTTTACCAAGGCCCAGCATTATAAGCTGCGCATCATATCCCTGAAGATCATGGCGGATTACCTGAATTTTTGACGAGATTTTGAAGTTCAAATTGCAGTCTGAGTGCGCAGCAAATCTAAATTTTCCACCCATGTTGCATTGATCACGCACGTCTTTCTCAGAGGGTTTAATTAGTTTTTCACATATGCTGCAGATGGTTCGCTGAGCAAATGCGAACTCTTCTTCGGCAGTTAAATTTACGTGTGCCACTTCTTTCAAGCGTTCCGAAATCTCTACTTCTGCTAATAGCGAAGAAAGGAAGTGGTCCACGGCGTCTTCTCCCCTGTGAACTTTTGGTAGCTTCACGCTGCATGCATCAGGACCAATGATTACATAACCACACCGCATGGCACATATTTTGATACAATATCGTTATATGATGTTGTATGAGCCGGATCACAAGAAGATACTTTGACTAAAAATAGACTCAAAGTCTGCATAGATTATAAAGAATATTGGTAATTGATACTGATATTTGTCAAACTTTAAAATTTTATCTTTTTTAGTGAGCATATTTATTTTTTGCACTTTATGAACATTGCAGTAGCGAATATGATCTTACAAGAGTTCTTTAGTCATGAATCGATGAACACATGGGCCACGATAGAACGCCTGATAATTGTGGTTTGTTAAATTGCCTAACAGACGACACATACTTTTAATTAAGCAATAATGTTCCTCTCCATTGGAGAGAAGCAGAAGATTAACGTGCTTTTCGCACTTGTTTTTGTTTTGTTAATTATAACCAGGGGAAAGACTTCGTCTGTATAGTCGAAAGCATTTATAGATATATTATTATTTTCAAACTTTGTTATCTGCGACAAATGTGCTGGGAAGCTGATTCCCTCCAAGTTTACCTCCCCTTCAAATGGTGTGAAATTCAAAAAACAAACCACTGTATGCGTTCTTAATTTACTGTTCAACAAGTTTTATATTCAGGTGGTATTAGACTCAGGAAATGCATCAAGCTAGGGTACATAATGAACAAAAAATAATATTAAATAGTTAAAGAAAGAAAAAGGTAGGGCTCACCGTTGTATGTACAATGCTCCGGTCTGTTGTCTGGTTTACTAAAGAACCTTTAGACATCAATATGCAGCAAGACCAACCTCATTATTGCTGGATATTCCAAGACCAACCTTATTATATTTTCCTGCATATTGATGTCTAAAGGTTCTTTGGTAAACCAGACAACAAACCGGAGAATTGTACATACAACCGTGAGCCCAGCCTTTTCCTATCTTCTTTAACTTTTTAATGTTATATTTTGTTCATTACGCACCTTAGCTTGATGGATTTACTCTGACCTAATACCACCTCAATATAAAACATGTCTAACAGTAAATTAAGAACACTGTGACGTATATTCTAAATTAACTTTCATTTTTAGTTTTTTTTACTATGTAAATTTGAGTTTGTTCTGTTTATACTTCCACACTTAACGTTATATATTTTCCCTCAAACGAGAATGAGGTTGGCAACATTTGAGGTCAGAGTAAACGTGACGTATGAATGTATGAGATAAAAACGATAGATAAAAGAACGAGATAACTGTTGCTGGTGTGGATATGTGGCTGATGTGAATTACGTTTATTTTTTGAAGTGTGATATGATATAGTGGTTTAATAAAAAAGAATTACCGTAAGTTGACTTCTGTTTCGTCTGGCCGTAAAGATTTAATTAGGAACTATTGCATCGTATTCTTATCTAGTGGTTTAGACATAGCGTAAAAACCAATATCTCTGCACGAAAAATACAATTACGTTATAACACATGCAGTAGCTCATTTTTTTGAATTTATTGACACACGTAATATTTTGGTTGCAGTCTTTACTGCATCAAATTTTTAGAGGTATGTAATTCGTTACACGCTGTGGATTGTTGTCAACTGTGTTGGAAATAGCCGTATCCCTGCTGTGCTTCCTCGCCCGTTTAAACCAACGCGTTTATGCAAAGACGCAATGCGTACACATGTCACGTTGACCACCGTCGTCAATCAGTATAAAAGCCGAACCTTCATGATAGTCGTGAGGATGAGGTTCATGTGCTGAAGTCAATAGTTCGAAGTGATGGTTCAAGTCCCAGTGCCCAGTGGAGGATTTCAGCTCCTACTACGCGTGACTCTTTCCTGAAGTAAGTCCAGCAGAAAAGTTAGTGTTTAGTATGTTTAGAACTACGTTAATGGAAGCTTCAAGTACTAAGTCCTGTTACATGTCTTTCGTTAGTTCAACTAAACCTTGAACAGTGTTGCTACATGCAAACAGCATTAGAATGCTAGTCCAAAACACTGAAATAGGACAACAAATTATTTATGACTTTTATTTACACTAAATGTAACGAAATGTGTACCAAAAATTTCCAAACTGAAGGAACGTTTAATTTTCATTAACTGTAAACATGTGAAGCTACAGATACGGTCATTTTTCACTCTTGTTAAAGGGTCTTGGTCTCGATTTAGCAACTTGTGTTGCAAATTCGGTCTTCCTCGGACAGTGTATTCTAACAGCTAGAAAGTGTATAAAATTATTAGGAACTGCGCACCTTCAACAAACTGGATGCAGTTGAGCTAGAACGCTGCACAAGAAACACTTAGAATCATCATTTTTCACATTGATTATTGCATGTTTTTGAACAAGCACAGGAGGTAGTGGTATGTAAGAGGAAGCAGACAATGGCATGTATCGTGCAATTTTTAGTTCTAAGTGAATGATTATCCAAAGTTCAGTCGCTACCATGATTCTCAAAATTATCACGTGAAGATTTAATTTTCTCGAATGCATCGATGGCCGCGGAGAACATTATCGATGACCCGCGGAAGACTTTTTCGATGGTCCGCGGAGGATTCTTTGATGGCTCCGCGAATGATTCTTATGGCCCGCGACACGTTGTCCACAAAGAAAATTCTAAAACGTAAGAAACCAAAAAAAATTGGAAATAAAAAATGAATATCCATGTACCCAATGCACATGGTCTTTGAATTCCCAAATCCACTTTAACCTGTTCTGCAAAATAATAATAATAATGGCCCCTTCACCAAGCAATAAACCAGAGTGACAAGAAGTACACAGCCCTAGACCTCTCTTTTCAGAATATCAAGACTGGAACGATGGAGCAAAAAGAAGAAGTTTGCGGCAAGAAAATCCTACACAGAAGGCACTACAACGAACTGCAATCCGACCATGTCGATAAGACTGCTTCCAATGCATGGCGAACAAACAGATCATTCTCCCCGAGACCGAAAGGTTCCTGATGGCTATACAAGATCAAGTTGTAAACACCAGAAATTACCGGAAGCATATCCTGAAAGACATGTCATCGGAAAGGACACATGTCGGCAATGCCATCAAGCGCCAGAGATGATCCGACATAATACAGCCGGGTTCAGAGTCCTTACACAGAGTACATAAACGGGCACAATCAAGTGGCCAACATTCTCCACCAGAAATTGGCAAGAAAGCACCACCTCATTACAACACAGTATGTACCCTACTGCAAGAATGAGCCAACAACTATTCTTTAGAGCAACACCTACACGCTGTACTGGGACAGATCGATCAGAACAGATAAGACCGTCCCCCACAATCGGCCCGACATCGTCCTGGTCGACAAGGAGAAGTCAACATACCTCATTGACATAGCAGTGCTCAACACGTGCAACATCCACCTACGATACGAAGTCAAGGAAATGTAGCGTATGGAGAACATCCCCATAGTCATATCAGCCACAAGAGTTGCACCTAAGACCATTCACAGATCATACAGACATTAGACCTTCAACCTAACACCTACATGGAACAACAGAAGGAAGCTATCTTGAACACTTGTAAGATAGTAAGAAAGTTTCTGGACAACTGAGAGAAAGAAATACAACTTCCCAGACTTGGTACGTCGTGCCCGAACCGGAAGGAAGAGAAAAAACTTCAGGAAAAGGTGGAATCCTCTATAATAATAATACAAGAACCTACCGGAGGCATATCCTAAAGGGCAAGTCAGTGGAAAGCGACACATGTCGGTAATGCCATCCAACATAACACAGCAGGGTTCAAAGTCCTCACACAAAAAGAGTACACGAACAGGCACAATCAAGTCGCCAAGATTGTCCATCAGAAATTGGCAACAAAGCACCACCTCATTACACCTGAGCCTGTCCCCTACTACAAGTATGAGCCTACAACACTTCTAGAGAACAACGCCCACAAGATGTACTGGGACAGATCGATAAACAGATAAGACCATCCCTCACAATCGGCCTGACATCGTCCTGGTCGACAAGGAGAAAAAGTCAACATACCTCATTGACATAGCCGTGCTCAACATGTGCAACATCCAAAAGACGCGCGGATAGAAGCTGTCAAAGTATAACAACCTACGATACGAAGTCAAGGAAATGTGGAATATGGAGAACGTCAGCACCGTCCCTATAGTAAGATCAGCCACAGGAGTTGTACCTAAGACCATTCACATTTCTATACAGACACTAGACCTTCAACCTAACACCTACATGGAACAACAGAAGGCAGCTATCTTGAACACTTGTAGGATAGTAAGAAACTTCCTGGACAACTGAGAGAAAGAAATGCCACTTCCCAGATTTGGTACGTCGTACCCATCGCGGAAGGAAGGGAAGAAAACTTCAGGAAGAGGCGGAATCATCTCTACTTATTTTATAATAATAATATCATTGAATTTTTCAAAGAGCGCAAAAAAAATTAGGCATATCAGGTTCCTACTTCGAGTTTTTTTGTAACATTAGATATCATGTTAACTACACCGGTTTTTTTTTTCTTTTCTTTTCTGAAAGTTCAGTCTTAGGATTCAAACCCTTTCTAAAATAATCGGTACTCACAATAAACGCCCGAGTTCTTACGCTTCTTTTTCATGCGGCCTGCGAGTTCTATTCCATTTGGTTATGTTGTGATTCAAAAAAGGCTGAAGACCCCTGCTCTAGGAAAACGAAGGTGCTCTAATGAATTGAACAACCTTAGTAGTAAAGGGAATGCGCAAATATACACTCACGGACTATGAAATTTTTGTACCTAGAAGAAAACATGCTATAACCGCGAAACTTTTTAAATAGCTAAAGCGCTTGCTGGTATACAAATGATCCACGTTTGGTGCGAGTGAGCATGACGGCATACCCTGTGGTGGCGCTGCAAGCACTAACCGACAGCCTTATAAACCGGCGTGTAATCGATGCCCCATGAAAGCTATAAGCACCGGCCGACGCAAGCAAGAGTTCTCTTACAGATTGACAATAATACTAGGTAGACGCCAGAGACTTCGATTTACGCAACTTACGGGCTTTGAGAGAGACCTGATCATCGGGCTAAAAACAGCAGGATGGTCAGCGCGCCGTATAGCCCGCCCCGTGGGTCGTTATGACCATACCGTCCTACTCTGTTAGAAGCAGTGAACACATGACGGCAGTCCCACACGGCGGAGCTGCTCCGGACGGACCAGGAAGAGCACAGGTAGAGAGAAACGGCGGATCGTGCGTCAGGCATGAAAGGATCCCACGGGGACGAGGTTCGTTATACAGGCAGATTTAGTGGCTCCTGTGCGCCCACGACCCATTTCCAGACGCATCGCGGAAGTAATTCTGCGACCCCAGCGAAGAAAAAATCAGGCGTGTGTTCGCTCCATGCTGAACCGTATTGCAGTATGTATCGCCGCACGAGGCGGTGCGACACGCTATTCAAAATGACTGGACAGCGTGCCACAGATCCCTCTGTAATTGGTTCTTTTATTTCTATCGTGCTTACTCACAAACAAAAACATAGCCGTCTTACACACGATTAAAAACTTTACTACGAAGTATAAAATAACTTACTATTAAGTACAAAATACACTTAACTCCATTAGATCTTTCGGGTATACAATATACCCTTCATCAGATGGAACCTAACCTTAAAATCACTAAAATCGGTAAAACCAAGACTACAATTTTCTCAACCAGTGACTATATACACTGAAGAGCAATTGAAATAGAGACAGCTGGCGTTATGCAAATGTGGCGCTGTGGGCGGCCCTGTAAGCAGAAACGACTTGACGTATGCAGCGATCAGACAACATAAAGAGTGATGCGACAGGAATCAGTAAGAGTCGGACGCAGTATGGGTAAGACGAAGGATCTAAGCGCATTTGGTCGTGCGAAAATTGTTGGGACCCAACGAATGGGTCACTCCCTCTCGGAAGTCGTGCAGTCACTGGGATTTTCATGAGCCACTGTGTCACGGATGCACCATGAGTACATCGAATCCGGTAAAACCATCCCTGCAAGGGCCAACTGCCGTGGACAACAGCGTGTGGATGAGCGGGGTCATCGTCGGCAAGCTCGCATTGTAACAGCGGATAGACGTACCACAGTGCAAGAAATCACTCCGAAATTTAACGCTGGTGCACAAAAACGTGTAAACAGCCACACCATTCAGAACCATCTGCTCGCTATGGGGTACAGAAGCCATCGTCTCACGAGGGTACCACTGCTGACCGCACATCACAGGGTGCAAAGATTGGCATGGGCGCGCGAACATCGCCACTGGACCCTAGACATATGAAAAAATGTTGCCTGGACTGATGAGTCGAGATTAACGTTGGTACATGCGGATGGCAGGATACGAGTACGGCGTAAACCACATGAAGCGATGGATCCTTCTTGCCAGCAGGGTACTCTTCAAGCTGGTGGGGGTTGCATTCTCGTTTTGGGGACTGTTTACGTGGACTGAAATGGGACTCCTGGTACGTGTGACATCGTCATTCACAGGTCAACGTTACTGAAATATCCTGGATGACCATATGCTCCCGTTTGTGCGTCTTCAACATCCCACTGGGGACCTCATCCTGCAACAAGACAATGCACCGTGCCATCGCTCCCGAATTGTATCCGAATGGTTGGATGAACACTCCACCGACGTGACCTCGCTTTCTTGGCCAGCTAGGTCACCTGACCTCAATGCCATCGAGCACATCTGGGATGCCATCGAGAGAGATGTTAGAGGCTCTGACCTCCCTCCATCAAATCTTCGTGAACTGTTGGGGCTTGTTCCGGGGTCGTGGATCCGTATGGCTTCCCAACGCTTCCGGTGTCTTGTCGAGTCCATGCCGAGACGAATCGCCGCCGTCATCAGGGCGAAAGGTGGTGCTACATGTTAGTAGACAGGTATCTCTAATTCAATTGCTGTTCAGTGTATATATATACAGACCTATATGTCCAGTGCATTCGCTGAATTATGATGTGTCAAATCTCGTCCAGTGTTCTCTCACGCACTTGTGTTCTGAAAGTGTAACCAGAGTGCTGCTATTACATATGGAAAATCATCATTACAAGATTTTTGGCCTTATTTATAAATATACACACTCTCAGTCAGTAATAATTTTGATTTTGCCCTAAGTCTATGTAAAATTTTCATTTCGTCCCATTGTGGCACGTACATATCGTTTACACAGAGTCTTAATAGAGCCGTAGAATTTGAGGCCGTGCGGATACTGTACTTATGTTCGGCTATTCTGAACCTTACCGCTCTAGCCGTTGAACCCACATACACGACTTCCTTCTGGGTCTCTTCCCTTAATTGTATAACAGTAGACACCAAAACAATTTAATTAATCCACCTGGTCCCTATCATTTTTCACCAAGGACAGAACATTCACAGACCTTTGACCAAAGCCTATGTTATATTTGTTAAACACTCTTCAGTACGTTAACAATTCCTGGGATATACGGCAACGATCCAACGTACCTAATTGCTTTTCGATCTTTTTTTTTTTTTTTTTGATTGGAGGTTTAACGACCACTGTGAGCAACTCAATGGGCTATAAGCAGTCGCCCGTCCCTACTTTAAGGTCACTGGTTCCAGGGAAGGGAGAGAGCCAGTGCCGTAAGATAAACACAACATCCATGCCTGAACGGGATTCGAACCCGGACCCCTTTCGGACGAATGATCAGAGGCCATCGCTTAGACCATTGCGCCACCGGGGCTTTTCGATCACGCAATAGTGCTGTGCTGTTGTATAATTCATTCTTTGCTGCAACTTATCCACGATGTACCGTGGATATCCGTACTGTGAGGCCAAATTTTTAAAGAAGGCGAATTCCTTCATCATGCTTTCTGGATTAGATGAGCATGAAATCGCTCTCCTAATGAGATAATGTAATGCCGAGAGCTTCTGACTTCGTGGATGACTGGGGTCATATAGTATTAAAATATTAGATGTGTCTGGCTTCCTATATACAGAGTATGAGATTGAATTAGTTGTAGGATCCCACTTGATTAAGTAATCTGTAATTGTCCTGCAGCTCTGTTTTTGCCATCATGTGTATTATTCTTCTGTATCATTACGTCCATAAAATTGCAGTTCAATTCGATGCTTCCTTCTTGGTGCGCTAATTTCATTGTCTGTGAGTGTATGTGCCATTTCTGGTAATATTTCCCTGTACTGATGAGGTTTAGATCTGACTGCATACTCCTGTTAGAAATGTAAACACTTTTCATCTTCTACATTTGAGGGCACACAAGGTAGCCCTCGATCGCCAAATGTGTAACAAATAATTGGAACTTCATCTCCGTTGTAGCAAAATTTTCTTTCCGAGAATTGTAAACATTTATCTGAAAAGAGAAAAACAGCCATGTGTTTTAGTCGCTAAAGACAACGAAGCGAAAGCAGAATTTGATTTTAACCTTTAAAGAAATGAATCATCCTATTTCAGTTCTCATCTTACAGCCCTGCTTGTCAAGCTGTAATTAACCAATGCATCCGGTGACGAATGGGCTCTTCCGTTTCATTCAGTGAACTTCACCTTTTGATAATTTCAGAAGTCAGTCTTCGTTGTGAGAGACGAAAAGTTTTTTGTTTCTTAATACAGAAGCAAAATGCTAAACCTTTCATTACAGATCCGGCCCACCCCGAGCTCTGAATTTTCATCACTTTACTGATGGGGTAAAAATGCCCGGTCAGGTCCGAGGGCCTGGTCGGGCTCGGGAATTTGGGACTGAGTCCATGCAGACCTCTACGTGAATTCCAAAACATGAAGTGAAACGCTTTCGTGATTGATATCCACGGCTTATCAGTTTCGACGAAACATATTTACCTTTGAATGTATTTTGACTTCCAGGAAGAGCCAGAGAGGTTAGAGAGCTTGACTACATGAAGAGGTGGGGAAAACATGGATTCTCTTCGCTTGTCTTACGTAAATTGAAATCTTACGTTTGACACTGACCCAAAAATTATTCAGCTTTCCTTTGCCACGTTTTCATGTAAATAAATGAAGCTGCTGAACTTTATGATGTTAGGCTGCGTTGATTTGTTTTTATTGAAGGTTTAACGACCACCGTGAGCAACTCAGTGGGCTATAAGCAGTTGCCTGTCCATAATTTAGGGCAACTGGTTCCAGAGAAGTGAATAAGCCAGTGCCGTAATATAAACATGATATCCATGCCTCACCGGGATTCGAACCCAACACGGACGAACGGTCAGAAGTCATCACGGACGAACGGTCAGAAGTCATCGCTCAGACCACTGCGACACCGGAGAGGCCTGCGTCGATTTCTTAAGTTATCTGAAATGCAATCCAATGCGAATATGACCTTGCTTCTTGAGATCTTTCGCGTGGATCAATACCTTTACACGTACTGTTTCGCAAGCACGAATCGGGCGATATAGCAGTACATACCCCTGAAGATAGGTATGTCCTTAAGAAAGAAGAGGTTCCTTACGCGCCCTTCGGTAGCATTTAATAGTCAAATGTAAATTATCCATTGACTTCTTCGTATATATTTTTCTAGGTTTAACGATCACTGTGAGCAACTCAGTGGGATATATATATATATACACTGGCGGAAAGTGAAAAAAAAACACCAAGAAGGAGACGTCTGATACAAACGAAATTTATACAGCATAACAACGGAATACTGAGGATAACGTGATCAAAACATTATGGCAAAATACAGCTGTATTTGCTGGTAAACTGAAACATAACATTTCCATGTAACATGGTTAGTACGAGATTGAACCGCCATGAACTGCGTCACACTGTGCAATTCTGGCATGGAGTCTGTCGTACAGATGTTGGATGTAAGTTTGGGGTATTGAGTTCCAAGCATCCTCAACCTGGACGCGTAAATCGGGGATGGTCGTGGCTGGCCGTGGAAACCGGATAAGTCGTTGTCCCATAAAATCCCACACGTGCTCAATGGGGGACAAATCCGGTGAACGTGCAGGCCATGGAAGTTGTCTCACACCCTGAAGTGCATGTTGCGTTGCACGTGCCGTGTTATGGGCGTGCGTTATCTTGCTGGAAAACACCACGATGGACTGACCTTACAAATGGCACAACAACGGGCTGAATGATGTTGTTGATGTAGGAGGTGCTGTTTAACGTACCCGGTACAAACACTAGTTGTGTACGGGAGTGATAGCTGATCGCTCCCCATACCAAGAGACCAGGTGTAGGCTGTGTGTGTCGCTGGCGGATGCAAGAAGGGTGGAGACGCTCTCCTGTGCGTCTGCGAACACGCATACGGCCATCGGAGGCTCCCAAACAGAATCTGCTTTCATCGCTGAACACGACAGATCGTCATTGCGCTCTCCAGTGCAGACGTTGGCGACACCACTGCAGCCGTTCCTGACGGTGGGCTGGAGTCAGAGGTACACATGCCAGAGGCACACGTGCACGTAGTCCTGCATCCAGTAGACAGTTGCGGATTGTTCGCACAGTCACCTCAGTTGCAACGGCAGCTCGGATTTGCGTCGCAGTGGATGTTCTGCTTGACAATGCCGCTCTTCCTATGCGTCGATCGGTCCTCTCATCAGTCCGTCTGTGACTCCAGGTTCCAAGTCTTCTCGTGAGGGAATGTTCCTCGGACCATCTACGCCACCATCGTATCACCATAGATACTTCCCGTCCAATTCGCTCCGCAAATCGACGATACGGCCACCCGGCTTCGCGTAGTCCGACTGGACGACCTCTCTCAAAGTCCGATAACTGCTGAAATCGTACACGTCTTCCATGTCCAGGCATTGCAGCTTTTTCAGGGCCTTCGCACGTGTCCGTACGCCGACGACTGATTATATTCACTTCGCCGTACTCCTTAAATACCACCGACGATAATTTGTATATTATGTCGTGCTGTGGCGTAAGCGCTCACCGGTTGGTCCCGAAATTAACATCACACCTACGTAAACTCGACCATTAACATATGTAAATTTCATGATCGTCCGCCAATACCTTCTTGGTGTTCTTTTTTCACTTTCCGGCAGTGTGTATATATATATATATATATATGGGATGTAAGGTCAGGTGATGCGTAACATCACATCCTCTCCTTGACAAATGTCAACCCCGCCTTCTCGTGGTGCATCCTGTTCCTACTAAAGGGGCTCTGACGACCGCCAATAGCGGTATAACTATACCATCGGGATTAGAGGAAATTCTATCCCACACTCACCAACCCGCTTGGCCAGCGTGGTGAGTTATGGCCAAACCCCTCCAAAATGACTCCACAACTTAAATCTTGGCCCTCAGACTCCGGCAGCTGGAATGTACCTGGTCAAGGCAGCGGCCAGTGCGACATGAAGGCAGAGGGTGCTAAGAATCCTCGGAGGACCGGACTAGGCTGCCATCTGATGCTGACTTTGGCAACGTACAATGGACGCTCCCTATCTTCTGATTCAAGGCTTCTTGAATTGGAAGAGGAACTACAAAGGATCAAGTGGGACATCGTGGGGCTAAGTGAGGTAAGGAGAAAAGGAGAAGATCTCATCGAACTGAAAAGTGGACATCTCTTCTACTATCGTGGGACAGATACTGGCAGAACTAGTGGTGTTGGATTTATAATAAACAAGAAACTGAAGGATAAAGTTGTAGAAGTTGAAAGTTCCTCTGACAGAGCTGCACGGCTTGTTATCCAACTCTCGAAAAGATACCAGGCTCAGATTATTCAAACTTATGCACCCACCTCAAGTCATCCTGAAGAAGAAATTGAAGAATTTTATGAGGAAATTTGTCATCTAAATAATAAAGGTAAGCAGCACTTGAAAATAATTATGGGAGATTTCAATGCAAAAATAGGGCAACGGCAACAGAATGAAACTTCAGTAGGTAAATTCGGTCACGGCAACAGAAACCAGCGTGGAAATACTCTCGTTGAGTTTGCAGAGGCAGAAGGGTTTTTCATCTTGAACTCCTTCTTCAAGAAAAAGCCACACAGGAAATGGACATGGAGACATCCAAATGGGACGACAAGTGAAATTGATTTTATTATGTGTAACAAAAAATTCGTCATAGAAGACTGCAGTGTGCTAAACAAGTTCAACACAGGTAGTGACCATAGATTGGTGAGATGTAAGATGAACCTCAACACTAAACTTGAACGTGGCAAGCTCATAAGACAAACAAAATCTATTGACATAACCAACCTTAAAAAACACCATAATACCTTCAAGTTGGAACTGAAGAACAGGTTCTCTGCTTTAGAAGGCCTAACATCGGAAGAAGTGGACATCTCTGAAGTTAACAGAAAAGTAACCAAAGCTCTTATGGAAACAGCAACAAAATTAGCTGGGTCTAAGAACAAGTTGCATGTAAATAAATTATCAGGAAAAACGAAAATGTTGATGCAAAAAAGAAGAGAGATGAGGACAATTAAAGAAGATGTGACTTCCAAAGTGGAATATATAGAGCTATGCAAGACAGCACGAAAAAGTATCACTGAAGACGTAAGAAAATTCAACTGTGAACTAGAGAGGAAAGCAATTGAAAACAACCAAAGCCTAAAGATAGCAAAGGGACATCTCAGTAAGGGAAGAAAACAGATTATGGCACTGAGAAAAGAAGATGGTTCTGTAACAAGAAATAGAGGCGAAATTTTGACAAGAGTGAAAGATTTCTACTCCAAATTATATGAAAGGGATGATACATGCACTCCAGACATCATGAAAGATACCGGTACCAGAGTTCCTCCAGTCGTTCCAGCAGAAGTTGCACATGCAATCAAGAACATGAAGCGGGGAAAAGCTCCAGGAGAAGATGGAATTACTGTAGACATCATACAAGAAGCAAGTGGAGAAATCGAAACAGTACTCTCCCAAATTTTCACTCGATGCCTTAATGAAGGAAAGATTCCTGAGGATTGGAACACCGCTACAATGATCCTGCTACATAAGAAAGGTGACATTGAGGATCTCGGAAACTACAGACCTATCAGCCTCCTATCAGTAGTTTATAAAATCTTCACTAAAGTTCTTTCACACCGCTTGAAGGTAACACTGGACATTGCTCAACCGAGAGAACAAGCTGGATTCAGGAGTGGCTACAGCACAATAGATCATATCCATGTGCTGAGAGAACTAATTGAAAGAGCGAGGGAATATGAACTTCCATTGTTCATGGCCTTTATCGATTATGAAAAAGCCTTTGATTCGGTGAAACCATCAGCAGTTACAATGGCTCTGAAAACCTGCGGTATTGAAGATGCATACATTAATATTATTAATAACATCTATGAAAATGCAAGTGCAAAGATTAGGCTGTTTGAAAATACAACACACATAAAAATTGGAAAAGGAGTGAGACAAGGTGACACCATATCTCCGAAGCTCTTTAATGCCACATTGGAGGGTGTTTTTCAGTCACTGAGCTGGGAAAACAAGGGGATAAAGATTAATGGAGATTATCTAACCCACCTTCGTTTTGCTGATGACGTAGTCATTTTGCAACTAGCCCATCAGAGCTGCGGAGTATGATCCAGGAACCTGCTGACAAGAGTAAAGAAGTGGGATTAAAAATGAACTTTCAGAAGACAAAAGTGATGTTCAATGCTTTTACAAGAAATGGAGATTTATCGATTGATGGAGAAAAGCTGGAGATAACCGACACGTACGTTTATCTTGGACAGCAGATATCAAGTGAGGGTCACATTGATGAAGAAATTAATCGGCGTACAAAACTTGCCTGGAGAGCTTTTGGAAGAAACAGCATAATTTTCAAGAGCAATATGCCATTATGTCTTAAAAGAAAAGTGTTTGATCAATGCATCCTTCCAGTGCTTAGGTATGGTGCAGAGACGTGGACCTTAACTAAAAGAGACATACAAAGGCTGCAGACAACTCAAAGAAGCATGGAGAGGTGCATACTTGGTGTAACCAGGAGAGATAAAAAGAGGAACTCGTGGATCCGAAAAATGACAAGAGTGGAAGACATCGTGATCAGAGTTAAATCCCTGAAATGGCAATGGGCTGGACATACTGCCAGAAGGACAGATCATCGATGGACAGCCGAAATTTTGGATTGGATTCCAAGGGACAGGAAAAGACCCAGAAGAAGACCACATGGGAGATGGGTGGATGAAATTCGAAAGTATGCAGGGGTGACATGGAGGAGACTGGCACAAGACAGACCGTTGTGGAGGAAACTTGGGGAGACCTTCGTCCAGCAGTGGATTGATAATGGTTGACAATGATGATGATGATGATGATGATGATGATATATATATACACTGCCGGACAATTGCTAAGGACGGATGACAATAGCAACGATAGCAACCATAAAATGGAAGGCAGGAAAATGTGGAAATTAGCATAAGTGCGTGATACAGTAAGACGTGTTGTGCGTATGCAAATTTTGGATTGCCGAACTTGTTCGTGACGTCATAGCGCTGATAAGAGATATAAAGGATTTGACGCGTATTGACCGTTGTTGTTCAAACGCAAAGTTGAAAGGGAAAGAATCAATTGACGAACTTGCAATTTTCAGTATGTCTTCCCGACATCACCTAGATGATTTTACGCGTGGCCATATTATTGGTAAGATTGAAGAAGGGCGAAAAATGACAGATGTTGCCAGGGTGTTCGACGTCAGCCACAGTGTTGTTTCAAGGCTTTGGAAATCATTTCAAACACATGGAGAGTGTAGCAAACGTCACGGGGGAGGTCGTGTTCGCAGTACGACACCTGCAGAAGATCGGTACACAGTGCTATCAACAAAAAGACACCGGCGCAGCACAGCTAGTGAGGTAGCAAATCAGTTTATGGCTGCTACTGGCAGGCGGATCTCCCGAAAAACTGTCGCCAGACGTTTGCATGAAGGAGGACTATACGCCCGCTGTCCTGTTGTGTGCATCCCATTGTCCAGACGTCACCGTACCGCCCGTTTGCAATGGTGCCATCAACATCGCAATTGGACTGATAACGACTGATGTGCTATCCTCTTCTCAGATGAGAGTAGATACAGTCTATCGTCTGATTGTCGACGACAACTGATCTGGCGTGATAGTGGTACTGCATATTGTCCAGCAAACATACAGGAAAGGGACCGATATCCGACATGTAGTGTCATGGTATGGGCTGGCATCATGATCAATGGCCGTACGTCCCTCTATGTGCTTCCAACTGGGACTATGACTGGCCAACGATACATTAATGATGTTCTGCTACCTTATGTTCCCATGTTCCGTGGTGCTGTCGGTGATAGATTCATTTTCATGGACGACAACGCAACATGTCATCGAACAGTCGCTGTCCAGGAGTGTCTTGAGAGCGACGATATTCAACGCCTCGTATGGCCAGCACGTTCTCATGATCTGAATCCCATTGAAAATGTGTGGATGCTTTGGGGAGGAATCTTGATGGTCGCCAATGCCCTCCAATAAACAAGGACACCCTCATCTGTGCACTGACAGAGGAATGGGATAAATTACCCCAACAGCTGCTTGATAATGTTGTGCAAAGCATGACACGACGTATGGAATCTTGCATCGCCCTCCATGGTGGCCATATCCCGTATTGACATCTTACGCCGGAACGCCTGCGGACGGTAATTGCATTTTTTTCACGTTTACGTATTCTGCACAAAATGGCCTGTTTGTCCCTTGAACACGTTCCAAAGCCTTCGATTTCAGAGCACAATAAATTGTCTTTCTTGTAATGTCCTGGCATTCTGACATTATTTTATTTCACTTGGCATCCAACTACACTTACTTTTTTATGCGCTATATAGCCGTTTATGATCCGTCCTTAGCAATTGTCCAGCAGTGTATATATATATAGGGCTTAGAGAGCTTCACCATCGAGGTGGCATTTATTTTTTTTATGACTGATCATCAAATCAGATTATTCTGAGATTATTGCGAGTTTCACGTACGATTGGTGGGGCGTCATACCCCCTTCTCCTTTAACGGTCTAGCGAAGCTCTTGTCTGTATTTTACGAATGGATCATGGGACGACAGATCATATCATGTGTATATGATTTTAGGAAGGTACTGTCTGACCTCAGATCTTAAACAACCCGTAGAAGTAGGAAGCTAGGAAATCTGGGCTAGTGCCCGACAGCAAAGTTACACAAAAGCAAGGTACAAATGGAGACGCCCTTACTTATAACCACGGGGTGCGACGGCTTAACGTGCCTGTCCGACACACGGCGTACATTTAGTGATTCGAGTGTTCGTACCTGCCTGGTATCGAACCTGAGACTTTTACGTAGAAGTTACGAATGTTGACCACTAGGCCAGCTGCGTCACCCTTATAGACAAATAACAGAATGCGAGCCTTTATCAGTGTCTGTGCGAAAATTGGCATCGATTTCTGTTAATGAAAGTAAAGCAATTTATCGAGGAATTTAAAGTTCCTGAAAAATTTCGCTGGTGGAGATAATACTGTGGTTAGAGGCCATCTGCTGATGAGAATTCCACGTCTCCGCTCTATTGTGAACATATGTGCACATTTTTTTAAATATTTAATTCAGAGTTGACGAGTAATACACGTTCAAGTCACATTATTGTGACCACCTCCTACTTTTGACGTCAACAGCGCGTAGCCAATGAAAGAAGGCACGTGTCGTGAGCTGGCTTGGAGGGTATATAAGGTGTGCTGTAGGCATTCTGAAGACTTGGGCCGCGGGTGGCCGAGTGGGCAGCGTTCGTGACTGCCACTGGAAGGGCCTCAGGTTCGATCCCAGGCAGGTACGAACGCTCGATCCACTAAATACCCACCGTGCGTCGGATGGGCACGTTAAGCCGTCGGACCCCGGGTACTGCCCCCCCGGTAATAAATAAGGGCGTTTTCCTCCCCCTTTCTACTTCGCTTCCGTGTCACTTTCCTATCGGGCGCTCTAGCCCAAATCTCCTAGTTTCCTATTTCTAAGGGTTGTTTAAGACCTGGGGTCAGACACTCCCTTCCTAAAATCCTCTACATATGATCATGATCTGAAGACTTATCACTCGTTGCTGTAATGGATAACAGGAGCGATTGATCCGATTTGAAAAAAGGGATGATTACGGCTTTCGGGCCAAGGGTGGCAGTATTTCTGAAACACGCAGTTTGTGAACTGTTCGCGTGCTGCTGTGGTTAAAGTGTATCGTGATTGGAGAAATGGCACCATTACGAATAAGCGACGTAGAAACTGAGGAGCACCACGTGCCATTGATGTGAGAGGTGAACGTTGGCTGCAAAGGTGCGTGAGGGCCGATCAACACGCTACAGTGGAGCAACTCACTGGCCGAATGAACGAGGGGGGCTACCGGAAGTGTGTCTAAAACGACAATTCAGCGAACCCTGCTGAGCATGGGCTCCGATGCAGACGGATGGTCACTGCACCTATGCTAACGAAGGTACATCGGCAGAAAAGGTTTACATTTGCACGGCAGTATCGGAATTGGACCTCAGCTGATTAGGAAAGGATTGCCTTCTCCGATAAGTCACGTTTTCTGCTTCATCGAACGGAAGGTCGTTGGCGTATAAAGCGAAAAGCATCGGAGAACAAACACTCTTCAACCGTTGCTGGAAGAACACAAGCTGGTGGGGGCAGCGTTATAGTCTGGAGAATGTTTTCGTGACATTCTCTGGGTCCATTCATACCTGTGGAAGGCACTATGGACCGAGTTCGTTATGAATCGACCCTTGCAGACCACACACACCCATATATTCTGATTATCTTACCTGGGGCGGATGGGATCCTCCAGAACGACAATCAGACGTGTCACACAGATAGAAATCTCCGAGAGTGGTTGGAAGAGCACGATGAAGACTTCAAAGTACTTCCCTGGTCCCCCAATTCCTCAGACTTAAACCTAATTCAGCATCTGTGGGACCATCTCGATCATGTTGTTCGCTCTATGGATCTTCCACCACGCACCTCCAACAACTGTCAGATGCACTGCAGTCAGCATGGCTCCACATATCTGTGCACACCTTCCAGCACCTTATTGAGTCGCTCCCAGCCCGCCTCGCTGCTGTCCGCTCTTCACATGGCGGTTCGTCTGGATACCAGCTGGTGGTCACAATAATGTGACTCGACCGTGTATAATCTCAGTGGCCTGTTAAGTTCAGCCAACTGAAATTCGCAACCAACTGCGAATTATGGAAGTATCGGATGAGTGTTGAGAAAAAAAGTGATGGTGATTCCACATCAGCGAAAACTGATTTGAAGATCAAAGAAATTTCTATATGTTGCCGTTAACTCCATCACGAGCAGTCTAGTCTCCGGTGTAATTTTTTCATATTTTTGGTTTACTTCTGACACTGCGAAATATCTCGGTAATCAATCATTTACTCGTGTATGCTAAATACAACGGCAACAGACGAGTGCACTTAACTTTCCATTTCTAAAAGACTTCGGGATTCTGAAACAACGGCCATAAGGCAAGCAATTATAAATTTCGATTCTGTTCGCTTAAACCATAATTCAAGATTTAGTTTCCAGAATGTTGGCGCTTTAAGTCACAGGAGAAATTTCTTCCTTAGATTGAGAAACGATTAGAATTAAATAGCATGAGCAAGGCCTTTCTCTTACACGACTTATCCGATTACATATAATTCCCATGAGAAAATCTGCACTGCTTCTTGAAACACATTTCCTCTTAGATGAGGTTACGCTCACATTCATAATAGATTACAAAAGTGAGCTGTTCTCGAACCACATACTGTATTTGGTAATTCTGAGGAACTGCAAAGTTTATTAGTTTAACGTTAAAGTCTTATGAATCATTTAATTAAAGTTAGTCCGTTTGTGGCCATTCTTTAAAGTGCCGCCAAATGGTAATTTGGGTGTTTGTAAATGCGCTTGAAGGAATTATTTTTCCGGTGCTAACAGTACGTAATATTAAAGATGGATTACTCGTAAGTGGTTACGAATCAATTGATTATTAGGGGCTTGCATAAATCTGTTGGTGACGCCGTGAAAAAAAACACACACACTTTGGCAGAATATGTTTTCACTGTGAACATATGCAGCTTGGAATCTGTACCAGTTTTCTTTCTTCTTTTTTCTTTTGCAAGTGTTTCCTTGCCTATTGAAAGAAAAAGCTAGTTCGTACCTGTAATTCACTGTAAACATTTTCTGAAATTCACGAGCTATTTTCTGTGATTCCTTTCGTGAATTAACGAAGCATATTTCTGACGCAACCTTTTCCGGTAAATGATGGAAAGAAACCTAAATTTTACGGATTTCTCGTACGCTAGAAAAATTACTTTCTTACTTTAATTATTAATTGCAGTTAGTTTTTCGAAGTTGTGTTAAAGGAAAATTCTGAATTTTCAGAAACCTCTGCGCAATTCCTTTCGTACACTACATTGAAAAAAGTCACCGTACACCTAGAAGAGAAACACAACATAGCATTTATTGACATACATTAGCACGGTGTCGGTCCACCTTTGGCCTTAATGCAAGCACTGACCCTTCGAGACAAGCTTTCGACAAGGTTTTGGAACACAGCGATAGGTATGCGCTTTCATTCAGTACATAATGCTGCCGCTAACTTTTGCTTAGTGGTAGGCCTTGGTACCAAACTTTTTATGCGGAGCTCTAATTCATCCCATAGGTTCTCTATGGGATTAAGATCAGGGCTCTGTGCTGGCCAGTCCACACACGATACGGAATTATCGTCAAACCCTACCGTAACAGTCCTTGCTTTATGGCTGGGTACATTATCCTTCTGGTAAAAACAAGGCTCGGTTTCATAGCATTGCCACAGAGTTGGTATGGCCTAATTGTCCAGAATATCGAGGTAAACGTGCTGGTTAGCAGGTTTTGTCCACGATAACCAATGGGCTCAGACCATACTACGAAAAACACCCCCCACACGAGTACATTTCCAGCTCCAAACTTGACCGTAGGTACAGTAAACTACGCTAAATAGCGTTCCCCCGGCTGCCGCCATACCCACACACGGCCATCAGACTGATAGATCGTGTACCTGGATTAATCAGTCCATAGGACCCGTTTCCATTAATCTACGGTCCACGATAAATGTTATTTACACCATGCTAAACGACAGGTAACATTCCGAGTGGAAATGAAAGGCTTATGAGCAGCCGCACGACCACCGTAACCCATGGAATGAAATTCTCTGCGAATGATACGTGTATATACCGAGGTTCCAGCATTTTTACTCACCTGTACACGGAGGTCCTGTGCAGTACTCCGTCTATTAGCTGTAACGACTCTTCTGAGGCTTCGACGTCCTCTATCACTGATTTTCTTTGGTCTGCCGGTACGTTTTGTTGCTTCAGGCACGCCATGTGTCTTCCACTTATTCAGTACATCCAAAACGGTTGACTTGGGTATGTTTAAACGCCTCTCGGTTTCTCTTATGGACAACCCACTAATATAACACCCAACAATCTTTCCTTTCTGAAAGTCAGTTCAGCGACATTTTCACTCAACCTCACAGTGCGATGTTATCGCGGTCAGCTGTAGGCTTGTTTTGATACAGTTTGCTGCTGTACCGCGCATCTTAACAACGCAGCGGACCCGTTCATTTACTTTTGAAGGGGTGTCCGGTGACTTTTGTCAATATAGTGTATATGAACGGAAACCCCCATTCTCACTTTTTTTGTATCCATATAACCGAAAATTTCCGTTAATAGGATCGATTCGCGGAAATACTTGAAGTTCGATTAACCCTTAAATTTCAATCGTGTGTCGAAAGGTTTGATTTTGAAGTTCTGTACCGAGATTGGATATTGTGTACAGCACATCGCGCGAATTTCGGTTATTGTGTCACAGCGTATTTCTCCTCCTCTCTCCCATTTTGTGCACCAGCTATTATATACTGTATTACCGTAAGAAACCGGGAACTTAAATTATTGTACAAGGAGTTGTACGATGTCTATGTTTTTCTGTAGGGGTCCTTAAGAGAAAAGCTATTTTAGCTATCAAGAGTAAATTTTATATTTAGGAGCTTTGGGAAATAATACTACAAAATAGTACATTTCACCTTTTCTTAAAAATAACTGAAAATCATTAATATCTCAAGTTTCAAAGCATTCTGTTGCTTCGAAAAATCCCAATGAAAAAATATACTTAATGCGTGTTAAGTCTTCCCACAGAAAAAAATAAAATTATTACAAACGCATTGAAAAAAATAATGAACTCCAACAGAAAATGAAATGACTAAATCACTCGCATTAATTGCAAAAAAAAAAAATAATAATAATAATAATATACGCACAATCAATAGCTTTGCCTTGAACGTGAGTGTAATTTCCGAGTCTTTCTGGCTTATTGGTTAAGACGCGCGGTTACTGTTGGGAGAACCCAAACGACCTCGATTCGTGTCCCACCGGCGCGAAATAATTCTCTTTAAGGGCTGAAAAATTCAGCGTATCCAATTTTGTGAAATTTCTGTATAAATACGGAAAACCCTGAAACGGTCTTTTCTCAAATGAGCGGAATTACTGACTACGAAAAATCTGCGAAAATACGGAAGTTAAAAAAGAAACTGGCATTCTTAGAAACGGAAATTTCATTAAAAGACTGACACACCCACTGGCAATTTCACTGAAAGTTATTTTCAAAAATTTTCCGTGAATTCACCCCACTTATTTTTCTACAGTGTATACACGGTCATATCAGAATAATATTGTTACCTACCTAATAATGGGAATAACCACCCTACAATCGCTCAAGTTGCTGATAACAACACCAGAGTTAGAAACGGGTCAAAAATTTCGGACCCGGACGTCCCGTAACTGGACCCGACCAAATCCGGACCCGTAACTAAACCGGAAAGCTTTACTTTGAACTAAAAATTCGAAACTCAAGTTATATATATATATATGAACGTAATATATACATATATAATTTTGAGTGCCACTATTTTGCGTAATCCAGAAGTAATGACTGACGATGACCGTGACCATGGAGTATATTACAAATGGGAATCATTATTTACGATTACGCTAACATATTTATTAAATGTATTTAGATTGTTCACTCTTTCCACACTTTGATGGCGATGCGCATACTTTCACATGATCAGATAGATTTTTGGTTACATAACCTTTTATTACACCGTCGATATCCTTCTTTGTAATTATACACTTTCCCCGTTTTGAACAACAAGCAAGACCAAACAACAAAGAATTATTCACCGGTTCCTTAATGAGACGAAACAATTTCCAGCATTCTCTTTTTTTTTTTTTTTTTTTTTTGATTGGAGGTTTAACGACCACCGTGAGCAACTCAATGGGCTATAAGCAGAAGACAAACACAACATCCATGCCTGACCGGGATTCGAACCCGGACCCCTTACGGACGAATGATCAGAGGCCAGCGCCTTAGACCACTGCGCCACCGGGGCGGCATTTCCAGCATTCACTCTTCCCCTTGTGGTTTTCAGCAAGCACATATTTATTGGCCTCGACGCCTTTCTCAACCTCCTTAATATTAAATTCATCCATATTAACAAATAAAGATTTAATTTCAACATGACATGCCATTGGGAACGGAATGTTAGCACATCAATCGAAAACCTCTGAATGCTCAATGTAAAAGATGCGATGCGAAAAGTAACTCTCAGTCATACAGTGAACTTCGCACGGAGAGAGTGGATCAGCTGAGGAGCAGGCGAATGGCGTTTGCCTGTACCTTGCCCTGGACAATCGCACTGTAAAAGAACGCAAAGGAAGGATCTTTTTTACGATATGGTGTCGGTCTGTCTGACGTCAGTAAGTGGAAATCTTCGTTGCTTTAAGTAAGAGGCGACAATATTTTTGCATGGCAAATCATTATTCACTCCGTAGGCACCAGTATCGACTACAAAATTCTACAACGCGAATTTTTCTTTGGAATATATTTTTCGCTTTTCAAAAATAAAACGGGAATAAAACCGGGCCGAAATCGGGTCTGGAACAACTTGACCCGACCCGTTGGACCCGCAAGAAATTGTCGACCCGTTGACATCTCTGAACACCACCTCGTTGGAAGTCAGGAAGCTCAACACGTGTGGCCATGTCTCACGAGTAGACGATATACGACGGTTTCAAGGAAAGGAAATCTGGCACACGTGATCTATTTAAATGTTCCATTTTGTTGCGAAGGAGGTGTCTGGAGACCTTTTTCCTTGCTGGAGATCTTTGACACGACTTGGAACACTACACCCATAACTTGCTATAGCATCATAAGAATCTGGTAAACAGACGAACAATGTTTTCTCAGACTTCTGCATCAAACTTTCAATAGTCCAGTGGTCTCTTAGCCAGGTTTGTAATATTTTTGATTTAATTAAAAATCTGTTATCGGTTTAATTCAAGTATGTTAAACTTGATTTAATCTTTGATTAATCATTTTCATCACGGGTCTTTTGCGTTTTTATATGAACCATATATACTTTACGCATCGTCGGAGAAAATCTGCTTGATTATTGGCGTCTACTTCTTGGTGTAGGTAATTTCAATTTAGAAATTTTGAGCACTAAAATTACCATCCATATCTAAACGGTAGTGCCGTCGAAAAATTCAGGGAATCCAGCAAGATCGTTTGAACAGGAAGTTTCAAAATCATATTTTACTTTCACGGGAAGAGTGAAAATAAATTTCTCAGCAAAAATTCTATTTATTTGCCGCTAGAAACTTCCAGTATGCCCAAACATATTCGCAAATAAATAATTTTCTTTTCAAGAGGACAAAATCAGTGAATCATGACGTAATTAATGTATCAGCAAAAAAAAAATTCTTTAAAAAATTTCATAAAAATCAGGACTGAGATAAAGTAAAAAATAAGAATAATAACCAATTAGACACAAAGGCCGTATTATGCACGATAAAATCTTTACTAGTTAACAACACGTAAGTTTAAAACACACAATGAACATTAGATCTTTCGAATTGGCCCACCAATTAGTCTTTTTAATTACATTTAAAATCTAATGTTCATTGTGTGTTTTTAACTAGTAAAAATTTCATCGTGCATAAGACGGCCTTTTTATCTAATTGATTAGATTTAGCACGACTTCAAAAACATTATTTTAAGAAAAATAGCATTGTGTAATTGCTTACGTTTCAAAGTAAATATATTTTTTTCAGTCTGAGAAATTCGGACAAATTGGTTGTATTTTATTCTCCAGCTATTCTGTGATGTACTACAGAGGTGAAGCGCGAGTTAAGACTGCGAAGTTGCAGCGATAAATTCCGTCGGTGTAGTTTGATTGGGAAAGCATTTGGCTCCGGAGCAGAACGATGCGATTTCGTGCCCCGCCACCGACAAATTAGTGTTATCATATTGGCGCCCGATTGTGAAAATGGATATACTGGCCGCTGAGTTTTTCGAAAAATGCGCGATGCTCCTTCCATACATCGTCTAGAATTAATTAAAATTATTTCTTCTACAAAGTGACCGTAAAGTTCCCGAACCCTGAATTTAAAAAATTATTGCGTATGCTGTAAGCAAAAGTTCAACCAATTGATGTTGCAACATAAGTCAGCAACTCATCGAGATCAAATACTGCGCTTGTCGAATGTCTGAAGGAACTCTGCCAGAAATGAATAACCGGTTACATGTGTGCTACGCAGTTTGTCCACTTTAGCGGCGCCATTTGCACAGAGGCATGGGTTTGTCGAGGGAGCAAAGAATTTGTTTACTTGAAGCTTCTTTGCGAACGCAGTCTTACAAACAGTGTAAAGAAGAGTTCAGGAAAAAATTTCCGCAGCATACTAAGTAACTCCACGATACACATTTTACTCGTACGATTTCGGAAAACTGGAAGTGTTGATGATATGCCTGGAAATGGCCGGCTAAGTGTGTTAACGCCGGAAGTGATAAACGATGTTGGAAAACGTTTGCAACAGTCGCCTACAAACCGCTTAGTCTATCTCAGCAAGTGGATCTTTATACGGTTCAGTACAGAAAGCGACTGAAAGCTTGCAGCTTCATGCATACAAAGTGAAAATTGTCTAAGAACTGAAGGCACCTGATACGCATAAGCGCCTGTTGCATTACCATTGGTTTCGTAAATTTACTCGATACAAAAATAACTTTAATAGAAAGTCCTAAGTGCATAAATGCACGTAGTAAATAATACGTGGCTTAAGAAAATGAATCATAACTACTACTTACAGTAGCAAAATACTGTTCTTCACGTGTTTATACAAGCACTTTTTAGCAGAAGTCAACACGTTCCTGGTAATATTAACATAAAGCTAACTACTAGTAGCAGAATCAAAAGGACTAACCCCAACTTTGAAAAGTGGGCCTATATCCATTGTCGTCCGGCTTCTTCTGCTAGTGACAGAATATCTGCAGTCGATAAGACATATATCACAACGAACGGTAAAAACGACCAATTGAGTAAAACGTGAATTAAACGGTATGAAACCAAGTATAAAATAGTGAAATTCGAATGAAATGCGAACATTGAAATCTATTGAGAAGTAAAACCAACAAAGTTAAAAGCTGAAAATGACAAAACCATGGAACCTATCTACATTCTACCCATGCTACCAGCACCTAAACATGTTTCGGCAAATATTATGCCTTCATCAGTGGAAGGGTTAACAAGTGCCTACTCCTTCGAAATTAACTCAGGTGTAATATGGCATGCCTGAATGAAAGACAGTATATTAACTTCATCGCATAAGCTATGAACGCTTATACCCTATCGCGCAGTTCTTGTATATCGCCATCTGTGAGGATTTCGACGACGTGCTCGTCCTGCTGATCGACCAAGCCAAGCAAGCATGTGTTCATCTGACTTCTGTTTAATCATACGTTAATTTTCAGAATGTAGCAGGTATCTCCATGCGTGTGGAATATCGATAGGTGAATTACGGTTACAACACTTCCCCTTATATTTTTCAATAATTAAAGCCTCTGAAGTGGGAATTTCTTTATGAGATCGAAGTGATGTTGGAATTTTGACATTTTCCAAATCGGGTACAGCATTGTGTTCGATGCAATATTGAATAAGTGCTGTTTTGGGCCTTTTTCCCCAATCGTATACATGTTCTTTTAATTGAGTAAGGGAATATTCGGGTAGCACTTTACCTGAATACTCCCACAGATGAAGAAATTCATTTAATTAATCAGCAGTTGTCAACAGAGGGAATTGAAGACAAAGAAAGGAACAGCATTATCTCGTCTTTGAAATATATTACTAACAGCAATTATTTTTCACATGACGAGATAATTTATAAACAAACATTTGGAGCTCCCATGGGATCCCCACTTACCTGCTTGTTGGCGGAAGTAGTGTTACAGCATATTGAAAAAACAATCTTCCAGCAACCTAACCTGGACTCACCTTGTTTATACCTACGCTACGTAGATGACGTTCTTCTCTTCTGGCAACATTCTAGAGGCAAACCTGATGAGTTAATAAACGCATTTAACAGTATTTATCCAACTATTAGGACCACATTACAAGAAGAAATTGATAACAAACTAAATTTTTTGAATTTGAGTTTATTCCGGTATGATGATTCCACTGAATATAGTGTTTTTAGAAAGCCAACTTATGTTCCAGCGTTGATCCCATGTGATTCTTGGCATCCCTGGAAATATAAAACAGCTGCTTTTTCTTATTATATCAAAAGAGCAATTACACATTTTTCTTCCTTATAATTTGAACAGGCTGAGTTGCAGTGGAACAGAAATACTGCTGAAGCATTTGGTTATAGTGATAGATTGATTACTTCCATTTATGACAATATCAAAAATAACGTTCAAATTTTGCATTAAAAAAGTGAATAAAAAGCTTACTTATCAATTCCTTTTTACCACCTATTACCAATTTGTTAAAAAGAGAATGTACAGAGCATCAAATATTTTTGGCTGAAACTATCACCGATAATGGAGCCTTATTTAACCTATAATGACAAGTCAATCTTCGATAAATCGGGCGTATATTGTATCCCGATAATAACGAACCCTAATCAAAAAGATTCTATGTACATGGCAGTACTAAAAGACGCCTTATTATTCGATTAAAAGAACATGTATGCGATTGGGAAAAGAAAAGGCCCAAAACAACACTTATTCAATATTGCATCGAACACAATGCTGTACCTGATTAAGAAAATGTCAAAATTTCTAACACCACTTCCTTCTTAAACAAATTCTCACCTCAGAGACTTTAATTATTGAAAAATATGAAGGGCAGTGTTGTAACAGTAATTCACTTATAGATATTCCACACGCATGGATATACCTGTTACATTCTGAAAATCAACGTATGATTAAACAGAAGTCAGATAAACACATGCTTGCTTGGCTTGGTCGATCAGCAGGACGAATACGTCGGCAAAATCCTCACAGATGGCGATATACAAGAACTGCGCGATAGGGTATAAGCGTTCATAGCTTATGCGATGAAGTTAACATACTATCTTTCATTCAGGCATGTCATATTACATCTGAGTTGATTGCTGGGGACTGGGCATTTGTGATCTCTTCCACTGATGAAGGCATAATATTTGCCGAAACATGTATGGGTGCTGGTAGCATGGGTAGAATGTAGATAGGTTCCATGGTTTTGTCATTTTCAACTTTTAATTTTGTTGGTTTTACTTCTCAATAGATTTCAATGTTCACATTTCGTTCGAATTTCACCATTTTATACTTTTTTTTTTTTTTTTTGATTGGAGGTTTAACGACCACCGTGAGCAACTCAATGGGCTATAAGCAGTCGCCCGTCCCTAATTTAGGGTCACTGGTTCCAGGGAAGGGAGAGAGCCAGTGCCGTAAGACAAACACAACATCCATGCCTGACCGGGATTCGAACCTGGACCCCTTACGGACGAGTGATCAGAGGCCAACGCCTTAGACCACTGCGCCACCGGGGCGGCCATTTTATACTTGGTTTCATACAGGTTAATTCACGTTTTACTCAATTGGTCGTTTTTACCGTTCGTTGTGATATATGTCTTATCGACCGCTGATATTCTGTCACTAGCAGAAGAAGCCGGACGACAATGGATGTAGACCTACTTTTCAAAGTTGGGGTAAGTCTTTTGATTCTGCTACTAGTAGTTAGCTTTATGTTAATATTACCCGGAACCTGTTGATTTCTGCTTAAAATTGCTAGTACAAACACGTGAAGAACGGTATTTTGCTACTGTAAGTAGTAGTTATGATTCAAAAAGAGCTTACTGAACAATGCTTTCTTTTCGGAATAATGTTGTTGTTTTTTTCCTGTGGGAATATTTAAAGGACCGTGTTTATGCAAACCACCCGCATGACCTGCAGTCCTTGAAAACAAACATTATTCAGGCTATAGCGGAAATCACGCCATCTAAACTGAAACGCGTTACCAAAGACCTGTGCCACTGCGTGGATATTTGCCTCCAGCAACACGGAGGTCATTTCCAGCCCCTTCTTTAGGTCAACATCAGTTGCTCATACGTCGATGAAAGATTTATCACAGCTGTAAGTAAACTTTATGTATCTGTATAATGCGAATAAAAACTGTTCAAATTAGGGTTCGAGAGCTTTTTGATCACCCTGTACAATGAGCTCTCCTTCAAGCGTAGTTTGCTGGCTGACCCAGAAACCAATAATTCCATCCCAGCACTTTCTCAAGTGAAGGATATGTGTGATGTGCTACAGGAGGTGAAGACGGTAAGTTGCAGCGATAAATTCTGTCAGTGTGGTTTAATTGGGAAAACATTATGCTCCGAAATAGAACGATGCGGGGTTCGATCTCCGTCACCGGCAAATTTGTGCTTTCAGAATTCTTAATATCGAGGACACATACACAAATCGGTGTTCTCAGGTGAGGAAACTTATTTAAAGCTGTTGCTCCATGCGTCTGTTTAATTTTACCTGACCTCAAGGGTAATTGGTGCTCTGAAAGTGAGTGAGCATTCACCATTCAAGTATACTGCAATTAGCATTTTCAGAAATTTTTGAACCTTTTTCTTCCTAAAGTTTCTCGATTCCTTGGGAATAGTCCTTGTACAAACAAACACAGGAGTCGGACAAAATAATGTGAACACCTGGGAAACAAAGGTTTTACGTGCCTAGCAAGGTGTAGGACCATCTTTAGCATTCCAAACTGCCTGAATCCTCCTTGGAATGGACGCATACAAATCCTGGATGGTGGTTAGTGGAATGTTACACCATTCTTCGTGCAGAAAGAAGGTTTTACGCACCTAGTAGAGTGTAGCACCACCTTTGGCATTCAAAACTGCCTGAATCCTCCTTGGAATGGACGCATACAAATCCTGGATGGTGGTTAGTGGGATGTTACACCATTCTTCGTGCAGAAAGAAGGTTTTACGCACCTATTAGAGTGTAGGACCACCTTTGGCATTCAAAACTGCCTGAATCCTCCTTGGAATGGACACATACAAATCCTGGATGGTGGTTAGTGGGATGTTACACCATTCTTCGTGCAGAAAGAAGGTTTTACGCACCTAGTAGAGTGTAGGACCACCTTTGGCATTCAAAACTGCCTGAATCCTCCTTGGAATGGACGCATACAAATCCTGGATGGTGGTTAGTGGGATGTTACACCATTCTTCGTGCAGAAAGAAGGTTTTACGCACCTAGTAGAGTGTAGGACCACCTTTGGCATTCAAAACTGCCTGAATCCTCCTTGGAATGGACGCATACAAATCCTGGATGGTGGTTAGTGGGATGTTACACCATTCTTCGTGCAGAAAGAAGGTTTTACGCACCTAGTAGAGTGTAGGACCACCTTTGGCATTCAAAACTGCCTGAATCCTCCTTGGAATGGACGCATACAAATCCTGGATGGTGGTTAGTGGGATGTTACACCATTCTTCGTGCAGAAAGAAGGTTTTACGCACCTAGTAGAGTGTAGGACCACCTTTGGCATTCAAAACTGCCTGAATCCTCCTTGGAATGGACACATACAAATCCTGGATGGTGGTTAGTGGGATGTTACACCATTCTTCGTGCAGAAAGAAGGTTTTACGCACCTAGTAGAGTGTAGGACCACCTTTGGCATTCAAAACTGCCTGAATCCTCCTTGGAATGGACGCATACAAATCCTGGATGGTAGTTAGTGGGATGTTACGCCATTTTTCATGCAGAAACTGCTCCAGGTCCTTGAGAGATGCAGGAGGAGGATAACGGGATCTTACACTGTTTTCCAACACAGGCCACAATAGCTCGATAATGTTTAAGACTGGTGATTGGGGAGGGCAAGCAGGTGCGAAAGTTCGTCCTCTTGTTCCTCAAATCATGATTGGACATTCCGAGCTCTGTCAACTGAGGCGTTATCATCTTGATAGATGTCATCCCCTGCAAGAAACAATGCCTGAGCCTTTGGATGAACTTGGTCTGCCAAAATGGTATCATACGCCCTGCTAGTCATCCGTCCTTTCAAGGTGATCAGGGGACCAGCTGAAAACCACAATATGACCGCCCAGAGAATGACAGAACCACCACCATGCTGCACTGTTGGGAGCAGTCATTCTGGGTTGTACGCTTCTGACGGTGTTCTCCACACGTAAGCACGTCCTGCGGTGGAGAATAGAGTGAATGTGGATTCATCCGACCACATTACAGGCTTCCATGCATCGGCAGTCCTTGTTGTATGTTCCTGGAACCACTGCCGTCGCCGTTGTGCATTTACCCAGGTCCCCACAGGTTTTTCAATGCCAGCTATTCCATGAATATCTTGTATATGCAGGTCCCTGTGCACTGTTTTTGTTGATATTAGAGTCTGGAGATGCAGCTTGAGCTCCGCACTAATTTTTATGCCGTGGTCTTCTTATTACGGGTAACAATCCTCTTTAATTCTCTCTTTTCTCCATGAGTCAGGGTCGTTTTCCGGCAGCGCTTGTATTTCGCAGACGAGGTTTTGCCACGAACACGATATGTTGTCATGACTCTAGACACAATATAGCTCTCGGTACCCCCCACTACCCTGGCACCAACTAGCCGGCCACCAACAATTAGCCCTCTTTCGAAGTCCGTTAGGTCGCTCATTTCGTCGTCACCCTGAAAGACATTTTGCAACAAGACACTTTAAATGCACTTAAACAGGACCTTGAGGTTCTAAACAAAGCTATTACAACCAAAACGTGGTGGAAACCTTTGCGTATTGCGACGTACGCAGCTGCAATAAAAGTCACGTCTCTGAGCGTGGTGTTCACATTATTCTGTCCAACTCCTGTATTTTCCAATAATAAAGTCGCATGTTGACGTTCAATCTATGTATAAAGCCCGTACAATGATGCTTCAGTTCAAAAGGATTGTCTTTTTTCCTCCCTTTTTAATGCACCGTCAAATACTTCGCCATGAGGAGAACAAATAGCCACTCACTACTTTTGCCCAACGATTACATTATCTGCTATGATGGATGTACTTTCTTGACAACTGGAATATACTTTGCGTTAAAAGCAATCGATAGGGCATTTAGCAGGTTTTTTCAAAGCTTGGGAGAAAGAGAGAAGGCGACCTTTACAAACACCCACAGCAAGTCAAACTATAATTTTTTTTATAGGTTGGTATAGTCTATTGTGAATTTCTTAGGTTTGCTTACAAAAACGAAGTCATCTTAGCAGAGAATTGTTTTTTTATTAATTGAAAACAAAACAAGAAAGATGACGTCGAATTCTCGCGTGTAATCAGCACATTTTTTTTAATCCTTTCCGACACAAAAAGAATATCTTAAAACTGAGTTTTAGAAGAAAAATATGCAGTGAAAAAGATAATGTATTTATGTCGCCTATAGAAAATCTGCTCATAATTTAAAATGTGAAATGTAAGATATTCTCCATAGCATATTGAACCTGTTAAAGAAAATATCACCCGAATTTCTACACATTTTATAAACATCTACAAATAGAAATAGCTACTTTCAACCACTAACGACTGAAACACAACGGAAGATGTTCAAGGTTGCTTCTAAAATGCATCTAGAAGCAACGCTCGAACCATAACGGTTGGTCGACAGCAGACTGGGATGGCTTTCCATAGCAGAGCAGCCCCACGCATAAGCCTAACATCAGCAAGATTAGCGGCAATCGTCCGTTGGAGGGATGCAAAGCTCAGCGCTAGTTGATTCTGGAACAGTGAAAACAAACGTGTTCTCTGGACTGATGAATCACGCTCTGGTACGATGGACGAGTCTGGGTATGGAGGAATCCAAGTGAACGCTACTGTGTTGTGCCAACTATGGAGTTTGGTGGAGGTGGCGTTCGGTTGTGGGGCTGCTTTTTATCATTTGAGCTAATACCTCCAGTTCCAGTGGCCAGGAAACTAAACGCTGCGGCCTATGATGACATTACCGATAACGCTCTCGACATTATGACAACAGCTCGATAAAGGAGCTTTCCTTTACCAAATAGAAAATACCTCCATCCACAGATCGAAATCCATGCAGGAATGATTTAATGAGATGGGTGTGTAAAAACTTTACTGCACAGAGCCTCAATTTCAACTCCGTGGAACACCTCTAGGATGAATTGGAACGCCTACTACAAGACAGGCTGAGCCGCCACAAGTGCATTAGCCAGGTCAGTGACCAATCTGACCAATGCATTTGTGGTAGAACTGATGGCAACTCCTCCAGCAATGTTGCAAAGTCTAGTGCAAAGCCTTTCGAGCAGAGTGGAGGCTGTGATAGCAGCAAAGAATTGGCTTTCTCGCAAGTAATTCCTTTCCTGTTACAGGATGTTTGTGGATAGGCAAGTGCATGGGTATTTTTGATTTGCTAGAGTATTTGAAGCCATATCTGTGCATGTGAAAGCCTGACTGAAAAAGTTCCTTTTCGGTCAGATACTGGTTGCATTTTGTACCTCAAATAATGCACTGTTTACGGCTAGAACGGCGTAGAGGTAAAATGACTTTTCCCCTATATCTCTGCTGTTGAAAATCAGGTAAGAGAGATTCTTTAACACCTGATACCACGCACTTTAGGGAACATTTGGATATACTCTTGCATTTTTTTATAGTTTAGAGTTCAGACGCTAGGCGGAATTGGTGAAGAATTCTGTTTGCAATTGTATCTCCTCTTTTAAACATCTCATAGAAAAAAATCCTTTTTGTATCGCATGACATTTGCTACAGTTATGAGCTACCATAGCTTGGTTTTCAGGATGGGACAAACAGAAATCGTAACTACGAATAACATATACAAACACCATAAGCAAATTTCCCTGTGGTTTCTTGTTATCTCACCGTTTTTATCACACTCTAAACACATAAATTCAATTGGATACAAGATGACTCAAAAACCTACATATTAAAAAATAAAAAGATGGATGAACGAAATTAGACAGCATGTTAGGACAGTAAAGAAATTTCGGCCGCCGCAGTGATGTAATCCCTAGATTATGACCATTTGGCTCAAGAAAGGTGCAGGTTCTGTTGTTGTTGTTTTGTTTTTTATTGAAGGTTTAAGGACCACAGTGAGCAACTTAATGGGCTATAAGCAGTCGCCCATCCTTAATTTAGGACCACTGGTTCCAGGGTAGGGAGACACCAGTGCCGTAAGAAAAACACAACAGCCATGCCTCACCGGGATTCAAACCCGGACTCCTTCCCGGACGAATGATCAGAAGACATCGCTTAGACCACTAAACCACCAGGGCGGCTTGTGTGGGTTCGACTCCCGTGAGGCATGGATGTTGTGTTTGTTTTACGGCACTGGCTCTCTCCCTACCTTGGAACCAGTGACCCTAAATTAGGAGCGAGTGACTGCTTATAACCCATTGAGTTGCTCACGGTGGTCGTTAACCTTTGAAAAAATTTCTTTGTCGTTCTTTTGATCATTTTGGCCACTTGTCGGACAAAACCTCAGAGACTACTCAATTGTTTTTTTATTATTAATTTGAGAGTTTAACGACCACCGTTAGCAACTTGATCGGTTATAAACAGTCGGGCGTCCTTAATTTAGGGCCATTGTTTCCGAGTTACTGCCACGATTTGAATTTCCAGTTGGTGGCGGTGGCGTTTTCCTAAGTTACGCGAAAACGTAAGCTCTTCACAGATTTATCTCAGTGTAAATATATAAATTTTAACACCATATGTCGTTTTTGAAGCATCAGATCTATGTAATTTATGTTTTTTTCTAAACAGTAATTCATGTATGGAATTTATGTATGGAACAGTGTCATACGTATGGAATTCAGTCCTGTTACTCTAATTTATGAACGTAGAAAGCATGTGTAAACACTTTCTAATACTGTACAGTATGTCTAGTAGCTTCAAGTTCATTAAGACATCTATTAATTCCTTCGTTCAACTTTAACAATTGCTTTTCTTCCTCTTCCAAGTTTCTAAATTCACGAAATTTCTTCGGTAACGATGCCAATGTTTTCTGTCTCCTTTTTAAAGCGCTTGATCAGCTCTAAGATATTCGGGTGACTTTTATTCAAAACAGTGGTCAAATTTCCGTGTCGTTCTTCAACGACATTTGTTCGATGTCATCTCTTTTAATAGTTCCACGTACTAACATCCACTGATGAATTTTCTAGCCACTGGGTCTCAAAATAATCGTAAAATTCTTGAATTTCGAATTTTCTGGTGTTTCCTCTTGGATGCATAGCTCATCTTTAACGCACCTCACCTAGCTTCATCAATTCCACTAGCGGGACGATTTCCATCGTGTTCCACTTGTGAGACGCTCTCATTGGTTCCAGGAAAGGGAGAGAGCCAGTGCCGTACGACCAACACAACATCAAATCATAGGTAGAGGATTTTAGGAAGGGAGTGTCTGACTCCAGGTCTTAAACAAACCTTAGAAATAGGAAGCTAGGAGATTTGGGCTAGAGTGTCCGATAGGAAAGTGACACGGAAGTAAGGTAGAAAGGGGGAGGAAGATGCCCTTATTTATTACCGGGGGCCAGTACCCCGGATCCGGCGGTTTAACGTGCCTATTCGACGCAAGGCGGATATTTAGAGGTTCGAGCGCTCGTACCTGCTTGGAATCGAACCCGAAGTTTCTCCATGGCAGTCACGAACGTTGACCACTAGGTCATCCGCGGACAAACACAACATCCATGGCACATCGCGATTTTGAACCTGGACCCTTCTCTGGCGAATGGTCAGAAACCAGTGCTTAGACCACTGTGTCACCCTGGTGGGCAATTCAAATGGTCATCAAGAATGAAAAAATACCCTCATGGCAAATTTCCTGGAACATTTTGAAGATATCTTTGTCCAGTAATAAATAACTGGGAAGAGGATGATATATGATTTATTTCTTCGCCTTTCATGCTTACCCATACTGTACGAATGTGCGCTTTTTTCCAACATGCAGTGAGAAATTTCATTACTTTCTGCTATAAATTTCCACTTTTCTACTGGAAATTACCAACAGTTTTCCAATTGTTATTCTTCATAAAAGCGTATCCAGAAGTTCTACAGAAAAATTAGTAATCAGAATTAGCGTTATCGCAAAAACCTCTATATTACCTTCCAAGCAGAGGAAGGACATGATCCGATTTTCAGAGGAGGGAAAATGCCGCCTCTTGCCCATCTATATGGGTGTCCATGGGTACGCTAAATATTACAAACATTATCCTCTTGAAATAATACATAGTTTTTCAACTAAAGGGGTGTATATTAAACTTTTTTCTTGGAATCCCTGCTTCTAGAAGTCATATTTGAAATATTCATTTTCCATCACGTTACTTTGCGGTAAAATACATTTTGCTCAAATTTTCCCTTTTTTTCTTCACGATTCTACCACTAAAGACGACATATTTTTTTAATTTGTAAAATTATCTCCGATTCAAAAAAATAGGAAAACTCTTTTCTTGATAGGATACTTTTTCATAATGAGCAGGGGCGTTTTTTTACTAAGAATCTTGGGGGAACTGAGCTGGGCTTAACTTCTTTTCACCACTATTCCATCCACCTCTTCCGTAATGAAGAAAATAGCAGTATTTCAAAATTTATAGTTGTCACTTTTTATTTAATTGCGTTTTAAATTTAAAAAACTTAATTTCGTTTACAACTAACCCCAGGATCTACAGTTCATAAACAATGATTTTAGCGCAGTGTTTATGTTATTTAAATATTCATGTTCTCCCCATTATGGATGGGTTTTTGGCGAATTTTTTTTTAAAAAGGAACGTTTTATTCCTAAATTGATGAAGTAAATACAAACTTTTTGAAACTATATAGAGAAACCCTGTTTTCAAAATATTTTATCCATGAAGCAGTGATGTAAAAAGACTATGACGCACTTCTTGATTTATTTAATTCATTATTTAGTTTACTTCCTCTGGCAAATTCATATTTCACTGATTTAATATAAAACTGTCAGCCAATCAAGTAAACCTTCCTTGTGAACTTCCAGGCGGCTTAGGGAACACCTTCCGGCCTCTTTTGCTGAAGCGAGACTTTTTCGCCCAAGTTTAAAAAATCTGCCTTATGTTCAGGTGTTTCCCCTGATGAGAACTGTACATTCTTTAATGAGACTCTTGTTCTTGATCGTTTGTAAATTCAGTGACATTTTGGGGCTTGACATTTAGCACGGAATTTTCTGTGTTCTGGTTTTTATTAGTGAATTTTTATGTTGTATAGATATTTTGACCGAAGGTAAGGTCTTTCTCGGGGTTTTTTTCCCCGTTTTAATTTTTTATGTTTATACATACTGACTTTTGCAATTTCTCAATACTTACTATTTTTACTGTCGGGTCTCGGGAATATAGTGATCCACGTTGCTTCATGTGGCCCATCGGGGCTGACAGCTTAGACAGTATTCATGATAAAAGTGACACTTCAGAAATAGGAAACGTTCGGTTGAATTGTGTCATGACCCACCCTCTGAAACTTTCACACCAAATCCTTTTTTCATTTTTAGTTAATTTTGTGTAATCATATTCGTACATGCCCATCCAAGATTTGTTGAACACTCACGAAAATCGCAATTTTTTTCTCTTTTGCAAGGTCCACAAGCTAGATCCGAGCAAGGAATTCTCAAAAGTACCCATAGACATGCACACAACTTGCATGAACACGTGTTTCGTTCTTAACAATGCACACGAATTACTGTATAAGAAAAACAATGCGATGCAGCGGCCGCGTCAGAACAAACGCGAGTTTGATGGTCCGAAAATGTGAGCCAGTGAACTAACTATGTCTCCAGCTGCATGTTAAGGGAGGAGAAAGCAAGGCACGATATGTTACGTGCAGAGCTTACTTGAACGTCCGTAATTCCCAAAAGCTATGTCAAGCGAAATGTTGCCGTCGCATGATACAACATTGAAAAATAATAAATACCGATATCTTATTCACAGCACTTGTTAATGCCGATTTTACTTTCTTTAGAAATGCACCATCATACTGCTGGTCAAAACACTTTCCTTTCTGGCGACATTTGGTGATCAGCAAATTTTCCAGATTTTCATCTGAGATTAAAGATCGAAACTCATTCCCTATTTTTTTTTTTTTTACCTGACTGAATATACGTTCACATTCAGCATTGCTCTGTGGTATAGATAAAATGGAGAGCATGACCTTTGCTATTTTGTCAAACGGTCTGTGTCCAATATTTTTATTTTTAATCGGGCTTACTTCGAACCACTGCCTATCAATTCTGTGTTTCTGCATGATACCAGATGGAAGCTGACTGACCTGTAGTCTACAAAATTCGGTTTGTAGTTCGTCCATTGCTTCACTGTGACTTTCGATTCCTAGGAAAACAGAAAACCTTTTTGATAAAAAAGGTGACGCTTGAAAATGAAGCATTTTCAATGGATGATATTTGGCACACTTCGGTATTAATGAGAATTTCATCTTTAAACGGAAATTTGTGTATCATGTAATCACAAACAGAAGAAAAATATTTTCTGACATGAGAAAAAAAAAAAAAAAAGACTTTGTCTTCAGATTTCAGAGAATCTACTATTGTGGTGGTAGAAAGCCCAATCACCAGGTCAACATCATCTTTTTGAGTTAATCTACTGTGATAATCTATGCTCCAAAACCTTACAGAACTACCTGACAGCTTGACAAATTTTGAAATAATGTCTGCAAACAAATCACACAACACTGATCTTAAGACATGTATGTGAGGAGCTTGAGACTGTAGCAGTATGTGAGGAGCTTGAGACTGTAGCAGTATGTTTACTTTTTCCGATGGTTGGAATTACAGTCAACAGAAATAAACAAAAAGCTTTATTTCTACCGTTTGTAAGAAAGAGAAATAACCTATCTTCACGTGAAGTAATAGCTGAAGGTTCCGTTTCAGTCTTCCGTATACTATTCACAAACCTTTCCACTCTTTTCAGGGAGAGAAGATTCCACTGAGCATCTTTTTACAGAAAAAGGCTTTTGACCACAAACCTCATTACTGATGCACTGCCTTTTGGCTTCTGGAATTGCTTTATCGTGCTTTGGAATTCGGTAGGAATCCAAGCTGCTATATTTTTTGTTCTTCGGGATTTCATCCTTAAAAAGGCTGACTAGTGGAGCCCATTGCCCAACCAGTCTTTCCAGGCATTTCCCCAATGAAAGCCAACGAGCGCACACGTGCTTCAATTTTTTTTTTACCTCCGTATGATGCAGGTTCTGAAAATCTTTTAATTTCTCTTTCAGTTTCGCACTTTTTTCCAAATAGTAAAAAATGTCTATTATGACCTCGTCAACTTTTACTGGAAGAATAAAGTACCTTTATCAGCCTCTAAATTTATGAGATGGCATGAACATCCTATTACTATTAAATCTTCTTTTTCTTCTTTTAGAACAGCTGCAACTCCAGACTTCCGTCTAATCATAACTGGTGCGTTTTCTGGTGCCAAATCAATACAGTTTGACAATGGAACATCATGTTAATACTTAACAGACATTTGACGTGGACCAGGAACATCAAACAAAGGTCTTCGCTCTTTCCATGTTTATAAGTGAGTCACGGAAAACTTCTCATTGGCCGCCACTGGGAATCGAACCCAGTCTTCCAGTTACGCGCCGGATATGCTTCCACTACACCACAGCGGCCTCGAATTCCTCCAGACAAACACACGCTAACTGCCAAGCCAATTCGGCAGGTTGCTTATGTTGCCTTAGATTACTGATCAAAAGGTTAGCAATATTACAACCTGTGGAATCACCATTCAACACTGGAGCTGACAACAAATCACTTTCAATTTTTCTCGTATCAAAGTTAAAATATGTAACTACAATTGGATATAACTTTCTGTCACTATCATTGTTTCCATCAGTAGCGATGCAAAACGCCTGAGTTTTTATTGTGGCCATCAAAGAGTTTCTTTCTTTTGCCGCAAATTCCCCAATAATTGCTGTTGTTTTAGTGCGTGCACACCCATAATGTAAAGCAGTGTCACATATCGGAAAAATTTTCCGAAACAAAGCACCAGCATGATCAGTGCAACTGATCCGTAATTATGTCCAATTACAAATGATGTAAAATAACACTCAGCTCGAATGACACTTATCTTCATTGTCAAAAAAACGACCGATTTTATTATTTTGTGACTGATCACAAGCTCTTTCTTTATGTTTCTTAGTACCGATGTGGTTAACTAAATCCCCTTTACCACCATGGGATACACTTATATCGACAGCGCATACTGTACAAAATAGTAAAATGTTCACCTTTCGGGGATTTCGATATGCACTCAAAATCTATACTGTAAGTCTCCTTGAAGGTCTGTAAGCAGGGCCAACCCTAAGCGTGGGCGATGTGGGCGCAAGCCCACGTTGGCGGTCATGTGGAGCGCGGCTGGCCGGTAGACTGCCCTTATTTTGCTTACCTTTTATTTATATCATCATCATTGTCAACCATTATCAATCCACTGCTGGACGAAGGTCTTCCCAAGTTTCCACCAAAACGGTCTGTCTTGTGCCAGTCTCCTCCATCTCACTTCCGCATACTTTCGAATTTCATCCACCCATCTCCCATGTGGTCTTCTTCTGTGTCTTTTCCTGTCCCTTGGATATATATACATATATATATTAGTTTATCGATTGATGGAGAAAAGATTTATCGATTGATGGAGAAAAGCTGGAGATGACATGCGTACGTTTATCTTGGACAGCAGATATCAAGTGAGAGTCGCATTGATAAAGAAATTAATCGGCTTATAAAACTTGCCAGGAGAGCTTTTGGAAGAAACAGCATAATTTTCAAGAGCAATATGCCATTATGTCTTAAAAGAAAAGTGTTGGATCAATGCATCCTTCCAGTGCTTACGTATGGTGCAGAGACTTGGACCTTAACAAAAAGAGACATACAAAGGCTACAGATAACTCAAAGATGCATGGAGAGGTACATACTTGGTGTAACCAGAAGAGATAAGAAGAGGAACTCTTGGATCAGAAAAATTACAAGAGTGGAAGACATCATGATCAGAGTAAAATCCCTGAAATGGCAATGGGCTGGACATACTGCCAGAAGGACAGACCATCGATGGACAGTCGAAATTTTAGATTGGATTCCAAGGACAGGAAAAGGCCCAGAAGAAGACCACATGGGAGATGGGTGGATGAAATTCGAAAGTATGCAGGGGTGACATGGAGGAGACTGGCACAAGACAGACCGTTGTGGAGGAAACTTGGGGAGACCTTCGTCCAGCAGTGGATTGATAATGGTTGACAATGATGATGATGATGATATATTAGTTTATATGGTAATAATCTGAAATATACTGTTTCATGAAATACATATTATTTGCCCTTTTTTCTTTGTGAATTAATCGCGTTTGTTTCGTCCGTATTATTACATAAAAGCGAATTCCTAATTGCAATATTTTATAACAGTTCTCATTCTCTGCCGTTCTTCTCAGCCAATATATTTAACCTTTCTATTTTTGAAGTCTATCTTTGTGTCTCTTCCTGGACCGGAGACAACATTTCTCACCTTGAGGCTAGAGTCATGAAACTGTCTCCAAAGTACGATTGTCATTCGCTTCTTGATCAACACCCTGTTTTGCAAAGCAGGAGCAGGACGGAAAAAACCCTATGCGCTCTCCCCTTTATCCTACCACTATAGCACGGTATCATTTTCAAACTGACCGCATCCGTAATTTAAACTAATTACAATATACAAGGGAAGACGGTATGACCGCATCGATGGGAAAATTTGTTTTCAGAGACAAAGATATAAAAAATTTACAGTAGTTTGTACCAAAAAGTGGTGCTACGCCAGCTGCACCACTTTCTGAGAAAAGATACACCATCGTGTTTTACAAACAAAACCCAGCAATGTGTTTCAACTTTGTACCACATTATGGTACAAGGTTGCAGCATGTTGTTGGGTTTATTTTGCACCACAGAATGGTGTATCTTTTCTAAGAAAGTGGTGCAGCTGGGGTAGCACCAGTTTTTGGTGCAACCTACCACAAAATTTTTTAACAGTGTTCATCGCTTGTTATGGCGTCCGTCTTCCATAGATTTTACACATATATATTTAAACACTAGTTTTATATACTGTATGTATACTTTTATTTCAAAGATTCGGGACCCCGAAAAATGTGATGGCCCAGGACCAAAAGTGTTAATACACACTGTTCACATATCTGTGTGTGAAAGTAGGTAAGAAAGTGAAAAAATATGAGTGGGCCTATATTCATACGCTCCCCAGAAAGTAGGGCATTCATTTCGCATAGCTAAAGTATAATGTGAAAGAGCGCTTTTGGTTGAAGCGCATTGCATTTTTGCACTTCTTTAAAACTAAAATATGTCCTCCACTGAACTTTTCTTATTCGTAAACTGAGATGCAAAACTGTATAGTAAAAATCACAAATTGGTACGAGGAACGCCCTCTTCCTTTTATCCGATTTCTGCCAAAATCTAATAAGTTCATGAAGGAATCACAAAAACCCTCAAAATTTAAATTTCGTGTTGATTTGGTGGACGCAAAACACAGACAGACATGACACCATAGTGAAAACAATGAAATAGTATTCTGTGTGGGTAATGTCCCAAACCGTGCATTTCGGTTGAAATCTCGAAGTCGAGTTTTTTTTTACGAATACAGTACTTTCTAAAGGTACATGAAAACTTTTTTACTTTTAACAAAATGTACTGAAAATTTTAAAGAAAAAAAACTGTTAGCCAACGTGAATCAGAACGTTTTAATCATTTGTTTGGCTAGTTGATATATACCCGTGAAAAATATTCTGACACTTGGAACTCGTAGATCTGAACACTACGGAGATGTTTACCTTATTCCAAGGCATATGAGTGAGATCTTTACATCCTCTGTCTGCCTGTAGTGCTAAGAAACTAATGCGCAAAAATACGAGATTTAAAATAAGGGTTGGACTAAGATATTAGAAATGAATATAAGGAAGTCTTCGTGCAGCTCTACTGAAAATTTAAATCTCGGCAAAATTCTCCAGGTTTTTATTAGGGAGTGAAGTATTTATCATTTATTACTGGTTATCCTAGATATTTATTTTAATTAACACTTAACCTCATTGTCATTGGGGTCAATCAGGTATATAATAGCTCTTTTAAGATTCGTATACGAGTCGATTGGGTAATAATTTTTCGGGTACCAGTCTCTAGGACCGAGTAGGAAATCGGCATGTTTGGTTGGTACGGCATGTGATTTAGCAATTCTCATTTTACCCGTATGAGGTGAAGAGACTGAATACTATAGGAAAAATACTCTAATCATGTAAAGGGGAAAAGAAAATTGGGATTTAAGTGGGGAAGGAAAATAAGTTTTTTTTTTTGTTTTTTTTTTTTTTTTTGTATTTAATTTCATTTTCGAAGGATTTTGAATTATTTGTTTTAACCTAAATGTTAATGAAATTCAGATTGCTAATATAATAAAAAGAGAAACTAAATAAAAATGCGTACACTGCAAAATTCAGGTAACTCCTCAATCTGTTTTTCTTTAGATACCTTCGTATATTTGAGAATTTCCCATGTAAGTTAGTTTGAACATCCCCTCTGGCTCTATGAAAGAAACATACCCCGTCGTCTTTTCTGATATACATTCCACAGTCGCTTTTCAATATTTCATTTTTCTGTTGCCTGTTCTGAAAGTTTCTGGAAGTATTCCCATAAGAAATATTTTTTCGTGATGTGTATTCTTACAGTATTTCCCTCAAAATACAAACTGGCAACTTGTGCAGGTTTTCATTGAATTTTTGAAAGATAATTCCATAAATAATGCTATCACTGTGTGGACTGCGTGCCTAAAGAAAGGGGTGGGGGGGGTGTATAACAAAACATCTTAATTCCATCTAAAGGCGGCCAGACCTCCACCTTGCCCACGCATGAACAATATCACGGGCCGGCCCTGTCTGTAGTAAGTACTTTTTTCTTTTAACATACAGCCTCAGTGAAATATGAGAAATTTACTGACAACGAATAAAACTCACACCATCAACAAACACACGCGCAACCTGACGTCGCTTTGTTCCAAATGTCAACAGCCACGTTAAACTTACAGTCACTAAGCAGTAACCCCAACGCCAAAACTACTCGCTTGCTTGCTCGCTCCATTCGGTAACGTCGCACTTCCGGTTCCTGAGACACTGAAAGTGGAATCATGGGTCGGAACCAGGGCTACAACGCCTGAATTTAATACGACAATATTACACCTTTCCACTGAGCGATGATTTTTTTTTTGAAACATTACGAAATATAAACACATAATACTAATAAATCCAACTGGGGGACATTCAGGAAAATCCAGGAGATCACGACGTAAAATCGGGAGACAGCATTAAAAACCGGAAGTCTCCCAGGAAAAGCAGTAGAGTTGGCAGCTACGCTATTGTAAAGCTAGCTAAGGATGAACTTTGTGAATACTTCCTCTGGATATATTTTGATTGATTATATGCCGAACTTAATTCCATAGAGTAACCCTTCCAGTATTGATACAAAATTACGATACCGCTAAAAGGTATTCATAATATGAAGCTGAAAACAAAAACAATAAATAGGTGAGATTAAAGAAAAAAAAAGCCAACCAAGGTCAAGAGATAAGCGCTTAGTTTACAGTGCATATTATAAAAAATAAAATCTTTACATTAACAGGTAGTAATGCAGCAAAACTGAAATTACTATTTCGTTTTTCAATATGAAGGATTTTCTTTGTTTTATTGGTTCATTCTTTTGTATTAATTTAAGTTTATTTCTGCAATTCGTTTTCTTTCTGGGTAATTCGAAAACCACAATTTGTCATAATTATGATGACGAACAGCAACTTTTAAATTCCTGTTCTTGATAAACCTTAGTTATTCTTAATGTAAGACATCCAAAAATGCGATAAAACTCCTTTGAATGTTCTTAAATTATTATTTTGTTTTTCTTTTGATTCGATAATAAATGGGTGAACTCCTTTGAATTTTCGTATTTACTGACCATCTGAAAACCACCGATGTGGTATTCGTAACGTATAGCAGAAAATCCAACTGTTTTTTTTTTTTTTTTTTTTTTGTCACAGTTAATGGATTTCGGATCGAGCTTTAACTACCATCATTTGTGGATGGAAAATAATTGTTAGAGAGACTGCATAAATTATGAAAGCTGTCTGAATGTCGCTGCAAATTAGTCTTGTAAGTCCGCATTCGTCTGTTATAGGGAATCCTTACGATTCAGGAAATAATCCAAATCACCCGGTCTAGACGACGAGGTCAAAAACTATAGAAATTTCACCTTTCGCATTAACAGCATTCATGTTTTTCCTTTCAACTAGTTCCTTTATATCGCATTTCATTCCAGACTTATAACACAATTAAGCAGTTGTTACATTCTCTACAACGCGAAAAATTTCTTCGTCGTTAACGCAATTATAGTGGGATTTTTAAAATGAGTAAAAATTGTGAATATTGACAGGGCAAAAAAAAAATTTTTAACCCTTAAAAATCTTCAATTTCACAAAGCTTAATATCAAAACAACCGTGAAATCCATCTGTCATAAAAAGTTTAATGGATTTTCTTGTGTTAAACATTAATCTCTTCGTACATAAAATGGACAAAATAAAATCCATAACATTCAAAATGAAATTCATTTCAAAATTCGAATATTTAATAAAAACGCTTTCGGTTATTTCGAATTTTGAAATTACTTTCCAAATCATTTCTCAACTTTCTAAGTTTTTCAATTATTTCGAATATTTTTCAATTATTTCGAATAGGATTTTGAAATACGTGAATCAGAAAATGCCATTTTCGAAGGTTAAGGAGTTTGCAGCAAAGGGGAAGGGGCAGGTCCATTTTTTGTCGACTTTTACATGACATGTTTATTACCGGATTGATTGGTGCAAGAACCAGGCAGATCCGATAATAAATGGGTGGTAGATATTAATATTTTGAGAGCTTCCCCCATTACTGTTTGGTCCAAGTGTAATGCAGGCCAATGAATAAAATTGTAAAATTTTATTTGTTTATTAACAAATATATTTGTAATGTTTAATGGTCACTAAACACATGTTATTAACATTTACTTTTTCTATCCTTTACTAAATGCGCAATTTAATGAAATTTATGTCATTTGGTGCAAAAAGGAGGACAGCTCCAATTTTTTTATATTTATCCTATATTCATTTTAGGGGCAAACATTCAGAAAATACAGGTATTTATCAGAGATCATGTTATCTTTACAGTGGGAAATTTTTTGCCAACCTTTTTTTTATATATACAGTTGTTTTTTTCTTATTTCTCGCAAAATGTAGAAAACGGATATGCTCCCGTTTTGCTGCAAGCTCCTCTTGTAACTGGTAAAATCCATATTACATCCAACTGCATATTTTAGCCATTTTTCACATTAGTGCATATAAATTCATAAAATGCGCAAAATACCAGTAAACAAAATCAATCTTTTAACCAATGCTTACGTAACACGTTTAATTAATAAAAAAAAAAAAAAAAATAGAGAGGCTTGGCATAATAGCCCAAGCTCAAAGAACTTCTAACCTCAGCAGTAGATCAAAGGCAGTCCAATGAAACCAGCGAATGAAAAAATAAGAACTACCTACCTAAAATTAAATAAAAGAACGAGATTTTAATCAAAGCATGGATTTCAGACTAAAGTAAGGAATTAACTATTAAAGGAAATATTATACAATATATTCTGCGATTTGTTAAAAAATCGCTTGCGAAAAAAAGAATCAAATCGACCAGCCTGCAAAAACCACGCTTCACACAGCGAAAACCCTTAAGATAAATAAAGCCCGTACCTCAGTACAAGGGCTGTAAACAACAACACAGTTTTCGTCGTACAAAGTCCAGGACGATTTGGTGATAAAAGTTCATGCAATTTCATGGTTATTTACAATATTCCGCTCAATAAATTAAACAACGGAAAGTGAAAAACCTTTTAAAGAAATACCGTGTAAATGAAAATGTGCCAGATAAATCATTCAGGAAAAACTACCTTAATATTATTTGCAATGAGATTATTATTCGACACAACTGCGTTTGGATATGCCCTAATGATAAATCAGACAAACGTGATAGCTATTTTGCACGCTTAGTGCGCAGAAAACTGGACGCAGAACCATCTCGCCTATTTTTATTTTTTTTTATTGGAGGTTTAACGACCACCGTGAGCAACTCAATGGGCTATAAGCAGTCGCCCGTCCCTAATTTAGGGTCACTGGTTCCAGGGAAGGGAGAGAGCCAGTGCCGTAAGACAAACACAACATCCATGCCTGATCGGGATTCGAACCCGGACCCCTTACGGACGAATGATCAGAGGCCAGCGCCTTAGACCACTGCGCCACCGGGGCGGCCCATCTCGCCTATATCTGCGTAAAAGCGAAACACTGTACATACTGCCAATAACATCTGTAAAAGAAGAAAATATTTTCTGCAATAAAAATGGTTTATGTGACAAACGACAAATCCTAACAGTTGATTACTTAAAAAAACATGATTCTAGGAAAACTTATGGTGTATGGATCTGTGACTTAAGGAACTTTGTGTTTATCAATTATACCAATTATTATATTTAAGAGTTATGTAAATTTGTGGGTGTTTCGTCACTTCATATCAAAAAAGTCGTTTCGGGGTTCACAGCATTTTTTTAAAGAGAAATTATAAATGCATATTTAGGGTAGTATTGTCAGTGCATACTTGCATGCATATTTAGTGAATGATACGTGCACGTTTGCATGCATATTTAGTGAATGATACAATTAACTAAATATGCATGCAAACGTGCACGTAAGTGCACATTTGCACGCATATTTAGTGAAGTATTGTCAGTGCATATTTGCAAGCATATTTAGAGAAGTGTGCGTGCACATTTGCATACATATTTAGTGCGTATTTGCATGCATATTTAGTGTAGTATTGTCAGTGCACATTTGCATACATATTTAGTGCGTATTTGCATGCATATTTAGTGTAGTATTGTCAGTGCATATTTGCATTTATATTTAGTGTAGTATTGGAAGTGCATATTTAGTGTATTGTCACTGCATATGTACTGCATTGTAGGTAAATACAGGGTAATTAAAAATGATTACCCCGATTACAAATGACAGTAACGTGTTTATAAAAGATAAATAGACGGCTGATATCCCTACACAAGAAAGAAGTTTAGAATTTTATTGGAACCTACTGCTGTGTTGCTATGGCGACATAGAAAAGTGAGCTGCCAGTTGGACAGGTCGACAGGGTTTTCTGTAAATTGCCCCCCCCCCCCCCCCAGGTCTCCGGATCTTACTCCTTATGACTTCTTCTTGTGGGAAGTGGGGGTATGATAAAGACCGTGTGTATGTGCCACCTTTACCGAGAGCACTGCGAAAACTAAAGGTGCGCATTCAGCTTGCACTGGCATCAATGATTACGGGCATGCTTCATAATGTATGGCGTGAAATGGATTACCGTTTAGATGTTGTCCACGTGACCCAGGGAAGTCACATAGAACATTTGTAAGGTATGGAAACTAAATTCTAAACTTCCTTCTTTATTGTACAACAATGTGATATCTGTTCTATGTTCGTTAACCAGGTATTGTCATTTGTAATCGGGGTAATCATTTTGAATTACCCTGCATTTGTTTGCTGTTGATTTAGTGCATATAATCCAGTATCTAGTAATTAGCCACGAAAAAAGCACTGCAAGATTCTCATTTATAGTTTCTTTATTGCAGAATTCTTATTTCAGACTTGTAACATTTTTCTAATAAGAAGTACAGATTTTTGATATCCTGATCGCATTCTTTAAACACTTTTTAAAAGCTCTTTATATGGATTTATATTTTGTTTCTGAAAAACTTACACTTTATTTGTACTATTGCTAAAAGTTACACGAATGTTACTCTGGTATTAATAATAAAATGTTTTTGTAATTAAAAAATGTTAAACGCTCGTCCTATCCTGTGTATCAAGCAGCTTCGTTGTACTATTTCCTTTAGAATGCTGTCCGGAATATATTTCCTGCATTTGCAGCAGCTTGTCTGTTTTTGTTGCATTTATGTGAAAAACGACAATTGGCAAAACTATGTCCTTCCTCTTCTGGACGCAAATTACACGTCGGATTTCAAACAGAATGAAGCCTCTTTTTTACTATTTCGTTTCTTTTCCGTTTCTTCGCCTGTAATTGTTAGAAATGCCATCTAAATCAGCAAACTAAATGCAAATCTCCTGGCAGCAACGCCCGTCCACTAAGTACGTTTCTCAACTAACGATATTAATGTTCATTTAGCGGAGCTCGCTCGACTCTCGCCAAAGCGCCGAAGCATTAAATTTGTTTCACGAGAAAAAGAGAAATGAGGAAATCGTTCCTTTTTCTACAGCATTTTTTTTTCTCTCAGTGTTAGGAATTTCTTGTAGCAAACTCCTGACCTAGAACAAAGAGATTGCTGACAACATGCTAAAAACATAATTTCTAAATTCTCGTAGAGTGTGCTCCAAGGTGCAAGGCTAAACCACTTTTATGAATGTGCAAAATTAATCTTTCTCAAAGCCACCGGGGTGTCATTACTTCGAAAGCAAAGTTTCTTTGTTTTTTGTTCTGAGTTCTTATTCTCGCACTAAATTTCACTTCCTTTTTTTTTTTTTTAAAAGGAATTCCTAAGGCAAAACATGACCGTACTTTTAAGTATTGAAGCTGCAGCAGATATTTATGGGTCAGGGGATAAATTAGAAATATGCCTGTCTTTCTCAGTATAATGTGTATTTTATTGGCAAAGAAATAGTAAACAAAGCAATTCGATAAGTATATATCTGCTTGCCTTGACAGATTGCAGTCAGAATAAATGTCTGCGTAGCTCAGTTGGTAGAGCGACTTGTTCTGGAATAAGCGGACTCGGGTTCGAATGCAAAATGCTGCCAGCAGGACGCACACGACATAAAGGCAGATTGCAGTCAGAATAAACGTTCTGCTTAGCTCAGTTGGTAGAGCGACTTGTTCCGGAATAAGCGGACTCGGGTCCAAATCCCGGCGTAGACCAAAAATGACGGAGAAATTTACTTCGTTATAATTGCGCCCGAACAATCCGGATGACCCGACCGTTCAAAATCTCGCAATGGTGTGATGTTATTTCCACACCGCGAGATAGGAAAAATCAGAGAATCCCTTCTCCAGCGCTTCGAAAAATAAATGTGTGTGACGTTGCATTCCACACACGAGATTGACTGGGAGTTCTCAAGTGCACGTTCTACAGTGGATGGCTGCCTGCAACGATTCATGGTCACGGCTGACCCGTGGGCCATGTCCCGGCCCTCTTTGGGGGTGGGGGGGTGTGACGTACCTGCCAGCAGGACGTACACGACATAAAGGCAGATTGCAGTCAGAATAAACGTCTGCGTAGCTCAGTTGGTAGAGCGACTTGTTCCGGAATAAGCGGACTCGGGTTCGAATCCCGGCGTAGACCAAAAATGACGGAGGAATTTACTTCGTTATACAACACAGTAGGATTATGGCAAGCCGACCTGAATTATCGAAGCCAGACGGATGGGACATTCAACATTCTTCGATCCAGGGTGCCACCTGTGCACCGAGAATACTCCATGGAAGACATTACCACCCACCGTGGACAGCGAAGTGGCCAACCACAGGTGTGGAATGGCCGTGATCAGCGGCGTCTGACTAGGATTGTCCAGGCTAACAGACAAGCGACACTAGCTAAAATAACATCCACATTCAATGCAGGAGGTACCAGAGACATATCGGTCAGGTTTTGTTGCTCTGCTGAGTAACCATTTGCAGCCCTTCATGGACCTCATGCACCCCAACAACGATGGCATTTTCCAAGCGGACAATGCATCATGCATGTCATCGGGCCCAAGTTGTCCAAAATTGGTTCGAGGAGCATTCTGGACTGTTCCGACCGACGGATGTTGTGAACACCACGCCGTCCATCACGAACCCAATAGAGCCGTTATGGGACGTGGTGGAAAGGTCCATTCGCACCCAAGATCCTGCACCTACAAATACTAGGAAGCTGTAGGCTGCCGTTCAGACGACATGGCTCAACATTTATCCAAAAGTCGATGCCACGTCGAGTTGATGCACTTCGCCGGGCTAGATGAATTTCTACATGATGCTAGGTACTGTACGTATGACTTTTGGCACTTCATCGTATAACATCTATTTTTCTTTGTTGGCACCAGAAAAGACGGACTTAAAATAACAGCATCATACCTGAATGGATTGTGACATATATTCTAATTTATCTTTCATTTTCAGTTGCTTTTCCTATGTAAATTTTGAGTTTGTTCTCTTTCGCACTTTCCAAACTTCACGTGATATCTTCTCTCTCATATGAATGAGGTTGGCAACACTTTTGAGGTCATAGAGAGTGACGCATGAATGTGATAAGGACGTTAGATAAAAAAGACGATACAGCAGTTGCTTAGTGTGTGTGGAGATGTTCGATCGTTGTTAAGCTAGATTATACGATAGATAATTAAGGTATCATATGTGAAGTGTAATACTCGCAGTGCTATATGTTGGATTCCATCAAATATTGCTGGACCAATAAATGGTTATCGTAAGTTTGACTTCTGTATATGTTTCGTCTGGCCGTAATTTGAACTATCCCATGCAACTATTGCATGGTATTCTCATTTAGTTCAACATTTCCTTAGTCATGGTTTTAGACAAAGCGTAACACCAATCTCGCACACGAAAAAGAGTTACGTTATAGGACATAAATAACACTGACAACTAAATTTCACAGTAAAAAGAAAGACAACACAGAATAAGATGATCTTATTGCAGCGATATGTAATAGCATACGGATGCTATTCTTCTTGTATATGAAATGTTTTTGTTTTTTTTGTTACTAAATGTCAAGAAAAGTAATACTTCACTTTCCCGATCTAGTCAGATTTTCTGATATTTCTTTCCGTACATTATCTTTTATCACATTATGGTAGTAATGTTTGCAACTAATGTCGCATGAAATAGGATTTGTTTGCACAGCGTTAAATAACTTTTCGTCAGCAGACATTTTAGAAACAATAAAACAAGAAAGATGACACCGAATTTTTGGGTGTAATGAGCACGTCTTTTGAATCCGTTCTGACGCGAATTAAATATATCAAAGCTATTCAAAGTCCATGGAACCGATATGGAAAACAATAGTATTTGACAGCAGAAAAAAGTTTTTCAATCCGGTTTTTAATCCCACGGATATTGCTGTTTACAGAATAGTGAGCTTACGCCTTGGGGTTAAAGACTTTAGTGTTAAGAAAAATATGAATTTATATGAGAAACATTTCGCACCGGAAACGCTCTCCAACACAGAAAGAATTTTTCAAATCAGACTCTAAGAAACAGAGATATCGACAAAAATAAGATGAGACTTTACGTTCCCTGGTGGGAAAACCATGCATCATTTTAGGAAGAAAATATTCTCAAAAGGTTTTTCGATATGAGCGGTCCAGAGTGTAACGTATACTCTAGATTCAGTTTCTTTTTGATTTTACTATCTCTTGTTATTTTAGTTTCCTATGCAAATTATCTTCTCACTTAACGAGATATTGTTTCTTCCGCTGAATTATATGTGGCAACGAGTGTAAGTCATGACGTGATGGTATGCAGTATATATAGGCGCGCTCAAGTATACCAGAGAGAGGTTCGTTGTATATATGATAGGTTCTTCCCAATTATTGTTATGCGATTCTACGAAAATTCGGTCTAACAGTAGTTGTGTTATATTGGAGTGTGTATTAAGTAATACCAGGAGTTTCCCAATAAAAGGTTAAAAGTGAGTACGTTTTCTTAGTTCATTTTGTTGTCAGAACTCTGTCTGGCCGTTAAGTCTATATCATTGAGTGTCTTACCTAAACAAACTCTAGCACTTTGATGATTAAGCACACTTTAGCTACGTCAAGTAACCTTTCAATAACCCTAACGTAACTTGACGTGAGCTTTCCTGCACGACACGTCCAGCAGGAGAAATCTATTCATTATAATTGGCGCCCGAACATTTCTTGAACACGAGGTACTGACACTTATTGACTATGTCTTCATTACCTGAGAAAACTTCACTATTTCATCCTGAATCAAGTTTCGGTGGAGGTGGGTTTATTTTCGACAATTTGCAGGAAGCCTGTGGGTCTAACTTTGATGTCAATAATTTGCAAGTACCCAGGCATCCTCACAATTTCGTCATTCACCAGCTTCATATCACTCTGAGTCGCGGGTCGTACCTGAGGTATTTCAATCCTCTCACAGAGGCAAAATGCTTGCACATTTCGTGCCGCATGAGGGAGCAATTACTTTCAATGGTTTGGAGGGGTCCTTGAAATTTCTCGAGGATTTGGAAGATCATTTCGACTTATACAATATTCCTCAAGATTGCAAAGTGCAAATAGCAGGCGCTTGCTTGACAGATGCCGCTAAGACCTGGTATCGGCAGTGGAGAGTATCGAACCCGGATTCTCGTTATGAGAATTTCCGAGCGGAATTTTTAGAAGTCTTTCCTTTTGGCCTCAGTCGAGCTGGCCTTGCACAACAACTTTTTTCTCGTAAGCAAGGACCCAACGATAGCCCTGTTACGTTTGCTTTAGAAACAACACGCTTGTATAAATTATGGGATCCACATGCCAGTCATGTCGACATGTTGGACACCCTATTGCAACAGCTCGATCCATTTCTGCAGGATTATATTGAGGTCCGACACCCTGCTACAATACATGAATGCCTTCGCCTCATACAAACGTATGAGGAGCGACACGGCAAACATGGACCAACTAAACATGCTCGGGAACCCCGGGAGGCTTATCACGAAAATCCTCAGCAGCATAATAGCCCTAATAACTTTCAACACAAGCGTACACAGGTGCAAGTCCAAGCATCATACGTACCACGGCATAGAAGAGTGGTACACCAACCGCTAGTTTCTAAACAATTTTCTGGGTACAGTACAAATGCACAGTATGCTCGACCCCATTCCAATCCGCAGAATTCGGAACATTTTTATGCTAAGGGCAATAATGATTTTTCTGCCCGTGATGGTGGACGAAATAATAGAAATGGACATTTAAAAAGAATTGCGGAGTTCCCGCAGCAGTTTTCACGAAGTTTTTCTAAGCGTGAAAACTTTACCAATACCAGGCAGGGCCGAGGTTTCAGACCGCATGACAATGCAACCAGGAGTCCTTTAAACTTCCAAAGGAAGTAGACCAAGGGTCGGCTCTGCTTCCTGATACCAAGAATTCTGACCCTAAAATAGTATTATTGACTGTCCAAACTCCTCAGTTGCCTGATGTGTTCTTGACAATTGAAGATATTATTGTCGAGACAAAAATCGACACTGGTTCTGAAATATCAGCCCTAAATACGAAGTTTTGCACTGAAAGTTTTCCTGCAATACACGTCCAGCCTGCGACGCAGTATTTGCGAGGTGCAAATAACGAAATATTCAGTATCACAGGAACTGTCACATTATCTCTAGGGCTGGGAAAGGCTTGTTTTACGCATTCTTTCCTGCTGATAGACGACCTACCTTTTAAATGTCTAATGGGCATAGATTTTATCAATACTTTTAAAGTTACCCTGTATTTCGAACAACATGTTATTTCCTTTCCGGAACCTGTCGAAGTGATTCCTAAAGATCCTATAGACATAACGAATTTGTTACTGAGTAAACAACTGAATGAGAGGCAACGACACTAGCTTTCTCAACTTTTGAATGAAAGACCTGGTTTATTTTCCGACCAACCTGGTTTCACACAGGTGGTTTATCACGTCATTGACACTGATGGTTCGAAACCGATAGCGACGAAGCCTTACCCTTGTGCTCCCCATAAAAAAAATTAAATGCAACGTCAAATTTCTGATATGATTAAACAGGGCATAATAAGGGAATCAACAAGCGCCTGGGCCGCAGCTGCTTTTCTTCTTCCAAAGAAACAACCCAACGAATTTCGTTTCGTGACAGATTTCCGCAAGCTAAACCAAGTCTCGAAAGCGATAAACTATCCACTACCTGTCATGTCGCATATTTTGCATGACCTATCGTCAACTAAATGGATGTCAACCTTGGATTTGGCGAGTGGATATTGGCAGGTTGCGGTACATCCAGACTCCGTAGATAAAACAGGCTTTGTGACTCCTTTTGGGGCTTATGAATACCTGCGTATGCCGTATGGACTAGCCTCTGCACCTGCTACGTTCCAAAGACTTATGGATACGATTCTCAGACCTGTTCTAGGTCCCCATGTTCATGTATATTTGGATGACATTATTATTACATCAGAGACTTTTGAATAGCACCTTTCTCTGCTCAAACAGGTGTTCCAACTCATATACAATGCTGGCCTGTCGTTAAAACCTAGTAAATGCCAAATAGCGAGGGACGAGATTGTATATCTGGGGTTGAAAATCACTCCCCACGGCTTATTTATTGGATGATGAAAAAATCAGGCCTATAGTTGACTTTCCGCGGCCAAAAACAGCCAAAGAACTATCACGCTTTCTGGGAATGACCGGATGGTATCAGCAGTTCGTCCCCGCTTATGCTACGATCTGTGAGGCATTGTATGCTTTGACACGTAAATACAAGAAGTTTGTTTGGACACCTGAGGCTAACGCAGCGTTTGAAGCACTAAAATCTGCGTTGACTCAGCCTCCTGTATTAGCTTTCCCAGATCATACTAATATATTTGATATTTACACTGACGCATCCGGAGTTGGTCTTGGTTGCGTTTTGTCACAAGCTGGGCATCCAATAGCTTTTGCGTCCCGTACTTTAGTCAAAGCTGAACGCAATTATTTAGCTACGGAACGCGAATGTCTTGCTGTAGTGTATGCTCTTGAAAAATTTCAATGTTATCTCAACGAATTGACAGTTAATATAATTACGGATCATTCTGCCCTTCAGTATTTAAATTCTGCTAAGCACCTCTCTAACAGACTTATGAAGTGGGCTCTTAAATTACAAGAGAGCAATATCAAAATTTCATACCAGCCAGGTCATAAAAATCAATTACCGGATGCATTATCTCGCGTCCTGATTCGTGGGGTTCCCACAGAAACTACTCCTGGATGTCAGCCTTTACTTTTAATAGCTGATATAACATCCAGAGAGCAGATAATGGCAGAATTAGTAAATGTTCCAAATTTTGGGGAAATCTATAATTTTTTGCTTGCGGGTTCACCACAACAAAGTGACCCTTCTGTGGCTGGGAGGTCACAGCATTTTGAGGTCATAGAGGGTCTTCTTTACCATACGAAATCTAGGACTACTAGGGCAGAGTTTCGCCCATGTATTCCACGAACCCTTAGAATGGCCCTTTTAAACGAATTTCATGACAAACCCATTTAGGTATTCGCAAGACCCGTTGTAAATTACGGGATGTTGCCTATTGGCCTGGCATGTACCAAAGTGTGCTTGCATACGTTCAATCATGTCACTTGTGTCAGATTTATATTTACCTTAATGTATGACCGGCCGGTCACTTGAAATCTAGTTCAAATTCTCATGTTTTTGACATTATTTCAATAGATTTATTGGGACCTTATCCATTATCTGTTAAAAATAAAGCTCGTTTCGTTTTAGTATTAACCGATAATTTCTCTAAATGGGTCGAGGTCTTTCCCATTAAAGCCGCTACGGCGGAAGTTATTTGTAATGTATTAATTAATGAAGTATTCTCTAGATATGGTGCACCTAATCAAGTAGTTTCGGATAATGGTCCCCAATTTATTTCTGACATTTTTGAAAGAATGTGTGCGAGACTACACATAAAGCATAAATTCATTTCCCCATTTCATCCCCAGAGTAATCCCGCGGAACGAGTAAACCGCACGCTAGTCAAAATGATCGCTACATTTGTCATGGATCATCACGAGTGGTGGGACGAACATCTTGAGCTTTTTCCGTTCGCCCTCCGCTCGTCTATTCACGAATCTACTAAATTTACTCCCGCAGAACTTTTTTGGGTCGAAAAATTAAGACCCCTTTTAAAAATTTAACGAGGATGATTATCGACGAGCTAAACCAGCGACCAACTCCGCAATCAGTTCGAATCATGGCAGAGAAAGCTCGTGTTGCAATGATAGGACCACAAGCGGCTCAAGCAAGATACTATAATACTAGGCGTAGGGAACCAGATCTTGTCGTTGGAGTTCTAACTGTCTTGGAGACACACTTTCAGTCTTCTGTTTCTCATACTTTAGTAAAGAAATTTGCACCCAGCTACGAAGGTCCATATCGGGTGGCAAATGTGTATGAAAATAACATTATCCTTGAAAAACCTGACAATCAATTTCAATACGTACACGTTGCTCAGTGTCGCAAGTATCGTGAACGAAATATAGATTTTATAATCAACCCTACTCTACGTTCTGTTCCACAGACTCAAGAGTCTATATCACACGATCAACCTCCAGAAATTTTGGACGAACCGACAAACCTTTTTGAAGAATCTCCAGTGATTTTTCTTCTCCCTCCCCTCCACAAGACTGGCTTCCAAGAACGCAACCTGATTCTACAGTAAGACGAAGGCTCGAATCAAGTTCTTCGAATTCTAATATCATTCCCTTCAATCCAACCATTGCCGAGACTATTGCTGCACCATTCCCTAATAACTGTGCACCAACACAAGCTCCTACTTTCTTGAATACCTCGTCAGAGAGTATTCCAATAAGCAGAAATAATCATCGCCCTGCACGACCACTAACTTACAGCAGCGACTCAGAGTCATCACATCTTCCTGATGTACCAGATATAGACAATAGTTTGACGATTGCTAAACGTCAGACACAGATTACAAAACGTCCAACAACACCAAAAGCTGGTCGGAAACGCAACTTGTCTCCCCAATCTGCTTCGCCGCAACAGCGACGTAGGCAGAGATCCTTGCATCCGCCCGGGTTTCGCCCCTGGAACTTACGCTCCTGGCAAACAGGGCCGATGCCTACTTCTACTGTCATTCCAAACAGTAGAAAGCGAAAACAAGCGATGTGGCCGGAGCCACGTCCCTTCAAAAGAATGCTGGAAGGACAACACGGGCCCCAGCACAAAGGGACAACATATCGAAAGCCTGGGGAGCCCGCTCCTGGCAGAAGTAGGGAATTCCTGACCGACAGACTTCAGCCGTTCCTGACCGCTCCTGTCAGACGCAGGGAATTCCTGACCGACAGACTTCAGCCGTTCCTGACCGTTCCTGTCAGACGCAGGGAATTCCTGACCGACAGACTTCAGCCGTTCCTCACCGTTCCTGTCAGAAGCGGGGAATTCCTGACCGACAGACTTCAGCCGTTCCTGACCGTTCCTGTCAGACGCAGGGAATTCCTGACCGACAGACTACAGATGTTCCAGATCCATTCAAGTCGCAGAAAAGATCGGTGCCACCAGAATTTACCAGTCCGATTAGGCCTGGAAAAAGATATCGTACTAAGGTTTTTTTATGCGTCCTCGAGATAAGTAAGTTCTCGTGGACAGGTTATTTTCTCATTATGTTGTTTTTCCTGCACGACCAGTTGGCGTGACAGATTTTTTTTTTTTTTCGTGTGGGCCTACGCATTTTTTTTGTGTATATATGTAGTTTTTTTTATATATATATTCTATGTCCGTCTACTAATCCAAAAAATTTATATATATATGTGTGTTAGGGGTAAAATAGTGAAAATTGTTACTGTTAGGCAGCTACAGGCAATCTTCGCTGCTGATACAGTTGGTTTGTAATCAACGATGAATATATAGAGTTGAAAATATGAGGAAGTCAAATGAAATCAAAAAAGTGATTCCTGCTAGGCAGAATAAAAATAAGGTATGCCGATGCAGGTTTGTTCTGTACACGTATAAAAAGTGTTTCCTGCTTCACAGACAATAGCTGCGGACACAGGTTTCCTGAATTTGTTAAGCCAAGCTTGATGTTGTAAATACTGCTGCCACAAAAAAAAAGTAGTGCGATAAACGTCAGTCAGCGAAATGTAAGACTACACTCAAAATTTGATAGGTTTTTCAAAAAAAAAAAAAAAAAAATTAAGGGGGAGATGATGTAACGTATACTTTAGATTCAGTTTCTTTTTGATTTTACTATCTCTTGTTATTTTATTTTCCTATGCAAATTATCTTCTCACTTAACGAGATATTGTTTCTCCCGCTGAATTATATGTGGCAACGAGTGTAAGTCATGACGTGGTGGTATGCAGTATATATAGGCGCGCTCAAGTATACCAGAGAGAGGTTCGTTGTATATATGATAGGTTCTTCCTAATTATTGTTATGCGATTCTACGAAAGTTCGGTCTAACTGTAGTTGTGTTATATTGGAGTGTGTATTGAGTAATACCAGGAGTTTCCCAATAAAAGGTTAAAAGTGAGTACGTTTTCTTAGTTCATTTTATTGTCAGAGCTCGGTCTGCCCGTTAAGTCTATTTCATTGAGCGTCTTACCTAAACAAACTCTAGCACTTTGATGATTAAGCACACTTTAGCTACGTCAAGTAACCTTTCAATAACTCTAACGTGACTTGACGTGAGCTTTCCTGCACGACACGTCCAGCAGGAGAAATCTATTCATTATAAGAGAAAAAAAAACTTAGTCGAGTCTTCAGAAGCCCAGCGTTTGCTGCAAATATAACAGAAACACAAATTAACACTTATGCCTTTGGTGGCTAAACGATTATTTACTAAACATTAGAAATTATGTGCAAAGGATTTCCCATCAGGAGCTGTATCCAGTGCAGAAAGAATTTTTCAAATCTGAGATTTAGAAGCAGAGATATAGGGGAAACGCAATATACCGCGACGAGCCATAGCGGAAAGTATTTGAACTACTTGAAAATTTTGAAATTATATGAAAAACATGTCACACAGAAAACACTATCCAACAAAGAAGGAATTTTTCAAATCGGACTCCTAGAAGTAGAGATATTGACAAAAATAAGATGTACATCTACGCCCCCTTTCGGAGCAACTGTGGAATATTTTAAGAAGAAAATATTCCGAAAAGGTTTATCGATGGGAGTGGCATCAGTCCACGAAAGAATTTTTTAATCGATATTTTAGAAGCTACGATTTTATGGCAAATACATCAGAAGCAAAAATTAACACTTACGCCCTCTGGTGGCCAAAGTATTCTTTACCAAAAATTTGAAATTATATGCAAAAGATTTTCCATCAGGAGATGTATCCGCTGAAGAAAACATTTTTCAAATCGGAGTTTTAGAAGAAGAGTTATCGGGGAAAATGTAATTTACTTTTACGCCCCCTAACGGAAAATCTATGCGTAATTTGAAAAAGCAACTATATATAAAATACTCTTCGACATAAATGGAATCTAAAGATATAAATTTTGTTTCAATCGGATGTTTAGAAGCAAATATGTGGAATAAAACGTATATTTGAATTCGACATCATCTGCATTTACGCCCTCTACCAGCGAAATTGTACATCGTAAAAAAAACGAAATAAAGGATCATTTCCATATTTCCAGCTTTCCAATGCAAAAAGAATTTTTTAAATCGGACTAATAGTTGCTGAGGGACCGTGGGTACAGACGGACGGACAGACAAACCGATAGCAGAAGCACGATCTTTTTTTACAAAAGACGTGCTAAAAATGCCTTAATTTAATAAAAATTTATCATCTTACATTAGAAAAAATGCTTTAATTGTTCATTAACTTTACTTTTGTTCCAGATGCTGGATTTCAAAAACTTCTTTTTTGAAATCCACCATCTGGAACAAAATTTAATCTTCAAGAACAAGACTAAGGTTCCGAACACCTTAGCCTTGTTCTTGAAGATTTAGTGAGTAACGTACTTAAAAAACAAAATGGCAGGAAAGAAGAAAATGGAGAAAACAAGCACGTCACACCAAGCTGCATTAAAAAGGGTATCTTTATTTTAATGTAAGAATGGAAGATAATTTAGCAAACTGAATCACTCTGTTTGGCGATCACCTCTCCAGGCGGTCATTTTTTCACAGAACCGTCGATGACCTTGCTAGACAGGTTTCACTGTATAACGATTTGACCACGCTTTTGGATAGCGTAAGCTGTATTTGTGCCTGCACAATTGGCTGAAACCAGCAGTCTTTATTGAGTGTGAACACAGGAAATCTGAAATATTTGAAACATCTACAATTCCTGTTGCGCTGTGATCAGTGTTTTGTACATATCTTTCGAAGAGCAAGTAAATTTATCCTTAAATAGTCTCTGACGCTGGATGTGTTTCTATTTGGAATCAAGGTGAAGAGATGTTTGCCTATCCAGGAGCAACGAGCACAGAGAACACACAATCCATGGGAAGAGCATGGATTTTGCAGATTGACTCCAGTAACTTTTAACGATTGAAGTTTTGCTTTGTTGATATTTATGGCGAAACTGAGACGAATAGGAAACTGTAGGTGTTTCAACTAAAACGGAAGGTCGGATGGGACTCCGTGTAATCAGAACATGGTCTCCAGTAGCATGCTAATTAGTCATGATGATAGGTTTGATGACATTTAGCAGGAGTTTCTGGACAGTCAGTCTGTTTCGTCGTATAGCACTGATGGATCCAGATTAAGTCAAGATAAAATAAAAGTCAATATCAGGTGGGAAAAGGCGCGAACGGAGGAATAGCGGTGTTAAACTTTGAAGAAATAAAAATAATTCACATTTTCCTCGCATTTCATTTCTTGCGTTCTATTTGCATTTCATTGAGATTTATATCCTCTCTAAAACAATAACGGAATCATTTATAGCGCGCGAAGAAAACCACTGAAAGCTGCTGTCTGAAACCTAAACAAATCCGCCGGCAACTGCGGCATAACGTCACACGCAACACTTCGGAAGTCTAACACAGAAAACGCTAGTTCAAATTTCGAATTGCACGCATTATGTGGCGGAAGGGCACACATAACACTTTATTATGTAGAATTCGAGACACCTGTTGAAGAAACTAAGTCAAAATCTCCAGCTAGAAATAGCTTCTAACTATTTAGAGTGCGAGGAGAACCGCGGTCTAAAACGTAAACAAATGGCCAGCAAGTGTGTGTATAGGAAGGACTCACATAACACTTCTAAACCCAAAGTTTTTGAAAAACCTATTAAAGTTGTCTCTTGTATCATGCTTGCGTAATGTTCTCTTAGTTTACGCAAGAGTGCAATGAAATAATATTACGCAAAAGGGAAAAGAAATATTGCGTGAGCTTATGGGTACAGCAAACCGCAAGATCACATTTCAACAGCTGTTGAAAGCATTAAAAATTAATTTAATTAAAATTTTACAAATTTGAAAATCTAAAAATAAAAAATAAAAAAAGACAGATGCACAGTCATCCGCCTCTGCAGAACTTTCTGCCAAATTTTGAACACCTACGTTCGGTAGTTTCTTCTCTAGGTGACTGACATACATGGTAACTTAATTATTATACATGGAAAATCCCTCCCCATTCCTGAAATTGAAACATTCATCATCAAAGATAAAATATCAAACAAAGATCTTCGCTCTTTCCACGTTTATAAGTGACTCGCTTATAAACGTAGAAAGAGCGAAGACCTTTGTTTGATGTTTCTGGTCCACGTCAAATGTCTGTATTAATTATTCCTTCGCCTTCTAATTATTTCTTCAGTTGGTGCTTACCATCTTTGGTGAATCCCCGGCATTGTGCGGGGCTCCAAGAAGCAACCTGCCAAATTGGCTTGGCAGTTAGCGTGTGTGAGTCTGGAGGAATTCGAGGCCGCTGTGGTGTAGCGGAAGCATATCCGGCGCGTAACTGGAAGACCCTGTGTTCGACTCCCGGTGGCGGCCAATGAGAATTTTTCCGTGACTCACTTATAAACGTGGAAAGAGCGAAGATCTTTGTTTGATGTTCCTAGTCCACGTTAAATTTCTGTATTAATTAAAGATAAAATAATCGATTAAAATTTTTTTACACTCTGAAGGAAATTCTGAAACAAAAATTTTGAAAAGATTATTCAAATTGCGAAAATATTTCGCAATTTGCGGAGTAGAGTATAAAGCACCGCAAAAATATGAAAGTATTCTCCATAACGCAGTGTTACCCTTTCCCAAAATGCATGATATATACATGTAGAATCCATTTGCAGTGGATGATGGAATATAGCTATCGTGTTGCTGATACTAACAAATTTGCGATGCCGTTTGAATTCTGCGCCGGTCGTGCAGTTGACTTGTGATATATGTCTGACATAAATGCTGCATGGACTTGTGAAACCTACGGTTGCCTGATTTTGAGGACAAAGCACTTTGCATTACCGTCTCTGATGTGTCTGCATGCCACCTAGGAACCATCATGCAATCTCATTAATGGCTTATTGAGCACAACGTAAAGCGCTGACTCCGAAATGCAGATCAATAGATCGAGTTCGGATTTTCAGCTCTGCTGCAAGAGCTGCCGCGCACAGGAATCAATGAAACCGTACCCTTCCAAACCTAAAACGGAAACAAATACCAAGCATGAATTCACTTCCTTTCGACTTCCAGCTCTGCTCAATGGCGTTGGCAGCCACGATTCTCACAAGATGGTATTATGTATTCCATAGTTCAAAATAATCAGTTTTTGTAAAATCGTCTTATCCAACACCGCCTGCAAAAACCTTGCGTACACGGGTAGTGTTTAACACCTTCAAAAATATTAATACATTTGGTTCTGTTATTGACTCTTTACAACTATTGTCGAAACCCAATGTTTAGATTTTTGCAGTAAATATAAAACAAGCATATAGCCCGTCCTAGGACGGTTGTTTTTAAACTTTAAATAAATGTTAATATATAGAGGATGTTGCTTGTCCTAGGACGGGGTGAAATTTTTAATTGCAGCAGATTGAAAACAAGTCAAATAGATGCCGGATTTTTGTAAGGAAATATATTAAAAACTTATATAGTAAGAACTCATTCATATGAGAATTGAAAATTATATGCCATTTATTTCGTTTTCGAAAAGACCTCGCGATAAATAACATTCTGTGTAAAATATTTGTTGTTCAACAGTTTCCCTTGTAGTCCAATTGTTTTCTTGTAAACTTACCTCAATAACTTTTGCTTTGAATTTTGCGTTAAATGACTTTCTCCGGCACAATTGTTATTCTGTTCACGGCTTGTTTTAGACTGTCCTATTCGACGGCTAGTTTGAAACTTCATACTGAAGCTTTTTCTACAAAATAATACATCTGGTATTGCAAATCGGAACTACCTAAAATATCGACAATGTGCTAATGGGGAGACACCTGGTTTTAGATGCAATTTTGCTCACTTTCTCATCTCAAGGTTCCAGTTTTTATTGTAGATTATAGCGTTTAGATAGATCGATATTTTGCAAAATGTATAATATATTTAGCACTAAACTCTGAAAAAGTTAGTTAAATTAAAAAAGTAAAAAATAATCAAAGCGTACAAATTAGTATTCGAATTGTGCTATATTAAATTTATATACAAACCCAACTTCCCGTGATATTAAGATTTCAGTTTGAATTTTGTAGATCGGATAAATAGAATTCGAGTCATTGATAATCCAAGGTTTTTAAATTAGCACACGATCACTTTCACATCTCAAAGTGGTCGCGTGCTATTATATAGCACGCAATCACTTTGATGTTAGATCACGTGCTATTGTGTAACACCCAATCACTTTGCCATCTCGAGAGCATTCCAAGACAAAGAGATCTTGGAGTTCGTATAAAACAATATTCATTGACCTTCCTCTGATAAGACCAGCAATGCTGATCTATACCTAAAAAATATCAATTTTTGCCGGTGGTACTAACTTTTCTAATCATTTAAAGTTAGTTTTTAAGACAATAAACTTTGTTTTTCAACATATATTATTAATATATTCAATACATACGAGGAGGCTGCCGGAAAAGAGTTCCGGCCACCTTTTTCACAAAATGTTTGGTTTTGAATTTTAGAATAAACAATTAATTAAAATACCGTAACAGCCACATGTAATTATTTAATTTAAGTGATATAATAACCTTAACATGTGAGGGCGAAAAGTGGCAACAAGAGTTAATACCTGTATTTCGACCCCCCTCCCCCCAAAGTTGTACACGGAACAGTGGCGGACTAGCGATCCGTAAACGCTCCTGGAAGCAATTTTGTGTGGCCCATTGTTAGGATAAATTATCAAGGTATCCCTAAACGAACGGTATGTCAGCTGGACCATATACTGTTTACATATCTTTTCTACACAAGTCTTCAAATGATAGCAGTTTTGTTTTTGTTTTTTATTGAGGCAATAATTAACATTTTACTCATTCTTCTTGGACCGCAGATTCCTAATAAAATTTAATGTGGAAACAAAATTACTTCCGTTGCTGAGAAGCAATACAGAAGACTCATTCTCTGAGAGGGACTGTCGAGGATTTTATTCCATTCTTATAAATTTTATTACGACAACGTAATTCAGAATTTGTTATAGTTTCTTCGCTAATAGCGAAAACGACAATTCAAATGATCCAAATAAATTTCCGTTTCCAAGACTTATCATTAGTAAAAAAATCACTTGAAAAAGCTGAAAATGTCCACAATTACAAGAATTCCAGGGCAAATTTAAAAAGTGAGAGGAATTGTAGGAATTAAGGAATGGGAAAATTAATTTTCACTTCATTATTTTCAAATCGAAGGTATGCTTCAACTGCAGCTGAAAGATACCTTTTAGAACCGCACTTCAAGAACTCGTGTAACAGTAAATCCAAAAAGTAGTAAATCAGATGCAGATCTCGTTCGAAAAAAGAATGTTACACATAACAAGTTTGTAAAATCATGCGCAATGCATTGATTATAATAGGCTTTCCAACATACCAGAAATCATTATTCAAGTTATCACTCGAGTTATGAGAATAATGGCTGTGGAATAAATCTCGGTCCTGTGCCCTGACCTTTGATCCCATTTCGATGATATTCAACATAACCAGTTCGGTATACTTCTGAAATAACATGATTAAGTTTTGTCGCAATCGAAGCATTTTTACGTACGTTATGATGCATAAGGGCTATGGAATAGATCCCGCTCCTGTGTACTAGCCTTTGATCCCATTTCGCCCATTTTCAATAGAATTTGTCCCCAGGAAGGCCCCTACAACATACTAACATTTCATCCAAATCGAAGCATTTTTACGTAAGTTATGACGCATAATGGCGATGGAAGTGATTCCGCTCTTATGTCCTGATCTTTGACCCCCATTTCGCCACTTTTCAATACAGTTTGTCGCCAGGTGGTCCCCTACCACATATTAAAATTTCAGCGAAATTGAACCTTTTTTAAGTTAGTTATGACGCATAACAGCAGTGGAATTGATTCCGCTCCTATGGACTGACCTTTGACCCCATTAAGTTCACTTTGAGAAGGTATCCTTCCCAGGTGATCCCCTACCAGATACTAAAATTTCATCGAAATCGAACGATGTTTACGCGAGTTATCGTGCGGGCGGACATACGCACACAACGCGTGACGTAAAGAGGCAGATGGAAATCGCGACCATCTGCTCGCAAACGTGTGACATCATAAAACTTTAATAGGATCCACACACAACGCGTCACGTAATGAGACAGATGGCGTGACCGCCCGCCAACATTCTCAAACGCGAGGTTGAGACGTCATAAGATTTCTAAGCATTGGTAACATTAATGGAACGACGCCATGACACTAAAAGCGTTATAATTCGGGGTGGTTATTTTACCCACTGAACGAATTCTCCTAAAGTCGAGATCAAGCTAAATCGATTTCTAGTACCAGAAAACGGTAGGTTAACGACTCATCAAAATTCTTAGAGCCGTTTTCAAAATAAAATGTACATACATACATACAGGAATTGCTACTTTAAGGTGGAAGTCAAGTATTTTGCTTCCTATACTTCCCATTGAAAAACTTCTGTACACATTTTCTTCACAATTAATGCGTTCCCAAGAATGAACATTTGAACATCGATTAAAATAGCTTCATTTCATAACTTGGAATACTTAATATTTTCTAAACCATAACCATAATTATGCAATCCAACATTTATTTGTCCACTGACGTCATCAAAGTACAGGTCGCGCCATCTTTTTTCTGGTTTCAACACCTCCAAAGGAAACGTTATTGTTTTTTAATATAATTATGCTTATGTTTTAGAAACTTAAGTATTCCAAGTTATACAGTAGTATGAAGTTATTTTAACCGATGTTCAAATTTCCATCCTTGGGAACGCACTAATTATGAAGGAAATGTGTACAAAAGGTTTCCATTGGAAATAGAGGAAACAAAATTACTTGACGTTCACCTTAATAGTGTGGGATAAAGGCGAAGGAATGGATCTCGATCCTATGTCCTGACCTTTGACTATTTGTCCCATTTTCAATGGGGTTCCTCTCCAGGTCCCTACCACATACTAAAATTTCATCGAAATCGAACCATATTTACGCAAGTTATGACGCATAAGGGCAATTGAATGGATCCCGCTCTTATGTCATGACCTTTGACCCCACTTTACCTATTTTCAATAGGGTTCGTCCCCAAGTGGTCCCCTACCACATACTAAAATTTCTTTGAAATCGAACCATTTTTACGTGAGTTATCGTGCCGACAGACGGACGGAAAAGGCTGGAGCATATATGCTTCTTCAACCTATATACGGTTGGAAAGCGTAAAAAATTAGCAACCCAAAAATTGTACCGTTGGTCAGCCTCAATATCAAGCAAAGGTCACATTGATGAAGAAATTAATCGACGTATAAAACTTGGTTGGAGAGCTTTTGGAAGAAACAGTATGATTTTTAAGGGCTATATATGTCATTATGTCTTAAAAGAAAAGTGTTTGATCAATGCATCATTCCAGTGCTTACCGACGGAGCAGAGACGTGGACTTTAACTAAACAAGTTAGTAAAATCATGCAATGCATTGATTATGATAAGCTTTCCAGCATATCACAAATCAGTACTCTAATTATGAAGATAATGGCTGTGGAATAAATTTCACTTTTGTGCCTTGACCTTTGACCCTATTTCGATGACATTAAACAGAATTGGTTCAGAAACAACATACAAAAGTTTTATTGCAATAGAAGCATTTTTTACGCTTTCCAACCGTAGGTTGAAGAAGCGTATATGCTCCAGCTTTGTCTGTCCGTTCGTCCGTCCGTCCGCACGATAACTGGAGTAAAAATGGTTCGATTTCGATGAAATTTTAGTATGTGGTAGGGAACCACCTAGGGACGAACCCTTTTGAAAATGGGACAAATCGGGTCAAAGGTCGCGACGTAGGAGCGGAATCATTCCATTGCCCTTATGCGCCATAACTTGCGTAAATATGGTTCGATTTCAATGAAACTTTACTATGTGGTAGGAGACCGCCTGGGGACGAACCCCATTCAAAATGGGTGAAGTGGGGTCAAAGGTCGGGACATAAGATCGGGATGCATTCCATTGCCCTTATGCGTCATAACTTGCGTAAAAAGGTTCGATTTCGATGAAATTTTGGTATGTGGTAGGGGACCACTGAATACGAACCCTATTGAAAATAGGACAAATGGGGTCAAAGGTCGCGACATAAACGCGGGATGCATTCCATTGCCCTTTTGCGTCATTACTTGCGTAAATATGGTTAAATTTCTATGCAATTTTAGTATTTGGTAGGGGACCACCTAGGGACGAACCCTATTGAAAGTGAACGAAATAGGGTCAAAGCTCAGGACATAGGATCGGGATCCATTCCGTCGCTCTTATGCGCTATAACTTACGTAAAAATGCTTCGATTGAGACAAAACTTTATCATGTTGTTCCGGAAGTATACTTTACCGGTTCTGTTGAATATCATCGAAATGGGGTCAAATGTCGGGTCAGAGGAGCGATATTTATTCTACAGCCATTATCCTCATAACTTGAGTAATTAATTCTGGTATGTTGAAAAGCTTATCATAATCACTGCATTTCATGATTTTACTGACTTGTTAAATTTATAAACTTAATATAATATGAGTATTTATATTATCTTTTTGCATTTTGTCCCATGCAACAGTAATGAATCAGTAAAGCTTGAAAAAAAATGTGAAAGAAATTAATTGTTTGCTTTTTATTAGGCAAACCTTTCCCCTTTTAGCAACTTTTAAGGGATGCGGCGCATATACACCTTTTCAACCGTAGGTTGAAAAGGTGTATATGCTCCAGCTTTGTCCTTCTGTTTGTCCGCGGGATAGCTCGCGTAAAAATTGTTCGATTTCAATGAAATTTTAGTATGTGGTAGGGGACTACCTGGGGACGAACCCTATTGAAAATGCGCAAAAATGGGGTCAAAGGTCAGGATATAGGAGTGGGGTTCATTCCATCGCCCTTATGCGTCATAACTTACTTAAAAATGCTTCGATTTCGACAAAACTTTATCATGTTGTTCGGAGGTATACTGAACCAATTCTTTTTAATATCATCGAAATGAAGTCAAATGTCAGGGCACAGGAGCGAGATTTGTTCCACAGCCATTATCCTCATAACTTGACTAAAAATGCATCTATTGCGACAAAACTTTAGTATGTTGTTCCGGAGGTATACTGAACCAATTCTGTTGAATATCATTGAAATGGAATCAAAGGTTAGGGCACAGGAGCGTGATTTATTCCACAGCCAGTATCCTCATAAGTTGAGTAATAACTTGAGTTATGATTTTTGGTATGTTGGAAAGCGTATAATAATCAATGCATTGCATGATTTTACCAACTTGTTCTGTTAATTGAGAAACATAGGCGCGAGAACTTTTTAGCTCAATTATGCACCTGCTGCCCCAATTTTGCGAAGCTTTACCCCAAAGAGCTAATTTGGGATGTTCAAGAATTTTTCCATATATCAAGAAAAATATTCAATATTTTGAACACTATTCACTCAGGACAAGGCCTTACAGCTTCATCAGGTTGTATCCGATGCAGAAGGAACTATGCTGAGGAAAAGGAACCTTTCATGCAAATAATGTTTCAAATTGGAGTTTAGAAGCAGAGATATTGGGGGAAACGCAATTAACCTTTACGCCGTCTAGCAAAAAATCTTTCCTTATTTGAAAAAGACACTGTACCTAAAATAGTCCCCGATGTAAATGGCATCGAAAAGGAAAATTTTTCAATCGGATGTTCAGAAGCAAATATATGGAATAAAATGAATTTTGAATTCGATGTCATTTGCATTTATGCCCTCTAGCGGCGAAGTTTTAGGTCGAAAAAAATGGAATGCAAGGATGATTCTCACATTTCAAGCTTCCCAATGCAAACAGAATATTTTTTTTTTTTATTGGAGGTTTAACGACCACCGTGAGCAACTCAATGGGCTATAAGCAGTCGCCCGTCCCTAATTTAGGGCCACTGGTTCCAGGGAAGGGAGAGAGCCAGTGCCGTAAGACAAACACAACATCCATGCCTCACCGGGATTCGAACCCGGACCCCTTCCGTACGAATGATCAGAAGCCATCGACAGAAATTTTCAAATCAGATTAATAGTTTCAGAGATAAACTGTTCACGGACAATGCGAAAATATAAGCACGATCCTTTTCTTTCTGATTAGAGGTTTAACGACCACCGTGAGCAGCTCGATGGGCTACGAGCAGTCGCCCGTCTTTAACTTAGGGTCACTGGTTCTAGGGAAGGGAGAGAGCTAATGCCGTAAGAACACATCCATGCCCCACTGGAATTCGAACCCAGGCCCATCTCTGACGAATGGTCATAAACCAGCGCTTAGACCACTGCGCTACCGGGGCGGCCGATGTTTTCTTTTTTTTTTTTTTTTTTTTTTGTCTTTTTACAAAATACGTGCTAAAAAGCAGCAATTACATTCCATTAGGTAATGTGAACATCTTTCTTTTGTGCATAGCATGCAGAGAATTGCTGGGCTAATCTACACTATCAAAAAAAAAAAAAAAAAATAGTGAAACAGTATCACTTCGCTTCCGAGAAAAATATTGTCATAATCTAATAATAGAACACTTTCTTGTGGAAATCATTGCTCCACCTGGCGCCACTTATGTATACTATTTTCGATTTGCTTTTTCTTCGGTTGTTATTTATGCTGAAGTTTTTATCGTAGATGTGTGCTTTGTTTTTCACTTGGGTTAAAACAGAAATAGTGTTCCAAACGATTCCGTTGGCCAGTTTCATCGTAAAACGTTTCGTTAAATTAACGTGAGAAACCCATCGCACGCAAACTTCTTTCCAAAGCGCTAGTGGCAGCTCACTTGAAAGAATACGCGAGCCGATTCGTAGAACGAAAGTGAGTGATTCCACCTGCTTTTGGAAACGCCTCCTGATATCGGCAACTGGACTACGTTTAGTTCGCATCAACAAATGTGTGAGGAAAGCGATAAATCCTTGAAATAATCTTTTCGAAAGTGTTCAATTCTTCCTTTTCTTTTAAGTGAGATGAATCACAGTTATGCTTTCTTATGCTTCCTAGTTCTTCACACATTTCAGTTTTCTGAAGGTAAGAGCGTCACTTTTTTTTAAATATGTTAGTGTGTATGAAAGAGTAAGGGAAGTAAATTTCTAGCTGAGTACTGATGCTGCTACCCAAAAAAATAAGCGAATGTAATGAACACAATGCGGCTAAGTGAGAAAATGTTAGAGTACGAAATAATTCAGTACAGAATAATTCAAATAGAAAAAAATTAAATTCATGGATTTGTTAGAACTACAATGTCGAGTATCATCCAACTTACTATCCAGCTTTAAAAGGGAAAGGTTAACGATTTATTGTTATTGAGTTTTTTAAACTTTAGTGTTGTTTACTGCAGAATATATCGTGTTGAAGGTCACTTGAGAGACAAACATGCTTACAAAAACCTTAAGTTTTAACTCATACCAGTAGAAGCTGCAAACTTAGCTAAGCAGTTGCAAAGTTTTAAACATTTTAAAGTGAACTGTCTAGAGTAAATAATCAGCAGAATCAGTACTTACAAATTCAACGTCCAAGTTTTATTCGTATCCATGCACGTCAATGAAGAACAACGTTGAGGTTTTGCATTTAACAATAATTAATCTTTCTCTTTTTAAGCTGGATAATAATTTGGATGCAACACGATGATATAAATCCTGCAATTCAACTACTAACTAGCTAATTCTTAGCAAGACACAATTTGAAGACTTTAGTTCGTTCTATAACAAAACGTAAGTAGGACCTCGGTTTTGCGTTTTTGTCATGGATGACTTTTAAAAAACGTATTTATGTTAAAACGTATAAAAGAAATCTTGAAATTTTATTAAATTTATGCTTTAAAGGAGTGCAAGATTTCTCAATTATATTTTATTAAAGTAGAGCTGGCAGCGAAAGAAAAAAAAAACCTTTACAAATCATAATATTGTTGTAACCGCGGTCACGATCCCACCGCGGACCACCGATGTTGTAACGGTGTGTCCCACCGCGGACCACCAATGTAACGACCGCGGCCGAGCAATTATTAAATTTCTTTCCCACGGTAGTTCGACGTTGTCCTTGGCGCGAAGACTGTAATTTATGGGCACACACTTAAACAATCAAAACCAATCATTTCAAATAACATAGCAGCCCAAAGTCATCTAGTCTTTCACATTGGAGAGCGTACAGTCTACTGCACTTTCTTCCTTATTTTCAACGCCAAGTGTGCAATCTTGCTTACCGACAGGACCACACAAAAAGAGAGCAATTATACCCGAAAAAGCTGTTAAACAATCGACGAATTTACTATTATTCGCTCGCCCTGTTGTCCCCCATCTTCATTTAGTTCTATAAGTGGCCCGTAATGTCTCGCTTCAAACCTTCACTCTTTCGCCGCTGCTTAGTCTACCCCATCAGCTGCGACCTACGATTTACTACACTCAAAGAGCTCGAAAATCAGACCACCCAAAATTTGTGATAATCCCTCTTTTCTTTCCTAACCCCGGATAAAACTGTCTCTGCTCCTTACACTTTTTAACCCCAATAAAGCCTCGAACTTAATTAAAACCTAATTAATTCCATACATCAACCACGCCCATTAATTCCGGAATTAATGGCTGGGGGTGGGTCGTAACAATATACTTTACCGCAATGCAAAAAAATTAAAAAGTCTATGAAAATCAAAATCTCTTTCGGCAGCTCTGTCTATAAAACTCCTGACTCGAGATTAAGTGAAATCCTCATAACTAAGAATCTGATACAGTGCTTCAAATGCAACTCGTGAATCAACAGGGTTTTTTTCCACCGATCCTGGGTGCAACCATATGAAACTAAAATGTTGGATATCGATCACAAATCTAGGATTCACGAAATGGTGTAGCCACAAAGTTACGTTCCAGAGGTTCATTAATTTTTAAATAGTGCGTATGTGTGTGCGTCATGAAAGGCGAAATCAATTTTGCATCCAAACTGAAAGTAGACAACATACCCTGCAATGTTGGACCTTCATGATATAGAGGTTCAACTTTGACTGCACCAAGAAGTTCTTTTATACGTAACCAAGTATGTTTTGTAACACATTAGGTAACGTATAAAAGAAGTAAATAACAGTGTATTTTTGATAATCTAATCTGAAATTAAAATTTTAACGCATGATCCCAAAACGCGCATAGATAAATTACGTATAACCGGATTGAAAAGCGATAGAAAATACGGTAGAACATCGGGAATTCCGTATATAAGTGAGAAACATAACTGAAAAACATATAACCGAGGTTCCCGTGTACTGTATATCTACTCGTACAATATTTTCGTTCAGTCCCATTTCATAAGTACATCTCTTAGCTCTCTACACGTAATACAAGACCTTACCGAACTTTGCCTACTTTTTATTGACCTTTGATACATTGTCAGGATGTCCTTGTCGGGAGGAATAATGTGTCGTTAAGTCAGAAAAATTTTAGCCAGGAGAAACCAAATTTACATAAGAACACAAACTCAAAAGGAAAGTTAAATTAGAATATACACTATACTGACAAAAGTCACCAGACACCTAGAAGAGAAACACAACATAGCATTTATTGACATACATTAGTACGGTGTCGGTCCACCTTTGGCCTTAATGCATGCACTGTGACCCTTCGGGACATGCTTTCGACATGATTTTGGAACACAGCTATAGGTATGAGCTCCCATTAATACATAAAGCTGCCGCTAACTGTTGCTTAGTAGTAGGGCTTGGTTCCAATTTTCTTATGAGGCGCTCTAATTCATCCCATAGGTGCTCTGTGGGATTAAGTCCAGGGCTCTGTGCTGGCCAGTCCACACATGATACGGAATTATCGTCAAACCACGCCGTAACAGTCCTTGCTTTATAGCTCGGTAAATTCTCTTGCTGGTACCAACAAGGCTCGGTTCCATAGTATTGCCACAGAGTTGATAGAGCATAATTGTCCAGAATATCGAGGTAGACGTGCTGGTTAACAGGTTTGTCCACGATAACTAATGGGCCGGGTCCATACAAATAAAAACACCCCATACGAGTACACTGCCAGCTCCAAACCTGACCGTGGGAACAGTACACTGTAGTAAATAGCATTCACCCCGCTGGCGCCATACACACACACGGCCATCAGACTGATGGATCGTGTATCTGGATTCGTCAGTCCATAGAACTCGTTTCCATTGATATACGTCCACGATAAATGTTATTTACACCATGCTAAACGGCAAGTAACATTCCGAGTGGAGATAAAAGGCTTATGAGCAGCCGCACGACCACGGTAACCTATGGAACGAAGTTCTCTGCGAATGGTAATGTACATACCGAGGTTCCAGCATTTTACACACCTGTACATTGTGGTCTCTGTCGATTAGCTGTAACGACTCTCCTGAGGCTTCGACGTCTTCTATCATTGATTTTCTTTGGTCTGTCGGTGCGTTTTGCTGCTTCAGGCCCGCATGTGTTTTCCACTTATTCAGTACATCCAAAACAGTTGACTTGGGTATGTTTAAACGCCTCTCGGTTTCTCTTATGGACAACCCACTAATATAACACCCAAATATCTTTCCTTTCTCAAAGTCAGTTCTCTCCCGCCGCGACATTTTCACTCCACCTCACAGTACGATATGATCGCGGTCAGTTGCAGGCTTCTTTTTATGCCGTTTGCAGTTGTACCGCGCATCTTAACGCCGCGGATACGTTCATTGGCTTTTAAAGAGGGTGTCCGGTGGTGTTTGTCAATATAGTGTACGTTAGAAGTTTTCAACGATGATAGTAAACAGTTTCCAAGTGCTAAATCTTGTCCTGTTTTTTGCATTATGGGCTACAAGCCTTAGGAATCAAAGTCTCTTGTACAAAATTCCTGTGACAAATTTTTCTTTTGCAAATTAAACGGACCAACATGTGAGTAACTTTTTCTGAAGTTACATTTACAGCTGATAAATAACATTTACAGCTGATAAATAAATATGTTGCATTTACATTTACATTTACAGCTGATAAATAACATTTACAGCTGATAAATAACATTTACAGCTGATAAATAAATATGTTGCATTTACATTTACATTTACAGCTGATAAATAAATATGTTGTGAATGATCAAATGTTGTTCTGTATGAAATGATGTAGACGAGAACACTCGATACCGTATGAGCCCAAAGTTTTATGTTCGAGATTAAGGAGTTGGAGCTATTGAACCAACACAAATACACGCACTCATTCATACTGTCACTGAAGTAGCTTTTCGGGGACGTCAAAATATTCTGAGATATGTTTAAATTGGAAATGGGGAATTTTGTTAATCTTCGAAATAGCGTAAAGGGCGATTGGGACCTTCTCAGAGAAGCCATAAATATAATATTAAGCATCCCTCGCAACAGCAAAAAGGATCGAAAACCGCACATGCCCTCCATGGACAGGAATTTTCGTGCCATTTGTGGCTAAGGGAATTTGTCGATTACAATAAATAGTGGGGGATTCTTGGTTCTTCATGCATGCGTAAATACACTGAGTGTCCACTGAAATACTACCCCCATTAAATGAGTTGCAACAAATACTCTGATAACAAGGAGAGCGTGGCCAAGAAGTTAAACGTGTGAAATGAGAGATTAGTTGTAAAGTTAGGATTGAAGTTACGGCAGTGATGGATACACATAACGATTTTTCAGAGAGAGGCCAAATTGAGTGCGCACGAGGGGTTGGGCCATCCATTTTGGAAACGGTGAGACAGGTAGGTTATTCGTGGAACTTCTTGGCTAAAAAGTACCAGAAGTTGTACCAAAATGGCAAAGCCAACCAACCGATGACACAACTGTGAAGGGCGACAAAATGTGGATTCCTTAGGTAAACGACAGGTACATCTCCGCAGCACCGTTTCGTATTTGACAGCCCAAAACAATATAGGCCATCCACAGTGATTATGCTTCGCACGGATGGAGGATAAGATACCCTTCACCATGGTCTTCTAACAAGTCCATCGACGTCTTGGTGCCACCAGCATGCGGATTGTACGATAAAAGGTCGAAAGCAGACGCGCTGGTCAGATGAATCACGATATGTATTAGTACTCTGTTATGGCGATGATTGAGTCGGTATTTGGCTTCAGCAGCATAAGGCTATGGATCACTCAAACATGAAATCGACGGTCCAGGAAGTGGGGTCGATTGTGTGATATGTAGCATGTTCAGCTGGTATGAACTGGGACCCTTGGTGCGTATGGACCAGAGTCTGGCAGCCGGTTACTAATTTAGTTTTTGTACCTGAGGTCCACGTGACTTAATTTCCTTTGCATGTATGGAAGTACAGTTCTGTGTGATGCCTGAAACATCTTGCTTATTTGAAAACTGTTACCTGATTTTTATGTGTGATATTTTAGATCCCAGATATAATTCCTTTCATGTTTTGCTCTTATTGGTCAGCTGCAAAACCTATGCTGCATTTCTTTTTGAGGACAGACAATCTGTATGCTCTATACCCTAGCTTTTTGGATTCAACTGTGCGCAGATCAGATAATGATACTTTTTAGGTATGTTTGTGATCAGTGATGGACAATACCGGTGCTCATTGTGGCACTAATACGATATTTTCTGTAACACTTGATATACACCTCCGGTCTCATAACATCCATGAGCTAATATACGTTTAATTTAGTTTATTTGCACGAGAACCGTCTTATTTAATTTCCTATGTGTGATGTCTGAAACATCTTGCTTATTTGAAAACTTAACTGCTCATTATGTGTGCTCTTTTAGTGAACAGATGTAATTATTCCTTTCATGTTTTGCTCTTATTGGTCAGTTGCAATACCTATGCTGTATTTCTTTTTGAGGACAGACAATCTGTCTACCCTCTTTCATAGTTTTTTCGGATTCAAGTGTATGCAGATCTAATAATGTTACTTTCATTGTATTTTTGTGATCAGTAATGGATTATTCCTGTGCTTCATTGTGGCTCACATACGATGTTTTCTATGGCACTTGAATTAAACACCTGACTCATGTCGTCCATAGTTAATATAAGTTTAGCTTATATGCACGAGGACCATGTGACTTAACTTCCTTTGCATTAGTGTCTGTGAAGGACTGTGTGATGCCTGAAACATCTTGCTTATTTGAAAACTGTTAACTGCTTATTATGTGTGCCATTTTAGTGCTCAGATGTAAATATTCCTTTCATTTTTTTTCTTATTGGTCCGTCTCAATACTAATGTTATGTTTTTTTTTGAGAACAAACAGTCTATCTGATCCGTTTTTTAGTTCTTCGGATTCAATTGTGTGCAGATCTGATAATGTTGCATTTAATGTATGTTTGAGATCAGCGATGGATTATACTTGTGCGTAAGTGGCTCTAATACGCAATTTTTATTTCTATGACACTTTAATTGCACCTGTTTCGTGTCACCCATGAGTTTATAAAATTTTTGCTGTCTTCTAATGCACCCTGAAACAGCCTATCTTGATGTTCTACTTTGTCACTGATTCTCCTTTTTAGATAGTTACATTTTACTGTAATCCTTACATTTTGTTAACTTTTTTTAGTAAACTAGGTATGTAATGCATACCTATAAGTTTTATCATGAAAACTAGACGCCAATCAGCTTCAAATCGTTGCAGCAGATCATGCTTGCAGATATCAAAATTGCCGAGGTAGAAAAATTTCGTGAACGTCCATGCGTATGTAAAGCAATGATGCTGAGGCCTATCCTCAGTATCATGTGGTGTCATATGGTGTTGCATAATCATTCATCATATGATGTTGCATCAATTTGCCTATGTCAGTTCGGAGCTTTTTCAACTGTTATTTACATACAAGTCATATACAAGTCTACATACAAATTGAATTACAGAAAGCTACGTCCGCTTTGAAATGCTGATTTGCTGAAAGAGCTACAGGATTCTATCAAAATAATGGAAACACTGAGTGCAGAACACGCAATGTGGCGCCATATGTAAATCACAAAAACAATGTCAGATCTCAGTGACCTCAATAAAGGCATGATCATGGACGCGTTTTGGAAGAGCTTCAGTAACAAGAATGGCAGTTGTAGCAGGTGCGACATGAAGAACTATATTCAAAGATTATTAAAAGGCATAATCATTGGTGCGCGTCTTGCAGGAGCTTCAGTAATTAGAACGGCAGAATTAGATGTAATACCATGAACTGTATGGAACACTATGACTGCATATAAAAAAAGGCACGGGGTTGCCTTCAAATGTGCAGATGTCAGATACGAATAGGCGAACGTCAGCACGCATTGTACAACGGAAGCACAAGATGTGACTCGTGACGAAAGGCCGTACGATTCAGGCTTATATACAAATCAGTGATCTAAGGCAATCTTCGATGGTTAAACACTCATGAAAATGATCATAAATTTCTCTTTGAAGCAGCTGAACTTATAGATAAGCAGGATTCGACCACAAAACTTTATAGTTTTGAAGCTTTCAATATACACCGACGAGCCGTTACATTATGAAAAACCCCAGCCTAGAGAAATGAGCGCGCCTGAAGACCGAACGGTAGCGCAGGTGAAGTTCACAGGGCAGTATATATACAACTCGAAGACCGGCTTTCGGTTAGTAGAGTGTTCGGAGTCAGAATGGTAAAAGCTACTGATTTATCGGAGTTCGATAAAGGACAAATTGTGATGGCACGACGCCTCGGAGCTACGATCTCGGAAACTGCACGGCTTATCGGTTGTTCACCAGCCGCTGTAGTGAGTACGTATCAAAAGTAGTGAACAAATGGCCAAACGACGGACCGTCGTCCAGTCGTGTGTCGTCCGCAGCTCATTGATGCCAGAGGGGAGCGGAAACTGTCACGCATTGTTCACAGCGACCTCAGGGCCACAGTGCGAGAAATCACCCGCAGCTACAACAGTGGTGATGAGGGCAATGTGTCACAGCACACAGTTCATCGCAGCCTTCTACGCATGGGTCTGCGTGGCCGAAAACCCAGCCGGGTCCTGCACTTCATCGCCAACAACGCACAAAATGGGCCCAATATCATAGAGATTGGACCGTGGATGATTGAAAGAAAGTGGCCTGGTCTGACGAATCAAGATTCCTGGTGCATCACGTAGACGGCCGAGCGCGGATACGCTGATTACCAACGGAGGCTGTGGCACCTGGATACACTTTTTTGGCGGAAACAGGCCGGCGGTGGCGGCGGTTGTTTTATGCTGTGTGCGATGTTTTCTTGGGACACTGTAGACCCCCATTATCTCAATAGCACAATCCCTGACAGCTTTCAGGTATCTGAATATTGTTGCGGACCACGTTCTCTCATTTATAGCAACTGTGTTCCTTGCTGGTGATGGCCATTAGCAACACGATAATGCGCCATGCAACAGTGCCAGATTCGTCAAGGAGTGGTTCGAGGAGCATGCTGGTGACTTTCTGTTAATGCCCTGGCCCCTAAATTCACCTGACATGAACCCAATCAAACATTTGTGGTTCGACTTGGAAAAGCGAGTTCCCGCTAGATCACCACCACCCCGAAATGTACGGAAACTGAATGACCTGCTGTTGACATTATGGTATCAGATACCCCAGGATACCTATCGCTGCCTCATCGAATCGATGCCTCGCCGAGTGGCCGCTGTTTTGCAGGCTAATGGGGTCCCTACGGCTTATTAGGTAGGTGGTCATAATGTAATGTCTCATCGGTGTATATCAAACTTCTACGCAACTTGTCAATGACATGGCATGCATACCTTCTCTATCAATCGCATGGAAGCAACTAACAAAAACATTGTGACCCGGTAATGTTGTCATATGCGATTTAAATATTTGCGTGCCATTCGTCCAGAAGCTGAGCAACATCACAGTGAAACCTTGGTCTACAAGAAAAATAATTCTGCCTAAATGTTGTTTTTTCTTAAACTTACTGATACCTAATTTCAGCTCTTACAGGAGCCGAAGAAGAAACTGAGTTTAAGAAGAAGCTACTCGACGGCTATGACAAGACAATTTCACCATTCTTGCTTAACAACAAGGAAAATATGGAAATTATATGGATGGTTCTCAAGAGGATCCAAGACTTAGTATGTAATTTCGATTTATTTTTTTTTTTTTTGTTCCTCAGCTACTCTCACTTCTTCGGCGCACTGTAACTGTCAATTTCTTAACTCGCATATAAAGAAAACGAGAATAATTATATCATGGAAAGTAAGAGAGACTTAACACTAAATATCGAAATTTATTTCTTCAACAAAAAGGCAATTTGATGCGTAATGTTATCAGAAACTGTCCCCATTTCTTAGTCTTGCATTAACAAATTAATGTGACCCTACAACCTTTGCGGTCTTGACCGATCATAAGGGTAACTATATTTTGACTTTTGATCGAAACACTTATCGGCGGGCATTTGATGGTCCTTGTAGTCTTTAAAGGTGCTCAGGTTTATGATTATATCCAGTTATTGAGTTGTCAGATAAGTTCGGTTTTTTTTTTCAATTATTAGAATTCTTATTTTTCATGAAAAAGTTTTCACAAATCAGTCAATAATATATTGTCCTTTATTGTTCACCATCTCTTGACAACGTTCCACTACATTGTCAATGCCTCAAACATTTTCAATCTCCAGCTTTTGGCTCGAAGAAGTCATCGTGCCACCGTTTCAGCTCGACGTCGTTGTTAAACGATAAGCCTCGCAGACTGTTGGAGAGCGACCGGAAAAGGGGATAATGAGGGCGTTAGATCAGGGGAATACGGTGGACGTGGTAGAACTTCCCAACCGAGATCTTGAATAGCAGTTTTGGTTAGATTAGCGACGTGGGGGCGAGCGTTATCGTGCTGAAGAAACACACCGTGCATCCGGTTGGATCGTTTCAGCTGAATTGCCTCGTTGAGCCGGTGCATTTGCTAAACGTAAAGATGTGCATTGATCGTGGTTTTCTTTTCACGCAATTCGTAATGGCTTACACCTTCCCAATCAAACCGAACACAGATCATGGTCTTGCGTGGATGCAACTCAGCCTTGGCTCGAGGTGTTGCTTGTTTGTGAGGACTCAGCAGTTCTTTTCTCTCCTTCGTATTGACATAGAGACCATTTTTCATCGCCGGTGACGACGAGGTAAAGAAATCTCTGTGTCCACGAGTAGCCTAGTGCCAAGCGAGCAAACTGGCGGTGGTAGTGGAGCGCTGGAATTTGTCTCTTGCGTTCAGAGAATGTGACACCCATGCACCGAGTTTTTGGACCGTGCCCATCGAGTGAAGGTGACGGTATCATGAGAACATTCCATTTGCTGGGCCAATTCTCAAGTGAATTGACGCGGATCCTCGTGGATTAGCTCTCTCAGTCCATCCTCATTTAACTGAACAGGTCTGCCCCAACGCTGAGTCTGAGGTCGAATTTCCTCTTCTTGAAGCGTGAATACCATTTCTGTACAGTTTTGTCAGTAATAGCGCCTTCTCCGTACACAAAACAAATGTCTCGAACAGCTTTGGAACCTTGATTGAAAGCAAAGAAAAGCAGGTGTCGAAAATGCTCATTTCTGTCTACTTGGCACTCCATACGCCTAAAAGGAATTAAACCAAATGTAATATCGAAACCGATGAACAAAAGTTGTACAGGAACAATAGAGCTACAAAAGAATATATAACACTATAGTCAAAATATTGTTCGTTTTCCTTCAAATAACATTGGTAAAAACCGAACGAACTTATCTAACAACCCAATACGTACACTGGTTTCAAAATCTTAAGTAACGGAGCGAAAATCCCACGTCACAGGAGAGCGGGACTGAATTGGTGCAGAGAGCATGTGACCTAGGCTCAAGAGCTGTGGAAATGTGTACTGTTTTATGATGAGCCGCGATTTTCTCCACTCAGTAACTCCGGACGTGAACTCATCTCCTAGGAACTATGAATCAAGCCCATCATTCTTCTAACATCATTGAAAGACGATCTATCCCGTTGGGTGGAAAGATAAGGTTCGGTATAAGATAAAGTTCTAGACCCCCATATGTGAAATTTTATGCCGGTTAAATAGTAGTCATTTTACAAGATGACCGTGCAAGTCAGGCCGACAAATATCTGCAAGCAAACAACATTTGCAGCATGGAGTGGCCGGCACATCTCCCGTTCTCAACGCGATCTAGAAGGTTTGGCATCTCTAAGGAGACAAGTTGCCACCCTTCAACCCACGACACAATCTCTCCATGAGCAGTCAGATGCTCCTTCCAACCAGTAACTATTATTGTCACAGCAGTTTTTGGATAGTATCATGAAACGCACGCGCAATCGCTATCAATTCTATATTGCAGTCAGGGGTAATCACAACCGTTTTTTTAACATCTTGTATAGCATAAAATAGGCTGTTTTGCGTCATTTGTTTTTACAGATGATATTCGGCTACATTTTCAACTGTATACTCTAATGACTGTTTCCCAATTCATATTACAGTCAACTCCTATGTACCGACCCTCGATCGCGTAACTCCGAGGGTCGGTACATCGGAATTGACTTGCATAACTCCCCTTTGGGTCTGAACACATGTGTTCTACACAAAATATCCCTTGATATAGCCATACCCCTGGCATCCACGACGACCGCCAATATAATGATGCGAATTTTGCCCCATTAGTTTTGGCCCAATGGACATGCCCATTCAAGACGATAAATTGTTTAATTTATCGGTGGGATCTGATTAGGGTGAAAATGAAAAAGGAAGAGAGAATTTCACTCATTTGGATGAATGGGAAGAACGAAGCATTTGTCATTATCTGGGTGGTCTGTTAAAATGAGAACATTGGAGTCATTAATTGCCGTGATTCCGTCTGGGGGATGGCTTCTATAATAAACAATGTCATGTTATATTGCTAGAAGGACAGGGTTAAGCACCATTGCCTATCTCTGGCAGATAAATTTATGGGGCCAAAGAAGCTCATAATTTGCTACACCAAGTGGAGACAAATGGATCTCAGGTTCCCTGTTTTCGTGTCGTGCAATTCGATGGAAAGTAATCAGTTGCTTCCTGGGACACGTTGCGAAAAGAGTCCAGTGGCATGCTGTACCCCGAAAAAAGGAACGGAGACAAAGGAGGATTCATATAGTGGATGGCAACTGATTTCTTTCTTCTGTCACCAGAGCATCGGCCCTTCTTGTAACACAGTAGATCCAGAATATGAATTCAAAGAAGAATTCATATTGTGGATCTATCACAAGAAGTGCCGATAATCTGGTGACATAACCATCAGCGACGTGAGCAGCCCGAGCTTAAATCCTGCTCCCTTCTGACCGGCAGCGCATTTCTTTGGAGATCGGTCGGGGTATTTCTCACCCCCTTACTAACATGGAGCATCAACGTTGTGTTCGTCTGAATCAGAGCGTTAAGGGCGTGCCCACTTGCATCAAACCCACGGAATGCTCGTTGAGTTTGTGGCGCATCCGAAGAAGTAGTGTGTGTAAGGACGGTATGCTGCGCCCCCCCTTTTTTTTGAGGGTTTAACGACCACCGTGAGTAATTCAATGGACTATAAGCAGTCGCTCTTCCCTAATTTAGGACCACTGCTTCTAAGGAAGGGAGGGAGCCAGTGCCGTAAGACACACAAAAATCCATGCCCCACTGGATTCGAACCCGTATTCACTTGTACGAACGGTCATAAGCCAGAGCTAAGACCATTGTGCCACTGGGGCGGCCAGTGTCCCTTTCTCCGAGTAATAGCGAATTACTTAGGGTCGGCGAGTGAAAGTGGCGACCTGGGAGATTACGGTTTTCGCCGAATTTCGTTTAAGAGAAATGTTCGTATGTGCAGTGCCGAAAAATATTTAGATTGCATCGTAATAAAGGAAAAATACTATACGTGCCCATTTATTTCCTTATGTCTGCCGCTTGAACACCAGAAACTGATACTTCCCATCTGCGCAGTATACGTGCGGCAGGACGTTTGATTGAATGTCTCGAAATAGATCATTGGACCGTACGATCTGTAAGAAATCATAATGTCTGTCGTAGCAGCCTGCGAACTAAACTTCGTGAATCATGTATATAATTGGTCATTGAAGTGTATTTTTGTGCCAGATATCCTCGCGCCTGACTTGTTGGTGCTGTAGTCGGTCAAATTAGGTTTTAAGTGAACGCATGCTCGCATTAACCTTTTGCAAGAGAAAAGATGCCCAACAAAGTTTGATCTGATAAATTATTAATGTTGTTTGTGGCGCTCTAGGGCGTGAAGCTCGTCCGTCAGTGCTACCATTTTATTTGTATTAAAACGCTGGCAACAGTATATCACTACGCCAACTTGCCGCTCCCATCTCAAACTTTGGACGCAAAAGGTAAAAAGGGGTGTCAGGTGTTACCTTTTGTAGTCTACGCAGAGTTTCGGGAACTGCTTAGTGTTTTCCGGCTGTGCGATCTGTCGAAGATCAGCAGCCAGTCCAGGAAATCCGCAGAGCTCTACGTAGCAGGCTTTTGAAGTTCATTTTTTTTAAGTTTTCAGTCAGCCGCATATCACAGAGCTATGCCCAAATCGGAGCAGATGGACAGAGATCATGGGGGTTTTTTCTCAGCTACAATCTTCCGCTGCCACCAGCGATAGCAGAGGCAGTTTCTCAACGCTTGACTTCGGAAAACTGCTCGGTATTTTCTTTTCTTCCCATATGTTTTCCTCGATTTCAAAAAAATGTATCGACATCTAGCGGTTTCTGCGCGATAGTGGCTGAGTTTTGTCAGCTTTCAGGAGGTTTGCAAACTCAAAAGTGACATCCGTCTCCGCTCTTTTTCAAAATGACAATCGGAAGTGATCTTGTTTACCTCAACTATGCTACTGGTAGTATTCAAGTGTATTTCGAAGATGTCGCAAATTTCAGACTGTCACAACTACATTTTCTTCTGTGATGGTCTTTTGCTTCTCACCCATTAAAATAAGCACAGACGCAATTAATGCCATTTTCTCATTTGTGTGAGGTGTGGAAGCCTCCCACATGACAAAACTTTCCATCCAGGGTGTCCTGCGCATAAAAAACAAACCGATAAATACGGCGGAATTTCATCTGTGGGCAACCCTCACGTCTTCAAAACTCTCTCCCTAAAACCTGACGCAAATATTTATGAGTATTCAAGGCTTCATCGTTACAATAGTGTAATCTTTCGCAAAGTAATAATGTTAAAAATTCCACGGCAACCTACTTCTCAGTAAAAAAGAGATATTCCCCATTTGACAATTAAATAAATAGTGAGAGTCATTTCATGAAGGAGCACCTTTCTTGGCTTCTTGATTCAACTACCTTCAGGACGAGTCTAAGAGGCGCACAAAGTAGTCTCCATGCTTCGTGTTTACACCTTTAAGAACTTCGGTTCCTGTGTGTAACGCCTGGTTGGAGCATTGAAACAGCTTAAGATATTTCCAGCTAATTTTGCCTTAAGCACAGAAGCGCACAAGAGAGGAACAATGTTAGCAGAGAAGTGCACATATGAATTAATCTCAAGTGCCGTATCGTGAAAACTCAGAAAGATCGCAGCATTTGTTGACAAGATTGCAAATCAATACCGAGGCATTTTAATGAAAGTCTTTCGGGTATTAAGATTTTTTTCCAATCGTAATTACTACTAATTTCGGTTTTGAAAGAGAATGGCTAAATATCGGTTACAGTCATATATTTCGAATACGTGGAGATAATGCAAATAGACGACGTCATTGCTCTGTCCACGTTATTTTATAAACAACGCATAGCAAATGAAAAAATTTTCTACAGACACCGCTGGGATAGAACCCTATCTCTCGATAACTAGCCGAGTGCGTTCGCTTTACGCTACGGTGGCAACAAATCACAGCGCTGTGCGTGGTATATCAGTCAGCATCTGGCCACACAAATATACCCCAGCTGTGTCGGTAAAGCAATTTTTCGGTTGCTATGCGTTGTTTATAAAAATAACGTGGACAAAACGATTGCGTCGTCTCTTTTGGATACAGTATATCTGAACCAAACAGTTCGCGTTTCTTGCTTCATGTACTAAGGAAATAGTTTATGGGGGGGATCAGTTTTTTTCCTTCTGATATATACATTCCTGTAATGCGGTGAAGAAAACGGCATGAACTTATGCCTCAACCCGATAGTAAACACTAACGTGAGAAAAGAGCCTAATCAGTAAAACCTTTTAGTTGCATAGTGTCTTTATTTATATCATTTTGACTGCCAGTCACATTCCGAAAAAGGAACTCATGGGGGTTCATATCTAACGTTCATTATGGAAAACATAATGCGAAGCAATCTGAATTTACATAAGTGGGTACGCAACAAAAACGGTAAGCTAAAAAAGGCAGTATAAGCACGACGAAGTTATGCTTCAGCACAGAATCACAAGATATCGCTCACAAGCAGTTCTGTCCTGTCTGTATGTGTCGTTTCTTTTATTTTGATTAGGAGTCAACCGCCGTGAACAATTCAGTTAACTATAAAGCAGTCGCGTCCCTAAATTAGGGCAACTGGTTCTAGGAAAGTGAACGAGCCATTGACCTGTTGTATTAGGACAAACACAACATCCATGCCTCATGGGGATTCGGACCCGGAATCATCTCGGACGAAATAGTCAGAAGCCATTTTTATTTTGATTGGGGGTTTAACGACTGCCGTGAGGAACTCAGGAGGCTATAAGCCATCCCCCGTCTCTAATTTAGGGCCACTGGTTCCAGAATAGGGACAGAGCCAGTGCTGTAGGGGCAAACAACATCCACGCCTCATCAGGATTCGAACCCGGACTCATCTCGGAGGAAATGGTCAAAAGCCAGCGCTTAGACCACTGCATCACCAGGGCGACTGTCATTTCAACGGTACGTCTCGTTCTCAGGTCTAAGGATATGCCAAGCAATCTGGAAGTAGGTATGGGCTGACACTGAAAACGTAGTGAAATGACCTCGCTAATTGTCGAAAATGAGAGAACGTGACTGAAACTACAGCTTCAAAAGATCTTGAGGTTGTGAATCGGAAATCAGGAAGAGCAAAGCCTAACGTAAAAAGCGTTCTACAGTAGCGTGCTCTGAATTCTCTAGAGATATTTTGCAATCTTAATTCTTCATTACGGTTATCCCATTAATGTTCTACCCCAAAAATTGTTTTTATTCATATTCATGTAGGCCGGCCGCATAAACTGGCCACCGACAATGTTTCATCTGCGCATTAAAAATGTTTGAAGAAAAATATGGTGAGGAATATTTGCATTTATTTGCTTTTTTCGTTTTATTTTCAGGACGAAGCTACTTCTACATTATCAATAGAGGCTACAGTGGGAATGGTAAGATTGAATCAAAGTATATATGTGGTGATAATGATCTTTACCTCGTCATTCAGGATGTGATATCCACATAGTACAGCAGTATTTTGAACTTTTATAATTAAAACTTCCATGAATTCAAATTATTTAAAACTAGTTAATTAACACGTCTCTTGAACGAGTTACACAATTAACACTCTCTGTACAAATAAAACTGAAAGCCCTCACTGACTCATCACCGTATCTCAGAAACTACTTAACTTAGAACTTTCATATTTGGCAGGAATGTTCCTTTTACAACATGGAGGCGCACTAAGAAAGGATTTTTTCCTGAAGTAACTTTAAGTGGGTTGAAATTATTTTTTTAAAAACCCAGTTTTGATAACCCTCGGGTGTTTTGCAATGATCGAGCCATTGTTGCCCAGCAACTGAAGCCCCGCCCTACGTTTTGAATGACTTGAGTTGTCCTGATCAGTATATATTTTGTTCTGAATTTATTTAACAAAAAGCCTTAAAAATCACGTAAAAAGCGCTATATTATAATATGCTTTGCAATTAAACATTTATATTATTGTTTAACATATCGAATGTCAAGGTTTTTGAGTCAAACTCAAATTACCAACATTCGTTTTCACCAAAGCAACGGTGAAGTCATAAGTGGCAAGGTGACTGCAATAAACAAATGTTTTGTTCTGAATTGATTTGTTCCGAAGGCAATAAATATAAATACGGGGGTAGATTTTCATAGTAATTGAAATTTGAAAAAAAAATCCCTCCTTGCAACACAATTTTGCTCAAGCTTCCAAAAACATCTGACTTGCTAGCTTTACATGTACAGTTTCGCACGAAATTGTTTACAAGCAAGGTTCTTTTTACATTTATGCTGAAAGTAACAACGTATTTTTGTTCTGTTTTCTATTATTATTTTGTTCTGTTGTCTATTAATAATTTAACGATGAAAGTGAAAAGTAAGAACGTATTTTGATTTGTTTCGTGTAGGCTTGAAGTTTTTAATTTACAGTTATGAACGAAATTTCTTATGTGTCGTCTGGCAGAATAAGTCAGGCAGGCGTGTTTCCCAAAAGAGCGAAGAAATATGCAGTGTATGCCCATTTCAAGTATATCATATATATCATCTGTATTTCAACTGTATTTTAATATCATCACGTGCGAAGAAGGGGTATTTAGCTAGTTTGATTAAAAAAGCTTTATAATCGCTTTTTTTTTTTTTTTTTGGATATAAAGGCACGAATACAAATAGTATCTTGCAGATGATGGATTATATTGTCTAGTGACGAAAAGGAGCGTTAATGAGCTTAGAAACGCTGTAAAAATTTTAATAATGTAACTGCGTCACTATTTTGAGGTTCCAGGGCAGTGACAGTACCTCTTTTGAAAACTGCGGATAATTAAATATAAAGTAGAGCAAAATTAATTTATTTACAAGGTGAAAAAAAGTGAAACTAAGGAATGTACTTACGAAAGAGATAAGCTCTGCAAAGTGTTGTACCTCCTGGAGGATAATAGTGTTAGACATCGATACCAAGTTTTTAGGTTTCCGATGGATTCCACTGTTACGACACGAATCATGAGGGGGAAATATAAGGACAAATCACATAGCAGTATTTAAACCACTATGATTGAAAAGTGAAGGCAAAAAAACTAGGCAACTGAGAATATGGAATGAAGATATAGAAAAGATCAGTAAAGATAAACAAAAGGGTTACGTTCGCTATTTACAAGAAACATTGAATAACGCAAGGGAGAGAAATGATGATGAAAGGAATTTTGCTAAAAATCTAATTCTAAAATCATATCGAGAATCATGGGACATTTTTGATAATATACGCGTAGAATATGTTGTTAATTGTCGTCAAACCATAGCCTACAAAATCTTAAGGTAATTAAATGATGAGAAAGATGAAGCTAACAGAAACCTTGTATCGAGAGATAAATGGATTTTGCATTATAAATTCTAGGGTATAACAAAAACGCTCCTATGCATTATAAACCCTGGAGTAACCAAACTTGTGCATTTCAAACCCTATTGTAGAACAAAAACGTTTCTATACTGACATAGATGAAGGAAATTGAAAATATCTGTATGCAAGAACTGAAAGAGGTACTGTCAACGTCAAAGAGTAGAAAGGCAACGGGTCTTGACAATACAGAATTTTTAAACTATAGTGGCCTTTCATTGCACGAGAGAGTTTTGAATCTTTATAATCTGCGTTTGAGACCATGGAAAATTCCTACGGAATGGCTAGAAGTTAAAGGAGTGAGAAAAATGCAATGTTTCGGTTTTTAAGGAAGAAAATTGCTGTAAAAATCAGGGAAATACGAGTATGCCTATTTAACAAAGCACATAAAGTATATAGCAAAATAATAACAGAATAATAAATATATATATTCAACGCCTTGCTACCAGGAAATTAGTGTGGTTTTCGATGTGGCAGATCATGCATTGATACTGTATTCGCCCTAAAGCAAGTCAAAGTGCTTGGAACAACTGGAGTGTTACTTCGGAGCACTTGACCACGTTCTGCAACCTGGAAACGTTGTATCCATAGGTACACAGTGCGATAATCCTTTCACCGTATAGGTCTATGGTGTTAACGCATGACTACAGCACTCCTCGGCACAACACGTCATCGGTGATAACTGGAATTTCCCAGAAAACATCGGCAGTGAACAGTGTAGGATTAGAAGGAAGTTACCTTCTGTGATGAATTCCGTTTTCTACTGCATTGAATGGATGATGAGATTAACAGCTGAGGAGAAGGTGGGACACGATGCCGTAACCCCCGGACATAAGGAAATGACGGTATAATATTCTGGACGATGTTTTTCTGGAACTCTCTCTGTCCCCTAACAGAGACGAATGGCTGCCTGAAAGCCATCGCGTACCAATTTATCATTGCAAACCATGTTCGTCAGTTTATTTTGTCCCTGCTCCCGTTAGAGTGTTCCAACTAAATAACGTGTCGTGTTGTGTCATAAGACCTATGTGTTTTCCATGACTGATTTGAGAAAAGCAAGGATGACTTCCATGTTCTTCTGTGGCCGCCCATATCGCCCGACAAGAACCTAATTGAACGTATTTGGCACCATATGAATCGCAGCTGTGGCGCATGACCCTAAACCCTAGACACCGGAAGAGCTAAAGTAGCACTTGTACGGTTGCTGTACACCATAGCAGACGTCAACTTCCGGTGAAATATGGAGTACATGCCTCGCAGCATGTCCGAAGTGGTTGATGCTCAAGAATAACCTACACAAAACTAGGTATGTGGTAAAACTTCTCCAAATACGTGGCGTCAGTAAATAAATAACTACATCGCTCTTTCCACGTTCCAGAAACACACAGCAACCAAAAAATTGTTATCAGCCGCCGCCGTGGAATCGAACCATGGATCTCTCGATATCTAGTCGAGCGCGTTACATTTACACCACGGTGGCCAACAATCCATGGTGCTATGTGTATTTTTAAGTCAGCTTCTGACATAAATCCGTAAGATGGGCTCAGCTACTGAGACGTCTCCATCTGGTGGGCATTAACAAAGGCACTGGCTATATATATATTGTAGCTGGTCATAATGTTTCGTAGGTGGATTTTAATGTTTCGGTTCTACATTGGATATGGGTGGTACTGTGCGCTCAAGAAAACTTCATGTTGACCCTGGCGTACAGACCTTTGACAAGACCTTCATAAACATTATCTTTTTGCATTCAAACGAGGATGAACTCCAAAGATCTATTTATAGGCTCCATCGGATTTGTAACAATTCGAAAATTTCTTCCGTCTAAAGTCCTCCCCTAGTCTCTACCACAACTGTCTGCCTGTCTTGAGCCAGTCTCCTCCATGTTACTTCAGCATGGTTTAAAATTTCGTCCATCTCCCATGTTGTCTTCTTCTGGGTCTTTTTCTGTCCCTTTATACCCAGTCTAAAACTTCGTTTATCCATAGGCGGTCCGTTCTTCTAGCCACATGAAATTCATGAAATGGCCCATTGCCATTTCAGGAATTTCACTCTGATCCTGATTTCTTCCACTCTTGACAATTCCTTCATCCACGAGTTCCTCTTATAACGAATTAAATTTCTCCGTCATTTTTGGTCTACGCCGGGATTCGAACCCGAGTACGCTTATTCCGGAACAAGCAGCTCTACCAACTGAGCTACGCAGACATGTATTCTGATTCCTATCTGCCTTTATGTCATGTGCGTCCTGCTGGCAGGTACGTCACATCACCCCCCCCCGAAAGAGGGCCGGGGGCATGGCCCACGGATCAGCCGTGACCATGAATCGTTGCAGGCAGACAACCACTGAAGAACGTGCACTTGAGAACTCCCAGTCAATCTGGTGTGTGGAATGCAACGTCACACACATTTATTTTTTGAAGCACTGGAGAAGGGATTCTCTGATTTTTCCTATCTCGCGGTGTGGAAAGAACATCACACCATTGCGAGATTTTGAACGGTCGGGTCATCCGGGTAGTTCGGGCGCCATTATAACGAATTAAATTTCTCCGTTATTTTTGGTCTACGTCGGGATTCGAACCCGGGTCCACTCATTCCGGAATAAGTTGCTCTACCAATTGAGCTACGCGGACATGTATTCTAATTGCTATCTGCCTTTATGTCGTGTGCGTCCTTCTGGCAGGTACGTCACATCTCCTGGTACGTTACACTCTTCTTACCTTTCGTAGTTACATCAAGCATGCATCTCTCCGTGCTTTTTTTTCCGTTGTCGGCAGTCTTTGTATGCCACTTTCAGTTCAGGTCCACGTCTCTGCTCCACAAGTAAGAAATGGAAAGATGCATTGATTAAATACTTTTCTTTTAAGACATAATAGCATATTGCTCTTGAAAATTTACTGTTTTTTCTAAAACCTCTCCAGCCAAATTTTATGCGCCGATTAATTTATTCAACAATGTGACCCATGCTTGACATCTGTTCTCCGAGGTAAATTTATGTATCGGTTACCTCTAGGTTTGGCCTATAAATCGCAAAATCTTCCTTTCTTTTAAAAATATTGAAAATCAGTTTTGTCTTCGGAAAGTTCATATTTAATCCCATTTCTTTACTCTTGTCAGCAAATTCCTGAATCATACTTTGCAGGTCTGAAGGGGTAATTGCAAAAATGATTGTCATCCACAAAACGAAGGCGAGTTAAATAAATTCCGTTATTTTGATACCCTTTTTTACCCAGTTCAATAATTAAAAGACACATTACAATATGGCATTTAAGAGTTAGGGAGATCTGGGGTCGTCTTGTCCCACTCCTTTTATTAATAATGTTAATGTACGAATCATCAGTACCACAAGATTTCTATGCCATTGTAACTGCTGATGGTTTCACAGAATCAAAGGCCTTTTTGTAATCAATAAAAGCCATACGCAATGGGAGTTCATATTCCCTCGTTTTTTCAATTAGTTCTCTCAGCGCATGCATATGATCTAAGCACTGTAACCACTCCTAAATCCAGCTTGTTCTCAAGGATGAGCCATGTCCAGTGTTATCTTCAAGCAATGTGGAAGAACCTTAGTGAAGATTTTATGAAGCACTGAAAGGAGGCTGATGGTCCTGTAGTTCCTGAGATCCTCAATGTCACCTTTTTTATGTAACAGGATCATTGTAGCATTGTTCCAATTTTCAGGAATCTTTCGTTGACTGAGACATCTAGTGAAAACTTAGGCGAGTGTATTTTCTATTTCTCCGCTTGCTTCTCCTATAATGTCCACATTAATTCCATCTTCTCCTGGAGCTTTTCCCCGTTCCATGTTCTTAATTGCATGTGAAACTTCTGCCGGGAAGACAGGAGAAACTTTGGTGCTGGTACCTCTCTTAATGACTCGAATAGATTAATCATCCCTTTAATTTAGTGTAGAAATATTTCACTCTTGTCAAAATTTCGCTTCTATTTCTTGTTACAGAGCAATCTTTTCTAGGTGCCATAATCTGTTTTCTTGAGATGTCCCTTTGCTTACTTCAGGCTTTGGTAATTTTCAACTGCTTTTGTCACTAGTTCAAACTTGAATTTCCTTATGCCTTCAGTGATACGTTTTCGTACTGTCTTGCATAGCTCTATACATTCCACTTTGGAAGTCACATCTTCTTTAGTTGTCCTCATCTCCAGTCTCTTTTGTATCAGCATTTTTGTTTTTTTATGAAATTTTCTTCATGTGTAACTTATTCTTAGTACCATCTAATTTTGTTGCTGTTTCCATAAGAGCTTTGGTTAGTTTTCTGTTAACTTCAGAGATGTCCACTTCTTCCGACGTTAGACCTACTAGAGCAGAGAATTTGTATCTCAGTTCTAATTTGAAGGTATTATGATGTTTTTTAAGGTTGGTCATGTCAATACATTTTGCATGATTTATGAGCTCGCCACGTTCGAGTTCAGTGTTGAAGTGCATCTTACATCTTACCATTCTATGGTCACTACCTGTGTTGAACCTGTTAAGCACACTGAGTCTTCGATGACGAATTTCTTGATACACATAATAAAATCAATTTCACTCGTCCCATTGAGATGTCTTCGTGTCCATTTCGTATGTTATTTTTCTTGAAAAAAGATTTCATGATGAAAAAACTTTTTGGCTCTGCAAAGTCTACAAGAATTTCCACGCTGGTTTCTGTTGCCGGGACGGGGTTTACCTACCGAAGTTTCACTGTGATGCTGTTGTCCTATTTTCGCATTGAAATCTCCCATAATGAGTGTCAAGTGCTGTTTGCGCTTGTTATTTAGATACCACATTCTTCGTAAAATTCTTCAATTTCTTCCTCAGGATGACTTGTGGAGGGTGCGTAAGCTTGAATAATCTGAGTCTCTGGTATCTTTTTGAAAGTTGGATAACAAGTCCCGCAACTCTGTTCGAGGAATTTTCAACTCCTTCAGTTTCTTGTTTATTATAAATCCAACACCACTAGCTCTGCCAGTATCTGTCCCACTTATCCTTTCCTTCTTACCTCACTTAGCCCGACGATGTCCCACTTGATTCTTTGTCGTTCCTCCTCCAATTCAAGGAGCCTTGAATCATAAGATAAGGAACGTCCATTAAACGTAGCCAAGGTTAGCATCAGATGGCAGCCTAGTCCTGTTCTCCGGTGATTCTTAGCACCCTCTGCCTTCATATCGCACTCGCCGCTGCCTTGGCCAGGAACATTCCAGCTGCAGGAGACTGAGGAACCAAGTTTTTAAGTTTCGAAATCATCTTGGTGGAGTTGGCCGTAACTCACCACGCTTCCCATGCGAGAAGGCGGAGCTCACGTTTATCAAGGACAGGCTAAGATATATTTATATGAGAGAGAAAATCAACGCCAAAACGTTTCTACTTAGAACGAAACAGTTTTTAATGAGTTTCAAGAATTACTAATTAGATAGGAAAATATTTAGAAAAAAAATTTCGCATTTAACCTGGCCGTGTGTCTACAAAAAGTTTAAAACACATCAAGGCCGAAATAAATACCTTCGATGGCTGCATGCTGCCAAAAGTTTTTATTTTCAGTTTGGTTCTCAAAATTTCAGTCCGGTTCCTGAAGTCACGCAAATTTTCGACTGCATGTCTATTTTAACCACAGTGAAAACACTTGCTGCGCCTAACAATACAGGCAAAGCCGATATGAACTAAAACTACACTGGTTTTCATAAAATATGGAAAAAACAGAAAAATCGCAAAAAAACTCAAAATTCCTAATGAAATGTTATAAAATTTGGTGAAAGCGGGCGTCTATCATATCGTTCATTAGCGAAAGACTAGGCATTTTGTGAGAAACTTTTTTCTTTTGATTGGAGGTTTAACGACCACCGTGAGTAACTCAGTGGGCTATAAGCAGTCGCTCGTCCCTAATTAGGGATACTGGTACCAGGTAAGGGAGAAAATCAGTGCCGTAAGACAAACAGAACATCCATGTCTCACCGGGATTCGGAAAAGGACCCATCTCGGACGAACGGTCCTAAGCCAGCGTTTACACTACCGCGCCACCGACGCAGCTTCGTGAGAAATACTTCATTCCGATAAAAATGACTACATACGGAACCATGTGAAAAAACAAGGTATCAAAATGAAATAGCAGAAGTACCGTAATAGGGAGTGTGGTCACCCTTTACATCAATATTACGTGCAATTGCTGGTGTCTAGGAGCTCAGTAGGTATGCAATAACCACAGTTCGTGAAAAACTTGTCTAAGACCTCTAAGTCTTACGTCTTACACAGGGGTGTGAGAGTAGCAACCACAGATATCATATACAAGAAGGATACCCAGTCCTTGAGGAGTGACAATGTATAAATAGGACACCCAGTCCTTGAGGATTGGCAATGTAAGCGCCATTTTCAGCGGGTCATCGCTCTCCATTTAAGCAAGACTACTTTGCATTAAGTCAGCGGAATACGAGTTTGGTACTGTGATTTGCTATTTATATTCAGATTCTACGCAGGTAGTACACATTTAGCGGAGGAAGTCATAATATTTCAGTGAAAAAACAATAATCGTAGTGCAAACTACAATGTCAATGCTCTTGCAAAATATTGCGGTATTTCAGATTGGGCCAAGGCTTAAATACAAAAGAAACGTCATTCCGTCGTCTGCGGTATAAGAAAAAAATTAAAGTAATTCACCGATGCTGTCACACGTACGGTCATTCACAAACATAATTTTCAAATTGTAGGTCAAGATTAAAAACACTTTATTTACAATTAAAAATTAATATTTACACGCGAGATCTTTCGGGGCTGAACATAGCACCCATCGGAAACGTATTCTCAGCATAGCGGAAACGTATTCTCAGCCCCGAAAGATCTCGCGTGTAAATATTAATTTTTAATTGTAAATAAAGTGTTTTTAATCTTGACCTACAATTTGAAAATTATGTTTGTGAATGACCGTACGTGTGACAGCATCGGTGAATTACTTTAGTGACCTTTCGTACGATAGACTTTTGGTATTTACCATAAGAAAAAAAATCACACAATTTTAATTTGTTGCGACATAATATAATTTTGTGGCTTCTTGTTAATGAATGCTAACATGTAATGCGTCTTTGGTTTCATGTTAGCCCTAATAAACAATTTAAAATGTTAAAAACTGAAATTTCCTTATTGGATAACAAAGTATCGAATAATAAAATTAATATTTTTGAGCAAAATCCTAAATAAATCAGAATGGCACAGGTAACAGCTAACAAGTAAAAAGATTCACATTATTTTAACTTCCCTGTGCAAAGTATGTGAAAGCCATTATTTTTCGGGTTTAAATGAATAGTTTTCTGAATTTAACAGCAATTGATTGATTTTAAATATATCGTTTGCTTTATTATTTTAAATATTTACCTCATTACAGTCATAAAAATGACTTCTAGTCATTTTCAGTATTTGCATTTAATTTTATCTTGCTAACTAATGCCTTCCCAGATAATTTTTTTCGACATTGGGGAAAAGGCAAATAAGTAAGCGCAGTTATATTTTCGTCTCTTAAGCTTATGATTTATATCCCAGCAAGCATTCATCACGATTTACGCAATAACCAAGTCTAAGTTATCCTTCGTAATATGCCCCACTCCAACATCTTCAGCCGCTCAATATGACTCCACGGTTGTCATAGCGGAAACGTATTCTCAACAGAGCAGACAGCCAATCTAGTCCCTTATATGATATCTGTGGTAGCAAAAGATCTCCCTACAGTATCCCTCATATACTCGATTGGATTAAAATCAGGAGATTTGACTGGCCAATCCATACATGCAATGGTCTTCTCTTGAAAATATTGCTCCACCGGCCTCGCTCGGTGGAGACGAAAGTTCTCTTCTAGAAGAGATCTTCCACTACGCCAGTATAAGATTGAACACGGAGGTCCAGGACATCATTCTTACAACATCAACCATTCATGCTTCTTGAAAGCATAGAGATATGTGCGCCCACCCAACAAACCGCCCCAAAACAGCACGCTACCACCACCATAAGTGTCTATTTCGATAATCGTAGTGGGGATGAGAGCAGGTCATTCGCCCTCTTCAGACTAGAGCAAGCCTGAAATCACTCTGCAAAGCAAATTTGGACTCATCTGTGAAGAGTACTGACCTCCATCGGTTTTCAGTCCAATTGACGTTAAGTCTTGCCCAATTCAAACGCTCTCCACTGTTACCATGGTAAGAGGCTCGCAAAGTGCTGGTCACCTAGCATAAGGATATTCTTCGTGAAGCCTTCTGCTCACAGGGGAAGCAGATACCATCGTTCCCGCTGCCGCTTCGAAAGCAGATTGCAGCGGTGTTTGAGTTTCCGTCCTGTTCCTTTGCTCAGTTAATCGGAGATATCGTTATCCACGGATGTTGTAGCCCTAGGCCTTCCTTTCATGTACTTTCGGAAAGCTGATTACGTATTTTGAATTTTGTTCCACAGTCAGTGGACCGCAGAAGGTCTCGCATGCAGCCATCTTGCAACCGACTTTGTCCTGCCTCTAGTCTTCCGATCCGTCTCCACCTGAGTTCATCTGTTAAATAGTGTTTCGTAGCCATTGCAGCAAATCTGTTACCTCAAAATCTTTTCTTTACACTCCATAAGCAAAATTACGCACACCCCGCAACAGCCCCTTTTCCACGCTGCAGCTCATTTGCATAAACCGGTGCCATTGCAACTCATTTGCATAGGACACCCTGACTCTACATTACATTGCACGCCATATACCCAAGATTAGTTGCATTCGAAACTGTACTTACACAGACAATCGCGGTTTTTTTTTCTTAATTTATGGAGAAACAAGTGTAGATTTTCCAAAAATATTGACACTCATTTAAGATGTGCATTTTCCATAGTGGGCAGTGAAGTTGAAAAATGTTAATACTTTGATATTATCTCGTTTTTAGGATCCTTCTTTCTCCCCCCAGATACTCCTTTGTATCGCTCTACTCTGCTCGCTCTTCTCTCTCATATCGGCTGCTGATCTTTCATTTCTGCTATCTGTTTTCTTTCACTGCTACTGCTCTTCTCTCTTTATCTGTTCTCTTTCTTTTCTCTCACTGCTGCTGTTGCTTTTCACCTGGATGATAACGATGCCAGCAGTGAAGGTTGTAAGTTAAACGTAGCGGAACGGCAAAGCGTGAGTTTATCATAACGACGTAAACAGCACACAAAAGGGAAAAGAAACAGAACTTAACGTAACAGCCTTGATTGAACAGGAGAAGTGGTCTTCAATAATAAGATCTTTAATAATTAAAACGCAAAAGACAGCATAAAAATGTGGCTAAAAAGAATATTTTGAATAAAAATAGGTAAACGACGGATGTTGCGGTTTTTGTGTCATTCATAAGGAATGGCTCCCAGTGCTTCTTCGTTACAGAAAATCTACCATCAGACTACACACTTGCTTCTGAACATGCGTTAGTGGAGTGAGATGGACAGTCCCTTCAAAGGGTCACACGTGTGTATCGGGGAACTATCATTTGAGGTTATTTGTAATAAATACACGCTCTCTTTTTCGAAGTACAGAGAAATGCAGTGAGCCTCTCAGGGCTGCAACCTTCAACACCGAATCAAGTAAAGTTCCATGACACAAAGCTCCACGTCTAGCATTCTGTTCTCTTCTTTTCTACTGCTATTCTCTCTGCTGTCTCTTCTTTCTAATCTGTTCGCTTCCTTTTTCTCTCCGCTGCCGCTACTACTCTTCTTGCTCTTCTCTTGCACTTCTCTCTCTCTCTCTCTCTCTCTCTCTCTCTCTCTTGCGCTTTTCTTTACGTATAGAAAAGTGGCAAAGCTGCTCTTATCTTCATGTTTTCTCTTTTCAGCTGCTCTTCTCTGATTCCTCTCTCTCTCTCTCTCTCTCTCTCTCTCTCTCTCTCTCTCTCTCTCTCTCTCTCTCTCTCTCTGCTGTCTCTCTTGTACTGCTTTCTCTTCTACCGCTCTATCCCTGCTTTCTCTTTTCCGCTGCTCTTCTGATTCCTCTGTCTGTCTCTCTCTCTCTCTCTGCTACTGTTCTTCTATCCCTGCTCTCTTTTGCTGCTCTTCTGATTCCTCTGTCATTCTGCTATCTCTCTGCTGTCTTCCACTGATCTATCCCTGCTTTCTCTCTTCTGCTGCTCTTCTAATTCCCCCTCTCTCCCTCTCCTCCTCTGTTCTCTTCGCTTTTCTTTATATCAGCTCTTTTCTAAAGAGCTTCTCTCTGCTTTCTCTCTTCTACTGCGCTTCTCTACCTGCATTCTCTCTTTTCTCTGATTCTTCTGCTTCCTAATCGATCATAAAATGTTGTTAGATTTTGGGAATTTATATTTCTTCTAAGATGTCAAAGTCTTGTGGGGTTGGTTTTTTTTTTTTTTTTTTTTTTTTTTTTTGAGATTTCGACGACTGAGCAACTAGATGGGCTATAAGAAGTCACCCCTCCCTAATTTAATACCACTGGTTTCAGGAAAAAATGAGAGCCAGTGCCGTAAGACAAACACAATATCCATGTCTCGCCAGGACCCATCTCGAGCAGATGGTCCTGGCGAGACATGGATATTGTGTTTGTCTTGGAGGTTTTATGAGAAGACTAACTAACAGGCGCCTTGTAGATGTGCAGCTGTTTAAACTTCCGTCACGAGCAGAGACTACAACCATTCTCTTTTTTGTATCTCGTAGGTTTTTGCAAACATAATCACTACATCGTCCTAATTCACTTGGGCTTTCTATCAGGGGACTTCTTATAAATTCGTGTGAAGGCTTTTGTGCGTGTTTTGAAACTGTCAAAAACTTCTACTACAACAGGAACGTACATAATGTACTTTCACATAAATATTTCCCTGCAATAATGTGGCACTGTACAGATTACCTAGATCGAGTATCAAGCCGTATACTATTGCTAATGTCTTTTGACGTACTGTAAAATGCTAGAAACTGTGTATGATGCAGAATTTTGTAATATGTCTGACACATGTATTCTTAATTTTTGAAAGCTTTACGGCAAATTTGATTACGCTAAAATGAGAACAATTAAATCAAAATTTTATATATAGCATATCTGCATGAAAATATGTTTTGTTTCTTAGGCCTGGAAGGACGAAAGGCTTACCTGGAACGATTCGGAATACCAAACAAGATACGTTGGATTTTCTCCTCCAGAAGTGTGGACTCCAAAGCTCTGGATCCTCAATCAGTGAGGATATGTTATGTTAACTAACAGAATTTTAGCAATTTTGTTTTTAGTGTTTTCCTATTTCCAGACTTTATTTCACATTTAGGTGGAAAACCAGCAACTTTAAGAAAGCGTATCTACTGTAGCATCAGTGAATAGCATGCTGAAATGAAAATGCCAAAGCGAAAGATCATTTAATATAGCTCTTGCATGCTACTAGAAATGTTTTTTTTAATTTACCTCATGAATTTCCTGTCGTAGGGATGAGTTATCCATGCATATGGAAAATACGCAATCGTTTCCCACTTGAGATTTCTCTTGTTTGTAAATCGCAGTGCTCATAAATTCATATTAGGTAGTTTCTTTTTAATTCAAAAATTTATTCGGCTTTCGTAATGTGTCGTAATACCAGTTTTCTGCTTTCCCTTACTATGTACGCTTAAAATTATCTGACTGTATCGCTAATTTATTCTTAGCACAAGTCTACTTGAATTTCATAAAGCTCAGCACTATCATTATTACTTCAGAACGCAGGCATGCAGTTCTGTTTCATAATAGAGGCAGTCCCAGTATATCGAAGAAATTCATTATTTATTTTTACAATTAGAGAACTCTAATCGAATGGGTTTATTTCATGATTTAATTGTTATGTGGTATCAGTCTAAACTGGGTCACCATTCCAAATTTCAGACTTCTACTTCCAGGGATGAAAGAGCCAAAATGACAGGAAGAACAAATCAATATCTTACTCAGGGTTTCGAACCCACGGACTGAGAGGTACAAAAAAGCCATAGTCTCTCTATTCTGAAAGCAAGATGACACCGAATTTTCGCGTGTAATAATGAGCACGTCTTTTGAATACGTTCTGACGCAAATTAAATTTATCGAAGCTATTCTAAGTCAATGGAACCGGTATGGAAAGCAATAGTATAAGACCGAAGAAAGAAGTTTTTCAATCGGGTTTTTAATCCCGCAGATATTGCTGTAAACGGAATCGTGAACTTACGCCATCTGGTTGTAGACTTATGAGTTAAGAAAAATTTGAATTTATATGAGATACATTTTGCAGCGGAAATGCTCCCCAACAACTAAAAAGAATTTTTCAAATCTGACTCTTCGAAGCAGAGATATGGACAAATATAAGATATGCATCTACGCCCCCTGGCGGGAAAACCATGCATTATTTCGGGAAGAAAGTATTCTCAAAAGGTTTTTCGATGTGAGTAGTATCGGTCCACGAAAAAAAAAATTTAGTCCAGTTTCAGGAGCTCAGATTTTGCTGCAAGTACATCAGAAGCAGAAATTAACACTTATTCTCCCCTGTTGACTAAACCATTCTATATCAAATATTAGAAATTATATGAAAAACATGTTCCATCAGGAGCTGTATGCGATACAGAAAGAATTTTTCTAATCTGAGTTTCAGACGCAGAAATATCAGGGGAAACGTAATTTGCCTTTGCGCCCTCTGGCGGAGAGTATGATTTACTTGAAAATTTTGAATTTATATGGTAAAACATTTCGCATCGGAAACACTATCCGACAAAAAGAAATTTTCAAATCGGACTCCTAGAAGGAGATATATTGACAAAAATAAGATATACATCTACTCCCCCTGGCGTAGAAAACATGCATTACATTGAGAAGAAAATATTCCTAAAAGGTTTGTCGACGTGAGTAGTGCCGGTCCACAAACGAATTTTTTTTCAATCGAGATTTCAGACCCTCAGATTTTTCTGCAAATTCATCAGAAGCGGAAATTAAGGCTTACGCCCCCTGGTGGCCAAACCATTTTTTACCAAAAATTAGAAATTATATGGAAACGATTTCCCATCAGAAGCTGTACCGGTGCAGAAAGAATTTTTCAAATCGGAGTTTTAGAAGCAGAGATATCGGGGGGAAACGTAATTTACCTTTACGCCCCCTAGCGCAAAGTCTATGAATTACTTGCAAATTTTGAAATTATATGAAAAACATATCCCACTAGAAACAATCCAATAAAGAAAGAATTTTTCAAATAGGGCTGTTAGAAGCAGAGATTTCAACAAAAATAAGATATAAATCTACGCCCTCTGGCGGATAAACGATGCAATATTTTAAGAAGAAAATATTTCGAAAAGGTTTATCGATGTGAGTGGCATCGGTCCACGAACGAATTTTTTCAATCGAGATTTTAAGAAGCTCAGATTTTATGACAAATACATCAGAAGCATGAATTAACACTTACGCCCCCTGGTGGCCAAAGTATTCTTTACCAAAAAATTAGAAATTATATGCAAAAGACTTTCCATCGGAAGCTGTATCCGCTGAAGAAAAAAAATTTCAAATCGGAGTTTTAGAAGAAGAGATATCGGGGAAAACGTAATTTAGTTTTACGCCCTTAGCGGAGAATATGTGCGTAACTTGAAAAAGTAACTATACCTAAAATACTCTTGGACATAAATGGAATGGAAAGATAAAAAAATTCAGTTGGATGTTTAGAAGCAAATATATGGAATAAAATGTATCTGGAATTCGATATCTGCATTTACGCCCTCTAGCGGCGAAACTGTACATCGTAAATAAAAAACGAAATGATCATCATTCGCATATTTCAAGCTTCCCAATGCAAAAAGATTTTTTAAATCGGACTAATAGTTGCAGAGATATCGTGTCTACAGACGGACGGACAAACCGATAACATAAGCATGATCTCTTTTTTTTTTTTTTTACAAAAGACGTGCTAAAAAAAGTAACTGCTGTCGGCGCCGCTGTTTTAGAAATTTCGCGACAGGCGCGTTTTCCTCGCTCGCAGCGCAAAAAGTATTGAACACAAAAATATGAAAGTTACGTCGTTTGTAGAGAATTGTTTGCAAAACACGCTGAAATAAACCGTTTTTCGATTCTGGCGATGCTTTAAGAGCTATTGTATTTCAAACTTAAGGTAAGCAAAAAAAGGGCTCTCCGTTCGTGTTCCGGATACCTAACAGCAACAGAACCACGAAACTTTATAGGCATGTAGGGCCATGGCCGAATTTTTGCGTCTCGTCGCCCTATTTTAGCACATCTTTTGTAAATAAAAAAAAAATATCGCGCTTATGTTATCGGTTTGTCCGTCCGTCCGTCTGTAGACACCATATCTCTGCAACTATTAGTCCCATTTGAAAAGTTCTTTTTGCATTGGGAAGCTTGAAATGTGCGAATGATCATTTTTTTATTTTATTTTATTTTTTTACGATGTACAATTTTGCCGCTAGAGGGCGTAAATGCAGATGTCGAATTCAAAATAAGTTTTATTCCATATATTTGCTCCTAAACATCAGACTGATTTTTTTTATCTTTCCATTCCATTTATGTCCAAGAGTATTTTAGGTATAGTTACTTTTTCAAGTTACGCAAAGATTTTCCGCTAGGGGGCGTAAAATTAAATTGCATTTTCCCCGATATCTCTTCTTCTAAAACTCCGATTTGAATTTTTTTTTTCTTCAGCGGATACAGCTCCCGATGGAATGTCTTTTGCATATAATTTCTAATTTTTGGTAACGAATACTTTGGCCACCAGGGGGCGTAAGTATTAATTCCTGTTTCTGACATATTTGCCATAAAATCTGAGCTTCTAAATCTCAATTAAAAATTTTCGTTCGTGAACCGATACTACTCACGTCGACAAACCTTTTCGAAATATTTTCTTCTTTAGATATTGCATGATTTCTCCGCCAGTAGGGCGTAGATGTGTATCTTATTTTTGCCAATATCTCTACTTCTAAGAGTCCGATTTGAAAAATTCCTTCTTTGTTGGATAGTGTTCCCGATGCGGAATGTTTTTCATATAAATTCAAAATTTGCAAGTAAATCATAGACTTTCCGCTAGGGGCCGCAAAGTTAAATTTTGTTTTCCCCGATATTTCTAATTCTAAAACTCCGATTTGAAACATTCCTTTTGTATCGCATACAGTTCCTGATGGAAAACGTTTTTCACATAATTTCTAATATTTGATCAGGAATAGTTTGGCCACCATGTGCAATAAGTGTTAATTTCTGCTTCTGGTGTATTTGCAGCAAAATCTGAGCTCCTGAAAACTCGACTAAATTGTTTTTTTTTTCTTGGACCGATACCACTCACATCGAAAAACCTTTTGAAAATACCTTCTTCCTAAAATATTGTATGGTTTTCCCGCTAGGGGGCGTAGATGCATATCTTACATTTTTCCATATCTCTGCTTTTAAGAGACAGATTTGAAAAATTATTTCTTTGTTGGAGAGCATTTCCGCTGCGAAATGTTTCTCATATAAATTCATGTTTTTCTTAACTCATAAGTTTATAACCAGAGGGCGTAAGTTCACGATTCCGTTTGCAGCCATATCTGCCGGGTTAAAAACCCGATTGAAAAACTTCTTTCTTCTGTCAGATCCAATTGTTTTCCTAACCGGTTCCATTACTTTGAATAGCTTTGATAAATTTAATTTGCGTCAGAACGGATTTAAAAGACGTGCTCATTACACCTGAAAATTCGGTGTCATCTTTCTTGCTTGAATTTCGATTTAGTTTAAGAGATTTTTTTTTTAATTTAAAAATTCTCTATTTCGCGGTGAGGTCCATTTTTGAAAACGGGTACATGGCAAACTATAAACCATAAGGCATTGCAATTTTTACAACATAAACTCAACTATTATCCTTCTTTTAAAAAAATTAAGAAAAAATCATTTTCTGATTTTTAAGCATTTTTAAAGACGCAACGGAAAGGAACGAAACGGCTTTCTTTGTCTTCAGCTGTAATCACATAGTAAAGTTCTGGTCCCGTGACCTGCTGCCATTGTGAAGCTGCTACTTTTAGCGCTCTCTTCTCACTGGGTGAAAGGACCGGCTACAATCAAACTGGTAATGACGCAATGCTTAATGACGTTGCGACGCTTTTAAAGTTAGGTGTTTTCCGCCGGCATACGTGAGTACCTATTTAAATATAGGTTTTCTCCTCGCGCTTTTCAAGTGTTTATAAAAAATTTTACGCGGCTTCAGAAGGTCTGGAAATTTTCGCTTGAGACCTTTGCACACGTATACCAGGTCTACATTAAAATCGGCAAAACAGGGTGCCTCCGGAAAAACGTGTGGAAGTAAACAGACGGCTAATGTTCGAGGAGAGCGCTTCCTTTTCCGTGTCGGGGCAGACAGTGGATAGCATTGCGTTGGCATTCGAAAACTGGCGCATACGAAGGTTTGTGCTAAGGTGTGGGCTATAGCACTACGCCCACACAGAATACCCTTGTTAACAGCACATTACCATACCATGAGGTTGCAGTGGGAGCAAGAACACTGAAATTGGACCGTGGAAGACTGGAAGCTGAGACCTGGGTCGAACTAATCAAAGTTTCAACTAAAACACGTAGACTGATGCGTTCCGTTATTGCGTTAACCACGTATGGTCATGAACACCACCTGTCAAGTCGGAATGTTACAGGCCGATGGGGACAGTATGTGTAATTTACAAGGGGTCACCTTGGGACCCCTTATATCTGTTGAGACCATCACCACAGAAGGCTATTTCGATGTATTCGCCGACTGCCTGTACCCGTTCATGGCTAACCATTTTCCTCGGCAAGATCCCAAGTGGCACAGCCTTGCAATTTAACGTTTCCTCGGTAAGATCCTAAGTGGCACAGCTTTGCAATTTAACGTTTCCTCGGCAAGATCCCAAGTGGCACAGCCTTGCAATTTAATGTTTTCTCGGCAAGATCCCAAATGGCACAGCCTTGAAATTTAACGTTTCCTCGGCAAGATCCCAAGTGGCACAGCCTTGAAATTTAACGTTTCCTCGGCAAGATCCCAAGTGGCACAGCCTTGAAATTTAACGTTTCCTCGGCAAGATCCCAAGTGGCACAGCCTTGAAATTTAATGTTTCCTCGACAAGATCTAAATGACACTGCGTCTCATTGCTCCCGTTTGTGAAGGACTGGTTGCAGGAACATTGCCAGTGAATTTGCAAACCTCAATGGTTCTCTCACTCTGCTGATCTGAACCCAATTGAGCTTCTCTGAGAAGCATTGGAGCGATGCATTCGAGCCTGAAACCCACCACCGGCAGCTGAGCTTTACGGATGAGCGTGCTGGAACGATAGGATGCAATTCTATTACAAAGTTTTCAACACCCGGTGGAGTCCATTGAACGACGTGCTGCTACTGTTCTAAGGGGGAAAGTGGACCCACAGTTATTAGATAGGTACCTAGAATAAATTGTTGTTTCAGTGTAGTGTACATAGATTCATAAGCATGTGATTAACCAAATTATCCAATCATTTTGCTAGTGCTTAACTTTTGCACCGCGACTCTGAGGAGAAAATTTCTCTTTAAATGACCATTTTTTTACGTTAGGCAATAAAAAATTAGGACTAAATATAATAGGGAGAAAACTGATCTTTAACCATGATTATAACTCAAAACTGTGCACGTCTTAAAGCATCACCATGCTCAAGATGTGGGAATTCATTCTTCGAGTATTTCTTAGATTTCATTTACCTGTCTTTCTCTTTGATCCTTGCTCTTCCTCTCCCGTTTCTTCTTCTTTCTCTTTTACTCACTGTTTCTTTCACTTTGTTTCATCCATGCTCTTTTGCTTTCTCTCTGCTCTCTTCTATCCCTTTCTTCTTGCTCATTTTCTTTTCATCACAGATTCCCTCATTCTTTGTTTCTTTCATTCTCTCTCTCTCTGTCTTCCCACTGTTTTCTTTCTTTCTCTAAAACCTGCATGTCTGTATTCTGTGATATTTAAAACATCGTGAGTTTTTAATAAATGGCAAAAACATTTAAACTTAAGGGCGTGTTCATCGTAAAGAACTGCTTATTTGTCGTATGTATACTGACTCTTTGATGTTCATAACACTCATGTCAATATTAAAGCTTTTGAAAACCAAAAATATTTTAAATGTTTTGTGAAATAGTTTGTGCATTACAATTCTTACAACTATTCTATCCCAACAGCGTGAAACCAGAGGAAAGACTAGGAGATACACGCATTCTGGCGTTCCGTGGCACTATATGGACAGGTTGGAGATACGCAATCCACACATCATGCGTTCCGAATTTGAAGTATTTTCCATTCGATACGCAAAAGTGCGATATTGAATTTGGTGCCCTCACGCAATCGGTAAATATTTTACATCGTTTAGTACATAATTTTTATTTTTCGTCAAACTTTTTTTTTTGTTTTTTTTTTTATTGGAGGTTTAACGACCACCGTGAGCAACTCAATGGGCTATAAGCAATCGCCCGTCCCTGATTTAGGGCCACTGGTTCCAGGGAAGGGAGAGAGCCAGTGCCGTAAGACAAACACAACATCCATGCCTCACCGGGATTCGAACCCGAACCTCTTTCGGACGAATGTTCAGAGGCCATCGCTTAGACCACTGCGCCACCGGGCGGCTGTCAAACGGTGTTCTCTTCGCTACAACTGTGTTCAAAATTATGAAACACTGTACACGCGAAACCCCGATTTCATAGCATAAGGAAGAAAAAAAAAATGCCTAAATATTGATTTTTGGTAATCCCATATTTTATCCTTTTCCTCAAGTTATACTAGGGCTTTAAAAATCTCGCCTAGAGGTTTTCATGGGTTTAATCAAGGCCTTCTGCAGAGTACCAGGCCATGACATTAGAAAGATGAGTTCCTATTTTTAGTAACGTCACAAGGAAACAAAGGCTTCCGCTTGGTTTTCAACGCTGTCGTGTGTGACGTCCAACACTACACTGATGTATCAGCTCCTGTAACATGAGAGTGACATCACAAATGGAGGGAACTCATTGCTCTAATATCATAGCTTTGCACTTCCTAGACGGCCTTGGTTTAAACCAGACTTTTTTCATCTGTTAAGTAAGACATTCAGGGCTCGGGCCAGGTCGGAATAGGAAGATTTAACATTTTGCTAATGGATTGAAGAAAAACGTTTTAACTCATGAACTTAAGAGAGATTGCCTTGTTAAGTAATCAGATAGAAAAGATCACTGAGTGAAACGAAAGTACATCCGTTATCCGATATGTTGATTACTTACAGAACTCGAAAACCTGGGGGGCTGAAAGATGAGAGTGTGAAGTGGGCGGCTTAATTTCTTTAATTGTTGAAATCACATTCAGTTTCACTTCGTTGACTTTAGCAACTAAAACACGAGGGCTTTTTTTTTTTTTTTTTTTGAAATGTTTACATAAACAGACTTTAGCTTCACGAAAACAGATTACTAAGTTGATATGATGAAGACACTATCGTGCTGATTGATACACAAATAAAGAAGATAGCTGTCTAAGCACGAACACTTTAGCTCAAACCAATTACAACACTCAAATGAAGCTAAGACGTATCACCGGTATCAAAAGTATACACAGTTAAAACCATGACGACACAAATAACTCATTCCATTGAGGTTTAGAAAGGTTTAATGTTAAAAACTTGCGAGATCTTTCGAACCTACGACTTATAGGTTCATCATCAGGCACCAAAACTCGCAAGGTGCACATGAAACGTAATGGTTATATACACGTGTGGTTATGGGCAAAGACCGCGCATGCGTACAAGTCGGAACAGTATGAGGTCATAAAATACATACATTTAAAATAACCTGTAGGGTAAAAAAAAACACATAATGGTTGTCATAAATATAAGAAATATAAAATGAAGGTCAAAAGTTCCCTCGCCTGAGTTTTATATATGTACAATAAAATCAATGGTTGTCTAATCTTGTTTCTTGGTTTTTCAGTAGGTATCGCCAAGGTGCAGGTATATTGGATGGAGCTTCATCATTACAACATTGTTCATTCAAATGATAAATGTACAAGCTCTCGAGAAACAACAGGCCATTTTTAGTTTTGGTCGTCGATAACAGTTTTACATTGTCCCAGTCAGGATAGTGCTCTCCTTTTAGTACCTCTCGCGCTAAAGAAGTTGTTAAGGCATGTGTACGAACACTGTATTTGTGATCTGTAATTCGTGTCTTTAATGATCTACAAGTGGATCCCACGTAAGAAGTAGACTGTGAGGTAGTTGAGAAAGAGTTCAGTGGTACCGAATAAACGCCGTATTTATCTAAGATTGATGTCGGGTCTCGGTCTGATTTGGTCAAATTGAACAAACTTTCCGAAGAAACACCAAAGGAACAACCGTATTTTTTGCATGAATTTTGTAAGATCGGTACAATGGTTGGATGGAAGGGGATGGATGCCCGTATTTTATGGTTACTTCATCACGTATTGGTTGTAACGTTGTGGAGATCCGTCGTTGATACCTGCGTAACAATTTTGTAAATAGATATCCGTCTACAACTAGAAAAAACTCCTTGACAAAATCTAATCTAATGACCTCAACGAATGCTTTTGTGAATTTGAGCGCAAGGCAATTAACAGAGGACGAATGTAGGGCACTAAACCGAGGATTTAAGTTCTCGTTTCCGGTGCTCAAACCAAAGACCTTCAATTACATTACCCAACTTGAACAGGTCATAAAGTCATTGCCGATTCATGCTCAGGACCCACTTAGATATAAAATCTCTCGTACTATTGAAAAGGAATCCACTCAACCACCAACTGAAATTCAACATATATTAAAATATGAGCGTACTACTTTGTTATCTCTTTCCGGAGACACATTATTAGCAATTGTTTCTGCAGATAAATCGGACCAAATAGTTATACTTGATAACTCTACCTATATTAACAAGATGACCGCAGTTATAAATCGGATCCCACATGCAGTATTATCTCGTAACCCTATCCCAGCTACTATTACTGCTCTTGCAAAACTTAAAAATAGTAATACACTACCCCCAGCCATTTCAAATAATATGCAACCTCCTTTTGGTCCTCGTACACCAGATTTGTTTGGCAAAATTAAACTTCATAAACCGGAACACCCCATCCGTCCTTTAGTATCAGGCTATACTAACCCCACCCGAAATCTGGAAAAATCACTTGCCTCAGTCCTTTCCCCTTAACCACATCTTCACCTTTCTCAATTAAGAGTTCTAAGTCCGCCCTGGAACGGATCCATTCTGCTACATCGGGTATTCCATTTAAAATGGCCAGTCTCGATGTAGTTTCCCAATGTCCCTGTGGATGTTGCCATTGACCTGATTACCCCACTACTTCCATCCTTAAACCTCTCTTTTACTGAATCCACTGCTATAGTTTCAGCCCTGAACCTTATCAAGAACCGGACTTATTTTAAATTTAATAACATCACCTACCGCCAGGATTTCGGTACCCCAATGGGGTCACCTCTTTCCCCCGTCCTGGCAGAAATAGTACTGCAACACGTCGAACATACAGTTTTTCGTAATGGTATATTCCAACCATTACTCTATATACGATATGTCGACAATGTTTTAGTTTTTTGGCAATACTCAATTAGTGAATTAGACACTTTTGCTGCCTCTTTATCAGCCGTCTTTCCCACTATTTCCTTCACCCAAGAGTTAGAAACCTCCAACTCCCTTCCGTTCTTAAATATTTTATTACGACGCACCCCATCTAATAACATTCAAACCTCCGTCTACCTAAAACCCACTTGTTCACCTACCCTCATTCCATATAATTCGTACTCATCACTTCCCTATAAACATAGTTCTATTTCATCTTTAATCTGTAGGGCTTACAGTCATTCATCCGTCAAAAGATCTTTAAAACTAGAATTACACAGGATTTTCAATCTAACAAAGGTTTCCGGTTATCCCGGATATCTATTTACAAAATTGTTACGCAGGTATCAACGACGGATCTCCACAACGTTACAACCAATACGTGATGAAGTAACCATAAAATACGTGGCATCCATCCCCTTCCATCCAACCATTTTACCGATCTTACAAAATTCATGCAAAAAATACGATTGTTCCTTTGGTGTTTCTTCGGAAAGTTTGTTCAATTTGACCAAATCAGACCGAGACCCGACATCAATCTTAGATAAATACGGCGTTTATTCGGTACCACTGAACTCTTTCTCAACTACCTCACAGTCTACTTCTTACGTGGAATCCACTTGTAGATCATTAAAGACACGAATTACAGAACACAAATACAGTGTTCGTACACATGCCTTAACAACTTCTTTAGCGCGAGATTTACTAAAAGGAGAGCACTATCCTGACTGGGACAATGTAAAACTGTTATCGACGACCAAAACTAAAAATGGCCTGTTGTTTCTCGAGAGCTTGTACATTTATCATTTGAATGAACAATGTTGTAATGATGAAGCTCCATCCAATATACCTGCACCTTGGCGATACCTACTGAAAAACCAAGAAACAAGATTAGACAACCATTGATTTTATTGTACATATATAAAACTCAGGCGAGTGAACTTTGACCTTCATTTTATATTTCTTATATTTATGACAACCATTATGTGTTTTTTTTTACCCTACAGGTTATTTTAAATGTATGTATTTTATGACCTCATACTGTTCCGACTTGTACGCATGCGCGGTCTTTGCCCATAACCACACGTGTATATAACCATTACGTTTCATGTGCACCTTGCGAGTTTTGGTGCCTGATGATGAACCTATAAGTCGTAGGTTCGAAAGATCTCGCAAGTTTTTAACATTAAACCTTTCTAAACCTCAATGGAATGAGTTATTTGTGTCGTCATGGTTTTAACTGTGTATTATTTTGATACCGGTTATACGTCTTAGCTTCATTTGAGTGTTGTAATTGGTTTGAGCAAAAGTGTTCGCGCTTAGACAGCTATCTTCTTTATTTATGATTACTAAGTTTCTGACGAAATTCGTTGCTAAAACGGAGATCAGAAAGTTCGATGTATTTGTACCCATATTTGGGAAGATCTGGACTACCTTGTTTCTATTTACATAAGGAAGAGGAAATGTTTTTTTATTTGTAACAAAACAACTAAGGAGACCAGTCTGAACCTCATCTGTGGGAGGAATTCTTACGAAAAATGGAACATCTCTCTGCGTTACATTTCGTTTATTACTGACGTAGTTGAGCTTAGTAGAGCTGTTGTTTCTGCAAAAGGAAGCCTCGCGTTATCTGCATTAAGTTGCGGAGAATGCGTGATGAAAGTCTGAGCCGAGCTGAACACAGGTCGGGCCCGTGCAGAATTCAAATTTCTCCTCAAATGATGTAACCTACGTCAGACGACAAGTCTCTGAATCCATCCTGTAATCTAAAGACGTTCAGGTTAAGAAGTCCAAATTAAGCTGCTCAGTGAAAGTTAGGTATATTACAGGAAATATAGGAGACCTACACCACTTAAAGCATCTGCCTTTAATTATTGACAAAATAAGATGCACAACACAAAATAGACACGAGATTATAAAAAAAAAAAAATTATAGCGTACAAAGACTGAAGTGCCTATTTAGGTTGCTTTTGCGAAAAGAACTCTTTATACAATGTGCATTACAAACTTCATTCATTGATATGAACACCCGATTCGATGTTTATCGATGTGCCCAAGTTTCTTTCAAGAGTGTATAACGCAATTACTCCTCAATTATTCCAGTGCGAGTAATTGTTCAGAAAAATTCTGAGTACATTAATATGCTGTATTTCTTCTTGGATGGAGAGTTTTTGGAAAAACCAATACAATTTTTAAGATCAATATGCCATTATGTCTTAAAAGAAAAGTGTTTAATCAATGCAACCTTCCGGTGCTTACGTAGAGAACAAACACGTAGACCTTAACTAAAAGATATTCAAAGACTACAGACAACTGCAAGAGCATGGAGAGCTGCACGCTTGGTGTAACTAGGAGAGATAAGAAGAGGAACATGTGGATAACGAAAATGCCAAGAGTGGAAGACATCGTAATCAGAGTAAAATCCCTGAAATGGCAATGGGTTGGACGTATTGCCAGAAGGACGGACCACCGATGGCAACCGAAATTTTAGACTAGATTCCATGGGATAGGAAAAGACCTAGAGAAGATTACCTCATGGGAGATTGGTGGATTGAAATCGAAAGCTTACATGGAGGAAACTAGCACTAGACAGACGGTTGTGGAAGAAAAAAGTGTGTGCGCGTGTGTGTATACGAGCTATACACACTCACTGTCATAAAAATCGGCGCACCAAGAAAAAACCGTGCGATTAACACGAAACTCGGCGAATAGCTACGGGGAGGGCAGACATGCAAATGATTAAAATTTCGTGTGATTCCGCCTGCCCGCACGTCCAAAACCGGCGCTGCCATCGCAATCCTTGGGGCTTATAAGGAGACTCCACCACTTTCGTGCCGAAGTGCACAGTCAGAGTCAGGTGAGATTCCTGAGCGATAGACATGCCGAAGAGCCGCCGTAGATGAGCGTACAGGCAACTGACGGAGTTTGAACAAGGCCGTATCGTCGGGATGAGAGAGGCAGGGTGGCCGGCGCACCGAATCGTCCGCAATTTGGGCCGGTCGGACAGTACGATGCGATCGCGTTGGAAGCAATGGACACGGGAAGGCACCCGGACACGGCGGACTGGCTCTGGACGACCCAGACACCACCAGCAGAAAGGACCGTGGGATCGTGAGAGCGGCACGCACAGATGCAACGGTGTCCTTGTCCAATATCCGAGACATGTGACAACTGTACAACGGACTCCTGTGTCTGACATAACCATTTTCAGACGCCTGGCAGAAGTGAATCTGCACTCTCAACAGCTCTTAAGTTTTCTGCCATTAACACCTGACCATCGTTGGCGTCGATTGCAGTGGTGTCAGCAACGTGGAATGCTATGGACTGGCGACGTAGTGTTCAGCGACGAATCTCGCTTCTGTATGGGAACGGACGATTACCGTGTCATAGTGGGGAACCCTACAATCCCAACCTCACTGTACAGCGGCACACGTCCCGAACTGCAGGCGTGAAGGTCTGGAGAGCCATCGCGTATGACATCCAGACTTCCCTCGCAGTGATCCGAGGGACGTTGACATCCCAGCACTACGTACAAAATATCCTGCGGCCCATGTGCTACCTTTCGTGGCGGGACGGCCCGGTGCCCTTTTCGAACAAGATAACGCCCATGCACACACAGCTCGGGTTTTCCAGGACTGCCTACGTCATGCTTCGACGCTTCCGTGGCCTGCCAGATCGCTTTATCTCTCGCCGATCGACGACGTGTGGGATCAGACGGGACGCCAGCTTTCTCCATGTCCCAGGATTCGTGATTTAGAGCGTCAGTTGCAAGAGGTGTGGGCCAATCTGTCCCAGGATAACATACGGCGTCTCTTTGACCCTATGCCGACCGTATCACGAGGCAGTCCGACGCGGTACTAACGCTGAACAGAATGTGTACCGTATGTCCGCGGGAAATCGTCCTGCTGCTGGGATATTGTAATCACTTCTGACCTTGGTTTGTACCATCTCTCTACTAAAATCTCATTTCAATCAGACGCCTGCTTTTTGGTGCACGGATTTGTATGACAAGGAGTGTATACGTATGTACACACACAATTTTTACACACCATTAAAAACGTGTATGTTGTGTCATGCACACCGTTTATGCGCGAAGCACGGAAGTTAAGGATACCAATGAATTTTACATTTCGTGGAGCGACGAACAGAAAACGTTGCAAAACTAGTGAGGCACGAATTATCTGCATTATATGAATTTTAAATGCAACCATATAATACAGGCAAAAAACTGGAAAAGTGATCGCATGGGAAAATATATTTCCGGACTGAAACAAAGAAACGCTTGAAAAGAAAATGTCTTCTCGTCTATACAGCAGTTCTAACCGCAGACACGACGCTGAACTGGATTCTATCATACAATAAACATTCTTAGCTAATTACTTGTTCCGGGTGCTATAGTGTCACCGTACATGCTTTCCTCTTCCGTACGTGCCATTTCCGCACAAAGGAATGTCCGATTTCCGTACATAACCAGATCAGATAGTGCCATTTTCGTAAGAGGTACCGCTTGATATCAGATGTGGCGAATACTAAGGGGAAAAATAAATGCTAATCCCCTTTCCGAATTCCTCCGACGTCGAAGAGATCGCTGTCCATTGTTTTCGTCGACCAATAAGCGGCCATGACATGGTAAGTGTGAACAGCAATAAGAACTGAAGAATAAATACGTTGTCCAATAATGCAATCTCTTCAGCATTTATCGCAGATGTTTTATTTCATACGTGATTTTTTGCGTTTTATATTTTAAATGGAAACCAATACAGACGACGAAAAACAAACCTGCTGCTATATACCAGTAGCATAGGAAAAGTTAGCAAGACGTAATTAGTTGGTTATGCATAAAAGAAAAGTAATAATTTCAGAGAACCACTGAGAAATAAAAACCGTATCGTCGCAAGTTTATCTCCTCACGCTTATAAGCCAACCATTACGATGAAAGAAGTGAACGAAAGCATCTTGCGGATCATTACAGATGCGTACTGAAATGGCTAATGATATGGAAATGAACGAAAATGGGACAAAAATTTCTTTGTATGGAAATGGCACGTACGGAAGTGTGACGACACACATTTTAACATGCTTTACAGGCCGATTTCGAACCACGAGAAAGGAAAGAATCTGACCTGTGAAGCTACGTGCAAGTCTCTTTAACCCTTTAACCACCATGACCCTAAAAATCTGGTATCACTCTAAATACCATAACGCCCAAAGCTGTATGTTGTTTCACTTCTTTGTTTAGTAACAACAAGAGTGACATACGGTGACCCTTGCTGTTCCTTCAGAAGTCGTGCAAATTTAAAGAACAGGTAAGGGTAGGAAATCTGACTCATTCTAGACAGGCGTTTTGGGCGGCTATAGTCGTTTGTATGTACGGCCGTTTTGGTTGTTAAAGGGTTCAAATGTGTCCTTATTTAAGACTCCAAGTCGGATGATTGCGTTCTTAACGTGATTACCGGAACTTTTCTTCGCGAAAATGCTGCGTATGGGATTTTGTTTCAGGCACCACGCGAAGCCTTAACGAAATGTTTATTAGGAATAAATCCCAATGTACAAAGCTGTTTGTGAAAACTGCTACACCAACAAAGAATCGCGCTATTGAAACGAAATTTATATCACAGATTCCTCATGTTATAGGAGATAATTGGTAACATTTGTAGAGCTGAGACCAGAGTTCGTTTGTTGTAACGGGCCAGTCGCTTAGCTACCATGTCCCAGACATGTTCAATCGGGTACATATCAGACGAACGTGCAGGCCACAGAAGAAGCGGTATATGCCGTGCATGGAAGAGGTCTTGGACATTCCGGGCCATATGTGGCAGAACATTGCCGTTCTGCAACATGGCGCCAGGAAGACTCTGAAGGAAGGGTATCACCTCTGCCTTTAAAGCATCCCTGATATATCGCTGGCTGTTGAGGGTTCCCTCAATTCGTATCAGGCAAGACCGCGAACTGAAACCCAATTGGGCCCCAAACTATGACGCTTGGCGTTTGGCCGGTATGACGCTGAAAGATGCCGTTCACCACGATATCTTCGAACACGTATGTGACCATCATGGTGCATCAAGCTGAATTGTGACTAGTCAGAAAACACGACCTGTTGCCAATCAGCCAGCCAATGTCTGTGTTCGAGACTACCATTGCAGTCTGAGGCGTCTGTGGTTGATAGTCAAAGGAATGCGTAGCAATGGACTGCCAGTCCTCAGTTAAACAGACGACGTCGAACTGTCCTGGATAACAAAGCCTGACCTGTGGCAGTGCTTCACTGCTGCGTTAACACCGTGGATGTCCCTGTGCAATCAGTCACTGTCATGTGGTAGAGGAGTCGTTGTACCGTGCATTCGTGCTATTTTGCGGACCACTTCCGGAATCTCTATGCGTCCGAACCTCATCTGTCTACTGACGCCACGTTAGCATCACTCGTATTGGCGTTCCATCTTGTACGAGTGGCAATTTCACGGTAGGAAAAATCCACCTTTTCTCATCCCAATAATGATTCCTCGCTCAATGTCCGTCAGGTGTTCATGACGCGACGTTCTTCGGCGACAAAGCATAGTAAAACACAAGAAACACCCTTCCGACTGAATGTCTGTTCTTCACTGATCGCAACATCTCGTTTGAGCCAGCCCTTTTTACTCAAGACCGAACGTTTCAGAGTGAGCTGCTCTGAAACCGCATACGCGTTTTCACTGATATTTTAATCATTTGCATGTCCCAACTTTTTGTACATATCCTGCAACTTTCATACTAATACTAGCAGTCCATCCAGTGTTGCAATTTTTACAAACACTAGTGTAAAAATTGCAACAGTATTGTTGCAATGTGTATTTGTTAGTCCCATTTTACGTTTATACGAATGAGCCTATAGAAAGTTCATTAATGTTTCTTCGTTTCTGTTTAAGGCTGAAATAATGGAGCTGAACACTACCACACTGAGTATGCAGAGCACATATTTGTACACAAGTGTGCTGATGGAAAATACAAGATGGAAATTTTTATCGTATTCACTGGAACGATTAAATAAAACTATGACGGATGGTAAGTATTTCGAGATGTCATTCGATGTAAGATATTTCTTAGATGAAATTTCCTTACTAGACAGAATATTCATTTCATATTTTTCGTTTTTAGAGGCACAGCATCATAAAGAAACGGTATAACTCATGAGGTGCGTGGCAGACATTTCTGTTTACCTGTTTCTGCAAAAGAAACTGAATGCACTTTGTAGCTCATTCCGTCTTAGACTTTCTCACTAGGTTCCTAACAACATTCAGGAGAATTCTCTTCAGTTGTGTCCAATTCGTAGTGGTGCACACCCCCACAGATAAAAGGCTGCGTGGATATTGCCCCCACAGCCGCGAGCCTGTTATAACCTTAGCTGTTCTAACCTACTCAGCTATTCTAACCCATTGGGATATGGAGTAGGTACCGGTTCATCCTTTCCCGTTTCATCCTCTGCTCGAAATCGTGCCGTTTCATCCTCGGGTTTTAAAAAGCAGTGTCGATTCGTCCCCTGCACACAGGAGCAGGTACCGATTCACCCTTTCCAGTTTTGTTTAATAAATAGATTGCGAAGTCAAAGAATGCATCACCATTACAATCAATCTCCATGGCGTAAAGTTCAAAGTTTAGGCCTAACATCAGAATACATAAACAATGAAGACTTCAAACGTCATATGCGAATGTTTGCAGCTCTTGCATTCATTCTATCCACTTGTGTAGATGATGGATTTTTAGTCATAATGGATGATGCTCCCACAAATGATGCTATTCAAGAGTTTAAAAATTGTATGGTAGATTAATTGATGGACAACCCTGTTATTGGTTGATATGGAACTGTTATTAAGAGCGTCACAGAAAGACAAATTCCGTAGAATTGTGGCACGACAGATAGAGATTAAATAAATCTGTAAGAAATCACATCCAAATATATTAGAACTTTTGATTAAGTTAAAAGATCTATGACATTCAAAGAAAACATGAACTTAATATGCCTGCAAAAAAAAAAAAAATATATATATATATATATATATATACTGAAGAGCAAAGCCGAAAACAAAAGAAAAACTTTTGAATCTAAAATGAAAGTTGCAAAATAACCTGAAGATCAAAACGCGCAACGCAGCAGTTATGAAAATTCAGAATTCACATTCTATTAAGAAGAGACCGCAGCAAAAATAATTTTTTGACTCATACCAAGTACAACATAGAAAAAGTTATGTATTTACTGGTGTGAGTAAAAAGAGTAAAAAAATAAAACAACTGAATGTAGAAAGGGTCGAGAATACTGAGCCTTGGCTTTATCAAGGACCAGCAAAAACTCTGCATTTTCTCACTTCCACAAAGACCTAGTTGGAAATGGGTTTCTGCAAAGTCATAGATGCAAGAAATAAGCCCACCAAAATTTTTTTAAAAATATATATATATGTCATGATCTCCGCAGAGTTGTATGACTTAGCTTTAGTTAACAATTTAGCTTGCATCCATAACTTTCCTGGCCCGACCCATGCTCTTCATCTGTTACTATTAAACAGAAAGAAGAAGAATATAGAAAATTCGAGTTGTGAGAGTGACATGATAATTAGAAATAATGTTCAGCAATAACAAATTGCCAAGTTCGCCTGAGAGAGAATTTAAACCTGAATAGTAATACAAAAGTATTCAAAATTTTTTAACATTGCAATTAAAAAAGGAAATATTATTTTTTTTAAACCCAGATTCCTGAAAGAAAACTGGATTATGATACCCCCACTCCACAACTTCTGACAACACAAAAACGAGAACAAAACAAAGACAATAATTAACTAAAGAAATGCTTTGTGAAGGTTATATGACATAAACAATTAGTTGCAATATGTACAAAGTATTTCAGAAGTGCTTTAAGTGCATAATAAAGTAGTTATTAAGAACCTAACTACTTTGAAAACATAGCGCAATTCAAGAACTATGAATAATGAATGGCCAGCTGCTCTGCCTAAGTGCCTAAAAAACGCGCAAAGTTTCCAAGAAAAGAAAGAGTTAAAATCCGCAAAAAAGTTAATAGACTTGCCAGTGCCCAAAATGCTTAAAGCAAAATAAAGGGAAAAAGTACAAGAAGTACAAACATTGAACTTGTAAAACCTAAAACCCAAAGACAAAGAAGAGAGCTTACCTCTTATGCAACTGAACTTCCTCCACACTTGAGGAAAAACATGGCCGACCTTTTCACCCAAACCCCTCTGCTACTCCCTAGTCGCTGGGGGCTGCGTGGGTGGGGCTGCAGGCCTCCACGCACTCAAAAGGTCCGATTCGCGGAGATTTTAGCCAGACAAAAAAATATATATAATTCAGAATGTGGACCTGTATGATCAGAAAGAGCAGAATTAACTCTCCATAATACATGAGAAATATTATGAAATACACAAGTAGTGTATTTAATAATCTTTGCATGTATTATGTATTTAATCACCTTAGTGAGCTTCTTTAGACTATTCAGAATCCTATTAATTTTAATGTTAGTTTTACTATTTTTAGTATAGTTATTCTAGTGAGTGAATAACTAGTTTTCTTTTATATTTGTTTTTATTTTCTTTTATAAACAGATTTTTAAGCTTTTTTTGTGATTTTGTCTATATTATTTAATTTTTTATTTTTAATAGGACAAATTCTTGAAATTCTAAGCACCTGTGAAATTAGTACATTCTCAATTACTTTGGTTGATATGTTATTATTCCAGTGTAGATATTTAATTACTTTGAATGGAAAATTAACCCTTTTTTCAAAGAGGCTAATAGATGGGTTACCTCTGTTAAGCTTAATGCTCAAGTCTAGGAACTCAAGTTCCTGATTACTGTGGTTGGTTTTACATAAGTTAAGAGAGCTAGGATAGATATTATCAAAATCACTCTCTATAACTTCTGAATTATTGATACACAGCAGATCGTCAATATATCTAAATGTGTAAAGGTAGTTATCGGAGCAGGTGGAGTGATTTTTAATGAATTTATATTCTTTAAAGAACAGGAATAGATTTGCAATACTCGTGGAGGTTGACGTTCCCATGGGGATACCGTTCACTTGCTTATAGAGAGTATTATTATATAAGATATGGTTATTTTTTATGCAGCAATTGAGATAAGAGTTCCAGGCTCCTACATTAACAAATTGGTTAAGTTTAAATTCTGCATACAGCTCCTTAAAGGTAGTGATTATATCTGATAGAGGCAGATTAGTATATAGGTTCTCAAAATCATAACTATTAATATCTAAGGGACTTACTTCGAGTATAGTGGAAATTACTTCTGCATTATTATTAATTATCCAAAAATCTCTGTACTTCAAATTAGTACAGTTGCTAATGTGTTTCAAAACCTTCTTCAAGATTTCTTCAAAAGCAAGATCAATTTTCTTTTTATGACTCCTTACTCCACTAGCTATGAACCTAAACTTCACTGGATCTTTATGAAACTTAACCGTTGCAAAAAGAAAGGGAAATTCTTGTTGGTAGATTGTGTGTGTGTGTGTGTGTGTGTGTGTGTGTGTGTGTGTGTGTGTGTAAACTTGGATAAAATAATTAAGAAAAGGTTCATGATTTCGAAACCGGAAAGAAGACAATAATTGAATGCTTACGTGCTTTCGCATACACAGTGAAAGTACAAAGATATGTTAGTAAGCTCTTAAAATTGACCAATCACAGCTATTTTCACTGCATTTTTCTGACAAAGAATTTTCCTGCATTTGTGGCAAGAAAAATTAAAAGAAGACGGAGTAGTCTCAGAAACCACGATAATAATTTTTGGGGAACAAAGTCAGACACCTCCTCGTGGTGTTCCCTGGAAACGCAATATGCTGCTAAAACTCTGAGCAAGACTAAATAACGAGTAAATAACACGAACTCAAAAAACTCATTTTATTAAGCCACTGAGAAAGTGTATGGGGGGGGGGGACGGACCAATCGCCACTCCTGTTAAAACCCGAAGATGAAACGCCACGATTTTGAGCAGAGGATGAAACGATAAAGGATGAATCGGGTCGTCACCGGAATATGACCCCTACCTCTAGCTGTTCTAATCCGTTAGGGTATAACTTCCTACCCAACAATTCTTGTTGCTGTCTTCTTTGGGATTATGAGGCGAGCAGCGAAGACATTCTTCTCATTTCGACGCAAACTGGATATCGAAGGAGCACATTTGTCCTTCTCTGTTCTAAATATTCCATTCGTAGTTCCCTGGAGGTGTTGGACAAAATTAAGACATTTGATTCCGGGGGTACTCCATTTTTCTTTGCTTTTTCGGACGTCGTCCAGCTGTTTCTTAGTGTTCCCTTCCGGCTGTTCATGCCATTGTTGAATAGAAATTGTCAACCTCGGGACTGTGCTCCCCGCTGAAAACCCAATCTATTATTGAGGGTCTTCATTTATTGGCTGAGCGCAGTTATTTCCGTTTTAATGGAATTGTTTAACAACGAAAACAGGGGGCACGTATGGATTCGCCCCTATCCCCAGTTTTGGCAGAGCTACTTCTTCAACATATTGAGGAAGAGGTTCTTGTCCACATGTCAGTACCAACCCCTTTTGTTTTGTAGGTATGTTGACGATATTTTAATTTTTTGGCCCCACTCAATTGAACAATTACAGCAGTTTCTTGAGGTTTTTTCATCTTGTTATCCCTCTGTTAAGTTCACTATTGAACTAGAAAACGAATGTTCGCTCCCTTTCTTGGATATTTTAATTAGGAGGAATTCGAATTATTCTTTTAGTTATTCTGTTTACCGCAAACCCACCTTCATTCCTAATATCATTCCTGCTTCCTCTTCACACCCTACTAAATATAAACACGCTGCCCTGCGGTTCCTTGTAACAAGAGCATTTACCCATTCTTCTACTATTACAAGTCGTAAGAAGGAATTTGTACGGATCCAGATTATTGCCTGTCAACATGGATATCAGCCTTCAGTTATCGATGCCCTGATTAATAAACAACTTCGATTATCATATTCAACACTCAGGTTGGATCTATCTCATGCCGTTATGTCGGATCATTGGATTATTTTCCACCGATTACAAACTTTCTTAAAGTTTGTAAAACATCTGACTTGGGATTTGGGGTTCGAACACGTAACCTATTATCGTTAATCAGGAGAGATAGATACCCCACTCCTCTAAAGAGTCTACATGGAGTGTACAAGATTCCCGAACCACCCTCGGAGAAACGACGTACCTCTGTTACGTGGGTTCTAACGCTGCGTAGTCTTGGTGTGCGCATTGCGGAACACAAATATTCATTGAGAACTTTGAACCCTCTCTCTGCACTAGTAAACCAGTTCGTTCAGGTTCTTACATTCCAGATTGGGAAAATGCTTCTATTTTGGGCTCTGCAGGGTCCCGACCCGCTTTGCACAAGATGGAAAGCTTATTAATCTTTAAATATGGGGTGAACTGCTGCAATGAAGATCTCCCATCAATTATCCCTTCACCCTGGCGAACTTTTATTTCACATCACGCTCTAGCCAATGTTAGAGGCTCTTCAGATACGTAACAAATATTCATTGAGAACTTTGAAGCCCCTCTCTGCACTAGTAAAACAGTTCGTATAGGTTCTTACATTCCAGATTGGGACAATGCTTCTATTTTGGGCTCTGCAGGGTCTCGACCCGCTTTGCGCATGATGGAAAGCTTATTCATCTTTAAATATGGGGTGAACTGCTGCAATGAAGATCTCCCATCAATTATCCCTTCACCCTGGCGAACTTTTATTTCCCATCACGCTCTAGCCGATGTTAGAGGCTCTTTAGATATTTATAACATTATCGGAACTGGCAACGATTAGTAACTTGTTTGCATAAATGTTTCAGAGTGTATGTTATATAAAACTGTAGTACCTGCTCAACTCTTGCCCTCGCCTGATGATGTGGTCAGAGTGACCGCGAAAAATCTCTCGCATTTGTTTTTAACCTTTTTTATTGTAAGTCTTTTAATGTATTTAAGGACAGTGTTTCAATGAGGTTGAATAACTATTTATTATCGTGCGGAAACAGCCTATGTTTACACCTTTAAGGTGTTCTTTAACAACAGTGTGCACGACAGATATATTTAATTCCTACCCCTGGCTGTTAACCCCTAGGATATGATAGAGATTTTAAGAGTTTCGGTTACTGGCCGCTTGGCACTGAAATTCATCCAGAACAGTGGATATCTGTGCTGAAGGTCCCAAGTCGATGACCATCGATCCCTTTTTTCTGGAGGTAATTAGGCATTCAATGAAACATACCGCCAAAACAAAAAACACAGTCGCCATGTTAGTCACTCAGATATGCGATATCACAAACGGAGAGATTTATTTCTTCAGTGTATCGCTTTTTTATTATATGTAGTTATGTTTATTACAAAGCGCTGCAGTTATTTTTACGGGGGTCCTAGCAAACGTTCTGCACACTGTCCATTTCTGAGAATAGTGTGAAGTAATGTAGAAAACTTACCTTATTGCCGTTCAATGTACTCCCCAACGATGCTAATAACAGTTTGCTAGCGGTGGAGTAGGTCCCGGATGCCCTGTAGTACGCCATCTTGGTTTAGCTGTCGTATTACTCGGGTCACGTCCAATGACAGTTCGTCCAGAGATTCGTAGCAGATGCCAAGGAGCCGATTTTTTAACTTTAGGAAATGATCAAAGTCTGATGGACTGATATCAGGGCTGTATGGTGGGTGGGATAAAGTTTCCTATCCATATTTCGACAAAAGTCCCCGTACCGACGCTGCACCATAACAAGATGCGTTGTCATGCAGCAAGACAGCCTCCATTTCCAACAAGTTGGTGCGATTTTGACGAATTTTCGGCCTCAACTTTGTCCTCAGAAAGTCACGATAATATTGTGTTCTGACACTTTGCCCTACCGGCACTCGATCAGAGACCCCAACACCCTGGGCATCGTACTCAAAAATCGTCATTTGCTTCACTTTGAGAGCACAGTGATATTTCTTTTTCCCAGTGAGTCGGTCAAAATCCGGTGAACAGACATGGTGGAAAATTTTGCCTGATGAGCAATCTCCTCGACTGTTAAACGGCGATTCTCTTCGAGAAGCGTTGCAACAACGATGACAGATGTTTTGTCAGTCGCCGTTTGAGGTCGGCCTCAGCGGTGATAATATTTGATGCTGCTTCGACCCTCCCGAAAGCGCGATGGTCAGCAAGAAATTGGGCTTCGATCAAGAGTTCCTTCCCCACGAACTTCTTGCAAGACAGTGTGGATCTGTGTTGGAGAAGTAACTAACTGCTAATTTTTACCAACAGTTTAACGCTCTCCCCGTCTTATTCAAATCCAGCTAACTGAATTCATTGGATTAAGCGATGGCCTCTGATCATTCGTCCGAACGGGGTCCGGGTTCGAATCCCGGTGAGGCATGGATGTTGTGTTTGTCTTACGGCACTGGCTCTCTCCCTTCCCTCGAACCAGTGACTCTAAATTAGGGACGGGCGACTGCTTATAGCCCATCGAGTTGCTCACGGTGGTCGTTAAACCTCCAATCAAAAAAAAAATGATTCAGTACGATTCAGGATGTTTCTAATGAGGTGACTCACTCAAGTAATCCGGCGCCTCAACAATGGAGGTGTCCCGAATACAAGACTTGCCTAAATGTTGGGCCGCTGTCCTAAAGAAACATGGACATTACTTCGATGGCCTGTAAAGGTATGTCGTGAAATAAATTCGTTTTCTAAGAGATAGCCCACAGTGTGAAAAACTTTAGAAATGACCCTCATGAAATTGTTCAAAACCAGAAACCGCTGGAAAGATGCCTATAGAAACTAATACTTCGCATTTGCTGTTTTTGCTAGTCATACGGAATCATGTCAACTAATTATTTTTATGTATTAAAGCATTATTAATGAAATTTACGCAAATTGCGAATTAATTTTTTATCGGAATGTCCACAGATAAAATTTACTACGACAGACCTTTAACAAATAAATGCATTAAATTCCCGATTTGAGGCAGAATCACATCAGACAGTTACGTTTGTTTTTAGTTTGAAAAAATTATTGAATAAAGAATACTTCACTTAAAATAATTTGGTAGCGAATTATTCATTTGAAAGTCATCCTTTTGTTCAAATTGTATCAAATAACATGCTTTGTCCATTTAATTTATTTTATTGAAATGTTTCAAATGCCAACGTCGTTTTAGCTAACGTACTAAAGCATGGAAATCAGCTTAAACTCGCTGTCGGGATTTTACTTTACTTCTTTGTAAGCAGCTAGTTTAAGAGTCGTAGAGTGCACAGCAATGAAGAAGCAGCTCATCGTAAAGGTTTCTCCGATTGCGGAAGAAAAACAGACAACAACGAAAGGAAGGGAAACAGACATCGCAATTGATGACAGACAACATTGCACCACCAGTGGTGGTTGCAAGGAACAGGGAAGTATTTCGTTCCGTGTAGTCTCCCGAATCATACTAAGGAAAAGGTCGATAGTCTCGAATATGCTGGCAAGGTTGTCTAATAAAAACAGCAGCTCGGTGGGGGCAATGCTCACGTGATCGCATACTCCTGCCGCCAACACCGAAAGATTTTCACTGATTTAATGAGGATTTCAGATCAAACTTCTCAGATCATGCTCAGGAAGTGCAAATAAATCTCAAGATCGGTATATGTACTGCTGTTTACTAGGAGTCATCGATCACAGCCCCTTTAATTTCCTGTTTGTAATTGGAATTTTCAACATGGGGATTTCATCTGACCGGTATAGCGGAAGACGAAACTAAATTCTGCAAAATCGGACTAACGCTTCATAAGATACTTCCATCGTAAACATACCTTTCGACGTAGGTATTATGCAAAACTTTTGCTATTAATATCAATGTATTATTTACAGCAATGAGGATAGTGCACTCAATGACTTGTACTTAACTGGTCGTCATGTAACATCTCATCAGAAAATTTTTTTAAATTACATCGCCCTGTATCGGGGATCGAACCCACATCCCTTTGAGCATACTATATATCCGTTACACCACCCAGGACAGCGACGTTCTAAGCAACTGAAGCTAAGCAATTATAGCGTAGGAAAACTGAAGAATTTCATCGGTTGAAGCAAACCTATGCTTCCACATAGCGTCAATGACACTTTCAAATCCGGGATCAGATATAGGTCAAAAATCTGGTGTTGGTAAATTGCGGCGAGAGCCATGGGTGATCTCCAACCCCATAGGAAAATTGCGACTATAGCCTAAGGGAAGAGCAGATGACAGCGGCTTAGGATTTACCTGCAACTCCACAGGTAAATTGCGACTATAGCCTAAGGGAAGAGCAGAAGACAGCGGCTAAGGATTTACCTGAAACTCCACAGGTAAATTGCAGCTATAGCCTAAGGGAAGAGCAGATGACAGCGGCTTAGGATTTACCTGCAACTCCACAGGTAAATTGCGACTATAGCCTAAGGGAAGAGCAGATGACAACGGCTTAGGATTTACCTGCAACTCCACAGGTAAATTGCGACTATAGCCTAAGGGAAGAGCAGATGACAGCGGCTAAGGATTTACCTGCAACTCCACAGGTAAATTGCAGCTATAGCCTAAGGGAAGAGCAGATGACAGCGGCTTAGGATTTACCTGCAACTCCACAGGTAAATTGCGACTATAGCCTAAGGGAAGAGCAGATGACAGCGGCTAAGGATTTACCTGCAACTCCACAGGTAAATTGCAGCTATAGCCTAAGGGAAGAGCAGATGACAGCGGCTTAGGATTTACCTGCAACTCCACAGGTAAATTGCGACTATAGCCTAAGGGAAGAGCAGATGACAGCGGCTAAGGATTTACCTGCAACTCCACAGGTAAATTGCAGCTATAGCCTAAGGGAAGAGCAGATGACAGCGGCTTAGGATTTACCTGCAACTCCACAGGTAAATTGCGACTATAGCCTAAGGGAAGAGCAGATGACAGCGGCTAAGGATTTACCTGCAACTCCACAGGTAAATTGCAGCTATAGCCTAAGGGAAGAGCAGATGACAGCGGCTTAGGATTTACCTGCAACTCCACAGGTAAATTGCGACTATAGCCTAAGGGAAGAGCAGATGACAGCGGCTAAGGATTTACCTGCAACTCCACAGGTAAATTGCAGCTATAGCCTAAGGGAAGAGCAGATGACAGCGGCTTAGGATTTACCTGCAACTCCACAGGTAAATTGCGACTATAGCCTAAGGGAAGAGCAGATGACAGCGGCTAAGGATTTACCTGCAACTCCACAGGTAAATTGCAGCTATAGCCTAAGGGAAGAGCAGATGACAGCGGCTTAGGATTTACCTGCAACTCCACAGGTAAATTGCGACTATAGCCTAAGGGAAGAGCAGATGACAGCGGCTAAGGATTTACCTGCAACTCCACAGGTAAATTGCAGCTATAGCCTAAGGGAAGAGCAGATGACAGCGGCTTAGGATTTACCTGCACCTCCACAGGTAAATTGCGACTATAGCCTAAGGGAAGAGCAGATGACAGCGGCTAAGGATTTACCTGCAACTCCACAGGTAAATTGCAGCTATAGCCTAAGGGAAGAGCAGATGACAGCGGCTTAGGATTTACCTGCAACTCCACAGGTAAATTGCGACTATAACCTAAGGGAAGAGCAGATGACAGCGGCTAAGGATTTACCTGCAACTCCACAGGTAAATTGCAGCTATAGCCTAAGGGAAGAGCAGATGACAGCGGCTTAGGATTTACCTGCAACTCCACAGGTAAATTGCGACTATAGCCTAAGGGAAGAGCAGATGACAGCGGCTAAGGATTTACCTGCAACTCCACAGGTAAATTGCAGCTATAGCCTAAGGGAAGAGCAGATGACAGCGGCTTAGGATTTACCTGCAACTCCACGGGTAAATTGCGACTATAGCCTAAGGGAAGAGCAGATGACAACGGCTTAGGATTTACCTGCAACTCCACAGGTAAATTGAGACTATAGCCTAAGGGAAGAGCAGATAATATCGGCTTAGGATTTATCTGCAACTCCACAGTAAATTGCGGCTAAAACTTACGGAAGGGGAAGACAACACAAAATATGATAGCTTACATCTTTATAGCAATAAAAATCAACTAATATTTCCAAGTTAAATATTTGTTATTTTGTTGCTATAAGAGGAATGTAAAAACTTTTGCCTTACCGTAACTGAAGATAAAAAAATGAAGTAACAGTCATCACAAATACAAAACATGAATACTTTATTATGCTTTTGGGGAAAGTTCAATATAGATACAGTAACACCCTATGTTGCGTAGCACGCGACTTACGTAAATTCGCAGTTACGTAATAATTGCCGCCTCTTTATCTGCATTTGCTGCCTCACCCGTTACCTTCATATTGACGTAAAAAAAAAAAAATTAAAATTCTGAGAACTACTTACTAGCGCGTATGAACACGTTTGTGGATTTGCGTAGCTGCGTCTTTGACAGCCTTATTCGCAGTAAGCACATTTCAGTTTCACTTGATATCTTACCTCGCGCGGCTAGATATCAAGTGAAACTGATGTCTTCAATCGGGATATCGTCACTTGTCTATCGTTGTTTATTTACCATTAGAATGCAATCGAAACGCAAAACCGAATGCGCTGGCAATAAATCTAAAAAAACAAAGGTCTGCAATTACTTTAGAAGAAAAGTAGAAAATAATTCGCATGTATGAAGGCGGGAAAATTCTATCAACAATAGCTCGGGAAATAAATCGACCTATTTCGACAGTGAATACAATAGGGAAGGATAAAGTTCGCTTTGTAAAAAGCACGAAAAGTGCCGTAACGTTGAAGGGCACAATCATTACCAAGAGGCTGGGCCCATTTTCAGAGATGGAGAAATTGTTGTCTCACTGGATCGAGGATCTGACACAGAAGCGGATACCGCTGAATTTATTGAATATCCAGGAGAAGGCTACTAGGTCTTTACATAAGGATTTACAAGAGAAGGTCGGCATCACGGACACGGAGAGTACATTTAAAGCTTGCGCTGGATGGTTCGAACGATTCAAGAAGCGTTCAAATCTGCCCAGCATCAAAGTCACGGGTGTGGCAGCAAGTGCAGATACAGAGGTAGCAAGTGAATTTCCCGAACTTCTGGCAGAAATAATTGAGGAGGGGGAATATCTACCTGAGCAAATATTTAATGTGGAGGAAACGGCTCTGCTTTGGAAGAGGATGCCAACACGGACATTTATTGCAAAAGAGGTAAAATCTATGCCTGGATTCAAGGTCTCAAAAGATTGGATAACTGTTATGATTGGCGGCAACACTTCAGGGCACTTGAAACTTAAACCCGGCACTGGCTCTCTCCCTTCCCTGGAACCAGTGACCCTAAATTAGGGACGGGCGACTGCTTATAGCCCATTGAGTTGCTCACGGTGGTCGTTAAACCTCCAATCAAAAAAAAAAAAAAAAAAAAAAGAAACTTAAACCGCTTACAGTGTACCATTCCCAAAGTCCGCGCGCCTTTAAGAGCATTGAGCCGAGTATGCTGCCCGTAATCTGGATATCCAGCACCAAGGCTTGGGTTACACGTGAGCAGTTCGGAAACTGGTTCAGTAACCACTTTCTTCCCCAGGTGAAGGAATATTGTGCCGAGAAAAAAGTCGTGTTTAAAGTGCTTCTCCTTCTGGACAATGCCCGCGGCCACCCTGAAGAGTTTGATGACTTTCATCCTGACGTAAAAGTTGTTTACCTACCTCCTAGAAGCACCTCACTGTTGCAACCAATGGATCAAGGCGCTATTGCGACTTTCAAAGACTACTATCTGCGGTGTGCGTTTTCCCAAGCAATAAAGGCCATTGATAGTGGTAAGGGCGTTACCCTACATGATTTCTGGAAGAACTGTGATATCCTTGACGCTATCAAAAACATCGGGGTGGCATGGGATGAAGTCACGCAGACAACAATGAACGCTGTGTGGAAGAAACTGCTTAGAAATGAGCCATAAGTTTAGAGCAGACAATGGCTGCAACGGGTGCTGAGTTGACACACAATTACAGAAAGCGACGGAGACGTATGTGAAACTGGCGTAGAAATTAGAGCTGGAAGTGGATAACGGTGACATTAACGAGCTTCTTTTGAGGCACGATGAAGAGCTTACTAATGATGGCCTTATTCAGTTGGAGGCATTCCGAAGTAACTATAAGCTGACTGAACCGCCAACTCCATACGTAAAGAAATATACAACGAAGGGACTAACCGAGGTTTTTAACCTGATAGACATGGCATTAGCAAAATTAGAATCGATGGATACGAACAACGGTTCGGTAATGTTAGCCGTCGTATCTACTGCGATATGTCTATCAAAAGTACGATGGCAAGAAGCGTATGACCACACAATCTACTCTAGATACGTTTGTGAGATGTCGCTCACAACAAAGTGAACATGACAACTCAAACGACTTCTACTACCCTCAGCCTTCAACGTCGAGAGGGGTAGAAGTTGCCGCAGAACAGCATTCCTCTTCACAACTATCCACCCCTAGGGCCGGCTCTCCCCCTACAGAGCCAACTTAGCCGACACAAGACATTTTTTTTACCTATTTGAAAAGTGAATACACATGTACAGTATTTCAGTTTGTTTTTATATTCTTATACGTATGTATATAGGTGATGCGTAACATCACAGCCTCTCCTTGACAAATGTCAACCCCACCTTCTCGTGGTGCATCCTGTTCCCACTAAAGGGGCTCTGACGACCGCCAATAGCAGTATAACTATACCATCGGGATCAGAGGAAATTCTATCAAAAACTCACCAACCCGCTTGGCCAGCGTGGTGAGTTATGGCCAAACCCCTCCAAAATGACTCCACAACTTAAATCTTGGCCCTCAGTCTCCGGCAGCTGGAATGTACCTGGCCAAGGCAGCGGCCAGTGCGACATGAAGGCAGAGGGTGCTAAGAATCCCCGGAGGACCGGACTAGGCTGCCATCTGATGCTGACCTTGGCAACGTACAATGGACGCTCCCTATCTTCTGATTCAAGGCTTCTTGAATTGGAAGAGGAACTACAAAGGATCAAGTGGGACATCGTGGGGCTAAGTGAGGTAAGGAGAAAAGGAGAAGATCTCATCGAACTGAAAAGTGGACATCTCTTCTACTATCGCGGGACAGATACTGGCAGAACTAGTGGTGTTGGATTTATAATAAACAAGAAACTAAAGGATAAAGTGGTAGAAGTTGAAAGTTCCTCTGACAGAGCTGCACGACTCGTAATCCAACTATCGAGAAGATACCAGGCTCAGATTATTCAAACTTATGCACCCACCACAAGTCATCCTGAAGAAGAAATTGAAGAATTTTATGAGGAAATTTGTCATCTAAATAATAAAGGTAAGCAGCACTTGAAAATAATTATGGGAGATTTCAATGCAAAAATAGGGCAACGGCAACAGAATGAAACTTCAGTAGGTAAATTCGGTCACGGCAACAGAAACCAGCGTGAAAATACTCTCGTTGAGTTTGCAGAGGCAGAAGGGTTTTTCATCTTGAACTCCTTCTTCAAGAAAAAGCCACACAGGAAATGGACATGGAGACATCCAAATGGGACAACAAGTGAAATTGATTTTATTATGTGTAACAAAAAATTCGTCATAGAAGACTGCAGTGTGCTAAACAAGTTCAACACAGGTAGTGACCATAGATTGGTGAGATGTAAGATGCACCTCAACACTAAACTTGAACGTGGCAAGCTCATAAGACAAACAAAATCTATTGACATAACCAACCTTAAAAAACACCACAATACCTTCAAGTTGGAACTGAAGAACAGATTCTCTGCTTTAGAAGGCCTAACATCGGAAGAAGTGGACATCTCTGAAGTTAACAGAAAAGTAACCAAAGCTCTTATGGAAACAGCAACAAAATTAGCTGGGTCTAAGAACAAGTTGCATGTAAATAAATTATCAGGAAAAACGAAAATGTTAATGCAAAAAAGAAGAGAGATGAGGACAACTAAAGAAGATGTGACTTCCAAAGTGGAATATATAGAGCTATGCAAGACAGTACGAAAACGTATCACTGAAGACGTAAGAAAATTCAACTGTGAACTAGTGAGGAAAGCAATTGAAAACAACCAAAGCCTAAAGATAGCAAAGGGACATCTCAGTAAGGGAAGAAAACAGATTATGGCACTGAGAAAAGAAGATGGTTCTGTAACAAGAAATAGAGGCGAAATTTTGACAAGAGTGAAAGATTTCTACTCCAAATTATATGAAAGGGATGATACATGCACTCCAGACATCATGAAAGATACCAGTACCAGAGTTCCTCCAGTCCTTCCAGCAGAAGTTGCACATGCAATCAAGAACATGAAGCGGGGAAAAGCTCCAGGAGAAGATGGAATTACTGTAGACATCATACAAGAAGCAAGTGGAGAAATCGAAACAGTACTTGCCCAAATTTTCACTCGATGCGTTAATGAAGGAAAGATTCCTGAGGATTGGAACACCGCTACAATGATCCTGCTACATAAGAAAGGTGACATTGAGGATCTCGGAAACTACAGACCTATCAGCCTCCTATCAGTAGTTTATAAAATCTTCACTAAAGTTCTTTCACACCGCTTGAAGGTAACACTGGACATGGCTCAACCGAGAGAACAAGCTGAATTCAGGAATGGCTACAGCACAATAGATCATATCCATGTGCTGAGAGAACTAATTGAAAGAGCGAGGGAATATGAACTTCCATTGTGCATGGCTTTTATCGATTATGAAAAAGCCTTTGATTCGGTGAAACCATCAGCAGTTACAATGGCTCTGAAAACCTGCGGTATTGAAGATGCATACATTAATATTATTAATAACATCTATGAAAATGCAAGTGCAAAGATTAGGCTGTTTGAAAATACAACACACATAAAAATTGGAAAGGGAGTGAGACAAGGTGACACCATATCTCCGAAGCTCTTTAATGCCACATTGGAGGGTGTTTTTCAGTCACTGAGCTGGGAAAACAAGGGGATAAAGATTAATGGAGATTATCTAACCCACCTTCGTTTTGCTGATGACGTAGTCATTTTTGCAACTAGCCCATCAGAGCTGCAGAGTATGATCCAGGAACTTGCTGATAAGAGTAAAGAAGTGGGATTAAAAATGAACTTTTAGAAGACAAAAGTGATGTTCGATGCTTTTACAAGAAATGAAGATTTATCGATTGATGGAGAAAAGCTGGAGATAACAGATACGTACGTCTATCTTGGACAGCAGATATCAAGTGAGGGTCACATTGATGAAGAAATTAATCGGCGTACACAACTTGCCTGGAGAGCTTTTGGAAGAAACAGCATAATTTTCAAGAGCAATATGCCATTATGTCTTAAAAGAAAAGTGTTTGATCAATGCATCCTTCCAGTGCTTACGTATGGTGCTGAGACGTGGACCTTAACTAAAAGAGACATACAAAGGCTGCAGACAACTCAAAGCAGCATGGAGAGGTGCATGCTTGGTGTAACCAGGAGAGATAAGAAGAGGAACTCGTGGATCCGAAAAATGACAAGAGTGGAAGACATCATGATCAGAGTTAAATCCCTGAAATGGCAATGGGCTGGACATACTGCCAGAAGGACAGATCATCGATGGACAGCCGAAATTTTAGATTGGATTCCAAGGGACAGGAAAAGACCCAGAAGAAGACCACATGGGAGATGGGTGGATGAAATTCGAAAGTATGCAGGGGTGACATGGAGGAGACTGGCACAAGACAGACCGTTGTGGAGGAAACTTGGGGAGACCTTCGTCCAGCAGTGGATTGATAATGGTTGACAATGATGATGATGATGATATATTTTTCGTACTTTTACAGTTTACGTATATCAGTAAATACTGCTACATTGATGTCTCTTTTATAAAATAATGAGAAATAATATACATGTACATACATATAATAATAAATATTGCAGTTTCTTATGAACGTAATTTACATATTCGACTTACGTAAAATTCAAGTTACGTAACAGTTTACGGACCGCATTACTTGCGTAACTCGGAGTATTACTGTAATCTAGTTTCTTTTTCAGGAGTCAACCTCAGCTTACCCAAAAAATTAATATTTTGCAAAATATGAGGCAAATTTCACCAATTCAAGGTTGGTTATACATCCTCCTATATTTTCTTAGACAGCAGTTCTTTCCTTTGGCAATTTTGGATTTCCTTATCCGAGTAACATCACCGTAGCTTTGGATTTTAATATGAGTTTTTTTTTTTTTTTGATTGGAGGTTTACGACCACCGTGAGCAACTCAATGGTCTATAAGCAGTCGCCCGTCCCTAATTTAGGGTCACTGGTTCCAGGGAAGGGAGAGAGCCAGTGCCGTAAGACAAACACAACATCCATGTCTCGTCGGGATTCGAACCCGGACCCTTCTCCAACGAATGGCCATAAGTCAGCACTTAGACCACTGCTCTGTCCCTAATTTAGGGCCACTGACTCCAGGGAAGAGAGAAAGCCAGTGCCGTAAGACAAACACGACATCCATGCCTCACCAGCCGACCTGGTGGCTTAGTGGTCTACGTGATGGCTTCCGATTCATCCGGGAGGGGTCCGGGTTCGAATGCCGGTGAGGCATGGATGTTGTTTGTCTTACGGCAGTGGCTCTCTCCCTACCCTGGAACCAGTGGTCTTAAATTAGGGACGAGCGACTGCTTATAGCCCACTGAGTTGCTCACTGTGGTCCTTAAACCTTCAATTCAAAAAAAAAAAAGAAAAAAAAAACCTGCACCCTTCTTAGGTCAAATGGTCATAATCCAGGGTTTAACTGATATATTAATATTTTCATATGCTCCCCAACGGTATTAAGAATACACCTCAAGAAACAGGATGCAAAAAAAAAAAAAGAATTCCAAGGTTTGGCACCAAGACCGATTCATCATGTCATTGCAGAGCAAGTTCAAACGCGCCACAAAAACGAACGTAATTTATAAGACGTGACAATATACAACAGTGCGTCAAATAATTTTTAAGACTGTAAAATGAAATAGAAACAAGAAATTATAATTTGTTTTGGTTTGTTACTCAAAATAAGTCCCTCCGGCTTCAATACACTTGTTACAGTGATTTAATAATGATTCGAATGCCTGTTCCAGTTCACTTTGCGGAATTGCCTCCAAAGCCCGCGTCGAAGCTGTTTGTATGGTCGAAACATCATCAAAATAACACCCTTTAAACGTCATTTTAAGTTTGGGGAATAAAGAAAGTCGCAGGGTGCTAAATCAGGCGAATACGGTGGATGATTCAACACACAGACGTTATTTTTCGCCAAAAATCTACGAACAAGAAGTGAGGTGTGACTGGGTGCGTTATCGTGCAACCAACACCAACAGTTTTCATCTCGATATTCTGGACGAATGCGACGAATTCTTACCATCAAACGCCTCAAAACATTTAAATAAAACTCACCAGTAATTGTTTGTCCACTTGGAACAAATTATTTGTGGATAATACCCTTACTATCGAAGAATGTAATGAGCATTGTTTTGATTTTCGATGGAACTTTTCTTGTTTTTTTTTGGCTTGTGGCGAGTTTTTTTTTACTTCCATTCCGCACTTTGTCGCTTTGTTTTAGGATCATATTGAAAACGCCATGTTTCATCACCAGTAACAATCGATTTTAAGAAGTTTGGATCATTTTCAGCGGTTGAAATGATGTCACTGCAATGTGCACTTCTCCTTGATTTTTGTTCATTGGTTAACGTGTGTGGAACAAATTTAGCACAGACTTTTGTTTTGCCCAAATCTTCATGCAGGATGGTTCGAATCGTTTCTTTCTTGATGTTTAAAGACTCTTCCACATTCTTAGTGACGCACATCGATTACTTGCCACGAAATCACGCACTTTTTCAATAATCTCAGGTGTCCTAGATGAACTTGGTCTTCCGGTATGCTTATCATCTTCTAGCGTCTCTCTTCAGTCCAAAAAACGTTTGTGCCACAGGAAAACATACATTTGATCTACTTAAACAAAACTCACCGTAAACTTGTTTTATCATTTGGTACGTTTCCGAGGCTCTTTTACCAAGTTTTGCGTTAAATTTAATAACCGCCCTTTGTTCCATCTTAATAACTCAACATGAAAAAATTTTACTTCTCTAATGAATGCGTTTCGTTTGAGTTACTTTAACAACTGCGCAGTACGTTTGGCAGAAAGCAAGCAGATGGTCACGGTTTATAACCCATTCGCGATTACACTGGTGGCGCCACCGTAGGCTGAAATCTAGCGTCAGTATTAAAAATTCTTTGACGCACTGTGTATGTCTATTTTTTCCCCTTTTAACTGTTGAATTTGTCACCTATAACCAGAACCCAGTTGCGATCTTGTGTTTGCTCTACCAAATACAGCCAAACTGTGTATTATTCTTGTGTGCATAGGACACGTCACGCTTCTGAATTGTCAGCAAAATGTCGAAAATATTTCAACACCAGTTGTAGACCGTGAAATTTCGTCTGTAAGCAATAAACACGGGAAGCAAAGTGCAGCATTTTTTTAAGTCACAGCAATTAATTCTCATTACATGTTTCAGAACTGAACTTCCCGCTTCGCTAAGTATTTTGATCTTCAAATTTTTGCTTTTATTTAAGATCCCCTATAGCTCTTCCCGTGTAACATTTTCTGTTCCAACGAATGAGAGGATAAAGGATGTTTCAGCAAATAATAAAAAGTGTTCATGATTAAAAAGACAAACCTTTAGCTTCTCATATTTCGTTATTTGTATAAGGATATCAAGGTATCTCTGACATTTAAAATAATTCAGTAACTAACACAAGACATACCTGCGAGCAGCTGCGTTTTTGCACGGTATAAACGAGAACGGGCAACATGGGAACGTGCTCCAACGCATTTTTCTGAAGCGCCGCCTAGCTTACAGCAAAGTGCTTAACTGCGCATGCTGAAATACCCCTGAGCCAAGCAGCGGATATTGTGCTTACAGGAAAAATTCAATGTTGTACATGAGCTGTGGGTAGAAAGCCTTGATTGTTTAACTGCAAGGAAAAGCAGGATGTTTTCGTAATGGAGCTTTTCAGAACACACAGGATTAAGTCAATATGTTTTCAGTGAAATCTCACTCACAGAACTTATTTTAATCGTCAATTTTTTCGTTAATCAAATAAAATGTCTTGAAAATGCTGGGTACAGCACATGCTCATGTGCTACTATAGACAAGCTGTCAACACTGAGTTTTATTTATGTAAGTATCTCAGCTCTTATGCGGACTTTTTTTCTCTAATATCTGGCCGTTCGAAGTCAGTTTGAATTTATGTTCCGTAAAGTTCTCTAAGAATCTTTAGCACAGAACTGAGTCACGCAAGTTAAGTTACAATTATCATAAGCTAAAACCACAGCAAACAACTAGATTAAAACACTATACCACGTTCGTTACACTCCGAGAATTATATGTTATTTTTCTTGTTTAGTATATAATTTCAAAAGATGCCAATAATGTATTTATTTCTCTCCTTTTCTTTCCCCCTTTGAAGATCAAGTGGTGAGCATAGAGCTTTTTACTCTGAGGATGCAGCGGACGACACCTTTGATTGCCATGGCCATCATGACACCCTCCGTAATGAGTGCTGTAACTGTTCTTTCTGCGTTTTGGATCTCACCATCTAGTCCTGCACGAATGGGAATTTTACTCACCGGTGTTTTCGTATCAACAAGTACACTCTACACTCTAGGAAAAGTACTTCCAGTAACTGGATCTGAGACTCCTGTTATAGGTAATTATGCATAAGGTGCATATCCTACGTATGCGCTGTATTAAGCAAAAGCAAAGTTTCGTAATCATGCTGACCGAAATCGTTCCCAGTGGCTAAGAGGCCTTTGCGCAGAATTGTAAACAAAAGCTATTTATTATTATTTGTAAGCTAAAGCTATTTATTTATTTATCAGAATTGTAAGCTATTTATTTGTTTATTTTGTCATTTCTTTTCTTTTTTAGGGTGATTCAAAAGTCAACTCTGTGTGCATACTTCAATATTTCTCTTTCCTTCAAATTTTTTCACTTTTCTTGTCCGAATTTCGCGTTTCCCCGTAAAAAAAAAAAAAAAGATACTCCACCAAGAAAATGCAGCTATACAGCGAAAAGCAAAAAATTTGTTTCTTCCTGTGGTGTCTCTCAGCACCAAGAAGCCCCATATAAAGAAATTTCGTTTCTTCGTGTCTTGACTCTTAGAACCAACAAACCCTGTAAACCATGCGATAAAAAAAACTTTTTTCTTCTGGTCGGTACTTTGCACCAACATGCTTTGCAGCAAATAAAAAAAAACCTGTTTCTCAGGGGCGGATCCAGAAGTTTACTCAAGGGGGCGGTTTTTCGGGTACAAAAAAGGGGGCAGAAGCCATTATGAAATTTTTTATATATATAACGTTAGTATATATATCATCATTGTCAACCATTATCAATGCACTGCTGGATGAAGGTCTCCACGTTTTTTCCACAACGGTCTGTCTTGTGTCAGTCTCCTCCATGTTACTCCCGGAGATTATATATATATATATATATGTTAGCAGCAGGAGATGCCGAAAATTACCCCGTATTAGCCACGCTGTCTCCTTCCCAGGTCACCCAAGCGGGGATTGACTTCGGAGTGGGTGGGACAATGGGAAGACTTTTCTTATTTTTCCTGCCGTGAGGCGGCAGGAAAAATAAGAAAAGTCCTAAAAAGATCATCTGGGATGAAGCGGTAGGGACATTTATATAGAATTTTCTTTATGGTCCAATTAAGGTACGTATGTAGATCCCATTGTTATTCCCAGTTTCTGCCACCTACTCTGATTTCAGCACCTAGCTCTGCCTTACCCTGTTTCGAAACTTACAGATGCTAGACAATATGACAATAGCAAAGAACTAAAAGAATATCCCCATGTATTTTACCCCCGCTGTCCCTGTTTTCCTTTTACTCTCTCTCTTTATTCTATTTCCTTCTCTTTCTTTTTTTCTTTTTTTTTACTGAACCTAAATCAATGTAATAAGTATTTTAAATCCTCCGTACTAAGTTTAATTGTTATTTTTTTTAGAAAAACTGAAAACAAAATATGCAAAGTTAATCATTTACGATCTTCGCTGCTTTAAACGTAAAAACTTCGTTAGGGTTTAGGAGGGGGGGGGGCAACTGCCCCAGTCGCCCCCCGCTGGATCCGCCACTGCTGTTTTTTCCTGTTCGCACTCCTATCCAGTGATGTAGAAGAGGCTTGGCGCGCCTTAACGGCACTAAGGCACTCTTCTTCTTGGATTAGCAGCGTTAACCCACTTTTCGAGGTTAGATGGTAAGAGAAGAGGTGCATATTATTATTATTTTTTATAACCATGTACGCAAAAATAGGGGATATGTGTTCGGTATATTAACATACTCCTATCTTAACGTAATGTCCCAGTGGTCGAGTGGTCTGAGGCGCTGATTTCTGACTGCAGGGGTCCTAACAAAAGTTCTGCACACTGTCCATATTTGAGAAAAGTGACACAGAAAACTGACCTAATTTCCGTTCAATGTATACTCCCCTTCGCTGCTAATGACAGCTTGCCAGAGGTGAGGTAGGTTCTGAATGCCCCGTAGTAGGCCATCTTTGTTCAGCTGTCGTATTATTCGGGACAAGTCCAATGACAGTTCGTCAAGCGATTCGTAGCGAGATGCGCCACGGAGTCGATTTTTTTAATTTGGGGGAAAGATCAAAGTCGGGTGGACTGAGATCAGGGCTGTATGGTGGGTATGATAAAGTTTCCCAGCCGTATTTCGACAAAAGTCCTCGTACCGACACTGCACCATAACACGATGCCTTGTCTCGCAGCAAGATCGCTCCCGCTTCCAACAAGATGGGGCGACTTTTGACGAATTTTCGGTCTCAACTTTGTCCTCGGAAAGTAACGATAATATTGTGAGTTGACATTTTGCCCTACCGGCACTCGATCAGAGACCACAACACCCAGGACATCGTACTCAAAAATCGTCATTTGCTTCGCTTTGGATTGTTACCGATCACACTTTGGGGTGCATAGGAAACTTGGATGCCTCCTTCAGCTGATTGTGGCTTCAGTTCCGGCTCAAAATCACGGGTCCAAGTTTCATCATTTGCAACAATTCTGTTCAAGAAGGTGTCGTCCTCCCTTTCAAAACTCTGAAGGTGATCCTGTGCGACACTCACTCTGGCTCTTTTCTGCTCGGAAGGGAGTTGATGTGGCACCTAGCTGCGGCGATTTTTCTTTTTCCCAGTGAGTCGGTCAAAATCAGGTGAACTGACATGGTGGACAAATTTGCCTGACGAGCAAATACGCAAGTGCCACCAAATTTGGCATGCTTTTTTTTTATTATTAGAGGTTTAACTACCACCGTGAGCAACTCAGTGAGCTATATAAGCAGTCACCCGTCCCTAATTTAGGACCACTGACTCCAGAGAAGGGAGAGCGCGAGTGCGGTAAGACAAACAATATCCATACCTCATCGGGATTCGAACCCGGACCCATCTCGGAAGAATGGTCAGAAGCCATCGTTAAGACCACTGCGCCACCGGGGGCGGCCCCAATTTTATATGTACGCAAGTGTCACTACACCAGCCCAACGAGCGCTTGATCTTTGTTGAGCCGGAGTAGGTACAAAGATCTCGGTAAAGCAAACGTCTGTCCTCCCTTGGTGTAGTTTGTGGTTTTCAGTATGAAGTTGTTAGACAAGTTCAGCGCCTCGCTTTATTTTATTGTATTTCTTTTTTTCACCCGCACACTTATAATTTTGAATCAATTCGTCAGCTGTGAGATAACAGTATGAACTTTCTGAAATCTTTGTTCCTTATATCACGGTTTCCCCAACCCTTTTTTGGGAGAGGATGTTGGGAAATGTTAATATTTGCATATTTCAGGTGTCCCATTTTAAGCGCAAACGACGGATTTTTTAGAGGGGGGGGCATAGTGGTTGTCCAGGGCCAACTCAAACATTAGTAAACCAAACATATGTTGCTGTGCCTGACTTTTTTTTTCCTTTTTTTTTCTGTGGTGCGGCTTGAGAAAATCAACGTGAAGCTGGGAGAGAACCGAGATCCGTTCATTAATACTATAAACACCCAGATCAGACTCTCTGGAACGCTTGACGTCACACCGTCTGCATTGTTGCATCATCACTTATCGATCAATTCGTGTGTGATCTCGCAATGTCAAAAGGATTGCCTGCTATATAATAGCAAAACATCATTTTGAGATGCCTAGGTGATCGCGGGCTAATTTAAAAACATTGGATTATAATAATGACTAGTTCTATTTATCCGATCTACAAAATTCGAATTAAAATCTGAATATCGCGGCAAGTTGCGTTTGTGCATTAATTTAATTTAGCACAATTCGAATATTAATTTGTACCCTTTAATTATTTTTTACTTTCTAATTTAACTAGCTTTCCGAGTTCAGTGCTGATTATATTATTCATTTTGCAAAATATCGAACGCTCTAACCTACAATAAAAACTGAAATCTTGCGATGTCGAAGTGAACAAGATTGCATCTAAAAGCAGATGTCGCTCCAATAGCACATTATCGAGAATTTACATAGTTCCAATTTGTAATACCAGATATCGCATTATTTTGTAGAAAAAGTTCGATATGAAGCTTTAAATTAAACTTCGGATAGGACAGGCTAACACAAGTCATGAGCAGAATAACATATGTGCCGGATAAAAAGTAATTTAATGCGAAAAATCAAAGCAAAAGTTATTAAAGTAAGTTTACACGAAAACTGGACTACAAAGAAAATTGAACAACAAATATTTCGCGCAGAATTTTTATCGGGAAGTCTTTTGAAAAATGGAAATAAATAGCATATAATTTTCAGTTCTAACATGAATAAGTTCTTACTATATAATTTTTTAGTATATTTTCTTACAAAAATAAAGCCTGCCCACGTCTATTTGATTTTTTTTTCAATCTGCTTCAATTAAAAATTTCACTGTCTTAGGACGGGAAACATCCCCTATATATTAATATTTATTTAAAGCTTAAAAGTCTTAGGAAGGGCTATAGGCTAGTTACAAAATAAATGCGTCAATAGGGCAACACCGCACTACCGTTTCAATTTCTACTCTCAAACTTTTTTTTTTTACACACGATTTCGAAACATAAAAAACCAATACACAATTTTGAATCAACAGAATGGTAATCACAATTTGTACAAGTACGATGCAATTGCACAAAAGCAAATCTGGAGATTAAACCACGTTTGCACTAAGCCATTTCTTGATTTTTTTTTTTTTTCGCTGTGCTTTAGAATGTCTTTTCTTTGCGTCATCTGCACTTTGAATTCAAATGTAGCTCGAAGTTTAAAATAGATTGAAAACTTCTATGAAATGGAACAAAATTTGGTGGAATGAAACAATTCATGTGAATTTTTTGTCTGTTCAGTAAATGCCTACATAGCAGGAGGAAAAATGTGAACAGTCGTCGATTTAATTTTCTGCAAAATAATCAGCCATTTCCGTGACGCATGCACGATTTAGTTGATATTCCACGAAGTCAATGGCGAAGCATTCACCTACTTCTTCAAGATTCAGAAATGGCAGTCCGTACAAGTATCATAACCACTGACCTATTTCGCGGTCTTTGTTCTGGTATTCTTTGTATCAATCTTCGTAATCAATATCAATGATGCGTCTCTCAAACCTAACTCTCAACACTTTTTCCTTAAGAGTTGGAAAATCTTTCTATACGATTCTTCTCGTTTATCAAGCAACAAACAAAATGCTATGGAAACGTAAAGGTCGTCCTTAATAGCATGCAGATTGAACAACTGCAGCGTGCAATATTAGAATGTTCCGTCCATTTAAATTCTGAAGTATTCACACGAAAAGTGCAAATTAGTCTTTCAAGAAAACAATTACAGATTGTCTGAAATCAACAGAAAAGGTTCCAATTTTACTGTTAGTAAATTCATTTCTTCAAGTGTGTTCATAGCAACGTCAATACTATCTGGTAGTTCAGGTTCTATTTTCCTTCTGTGGTTGCACATGTTTCGACGGATAGCCGAAATATCATTTTCGGTTCGGCTTTCCAAAGCTTTTTCATTTTCTGCAATAGCTGCTTTCATAATTTCTGACGGCCGCTTCATAATTTTGCCATCTGCTTTTTTCATTGTGCTGCTGCTTATGAGTTTTCTATTTACTGCTGAAAAATGTTTTTCACGGCTATGATGAATATCGCTTCTAATCACTACAACTTCAGTTCCACTAGTAAATATCTTGACCCTGCAGCTGCTATCAGTGCTGCACACTCAGAGTATTCCTCACTTTTCAAATTTTTCTCTCTCCTGTAAGTGAAACCGATCGCAGGACTTGTCACTATGAAGGTTCAGGTGAAACTGAAACACTGCATAGAGATATTTATAAACTACAGGAGACATTCCCAGTGCTGCTACATCTTTCCCAAACGTTGTACATTCCCGGTGTTTCCGATTTTTAATCCCTGGGGAATTTCGTGACTGCAATATTGAATAGGTACCGATTCATCCTTTCCCGTTTCATCCTGATCATATGTAGAGGATTTTAGGAAGGGAGTGTCTGACCCCATGTCTTAAACAACCCTTAGAAATAGGAAGCTAGGAGATTTGGGCTAAAGTGCCCGATAGGAAAGTGACACGGAAGCGAAGTAGAAAGGGGGAGGAAGACGCGCTTATTTATTACCGGGGGGCCAGTACACGGGGTCCATCGGCTTAACGTGCCCATCCGACGCACGGCGGATATTTAGTGGATCGAGCGTTCGTACCTGCTGGGATCGAACCTGAGGTCCTTTCCGTGACAGTCACGAACGTTGCCCACTAGGCAACCCCCCCCCCCCCCCCGTTTCATCCTCGGGTTTCAAGAGGTGTGGCGATTCGTCCCCTGCACACAGTGGGGGAGCACTCCCAGCGGGGTGTGGCTTAAACCGGTTCACGTCGGGGAGTACTCCCAGCGGAATGCGGCTTAAACCGGTTCACGTAGGGGGAAGTACTCCCAGCTGAATGCGGCTTAAATCGGTTCACGTCGGGGGAGTACTCCCAGTGAAGTGCGGCTTAAACCGGTTCACGTCGGGGGAGTTCTTGAGTAGAGTCCTTTACCTGACATAACAGGTTAGTCAGTATAATGATTGCCCAGTGGTTCTGTACTCTTTGGAAACGGTAATTTTGGAAGCTGAAGCATTTGTTAATTTCCTTCAATAATTTTGAAAGCGGAAGCATTTGCTATTTTTCAACGTTTGCACCACGATGTTCAGGTATTTTTTCTTGTAAACGTGTAATAGAAAAAGTATAATATGAGTGAAGTGGAGTTTATCGAAACCAAGCGAGGCCTGCGTGCATTAATTTTCGACGGGCGATCGTATACGTTAAAGAACACTATCAACGGCTGGATTTGCCAAAATTCTGATTGCAATGGAACTTTATTACGAGTTTAGAAGATAAGGTATTGTCTAAAAAAACACACTTGTAAACCCAATGTAGCTAAAATTGAAGTAGAAAAATAGGTCGCAAATTGTAAGAAAAGGGCTCGCGAAGAGCTCACACCTAAAAAGCCAATATGCGGCTAAAAGTATGAGCAAAACTAAGTAACTAGTAAATAACACGAACTCAAATAACACAGTTTATTAAGCGACTAAGAAAATGTATGGGGGAGGGGGCGAATCGCTATTCCTCTTAAAACCCGAAGATAAAACTGCACGATTTTGGTCAGAGGATGATTCGGGACGTCATCGCAATATTACGGTCCCGAATTTACAGGTGGGATTAGAGCATGCAAGTCACTCTACAGGATTAAAAGATCATTTAGGTCCAGAATTTACTTACGCCTTGATATCCATGTATGAAAAAGGAAGAGAAAAAGTGAAAAGGAAATTTTTTTTCCTGTCCTGACTCTTTGCACCAACAAGTCCTATAGCCATACAATAAATTAAAAAAAAAAAAGCTGTTTCTTCCTGTTCTGACTCGTATTACCAACAAGTCTCGTAACCATACGGTAAATAAACTGTTTCCTTCTGTTCAGACTCTTAGAACCAAAAGCCCTATAACCACGAGAAAAAAAGAATTTCAGTTTCTTCTTGTCGGCACCCTAAGCACCAACAAGCCCTGTTGCCATACGGTATAAGAAAAATTGCTATTTTTTCCTGTCCAGACCCATAGCATCAACCAGCTCTGTAGCCAAGTGGCAAAGAATTACTGACAACTTTCCTACAGATCTACTTTGAGAATTCTTAGTCTCTTTCGAGCTACCAAATCGTTTATTGTTTCGTCTGGGGGCCCATTACTTTTTTTTTAAAGAAAAAAGTATTCTATTTATGCTATTATTCGCCAGCAAGAAGAATGCGATATATAAATATTACCCTTTTGCCATTAGCATAACCAAATTTTCCCCTGGTGGATTTTTCGAACATTTTTTTTTTATTTCCAAAATTCCATCCATATACTCTGGAAGGTGTTCCTGTCAAAGTTTGTTATAATTTTACCTACATGATGTTTTTACAGATTGCACTGAACAGAGCTAGTTAAATCATAATCACTATGCATTTGCATTCAATACTGTACTTGAGATTCCAACCTTTTTATTTTATTTTTTTTCCGATTCGATTGTATGACCATCTTCAATATATTTAATGCATTCTGCAGCTTTTCTGATGCGAAATCAAACCTCCGCGCAATCCGATTTTGTGAAGAAATTGCTAACTAAATACTTTAAAATAAATTGAAAAAAAAATGTCTTTGGCGTAGGTTTATGCCTTTTACGAAAAGACGAGATAGTGTCATTCATGCCTTTTGGTTTTTAATTTTATATACTTTTCCATTTACCCGTTTTTGTAAATATCTTGTTTCAATAAAGCGATTTTGAAAATTCTACAAATCATTCGCTTAAAAGCAAGTTATGTTCTGTGATTACATTTCTTCTTGAGCCGAAGTAATATTTGTCTTTGTGTTTCAGTGGAATATTCCGGAACTTCGCTGGTATTGATTTTTTTGTTGTGCATTCATACGATCCTGGTATCTCTGGCGATTCGCTCAACCGCTCCTTTTCCCGTTCCCTACTATACAGTTCTGCGTCGAATTCCGTCATGGGCTCTTCGACTCTTAGGATCTGACGATCTTATGCCAAAAGAAACTGTGATGAACTCAGTTCTCCTGTATTCCGAACTAACCGAAAGTGACGTACAGCATGAAAATAGCAACTCCTTGGCCCCGGGGACTGGCAGTTCAACGGAAAGCACTGAACCATCGACGCATATGATGACAGAAGCATTTTCAGAAACTTCCACCGCGAACACAGAATGGTTGAAACCCATGCTGCTCTTCGATAAGATTTGTTTCTATATTTTTGTGCTCATTGTAGTGTTATATGTTGTTTCAGTAATCACAGTAGAATAGATCTGCTCAACATACATTACCCAACAGATCAGCCATTGGTAAATAAATACATTCTCAAAAGCAACAAACTGCGCAGTTGCTTCTGAGAAATCATTGCATAAAGTCAATGAATTTTAACTTCTGGAAAAAGAAGATGCAAAGCACTGTGTAACAAAATGATGCAAATTTCAAATAAATGATTTTTTTTTATCTTCAGATCATGCACTGATATTGCTGTTACCTTAGAATCATTAATTTTAGCCAAAGTTGTTTTCATTTGTTTTTGCTTGAAGGTTTAACGACCACCGTGAGCAACTCAGCGGGCTATGAGCAGTCGCCTGTCTGTAATTAAGGGCCACTGGTTCCAATGAAGGGAGAGAGCCTGAGCCGTAAGTCAAACATAGCATCCATGCCTCACTGGGATTCGAACAAGAACTCATCTCGGACGAGTGGTCAGAAGCCAACGCTTAGACCACTGTGCCATCCGTGCGGCCAAAGTAAGCAATAATAACCTTCAAAATCACCTTATAGTTAAAAACCGGTTTTCGATTTCGTTAGTGCTTTACGGGCGGTTTTGATTTGATCCTTTTCCTAGTTTTCAGCCAGCTCTACGCGTCACGTTTCCAATGTTCTGGGAGAATATTACTCTCATCTGCTGTTCGCGAAATTGTTAGGGAATTATCTTATTGCTCTTGAAATGGGTTTCGTTTGGAGTCCTCAGGATTCATCCGCTTTTTCAGAAGCAAGTGAAAGTAATAATAGCTTAGGAGTAAGAGGAATGCGCGCGTGCAAAGTAAGCTGCTAATGAAGGTGTTCGAGAGGGGTGAAAGTTAAATGGAGCTGACCTGATTGTCTCAAGGGTACCACGCAAAATGGACTAGGGGACAAGCAGGTACTTTTTTTAAGAGAAGGAAAACAGCAGAAAACAAAAATCTTGATCTAGCACTTGAATAAGGGAGTTCGAGTGATTCTCCATACGACGAAAAGGATTTGACCTCCTCGAATAAAGGGTAGACGAGAGAAAATAGAGATTCAGAATGTCCGATGCAGAGATTCAAGACCGAAGCAGAAAATAAGTTTGGAAACGGAAACTTTGCAACGAGATAAAATAACTTTTCTCTGTTGCTTGATAGAATAAACTGGTACAGATCAATGCGTAAACAATGAAAAGTGCAATATTCAAATCAGTACAAGCAAATCCGTGACCTTCCTCATATACTGCATTGGATAAAGAGAGCCACTGCAAAAGAACAAGTTCATTTCGCTAGCATAATGCTGTCCAACTCTCATTGAGCCGCGGGTCAAAATTTTTAAAAGAATAAGGTGGCGTGCCACAGTTTTTAGCACGTCTATTGTAAAAAAAGATCGTGCTTATGTATCGGTTTGTCCGTCCGTCTGTAACCACGATATCTCTGCAGCTATTAGTCCGACTTGAAAAATTATTTTTCCATTGGGAAGCTTGATATATGCGAATGATGATCTTTTATTTTGTTTTGTTTTTACGGTGTACATTTTCGCCGCTAGAGAGCGTAAATGCAGATGATGTCGAATTCAAAAATACGTTTTAATCCACATATTTCCTTCTAAACATCCCATTGAAAAAAATATTTTATCTTTCGATTCCATTTATGTCGAAGAGTATTTTAGATATAGTTACTTTTTCAAATTACGAATATATTTTCCGCTAGGGGGCGTAAAAGTAAATTACATTTTTCCCGTTAACTCTTCTTCCAAAACTCCGATTTGAAATTTGTTTTCTTCAGCGGATACACCTTCTGATGGAAAATCTTTTGCATATAATTTCACATTTTTGGTAAAGAATACTTTGGCTACCAGGGGGCGTAAGTGGTAATTTTTGCTTCTGATATATTTACCATAAAATCTGAGCTTCTACATCGACTGAAAAAATTCTTTCGTGGACTGATGCCACTCACATCGATAAGCCTTTTTGGAATATTTTCTTCTTAAAATATTCCACAGTTTCTCCGCCAAGGGGCGTAGATGTATATCTTATTTTCGTCAATATCTCTACTTCTAGAAGTCCGATTTGAAAAATTTCTACTTCGTTGGATAGTGTTTTCAGTGTGACATGTTTTTCATATAATTTCAAAATTTTCAAGTAATTTATAGACTTTCCGCTAGGGGGCGTAGAGGTAAATTGCGTTTCCCCTATATCTTTGCTTCAAATCTCAGATTTGAAAAATTCTTTCTTAATCGGATACAGCTCTTAATGGGAAATCCTTTGCACATAATTTCAATTTGTGTAAAAAGTGGTTTAGCCACCAGGTGGCGTAAGTCTTCATTTCCGCTTCTGATCTATTTGCAGCAAAATATGAACTTCCAAAATCTCGATTGAAAAAAAGTCTTTTGTTGACCGATACTACTCATGTCGACAAACGTTTTAGGAACATTTTCTTCTTGAAATAATGCATGGTTTCTACACCAGGGGGCGTAGATGTATATCTTATTATTGTCAATATCTCTACTTCTAGGAGACCGATTTGAAAAATTCCTTCTTTGTTGGATGGTGTTTCCAATGCGAAATGTTTTCCCTATAAATTCAAAATTTTCAAGTAAATCTTAGACTTTCCACTAGGGGGCAGAAAGGTAAATTGCGTTTTCTGCGTTATTTCTGCTTCTAAAACTCCGATTTGAAAAATTCTTCCTGTATCGCATACAAGATCTGATGGAAAATATTTTTCACATAATTTCTAATGTTTGGTTAAGAATAGTTTGGCCACCAGGGGGCATAAGTGTTCATTTCTGCTTCAGATGTATTTGCAGCAAAATCTGGGCTCCTGAAAACTCGACTAATTTTTTTTTCTTGGACCGATACCGCTCATATGGAAAAACCTTTTGGAATACTTTCTTCCTAAAATAATGCATGGTTTTCCCACCAGGGGACATAACGTCACATCTATGTTTGTCGAGAACTCTGTTTCTAAGAGTCCGATTTGAAAAATTCTTTCTATGTTGGAAAGCGTTTCCGATGTGAAATGTTTCTCATATAAATTCATAATTTCTTAACGCACACGTCTGCAACCATAGGGCTTAAGCTCATGATTCCGTTTACAGCAATACCTAAGGAATTAAAAACCCGACTGAAAAACTTCTTTCTTCTGTCAGATACTATTGTTTACCATACCGGTTCCATTGACTTTGAATAGCTTTGATAAATTTAATTTGCGTCAGAACGGATTCAAAAGACGTGCTTATTACACCCAAAATTTCAGTGTCATCTTTCTTGTTTTAAAATTTATACAATACAAAGATGTCCTGCTAAATTTAATAAAACATTTAAACTATTAATATTAAAACAGTTCAAATTTAAAATTTGAAAAAAAAGTCAACTTTCAACGAGAGCACTCTGAACGTCAATCTCCACTGATATATTTGTTGCATGTCTACTTCGATGCTTGACGTTGAAAGTCGAAGTAATTGCTTTCTCATTTGACTTTGTATTTCATGTCAGAAAACGCTCTCGAAAATGTACGTACTTTCAAACGTTGAAATAGCTTTTAATCCCAAATTTCTTATGCTTGGGTGTTTCTCAATGGAGAAAAGTTTAAACAATTCTGCTTCAGTTCATTGGTGCCCATATGAGGGTGGCAAGATGGGGCATTGGCCCTTCTCTGGAAATGGGACTATGCCCTTTCCGAGGGGAAGATCTACAGATATTTTCAAATTAACACTAATTTTTCTGTAAAACTTCTACATGTTTGTGTATGCTGTAAATATAAAGTTGGGAATTTCTAGTAGAAAGCAATAATGAAATTTCACATTGCATGTTGGAGAACAGTGTGCACACGTACAAGTATCGAAGAGCATGAAAGGCGGAGAAAGTATATCAACTTCTGCAGCAACTATTCACTGCTGGACAAAGATATCTCGAGGTTTTTTAGAAATTTGGTATTTTTGCATTCATGATGACCAACTGAGTAATTGATCTCTGGAGCTTCGTGACACATTTAACACCAGTAGGGCAAAATCATCAAAAGAACCGACAAAGAAATTTCCTTATTGCTCTAGCATGCTGTCTAATCTCATGTCATCATCATCATCATTGTCAACCATTATCAATCCACTGCTGGACGAAGGTCTCCCCAAGTTTCCTCCACAACGGTCTGTCTTGTGCCAGTCTCCTCCATGTCACTCCCGCATATTTACGAATTTCATCCACCCATCTCCCATGTGGTCTTTTTCTGGGTCTTTTCCTGTCCCTTGGAATCCAATCTAAAATTTCGGCTGTCCATCTATGGTCTGTCCTTCTGGCAGTATGTCCAGCCCATTGCCATTTCAGGGATTTAACTCTGATCATGATGTCTTCCACTCTCGTCATTTTTCGGATCCACGAGTTCCTCTTCTTATCTCTCCTGGTTATACCAAGCATGCACCTGTCCATGCTGCTTTGAGTTGTCTGCAGCCTTTTGTATGTCGTTTTATGTAGTTTTTGGCTCTTCTGATTTCCTATTAAATTTATCGGTTTAGAGTGTGATAAAAACGGTCAGATAACAAGAAGGAACAGAGGAAATTTGGTTATTCTAAGTTAAAATGTCTGTTTGTCCTCTATTGAAAACTCTACGGGCTCCCATGCTCCAGTCTCTGATAGAGCTCTAATAAATTAATTTACTTGAAGTTCTGTTTTTTCCATTGGATGTTCAACGACCACAGTGAGCAACTGAGTGGACTATAAAAGCAGTCGCCCGTCCTTAAATTGGGGCCATTGGTTCCACGGAAGGGAGAACCAGTGCTGTAAGACAAACACAGCATCCATGCCTCACCGGGATTCGAACCCGTACCTCTTTCCGACGATGATCAGAAGCCATTGCTTAGACCATTGTGCCACCGGGGCGGCGACTCTAAGTTCACATAATTCCATTTGATAAATGGGGTTTGAGCTTTCAATACCAACATTCTATGGATGGCTAAACAGGCATACACCGTTGAGCCATTACATCATGACTACCTACAGCTTAGAGAAATGAGCGCGCCTGGATATCGAACAGTGGTGCAGGTGACATTCACAGAAGAGTATATGTACAACCCGAAGACCGACTTTTGGTTAGTAGTGTTTGGAGTCATAATGGGAAAAGCTGCCGATCTATTGGAATTTGATAAGGGACAAATTGTAATAGCAAGGCTCCTCGGACCTCAGATCTCGGAAACGGTGCGGCTTGTTCACGTGCCGCTGTAGTGAGTACGTATCAAAAGTGGTGCATAGATGGACAAACGACGAACCGTCGTCTAGCCATGTGTCGTCCGCAGCTCATTGATGCCAGAGGAGAGCGGAGATTGTCGCGCATTGTCCACAGCAACCTCAGGACTACAGTACTACAAATCATCCGAAGCTACAACAGTGGTGATCAGGGCAATGTGTCACAGCAGAAAGTTCATCGCAGCCTTCTGCACATGGGCCTGCGTAGTCGAAGACCCAGCCGGGTTCTCCATGCTCACTGCACGTAATTGCCAACAACACATGAAATGTGCCCAATATCATCAAAATTGGACCGTGGATGATTGGAAGAAAGTGGCCTGGTCTGACGAATCAAGATTTCCGGTGCATCACGTACACAGCCGAGCGCGGATACGCCGCTTACCAATGGAGGCTATGGCACCTGGATGAACTGTTGGGCGTAAACAGGCCGGTATGTATGCAAAACCGTAGTGATAGCGTCGAGATCAGCGAAACAGTACAACATTGACACCCGATTATCTCAGAAACTATTAGAGATACAAAAAAACGTAATCCAACTTTTTTTTGTATGACATTTTGTAAGCTTCAATTTTGTAAATAGTATTTTTGGGCTACGACCAACCGTTTTCGAGATATTCACGAAAAACAAAAAAACAAACGTACTTATTTTTCAAGATGGCGGCTAGAGCTCACTTCTGATTCGTCAGGACTTTTGATATAATCTTCACTAAACACCAATAAATAAGTGTGCCAAGTTTCAAAACTTTCATATTTATTTCATCTGAAAACCTTTTTTTTTTATCGGACTACGGGATATACACTGCTGGCCACCCAAAATGAAACACCAAGAACGAAGCATCCGATTGGCCTGAAATTCGCAGCATGGGTCGCCCGAGAGAGGACATGCAAACGATTACCGTTGCAGGGCATATACAAATCATGTGCGCTCGGCACGCCACCGAGAAGCACTATGAAGAAGGGTGCACAGAAGCCGGGGTGTAAGTAGTGGAAGTGTGTTGTGCTACCGGACCTGTGCGTGGGAAGCTTTCTGATGCCTCGTCGCAGAATACGGCAGTCATTCCAGCACGTTTCGGAGTTCAACCGAGGACGAATAGTGCCTTATCGCGACAGCGGTTTATTGTACCGAGACATCGGCGCCCCGTATGGGACGACATCCAGCCACAGTGAGAAGAGTATGGATTCGGTAGGTGCAGGAGGGACGGACGGACCGACGTGAGCGATTGCCGCAGCCACGGCACACCACCGAACGAGAGGACCGGCATGTCTTGCGGTGGGCATTGACGGCTCGCAATGCCACATCACGAACGTTAGCGCAGGAATTAGGATGTGTTGCGCAACAACCTGTGTCAGCACGTACCGTTCGACGTCGTCTGCAGGAGCGGGGACTGGTCGCACGGCGCCCATTGCTCCGATTACAATTGATGTTACACACCACCGGCGAGTGCGGCGGTAGTGGGCCGTTGAACGCAGCACCGAGACTACGGAATGGCACGACATTGTCTTCTCCGATGAATCCCGCTTCTGTCTGCAACACCACGACGGTCGGATCCGCGTGTGGCGGCACCGCGACAAGAGACTGTATGACGCTTGCATTATGCATCGCCATACCGGTCCGTCGCCTGGCGTTATGGTTTGGGGCGCAAGTGGATATGACACCCGCACTCCTCTGGTACGCATCGCAGGTACACTCAACAGCCACCGCTACATCTCCGACGTTTTGGAGCCTGTATGCCTCCCTTACCTGCAGGATCTGCTAGCGGCCACGTTTCAACAGGACAATGCGCGCCCACACGTGGTACGCATCGTGCAACAATTCTTCACGGCCCACCAGGTGTCACTGCTGCAGTGGCCCGCCTGTTCTCCTGATATGTCGGCCATCGAACACGTCTGGTCGCTGATCGGCAACCGAGTGGCCCGGCAAGCACCACCCGCGGCTACGCCTGATGAACTGTGGCAACGTGTGGAAGTAGCCTGGACCGACATACCCCAAACCCACATCCAAAGCCTCTTTCGTTCGATGCCGCGGCGTGTAGCGGCCGTTATTGCCAGCCATGGGGGCCACACGAACTATTGACGTCTGCGTGTTCCTCAAGTTGCACGTTTGATCTTTGTATCTGTTGTTATGTGTGCAGTAAATCTCTGGCTTTTCTATCTCGTGCCCTTCTTTGTGTTGCATTTTGGGTGGCCAGCAGTGTATTTTGCAAATTGAATCACTATCTGTTGATCACCAGTCATGACTCATTTCTTCACTGAACCAAACAGGATTTTAATAGACAAGTTCCACTGTACTTAAAAATCTAGTTTCACCAAGTATTTTCATTTTATCAAAAAAGCTCCTTGTGGTAATTGAAGTGAGTCAAACTGTTTCTTCTTAGACTGATTTAACAATGGCAGTTTGTTAGGAAAGCCAGATATATGACTAAAGATTACAGATAGTTTGATCTTTTCTTTGCAGAACAATGTTTTGCGCATTAAAATTCTGCGTGATATCAGTTAGGTAAACTAGCGAGCTAGGAGAAGTGACATCACTGACGTTTAGTTACGTAAACATTCTCAGCAAGTTCATTTTTTAAGCCCCACCACATCCCTCTTCACAATCACCGCTGCTTGTGTAATGTGTGTGTGTGTGGGGGGGGTCAATTAGCTTTGAATTAATCCAGGAATTTTTGCCAAAAAAAGAAGTGGGTTCAAAAATGAACTTACTGGAATTAAATTAATGTATATGGGTCGTCCAAATAAGACGTAGACTCTGGTTGACGGGTGGTGCTGCAGTAACCACACATAAAAGAGGAATGTAGGGTGCATTAGTTGGTGTGACGCGTCGGATGCGAGTAATATCAACGGAACGTAAACGACCTATCTTATGGACGTTTGATCGGGCCCTCCCGGATCCAAAGGCCTAGAAAGCCCGGGAACTGCCCGCTTTTCTTGATTACATGTGTTTGCTGAGCCCGTTTCCGGATTCTTGGAAAATTTTGCTTATCAAGGCTTGTATTTATGCATTATACACTGGCCAAAGATATGGCCCAAGCAAAGATTAGTTTAAAAATCATTAGTTTAAAACGTTTAGTTTAGTTCAGTTAAACCACTTCACAATAATATGTTTTTAGAAATACTACGTATAAAGTCAAATGTTCTAAAATGTGGATTTGAAAATAATCAACGTGCCCTTCGACCGTATCAGGGGGAATCAGTAATTTTGGTAAAAGCTGAAGAAAAGAAAATCGTTTGGAAACAAAAATTCCATTCGTTATTTCTTTTTGATTTCTAAATTTACTTTTATTTTGAATAAACTGCATTATAAAACGTACAACGCCGTACAGACTGTTGCAATTTTGACTCTAAAAACTAATCTTTGCAATATAATGTACATATATGCTAATTGGTAAAGGTAGTTTAGAGTGATGTAGTAGAATATAAAAAAAAGCATGTAGGGGAATTTCCAAAATTAAAAAAAAAAAGAACGTAAAAGCATTCCAAGACCAGATAATTCTGCATTTTGTAATATTAACAAAGCTTTGCGCTTAATAATATTATAATCACAATATTATCATACACTGAAGAGCAATTGAAATAGAGACAGCTAGCATTATGCAAATGTGGAACTGTGGGCGGCCCTGTAAACGGAAACGACATGACGTATGCAGTGATCAGACAATATAAGGAGTGATGCGACGGAAATCAGTAAGAGTCGGACGCAGTATGGGTAAGACGACGGATCTAAGCGCATTTGATCGTAGGCAAATTGTCGAGGCCCGACGAATGCATCACTCCATCTCGGAAGTCGTGCAGGCACTGCGATTTTCCCGAGCCACTGTGTCACGGATGCACCGTGAGTACATCGAATCCGGTGAAACCATCCATGCAAGGGCCAACTGCCGTGGACAACAGCGTGTGGATGAACGGGTTCGTCGTCGGCTAGCTCGCATTGTAACAGCGATAGACGGGCCCCAGTGCAAGAAAGCACTCGGCAGTTTAACGCTGGTGCACAAAAACGTGTAAGCAGCCACACCATACAGAACCATCTCTTCGCTATGGGATACAGAAGCTATCGTCCCACGAGGGTACCGCTGCTGACCGCACATCACAGGGTGCAAAGATTAGCATGGGCGAGGGAACATCGCCACTGGACCCTAGACATGTGGGAAAATGTTGCCTGGACTGATGAGTCGAGATTCACTTTGGTACATGCGGATGGCAGGATACGAGTACGGCGAAAACCACATGAAGCGATGGATCCTTCTTGCCAGCAGGGTAGTCTTTAACCTGGTGGGGGTGGCATTGTCGTCTGGAGACTGTTTACGTGGACTGAAATGGGACCCCTGGTACGTGTGACATCGTCCCTCACAGGTCAACGTTACCGGGATATCCTGGACGACCCTTTGCTCCCGTTTGTGCGTCTTCATCATCCCACTGGAGACCTCATCCTGCAACAGTACAATGCACCGTGCCATAGCTCATGAATTGTATCCGAATGGTTGGATGAACACTCCACCGACGTGACCTCGCTTCCTTGGCCAGCTAGGTCACCTGACCTCAATCCCATCGAGCACATCTGGGATGCCATCGAGAGAGATGTTCGAGGCTCTGACCCCCTTCCATCAAATCTTCGTGAACTGTGGGAGCTTTGCAGTGGTCGTGGATTCGTATGGCTTCCCAACGTTTCCGGTGTCTGGTCGAGTCCATGCCGAGACGAATCGCCGCAGTCATCAGGGCGAAAGGTGGTGCTACACGTTACTAGACAGGTATCTCTAATTCAATTGCTCTTCAGTGTATGTGTGTGCAGTTTCCAGATCAAGTTCATCGTGAAAAATGAGAGAGAGAATTGCACATAATGCCTCAGCGCTTCAACTTTATCTTTTCTCTAAAACTCGACCTGCTGTACTAAAAACCAACTTCACCCCAAAAATCGCGGGAGTAGCGAAATTTAAAAAAATAAATAACAATACTTCTAACTGCACAATTTTGGAAATTAATACACATTTTAAAGATAAGATTCTTGATTTTTAATAAAATACAAAAAATGGGAATGTAATTTTTTCCCAGTTTTTCGATACCAGACCTCCTTAAACTAATCCTTGCTTGGGCCATAGCTTTTGACAATGCATAATGCAAGTCTTTCTAAGCAAAATTTAACTTGCAATGGCAGCTAGCTTAGGAAATTGAAAATCCTTCCACCATGGTAACAAATCCACAATGAAATTCAACACGTGTAATTCAACCGGGCTGGGAATTACACATGTTGAATTAATTACAGTAATGAAATTCAAGACGTGTAATTCCGAGCCCGTGCCCGGTTTTTCGGTAGTTAATGAATTCTGAAACCGTCCGAGCCCAGGCCGGGCCCCAGCTCATCTCTATTATGGATACCTCCAAGCGGGCACAGCTAGCCGTGATCCAATTTTTGAAAACAGAGGGAAGCAAATCAACAAAAATCTCACGACGCATGCAGGTAGTTTACGCGAATGCGTATGAATACAGTGCGCCCTTGAAATGGTGCAAAGAACTTCAGGGTGGACGTGAAAGCACTTTGGATCTCCCAAGACCTGGCCAAGCACACGTCACCATCACACGGGACACAATCGCAACAGTGGACGATCTGCTGAAAGTTAACTACAAAATAACAATTAGCAGCTGCAATAGGCATCAGCAGGGGCTCCATTGGCACAACTATCCACCAAGAATTGGAGTATTCGAAAGTGTGTGCACAGTGGGTTCTAAAGCAGTGACATAGGATCCATATCGACCGATGGGACATCTGCTTAAATGTTAGCAGTGCTTATTTCTAGCACTATTATCACCCGTGTGTTATGTATATATAAGCTACAGTAGTTAAGTTTTAGCTGACCGCATAACTGACGTAACAGTAGAGGGATAAAAAATATCACGTGTATGCCTGAAGATAACAATCCTTGGCCAATCATAGAACAGCTGTAAACCGGTTTATACCGGTACCGACAGTAGGCAGACGGGCATTAAGGGAGTCATAGTAAACGTTCTCGTCCCATTTCGTTTTAGCCATGGAAGAGCAGAGAGTCATTATCAGTTTTTGTTGGAAACTTGGTCAATCAGCTACTGAAACTTACAGAATGTTAAAAGAAACTTATGGAGACATAGCTTTATCCCGCAGCAGAGTTTTCGAATGATGTGCACGGTTTCGTGACAAGCGCGAATCCTTCGATGATAATCGGAGATATCTGGGCGTTCCTCCAATGTGCAAACAGCTGAAAAAATTGATGAGATGCGGAATCAGGTAAAGAAATATCGCCGAATTACAGTGAATCTTTTGGCTGACTAGGTGGCATCAGTAAGCTTGTCTGTCATTAGATTCTACGCGTCTCCGCATTCTGAATGAAGACAAAAAGGAGGCTCGTTCATCGATCTGTTCCAATCTCCGCATTCTGAATGAAGACAAAAGGAGGCTCGTTGGTCGATCTGTTCCAATCTCCGCATTCTGAATGAAGACAAAAAGGAGGCTCGTTCATCGATCTGTTCCTATCTCTGCATTCTGAATGAAGACAAAAAGGAGGCTCGTTCATCGATTTGTTCCAATCTCCGCATTCTGAATGAAGACAAAAAGGAGGCTCGTTCGTCGATCTGTTCCAATCTCCGCATTCTGAATGAAGACAAAAAGGAGGCTCGTTCGTCGATCTGTTCCAATCTCCGCATTCTGAATGAAGACAAAAAGGAGGCTCGTTCGTCGATCTGTTCCAATCTCCGCATTCTGAATGAAGACAAAAAGGAGGCTCGTTCATCGATCTGTTCCTATCTCCGCATTCTGAATGAAGACAAAAAGGAGGCTCGTTCATCGATCTGTTCTTCTCTCTGCATTCTGAATGAAGACAAAAAGGAGGCTCGTTCATCGATCTGTTCCTATCTCTGCATTCTGAATGAAGACAAAAAGAGGCTCGTTCATCGATCTGTTCCTATCTCCGCATTCTGAATGAAGACAAAAAGGAGGCTCTTTCATCGACCTGTTCCTATCTCTGCATTCTGAATGAAGACAAAAAGGAGGCTCGTTCATCGATCTGTTCCTATCTCCGCATTCTGAATGAAGACAAAAAGGAGGCTCGTTCATCGATCTGTTCCTATCTCTGCATTCTGAATGAAGACAAAAAGGAGGCTCGTTCATCGATCTGTTCCTATCTCCGCATTCTGAATGAAGACAAAAAGGAGGCTCGTTCATCGATCTGTTCCTATCTCCGCATTCTGAATGAAGACAAAAAGGAGGCTCTTTCATCGGTCTGTTCCTATCTCTGCATTCTGAATGAAGACAAAAAGGAGGCTCGTTCATCGATCTGTTCCTATCTCTGCATTCTGAATGAAGACAAAAAGGAGACTCTTTCATCGATCTGTTCCTATCTCTGCATTCTGAATGAAGACAAAAAGGAGGCTCGTTCATCGATCTGTTCCTATCTCCGCATTCTGAATGAAGACAAAAAGGAGGCTCGTTCATCGATCTGTTCCTATCTCTGCATTCTGAATGAAGACAAAAAGGAGGCTCGTTCATCGATCTGTTCCTATCTCCGCATTCTGAATGAAGACAAAAAGGAGGCTCGTTCATCGATCTGTTCCTATCTCCGCATTCTGAATGAAGACAAAAAGGAGGCTCTTTCATCGGTCTGTTCCTATCTCTGCATTCTGAATGAAGACAAAAAGGAGGCTCGTTCATCGATCTGTTCCTATCTCTGCATTCTGAATGAAGACAAAAAGGAGACTCTTTCATCGATCTGTTCCTATCTCTGCATTCTGAATGAAGACAAAAAGGAGGCTCGTTCATCGATCTGTTCCTATCTCCGCATTCTGAATGAAGACAAAAAGGAGGCTCGTTCATCGATCTGTTCCTATCTCCGCATTCTGAATGAAGACAAAAAGGAGGCTCGTTCATCGATCTGTTCCTATCTCCGCATTCTGAATGAAGACAAAAAGGAGGCTCGTTCATCGATCTGTTCCTATCTCCGCATTCTGAATGAAGACAAAAAGGAGGCTCTTTCATCGATCTGTTCCTATCTCTGCATTCTGAATGAAGACAAAAAGGAGGCTCGTTCATCGATCTGTTCCTATCTCTGCATTCTGAATGAAGACAAAAAGGAGACTCTTTCATCGATCTGTTCCTATCTCTGCATTCTGAATGAAGACAAAAAGGAGGCTCGTTCATCGATCTGTTCCTATCTCCGCATTCTGAATGAAGACAAAAAGTAGGCTCGTTCATCGATCTGTTCCTATCTCCGCATTCTGAATGAAGACAAAAAGGAGGCTCGTTCATCGATCTGTTCCTATCTCCGCATTCTGAATGAAGACAAAAAGGAGGCTCGTTCATCGATCTGTTCCTATCTCCGCATTCTGAATGAAGACAAAAAGGAGGCTCGTTCGTCGATCTGTTCCTATCTCCGCATTCTGAATGAAGACAAAAAGGAGGCTCTTTCATCGATCTGTTCCTATCTCTGCATTCTGAATGAAGACAAAAAGGAGGCTCGTTCATCGATCTGTTCCTATCTCTGCATTCTGAATGAAGACAAAAAGGAGACTCTTTCATCGATCTGTTCCTATCTCTGCATTCTGAATGAAGACAAAAAGGAGGCTCGTTCATCGATCTGTTCCTATCTCCGCATTCTGAATGAAGACAAAAAGGAGGCTCGTTCATCGATCTGTTCCTATCTCTGCATTCTGAATGAAGACAAAAAGGAGGCTCGTTCATCGATCTGTTCCTATCTCCGCATTCTGAATGAAGACAAAAAGGAGGCTCGTTCATCGATCTGTTCCTATCTCCGCATTCTGAATGAAGACAAAAAGGAGGCTCTTTCATCGATCTGTTCCTATCTCTGCATTCTGAATGAAGACAAAAAGGAGGCTCGTTCATCGATCTGTTCCTATCTCTGCATTCTGAATGAAGACAAAAAGGAGACTCTTTCATCGATCTGTTCCTATCTCTGCATTCTGAATGAAGACAAAAAGGAGGCTCGTTCATCGATCTGTTCCTATCTCCGCATTCTGAATGAAGACAAAAAGGAGGCTCGTTCATCGATCTGTTCCTATCTCCGCATTCTGAATGAAGACAAAAAAGAGGCTCGTTCATCGATCTGTTTGGCACTGCAAGTGAGGATCCTGATTTTAGCTCCAGAATTATTGCAGGAAATGAAACATGGTGCTTGCAGTAGGATCCACAAACAAGCGACAAAGCGCTGAATGGAGAGGTATAGGCACTCACAGTATCATGCAGACATTACATCGATAAAAGCAGCAATGATAAAAACAACTTGGACATCCCGGAAAGTGCCTTCCAAAACTGTTTTTAGGATCTTCAGAGATGCTGTCAACTGTGTGTTTATTCAGAAGGGCGGTATTTTGAAGGTGACCAGCATTGATTATGCGTATAGTACTGTTTTATACCTTTTATTGAGTCAGTCCTGAAATTTTTCGGACGTAGGGTGTTTTTACCTGTGTACAGTTTCGCATGCTGTAATAAAGTGCACTTAACTCCAACAGGTATTCAACGTTTCGTTCGGATAACCCTTCGCAATGCTTTGTATATCAACTTTGTTATGAATACCTGAAGATTTAGAAGTTAATGGAGCAAATTTCGGAACAGTTTAATGATATAATAAGAGCATAATGATACGATACAAGACGTATGGCATATTAAATGCAAGAAGAATTCAGGAGAGGTAACTACGGATAACAGAGATGCGAAGATGCCTACTGATATATTGTTAACATAATATGAAATAGGAAGTTTTGCATTGTAGATGCTAAGAGAACTCAGGAGAAGTATTTGTGGAGAGGATACAAAGATATACGAAAATGTCTGCTGGTACTGTATATTGTGAACAGAATATGAAACAAGATCTGTGATATTGTAGATGGAGAGAGAATTCACAGAGCTGTTGAGGTAAGTGAACATTTGAACAGTGCTGCTATTTATACAAATCAGTGGTAGTATGGGTAAGCATAGTATGTGTATATTACGTCAGCGATGTTTAAGGTGGAGCCCCTATTTTTTGCTTTATTGGATTTTTAACGACCACCGTGAGCAACTCAATGGGCTATAAGCAGTCACCCGTCCCTAATTTAGGGTCACTGGTTCCACGGAAGGGAGAGAGCCAGCTCCGTAAGACAAACACAACATCCATGCTTCACCGGGATTCGAACCCGGACCCATCTCGGACGAATGATCAGAAGCCATCGCTTAGACCACTGCGCCACCGGGACGGCCATTGACAGTTCGTGCCAAGGCGGTGTTTTGGAGCCCTGCTTTGATGTTGTATTTGTGTTTCCGGATTCAACAAGAAAGACTCCTACCTGTAGATCCGATATAACGAGATCAAAGCTGGCCTGTCGCATTAAGTAAGGGAATGCTATAGATACCCCGTTTTTGTTCTTCCGGGGTTTCCCCCCCCCGATCCTTTCCAATCATAGTTAGCATATTGCGAGATTTGGTGCCAAAGTGCAAGGAGAAACGGTGACAGATGTTTCTGAGGGGTTTAGTGAGATATGGAATATAGTCAATTGAAACCACATTTCTTTAAGAATGATCGGCAACATGTTATAGCGAAGAGGCCGAAGTGGTCCTGACTCCTGATACGTAAATGAGTTCTGTTGATCAAGTGAGTAGGGTATCCAAATGATTTAGCAAGCTCAGTTATTTATTGGATATTCTCAATACGAGCTGGACCCGTCAGAGGTGTGGGTATAGGCTTTCTTAAAAGAAAGCGTAAAAAGGCAAGTTTTTGGCTCGGCGGGTGAGATGATTTAAGGAATCAGAGTTGGTATAGCTGTCTGTCTCTTGTAGACCGGTTTCTTTACCACTTGTATGGGAAAATACTGTATAATAACCCACAAGAGACACGACAAAACAGGGGGCTCCACCTTAAAAATCGCTGTCGTAATACACACATACTATGTTCACCCATACTGCCATTGATTTGTATAAATAGCAGCACTGTTCAAATGTTCACTTCGCATCTGAAGATGGGACCAAAGTGGCCCGAAAGTACTAATGTGTATCTTTGGATTCAACTAATGGATTGGAGGTTTTACGGCTTTTAATTTTATTGGTTTTTGATTTTCTTATTTATTTGTTCGTGCAAAGGACGGTGTCCTTTATACTTACTTATCAAGAGTGCACGAATGAGTGGTTTTATACCGTATTTCAACTTTCAGAATGATCTTTATGGTGATTTTGTTGGAAAAGGAGTCAACAGACTCATTTTTTTTCGTTATGAAAACCAATTTTTTCAAAAGGAAATAATTAACTGGACCCCGTCTTAAGCATGGTTTGATGGCATTTATTCATTAGGGCGTTTTTGAAATTCTTCCTCTGATAAATTGTTAAAATTTGCCCGCGACTGAATTTGTTTTACAATGTGTTTTTTAACAGTTCTCTTTCATACAGGATCTAATTTTTTTTTCGTAAAGGAATTTATGAGTTATATTGTAAAAACACACGTATCTACATACGTGTGTTTTTACAATGGGCCGGAAAACAAATTCTCGGCCTGGCTTCGTAGTCCCAATCCGCCCCCTGAGAATGACCTTGCAACAATTTGTTTCGGGTACACAACACACCCGCCCGCCAAATAGAACGGGATTTAATGAGAAAAAGAGTTACTACCATGAAACCTACTCCAAGCCAGATACGAAGTTCTACGCCAAAATCCACCACTGCTGCTCTTTACACTTCCTGCAGCCTACCAAAATCATGAATGAAATGTTACCGAATACGCTGACGCTCTTATATATGAACATTCACGAATGCGCCACATTTATGCATGACAGTGCTCCGAGCCACGGATACAAGATAGTGAAGGACTTTCCAAGGTGAAAGCTACTGTGTTCGAGTGGCATGGTAAAAGCCCATATTTCAGTCCCATGGAGAATCTTTAGGTTGTTTTGAAAGATAAGGTCGCAGGAAAACAGCCGAGTCAAATGAGAAAGTATTGGTCTCAAGTATGTTTCATGCAAGGAAATATCCACTGAGTACTGCACATTCCTCATTTTCAACTAGCCACACCGTATTCAGACAGTAATTCGCATTAAAAGAGTGAAGGACTTTCCAAGGTGAAAGCTATTGTGTTCGAGTGGCATGGTAAAAGCCCATATTTCAGTCCCATGGAGAATCTTTAGGTTGTTTTGAAACATAAGGTCGCAGGAAAACAGCCGAGTCAAATGAGAAAGTATTGGTCTCAAGTATGTTTCATGCAAGGAAATATCCACTGAGTACTGCACATTCCTCATTTTCAACTAGCCACACCGTATTCAGACAGTAATTCGCATTAAAAGAGTGAAGGACTTTCCAAGGTGAAAGCTACTGTGTTCGAGTGGCATGGTAAAAGCCCATATTTCAGTCCCATGGAGAATCTTTAGGTTGTTTAGAAAGATAAGGTCGCAGGAAAACAGCCGAGTCAAATGAGAAAGTATTGGTCTCAAGTATGTTTCATGCAAGGAAATATCCACTGAGTACTGCACATTCCTCATTTTCAACTAGCCACACCGTATTCAGACAGTAATTCGCATTAAAAGAGTGAAGGACTTTCCAAGGTGAAAGCTACTGTGTTCGAGTGGCATGGTAAAAGCCCATATTTCAGTCCCATGGAGAATCTTTAGGTTGTTTTGAAAGATAAGGTCGCAGGAAAACAGCCGAGTCAAATGAGAAAGTATTGGTCTCAAGTATGTTTCATGCAAGGAAATATCCACTGAGTACTGCACATTCCTCATTTTCAACTAGCCACACCGTATTCAGACAGTAATTCGCATTAAAAGAGTGAAGGACTTTCCAAGGTGAAAGCTACTGTGTTCGAGTGGCATGGTAAAAGCCCATATTTCAGTCTCATGGAGAATCTTTAGGTTGTTTTGAAAGATAAGGTCGCAGGAAAATAGCCGAATCAAATGAGAAAGTATTGGTCTCAAGTATGTTTCATGCAAGGAAATATCCACTGAGTACTGCACATTCCTCATTTTCAACTAGCCACACCGTATTCAGACAGTAATTCGCATTAAAAGAGTGAAGGACTTTCCAAGGTGAAAGCTACTGTGTTCGAGTGGCATGGTAAAAGCCCATATTTCAGTCTCATGGAGAATCTTTAGGTTGTTTTGAAAGATAAGGTCGCAGGAAAACAGCCGAGTCAAATGAGAAAGTATTGGTCTCAAGTATGTTTCATGCAAGGAAATATCCACTGAGTACTGCACATTCCTCATTTTCAACTAGCCACACCGTATTCAGACAGTAATTCGCATTAAAAGAGTGAAGGACTTTCCAAGGTGAAAGCTATTGTGTTCGAGTGGCATGGTAAAAGCCCATATTTCAGTCCCATGGAGAATCTTTAGGTTGTTTTGAAACATAAGGTCGCAGGAAAACAGCCGAGTCAAATGAGAAAGTATTGGTCTCAAGTATGTTTCATGCAAGGAAATATCCACTGAGTACTGCACATTCCTCATTTTCAACTAGCCACACCGTATTCAGACAGTAATTCGCATTAAAAGAGTGAAGGACTTTCCAAGGTGAAAGCTACTGTGTTCGAGTGGCATGGTAAAAGCCCATATTTCAGTCCCATGGAGAATCTTTAGGTTGTTTTGAAAGATAAGGTCGCAGGAAAACAGCCGAGTCAAATGAGAAAGTATTGGTCTCAAGTATGTTTCATGCAAGGAAATATCCACTGAGTACTGCACATTCCTCATTTTCAACTAGCCACACCGTATTCAGACAGTAATTCGCATTAAAAGAGTGAAGGACATTCCAAGGTGAAAGCTATTGTGTTCGAGTGGCATGGTAAAAGCCCATATTTCAGTCCCATGGAGAATCTTTAGGTTGTTTTGAAAGATAAGGTCGCAGGAAAACAGCCGAGTCAAATGAGAAAGTATTGGTCTCAAGTATGTTTCATGCAAGGAAATATCCACTGAGTACTGCACATTCCTCATTTTCAACTAGCCACACCGTATTCAGACAGTAATTCGCATTAAAAGAGTGAAGGACTTTCCAAGGTGAAAGCTACTGTGTTCGAGTGGCATGGTAAAAGCCCATATTTCAGTCTCATGGAGAATCTTTAGGTTGTTTTGAAAGATAAGGTCGCAGGAAAACAGCCGAGTCAAATGAGAAAGTATTGGTCTCAAGTATGTTTCATGCAAGGAAATATCCACTGAGTACTGCACATTCCTCATTTTCAACTAGCCACACCGTATTCAGACAGTAATTCGCATTAAAAGAGTGAAGGACTTTCCAAGGTGAAAGCTACTGTGTTCGAGTGGCATGGTAAAAGCCCATATTTCAGTCCCATGGAGAATCTTTAGGTTGTTTTGAAACATAAGGTCGCAGGAAAACAGCCGAGTCAAATGAGAAAGTATTGGTCTCAAGTATGTTTCATGCAAGGAAATATCCACTGAGTACTGCACATTCCTCATTTTCAACTAGCCACACCGTATTCAGACAGTAATTCGCATTAAAAGAGTGAAGGACTTTCCAAGGTGAAAGCTATTGTGTTCGAGTGGCATGGTAAAAGCCCATATTTCAGTCCCATGGAGAATCTTTAGGTTGTTTTGAAACATAAGGTCGCAGGAAAACAGCCGAGTCAAATGAGAAAGTATTGGTCTCAAGTATGTTTCATGCAAGGAAATATCCACTGAGTACTGCACATTCCTCATTTTCAACTAGCCACACCGTATTCAGACAGTAATTCGCATTAAAAGAGTGAAGGACTTTCCAAGGTGAAAGCTACTGTGTTCGAGTGGCATGGTAAAAGCCCATATTTCAGTCCCATGGAGAATCTTTAGGTTGTTTTGAAAGATAAGGTCGCAGGAAAACAGCCGAGTCAAATGAGAAAGTATTGGTCTCAAGTATGTTTCATGCAAGGAAATATCCACTGAGTACTGCACATTCCTCATTTTCAACTAGCCACACCGTATTCAGACAGTAATTCGCATTAAAAGAGTGAAGGACTTTCCAAGGTGAAAGCTACTGTGTTCGAGTGGCATGGTAAAAGCCCATATTTCAGTCTCATGGAGAATCTTTAGGTTGTTTTGAAAGATAAGGTCGCAGGAAAACAGCCGAGTCAAATGAGAAAGTATTGGTCTCAAGTATGTTTCATGCAAGGAAATATCCACTGAGTACTGCACATTCCTCATTTTCAACTAGCCACACCGTATTCAGACAGTAATTCGCATTAAAAGAGTGAAGGACTTTCCAAGGTGAAAGCTATTGTGTTCGAGTGGCATGGTAAAAGCCCATATTTCAGTCCCATGGAGAATCTTTAGGTTGTTTTGAAAGATAAGGTCGCAGGAAAACAGCCGAGTCAAATGAGAAAGTATTGGTCTCAAGTATGTTTCATGCAAGGAAATATCCACTGAGTACTGCACATTCCTCATTTTCAACTAGCCACACCGTATTCAGACAGTAATTCGCATTAAAAGAGTGAAGGACTTTCCAAGGTGAAAGCTACTGTGTTCGAGTGGCATGGTAAAAGCCCATATTTCAGTCCCATGGAGAATCTTTAGGTTGTTTTGAAAGATAAGGTCGCAGGAAAACAGCCGAGTCAAATGAGAAAGTATTGGTCTCAAGTATGTTTCATGCAAGGAAATATCCACTGAGTACTGCACATTCCTCATTTTCAACTAGCCACACCGTATTCAGACAGTAATTCGCATTAAAAGAGTGAAGGACTTTCCAAGGTGAAAGCTATTGTGTTCGAGTGGCATGGTAAAAGCCCATATTTCAGTCCCATGGAGAATCTTTAGGTTGTTTTGAAACATAAGGTCGCAGGAAAACAGCCGAGTCAAATGAGAAAGTATTGGTCTCAAGTATGTTTCATGCAAGGAAATATCCACTGAGTACTGCACATTCCTCATTTTCAACTAGCCACACCGTATTCAGACAGTAATTCGCATTAAAAGAGTGAAGGACTTTCCAAGGTGAAAGCTATTGTGTTCGAGTGGCATGGTAAAAGCCCATATTTCAGTCCCATGGAGAATCTTTAGGTTGTTTTGAAAGATAAGGTCGCAGGAAAACAGCCGAGTCAAATGAGAAAGTATTGGTCTCAAGTATGTTTCATGCAAGGAAATATCCACTGAGTACTGCACATTCCTCATTTTCAACTAGCCACACCGTATTCAGACAGTAATTCGCATTAAAAGAGTGAAGGACTTTCCAAGGTGAAAGCTACTGTGTTCGAGTGGCATGGTAAAAGCCCATATTTCAGTCTCATGGAGAATCTTTAGGTTGTTTTGAAAGATAAGGTCGCAGGAAAACAGCCGAGTCAAATGAGAAAGTATTGGTCTCAAGTATGTTTCATGCAAGGAAATATCCACTGAGTACTGCACATTCCTCATTTTCAACTAGCCACACCGTATTCAGACAGTAATTCGCATTAAAAGAGTGAAGGACTTTCCAAGGTGAAAGCTACTGTGTTCGAGTGGCATGGTAAAAGCCCATATTTCAGTCCCATGGAGAATCTTTAGGTTGTTTTGAAAGATAAGGTCGCAGGAAAACAGCCGAGTCAAATGAGAAAGTATTGGTCTCAAGTATGTTTCATGCAAGGAAATATCCACTGAGTACTGCACATTCCTCATTTTCAACTAGCCACACCGTATTCAGACAGTAATTCGCATTAAAAGAGTGAAGGACTTTCCAAGGTGAAAGCTACTGTGTTCGAGTGGCATGGTAAAAGCCCATATTTCAGTCCCATGGAGAATCTTTAGGTTGTTTTGAAAGATAAGGTCGCAGGAAAACAGCCGAGTCAAATGAGAAAGTATTGGTCTCAAGTATGTTTCATGCAAGGAAATATCCACTGAGTACTGCACATTCCTCATTTTCAACTAGCCACACCGTATTCAGACAGTAATTCGCATTAAAAGAGTGAAGGACTTTCCAAGGTGAAAGCTATTGTGTTCGAGTGGCATGGTAAAAGCCCATATTTCAGTCCCATGGAGAATCTTTAGGTTGTTTTGAAACATAAGGTCGCAGGAAAACAGCCGAGTCAAATGAGAAAGTATTGGTCTCAAGTATGTTTCATGCAAGGAAATATCCACTGAGTACTGCACATTCCTCATTTTCAACTAGCCACACCGTATTCAGACAGTAATTCGCATTAAAAGAGTGAAGGACTTTCCAAGGTGAAAGCTACTGTGTTCGAGTGGCATGGTAAAAGCCCATATTTCAGTCCCATGGAGAATCTTTAGGTTGTTTTGAAAGATAAGGTCGCAGGAAAACAGCCGAGTCAAATGAGAAAGTATTGGTCTCAAGTATGTTTCATGCAAGGAAATATCCACTGAGTACTGCACATTCCTCATTTTCAACTAGCCACACCGTATTCAGACAGTAATTCGCATTAAAAGAGTGAAGGACTTTCCAAGGTGAAAGCTACTGTGTTCGAGTGGCATGGTAAAAGCCCATATTTCAGTCCCATGGAGAATCTTTAGGTTGTTTTGAAAGATAAGGTCGCAGGAAAACAGCCGAGTCAAATGAGAAAGTATTGGTCTCAAGTATGTTTCATGCAAGGAAATATCCACTGAGTACTGCACATTCCTCATTTTCAACTAGCCACACCGTATTCAGACAGTAATTCGCATTAAAAGAGTGAAGGACTTTCCAAGGTGAAAGCTACTGTGTTCGAGTGGCATGGTAAAAGCCCATATTTCAGTCCCATGGAGAATCTTTAGGTTGTTTTGAAAGATAAGGTCGCAGGAAAACAGCCGAGTCAAATGAGAAAGTATTGGTCTCAAGTATGTTTCATGCAAGGAAATATCCACTGAGTACTGCACATTCCTCATTTTCAACTAGCCACACCGTATTCAGACAGTAATTCGCATTAAAAGAGTGAAGGACTTTCCAAGGTGAAAGCTACTGTGTTCGAGTGGCATGGTAAAAGCCCATATTTCAGTCCCATGGAGAATCTTTAGGTTGTTTTGAAAGATAAGGTCGCAGGAAAACAGCCGAGTCAAATGAGAAAGTATTGGTCTCAAGTATGTTTCATGCAAGGAAATATCCACTGAGTACTGCACATTCCTCATTTTCAACTAGCCACACCGTATTCAGACAGTAATTCGCATTAAAAGAGTGAAGGACTTTCCAAGGTGAAAGCTACTGTGTTCGAGTGGCATGGTAAAAGCCCATATTTCAGTCCCATGGAGAATCTTTAGGTTGTTTTGAAAGATAAGGTCGCAGGAAAACAGCCGAGTCAAATGAGAAAGTATTGGTCTCAAGTATGTTTCATGCAAGGAAATATCCACTGAGTACTGCACATTCCTCATTTTCAACTAGCCACACCGTATTCAGACAGTAATTCGCATTAAAAGAGTGAAGGACTTTCCAAGGTGAAAGCTACTGTGTTCGAGTGGCATGGTAAAAGCCCATATTTCAGTCCCATGGAGAATCTTTAGGTTGTTTTGAAAGATAAGGTCGCAGGAAAACAGCCGAGTCAAATGAGAAAGTATTGGTCTCAAGTATGTTTCATGCAAGGAAATATCCACTGAGTACTGCACATTCCTCATTTTCAACTAGCCACACCGTATTCAGACAGTAATTCGCATTAAAAGAGTGAAGGACTTTCCAAGGTGAAAGCTATTGTGTTCGAGTGGCATGGTAAAAGCCCATATTTCAGTCCCATGGAGAATCTTTAGGTTGTTTTGAAAGATAAGGTCGCAGGAAAACAGCCGAGTCAAATGAGAAAGTATTGGTCTCAAGTATGTTTCATGCAAGGAAATATCCACTGAGTACTGCACATTCCTCATTTTCAACTAGCCACACCGTATTCAGACAGTAATTCGCATTAAAAGAGTGAAGGACTTTCCAAGGTGAAAGCTACTGTGTTCGAGTGGCATGGTAAAAGCCCATATTTCAGTCCCATGGAGAATCTTTAGGTTGTTTTGAAAGATAAGGTCGCAGGAAAACAGCCGAGTCAAATGAGAAAGTATTGGTCTCAAGTATGTTTCATGCAAGGAAATATCCACTGAGTACTGCACATTCCTCATTTTCAACTAGCCACACCGTATTCAGACAGTAATTCGCATTAAAAGAGTGAAGGACTTTCCAAGGTGAAAGCTACTGTGTTCGAGTGGCATGGTAAAAGCCCATATTTCAGTCCCATGGAGAATCTTTAGGTTGTTTTGAAACATAAGGTCGCAGGAAAACAGCCGAGTCAAATGAGAAAGTATTGGTCTCAAGTATGTTTCATGCAAGGAAATATCCACTGAGTACTGCACATTCCTCATTTTCAACTAGCCACACCGTATTCAGACAGTAATTCGCATTAAAAGAGTGAAGGACTTTCCAAGGTGAAAGCTACTGTGTTCGAGTGGCATGGTAAAAGCCCATATTTCAGTCCCATGGAGAATCTTTAGGTTGTTTTGAAAGATAAGGTCGCAGGAAAACAGCCGAGTCAAATGAGAAAGTATTGGTCTCAAGTATGTTTCATGCAAGGAAATATCCACTGAGTACTGCACATTCCTCATTTTCAACTAGCCACACCGTATTCAGACAGTAATTCGCATTAAAAGAGTGAAGGACTTTCCAAGGTGAAAGCTACTGTGTTCGAGTGGCATGGTAAAAGCCCATATTTCAGTCCCATGGAGAATCTTTAGGTTGTTTTGAAAGATAAGGTCGCAGGAAAACAGCCGAGTCAAATGAGAAAGTATTGGTCTCAAGTATGTTTCATGCAAGGAAATATCCACTGAGTACTGCACATTCCTCATTTTCAACTAGCCACACCGTATTCAGACAGTAATTCGCATTAAAAGAGTGAAGGACTTTCCAAGGTGAAAGCTACTGTGTTCGAGTGGCATGGTAAAAGCCCATATTTCAGTCCCATGGAGAATCTTTAGGTTGTTTTGAAAGATAAGGTCGCAGGAAAACAGCCGAGTCAAATGAGAAAGTATTGGTCTCAAGTATGTTTCATGCAAGGAAATATCCACTGAGTACTGCACATTCCTCATTTTCAACTAGCCACACCGTATTCAGACAGTAATTCGCATTAAAAGAGTGAAGGACTTTCCAAGGTGAAAGCTACTGTGTTCGAGTGGCATGGTAAAAGCCCATATTTCAGTCCCATGGAGAATCTTTAGGTTGTTTTGAAAGATAAGGTCGCAGGAAAACAGCCGAGTCAAATGAGAAAGTATTGGTCTCAAGTATGTTTCATGCAAGGAAATATCCACTGAGTACTGCACATTCCTCATTTTCAACTAGCCACACCGTATTCAGACAGTAATTCGCATTAAAAGAGTGAAGGACTTTCCAAGGTGAAAGCTACTGTGTTCGAGTGGCATGGTAAAAGCCCATATTTCAGTCCCATGGAGAATCTTTAGGTTGTTTTGAAAGATAAGGTCGCAGGAAAACAGCCGAGTCAAATGAGAAAGTATTGGTCTCAAGTATGTTTCATGCAAGGAAATATCCACTGAGTACTGCACATTCCTCATTTTCAACTAGCCACACCGTATTCAGACAGTAATTCGCATTAAAAGAGTGAAGGACTTTCCAAGGTGAAAGCTACTGTGTTCGAGTGGCATGGTAAAAGCCCATATTTCAGTCCCATGGAGAATCTTTAGGTTGTTTTGAAAGATAAGGTCGCAGGAAAACAGCCGAGTCAAATGAGAAAGTATTGGTCTCAAGTATGTTTCATGCAAGGAAATATCCACTGAGTACTGCACATTCCTCATTTTCAACTAGCCACACCGTATTCAGACAGTAATTCGCATTAAAAGAGTGAAGGACTTTCCAAGGTGAAAGCTACTGTGTTCGAGTGGCATGGTAAAAGCCCATATTTCAGTCCCATGGAGAATCTTTAGGTTGTTTTGAAACATAAGGTCGCAGGAAAACAGCCGAGTCAAATGAGAAAGTATTGGTCTCAAGTATGTTTCATGCAAGGAAATATCCACTGAGTACTGCACATTCCTCATTTTCAACTAGCCACACCGTATTCAGACAGTAATTCGCATTAAAAGAGTGAAGGACTTTCCAAGGTGAAAGCTACTTGTGTTCGAGTGGCATGGTAAAAGCCCATATTTCAGTCCCATGGAGAATCTTTAGGTTGTTTTGAAAGATAAGGTCGCAGGAAAACAGCCGAGTCAAATGAGAAAGTATTGGTCTCAAGTATGTTTCATGCAAGGAAATATCCACTGAGTACTGCACATTCCTCATTTTCAACTAGCCACACCGTATTCAGACAGTAATTCGCATTAAAAGAGTGAAGGACTTTCCAAGGTGAAAGCTATTGTGTTCGAGTGGCATGGTAAAAGCCCATATTTCAGTCCCATGGAGAATCTTTAGGTTGTTTTGAAACATAAGGTCGCAGGAAAACAGCCGAGGTATTGGTCTCAAAGTATTGTTTCATGCAAGGAAATATCCACTGAGTACTGCACATTCCTCATTTTCAACTAGCCACACCGTATTCAGACAGTAATTCGCATTAAAAGAGTGAAGGACTTTCCAAGGTGAAAGCTACTGTGTTCGAGTGGCATGGTAAAAGCCCATATTTCAGTCCCATGGAGAATCTTTAGGTTGTTTTGAAACATAAGGTCGCAGGAAAACAGCCGAGTCAAATGAGAAAGTATTGGTCTCAAGTATGTTTCATGCAAGGAAATATCCACTGAGTACTGCACATTCCTCATTTTCAACTAGCCACACCGTATTCAGACAGTAATTCGCATTAAAAGAGTGAAGGACTTTCCAAGGTGAAAGCTACTGTGTTCGAGTGGCATGGTAAAAGCCCATATTTCAGTCCCATGGAGAATCTTTAGGTTGTTTTGAAAGATAAGGTCGCAGGAAAACAGCCGAGTCAAATGAGAAAGTATTGGTCTCAAGTATGTTTCATGCAAGGAAATATCCACTGAGTACTGCACATTCCTCATTTTCAACTAGCCACACCGTATTCAGACAGTAATTCGCATTAAAAGAGTGAAGGACTTTCCAAGGTGAAAGCTACTGTGTTCGAGTGGCATGGTAAAAGCCCATATTTCAGTCCCATGGAGAATCTTTAGGTTGTTTTGAAAGATAAGGTCGCAGGAAAACAGCCGAGTCAAATGAGAAAGTATTGGTCTCAAGTATGTTTCATGCAAGGAAATATCCACTGAGTACTGCACATTCCTCATTTTCAACTAGCCACACCGTATTCAGACAGTAATTCGCATTAAAAGAGTGAAGGACTTTCCAAGGTGAAAGCTACTGTGTTCGAGTGGCATGGTAAAAGCCCATATTTCAGTCCCATGGAGAATCTTTAGGTTGTTTTGAAAGATAAGGTCGCAGGAAAACAGCCGAGTCAAATGAGAAAGTATTGGTCTCAAGTATGTTTCATGCAAGGAAATATCCACTGAGTACTGCACATTCCTCATTTTCAACTAGCCACACCGTATTCAGACAGTAATTCGCATTAAAAGAGTGAAGGACTTTCCAAGGTGAAAGCTACTGTGTTCGAGTGGCATGGTAAAAGCCCATATTTCAGTCCCATGGAGAATCTTTAGGTTGTTTTGAAACATAAGGTCGCAGGAAAACAGCCGAGTCAAATGAGAAAGTATTGGTCTCAAGTATGTTTCATGCAAGGAAATATCCACTGAGTACTGCACATTCCTCATTTTCAACTAGCCACACCGTATTCAGACAGTAATTCGCATTAAAAGAGTGAAGGACTTTCCAAGGTGAAAGCTACTGTGTTCGAGTGGCATGGTAAAAGCCCATATTTCAGTCCCATGGAGAATCTTTAGGTTGTTTTGAAAGATAAGGTCGCAGGAAAACAGCCGAGTCAAATGAGAAAGTATTGGTCTCAAGTATGTTTCATGCAAGGAAATATCCACTGAGTACTGCACATTCCTCATTTTCAACTAGCCACACCGTATTCAGACAGTAATTCGCATTAAAAGAGTGAAGGACTTTCCAAGGTGAAAGCTATTGTGTTCGAGTGGCATGGTAAAAGCCCATATTTCAGTCCCATGGAGAATCTTTAGGTTGTTTTGAAACATAAGGTCGCAGGAAAACAGCCGAGTCAAATGAGAAAGTATTGGTCTCAAGTATGTTTCATGCAAGGAAATATCCACTGAGTACTGCACATTCCTCATTTTCAACTAGCCACACCGTATTCAGACAGTAATTCGCATTAAAAGAGTGAAGGACTTTCCAAGGTGAAAGCTACTGTGTTCGAGTGGCATGGTAAAAGCCCATATTTCAGTCCCATGGAGAATCTTTAGGTTGTTTTGAAAGATAAGGTCGCAGGAAAACAGCCGAGTCAAATGAGAAAGTATTGGTCTCAAGTATGTTTCATGCAAGGAAATATCCACTGAGTACTGCACATTCCTCATTTTCAACTAGCCACACCGTATTCAGACAGTAATTCGCATTAAAAGAGTGAAGGACTTTCCAAGGTGAAAGCTATTGTGTTCGAGTGGCATGGTAAAAGCCCATATTTCAGTCCCATGGAGAATCTTTAGGTTGTTTTGAAACATAAGGTCGCAGGAAAACAGCCGAGTCAAATGAGAAAGTATTGGTCTCAAGTATGTTTCATGCAAGGAAATATCCACTGAGTACTGCACATTCCTCATTTTCAACTAGCCACACCGTATTCAGACAGTAATTCGCATTAAAAGAGTGAAGGACTTTCCAAGGTGAAAGCTACTGTGTTCGAGTGGCATGGTAAAAGCCCATATTTCAGTCCCATGGAGAATCTTTAGGTTGTTTTGAAAGATAAGGTCGCAGGAAAACAGCCGAGTCAAATGAGAAAGTATTGGTCTCAAGTATGTTTCATGCAAGGAAATATCCACTGAGTACTGCACATTCCTCATTTTCAACTAGCCACACCGTATTCAGACAGTAATTCGCATTAAAAGAGTGAAGGACTTTCCAAGGTGAAAGCTACTGTGTTCGAGTGGCATGGTAAAAGCCCATATTTCAGTCCCATGGAGAATCTTTAGGTTGTTTTGAAAGATAAGGTCGCAGGAAAACAGCCGAGTCAAATGAGAAAGTATTGGTCTCAAGTATGTTTCATGCAAGGAAATATCCACTGAGTACTGCACATTCCTCATTTTCAACTAGCCACACCGTATTCAGACAGTAATTCGCATTAAAAGAGTGAAGGACTTTCCAAGGTGAAAGCTACTGTGTTCGAGTGGCATGGTAAAAGCCCATATTTCAGTCCCATGGAGAATCTTTAGGTTGTTTTGAAAGATAAGGTCGCAGGAAAACAGCCGAGTCAAATGAGAAAGTATTGGTCTCAAGTATGTTTCATGCAAGGAAATATCCACTGAGTACTGCACATTCCTCATTTTCAACTAGCCACACCGTATTCAGACAGTAATTCGCATTAAAAGAGTGAAGGACTTTCCAAGGTGAAAGCTACTGTGTTCGAGTGGCATGGTAAAAGCCCATATTTCAGTCCCATGGAGAATCTTTAGGTTGTTTTGAAAGATAAGGTCGCAGGAAAACAGCCGAGTCAAATGAGAAAGTATTGGTCTCAAGTATGTTTCATGCAAGGAAATATCCACTGAGTACTGCACATTCCTCATTTTCAACTAGCCACACCGTATTCAGACAGTAATTCGCATTAAAAGAGTGAAGGACTTTCCAAGGTGAAAGCTACTGTGTTCGAGTGGCATGGTAAAAGCCCATATTTCAGTCCCATGGAGAATCTTTAGGTTGTTTTGAAAGATAAGGTCGCAGGAAAACAGCCGAGTCAAATGAGAAAGTATTGGTCTCAAGTATGTTTCATGCAAGGAAATATCCACTGAGTACTGCACATTCCTCATTTTCAACTAGCCACACCGTATTCAGACAGTAATTCGCATTAAAAGAGTGAAGGACTTTCCAAGGTGAAAGCTACTGTGTTCGAGTGGCATGGTAAAAGCCCATATTTCAGTCCCATGGAGAATCTTTAGGTTGTTTTGAAAGATAAGGTCGCAGGAAAACAGCCGAGTCAAATGAGAAAGTATTGGTCTCAAGTATGTTTCATGCAAGGAAATATCCACTGAGTACTGCACATTCCTCATTTTCAACTAGCCACACCGTATTCAGACAGTAATTCGCATTAAAAGAGTGAAGGACTTTCCAAGGTGAAAGCTACTGTGTTCGAGTGGCATGGTAAAAGCCCATATTTCAGTCCCATGGAGAATCTTTAGGTTGTTTTGAAACATAAGGTCGCAGGAAAACAGCCGAGTCAAATGAGAAAGTATTGGTCTCAAGTATGTTTCATGCAAGGAAATATCCACTGAGTACTGCACATTCCTCATTTTCAACTAGCCACACCGTATTCAGACAGTAATTCGCATTAAAAGAGTGAAGGACTTTCCAAGGTGAAAGCTACTGTGTTCGAGTGGCATGGTAAAAGCCCATATTTCAGTCCCATGGAGAATCTTTAGGTTGTTTTGAAAGATAAGGTCGCAGGAAAACAGCCGAGTCAAATGAGAAAGTATTGGTCTCAAGTATGTTTCATGCAAGGAAATATCCACTGAGTACTGCACATTCCTCATTTTCAACTAGCCACACCGTATTCAGACAGTAATTCGCATTAAAAGAGTGAAGGACTTTCCAAGGTGAAAGCTACTGTGTTCGAGTGGCATGGTAAAAGCCCATATTTCAGTCCCATGGAGAATCTTTAGGTTGTTTTGAAAGATAAGGTCGCAGGAAAACAGCCGAGTCAAATGAGAAAGTATTGGTCTCAAGTATGTTTCATGCAAGGAAATATCCACTGAGTACTGCACATTCCTCATTTTCAACTAGCCACACCGTATTCAGACAGTAATTCGCATTAAAAGAGTGAAGGACTTTCCAAGGTGAAAGCTACTGTGTTCGAGTGGCATGGTAAAAGCCCATATTTCAGTCCCATGGAGAATCTTTAGGTTGTTTTGAAAGATAAGGTCGCAGGAAAACAGCCGAGTCAAATGAGAAAGTATTGGTCTCAAGTATGTTTCATGCAAGGAAATATCCACTGAGTACTGCACATTCCTCATTTTCAACTAGCCACACCGTATTCAGACAGTAATTCGCATTAAAAGAGTGAAGGACTTTCCAAGGTGAAAGCTACTGTGTTCGAGTGGCATGGTAAAAGCCCATATTTCAGTCCCATGGAGAATCTTTAGGTTGTTTTGAAAGATAAGGTCGCAGGAAAACAGCCGAGTCAAATGAGAAAGTATTGGTCTCAAGTATGTTTCATGCAAGGAAATATCCACTGAGTACTGCACATTCCTCATTTTCAACTAGCCACACCGTATTCAGACAGTAATTCGCATTAAAAGAGTGAAGGACTTTCCAAGGTGAAAGCTACTGTGTTCGAGTGGCATGGTAAAAGCCCATATTTCAGTCCCATGGAGAATCTTTAGGTTGTTTTGAAAGATAAGGTCGCAGGAAAACAGCCGAGTCAAATGAGAAAGTATTGGTCTCAAGTATGTTTCATGCAAGGAAATATCCACTGAGTACTGCACATTCCTCATTTTCAACTAGCCACACCGTATTCAGACAGTAATTCGCATTAAAAGAGTGAAGGACTTTCCAAGGTGAAAGCTACTGTGTTCGAGTGGCATGGTAAAAGCCCATATTTCAGTCCCATGGAGAATCTTTAGGTTGTTTTGAAAGATAAGGTCGCAGGAAAACAGCCGAGTCAAATGAGAAAGTATTGGTCTCAAGTATGTTTCATGCAAGGAAATATCCACTGAGTACTGCACATTCCTCATTTTCAACTAGCCACACCGTATTCAGACAGTAATTCGCATTAAAAGAGTGAAGGACTTTCCAAGGTGAAAGCTACTGTGTTCGAGTGGCATGGTAAAAGCCCATATTTCAGTCCCATGGAGAATCTTTAGGTTGTTTTGAAAGATAAGGTCGCAGGAAAACAGCCGAGTCAAATGAGAAAGTATTGGTCTCAAGTATGTTTCATGCAAGGAAATATCCACTGAGTACTGCACATTCCTCATTTTCAACTAGCCACACCGTATTCAGACAGTAATTCGCATTAAAAGAGTGAAGGACTTTCCAAGGTGAAAGCTACTGTGTTCGAGTGGCATGGTAAAAGCCCATATTTCAGTCCCATGGAGAATCTTTAGGTTGTTTTGAAAGATAAGGTCGCAGGAAAACAGCCGAGTCAAATGAGAAAGTATTGGTCTCAAGTATGTTTCATGCAAGGAAATATCCACTGAGTACTGCACATTCCTCATTTTCAACTAGCCACACCGTATTCAGACAGTAATTCGCATTAAAAGAGTGAAGGACTTTCCAAGGTGAAAGCTACTGTGTTCGAGTGGCATGGTAAAAGCCCATATTTCAGTCCCATGGAGAATCTTTAGGTTGTTTTGAAAGATAAGGTCGCAGGAAAACAGCCGAGTCAAATGAGAAAGTATTGGTCTCAAGTATGTTTCATGCAAGGAAATATCCACTGAGTACTGCACATTCCTCATTTTCAACTAGCCACACCGTATTCAGACAGTAATTCGCATTAAAAGAGTGAAGGACTTTCCAAGGTGAAAGCTACTGTGTTCGAGTGGCATGGTAAAAGCCCATATTTCAGTCCCATGGAGAATCTTTAGGTTGTTTTGAAAGATAAGGTCGCAGGAAAACAGCCGAGTCAAATGAGAAAGTATTGGTCTCAAGTATGTTTCATGCAAGGAAATATCCACTGAGTACTGCACATTCCTCATTTTCAACTAGCCACACCGTATTCAGACAGTAATTCGCATTAAAAGAGTGAAGGACTTTCCAAGGTGAAAGCTACTGTGTTCGAGTGGCATGGTAAAAGCCCATATTTCAGTCCCATGGAGAATCTTTAGGTTGTTTTGAAAGATAAGGTCGCAGGAAAACAGCCGAGTCAAATGAGAAAGTATTGGTCTCAAGTATGTTTCATGCAAGGAAATATCCACTGAGTACTGCACATTCCTCATTTTCAACTAGCCACACCGTATTCAGACAGTAATTCGCATTAAAAGAGTGAAGGACTTTCCAAGGTGAAAGCTACTGTGTTCGAGTGGCATGGTAAAAGCCCATATTTCAGTCCCATGGAGAATCTTTAGGTTGTTTTGAAAGATAAGGTCGCAGGAAAACAGCCGAGTCAAATGAGAAAGTATTGGTCTCAAGTATGTTTCATGCAAGGAAATATCCACTGAGTACTGCACATTCCTCATTTTCAACTAGCCACACCGTATTCAGACAGTAATTCGCATTAAAAGAGTGAAGGACTTTCCAAGGTGAAAGCTACTGTGTTCGAGTGGCATGGTAAAAGCCCATATTTCAGTCCCATGGAGAATCTTTAGGTTGTTTTGAAAGATAAGGTCGCAGGAAAACAGCCGAGTCAAATGAGAAAGTATTGGTCTCAAGTATGTTTCATGCAAGGAAATATCCACTGAGTACTGCACATTCCTCATTTTCAACTAGCCACACCGTATTCAGACAGTAATTCGCATTAAAAGAGTGAAGGACTTTCCAAGGTGAAAGCTACTGTGTTCGAGTGGCATGGTAAAAGCCCATATTTCAGTCCCATGGAGAATCTTTAGGTTGTTTTGAAAGATAAGGTCGCAGGAAAACAGCCGAGTCAAATGAGAAAGTATTGGTCTCAAGTATGTTTCATGCAAGGAAATATCCACTGAGTACTGCACATTCCTCATTTTCAACTAGCCACACCGTATTCAGACAGTAATTCGCATTAAAAGAGTGAAGGACTTTCCAAGGTGAAAGCTACTGTGTTCGAGTGGCATGGTAAAAGCCCATATTTCAGTCCCATGGAGAATCTTTAGGTTGTTTTGAAAGATAAGGTCGCAGGAAAACAGCCGAGTCAAATGAGAAAGTATTGGTCTCAAGTATGTTTCATGCAAGGAAATATCCACTGAGTACTGCACATTCCTCATTTTCAACTAGCCACACCGTATTCAGACAGTAATTCGCATTAAAAGAGTGAAGGACTTTCCAAGGTGAAAGCTACTGTGTTCGAGTGGCATGGTAAAAGCCCATATTTCAGTCCCATGGAGAATCTTTAGGTTGTTTTGAAAGATAAGGTCGCAGGAAAACAGCCGAGTCAAATGAGAAAGTATTGGTCTCAAGTATGTTTCATGCAAGGAAATATCCACTGAGTACTGCACATTCCTCATTTTCAACTAGCCACACCGTATTCAGACAGTAATTCGCATTAAAAGAGTGAAGGACTTTCCAAGGTGAAAGCTACTGTGTTCGAGTGGCATGGTAAAAGCCCATATTTCAGTCCCATGGAGAATCTTTAGGTTGTTTTGAAAGATAAGGTCGCAGGAAAACAGCCGAGTCAAATGAGAAAGTATTGGTCTCAAGTATGTTTCATGCAAGGAAATATCCACTGAGTACTGCACATTCCTCATTTTCAACTAGCCACACCGTATTCAGACAGTAATTCGCATTAAAAGAGTGAAGGACTTTCCAAGGTGAAAGCTACTGTGTTCGAGTGGCATGGTAAAAGCCCATATTTCAGTCCCATGGAGAATCTTTAGGTTGTTTTGAAAGATAAGGTCGCAGGAAAACAGCCGAGTCAAATGAGAAAGTATTGGTCTCAAGTATGTTTCATGCAAGGAAATATCCACTGAGTACTGCACATTCCTCATTTTCAACTAGCCACACCGTATTCAGACAGTAATTCGCATTAAAAGAGTGAAGGACTTTCCAAGGTGAAAGCTACTGTGTTCGAGTGGCATGGTAAAAGCCCATATTTCAGTCCCATGGAGAATCTTTAGGTTGTTTTGAAAGATAAGGTCGCAGGAAAACAGCCGAGTCAAATGAGAAAGTATTGGTCTCAAGTATGTTTCATGCAAGGAAATATCCACTGAGTACTGCACATTCCTCATTTTCAACTAGCCACACCGTATTCAGACAGTAATTCGCATTAAAAGAGTGAAGGACTTTCCAAGGTGAAAGCTACTGTGTTCGAGTGGCATGGTAAAAGCCCATATTTCAGTCCCATGGAGAATCTTTAGGTTGTTTTGAAAGATAAGGTCGCAGGAAAACAGCCGAGTCAAATGAGAAAGTATTGGTCTCAAGTATGTTTCATGCAAGGAAATATCCACTGAGTACTGCACATTCCTCATTTTCAACTAGCCACACCGTATTCAGACAGTAATTCGCATTAAAAGAGTGAAGGACTTTCCAAGGTGAAAGCTACTGTGTTCGAGTGGCATGGTAAAAGCCCATATTTCAGTCCCATGGAGAATCTTTAGGTTGTTTTGAAAGATAAGGTCGCAGGAAAACAGCCGAGTCAAATGAGAAAGTATTGGTCTCAAGTATGTTTCATGCAAGGAAATATCCACTGAGTACTGCACATTCCTCATTTTCAACTAGCCACACCGTATTCAGACAGTAATTCGCATTAAAAGAGTGAAGGACTTTCCAAGGTGAAAGCTACTGTGTTCGAGTGGCATGGTAAAAGCCCATATTTCAGTCCCATGGAGAATCTTTAGGTTGTTTTGAAAGATAAGGTCGCAGGAAAACAGCCGAGTCAAATGAGAAAGTATTGGTCTCAAGTATGTTTCATGCAAGGAAATATCCACTGAGTACTGCACATTCCTCATTTTCAACTAGCCACACCGTATTCAGACAGTAATTCGCATTAAAAGAGTGAAGGACTTTCCAAGGTGAAAGCTACTGTGTTCGAGTGGCATGGTAAAAGCCCATATTTCAGTCCCATGGAGAATCTTTAGGTTGTTTTGAAAGATAAGGTCGCAGGAAAACAGCCGAGTCAAATGAGAAAGTATTGGTCTCAAGTATGTTTCATGCAAGGAAATATCCACTGAGTACTGCACATTCCTCATTTTCAACTAGCCACACCGTATTCAGACAGTAATTCGCATTAAAAGAGTGAAGGACTTTCCAAGGTGAAAGCTACTGTGTTCGAGTGGCATGGTAAAAGCCCATATTTCAGTCCCATGGAGAATCTTTAGGTTGTTTTGAAAGATAAGGTCGCAGGAAAACAGCCGAGTCAAATGAGAAAGTATTGGTCTCAAGTATGTTTCATGCAAGGAAATATCCACTGAGTACTGCACATTCCTCATTTTCAACTAGCCACACCGTATTCAGACAGTAATTCGCATTAAAAGAGTGAAGGACTTTCCAAGGTGAAAGCTACTGTGTTCGAGTGGCATGGTAAAAGCCCATATTTCAGTCCCATGGAGAATCTTTAGGTTGTTTTGAAAGATAAGGTCGCAGGAAAACAGCCGAGTCAAATGAGAAAGTATTGGTCTCAAGTATGTTTCATGCAAGGAAATATCCACTGAGTACTGCACATTCCTCATTTTCAACTAGCCACACCGTATTCAGACAGTAATTCGCATTAAAAGAGTGAAGGACTTTCCAAGGTGAAAGCTACTGTGTTCGAGTGGCATGGTAAAAGCCCATATTTCAGTCCCATGGAGAATCTTTAGGTTGTTTTGAAAGATAAGGTCGCAGGAAAACAGCCGAGTCAAATGAGAAAGTATTGGTCTCAAGTATGTTTCATGCAAGGAAATATCCACTGAGTACTGCACATTCCTCATTTTCAACTAGCCACACCGTATTCAGACAGTAATTCGCATTAAAAGAGTGAAGGACTTTCCAAGGTGAAAGCTACTGTGTTCGAGTGGCATGGTAAAAGCCCATATTTCAGTCCCATGGAGAATCTTTAGGTTGTTTTGAAAGATAAGGTCGCAGGAAAACAGCCGAGTCAAATGAGAAAGTATTGGTCTCAAGTATGTTTCATGCAAGGAAATATCCACTGAGTACTGCACATTCCTCATTTTCAACTAGCCACACCGTATTCAGACAGTAATTCGCATTAAAAGAGTGAAGGACTTTCCAAGGTGAAAGCTACTGTGTTCGAGTGGCATGGTAAAAGCCCATATTTCAGTCCCATGGAGAATCTTTAGGTTGTTTTGAAACATAAGGTCGCAGGAAAACAGCCGAGTCAAATGAGAAAGTATTGGTCTCAAGTATGTTTCATGCAAGGAAATATCCACTGAGTACTGCACATTCCTCATTTTCAACTAGCCACACCGTATTCAGACAGTAATTCGCATTAAAAGAGTGAAGGACTTTCCAAGGTGAAAGCTACTGTGTTCGAGTGGCATGGTAAAAGCCCATATTTCAGTCCCATGGAGAATCTTTAGGTTGTTTTGAAAGATAAGGTCGCAGGAAAACAGCCGAGTCAAATGAGAAAGTATTGGTCTCAAGTATGTTTCATGCAAGGAAATATCCACTGAGTACTGCACATTCCTCATTTTCAACTAGCCACACCGTATTCAGACAGTAATTCGCATTAAAAGAGTGAAGGACTTTCCAAGGTGAAAGCTACTGTGTTCGAGTGGCATGGTAAAAGCCCATATTTCAGTCCCATGGAGAATCTTTAGGTTGTTTTGAAAGATAAGGTCGCAGGAAAACAGCCGAGTCAAATGAGAAAGTATTGGTCTCAAGTATGTTTCATGCAAGGAAATATCCACTGAGTACTGCACATTCCTCATTTTCAACTAGCCACACCGTATTCAGACAGTAATTCGCATTAAAAGAGTGAAGGACTTTCCAAGGTGAAAGCTACTGTGTTCGAGTGGCATGGTAAAAGCCCATATTTCAGTCCCATGGAGAATCTTTAGGTTGTTTTGAAAGATAAGGTCGCAGGAAAACAGCCGAGTCAAATGAGAAAGTATTGGTCTCAAGTATGTTTCATGCAAGGAAATATCCACTGAGTACTGCACATTCCTCATTTTCAACTAGCCACACCGTATTCAGACAGTAATTCGCATTAAAAGAGTGAAGGACTTTCCAAGGTGAAAGCTACTGTGTTCGAGTGGCATGGTAAAAGCCCATATTTCAGTCCCATGGAGAATCTTTAGGTTGTTTTGAAAGATAAGGTCGCAGGAAAACAGCCGAGTCAAATGAGAAAGTATTGGTCTCAAGTATGTTTCATGCAAGGAAATATCCACTGAGTACTGCACATTCCTCATTTTCAACTAGCCACACCGTATTCAGACAGTAATTCGCATTAAAAGAGTGAAGGACTTTCCAAGGTGAAAGCTATTGTGTTCGAGTGGCATGGTAAAAGCCCATATTTCAGTCCCATGGAGAATCTTTAGGTTGTTTTGAAACATAAGGTCGCAGGAAAACAGCCGAGTCAAATGAGAAAGTATTGGTCTCAAGTATGTTTCATGCAAGGAAATATCCACTGAGTACTGCACATTCCTCATTTTCAACTAGCCACACCGTATTCAGACAGTAATTCGCATTAAAAGAGTGAAGGACTTTCCAAGGTGAAAGCTACTGTGTTCGAGTGGCATGGTAAAAGCCCATATTTCAGTCCCATGGAGAATCTTTAGGTTGTTTTGAAAGATAAGGTCGCAGGAAAACAGCCGAGTCAAATGAGAAAGTATTGGTCTCAAGTATGTTTCATGCAAGGAAATATCCACTGAGTACTGCACATTCCTCATTTTCAACTAGCCACACCGTATTCAGACAGTAATTCGCATTAAAAGAGTGAAGGACTTTCCAAGGTGAAAGCTATTGTGTTCGAGTGGCATGGTAAAAGCCCATATTTCAGTCCCATGGAGAATCTTTAGGTTGTTTTGAAACATAAGGTCGCAGGAAAACAGCCGAGTCAAATGAGAAAGTATTGGTCTCAAGTATGTTTCATGCAAGGAAATATCCACTGAGTACTGCACATTCCTCATTTTCAACTAGCCACACCGTATTCAGACAGTAATTCGCATTAAAAGAGTGAAGGACTTTCCAAGGTGAAAGCTACTGTGTTCGAGTGGCATGGTAAAAGCCCATATTTCAGTCCCATGGAGAATCTTTAGGTTGTTTTGAAAGATAAGGTCGCAGGAAAACAGCCGAGTCAAATGAGAAAGTATTGGTCTCAAGTATGTTTCATGCAAGGAAATATCCACTGAGTACTGCACATTCCTCATTTTCAACTAGCCACACCGTATTCAGACAGTAATTCGCATTAAAAGAGTGAAGGACTTTCCAAGGTGAAAGCTATTGTGTTCGAGTGGCATGGTAAAAGCCCATATTTCAGTCCCATGGAGAATCTTTAGGTTGTTTTGAAACATAAGGTCGCAGGAAAACAGCCGAGTCAAATGAGAAAGTATTGGTCTCAAGTATGTTTCATGCAAGGAAATATCCACTGAGTACTGCACATTCCTCATTTTCAACTAGCCACACCGTATTCAGACAGTAATTCGCATTAAAAGAGTGAAGGACTTTCCAAGGTGAAAGCTACTGTGTTCGAGTGGCATGGTAAAAGCCCATATTTCAGTCCCATGGAGAATCTTTAGGTTGTTTTGAAAGATAAGGTCGCAGGAAAACAGCCGAGTCAAATGAGAAAGTATTGGTCTCAAGTATGTTTCATGCAAGGAAATATCCACTGAGTACTGCACATTCCTCATTTTCAACTAGCCACACCGTATTCAGACAGTAATTCGCATTGAAAAGAGTGAAGGACTTTCCAAGGTGAAAGCTACTGTGTTCGAGTGGCATGGTAAAAGCCCATATTTCAGTCCCATGGAGAATCTTTAGGTTGTTTTGAAACATAAGGTCGCAGGAAAACAGCCGAGTCAAATGAGAAAGTATTGGTCTCAAGTATGTTTCATGCAAGGAAATATCCACTGAGTACTGCACATTCCTCATTTTCAACTAGCCACACCGTATTCAGACAGTAATTCGCATTAAAAGAGTGAAGGACTTTCCAAGGTGAAAGCTACTGTGTTCGAGTGGCATGGTAAAAGCCCATATTTCAGTCTCATGGAGAATCTTTAGGTTGTTTTGAAAGATAAGGTCGCAGGAAAACAGCCGAGTCAAATGAGAAAGTATTGGTCTCAAGTATGTTTCATGCAAGGAAATATCCACTGAGTACTGCACATTCCTCATTTTCAACTAGCCACACCGTATTCAGACAGTAATTCGCATTAAAAGAGTGAAGGACTTTCCAAGGTGAAAGCTACTGTGTTCGAGTGGCATGGTAAAAGCCCATATTTCAGTCCCATGGAGAATCTTTAGGTTGTTTTGAAAGATAAGGTCGCAGGAAAACAGCCGAGTCAAATGAGAAAGTATTGGTCTCAAGTATGTTTCATGCAAGGAAATATCCACTGAGTACTGCACATTCCTCATTTTCAACTAGCCACACCGTATTCAGACAGTAATTCGCATTAAAAGAGTGAAGGACTTTCCAAGGTGAAAGCTACTGTGTTCGAGTGGCATGGTAAAAGCCCATATTTCAGTCCCATGGAGAATCTTTAGGTTGTTTTGAAAGATAAGGTCGCAGGAAAACAGCCGAGTCAAATGAGAAAGTATTGGTCTCAAGTATGTTTCATGCAAGGAAATATCCACTGAGTACTGCACATTCCTCATTTTCAACTAGCCACACCGTATTCAGACAGTAATTCGCATTAAAAGAGTGAAGGACTTTCCAAGGTGAAAGCTACTGTGTTCGAGTGGCATGGTAAAAGCCCATATTTCAGTCCCATGGAGAATCTTTAGGTTGTTTTGAAAGATAAGGTCGCAGGAAAACAGCCGAGTCAAATGAGAAAGTATTGGTCTCAAGTATGTTTCATGCAAGGAAATATCCACTGAGTACTGCACATTCCTCATTTTCAACTAGCCACACCGTATTCAGACAGTAATTCGCATTAAAAGAGTGAAGGACTTTCCAAGGTGAAAGCTACTGTGTTCGAGTGGCATGGTAAAAGCCCATATTTCAGTCCCATGGAGAATCTTTAGGTTGTTTTGAAACATAAGGTCGCAGGAAAACAGCCGAGTCAAATGAGAAAGTATTGGTCTCAAGTATGTTTCATGCAAGGAAATATCCACTGAGTACTGCACATTCCTCATTTTCAACTAGCCACACCGTATTCAGACAGTAATTCGCATTAAAAGAGTGAAGGACTTTCCAAGGTGAAAGCTACTGTGTTCGAGTGGCATGGTAAAAGCCCATATTTCAGTCCCATGGAGAATCTTTAGGTTGTTTTGAAAGATAAGGTCGCAGGAAAACAGCCGAGTCAAATGAGAAAGTATTGGTCTCAAGTATGTTTCATGCAAGGAAATATCCACTGAGTACTGCACATTCCTCATTTTCAACTAGCCACACCGTATTCAGACAGTAATTCGCATTAAAAGAGTGAAGGACTTTCCAAGGTGAAAGCTACTGTGTTCGAGTGGCATGGTAAAAGCCCATATTTCAGTCCCATGGAGAATCTTTAGGTTGTTTTGAAAGATAAGGTCGCAGGAAAACAGCCGAGTCAAATGAGAAAGTATTGGTCTCAAGTATGTTTCATGCAAGGAAATATCCACTGAGTACTGCACATTCCTCATTTTCAACTAGCCACACCGTATTCAGACAGTAATTCGCATTAAAAGAGTGAAGGACTTTCCAAGGTGAAAGCTACTGTGTTCGAGTGGCATGGTAAAAGCCCATATTTCAGTCCCATGGAGAATCTTTAGGTTGTTTTGAAAGATAAGGTCGCAGGAAAACAGCCGAGTCAAATGAGAAAGTATTGGTCTCAAGTATGTTTCATGCAAGGAAATATCCACTGAGTACTGCACATTCCTCATTTTCAACTAGCCACACCGTATTCAGACAGTAATTCGCATTAAAAGAGTGAAGGACTTTCCAAGGTGAAAGCTACTGTGTTCGAGTGGCATGGTAAAAGCCCATATTTCAGTCCCATGGAGAATCTTTAGGTTGTTTTGAAAGATAAGGTCGCAGGAAAACAGCCGAGTCAAATGAGAAAGTATTGGTCTCAAGTATGTTTCATGCAAGGAAATATCCACTGAGTACTGCACATTCCTCATTTTCAACTAGCCACACCGTATTCAGACAGTAATTCGCATTAAAAGAGTGAAGGACTTTCCAAGGTGAAAGCTACTGTGTTCGAGTGGCATGGTAAAAGCCCATATTTCAGTCCCATGGAGAATCTTTAGGTTGTTTTGAAAGATAAGGTCGCAGGAAAACAGCCGAGTCAAATGAGAAAGTATTGGTCTCAAGTATGTTTCATGCAAGGAAATATCCACTGAGTACTGCACATTCCTCATTTTCAACTAGCCACACCGTATTCAGACAGTAATTCGCATTAAAAGAGTGAAGGACTTTCCAAGGTGAAAGCTACTGTGTTCGAGTGGCATGGTAAAAGCCCATATTTCAGTCCCATGGAGAATCTTTAGGTTGTTTTGAAACATAAGGTCGCAGGAAAACAGCCGAGTCAAATGAGAAAGTATTGGTCTCAAGTATGTTTCATGCAAGGAAATATCCACTGAGTACTGCACATTCCTCATTTTCAACTAGCCACACCGTATTCAGACAGTAATTCGCATTAAAAGAGTGAAGGACTTTCCAAGGTGAAAGCTACTGTGTTCGAGTGGCATGGTAAAAGCCCATATTTCAGTCCCATGGAGAATCTTTAGGTTGTTTTGAAAGATAAGGTCGCAGGAAAACAGCCGAGTCAAATGAGAAAGTATTGGTCTCAAGTATGTTTCATGCAAGGAAATATCCACTGAGTACTGCACATTCCTCATTTTCAACTAGCCACACCGTATTCAGACAGTAATTCGCATTGAAAGAGTGAAGGACTTTCCAAGGTGAAAGCTACTGTGTTCGAGTGGCATGGTAAAAGCCCATATTTCAGTCTCATGGAGAATCTTTAGGTTGTTTTGAAAGATAAGGTCGCAGGAAAACAGCCGAGTCAAATGAGAAAGTATTGGTCTCAAGTATGTTTCATGCAAGGAAATATCCACTGAGTACTGCACATTCCTCATTTTCAACTAGCCACACCGTATTCAGACAGTAATTCGCATTAAAAGAGTGAAGGACTTTCCAAGGTGAAAGCTACTGTGTTCGAGTGGCATGGTAAAAGCCCATATTTCAGTCTCATGGAGAATCTTTAGGTTGTTTTGAAAGATAAGGTCGCAGGAAAACAGCCGAGTCAAATGAGAAAGTATTGGTCTCAAGTATGTTTCATGCAAGGAAATATCCACTGAGTACTGCACATTCCTCATTTTCAACTAGCCACACCGTATTCAGACAGTAATTCGCATTAAAAGAGTGAAGGACTTTCCAAGGTGAAAGCTACTGTGTTCGAGTGGCATGGTAAAAGCCCATATTTCAGTCCCATGGAGAATCTTTAGGTTGTTTTGAAAGATAAGGTCGCAGGAAAACAGCCGAGTCAAATGAGAAAGTATTGGTCTCAAGTATGTTTCATGCAAGGAAATATCCACTGAGTACTGCACATTCATCATATTCAACTAGCCACACCGTATTCAGACAGTAATTCGCATTAAAAGAGTGAAGGACTTTCCAAGGTGAAAGCTATTGTGTTCGAGTGGCATGGTAAAAGCCCATATTTCAGTCCCATGGAGAATCTTTAGGTTGTTTTGAAACATAAGGTCGCAGGAAAACAGCCGAGTCAAATGAGAAAGTATTGGTCTCAAGTATGTTTCATGCAAGGAAATATCCACTGAGTACTGCACATTCCTCATTTTCAACTAGCCACACCGTATTCAGACAGTAATTCGCATTAAAAGAGTGAAGCACTTTCCAAGATGAAAGCTACTGTATTCGAGTGGCATGGTAAAAGCCCATATTTCAGTCTCATGGAGAATCTTTAGGTTGTTTTGGAAGATAAGGTCGCAGGAAAACAGCCGAGTCAAATGAGAAAGTATTGGTCTCAAGTATGTTTCATGCAAGGAAATATCCACTGAGTACTGCACATTCCTCATTTTCAACTAGCCACACCGTATTCAGACAGTAATTCGCATTAAAAGAGTGAAGGACTTTCCAAGGTGAAAGCTATTGTGTTCGAGTGGCATGGTAAAAGCCCATATTTCAGTCCCATGGAGAATCTTTAGGTTGTTTTGAAACATAAGGTCGCAGGAAAACAGCCGAGTCAAATGAGAAAGTATTGGTCTCAAGTATGTTTCATGCAAGGAAATATCCACTGAGTACTGCACATTCCTCATTTTCAACTAGCCACACCGTATTCAGACAGTAATTCGCATTAAAAGAGTGAAGGACTTTCCAAGGTGAAAGCTATTGTGTTCGAGTGGCATGGTAAAAGCCCATATTTCAGTCCCATGGAGAATCTTTAGGTTGTTTTGAAACATAAGGTCGCAGGAAAACAGCCGAGTCAAATGAGAAAGTATTGGTCTCAAGTATGTTTCATGCAAGGAAATATCCACTGAGTACTGCACATTCCTCATTTTCAACTAGCCACACCGTATTCAGACAGTAATTCGCATTAAAAGAGTGAAGGACTTTCCAAGATGAAAGCTACTGTATTCGAGTGGCATGGTAAAAGCCCATATTTCAGTCTCATGGAGAATCTTTAGGTTGTTTTGAAAGATAAGGTCGCAGGAAAACAGCCGAGTCAAATGAGAAAGTATTGGTCTCAAGTATGTTTCATGCAAGGAAATATTCACTGACATCCCTCATTTTCAACTAGCCACACCGTATTCAGACAGTAATTCGCATTAAAAGAGTGAAGGACTTTCCAAGATGAAAGCTACTGTATTCGAGTGGCATGGTAAAAGCCCATATTTCAGTCTCATGGAGAATCTTTAGGTTGTTTTGAAAGATAAGGTCGCAGGAAAACAGCCGAGTCAAATGAGAAAGTATTGGTCTCAAGTATGTTTCATGCAAGGAAATATTCACTGACATCCCTCATTTTCAACTAGCCACACCGTATTCAGACAGTAATTCGCATTAAAAGAGTGAAGGACTTTCCAAGGTGAAAGCTACTGTGTTCGAGTGGCATGGTAAAAGCCCATATTTCAGTCCCATGGAGAATCTTTAGGTTGTTTTGAAAGATAAGGTCGCAGGAAAACAGCCGAGTCAAATGAGAAAGTATTGGTCTCAAGTATGTTTCATGCAAGGAAATATCCACTGAGTACTGCACATTCCTCATTTTCAACTAGCCACACCGTATTCAGACAGTAATTCGCATTAAAAGAGTGAAGGACTTTCCAAGATGAAAGCTACTGTATTCGAGTGGCATGGTAAAAGCCCATATTTCAGTCCCATGGAGAATCTTTAGGTTGTTTTGAAAGATAAGGTCGCAGGAAAACAGCCGAGTCAAATGAGAAAGTATTGGTCTCAAGTATGTTTCATGCAAGGAAATATTCACTGACATCCCTCATTTTCAACTAGCCACACCGTATTCAGACAGTAATTTGCATTAAAAGAGGTCATACGAGGGGAGGATTTAGTATGGAAAGATTGAGGCGATCGCCCCGTCCCCCCCACCTGTTCTTTGAAAATCTAAAATATACAGATAAAATATTTGATTTTTCTGATGGAAATCAGCTGTAACGAGTTTCCATTATTAAAAAAATCCATGCAAGGATTCTACCCACTACAAAACTAATTGTGATCGGTAGACCGGTCACTGCTCACGACCATTTTAAATAGTTTTGTATTTATGGAACATTTGGCGTTGTCTTTATAACATCATTGTCAACCATTTTCAATCCACTGCTGGACGAAGGTGTCCCAAAGTTTCCCCCACATCCGTCTGTCTTGAGCCAGTCTCCTCCATGTTACTCCATGTTTTTGAATTTCATCCCTCCACTTTCCATGTGGTCTTTTTTCTTTCCCTTGGCGTCCAGTCTAAATTTCGACTGTCCATCGGTTTTCCGTTCTTCTGGCTACATATCCAACCATTTGCCACTCTAAGGATTTTACTCTGATCGTGATGTCTTCCACTCTCGTTATTTTCCTTATTCAAGAGTTCCTCTTCTTATCTTTCCTGGTTACAACAAGCATGCATCTCTTCAGGCTTCTTTCAGTTGCTTCTGTAGGTCTTTTTCAGTTTAGGTCCAAGTCTCTCCTCCATACGTAGGAATTGGAAGGATGCATTGATTAAACACTTTTCTTTTAAGACAAAAGCATATTGCTCTTGAAAATTGTACTGTTTCTTCCAAAAGCTCTCCAGCCAAGTTTAATACGCCGATTAATTTCTTCATCAATGTGACCCTCGCTTGATATCTGCTGTCCACGGTAAATGTAGTTATCGGTTATCTCCAGCTCTTCCCCATCAATCGATAAATCTTCGTTTCCTGTGAGAGCATTGTACATCAGTTTTGTCTTCTGAAAGTTCATTTTTAATCCCACTTCTTTACCCTTGTCAGCAAGTTCCTGGATCATACTCTTCAGTTCTGAAGGGGTAGTTGCAAAAATGCCTGTCGTAAGCAGAATGAAAGTGAGTTAAATAATCTCAGTTAATCTTCATCCCCTTGTTTTTTCCCAGCTCAATGATTGAAAGACACTTTGCAATGTGGCATTGAAGAGTTTGGGAGATATAGTGTCACCTTGTCTCACTTCTTTTCCAATTTTTATTAGTGCTGTATCCTCAAATAGCCAAACCTTTGCACTTACATTTTCATAGATGTTATTAATACTGTTAATGTATGAATCTTCAATACCACAGGATTTCAACGCAATTGTTACTGCTGATGGCTTCGCGGAATGAAAGGCCTTTTCGTAATCAAATAAAGCCATGCAGATTTCTGCTCCTATCTTGTTCATAATGGGCGTTATATTCCCTCGTTCTTTCAATTAGTTCTCTGAGTGCATATATCTTAAATTTAGCTTTTATCTTTCCTTTATGGGTGATATCGATCGCCCCCTCCCCCATTTTTCCATCGTTCTGGATCCGCCTTTGGGTCATACCAAGTACTAAACCTCAATACTTTTGAGCCTTTTTTCTTAAAGAGTCTAGGATAAATTCTGTGTATATTTTTGAAATATATCTTCCAAATAATTAAATGTTTAAACACATCTGTAGAAATTGAAACCATGTTAAATGGTTTTAAAATTTTGCGCGGTACACAAAAGTAGTAATAAGCAAGAAAGTAGTGTTGGGAAATGGAATTAAACAACGTGCTTTCCCATTAGAGTATAGTACCACAAAACTTAAATACCGTAACACCGTACTGAAAGAAAACGTTTTTTGCAGAACTATGGAGAGACAGTGTCAAGATGCGCAAAATTCAAGTTTTTGCCAGCCAGTTTTTTTTGGTACTTATATATATATATATATTGTTTGTTTTTTTGTTTACGTATTCTAAGGTTCGTTATTGGAGAAACATTCCGAATAGTATTTTATACAATCTTCATTTTAAACGAAATGAAATTAATAAAACTACTGAAGAAACGAAAAATAAAAATTCAAAGCGATACGCCTGGAGGAATAACAAAACCTTGTGGGATATGATCCTTCCCTAAAAAATAATAATTAAACAGAAAAACTTCTGCGATTCGCCATTGCAATATCTTAAAATATTACACACAAACCTGAGTTTCACCTTGACTCCTTAACATTGATACATTTAATTCTCACACACAGTAATAGTTTTTAAAAAATGTTTCTGCATTTAAAATAGCGACGTATCAAAAACGAATCCAATGTATCATTACTAGAATATGTCCGACGTTAATCGGTGAAATGTTCATTACAAATACGTGGAACTACATGCTACATTTTAATGCCAAAATGAACATTATATACATTATTTTGGTCTACACATTTTACAAAATGGATGCAGTTTTAAGAGGTATGAATGTTGATAGGTTATTAACAACTGTATCGTAATGCCTATGTGCACTTCAGCATATATACTTTTATCACATTAATCAGATAATGGATATAAATTCAGAAAAAATATCTCTGCTCCTACCTTGTTCTATCGAAAAGGTCGAATCATCGCCGTTGACGACTCTTCTGGTTCACTCCTACTCTCCGTAGTACACTGCCGGACAATTGCTAAGGACGGATGACAATAGCAACGATAGCAACCATGAAATGGAAGGCAGGAAAATGTGGAAATTAGCATAAGTGCGGGATACAGTAAGACGTGTTGTTTTGGATTGCCGAACTTGTTCGTGACGTCATAGCGATGATAAGAGATATAAAGGATTATAATGAATATGGCTTTTAACTAGCTAATTATCGTGAATATAGCTTGCACGAATATTATAATGAATTCAATGCTTGTACTAAGCTTCTAATAGTGAATTCAAATGGTTGTTGTTACTAGTTAATTAAGATCATGAATAAAGTCTCCTGCTAGTAGTGTAGTAACAATAATGAACAAGCTTTTTTTTTCTTTGATTGGAGGTTTAACGACCACCGTGAGCAACTCAATGGGCTATAAGCAGTCGCCCGTCCCTAATTTAGTGTCACTGGTTCCAGGGAAGGGAAAGAGCCAGTGCCGTAAGACAAACACAACATCCATGCCTGACCGGGATTCGAACCCGGACCCCTTACGGACGAATGATCAGAGGCCAACGCCTTAGACCACTGCGCCACCGGGGCGGCAACAAGCTTTTAACTGCTAGTAATGTTGTGGTAGTAATTAAGATGAATAACGTCTTAACGCTGGTTGTTAATAATAATCAACTAATGACATAAACCTAACAGCCAGACAGAGATCTGACAAAAACTATGAACTGAGAAAGACGTACTTACGAAAAAGCTCTTTTATTAGATAACTCTTGAATCATCCAACGCACACACACTACTCGTATCACAATAATGAAGAATCAACCTAATCCCATAGAACGAAGCTCTCCCTATCCAACAACAAACGCTCTGGCTATACAGCAACAAACGCTTTCCGTACAACAACAAACGCTCTCCCTACAACAACAAACGCTCTCCTTAGGTATCGTTGAACGCGCCTATTTATACTGGCTACCACCACGTCATGACTTACACTCATTGCCAGATCTCATTCAGCGGGTGAAATAACATCTCGTTCAGTAAGAAGATAATTTACATAGTAAAATAAAATAACCAGAGATAGTAAAATCAAAAGGAAAGTGAATATAGAGTATACGTTACAGGATTTGACGCGTATTGACCGTTGTTGTTCAAACGCGAAGTTGAAAGGGAAAGAATCAATTGACGAACTTGCAATTTGCAGTATGTCTTCCCGACATCACCTAGATGATTTTACGCGTGGCCGTATTATTGGCAAGATTAAAGAAGGGCGAAAAATACAGATGCTGCCAGGGAGTTCGACGTCAGCCACAGTGTTGTTTCAAGGCTTTGGAAATCATTTCAAACAAATGGAGAGTGTAGCAAACGTCACGGGGGAGGTCGTGTTCGCAGTACGACACCTGCAGAAGATCGGTACATAGTGCTATCAACAAAAAGACACCGGCGCAGTACAGCTAGTGAGGTAGCAAATCAGTTTATGGCTGCTACTGGCAAGCAGATCTCCCGAAAAACTGTCGCCAGACGTTTGCATGAAGGAGGACTATACTCCCGCTGCCCTGCTGTGTGCATCCCATTGTCCAGACGTCACCGTACCGCCCGTTTGCATTGGTGCCATCTACATCGCAATTGGACTGATAACGACTGGTCTGCTGTCCTCTTCTCAGATGAGAGTAGATACAGTCTATCGTCTGATTGTCGACGACAACTGATCTGGCGTGATAGTGGTACTGTATATTGTCCAGCAAACGTACAGGAAAGGGACCGATATCCGACATGTAGTGTCATGGTATGGGCTGGCATCATGATCAATGGCCGTACGTCCCTCTATGTACTTCCAACTGGGACTATGACTGGCCAACGATGCATTAATGATGTTCTGCTACCTCATGTTCGCATGTTCCGTGGTGCTGTCGGTGATAGATTCATTTTCATGGACGACAACGCAACATGTCATCGAACAGTCGCTGTCCAGGAGTGTCTTGAGAGCGAGGATATTCAACGCGTCGTATGGCCAGCACGTTCTCCAGATCTGAATCCTATTGAAAATGTGCGGGATGCTTTGGGGAGGAGTCTTGCTGGTCGCCAATGCCCTCCAATAAACAAGGACACCCTCATCCGTGCACTGACAGAGGAATGGGATAAATTACCCCAACAGCTGCTTCATAATGTTGTGCAAAGCGTGACACGACGTGTGGAATCTTGCATCGCCCTCCATGGTGGCCATATCCCGTATTGACATCTTACGCCGGAACGCCTGCGGACGGTAATTGCATTTTTTTCACGTTTACGTATTCTGCACAAAATGGCCTGTTTGTCCCTTGAACACGTTCCAAAGCCTTCTGGATTTCAGAGCACAATAAATTGTCTTTCTTGTAATGTCCTGGCATTCTGACATTATTTTATTTCACTTGGCATCCAACCACACTTACTTTTTTATGCGCTATATAGCCGTTTATGATCCGTCCTTAGCAATTGTCCAGCAGTGTATCTTTCTTAAGCGATATCATTCACTATGATAGAGGAATGCTGCACTATCGAAGTATTCCCTTGTATATGCACACTAAATAACAGTAGTTCGTTTCTCTGTAAGGTAACTGCCCCGTAAGCCTAACCCTAACGATAAGGTTCAACTTAAGCGTCGGGCCAGAAATTTCAACGAATATTGCTAATAAAATTTCAAGAACTTTTACGAACATATTTAAAATTAAAACCATATCAAAGTCATACACATCCGCATCACTAAGCATCCACACACGCCACTACGGAAACTTTTGTAAGGTCTTCAGTTTCAACGACAACTGTTGTGACAGTGCTAAGTTCATCTGGGTATATCTACCAGGCCGCCCCGGTGGCGCAGTGGTCTAAGGCGTTGGCCTCTGATCATTCGTCCGTAAGGGGTCCGGGTTCGAATCCCGGTCAGGCATGGGTGTTGTGTTTGTCTTACGGCACTGGCTCTCTCCCTTCCCTGGAACCAGTGACCCTAAAATTAGGGACGGGCGACTGCTTATAGCCCATTGAGTTGCTCACGGTGGTCGTTAAACCTCCAATCAAAAAAAAAAAAAAAAATATCTACCATATACGTCATAGTTCGTCATCGTTATTCAGGTGCCATCTATGTAGCATATCTTCAAGTTCTGTTGAAGTTTAGGTCTTCGTCAGCTTTTTTCTTATTGTGAAAGTTCCCTTCATCCACAATATTCCGTCACGGGAATTTATACACCCCCAACACCCCTCCAATGCACCCTCAAATTTAAACTCGCCTCCACTTTTTTTTTTTCTTTTGGAGGTTTAACGACCACCGTGAGCAACTCAATGGGCTATAAGTAGTCGCCCGTCCCTAATTTAGGGTCACTGGTTTCAGGGAAGGGAGAGAGCCAGTGCCGTAAGACAAACACAACATCCATGCCTCACCGGGATTCGAACCCGGACCCCGTTCGGACGAATGATCGGAGGCCATCGCTTAGACCACTGCGCCACCGGGGCGGCCACACCGTGAGTAGCTCCATATGTTATAAGCAGTCGTCCGTGCTCAGACGACTGTACTCCCCCCTTCTCCAATAAAAGAATCTCAACATCCCTCTGTTTCAAGGATGTGTAGGCCGCCCCGGTGGCGCAGTGGTCTAAGGCGTTGGCCTCTGATCATTCGTCCGTAAGGGGTCCGGGTTCGAATCCCGGTCAGGCATGGATGTTGTGTTTGTCTTACGGCACTGGCTCTCTCCCTTCCCTGGAACCAGTGACCCTAAATTAGGGACGGGCGACTGCTTATAGCCCATTGAGTTGCTCACGGTGGTCGTTAAACCTCCAACCAAAAAAAAAAAAAAAAAAAAAAAAAAAAAAAGGATGTGTAGCACCGCACAGCGATATACATATACTCCTATCAGTAGCGCCTAATTCCAATATTTTGTGTGGGCACATGCTTTTGATCATGATCAAATGATCATACACTGAAGAGCAACTGAATTAAGGACAGCTGGCGTTATGCAAATGTGGCGCTGTGGGCTGCCCTGTAAACGGAAACGACATGACGTATGCAGCGATCCGACAATATAAGGAGTGATGCGATGGGAATCAGTAAGAGTCAGACGCAGCATGGGTAAAACGAAGGATCTAAGCGCATTTGATCGTGGGCAAATTGTCGGGGCCCGACGAATGGGTCACTCTATCTCGGAAGTCGTGCAGGCACTGGGGTTTTCACGAGCCACTGTGTCACGGGTACACCGTGAGTACATCGAATCCGGTAAAACCATCCCTGCAACGGCCAACTGCCGTGGACAGCAGCGTGTGGATGAGCGGGGTCATCGTCATCTATCTCGCATTGTAACAGCGGCTAGACTAGCCACAGTGCGGGAAATCACTCGGCAATTGAACGCTGGTGCACAAAAACGTGTAAGCAGCCACACCATCCAAAACCATCTCCTCGCTATGCGGTACAGAAGCCATCGTCCCACGAGGGTACCGCTGCTGACCGCACATCACAGGGTGCAAAGATTAGCATGGGTGCGGGAACATCGCCACTGGATCCTAGACATGTGGGAAAATGTTGCCTGGACTGATTAGTCGAGATTCGCGTTGGTACATGCGGATGGCAGGGTACGAGTACGGCGCAAACCACATGAAGCGATGGATCCTTCTTGCCAGCAGGGTACTCTTTATGCTGGTAGGGGTGGCATTCTCGTCTGGGGACTGTTTACGTGGACTGAAATGGGACCCACTGGTACGTGTGACATCCTCCCTCACAGGTCAACGTTACCGGGATATCCTGGACGACCATTTGCTCCAGTTTGTGCGTCTTCATCATCCCACTGGAGACCTCATCCTGCAACAAGACAATGCACCGTGCCATCGCTCCCGAATTGTATCCGAATGGTTGGATGAACACTTCACCGACGTGACCTCGCTTCCTTGGCCAGCTAGGTCACCTGACCTCAATCCCATCGAGCACATCTGGGATGCCATGGAGAGAGATGTTCGAGGCTCTGACCCCCCTCCATCAAATCTTCGTGAACTATGGAAGCTTGGATCCGTATGGCTTCCCAACGCTTCCGGTGTCTTGTCGAGTCCATGCCGAGACGAATCGCCGCCGTCATCAGGGCGAAAGGTGGTGCTACACGTTACTAGACAGGTATCTCTAATTGAATTGCTCTTCAGTATATGTAGAGGATTTTAGGAAGGGAGTGTCTGACCCCAGGTCTTAAACAACCCTTAGAAATAGGAAGCTAGGAGATTTGTGCTAGAGTGCCTGATAGGAAAGGGGCACGGAAGCGAAGTAGAAAGCGGGAGGAAGACGCCCTTATTTATTACCGGGAAGGGGCAGTACCCGGGGTCCGATGGCATAACGTGCCCATCCGACGCACGGCGGATATTTAGTGGATCGAGCGTTCGTACCTGCCTGGGATCGAACCTTAGATCCTTTCCGCGGCAGTGACGAACGTTGCCTACTAGGCTACCCTTGGCCCGGTCACATGTTTTTATATACACAGTAGGGTCACATTATTGTAACCATCTCCTACTTTTGACGTCAACAGCGAGTAGCCAATGAATGAAGGCATGTATCGTGAGCTGGCTTGGAGGGTATATAAGGTGAGCTCTAGGCATTCTGAAAACATATCACTCGTTGCTGTCATGGATAAAATGAGCGATTTATCAGATTTCCAAAAAGAGATGATGATCGGCTTTTGGGCCAATGGTGGCAGTATTTCTGAAACAGTGCAATTTGTGAACTGTTCGCGTGCAGCTGAGGTTACAGTATATCGTGATTGGAAAAATGGCACCATTGCGACTAAGCGATGTGGAAACTGCCGAGCACCACGTGCCATTGATGTGAGAGGTGAACGTCGGCTTCGAAGGTGTGTGAGAGCCGATGGACACGCTACAGTGGAACAACTTACTGGCCAAATGAACCAGGGGGCTACCGGAAGTGTGTCTAAAATGACAGTTCAGCGAACCGTGCTACGTACAGGGCTCCGATACAGAAGGATGGTCACTGCACCTATTCTAACGAAGGTGCATAGGCAGAAAAGGCTTACATTTGCATTGCAGTATCGGAATTGGACCACCGCTGAGTGGCAAAGGATTGCCTTCTCCGATGAATCACATTTTCTGCTTCATCGAACGGATGAACGTAGGCGTATAAGGCGAGAAACATTCGAGAACAAACACTCTTCAACCGTTGCTGGCAGAACACAAACTGGTGGGTGCAGCGTTATGGTCTGGGGAATGCTTTCGTGGCATTCTCTGGGTCTACTTATACCTGTGGAAGGCATTATGGATTGAATTCGTTATAAATTCATCCTTGCAGACCACGTACACCCATACATGCTGATTGTCTTCCCTGGGGGATGGGATCTTCCAGCACGACAATGCGAGGTGTCACACAACTAGAAATGTCAGCACGATGAAGACTTCAAAGTACTTGCCTGGCCCCCTAATTCCCCAGACTTAAACCCAATTGAGCGTCTGTGGAGCCACCTCGATCGTGTTGTTAGCTCTATGGATCCTCCACCACGCACCCTTCAGCAGCTGTCAGATGCACTGCAGTCAGCATGACTCCACTTACCTGTGAACACCTTCCAGCACTTTACTGAGTCCCACCCAGCCTGTCTAGCTGCTGTCCGCTAGATGCTGTTACTCTGGATATTAGCTGGTGGTCACAATAATGTGACTCGACCGTATATATACATTGAGTAGACAAAACATTAGAGATAGGGGCGACGGGCAGCTAACATGGACATTCTCCGCGAAGAGTGGAACAGACCCAAAACAGATGCAGGGGATACATAAGTGGGCAGCAGAACTTCCCAAAAGTGCATCGGAATAGGTAAACTTGGTGATCTGAGCGATTTTGATCGTGGACGCATTGCCGGCGCAAGGTATATGGGTCATTCTATCGTCCAAGTGGTGCAATCCCTAGGGTTGCCGACAAAGAGTTCACCGCGAGCATGACATTGACCGATGTACCTGCACCCAGAGGGCAAGCGGTGTCTGACCACACACCATTGATGACTGAGGTCGACGTAGACTATACATGCTCGTACAGACCGACTGTTTGTTAACGGTGGCGAAAATCGCATCCAGCTTAAATGTAGGAGGCGTCAGCGAGCGAATGTTACGACGCAAGCTGTTTACCTTGGGCTACGGGAGCTGACGCCCTATTTGTGTGCCCCTGTTGACTGTTCGTCATCGGATATTACGCCTCGCCTGGTGCCGGGATCATCAAAAATGGACCTTTGCGGAGTCGTGTGGTCAAATGAATCCCGATTTCAGCTGTACCGAGTTGATAGTAGGATGCGGGTGTGGCGTCGACAGCATGAGGCCATGGTCCTGTCTTGCCAGGTCGCTTCTCTTCAAGGTGGTGGTGGCTCCGTAATGGTTTGGAAAACCTTCTCGTGGGACACATCAGGTTCCTTAGTGTGTCTGGAGAGGTCCTAAACTGCTGCGCGCTAACATCATGTGTTGGCTGAGCATCTGCACGTTTTCATGACCTTCGCGCATCCTGCGGCCGATGGTCTGTTCCAGCCGGACAATGGGCCGCAACTACCCAGCCACAGCTACGGGAACACTCACCTGAGTTTCAAACTATCCAGTGATGCCAAAGGTCCCCGATTTCAAACCCTATGGAAGCTCTCTGGGATACCTTGGAGAGGAACATCCGATCTATGGAGATTTAAACCCTATGTAAGCTCTCTGAGATACTATGGAGAGGAACATCCGATCTATGGAGATTTAAGTCCTATGGAAGCTCCCTGGAATACCGTGGAGGGGAACATCCGGTCTATGGAGATTTCAACCCTATGGAAGCTCTCTGGGATACCTTGAAGAGGAACATCCGATCTATGGAGATTTAAACCCTATGTAAGCTCTCTGGGATACCTTGGAGAGGAACATCCGATCCTTGGAGATTTAAAACCTATGTAAGCTCTCTGGGATACCGTGGAGGGGAACATCCGATCTATGGAGATTTAAACCCTATGGAAGATCTCTAGGATACCGTGGAAATGAACATCCGATCTATGGAGATTTAAACCCTATGGAAGCTTTCTAGGATACCGTGGAGAGGAACATCCGATCTATGGAGATTTAAACCCTATGGAAGCTCTCTGAGATACTGTGGAGAGGAACATCTGATCTATAGAGATTTAAACCCTATGGAAGCTCTCTGGGATACCGTGGAGAGGAACATCCGATCTATGGAGATTTAAACCCTATGGAAACTCTCTGGGATACCGAGGAGAGGAACATCCGATCTATGGAGATTTAAGCCCTATGGAAGCTCTCTGGGATACCGTGGAGAGGAACATCCGATCTATGGATATTTAAACCCTATGGAAGTTCTCTAGGATACCGTGGAGAGGAACATCCGATCTATGGAGATTTAAACCCTATGGAAGCTTTCTAGGATACCGTGGAGAGGAACATCCGATCTATGGAAACTGAGCCGACGTCTTGGGAGTAGTTATGGACAATGCTATAAGAGGCATGGCTGGTATTGCGTCCGACATCTGGTGGAGTCGATGTCTTTCAATTTTTCGATTTGAGGTTTAACGACCACAGTGAGCAACTCAATAGGCTATAAGCAGTCGCCCGTCCCTAATTTAGGGCCACTGGTTCCAGTGAAGGGAGAGTCAGTGCCGTATGACAAACACAAATCCATGCTTCACTGGGATTCGAACCCGGAGCCTTCTCACACGAATGGTCATAAGCCAACGCTTAGAACACGTCACCACCGAATTGGATTAGTGGTGGTTGTTTGCTGAACATTTGATGTACGTCTTTGCGCATTGTTTTTCTATCAACATTCTTCCACTAGCACAGGAGGATACCCCTGCGCTGTTCTACTTTCCTCGTATATGCCATCATTTACATTACTAAATTCTCTCTGCCTAGTTAAACACGGAATTCCATTTTTGTTACTTTGCTTGTTAAAAGAATTTAATTAGCTCAGATTTCTTTCTCCCTAGTTGAATCCGGGGATTTCATTAAATTCTGCTCGTAAAAAACGATCAAATTAGCTTTGAATTAACAAAAAATCCCTATTTTGCTCGTTAAATCTGAGATCTCGCTAAAACACCGTGTCGTTATAAACGTGTTCTAGTGTACTTTATTTTATTTAATTTTTGTCATTGTCTATCATAAATGTATTTTGGGACACTTTTAAGACTTCTGCCGAATGCATTGTAAAGAGTTTGAACAACTGGCATTCATTAACCAAAGTACTTTAGGAAATGACACAAGAAATGAAGGTAATTGCCTGCAACAGCTGCATCGACAAAAATTCGCAATATTAGACTGTAAACTGTTTTAAACAACCCTCTTGACATTTTAAGAAGATTTTAAGTTCGCGCGGTGTAAAGTTTCAAAAATGTTTCTTAATCCTTTTGATGGTATTAATTACACGCATACGCTAGTAAGCAATCAACAAAGCTGACATCTTTTAAATGACTTCAGAAAGGATTAACTGCGTTATGACTTATCACACTAAGTGCTCGCAATGAAAACAAATTGCACGTTCTGTTGTTGTTGTTTTGTTTTTATACAAATTAAGTAACATTAAGATAATCTTGGTGATGTAGGATTACAATGGCCTGCATCCCGTGATGTTTGATTTCTTGTAATAACACCTTGCCATGGGTTTCTCATGAGCAAATAACGAAGACAACACACAAATTAAGGCAATTTAATTTTTGGAAAAATAAAAGGCATTGAATAAAATCTAAACTTAACACTTATCTGTATCAGGCATTCTTGAATTATCTTAACATGATTTAGTGTGCGAAAGAGTCGATATTTATAGGGTTTGTTTTTTCGATTAAGGTTTAACGACTACCGTGAGCAACTCGATGAGCTATAAGCAGTCGCCCGTCCCTAATTTAGGGCCACTGGTTCCAGGGAAGGGAGAGAGCCAATGCCGTAGGCTAAACACAAAATCCATGCCTCACCGGGATTCGAACTCGGACCCATCTCGGACGAATGGTCAGAGGCCATCGCTCAGACCACTGTGCCACCGGGACGGCAAAATTTATAGTTACGAGGAGAAGTCGGAAAGTAACTTTCCCTATTGAAGAACTTGAAGTGTCAGACATTCTTGAAATATTTTAACATGATTTAGTGTGCAAAAGAGACGATATTTATAGGGTTTGTTTTTTCGATTAAGATTTAACGACTACCGTGAGCAACTCGATGAGCGCCGCCCCGGTGGCGCAGTGGTCTAAGGCGCTGGCCTCTGATCATTCGTCCGTAAGGGGTCCGGGTTCGAATCCCGGTCAGGCATGGATGTTGTGTTTGTCTTACGGCACTGGCTCTCTCCCTTCCCTGGAACCAGTGACCTTAAATTAGGGACGGGCGACTGCTCACGGTGGTCGTTAAACCTCAAAAAAAAAAAAAAAACCTCGATGAGCTATAAGCAGTCACCGTCTCAAATTTAGGGCCACTGGTTCCAGGGAAGGGAGAGAGCCAATGCCGTAGGCTAAACACAACATCCATGCCTCACCGGCATTCGAACTTGGACCCATCTCGGACGAATGGTCAGAGGCCATCGCTCAGACCACTGTGCCACCGGGACGGCAATATTTATAGTCACGAGGAGAAGTCGGAAACTAACTTTCCCTATTGAAGAACTTGAAGTGTCAGGCATTCTTGAATTATTTTAACATGATTTAGTGTGCGAAAAAGTCGATATTTATAGGGTTTGTTTTTTCGATTAAGGTTTAACGACTACCGTGAGCAACTCGATGAGCTATAAGCAGTCGCCCGTCCCTAATTTAGGGCCATTGGTTCCAGGGAAGGGAGAGAGCCAATGCCGTAAGACAAACACAACATCCATGCCTCATCGGGATTCGAACCCGGACCCATTACGGTCAGAGGCCATCGCTCAGACCACTGTGCCACCGGGACGGCGATATTTATAGTTACGAGAAGTCGGAAAGTAACTTTCTCTATTGAAGAACTTGAAAAATTCTGCATGTATTGAAATTGTTTTTTTGCTGATATGTAACTTGACATGTTTTGCTTTAAGTAGCTGCAGTTTGAAGCTCCAGAGACATTACGTTCCTGAACTACACAGATTCAAAATCGCTACTATACTCGTTGAATGGACAACGGAAGAAGTTCGAGGTGCCGCCCCGGTGGCGCAGTGGTCTAAGCGATGGCCTCTGATCATTCGTCCGAACGGGGTCCGGGTTCGAATCCCGGTGAGGCATGGATGTTGTGTTTGTCTTAACGCACTGGCTCTCTCCCTTCCCTGAAACCAGTGACCCTAAATTAGGGACGGATGACTGCTTATAGCCCATTGAGTTGCTCACGGTGGTCGTTAAACCTTCAATCAAAAAAAAAAAGAAGTCCGAGGAGTCTTTTTTTTTTTTAGGTGGGGGAGGTGTTGGAGGTTTGACCACCGTGAGCAACTCAATGGGTTATAAACTGTCTCCCGTCCCTAATATAGGGCCACTGGTTCCAGGGAAGGGAGGGAGCCGGTGCCGTAAGACAAGCACAACATTCATGCCTCACCGGGGTTCGAACCGGGACCCTACACAGTCGAATGATCATAAGCCAGCGCTTAGACCACTGCGCCACCGCAGCGGCATGTGTCGTGATTTTGGTGGTGGTACAGTGGGTGACGAACCAAGACCGGTCGTCCTTCCACCAGTACGGTAGCCATTTTGAATCTGTGTAGTTCAGGAACGTAATGTCTCTGGAGCTTTTTTTTTTTTTTTTTTTTTTTTTGGTTGGAGGTTGAACGACCACCGTGAGCAACTCAATGGGCTATAAGCAGTCGCCCGTCCCTAATTTAGGGTCACTGGTTCCAGGGAAGGGAGAGAGCCAGTGCCGTAAGACAAACACAACTTCCGTGCCTCACCGGGATTCGAACCCGGACCCCTTTCGGACGATTGATCAGAGGCCATCGCTTAGACCACTGAGCCACCGGGGCGGCTCTCTGGAGCTTTAAACTGCAGCCACCTAAAGCAGAACATGTAAAGTTTTGTTGGGTTTTTTTTTTTTTTTTTTTTTGATTGGAGGTTTAACGACCACCGTGAGCAACTCAATGGGCTATAAGCAGTCGCCCGTCCCTAATTTAGGGTCACTGGTTCCAGGGAAGGGAGAGAGCCAGTGCCGTAAGACAAACACAACATCCATGCCTCACCGGGATTCGAACCCGGACCCCTTTCGGGCGAATGATCAGAGGCCAACGCCTTAGACCACTGCGCCACCGGAGCGGCTTTTTTTTTTTTTTTGGTTGAAGGTTTAACGACCACCGTGAGCAACTCAATGGGCTATAAGCAGTCGCCCCTCCCTAATTTAGGGTCACCAGTTCCAGGGAACGGAGAGAGCCAGTGCCGTAAGACAAGCACAACATCCATGCCTCACCGGGATTCGAACCCAGACTCTTCACGGACGAAAGTCATAAGCCAGCGCTTAGACCACTGCGCCACATGTCAGCAGAAAAAATTTTCAACACATGCAGTACTTTTAAAGTTCTTCAATTGGGAGTTACTTTCTCACTTCCCCTCGCACTATTTTCTTAGTTCTTTTTTTTTTTGTGATTGGAGCATTAACGACCACCGTGAGCAACTCAATGGGCTATAAGCAGTCACCCGTCCCTAATTTAGGGTCACTGGTTCCGGGGAAGGGAAAGAGCCAATGCCGTAAGACAGACACAACATCCATGCCTCACCGGGATTCGAACCCGGACCCCGTTCGGACGAATGGTCAGAGGCCATCGCTTAGACCACTGCGCCACCGGGGCGGCAATTTTCTTAGTTCGTTATGTCTTTATCATAACCGGTAATGGAGCTATGTGCACTATACAGGGTTCGTACTCTTTTTGGGGGAAAAAATTCAAGGACTTTCCAGGCCTTTTCCAGGCCATATACAAAAAATTCCAGGATGATTACTACGCTTTACAGTATCATGCTCAAATTATTTTTTAAAAGCAATTTCAGTTTTAAGTAATAAAAATGATGAAAGATGCAAATGGATGAGTGTGCTTTATTACCCATTACATTTCTTTTTAATTGGCGAATTACCCAATAATGCTAAATTGAATCATGATGCAAAAACCACAAGGCTATTCAGAAAATCCTTTCCCTCAATCAGAAAATGATTAATTCAATCAGTCATTTTAGCTGCATCACTATTCTGCACTATCTTCCATGTAATCAGACTATTATTGATAACAACTGAAATTATTATAAAATAAAGTGAGGGCAGATTCAGAATTTAAGAATGGGGAGGGCGCACGTCTAACAGAGGACTGGTAAAAAAATCTCTGAGATTTATTTCCTCCAAAAAAACACGGTGGTAAAACATGGAGGACCCATAAGGGGGAGATGGGGTGCTTGCCTGTCAGAGTACATCACAAACAGCAGTTCTGAAGTACTGCTGTGTGGATCACTGAAAAGTTCGGGCCAATGTAAGACAAAACGTGGAGTTGCAAATCCATAAGTGAAAAAGTGTAATGTCTGAAAACAAGAAACTTGAGACAAAGCAAAGCACTTATCTACTTACTCACTCCCCCCCCTTTTTTTTTTTTTGAAATGGGGCATGTGCCTGTTATGCCCACAGGTGGATTCTAGCTCTGATAAAAAGTGTTTCCATACATGGGAATTATTTTTTTTTTCTTTTAACATTCCCAACGACTGCCACTGGTGGATGCATATATTGGGATGTGACTTTTGAAGGCAATGAAAATCTTAATTACTAGACAGAATATGTTCCAGACTTGAGGAAAATTTCATCCAATTGTAGTACAGTTATGTTAAATCAAAAAGCATAAGCCACGGAATCACTATGCACCTCAAGAAATGATTCGGGAGTGGATGATCATAGAAAGGTGAACCAATAGAGTTTAAAACAGAAAGTGTAATTTTAGGAACATGGCAACAAATTTCAAATAAGTTTCATCATAGAAGTCAGAAAGTCCTGGCCCACCACCCAACCCAAAAGAAAGGGTTAGGTGAACCAATAGAGTTTAAAACAGAAAGTGTAATTTTCAGAAAGTCCTGGCCCACCACCCAACCCCGGTGAAACAGTGGCAAGGGTGTGACGACCAAAGAGGAAGCAGATCTAGCAGCCGCATCAGCACACTCGTTACCCGAGATTCCAACATGCCCAGGAATCCAGCAAAACTGAACTTGAAAACCGGCCCCGAGCAAACGACGAAGTAACTGTCTCACATTCACGAGAAAAGGATGGTCACGGCAATCTGCAGATGACAAAGACTGCAAGACACTCAAGGAATCCGTATAGACCATAGCACGATGATGAGAACTCGACTGAACATGGAGAAGAGCGAGATACACAGCATGCATCTCCGCTGAAAACACCGTGGCCTCAGCTGGGATCCGCGCTACTGAAACGTCATCTACACAGACAGCCGCGGATCCAACGACTCCATGCATTTTGGAGCCATCAGTAAAAATAGGAGTGTAATCAAAATTTAGGTCACGGTGCTCAGCGAAGAGCTGCTGGTACACTGACGCAGGGGTTGAGAATTTATCGAAAGATGTAAAGGTGGTATCAACCATGACACCAAGTGGGTGTCATGGCGGATCCCCAAAGCCCCTGGTCTCTCCAACAAGTGACAAGTCGAGGCCCCATATTCGAAACATCTATTATTTTAATGGATAAAAATGCATTTTGCAACATGACAATTGCTTTCATCTTTTTTAATCCATCCAGCATATCCTTTTTTAATCCATTATTAGCCACTGATCACTAAAAGTACACTTACCCATATTTAATGGGGGGGGGTGAAAAAATGGGTAAATCAACTGAAACAGTAAATGAAAACCAAAAAAAATATCTAAGATCAGGAACCACACAACTAAAAATTGAGAATTTCCCCTGAGTAAGGGCTACACATGTGACCAATTACTATAGGTCAGATTTTAAGTAATTAAAGAAAAAGGGGTCTTACTGCTATGTTCTTTCCTGCTCCCCCAGCTTTGTCCTTTAGGCAGCCTGGGTTGCAAATGCTTTGGCATTGATTTAGTCTTCATTCAAAACAAGGAAACAACACTTAGTGAAGTTACTGTTTTATGACCTGTATGCCAATCAGTAGACAGAGTGTTGTGCTAAAAGACTGTTACAAAGCATCACCTCTTACAGCTGGGCTCCAAACCAGAGGAAAGGAAATGTTAACAAACACTTAAGTGCCTGAGGAAGCAAAACTTTGTACTGGGTCCCCTCCTCCAAAGTCTCAAATCTTTCATCATACTTACCCATCTGGAGAGTGGACGTAGGGCTTCAAGCTTGGAGAATGAATACTGCTCTTATATCTATGCCTTTGAATTTAATTTCGACCATTTTCAACAGGGTAGGTTCCTAGGTTGTACCTAACAGCATACTAAAATTTCGCCAAAATCCAACCCCTTTTACGTGAATTATCGTACGGACAAATGGAAAAAACCAAAGCATAAACGTTTCTGCAACCTACAGTTCGAAAGGGTTAGTAATTTCTAAAATAAAAACATAACGAACAGCGTGAAAACTAGCTCATACACAGAATATTTGAAACTACAGTATGCGCTCTCAATTATTAGGGATGATAGGGGGGAAGGGAATAGAACTGTCCATAATTAGCATGTTCTCGTTGCGCTAGGCGCTTAAGCACTGCTGAATTCCGTCAGACCCCCAATGGTCAAATGATTGAAATGTGCTGATGTTCATGGAATGAAATGGTTGATCAGCTATGATAACCGCATAAAAGTTCGAAGGGCGGCGATTTTTTTACTTTATGCAACATTCTACATTACTCCAGTATTTATCTTGTCATCATCAACAATAGCAATGTAACTACCACTTACGATCGCGGATATCGGCCAACTGAAAATCTGCCATACAACTAAGGGATACAGCACACAGGTATCATGTTACAGTGTATTGTAATTGAAAAAAAAAAAAAAGATTTCAGAAATTAAAATCGAAAAAAAAAACCTTTCAGAAATTAATATCATCAAGTCATGGTGTTTCAAAAATCCGCTTTCCTTTATAATGTTTAAAAACATGTAATGTTTTTTCTTTTTTACCTGTCGTGTATAATAAAATGGGTTGATTTTTTTATGGAATCAGACGTCCATATGTCCGATTGTCTTCGTCTGAGTTCACACGTTAGCTACTGTGTACAAGTAGACATATTTTTTCAGCTCAAAAATATGTAGTTTTGTATGTATTCACAGTATAACTCATTCCGTATTCCCACAGAACAAAATTCAGCAGATACAAATGAAGAACATCAAGACCCACCCAACACCATGTTTCCGATTGTCTGCTGTTTATATTCAAGAAATGCGAATATGGATCAATGGTGAATGCAGCAACTATGGTTTTTATTTATTACCAAGAAAAAAAGGAGCCTGAAAGCTGTAAAGCTGAAACGGATATTTCTCCCCCTCCCGAAAACATTCCGAGTAAGTTCAAACAGCAGGAGCACGCGTCCACGCACACTCAACCTCTGGAATGTCCTGATGGAACGGGTTCTTTTCTTTTGGCACATCGCCATAAATCACCACCTGCAGCTCACTGAAGTGTCTTCCTCCTTCACCCTAACTATAGGAGAAAACGTAAAAAAAAAAAAAAAATGCTGCCCAATTTTCGACAAAATGACCAAATTTACGTCATAACGTTGCAATTTACTAAAATACGTTTATCTGCTGAATTTCGCCTAAATCCATGGAAAACTTTTTAATTATAGATTTTTTTATCAAAACAGTAACTCAGACATCTGAATAAAAATGTATGTTTGTAATTAAAATAGAGTCCATATCATCACAGAAACAAAATTTAAGGATCACTCTGTTTAAATAAAACCATGGCATCTAAAAAAAAATAATTTGCTTGCTTTTCCCGTAATTTATAATTGCCGTTTCTTTTTTTGAATCCGATTTTGCAACGGAAGATTTTTTTTTTTGCATCTGCTAAAGTTTCAAACGGAATTCGGCGAAATTCGCACTAGAACTTTATTGTGATGTATTTTAACCACTGTAAAAATTTTACTGTGTTATTTTCAAAATTCCGGAAAATGGATTTCTGAAAATATCTCTTAGTCCTTTTGAGCCGTGGAAGTGATAAACAGGTGTTTGCTTTCTTCCCAACCAAGGGCTTCGGATCAGCGCTCCCAGCTGTCAATCAACCGTTGCTATGGTAACACACTTTCTGCTCAAGGCTCACTGTCTAAAGAGGCACACATAATAAAAATTTCCAATGCTAACTTTTTAAGTTTTAAACCGATTCAAATGGAATTTTGGGAGTAAGCTTCTGTAATCCAATTATAGTAAATGTAAAAATTTCAGCCACTTTTGTGAAAAATTCGCAAAGATAGTTTTCTTATTTTTTATCATAAGTAGCCGAAGTCTCTTGAGGGGTGGGCCGGAAGCAAGCGTCTTAATGCAATAAACAAGGAGCAGATGAATGTGTTGTTCAGGCATACTCTTCACTGGTGGATGCCAGCTGACTTGGTAAACACGCGACCCCCTTTGCAAATGCTAAATGTCTCTTCTTTCCCCTTCTGTTGTTCTCAGTAGTTGTCGGACGGACATCAAGCTCAGGGCTAGAGAATGCATCAAGCTCCCCTTCCCTAACAGACCCGCTAGTAATCATCCAATTTTATTGCACTGGAAGTAGTGCTTCCCCCCCCCCAGCCAAATTAGGATTTGGGCACATCCGAAACACCACTGTAGCCGGCGGTTTCTTTGAGAACAGAGGAGAGGAACTTAAAAAAATTAAGGGGTAACAGTCAGTAACACGATTTCCTAAAAGGGCATTTTTTTTAAGCACTAATTTCAAATTTCAAGGCTTTTCAAGACAGCATTAAAAAAATACCGTTTTTCCAGGATATTCCAGGCCTTGAAAACGTTATCATGATTTTCCAGGACTTTCCAGGTTTTCAAGCACGCGTGCGCACCCTGACTATATGATCAACAGTATCTAGACATCAAATAGAAGTCATCGCTCTTTCCACGTTTATAAGTGAGTCACGGAAAAATTCCTCATCTGCCGCCACGGGAATCGAACCCAAGGTCTTCCAGTTACGCGCCGGATATGCTTCCACTGCACTCTCGAAATTCTCCAGACTCACAAATGACAAACTACATGGCAGGGTTGCTTCTTTGGAACCCCGCACAATGCTGTGGATTCACCATTTCGTTTCCTGTCACAAGGAGTTTATTGCTAGGCAAGTATCTAGACACTTGCCTAGCGACAAACTGCTTGTGACAGGAAACGAAATAATATCGAGTTGGTCCACCCTTTGCTGCCATCACAACCCGGACTCTGTCGGATGGCTTTCCACTAGATTTTGATGTTGCTGCAGAGATTGCCTTCCATTCTGCCACAAAAGCATTAGTCAGGTATGTCACCGATGTTGGGTGTTTTAAGTATTTCCTTAAAAATTCGACTTACAGAAATTTCATTATTAAGGCACGGAACTCTTGTCGCGGCAACCGCCCCGGATGTCCGGTTGGTGCGCCGGCTCTGATAATACGTGGATGTACCATCACTTTACGTTGTTCACCATTCCCACCCTCAATTTACCAGACAAACTCCTGTAAAACAAATTCTTTATTTTGCATCAGCTTCAATTCAGAAAATATACATCAGATATCTTACATATGATTGCAAACACTTGGAAACTTGCACATGCTATTCAGTTATAAAGTAGCATGTTGTGAACACAAATAACGACTCATAGTATCTCAAAACAGACACAACAAATCATCAACCTTAACACCTGCTTGACATATTTTAACCTTGAAAATATTACTCTGTCACGTTTCATTCACCTCTATTGACATGCTTTACAGTTGCTCAAAACCCAATATACCTGCTAACATATGGGTCGAATTCATCATAACAAAATTATTGGAGATATATTCATCTGATGATGGGCTATAGTAGCCCGAAAGTACTAATGCTTTTAAAGTGTATATAATATTTTTATTAAAGTCTTGTGTATTAGAGCTAACGTTATTTGAACGCACAGAGGCGGTTTTTATTCATTTTATCATATATGACGCGCGTACTTGTGTTTAATTTTATGTCAGTACCGCCTTGATGTGATTTTCGCAAGAAACGCACATGTATGTGTCAGGGAGAGCGGCAAGTGTATACCGCGCTACAAGATTAAAGTTGGAGAGGGAGTTATTGCACCTAGCTTTCCTGAAAAACTGCCACTCGTTCGGCGTCATGCCTATAAGTACTTGGCATTCAAAACGACCCCAAGATCCAAAAAGGATTCTGTTGTATTATCTTGGGCGCCGCCGAAAAGAAACTCCTGATTCAAGAAATAAAGGCAAAGTACGGGCACGTCAACTACCTGCAGCGGGCCACATATGTGGCACACTTAGAGTACGTCAGGAAAACACATGGGTTCATAGTGGATAAACAGATGAATGCCTTCGCTGCCATGATCGAGAACGTGAACAAGTGTCCCATACTCACATCTGTAAGTTACGAGGATTGGTGTATCAAGAAATCAGGGGACTGACCTTGCACAACAGGGATGCAGCGAGAGAGGGACGGACCTTGCACAACTGCGGTGCAGCGAGAGAGGGACGGACCTTGCACAACAGGGGTGCAGCGAGAGAGACGACCTCTTTTACACGGTGAGCCTTTTCTGAATCTTAGTGATTATGCGCTAAATGACATCCAAAAATACTGCACTCAACCGGGGCCCAGAATACGCATACCCAGAAACAAGTCAAGCCTCTCCAATGTATCTCACAAATCGAAAGTGTGTTGCAAAAGCTGCCTGAACCTGAAAAGGAACAAGCACGTCAAAAGACATCTAGGGTTATTAACAACCAACAGGTTAGGCCTTATGATCAGTTCCACGAAGAAAAAGTACAATTGCGAAAGTTGCTTGCGAACCCTAATTTAGTTATTACCCGCGGTGACAAAACATCACAGATCACCATAATGAATAAAACTGAGAATGTTCAAAAATGCAGCTAGCCATAGCGGCAATCCTCCACCGTGTGCTAACGAAAGACCCCACTTAAGCCACTATCACTTCACTTAAGAGTACTGAAGAAAAACCACACCTTTCCAATTGCATTTCAGCAGGCATTTGATATCCCACCAGGCCCAGCCGTCCCTACTAGTATATTCGGGCGGCAAAAAACGCACAAGCAAGGTAACCCTGTCCGGCTCTTGGTCTCCAGCCGAGCGAGCCCAATTAGCCCCTGGAATCAAAACTTACTCAATTTTTGTCTCATTTCACGCAGACGTCAGCTTATGTAGTTAAAAACCTTGGATTCCCTTGTGGGCCCCAATTTTGTGCGTGTTTCACTGGATATCGTGTTTATTCCCTAGCATTCCACTCGGCCAAACGCATGATATTATCGCAGCAAAGCTCGCAAGTGCTGACCACACACAGGATGAAATTATAGCCATAACGAACGCACTGCGACTGGTCAGAAAACGCACATATTTTCAGTTTCAAGACGTGTATTACCATCAAACCGATGGAGCAGCTATGGGCTCGCCGTTGTCAGCAGTTCTAGCAGAGTTCTTCTTACAGCAATTGGAAGTTTCTTGAACACTAACCCAAAGAGACCGCTTTATCATTGCAGATACGTCGATGATATACTTATTGTATGGCCACACAGAATCCCGAAACTTATGACCTTCATAGAAGTTTTCTAATGCTTCCCTTTAAATCAATTTCACGTATGAAATTGAGCACAATAATAAGCCACCATACCTGCACATTTTGACCTCACATTCACCAAACAGTGGATTCCCACTATCTTTCAGTGTATATATAGAAAACCATCCAGCACCCCACTAATACCACTTTCTTCAGCTCACCCAATCAATCATAAACTTGCGTCCCTTCGTTTTCAAATCCGAAAGGCATACGCATATTCCTCGGATCAAAACCAGCGCAAACGGGAGATCGAATTTATTTATAACATTTCGAATATTAACGGATACCCGGAGTACCTCATCAACAGAACACACTCGCAGACTAGACAATCCTACTTGATAACATTAGTGATCGACGTCAAAAACAATATTTCTTCTTTGGATTACCACATAGCCATTACCGTCCCCCTGGGTAATATCTGTAGCCGATTCTAATTGGGCTTCGGACTGCGCTCCATCACACTGTTTGAATCACTAAGGAAGGACAAGGGGAAAAAAACCGCCCGACGAACAAAAAAGGGGCGTATACCGTATCCCCTTCCTGGACGCCAACGAACAATGCACTTCCAGTTGCATCGGATCCACGACCAGGAACTTAAGATGCAGACTGCGTGAACATAAATATAATTCGCAGAACAGGCAGCAAAACACTGCCCTAGCTCGAAACATCTATAATGGAACATATAGACCTGATTGGGATAACGCAAAAAAAAATTATTTTTTTTGACTGGAGGTTTAACGACCACCGTGAGCAACTCAATGGGCTATAAGCAGTCGCCCGTCCCTAATTTAGGGTCACTGGTTCCAGGGAAGGGAGAGAGCCAGTGCCGTAAGACAAACACAACATCCATGCCTCACCGGGATTCTTTTTTTTGGTTGGAGGTTTAACGACCACCGTGAGCAACTCAATGGGCTATAAGCAGTCACCCGTCCCTAATATAGGGTCACTGGCTCCAGGGAAGGGAGGGATCCAGTGCCGTAAGACAAACACAACATCCATGCCTGACCGGGATTCGAACCCGGACCCCTTACGGACGAATTTTGTTTTTTTTTTTTAATTTTTTTTAATTGGAGGTTTAACGACCACCGTGAGCAACTCAATGGGCTATAAGCAGTCGCCCGTCCCTAATTTAGGGTCACTGGTTCCAGGGAAGGGAGAGAGCCAGTGCCGTAAGACAAACACAACATCCATGCCTCACCGGAATTCGAACCCGGACCCCTTACGGACGAATGATCAGAGGCCATCGCTTAGACCACTGCGCCACCTGGGCGGCCCGGGATTCGAACCCGGACCCCTTACGGACGAATGATCAGTGGCCATCGCTTAGACCACTGCGCCACCGGGGCGGCAATGCAAAAACCATCATAACTCCAAGAAACAAGGGCACGCTGTTAATGACTGAAAGTTTGCTAATAACTCAACACCGCGGCACATGTTATGATTATGCCCCCTGCAATATAGCCACCGTCTGGAGGGATACATTACTTCAGCCCTCTGCACGGGACCACGCCACCGTACCCTTCCCCATGACCTTTTGCACTGCCGCCCCTGTATGTATGTGCTGTTAACCAAATATCTGTCTTGGAGCCGCGGATGGCTTAGTGGTTAGCGAGTCAGACTATCAATGCAAGGTCCTCAGGTTCGAACCTGAGCTGATCTTTCAGATGGTGTGATTTACTAACAATCGCTGAATATCCGCCGTGCATCGGATGAGCACGTTAAGTGACGGCCCCCAGGCTGGACCCACTGGTTAAATGGGTATCCTTTCCCATGCCCCCCCCCCCCGAAATTCTCTCACCCATCTGTGTGCAACATCGTACTTGTACAGTGGCGCCATCTACTGTACTCTAATCTCACTATAAACTGCTCTGTCAAAGTCGCTAGACTTGCTCTCATTCCTTCCGTTTCTGTGTCCTGCCCAAAAGGCGATCTCGCTGTAGGTGGCTGGGACCTAAACTCTACTCACTGTGGACGGAAGTCCTACAAGAAAATGACACATACTGTGGCAAATACAAGATCTGTCTTGCATCTGATGATGGGATATAATAACCCAAAGGTACTAATGCTTTTAAAGTGTATATAATATTTTAATTAAAGTATTGTTTATTAGGGGCTAACGTTATTTGAACGCACAGAGACGGTTTTTGTTCATTTTATCATATATGACGTGCGTATTTGTAGTTTTAACTTGATACATTCAACATTAAAACATTTTTTTTTTTTTTTTTTGGCAAAGAAATTCTGAGTATATAATAATGCAGCTTACGTTTTTTTTTTTTTATTTAATTGGAAGTTTGAGCAAACGCCCGTCCCTAATTTAAGCCACTAGCTTCAGGGAAGGGAAAGAGCCAGTGTAATAAGACACACAACATCCATGCTTCTTTTTTTTTTTTTGGTTGGAGGTTTAACGACCACCGTGAGCAACTCAATGGGCTATAAGCAGTCGCCCGTCCCTAATTTAGGGTCACTGGTTCCAGGGAAGGGAGAGATCCAGTGCCATAAGACAAACACAAAATTCATGCCTCACCGGGATTCGAACCCGAACTCTTTTCGGACAAATGATCAGAGGCCATCGCTTAGACCATTGCGCCACCGGGGCGGCGATCCATGCTTCACCGGGATCCGAACGAATGAGTTTTGTTTTGTTTTTTATTGGAAGCTTAATGACCACCGTGAGCAACTTAATGTGCTATAAGCAGTCGCCCGTCCCTAATTCAGGGCCACTGGTTCCAGGGAAGGGAGAAAGCCAGAGCCATAAGATAAACACAACATCCATGCCTCACCGGGATTCGAACCCGGACCCTTCTCGGACGAATGGTCATAAGCCAGGGCTTAGACCACTGCGCTACCGGGTGCAGGGGCGGACGAATGATCAGAAGCCAGCACTTAGACCACTGCGCCGGCTTATCTTCATTGCTCACAATGTTATTTCAAAACATAATTAATTTCTACAATGCTCTAAGAAAAGATTTTTTTTTTTTTTTTTTTTTGATTGGAGGTTTAACGACCACCGTGAGCAACTCAATGGGCTATAAGCAGTCGCCCGTCCCTAATTTAGGGTCACTGGTTCCAGGGAAGGGAGAGAGCCAGTGCCGTAAGACAAACACAACATCCATGCCTCACCGGGATTCGAACCCGGACCCCGTTCGGACGAATGATCAGAGGCCATCGCTTAGACCACTGCGCCACCGGGGCGGCAAGAAAAGATTGTACTGAAAACTAGTGTTAGCATAAGTCTACATAGATTTGAATATGACTAAAAAAAAAAGAGAGAAAGGGGAGGCCTTCCCAGTATTAATTACCCTCCTAGAGGCCAAAAATATTTTAACACCTTTCTCAGAAAAAGACTAAATCTGAAGGCATTTAGAGAACATTTTTAAATTTTCATTGGCACTAAACTGCATGCTGAATTTTTAGGAATACACCTTTAGACCTTATTAAAAATTATTACAAATGTTCATTAAATTGCATAACACTATGCAAAACAACTCCTTAGTACTATTATAAGCACATCAAATAATTATTTTCTTTTTACTGACTTGCATGGGTCTGAAGAGTCACTCCTATCTATTTCAGTTCCAATATCCTTAAATTAAGAGCATGACTTGGTTCACCAGCTGTAAATATCTGGTTTGGTGGTTTTTACTTCAGTACAAGTAAATTAAAGCAGTCATGCAAATGTAAATTCTTGTTTCATTTGAATCCAATCAATTCCATAGCATTAGCACAATGGTACATCTTAGAACTGCTCATCCAACCACAAAAAAATGAAAGCTACATAAATGAAAAAATATGTGTAAAGCACATCATATGAAAACTTATTTAACATTTCAACCACCTTTTCCAGACAATTTGCTCATTGCTGACACCAAAATGCTAGATTTAACTAAACAACTATTTGTACTTTACATTGACCTTATAGTTTGCTAATTTATACGTGATGACAAACTTGCTCTTTCCAAACAATTTTTTATTGCTGAAGCCAACCAAAAGGTTCAATTTAATTGAACTATTTATATTTCACATTGATATCACAGTTTGGTCATTTATACAAGATGACAAACTTGCTTTGCAGATAATGTGTTTATAGCTGAAGCTAAATGGCTCAATTTAATTGAACAGCCATTTATATTTCACATTGGTATTACATTTTATTAATTTATATGTGATGACAAACTCGCTTTCCAAAAAATCTGTCCATTGCTGAAGTCAAAAGGCTCAATTTAACAGAACAGCTATTTGCATTTCACTTTGGTATTATGGTTTGCTAATTTATACATGGTGACAAAATTGCTAAGATGGTTACATCAATCTTTCTTTAATTAGAACTGTGTGTCATAAGAATAGAGTTACTGACAAAATCAAATTACAACTTCCATCACATATCAACAGTACTGGTACATCAGCAATCTTGACTGAGAAACTTTTTTTTTTTTTACACACTAGTAATAACACAAAAAATTAACATATTTTTAAGGAAGTGTGACATTTTAGAGTGAATCACAATGTCAGCATGTTTGAGTGCACATTGTAACACCTAGTGTTATCAGGGCCATAACTGACTTGTGGACCAGCCAGTAGCACTAAAAGCAATAAATAACTGAATAATATACAAGTTTGTTTTCTAAACCATGCATTTAAAGTACACTTAAAAGTAGCTATGGAGAATTAAACCGTTTTTACCACATTAGACAATTTGCACAATGGTTATTAACAGTTCAAGGTACAACAAAAATCCTCGCAATACACATCCCAAAATTACACATTTCTTTTTTTTTTTTTTTTTTTTGTTCTCACCCAAACAAACAAAAGTTACAAAAAAAAAAAAAAAGATGTCTTCCATCATTTGCAAATACTGTACTACAGAGATAAAATTTTGAAATTTAACTGTACCTTAAAATAAGAGCAAAACTATTTGCTTAGTGTGATATGCTGTCAAGGCTAATGCCATCAATTTTGACTCTCCTGCACTCACATGCAGATTGAGCATGTGTACAGAAAAGTCAGAACCCAATTCAGATAATAAACGAAAGCTGACATATTAGAAAAATATTTTGATAATAAAATTGCATTATCAGGGCCAGAAGTGCTTCAAAATCACTCATAACCAAAAATTTCTTGCAAAAGCAAAATCATGCTCATCTCTTTCCTTGAAAGAGCACTTTTCTTTACATAAAAGGTAGGATTTGTATCACTGTTACTGTAATTGTGTTTTATATAAATTATACAATATCTAACACTTGCACAATTAATGAACTTTAATTTCACTTAAATCTAACACTTGCACAATTAATGAACTTTAATTTCACTTAAATCTAACACTTGCACAATTAATGAACTTTAATTTCACTTAAATTGCATGTTTTTCCATTCCTCATTCATTTCTTGCCTCATCAAGAAAAAAAAAAAAGAGCAAGCATTATATTCCCTTTGTTGAAAATGAAATAAAAGTTTAAAATCAGAATTAATCACCATCTTTTGCTACCCATTAAGTTGTTTTCTCTGCAAACAGAACGGGGCAGAATCAGTTTTGAACTTTAATTTTGCTTTAAACAATTGTTCCTTGGTTATAGCAAGAAGGGCCAAGGAATGGGAAAACATACATTTTAGATTATATTGAATTTAAAAAATTGGTACTGCTGTTGCACTTTATCTATAAAACAATTTTTATGGGTCATAAAAATGGCACCGATTCCATCACAGAGACATTAAGTAACAATTCTGAAATTTAATTTTGCTTAAAAAAGGGAAGTAAAAAGTTCGCTTTATTGAGTTTTTTAAGACGAAACTGTAAGAAATAGGAAAATGTGCATTTCATTAGGAAGAATTCTTAAAAAATATTAAGGTGCTCCTTTGCACTATTACTGAGAAAACAATGAAAAACACAATCAGAAAAATATTATAAAAAGAATGTAATCAGGAAAAGAAATAAAAGGAGTGCAAAAAGAAATAATAAGAAATGTGGGAAAACTATGCCCCCGCTAGAATCATGACCTACAACTTTAATTCCATGACCTTTCTTCATTTTACGACCTTTCCATGACTTACTGGGCCTTGTAAGGCATCCTGTGTTTAGCATAGGAAAAAAGAACAAAAGAAAACCAATTAAGGTTTTCTTAAAAAAAAAAAAAAAAAAAAAAAAAAAGTACTTTCTCTAGCATCTTGGAGATATGTGAATGACATAAAAAAATTGGGGGAATATGGCAATAAATAAAAAAATTGGGAAAAGATGCAAAAAGTGGAAGAGTTGGAAGCTACGCAACTTCCATCTCTTGCACATCCATTCAAAACCAGATCCAAGTCAGGAATCAGATATAGAAGACAATACATACACCTATAAGCACAGTACACTTACAATATACGTCCCATTTTAATTTATTTTTTTGTAACCCTTCATATATTTAAAAAAAAAAAAAAAAGAAACACCTACAACAAATACTACTTTTAAAAAAAATCAGGGTAAAGAAGTTGGTTCCTTAGTTGAGCTTCCTACACATAGCTTTATGTTTTTCAAAGCATTTTTATCATGGGTGAAATCTAGAAGGAACTGCCAAGACTGCAATTTTTTCACTCAAGTCCAGCCGTATCACTTTATACCATAACAAATTAAGCCCTATGCCTACCCATTTGTTTCCTTTATCTTTATTTTCGAATATTCCACCTATTTATTTACTTATCAGCATGCAACTCTATTATAAAGGAAAAATAGATTTTTAAGTCTTTCAGGTCTTACCACCAAAATTTGTCAGTTATCTGGCATATACAAATGCAAAAATTTAAATCCAATAAAAACAAATGTTTTTTAAAAGTTTCACTTAACCATTTAATTTTTGTATGCTTTCCACTGAATATATTCATTATCATTGGTATTTCATACCAACACACATTAGACAATTTTAGCAATCCTTTATTATATTATAACTGACAGCTATATTTCTGCAGCAAGGGTGATTTTTTCTTTTTTTTTTTTTATACACTTTCACAACTCTAAGAGCAAAGCAATTTTTTGACTTACCTTCTTTTTCAAACTGAAGTACATTTATGGAATAACATAATACCTAACAACAATATAAGACAGAGGGAATATCACAAGTATCAAAATTTGCGACTATGGGATAAATTTTTGCTCAGTCAGCTTCTGTTTTTGAAAATGTTTAATAGTCAGAATTCTATCCCCCTGGATGAAAAAGTTTCACCCATGATCATTCTGTATTGCCCCCTACACATTCAACATGATAAAGAAAGTACTGAAGTTCACTTCTTTTCTTTTATTGGTACCCATATTCCTCTTCCTACATTATTATTATTATTATTGTACTCATATTTATGAGTAGAAATATTATTGTGGTTTTTGAGAAGTTCTAGGCATTTCTTTCATACTAAAACAAGAAGGAGCAATAAAGAGAGAAAGAAAACATTCTCAAATTTCCAAGTACATACTCAAAAACATTTGATATATATGTGAGGGATGTAAGGTCAGGTGATGCGTAACATCACAGCCTCTCCTTGACAAATGTCAACCCCGCCTTCTCGTGGTGCATCCTGTTCCCACTAAAGGGGCTCTGACGACCGCCAATAGCGGTATAACTATACCATCGGGATCAGAGGAAATGCTATCCCACACTCACCAACCCGCTTGGCCAGCGTGGTGAGTTATGGCCAAACACCTCCAAAATGACTCTACAACTTAAATCTTGGCCCTCAGTCTCCGGCAGCTGGAATGTACCTGGCCAAGGCAGCGGCCAGTGCGACATGAAGGCAGAGGGTGCTAAGAATCCCCGGAGGACCGGACTAGGCTGCCATTTGATGCTGACCTTGGCTACCTATAACGGACGCTCCCTATCTTCTGATTCAAGGCTTCTTGAATTGGAAGAGGAACTACAAAGGATCAAGTGGGACATCGTCGGGCTAAGTGAGGTAAGGAGAAAAGGAGAAGATCTCATTGAACTAAAAAGTGGACATCTCTTCTATTATCGTGGGACAGATACTGGCAGAACTAGTGGTGTTGGATTTATAATAAACAAGAAACTGAAGGATAAAGTGGTAGAAGTTGAAAGTTCCTCTGACAGAGCTGCACGACTCGTTATCCAACTATCGAGAAGATACCAGGCTCAGATTATTCAAACTTATGCACCCACCACAAGGCATCCTGAAGAAGAAATTGAAGAATTTTATGAGGAAATTCGTCATCTAAATAATAAAGGTAAGCAGCACTTGAAGATAATTATGGGAGATTTCAATGCAAAAATAGGGCAACGGCAACAGAATGAAACTTCAGTAGGTAAATTCGGTCACGGCAACAGAAACCAGCGTGGAAATACTCTCGTTGAGTTTGCAGAGGCAGAAGGATTTTCATCTTGAACTCCTTTTTCAAGAAAAAGCCACACAGGAAATGGACATGGAGACATCCAATTGGGACGACAAGTGAAATTGATTTTATTATGTGTAACAAAAAATTCGTCATCGAAGACTGCAGTGTGCTGAACAAGTTCAACACAGGTAGTGACCATAGATTGGTGAGATGTAAGATGCACCTCAACACTAAACTGGAACGTGGCAAGCTCATAAGACAAACAAAATGTATTGACATAACCAACCTTAAAAAACACCATAATACTTTCAAGTTGGAACTGAAGAACAGATTCTCTGCTTTAGAAGGCCTAACATCGGAAGAAGTGGATATTTCGGAAGTTAACAGAAAAGTAACCAAAGCTCTAATGGAAACAGCAACAAAATTAGCTGGGTCTAAGAACAAGTTGCATGTGAACAAATTATCAGGAAAAACCAAAATGTTGATGCAAAAAAGAAGAGAGATGAGGACAACTAAAGTAGATGTGACTTCCAAAGTGGAATATATAGAGCTATGCAAGACAACACGAAAAAGTATCACTGAAGACGTAAGGAAATTCAACTGTGAGCTAGTGAGGAAAGCAATTGAAAACAACCAAAGCCTTAAGATAGCAAAGGGACATCTCAGTAAGGGAAGAAAACAGATTATGGCTCTGAGAAAAGAAGATGGTTCTATAACAAGAAATAGAGGCGAAATTTTGACAAGAGTGAAAGATTTCTACTCCAAATTATATGAAAGGGATGTTACATGTACTCCAGACATCATGAAAGGTACCAGAGTTCTTCCAGTCCTCCCAGCAGAAGTTGCTCATGCAATCAAGAACATGAAGCGAGGGAAAGCTCCAGGAGAAGATGGAATTACTATAGACATCATACAAGAAGCAAGTGGAGAAATTGAAACAGTACTCGCCCAAATTTTCACTCGATGCCTTAATGAAGGGAAGATTCCTGAGGATTGGAACAATGCTACAATGATCCTGCTACATAAAAAAGGTGACATTGAGGATCTTAGGAACTACAGACCTATCAGCCTCCTATCAGTGGTTTATAAAATCTTCACTAAAGTTCTTTCACACCGCTTGAAGGTAACACTGGACATGGCTCAACCGAGAGAACAAGCTGGATTCAGGAGTGGCTACAGCACAATAGATCATATCCACGTACTGAGAGAACTGATTGAAAGAGCGAGGGAATATGAACTTCCATTGTGCATGGCTTTTATCGATTATGAAAAAGCCTTTGATTCGGTGAAACCATCAGCAGTTACCACGGCTCTGAAATCCTGCGGTATTGAAGATGCATACATAAATATTATTAATAACATCTATGAAAATGCAAGTGCAAAGATTCGGCTGTTTGAAAATACAACACACATAAAAATTGGAAAGGGAGTGAGACAAGGTGACACCATATCTCCGAAGCTCTTTAATGCCACATTGGAAAATGTCTTTCAATCACTGAACTGGGAAAACAAAGGGATAAAGATTAATGGAGATTATCTAACCCACCTTCGTTTTGCTGATGACGTAGTCATTTTTGCAACTACCCCATCAGAGCTGCAGAGTATGATCCAGGAACTTGCTGACAAGAGTAAAGAAGTGGGATTAAAAATGAACTTTCAGAAGACAAAAGTGATGTTCAATGCTTTTACAAGAAATGAAGATTTATCGATTGATGGAGAAAAACTGGAGATAACAGATACGTACGTTTATCTTGGACAGCAGATATCAAGTGAGGGTCACATTGATGAAGAAATTAATCGGCGTACAAAACTTGCCTGGAGAGCTTTTGGAAGAAACAGCATAATTTTCAAGAGCAATATGCCATTATGTCTTAAAAGAAAAGTGTTTGATCAATGCATCCTTCCAGTGCTTACGTATGGTGCAGAGACGTGGACCTTAACTAAAAGAGACATACAAAAGCTGCAGACAACTCAAAGCAGCATGGAGAGGTGCATGCTTGGTATAACCAGGAGAGATAAGAAGAGGAACTCGTGGATCCGAAAAATGACGAGAGTGGAAGATATCATGATCAGAGTTAAATCTCTGAAATGGCAATGGGCTGGACATACTGCCAGAAGGACAGACCATAGATGGACAGCCGAAATTTTAGATTGGATTCCAAGGGACAGGAAAAGACCCAGAAAAAGACCACATGGGAGATGGGTGGATGAAATTCGTAAATATGCGGGAGTGACATGGAGGAGACTGGCACAAGACAGACCGTTGTGGAGGAAACTTGGGGAGACCTTCGTCCAGCAGTGGATTGATAATGGTTGACAATGATGATGATGATGATATATGTGAACTTCATTAAACCGGACAGCTAAAAAAAGGGCTATTTTTGTAATTACATTATGTTACATTAAAACTAGTCAATTGCAAACCATTTATCAGTTAATCGAAGGTAAATAATACTAGTTAATTGAAAGCTATAGCTGGTCAAATACTATGGATGAGATCTGCAATAAGCAAAACATTTGACGAATGTGAGAATTAAACAGCCAAAAATTTGAAATTTCACCGGTCACATGTTACGTCAGATATATGCGCAAATTCTTTTTTGTTTTGTGCTTACTGTGATATATAGCTGTCTTTAATGTTTTTCAACTTCCACTGACTTTGTGGTTAAGATGTTTCTACATGCATAATAAATAATAAGATTTTCTGAACAGAGATTTCAGCGATTGAAAGGTAGCCAAAGGAAGGGGGGAGACAGAATTTGCCCAGGACATGTATGTTTGGCAAATGTGGGGAAGAACGTGAGGTAGTAAAAAAACAACTGAAACATTCTCGTCTTCATGTGAACCGATCTATCTATAAGGGGAACCACGGGATGTTGTCAACAGCAAGTAATGGGTAATGTCAACAGCAATTTATTTTGTTTGGCAATAACAGTGCTGAACTTTGACATATGTGGTTTTTCCATAATGGCAAGGGAGAATATTACAAAGTTCAAGGGATCTACAAAACCTTCAATGTATGCAGAACTTCATAGTATGCAAGATCGTTGGTATATGTGTTTGACTGCATGAATTTTATTTTGGATGCAGTGTCTGAAAAAACCTTCCCTGACTGCCAATTTATGCTTCCCGATGAGGTGACGTAGAAATTGTATTTGCATACTTTCATCCATCCTTCGCTGTTTTGCAGCAAAATTCGTTTACAGATTTTACGTTTTGCGATGTCATTTGTGACGTATTTATGCAGGTGATTGGTTACCGAGAGATCTACATTTCTGGACTTCTATTCGAGTTTTTGGTGAGTGTAGGGCGTCATTTCATACTAAATCGGCGACGCTCTACACGTTTGCTACGGACTTTTTTGCAATCTCTCTTGGTTCTCGCGATAGGATCGCTAACTTCCAAAATTCGCCACTAGGGGTGCTGCAATCGGTCTCATCTGATAGAGCATAGTCACTTTACTACATGTACACACTACTTCCACAATTCTAGCATTTTGCGTTCAAAAGTCATTTCCCTGTTTAAGGACTTTCCTATACACCGTGTATAATATCCAATTTCACTGTTTATAAGTTACCTTCACAAAAAACTGTAATTAAAAAATAATTCCCTGGATATTATTGTTATAAACTGGTTACCAAAAATTAAAGAATTTCTAGTGTTAAGTACACGGGTGGTGGCACTTCTAAATCTGTAGCTTGATTTCTTCAGCAATTACTTTTTTCATTTTCCCCGATTTTTTTTTTTCTGGAAAAAAATCAGCAGGCTTATTTGAAGATTTGGAAAATGAGTTTGAAATTCATGATCCTGATCCAGATGAAATTTGTAAGTATGTGAAATTGTGCATGGAAGAAACACACCTTGAAGCTGTGGATTTGTTACTGTGATGGAAGAATTCTCAATTTCCTAAGCTAGCTGCCGAGATGTGTACTATGTATACCAGCTAGTAGTTCTTCAAGCGAGAGAGTGTTTAGTGCAGCAGGTCAAGTTTCAGAGGAAAGAAAATCAAGGTTAACCGCTGAAGCATTAGATGCAATTCTTTTTTTGAGAAGTTTTGAAAGGCTTAAATGGTAAGCAATTTTCATGATGAACTTGCTGGAAACTGTACACACATAGAATAATACCGTGGTTATTAGACTATTAAGTGCAAAGCTCTGTTGTTACAAAATGCAGAATAATCTGGTCTGGAATGCTCGTACTTTTTTTAGTTTTTTTGTTTTGAAAATTTTCTTACGTGCTTTTTTTATACTCTACAACATCACTGTCAACTTTCTTTACCAGTTTGAATACATGTAAATTATATTGCGAAGTTTAGCTATCTAGAGTCAAAATTTAAAACATGTGCAACTGTCTGTTAAGAGTTGCATGCTTTGTAATGCAATTTATTCAAAATAAAAGTAAATTTAGAAATCCAAAAGAAATGAATGGAATATTTTGTGTTTCTAAAAGATTTTCTTATCTTCAGCTTTTGGCAAAATCACCAATTCCCCTGGTATAGTCGAACGGCATTGTGCATCAATTATTTTTTTTTTTAATCCACATTTTAGAACATTTGCTTTTATGCATAGTGTTTTGAAGAACATGTTAATTATGAAGTGGATTAACTGAAGTAACCATTTTAAACTAATAATTTTTAAACTAATCATTGATTGGGCCACAGCTTTGGCTTGTGCATAATGCAAGCCTTGCTAAGCAAAATTTTCTGAGAACCCAGGCTTAGAAAACGCATGTAATCAAAGAAAGCAGGCTGGGCTCGGGCTCCTAAAATTGAGCCTGAACTCATCTCTACTGTGAACCACAGTCAGTTTTCTTAACAAACCCTTACAACAACTCAGACCTAGTTAATCAGGAGTGTACTAAGAATTGTTTAACTAGACAAATTCTTTAACAAGCCACATGATAATGAGGATTCCAGATTCCACAAACAAACATAACTAAATCATAACAGTCTGATTACAGATCTTTGAAGAAAATGAAGAGCCAGCTGCTGTCATACCTTTTTGTATTTAGCCTGCAGATTAACACCAGTTCGGTTGGTAAAATGAAACAGAACAAATTGGGAACACATTATAAATTCCATTAAAATATAGACATGTATGCATATGGAATACTGAAGTCAGAACAAAACAAAGGAAATGGGTTATTTTTTATTTGGATAGGCATATGAAATACACACAACTGAACATTATGAAATGTCCAGTCATTCTTCCACTATGCACACAGAAGTAAAACACACTGAGACAATAAATATATACAAAGGGCATCCTGAAAGTAATGCCTCCTCCTTCACAACTTTTGAAGTGATTTTAATGAAACTGCCCTGACATGTGTACTATGATATGTTACCAATGTGGGAACAAATTTTTTCAGAATCGGAAATAAAAATGAATGACAGAGAAAAGCAGCGAGTGTATTTGAATTCCTGGAGAAAGAGGGAAGTGAAGCTGCAGAAATCTACACAAGACTCGTGGTGCTGTACGGAGCTGCCACAATCGATATCAGTAATGTACAAAGATGGATGAAGAGGTTTTGAGAGGGAGAAAGTTCAGTATTGTACAAACAACGGAGTGGAAGACCCACAACTGCAGTGACAGATGCCAACAGGCAATGAGTGAAAGTCCTCACCACAGCTGATCTTTGTGTCACCATCCAGGAGTTGCAACAATAAACAGGGATCACTATGTGCATACCTTGAAGAAGCTGAAGGAAGCTACCAGAAGGAAAATATATGACATTCCACTTCATAGTGTTGTTTTACACCATGATGACACACATCCCCACACTTCAATGGAGACTTCACAGGCTGTTGTGAAAATGGACTGGATGGTGATGCCCCCCTACAGTCCTGATTTGGCTCCCTCAGACTTTTTCCTGTTTACCCCTTTGAAAAACACCCTTCGTGGGAAACGTTTTAACGATGTGACAGATGTTAAACTGGCTGTGAACTCATGGGTGAAACAACAGCCTCAGGAATTTTTGCAAAATGGATTTTACCAATGGGTTCAAAGATGGCGAAAATGTATAAAAAGTGATGGACAATTCTTTGAATAGGCTAGCATTATTAACAATATGTCCAAGTATTTTACCACCAAGTTTCACATTTTTGCTGCTACAAATAAAAATCTTATGAGGGACGAAGCATTACTTTCATGATGCTCATTGTATATATGTGACTGAATGCTATTTGGCAGAAAAAAATCATACATATCAAAATGCTTATGTGCTTTTATAGAAACACATTTAAAAAATTATGAATTTGATTCAAAATTTTGCAAACTTGACACTTTTTGGTGGAATAGTTAAAATATACTAAGAGAAAATCTACATGACAGATGTGTTTGTTTTTTAATTGACACAGAATTAACACAATGCAGAAGTATGCATTTGAGGATAAATTTTATCCAATTTAATACATAATAAGATATTGGTTCATTATATTTCTTCATGCTTTTGACTCTATAAATCATCATGCACTAAAAAGAAAATATATATATATATATATAATTCTCTTTATGCAGGTTTCACTCTTCAGCTTAATGCGTTTACTTTCTCAGAAATTACCTTAGTTCAAGACACAAAATTTAGTTCACCTAGGTAGTAACATGGTAGAAATTAATGACAGAAATCTACAATTTCCATTATTTTGTATTTGCAGTAAGTGTACATAAAAAAAACAAAAAAAAACTGCAATTTAACCAGTAAAACTTCAATCCATTTTGATTTAAACATGACCATAAAAATGGTCCATCTAAAAAAATATTGATCCCCACATTTTGGGAGTTGTGATTTCAGATCTCAAAAATGGCACTATATGCCTCCACAAGCAACCTAACTTATTTTCAAGAATATTTACAAATATATTAAGGTTCATACGAAGCTACTGGCAGTGGGGGAATTCTGCTTCAACTCACTGTTGTATCAGAAATTACCTTAGTTAAAAAGACAAAATTTAATTCACATAGAAAATAGCATGGTAGTAATCAACAAAAATTTACAATTTTCATTATTTTTCCAAAAGTGCATAAAAATCATAAACAAATGCAATTTAACCAGTAAAATTAAGTCTGTTTTGGTTTGAACATGGATCATAAAAACAGCAATACTAATACAAAGTTTGATTTCCACATTTTGGGAGTTCTGTCTTCAGATCTCAACAATAGGGCTACACCTCCATGAGCAACCTCTTATTTTCTAGAAATATGCAAAATGACACTAACAAAATCCTGAATCTCTGTGACAGGAGATCATTAAATACTTTCAATTTTGCTTATTTGAATTTATAGTTCTGCTAATAACTGCATTGTATGCACACTTAATACCCTATGCCCCTAACATGGCACACCAACAAATACAGTAGATTCTGCTTAATTGGGACACATCAGGGTTAGGACACACTTTGGCCTAATTAAGCAGCTGCTCCAATTACCTTAAGCTTTATCTCAAAGAGATCATTTGTGATGTTCTTAAAGAACTGTCCCAAATAAGCGGCTGGCCTGATTAATTGATGGCCCAATTGACTGGAATCTACTATATATCCACTTACATACAGTTATCAGTCCTATATTTTTATACATGGGTTCAACCAATATCTCTATTTGTGTCCTATAAGCACCCACCCTTCATCATCAGAATATATTCTGATGTTCAGAGAGTGCCATTTCACTACTATTGCAAAACTTAGCCTTTAGTTGCTTTCTCTCATTATGAGGGAACACACACAGCTTTTATTTATGTTATGTGATCTGTTGTTGGCTTATGATTCACGATGGTCAATTCAAAAGGTAATCAAAAAGATAAATTAGTAAATGATACAGAAGGTGAACAAATAATAGAATCATTTAAATATCTTGTATTAACCTTACAAAAGGATGGTAATTACAAGAAGGCAGCAAGGAATGAGTAGGATGGAATAAACAGAAAAATGTGTCATGGGTAATCTAAGGCACAAAAGCCTCAGTAAGATCAAAAATACATAAAACAGCTCTTTGATATGGATCAGAAACTTGGACATCCAGGATGGGGACAAAGAGGGAAAAAAAGTGAGAACTGGAAAAAACAGATATGAGGATCCTTAGATGGAAGAAAAGAATATCAAAGGAAGAATACAGAAAAAATTGGGATACATGGAAAGATCATGATAAATTTGGTCAACAGCATATAACCACAAATAACAAGTATTAAAACTTGGAAAACATGCTTAAATTACATAATTTAATGTAAGGAACCTTTCAAACTGATAACTTCGGTCTTTATCAACCTGGTAATAAAGTTTCAATTTACTTCCGATATTGGAAGGTTTTTTTAACGTGCATTAATGCATTTGCATTTTTGAACTTCCCTTTTTGTTGGTAAAGTTCGATTAACACTTACCGCACGTGGGGCTTGGCTTTCAATTCTTATTTCCGTTATGTGGATGCGGCATGGGGGTTTTCATTCAGTTGCGGGTCCACTTCATTTTTTTTTTTTTTCCCCGTTGGTATTTAACTGGCCTTGTCACTAAATGAGTTTTTTTCCTTTGCCGCCTCCTCATTTACTTCAATAATTTTTCATAACCCGAGTACTTTCGGTAATAATCCATTACCATCACCTAGGGGACGTTTTGCTCCGACTAGCACGGACCGTGTCAGCTGGGCATTTCGGTGGTTCTCGCGGGCTGCTTCTGTTATCGGCTATCGCTTCCTCTTGGGCGTTGTGGCGCCATCTCTTGTTGGTCACTGATCTCATTTTTCGAACTTTTTCATTTTTTTTGCTCAATTTTAATTAAATTTCTCCAGCTGTTTCTCAATATATTAGGGTCATTATGGTTGCAAACTTTTGCCCTATTTTTTTCAATCATTACCGACTCTGCTATTCTGAGGTGTTTTTTGGATTTACAGCTTTTAATGATTTTTATATTTTCAAATTTAGGATATTTTTTGGTTAGCCAGACAGTATTGAATAAGTGCTGTTTTTTCTTCTTTTTTCTGCCAATTTTTTACGTGTTGTTTTAATCTGTGTTTAAGCTTATTTTTGGTACTTCCTATATATGCCATTGGAGGATTTTCAGTAATAGGAATTCAGTAAATACCTGCTTTTTCTAACATTTTTATTTTTTCATTATTTTTGAATACCATATTTTTTATGGTATTTACTTTTCCTCCAATTTGAATGTTATGCTTTTACAAATATTATTAATTTCATTATCAGTACAAAGCTTAAATTTCTCATCTTAAATTTTTTACATAACCTAAGTGTGTTTGTTCTTAAAGTTATGATACTTATTTACATAGTAAGTCTGGAAAGTTCCTGGAATATTTTTTTTTTTTTTCATGTACTATGTGCACCATTTCTTGGGCAACACTCAATAAGCGACTAGTTTTTTCATCCAATTCTGCTTTCGCCATGATAAGAAGTGCACATGTTTTTCAAGCTAGAATTTTGACTTTGTCACACTTTAGAGGATGGAACTAAGGGCCAACATTAAGTTCTGCTTTAAATGTGGCAGATTTGCATCTGAAACATACAAATTGCTTAAACAAGCATACAGTGATGAATATTTATTTCAGTCCGGGGTGTATGAATGGTACGCATGTTTTCGTGATGGTCAACAATCACTGGAGGACGATGAAAGGAGTGGACGACCTTCAACAAGCAACGCTGATGAAAATGTGCAGTCTTTTCACAAATGCCTATCGTTCGTCAATTAACATGGCGGATGATAGGAGAAGAACTGAATATCAGTATGACAGTAGTGCACAGAATTATTCGTGATGTTCTTGATAAGTGGAAGGTGTGCACTAAGTTCATCTCACACTTTCTTACTCCAGAACAAAGAGAGCTGCGAGTGACTACTTTGCAAAACTTAGTGGAAATGGTGAATGGTAAACCAGATTTTCTCAGCAAGATAATAGCTGGCTATGAATCATGGTGTTTCGAGTGTGGTCCATCCACAAAACAAGAAACTAACAAATGGTCAAGTCTTGGAAAGCCGAAGCCAAAGAAGGTGAGGGCTGTGAAATCAAAAATCAAAACGATGTTCATTGTGTTTTTCGATTCTCACGGGATTATCCGTGAATTTACGCCTAAAGAACAGTCAATGGCTTAATCTACAAGGAAGTAATGGATCGCTTTCAAGGACAAACAGTCAATGGCTTAACCTACAAGGAAGTCATGGATTGCTTTCTCAAGAGAATTCGACAAGTTAGGCCAAATTTGCATCAAAGTAGAGAATGGTTCCTCCTCCATGAAAATCTTCTATCACACACCTCTACCTACATTGTTACCCAGTTTCTGGCTAAAAACCAGGTGACAACAATATTGCATCCTACCTACTCACCGAATCTAGCCCCGGCAGACCTTTCTGTTCCCAAAACTCAAAGCACCTATGAAGAGAAGACGATATGGTTTAACTCTGAAAGTTAGTCATTCTGTTAGAGTTAAGTTCAGATGTTGCACCTCGCATACGTGGAGTTAAATGCTTAGTTTCATTGTTGAATGTGTAGCTAGAAATATGGCGTCTAAAGGCATCAAAAGAAAAGCTTTATCTGTGGTTGAGAAACGAAACATTATTATGAAAGTTGATGAAACCCTGCATTTAACTAGGGTGCAGATAGCAAAAGAACTAAATTTACCTGTTACAACCCACAATGGTATAGTGGCAAAACGGGACACTGGGCTTGCAAATGCTTCCCATTCATTAAAAATCAAAAAGATTTAGAAGGGTAAATACAAGGATGTTGAAGAAAAACTTCTTGTGTGGTTTAAACAAGCAGGAAACGCTAACATTCCGATCAATGGGACAATTCTTTATGAGAAAGCAGAAGAGATTTCCAAGAAATTAGATGTTGAATTTAATCCTTCCAATGAATGGATCAACAGTTTTAGGAAAAGAGAAGGACTGGCTTATAAAACTCTTTGTGGAGAGTCAAAAAGTGTTAACATCGAAGAAGTGGGTGATTGGAAATCTAATGTTTTACCAGAACTGTTATCAGCATACGAAGCAAAAGATGTTTTCAATGCTGACGAGTGTGCTTTGTTTTACAACCTTATTCCTGACAAGACCTACTCTTTCACAGGAGATAGCAGCCACTGAGTCAAAGTAAATAAAGAAAGATTGACAGTTCTGGTAGGAGCTAATATGGATGTAACAGAAAAGTTGCCTTTATTGGTCATTGGAAAATCAAAGAATCCGAGGTGCTTCAAAAATGTGAAAACTTTTCCATGCAATTACAGAAATAGCAAAAATGCATGGTTAACAGTTCAGATTTTTGAAGACTTCTTAATGGAGTTTCAGAAGAAAATGACCAAAGAAAATAGAAAAGTTTTGTTATTTTTGGATAATTGCACAGCCCATCCAAAGAACATGGATCATGTGGGAAATGTAAAAGCAGTTTTCCTGCCACCTAACTCAACTTCAATGCTATAACCAATGGACCAAGGAATCATTACAACCATGAAACAATTCTACAGGAAACGGTTAGCTTACTGGCTACTGCAGAAGCTTGAATCAAACTCAAGTTACACCAGATGAACACTGAAATTGAATTTATTAGATGCTATGCATTTTATTGTTTCTGATCTTCAACGATCACAAATTGCTTCAGGAAAGCTGGTTTTAACAGTGATGAGCTTAAATTTTTTTAATGAATAAAACAGTCATGACAACAATGAAGCTTGGGAAAGTTTGCAAAAAAACTTTCCCAAGCTTCAAATCTTCCTTTGAAGAGTTTGTAAACGTTGTTCCCACTTTTGAAATGCAAAATATTGATGATATTTGCGACATCGAAACGCAAGAGGATGATGAACCAGAAACGCAAGAAGATTAGTGCAGGCCAATTCCAACTTCAGCTGAAGCTGGTAAAACATTAGAAACTTTCGCCGCTTTATAGAAAGCCATGAACGTGTTCCAGCGGACAAAATGAGAAATTTGAGGGAAATGGACACGTACTTTGTGAATCTAGCTGAAAAAAGGAAGAAACAAATGCTTTTAGATCAGTATTTTTGTAATCCTGTAGCATAATAAATGTAGCTTTCAATCCTCATATTCAAGTTTAAATGGGTAAGTTGTGAATTTTTTTATGTTACTTTAAAATTAACTAAAATGTAGTTTCTGGATTTAATCTATGCAACATTTTTAATCGCTGGTCTTACAAAACCCAATCAGACACTTCCCGTTTAAGAAGTTTTTCCACTTAAGAAGTTTTCATCGCTTCGTCCTAACGAAAGCTTCTTAAGCGGGATCCACTGTATATACATTTATTTATTTTTCACTGAATTATTCCTGGAACTTTCTGGATTGACAGTGTATATAAGGAAAAAAACTTAGAAAAATCAGTGAAAGATTTTGATATAATTGTCTATGATGGGTCAGACAAGTGTGGGGAGAAAAGCTGATTCAAAAAGCAATGGGAATAAAGATGTTAAGAAATAAGGGAGGATGAAGACCACAAAAGGAAAAAAATAGTGGATGATACAAAGGAAACCAAAGGGTGAAAAGAGAAAATGCACAGGACAGAGAAAATAATAATAATAATATTTATATATAAAAGCAACTTCTTTTTGGCAGATAGAGTCCCTTACATAATCTGGGACTACATCTGCCAAAAAGGAGTCACTTTATGGCTTGTACATACTCTTAAGCTAGCTGTATTTGAAATTTCTCAGAGAAGCCAGGATACACAAACAATATTACATAATATTACATGTGATCTTATGTTTCATAATATTACATGTAGTTGTTTAATGTGAAAATGCTCAAGCTGGTCATATCTGAAAAGTCGAAATAGGGCTAACAAGTTTTGACCAACATGATATATTTGAAGCAGTGTCTACAGTTCAACTCTCTAAGTTTTAATATTGTGTTGGAAAAGGTAGAACTCCTAACTGACCACCTAATTCACTTCAATCCCTTTTGCATTAAGTGTGCAGTTAAAGTTCTGTGAATTTTTCATACACATAACTGAGATGACCACACTTTGCAGACTACCACCACTTACACTGCCTTATACTGAAACACTGTCACATAACAGCAATCACCCCACATTCAGACCAGCTAGATCAAGTATTGCACAGACTACTTTTCCGGCTCATCCACCCAAAAAACTTGAAAATTGCTTATCAAGTTGTAATGTGGCACTATGTTATGCATATTTAAAAGAAAAAGTTAACTTCCATAAAATATATTATCCTAAAGAAAGGAAAAGAATTACATTATTTCATCTGATTAAGTTCGATGTTTAAGTTTTTAGGAGGATAACTGAGATATTCACTATTACAGTAATAGTCCACGTCTTTGCAATGACAAACTACTTTTTAATATTGCTACTCTGTATGTGTGTGTATGCACTTAATGACTAGTGATTATTGTTATGCACTTAATGACAAATGAATTATAACCACTAGTTGAAAATGGGCAACAGAAATGAAATGGGATGAGTCAATGGAACAGCAGACATGATTTAAAAGTTCCAGGTGTGCACAAGAAGCATGAAAAAAACCTTAATGTGAGAAATATGGTTAAGAAGTTGAATTTAACATACTTTGAAATACCAATTCCTGTTTAAACACTTAAAGCTAGGACTTCCATCAACCCTGTGGGTATGCACAATTACTTTTAAATTTTAGATCCACATGCAAGGTAATACAACACACACATGCACGCACAGTTAAAGATCAAAGAATTACGGCTCCTCATCTAAACTTTGAACAACCACAACTTCAGGAATATGCTGTTGAGCTCACAAAAGATGGCAGGCAGTACTGCAGAAGAATGATCTTTAGAACATCTCACTATAGTTGCACATTTATCAATGATGGTGGATCAGCATGGTAAATCAGTTGTCCTAGTTTGACCTGAAGATTCTCAGTAGGGTTTAATCTGGGGAATTTAGAAAGAAAAGAGAGATCTTTCTACTGTTGATGAGAAGCACATTTGCACAGTGCATTACCACATCTTTCTGAACATAGCCTGCACTTCAGGGGTTACAAAAGGATCCTAGATCGATGCTCACTGTCTGCAAGAATATTTAGATGGTGTGCACTAATCATGCAACAATCCCAGCACACCAGAAGTCCCAAAATATGCCTCAACAAAAGATGGTAAATGTGTAATTTAGCGTCCTAAATTATTTGGCTGAAAATTTTGAGAAAAAGTTATAAACATATTTTAAAGCCTGCAATTTGATATGAAATGATGAAAAAATTTCTGCTTTACAACGCATTTTTAAGATTTTTACTGTAAAATTTACCTGTAAGTACGGAGATGTAAACACACACTGCAGCGAGTATACCCCCAAGCACCACCGAAACGTCGTTGGAGGCTCTGGGCTACAAACGATAAACTTAGTCATGCTATGGAAGCCATTTTGTAATTTTGTGGATCTGCCAAAACGAAGATATATATATCTTTGTTTATTTATTTATTTTTATCTTAGTAATCAACTTAAAAACTGAGTTGTCATGTCTTTTATACAAGTCGGTAATGCTAAATTAGAACTTTTTTACAAAGTAAAGCATAATGTAAAATGCAAAGGCTATTGTCTGTCTTGTTGTTTTCCGCTCATAAAATGGCCGCCACAGCACAAACCAAAAATCATCGTTTCGATGACGTGGCAGTGCAGGCAGTAGGCTGGTCATAGTGTATGTTTATATTCCTTACAGGTCAATTTTACAGTAAAAATCTTTAAAATGCCTTGTAAATTTGAAATTTTTTCACCATTTCACATCAAATTACATACACAGTGTATTCAAAAAGTTCCAGGACTGATCATACACAGACCATATAACACAAAGGATATACTTACATTTGATATTAAGCTTCTACATAGTCTCCTCCCAATTCAATACAACGCTTGGAACGAGTGTACAGGTCAGTAAACGCCTTCTGGAATGCCTCCACTCCAACACTATTGAGTTCCGATGTTACCGTCGCTTCAATCTCCTCTATCGACTCGTACCGCTGCCCCTTCATCTTCAATTTCAACTTGGGAAAGAAAAAAATAGTCGGGGGGGACAGATCTGGTGAGTATGGGGGGTGGTTGATGCACACAACCTGCCTTCTCGCCAAAAATTGCTGCACAAGGATGTACTTGCGAGACGGTGCATTGTCGTGCAAGAGGCGCCAATTTCCACTGTCCAACAAATCGAGCCTCACACGCCGCATTCGTTTCAAAAGCCGATCAAAAACATCTTTGTAGAATGCCCCAGTCACAGTGGAACCTTGACGACGAAATTCTCGATGAATGATGCCCCGACTATCAAAATAGGTGATCAGCATCGTTTTCGTTTTTGATTTCGAAGCGCGAACTTTCATCGGCCGACTCTTTCTCGGACTTGTCCACCCAGCACTTTGGCGTTTTGTCTCCGGATCGTACTCCACACACTAAGTCTCATCTTCGGCGACAATGTTTTGCAAAAAAGTTGGATCCTGATCGGCCACGAAAATCAAATCTTTGCAATAGGAAATTCGGTGTTCTTTTTGTTCAGAAGTCAGAGTGTGAGGCACAAAGCACACACAGAGCTTCCTTTTATTCAAATCCTTCGTCACGATCGTGAAAACAGATCCCACACTAATGTTCAACGACTGTGCAATAATTTCTATCGTTATTCGGCGGTCGGATCACACCAACAACGCTTGCACACGCTCAACATTTTCATCATTTCGACTCGAACATGGACGACCTGATCTCTCATCGTCTTCAGTCGAGTCTCTTCCAGCTTTAAACCTCGAAAACCACTCAAATACTCGCGAACAACTCATAGCATCGTCACCATACACAGATTTAATCATTTCGTACGTTTCTATGGCCGATTTTCCCAATTTAAAACAAAATTCGATGTTCGTTCGTTGCTCCATTTTTTTCTATGACAACGGCTCACACACACGCTTTACACAAATGAACGCTGCGAAGGCGGAAGTAGTCAGAAATAACTGCAATCACGCGATGCGCGTGGCTGAAGGTCGTTGCTGCGTCATCCCGCCGGTTTCACAGAGATAGCGCCATCTGTACGTTTTTACGAGCGGGAGTCCTGGAACTTTTTGAATACACTGTGTACTTTAAAATATGTATATCTTTTTTTTTTTCCTTTTCTTTTCTTTTCTTTTTTTTTTTTCGAGATTTCTTGAAATTTTCAGCCAAATAATTTGGGATGCTGAACTACACAAGTCCCTAAAAGATTCCTCATTCAATGATGATGTCACTCTGTATAGCCTCCTCCCAGACACATGCTGAAGCCCGTATACATGGTTTTTATCAGCAGCATGATGTAGTTAAAAACAAAATCATCAGATTAAATAATAATTTTCCAATCGTGAACGATCAAATTTTCTCATTCCTAGCACCATGTGAGATTCGTATCATGGAATCAGATAAGAGTGTTATCTGAGTTAGCAGTTAAAGTATTCTATTCTGTGGGGTTCTTTTAATCAACCCTTATACACTGAGTGGCCACTTTATTATGACCACCTGACAGTTTTAAGCAAATGAGCTATGGCTGCATGCTGTTGCCACCAGAGGGTGAGGCTAGTATAAAAAGTAGGAGCTTGGAGCCACGGAGCGAGTATCACCAAAACCGCCGCATTCGTGAAATGTTCCAGAGCAGCTGTTGTTAAAGTGTTTAAAGACTGGACTGTCAGCCAAAAAAACTGGGCCTCTACGTGCAACGTGTGGTTGTCCTCGACTAGTGACTGCTCGGGCGGAACGGAGAGTGTCCAGACTGGTAACAGACAACCGAAGGGCAACAGTGCAGCAAATTACAGACCATCTTAATCAAGGATCCCCTCAAATGATCTCTGCACGCACTGTTCGCCGTACACTGCATCGGATGGGATATGGCAGCCGAAGGCCTGTTCGAACACCTTTGCTGTCTACAGTTAACAAGAGAAAACATCTTCAGTTCGCACAGGAGCACAAGGATTGGACAGTCGATAATTGGAAACAAATTATGTGGTCCGATGAATCACGTTTTCAGTTGCACCATGTCGATGTCCGAGTGAGAATTTGGCGGAAACTGCACGAAAGCATGGACCCTAAAATGCATTGCTACAACCCTTCAAGCTGGTGGATTCAACGTTATAGTTTGGAGAATGTTTTCCTGGCATGCTTTGGGCCCCTTAATTTGTGTTGATCAACGTCTGACTGGCACATCATATCTAAACATCGTTGCAGACCAAGTGCATCCTGTCATGTGGATGGTTTACCCCAATGGCGATGGCTACTTTCAACAAGATAATGCATCCTGGCATAGTGATTGTATTGTACAGGATTGGTTTCAGGAACATGCCGGTGAGTTTACTTTGCTTAGGTGGCCCCCACAATCTCCAGATCTCAACCCCATTGAGAATTTGTGGGATGAAGTTAAACGAGCCATCAGACAGCTGGAACCACAACCCTGCAATCTCACACTCCTGGAAAGTGCTATTCATCAAGCATGGTCTCAGATTCCACAAACCACCTATCAACATCTCGTGGAGTCCATGCCACGACGAATCGGCGCAGTATTAAAGGCAAAAAATGGCCCAACGAAGTACTGAGGGGGTGGTCATAATAAAGTGGCCACTCAGTGTATATGCCAGTCAGTCAGAATGAAGGGTGACATTCATTGGGAACAAAAGTTTATGAGATATTCAGATGCATTGTTCATACTGAACTACTCCAGGTAGTCTTTCTTTTTTAATAATTAACCACCATGAGCAGGGCCATAGCTACTGGGAGGCAGGGAGGGTGGTTACCCTCCCAGAATGGCCACATTCCAGGGGTGTAAATTCATGCTGTGGGGGGATGTATAAAATAGAAATTGTAACTAAAAAAAGAAAGTTACACCCTTCAGTATTTTTGAAAGACTTTTGTTAGTCTCATGCAGTATTCCATGCAGTTAAAAAGGGTACCGAGTAACATACACTATGAGGTGTGAACTCCTCATATCCATGAAGGTAATTTTGCAAAACAGTGCATGGAGGCATAGAAAACAATATGTTGATATGCCTATCCTCCACGACTTTTCCAAACATGTTGTTGGAATGAAGAGCTAATTAATCATCTGTGCTCTGTCACAGAAAGTTCGCTGAGCATTTAACCTTAAAGGGAAATTTTCCCAAGCCCTACCCCTAATGCTTCTTCCTATTGTTATGTTCACTATCCAATACTCATTCGTTCTGCGCTGGTTTGTTTTTCATTCTGCATTTATGTGGAATGTTGTGTTACCAGCATTCACATGTTTACTCTTTATTTGGTATTTACAACATATGGTTCTTGTGTATTTACCTAGTTTTTACATTTTTAGTAAAATTATTTCAAAAACCTGTAGTGCGATTTTTGAACGATCGTATGAGTTTTGTATAATGGCAGTATGTGAGAAAGTAAAACACAAGTATTATTTGAGTGGAACTCGAAGAGGCATAATTTTGAACTCGAAGGGTGTTATTTCAAGTCTCACCCTCCGAGATAAAAAAAGGCTGCTACAGTCCTGATCATGTGTGCTATCTATCAATGCCAACATATAAAAACTCTTCTTTGAAACTTTGTCTGTGCTTCCCCATACTGTTTATTAAATACTGTCCACACTGACTTCCCACTATTGTAATTATCAAATCCCAGGTATTGTCTCATAAAGCCCCCCCCCCTCTTACACACACACACACACACACACACACACACACACACACACACACACACACACACACACACACATTTTTACCAATCATGTGGTGCATGTGCATACAATGCTGTAGAAAAAATTTCCTTTTCTTTCAAATAAAAAATAAAAAGGAAATCCGATGTTTTTTCAGATAAAGAATTGGATTTATTTTTATTTGAAAAAAAAGATTTTTTTTAGAAAAATTATTTTATGCTATGGCAGATATGTTTAATTACAAACAAATCTGCCATAGCATAAAATATATGTCAAATGAACACTTTCATAGGTACGAAACACGTTAAAAAGTACCTTGTTACCCCATCTCTTGAATACACATACTGTACATCTTTAAAAAACTTTCTATACAAAAGCTTACAAAGTACTAAATTACAAAAAAGGTTTGTTAATTTATATACATTTTTGATAAATTCTTTTAACCACAAAGCAAACCATGCCCTCATGTGAGCTATGTATTGCTTAAAATCTTCGAACACAAAAATAAATTAACGAAATCACATGATGGCATGGTGTGACTTATAAACCATTCAACATTGTTCTCACTTCATCATAAAAACTGAATATGGCAACATGTGAATTTTCAAGGGGTTAAAATCTAAGCAATGATAAACATTTTGAACACATTCATGTTTTTTAAAACACTTGCTTAAATAGTTTTTTGCACCACCACTTTTATTTAGTTTAATAAAACCTTCAGAACTTAAATTCTTTGGAACTCTGTTCTCCTCAGAAAGTGGGGTGTGCACTGGCACATAACTGGCTTGTAATAAACCATAAGAAGAGTACACTGAATGCTGCATCACTGGTGCACTATCTGTAGAGGCCACTGGAGATGTAACTGAAGCACTGCAGTTTGCAGGAGTAAACAGTTTGTAACGCTCAATAAAGTGGCATTCACTGGACTGGCTGGAGCTCTCGGGATGTTCAAGGTCTTGGACATTCTTATAGGCCATAGTTTTAGGCTTATTACTAACCCTCTTTTGCACTCTGGGTTGTTTAGCACATTTTGTCCTCGTTTGCTTTTGCTGCATCTTTGCTCCCTTAGCAACTGGAGTTCTGACCCGTTTTTTAGACACTGCATTACGTGCTGAAGGAACAGAACTGTCCAGGATGTTCTCGCACGTACTTACTTCTATTTCTAAAACTGGCTCAGGACAAAGGGGGAAATCTTCCACTTTAATTTTCTTATCTTTTGCCACAGAGAGAGAAGAACTTGTCTTTTCATTCAGTTTGGCAGCTTTGGAGCATTTCACCTTAGCTCTTCTTACACCATTTTTTTCTGCACTGGCTTTCGCTTCATAGTAGAGCGTGACTTAGTTGAGCTTGTAGTATCCTGATCAGACATATAACTGAACAGAGATGCTTCTGAGAAGGAACTGAAGTGATGAGCACTGTATGATTTTGACTGGTTTGCTACTACCTTGTCATAATCAGATTTTCTGATCATACCTACAGCTTGAAGGATGAGTGGACATTCCTGTTCTTTCTGCTCCTCTGCTGCAATAAGAGAAGTCTCAAGTATGGGATTCCCACATGATTCTAAAACTTGTTTTCCAATGACATCCTCTACTTTTGGGTCATTTGTGACGACGACAGAATGCGCAGAGTCAGCTGATGTGTCTACTTCGGAATCAAATTTTCCTTTCTCAAAGTAGTCCAACACATTATCCATAACATACATGTATTTATCATTTAAGGTTTCTGTATACGAACTAGATGGGTCAGTGGGGACAATAAGGGGTTGGGCTTTTGTTCCTTTTCCTGACGTACCCTTTGAATTAGTACTCCTCTGCAAAGTTGATGGTGTGTTGTTACGAAGAACCTTACATAATTTCTGAAAGGTCTCAAGATTTCCAGAGCCTTCTACGGATTTACACAGCTCAGGGTCTTTCAGGTGCCAACCTGCGAATTTTTTCTGGTCATCAGTAGCATTTGTCCATACATACTCATTGAAATTTTTGCTTTGGCTTTTTACACAGCTGCCCAAACAGCCAGCAATTGAACTGTCATCAGCTTTAAAAGAACTATGGAATGCTTCTGGCACTATGACAGAGCTGTTTGATTTTATGTATTTCATTTTCTTGCTACTGCGAGTTTCATCTCCTCCAGAATCCCACATCTTTTGCATTTCACACTCTCTTTCCTTAAAAGTTTCTTCACCTTCAAGAAGTTCATCTGCACTAGACAACAATCTTGAATCCCAGATGCTACTACTTTCAAAATCTGAGCCATGGGGTCTTTTGTGCAAATTATGTTTTTGCGGCTCAGTACTTTAGCTTCACACAGAGGTAAATCCTTTGCACTTGAATATCCCGGAAAGTTTTGGATTTCACCTTCAGACTGAAGAAAAAGAATTTCCTGATTCAGAAAGCCTGTATCACTCTCATTTCCAAGAAACTCACCATTTGCAGGCACACTGTTGCTCCCAGAGCTGCAAGCAAAGGCACTTTTTTGTATTGGAGATATTTTGTGGGAAATTATGGAAGTATCAGTAACGTGAACATCAGTTGAAAAATAATCCTGCATTAACAAACTATTTTGTTCACTACCAGTGACAGGACGAAAAGCCGAACAGTAGGTTTTGGGTGCCTTCGCCACACAATGACCCTGATCTTCCACATTAAACCTACAACTATTTTCCACATCAAGCATTTTTTTCTGGGGATGAAAGACAGACATTTCATCATCCAGTGTATTAGGGGCACTGCAAAGCCTCAACATTTTCTCATAAGCTGATTCCTCTGCAACATGCAGTGGTTTAAATCCTAAAACAGAAGAATACTCAGAAAATGGTTCACTTTTTAAGTAGTTTGTGTTCTTTTCAGAATGCCTGTATGAACTCCCAGAAGTATTGTTTAAATGATTTTTAACATGTGGCAAATCCTTATTGACACTACTTGACACACTTGAAGCATCACTGCCATCTGAAGGAAGAAGGACATCTTCAGCCTCAATGTGTTCCCACATGACAAATGTTATTTCACTTCCTGGAACTTGCGGTGTATCACTGCTGTACTGTTGGTAACCTGGTCCTAGATCATCAAATCGAAGCCAACTTTCATCTGAGGAAAAGATAAAACAATCCTTAACAACAACAACAAAAAATCTTACATTTTAAGTAACAACATCATGGCACACAATGGCATACACAGATATCCTTTTCAAATGAACCTCAAAATCATCAAGCAAATTAAATTCTGGATAAAAACCTAGTTGCAGCCACCATCAGTAGTGAAGCTTGCGAATCACTACCATGTTTTTCGTTTGTCTCGAATTCATGTACGAAGTCTGTTCAAAAAGTTCCCGAACTTTTATGCAGGGGTGCAGAAAATTTTCAGGGCCTAATATTTCCCCAGAACACAATTTTTTTGCCCAAAATTTCCCCCAAAACTGTATTAGATTTTCATACAAGTTTAAGCGATTATTAGAGTAGTACTAGCGACCCAACCCGGCTTCACACAGTAGCAATTTAGAATTTACAGCAAATCTGAAGAGAGACTATTATTACGTTCAACAGGCGACTGTCTTTCTCTTTGTAAAGCCATTCTTTGTCTGTCATTTGCCAATCGAGATTCTGTTTCTCAGAAAGTTTCATTATGACGGGATAAACAAATTCTTTTAGCGTCCAATGTACTACGACCAATATTCGTTTTTCGTCTCAGCATAATGTTAATACAATATTTAAATTTTAATTAAAGAGCTACTCAAAGAGATACATACGTGTGGACAAAAACAACTACACATTTATTGTGTGTGAGCGCCGATAAACCAATTCTCTTTCAGCGTCCGACGTAACTACGCATTTAGTCTGTGTGAGCATCGATAAACCAATTCTTTCAGCCTCCAATGTAACTATGCATTTAGTCTGTGGCCTTACATGCTGTCAGACTGGCCATCGCACATGCGCCTTACATCTTTTTCCCAATGAGCAAAAAAGTTTCGTAAACCGGTCGCCGCGCATCGTTGTTTAGGCAATGGAAGCCACGAAAGAATGCGAACTGTGGTTTTTCTTTGACTTTTCACTAAAATCATTACTGCTTGGCTCCCTTTTGTCATAGATTAATGTTTCGTACACCTAAACCTTCCTGGACAAATGCTCTATGGAATGGTGAAAAAACGCATTAAAATCCATCCAGCGATTCTTCGAGATAAGCTCGAACAAACAGACAGACGCCTACCAGAGCCTTTATTTTATACTATGTATAGATATGTTGATGATGAAGAACTATACTTAAAGCCTATTACTTAAAAATTAAAAAAAAAAAAAAACACTAATATTTATTCCAATGAATTAATAAAAACAATCTTACATTGACGTGTGACGTCAGTTGCCACCAAGAAATGACAGCCTTCCCGTCTCTTTGTGAAGGTTGTCAATCACCTTTGATATCTTACCAGTCACCCCGGTATTTTTGAGCACACAATTAATAATAAAACACAAAATCACACTTGTTGTATAATCACCAGCAATAAATTTAAAAATAGTTACATGCCACACCACAGAGTATAGAGCTCCACACTTTACAATAAACTGCACACAAACAATGGTATGAATAACACCTGTAGCACGAGAACAGCAACCGAAAAACTATGTGTGTCCCGAGTGAAATGGCTGCCAATAGAGCTCACTGCAGATGCGCTTGAAGTTGCGTGTCTAAGCTTATAAATATAAAATATACAGTAGAACGTCCAAAATCCAAACTAATTGAGACCACTGGTAGTTCGGATTGGAGGACAATTTGTTTTTACTTTCAGTTTCCTCATTCCATACTTCTGGCTTTTAGATCAAGAGAGAGAGTTTCTTCCTATGTTTACTAGAAAGCTCTCTGGGACAACTTTCAACCATGCAGTGAGGCACCGCATTTCTGCCCTTTCTGTATTGCTTCCCCCCATCCTCGCATTTTACAAACGGTGACACTGTTCCGAACAGTCTGTCCGGGATTTTAATCTGTTCTTTCGCATTCTTCTCCTTCCTCTCGGACAATGCAGGCAAAAAAGGCTAGGTTATTCCCCACCCCAGTCATTCCAAACAAAAGTGATTCAGTCTTGGGAATAGAAACATGAAACTTAAATTCAAAATGTCTGAAACATTTTGTGGTTCTAGGGGAAAACAGTGGTGGGGCAGAAAAGCTGGAAAATAAATAGCTAAATTAATTCTATAATTAACTATAATTTATTTCATTCTAGCATTTCAGGCATCTAATAGTACCAGATAATTTTACTGAATGAAATTTAAATTAGACTTAAATCCTTTGAAAAATGAGTCAGTCATTTGCTTTTAAATGTCCGGTACCCCCAGTAATTTTTTTTTTAATCGGCACCTATGACACATTTGCTGCCATTAGTTTCGGAAACGTTCATTAGCGCGACTAGTGGTTGCGTCGTACTTATTACTCCACCTTGGCATTAGTAAAGTCGCTAGGGTTCGGTGAATCATCTGCCAGCGGCAGTCTGCAGTAAATTACTCTGATCTTTAACATTATATTCGTTGTTAATAAGTCAAATTTTCGTTTTATTATTGCTATTATTATTATTAATATTACTATTTTACCAATGAGCAAAAACTTCCCTAGAACTGTTTTAATTTCCCCCGAACCTCGTTCGCGCATTCGGACATATTCTGCACCCCTGCTTTTATGATAGCACACTAACATGATGTCACACTGAGGTATTGTAGGTGGCACTGTGTAGAAGTGACCTTTGCAAGTAACCTTTTGTTTATCCTGCCTTTCTAGTGTGAATAGTCATCTTGCTTCATCTCTTTGTTTAACAGCTAGTTGTGCATGTTCTGCGATTTTCAAGATGGATTAGTTTCACAAGCAGCGTATTAACATCCAATTTTGCATCAAACCTGGAAAATCATTTACAGAGACTCATGAAATGATAAAATATGTGACCTGCTAGGCCATTAGGTGCGGCTTTTTGAGTGAATCCAAATTTAGCAGAACAAATCCTTGTATTTTTTATTAATCTGTTTTTGTTCGTCTTTTATTATTTCTATTTTAATCTTAAAATGACAGTATTTGAAATACCAAAGAGTAAAAGAAAATTTAACGAAATAATGCTCCCAGAGTGACGTCCACAACTGAAACATTGGTAAGTCATAAGGGCTATTTTGACACCTAAAAGAGATCCAGTTGAAATATTCAGGGGTGATTGTGAGGTGACAAGAAACCCTAAAACTCTCAGATCAGTGCCAATATACATATAATGCATATTACAAATATTTATATGAAATGTCTGAAGCATCTCAAATTCTTCTAAAACTTAAAAACCCGGATTTACAGGTTCGGAAAGTGACAAAAATCCAGAATTCCGGGCTACACTCTGATTACAAACAGGTCTGAATATGGAAAAAATGCAAAAGAATATCCACGCCTTCGGCAACATGCGCGAAAAATGCTTTCTTGCTTTTCAAATACTTATTGCTGTGAATCTACATTCTCATACCTAACCCGAATCACGACACTCTTAAGGTCACAAATGATAGATACCCATCTAGAGGATCAGCTAAAAGTGCAGACCTCCATGTTGCAACCAAATATTCAAATGCTTTTCGACAAAAAGCAGTCACAACGAAGTCATTAAAAGGTCAGTTAACTTTAGAATTAACAGGTTGTTCTTGTTGTTGGTTTTTTTTTTTTTTTTTTTTTTTTTTTCATTTTTTGATGTTAGTACACAGTAAGATTTTTTCAAAATAATGTGTGTTTTGAAGTATATCTAATTGAAGCTTCTTGAATGTGGCCTTATTAGGTTACGCAAACTTAATGAGGCCTTCCAACATGAAAAGTTTCCCCACATCTGGTTTAGGTCATGCGCAGTGTTATGAATGGTTTATTCGATTCAAAGACGGTCGACAGTTAACTGATGATCCCCGTTCAGAGCGGCCCTCAACATCAACTCACAAAACTCGTGAGGCCCAAATTTTCGAAATTGTATGTTTAAAACATTGATTGACTGTTTGAGAAACCGCTGATGGCAGCAACATTTCAATTGGATTGTGTCATCACATTCTGACCAAAAAACTGAAAATGCACAGAAATGCAGCAAAGTTCATTTCACATCTGCTGACTCAGGATCAGAGAGAGACAATCGCATTACAATCTGTCAGGAATTTTTGGATCATGCAAATGAGGACGAAAATTCCATGAAACAAAAATGAAGCCTTCACAGTGGGTTGGAAAAATTTCACCAAGACTGAAAAAATTGTCCATCTTGAAAATTGCCTAGCACACACAATAAACTCTTAAACAAAGATGACTAATCCCAATAGAAAAGCTGGATGACTAATCACAACAGAATAACATTGTAAACCAGAGGTTACTGGCAAGGTCACTGCTATGCAGCGCCACCTACCACCCATTGGTGCAACATCATCTTAGCACACGATCATAAAAGTTCAGGAACTTTTTAAACAGACCTCTTAATGAAATGCACTATGCTATGAACATCATAACAATCCATGAGCACACAAGAAACTAGACCTCTTTCCAACAAAGTTAATAATGGCTGCAACAAAGCCAAAGAAACATGACTTTACCACAAATTAATTAAGGTAAAAAAAAAAGCATCTTCATATAAAATGCATTTCATATGGCTATTTCTAATTTTAGTTTAATAATTCTGTATTTTGAGAATTCCTTTTATGGAGTATATTGCTAAATTTCAGAAACAGTTTCTAGTAATCTAAAAGGAATTCTCAAAATGCAGAATTAAAAACTTTAACTGTCAATCATGAACTGAGGACTGGTAATACACCTCAAATAGCAGGAAAGAAAGACCACAACATATTTATGTTACAGTAGTACAACCACCACCAAATATACCTCAACCAAGTAGGAATCAAATTGGCTGACCACATACACTATCTACCAACAAGTAATTGGACACCCCTGCAATTGACGATATCTGCGGTCCTGAAACACGCCACGGCCGCCGCCGTTAAATTTCGTGTGGGAAACAACAACACAACCAGTCGCATGCAAGATGCCACACAGTTCGGAGCTCTCTGATTTCGAGAACAGTGTAATCGCCAAGTATCACAGAAACGGCCGACCCATACGTGACATATCCAGCAAGTTGAAGTACCCAAAATCGACAGTGGCCTACATGATTGGCAAATGGAAGATGAGAGGTTACTGTCGGAATGTGCACCAGGCAGACCCACAAAACTGAGAGTTAGAGACCGACGGGTGCTGGCCAGAGAAATTCGGAAGAACTACACCAAATCGATGGGCCACATCCGCAAGGAGTTTCAACAGGCATCTGGGAGTGTTCTTTCGATTAATGCCATCAGTAAGGAAGCCCATCTGCTCGGTTATCATGGACGTGCTGCCGCCCACAAGCCTTTGATCACCAAGTCCAATAGCGCTGCTCGGCTAACGTGGTGCAAAGAACGTCGACAGTGGACCGTTGAACAGTGGAAACAGGTTCTCTGGAGCAACGAATCAAGGTTCACCCTCTACCGTTCGGATGGCAGGGTCTGAGTTTGGCGTCTGCCTGGATAACGCCACCTGCCGGAATGTATTGTGCCAACTGTGAAGTTTGGCGGCGGTGGAATTATGCTATGGGGATGTTTCTCCTAGTATGACACGGGACCCTTTGTCTCAATGCCTGGTAGACTCAACGCCGAGACTTACTGCATTATTTTGGATGACCATGCACTTCCTACGTTGTGGCAGTTTTACAGGGTGGACCCATGTTACTTTCAGGATGACAATGCCACCTGTCATGTTGCGAGGTCCACCATGGCTTGGTATGGTGACAATGGGGTTAATCAAATGGACTGGCCTGTGCAGAGCCCGGACCTTAACCCTATCGAGCACCTCTGGGATGAGTTGGAGCGTCGACTTAAGGGGTGCCCCCACCGTCCGAAATCGGTGAAGGAACTGATCTGTCTTCTCCAAGCCGAGTGGAAGAAAATACTGCTAGCCGTCGTACGACACCTGGTTGAGAGTATGCCCCGGAGGGTCGCAGCTGTAATCGCCGCTCGTGGAGGCTCCACCAACTATTGAAGGTATGAATAAACTTTGTTTTCCTTTGCTTTCCTTTCCAAGAAGTGTCCAATTACTTCTTGGTAGACAGTGTAGTTAGTACAGCATAACCCACTTATAACCAGCTCATATTTAGTGAAAGCGTGGATTCAACAAACAAAAGAGAAACACTTGTTTTGTAAAATGCTGATTCAAACTAAGTTGATTGTTTAGAACAAACAAAATTTAGTGAAATTCCATATTTAACGAGGCAGAGAAAAAACTGCTGCACAATGTCCAAGAGTAGAGGAATAGAAATGGTGGCATATGAAATGAAATTGCAAAAACAGAAGGAAACCTTGGTGTCCTAGAGAAAGAATGTTGATAACAAAGCACTGTTGTGGTGAGTAAGAAAGCAAAGAAGAGAAAACTTGGCTACCATCATATTCAACAGCCACTGGCTGTGTGGAAAATCTCCAACATTTTTTGAAGCAACAGACTACGACGATGATGAGGTATTTAATGCACTATAAGTCATTCAGCGAAAATGAGGAAAACGTAAGTATTAAACAAAACAAAAACAAGCAACATTGGATTCTTTTTTAAAAGCTGTTTCCACGAGATGTCTGCTTCAGGATTATTTTAATTTGTAGTACTGTAGTTAATTAATTAAAATTTTCACGTATATCCAACTGTTATAGATATACAGTCAACCTTCAATGTACCACTTCCTCCACTTAACACCACTCCTCAGATCTGAACAAATGTGCTCTATGTAAAACATCCATTGATACCTTGATATATCCCACACCCTTGGCATCCGCCAACTGCTAATATATGTATTACTGCACCAACCTTACTTTTCCAACATAAAACATACATGAATGATGTATCACCATTTAAAAGCTGTGTGTGAAATGCCTTCCCATTTTTTGGACAATGATTCAATTGTGGCAAACCTTTTGGATGAGAAAATGGCAGACATTGTCTGGAGCAGAACTCAACTGCTCCTTCTGAAAACATGCCACAATAAGGGAGTCCCATCTGGACTGCTCCTGCTTCTGCAGAGTGGCACATGAGTCAAAGGAAGGGGAATAAGTCACAAAGCTTTAACTGGGATATCATTATGGCCTGGATTTATTGCAATTTTTTGGGGTGTTAATCTACTGTATTTCTATTTATTAGGACTTAATGGATGTCTCACAACCCTTTACCCCTTAACCACGTTCTCCATTTGTGTACAGAGAAGCATCAGTGAAGAGTTCCTGAGGTGGGCCTGGTTACCTTTAACTCAAGCAACTGTCTTGTGAGTTAGGTTATTGTCTTCTTCTCACTTCCACCCTATCCTCTTTGGTGGAAAAGAAGTACTTGTGTTCTTTACCCTCTACCAACTTTGAATTAAGACCAACAAATTAGTCGATTCCATTTTCTAGAGTCATAATCTTTCTTTTACCCCATACACTGAAGAGCAATCGAATTAGAGATACCTGTCTAGTAATGTGTAGCACCACCTTTCGCCCTGATGACGGTGGCGATTCGTATCGGCATGGATTCGACAAGACACCGGAAGCGTTGGGAAGCCATACGGATCCACGACCCCTGAACAAGCTCCCACAGTTCACGAAGATTTGATGGAGGGAGGTCAGAGCTTTGAACATCTCTCTTGATGGCATCCCAGATGTGCTCGATGGGGTTGAGGTCAGGTGACCTAGCTGGCTAAGGTAGCGAGGTCACGTCGATGGAGTGTTCATCCAACCATTTGGATACAATTCGGGAGCAATGGCACGGTGCATTGTCTTGTTGCAGGATGAGGTCCCCAGTGGGATGTTGAAGACGCACAAACGGGAGCAAATGGTCGTCCAGGATATCCGGGTAACGTTGACCTGTGAGGGACAATGTCACACGTACCAGGGGTCCCATTTCAGTCCACATAAACAGTCCCGAGACCAGAATGCCACCCTCACCAGATTGAAGAGTACCCTGCTGGCAAGAAGGATCCATCACTTCATGTGGTTTGCGCCGTACTCGTACCCTGCCATCCGCATGTACCAACGTGAATCTCGACTAATCAGTCCAGGCAACATTTTGCCACATGTCTAGGATCCAGTGGCGATGTTCCCGCGCCCATGCTAATCTTTGCACCCTGTGATGTGCGGTCAGCAGTGGTACCCTCCTGGGACGATGGCTTCTGTACCTCATAGCGAGGAGATGGTTCTGGATGGTGTGGCTGCTTACACGTTTTTGTGCACCAGCGTTAAATTGCAGAGTGATTTCTTGCACTGTGGCCCGTCTATCCGCTGTTACAATGCAAGCAAGCCGACGATGACCCCGCTCATCCAAACGCTGTTTTCCACAGCAGTTGGCCTTCGTAGGGATGGTTTTACCGGATTCGATGTACTCACGGTGCACCCGTGACATAGTGGCTCGTGAAAATCCCAGTGCCTGCATGACTTTCGAGAAGGAGGGACCCATTCATCGGGCCCCGACAATTTGCCCACGATCAAATGCGCTTAGATCCTTCGTTTTACCCATACTGCATCCGACTCTTACCGATTCTCGTCGCATCACTCCTTATATTGTCGGATCGTTGCATACGTCATGTCATTTCCATTTACAAGGCCGCCCACAGCACCACATTTGCATTACGCCAGCTGTCTCCAATTCAATTGCTCTTCAGTGTATGATGCTTGGTGTCTTTAGTTTATCTTCTTGGCTCTGCAAATCAGTCTGCAATCGTTTACAAGCATTGAAATCAGAAAAGAAAAAAAAGTTGGGGTTTTTTTGTTTTGTTTTCTGTTTCAAAAAAATGTCAAAATGAACAGCCCTTACTAAAAAGCAGGAGACTGTAATTTGCAAATATTGCAATGAAAATGCTGAAATCTAAAACACAAGTGAAAATAGGCAATTTTTAAATAAGAAACTAAGGCATGTAAAACTATTTTGTGTAGTGCTATTAAATTTTACTTGAGAAAGTTTGTTCATTGTCTTACAATTGAAATGTTAATTTTGTCTTTCTACTATGCAAAGTAAATTTCCTCATTTAATGCACGCTAGAAGCTCCCGAGATCAAAACAGACACTCTGAACTACAGTGTGCACTAAGTATGCAACATATATATAGCTGCATTTTTTCTAACATGTTTTTAATTGAGTGCTAGTTAGGATTTTCAAGGAATCATAACTAATAAGATATTGGTTACTTAAAAATAATTGCCAAATTTCATATAATGCTACAATGTAATGGAACAAACGGTGGCCATACATCAAGGGTTGACAGTATAATATAAACACCTTTCTCTTTACATTTCTTCGTTGTCACTTTCCTTTCTATTCTATTTTTTGTTATGCCCTCTGATGACAATAATTTTATTCATCATACATAAAGAACTTTCAGCCTGAAGGCCATGAATGCATGATATCAAAGCTTTCAATACTTTAGATAACTTTGAGAATGTGAATACTTTCGAATACCATACATCAGTTCTTAAAAATTTTCCAACTTCGTTACTTCTGTTTTCGGAAAATTTCCACTCCCTTATCAATCTTAAATGCAAACACTTATGGAGGAGATAACATTTAACAACAACCTAGATTGTCATAAAAAAAAAAAATCGTAATTATGGGAGAAATCTTTGGTTCGTTCGACTTCCATTTTCTGAAATTTCCTCCTCATTTTCAAGCTGAAAAACAAATATTTATGGAATTAAATGATATTTAACAACAATACTGGGCAGAAAAAACATAAAGAGAAAAAAAATTATGATTACGAAAAAAAAAATTTCACTCCCTCTTCGAAAGTTTCGTAAAAGCGGAATTCCGTCTTCCCCCGAAAAATGTCCCCTACCTCCCAAAAAATTCCTGTTAAGTTGTGCATCAATCTTGTGAACGACCAAAATGATAATGAAATAATGGCAAAATTCCTCGAATTCGCGGAAGAATCTCATCATACCTGAAGATTACAAGGAAAATTTTCACATGGTCTAATTTTTTGCTTTCGTAAATTGTTTTCAACAATGCTGGATAGAGGCTACGTTGTGAGAAAAAAGATATCATGATTATGGGAAAACTTCTCACTCAATTTGACTTCTGTGTTCAAAAGTTTAAAATGCGAAATGCTGATTTCAGATGAAAAACGAGACCCTCCACCCAAAAAATTTCTCGTCAGTTTTGCACCGATATAAAAAATGCCTCAAAAAAAAAAAAACTGAATTCCATGGAAGAATCCCATGTACATTTGAAAGACAGTTTGCTGACCAAATCAGTTTTCTAACCTGAGAGAATAATCATATAAGCAATAAAGAGTATGTAAATTGTGAAATTGTAGTTACAGTTATATGAGTTAAACATCTGAATTTTGCCCATAATCATCTCATGGTGTAAACTGCAAATCAAAAGTCAAAACTGCATGTTCGGGATTTCAATTTTCAATTTTCTTGTGGTACAGTTGAATAATTCATATATATGTATACGAAAGGGAAATACAAAAGTGTAATATCAGTACCAAGAGATAGTGATGGGCTTGTTGGGTAGATATCTGCTAGATGTGTTTAATTAAGCTCATTTTTTATTCACTTTTTCCAGCAAATTACTTATTTCACACTGCCTTGTGCTATCCCACAGGCATTCAGCACATGTCTTCATCAACATAGACAATCAGCAGCAGAAGTTCTAGCCACTACATCTAACATATAAATGTCTGGCCTACGTCTAACATCTGAATATCTGGCATCCAGTTAGAAATAATAAGCATTTTTCAAGTAATTTGTGCTCTTTTCAGAAAAAAAAAAAAAATGTACTACTTAGCACCACACAAAAAAAAATAGGCACTTTTTAATGGCCTTTAAGGATTTATGAACTGTGGGAACCCTGTTACATTCATCCATCTCCACAATCACTCTGTTACCTCCAATAATAAATCTTTCATGCACACATTTCAATACAACCTCAATAACAAATACTACACTGCCGGACAATTCCTAAGGACGGATGACAATAGCAACCATAAAATGGAAGGCAGAAAAATGTGGAAATTAGCATAAGTGCGGGATACAGTAAGACGTGTTGTGCGTATGCAAATTTTGGATTGCTGAACTTGTCCGTGACGTCATAGCGCTAATAAGAGATATAAAGGATTTGACACGTATTGACCGTTGTTGTTCAAACGCAAAGTTGAAAGGGAAAGAATCAATTGACGAACTTGCAATTTTCAGTATGTCTTCCCGACATCACCTAGATGATTTTACGCGTGGCCGTATTATTGGCAAGATTGAAGACGGGCGAAAAATAACAGATGTTGCCAGGGAGTTCGACGTCAGCCACAGTGTTGTTTCAAGGCTTTGGAAATCATTTCAAACAAATGGAGAGTGAAGAAAACGTCACGGGGGAGGTCGTGTTCACAGTACGACACCTGCAGAAGATCGGTACATAGTGCTATCAACAAAAAGACACCGGCGCAGCACAGCTAGGGAGGTAGCAAATCAGTTTATGGCTGCTACTGGCAAGCGGATCTCCCGAAAATCTGTCGCCAGACGTTTGCATGAAGGAGAACTATACGCCCGCTGTCCTGTTGTGTACATTCCATTGTCCAGACGTCACCGTACCGCCCGTTTGCAATGGTGCCATCAACATCGCAATTGGACTGATAACGACTGGTCTGCTGTCCTCTTCTCAGATGAGAGTAGATACAGTCTATCGTCTGATTGTCGACGACAACTGATCTGGCGTGATAGTGGTACTGCATATTGTCCAGCAAACATATAGGAAAGGGACCGATATCCGACATGTAGTGTCATGGTATGGGCTGGCATCATGATCAATGGCCGTACGTCCCTCTATGTGCTTCCAACTGGGACTATGACTGGCCAACGATACATTAATGATGTTCTGCAACCTCATGTTCGCATGTTCCATGGTGCCGTCGGTGATAGATTCATTTTCATGGACGACAACGCAACATGTCATCGAACAGTCGCTGTCCAGGAGTGTCTTGAGAGCGAGGATATTCAACGCTTCGTATGGCCAGCACGTTCTCCAGATCTGAATACCATTGAAAATGTGTGGGATGCTTTGGGGAGGAGTCTTGCTGGTCGCCAATGCCCTCCAATGAACAAGGACACCCTCATCCGTGCACTGACAGAGGAATGGGATAAATTACCCCAACAGCTGCTTGATAATGTTGTGCAAAGCATGGCACGACGTGTGGAATCTTGCATCGCCCTCCATGGTGGCCATATCCCGTATTGACATCTTACGCCGGAACGCCTGCGGACGGTAATTGCATTTTTTTCATGTTTACGTATTCTGCACAAAATGGCCTGTTTGTCCCTTGAACACGTTCCAAAGCCTTCTGGATTTCAGAGCACAATAAATTGTCTTTCTTGTAATGTCCTGGCATTCTGACATTATTTTATTTCACTTGGCATCCAACCACACTTACTTTTTTATGCGCTATATAGCAGTTTATGATCCGTCCTTAGCAAATTGTCCAGCAGTGTATTAGGTAACCACAAAAGTATTTGCCATTTTCAGAGATGAAGACAAAGTATAGCACATACGTAGTAGAAAAGCAATTTATTGCAACTCATCAAAGTTGGAGAAATCGTGTCCATGCAAATGATTGACGAGTGAAAAAAACAAGTGATAATCTGAAGGAGAGGTATGTGGTGAGTAAGCTGAATGACATTAAAAAAAACTCCCACTCAAGCTTTTTGATAATGTTTCTGGTCAATGAAGCAGAGTGGGCACAAGCATTATCTTGAAGGAGCAGAACTCCTATTCTGTTGACCTGTGCTGCATCCTTTCTTTTCTTTTTCAGGTCCACACGCACATGTTTCAGTTGTTCACAGCACACTGCAGAGATGGTTGTTTGGCAGTGTTGCAAGAGTTCATAATGAACACTACATGCTGTCCACCATACACACAACGGCATAACTTTACGTGGATGCAGTGCTGGCTTCGATATGAGAGAAATTGAGTCACTGGTGGACAACCAATGTCTAGAACATTTTGGGGGGCTGTATTAGACCCACTTCTCATCACATTTGGGTACCCTATCCAAAAATGGTTCCTTGTCATAGTGAGAAAGCAATGCAAGGCAAGCTGAGACACACTACTGTTTGTTCACTGCAAACAATTTGTGAGGGACCCACTTTGACAATTTCTATGCCTTACCTATTGCATGCAGATGTCTTAGAATGATTTCATCACTAACACCAAATGCCTGGGCTAGTTCCTCACATATTTGGCTACTGTCCTGCTCAACAGCAACTTTCAGGGCTTCTGTGTCAAGGCTAAAACATGACCTCTCTGGGCCTTTTCTTGAAGGGGTTCAGCTCCATCTTTGAACTTTTGAAACCAACTCTGAGTTGTGCATTCCTTCACAGCATCTGCCCCGAATGCTAAGCAAATGCAAAAAGTTGTTTCTGCAGCAGATGAACGGAGTTTAAATTCATATAACAAACACCCACAAATAATCACCATTAATATCGCCATTGTAATCTCACATCTTTCCACTATCGAACTGCTTACTCATCTGTATCATATGCACAGGCCATCTTGGGATTTTAACTGATGATATACCGTGGGTGGAACACCATCTCTCTGCAAATTCAATCATTACAAGATGTTTCTTTTGCTCCCTTGAAAAACGGCAAGTACTTTTGTCATTACTTGATATTTCATTCAAACGCAGTCTGTCCAGCCACACCCAGGAAAACTCATGCAAAATAAACTCATTCGAAACCTTTTTCACTCACATATACACATTCAATAAAACATTTATAAAAAACAAATGACTCTCGCTTTTTTTTTTTCTGTTTGGAGGTTTAACAACTACCATGAGCAACTTGATGTGCTATAAAGCAGTTGCCTGCCCCTAATTTACGGCCACTGGCTCCAGGGAAGGGAGAGAGCAAGTGCCATAAGACAAACACAACATCCATGCTCCACCGGGACTCGAACCCAGACCCATGAAACGACTCTCCTTAAAAACCAAGAACCCTTGCTCACAGGCCTACAAGCATGATATGCATTTTCACCAAACATGCTCAACTTCTTTTGTTTCGACTACTTTGTTGCACTTCCACACTCAGGACACACATACTTATCTGCAATCAAAACCACAGACACACACCAAACACAAACACATATTTTCCTCTCCCTCACCAAATTACAAATAAAATGCGAATTCAAAGCATTGAAATCAATTTCTGCTGACGTACTAGCACTAGTATCTACTGCAACAGCCATTCTGAAACTTAAATATACCAAAGAAAGTGCAATTAATATCATATTCTGTAATTTTCTCTAATGTGCCAAATGGCTGCAGCAACAAATACAAGCAATGTAACAATTTGCGAACTATCAACTGCAGCCTAAACAAACATGAGACTGACCAAGAAACAAAAAAGCTGAACTTCTTAATCACATAAAAAATCAGGACGAGTGACATGAAAGTGTGAATATAACACAACACAAGCAAGATGGAATTGTTCACTTAATTTACTTATGTAAATATTAAACTGCAGCAAATCACTACATTCACAATAAAAAATTATTGAATGGAAAACAAAAAATATGGTTTTTAGAGGCATTGCTTCAAACACAGTATTTTCTGTTGCCGTTGTTCTTGCTGGAACATTAGCTGAAGTTTCCCTCTTGTGTTGCTTCCTCCTCAGCAAGTTTCATGGCCATATTTGTCTTTTGTTGATTCTGCAGCTGCATAGCATTCATTGCTTAACTTTTCTTTCACTTGATATCATTCCCTTCCAATTTCTTCATTGTCACACTTTTCTTTTTTTTTTTTTTCTTTTTTTATTCCCTCACATGACAATAATTTTATCCATCATGCTGAACTTTCACGCTGAGGACCATGAATGCATTATATCAAAATTTTCATTATTTTAAACAATTCAGAGAATATGAATGCTTTGAACACCATGCATCAATTCTTAAAAAATTTCCAATTTCATCACTCACTTCCATTAACGGAAAATTATCTCCTTTATCTAGCTTAAATGCAAACATATAGGGGGGATAACATTTAACAACACTGGATAGGAAGAACATCGCGAGGGGGAGGCTTATAATTATGGGGGAAATCTTCGCTTCATCTGACTTCCCTTTTCAGAAACTTTTCTCCCATTTTGAAGCGTAAATACAAATTTTTAAGGAATAAAAGGTTATTTAACAATAATACTGAGCCGAAGGAACGTCCCCAGAAAAAGAATTGCGACTTCAGGAGAAATCTGCACTCTAACCTTCCATTTCCGAAAGTTTTGAAAGATGGAAATCCGCCCATAAACGGAAAAGGAATCCTCCGCACCACCACTACCAATCCCCCAAATTTCTCTGTTCAGTTGTGCATCAATCTTGAGAATGCTCCAAATAATAACAGAAATGGCCAAATTCCTTGAATCCACAGAAGAATCTCATGCCTGAAGACTACATGGAAATCTTTGCAGTGTCTTAACTTCCGCTTTGAAAATTGTTGCCCAGACTATCATACTGACAGTAAGTACAAACATCTATGCGATACAATTATATTTAGCAAAATCGCTGTACAGAGGCAGCATTGTGAGAAAAAAATAACGATTATGGAAAAATCTTCATTACGTTTAACTTCCGTTTTCAAAAATTTTGGAAGATGAAATACTGTTTCTGGGTGGAAAACGACCCTTTTCTCCTCCCATTAATCCCCAAAAAATTTCTCTTCATTTTTGCATCTATCTCAAAAATGATCAACATGATGACAAAAAAAAAAAAAAAAACGGAATTCCTTGAATTTAATGTATGAAAGTAACATTTAACAACAACACAGGAGAGGGGGAACATTGCAGGGGGGGGGGTTGCTATCACAGTAAAAATCTTCGTTCCATCCTACTTCTGTTTTAGGAAACAATTTCCCCCATTTGCAAGCTGAGATACCAGATATTTATTGAATAAAATTATATTTAACAACACTACTGGGCAGAAGGAACATCGCAAAATAAAATAAAAAAAGACACAATTACTGGAGAAATCTTCACTTCGTCTGTGCCTCCGTTTCCACCGAAAATTTCTAAAAAAGTTGGAATCGTTTCATCCGATGGAAATTCCCCCGCCCCCATTTCTCTGTTTAGTTGTGTTTTGATCCTGTGAATGACCCAAATGATAACCAAAAAGGCAGAATTCCTTGAATCCATGGACTATTTTATGCCTGAAAATTAGACATCACATGGAAATTTTTGCACTGCCTACTAACTCCTGTTTTCAGAAATGTCTGCCTATAACTTTCAAACTGAACTACAAACATTTATGCAATAAAATGTTATTTGACAACAATACTGGACAAAGGTGGGAATAACATGAGTGCAGATTCCCAAATATGGGAAAAGTCTTCATTCTGACTTCACGCCCAGATACCCCTCACTAATACCCAAAAAAAAAATGTTTCTTCAGTTTTTCATCGATCTCGGGTATAACCCAAACAATAAGAAGGGGAAAAAAAAAACTGAATTTTGCAAATCCCTGGAAGAATCTTATGTATGCCTAAACTAGATTTCAACCCAACATTTGTAATAAGTGCAAAACATGGCCTATATTGAATAACTTTAACCAAATTTTGAAGAGTTCAAAGCATCAAAGATAGTTTAAACACTGCTGTATAACTGCGAGCATTTTGAAATGATTTCGAGGGCAGTTATAAAGACAACAGCAATAATTCAATAATTTCGGCTTTGTATTTCTCTCTCCAAGCTGACTTTTAAGAAAAGTGTTTTTCAATTGAACTAAGTTTTTGTAAAGGCAAAATAATTTTCTCCATTCTCCAAGCCAAACCCAGTAGGTCAGACATCAAGACATATAAACACATGCAAGTCTGCACTACAGTAGTAAAAACAGTTCAATGCATTTTTTCCTCATCACCTGAACATGGAGTGTGTATGCATCAAACATGTGAATGAAACAGCAATACTACAGTGATTTGACAACTACCTTTTTCCTGCAGCTTCATACCAGCTTTTCTTTTCTTATGTTGATTACACATGACTGACTCCCTGACAGACATCTGACTTGTAAAAAAGTGTTTCCCTCTCTACACAAAGCAGTGATATCAAAATCCATTTCTTAAAATTGTAAAGTAAAATGTTTCAAAGCTTTCACACATTACTGTATAGACCATGAAACCATATTTGTACAACAGACAGCTTTTTGTATATCATGCTCGGTGGCAGATTTATCAGGCGAAAAGCGGACAATTGCTGCTGGGCCCCTGTCCATCGAGCCCCAGTGCCTTCATTGGAAAAATATAATTTTTTTTTTTTATTTTAACATTTTAGTGATGTTGCAGGACTCGCAGATGGTCTTTGATTTTCCCCGCATCACGTGACTCAGACGTACGAATCTTATGATAGAAGGCAAACATTCTTCCTCATCACTTAACTGTGAGGTAACGTGAATATCACCCAGTGTTGCAGGTTGTTTAGATTGTTTCTAACACAGCCTGTTACCACAGTGAGCACCAAATGAGTAATGAGTTCCCTGAAAAAAATTAAAGAGTATCGCCATGCTACTAGCAATGAAGAAGCCCTCAATGACTACTCTACAAATCACACTGAAAGAACAGTTGCCAATAAAATAAATTTGGATTCTACGATTGAAATATTTGCTGAACAAAAAGCAAGACGAAGATTCACAACCATTTAAGTAAATGTCAAAATGTGTAATGTGCATTTTCAACAATTTTCATTTGATATTGATTTTAACTATTTTAATTGTAATGTACCTACAGAAATACAAGTAATGATAATATGAAAATGTTAGTTATGCATGTACTACACTATATATAGCATACTTTTTATATTCAAGCTCATCAGAGCAAATCAGATGTTAATTATACCTGCTTAAAATTTTTGCATCTTTTTCATTAATTTTTTAACAAAACTGGTCTGCAAGGCTTTTGAAAGACTGTACCAAAACTTGTATTGTCTTTACTGTTTTATAGATTCAGGTTCCACATACTCAAACTTCAAAAAAAGTTCTATTGTGGAGGAAGGAAATTTGCAGTCCATTTCATTCGCAAAAGATGAAATAACCTTGACTTGACATTGTCATGTGCAAATTTTAGTACAAGGGTCAACTAATTATTATTTTTTAAAATGTTTTTTTTTTTAGCTCTGAATGGGGAAAAACCCCCTCTTCTTTAATACTACAAGATGTTTGCAATTCACATAATCGAGATTTGGTTGATTCAACCATGCTTCTGATATGAGAAATGTCTAGATTTCCCACTTTGCAGCTATTTATGGAGGAAAATAACACTGAACAATAATACAGGACAGTGAATAAATAGCGAGAAGAAAAAAAAAAAACTATGGTTACGTGAAAATCTTCGCTCCGTCCTACTTCCGTTTTCAGAAACTTTTCCTTCATTTTCAAGCTGAGACAAAATCAGTTATCTGAACAAATGTTATTTTACAATAATAGCAAACAAAGGGAACATCATGAGAAAAAAAAAATTCAATTACGGGTGTAATTTGCCCTCCATCGAACTTCCGTTTTCGAAAGTTTTGAAAGACGGGCTTCCACCCCAGCCGGAAAATGCCCCTTTCCCTTCCTCCCCACACCAATCCCCCAGAATTCTCTTCAGTTTTCCATCACTCTCGAGAATGATGTAAATGACAACAAAGGCAAAATTCCTCGGATCCGCGGAAGAAACTCATCTAAAGTTTACAAGGAAATTTTTGCTCTGTCGAACTTCCGTTTTAGGAAATCGTTGTCTACAGTTTCAAGCTAAAAAACAAACATTGACGCAATAAATTGATATTTTGCAACAGTACTGGACACAGGAAACTTCAAGAGAAAAAGATATTGCTATTGCAGGGAAAATTTTCGCTGTTTTAACTTTCGTTTTCAAAAGTTTTGAAAAATGAAATACCTTCCCCAGACAGAAAACAAAACTTTTCATTTGATGAATCAGTTCTAATGCCCAGTACATCACTTTCACAGCATGTGCAAATTTCTGGTGAACAGCAGGCAGCTGGTATACTTTGACATCAGGATACATCCAAAAGAGTTCCAAATTTTGGCATACCTCTTAGGCAGCTTTGTACCTAACAGCTAATCTTCTTTATGGTGGAGTCAATACAGACATAAATTGAAATGACAGGAGCCATGCCCTCTCCCCAGCATTATGCTTCCACACTCCATGGAAGGAAATGGTGTCACTGCAAGAAGACACTGCAGGGAGCTAGAATAAAGCAATGCAATCAATTCAAACATTTCGATTAAAAAAAAATTTCATTGCAAGAAAAAATTCCAGGACTATTCCAGGGCATTTCACAAAAATATGAAGAATCAAGGACTTCCCAGGCCTGGAAAAAAGGGAATCGAATTCCAGGACTATTCCAGAGGCCCTGCAAACCCTGATCAATGTCCCCACAGCACTATGCCCACAATGTGGTACATCACGGATTTTCCAAATGGTCACATGTCAATCCCTGTGAATGAGTTCATCAAATTGCCATTTGTTCTCATCGATGACTGCAGTTGGAGGAGGCCTTCCACTCCGCTAAATTTGTCGGCCACTGTGGTCTCTCCTGCTTGAAACTTCATCATTTGACGTTGCTGACATTAATTGACGCATTTCCATAAACCTTTTTCAACCTCATATGGATCTCTGTCACCTAGCAACCTTCCACTTCCAAAACCTCGATAACTGCTTTAGAAAAATATTGATCAATGAATGAAATACGGGATTACACCCATGTATAATACAAATTTGGAAGACGTCAATCCGTTTATTGGTGTAAACATGGCATGAATGTTAAGTCAGATAATATCTGAAAACTAAATATAATCAGAAACTTGAAAATTCGTTGTTCTGGGTGGTGTAGTGGTTAGCATACTCAGGCGCTATTCGGGAGACGCGGGTTCAGTTCCCAGACATTATCTGACTTAACATCCATGTCATATTTACACCAATAAACAGATTCACACCTTCCAAATATTGATCGTTTGTATTGACCAATTTAAACACAAAAAGGTGTACATTTACTCAGAAGGTCAATCTAAATTTACACAGACTTTCATAAATATATATCCAAAATTACAGGAGTTTTAAGAAAAAATGCATTACTTTCAAGACTACCCTCATAGTTCTTCTGTTAATTAAAGCTGGTAATGGAAGTCATTTCTGATTGATATGCAGTGCCATCTACCTTGCATAGCTGATACAACATATTTTAAACAGCAAACATTAATCAAAGCAAAACATCTGTCATTCAAATACTCCTAACTGTAGAAGAGTTAGGAATCTTTAAGAGAAACTATTTCACAGTTTGACCCAATTCAAGAGGAATTTATGAAAATGATTTTATATGTGATGTCATCTTTAAGTACCTATCAGAGTTCTCCCACTATCTCTTTTCTGGTTCAATCTGTCTGGCCATAGTCTGATCCTAGGCTTAATAAAGGAGGTACTTTAAAAATACTTATGATCAGTAACCCGGAGAAACAACACTTTCTTAAAAAAAAACACAAAACTTTTAGGATTACAAAACTATTATTTCAGGTAAAAAGACATGACAATCCATTTCAGCAAAAGAATTCGATGAAAGAATACCATCCTACAACTGACAATAATGTACACTAATGCACAAAAATCTTGCTTTGTGTGACATAATTAAATTTCTAAAAACTAATAATTAAGAAGATATGTACACTAAAAAAATTGAAATCTACATGAAGCACTGAAGGTTACCATTACTTTTCCACAGAATTAAAAGAATATCGGTGCCTATGTGTTTTAAGATGTCCCAATAGGTTACTGGTTTGGGATGATGGTTTTAAGTAACTTGTACCTGTTGGGCCTAAGTTCAGATCCCAGGGAAGACATGGATGGCATGTTTGTCTTTTCTCTCTACACATGAGCTTCATCATCCCCCGAATTCACACCGTCCCCTTGCAAGAGGTTGCAGTAAGCCAGCAGCAGACTCCTATGGGTCTGCAGACTAATTGCACCTAAAGAAGAAGAAATATTCTGAACTTAAACACCAATAAAAAAAAAAATCACTTTACTCCACACAGAAATGTTGAATAGAATGAAAAACAGCATTAAGCATTCCAGGTAATACAGCCTTGCAATTTAACATAGACCGAACACTGAGCCACCGTTCCTCCTAAAAGATGGCCGCTCAGTATTGGGCCTACATTAAATCGCAAGGGTGTGCTACCTGGGACATATCCATTCGAATACTGTGGAAATTAATCATGATGACGATTACAACTTCACTATTTAACCACACTTATAGTGAAGAATAGATCTTATTCCATTTAATTTGATATGTAATTGCTGTTGCACCTTAGGCTCCTCCAATAAATTCAAGTAGACTTTGCAACTTTTGTTTAGGGCAGTACCCCCCCCCCCACACACACACACCGTCACAATCATGTTTCCAAATTATTTGGGTCCTAATGTATCTTTCCACTGAAACCAAATGGCTGGTACCTTTTATTTGCCTGTTCAGTACACCAGTTAGGGATGCAGTAACAAATATTATAATTTTTACTTAAACCCAGTATTGATTTTCTTATTGCAATATTACATTAAGACATTTTTCTAATTGACACAGCTATGAAAAATGTGATTGAAATCTAAATCTCATTAGTCCTCTTTTATGAATAAAAAGCTGTTTTAAACCATGTGATAACAACTGTTCAGAAGCCCAGCATAATCACTGAAAATAATGTTTTTAACAGAAAATAATTTTTAACATCTAATTGCATCATAAAACACTGAAATAACAGAAGATTAAGATACTTTCTTTTTTCTTCAACTATTTGTGCATTCAAATCTCTCACTACATGTATCATTCTATCCTCCACTCTCTCCTGCACTTTCTCCTTAGTTAACCAAGGATTCTTTCTTGATGTTTGTTTTCCTTTTCAGTATTATCTAGTTTATCTTCGACTTCGCACGAATATAACTTTGTCTCTTCAGCCTGTAATCTGAAGCCCAGAGTTCATATATAGTACTAATAAAAAAATCTATAGACCTTTTAAAACATTCGGCAGTGAAATTTCCAAGTTAACTGTGGCAATTTAAAAGCAAACAGCAGAAAAATGAAACACATTTTCTAAACAGGAATCACCAGGAATTTTTAACTAAAAATGCATGTTGCTGTCAAGAGCAATTATTCAATCATTCTGAAGAAAAATAACACATGACTGATATCAAACAACAGCAACAACTAAAAAATAAAAAAAAAAAACTTTGTAACATCCCTACCACCAAAAATCATATTCATATAGTACTGTAATTTTCCTGCTGCCAGCAATGTTGTTCAAATAATGCAAAGGGAAATCATGTTCAGAAAATGACATCCTCCTGCCTCTATAAAGCACATTCATACAATGCCATCATCCTTTCACCAGCCAGAAAACATTTTTGTGATTGAAATAAACAATCTCAAAGGATTCAAATTCAAATAAAGCTATAATCTTCACAAGGTCAGAAATAAATTGATTTCAAGAGCCTCACAATAAAATTAATAAGGCATACATTACAATTAATAAGACAGCAGTAAAGATTAATTCCTTTGAATTCTTTTGCACTAAGTTATTTACTTGTAAATGAATATCTTTCCAGTCCCTAAATAAAGACAGCAACTAGAGGCCAGAATAAGTTAGCAAATAGAAATAGGACAATTCTTACAAAAGTTATCACGGAAACAAAGAAAAATTCCACTGATTTGCAACATTTAAGTACATCTGACAAACAGCAAGAAAATTGAAACAGAATTAAAGAGCATACAACTGCTGTTGAGAAAAGATATTACTACAGCACAGTAATCAAACATATGGACACATGCAGATGCATGCCACTTCAGGACAATATACAATTTTTTGATTATGAACCACACAACAATAGGAGATTTATTTTTAAAAAAACCAACCTCAGAGATAAAGTATCTATTAATGAGCCTCCAAAAAAAGCATACTGTAGTTTCCAATTATAAAGCTGCAGCATTGAACTTGATTTTACAAACGCGCAGCTCTGAAATGCAGCATTTAACTAGGTGTGACTTTTACCATTTTCAGTAACCATTATAAATTTCAACCATCATTCACAATATTAAAACAGATCATTTCAGGAATCACGGCAAATACAAAGTTACACTACTGTTTGTGAAAACTTCAAAACCAAGAAAGAATGATGTTATTCAAATGAAATTTACATCATAGATTCCTCATGTTACATGAGATAACTGATTTCATTAGTAGAGCTTTACAAGATATTTTCACTTCAAAACTTGGTATCATGTAAAGCCACCTCGAGCAACAATAACAGCCTCCACACAGCGTGGCACTGAATGGAAGAGGTTTTTGATATCATCTTAGGGAGTAGCCTGCCAGGCTGCTACTATACAAGACCAGAGTTTGTAGTGACTGGCGGAGGCGCTTTACGGGCCAGTCGCTTGGCTACCGTGTCCCAGACGCATTCGATTGGGGAAATATCTGGCGAACATACAGGCTAGGAAAGAAGTGTTATCTGCCATGCATGGAAGAAGTCTTGGGACATTCTGAGCCACATGTGGCAAAGCATTCTCCTGCTGAAATATAGTGCCAGGGGAACTCTGAAGGAATGGTAACACCTCTGCCTCTACAACATCTCTGATGTATCGCTGGCTGTTGAAGGTTACCTCAATCGGCATCAGGCAAGATCATGAATTAAACAAAAGGGCACCCAAAACCACGACGCCTGGCATTGGGACAGTATGATGTTGTAAGGTGCCATACCACACTGCGTATTCTAACAATTGTGCGCCCATCGTGGTGCATCAAGTTGAATTGTGACTTGCCAGAAAGAACGGCCTTTTGCAAATAACCACACCAATGTCTGTGTTCGAGACCCATTGCAGACTGAGGCATCTGTGGTTGAAGGTGAAAGGAATTCACAGCAAGGGCTGCTAGCAACCAGTCCTCGGTTTGGCAGACAATGTTGAACTGCGCTGATGGACAAAGCCTGACCCGTGCACAGTGCCCTACTGCTGCACTAAAGCTATGGATGTTGCTGTGTGGTTGGTAACTGCCATGAGGTAGAGGTGTCTGTCATCCTGTGCACTTGGGCGATTTGGAGGTCCACTTCCTGGATGGAATTCCATGTGTCCAAGCATGATCTGTCCACTGATACCACGTTCACATCACTGTACTGGCATTTTGTCCCGTATGAGTGGCAATCTCACAGTAGGAAAATCCAGCAATCCTTCCATGCTCAAAGTCCGTCAGATGTTCATAATGCAACCTTCTTCAACAACAGGTCATATTGAGGCACAAAAAACACCTTTTCTACTCAATGTCAGCTCTTCACTGATTGCAACATCTCGTTTGAGCTAGCTCTTCGTACCCAAGACTGGACAGTTGAAGAGGATGCTGCTCTGAAACTGCATGCTCATTTTCACAGACATTTTAATCATTTGCCTGTTACAACCCTGTTGTACATACCCTGTAAGTTTCAAGCTAATAGCAGAAGTTATTCATGGTGTTGTAGTTTTCACAAACAGTAATGTATAAAGAATTAAGAGCACAGATTCTTCATTGATTATTAGCATGGGAGCCTGGCTGTCACACATATGAAGTCTTGAAACCTAGATGATTATATGTGGTTTGGAGAATGGCAAGGATTCAGTCTAGCCTTTTGTTTTGCATGCAAGTGGCTTACGACTTGCTGTTTGAAAATCTTTATTTAAGATGAATGAATTATGCTCCAGCATCCCCCCCCCTCCCACACACCATTTTGTAAGGTACATAAGAAACCAAAAAAAAAATTGTAAGACTATTTAATGGCAGAATCATTATTATTTAAAAAAAACTAAGAATATAAATTGTAATAGTAACAGCACAACTTTCTTATCTTTTGCATAGAAAAATTTGATCGCAACAGAAAACCAAAACACCAAAATAAGAAAATTAAAAGCAAACAGTGGATTAATTACAAAAGATATCGACAACAGATGGAGAGGATTGTTCACGACATTTCTTCTTGATGCAGAGATGCCAACCTCTAGCAGAACTTATCAGTAATCAATAGGGGATTTTTCAGTAATGTTTCAGTAATGGAACACAAACTTTCAGTAATATTTTGAGTAATGTAACACGCTATTTTTTTTTCAAAGTTAAGGACAATATTTTAGTACTACTGTATAACCTGTAATACTTGTATATCATAGTAACTTACTTTCATAAGAATTACAAGACACTATCATAAAATATTCCATTATAGTCCTGCTTTAATGAATTTTTCTTTGTTTCTAAATTTGACAATTTGATGGATACTGATAAACAGAAATTATATTAATACAGAAAATTTAAATTAATAAATCTAAGATTATATAATGGCTGTGTATTTTACAAATCCTTTACTATCATATAAATTTCTTCTTTCAACAGCACAATTACGAGAATGTATTTTAACAAATCCTTTACTATCATATAAATTTCTTCTTTCAACAGCACAATTACGAGAATGTATTTTAACAAATCCTTTACTATCACGTAATTTTTTTTTTAAATTAGAAGTGTGGTTAGAAATTAATGAATACTTATAAAAAGAAAAACCAACTTCACACAACCCTCTTTTCTTCCCAATATACATAAATGATGTTACCAGTATGATGGAAAAGAAACTAAAAAATAATAATTACGTTAGGTTTATCTATCAGTTTTGCCTGGAGAGTTTTGCCTTGCCTTACATATGCTTTGTTTCACTTCAATACTAATAAAAAATTATGTCCTTGTACGCTAACAGTTTATAAATGGCAACTGAAACTATGTACATATTTACACATTCTATTTCAAAATGCTATATATATTTACAAGCCTTTAAGCCAAATTTCTCTAAACTAGTTGGCTGCCTTGGTTGCCTTTCAGTGCTGCCACTGTGGCATGCTTTGCAGCAGCCAATTCTTTTTCTGAAAATGCAGCAGATTGGCAAACCTCTGAAAATGATGTCATCTTCACTTTTAAGGTTAACAATGCCCCGAAAGTTTCAGTGGCTAGGTTGGGCCTAAACTCTGTTTGATTCTTGTGGACAATGCTAAAAATTCTTTCTGAAGTTGCATTACTGTGTGGCACAGCAAGAATAGCCTGCCTTAGGCGTGGCAAAACTTCATACTTTTTAGCACCACTTGAACCAGTAATTTTTGAAATGTTTGACCAAGCAGTATCAATTCTAGGGCTATTCAAAATACCTTCTTCCAATTCACCAGCTTGGTACAAGGCAAACTCCAATTCCAACTTGTCCAGATCACCATCAGTAACAACAGTAGCTGGGAAAATATTTGCAAAGTACATTACTGAAGAAAAGGAAGCTTTCTTCCTAATTCCTACATCAGCAACTTTGGCATGCAGCTGGAATTCACTTTTCAGTGGAAATTTCTTCAAAATATAGTCACATGAAATACTGTAAAAGTTTCGAACCTCCTGGTAAAACTGCTGCACTTGTATCACTGACAAATTTTGTTTTTTGTCATTTAAGAGCAATCTTGCTTTGGCACCAATGATTAAATCCACATCATCTTTTTGCTTGTTCCAATTTAGAAATTCTCTTTCAGTTAGGGAAGTGGCATGCTTTGAAACTGCAGAAGGCTTCACAAACCTGACCATGATATCAATAAGTAGCTGCAAAAGGTGCCTTCTTAAAATGTGGATGCAAGGAGCTTCCTTCTGCAACAACACATTTAACAAACACTGGCAAGGCATTACTCAAAAACAGGCAGTACAACTTCGTTGAATTCTTTGTCAATAACAGAGAATATTCCTTCACCTGTATTGTCATATGATGCAAGAAGTGAAAGCAGCAAAGTTACTATTTCCTCTTTATCTTTGTGGAAATATGACACAACTAAAGGATAAAGTTCTGTGTCATTTTTATCAGTACTTCCATCTGTTGAAAGGGAAAATACTGAATCACTCAAATCACTTACTATGCTATGCTATCAACAGCTAATCCTGATATGGATTTCAGAATTGAATTTGTTTTTTTGTTCTCCCACATCCATATTTCTTTGCAATATTGGAGTCTGGAAACATCTGCTGAAACAATGGTCTAGTGTGGTCTGCTGCTGAAAGAGGTGCATTGTGTACCCCTAAAAACCTTGTGAATAACATTTCAGCCTTGGTAACACTGGAATCAACATCATGTGGCACAAAAAATGAAGTCAGCGGTGTTGCTTGTTTTTTAGCTCACTATATGATGTGTTTTTTGCACAGTACATGCCATCGACAATCATCAAGCCCACCATTTGCAATTGAAAAATTGCAGTTGCAAACAGTACAAAATGCATGCTTTTCAGAAACTTTCGACACATCCAAGCATGGAAATTCCACTTTATACTCACTGCGAAAACTTTGAGTAACAGCAGGCTGTTTCCTTATTTCTCCTTAGAAATCACAATCGGAGTACCGTTTCAACATAATGTGGAGTAGAAACCGCCAAAAAGGCAAACTTCGCACAGCAAAGATTTCCCCATAGACAAAACTAAAAGACAAATATTTTTCTGCAGAGTATAACACCAACCCCATGCAAATGGAACAGAAAACACACTCCCACATTCCACCCCAGCTGCAACAAACAGTACCCTATGTCAAAACCAGTCTCATTGTACCACGTGACCTTGTCTCTCAGGTCGCAGTCACACTGCTTCAGTTGAGCGGAGGGCATGAAGATATATCGACAAAACCAGAGCGACACCCCCGCGCCAAGTTCTTATCTCTTGCACTCATCTCGGCATGCGACTAAATTGCATCTAATTGATGGCAGTAATGTAAGCAACGCTACTGACCCACCCAATGTAATCTTGGCCCAGCGCCAGGATTTTTTCCCACTTAACTTCCAAGGCAAACAAGCACAACACATTCCTCCTCCTTCAAGAAAAAAAAAGAAACAAGGAGCTGCGTTATGAACTTTTTTCAGAGGCTTTTGCATTGATCAAATACAAAACCAGTAAAACATTCTTAATAACAGCAAAAATCTGAATATCCGTAACTTTTGGTTAGTCATCCGTAATTGCGGGGAGAAATCCGTAATGATTGCGGAGAATAAGTAATGGTTGGCATCTATGTTGATGTATAGAAAAGTGCCTTCCCATTACCGCAGTAATCTTTTAATAATCACTATTCTATTGAAAATGCCAGTGGTGTAAACCATGCTAAATGTGTCCTCCAGTGACTGTTTAGGGTTAAATTTTGATGTCAAGACAACGAAACTCACTGGTTGATTGTTGTCTACTTCATCCTCTTCGTTCTTTATGTCTGGCTTTCATATAGTCATGATGATAATGGCATTTTATTTCATAATAATGAAACGCATATAGCATATGAAATCTGTTTATTTTTGTGGTGTAGTCAGCACTAATATCATGTAATATGCTCGTGATGTCACCCGTGTTATTTTCAAAAATCATCTTCGTTCTTTACATGTTCCAATTCTCTGTATTTTTGTGTCTACCATTGCCTTGAAAAAACCTGCCAGGGGAGTGCAAAAGCTTTGTGAATATTTGTGCTGACTACACCACAAAAATAAACAGATTTCATACGCTATATGCGTTTTATTGAAATCTCCCATAATTATAGATATTAGAATGCAAAGCAGATTGTTTCAGGTCGGGTCCGGGTCAGTTACAGATACGTGTTGGGTCCAATTATGTGACGCCCAGGTCTGGGTCCAAAGTTTTTGACCCGTTTCCAAGTCTGGCCATGATCTAGAAGTGCATTGGCCCCACTCATGCTTTGCCCTAATTGACAGCAGCATTTTCGCCGCAATGCATAGAACATGCATTCATTGATACAATTCAGAGTATCAATGAATGCAAAGTTCAAAATGCAAAGTAAAGTCTTTCAACTTACCATCTATATCAAGCTGAAATAGAAACATTTATGGAATAAATTGATATTTGATAACAATGCATGACAGAGGAAACACTGCAAGGAATATTTTTTTTTACTATTATGGGAGAAATTTTCGTTCCATTTAAATTCTGTTTTCGGAAATTTGTCAAAGATGGTATTCCGTCCCCAGGACGGAAAACTTTCACCCATGTTTACAGAACTTACCAAATGTGTCAGATAATAACTGAGGAAAACTAATTTTGGATGCATTCAAGCTTTTTTCTTTCCTTTTTTGTGAAACACCTAACAAATTTGCACAAAAAGAACATCAGTTTTAGACTCTTCACAAGAATTTCTGAAAAACTGGGATTAAGGATGTGAATCAGAAGATGCCAACAAAAACCGAGTTACCAAGGAGAAACAATAAAGTTTGAAGTTAACACTTTGCTTCATGCATTTTGTTTCCTTTTAGAATATTTTCATAGCATAACAATTTACAGTAGAAACCAATGCAGTGAAATTGCCCTGGTTCAATATTGAATGGAAAACAAAACATCGCCAAATTTTTAAAATGTAAAATGAATGAAATTCGAACTGCAAAATCAGTTCTCATCTATAAAACCTATGCACGATTTGCAAACCCCATTATCCAGAAGAAATGTACTCATGGAAATGTATCATTGAGCAAAAAATACAAACTGAACCAATAAATAAAAGATAATAGGGAATGGAACAGCATATGTGATTGTGCCACTACGCAACAAAGTTAAAAATAAATAGTAAGTTTAATTCCCCAAGAATTTTTCCCAAATAAACTATTCCACTTTTGAAGGTATTCTGAAGGGCAGAGAAATGCGTGAAGTGAAAAATCTCGAGAGTGAAGGACACTCTTGAACAGCTCAATACAGAACTCTACAATTCCACAGCATAATATTCAAATATAAAAAGTCCTAATTAAACATTAGATCATTCTCTCTCCAATAATCTATATGAGACCAAAATATTTAATACAGCAGATGGGCAAAAACCAGTGTGATGTCACTAATGACCCCCCCCACACACACACACACACACACACACACACAACAGCACTTCATACATTGGTATTGAGAAGCTTTGTGATAAACTCTTTCATCCAATCAAAACCTTTTAAGTGAAACAGGGCCAGAAATCTCAGGAAACTCAAAATTAAAAAAGAAAATAAAAAAAAAACAGTTAAACAGAGTAAGATTAAAAAAAAATATTGAAAATACAACACAATATGAAAATAAATGAAGGAAGAAATATTCTTCATAATACATGGGAAATCGACAGAACAGTCAAAGCAAATAGATTATATATTCTGAATTAGCTTGCAAAACTTACTTGTCATCCAGGTAACAAATCTCAAACACAAATCTCAAGGATGTTTCAGGCTCCTAAGCTAAAGGTTGCTTAGTCTCAGTTGCTTGGAATTTCACGGTTCTAAGTGGTGTAATTGTTAGCATACTCGAAAGGAAATCGGGAGACACGGGTTCAATTCCCGCTCCAGAGCGATGAGATTTTCAAGTTTTCCGAGAGGTATTACATGGATGACCACTAAGTGTTACAAACAAATTCAGAATTCATAATCTGTTTGCTTTGAATAATATGAAAATAAATAAATATTATGACATACCAAATGGATTTCGAATCCAAGTGATATAATGGGATCTCTGAAGAACATTCTGTACAATTCCAGTTACTTCATATTTACTTCTTTTGGAGTTTGAGTTATGCAAATCAGCTAAGTTAAGTTCCGAAGATCCACCACGAAAATGGAGCAGTATAGACTTCGGTGGTGACCTGTAAATGTGCAAACACATGTATGTATATATGTATGCACATGTAATATGAACGCACACAGTTATTCACATTAAATGTTATTAAAGTCTGCACACTATCTTTCAACTTCTGCAGAACGTTACAATATTAAAACTACATATATAATCACAATAAAATAAATAAGAATTTTTTAGTTTTAACCACAAAGCAGAGCAGGCATTTTGAACTTTGCTTACCATAAGATTTGCACATCCTAGCCCAAAAATTTAGTTAAATGCAAAAGAACTTTCAAAAGGTCCTCGGAATGTTGAAAAATGTTTCAAACATGAGTCAGAAAAAGTGAAAAGGAAAGCACATAGAACAGCTACACTGAATATTTGGAAAACCCGCTGAAAGAAAATCCACAGGCAACATATAATTCTCTAATGTAATTATACATTTTTGTATTTATAAAGATAAGATGTTAGTAACCAAGACGACTGGTAGACCACAACTGGTCATGAAATAGATCATATTTGTCCACAAAATGAGCAAAAACAGAGTGGAATTAAAGATATCACTTGGTCACAAAGGATCTTTTTTTTTTTTTTTTTAAGAAGACATGGGAAACTAGATTTGTTACCGAAACTTAGTATAGGTCAGTCATTGCAACAATTTGAAAGAAAGTAAACAGGAAAAACTAAGGTAACCACCATAAAAACTAGAAAATTTAAAATGACAGCTGTGAATACATTTAGTAGATTATTATCCCATGTTTGCCCACTAACAAACAATATGGGCTTGCCACATAAAGCCAACTGATAGCCCACCATTTTAAATTTCTTGTAGTTACATAATTTAATTTCCATAGGGAATATTACAACTCATCACATTTTTTTCTACAAAATTCTAAAGTTCTAATTTTGAGTTCACTGCATTTTGTTCAGTTTGCTACAAAGCACACACAGTACATCAGAAGCACTGGAATTGGGAGAAATACTTTAACAGTTTTATTAAACTGTATCTTGCCTGCTATCCATATTCTGTTCCCAGTCTCTCAACCCATCAAGCAAACTATATGGATTTCTGTGCTTACAAATACTATTGGCAAAACTGAGTTCACTGCCCAATTGTTCACCATGTAATTGTCATCAGATCTGCCAACTAAATTTTTCAAATCTTTCAAAAATAATAGCCACATTACTTTGAATTAATGAAGCCTTGTAACAATCTAGCTATGCCCAAAGGCAATAACAACCCCACAATGTGTTACTTCTAAAGCAATGTAAAACAATTTTGAAGAAAAAAAAATATTTGCCTCTTTTCAATTTCATTCCTCTAGTCCATTAACACCTACATTTGAAATCCATGTTACAGTTAAAAATGGACCACAAATTCAGTCAAACATAAGTTCCTACCTAATCTGTCTTTGATATTCATATATACAAATAATGAACATCATTATTGCTAAGTGAATCAGCTAGAGAGCCTCTGTGAATCTTGAGGAGGTACCAGCTAGTGTATGTGACATTGGCGAAAAGACCCCAACTCACTGGGTTACGTTCCAGGATCCTTAGGTGAAAAGACCCCAACTCACTGGGTTATGTTCCAGGATCCTTAGGTGAAAAGACCCCAACTCACTGGGTTATGTTCCAGGATCCTTAGGTGGAACAACCAACTGGAACTGTTAGCTGTGAGTTGATCACCAGCAATGATGTACCTTTATGATTTTTATGACTCCAAGAAATAATAAAACTGACTCAAGTGTGGGATATGGTGGATCTACCACACTTGAGAAGCATGGTCCACCACAGAAACGATATGGAAAGATTGATGTATGGAATACTAGAGGTATAAATGGAAAGATAAATGAGGTGATTGAAGAAATGAAGAAGTATAGATTGGATATGCTGTATGTAAGTGAAACTAAAAAGAAAGAAATTGGGATAGAAGAAATGAATGGAAAAGTGAGTGTGTGTGGTCTGGAGTGTTGGAAAATGTGAGAGGACAGGCTGGTATACATGTGATTTTAAGTGAAAAGATAAAGAACAACTTGATTCACTACAGCTGCATTAGTGAGAGAATTCTTTGGATACATCTAAAAGTGAAACTTCAGAGAATAGTAATTGTTGTAGTGTATGCACCTTGTGATTCAGAACCTGATGATAGAAACAAAGATTTTTGGAATGAGCTAAATGCTGTTTTGAGCCAGTTTTGTGCAAAAGAGAAAGTTATAATAACAGGGGATTTTAATGCTAGAGTAGGTGTTCAGAATGGGATTTCTGATAATGTTCTAGGTAAGTTTAATGATCACGGTATGAATGATAATGGTGAAAGGTTAGTTGAGCTCTGCATTCAAGATGAACTGTGGGTATCCAATACATTTTTCAACCACAAGTATGTCCACACATACACTTGGTAAAATCGTACTGTGCGACAAAAGAGTGCAATAGATTTTGTTGCTTATGATGAATGTCTGAAACAGTTGTTGACACTTGCATGATAAAAGTTGCAGATGTTGTCTTTGATCATTACTTGTTAGTGTCATGAGTGAAACTGAATGTTGGCTGGAGAAAGACAAATAGAAAGAGATATATGATGAAAAGAATTAAAGGTTGAAAGACTCCATGAAGAACATCAGCATTACTTTAACTTACTCAGAAAACTGCTGAATCAGTTGCAGTCTTATGAAAGGGATGTAGAAAAGAAGTGGGCACATTTTAAGAACTGTTTTGTCGCTGCTGCTGAAGAGGTCTGTCGTACTGCAATGGTGGGTAACAGAGGTGATGCTTGGTGGAATAGTGAGATTAAAGAAACAGTTAAGGGAAAGAAGGACGCCCAGGTTGGTTTGCCAGAGTAAGTCAAAAGATACAAAGGAGAAGGTGGAAAGACATGAATCAGCTTTTTGGAAAGATAGAAAATCTTTCTGGAAGTACATAAGACATAGGAAACAAAGGGGGAAATAAAATTCTAAGTAAAGTGAAGAATAGGGTCGGAGAAATGATGTGGGAGCCCAGTGAGTTACGTGAAAGATGGGGTGAATACTTCTGCGAGTCATTACAGCATGAAAGCAAAGGCGATTCTGAGGAAAAAGCAGATGATGTCACAGTGAGAGATGAAAGTACAGGAGAGATCTCAACAGAAGAGGTGTTTAAAGCTCTAAAATCTCTTCAGAATGGTAAAGCTCTGGGAGTAGATGGCATAACTACAGAGATGCTAAAATATGGTGGTGATTCTGTAACTGACTAATTAACAGAAATTTTCCAGTTATGCTGAGATTTAGGAATGGTTTCTCAGCATTGGAAGGATGCTATCATTGTTTCCTTGTATAAGGGAATGGGTGATCAGACTAAATGCAAGAACTTTCATAGTATCAGTTTGCTGAGTGTGCCAGGGAAAGTATTTGGAAAGGTTGTTATTGATAAGGTATGGGGTCTTACATCAGAGAAAGTGTGGGATATGCAGAGTGGCTTTATGCCTGGTAAGAACTGACTAACAAAATTTTTGCATTATGCTTGAAAAGTATCTGTCTGTAGGTAAAAAGTTTTTGCTGCCTTCCTAGATTTAGAGAAAGCTTATGATCGAATAAATAGTACTCTTCTGTTGAAGATACACTGAATAAATATGGTATCACTGGGAATCTACTCAATGGTATGAAAGCCATGTCTGCTGGCAGTAGAGCATGTGTACGAGTAAATGGTGTTGTATCGAAATGGTTTCCTATTGAAGCAGGAGTCAGACCAGGTTGTGTAATGTTACCATGGCTGTTTAATATATTTATGGATGTGTGCATGGGTAATGCCAAAATGGACAATACTGGTTTATGTCTTGATAATGTCTGTGTGTGTAGATTGCTTTATGCTGATGATGCAGTCCTATTGGCAGACAGTGAAAGTGAGTGCAGAGTATGCTGGCCCGGATGTATGAAGTTAGTATGAATTTCAAACTGAGTATAAAAAAGGAAGAAAGAAGAGAGATGAGGACAACTAAAGAAGATGTGACTTCCAAAGTGGAATATATAGAGCTATGCAAGACAGCACGAAAAAGTATCACTGAAGACGTAAGGAAATTCAACTGTGAGCTAGTGAGGAAAGCAATTGAAAACAACCAAAGCCTAAAGATAGCAAAGGGACATCTCAGTAAGGGAAGAAAACAGATTATGGCTCTGAGAAAAGAAGATGGTTCTATAACAAGAAATAGAGGCGAAATTTTGACAAGAGTGAAAGATTTCTACTCCAAATTATATGAAAGGGATGATACATGTACTCCAGACATCATGAAAGGTACCAGAGTTCTTCCAGTCCTCCCAGCAGAAGTTGCTCATGCAATCAAGAACATGAAGCGGGGGAAAACTCCAGGAGAAGATGGAATTACTATAGACATCATACAAGAAGCAAGTGGAGAAATCGAAACAGTACTCGCCCAAATTTTCACTCGATGCCTTAATGAAGGGAAGATTCCTGAGGATTGGAACAATGCTACAATGATCCTGCTACATAAAAAAGGTGACATTGAGGATCTCAGGAACTACAGACCTATCAGCCTCCTATCAGTGGTTTATAAAATCTTCACTAAAGTTCTTTCACACCGCTTGAAGGTAACACTGGACATGGCTCAACCGAGAGAACAAGCTGGATTCAGGAGTGGCTACAGCACAATAGATCATATCCACGTACTGAGAGAACTAATTGAAAGAGCGAGGGAATATGAACTTCCATTGTGCATGGCTTTTATCGATTATGAAAAAGCCTTTGATTCGGTGAAACCATCAGCAGTTGCAATGGCTCTGAAATCCTGCGGTATTGAAGATGCATACGTTAATATTATTAATAACATCTATGAAAATGCAAGTGCAAAGATTCGGCTGTTTGAAAATACAACACACATAAAAATTGGAAAGGGAGTGAGACAAGGTGACACCATATCTCCGAAGCTCTTTAATGCCACATTGGAAAATGTCTTTCAATCACTGAACTGGGAAAACAAAGCGATAAAGATTAATGGAGATTATCTAACCCACCTTCGTTTTGCTGATGACGTAGTCATTTTTGCAACTACCCCATCAGAGCTGCAGAGTATGATCCAGGAACTTGCTGACAAGAGTAAAGAAGTGGGATTAAAAATGAACTTTCAGAAGACAAAAGTGATGTTCAATGCCTTTACAAGAAATGAAGATTTATCGATTGATGGAGAAAAACTGGATATAACAGATACGTACGTTTATCTTGGACAGCAGATATCAAGTGAGGGTCACATTGGTGAAGAAATTAATCGGCGTACAAAACTTGCCTGGAGAGCTTTTGGAAGAAACAGCATAATTTTCAAGAGCAATATGCCATTATGTCTTAAAAGAAAAGTGTTTGATCAATGCATCCTTCCAGTGCTTACGTATGGTGCAGAGACGTGGACCTTAACTAAAAGAGACATACAAAGGCTGCAGACAACTCAAAGCAGCATGGACAGGTGCATGCTTGGTATAACCAGGAGAGATAAGAAGAGGAACACGTGGATCCGAAAAATGACTAGAGTGGAAGACATCATGATCAGAGTAAAATCCCTGAAATGGCAATGGGCTGGACATACTGCCAGAAGAACAGACCATCGATGGACAGCCGAAATTTTAGATTGGATTCCAAGGGACAGGAAAAAGACCCAGAAGAAGACCACATGGAAGATGGGTGGATGAAATTCGAAAGTATGCGGGAGTGACATGGAGGAGACTGGCACAAGACAGACCGTTGTGGAGGAAACTTGGGGAGACCTTCGTCCAGCAGTGGATTGATAATGGTTGACAATGATGATGATGATAAAAAAGGAAGAACCAAAGTCACGGATTTTGAGTGAGGAACTGTTAGTACTATATGCAGGATAATTCTAAATGGCACTGTTATTGATCAGGTAAAGGAGTTCATATATTTGGGAAGCATGTTTGACAGAGAGAACAAATTAGATGGTGAAATTAGTAGGCTAGTGAACTCTTCATTGAAAGTCATAGCTGCTTTAGGAGGATTTCACAGGAATGACGGGTTTTCAAGAAAGTCTCGAGCAACTCTATGTGAAAGTGTAATTGTTCCTACTCTGATGTATGGCAGCGAAACCTGGGTTCTGCAGAAAAGACAATAGGAGTTGTTTGTGCTATGGGGAGATGCTCTGATCATGTGAGGAATGATGTGTTGCAGATGTGTAATGTGAGGCAAAATGTTGTCAGTAAGGTGGAGACTAATGTTCTTAGGTGGTTTGGCTATGTTGGAAAAAATGAGTGATGAGATGCTTACTAAGAGAATTTATTCAGCCCACTTGGTAGAAAAGAAAGGTAGAGGAAGGCCAAGGAAATCATGTGAGGACCAAACTCAGGAATGTCTGAATGAGAAAAAGATAATGAGTATGAAGTACAAAAGGTCTTGTGTGCGGCGTGTGGTGGATGTTAATGAAGTTCGATCTGTGTGCCGAGATCGCTGTAAATGGAGACATCTGATACAGCAACAGTGAGTTCTTTCTGTGAGTAGCTAACCTCTGAATATCAGAGAACAGCTTAGTGATATGTATGCATGTGTGTAAATCAGCTGTTACTAAAGGATATTTTTTAGTTTTGAATGTAAGCTGAAACAAAGCCCATTCTGAGAAAGGGGATTTGTTTCAACTTAAAAAGTTTCAGAAATGAGAGCCTCCACACAGAAGATGAGAAGACACTTTGCTGGGTGAAAGGATTCTTCCTGAGAGTAACTCGAAAGAACATTAATGTATCAGCAAAGGATTGAACAACCATTGTGTAACATGCAATCACATCTCTCACCAGACAAGGAGTAAGTGGGCACTCCTTGGAGTGCACACAAGAGCAGTGAAAAATGCTCACAGGAGACGTCTCACACTGCCTTGGTGCCAGCGAGGCAGTTGAGAGAACATGTGACATCATATGACATGTTTTCTCAGTATTTGGGTAATAACAGAAGTTAACAGTTATCATTGGCTATGTTCAGCTTATCTTCTTCTGCTGCTGTTTGTAAGTGAACAATAAATAAATAATAAGTGATAATCTGCTCAAAATTTTCATGGCCACGTGCGAGATTTTTCAGAAAATTATTTCCAATTTGGGTACACACTCTCAAAAAATTTAACATGCCTTTCAAAGAAAAATGGTGATGCTGGTTAATACATGACCCTTCCTTATTTGTGAGTAAAGCATACTAAATCTTTCATGTATTTGTTTTGGGCAGTCTTACCACATATTTTTATCTTACACCTGAACAGTTCAAGGGTACTCAAAGCAAAAAGAGATCCTCATGATGAACTTTATGAAAGATTTATGAAACCTGCTAAACTTATCTCCCAGTGTTTTACCCTGCTGCCTTGTCATGTGGAGCCCATTTAGTGCAGAGAGACTCAATGGGAGCAGTACTAAACCAGCTGGGCAGTTGGTCTGTGATACACTTAAGCTAACTATTCACATGAAATGCATATGAGACTAAGTTTGTTTGTTTTTCTCTCTCTCTCTTGAATGCCATGTTTGCACACAGTTGTGAGATGACACCCAAAAGAATGCCAACATTTGACTTGATTTTAGCAAAACTTTCACCAAAACACAAAAACAAAAATGAAAGAAAAAATTAATTCCTCCTTCTTACTTATTCCCCTCACGCAAAAGTATCCAACCAAATCACACAACAGCATTTATCTTTTGCTTTTCTCTAGCAACCATTGAAACTTTTATAAAGGGGTTGAGACTGTATTTTTCTATCATGTTGCAGTTGCTGTTCTAGTATTTTTAATTCTGCTGCCTCAATCAAAAGCATGAAGTTGGTTGATCCCAGTGGACAATCTGCCAGATGTTGCCACTGGGAAGAAGAGGTTGTTCACATGTTTAATGCCTATACAATGCGTGTGATAGCTCCATCTTCCTGCACTTGAAATGCTGCTTATCTGAAACACAGGAAAACAAAGACAGAGCATAGAATTCACTTGTGAAAATTACAAGATGTCTTTTTTCTACCTGAGTAGTGCCACATCTATTGCTGATTATAATCATGCATACTTGTTTGGACAAGAAAATTCCACAATTTATTTTTTATTTATTTTAAACTCATGATCCACCATATCAACACCTGCAAAAGAAACAATCATATTTTGTAAATAAGAACTTTTAATTTTAAAAATAATTTTAAGGACTTTTAAGCATCCCCTAAAAATTTTTAAGGACCTTACCAATTGCATACGGAACAATGACCTGCCCAAATATACTTTTACACAATTTGACTATGCAAGCTAAAGTACACTGATGAAGTTTGCAATATTTTTCCATATAATTTCAGTCTGTGGATGCAATAAATTAGAATTCATGCAATTTAAAAGACAGCTCAGCTAGTGAAGCAAGTTTTCTTATCTCAGAGAATAACCACAAATGCAATAGTGTATGTAAATTATAAAATGGTAGTTAAAGTTATGAGTTAAAAATCTGAATTTAGCCCATAATTATCTCATGGTTTAAATTTCAAAACAAAAGACAAAATTGCATATTCACTATTTAAATTTTGCGCTTAATTTTCTCATGTTGCATAAATAAAAAATAAAAAAGGGGGAAATACAAGAGGGAAATATCAGTACCAAGAGATGGGTGATGGGGCTTGTTGGGTAGAATCTGCTGGATGTGTTTAATTTAACCAATGGTCCCTCAATTTTTTTTTTTTTTTTTTCAGCAAATTATTTATCTCACACTGCCTCATGTTCTGCTATGGGCTTTCAGTTTATGCCGCATGATGTCATCCACACAGCCAATCAGCAGCTGAAGTTCTAGGCACTATATTGCAACTTGTGGATTTTGTTGAGTCAGTTAGGAAAAATAAGTACTTTTCGTCATTTTTGGCAATAAGGATTTCTACACGCACTAAAATCAATAAGGATTTATAAGGACCATGGAAACCCTGCTAAGGAATATTTGCAATGCAAGCAGTGAAGTATATAACATTGCATTTTAATCAAAACATAATGTTTCTTTTTTTCAAGCATTCAAATTTTTGGTCAGGCTACAGTTTGACCCTTTTTTTCCCCTTAGAACTTTTAATTTAATGAAAATCCCAGATTAACATTCCTAAAATCATGAGTAACTCTCAGGCCTGATAAATAATACCCACGCTGCAATAATTTTTGAATGGTTGAAAACTTGTATAAGAGATGTTCTTTCAATAAACCTCTACAGAAGAGTTAATCATAAAGGAAAACAATCACTTGCAATGAATGACAATTCAAGATATCAATGTCCACAATGAGCACAATCAGTTAGCATAGTAATACACACTCAATTAGCATAGTAATACACACTTAATTAGCATAGTAATACACAATAAATTAGCATAGTAATACATAATAAATTAGCATAGTAATACATAAAAAGCTTACCCTCTGAGGTTCACTTCGCTTGACATTTCTTGCACGTTAGTTTTTTTGGGTGTTTCTGTAGGTTTCAGCAGGGCAAGTTATTCTCTTCCACTGTTGTGCACTTTATGTACTGTTTTAAATGAGCACATCAAGGCAAATGAAGAAACTTTGCACCGGCTTGGAGTTCTTTATACTTTAAAATATTTACTCACTCCATTGAATTCATATACAGGGTGTCTCAAAAATAGACGGCAAAACTGCAGGAATGAGTTCTTCATAGGTAGATAAGAACAAAAGTTTATATCGACATAGGTACGGGAATGCTTGGTTTCTGAGTTATGAAGGTCTGTCTATGACATTAACTATTCACATTATCTGACTCACGTCTGTCTTGGTTTCCCAGTTATTCAACGCAATGTTTCATCTCCCACAGGTGAATTCCTTCATCACAAGGTACTGACGAAATCTGGTGGCTTTCCTTTCCGACCATGTACTCAAATCAGGAGCAAACGGATATGCACTTTATGTACGGTTTGGCGGATGGCAATGCTCTAGAGGCTAGTCATTTGTACCACGAAAGGTTTCCAGGATGAAGATGTCCAGACAGGAAAACATTTTAAAGTATCCATCGCTGCTTTTGTGAACATGGACATTTACATCTCTTGCTGCCGACAGAGGACTACCAAAATCTACGACTCCTGAAATAGAGGCGGAGATTTTGGATATTATGCATGCGACTCCTGGAATTAGCCCACGCAGATTAGCAATGTAACTGCCTGTTCATCGTTCGATTATCTGGAGAGTTTTGCAAGAACGACATCTCTATCCGTACCATCTGCAACAGGTACAGGCCTTGTCACCAGCAGATTACCCTGAGCGAGTAATGTTCTGCCAGTGGCTCTTGCAGCAGTGTGGTACAACTCCTAACTTTCCTGTCTTAGTGATGTCCACCGATGAAGCACAGTTCACACGTGACAGAATCCTAAACTTTCACAATCAGCATGTATGAGCCGAGGAAAACTCACATGCAATTCTTCCATCGTGTCACCAACAGCAGTTCAGCCTAAACATCTGGGTGGGTGTTTTTGGTGATAAGTTATTTGGGCCCCATGTACTTTCGTACTTCGCAACAAACTCACGGGGCGGGCATACCACACTTTTCTGGAAAACCACATGCCTGATTTCTTGGATGACATGCCACTGGTCATTCATCAACAAACACACTTTATGCACGATGGCACTTCCACACATTTTAGCCATCTAGCTGGCAATTACTTAAATGGAAAGTTTCCTAGTCGGTGGATAGGTAGAGGTGAACCAACTTCCTGGCCTCCACGCTCACCAGATTTAAACCCTATAGATTCCTTCTTGTGGGGCCATTTAAAATCATTGGTGGATCCGACGCCAGTAGCAGATGTGGAAACTCCAGAATCCAATCGTTGCAGGTTGTGAAACAATACGACACATGCCAGGAATTTGGCAGCGTATTCGCGAGTACATCAATGTGAGGCCCGTAATGAGGCCGAAGGTGAACATTTTGAACAATTACTATATGGTAATGTGAACAGTAAAGTGTAATAGACAGACCTTCATAACTCGGAAACCAAGCATTTCCGGACCTATGTTGATATAAACTTTTTTTCTTATCTACCTATGAGGAACTCATTCCTGCAGTTTTGCCATGTATTTTTGAGACATCTTGTATTAACACAAACTAAATTCCGATAACTTAGGAAACGTGCTCACATACATTCGCTTCACAAACGGTAACATCCAACAGTACTCACACATGCATCAAAACTAACACTAAAACCCCAAACTAATTGCAACTCAAATCTAAAACCTATATACACTATATACAAAAAAAGCTGACTTGTATTCTATTTACGTCATCTTGTCTCTATCTCATGGCTATCTCCGTTCCTATTCAATGCTCAAAACATGTTGACTAACCCTTTTAACTTAACCCTACCTTTGCTACAAAAATCTGCCTCAAGTACTTTCAGCCATTCAACAGCCATCTTCAGGAAGCACCAGTGATGCTGCTCTGTCTGGTGCCGCAGAACGAGTGAGCGAAGGAGTCGACGTCTGGGCCAGCCTTGATGTCATTCTCAAACCCTCTACCGTGGCTCCATCTATTGCATAATCCTGATTTTCCTTTCATTTTCTTCTATTGCTTTGATTTTTATGGTCTATTTTAATAAATTCTTTCCATTTTTCCCTTAAGTTATTGGGATCGTTAACATTACAAATTTTAACTTTATTTTTTTCTATCAATACTGATTCTGCAAAACGTAGATGTCATTTTTACAATATTTAAAATTTTTAATTTCTTCAAATTTTGGGTATTTGTGATTCTCGAAACAGTATTGAATTAAAGCAGCCTTTGCTTCCATTTCTTGCCAATTCTTTATGTGGTGTTTAAGATGATGTTTTAATTTATTTTTGTGCTCCCTATGTAAGACATAGGATAGGAGGGGTCTTGGTGATTGGTATCTCATATACACCTGACTTTTTGAGTCTGCTCTTATCTTTATTATTAATAATCATATTTTTAATTGTAAGTACTGTATTTCCCATTTGGATGCCATATTTAATGCATAATTTATTAATTTCTGTAGATATGCCAGAAAGGTACAGTAATGATCCAATGCATATCTTCTGTACTTTATTTTTTGGATTTGTTGTATCATTCATCTCACACTGTACTTCCTGAATCCATTTTTTTTACTTTCTGTTGTGGGGGGAAAAAATGACATGCAAGAAATGTCAAGCGAAGTGAAACTCAAAGGGTAAGTTTTATGTATCACTTAGGTGTAGTTATGCACGTGAATTTAATGATAGCAAGGGCATTAAACAGCCCAACATGCTATTATAGGGTAAATCAATTAGCATGTTTGAAATGTGGATGTGTCCACTGCTTCATTGAACAAATCTTGTGGGTAGTGTTACAAAATACTGAAAAATATTCACAGCGAAAAAAAAAAAAATATATATATATATATATATATATATATATATCATCATCATCATCATTGTCAACCATTATCAATCCACTGCTGGACGAATGTCTCCCCAAGTTTCCTCCACAACAGTCTGTCTTGTGCCAGTCTCCTCCATGTCACTCCCGCATACTTTCGAATTTCATCCACCCATCTTCCATGTGGTCTTCTTCTGGGTCTTTTCCTGTCCCTTGGAATCCAATCTAAAATTTCGGCTGTCCATCGATGGTCTGTTCTTCTGGCAGTATGTCCAGCCCATTGCCATTTCAGGGATTTAACTCTCATCATGATGTCTTCCACTCTTGTCATTTTTCGGATCCACGTGTTCCTCTTCTTATCTCTCCTGGTTACACCAAGCATGCACCTGTCCATGCTGCTTTGAGTTGTCTGCAGCCTTTGTATGTCTCTTTTAGCTAAGGTCCACGTCTCTGCACCATACGTAAGCACTGGAAGGATGCATTGATCAAACACTTTTCTTTTAAGACATAATGGCATATTGCTCTTGAAAATTATGCTGTTTCTTCCAAAAGCTCTCCAGGCAAGTTTTGTACGCCGATTAATTTCTTCACCAATGTGACCCTCACTTGATATCTGCTGTCCAAGATAAACGTACGTGTCTGTTATCTCCAGCTTTTATCCATCAATCGATAAATCTTCATTTCTTGTAAAAGCATTGTACATCACTTTTGTCTTCTGAAAGTTCATTTTTAATCCCACTTCTTTACTCTTGTCAGCAAGTTCCTGGATCATACTCTGTAGCTCTGATGGGGTAGTTGCAAAAATGACTATGTCATCAGCAAAACGAAGGTGGGTTAGATAATCTCCATTAATCTTTATCCCTTTGTTTTCCCAGTTCAGTGATTGAAAGACATTTTCCAATGTGGCATTAAAGAGCTTCAGAGATATGGTGTCACCTTGTCTCACTCCTTTTCCAATTTTTATGTGTGTTGTATTTTCAAACAGCAGAATCTTTGCACTTGCATTTTCATAGATGTTATTAATAATATTAACGTATGCATCTTCAATACCGCAGGATTTCAGAGCCATTGCAACTGCTGATGGTTTCACCGAATCAAAGGCTTTTTCATAATCGATAAAAGCCATGCACAATGGAAGTTCATATTCCCTCGCTCTTTCAATTAGTTCTCTCAGTACGTGGATATGATCTATTGTGCTGTAGCCACTCCTGAATCCAGCTTGTTCTCTCGGTTGAGCCATGTCCAGTGTCACCTTCAAGCGGTGTGAAAGAACTATAGTGAAGATTTTATAAACCACTGATAAGAGGCTGATAGGTCTGTAGTTCCTGAGATCCTCAATGTCACCTTTTTTATGTAGCAAGATCATCGTAGCGTTGTTCCAATCCTTAGGAATCTTCCCTTCATTAAGGCATCAAGTGAAAATTTGGGCGAGTACTGTTTCGATTTCTCCACTTGCTTCTTGTATGATGTCTACAGTAATTCCATCTTCTGGAGCTTTTCCCCGCTTCATGTTCTTGATTGCATGTGCAACTTCTGCTGGAAGGACTGGAAGAACTCTGGTACCTTTCATGATGTCTGGAGTACATGTATCATCCCTTTCATATAATTTGGAGTAGAAATCTTTCACTCTTGTCAAAATTTTGCCTCTATTACTTGTTACAGAACCATCTTCTTTTCTCAGTGCCATAATCTGTTTTCTTCCCTTACTGAGATGTCACTTTGCTATCTTTAGGCTTTGGTTGTTTTTAATTGCTTTCCTCACTAGTTCACAGTTGAATTTTCTTACGTCTTCCGTGATACTTTTTTGTACTGTCTTGCATAGCTCTATATATTCCACTTTGGAAGTCACATCTTCTTTAGTTGTCCTCATCACTCTTCTTTTTTGCATCAACATTTTGGTTTTTCCTGATAATTTGTTCACATGCAATTTGTTCTTAGACCCAGCTAATTTTGTTGCTGTTTCCATAAGAGCTTTGGTTACTTTTCTGTTAACTTCAGAAATATCCACTTCTTCCGATGTTAGGCCTTCTAAAGCAGAGAATATGTTCTTCAGTTCCAATTTGAAGGTATTATGGTGTTTTTTAAGGTTGGTTATGTCAATACATTTTGTTTGTCTTATGAGCTTGCTACGTTCGAGTTTAGTGTTGAGGTGCATCTTACATCTCACCAATCTATGGTCACTGCCTGTGTTGAACTTGTTTAGCACACTGCAGTCTTCTATGACGAATTTTTTGTTACACATAATAAAATCAATTTCACTTGTCGTCCCATTTGGATGTCTCCATGTCCATTTCCTGTGTGGCCTTTTCTTGAAAAAGGAGTTCAAGATGAAAAACCCTTCTGCCTCTGCAAACTCTACGAGAGTATTTCCACGCTGGTTTCTGTTGCCGTGACCGAATTTACCTGCTGAAGTTTTATTCTGTTGCCGTTGCCCTATTTTTGCATTGAAATCTCCCATAATTATCTTCAAGTGCTGCTTACCTTTATTATTTAGATCACAAATTTCCTCATAAAATTCTTCAATTTCTTCTTCAGCATGACTTGTGGTGGGTGCATAAGTTTGAATAATCTGAGCCTGGTATCTTCTGGAGAGTTGGATAACGAGTCGTGCAGCTCTGTCAGAGGAACTTTCAACTTCTACAACTTTATCCTTCAGTTTCTTGTTTATTATAAATCCAACACCACTAGTTCTGCCAGTATCTGTCCCACGATAGTAGAAGAGATGTCCACTTTTCAGTTCAATGAGATCTTCTCCTTTTCTCCTTACCTCACTTAGCCCGACGATGTCCCACTTGATCCTTTGTAGTTCCTCTTCCAATTCAAGAAGCCTTGAATCAGAAGATAGGGAGCGTCCGTTATACGTCGCCATGGTCAGCATCAGATGGCAGCCTAGTCCTGTCCTCCGGGGATTCTTAGCACCCTCTGCCTTCATGTCGCACTGGCCGCTGCCTTGGCCAGGTACATTCCAGCTGCCGGAGACTGAGGGCCAAGATTTAAGTTGTGGAGTCATTTTGGAGGGGTTTGGCCATAACTCACCATGCTGGCCAAGCGGGTTGGTGAGTGTGGGATAGCATTTCCTCTAATCCCGATGGTATAGTTATACCACTATTGGCGGTCGTCAGAGCCCCTTTAGTGGGAACAGGATGTACCACGAGAAGGCGGGGTTGACATTTGTCAAGGAGAGGCTGTGATGTTACGCATCACCTGACCTTACATCCCATATTCTGAGTCAATATATATATATATATATATATATATATATATGGGATGTGGGAACAGGATGTACCACGAGAAGGCGGGGTTGACATTTGTCAAGGAGAGGCTGTGATGTTACGCATCACCTGACCTTACATCCCATATTCTGAGTCAATATATATATATATATATATATATATATATATATATTCTATAAAGAAGATACCTAAGCAAAAAAATACATATATAATGCGAAATTGTTAACTAGTGCTAGGTCATGCTACTCTACGGAGGACATGACTTATATATATTTTTTTAAACTATTTTAGGTGGGAATGTTACTTGCATCTATGGCCTTGCAGAAACCCATTTCCAACTAGGTCTTTGTGGAAGTGAGAAAATGCAGAGTTTTTGCTGGTCCTTGATAAAGCCAAGGCTCAGTATTCTCGACACCTTCTACATTCAGTTGTTTTATTTTATTTTTTTATTTTTCCTTTTACTCACACAGGTAGATACATAACCTTTTCTATGTTGTACTAGGTGTGAGTCAAAATTATATATGTATTTTTTTGCTTAGGTATCTTCTTTATAGAATGTGAATTCTGAATTTTCAAAACTGCTGCGTTGCGCGTTTTGATTTTCAGGGTTATTTTGCACCCTTCGTTTTAAATTCTAAAATTTTTCCTTAGTCTTCAGTTTTGCTCTTAAGTATATATATATATATTGACTCAGAACTAAAGGGGCTCCTGACGACCCACTAAAGGGGCTCCTGACGACCGCCAATAGCGGTATAACTATACCATCGGGATTAGAGGAAATGCTATCCCACACTCACCAACCCGCTTGGCCAGCGTGGTGAGTTATGGCCAAACCCCTCCAAAATGATTCCACAACTTAAATCTTGGCCCTCAGTCTCCGGCAGCTGGAATGTACCTGGCCAAGGCAGCGGCCAGTGCGACATGAAGGCAGAGGGTGCTAAGAATCCCCGGAGGACCGGACTAGGCTGCCATCTGATGCTGACCTTGGCTCGTATAACGGACGCTCCCTATCTTCTGATTCAAGGCTTCTTGAATTGGAAGAGGAACTACAAAGGATCAAGTGGGACATCGTCGGGCTAAGAGTGAGGTAAGGAGAAAAGGAGGAAGATCTCATTGAACTGAAAAGTGGACATCTCTTCTACTATCGTGGGACAGATAATGGCAGAACTAGTGGTGTTGGATTTATAATAAACAAGAAACTGAAGGATAAAGTTGTAGAAGTTGAAAGTTCCTCTGACAGAGCTGCACGACTCGTTATCCAACTCTCGAGAAGATACCAGGCTCAGATTATTCAAACTTATGCACCCACCACAAGTCATGCTGAAGAAGAAATTGAAGAATTTTATGAGGAAATTCGTGATCTAAATAATAAAGGTAAGCAGCACTTGAAGATAATTATGGGAGATTTCAATGCAAAAAATAGGGCAACGGCAACAGAATGAAACTTCAGTAGGTAAATTCGGTTGCGGCAACAGAAACCAGCGTGGAAATACTCTCGTTGAGTTTGCAGAGGCAGAAGGGTTTTTTCATCTTGAACTCCTTCTTCAAGAAAAAGCCACACAGGGAAATGGACATGGAGACATCCAAATGGGATGACAAGTGAAATTGATTTTATTATGTGTAACAAAAAATTTGTCATAGAAGACTGCAGTGTGCTGAACAAGTTCAACACAGGTAGTGACCATAGATTGGTGAGATGTAAGATGCACCTCAACACTAAACTGGAACGTGGCAAGCTCATAAGACAAACAAAATCTATTGACATAACCAACCTTAAAAAACACCATAATACCTTCAAGTTAGAACTGAAGAACAGGTTCTCTGCTTTAGAAGGCCTAACATCGGAAGAAGTGGACATCTCTGAAGTTAACAGAAAAGTAACCAAAGCTCTTATGGAAACAGCAACAAAATTAGCTGGGTCTAAGAACAAGTTGCATGTGAACAAATTATCAGGAAAAACCAAAATGTTGATGCAAAAAGAAGAGAGATGAGGACAACTAAAGAAGATGTGACTTCCAAAGTGGAATATATAGAGCTATGCAAGACAGTAAGAAAAAAGTATCACTGAAGACGTAAGAAAATTCAACTGTGAACTAGTGAGGAAAGCAATTGAAAACAACCAAAGCCTAAAGATAGCAAAGGGACATCTCAGTAAGGGAAGAAAACAGATTATGGCACTGAGAAAAGAAGATGGTTCTGTAACAAGAAATAGAGGCAGAAATTTTGACAAGAGTGAAAGATTTCTACTCAAATTATATGAAAGGGATGATATATGCACTCCAGACATCATGAAAGATACCAATACCAGAGTTCCTCCAGTCCTTCCAGCAGAAGTTGCACATGCAAATCAAGAACATGAAGCGAGGAAAAGCTCCAGGAGAAGATGGAATTACTGTAGACATCATACAAGAAGCAAGTGGAGAAATCGAAACAGTACTACGCCCAAATTTTCACTCGATGCCTTAATGAAGGAAAGATTCCTGAGGATTGGAACACCGCTACAATGATCCTGCTACATAAGAAAGGTGACATTGAGGATCTCGGAAACTACAGACCTATCAGCCTCCTATCAGTAGTTTATAAAATCTTCACTAAAAAGTTCTTTCACACCGCTTGAAGGTAACACTGGACATGGCTCAACCGAGAGAACAAGCTGGATTCAGGAGTGGCTACAGCACAATAGATCATATCCACGTGCTGAGAGAACTAATTGAACGAGCGAGGGAATATGAACTTCCATTGTGCATGGCTTTTATCGATTATGAAAAAGCCTTTGATTCGGTGAAACCATCAGCAGTTGCAATGGCTCTGAAATCCTGCGGTATTGAAGATGCATACATTAATATTATTAATAACATCTATGAAAATGCAAGTGCGAAGATTCGGCTGTTTGAAAATACAACACACATAAAAATTGGAAAAGGAGTGAGACAAGGTGACACCATATCTCCGAAGCTCTTTAATGCCACATTGGAAAATGTCTTTCAATCACTGAACTGGGAAAACAAAGGGATAAAAGATTAATGGAGATTATCTAACCCACCTTCGTTTTGCTGATGACGTAGTCATTTTTGCAACTACCCCATCAGAGCTGCACAGTATGATCCAGGAACTTGCTGACAAGAGTAAAGAAGTGGGATTAAAAATGAACTTTCAGAAGACAAAAGTGATGTTCAATGCTTTTACAAGAAATGAAGATTTATCGATTGATGGAGAAAAGCTGGAGATAACAGACACGTACGTTTATCTTGGACAGCAGATATCAAGTGAGGGTCACATTGATGAAGAAATTAATCGGCGTACAAAACTTGCCTGGAGAGCTTTTGGAAGAAACAGCATAATTTTCAAGAGCAATATGCCATTATGTCTTAAAAGAAAAGTGTTTGATCAATGCATCCTTCCAGTGCTTACGTATGGTGCAGAGACGTGGACCTTAACTAAAAGAGACATACAAAGACTGCAGACAACTCAAAGAAGCATGGAGAGGCGCATACTTGGTGTAACCAGGAGAGATAAGAAGAGGAACTCGTGGATCCGAAAAATGACAAGAGTGGAAGACATCATGATCAGAGTTAAATCCCTGAAATGGCAATGGGCTGGACATACTACCAGAAGGACAGATCATCGATGGACAGCCGAAATTTTAGATTGGATTCCAAGGGACAGGAAAAGACCCAGAAGAAGACCACATGGGAGATGGGTGGATGAAATTCGAAAGTATGCAGGGGTGACATGGAGGAGACTGGCACAAGACAGACCGTTGTGGAGGAAACTTGGGGAGACCTTCGTCCAGCAGTGGATTGATAATGGTTGACAATGATGATGATGATGATGGGATGTAAGGTCAGGTGATGCGTAACATCACAGCCTCTCCTTGACAAATGTCAACCCCGCCTTCTCGTGGTGCATCCTGTTCCCACTAAAGGGGCTCTGACGACCGCCAATAGCGGTATAACTATACCATCGGGATTAGAGGAAATTCTATCCCACACCCACCAACCCGCTTGGCCAGCGTGGTGAGTTATGGCCAAACCCCTCCAAAATGATTCCACAACTTAAATCTTGGCCCTCAGTCTCCGGCAGCTGGAATGTACCTGGCCAAGGCAGCGGCCAGTGCGACATGAAGGCAGAGGGTGCTAAGAATCCCCGGAGGACCGGACTAGGCTGCCATCTGATGCTGACCTTGGCTACGTATAATGGACGCTCCCTATCTTCTGATTCAAGGCTTCTTGAATTGGAAGAGGAACTACAAAGGATCAAGTGGGACATCGTGGGGCTAAGTGAGGTAAGGAGAAAAGGAGAAGATCTCATCGAACTGAAAAGTGGACATCTCTTCTACTATCGTGGGACAGATACTGGCAGAACTAGTGGTGTTGGATTTATAATAAACAAGAAACTGAAGGATAAAGTTGTAGAAGTTGAAAGTTCCTCTGACAGAGCTGCACGACTTGTTATCCAACTCTCGAAAAGATACCAGGCTCAGATTATTCAAACTTATGCACCCACCACAAGTCATCCTGAAGAAGAAATTGAAGAATTTTATGAGGAAATTTGTCATCTAAATAATAAAGGTAAGCAGCACTTGAAAATAATTATGGGAGATTTCAATGCTAAAATAGGGCAACGGCAACAGAATGAAACTTCAGTAGGTAAATTCGGTCATGGCAACAGAAACCAGCATGGAAATACTCTCGTTGAGTTTGCAGAGGCAGAAGGGTTTTTCATCTTGAACTCCTTCTTCAAGAAAATGCCACACAGGAAATGGACATGGAGACATCCAAATGGGACGACAAGTGAAATTGATTTTATTATGTGTAACAAAAAATTCCTAATAGAAGACTGCAGTGTGCTAAACAAGTTCAACACAGGTAGTGACCATAGATTGGTGAGATGTAAGATGCACCTCAACACTAAACTTGAACGTGGCAAGCTCATAAGACAAACAAAATCTATTGACATAACCAACCTTAAAAAACACAATAATACCTTCAAGTTGGAACTGAAGAACAGGTTCTCTGCTTTAGAAGGCCTAACATCGGAAGAAGTGGACATCTCTGAAGTTAACAGAAAAGTAACCAAAGCTCTTATGGAAACAGCAACAAAATTAGCTGGGTCTAAGAACAAGTTGCATGTAAACAAATTATCAGGAAAAACCAAAATGTTGATGTAAAAAAGAAGAGAGATGAGGACAACTAAAGAAGATGTGACTTCCAAAGTGGAATATATAGAGCTATGCAAGACAGTATGAAAAAGTATCACTGAAGACGTAAGAAAATTCAACTGTGAACTAGTGAGGAAAGCAATTAAAAACAACCAAAGCCTAAAGATAGCAAAGTGACATCTCAGTAAGGGAAGAAAACAGATTATGGCACTGAGAAAAGAAGATGGTTCTGTAACAAGAAATAGAGGCGAAATTTTGACAAGAGTGAAAGATTTCTACTCCAAATTATATGAAAGGGATGATACATGCACTCCAGACATCATGAAAGATACCAGTATCAGAGTTCCTCCAGTCCTTCCAGCAGAAGTTGCACATGCAATCAAGAACATGAAGTGGGGAAAAGCTCCAGGAGAAGATGGAATTACTGTAGACATCATACAAGAAGCAAGTGGAGAAATCGAAACAGTACTCGCCCAAATTTTCACTCGATGCCTTAATGAAGGAAAGATTCCTGAGGATTGGAACACCGCTGCAATGATCCTGCTACATAAGAAAGGTGACATTGAGGATCTCTGAAACTACAGACCTATCAGCCTCCTATCAGTAGTTTATAAAATCTTCACCAAAGTTCTTTCACACCGCTTGAAGGTAACACTGGACATGGCTCAACCGAGAGAACAAGCTGGATTCAGGAGTGGCTACAGCACAATAGATCATATCCATGTACTGAGAGAACTAATTGAAAGAGCGAGGGAATATGAACTTCCATTGTGCATGGCTTTTATCGATTATGAAAAAGCCTTTGATTCGGTGAAACCATCAGCAGTTACAATGGCTCTGAAATCCTGCGGTATTAAAGATGCATACATTAATATTATTAATAACATCTATGAAAATGCAAGTGCAAAGATTCGGCTGTTTGAAAATACAACACACATAAAAATTGGAAAGGGAGTGAGACAAGGTGACACCATATCTCCGAAGCTCTTTAATGCCACATTGGAGGGTGTTTTTCAGTCGCTGAGCTGGGAAAACAAAGGGATAAAGATTAATGGAGATTATCTAACCCACCTTCGTTTTACTGATGACAGTCATTTTTGCAACTACCCCATCAGAGCTGCAGAGTATGATCCAGGAACTTGCTGACAAGAGTAAAGAAGTGGGATTAAAAATGAGCTTTCAGAAGACAAAAGTGATGTTCAATGCTTTTACAAGAAATGAAGATTTATCGATTGATGGAGAAAAGCTGGAGATAACAGACACGTACGTTTATCTTGGACAGCAGATATCAAGTGAGGGTCACATTGGTGAAGAAATTAATCGGCGTACAAAACTTGCCTGGAGAGCTTTTGGAAGAAACAGCATAATTTTTAAGAGCAATAGGCCATTATGTCTTAAAAGAAAAGTGTTTGATCAATGCATCCTTCCAGTGCTTACGTATGGTGCAGAGACGTGGACCTTAACTAAAAGAGACATACAAAGGCTGCAGACAACTCAAAGTAGCATGGAGAGGTGCATGCTTGGTGTAACCAGAAGAGATAAGAAGAGGAACTCGTGGATCCGAAAAATGACAAGAGTGGAAGACATCATGATCAGAGTTAAATCCCTGAAATGGCAATGGGCTGGACATACTGCCAGAAGGACAGATCATCGATGGACAGCCGAAATTTTAGATTGGATTCCAAGGGACAGGAAAAGACCCAGAAGAAGACCACATGGGAGATGGGTGGATGAAATTCGAAAGTATGCAGGGGTGACGTGGAGGAGACTGGCACAAGACAGACCGTTGTGGAGGAAACTTGGGGAGACCTTCGTCCAGCAGTGGATTGATAATGGTTGACAATGATGAATGATGATATATATATACACACACTTCAGGTGACTCAATTATGCAAATACAAATGAAGTGGTGCAAGAACCACAGCAATGGAACTTTCTTCAAAAAATGTCCACCACAAGCTGTGAGTTGCATTTCAATTTCAGGCTTAGCAAGGCACAAAAATGCATCTCAGTGGTTCTTCCTTGGTAGTAATGATTCTAAATCAGAAATGAAAATCTTAATAACCTAAGATGTTGACTGAAACTGTTAAGTCAGAAAAAAAAAATTAATCTTCACCTTCTATCTTTGTTTAGATTCCCTTCAGTGTAGTCTAGTAACATGACTGTGCCCTGAGGAACAAACAACTAGACATCTTCTAGGCAGCAGAGCAATGAATGGGTGCCAAAGACCACAATGACCACAGTGCACCCACAGGTAAATTTCATGTGAAAATTCTCCACACACACTTTATTATGCTGCAGTTCTAACACCACTTGATACAAATTCACAGACTTAAAATAATAGGCATCATTCCATTGCAGCAAATTCCCCATTATGTGTCATGAAATACACAGACCACAATGTTACAGAACTATGTTTTATATAAAAAATTGGTTAATAGCAGTTTATCCCTTTCCTTTTTTTTTTTTTTTTTTTTTTTTTTTTAATGTAGCAATATTGTCGCTCTCCTCCATCCTCCAGCCATCACAAATTTATATAACTGCCACCAATGATAAGGGTGTGCTTGACAGCCTGACAAGCCTCACTCCATGAGGATGGCAACTATTGCTCATCCAAGCAAAAGAACCAAGTCCGGAGTGGGAAGTGTGTGGAAGATGGAAAGCCACCGCACATGTCTAATACCAGTTACACAAACAGTCTAGTAAGAACATGGCTATAACTCACCTTGTTGCTGATCTTTACTACATTAAAGTGTGTTACTTTCTCAGATCGCCCTTTAGTCTCTATGTCATCAGGAAAGGACAGGCTTTCAAGCATTTAGTAGTATGACTAATAGTGGTATCTAACTACTAACAGTATATAACCACTGTATATAACTACTAAATTTAAGTCTGTTCTCCTAATGACATAAAAACAAATGGACAGTCTGAGGAAGTAACATGCAGTAATGTGGTAAAGATTGGCAAGAAGATTAGTTATGCTCATATTCTTAAGAGACTACTTGTGTAATTAATATCGATTCGACACATTTTAGATTAAAAACCTATTAAGAGTGGAGTTTTCTTTTTACTTTCTTGTAGGTAGTTATGATGTCTGACGTCATTAAATTAACGCCTGTCTGTCTTGCTCTGCAGACCAACAGGTAATGGAAGAGATAACATTATCTACATCCCTACACTCCATGTAAATGGAAAGAAGTGATATCACAAACAGCCTGCCCAGAGCTACAATAATGGAAGGAAGTAACACAACCAAATGCCCCTTCTCCTTTGGGGGGGGGGCTATAAGCAGTCGCTCATTTTTAATTTCCTAATTTAGGATCACTGGTTCCAGGTAATGGAGAGAGCCAGTGCCATTAGACAAACACAACATCCATGCCTGACCAGGTTTTGAACCCAGACACAACTCAAAAGAATGATCAGAAGCCAGCACTTAGACCACTGTGGCACAAGGTCAGCCAAACATCACCTTTCCTCCTTACTACTGACCAGGCAGTAATTAGCAATGCTTTTGCAAGCAAGATATGGCTTAATTTAGCAGCAAAAGCACATGCACCGACTAAGGGCATATTCAGTTGCTTTACCATGCCTCCAAAGAAGTCAGGGTACACTCAACATGCCCTCATTTCTGCAGGGGCAACCAAAATGATCTTTTGGAAACAATTTTTATATTGTAATTAGAACTAATGGAATAAGATATTTCTATCACAGTTAACATCAGCCATAGATTACCAAAAATCAAAATTGATATATTCAAGACCTTTTGAAATACATAGTTATGTTATGTTGAGTATATTATTTTAGTACATAAAGAATTTTTTTAATATACAGTGCAACTTGGATAATTCAAAGCTGAAGGGACCAAAAAAATAATTCGAGTTATCGACAAATTCGAATTATGCAAGTTTGAATATGGGCACATTCAAAAATGACTTCAAGTACTGTAAAAGACAACATATTTATTCATAACATAAAAAAAAAAGTACAGTACGGTAAATTTACATATTTTTTGGGGGAAAAAAACGTGAAATTTTGGCCTGCTCTTAAAATTTATGTTGTGGGTAAAATGTAAATTTCTCAAGTTTCTTGAGTGAATGAAATAGAAAGTCACTTACATTCTGCTGTCCCACAACAAACTTCCTTAACTGTTGGAGGTGAACCAAGGTCTCTACTGAATTTGGAAGGTGCTCTCTTCAGGAACTTCTCGCCGTTCCAGTTCTTCATCTGAAGATAGATCTTCTTATCAAAATATCAACCAAGATCTCATCATCTGTGAGCTAACCACAAACAGCTAAATCGTCATCAACGCTCACAAAAGCCTCATATGGTACATCATGGCCTACATCTTCCCAGTACTCCACAGTGGGTATGGATCTCCTCGCCACCATTACCTTAATGTAGTCGAGACTCATCATTCGGGTGCTGGAAGCCTGCTTTTCCGAAGCAGTTGGCTATAGTTTCAGGTTTAACTTGTTACTTCATCCGGAACTCGGAACTTCATCCAGGAACAGTATACATACCTATTTTAAAAGGTAATTGTTGAAAATACGATATTACGAAAATCGGATTTTCTTCGAATTAAACAAACAAAAAAAAAACAAAAAAAAAGGTTCGAATTAAAGGGGGGGTTGTAACTATTTATATAGAAAATCCAAAGGACCAAATGACCAAATGAAAAATGCGAATTAACCAAGAATTCGAATTAAAAACGTTCGAATTAGACAAGTTACACTGTATTAGTTATGATTTTATGTTGAATTCAATACCAGCATTTTTCAGATGTATTGAGAAATGAAACAGTTAGTAAGAAAATATATAAAGGAAAACAAAAAGTTGTCCATAAGGCTGAGTGGTATTTGAGGCGCTTGCTGGACACTAATCATTCACTTGAAATTGGTCCCGGCCTGAATCCAGGGTGAGGCATGGATGGTACATTTCTCTTATGGTGCTGGTTCTCTCACTTCTCTGGAACCAGTGGCCTCAAATTAAGGACGGATGATTACTTATACAACCCCATGACTTGCTCACCATAGTCATTGAACCTCCAAACAAACAAAAAGAAGAACACCATTTGCCCATAATATATATTCAAACTTATTCACAAGCATGAGGACTGAATGAAGAACTGGTACTATTTCAAAAATGTAAAAAAGTGTACTATTGTATAATGATTAATAATAACATATTTTATTTATTCTTTTACTTGTTTTAAAGAAAATCAGTGTACAAATGCCTTTTTTTCTTTTTTCTTTCCGTTGAAGATGCCCTGAAATTTACAAAAACTTTATGCTTATGAGCAGAAATAATGTATCTGCATACAAACTGAAAAATCCAGAACTATTCTAGGATTCCTCAAAAAGAAATCAAAAATCCAAACACCCCCAGGCCAATAATAATGGAAATAAAATTACAGGAGGATTCCAGAAGCTATGCCAACCCTGTACAACACAGAAGGTTTTTGAAAAACAAAACTGCACTGTATGTACACATCATAAGTGTTAATGGTTAAACAAATTATTCCATATACACACATAATGAACTGTGTGAGTATAAAAGTAATTTTATAACTTGTAAAAATTTTATAACTTGAATCACCTACTCACTCAGGAAAATGGAAAAACATTTTCTGTTCCTCGGCACTGCAAAAGGAGCATGAATGTTGATAATAGGGTTCTTCCAAACAAAAATTGAAACATCCATCATGTAACTTAATAACAGTGTCTTCTTTTCTGAAACAACAACATACATTATTACATAACAAAAAAGGAGGAAGTTCAGTTTAAAACAACTTATATTATGTACTTTTACTAAATGCCAGCAGTTATATAGCATAATTCCACACAGAGAACTAACAATAAGATAAATGGCATATTAGAAATCACCCACACCATTAAAGTATTGTCCAATTGAAAAATAACCTCTCTTCAATGAACAAGAAATTTTTCTTGTCTAGGTAAGAAAAGTCCTGCTTATCCTCTCATGAGGCCTTTTCCTTCAAGATCTGTTGACCTCTTTAATGCCATCAAAATAATTAAAGTCTTTCTTTGCAGAGACTGTCCATACTGGTTATGCAACATTAAGTTCCAATAAATTCATAACACTAGAAACCTAGTACCAGGAAAGAGGTAAATAATTTGATGTGCTCTAAAAGCTGGTTTGACAAATGCCTAAACATCACGTTTGATTAATGTTTCCCTTCGTATTTCCTCCTCAGCAGTGGTCACATAGTGCTGTGAAATTTCTTTTTACCACTTACATTTTTACCATTCTTTACCATTTGGGAAGATGAAGTATTTTTTATATTCATTTATTTCTTTGGCCTGCCTTCCCTCCCTAATTTTGTTACTTTTTAAGTGTCTGGAGCATATCTAATCAGTTTAAGGGTAAAGTCAGAAAGGCTGGTGCCTTTCTTAGTCTAGCTTTCTAGTGTGTTAGGAATTTTTTGGAACTTATCAGATTTCCCCTTAAACGGATTAGATTTTATAAGAAATCAGTAAAACACCTTGAACTTTACGCTTATCAAACTGATAATGTAGTCTAATACAGAATCAACAGGTCAGTTTTGCTTTTACAAGAGTTATCCTTAAAGTAATACCTTGTTGCTAATAAATCCCACAGTTATGGAAATATTTCATGGGAGTTTGTATAAATCTATATTGACCTTCCAAGCAGATGTACACCTTTTAGTGTTCCAATTGGTCAATCCAAAGGTTAGATACTCACTTAAAGCAAACAGCTGTTATTCAGTTTGAGAAAATGCAAGGTTGCACAGTGACAAAGATTCACATGAAGCACAGGAAAAGATTAAGAGAAATGTGATGATCAACAGTGGAAATATCATGAATGAGGAGATATCTCAGATCACCAACAGAAAGTTGATGAACTGAGGGATCAATAGGTGACCATAGAAGGATTAATAGGTGACCATAGAGGGATCAATAGGTGACCATTTGGGTGATCTGTGGTACACACACTGCATTGAGGGCAGTGTTGTGGGAACAGTTATTCATGACTTGGGATATTGGAATGTGCATACAAAGTGGGTTCCATATCTATGATCATCAGGGCAAATGGGCTAAAGTGTTCAGAGATCTAAGACAAACCAAAACACATTTATTTCCGTGTTTACTGGAGATGAAACCTAAGTATTCCTTATTCACCCAGACACATAAGTTCAGTGCATGAAATAGTACCACAAGACCTGACCTATGCCTAAGTAGTTCTAAACATAGCTTAAAACAAAACAAAAGTAATGATGACAGTTTTCTGTGATGGCAGAGGAACTGTTCTTGGTGATTGTATTGAAGAAGGTGATACTGTTAACAGTTCTCACTATACGAGACACTAAAGCTCAAAAACGCTACATGCAAGTGGAAACAAGACATGCCTCTTCGCTCCATTCCTACACCACAACAATGCTCCATCTTACTTGAAACATACAGTACATACATATCACTAAACTGTTCTTTGAGATTCAGAGGTTAGCTCCACAAAGAAATACAAACTACCAAATAATTTTTACTAACTGTTGCCGTATCAAACTTCTCCATTTACACCGATCTTGACATAAAACTCAGGCTTCACTCACATCCATCACACGCCTTATACAAGATATTTTATACTTCATACACATAATCTTTTTCTCATGCAGACACTCCTGAATCTGATCCTCCCATGACGTACTTGGCCTTCCTCTGCCTTTCCTTCCTGCCACTTGGGCTAAAAAGATTTTCTTAGTAAGCATCTCATCGCTCATTCTTTCAACACGGCCAAACCACTGAAGCATATTAGTCTCCACCTGCTAACAATATTTTGCTTCACATTACACAACTGCAATATATCTTCATTCCTCACGCAATCAGAACATATCTTGCCACAACCCTCCCGTAAGTAACGCATTTCCCCAGCACACAAACAATTTCTATGTTTCTTCTGTAGTACCCAGGCGCGACTCTCTTGAGAATCCATCATTCCTGTGAAAACCTCCCAGAGCAGCCATGACTTTCAATGAAGAATTCACTCCCCTACTAATTTCACCATCCAATTTGTTCTTTCTGTCAAACATGCTTCCTAAATACATAAACTCATTCACCTGGTCAATCACTGTGCCATTTATACTTATATCGCATTCTGTACTACCAGTTCTTCTCCGAAAACCATAACTTTGGTTTTTCCCTTATTTATGTTCAGTTTGAATTCCCTGCAAACTTCGTACATCCGGGACAACATACTCTGCAACTCAATTTTGCTCTCTGCCAACAGGATTGTGTCATAAGCATACAGCAATCCGCACACACATATCACCAAGACATAAACCAGTACTATATATTTTGGGGTCACGCATGTACACATCCATAAATATATTAGATAGCCATGGCTACATTACACAACCTTGTCTTACTCCTGCACCAAAAGCAAACCATTTCGATGCAACACCATTTGCTCGTACACATGCTCTACTGCCAGCAAACATGGTTTTATACTGTTGGGTAGATTCCCAGTAACACCATATTCATTCAATTGACAATACCTTTCACAAAAGTGTGCTATTTACTCTGTTGTAAGCTTTCTCAAAATCTATGAAGGTGGCAAAAACTTTCTTACCAACAGCCAGATACTTTTCAGTCATCTTGCATAATGCAAAAATTTGGTTAGTGCAGCCTTTACCAGGCACAGAACCACTCTGAACATTCCACACTTTCTCTGAGGTAAGATCACGTACTTTTTCAATAACGACCTTACCAAACACTTTTCCTGGCATACTCAGTAGGCTAATACTACGATAGTTCTTGCAGTCAGTCTGATCACCTCTTCCCTTATACAAGGGAACAATGGATAGCATCCTTTCAATCCCGAGAGAGCATTCCCAACTCCCAGCACAACTGGCAAATTTCAGTTAACCAGTTAATTACAGAGTCACCACCATATTTCAACATCTCAGCAGTTATGCCATCAACTCCTGGAGCCTTACCATTCTGAAGAGATTTTAGAACTTTACACACCTCTTCTCTTGAGATCCCTCCTTGCTTTGATCCTTCACTATGACATCATCTGCTTCTTTCTGCCTCAGAATCACCTTTCCTTTCCTGATCTAATAACTCACAGAAGTATTCACCCCATCTTGCACTTAACTCATTAGGCTCCCATATCATTCCCCGATCCCATTCTTCATACAACTTACAACTTTGTTTTTCCTATTTTTTCTAAGTCTAATGTACAAAATGTGGAAGGACATGAATTGTTTTTGTTTTTTCTTTCAAAAAGCCAATGCATGTCCTTCGACCTTTTCTTTCCTATCTTTTGCCTTACTCTGGCGAACCAGCTTAGCTGCTTCACGCTTCTTACAGCGCGAACCAGCTTAGCTGCTTCACGCTTCTTACAGCGATATTCATCCACAGAAACTCTACCTTGCAACATCCCCAAATATGCTTCCTTCTCTCTTTAATGCCTCTTCAATCTCACTATTCCACCAAGCATCACCTCTATTGTTACCCACTATTGTGATGCCACATACCTCTTCAGAAGCAGTGACAACACAGTTCTTAAAACATTCCCACTTCTTTTCTACATCCCTCTCACAAGACTCCAGCTCCTTCAGTTGTTCTCTGAGTATGTCAGAATAATGCTGATGATCTTCAGGGAGCCTTTCAGCCTTTATTCTTTTTATCCTGGGCCTCTTCCTATTCCTTTTTCTGATACTACCAAGTAATGATCAGAACCAACATCCACACCTCTTGTCACACAAGTGTCAACAACTAAGTGTTTCAGACGCTGATTGTAGACAACAAAATCTATCACACTCTTTTGACCAAGAGTACGATTTTTCCAAGTATATGTATGGATATACTTGCGGTTAAAAAACATATTAGATACACACGAATCATTCTCAATGCACAGTTCAGTTAATCTTTCACCATTATCATTCACACAAGGATCATTAGACTTACCCAGAACATTGTCAGAAATTGCATTCTGCACACCTACTCTAGCACTGAAATCCCCTGCTATTATAACTTTCTCTTTAGCACCAAACTTTGGCTCAAAGCAACTTTTACCTCATTCCAGAAACCTTCCTTCCCATCAGAAGGTTCAGAGTCACAAGGAGCATACACTACAACAATTACTATTCTCTGAAGTTTCACTTTTGAACGAAGCCAAAGAATTCTCTCACTTATGCAGCTATAGTGAATCAAGTTGTTCTTCATCTTTTCACTTAAAATCACACCTACACTAACCTATCCTCTCACATTATCCAATATTCCAGACCACACATTCGTCATTCCATTCACTTCTTCTATCCCAATTTCTTTCTTTTGGTTTCACTTACGCACAGCACGTCCAATCTATACTTATTCATCTCTTCAATCACTTAGTTCATCTTGCCATTTATACTTCTAGTATTCCATACACCCATCTTACACTCACTCAGCCAAGATCTCTTTCTCATATGCTGTTTAGAAAGTCCAGGTTGATTCCATGGTAGACCGTCCTTCTCAAGTGTGGTAGGTCCACCATATCCCACACTAGAGTCCTTTAATTTCTTTCTTTGTGTTTTTTTAATCAGGTAAGTACACCAGGTAAGTCACAAGGTCTCCATAATACCTTTAAACAAATTGTGATCCAAGAAAGCAACGGGAAACTACTTAGATTATCCCTCCCTTGAAAACTTCTATGACTGCAAGCAAAATCAATCATGGCCCTAGAGTATCAGTGTCCCTTAAGTGGGACAGGGGTGCTAAGAATCTCCGAGCTTGCATCAAAGTACTTTCTCAAAATTACAACATGGAATGTCAGAAGCTTATTACAACCAGGAAAATTAGCTAATGTTATCCAAGAAATGGAACTTTAAATATCAGCATACTTGTCATCAGTGAGACTAAATGGCCTGGAGTGAAAAAGTTCAAATCAAGTGACCATCTTGTGTTTTGTTCTGGAGGGAAGAAAATGTCAAGCAAATTTATGGCACTGCAATCATCGTTCATAAAGCTCTAACCAACAAAGTTATCAACTTTACACCAATATCTGAGCGAATAGCATTATAGCAATTGATGGGCAATAAGATCAACCTAAATGTAATACAGATATATGTTCCAACAGCTGACAAAGATGATGAAGAAATTGAATCATTTTATGAAGGGCTGAAAACAACCTTAAAATCACTAAAGAAACAAGATATCACCATAATCCTTGGTGACTTCAATGCAAAAGTTGGTCAAGGAGAGTTAGATAATATAACTGGTAAACATGGTTTAGAAACAAGAAATGAGCAAGGAGAAAAACTCATTGAATTTTGTCAAGAAGAGAAATTTAACATCACTAATACTTGGTTTAAATTACCACTTCGACGTTTGTACACCTGGATTTCGCCACAAGTCAGACACCAATACTGATACAGGAACCAAATTGACTATGTTCTTATCAACACCAGGTACAAGTCAAGCATATTAAGTGCAAAAACGTACCATGGTGCAGACATTTCATCTGATCACAATCCAGTGGCTGTAACTTTATGTCTTAAATTACGGTCAGTAAAAAGAACAAGGACAAACACACAGAAATTTGACATGGAGAAGCTAAAGAACAATAATAACAAATTACAATTGCTGCATCAATTAAATGTTGAATTAAGGCTAATTGAGATACCAGCTGATGTGCAGACCTTTTGGCATTCAATCAAAATTTGCACAAGAGTAACAATGAAAAATCTGATCGGGTATCAAACAACAAGGAAGAAGAAAAGTTGGATGACTCAGCATATCCTCCAACTAATGGAAGAACGGAGGCAGTCCAAAAACAGGAATTACAAAAAATACAAAGAAATACAGAAAAAGATAAAACAAGAAATTCGAGTAGCAAAGGGGGAAATGGCTGGAAGATCAATGTGCAGAAATTGAAGATTTAATCAAGAAAAATGACAACTACACTGCTGGCCACCCAAAATGCAACACCAAGAAGGACACAAGATAGCAAAGCCAGATTAACTGGACACATAACAACAGATACAAAGATGAAACAATTGAGCTTACAGGCCTGTGCGACTTGCGGAACATGCAGACATCAATAGTTCATGTGGCCCCTATGGCTGGCAATAATGGCGGCTACATGCCACGGCATCGAACGAAAGAGGCTTTGGATGTGGGCTTGGGGTATGTCGATCTAGGCTGCTTCCACACGTTGCCACAGTTCATTAGGCGTAGCCGCGGGTGGTGCTTGCCGGGCTACTCGGTTGCTGATCAGTGACCAGACATGTTCAATGGGCCACATATTGGGAGAACAGGCGGGCCACGACAGCAGTGACACCTGGTGGGCCGTGAAGAATTGTTGCACGATGTGTGCCACGTGCCGGTACGCATTGTCCTGCTGAAACGTGGCCGCTGGCAGCTTCTGCAGGTAAGGGAGGACTACAGTCTCCAAAATGTCGGAGATGTAGCAGTGGCTGTTGAGTGTACCGGTGATGCGTACCAAAGGGGTGCAGGTGTCATATCCAATTGCGCCCCAAACCACAACGCCAGGCTACGGACCGGTATGGCGATGCATAATGCAGGCATCATACAGTCTCTCGCCGCGGTGCCGCCTAAAGCAGATCCGACCATCGTGGTGTTGCAGGCAGAAGTGGGATTCGTCGGAGAAGACAATGTCATGCCATTCCGTAGTCCAGGTGCGGTGTTTAACGGCCCACTGCCGCCGCAGTCACCGGGGGTGTATCGTCAATGATAATCGGAGCAATGGGGGCCGTGCGACAAGTCCCCACTCCTGCAGACGATGTCGAACGGTACGTGCTGACACACGTTGTTGCGTAACGCACTCTAATTCCTGTGCTAATGTTCGTGACGCGGCGGTGCGAGCCATCAATGCCCGCAGCACAACATGCCGGTCCTCTCGTTCGATGGTGTGCCACGGCAATCGCTCACATCGGTCCGTCCGTCACTCTTGCACTCACCGAATTTATACTCGCCTCACTGTGGCTGGATGTAGTCCCACACAAGCGCAGATGTCTCGGTACAATAAACCGCTGTCGCGATAAGCCACTATTCGTCCTCTGTCGAACTCCGAAACATGCCAAGAACTCCAAAACGAGCTCCTCTATCGAAACCCAAGCCGTGTGCGAACAGGAGTCATCGTGTTGGAAAATGGTTCTGGGCTGCGCACCAGGAAAGGCAGCACATACATGTCTCCTGTATGTAGCGCAGGGCTGTCAACATCCCTCGGATCACTACGAGGGAAATCTGGCTGTCATAAGTGATGGCTCCCCAGACCATCAAGCCTGCAGTTCAGGACATGTGCCACTGTACAGTGAGGTTGGGATTGTAGCGCTCACCTGCAGTCCTCCACACTCTGGCATGGTGGTCATCCGTTCTCATACAGAAGCGGCATTCGTTGCTGAACACTATACGTCGCCAGTCCGTAGCATTCCACATTGCTCGCTGTTGGCACCACTGCAATTGGCACTGACGATGGTCAGGCGTTAATGGCAGAAACCATATGGGCCGATGAGAGTGCAGATTCACCTCTGCCAGGCATCTGGAAATGGTTCTGGCAGACACAGGAGTCCCTTGTACAGCCGCCACGTCTTCGGATATCAGACAAGGATGTTGTTGCATCTGTGCGTGTCACTCTTACGATTTCATGGTCCTCTCTGCTGGTGGTATGTCTGGGTTGTCCAGAGTCAGTTCGCCGGGTCTGGGTGCCTTCCAGTGTTCATTTCTCCCAACACGACCGCACCATGCTGTCTGACCAGCTTAAATGGTGGCAGACTCAGTGTGCCGGCCACCCTTTCTCTCTCATCCCGATGATATGGCTTAGTTCAAACTCCGTCAGTTGCCCGTACGCGGAGTCTCCTTGGGATGTCTATCACTCAGGGATCTCACCTGAACTCTTACAGTGCACTTTGGCATGAATGTGGATTCCCTTGCACGGCCCCTTGTGAGCCCAAGGATTGCGATCGTAGCACCAGTCTTGGACATGCAGGCATGCGGAATCGCACGAAACTTTAATCATTTGCATGTCTCCCTTTCCCGTAGCTATTCACCGAATTTCACATTAATTGCACAGGGGGTTTTTGGTGCGCAGATTTTTATGACAATGAGTGTACAAAGCTGTGCACACTGAAGAGCCAAAACATTATCACCAGCGTGTCTTTATGCAAATCGAAGCTACTGCCGGTAAAAAACGGTGTGTGTGAAGGTCATGAAATGGTATGAATAACACCTGATACTGAGCTGTGTTATAATCAGCATTATTCTTATTCTTCAGATGGAAAAAACAGCACACTTAAGTGTGACAAAGGCCAAAAAATGTAATGGCAGATGACTGAGTCACAGCATTTCCCAGACAGCAAGGCTTGTGGTTTCCTCATGGTCAGCTGTGGTTAGTACCTTCACAAAGTGGTCCGAGGAGGGTAAAATCATGAACCGCCAGCAAGGTGTGGACTGACCACAGCTCATTGATGCTAAAGGTGAGCAAGTGTTATCCCACATGGTATGAGCCAACAGAAAGTTTACTGTCTTTAAAAAAAAGTGTTTAATCTGTGCACATCCTTCCGGTGCTTACATAGGGAGCAAAGGCATGGACCGCAACTAAAAAAGACATACAAAGACTGTACACAACTGAAAGAAGCATGGAGAGTTGCATGCTTGGTATAACCACAAAGATTAGAAGAGGAACTAATGGATAAGGAAAATGACAAGAGTGGAAAACATCATGATCAGAGAAAAATCCCTGAAATGGCAATGGGCTGGACATATTGCCAGGAGAACTGACCACCAATGGGCAACTGAAATTTTAGACTGGATTCCAAGGGACAGGAAAAGATCTAGAAGAACACCACATGGGAGATGGATGGATGGAATTCAAAAGCATATGGGAGTAACATCTGGAGGAGACTAGCTCAAAGACATAGCATAGTGGGGGGGGGGCATGTGGGGAGACCTTCATCCAGCAGTGGATTGATAATGGTTGACAATGATGATATATATATACACACAGTCAAGTCTTATTATTGCGACTACCTCCTACTTTTGACGTCAACAGCGTGTAGCCAATGAAAGAAGGCACATGTCGCGAGCTGGCTTGGAGGGTGTATAAGGTGTGCTGTAGGCATTCTGAAAACATATTACTCGTTGCTGTCATGGATAAGAGGAGCGATTTATCAGATTTGCAAAAAGGGATGATTATCGGCTTTCGGGCCAAGGGTGGCAGTATTTCTGAAACAGCGCAGTTTGTGAACTGTTCTCATGCTGCTGTGGTTAAAGTGAATCGTGATTGGAAAAATGGCACCATTGTGAATAAGCCATGTGGAAACTGTGAAGTACCACATGACACAATACAGCAGAGCAACTCACTGGCCAAATGAACCAGGGAGATACTGGAAGTGTGTCTAAGATGACCGTTAAGCGAACCCTGCTGCATATGGGGCTCCAATGCAGATGGATAGTCACTGCACCTATGCTAACGAAGGTGTGTCGGCAGAAAAGGCTTAACTTTGCACGACAGTATAAGAATTGGACCTTTGCTGATTAGCAAAGGATCACCTTCTCCGATGAGTCGCATTTTCTGCTTCATCGAACAGATGGATGTTGGTGTATAAGGCAAGAAACATTGGAGAACAAACTGGTAGATCACAAGCTGGTGGGGACAGCGTTATGGTTGCTGGTAGATCACAAGCTGGTGGCGACAGCGTTGTGGTTTGGGAAGCATTTCCATGGCATTCTCTGGGTCTACTCATACATGTGGAAGGCACTATGAACCGAATTCATTATGAATCCATTCTTGTAGACCATGTATACCCATTACCCATACATGCCGATTGTCTTCCCTGGGGTGGATGGGATCTTCCAGAACGACAATGCGACCTGTCACACAGCTAGAAATGTTTGAGATTAGTTGGAAGAGCATGATGAAGACTTCAAAATACTTTCCTGGCCCCCTAATTCCCCAAGACATAAACCCAATTGATCACCTGTGGGACCACCTCAATCATGTTGTTCGCTCTATGGATCCTCCACCACACACCCTCCAGCACCTTATTGAGTCACTCCTAGACTGTCTAGCTGCTGTCCATGCTGCACATGGCGGTTACTCTGGATATTAGCTGGTGGTCACAATAACGTCACTTGACCATGTATACATATAGGCAGAAATCATGGGATATCTGGTTCCTTAGCAATGCAATGCTGTCACCACTCTCACTAGGATATGAAGCCAATGTTTGGCAGGTATTTAGGTAGAAGTACATCCATCATGAAATTTGTGTAGATGGTAATTCGATGTCAATATGGAAAAACATTGTTAGTTAACAGAGTTTGAAAGAGGCATGATGGCAGATGCTCGTTAATGTATGGGTGACTATTGTGGAAATAGTTCGGGAATTGTAATATTGCCTTTCAACAGTATCAAGAGTGTGTCGGGAGTACACTAATTCCAGAATAACATTACAATGTGGACAGTGCCATAGATGGAATAAGTTAGTGTATGAATGTGGCAATCAACATCTGTTCCACACAGTTGCAACCAACTAGAGACTGGAGTTTGACAAATCACTGACGACTTCAACAAGGAGATGACGGCAACGTCTCCACCAAGACCATCAGGCAATCATTAGCAGTAATAGATTATGGGAGCCACCAACACACCCAAGTCCCATTGATAAAATCACATGACCAGACTGTACACCTCAATTAAGTGAAAAAACATCACCACTGGACTTCGCATGATTGGAGACAGGTCCCCTAATCCAACGAGTCTCAGTTCCACTTATCTTACATAAATGGGAGGGTGCAGATCTGGAGGGAAATACACCAAGCAATGAACCCGGCATGTCAACAAGGAACAGTTTTACAGGTGTGGAGGCTCAATTATGTTCTCATGAGTGTTCAACTGGTACATGTTGGAACTCCTGGTAGATCTAAATGCATCCATGAACAGTCCACACTACTTGTGCATCCTTACAGACCATCTGCATCCATTCACAGTCATCATCCACCCACAGGACAATGGACTTTTCCAGCAGAATAATGTGCCTCCCCAGAGCCCTGGTAACTAGAACATGGTTAGATGAGCATTCCCCAGAAGGTCTTACACTGGAATGTCCTCCCCATTCACCAGACATAACCCTGTGGAAAATCTTTGGGCTGTTATGGAAAGGTTCATTTGAGCTTTAGATCCTCCACTCAGGAATGTGACAGAATTATAGATAGCAGTGAGGCAAGCATGGGTGGAAAAACCTGGGGTACACTTTCATGACCCAGAGGATTCAATGCCTCACCGTGTGACTATCCTTTTACCCAAACAAATGGTGGGCCTACCCATTACTAGATAGGTAGGTATTCCAAGTTTTCTGTCCACTACTCACACTCACACTCTCACTCTCTCTCTCTCTCACAAACACAAACTCTTACAATAAGAATGTGGTGTTTATAATATACAATACAAAATGTTTACAAATGTAATAAAAGTTTTGGGATTGATAGTTACATAACAATGAAATATTTATATAGGATAATCATCGTCAAGCATTTTCAATTCACTGCTGGATGAAAGGGTCTCGCCTTGTCACTTCCACAACTTTCTGTTTTGAGCCATTTGTTTTCATGTCATTCTAGCATGTTTTTGAATTTCATCCAATCATCACCCACGTGGTCTTCTTCTGGGTCTTCCCCTATTGTTTGGTATCCAGCCTATTATTTTAGTTGTCCAACAATGGTCACTTCTTCTAGCAATATGTTCAATCTATTGCCACTTGAAAGTCCTCACTCAGATCATGATGTCGTCAAATCTTGTCATTTTCCAGATACACGAGATCCTTTTCCTATCTTTTTTGGTTGCACAAAGCATGCATCTCTCCACACTTCCTTCAGTTGTCCGCAAGCTTTCTTCTAGCAACACATTTTTTTTTTTTTATTTTTTTTTTTTTTTTTTTGCAAGTGATCTTAGTAAGAGATGGGTTTGCCTCCTCGGGGCACTATGTGGGCAACAATGGCACGCAGAACGGCAACAAGGGCCTCTGTGAATCTTGAAGAGGTGCGAGCTAGTTCTGTGTGACATTGTCGAAAAGACTCCAACTCACTGGCTTTTGTTCCAGAATCCTTAAGTTGAATGACCAACTAGAACCGTCAGCTGCGGACTAATCCCCCACAATGGTGTACTTACCTGATTAAAAAGACACAAAGAATTGTAAAACCAGACTCAAGTGTGGGATATGGTGGACCTACCACACTTGAGAAGGATAGTCCACCACAGAAACATTTTGGACACGGAAAAAGGAGAATGAGAAAGAGATCACAGCTGAGTGAGTGTAAGATTAGTGTATGGAATACTAGAGGTACAAATGGCAAAATGAATGAGGTGATTGAAGAGATGAATAAGTATAGGTTGGATGTACTGTGTGTAAATGAAACCAAAAAGAAAGAAATTGGGATAGAAGAAGTGAATGAAACGTTGAGTGAGTAGTCTGGAGTATTGGATAATGTCAGCGGACAGGCTCGTGCAAGTGTGATTTTAAGTGAAAAGATGAACAACTTGATTCACTTTAGCTGCACGAGCGAGAGAATTCTTTGGATTCATTTGAAAGTGACACTTTAGAGAATAGTAATTGTTGTAGTGTATACTCCTTGTGATTCGGAACCTTCTGATGGGAAGGAAGATTTCTGGAATGAGCTAAAAGTTGTGTTGAACCAGTTTGGTGCTAAAGAGAAAGTTACAATAGCAGAGGATTTCAATGCTAGAGTAGGTGTGCAAAACGAAACTTCTGACAATGGTCTGGGTAAGTTTAATAATCCTTGTATGAATGATAACGGTGAAAGATTATATTGAATATCTTCAATTATTTTAAAAATCTTAGCTATCGCTTTTGCCAAGTTATATTCTGGACGTCGGAAGTTGAAACGTGGCAAAAGCGATAGCTAAGATTTTTTAAATAATTGAAGATATTCAATATATTTATAAGCACACGTTTTAATTAAAATTTGTTTCCCATCATAAGAAATAAATCATATGGTGAAAGATTAATTGAACTCTGCATTGAGAATGGTTTGTGTATATCTAATACGTTTTTCAAATACAAGTACATCCATACATATACTTGGGAAAATCGTACTCTTGGTCAAAAGAGAACGATAGATTTTGTTGTTTACGATCAGCGCCTGATACACTTATAGTTGTTGACACTCATGTGATGAGAGGTGCAGATGTTAGCTCTGATCATTACTTGGTAGTGTCACGAGTGAAACTGCATGTTGGTTGGAGGAAAAGGACTAGGAATAGGCCTAGGGTGGAAAGAATAATGGTTGAAAGGGTGCTGAAAATCATTGCCGTTATTCTGACTTGCACAGAGAACGACTGAAGAAGCTGAAGTCTTCTTGTGAGAGGGATGCAGAAAATAAGTGGGAATGTTTTAAGAATTGTGTTGTCACTACTGCTGAAGAGGTCTGTGGCACTACAATAGTGGGTAACAATAAAGGTGATGCTTGGTGGAAAAGTGAGATTAAAAAAGCATTAAAGAGAAAGAAGGAAGCCTATTTGGGGATGTTGCAAGGTACTGACTGGTATGGTGTCTCTGCATGAATATCACAATAAGAAGCATGGAGCAGCTAAGCTAGCTCACCAGAGTAAGGCAAAAAATAGGAAGGGAAAGGTGGAAAGTCATGAATTGGCTTTTTGGAAAAACAGAAAGACTTTCTGGAAGTACATGAGACTCAGGAAAAATAGGGGAAACAAAGTTGCAAGTTGTGTGAAAAATAGGATCAGGGAAATGATATGGGAGCCCAATGAGTTAAGATGGTGTGAATACTTCTGCAAGTTATTAGATCAAGAAAGCAAAGATGATTCTGAGGCAGAAAGAAGCAGATGATGTCACAGTGAAGAATGGAAGCACAGGAGGAATCTGAAGAGAAGAGGTGTGTAAAGCTCCAAAATCTCTTCAGAATAGTAAGGCTCTGGGAGTTGATGGCATAACTGCTGAAATGTTGAAATAATGTGGTGACTGTAATTGACTGGTTAACTGAAATTTTCCAGTTGTGCTGGGAGTTGGGAATGGTCCCTCGGGATTGGAAGGATACTATCATTGTTTCTTTGTATAAGGGAAAAGGTGATCAGACTGACTGCAAGAGCTATCATGGTATTAGCCTGCTGGAGTGTGCCACGGAAAGTGTTTGGTAACATCATTATTGAAAACGTACAAGGTCTTACATCAGAGAAAGTGTGGGATGTTCAGAGTGGTTTTATCCTTGGTAAAGGCTGCACTAACTAAAAATTTTGTATTTTGCATGATGATTTAAAAGTATATGGCTGTTGGTAAGAAAGTTTTTGCTGCCTTCATAGATTTAGAAAAAGCTTACGACCAAGCAAATAGGACACAACATTTGTGGAAAATATTGAATGAATATGGTATCACTGGGAATCTACTCAATAGTGTGAAAGCCACATATGCTGGCAGTAGAGCATGTGTGCAAGTAAATGGTGGTGTATCAAAATGGTTTTCTATTGGTACAGGAGTAAGACAAGGTTGTGTAATGTTGCCATGGCTATTTAATATATTTATGGATGCAAACATGCGTGACGCCAAAATATATAGTACTGGTTTATGTCTCGGTGATATCTGTGTGTACAGATTGCTGCATGCTGATGACATTGTCCTGTTGGCAGAGAGCAAAATTGAGTTGCAGAGTATGGTGTCCCAGATGTACGAAGTTTGCAGGAAATTTAAACAGAGTATAAATAAGGGAAAACCCAAAGTTATGGTGTTTGAGAGAGGAATGGGTAGCACTGAATGTAATGTAAGTATAAATGGCACAGTGATTGACCAGGTGAATGAGTTTGTGTATTTAGGAAGCATGTTTGACAGAGAGAACAAATTGGATGGTGAAATTAGTAGGAGAGTGAATTCTTCATTAAAAGTCATGGCTGCTTTGGGAGGTTTTCACAGGAATGATGGGTCCTCAAGAGAGCCATGCAAGCAAGGCTGTGTATGAAGTGTAAATGCTCCTACTCTGATGTATGGCAGCAAAACCTGGGCACTACAGAAGAAACATAGAAGTTGTTTGTGTGATGGAGAAATTCATTACTTATGGGGAGGTTGTGGCAAGACATGTTCTGACTGTGTGAGGAATGAAGATATGTTGCACAGTTGTGTAATGTGAAGCAAAATGTTGTTTGCAAGGTGGAGACTAATAAGCTTTGGTGGTTTGGCCATATTGAAAGAATGAGTGATGAGATGCTTACTAAGAAAATCTTTTTAACCCAAGTGGCAGGAAGGAAAGGCAGAGGAAGGCCAAGGAAGTCATGGGAAGATCAGAAGTCGGCATGAGAAAAAGATTATGAGTATGAAGTATAGAAGATCTTGTGTATGGTATGTGATGGGTGGCAGTGAAGCCCGAGTTGTATGTCAAGATTGGTGTAAATGTAGAAGTTTTATGTGACAACAGTAAGTAAAAATTATCTGGTAGTTTGTATTTCTTTGTGGAGCTAACCTCTGAATCTGAGAGAACAGCTTAGTGGAATGTATGTATGTATGTCCTGTTTGGTATTCTTCTGGGTCTTTTCCTATTCCTTGATATCCAGCCTATTATTTTAGTTGTCCAACAATGGTCAGTTCTTCTAGCAATACGTTCAATCTATTGCCACTTGAAAGTACTCACTCTGATCATGATGTCATCAAGTCTTGTCATTTTCCAGATCCATGAGATCATTTTCCTATCTTTATTGGTTGCACAAAGCATGCATCTCTCTACACTTCATTAAGTTGTCTGCAGGCTCTGTATGTCTTTTTGAGTTAAGATCCATCTCTAATCTATATGTAAGAACTTTTAAAACATAATGGCAGATTGGTCTTAAAAGTTGTACTGTTTCTTCCAAATGCACTCCCGGCCAAGTATAAGCATATTAATTTCTGAATCTTTATTTTATATCTTATTAACTAGTTATTGAAGAACTAGTCATGAGCCTATTAATTTCTTCTTTGAGGTGGCACTCACTTGATACCTGTTGTCACAGGTAGATACAGGTATCAGTTACATCGAAATTTGCACCATGAAGTATACATATTTGATACGTAGGGCTTGCGCTCAGCATTTGCCTAGTTGCCAAATGCAACTAAACCCGAAATATGGCAAGAAAAAAATTTGAATCGGCGGAAATGGTGGCTGATGTTTTTATGAATCTTTGGCGATTATTGACTTTCAAGTAAACTGCAATTCACAGTAATTTTGGGGCTAAACTGCAGCTGATATCATTTGAAACTTTGATTTTCCCAAACTTTAAAATCACATCAGCTGCAGTGTAGCCCAAAAATTACCATGCAATTGTCATAGAGTCCCGTGAAAGACCCAACACGGCTGCTCTGGAGATATTTGGGGTAGTGGATGGAAATAAGAGTTGCTGGAGGCGGGGGATATAGAAAGGGAAGAAAATCTATTATTTTTTGCGAGCAGGTCAGCAGACGATTCCCCTTGGGGTGGTCCACTCTCTGTGCTGCCAGCCCTCGGCAGTGGTTTCCACGCCAGTCATGGGGTCGTATGGATTGTGTTGAGTATGTCTGTCACATTTTGACATGCAACTTACTCAGGATGGATTAAACACATGAAATTGTGTCTCAGCAAGTTCTCTATGAAAACGTGTGAAATTTTTGTCAACACTCATAAATCGCTAATAGGAATGGGACACCTAAATTTTGCGTGAATCGGCTAAAAACTTTAGAAACTAGCCATGAAATATTTTATTCGGGCTTCCTTATGTTACACACACAAAACAAAAAACATGGCAATGCAGGTGGCACTGTTGTTGCTTCGTTTGTTTTCTTTTCACGTCGAGAAAAGGGAGCCACAGAACACTAATCTGTTCGTGTCCCAGCTTTGAATGCAGGCTGTTATCTTCCGATTTCTTCTAAGTTCCTGAAAGCACACTGGTTATTTTCCTTTACCCTATTGTTAGGATTTTTTTAAAGTTTATTTTACCATTCATTGTTCTTTAGCCAGAAGCTTTAGCCATGTCTCAGCAGTGGACAGTTAGTTCAAATTTTATAAAAAAAATTCTGAATCCTCTTCCACAAATAACAAAGAAAGTCTTACAATCACTCCTGCCAAGAAACGCAAACTGAATACAGATGATGTGGAAGTGAATGATGCAGAAAATGATGAAGTTGCCCACAGATCCTTAAGAAAAATTCAGTAACACTGGTTCACCAATTACACCTGGCTAAAACATGTACGCAAAAAGAAAGTTCTGGTGTAGAAAGTGGTGTATTGATTTAGAGCACACGAACATTTTCACAACAGGAAAAACAAGCGATTTTCCAAAAGTGGACGATCTCAAAAAAACGAAAAAACAGGTGATCACAAATTTGCTATAGAGGCAAAAAATGCAACAATTGCAAAGGAAATGGTCCCATGCAACTAGCAAAGCATGTGCAAACATAAGAGGCAATTATTGCAACTTTAAAAAATGTTTATTTTCTGTGCAAAGAAAATCTGGCAATGGATAAACTGCATAACTAACCATCAATCAAGGCTGCCAGTCAATATCAGTGTTAAACAAGGAGGATACAATGTGCTATAGTCACCACAAAAATGTGAATGAATTCATTGATGCCATAGGAGCTGTGATTGAAGAAGATGTTTTAAAAAAGGTAAAATCTGCCAAGTTTTATAGCTTGGAAACTGATGAATCCACTGATGTCAGTAGCAGTCAAAACTTGATATATATTCATGCTGTTATTGAAGGTAAAGTAGAGAGCCATTTTTAGCACGCCTTTTGTAAAAAGATTGTGCGTATGTTATCGGTTTGTCCGTCCGTCCGTTTGTCTGTCTGTACCCACGACATCTCTGCAACTATTAGTCCGATTTGAAAAATTCTTTTTGCATTGGGAAGCTTGAAATATGCGAATGATGATCCTTTACTTTGTTTGTTTTTTAAAATGTACAATTTTGCCACTAGAGGGCATAAATGCAGATGATGTCAAATTCAAAAATACGTTTTATTCCACATATTTGCTTCTAAACATCCGATTGAAAAAATTATTTTATCTTTCAATTCCATTTATGTCGAAGAGTATTTTACATATAGTTACTTTTTCAAATTACGCATAGATTTTCTGCTAGGGAGCGTAAAAGTAAATTACTTTTTTCTTGACAACTCTTCTTCTAAAATTCTGATTTGAAAAAAATTTTCTTCAGCGGATACACCTCCTGATGGAAAATCTTTTGCATATAATTTCAAATTTTTGGTAAAGAATACTTTGGCCACCAGGGGGCGTAAGTGTTAATTTTTGCTTCTGATACATTTGCCATAAAATCCGTGCTTCTAAAATATCGACTGAAAAAATTATTTCATGAACTGATGCCACTCACATCGATAAACCTTTTTGGAATATTTTCTTCTTAAAATATTCCACAGTTTCTCTGCCAGGGGCGTAGAGGTATATCTTATTTTTGTCAATATCTCTACTTCTTGGAGTCCAATTTGAAAAATTCCTTTTTTGTTGGATAGTGTTTTCAGTGTGACATGATTTTCATATGATTTCAAAATTTTCAAGTAATTCATAGACTTTCCACTAGGGGGTGTAGAGGTAAATTGTGTTTCCTCCTATATCTCTGCTTCTAAATCTTCCATTTGAAAAATTCTTTCTGCACCAGATACAGCTCCTGATGGGAAATCGTTTGCACATAATTTCTAATTTTTGTAAAAAAATGGTTTGGCCACCAGGAAGCGTAAATCTTAATTTCCGCTTCTGGTGTATTTGCAGCAAAATAAGAGCTTCTAAATTCTCGACTGAAAAAAATGTCATTTGTAGACCGATACTACTCATGTCGACAAACTTTTAGAAACATTTTCTTCTTAAAATAATGCATGGTTTCTATGCCAGGGGGCATAGATGTATATCTTATTTTTGCCAATATCTCTATTTCTAGTTCAATTTAAAAAAATTCCTTCATCGTTGGATAGTGTTTCCATGTGACATGTTTTTCATATAATTTCAAAATTTCCAAATAATTCGGAGACTTTCCGCTAGGGGGTGTAAAGGTAAATTGCTTTTCCCCCTATATCTCTGCTTCTAAATCTCCAATTTGAAAAATTCTTTCTGCACCGGATACAGCTCCTGGTGAGAAATCGTTTGCACATAATTTCTAATTTTTGTGAAAAAATGGTTTGGCTACCAGGGGGTGTAAATCTGAATTTCCGCTTCTTGATGTATTTGCAGCAAAATATGAGCTTCTAAAATCTTGAATGAAAAAAAAAACATCGTTAGTAGACTGATAGTACTCATGTCGACAAACCGTTTAGAAACATTTTCTTCTTAAAATCATGCATGGTTTCTACGCCAAAGGCATAGATGTACATCTTATTTTTGTCAATATCTCTACTGCTAGGAGTCTGATTTGAAAAATTCCTTCTTTGTTGGATAGTGTTTCCGATGCGAAATGTTTTTCCTATAAATTCAAAATTTTCACGTAAATCATAGACTTTCCGCTAGGGAGCACAAAGGTAAATTGCGTTTTCCGCGTTATTTCTGCTTCTAAAACTCCGATTTGAAAAATTCTTCCTATATCGCATACAAGACCTGATGGAAAATATTTTTCATGTAATTTCTAATGTTTGGTAAAGAATGGTTTGGCCACCAAGGGGCATAAGCGTTCATTTCTGCTTCTGATGTATTTGTAGCAAAATCTGGGTTCCTGAAAACTCGATTAATTTTTTTTTTTTTTTCTTGGACCGATACCGCTCATATGGAAAAACTTTTTGAGAATACTTTCTTCCTAAAATAATGCATGGTTTTCCCACCAGGGAACGTAAAGTCACAATTAATTTTTGTCAATATCTCTGTTTCTAAGAGTCAGATTTGAAAAACTCTTTCGGAGAGCGTTTCCGGTGCGAAATGTTTCTCATATAAATTCATAAATGATATATTATTAAAAATCACCAATCACTTACCCCTAAAGATCATGGTAATTTCCATCCACAAAACACTTCAAGCACGTCAATTATCGTAATGTTGTTGGCCTTCAAAGGTTTACAGACACCTTGTTTACGATTCTTTCTTCCGGGGATGAAACATCGTTTTTTTTTTGGTTTTTTTTTTTTTCTATTTGCTAGACAAACAACGCTGGTTTTTTTTTAGCCATATGAGATATAACCATAGCTCGTCAATTCCATAAAAACCACACAAGCATACTACTCATTCATACATTCAATTAAAAAACTATGTACATATTTACACTACATTACATTCCCAGGTGGCGATTATGGGCAAAACACGTAACAATATTATCAAAGAAAGGTGACTTGATCACGCTAGTTACGTTAACTAAAACTTTTACAAAAAGTTCGTAAGTTGGAAGCTTTCGACCTTATCTTAGGTCTTCATCACGCCAATGGAGGACTAAGATTGTTGCCAGATTCTACATTTGAATTTTTCCTATTTTTGTTGCCAAAACTTAGAATTGATCTCCAGATCAACGGAATGTAGAGAGGAGATTCGGAGTTGCAAGTCATTGAGTTGAAAATAATTTCTATGCTTTCACGGTAACGGAGGGCAAAACGATTGTCAAACGAAGCAATTCGTTTTGCTTCGTTCCAGTGGGGAACTGCAAGACGAATTGCTTCGTTTGACAATCGTTTTGCCCTCCGTTACCGTGAAAGCATAGAAATTATTTTCAACTCAATGACTTGCAACTCCGAATCTCCTCTCTACATTCCGTTGATCTGGAGATCAATTCTAAGTTTTGGCAAACAAAAATAGGAAAAATTCAAATGTAGAATCTGGCAACAATCTTAGTCCTCCATTGGCGTGATGAAGACCTAAGATAAGGTCGAAAGCTTCCAACTTACGAACTTTTGTAAAAGTTTTAGTTAACGTAACTAGCGTGATCAAGTCACCTTCTTTGATTCCCAGGTGGTTAAACCTTTGTCAACTGTGAGTAACAAAATGCTCCATCCATTTCAAAACCCGTGCTAATCCTACTGTAGGATTAGCATGGGTTTTGAAATGGATTTGAAACTCGTGGAGCATTTTGTTACTCACAGTTGACAAAGGTTTAACCACCTGGGAATGTAATGTAGTGTAAATATGTACATAGTTTTTTAATTGAATGTATGAATGAGTAGTATGCTTGTGTGGTTTTTACGGAATTGATGAGCTATGGTTATATCTCATATGGCTAAAAAAAACCAGCGTTGTTTTTCTAGGAAATAGAAAGAAAAAAATAATAATAATAATAATAATAATACGATGTTTCATCCCTGGAAGAAAGAATCATAAGCAAGGTGTCTGTAAATCTTTGAAGGCCAACAACATTACGTTAATTGACGTGCTTGAAGTGTTTTGTGGATGGAAATTACCATGATCTTTGGGGTAAGTGATTGGTGATTTTTAATAGTATATCATTTATGAATTGCACGTAAACTATGCGCACTTTGCAGGGGTTTAATACCTTAAAATTGCAAATATAATAATATAAATTCATGTTTTTCTTAACGCATAAGTCTGCAACCAGAGGGCGTAAGCTCACGATTCCGTTTACAGCAATATCTGAGGGATTAAAAACCTGATTGAAAAACTTCTTTCTTCCGTCAGATACTATTGTTTTCCATACCGGTTCCATTGACTTTGATTAGCTTTGATAGATTTAATTTGCGTCAGAACGGGTTCAAAAGATGTGCTTATTACACCTGGAAATTTGGTGTCATCTTTCTTGTTTACATCTGCGGCAATTAGATGATGGTTGTACTGCTGAACAAATATGTGACAAATTCACTACTGTTTTAAATAAAAAGGGATTACCCTTAAGTTGTTTAATTGCTTTGGGCACAGATGGAGCTAGTGTAATGACTGGGTGCAAAAGTGGAGTTGTCACTAGGTTTATGCAAAAAAATCTATTTTTCATATCTGTGTACTGTGTATCTCACAGACTTGCACTAGCTGTTAGACAGGCTGCCAACAGTGTTCCATATCTGGTTAAATATCAGAGTATTATGAATGAGATTTAGAAATATCATAAATACTCTCCCAAAAATCTTAACACCCTTTATCACAGTCAACAGATTATGGGAGCAAAAGTTTTAAAATGTAAGAATATATTTCATACTAGATGACTCTCTTTTCATGAGTATTACAAGTAAATCTATTGACTCTCTCCTAACTGCTTTGCAGTCAGATGAAGGTACCTGTAAATACAATGCTTGGGCATCAGGATTGAAAGCAAATATAGCAAAGTTTAAATTTATTGCTACAACACACTTTTTGGTAGATGTGCTAGGTCCTCTTCACGGCACATGTTTAGACCTGCAAATTTCCAATCTATTATTTGCAGATGCTGCAGACAACCTAGAAGCTTGTGAATGTGTGAAACACTTTTGTTGATGCTTTTGAAACAACTTCAAATGAGAACACCAAAACTGGACGCTTGAGAAAAAGGCTGCCTGGTCAGATGAATTTTCAGATCATACCCCCAATGGATGGGCAATAATATACCATCAAAAACTCAAATCGATGAATCCCAGCTGCTAGGCATTAATTGTATAAACTGCTGGAAGTAGTGTGACGGTCTGCACTCTGTTTTCATGGATGACATTGGGCTCCATAATACCACTGGAACAGTATTTGAATGTCATCAAGTATCTTAACATCATCACAAACTACACACCCACACATGTGCATAATGTTTTTTGTTGGAGAGCTACTTTCAGCAGAATGATGTGCCAGGCCACAAGGCTTGGATCATCACACATGGCTTCCAGGAGCACAACAGTAACTTCAAAGTGTTAAAATGGCATCCACAGTCTTCAGATCTGAACACTATTGAACACCTGTGGGATGAAATTAAGAGAGCCATTTGTAACAGAGTTTCTCTTCCAACAAACATCCAGCAATGATATTAGCATCTAGTTGAATCTATGCAACATCAAATTGAAGCTGTTTAAAGGCGACAGCTCAACATGTTATTAGGTTCAAGCTTTTCACTTACAAACAGTGGCGGTTAAAATACGCTTTCCGACCAAAAAAAACATTCATGCTTTTGGAACACTTCAAAATGAATGTTTCAATCAATTTGAAATTTTATGCATGTTATCCCCTGGAGACAATGTAATCAGGATACGATGAAGTGTTACAAAAAACAATTCTGAAAATTACAAGAGCAGAACAACGGATAAAGAGCTTGAAGACTTGGTAGGCCCTACTTACTTTTTCAAAAAGTCCATAGGTAACCGAGATTCTGTATTATTAGTACATATTAGTACTTACTTTTTCAGAAAGTCTGTAGGTGACCTAGCCTCTGTACTATTAGCACATACTGGTACTTACTTTTTCAAAAAAAGTTCGTATGTGACCCAGCCTCTGTGCTATTAGTAAGTATCAAGTCTTTGTATTCTGTTTCTCTTGCTCTGTACTTGTTTTTTTCAGAACTATTTTTGTAACACCTCATTTTGACCTGATCACATGGTCTTCACGGAATAACATGCATGAAGTTTGAAATTGATTGAAACATTCATTCTGAAGTGTTTCAAAACAGTTTTTCAAAGTACATGTTCCTAACAATAAAACCCACAAATATATATATTAAGATAATACAACGTAGTTGTCACAAATGTTTATTTTTTCAAGCCGACCATGGTTTTGCTGGGTATTGACCTAGCTTCATCAGGACGAATGGCACGTAAATATTCAAATTGTATATGACATCATAAATGGTGTTCACAGTCATGTGCTTTGGTTAGATGCTTAACTAACATGTTAGATATTAAATATGTTGTATTATCTTAATATATATAAATTATCACAAGACTGTAGTCTTTGAGATAAAGAAAAAACCCACAAATATTTCTATAATGTTTCCACATTTTTTTTTTTTAAACCAAAGAAACATTTATTGCTTTGAAACACTTCAAAATGAATGTTTCAATCAATTTCAAACTTTATGCATGTTATTTCCTGGAGTCCATGTGTTCAGAGGTGTTACGAAAAATAATTCTGAAAAATACAACAGCAGAACAAGGATACAGAGTTTGAAGACTTGTTACTTACTCTTTCAAAAAGTCCATAGGTGACCTAGCCTCTGTAGTATTACTACATACTGGTACTTACTTTTTCCAAAAATGTCTATAGGTGACCCAGCCTCTGTGAGCACTATCAGTAAGTAACCAGTCTTCGAGCTGTTTCTCTTGTTCTGCTCGTATTTTTCAGAATTATTTGTTGTAATCCCTCATTTTGGCCTGATTTCATGATCTCCACAGAATAACATGCATATGGTTTTAAATTGTTTGTCCAAGATGAATCCAGGTTCGAATCCCGGTGAGGCATAGATGTTGCATTTGTTTTACGGGATTGGCTTTCTCCTTTCCCTAAAGTCAGTGGCCCTAAATTAGGGTCGGGCAACTGCTTATAGCCCATTCAGTTGCTCAAGGTGGTTATTAAACTTCCAATAAAAAAAATTGATTGAGGCATTCATTTTGAAGTGTATTTGAAACATTTTTTCTAACATTATTGGTACAAACATTATTAGGTACTTGTTCCTAGTAATTTGCTACTTCAATGTATGTAGAGCATGTGTGAAATTCATGAAAGACTATATTCATTGTCCCAAGTAACCAAAGACCCTCAATTTAAGTAGACTGATATATTATTTCATGCTGTTGTTGCTTTGCTTTCATTCATATGACTTTATTATAAACAAGTCTTTTTTTTTTTTTTTTTTTTTTTTTTTTTTTTTATTGGAGGTTTAACGACCACCGTGAGTAACTCAATGGGCTATAAGCAGTCGCCCGTCCCTAATTTAGGGTCACTGGTTCCAGGGAAGGGAGAGAGCCAGTGCCGTAAGACAAACACAACATCCATGCCTCACCGGGATTCGAACCCGGACCCCTTTCGGACGAATGATCAGAGGCCATCGCTTAGACCACTGCGCCACCGGGCGGCTTATAAACAAGTCAAGCAGTCTGTATGTAACATGTTCAGCAAAAAAGCTAATATTCAGGTTGTTTATCATCTGTGTGACAATTGAAACCACTGACTATCACATTTGACAGTTATCATCCATAGCTGTGATGTAATTGACAGTCTACAAAACCATCATGTAGTTTCAAAGAGCAAAACTGGATACTGGCAGCAGCTTCTACAAAACACATGAACATGATTACCAAAGCAATAGTAAGTGGCAGAACAAGTCCGAATCAGTCAAAAAGCAAACAATGTGTGATCAGGGCTGGGGAAATATGTTCCTGATCAGCCAGCTCCAAAATTTAGGAGCCAGGTGAAACAAATTCAAAAGCCATAGAATAACACATAAACATAATGTGTGGTGGTAATGTTAGCACAAAAAATATAGCACATTTTCTGAAGATTTTCTTTTTTTTTTTTTTTTTTTTTAAACCCAAACCACTTAACTCTCTGTTGAATAAAATTCCAATTGGGTCCATAACTTTCTTTTCCCATTCTTCTCAAACTGCTCTCTCAAAAAAATTAAAATTTTCGATTTAGATTTTATTAAAATATAATTTGTTGAAGTTAAAATTTGCCCATATCAACAAAAAGTACTGTATTTTCCTTTGCATATTCTGTAGACCATGAAATTCAGATTTTTTTTTTTTTCTCTTTTGCTGTTCTCATGATCCATGGTGGTATATATAGGCCCTGAAATCCAGAAAAAAATATATAAAAATAAGTGTGAATAATCCATGATGGTGTATAATTTGTAGATCTGGAAATTCAGAAAAAAACAATTTTCGTTCTTCCTATAATCTGAGGTAATGTATACGTGAAATTAAAAAAAAAAATGAAAGAAAGAAAGAATGGTCATAAAATCTGCACCAGTTTTTGTTGATCCCAAACCACAATTTCGAACAAAAAAGTCGCTATTCACAGAATGAACTAAAAGTTCAACAAAGTAAAAAAAAATCTTATTAAAAAAAGTAACTGTCATGTTTTAAATACTTTAGTGTATTATAGCAACTGTCATGTTTTTAATACTTTCTGTAATATTTGGCATTTCTGAAAAACTGAAGAGAGAACAAATGCCTTACATAAGGCGACCAGTGCAGGAAAGCTAACAAATTCTATTCACAAAGTGATTACGTTACAGAGAAGGCAACGATTATGTATTGTGGAACAGCTTAACGAGCTTCCCATAGCATGTAGTCTTCCACGAGCACAAACAGTACCGCCTTCGTCAAATCATATTTTCTGTCAAAATACTCGAAAATACAAAAAAAACAAATTTATTTCTACCTTTTTTGAAGTTTTCGGCCTGCACATTGCATTACATATTTTGCCATTGTTAATGCGTTTTCTACACTTTTCCAATATCACCCGTTATCTTGACGTCACACAGTTTTTAAAAAAATATACAAGTGCGGCAAAAGCTTTTTTAAGCAGTGAATTATTAAAGCAGAATCTAAACTTAAAACTTTTTAACAGATAATTCATGAATTATACAATTGAAATTACAGTATTTAAAGTAAATCACAAAAAGTTCAAAGTAAAAAAATTGGGTGGCAACACCTAATTTCTAGGTGCAAGGTCCCCTTATCACCCAATATTTTTCCAGCCCTGGATATGACGGTTTTGTGACCTTCTGCCAGTTACAGCACTGCTTTTCCCCACCATGATAATCATCATGTATGTTGGTGGTTTTGACAGTCCTACAAACATAAAGTAATTGGATGTCAACTTTTTCACTAGGCATCTTTCAGACAGACAGAGAGAATTTATTGGGTTAGAAAGAAAGTAATGTGCGATGACGAGGTACCAGAAGGCGAAGCCCCAGCTATGGCACATATTGGCCACTGAGATTGTGCAGCACACCGGCATGACAACAGCAGATAGGTGGTTTAAGTCAGTGGCAGTTAGCTGTCAGAAGGCGAAGAGCGTAGGCAGCAGGCAACATGGAAGTGGACAATGAGCACATCTGCCATTGTATGCTGAATGAGTTTCATCATGGTAGTACCCTCACAAGTGCTGTAAGGAACATTACCAGTGTGCACCCCCAATGCCATATCACATTTTCAGTGCTGACATTGGTTTGAACGTTTCTGAGAAGAAAATTTTGACCTGACTGACTGCCCTAAAGCCGGAAGACCCACAACAGTGGATACGGACATGCTGAAAGCCTTAGTGAAGATCGACCCACGTGTGATCATGTGGGATTTGGCTGACCAACTGGGGACTACCCACACCAATATTATCATGCACCTGCGTCAACCCAGGAAGGTGCACAAGAGGGGAGTTTGGGTACCTCATGAAGGTGCAAAAGAGGGGAGTTGGGTACCTCCTTCTGCTCAACTGTGAGCAGAAAGCAAATCGCATGAATTCATGCATTTCTCTGCTTGCACGTGACCAAGTTGAACCATTTTTGGACCGCATTGTGACAGGTGACGAGAAATGGGCACTGCATCACAATGTTAATGCCTGGAAACAGTGGTTGGACCCAAAACAGAAGCCCATGCCAACCCTGAAAGCCGGTTTCCAACCATGTAAGATCCTGCTGTCTGTCTGGTGGGATACGCGGGGGGGTCATGTTTTTAAGCTGCTGCTGGACACTACCACGATCACCACCGATATGTACTGCCATCAGCTTGACAATCTTCACACATCGCTCATGTCCAAACAACCAGCACTGCTGAACCACAAAGACATCCTCCTACAGCAGAATGGAGCGAGACCTCACACAGCACAGGTGACCTATCACAAAATCAGGGACCTGGGTTGGGAGCTGCTGCTGTACCCTGCCTACTCCCCTGACATTGCCCAAAGCGATTACTGCCTTTTCCGGTCGCTGCAGCATTCCCTGGACGGACAGTGGTTCACCAACCAGGATGATGTCGAACACATACTTACCACTTTTGGATAATATATTTTCATACAATATATGATATATATGTAATATGTGGTCTAAATAACTTACAGTGGGTTATAAGTACTTTGTACCCGTATACACTGTTTCTCACATTATATTAACTATATATCGTCGGGTCAATCCCCTATTGCATTCCAGCAAAATTTACAAACATTCATGATAAAAAAAAAACTATAAGTTGTCATAAGAAATCCAGTGAAATCAGAAGTCTTTACTCATGTTTTATAGCAGATGCATATTGCTGAAGTAGTCTGTCGCTATGCAAAGTCATTTCGAATTCTGAGGTTGTTCAAACATGAAGTTAACAAGGCTACTATGTAGTTATATATGAGGAAATTGAGGACTGGGATTGAAAATAGGATTATTTTATTAATCCACTAATTAGCAAGATATTTTGAAATTGACAATGAGATAATTAAAAAATTCAATGTTGAATGAATGAAGGAAGGGTTTTTTTTAAAACATACTAAAAATGAAGCAGGACGAGCCCGACAACAAAGTCTATCGAAGTAAGTTAAAATCAATAAAATCTTCTGAAGTAAGGTTAAAATATACTAAAGACTTCTATTTACATAGGTTGAATCCTGAAATATCTTCTAGAATAGTTTAAAAACATAATAAAAGAACTTACCACTTCTTTGGGTCCAAGCTGACACAATTCTACACGGACAGTATTCAACAGCTGCGCAGATGACAGAAGCAAATCATGGGAAACGATGGCGACTACATTTTGGACTGATTTGTGCTTGTATATATGGTAATTAGAACTTTTCTGTTGCCTTGCATTTACAGAAATTACTTTCTTCCCAACCCAATATGTGTACAGAGGGCGAGTCGAAAGTTTTGAAATATTTGGATAACTTTATGTCTTCATACGTACTTCTACAGAAAAATCTGACTAGCATTCAATGTATATGCTGCACCGTCTTTAGCCATCTGTCTGCTAGTTCTTTGATTCCACGGTGGTACCAGTTCCTGTCCTTCGAGGCGAAAAACTCCTTCACCCCAGCTGCCACCTCCTCCTGGTTGTTGAAGTGCCGCCCGCAAAGGAAGTGGGCCATGGACCAGAACTAGTAATAATCCGACGGGGGCAAGGTCCGGACTATATGTTGGGTGTGGCATCAGTTCGATGCCCTCAAGAGCATTACCTTGTGCTCGAAGCACCCACGTTTGGCAACATGTTGTAGAAGCTAGCTCGGGCTCAACCACTGCCGATGTGTGTTAGGAATACGGAAATAGACCCACTTTTCATCGCACATAACAATTCTCTTGATAAAACATACATCGCGCATGTTTTCTAGGAGTTTCATGCACACCTCCACCCAGCGATTTGCTTCAACTGGCATCAGTGAGGGACACTGTAGCAGCTCCTGTAGGCCTTGCCGAGATTTTGAAGGTGACAAACCACAGTGGTCTGTGATATTCCCAGCTTGCCTGATAATCTCCGAGTACTGGTTGTCGGATTTGCCTCTACGACTTGGCACACAGCCTCCAAATCCACAGTTCGCGGCCTACCTGGCCTTGGCTGATCAAAAAGGTTTCTGTCACCTGAGCGAAATTTATTGAGTCATCTTGTTGCAGTGTTGTGGTCCATGGAACCTTTCTCTTTTGCATGACAAATGTTTCGTGTTGCTTGAACAGTATTATGGCCGAGTTCAAACTTGTAAAGCAAAATTTCCCTAATTAGCTGGTTGTGGCTGTTCATCTTTTAGGTGTCCCAACCACAAACAGAACAAAGACATGCAATGCTGTTCACAGCAATGACTACCATTTTACATCCCTTTCGACTGACTGCAGTGCATGACTTGAACTAGTTTAAACATGTGACAGATCTGCCACAGCACATGCGTTTATGCAAATATTGCAAAATTTTCAATTCACCCTATGTAAATGTGTGGCACATGTGTGTAAATACAAATAATATATACAAACACCATACGAAAATTTTCACTGCACCTTCTCCATTATCTAACTGATGTTACCCCCCTACACATAAACACAGCTGTGCGTGAGCATGTGAGAAGACGCAAAAACTGCACAAATAAGATAGATAAATGAAATTCAGATAGCAGGTTGAACAATAAGGTCATTTTTTTCTTCTGTTGAGCCTTGTGCCTTTTGGCCACTTGTATCCCATGTGTCACGAAACCCTAGCAATCACTCACTTAACATCGAGAAGGGAAAAATTGCCTCAAGACAAAATTTGGGAAAGAAATATCAGACCTTTGTCCAGCAGTTAATGGCTGCTATAGGATATCAGGATATCATGTTATTCATTTGTTTCTTTCATGGTTTTCCCCAACATGAAATGGAAAATTTCAGTATTATACTCTCTCCTGCAAATTCCTAATGTTCTTCCTATTTTTACTGCACACACACACACACACACACACACACACACACACACATCCAAAACTTCAACATAAAAAAAATTAGCACTATTGTGAAAATATTTGTGGTACCTCCCAAGAACTGAAACAGCACAACCAGGTTTCCAGGGGAGGGCAAGTGCCCTCCCCCCTATGTGCCTATGTTGTTTACATTGAAGCTACAAAAGCAATAAGGGCCACTAACACTTATATTCAAGGTATTGTGGGATATCTTACTGTTCAAGCATGACAAAGAGATTTGAAACCCATCAACAGTCAAAATGGGTGAAACAATCACTTTGCAAGGAGAAAATTTTGGCCCACTCACAAGAAAACATGCATATTCCCATACATCTTATATAAATAAAAACTTGCATATCACCTGCTTACATAACAAATATCTGTATATTAAAAAAAAAAAAAAAAGATTTGAAATACAGCAAGCTCTCCATTATCCGTGCCCGCTTCTTCTTCTTTCTTTTTTTTTTTTTTTTTTTTTGTGCTGCAGTACTTTTAATACGTGTGAAACGAGCATTGAGTTTGACAGCTGGCATTGTGCTGCATCATCAACTACCCATGACCAACTTATCTTCGCTGAGTGCAGCTTTATTATACTGTAGTCTGCAGAGATGGGTTTAAGGTGACTTTCAAGTATCAGTGACAATGGTGACTGTTCCAGAGAAGTATCAATGACAAAATCACAGTCGCTGACAACAGCACCTCCAGACCGTGTAACACTTGTCCGTCAGTGACTCAGTGTATCAGTGGCAGTAACCTTCGAGCTTATATCCATGCAGCACTGGTCACCATAAGTCACTGCCCATGCTGCAGGTGACATCACATCCAGGCAAAAAGCTGCTTTGAAACTACAAAAACCAATGGAACTACAGCTCTACGATGCATATGGACAGATAAAATGAGGGATTTAATAATGATCAATTATATAAGCTTGCTCTTTTATTAACTGTATATAATAAAAAAAAAGTTTTTTTTTCTTGCAGAAATTACTGTCACAGCTCAGTGGTGCCAAACCCGTCTCCAAAGAGCAGGAACACTGTGGAGCTGGAAGTTTTGGCTGGTTACAGCGACAGGTGGCGCCGACAGTGATTCTGTCACTTATATTTCAGCAAACAAGTCACAGCCAGTGACAGGGATATATTCGTATCAATGACATGATTTCCGACCCATCTCTAGTAGTCTGTAGTATCAGAATCTGCTACCCCAATTTGACACGTGCCATAGAAAAAGATCCTTTCCATAATGTGGCTTGTGGTGACAACAGTAAGTCATGGCAGAAAAACAGAAGAAAGAACTTCTTACCTTAAAACAAAAGCTAGAATTAATTGAATGGTTCAAAAAAGGAGAATCAGCAAAGAAATTAGCGAGCGATTATGGAATTGGTGTTCAGACAATTAGAGATATTAATAAAAAACAGAGAGAAACTTTGTGGAATTTGCTAGAAATTGCAGCAATGATCCAAGTTCTCGTTTGTTGATTTTTTTATGCATTTTCCTCAAAATGAAAATGTATGAAAAAATCAACATACGAGAACTTGGATGCAGCATTGCTACAATGGTTTCATCAAAAGCGATCAGAAGGAATACCAATTCCGGGTGCTATGTGTGCTGAAAAGGCAAAATTTTCCCACAAAGCCTTAGAATTGGAAGGTTTGTTTTTTGCATCGCCAGGTTGGTTTACTAGGTTTAAACAGTGATACCGGGAAATTGCCGTGCAAGGAGCGCTTAAGTGTTGATACCTCTGCAGCAGGCGAATTTAAACAAGAATTTCAACAACTATTTTTAGAGGAAAATTTATCTCTAGATCAAATTTATAACACAGATGAGACTGGCTTATATTGGAAATGTTTGCCATCTCGTGAACTTGTTCATGAAGCAGAGCAACATGCACCCGGTCATAAATCCTCAAGAGAACGAATCACTGTAATATATACATATTATCACTAAGCTGTTCTCTGAGATTCAGAGGTTCGCTCCAAAAAAAAAATACAAACTAGCAGACAGTTTTTACTCACTGTTGCTGTATCAAACTTCTGCATTTACAGCGATCTTGACATACAACTCGGGCTTCACTGACATTCATTACACGCCGTACACATGATTTTCTATACTTCATATTCATAATTTGTTTCTCATGCAGACACTCCTGAATCTGATCCTCCCATGACTTCCTTGGCCTTCCCTTCCTGCCACTTGGGCTAAAAATATTTTCTTAGTAAGCATCTCAATTGATCACTCATTCTTTCAACATGGCCATACCACCAAAGCATATTAGTCTCCACCTTGCTAACAACATTTTGCTTCACATCACACAACTGCAACAAATCTTCATTCCTCACACAATCAGAACATGTCTTGCCACAAACCGCAAGTAACACATTTCTCCAGCACACAAACGACTCCTGTTTCTTCTGCAGTACCCAGATTTCACAGCCATACATCGGAGTAGGAGCAATTACGCTCTCATACAAAGCCAGAGATGCCAACATCTGAAGGAAGTCATCAGTAGTCCACATGCGCGGCGCCCGTAGTTCTTCCGTAGTGACGCCAAGTCAAGTCAAGTTCTCACATTAAAATTTGCATGCTTACTAAGAAAATCTTTTCAGCCCAAGTGGCAGGAAGGAAAGGCAGAGGAAGGCCAAAGAAGACATGGGTGGATCAGATTCAGGAGTGTCTGCATGAGAAAAAGATTATGAGTATAAAGTATAAAAGATCTTGTGTATGGCGTGTAATGGATATTAGTGAAGCACGAGTTGTATGTCAAGATCGCTGTAAATGGAGAAGTTTGATACAACAACAATAAGTAAAAATATCTGGTAGTTTGTATTTCTTTTTGGAGCTAACCTCTGAATCTCAGAGAACAGCTTAGTGATATGTATGTATGTATGGGTAGCATGCGTATTTCCCAGAATATACTGCTACATTTTTAGCAATATATTAATCTCGATCGGGGACAATACTTGGATAAATTTTGCAACATATTTAAGTCCCCTTAAAATGGGGAAAAAAAAACTTGAGTAAATACACAAAAAATACTACCATTTCAACTCCACCTTATAATAAATATGTTATGTCATAAGTGTGTGATGCCACACACTTATGGTTATTCCTTCTGTTTTTTAGAGTAAAAATGCCGACCGCAATCGTCTTTTACGCCGTGTGCGATTGAAAAATCAACAGCACACTGGGAACAAAACCCATGGTTTTCGGATACCCGAGACGATTTTAGACACGGAAATTTTTGCAAATAACTCTCCTTGAATGTTTGACAACTTTTTTGCGTTTTAGATCCAAGAATATTAGTAGAGACAGGTGGCCCTTTACCCGACGCTTTTGCAAGTAAATTCGTACACGACAAACACAATGGGAGCAAAGAAAGAGCAATTATTTTTGAAGGATTTCATAGCTTTATTATGCGGATAAATAGAAAATTAGCATTAAATGCTTATATGAAAAAACTAATCAAAAAGGTATTTTAAATTGCATAAATCAATCAATTCTGGGAAAAAAAGGATAAAATAAAACATCCCTTTGTTTAGCAGAACATTTTTACAAGAGAAAAAAAAAAAAAAGAACTGCACTTCGCAAATCTGTCAAAGTAACATAAACAATTAAGCTCTCTACCGACAGCGAGGGGCGTGGGAAAATAGATCACGACTGTGCACACACACCCAGAAGCTAAGAAACGCCTCATCGCAACTGCTGCTAGACATTTTCTTTGGCTGGTTGCCAAAGACACATGGAGAGACTTTCTCTTGCTCTGGGCAGAACATACTGCGCGCGAAGAACACACTCCCGGGTAGATAACATAAAAACAAGCAATAACAGTGGCCACACATCCAGGTAGCTTAGTTATGCGCTCTGCCGGGAAAAAACAAACATTCAGGATTTCTTTGATCCACAATTATTTCCTTTGATCTGATGACTATTTGCTCACAGCATTTTTTTTTTTTTCTGATACCCTGCCCACCCCTTACTTTGGTGAAACAAATATGCAATAGCAATTAACTATTTAAATTACATTTTAGCAAAAAAAAAAAAAAAAACATAATTCACGGAAACACGCGACTGCTGCAAACATGGAAATTCCAACGAATAACATTCCTTGTACTGCAGCGAATTTTTTTTTCACACCACTGGAACTGGAAGCCACTGAAGCATGCTTCATAACTACAGCAATTCACATCACACCACAACTAATCAACTTAACAACAAGAACAGAAACCGTGGAATAGACTCTAGTCAACCTCCATCCTCCGACAACTTACATTAGTTCAGGACGTGGTTAAGGTTTTCCCGAAGTTAACAGACGTCGTGCATTACGAACGCCTTTCCACGGCAAGCCAGGTACAAAGTCACGTGATCATACAGAACGATCTCCGCTGCAACATTTCCGCTTTCTTGTCGGCCAGCCAAACATGCTTGCTGTGTAATGGCTTCGTGACGTTACCGGAAAAAACACTACATTTGACTATGCTTGCCTTTTTTTTTTTTTTTCTCAAATAATTAAAAAAAAAAAAAGTTTTCCGGAAATATCAGAGATTTTTGGAAAAATCCGTAGTTTCTCACACCTTCTCCGTAGTCCGTAGTTTGAACATGATATCCGTAGAAACTACGGACAATCCGTAGTACTTGGCATCTCTGCACAGCCATGCGACTCTCTTGAGAACCCATCATTCCTGTGAAAACCTCCCACAGCAGCCATGACTATCAATGAAGAATTCACTCACCTACTAATTTCAACATCCAATTTGTTCTCTCTGTCAAACATGCTTCCTAAATACACAAACTCACTCACCTGTTCAATCACAGTGCCATTTACACTTACATTACATTCAGTGCTATCAGTTCCTCTCTCAAAAACCATAACTTTGGTTTTTCCCTTATTTATACTCAGTTTGAATTTCATGCAAACTTCGTACATCCGGGACAACATACTCTGCAACTCACTTTTGCTCTCTGCCAACAGGACAATGTCATCAGCATACAGCAATCTGCACACACGGATATGTGTTGTTCGAATCACTGTAATGTGTTGTGCAAATGCATCTGGAGGTCATAAAATGAAACTGCTGGTGATAGGGAAGGCTAAAAACCTAGCTGTTTTAAGGGAAATGAAAATCAGAATACTATGCTAATCCATAATTATAATCAAAAAGCAGAGTGAATGAATAGAGAAATATTCAAAGATTGGTTTAAGACAAAATTTGTCCCTGAAGTTACTGATAATCTACAACATAAAAAGTTACCAGTCAAAACAGTCCTACTCTAAGACAACGCTCCTTCACATCCTTCTGAAGACGAGCTTATTTCTGATGATGGGCAAACATGAGCAAAGTTTTTGCCACCCAACGTGACATCCATTCTCCAACACACGGATCAGGATGTAATTGCACCAATGAAGCAAATCTACTGCTCACAGCTTGTAAGAAATTTAGCTGAGGAACATGAGAACATTTTAACATTCTGGAAGAGGCTTTCATTGCTGGATGCTGTACATTTAATATCAAAGGCATGGGCTGCTTTAAAGTCTGTAACAATCACAAACTACTGCCAGATATAGAAGATGACTTCCAAGGATTTAACACACAAGAAGAAAATGAATCACCTGACATTGTCACTTTGATTTCCCGCATGGAAGGATTCAAAAATGTGGTCAGTGAAAACGTTGAAGACTGGCTGAAAATAGACACATGTGAACAGGGCTTTCAACTTATGAAAGACGAAAAAATTGTCAATATAGTGACTGGCAGGCAGAGTGAAGGTTCTGGAGATGAGGAGGTGGAGATAACAGCAGAAAAAGAAAAAACACGTGTCAGTCATGGAGCAGCTTTGGAATGTGTAGATACGCTCATAGATTATGTGGAACAAGGGGATTTTAATTACAGTGATATTGTGGCACTTCTTAGCATTCGTACTATTGTTAGAAAACAATTAAATGCATTTAAGAAGCAAAAGAACATTACAGATTATTTTTCTCCAAAAGACATATGACTTTTGTGGATTGTGTCTAGTCAACGTAATACTGTATATGTATATAGGCCTATCGTATTTTACTTTTGTCAACAACAGAAATTGTAAGAACAGTACCAATATTTTATAATTTTATATACTGTATTGTTAAAAGTTCAATGTGTCAAATGTATTTTTATATGCTGTATAGTACATATGAAGGTAATTTTTTCAGTAAAAAGCAAAAATCATATCTGTGTTTTTCAGTAATCCATGCATATTTATTCGGTGATTTTTTTTTTTTTTTTTTTTTTGATTGGAGGTTTAACGACCACCGTGAGCAACTCAATGGGCTATAAGCAGTCGCCCGTCCCTAATTTAGAGTCACTGGTTCCAGGGAAGGGAGAGAGCCAGTGCCGTAAGACAAACACAACATCCATGCCTGACCGGGATTCGAACCCGGACCCCTTACGGACGAATGATCAGAGGCCAACGCCTTAGACCACTGCGCCACCGGGGCGGCTTATTCAGTGATTAGCACGGATAATTGGGAGTTCGCTGTACTGCTTTTCTACCATTTTTTACATAAATTACTGTTTTTTCCCCAAATTTATAAGCATATTCCACTACAATTTTATGAACACACCAAAAATTACGATGAAAAAGATTCATATTTTTTTTCATTATGTTAATATTTCACAATACACTAGATTCCGGTTAATTGGGACATCAGTTATTTGAGGCAGCTATTTATTTGAGACAATTCTCGAAGAACATTCCAAATTAGCACTTTGAAATCATGGTGATTCCATACAGAATCACCCAATTTTGAAAAAACATGTTGCAGCATAGTTCTAAAAAAATTTGAAACTTTGTTTATTTATAGTATGGTTAAATGAAGGCCAAAAGCAATTACCAAAAAAATTTCGATATCCCCTTCCCCCGTCAATAGGTTGCTTCAAATATGGCAATGTGTTACGATTTTTAGCATATGGAAGCCTTTCTGATAGTTCTGTTATCTCCTGAACCAATATAGATATTAGAATGATTCAAGAAAGGTTTTGTTAAGCATAAAATGAGGATTCTGTAACACAGGTAACATACACAAAATTGCAATTCACACTGTAGAAACCTTGTCCCTTGAAAACACCAGGAAAATAATAAATCCTGAAATTGGGTACCCCTTCATGCTTTCCACTCCCATCCGAATTTAAGAAAAAATACGCTTTCCGATTTTTGAGGTCTTATATCTCTGATGGGGTGAGATACAAAAATCTGAATTTTTGTGTACATAACCACCTATATGATGGCTATTAACTCACAAAAATTGGTTACTGTATTAAGCCCAGTTTTTGAAATACAGGACTTGATATATCAGGGGAAATATTGTTATCGGTACATTTGCAATACTTGTTTAAATTATACCAATATCATGTTACAGGGTGGCCTAAAACATACCTACCAAGTTTAAATCCAATCTGCTCTGCAACTAGTTAGTATAATTTGAAGAAACTTTGCAGACACATTATAACCATCAAGCCATTTGTGTCTCATGTGTTTTCTTTTCATTTTGCAGGATACGAAAAATGGCAGCCTGCGCTATGGAGCAGCAGATATTTACTATTGAAGAGTATATTCGATCATCAGAGAGCCCCAAAAAGGTCAGAAGAGCATTTCAGGTAAAGTTTGGTGTTAAAGTTGGACCGGGTGGGCATACAATATCAAACCTTGTCAAGATATTGCACACGACAGGGTCAGTGTTGGATGATCACTCTCAAGACAGCAGGCCCTCCACAGAACTGTTTGAAAGAAACCTGAAACCACTCTACCCAGAGAGAGTTTCAGGAGTTAAGGATCAAGATCAAACCCATCAGAGAGAGAGAGAGAGAGAGAGAGAGAGAGAGAGAGAGAGAGAGAGAGAGCTCAGCACTTTCAACAAAAATGAAACGGACTCCCTTGAGTTTACCAGCACAAGATTCATAAAGAACATGAGCTGTAAAAATGGCCAATGCATAGGTTTTTTGCAGTGAAGCTTTCCTTACCAGACATTTGACGGTACCTCCTATCCAATCACATGAGTTGCAGTGTGAGATTCTTGATATGTGCAGTGGCAAAGAAATGCCATTCGGCATCAAGCCAAAAATGTGCCTTGTGATGAAACACATTCCAGCAATTTTTATACTGGCTGGCTACACGTTAGAAAAGTAGAACACTTTGGTGAGATGTGGGGGGGGGGGCAATGAGCTCCTTTACTTGTGGCAGCAGCTTCTTTTGGAAGAAAAAGACAGCATTAGTGCTGTGGGACAAACCGTCACTCACCACACAGAAGCTCTGACATTTGACTTCATTTTTGGTCCTGAAGTACACCACAAAAGGGTGGAGAGTAACTTGATCAGTTTCCCAATGAAAAGTTTACACCTCATCTTGGACTATGTATGTGAAGTTTTCACTGAAATCACCCATGATTACACACTCATTTTGCTTTAACTTTCCTTTTGTACTTTTTAAAGAAAGTGGACTGCTGTTTTGTTACAAAATGGTGTTTCTTGAGGAGGTCCATCACTTTTTCTATTACCTTTTCAATGAAATTATCTAATGAAAGGGAGACACTAACCATCTCTGTTCTGTCTGTCGTCATCCACTGAGGGAAGTGCTCTCATGAAGACCCTAACATATTAGAAGAATTCTTGATATCGTCATATCACGCATAAGTTACGTTGAAAATTATAAGTGGGACATTTTGGTAATCAGAAAGCCCTTAGGTACCGCGAAAGCATTGAAATCTACCTTACCCCTGACACCTGCAGTACAGACGCACCTTTAACATCCCTATCATTTGGAAAACGATTTTGAAATCTGGCAACAACAGATGATTTTACTACGTGTCTCATTCTATGGCTGATGAAGGTAGAAGTCGCTACAGAAACGTCCCACTTATAATTTTCAACGTAACTTATGCGTGCTACGACAACATCAAGAATTCTAATGTTTTGTGTGTTACGTGTTTCCCTGCCAATTCTTCTCACTATGACCCTCACATATTTCTTGATCAAACATATTCCTGATTACATCTGGTCCTGGACAATTACGGCATTTTTTTCATCATACACTCTTCACTCTCAATGTTACACACAACACTCTCCAGTAAGTCTCTGTAAGAAATATTCATTCTTGTTCCATCCAATATTAATTTCAAGTTCTGATGGTAAAGGCAAATGCAGACAGAGTGTGTCCCACTTGCTCCTGCAAGGACAAACCACTTCGGTCTCAAAAGGGCAAACTTGGAAAAATCAATCTTGTCATTGGGATTTACGCTCATGTACAGTTTTCTGATATTATACAAGACCAGTTTCTTTTATTTTAAAGCATTTTCACCTTCATTGTCTCGAACAGTAATACAGTCTCTTGCTCCAGGGCAAACCCTGCTTCTCATCATCTGTATAAAACTGAATGACTTTCTGAGTTGTCTCAGGACTAATGATTCTTTTTGCAGGCTTGGGATTGTCAGGTGGAATACCAAATTTTTTCGCAAGTTTTATTAATTTTTTTTTAAATGTATTCTGTGCAATTAAATTTTTACGGGTATGAACGGTAGACCAGCTTTGTGGTAGTAGACTTATTATTTGTATTTTTTTCTTTATGAGCTATAGTATACCTTTATTTGAATTTTCTTATCAGAGCATCATACTCATCCTCTTTACTTAACTCATTCACATCCTTATCATCATTCACAAACCTCTCCATCCTCAAACGTAAGTGCCAATTTTTTCCTAGCTGCATGTGCAATCCTTTCAGATTTTTGCCACTATGACCTGTGCTCTTCGTTCTGATGACAACTGCAAATTGGAGAGATGTGCACGAGTAGAGTACCAGAATGTAGACATACACGCGTACGCGGATAGTTTCCAAATTATTAGATTTTGCAGATAGTTTTTTGCTTTGAGATTTAAAAAAATGAAATGTTATTTACAGCAATTAAAACACTTACTCAATGCGTTACTCAGATTAATATATTTCATTCTATTTTAACTTCAACTTTCAATTATTTTTCACATCTTCTGAGTTCTTTTGTGTTAACAGATGTTCCTGTCCTAAGATTTTAGCAAAGGCCTTGTTCTCAATGCATGGGAACTGTATCAAGTTTCATTTACAAAGAAAGAATTTTAATTTTATTGCCAAGTTCCTCTTGCAGTTGCCAGTTATTAAATTAAAATCTTTTCCTTATGTATTTTGTGAGTCTACTATTTTTTAACTTAAGTTGTTGAAAATGCTATTTATAATTTTTGAAGGTTCATTAATGGAACTGTTTTTCCAGATATAAAAACTTTAGTCTCTTCTTATGAGGTTCATAGTCAAACATTTTAATTATTTCCCTAAAGATCCATTTCACACACACTGCTGCACATTCAGTTGTAATGCGCTTATTTTGTACTCACAGGAATCTGTAATGTTCTAATAATTATTTATTGTTTCATTAATTTTTCTTAAAATTATCATATTCATTTGTTGTGATTTACAGGTTTGCAGCAATTTCTCTGTTTCAACAGTTGTGTACGCAGATAATTTTATTTTTATACAACTCTGTGCACGAGTGAGAGGGCCGTATTGATTTCTTTCACTTCTTGAATTGCAAGCCTAAGTCATCATCATCATCATCACTGTCATCATAATTTGCATTGCTTTCTTGTTCAGTTACTTTTTTGTTCAGAGCAAGAACACAGACAAAGAGCTTCCCCTGGTATTAAAAACACAAACCTGATGTAGTGTTCTCTCATTTCAGTTGTTATTGCTCTTAGAGAACCTGATACTCCGGTCTTCCTTTTCTTATTTTTTGCTGAATTTTCACAAATGTTTAGTGGATTACAACAACTAGTTCAAAGATGCTCAAATTTCAGTAAAAAAAATTTCTTATGATACTCACAAATAGAGGTGATCCCTGACTGTGTCCTGAGCTTCAGAAGGCTTTGGTCCTCTTCACTAAGCTCTGCACGTTGTAGTACCTGCTTAGGTACTTGACCATAACTTAACTTATGGCAAGGCTCTTTTGCACCACAATCCAATAGCACATCATATTAATTAAATGAATTCCACAAAGACCACACGTTTTATCAACACATAGCAACTGAAAAATTGTTATCCGGTCACCACTGGGGATCCAAACCTCAGATCTCTTGATATCTAGCCGAGCACATTAGCCTTACGCTACGGTGACCAACAATCAATGGCGCTATGTGTGCTTTCCTTGGCTAGATATCGAGAGATCTGTAGTTCGGATTCCCAGCGGTGACCGCATAACAATTTTTCGGTTGCTATATGTTGATAAAACGTGGAAAGAGCGATGTCTTTGTTTATTTACTGATGCCACGTATTTGAAGGATTTTCAATTTGGATCTCGATTTTTGGATTCAACTGCTATATTTAATATATAGCCAGTGCCGTTAATGCCCACCAGATGGAGACATCTCAGTAGTTGAGCCCATCTTATGGATTTATGATGTCAAAAGCTGACAGAAAAATACACATTGCGCCGTTGAGCTGCTGTATCTCAATAACTAAGCTGAAAATAAGAACCAAATTTATCTAAGACTTTTCTTGGAGTATTTTATGGCTAACTGTTAATTTTTTGTTTTTCATTTGTGTGCATTTAATAAAAATATAATGTGATATTGATATCATTTAAACAAGTATTACGAATGTACTGATAACAATATTTTCCCTGATATATCAAATCCTGTATCTCAAAAACTAGGCTGAACACAACAACCAATTTTTGTGAGTTAATAGCCATCATATAGGTGGCTATGTACACAAAAATTCAGATTTCGTATCTCACCCCACCAGAGATATAAAATCTTAAAAATTAGGAAAATGTGTTTTTTCTCAAATTTGGGAGGTGGGGGCATGAAGGGGTACGTAATTTCAGGATTAATTATTTCTCTTGTGTTTTTAAAGGGAAAAGGTTTCTACAGTAAGAATTGCAACTTTGCGTATGTCACCTGTGTTTCATAAAAAAATCACGAAATAAAATCAGCATTTGATCTTTAATGTTTAAAGGGCTTTAAGGTAAAGAATATGACTGAACATTTTCTTAGTGTAACAAAATTCGCATTTCATGCGTAACAAAACCTTTTTTGAATCATTCGAATATCTGTATTGGTTTAAGAGATATCAGAAATATCAGAAAGGCTTCTGTATGCTGAAAATTGTAACGTCTGCCACTTTTTAAGCAACCAATCAAAGGGGAGGGAAGTAAAAAAAAAATTGTTTTTCATTATTATCTTTGACCATCATTCAAACATACAAATAAATGAGCAAAGTTCAAAATTTTTATAAAATCATGCAGCACACCACCTAGGTGAATCTCCATGGAATGACCCATCAAGCTTCGCATAATTTGGGTAGCCACTTAATTGGGCCAAAGTGTTATAGCCCTGATGTGTCCCAATTAACCAGAATCTACTGTAATTCAAAGTTGCTGAAATGCATGCAGGCTCTTCCACAGATACTCCAGTTCAGAAAAAAAACTGCTTTAAGGGGCACATACCTTTCTTCAATGCGGGCTCCACATTCTTTACAGAGCATATCCCATCCATATTTTGCCAAGAATAAACTGCCAATGTCTGTGTCTTCCTGTAGTAAATATTCAATGGCAAGAACAGGGAAGTCTTTACTTTCACGATTCCGGAGTTTAGGCCACAAAAAATGAAATGCTTCCTCTTGTACAGACTTCAGCTGATCTTTGACATGAAAAAGGGTTGATAACTGTAGCTGACATGCTTTTTAGAAACACCTGTACTCAGAGCATTAAGTTGGTTTAATGCCTCATAGTAGATAAGACAAATGCTTTTTAAATGGCTTTTCTTGCTATTATTTGCACATATATATTTTTTTAACTTTCTGTTGCAAACTAAAAGGCTCATGGATGCATGCAGCCAGCTCAGAGAGTCATTTTCATTGTTCTGCCACACAGGAAAAATAAAACCTGAATCAGGAATATCCAAATATTGAACAGTCTTTTTGTCAACATGCAGATTCTGTGTATCTGACAACCCAGTCCGGCTGGCATACAAAAACTCTTCACTGTTACAAGGCACACTTACAATGGACTGTTGTTGTGTTTCCCAAACTGGCTCTTCATAGCCTTCTTCAGAACATTTGTTGGCAGAAAGAAGTGTACCCTCCAAAGTTGAGAACTGAGATGATAAATTGTGTACCCAGGAAACGAATGATTCAATAAACGCTGTTTCTTCATCTGAGCTTTCCAACTGCCACTTGGGCATTGCTGTAAAATATTTGTGGATATCCTTGTCACACAATGGGAAGGAACACTGCAAAAATGAAGGGGGAAAGTGATTAACATGCTACTAAGCATTTCCTGTCTATGAGAAAAAAAATTCATACATTTCTTGAGAAATGAGTCAACATTCACATGTGAACAGTATTACACGAAACATATAAAACATGAACATTAGCACAGCACAAGAATACACAGATATCCTCCACCCCTTTTGGAAATAGCTAACAGCAACTTCAACATTGCAATTTTTGGTAATTTTCCAAAACCCAAGCATGTAGTGTGAAATTTTATCTAGCATGAAAATTTTAAGTATAAAAGAATGCAATAAATAGCACTATCTAGAAAATTAAAGCCACTACTTTCATTCAGAAATTCATTGCAGGCCAAATTATTGACATAAATTTAACTTCAGGTGTTTGACCTTCTGAAGTTCTGCTAAATACTTTTGCTGGTAGCAAAAATTCTGATTTACAGTGCCACTTATTTTTTCTACTAATAAAGAGAGAAATGTGTTTACACGTAAATTAGGTCTGACTTAATTCAGACACTCTTCACAATAATAAAAATTATCTCTGTACTTACATTATTAATCACAATAATAAAAATTATCTCTGTACTTACATTATTAAATGGGACTTACTACACCTGTCATACTTTTTTTGGTTCAATACTTCATATTTCAATCTTTCGCTCATCTTCCAGCACAAAACTTCCAATCCATATTTTTTTCTACATTGAAAGACTCAAAGCACTAAGACAAGATGTCAATTATTTTATTGCTATGGTTATACAGTCGAATGCACATATAATAAGCTTGTTTAATACGAAGCACCACATAAACTGAAGTTTTTATAGATTTCTTAAACTTCATAATATTCTCCCTTGTTATTTTATTAGCATACATTGAAGTTCAGCACAGTTATCAGCAAACAAAATAAGTGATATTCACCAAGTTTTTACTCCTTTCTACTTCACTAGAAAATTAGAAATTGACAATACCCTGTGTCCCCTTGCAGACAGGTCAGTTGATGTAAAGACAAAAAATGTTGTGAATGCTGTCTTTTATTACTTTCCCTCACAGTACTTCAAACAGTTAATCTCTATTTAGAACACCTTAGAGTTTATTTTGCATCTAGAAACATCTTAACCACCACGTCAGAGGAAGTTTGAAAACATTTAAAACAACTGTCATGACGAGCACAAAACGAGCAACAACTGACTCGTGTTTCCGACGTAACATGAAAACAGCAAATCAAATGTAACAAGTGAAATTTTAAACTTTTGGCAATTATTTTATCTTTGAGCAACCGTTAAATGCTTTGCTTATTGCTGGTCTCATTAATATTTTTGCTAGATATATTGTTTTAAGTATTTATCAATCACCTTTGACCAATTAATAAACAGTGTGTTTAACTAGCTTAAACCTAATATAATGTAACATGCCAAAAATAGCCCTTTTTTATTTGTCCAGTTATAATGAAGTTTTCATATATCAAATGTTTTTAACTCTGTCTTCAACTTCATTACATACAGATTCTCTCTCAACTGCAATTTGACAGAAAATCATTATTGCAGCTATTACAGAGGGTGAGTCGAAAGTTTTGTAACACAGAGGGTGAGTCGAAAGTTTTGTAACACAGAGGGTGAGTTGAGAGTTTTGCAATATTTGAGGGTGAGTCGAAAATTGAAAACAGAGGGTGAGTCGAAAGTTATGAAATATTTGGATCACTATGTCTTCATACGTACCTTTATAACAAAAGCTGACTAGCATTCAAAGTACAGGTCATCGTATTGCACCGTCTCTAGCCATCTGTCCGACAGTTCTTCAATTCCACGGCGGTACCAGTTCTTGTCCCTCAAGGCAAATAACTCCTTCACCCCAGCTTCCACCTCCTCCTAGTTGTTAAAGTGCCACCCGCGAAGGAAGTAAGCCACAGACCGGAAAAAGTAATAATCCAACGGGGCAAGGTCCAGACTAAATGCTGGATGTGGCATCAGTTCGATGCTCTCAAGTTCCTAGAGTTTTGCCCGGGTCGTTCACGTGTTATGAGGACAAGTGTTGTCCTGCTGTAGGAGAGCGCACTTTCTGTTCACCAGTGCGGGGTACTTCTCCAAAACGACATACATCCTACAGCAGAATGGAGCGAGACCTCACACAGCACGGATGACATGTCACAAGATCAGGGACCTAGGTTGGGAGCTGCTGCTATACCCAACCTACTCCCCTGACACTGCCCAAAGCGGTTACTGCCTTTTCCTGTCGCTGCAACATTCCCTGGATGGACAGTGGTTCACCAACCAGGATGATGTTGAACACGCACATACCACTTTCTTGTGTCCAAGCGGCCACAATTCTACAGGAACGGTATTTAACAGCTGCGCAGATGACAGGAGCAAGTCGTGGGAAACGATGGTGACTACATTTTGGACTGATTTGTACTTGTATATATGGTAATTAGAACTTTTCTGTTGCATTGCATTTACAGAAATTACTTTCTTCCCAACCCAATATGTGTACAGAGGGTGAGTCGAAAGTTTTGAAATATTTGGATAACTTTATGTCTTCCTACGTACTTCTACGACAAAAGCTGACTAGCATTCAATGTATAGGCCATTGTGTTGCACCGTCTTTAGCCATCTGTCTGCCAGTACTTTGATTTCGCGGTGGTACCAGTTCTTGTCCTTCGAGGCAAAGAACTCCTTCACCCCAGCTGCCACCTCCTCCTGGTTATTGAAGTGCCGCCCGCGAAGGGAGTGGGCCATGGACCGAAACTAGTAATAACCCGACGGAGCAAGGTCCGGACTATAAGTTGGGTGTGGCATCAGTTCGATGCCCTCAAGTTCCTGGAGTTTTGCCCGGGTCGTTCATGCAGTATGAGGCCAAGCATTGTCCTGCTGCAGGAGATCAAGCTTTCTGTTCATCAGTGCCAGGTACTTCTCTTCCAAAACGACATACATCCACTCCAGCTGTTCAGAGTAGAGGTTAGCGTTGAGAGTCCGACATCTGGAACAAATTCGTAATGGATTATCCCCTCAAAATTCCACCAGACGCAGAGCATCACCCTGTGCCCCCACATTTGGCAACAGGTTCAGGAAGTTGGCCCGGGCTCAACCACTGTCATTGTGTGTTAGGATTACGGAAGCAGGCCCACTTTTCATCACACGTAACAATTCTCTTGATGAAACGTAGATCTCACAGGTTTTCTAGGAGTTACGTGCACACTTCCACTTGGCAGTTTGCTTTAGCTGGCGTCAGTTTGCGAGAGAAAATGCGGCAGCTCCTGAAGATCTCGCAGAGGTCCTGAAAGAGGCAAACCACAGTGGTCTGTGATATGCCCAGCTCGCCTGGTAATCTCCAAGTGCTGGCTGTCGGATTTGCCTGTATGGCCTGGTGCACAGCCTCCGAATCCACAGTTTGCGGTCTACCTGACCTTGGCTGAGCATCGAGGTTTCTGTCACCTGAGCAAATTTTCTTGAATCATCTGGTTGAGGTGCTGTTGTTCACAGAACCTTTTTCTTTCACATGACAAATGTTTTGTGCTGCCTGAGCAACGTTATGGCCGAGTTCAAACTTGTACAGCAAAAGTTCCCTAATTATCTGGTTGTGGCTCTTCATCTTTTAGGCATCCCAATTATAGACAGAACGACGACTTTCAATGCTGTTCACAGAACGACTACCACTTTGTATTCCTTTCGACCTGAACTACTTTAAACACATGATGTACCAGCTGCAGTACATGCGTTTATACAAATATTGCAAAACTTTCGACACACCCTCTGTATAATTCCTTTTATTGTTTATACACGGCTGAAACTCTTATTCAATCACAAAATTCCAAGAATTTACACGGGCATTTCCAAGGACTCCTATTTTAAATCTAATTGAACCATAGGATGAATCAACCTGTAACCAACGACAAATAACCCCTACAAGGTTTGAGCAAACTTTATACAGAATTTTCACAAAGATGTTTGCTGTGCTGCTACTAATAAATTTAGAATCACTGATAAAAACTGAAATACCAAAACTATCACTGAAAATGTAACTAGGAGTTTAATTTCCATAAAAGTTCTATGGTGCTATAATGATGTTTAAACAAATTTGTTTCTACATTCGCTTCAAATTCAATTATTGAAACAAGTTATAGAATTCAAATTTGGAAGATGTGAATCTGTTTATTGGTGTAAATATGACATGGCTGTTAAGTTAGATAACATCCGAAAACTTGAAAATTTCACTGTCCTGGAGGGGGAATCAAACTTGCATCTCCCAGATAGCGCTCGAGTATGCCTACCACTACACCATCCAGAACGACCGAGTTTCAAGTTTCCAATTAATTTAACCATCAAAGGACTCGCTACTCAAAACAACTGGCATTCATATGCAGTGAATCTGGAGATTTAGAATTCATTCCCGTGACTGCCCGGAGGTGCAGAATACCAATGAATGAAATATGGGATTACACCGTTGTACAAAACAAATTTGGTAGATGTGAATCCATTTATTGGTGTAAATATGACATGGATGTTAAGTCAGATAATATCCAAAAACTTGAAAATTTCATTGTCCTGGAGCAGATATCGATTCTCGCTCCAGGACAATGAAACAATAAAAGAAATAACAATAAAATAAATTATAATAGCTGCAATAATGACTTTAAACCAGTCAAACATAAACTCATTCCCGCTCCAGGACAATGAAATTTTCTATTTTTCGGATATTATCTGACTTAACAATTTTAAAATTAAATGTGGTTTTTAAGAAAAAAATTAATTTGTAACTTTCTCATGTTCAATACCAAATTAAAGATCATCAAAAGAGCCTTCAAATATAAGATATTTCTCAGGTTTATATCTCATCTGGTTCCTGAGAAAATGGCAGTTAACTATTTTAGGACACAGGAATTTTTAATAAAAATTAAAATAATTAATACTTAACTTTCTAATGGAAGGCAGACATTTTTTTTAAGATTTATATTCATAACTATGTAAGGATACTTGATACACCAAGTTTCATCAAAATCTGAGAGGTCAAGAGAGAATTTAATTTCAAACTGTGTTGGTCTGACATGGAATGGCCCAGCAGCAATTTCTGCACCCTCTCTTGAGCTGCATCCACAACAAAAAAATTCATAAAAAAAAGTTTAAAGTCAAGATTTCCACTGCTCTCTGTTCATCAGAGGTCAACGGACAACTTCAATTTGCTGGATGTGTTCCTTTTCTTGTCCAGTCTTCTACAAGTTGCATTGAATGTTTAAATCCTATGGCTATTTCATTGGTATCAGAAATCCAATCCTAACATCATGAACCTTATCCACCTGTGCAAAGTCCAAGACCTTAATGTTCCTCATATGTACAAATTCCCACTTCTACTTCTGTTGGTACCACAGTTTACATTGGCAGAACTTTTTGCTGCAGTACTAACTGCCTGACTCAGCAAAAAAAAAAAAAAAACTTACATAGGGTGGACTAAATTCTTTCTTGGCATTATTGACAATCTCAGATACATCAGCTGTGCCTATCCAGAAGAATATGAGAAAATTACTCCTTTCATAAACAAAGAAGCTCTATATTTTCGTGAGAGCATTAAATATTTACCTCTTCAAAATGCAATACTGCCAGTCCTTATTTCATCCCTATCATTTGGCAACAACCATAATGAAGCACCTGAAAATCTGAATCTGGCAACGAGTCCTGCTCCAAAGGTTTACTATACTCCGGGCACACGTAACCTGATAATGGGTGGAAAGCCTAGAGCAGGGTGATTCCGCCATTGCAATATAGTTCGCACTTTTACCTATTAACAGAATTGATAAGAGATACATTTCGGACATAAAACATTAAAATAATGTTTGCATTTTTGAACTTCACTTTTAGTTGGTAAAGTTCGATGAACACTTACCGCACGTGGGGCTTGGCTTTCAATTCATATTTCCGTTATGTGGATGCGGCACGGGGGTTTTCATTTGGCCACGGGTCCGCTTCTTTTTTTTTTTTTTTTCCGTTGGAATTTATTTTGCCTCATCACCAAATGAGTTTTTTTCCTTTGCTGCATCCTCATTTACTTCAATATTTATTCATAACCCGAGTACTTTCGGTAATACTCCTTTACCGTCTTCGAGGGGACGTTTTGCTCCGACTAGCACGGACCGTGTCAGCTGGGCATTTCGGTGGTTCTCGCGGGCTGCTTCTGTCATCGGCTATCGCTTCTTCTTGGGCGTTGTGGCGCCATCTCTTGTTGGTCAGTGATCTCATTTTTCGAACTTTTTCATTTTTTTGCTCAATTTTAATTAAATTTCTCCATCTGTTTCTCAAATTATTAGGGTCATTATGGTTGCAAACTTTTGTCCTATTTTTTCAATCATTACCGACTCTGCTATTCTGAGGTGTTTTTCGGACTCAGAATAGCAGAGTCAGTAATGATTGAAAAAAATAGGACAAAAGTTTGCAACCATAATGACCCTAATAATTTGAGAAACAGCTGGAGAAATTTAATTAAAATTGAGCAAAAAAATGAAAAAGTTCGAAAAATGAGATCACTGACCAACAAGAGATGGCGCCACAACGCCCAAGAAGAAGCGATAGCCGATGACAGAAGCAGCCCGCGAGAACCACCGAAATGCCCAGCTGACACGGTCCGTGCTAGTGGGAGCAAAACGCCCCTCGAAGACGGTAAAGGAGTATTACCGAAAGTACTCGGGTTATGAATAAATATTGAAGTAAATGAGGATGCAGCAAAGGAAAAAAAAACTCATTTGGTGATGAGGCAAAATAAATTCCAACGGAAAAAAAAAAAAAGAAGCGGACCCGTGGCCAAATGAAAAACCCCCGTGCCGCATCCACATAACGGAAATATGAATTGAAAGCCAAGCCCCACGTGCGGTAAGTGTTCATCGAACTTTCCCAACTAAAAGTGAAGTTCAAAAATGCAAATGCATTAATGCACGTTAAATAATATAACCTCCAGTATCGGAAGTAAATTGAAAAATTAAAATAATGGTTGAACTGATAAAACGTAGGGGTATTTGTTCAATTAAAATGTAGTCTAATGTATTTACAAAAGCATATGCACTACAGCGAGCGAGTGAGAGTATGACGTCATACAATGATCTAACCACTCCCACGGCTTCTCTCTCTCTTCACGGGAGTACAGCTGGCGTTCAGTAGAATTCTGGTAAACCGTTCTGCTGTCTGGGAAGTCTCACCAATTCATTTGAAGTGGTGTAGAGGTACTCATGCAGTGGGTGTGAATAGGTCACCGTAGCATATCTCCTGTTATCAAGTTAGGTGTGCCCGGACTATAGTAGTGATGAAGATCCAAGACGGTGTTGAAAGACTATCTTTAAAGTGCTCTTTAGTAATATGGAGATTACTGGGATGACTTTTGTTTACTTTGTAGTCAAATTTTGAGGTTGCACACCAACACATCATCAGGGCTGACTCAAGAGAGTAAGTGGTGCAGTAATGCACAGTGTTTCTGTTCATTAATCATGGCACCTCTTCTTCTTTCGATCTGTAGACATTCTTCCAACTTTTTTTCACAAAGTGCTTTTGATGTGAAAGAATTTTTAAGGAGACCCAGTTAATTGAATTTGTATGTCATTGCCTGTCTTGGAAATGTTCCTTATAGCGGCTTTATGTTCTGCTATAAGGATTTGAAGTTGTCTCCCAGTTTCTCCTACTTAATATGTGTTCTCCAGTAGCATAGCTAATAATGTTGTTGCTCTTGTGCAGAATTATGTAGTAGGCCCCTCTATTCCACAGAAATACTATATACCAGGGAAAGTCGGAAAGTAACTTTCGTTACTGAAGAACTACTGCATGTATTGAAAATGCTTTTTGCTGACACGTAATTTGACATGTTCTGTTTTAGATGGCTGCAGTTTGAAGCTCCAGAGACATTACGTCCCTAAATTACACAGATCCAAAATGGCTATTGTACTAGTTGAATGGACAAAGGAAGAAGTCCGAGGAGTCATTCGCTTTTTGTGGGAAAAATGGACGTCACCTATTGAAATTCACCATGAACTTCAAGGTGTGTACAGCCCGAACATGATGACAGTGCAGCAGGTGTGAACATGGGGTCGTGATTTCAGTGGCGGTAGAGTGAATGTCCATGATGAAACAAGGACCAGACGTCCAGGTGGTTCAACTGTAGAAATTGATTCTACAGTTTGAACCAGCAGTTTGTTGATTCTACAGTTTGCTCAACTGTAAAAATTGATTTTACAGTTTGAACCACCAGGTATTCTAATCAAAGATCCTCATGATTGTTTCCACACCATCCATGAACATAGCTGTTTTTCTTTCAACAAAATTATTTACAAACAAGTCTTCCCATGGGCTCACCCCTCTTCTTGCAGAGATGTACATGCAACAAACTGATTGGTTGGTTGATTGATTTTTATGGCACAAGGACCATTTTTGGCCAAAGAGCATCAGACACAAGACCATCAAAGAAAGATATTTAAAAACATGGTTTAAGAGTTAAAAGCTGGTTGATGTTGTAAAAGTAAAAAATGAGAATGATGAAAAGTGTAAAAGCTAGATGATAAGTTTTAAAAAGTCAATTTGTTTGAAAAATGAAAAAACTGCAAAACGTATTGCAGTGCTCATCTAAGAGCTTCTGAAGAATAGCTGTGCCGTCATCCAACAAATGAGAATGAAAATAGTATAAACGATCAGCACGAAAACAAACGCAGCTACATAAAATATGAGTGACAGTGAGTCGGCAGTCACACATCAGGGCAGTGTCATCACACATCGGGGCAGTGTCATCACACATCGGGGCAGTGTCGTCACACAGCGAGAAGCGGCGGGTGAAACGACAATGCCCACTGCAGAGATGCGCAAGGACAACTTCCTCACGACAGTTTGTTCACAAACTAGATGGCCATAGTACAATCTGTGGTTTGATAGAGAAGTTTGTTCCTGCCCTGTTGAGACCAGAGGGACCACCACTCAGCCATGATAAATGTGCAGATGCCAGTACAAAAATCTCAAAAACACAGTGGCAGTTGGGTGATTGTCAAGGAGGATACGTATCAGGCAGAGGCATCTGCCACCTTGTCAACAAATTGAAGATTCCACCATTCCACACCACCCTTTTCAACATTCCCTGTGATTAAGATATGTTGATGACATTTTCATTAGCTGGCTCCATCCAGAGTCCGAACTAGAGAACCTGATAAACTCCATTATGGAAAAATGTACATCTATTAAACTCACTAAATCTAGTGAAAAAAACAACAAAATAGATTTCCTGGACTTTTTCATCTGCAGAAACTCTGATCTCTCCATCTCACGTTCTGTTTATAATAAACCTTTTGCTGCCACCAACATCATTCCCTTCAAATAATTTACTATGCATCTCCACAAGTTTGCAGCATTAGAGTCTTACATCCACATCTCATATGCAACAACCAACTTTCTCTTTAAGAAGAATTCTCCATAATTTCTACAATAGTATTTTCTCGTGGTTTACCTACTCTTAGAGTCAACACCCTCATAAACAAATATGAAAACAAGTTGAAAACTGAATGCCTCCATCCTCAAAAGAGGGAAAACCTAAAATTCTCCGGATCTGTTCCACACCATCCTTCCTCTACTTATAAGTTACAAAATTTGCTCAAAAGTTTTGGTTACCATCTTGGCATTAAATCCCCCACACCCCCAAACGTCATGACTCTATTACAAAGTGATAAGGACAAAGTTGAAAATCTTCATCTCCCACGAGTTCATTATAGAGTTCATTAAAATTTATGCCACTATTGATACTCATTTTACGACTTCGTGATGAACTTTAAAAAAAGTTTGAAAATCTATTCGAGGAGAAGAACCGAAATTATCATAAAAACAGCAAAATATCTATTCATAACTATGTTTATAAATGAATCTAACTATGTACTTTCTGAGCTACAAGTGAAGGCTTTGAAAAGGAGTCAAGTTTGCGTATAATAGGCATAAACCAAAGCCAGAAATTATCTTTCCACAAATTGAAAACATTATACAGGATCATGTTGAGAAATGGCTTCCTAGTTTAATTGAATTAATAATCTAAAGCAACTTTTATGGGAATTTTACTAGGAAATTTTTTCATTAATAGCAAATTTCGGAGAAAACTCTTCTTCTTCAGGCTGTCTTGTTGCTGTCACTTTTTACTTGTCACTATCACGGTTACGGTTTACCTTGACGGTTACGGTTAACCTTGACGGTTTAGGTTATTTTTCAACAACTCCTGCCAGATGTTAGGCAGGGAAAATCCTTTGCAGTCATTGATGATGGAATTTTGATTTTTTCTCAATCTCTATTCCTTCTTTCAGTTTTCTTTTTGGAAATTGCTTTGGAAACTGATTACTTTAAGGGAATTCCAATCCATGCTGTGCCCACTTGTTCCAACATGCCTATCTAATCCAGTCCTGTTGGAGCAATTTTTTATAGCTGCTTTATGCTCAGCTATACGAGTTTCTAGTCTGCGACCTGTTTCACCTATGTAAGACAGTCCACAACTACAATTTACTTCATAAACTACTCCTTGCATTTTTAAAATATCTTCTTCTCTTTGAACTATTTTAGGGAAAAAATTTTTAACTTTGTTCTCTAAACTCGGAGCTAGCCTAATATTGTATTTCTTACTAATTCTCTTTAAAGACTCAAATAAACCTTTGTGATAAGAAATTTTTCTAGTGAATTTTACTTGTTGCTTTTGTGGGTTCTTCGTACCATTAAAATTCAGAAGCTTCTCAATTTCTCCTTTAGGATAGTTATTCTCTGCAAGTATGACTTTAAGTTCTTCTTTATGGGCTTCTTTTTTATCTGCAGTAGAAACTATTTTATTAATTTTTCTAAAAACTGACTTGCTACATTTTTCTTAATAGAATGGATGATAGGAATTGAAATCCAGTAGTCTGTTAGTATTCATTGGTTTTTTATACCAACTAGTGAGGAATTTTTCATCTTCATAATAGATAGTAATATCTAAGAAGTTTATTCTTCTTTCTTTTTGAAGTTCAATAGTGAACTTAAGGGAATCATCTAATTCATTGAATGAGTCTAGAATTCTTTCTGGAACAATTTCTGAGCTATCTATTATAAATAAGATGTCATCCATGTATCTGCTATATAAGCAGAAGTATGTGGGTTGTACTAGTATCTTTTCTTCTAGTTTTCCCACATAATAGTTAGCTATGAGTAGGGAGCCCATAGCTAGCCCCGATTTTTGAATGAAAAAAGTTTTCCCAAATTGAAAGTAGTTGTTCTGCAAAGAGAAAGTAAGCATTTCAAAAATTCCTACTAATATGTTTTTTCTTTGTTGTGAAAAACTATTAGGACTTGGCAGGTTAACCGTAACCGTGATAGTGACAAGTAAAAAGTGACAGCAACAAGACAGCCTGAAGAAGGAGAAGAGTTTTCTCCGAAAATTTGTTATTAATGAAAAAATTTCCTAGTAAAATTCCCATAAAAGTTGCTTTAGATTATTAATTATACAGGAGTTACCAGTTAGTAAAAGAAATCCAGTAAGATATAAAATGACGAGAAATTATAATAAAATTAATGACTAACAACTCAATGCTCCTACTAAATATGAATGGAAGACGTTACTTGAACTTAGTAACAACCCTAATATTAAATGCATCATGGTTGACAAATGAAAACAACTTGTTATCTTGAATAAAGAAGACTACCAACAGAAAATGAAGACAGATCTATAGAGGATTTAAGGGTGGTGAAAATTAATAAAGACCCTGTCAAAGGTATAATAAGGCAAGTAGCTAGTTTTAAGAATCATAGTGACCTGCCTACTGAGATTAAACGTACAGCCTACCCACCCATTGGTGCTTGTACTCCAAATATCTTCGGCAAAATTAAAACAAATAAAATAAATCAACCAGTTAGATTGATTGTGAACAAGAATGTCGCTCCAACTATCAATTTAGAAAGGGCTATTTATCAATACCTAAAAAACCTTTATATAACAACCATGTTTACAATGTATCTCATTCTAGAGAGTTAATTGATAAAATTCAAGCTATTCAGGATTTCAACTTTACTGTTTAGCCTTGATGTAGTAGCACTTTACCCGAATACCCCCACAGATGAAGCAATTCATTGAATTAATCAGCAGTTGTCAACAGAGGGAATTGAAGACAAAGAAAGGAACAGCATTATCTCGTCTTTGAAATATATTACTAACAGCAATTATTTTTCATATGATGAGATAATTTATAAACAAACATTTGGAGCTCCCATGGGATCCCCACTCTCCTGCTTGTTGGCAGAAGTAGTATTACAGCATACTGAAAAAACAATCTTCCAACAACCTAACCTGGACTCACCTTGTTTATATCTATGCTACATAGATGATGTTCTTCTCTTCTGGTAACATTCTAGAGAGAAACTTGATAAGTTCATAAATGCATTTAACAGCATTTATCCTACTATTAGGACCACATTAGAAGAAGAAATTGGTAACAAACTAAATTTTTTGGATTTTAGTTTATTCCGCTACGATGATTCTATTGAATATAGTGTTTTTAGAAAGCCAACTTATGTTCCAGCATTGATCCCATGCGATTCTTGGCATCCCTGGAAGTACAAGACAGCTGCGTTTTCTTACTACATGTATCAAAAGAGCAATTACACATTATTCTTCCTCACATTCTGAACAGGCTGAGTTGCAGTGGAACAGAAATACTGCTGAAGCATTTGGTTATAGTGGTAGATTGATTACTTCCATTTACAACAATATCAAAACTAACATTAAAATTTTGCATAATAAAAAAAGTGAATATAAAGCTTACTCACCAATTCCTTTTTTACCACCTATTACCAATTTGTTAAAGAGAGAATGTGCAGAGCATCAAATATTTTTGGCTGAAACGATCACCGATAACGGTGCCTTATTGACTTACAATGACAACAGGTCAATCTTCGATAAATCAGGCGTATATTGTATCCCGATAATAACGAACCCCAATCACAAAGATTCTATGTACTAGGTAGTACTAAGAGACGCCTTATTACTTGATTAAAAGAACATGTATACGATTGGGAAAAGAAAAGACCCAAAACAGCACTCATTCAATATTGCATCGAACACAATGCTGTGCCCGATTGGGAAAATGTCAAAATTCTAACATCACTTCAATCTCATAAACAAATGCTCACTTCTGAGGCTCTAATTATTGAAAAATATAAAGGGAAATGTTGTAACAGTAATTCACCTATCGATATTCCACACGCATGGTGATACCTGTTACATTCTGAAAATCAACGTAATATTAAACGGAAGTCCGATAAACTCTGCTTCCTTGGCTTGGTCGATCAGCAGAACGAATACTTTGGCAAAATCCCTACAGATGGCGCTATACAAGAACTGTGCGATAAGGTATAGGTGTTCATAGCTTATGCGACGAAGTTAACATACTGTCTTTTCATTCAGGCATGTCATATTACATCTAAGTCAATTGCGGAGGACTGGACACTTTTGAACTCTTCCACTGATGAAGGCATAATATTTGCCGAAACATGTTTGGATGCTGGTAGCATGGGTAGAATGTAGATAGGTTCCGTAGTTTTGTCATTTTCAACTTTTAACTTTGTTGGTTTTACTTTTTAATCGATTTTAATGTTTTCATTTCATTTGAATATCACCATTTCGTACTTGGTCAGTGCAGTTTCATTCAGGTTTTACTCAATTTGTCATTTTTACTGTTCTTTGAGATATGTCTTTTCGACTGCTGATATACGTTCGCTAGCAGAGGAAGCCGGACGACAATGGATGTAGGCCTACTTTTCAAAGTTGGGGTAAATCCTTTTTGATTGCACTGCTTGTAGTTTGCTTTTAGTTAATATTACCAGGAACTTGTTCTGTTGACTTCTGCTTAAAATTGCTAGTATAAATACGTGAACAGTATTTTGCTACTGTAAATAGTAGTTATAGATTCATCTATAAGGTAGACTGGGAACAACTACTGCACGGATCTTGTTGCCTCAGAATCAGTGGGCTTGCAAGTGAACATCTTTATGCAGATAAACTCACTTCAATTATTGTGTGCATATGCAGCAGAAGCTTTCTTCTTGGTGATTCATAAATTTAATTGACCATTATATCGTCAACACAGTGCTTATGTTATAACTGAGTAATTGATATGTGCCTCTAAGACTGTAAGTAACATTTTATTAATTGTATTAAACTGCACATCCAATAGGGACTACATAGTACAAATCAATGGGTACTTTAGCAGGACTCTTGCGTACAGTTTATATTGACTGGTAGTTAGGCCAAGCAAATTGGTGAATAGCATTATATATCCAGCCAGTTTTCTTCCATTTCAACTAATAATCTGCCTTGTAAAAATGTAAATAAATGTGTGTACCTTGCAAGTGATCAGTTCAGCTGTGTGTGTTTAGGTTTGTGGTTGCCACTGTTGATCTTCAAATTATTGCTCAGGTTAGACTATTCGTTGCACCACATTTTGATGTCAGTAACGGCATTAGAAATTATCCCAGAAAACCAGTAACTTTGTATACATGATAATACTGTATCAAAAAGGGTTGCCACAGTAAATCAAATGCAACCAAAACATTGGGCTTTCACAGATTTTATGACAAAAAATCTAAAATACATTGGGCTTGGGCAAACACACTTGGGGACTGTAAGCTGGCCCCCAAATTGAGCCTGAACTCACCTGTAGCATATATCCATGTGCAGAAGCATAAGTCAGGAATAGGGATTCAGTTAATATGTGCATGTGTTTCTCATAATAGTAGGGTAAGTCAATTAAAAATGGTCTAGTGCAATTTGATTATAGTCACGAATATATGACTTTTTACACAAGAAATGTGAATAAGTGACTACCAATCATTTAGTGCAAATGTGCAAGTAGACACATATTGGCTGCTTTAGCAGCCTAGTGGTCACAGGTGGATGTAGGTTCGAGTCCCACATGGCATACAGTTGGCGTGTTCATCTTATTACACTGGCTCACTCCCTTTCCTGGAACAGGTGGCTGCTTATTGTAGGTTGCTCATGGTGGTAACTAACCCCCACTCCACCCCACAAAAGGCATACTGAGTTCACTAATATGGGAAGTTTACTGTACTAACACACAGGATTTAATGTTCTTATTTCATACCTGACAGACATATGTAGTAGTGGTGGACCAATCACAAAAGATTCGTTCACAAAGAATGACTCTTCACTGCAAAAAGTTCACTTTCATTAATGTGAATGACTGTTCAATAGGTTTGGATGTGAAGAATGCCCTTTTCTGCTGGTGGTGGGATTTGAAACCGAGTCTTCCTACACTGAAGCAGGATGTTCTCCCACGTGAACTACAAGGGCAAGAATTATCACTACAACTTTCGGCTTAGTCTCATGTGTCACCTCAGTGATTCGTCACAAATATCCTTTCCTCCACACACTTGAGAAAGGCGGGGCACAAAATAGCAGGTTTTGGGGTCCACCAACAAACCGCACTTGAAAGAGCTCACTGTAGAAGAAGGAATTCCCATTCATTCCAGACAATGTGTGGAAGAAGTATCACACCTTTTTCAAACCTTTGATTAATTCCAGACTATGTATGGAGTTCATTGCAGCCTTCTGCGCATGGGCCTGCGTAGCCGAAGACCCAGCTGGGTCCTCATGCTCAACGCACGTCGTCGCAAACAACAACGCATGAAATGGGACCAAGATAATCAAGATTGGACCATGGATGATTGGAAGAAAGTGGCCTGGTCTTGACGAATCAAGATTCCTGGTGCATCACGTAGACAGCCGAGCATGGATACATGGATACGGCGATTACCAACGAAGGCTATGGCACTTGGATGCACTGTTGGGCGAAAACAGGGCGGTGGTGGCGGTGTTATGCTGTGGGCAATGTTTTCTTGGGACTCTTTAGGCCCCATTATCCCAATAGCACAATCCCAGACAGCTGTCAGGTATCTGAACATTGTTGCGGACCAAGTTCACGCATTCATGGCAACTGTGTTCCCTGCTGATGTCATTACCAACAGGATAATGCACCATGCTACACTGCCAGAATCGTCAAGAAGTGGTTCGAAGAACATGCCGGTGCCTTTCTGTTAATGCTCTACCCTCCCAATTCACCTGACATGAATCCAATCGAACATTTGTGGTTCAACTTGGAAAAGCGGGTTTGCCCTATTTCACCACCACCCCGTAATGCACGGGAACTGGAGGACCTGCTGTTGACATTATGGTACCAGATACCTCAGGATACCTATTGCTGCCTCATCGAATCGATGCTTCGCCAAGTGGCTGCTGTTTTGTGGGCTAAAGGGGGTCCTACACCTTATTTCTTATTAGGTAGGTGGTCATAATGTAATGGCTCATCGGTGCACGTGCAATGTTTAAAAGTTCCTGTACATTACTGGAAATCTTCTTTCTACCATATTTCCTTCATATTTCGACAGAACTGAATTTTCAGAATTGACAAATTACTACTCTCAATGTCAGTTTGCGTTAGAAACATTGATTTGAACAACTCATCTTACTGTAATAGTAAATCATCTTCATCTAGGTTGAAATATTTTGCCAGCTTCATGACTTCAGCAATGTCACAAAGGCTTAGAGTTGTTTCTGATTCTACTTTTCTGATTAAGATTTGTAAAAATAGACTGGTTTTCTAACCATCTAGAAATGGTTTCATGCAAATCATCAATGAGTGCATGTGCATCTCCTTCAAATGGACTGTAGGGCTAGTTAGGCTTGAGGGCAGGTAGAGTGGGATTTTTTTCATTAAAGGGCAGGCAGGGTACAACACCCTTCTAAAAACAACTAGGATGAATCATCAGTAGGCGAGTGAATTCTTCTTTGAAAGTCATAGCTGCTCTGGGAGGTTTTCACAGGAATGACGGGTTCTCTAGAGAGTCCCGCATGGCTTTGTGTGAAACAGTAATTGTTCCTACTCTGATGCATGGCAGTGAAACCTGGGTACTGCAGAAGAAGCATAGGAGTCGTTTGTGTGCTGGAGAAATGCGTTACTTACGTGGGGTTTGTGGCAAGACACGATATGATTGTGTGAGAAATGAAGATGTATTGCAGTTGTGTGATGTGAAGCAAAATGTTGTTAGCAAGATGGAGACCAATATGCTTCGGTGGTTTTGCCATGTTGAAAGAATGAGTGATGAAATGCTTACTAAGAAAATCTTTTTAGCTCAAGTGGCAGGAAGGAAAGGCAGAGGAAGGCCAAGGAAGACATGGGTGGATCAGATTCAGGAGTGTCTGCATGAGAAAAAGATTATGAGTATGAAGTATAAAAGATCTTGTGTAAGGCGTGTAATGGATATCAGTGAAGCACGAGTTGTATGTCAAGATCGCTGTAAATGGAGAAGTTCGATACGACAACAATAAGTAAAAATATCTGGAAGCTTGTATTTCTTTTTGGAGCTAACCTCTGATTCTCAGAGAACAGCTTAGTGATATGTATGTATGTATGGATGGATGGATGGATGGATGGATCATACATATAATGCAGTTATATTTAATAAATGTTGCACAATAATATTAATGTACTGTTAAGTTATTCCTAGCGCACACAAGCACACACAAGAGCATTGGATAGGCTATATGCTTCTATCATAAAATTTTGCTACTTATAATTTATTTATTTTTTTTGGGGGGGGAGTTAAAGATTCCATTCTAGTTCTGAAGAGTGGTGGAAATGCAGTTTTTTATTAAATTATCCAGAACTGACTAAGCACAGTGATATAGCAGGTATTTATTGGTTACACAGGATTATTTGGTTTGCATAGTTCCTGATAACAAGCAAAGGTCAATCTCTATAATGCATATTTAAATGAAAGAAAGGAAACAAAAAGGGCTGTAATAACTACCATGAAATCTCCTTACATTCTGTAACTTGAAAAGTTTATGCATTCCATTTGAATAACAAAATTAGAAGTGGTGGAAAATCAGCCGAGTGAAGGACAGATTGGCTTTAGGAGTTGTAGGTAATGTGAGGATAATATATTTGTGTGTATGCAGCCATCTGAAAAATTCTGTGATTTGAATCGTAATTTGTATGTACATGGTTTTTATGACATTGAAGAAGCTTTAGACAGAGGACATGTTTTAAAATATATTTGTATATGTTTTCAAATATATACTTTACCAATCATTGGGAACAGACTTCAATACTGCAGTGATATTTTTATCACTTTCCATCATTTTGGGAGATGGTTTCTCCTATGTGTACTTTTATTTGCACATCAATATTTTAGGCAACCCTCATAAAGAAATCCTGGGTGCACCACTGATGTGTTGGTACCCGATACTACCTAGAAGACATCTTTAGAAATATTTTTGTGTGTGTTTGTGCATGTGTGTGTGTGATACAGCTAATATAATCAGTGAGTTGCTCATGTTTATGCAGGGCAAAATAAATTGCGAAAAGTCAGAAATTGCAACAAATAAAGACCATATTTTTTGCCATGCATTCTACTTGTACCATCTGCAGTCCTACCAACTTTCGAAAACTGAAATCCATGAAAACAAAATTTCATTTAATGTTTAGTCAATATGTTCCATTGACTGATATGTGAATGATATTGATTAAATACAGGGTAAGTCAAAATGATGTTCCCGATTTAAATAATTTGGTACTCATGTTTAATGTAAAGCAGATACACACAACTAGTACTGTTGAAAAGCACATTTTGTAAGTTTTGTTCAACTCACTTAAAAACTTCCTTGTTTGAAAAATCACAGTATTACTATAACCATTCAAAAGTTTACATGCCTACAATTACTTTAATGAGAGTAATGAGAAACTTACCTTTACTAGAAGGTCTGTTCTCTTTGAAAAAATACATTTCATTGCACGTTTTCTCCTATTTTAATATCTACAGTTGGTTTGGGCTTCTGGTGCGGCAGTTTTATGTTGTCTTCAACTTGTTCATTTATTTGACTAAGTGAGTAATTTATTAATCCATACTGCTGCAATGATACTTGATCCAAGAAACCTCTTTTTTACTTAAAAACCTATATTTTCACTGACATTGAATAACCCTAACCGGTAGTTTAATTGGCTTATAAAACTTATTAATCAGTGAACTTACTTGCCTGAACATTCACAAACCATAAACTAACTTCTTATTTACAAACACCAAAAACATCTAACAAAAAAATTTAAAACCTAAAATACAATTATTTACAACAAACTTATCCCATTGCCCTCTATTTACAAACTCATTTCACTCTCTCATTCATGCACCACACCTCTGCCGTTCCCAACGTAGATTGCCTCTAGCAGCTTTCTACCCGACCAGGGTTGTCTTCAGGAGGCTAGGTGGTATCAGCCCTGCTATCACAGTGCGAGTGAGTGAGAGAAGCGATTTCCTGCGCCAGCCCATCTCCCACGTCATATTGAAAACTTGGTCACTGTGGCTCCATCTGTTAGGAACTGTAGTTAATATTTTATTTTCTTCTGCAATATTTTTTTGTTCTATTTTTATTTGTTCTTTCCATTTTTCATTAAGTATAATATACTTGAGGTGTGGTGCATGAGTGAGAAGTATAATATACTTAACGAAAAATGGAAAGAACTAATAAAAATAGAACAAAAAAAATACTGCAGAAGAAAAGAAAATATTAACTACAGTTCCTAACAGATGGAGCCACGGTGGCCAAGTTTTCCATATGACGTGGGAGATGGGCTGTGCAGGAAATCGCTTCTCTCACTCACTCGCACTGTGATAGCAGGGCTGATACCACCTAGCCTCCTGAAGACAACCCTGGTCAGGTAGAAAGCTGCTAGAGGCAATCTACGTTGGGAACGGCAGAGGTGTGGTGCATGAATGAGAGAGTGAGATGAGTTTGTAAATAGAGGGCAATGGGATAAGTTTGTTGTAAATAATTGTATTTTAGGTTTTAAATTTTTTTGTTAGATGTTTTTGGTGTTTGTAAATAAGAAGTTAGTTTATGGTTTGTGAATGTTCACGCAAGTAAGTTCACTGATTAATAAGTTTTATAAGCCAATTAAACTACCGGTTAGGGTTATTCAACGTCAGTGAAAATATAAGTTTTTAAGTAAAAAAGAGGTTTCTTGGATCAAGTATCATTGCAGCAATATGGGTTAATAAATTACTCACTCAGTCAAATAAATGAACAAGTTGAAGACAACATAAAACTGCCGCACCAGAAGCCCAAACCAACCGTAGGTATTAAAATGTGGAAAAACGTGCAATGAAATGTATTTTTTCAAAGAGAACAGACCTTCTAGTAAAGGTAAGTTTCTCATTACTCTCATTACTTAAAAACGTTCAATGTGTGCTCCCCGTGTGACACAGCACATATCAAGTTGGTAATCAAGCTCCGGGCAAACTCTTTGTAGCATGTCAGTGTCAATTTCTGTGATGGCTGCTGTGATGTGAGTTTTCAAATCAACCAGGGTCGCTGCAAGTGGTGGTACATAGACATGATCCTTTATGAAACCCCACAGAAAAATCACAGGGGTGAGCTCTGGGGATCATGGTGGTGGCCAACACAACAGTTCTTCAACCCCCTCAGCTGAATGGCCAATTCATCGTTTTGGCAGCCTATCATTGAGGTGACCCCAAGCCTCATTATGGAAATGCGGTGGAGCACCATCGAGTTGAAGAATGAAGTCATCACTGACTTTTTCCAGCTGTGGAAGAAGCCATTGTTCGAGCATGTCAAGATAGGCAATTTCTGTTGCAGTGGCTTCAGTGAAAGAGAAGGGCCCATACACCTTTCAATGAGTAACTGCACAGATGACATTGACTTTTGGGGAAGCACACTCATGCTGCAAGATTGCATGGGGATTTAAGTGCCCCAGATTATCACATTATGCCTGTTCACCTTTCCTGAAATGTTGCTTCGTCACTAAATACTAACTTTTCAGAGTAACAGTCATCCTCTATTAGAATGAGAAATTTTTCACAGAAAGACACTCACAGGGGGTGGTCATTCCTCTTCAGCTTTTGAATCGACTGCAGATGATACAGTTGCATGAGCAAACGTTTCCTCAGAACTCGTCATACAGTTTTCTTTAGGAGAATTCGAATTCGTGCAGAAATAGTCCAAAGTAATCGAGGTAGTTGCCTTCAATGCACGATCTTAAAAAACAAGAGTCACTCACAATACAAATTTAAATTCGTTGGCTGAATTTAAAGATTTTATTGTATATAAGAACTTTCGGGTTTCCTAGAACCCATCATCAGATACAGGAGAAGGAATAAATTTAAATAAAGTGTTACGTGAACATAATATAGATATCAGATATGAATGTGACATAATGCCACGTGGCATCAAATTGTCAAACGACGTGGCATGTATCATGAAATAAAGAAAATAAAGGAAATAGAATGCAGGTATACATAGAATACTGCATTGTAAAAATAAAGGAAGGTTAGTAGGTATAAATTGTGTTGTTCTCATCAGGAGCCACAACAAAGAGCACTACAGCAGAAATCGAGATTAAGTGATTTCGTCCTCAGTTTGCCTCGTATTCGGTACTGTAAATAGTTTCCAGATTGTAGGTACAGATACTGGAACATTGTCATTACAGCATAAATGTCTCTGAGTAGCAATTACAAGGCTCTCAGTGAACAGCAATGTAGAGACAGCACTAGGTGTTACGATGATGGAAGCATCATTCCAAATTGGATAGTGCAGGCCATCGCCAACGAGTCGAGACAATGCAGAATTTTTAAGTCCATTCTTTACGGCGTATTTATGTTCATTCAGTCTTGTTGCTAGTGTACGTTTTTGTAGATCCTATATATTTACTATCTGGAGTGTCATCATCAATACTTTTTAAGGGGATGCTGTAAACGCCGAATTTGTTTAGCTTTGTTACCTGGTCTCGATCTTTTTTAATTAACTGGAAAATGTTTGTAGTACATATTCCAAAATCCAGATGAAAGTTTCTGCAAATGGCTTTGAGAACAGGTGTTATGGTTGGGTAATAATCTATGGAACCTATATATCTACGAGGTTGTTGGTCCCTTTGTAGAGTAGTTGAGTTTTCTTGGTGGAGCTTCTTAAGAGCTTTTTTTATGATAAAGGTGGGAAAGCCATGGTTGAGGGTGATGTAGAATATTTTGTTAATTTCACATTTAGTCTGCTGAAACTAGATGAATGTGCGATGGCTCTGCGTAGAAGGAAAGAAATTGAGGAGAGTTTATAGCTTTTGAAACCCACTTCGGTACCTACGTTGATCCCGGCTTCTTCAGCACATCCAAAAAGCTATAAACTCTCCTCAATCTCTTTCCTTCTACGCAGAGCCATCACGCATTCATCTCGTTTCAGCAGACTAAATGTGAAATTAACAAAATATTCAACATCACCCTCAACCATGGATTTCCCACCTTTATCATAAAAAAAGCTCTTAAGAAGCTCCACCAAGAAAACTCAACTACTCTACAAAGGGACCAACAACCTCGTAGATATATAGGTTCCATAGATTATTATCCAACCATAACACCTGTTCTCAAAGCCATTTGCAGAAACTTTCACCTGGATTCTGGAATACGTACTACAAACATTTTCCAGTTAATTAAAGAAGATCGAGACCAGGTAACAAAGCTAAACAAATTTGGCGTTTACAGCATCCCCTTAAAAAGTATTGATGATGACACTCCAGATAGTAAATATATAGGATCTACAAAACGTACACTAGCAACAAGACTGAATGAACATAAATACGCCGTAAAGAATGGACTTAAAAATTCTGCATTGTCTCGACTCGTTTGCGATGGCCTGCACTATCCAATTTGGAATGATGCTTTCATCATCGTAACACCTAGTGCTGTCTCTACATTACTGTTCACTGAGAGCCTTGTAATTGCTACTCAGAGACATTTATGCTGTAATGACAATGTTCCAGTATCTGTACCTACAATCTGGAAACTATTTACAGTACCGAATATGAGGCAAACTGAGGACGAAATCACTTAATCTCGATTTCTGCTGTAGTGCTCTTTGTTGTGGCTCCTGATGAGAACAACACAATTTATACCTACTAACCTTCCTTTATTTTTACAATGCAGTATTCTGTGTATACCTGCATTCTATTTCCTTTATTTTCTTTATTTCATGATACATGCCACGTCGTTTGACAATTTGATGCCACGTGACATTATGTCATATTCATATCTGATATCTATATTATGTTCACGTAACACTTTATTTAAATTTATTCTTTCTCCTGTATCTGATGACGAGTTCTAGGGAAACCCGAAAGTTCTTATATGCAATAAAATCTTTAAATTCAGCCAACGAATTTAAATTTGTATTGTGAGTGACTCTTGTTTTTTAAGATCGTGCATTGAAGGCAACTACCTCGATACAGTTTTCTACTGGACCAAAAGTTCTCGAATTGCTCGATAAGTGGATTTCTGAGGACTCCTTACATAACTTACCTAAAACGCTCCACTGCGTTGTTTCCTATCAACGGATATCCAGTCAATTTTCCTTTGCAAATGTAGCCTGTGTCTTGAAATCATGAATACCAATTACGAATTGGCTTACCACTGGGTGGCTCTATCTCAAATTTTGTCCGAAAATGCAGTTGAACAGTCTCAACTGACTTATTTGTATAAAAATTGAGAACACAAAATGCCTTCTGTTGTCCGCTTGCCACTGTTGTGTGACTTGTTCCTTCGGCCAGACTTATCGTGCCATCTACCAACCACCCGTGTAATCAGTACAGGGCATTGGAACTTGGAGAGATTAACACATCTCGCAACTAAAAATATCCATTACACATCATGGTGTGGTAAAGCATTGAAATCTGGAATAACATTTTGACTTACCTTGTATTTCGAATATAATGATTAAAAGTTGATTTATCATTTTAATTTAATTGATTTCATTGTCATCTTCACACTTAAAGCAATTAAAATATAATCGATATATAATTACATCATTAGTACGCCATCTAAAAAAAAAAAAAAATTTATTTGTAACTGAAATTATTGCTTTTGTAGTAACTTTTTACTTTAAGTTAACCGAGGTTTTGACCTTACATTTTTGCGCCATGTTGGAATACCTTTAAAAAACATTATTTTAAGTCTTATGTGGGGTTTATAATTGGCATTTTTCCCTTTTTTAGCAGTTATCACCAATCCTAATCCCACAAGGATTTTACCTAGTCTTTCCCCATTTGGTCTTTCTAGTATTTCCATCATGCAAGTATTCCCTGGCACCATCTTCACCAGGGAATACAGTCACCATAAAGAGATATACTTGGTCAGTCACGACGTTCAGGTGAATGACAGCTGTCAGAGTTCACTCTACAGGGATAGTGGGTCGAAGTGCTCCCCAAGAAAATGTTGCCCAGACCATCACACTCCCTCCAGCCACCAGGATCCGTCCCACAGTGACTCAAAATGAGAAGGCTTCCTTGGGTAAACGCTGTACACAAACTAGTCCATCGAAATGGCATAACAGAAAATGGGATTTGTCTGTCCACGAGACCCTTTTCCTGTTTTCTACAGTTCAATGTCGATGATTACATACCTACTACAAGCATTGACAGTGGTAAACTGCTGTGAGCATAAGCACATGAATGGGTGTGAGGTTGCAGAGTCCCATGTCTAAGAGCATACAATGAACTGTGTGTTCAGATACAATGGGCCCTTTACCACAATTGAAATTATGGGTAATGCCAGCCACAGTAGCCCTTCTGTTGTTGCGGACAAGATGATACCTGTGCTAACCGCTAACATCAGTGAAGCATGGCCTGCCCACGCCTTTCTTGTCAGCAGCTCAAAGTGTCACCTGTTTCGGACAATCTTTGATAGGTATTAACTACTGCATAGCAGGGGTGCAGAAAATGTTCAGGGCCCAATATTTCCCCAGAACACATTTTTTTTTTTTTTGTCTGAAATTTTCCCCGACACTGTAGCGGATTTTCCTAAAAGTTTAGACGATTATTTGAGTGCATGTCGATGATCAAGAACTATCCTTAAAGCCTATTACTTAAAAAAAAAAACAAAAAAAAACTAATATTTATTCCAATGAAAAACTAGCTTTTTTTTTCTCACGAAAAAAATTGTCCCTTTTTTTTTTTTTTTTTTACGGACGAAAGATTTAGTGCTCCAGGTGAATCTCTCTCCTCTAGCAGGTGAAAAATTCAAACAAGACAGGAATACGTGAATCAAGAATTCTTTCCTTGCCTAAAATGGCGGAACCCATGAACTTTTGACGTACAAAGAATAGGCGAATTAAGAAGTAACCCGGGGCAGAGAAGCTGAAAAATAAACAGCTAAAAAATTCTGTAATTAACTATAATTTACTTCATTCTAGCATTCCAGGCATCTAATTGTGCCAGATAATTTTACTGAATGAAATTAAAATTTGACTTAAATCCTTTGCGAAATGCATGGGTCATTCGCTTTAAAATATCCGGAACCCCCAAATAATTTTTCAAATCGGTGCCTATGACACATTCACTGCCATTATTTTTTATTTTTTTCTATTTTAGGTTTAACGATCACCTAGAGCAACTCAGTGGGCTATAAGCAGTCGCCCATCCCTAATTTAGGGCCACTGGTTCCAGGGAAGGGGGAGAGCCAGTGACATGAGACAAACACAACATCCATGCCTCACCAGGATTCGAACCCGGACCCATCTCGGACGAATGATCAGAAGCCATCACTTAGACCATTGTGCCACCGGGGTGGCCCATTAGTTTCAGAAACGTTTATTAGCGTGTTTAGTGGTTCCGTCGTACTTGTTACTCGCGCCACGCCGTCTCCGACTTGCCATTAGTAAAATCGTTTAGGCTCGGTGAATCATTTGTGAGCGGCAGTTCGCAGTAATGTCATAGCCCTCATAACCTCTTGTATTCATAACGACACATTTTTCAAAATGATTACCTGATTACCGTGAAGTAAATTACTCCTATTTTTCATGCTATATTTGTTGTTAATAAGTCAATTTTTCGTTTTATTATTACTACCATTATTTTATCCCCGGGCAAAATTTTCCCCAGAGCTGCCTTCATTTCCCCCGAACCTTGTTCGCGCGTTCGGACATATTCTGCACCCCTGCTGCATAGTATGAGCAGCCTACCAGCATCGCTGTTTCAGAGATGCTCTTACCAAGACATCATGCTATAATGATCTGGGCTTTGTAGAAACTCTGACCCAAGTATTATATATATCATTCACAACTTTGGCACCGTTACACTGATTGGCTGCATGCACACTTTTTTGTGCACAACACAGAGGTGGTTTTAATGTTTTAGCTGATCAGTGAATGAGTTAGTTGAAGCAAACAAACTGATGCTTCTTCGTGATCTTTTCAAATACCTGAGTGGATATTAGTCATGAATCACCTGATGTTGCAGGTCTGATCTGCAGGTGATTTGTGACAGATATCCATTCCTGGTTTTGAAGGGTCGTTGATTCTGTGAAAAAGCATTGATTTGATTGTACTAGTGCAAATCTGCAGTTGTTCAGATTCCTATGCTATTATTACGTAGCTCTTCAATTACTTGGAACTTCATTGTCCTGGGTAATGTAATGGTTGCATGCTCAGGAGAAAATCGGGAGATGCAGGTTCGATTCCTTCCCCACAGCAATGCAATTTTCAAGGTTTTTTTTTAGATGGTACATGGGAAACAGTGAAGTAAAAGGAATTTAGTGCTACAATCTGATTGATGAGAATAATATACTTAAAATTTATTGTTGTTCCACAAAAACAACACTAAAAAGATGAAAAATGGCATCCATCATTTTTACTACGGGCAGTACAAAAGCTTGAAAGTAACAACATGAATGGAATGAATAATTTTTTATACTTATTCCCTATAACACAATAAAATATTAAAATCTTCTAGATGGAAAATCAAATATTAAACTTACCTTCTTTATGGGGCATATATATAGTCCTACATGAGAATCAAACCTATATAATTGTAGCCTTGTTGTTTTGTTTTGAAGTTTGCATTTTTTACAATGGGGTGGATTTTCCATCTACAAAAAAATTACATATTTTTAAAACATTTTTCTAACTTTTTGTGGGTACTGCAATGACAAATGCAAATTTTGCAAATATGGGGTTATTAAAATATAATTAACTAAGCTGCCCAGTGATGATAAGTTCCATGCAGCAAAAACGAAAATTGACTCAAACTAACCCAAACTACATATATTATTGGTGCTCAAAATAACAACAAGTAATGAACCATTGAAAACATACTTTTCAGAAACCTGGCATTCTTATGTTTGTTTTTATTTTTTCCCCTGTTTTATACAAAAATATTTTCATTGGTGTGTAAATCAAATCATGCAAAAAAAAAAAAAATCACTTTCAGACATGGAGTGATCTGAAATTATGAAAACAGTTTTAAAAACTTATTTTGCAAAAAAAGGAATTTGGGAGATGTGTTAATTAGGACATGGATTATCATGTTCACTAACTGTTTTTTTTTTTTTTCTTCTTTAATAATACTGAATGATGACATTGGTGACAAGATATTGTACTGATCATGCTGCATGAGAAATCAATGAACTATGTATATGTTGTCAGTGACTGAACGAAGTTAATGGAGAAAAATGTTATCTGTGAGTCATACTTTGCAGAATTCCCATCTGTTACAATGGTGCTTCTGAAGTTTAAAAACAAACCCCTGCATTAAAAAATGGTAATACAAGAAGGGCTTGATTTAAAGTGTTTGCAGCCTTCATAGATCTAGAAAAAGCTTATAACAAAGTAAATAGGAACCTTTTGTGGAAGGTACTGAATAAATAAAAATGGTATTGTAATTCAGAGTTGAAGAAATATTCTTCTCATAATACATGGTGTGGTAAATACGTCATGGTAATTAACACAGCAATCGGACATCGCCAAATTTGACTGTAATTACTGTTTCACAATTGAATTAATTCACGTGTGAAACAGTAATTACAGTCAAATTGGCGATGTCCGATTGCTGTGTTAATTATCATGGTATTATAATTTTATTCAGTACCTTCAATTAATTTTGAAGCAGACCTGCCAACCTCTCAGAACGAAAAAAATGTAACACCCAAATAGAAAAATCGTAACATGACACGTGCTGATAATTTTTTAAGCCTATTTCAGCTACATAAATTCTTGATGATGTAAGGTGTAAGGGGAGGGAGGTTGCTTCGGATAAACAGACACTCGTCCACATTTCAGTGCTGACCAATCAGCAGTTGTAAGTATGATGAACAGTCGAAAATACGAATCAATCTTGAACATTATATGAAACGAGTCAGGATTCGTCCATTGGTTGCCAATTGACGAGTCAGGATTCGTCCATTGGTTGCCTTTGACTTGACTTACTTTATTTCCATTGAGAAACTAGAGACAGGGGAATTTCTTTAGATAAATTGGAAACCACTCCAAGAAAAAAATCTTTGGAAGGGAAAAAACAGATTAGCTTAGTTAATTTCCCCTACTTATGTCTAAAAATGGGGGAAAACATCACTTTTTTGAAAAGAGGCGTATTTTTGGCAGCAAAATCATATCATACTGCAGTGCGATTTATTGTACTAAATATGATAAAATTGTAACAGTTGGAAGGTCTGTTGAAGGTACTGAATAAAATAACCATGTATGCTGGCTGTAGAGCTTGTGTATGAGTGAATGATGTTTTATCAAAATAGTTTTCTATTGGTGCAGGAGTCAGGCAAGGTTGTATAATGTCACTCTGGCTGTTTAATATACACTGCCGGACAATTGCTAAGGACGGATGACAATAGCAACGATAGCAACCATAAAATGGAAGGCAGGAAAATGTGGAAATTAGCATAAGTGCGGGATACAGTAAGACGTGTTGTGCGTATGCAAATTTTGGATTGCCGAACTTGTTCGTGACGTCATAGCGCTGATAAGAGATATAAAGGATTTGACGCGTATTGACCGTTGTTGTTCAAACGCAAAGTTGAAAGGGAAAGAATCAATTGACGAACTTGCAATTTTCAGTATGTCTTCCCGACATCACCTAGATGATTTTACGCGTGGCCGTATTATTGGCAAGATTGAAGAAGGGCGAAAAATAACAGATGTTGCCAGGAAGTTCGACGTCAGCCACAGTGTTGTTTCAAGGCTTTGGAAATCATTTCAAACAAATGGAGAGTGTAGCAAACGTCACGGGGGAGGTCGTGTTCGCAGTACGACACCTGCAGAAGATCGGTACATAGTGCTATCAACAAAAAGACACCAGCGCAGCACAGCTAGTGAGGTAGCAAATCAGTTTATGGCTGCTACTGGCAAGCGGATCTCCCGAAAAACTTTCGCCAGACGTTTGCATGAAGGAGGACTGTACGCCCGCCGTCCTGTTGTGTGCATCCCATTGTCCAGACGTCACCGTACCGCCAGTTTGCAATGGTGCCATCAACATCGCAATTGGACTGATAATGACTGGTCTGCTGTCCTCTTCTCAAATGAGAGTAGATACAGTCTATCGTCTGATTGTCGACGACAACTGATCTGGCGTGATAGTGGTACTGCATATTGTCCAGCAAACATACAGGAAAGGGACCGATATCCGACATGTAGTGTCATGGTATCGGCTGGCATCATGATCAATGGCCGTACGTCCCTCTATGTGCTTCCAACTGGGACTATGACTGGCCAACGATACATTAATGATGTTCTGCTACCTCATGTTCGCATGTTCCGTGGTGCTGTCGGTGATAGATTCATTTTCATGGACGACAACGCAACATGTCATCGAACAGTCGCTGTCCATTAGTGTCTTGAGAGCGAGGATATTCAACGCCTCGTATGGCCAGCACGTTCTCCAGATCTGAATCCCATTGAAAATGTGTGGGATGCTTTGGGGAGGAGTCTTGCTGGTTGCCAATGCCCTCCAATAAACAAGGACACCCTCATCCGTGCACTGATAGAGGAATGGGATAAATTACCCCAACAGCTGCTTGATAATGTTGTGCAAAGCATGACACGACGTGTGGAATCTGCATCGCCCTCCATGGTGGCCATATCCCGTATTGACATCTTACGCCGGAACGCCTGCGGACGGTAATTGCATTTTTTTCACGTTTACGTATTCTGCACAAAATGGCCTGTTTGTCCCTTGAACACGTTCCAAAGCCTTCTGGATTTCAGAGCACAATAAATTGTCTTTCTTGTAATGTCCTGGCATTCTGACATTATTTTATTTCACTTGGCATCCAACAACACTTACTTTTTTATGCGCTATATAGCCGTTTACGATCCGTCCTTAGCAATTGTCCAGCAGTGTATTTATGGATGTATGCATGCGTGATGCCAAAATGGATACTAATGGTTTGTGTCTTGAAAATGTGTGTGTGCAGATTGCTCTATGCTGATGACACAGTCCTGTTGGCAGAGAGCAAAACTGAGTTGCAGAGCATGTTGTCCCAGATGTACGAAGTTTGCATGAAATTCAAACTGAGTATAAATAAGGGGAAAACAAAAGTTATGGTTTCTGAGCAAGGAATTGTTTGTACTAAATGCAAAATAAGCCTTAATGGCACAGAGATTGGCCAGGTGAATGAGTTTATATATTTAGGAAGTATGTTTGACAGAGAGAACAATAGACAGATTATGGGAATTACTTAGGAATAAAGGATGTTAATTCTTAGCGTCAAATTTTCGGGTAGTAACCCTACCCTTCATCAGGATGAACACTACAGTAAGTGTTGCCAACATTGGGTAAAATTCCAACCTTTAAAATCATTTAATGTAGTTCCTCTTCTCTCAATCTCAAGACCTTCCAACATTCCTACTGACAATGTGAGTCCCATAGGATTTTATGTCCAGTAGATTGAACATGTCTGTCAAGGCCAGTTTTATTTGTCATGTTTTTTATGGCTGCTTTATGTTCTTTCAGCCAGGTCTTAAGCTGTCTGCCTGTTTCTTCTACATAGCTAAGACTACATTCACACTTGATATTGTAGACTACTCTTTCTTTTAACAAGATGTCAGTTTCTTGCTGCTTTAATTCAGGAAGGTAGTTCTTGATCTTATTTCCTAAACCTGGAGCTAGTCTAATTTGAATTTTATTGCTAATTCTTTGAAGTTTTTCGAAAAGGCCTTTATGGTAAGTGATTTTTTTAAGTTAACCCACATCCTGGGTTAGGGCTCTGATCCTTTTTATTATAAGTTAAAAACTTTCCACTATTGGAGAAGGCTAATTATTAACCTGGAGAATGAATTTAAGTTCATTGTTTTTGCACTTGCTTGTCTAATTCTGAGGAGATGAGAACATTGATCTTTTCTACAAATTGCAAGGCTACATTCCATTTCATGTATTCTGGATGGTTTGACTGGAAGTCCAGCATTTCGTTAGTGTTAGTGGGCTTTTTGAAGACTTTTGTAAGAATTCTCCCACTTTCAAGAATTAATGACAGGTCCAGGTAATTTAGCTGATATTGTTCCGCTGAAGTTCCAGAGTGATATTTAACTTTTCATCAAGGGGATTTAACCAATCCAGGATGGAAGACGGGAGAGAGGGATTAGTGCTGTCTAAAATTAAAATAATGCCGTCCATATATCTGGCATATAGACAGAAGATAGGAGTTATCAGAACCTCTTCTTCCAGTTAGCCAATGTAGTAATTTGCTAGGAAGGGGACAACTGGAGAGCCCATAGCCAAACCTGAGGTCTGTTTGTAGAATCGATACTCAACTGAAAAAGTTGTTTTTTAATACAAAAATCAGGATTTTATAGAGGCCAGTCAGTACTTCTTTGTTGAGGTTGTGAAAGACTATCTTATCAGCCAGATCATCTGCCATGAATTCCAACAGCCAATTAGTATCTATGATAGTAAGCTTGGATGTCTAAACTTGCAATTACAGGGTGTTCCAGCAGTGCGAGGTTACTTAATTTCTTAAGATCTTGGGAGTTTCTCAGTACAGCAGGAGGTTCTTGAAAGATATTTTTAGATGGTCCTGGAGATAATATTGTAGGTTCAAGAAAGGTGAATTTTTTAATCCACAATTGGTCTCAGAGGTTCTCCTGGTTTGTGAAGTTTAATTGTTCCATATAGTTGAGGGATTCTGTAATGTAATTTTGAGAAATCCTTGAAAATGGGATGCAGTTGGTTATTTCTTTTTAAAGATCTTAGTAGCTTATTATAGTTTTTTATAGCCACATCTAGGGGTTTTCAGATAATACTTCATACATAGGTTTTCTAAGTTCATCTTCCATTTTTTTTATGTATTTCTCTTTTTCTAGTAGAACCAGAGATTTGCTCTTGTCAGCTTTTAAAGCTACAATATTGGTATTCTAATACCAAAAAAGTTGTTTTTTAATACAAAAATCATGATTTCATAGAGGCCAGTCACAGTTTTCAAAGAGGGACAAGAGATATTAGCAAATATTGCAACTTTATTGGTATTCTAATACCAATATTGTAGCTTTAAAAGCTAACAATCTAGAGCAAATCTCTAGTTCTACTAGAAAAAGAGAAATACATTAAAAAATGGAAGATGAACTTAAAAAACCTATGTATGAAGTATTATCTGAAAACCCCTAGATGTGGCTATAAAAAAACTATAATAAGCTACTAAGATCTTTAAAAAAAAGTAACCAACTGCATCCCAATTTCAAGGATTTTTCAAAATTACATTACAGAATCCCTCAACTATATGGAACAATTAAACTTCACAAACCAGGAGAACCTCCGAGACCAATTGTGGATTCAAAAAATTCACCTTTCTTGAACCTACAATATTATCTCCTGGACCATCTAAAAAATATATTTCAAGAACTTCCTGCCGTACTGAGAAACTCCCAAGATCTCCTTAAGAAATTAAGTAACCTCACACAGCTGGAATACCCTGTAATGCAAGTTTAGGCATCCAAGCTATGTATACTAACATAGATACTAATCGGCTGTTGGAATTCATGGCAGATAGATGATCTGGCTGATAAGATAGTCTTTCACAGCCTTAACAAAGCTGTACTGACTAGCCTCTATGAAATCCTAATTTTTGTATTAAAAAACAACTTTTTTCAGTTTGAGTATTGATTCTACAAACAGACATCAGGTTTGGCTATGGGCTTTCCAGTTGCCCCTTCCTAGCAAATTACTATGTTGGCAAACTGGAAGAAGAGGTTCTGATAACTCCTATCTTCTGTCTATATGCCAGATATATGGACGACAATGAACGTCGTCCAGATATATGGACGACGTTCATTTTAGACAGCATTAATCCCTCTTCCCGTCTTCCATCCTGGATTGGTTCAACCCCTTGATGAAAAGTTAAATTTCACTCTGGAACTTCAGCGGAACAATATCAGCTAAATTACCTGGATCTGTCGTTAATTCTTCGAAGTGGGAGAAATCTTACAAAAGTCTTCAAAAAGCCCACTAACACTAACAAAATGCTGGACTTCCAGTCAAACCATTCAGAATACATGAAATGGAACGTAGCCTCGCACTTTGTTAAAAAAGATCAATGTTCTTAACTCCTCAGAATTAGACAAGCGAGTGCAAAAACGAACTTGAACTCATTCTCCAGGATAATAATTAGCCTTCTCCAATAGTGGAAATTTTTTTAACTAATAATAAAAAGATCGGAGCCCTAACCCAGGATGTGGGTTAACTAAAAAAAAATCACCTACCATAAAGGCCTTTTCGAAAAACTTCAAAGGATTAGCAAAAATTTCAAATTAGACTAGCTCCAAGTTTAGGAAATAAGATCAATAACTACCTTCCTAAATTAAAGCAGCAAGAAACTAACATCTTGTTAAAAGAAACAGTAGTCTAAAATATCACAATATCAAGTGTGAATGTAGTCTTAGTTACATAGGAGAAACAGGCAGACAGCTTAAGACCAGGCTGAAAGAACATAAAGCAGCCATAAAAAACATGACAAATAAAACTGGCCTTGACAGACATGTTCAATCTACTGGACATAAAATCTTATGGGACTCAGTAGAAATTCTGACCAACCAAAAGCATTTCTTCAAGAGAAAACTGTTGGAAGGTCTTGAGATTGAGAAAAGAGGAACTACATTAAATGATTTTAAAGGTTGGAGTTTTACCCAATGTTGGCAACACTTACTGTAGTGTTCGTCCTGACCCGAAAATTTCCACGTTTCGGCAGCGTTAAAAACTGCCGATTTTGAAAAATATCGAACTTCACCAACGATTTTCTCAACAAAGCCGTTTTTTTAATTCTGAAAATTAAATCACTATTCTACACTGCCGGACAATTGCTAAGGACGGATGACAATAGCAACGATAGCAACCATAAAATGGAAGACAGGAAAATGTGGAAATTAGCATAAGTGCGGGATACAGTAAGACGTGTTGTGCGTATGCAAATTTTGGATTGCTAAACTTGTTCGTTACGTCATAGCGCTGATAAGAGATATAAAGGATTTGACGCGTATTGACCGTTGTTGTTCAAACGCAAAGTTGAAAGGGAAAGAATCAATTGACGAACTTGCAATTTTCAGTATGTCTTCCCAACATCACCTAGATGATTTTACGCGTGGCCGTATTATTGGCAAGATTGAAGAAGGGCGAAAAATAACAGATGTTGCCAGGGAGTTCGACGTCAGCCACAGTGTTGTTTCAAGGCTTTGGAAATCATTTCAAACAAATGGAGAGTGTAGCAAACGTCACGGGGAGGTCGTGTTCGCAGTACGACACCTGCAGAAGATCGGTACATAGGGCTATCAACAAAAAGACACCGGCGCAGCACAGCTAGTGAGGTAGCAAATCAGTTTATGGCTGCTACTGGCAAGCGGATATCCCGAAAAACTGTCGCCAGACGTTTGCATGAAGGAGGACTATACGCCCGCCATCCTGTTGTGTGCATCCCATTGTCCAGACGTCACCGTACCGCCCGTTTGCAATGGTGCCATCAACATTGCAATTGGACTGATAACGACTGGTCTGCTGTCCTCTTCTCAGATGAGAGTAGATACAGTCTATCGTCTGATTGTCGACGACAACTGATCTGGCATGATAGTGGTACTGCATATTGTCCAGCAAACATACAGGAAAGGGACCGATATCCGACATGTAGTGTCATGGTATGGGCTGGCATCATGATCAATGGCCGTACGTCCCTCTATGTGCTTCCAACTGAGACTATGACTGGCCAACGATACATTAATGATGTTCTGCTACCTTATGTTTGCATGTTCCGTGGTGCTGTCGGTGATAGATTCATTTTCATGGACGACAACGCAACATGTCATCGAACAGTCGCTGTCCAGAAGTCTCTTGAGAGCGAGGATATTCAACGCCTCGTATGGCCAGCACGTTCTCCAGATCTGAATACCATTGAAAATGTGTGGGATGCTTTGGGGAGGAGTCTTGCTGGTCGCCAATGCCCTCCAATAAACAAGGACACCCTCATCCATGCACTGACAGAGGAATGGGATAAATTACCCCAACAGCTGCTTGATAATGTTGTGCAAAGCATGACACGACGTGTGGAATCTTGCATCGCCCTCCATGGTGACCATATCCCGTATTGACATCTTACGCCAGAACGCCTGCGGACGGTAATTGCATTTTTTTCACGTTTACGTATTCTGCACAAAATGGCCTGTTTGTCCCTTGAACACGTTCCAAAGCCTTCTGGATTTCAGAGCACAATAAATTGTCTTTCTTGTAACGTCCTGGCATTCTGACATTATTTTATTTCACTTGGCATCCAACCACACTTACTTTTTATGCGCTATATAGTCGTTTATGATCCGTCCTTAGCAATTGTCCAGCAGTGTATTATCAACAGGAGAATATCTGTGTAAATTTTCACGGACCTAAAAACGCCCGTTTCCGAGTTAGACGCGTTTGAATTTGGTTTGAAAGCCTACGACTTCCCCGTGTTCTAAAGGCGCCATTTTGTGAAAATCTCAGGCACAAAGTACGTATTATCTTCCCCTAATGAGAGCTTTGGATCAGCTGGCCCTGGTTGGATACGTCCACCTCACCTTGCCCCGAGCGCGATGAAATGCCTAAAAAACAATTTTGGGATGGGGGGGGTGTTAACAATTAATAAATAAAATTCTTGCTGCTCCACTAAACACTAACAAAGTTCAGTTGCAAAAGACAGTTGTTTGTTCACGTATATACTTAAACATCGCATAAGAAACTATAAAAGAGTAGAAAACTATTGAACATTGTGAAATAATTTTACGGAAAAAACTATTGAACATTGTGAAATAATTTTACGGCAGCGTTAGTGTCTATGTATACTCACATTAATATAGATCAACTTATAGACTTTATAGCGGAAGACTAGGCAGACCTACTACAAATTCTTCACTAAACTCCTTTCTCGGCGCCTAAATTCTGTTCTTCCGTTCCTCATATCCCCCGACCAGACATATACCGTGCCTGGTCATTCTATTTCTAACAATATCTCCTTTCTTCATAACCTTTCCTTTCTTGCACTAAAACATTCCGAACCCTTAGCTTTGTTTAATCTTGACCAGAAATTCGCTTTTGATAACGTCTCTCACGCTTACCTTTCTGCCGTATTAACTCACTATGGTTTTCCTCCCGCTTTTGTTTCTCTCATCTTTAGCCTCTACCGGGGCGCCCATTTGCACGTTCGGACGGCCACATTTTTGACGGCCCCGATTCCTTTTCGATCTGGCATCAGACAAGGTTGTCCATTATCAGGACAACTCTTTGCTCTCGCCTTTGGGCCCTTTTTGATTGCAAGTCGGGCGTCTCTCTTACCTGCGGTAGGACCGATTGTCTCTAGTACTCGGCATCACCGTTTTCTTGTCTCTGCTTACGCAGATGATGTTACCTTTTGTCTTCGCCGCGATGACCAATTTGATACTCTTCTTGCCACATATGAACAGTATGCTGCTCTCTCTGGTGCTGCCCTGAATATTCAGAAAAGTGCTGGCCTGTGGTGTGGTTCTTGGAGAGGCCGCACTGACTCACCGTGGGGAGCAGTGTGGTCCTCCTCGACCCAAAAATTTCTTGGAGCTCATTTTGGACACTCCTTTACCACAAGCAACGTCCCTTGGCAAGCTCTTCGCCCACGACTTCATCGCACGGCTGGTTTTTGGCGATTTACGTTTTCCTTTTCCTCTTACTTTCAACGTGCTCAAATTGTTCATCGATATCTTCTCTCACAATGCTTCTATCCTTAGGATTCCTGTGTGTTTAAATCGCATCATTTCTCTGCCATCAATAGTATTTTCACTTCAGTGATATGGTCATCTAGACATTAGATTTCTGCTGCAACGCTTTCTCTGCCAACATCATTTGGTGGTCTTCATTTCCCGGATGTCAGAACATATTATCGAGCTCACCGAATCGTCTCCTTCATTCGTCTTCTCCTTTCGCCCTCCCCTGCACTTTTCTTCTAATCTGAATACTCTTATTTCTCTTCATGATCCATTCTTCACTTTCCTAATTTTTCTTCGGATGGATTCATCTCCTTCTACTTCTAAACGCCTCCCACCACTTCTTATCGACGCTCTAGGGGTATTTCATTCTCTCCCGCTACTCCGCGCTCCTCCCTCTACCACCCTGGACCTGCTTGCAGAACCTCTTTTCTTTTCCACTCTGATTCACCCACCCGATCAACCATACTTTCTTTTCCCCTCTTGGTTCCGCTCAGGAATTCTCACTGTCGAAGCTTTATTAACTTCCGATTTGACCTGGAAACCCCTCTCTTCTCTTTTCCCTGACCCTTCTTCCACCTTGGAAGAGGAGTATGACCTTCTTCGCTCCGCTCTCCGTACCCTCTTCCCACTTCTGGTTTCTGACACAGGCCTTATTTCTGTCTCTGGACCGAGCCTCTCTCTTCCTTTGTTCCTTCCCTTTCGGGACTCTGTTGCTCCCATTTCTTCTTTTTCCACTGCCTCTATCTATGCGATCCTTCGTGCGCCCCTCACTTCTCCGCATGGTCTTCCTGATGCTTCTCCTTCTCTTCTGCTGCCTATCTGGTCTGCCTCTTTCTCCCCCTTTCTACCCCGTTAGAGCGAAACATCCACTGGCGGTTTCTTCACCGCCGCCTTCCTGTTCCTTCTTCTCTCTTTCACATGTCTATTTCTTCTACTTCTCTCTGCTGCTTTTGTGGTGTTGAAGGTGATGTTCCTTATGTCTACTGTCACTGTCCCGTTCTCCTTCCACTTCTCAATACTGCCTTTCGTCTTGTAGGCACCATTTGCTCCAGAGACATCCCTTTTCAAGCGTACGAGTGGCTATTGCTTACCAAACATCCCCCGGCTATTTTGCCGGATGCCTGTGCCTATCTCTTCGTACTTGTGAAACATGTCGTTTTTCTTTATCATCAATCTCTCCGCTCTCCTGCTACCACACCTAGTATCCTCTCTGCTGGCGCGGCCTTACGGTCGATTTTTAGGAATCGCATCATGTCTCGACTACGCCTGAAGAACTTCGCTGCTTCCACCCCTCAATCTCAAGCCTCTTTCCGGTCTACCTGGGCGCAGGGGACCGTTTGGTTCGAAATCACTGGATCTTCCATTCATCTTTCTTTCTGATTTTTTGTTTTTTTCCAGCTTCGAAGATCTGAATGCATCAGTCGAGATTTTGTGTTCTCTCTTCCTGGTGCTTCGTCACAGCGTCTACTACATGTTTGTCATGTAACTGCTTATGATTTGTATTGCAGGGGTTTTCTGCAATTTTTGTGTAATTCGTGTGCATGTACCGTGTTGTATTTGTTTCTTTGTTGCACCTGTCCTTAATACTTATTCTTCACTCATGTGTCTGCTTTTGCTGCCTGTACCTTCATTGAGTTGCGCACCGTGTATTTGTTCTCTAGGAGCAATACGAGAGGTATTGCCCTGCGATACTTTGTTCTTTCTGTTTTTTCTTGCTGCATTGTGTTGTATCTTTTAATTTATACCTTATTTCTGTCTTGCATTTTCACATTCTTTGACGTCATGTATTTTTTGCTCGTCCCATGTCGTTGTTTTTTGGACCGATGCAATACTGCACGGCTTGCTGTTTGTATTTTGTGTATCCTTGTGTTTCACTTGGGGAGTTCGCCCAAGTTTCCACTATGTTCTGTAATACTTATCATGTTTTTGTCACATATCGTGTGGTTTCCTGGATTGTGGGAACTTCTGTACCTTTATCGTAGTATATGCTTTTGTTGTGTTTTACATGTTCCCTTCTTTTTGTGCACTGCGTTGTACAGCCATGTTCTTGTAAACATATTTACCTGTTGTTTTGTGCTCTGCTTTAACTATGCACGTCATCACATGCTTTATTAATTAATCATTACTTTTGCTTGTGCATCATCTTCCTCAAGCATATATTGTTCCTTATTAACGATTTTAACATTTTGTCATCCTTAGTTGACTGCCGTATCACATTCACCTGTAATATTTCATCAGTATCGCTCATTGTTTTGTTGTTTATTTTGCCATATGTGGTACGCCTGTATTCCCTATTTTTTGCCAATAAAGTATATTTTGAAATAATAGTTTTTCACAACAAAGAAAAAAACATATTAGTTGGAATTTTTGAAATGCTTACCTTCTCTTTGCAGAACAACTACTTTCAGTTTGGGAAAACATTTTTCATTCAAAAATCGGGTCTAGCTATGGGCTCCCTACTGATAGCTAACTATTATGTGGGAAAACTAGAAGAAAAGATACTAGTACAACCCACATACTTCTGCTTATATAGCAGATACATGGATGACATCTTATTTATAATAGATAGCTCAGAAATTGCTCCAGAAAGAATTCTAGACTCATTCAATGAATTAGATGATTCCCTTAAGTTCACTATTGAACTTCAAAAAGAGAGAAGAATTAACTTCTTAGATATTACTATCTATTATGAAGATGAAAAATTCCTCACTAGTTGGTATAAAAAACCAATGAATACTAACAGACTACTGGATTTCAATTCCTATCATCCAGTTTCTATTAAGAAAAATGTAGCAAGTCCATTTTTAGAAAAAATTAATAAAATAGTTTCTACTGCAGATAAAAAAGAAGCCCATAAAGAAGAACTTAAAGTCATACTTGCAAAGAATAACTATCCTAAAGAAGAAATTGAGAAGCTTCTGAATTTTAATGGTACGAAGAACCCGCAAAAGCAACAAGTAAAATTCACTAGAAAAATTTCTTATCATAAAGGTTTATTTGAGTCTTTACAGAGAATTAGTAAGAAGTACAATATTAGACTAGCTCCAAGTTTAGAGAACAAAGTTAAAAAAAATGTCCCTAAAATATTTCAAAGAAAAGAAGATATTTTTAAAATGCAAGGAGTAGTCTATGAAGTAAAATGTAGTTGTGGACTATCTTACATGGGTGAAACAGGTCGCAGACTAGAAACTCGTATAGCAGAGCATAAAGCAGCTATAAAAAATTGCTCCAACAAGACTGGATTAGATAGGCATGTTAGAGAAACTGGGCACAACATGGATTGGAATTCCCTTAAAGTAATCAGTTTCCAAAGCAATTTTCAAAAAGAAAGCTGAAAGAAGGAATAGAAAAATGAGAAAAATCAAAATTCCATCATCAATGACTGCAAAGGATTTTCCTTGCCTAACATCTAGCAGGATTTGTTGAAAAATAACCTAAACCGTCAAGGTTAACCGTAACCGCGATAGTGACAAGAATAAGTCATAACAACAAGAAAGCCTGAAGAAGGAGAAGAGTTTTCTCCGAAAATTTGCAATTTAAATGAAAAAATTTCCTAATAAAATTCCCATAATAGTTGTTTTAGATTAGTAAGGGAAAAAAGAATGCGGGCACACATACTGTAAGTAATTTTCGAGGGCTAAACACTGGGAGCTGCTAACTGAAGGCTACTATCAGAAGAGCAGTCGCTGTTTTGTTATAGTTGCTAAAATTAATTTCTTAGTTTTTCGTAATAGTAAAATATTCGCTCAGGAGAGTTTTGTCATCTGTGGACGGCGGGAGAGGGTGCAATGCTCTTGACCTCAATGCTGGATTGACAGTGCTAGTTGCTACCCAAACTCTGCATACCTCCACTCCAAAACGTAATGGCGTTGGTCTAATCTACTAAATAAATAACAATTAACACATATGCGTGCACGCTTATTCATAAAATATGTACGTTGAGTATATTTCCTGTTCAATCAGCTGATTTTATAAGTAGAATACATATACAACTTACACGCTTATAGGTGTAAAGATTTTTATCTATTTAAAACATATTCAAAGATTTCAATTTTTTAGGGGGGAGGAATTGTGTTCTTAGTGGTTTTCACCTGGGCCACGATAAACCATGTACTGCCCATGTCCTCTGTTCCCCTTAGAATATAATGCTGGGTCGATGGGTGACCAGCGGAGTTTTGACTCCCCCCCCCCTCAACTTGGTGGTGAGGAGTCTCAAAGCTAGGTAGCTTTCAAAAATGTTTCAACTTAGTTCGCTGGCAACAAGAGTCGAACCTGTAGCCACCCACTCCACTGTTTCGTAATATGCCTGCGGCCACAGCATACACGCTAACCATGGAATAAATTCTATTGTACATGTATCTGGCAAATCTTTATATTTAATTTATTTTTGTATTATCAACCCCAACTGAAAACTATGAAAAGCTTTAAAGTTTCCGACTACCCTGCTCATATGAATACGGAGATAATTCCTTTCGAGAGAAGTCAGATCAGATGTAAACCCCCTCTTCCACTGTGGGTTTCCGCCCTGCTTTCAACAGAAACAAAGTTGAAGTGTTTCCTGTTTGCTAAAGTACGTGTAAAACAAATGTAAGTACAAATGAATGAAGTCACACATGCATGAAAATAAAGGATCTCCTTACCAAATCTCTCCAATGCAGTTACTTTCATTTAAAGAAAAAAAAAAAATATGTTGCTTTATATATACTGTATATATCATCATCATTGTCAACCATTATCAATCCACTGCTGTACGAAGGTCTCCCCAAGTTTCCTCCACAACGGTCTGTCTTGTGCCAGTCTCCTCCATGTCACTCCCGCATACTTTCGAATTTCATCCACACAACTCCCAGGTGGTCTTCTTCTGGGTCTTTTCCTGTCCCTTGGAATACAATCTAAAATTTCGTCTGTCCATCGATGGTCTGTCCTTCTGGCAGTATGTCCAGCCCATTGCCATTTCAGGGATTTAACTCTCATCATGATGTCTTCCACTCTTGTCATTTTTCGGATCCACGAGTTCCTATTCTTATCTCTCCTGGTTACACCAAGCATGCACCTCTCCATGCTGCTTTGAGTTGTCTGCAGCCTTTGTATGTCTCTTTTAGTTAAGGTCCACGTCTCTGCACCATACGTAAGCACTGGAAGGATGCATTGATCAAACACTTTTCTTTTAAGACATAATGGCATATTGCTCTTGAAAATTATGCTGTTTCTTCCAAAAGCTCTCCAGGCAAGTTTTGTACGCCGATTAATTTCTTCATCAATGTGACCCTCACTTGATATCTACTGTCCAAGATAAACGTACGTATGTTATCTCCAGCTTTTCTCCATCAATCAATAAATCTTCATTTCTTGTAAAAGCATTGAACATCGCTTTTGTCTTCTGAAAGTTCATTTTTAATCCCACTTCTTTACTCTTGTCAGCAAGTTCCTGGATCATACTCTGCAGCTCTGATCGAGTAGTTGCAAAAATGACTACGTCATCAGCAAAACAAAGGTGGGTTAGATAATTTCCATTAATCTTTATCCCTTTGTTTTCCCAGTTCATTGATTGAAAGACATTTTCCAATATGGCATTAAAGAGCTTGGGAGATATGGTGTCACCTTGTCTCACTCCTTTTCCAATTTTTATGTGTGTTGTATTTTCAAACAGCCGAATTTTTGCACTTGCATTTTCATAGATGCTATTAATAATATTAATGTATGCATCTTCAATACCGCAGGATTTCAGAGCCATTGTGACTGCTGTAGGTTTCACCGAATCGAAGGCTTTTTCATAATCGATAAAAGCCATGCACAATGGAAGTTCATATTCCTTCGCTCTTTCAATTAGTTCTCTCAGTACGTGGATATGATCTATTGTGCTGTAGCCACTCCTGAATATAGCTTGTTCTCTCGGTTGAGCCATGTCCAGTGTCACCTTCAAGCGGTGTGAAAGAACTTTAGTGAAGATTTTATAAACCACTGATAGGAGGCTGATAGGTCTGTAGTTACTGAGATCCTCAATGTCACCTTTTTTATGTAGCAGGATCATTGTAGCGTTGTTCCAATCCTCAGGAATCTTCCCCTCATTAAGGCATCGAGTGAAAATTTGGGCGTGTACTGTTTCGCTTTCTCCACTTGCTTCTTTGTATGATGTCTACAGTAATTCCATCTTCTCCTGGAGCTTTCCCCCGCTTCATGTTCTTGATTGCATGTGCAATTTCTGCTGAGAGGACTGGAAGAACTCTGGTACCTTTCATGATGTCTGGAGTACATGTATCATCCCTTTCATATAATTTGGAGTAGAAATCTTTCACTCTTGTCAAAATTTCGCCTCTATTTCTTGTTACAGAACCATCTTCTTTTCTCAGTGCCATAATCTGTTTTCTTCCCTTACTGAGATGTCGGTTTGCTATCTTTAGGCTTTGGTTGTTTTCAATTGCTTTCCTTACTAGTTCACAGTTGAATTTCCTTACGCCTTGAGTGATACTTTTTCGTACTGTCTTGCATAGCTCTATATATTCCACTTTGGAAGTCACATCTTCTTTACTTGTCCTCACCTCTCTTCTTTTTTGCATCAACATTTCTGTTTTTCCTGATAATTTGTTCACATGCAACTTGTTCTTAGACCCAGCTAATTTTGTTGCTGTTTCCATAAGAGCTTTGGTTACTTTTCTGGTAACTTCAGAAATATACACTTCTTCCGATGTTAGGATTTCTAAAGCAGAGAATCTGTTCTTCAGTTCCAACTTGAAGGTATCATGGTGCTTTTCAAGGGTGGTTATGTCTATACATTTTGTTTGTCTTATGAGCTTGTCACGTTCGAGTTTAGTGTTGAGATGCATCTTACATCTCACCAATCAATGGTCACTACCTGTGTTGAACTTGTTTAGCACACTGCAGGCTTCTATGACGAATTTTTTTGTTACACATAATAAAATCAATTTCACTTGTCGTCCCATTTGGATGTCAACATTTCCATTTCCTGTGTGGCTTTTTCTTGAAAAAGCAGTTCAAGATGAAAAACCCTTCTGCCTCTGCAAACTCTACGAGAGTATTTCCACGCTGGTTTCTGTTGCCATGACCGAATTTACCTACTGAAGTTTCATTCTGTTGCCGTTGCCCTATTTTTGCATTGAAATCTCCCATAATTATCTTCAAGTGCTGCTTACCTTTATTATTTAGATGATGAATTTCCTCATAAAATTCTTCAATTTCTTCTTCAGGATGACTTGTGGTGGGTGCATAAGTTTGAATAATCTGAGACTTGTATCTTCTCGAGAGTTGGATAACGAGTTGAGCAGCTCTGTCAGAGGAACTTTCAACTTTCACAACTTTATCCTTCAGTTTCTTGTTTATTATAAATCCAACAACACTAGTTCTGCCAGTATCTGTCCCACGATAGTAGAAGAGATGTCCACTTTTCAGTTCAAGGAGATCTTCTCCTTTTCTCCTTACCTCACTTAGCCCGACGATGTCCCACTTGATCCTATGTAGTTTTTCTTCCAATTCAAGAAGCCTTGAATCAGAAGATAGGAGCGTCCATTATACGTAGCCAAGGTCAGCATCAGATGGCAGCCTAGTCCGGTCCTCCGGGGATTCTTAGCACCCTCTGTCTTCATGTCGCACTGGCTACTGCCTTGGCCAGATACATTCCAGCTGCCGGAGACTGAGGGCCAAGATTTAAGTTGTGTAGTCACTTTGGAGGGGTTTGGCCATAACTCACCACGCTGGCCAAGCGGGTTGGTGAGTGTGGGATAGCATTTCCTCTAACCCCGATGGTATAGTTATACCGCTATTGGCGGTCGTCAGAGCCCCTTTAGTGGGAACAGGATGTACCTGCCTTGTCGTGGGACATGAAGGCAGAGGGTGCTAAGAATCCCCGGAGGACCGGACTAGGCTGCCATTTGATGCTGACCTTGGCTACTTACAATGGACGCTCCCTATATTCTTATTCAAGGCTTCTTGAATTGGAAGAGGAACTACAAAGGTTCAAGTTGGACATTGTCAGGCTACGTGAGGTAAAGAGAAAAGTACAAGATCCATTTTGAACTGAAAAGTGGACATCTTTTCTACTATCGTGGAACAGATACTGGCAGAACTAGTGGTGTTGGATTTACAATAAACAAGAAACTGAAGGTAAAGTTGCAGAAGTTAAAAGTTCCTCTGACAGAGCTGCACGACTCGTTATCCAACTCTCGAGAAGATACCAGGCTTAGATTATTCAAACTTATGCACCCACCACAAGTCATCCCAAAGAAGAAATTGAAGAATTTTATGAGGAAATTCGTCATCTAAATAATAAAGGCAAGCAGCACTTGAATATAATTATGGGAGATTTCAATGCAAAAATAGAGCAACAGAATGAAACTTCAGTAGCCAAATTTGGTCACGGCAACAGAAACCAGAGTGGAAATACTCTCAGAGTTTGCAGAGGCAGAAGGGTTTTTCATCATGAACTCCTTTTTCAAGAAAAAGCCACACGTGAAAAGGACATGAAGACATCCAAATAAGACAAGTGGAATTGATATTATTATGTGTAATTAAAAATGCATCATCGAAGACCGCAGTGTGCTGAACAAGTTCAACACAGGTAGTGACCATAGATTGGTGAGATGTAAGATGCACCTCAACACTAAACTCGAATGTGGCAAGCTCATAAGACAAACAAAATGTATTGACATAACCAACCTTAAAAAACAACATAATACCTTCAAGTTGGAACTGAGGAACAGATTCTCTGCTTTAGAAGGCCTAACATCGGAAGAAGTGGATATTTCGGACGTTAGCAGAAAAATAACCAAAGCTCTTATTGGAAACAGCAACAAAATTAGCTGGGTCTAAGAACAAGTTGCATGTGAACAAATTATCAGGAAAAACCAAAATGTTGATGCAAAAAAGAAGAGAGATGAGGACAACTAAAGATGTGACTTCCAAAGTGGTGACAAATGTCAACCCCGCCTTCTCGTGGTGCATCCTGTTCCCACTAAAGGGGCTCTGACGACCGACCATAGCGGTATAACTATACCATCGGGATCAGAGGAAATGCTATCCCACACTCACCAACCCGCTTGGCCAGCGTGGTGAGTTATGGCCAAACCCACTCAAAATGATTCCACAACTTAAATCTTGGCCCTCAGTCTCCGGCAGCTGGAATGTACCTGGCCAAGGCAGCGGCCAGTGCGACATGAAGGCAGAGGGTGCTAAGAATCCCCGGAGGACCGGACTAGGCTGCCATCTGATGCTGACCTTGGCTACTTACAATGGACGCTCCCTATCTTCTGATTCAAGGCTTCTTGAATTGGAAGAGGAACTACAAAGGATCAAGTGGGACATCGTGGGGGCTAAGTGAGGTAAGGAGAAAAGGAGAAGATCTCATCGAACTGAAAAGTGGACATCTCTTCTACTATCGTGGGACAGATACTGGCAGAACTAGTGGTGTTGGATTTATAATAAACAAGAAACTGAAGGATAAAGTTGTAGAAGTTGAAAGTTCCTCTGACAGAGCTGTAAGACTTGTTATCCAACTCTCGAAAAGATACCAGGCTCAGATTATTCAAACTTATGCACCCACCACAAGTCATCCTGAAGAAGAAATTGAAGAATTTTATGAGGAAATTTGTCATCTAAATAATAAAGGTAAGCAGCACTTGAAAATAATTATGGGAGATTTCAATGCAAAAATAGGGCAACGGCAACAGAATGAAACTTCGGTAGGTAAATTCGGTCATGGCAACAGAAACCAGCGTGGAAATACTCTCGTTGAGTTTGCAGAGGCAGAAGGGTTTTTCATCTTGAACTCCTTCTTCAAGAAAAAGCCACACAGGAAATGGACATGGAGACATCCAAATGGGACGACAAGTGAAATTGATTTTATTATGTGTAACAAAAAATTCGTCATAGAAGACTGCAGTGTGCTAAACAAGTTCAACACAGGTAGTGACCATAGATTGGTGAGATGTAAGATGCACCTCAACACTAAACTTGAACGTGGCAAGCTCATAGGACAAACAAAATCTATTGACATAACCAACCTTAAAAAACACCATAATACCTTCAAGTTAGAACTGAAGAACAGGTTCTCTGCTTTAGAAGGCCTAACATCGGAAGAAGTGGACATCTCTGAAGTTAACAGAAAAGTAACCAAAGCTCTTATGGAAACAGCAACAAAATTAGCTGGGTCTAAGAACAAGTTGCATGTGAACAAATTATCAGGAAAAACCAAAATGTTGATGCAAAAAAGAAGAGAGATGAGGACAACTAAAGAAGATGTGACTTCCAAAGTGGAATATATAGAGCTATGCAAGACAGTAAGAAAAAGTATCACTGAAGACGTAAGGAAATTCAACTGTGAACTAGTGAGGAAAGCAATTGAAAACAACCAAAGCCTAAAGATAGCAAAGGGACATCTCAGTAAGGGAAGAAAACAGATTATGGCACTGAGAAAGAAGATGGTTCTGTAACAAGAAATAGAGGCGAAATTTTGACAAGAGTGAAAGATTTCTACTCCAAATTATATGAAAGGGATGATATATGCACTCCAGACATCATGAAAGATACCAGTACCAGAGTTCCTCCAGTCCTTCCAGCAGAAGTTGCACATGCAATCAAGAACATGAAGCGAGGAAAAGCTCCAGGAGAAGATGGAATTACTGTAGACATCATACAAGAAGCAAGTGGAGAAATCGAAACAGTGCTCGCCCAAATTTTCACTCGATGCCTTAATGAAGGAAAGATTCCTGAGGATTGGAACACAGCTACAATGATCCTGCTACATAAGAAAGGTGACATTGAGGATCTCGGAAACTACAGACCTATCAGCCTCCTATCAGTAGTTTATAAAATCTTCACTAAAGTTCTTTCACACCGCTTGAAGGTAACACTGGACATGGCTCAACCGAGAGAACAAGCTGGATTCAGGAGTGGCTACAGCACAATAGATCATATCCACGTGCTGAGAGAACTAATTGAAAGAGCGAGGGAATATGAACTTCCATTGTGCATGGCTTTTATCGATTATGAAAAAGCCTTTGATTCGGTGAAACCATCAGCAGTTACAATGGCTCTGAAAACCTGCGGTATTGAAGATGCATACATTAATATTATTAATAACATCTATGAAAATGCAAGTGCAAAGATTAGGCTGTTTGAAAATACAACACACGTAAAAATTGGAAAGGGAGTGAGACAAGGTGACACCATATCTCCGAAGCTCTTTAATGCCACATTGGAGGGTGTTTTTCAGTCACTGAGCTGGGAAAACAAGGGGATAAAGATTAATGGAGATTATCTAACCCACCTTCGTTTTGCTGATGACGTAGTCATTTTTGCAACTACCCCATCAGAGCTGCAGAGTATGATCCAGGAACTTGCTGACAAGAGTAAAGAAGTGGGATTAAAAATGAACTTTCAGAAGACAAAAGTGATGGTCAATGCTTTTACAAGAAATGAAGATTTATCGATTGATGGAGAAAAGCTGGAGATAACAGACACGTACGTTTATCTTGGACAGCAGATATCAAGTGAGGGTCACATTGATGAAGAAATTAATCGGCGTACAAAACTTGCCTGGAGAGCTTTTGGAAGAAACAGCATAATTTTCAAGAGCAATATGCCATTATGTCTTAAAAGAAAAGTGTTTGATCAATGCATCCTTCCAGTGCTTACGTATGGTGCGGAGACGTGGACCTTAACTAAAAGAGACATACAAAGGCTGAAGACAACTCAAAGAAGCATGGAGAGGTGCATGCTTGGTGTAACCAGGAAAGATAAGAAGAGGAACTCGTGGATCCGAAAAATGACAAGAGTGGAAGACATCATGATCAGAGTTAAATCCCTGAAATGGCAATGGGCTGGACATACTGCCAGAAGGACAGATCATCGATGGACAGCTGAAATTTTAGATTGGATTCCAAGGGACAGGAAAAAGACCCAGAAGAAGACCACATGGGAGATGGGTGGATGAAATTCGAAAGTATGCAGGGGTGACATGGAGGAGACTGGCACAAGACAGACCGTTGTGGAGGAAACTTGGGGAGACCTTCGTCCAGCAGTGGATTGATAATGGTTGACAATGATGATGATGATGATATATAGAGCTATGCAAGACAGTACGAAAATGTATCACTGAAGACGTAAGGAAATTCAACTGTGAACTAGTGAGGAAAGCAATTGAAAACAACCACAGCCTAAAGATAGCAAAGGGACATCTCATTAAGGGAAGAAAACAGATCATGGCACTGAGAAAAGAAGATGGTTCTGTAACAATAGAGGCGAAATTTTGACAAGAGTGAAACATTTCTACTCCAAATTATATGAAAGGGATTATACATGTACTCCAGACACAGTGACGTGCATGCAACCCAAGCAGTGCATGGGCAAAGGAAATGAAGGATACATAAACAATCTCCAATTCTTTAAATTTCTGTTTTTGACACAGATAATAATCACCACAAAGTTATAAATCCGTTCTTATACCTCTGAAGTTTTCATAAGTGTATAATCCATGCACACCGGCAATAACGACTAGACAGGAGAAACAAATGATGCTGCACTCTGATTGGTCGCAGCTGCCGAGCGTATGCAACACCTGCTCTCGTAACCCAAGCATCACCGCCGCTGAAGGGGTGTTGCTATGACAACCTGATGGCACTAGTCTGCTAACCAATGAGAAATGCTCCCTAGAAACAACCGACTTAGCGTGTAGCTGCTCTTAACCAAGCAGTCAGTGAACTGCTTGGGTTATGGCAGCTGAACTGTGGATGCATTGTTCGAAGTTCTTTTTACATCGTGTGCTGTGAATTACTGAATGTATCATGTATGTTAATGTGTATTAAAAAAGATTCTAAACAGCCATGTCCGATTCCATAAACGAAGATATAGCCAATTTGTTACAAACTCCGTTTTCTCGCCGAACTTTTGAAGAAAAGAAAAATGTGATTTCTAAAGGAAGACCGATGCCTGCATTGCCAAGTTTAACGCAGCAACAAAAGAATATTACTCGACATTTTTAAAACTCCATTTATGAAAGGTGCGAACGGCTTGCCGGAAGTGTTAAGATCAACAAACTGTTTTGTTGGAACTGTTTGCTGTTTAGCTGTGACAGAAGCTCCACTTGGACGACAGGATACAGCAAGCTAAGCAATTTAACTAAAGCAATACGGGATCATGATGTTGCTGTTAAGCATATTCGTGAGTCCGTTGCACTTGTAACTTTTGGAACTGTTCCTATTGAAACTGAGGTCAGTGACCAGATACGACAAAACATAAGTCAACACAATGAAAAGGTAAAACGCAATAGAGATATTTTGAAACGGCTTATAAATGCCGTTTGCTTCCTTACAAAGCTAAAAATTTCATTTCAAGGAGATGAAGAGTCAAAAACTTTCAACAACCGTGGAAATTCTTTGGAACTTTTGGACTACACTGCTCAGTATGATCCTGTACTAAAAAACTATTTGGAGTCTTCGACAGTATTCAAAAGAGTACCAAATCGTATTCAAAATTATTTAATTGATTCTGTCGCTAATGCACTGTGTAATGAAGTTAAACGCCAGTTAAAGCAGTCCGATTTTGTTGCCATATTAGCAGATGAAACTACCAACGTCTCGAATAGGTCTCAATTTTCTTTTGTTTATCGGTATGCAAATGAAGGGAGGGTGGTAGAAAGATTTGTGTGTTTCCACAAAGTTAGTGAGAACAAAACAGTGGCCGCACTTTCTGGTCTTATTTTGTCCCATATTAAGGATTTTTCAGACTGTATGGAAAACTTGTCGTGCAGAGCTATGACGGAACTGCAGTAATGGCCTCTTACTTGCATAGTGTACAGTCGAATATTAAGGCATCCTTTCCACAAACCCTCTTTGTACACCGGCAATAACAACGACTAGACATATAAAATCTTCGCGAAAGTTCTTTCACACCGCTTGAAGTAACACTGGACATGGCTCAACCGAGAGAACAAGCTGGATTCAGGAGTGGATACAGTACTATAGATCATATCCACGTACTGAGAGAACTAATTGAAAGAGCGAGGGAATATGAACTACCATTGTGCATGGCTTTTATCGATTATGAAAAAGCCTTCGATTCAACGTACTGATAGCACTGAAGTCCCCGACTCAGTTATCACGTATGATATCAAGTTGCAAGGATGTACAGTGTGAAAGTGAAAAAGAAAAGGCAGGTGTGTACGCTATACCGTTAGTATACCCTGACAACACGGAAAAGATATATATCAATGACAAAGCGATCCTTGGACACTAGGTGTAAAGAGTACATGCGAAGTGGCAACCAGGACATGCAGAATACAGCCCTCGTCAGAGAAGTCATACATTGCTCCGCTGGTCCTCGATGGAATAATATTAGAAGAATTGCCCCATACACGGATTTTAAAGAGACTTCCATCAGGGAAACTGTCAAAATCCTATCCAGCAAACTAGCGTGCAATGATATAGTTTCTACTGAACTACCAAGAGCTTGGCATGCATTATTAAAAGATGGAAACACATCGCAAATCACCGTATAACTGCATGATGAAAATTTGTGTAATACGCTCGTGATGTCACCCGCGTTATTTCAAAAATTGTCTTTGTTACTTACGTGTTCCAATTCCCTGCATTTTTATGTCTACCATTGCCTTGAGAAAGCCTCCCAGTGGAGTGCGAAAGCTTGGCAAATCTTTATACTTACTACGCCGCAAAAATAAACGTATTTAATACGCTATTTGCGTCTCTTAAGTATTCACTGTGGTGTATTTATAATTATATTGGAAATTTTATTTTCCAAAAATTGCAACTCTGAGCTCCCCATTTTCGTTCCTTACATCTGGAAATCCCTCGTTGCATTACATCACCCGCAGTTACCATTGCAAAACTTCCCTTTCCAATCTGGCAACGTAAACCAATCGTAGTCACACTGATGAAGGCCATAGTAATGGCTGAAATATATTTGCATTAAACTTTTATACGTAACTTAGCGTGTTCTACACTACCTTCTTCTTAATTAGTTTGTTAGTTACGTGCATTGCCTACCACATATGAAATATAAAGAATTTCTTGTCAGATCGGGTGATTTTCAGCGTTTACAAGCTACAACTCATCGAATTATCTGAGGGCACTGCTGCCTCAGGATACTAGTAGGGGAGGGAGTATCAAAAGTGTAAAATATGAAGAATTCGCATTTACTTCCTACAACTCAAAAAATTATCTGAGGTGTGCCTACTCAGAAAACCTGTCCCGGGGGGGGGGGTTAATACCAAAAGTGTGAAATATATAGAGTTTCTCGTCCTAACGGGAGATTTTCAGCATTTACTTCCTACAACTCGACACTTAACTGAGGTGTGCCTACTCTGGAAACACCTGTTAGGGAGAGGGCAGTACCAAACGTGTAAAATATGAAGAATTTCTGGTCCGGTCGGGAGATTTTCAGTCAGCATTAACAAGCTACAACTCGACACATTACCTAAGGTGTGCCTACTCAGGAAACCTATGAACCCGTCGGGGGGAGGGGGGGGTTACCGTGAAATATCAAAAACTTCTCGTCCGATCTGGGGGGCAGATTTTCTGGCTTAGTACCAAATGTATAAAACATGAAGAGTTTGCATTGATTGTATATTGTATTTTTCTTAGGGTTCCATTAATGCTCTGCTTCTCTGTCTTCTGACGTCGTAAGTACGCGCAGTTTTATTTATCGTTAAAGCTATCTTATTTTTGTATTATGTTTTTGGATTTATGTTCTTGGGTTTTTCAACGTAATTAGTGATGAATATCCAAAACGCACGTATTTTATGTATTTTGGTTCAAGCTATTTCTTAATGAAGAACACATTTGAGAAATGTTTTTTTTTTTTTTCTGCTGCACTGTAAGTTATGTCTTGCAGTTTCTGTAGCTTTTGAATATTATATATATATACAATCTGCGGTCCTGATACACGTCACGGCCGCCGCCGCTGTTAAATATCGTGTGGGGAACAACAACGCAACCAGTCGCATGCAAGATGCCACACAGTTCGGAGCTCTCCGATTTCGAGAATGGTGTAATCGTCGAGTATCGCAGAAATGGCCGATCCATACGTGACATATCCAGCGAGTTGAAATACCCAAAATCGACAGTGGCCTATGTGATTGGCGATTGTCGGAATGTGCCCCGAACTGGCAGACCCACAAAACTGGGAGTTAGAGACCGCAGGGTGCTGGCCAGAGAAATTCTGAAGAACCGCACCAAGTCGATGGGCCACATCTGCGAGGAGTTTCAACAGACATCCGGGAGTGTTTTTTCGATTAATACCATCCATAAGGAAGCCCATCTGCTTAGTTATCATGGATGTGCTGCCGCCCACAAGCCTTTGATCACCAAGTCCAATAGCGCTGCTCGGCTAACATGGTGCATAGAAAGTCGACAGTGGACTGTTAAACAGTGGAAACGGGTTCTTTGGAACGACGAAACAAGTTGCACCCTCTACCGTTCGGATGGCAGGGTCTGGGTTTGGCGTCTGCTTGGAGAACGCCTCCTGCCAGAATGTATTGTGCTGACTGTGAAGTTCGGCGGTGGTGGAATTATGCTATGGGGGTGTTTCTCCTGGTATGGCACGGGACCCTTGGTCGCAATTCCTGGTAGGCTCAACACCGAGACCTACTGCACCATTTTGGATGAGCATGCGCTTCCTACGTTGTAGCAGTTTTACGGAGTCGAGCCATGTTACTTTCAGGATGACAATGCCACCTGTCATGTTGCGAGGTCCACCATGGCTTGGTATGGTGACAATGGGGTTAATCGAATGGACTGGCCTGCGCAGAGCCCGGACCTTAACCCTATCGAGCACCTCTGGGACGAGTTGGAGCGTCGACTTAAGGGGTGCCCCCACCGTCCAAAATAGGTTAAGGAACTGACCTGTCTTCTCCAAGCCGAGTGGAAGAAAATACCGCTAGCCGTCGTACAACGCCTGGTTGAGAGTATGCCCCGGAGGGTCGCAGCTGTAATCGCCGCTCGTGGAAGCTTCACCAACTATTGAAGGTGAATAAACTTCGTTTTTCTTTGCTATCACAGGTGTCCAATTACTTGTTAGTAGATAGTGTATATATATATATATGGTTTCATTTCAGGTGTTTTCTCCGCAATATCTTGTATATTTGGTTTAGTGATTTTAACAATAAAGCTTGAATGGATTTTGAGCAAAGCTTATTTTGAAAGCAATAAAATGGTTCTTAGGGCTGATATTTTAATCTAAATGAACAGCTTTCCCGTTCATATTTTTTCGGGAGTGTTGCAGACCACAGTGAGCAACTCTAAAGGCGGCCACAATACACAAACGTATCATTCAAACGTGAGATTATTTAATGTACCATGGGTTTGAGTGTCACGCCAGCAAATGGGGAAGTTCTGTGCCTGAGGTGGCATGTAGCTTGGAGTGAAGAGGATTTCAGACAGGCGTTAAGGTGGCCACAGACACGCTTTTGAAAGACAGTTTTAAGTGCAGGGTCAGCAAATGGGGACTAATTAGGCGCCTCGGGCGGCATGTGACGTGGGGTGAACCAGAAGTGACGCGCTTCAACGCCTACTTGAAATCCCGGTTCACACCACGTCACGTGCCACCCGAAGGGAAAAAGTTCCCCATTTGCTATCCCTACACTCAAAAGAGGGTATCAGTGGCCGCCTTTAAAGAGCTTCACTCCACGCTACATAATGTCTCAGGCACCAACCCCCCCCCCCCCCCCCCCCCATAGCTGGCGTGTCATTCAAACGTGTGTGTTTGTGGCCGCCCTAAGACTTAAGAGCTATAAGTAGTCGCCCGTTTCTATTTTATACAACCACCGGGCTGTGGGTGGCTTAGTGGTCAGCGTTCATGACTGCCATAGGGATGACCTCAGGTTCGATCCTGGGCAGGTACGATCCTTCGAACCACTAAATACCCGCCGTGCGTCGGATGGGCACGTTAAGACGTTAGACCCCGTGTACTGTCCCCCCGGTAATAAATAAGTGTGTCTTCCACTTTCCTATCAGGCACTCTAGCCCAAATCTCCTAGCTTTCTATTTCTAAGGGTTGTTCAAGACCTGGGATCAGATACTCCCTTCCTAAAATCCTCTAAATCTAAACTGATCTGGAAGTCTGGGATTCACAGGTTCCCAGTCGCGCGCAAAAAAAAAATAAAATACCATGGGAAAACATTGTTTGTCCCTCAATAGAAATATTTGAACTCGCACTTTTGGAAAATGACATACGCACACAAAAACAAACTTTTATTTAATAAGGGTGAAAAATATTGGACGCAAACTGCTTACCAAGGAAAGTTATTGGGAGAGGAGGATTCACCCGCCACCCCATAGTCGTTGCCTAAGATTGTTAGCCTGTTTGAATTAGAATACAGAGATTGACGTGCACGTAACGTGTATGTGTCTCACTACAGTTTTCATCAGAATTTTATGTAATTTAGATACAGAAGCAAAAATGTTTTTCCCTGCTGATGCCGACACAAAATTTGTTGAGTTGTACTTTGTAAACGCTGAAAATTTCCCGATGTGAAGACCAGAAATTCTTTGTATTTCATATTTTCGGCATACACCCCCCCCCCCCCCCGACAGGTTTGCTGAGTAGGCACGTGCCCTCAAATAATCTGCCGAGTTGTAGCTTGCAAATGCTGAAAATCTGCCGATCGGACGAGAAATGTTTCATATTTTACACTTTTGGTATTACCCCCACACACACACACACACACACGCACATGCCCTCAGAAAATTTGCCGAGATGTAGCTTATAAATGCTGAAAATCTCCCGATCAGACGATAAAATTTTCAAATTTTACAGTTTTGGCATTAACCCCCCCCCCCCTCCCCAGGTTTCCAAAGTAGGCACAGCGTTCAGATAATGTGTTGAGTTGTAGCTTTGTATATGCTGAAAATCTCCCGATCGGGCAAGAAATTCTTGATATTTTACACTTTTGGTATCCCCCCCCCCCCGCCACGTTTTTAGAGTAGGCACGTGCGCTCAGATAATGATGTGTCGAGTTGTAGCTTGTAAATGCTGGAAACCTCCCTATCGGACCAGAAATGCTTAATATTTTACAGTTTTTTGGTACCCCCCCCTCCCCCTGTCAGGTTTTTTTTTTTTTTTATTGGAGGTTTAACGACCACCGTGAGCAACTCAATGGGCTATAAGCAGTCGCCCGTCCCTAATTTAGGTTAGGGTCCCTGGTTCCAGGGAAGGGAGAGAGCCAGTGCCGTAAGACAAACACAACATCCATACCTCACCGGGATTAGAACCCGGACCCCGTTCGGACGAATGATCAGAGGCCATCGCTTAGACCACTGCGTCACCGGGGCGGCCCCGACAAGTTTCCCGAGTCAGCACATGCGCTCAGATAATTTGCAGACTTGTAGTTTGAAAACCCTTAAATCTTTTACTGAGATGTAGATGATAAACATTTGTTATAAAGAATTACATTAATTATCGCAATTACAGAAACTTTATATGACTCAGATTACCAACCTCTGGGGGTCGTGGGCACGAAGCGGTCAAAAACGTAATTTTTACACAGCCCCTTAAAATGTTTGTGGCCAGTTCTCCGGGGGCCACTTCTCCTACACCCATTAAATAGACAGTAGGCAGTTAGCAAACAACGAATGTATGAAGAAGTACCAAATGATAAATTTAGAACAAAAGCTCAATAATAAAGAAGCCAATTTTGCAAGTTAATGCCCGTACAACAAAAAGCGTTCGCTACATGGGGTATTAAATCATGTCAACACGACGGCAGCTGTTTAGTGACAAATGATGACGAAAAAACGGAATTCCGCGAATCCGCGGAAGAATCTCATGTATAATTATGTTACGAAATTTCGGAAACGCACATGCATGTAACTGGGGAGGTGGAAATTAATGAATTATTTTGAATAGGCCTACTAACAATGAGACATCGGAAGCAATAATATATGCCAGAAATTTTCTTTCTTTGCAGTGTTTACTATGAAACTGAAAATGAATGGGGTGGGTGGGTGGGGGTGGAGTGGATTTACGACATCCTTTTCTATGAGAGGTTGATGCAGGTTGTGAAACGACTTCGCTGTAATACTTAGCGTTTTAAGATATACAGGGTACAGACAAAGGTCGACAGCTGTGACCCTCCTCCCACATGCCTGCTCACACTCAAGGGTTCGTTAAAGCTATGCCAATCATTCAACACACAAATGTTATAGCCTGTTGGGGAAAGCCGTGTTTATTTACACTTCTTCAGACTGCAGTCGCAGGGGCCGAGCCGGGGTTGCATTTACATCATAGTGGTCGGTAATGTGACTCCCCCATGTAGTGGCTGTTCCCTGCATGCTTCTGCTGATCTGATGACTAGCTGAATCACAAAAACAAATAAAGTGAGATTTTACCTTAGATTTCGGTTTCAGAGCAGCCTCCTTCAATTTCTTGTAGAATGCCCCTCTTTCCCCGCTCCCAATAAACGCATCTGGCGTGCATCTTCGGATGTGCTGCATCACAAAAATAAATAAATATTAAGGAAATGCATGTATATCTTCTACTAAGTTCAGCTGTCTGTTATGGTTCCTAATACATGAAACGAAGTCAGAATGCCTTAACAGTTCCATGTGTAGAGACGTCACCTGAATGCTTGCGGAGCAAAAATATGTCTAATTTGTTTAGTACTAGACGTATTAAATGTGCCGATTATGGTAACCGCCAAAAAAAGGTGATGTACCAACATAAGAAATGGAAGTACATAAATGTTGGAAAAGAATTATCCCAAAAAATTATTAACAAAAATCTGTGTTTTATTCCTTCATCAGAAGAGTACTTGTGCCCAGTGGCGGCGAAACCGCCCGGGCTGCCAGGGCCCGGTCAATAATTTCAGACAATATATATATTTTTTATTTATTTATTTATTTATTTATTTTTTTGGCATATGTGCGATTGTTGTGATGTGCCTTAGAAAGTTCCTCTAGGTAAGTGGTCCTAATCGGTAAACGGTAAACTCCCCCACCGGTAAATTCCCCGACGTTCAATCAATTCCCCCACCTTGGAAAACTCCCCCACCAGAAAATCCCCCCACCTTTTTCAATCAGAGACCGTGCACAAATGAATTTTACTCAAAATAAGACTCAAAAAGGTGGGGGAATGTTCAGAAAAGGACAATAAGGTGGGATTTTTTAAAAATGCTGCATTTTTACTTATGCACTAAATATTTACATAACATGTCAAATTTGTAATATTTTTCTTTTACTTAATTAATTCAGAGGCCCTACACCTCGGTCTTTTTAACAGCTTTTAATCCGCCGACTTCATATTCATTACGCTTACGTAACAAATCAAGTCAATAGCATTGCGCTTTTACTTAGGCACTAAATATTAATAATTCATAGGTCCTAGGCCTTTTAAACAGTTTTTATTCTACCGATGTCATATTCATAAAGTTTACATCCCATGTCAGGTTAAGAGTATTGCGCTTTTACTTAGGCGCTGACTAAATATTAATTAATAGGCCCTAGGCCTAGCCCCTTTTACCAGTTCTATCGTTGCCATATTCATAAAGTTTACATACCACGTCAGGTTAATAATATTGCGCTTCTACTTATGCACCATACATTAATTAATAGGCCGTAGGCTAAGCTTTTTTAACACTTTTTTCTTTGCCTATGCGATGCTCGCAAAGTTTACAAAAAAAATCAAGTTAATAGCATTGCGCTTTTACTTAGGCATTCAATATTAATTACTAGGCCTAAGGCCAATGAATTAATAACTAGTACCGAAGTAAAAGTGCAATATGATTAACTTCATTTCATACAAAAGCGTTATGAATATGACTCGTTAGAATAAAAACTGAGGCATAGTAATTAATATTTAGTGATAAATATTCCTACGCATGAGACATTATTAATATTTCTACGCATGATGCAGAGTAATTAGTATTTAGTGCCTAGGTAATCAAAAGAGAAATATTAATAACTTGACATGAAAATATTCGACTTCATGCAATTAGAGTACATGTGGGAAGAACATGTTTCTTCCAACGGAGGAAAATTTAAAAAACCAGGCAAAAAGATAAACTACAAGATTCGAAGTATATTTTAAAACGCAATTGTTATTTCTCATCAGCAAATGAACTAGGAAACAGAAATATTCTTTTGATGAATATTAATATCTTTACAAATAAAATTCAGCCTGGGATTTTATAAAAACATCCGCAGAGAGTTATTTCCAAATGTCGGAAAACTCCCGAACATCGGAAAACTGCCCCATCGGAAAATTTCCACTCCGGTAAATTCCCCCACCTTTTTGAGTCGTATTTTATGTAAAATTCATTTGTGCACGGTCCCTGACTGAAAAAGGTCACTACCAGTTAACCAATGTTCTACTGTTGCTTGGCCTGAAATTTGCAGCATGCGTCGCCCGCGAGAGGACATGCAAACGATTAGCATTGCAGGGCATATGCAAATCATGTGCGCCCGGCACGCCACCGAGAAGCACTATAAGAAGGGTGCACAGAAGGCGGGGTGTGAGTAGTGGAAGTGTGTTGCTCTGCCGGACCTGTGCGTGGGAAGCGCTTCCTGATGCCTCGTCGCAGAATACGGCAGTCATTCCAGCACGTTTTGGAGTTGGACAGAAGACGAACAGTGGCTTATCGCGACAGCAGTTTATCGTAGAGACATCGGGACGGCATCCAGCAACAGTGAGGCGAGTATGGATTCGGTGGGTCCAGGAGGGACGGACGGACGGACCGACGTGAGCGATTGCCGCAGCACGCCACCGAACGAGAGGACTGGCATGTTGTGCGGGGGCATTGACGGCTCGCACCGCCACATCACGAACGTTAGCGCAGGAATTAGGGTGTGTTGGGCAACAACCTGTGTCAGCACGTACCCTTCGACATCGTCTGCAGGAACAGGGACTTGTCGCACGGCGCCCATTGCTCTGATTACCATTAACGTTACACCACCGGCGAGTACGGCGGCAGTGGGCCGTTGAACGCCGCACTTGGGCTACGGAATGGCACGACATAGTCTTCTCCGACGAATCCCGCTTCTGCCTGCAACACCACGATGGTCGGACCCGCATGTGGCGGCACCGAGGCGAGAGACTGTATGACGCTTGCATTATGCATCGCCATACCGGTCCGTCGCCTGGCGTTATGGTTTGGGGCAAAATTGGATATGACGCCCGCACCCCTCTGGTACGCATCGCCGGTACACTCAAAAGCCACCGTTACATCTCCGACGTTTTGGAGCCTGTAGTTCTTCCTTATCTGCAGAACCTGCCAGCAGCCACGTTTCAGCAGAACAATGCGCGCCCGCACGTGGCACGCATCGTGCAACAATTCTTCACGGCCCACCAGGTGTCACTGCTGCCGTGGCCTGCTGTTCTCCCGATATGTCGCCCATCGAACACGTCTGGTCGCTGATCGCCAACCTAGTGGCCCGGAAGCACCACTCGCGGCTACGCCTGATGAACTGTGGCAATGTGTGAAAGCAGCCTGGATCGACATACCCCAAGCCCACGTCCAAAGCCTCTTTCGTTCAATGCCGCGGCGTGTAGCGGCCATTATTGCCAGCCATGGGGGCCACACGAACTATTGATGGTTGCGTGCTCCGCAAGTCGCACGGGCCTGTAATGCCCTGTATGCTCAATCGTTTCATCTTTGTATCTGTTGTTATGTGTCCAGTACATCTGGCTTTGCTATCTTGTGTCCTTCTTGGTGTTGCATTTTGGGTGGCCAGCAGTGTATATTGTTGGCCATGTTTGCTGTTTCCTGTGAGTGGCAATGAAGTCTGGTAAGAGAAAGGCTTCAATGATTTAAAAAACTTACCACGTGCTTCGGACAGGCACAAAAAGTGTAAAGATCACATTCTGGCAGTTGTTAAATTAGAGTTGCTAGGCAAAACAAGGATAGACTACTCTCTCAACGAAGCGAAGAGAACAAGTGACTTACGTCACAATGAGAAAATAAGAAAGAATCGTGATGCAATGAAGTTGATTGATATTACAACACTACTGGCCCAGCAAGAGCTCCCATTTCGTGGACACGATGAGAGGGAAGTCTCTGAAAATAAGGGAAATTACCTCGAGATGATTGATTTACTCTCCAAGAGTGACGAAACATTGAGTGTTTATGAAGAATAGTACAACATTTTCAGGAACTTCTAAAACAATACAGAATGATTTAATCGAAGCAGTTGATCACATTGGCGCACCCACGGAGGGGGCTTAAGCCCCCTACAAAGAGATTAAGGGCGATGTACGTCGCAAATTAAACATTCAAAAATATTATTTTACAAGTTCAAAAAATTACATAGTGTCTTCTATTATATGGTGTCTTCTTCCCAAAGCTCCAAAGAGATTAAGAGCTACTTATGTCACAACCGTACATAAACTATAAGCGTACACTATGTATAAATGTTACCGTTAAAGTGTATAATTCAGTTATTTCTTAGAATACCTAGTTATTTCATGAAATAACTGATCAAGTTAGTTAAAGTGTGTAATAAATTAACAATCCACACTTTAACTAGTTATTCTACAAAATAACTAGGTATTCTATAAATTAATTAATGATAGACAGTTAAAGTGTAAAATAAATAATTTGACTGAATTATACAGCATAAAAAATGCTATTTATATAAAGACACAAACTCATTTGTTAGAACAGGGATTACTAAAATGGCATTTGGAATTGCATAGAACATTATTTCTAAAACAAATACATTTTTTGTTGACACACTGCTTTTTACATGAACATTTTTTAAATCCCTGACCGGTACCTAAACTTTGAGCTGTAGCAATCGACCGGAGCGGCTTCTCTATATCTGGCACTTCTTCGATCTGAATTAGTTTTTGTTCACAGGCGCTGAACTGGGATCGGGAATATAGCTGTTTTATGCGGCCGTTTCTTGTTCCCAATTGAAAAAATCCTTCTTCGGTTATTTTCATAACAGCTAAAATAGATCTGGCGTCACCCCTTCCTCTGTCAACTTCAGGTACTGGGATACGGACTGTAAGCCCTACAGAGGCTTCAAAATGAGATTTATCTGACATTACTTTCATCTTCTTAGCTTGAATTTCCAAACATTCTTTAGAGTTTTCTCTTTCACTCTGAACATTCAGTTCATTAAAACACAATTTGCAGATCTTCCGTACAACTTTGTCTTCCAAAACATAGTCTTCTAAACATGACATGTCGACAGGCTCATTACATTTCGAACAAAAACAAAACATAAAAGTTAATATAATTATTATTATATAACACTTTGTAGTGGGTTGAAAATGGTGTGCTATTTCTGACCAGTGGTTCTCACTTTGCAGCCTTTTGAATTTGTGATTTATTTACTTTAACAGGGTGCAGATCGTTATTCTATGGTTATTTTACACTTTAACGGGGTGTACATCGTTACTCTATGAAATAACTAGTTAAACCATAGAATACAAGTGAGTTTTACGCTTTAACTGACTTGATCAGTTATTTCATAAAATAACTAGGTATTCTATGAAATAATGGATTTCATACTTTAATGATAACATATATATGTACATACATTGTGTACTTATACTACAGATATATATGAGCGCGAGGGAATATGAACTTCCGTTATGCATGGCTTTTATCGATTATGAAAAGGCCTTTGATTTGGTGAAACCATCAGCAGTCACAATGGCTTTGAAATCCTGCGGTATTGAAGATGCATACATTACTATTATTTATAACATCTATGAAAATAGAAATACAAAGATTCGGCTATTTGAAAATACAGCACCCATAAAAATTGGAAAGGGAGTGAGACAAGGCGACACGATATCTCCCAAACTCTTTAATGCCACTTTGGACCTTTCAATCACTGAACTAGGAAAACAAAGAGATAAAGATTTGCTGATGACGTAGTCATTTTTGCAACTATCCCATCAGAGCTGCAGTGCATGATCCAGGAACTTGCTGACATGAGTAAAGAAGTGGGATTCAAAATGAACTTTCAGAAGACAAAAGTGATGTACAATGCTTTTACAAGAAATGAAGATTTATCGATTGATGGGGAAAAGCTGGAGATAACATACGTACGTTTATCTTGGACAACAGATATCAAGTGAGAGTCACATTGATGAAGAAATTAATATGCATATAAAACTTGCCTGGAGAGCTTTTGGAAGAAACAGTATAATTCTCAAGAGCAGTATGTCATTATGTCGTAAAAGAAAAGTGTTTGATCAATGCATCCTTCTAGTGCTTACGTATGGTGCAGAGATGTGGACTTTTAACTAAAAGAGACATACAAAGACTGCAGACAACTCAAAGCAGCATGGAGAGGTGCATGCTTCATGTAACCAGGAGAGATAAGAACTGGAACTCATGAATCAGAAGAATGACAAGAGTGGAAGACATCATATCATGATTAGAGTAAAATCCCTGAAATGGCAATGGGTTGGACATATTGCCAAGACGGACCATCGATTGACAGCCGAAATATTAGACTGGATTCCAAGGGACAGGAAAAGATCCAGAAGAAGACCACATGAAAAATGGGTGGATGAAATTCGAAAGTATGCGGGAGTAACGTGGAGGAGACTGGCACCAGACAAACCGTTGTGGAAGAAACTTGGGGAGACCTTCATCCAGCAGTGGATTGATAATGGTTGACAATGATGTATATATATCCCCCTCCAACAGGAATTCCTGGGTGCACTACTGGTTGCTCATATATTGTAGTTAAAAATGAAATCAATGCAGATATTGAAAATGCCCAGTTTTTTTCTTGGCAGATTGATGAAGCGACAGACATCAGCTCCCATGCACAAGTATCAATTTTAGTTCGATTCGTGAAAGATGGAGTACCAGTAGAAAGATTCTTGGGATTTTTTGACGTAAGTTCTGATTGGTGTGCTGCTTCGCTTAAAGAATTACTGGATCGTGAACTGGAAAGATTTCGCTACAAAGAAAAACTAGTTGCACAGACATATGATGGTGCAGCAGTGATGGCATCAGAGCTGAATGGATTGCAAGCAAAAGTTCAAGCATTATTTGTTCATTGCTGCGCACACACGCTGAACTTAGTTTTGAGCAGAGCAGCGTCAGTGTTGAAGAAATAGTGTTTTTTTTTTTTAAATTTAAATGCAATTTTTGCATTCTTTTCCAAATCGACAAAGCATGTTCATTTACTAGAATCTGTTGGTGGACCCAGACCACCTCGTGTATCACAGACTAGGTGGAACTTCAAATCTCGTTCAGTGTCTACCATAGCTGACCACAGGTTGCTGCTAATTGAAGTATTTGAAAAAATTAAGGATGATTTCAACTATGATGATGAGACAATTCACAAAGCAGCAGGACTAAAGTGGTGGCTTCAAGATTTTAATTTCGTTTTTCTTTTCTTTTCATATAAAAAAATATTTGATTTAACTGAGGTTACTTTCTCTGTACTGCAATCAAGTAGTTTCGACGTTACATTCTGTAAGAACCGAATTACTGGCTTATGTAAAAATTGTTGTACTTTCGAGATCAGAGACAGTTTGATGATCTCTATCATAACGTGTGCAGTGAGGTTGGTTCTCCATATAAAAGATTTAAAGGAAGCAATCATATTCCACTCCACCGTGCAATACAGAAGACTGTATTATGAGGTAATAGACAATGTTACAACTCAGTAAAAATGCCGGTTTTCTGACATTGAGAAATTAAATTTTTTTCAACTGGTCGATGTACACTGCTTTGAAGCTCATTCTAGAATTTTTCCTGAACATTGTTTTAAAGCTCTGCTTCAAACTTATGAAAAATACTTTGACAGTGCCGAACTGCATAGTGAGCTGCAGGTTCTGTATTCAGACAGAGATCTGTGAAACATTGCCAAAAGTACAACAGAACTTCTATCTGCCATATCCAATTATAATCTACCACAGGCACTGCCAGAATTGTTTAGACTTCTTTCCCTCGTAGTAAACAATTCCTGCAACATCGGCCTCTGTGGAACGCAGTTTCTCGTGCCTGAAGAGGATAAAAAAGTACAAGTGAAACTCCATTGAAGAAGCAAAGGTTGTCAAGTTTATCAGTTCTGTCCATCGAGAAGGCACTTGTGAAGAGGATGGAAGTAGAACAGACATGGTATGACCATATATTAAATTACCTTGCCAAACAGAAAGAACAAAAGATAGACCTCATATACAAGACAATATAAGCGTAAGGTAAGCTTCTCTCTTGTTGTATATGTAAACGCTATGTGCAGAAGTTTTCAAGACTTTTTTTCTTTTGGCGTCAGTGAAGGTAGAGGTGTATATAGAATTTCATTTGAAATGAAAAAGATGTACAGTTCAGTTTTGCTTTTTATCTTCTGTTGATCTCTTTAATAAAAAAAAACTATTTTGATGAATATATTTCATATTCAAACTGGCTTAACAGTTTCCAAATACTCCAAGAGGGCAATTCAGACTGAGAAAAAATATATTTAGGCAAAGGGCTGGAATTTTGCATAAACAAGTTTTGTGTTGGTCTCAAAGTCATGTAAAACGTGCATTTCCGGTAAAATCTTTATAAATCTTTTCAAGGGTCATGTTACTTATTTTATACTTCACACATGAGAAAGTAAATAAAAAAAATTATAATGTGAAAAAAATGGCATTATTTTGAATAAATTTATTTGAATCCCGGCTGAAAAGTAGTTTGCCTCCCCAGCAATTTTGGGGATGGGCCGCCACTCTTCCGAATGGATTAAAAGTGTTAATGATGCATTCCGATAGGATATAAGATATAATGATAAAATTTGTCTGATGACATTAATTCCGCCACATATGTCCAAAATCAGCATTCTTCAAAATTTCCTTTCAATTACGAAACACAGCAGAAACAAATCAATATATATCATCATCATCATCATCGTCAACCATTATCAATCTACTGCTGGACGAAGGTCTCCCCAAGTTTCCTCCACAACGGTCTGTCTTGTGCCAGTCTCCTCCATGTCACTCCCGCATACTTTCGAATTTCATCCACCCATCTTCCATGTGGTCTTCTTCTGGGTCTTTTCCTGTCCCTTGGAATCCAATCTAAAATTTCGGCTGTCCATCGATGGTCTGTCCTTCTGGCAGTATGTCCAGCCCATTGCCATTTCAGGGATTTAACTCTGATCATAATATCTTCCACTCTTGTCATTTTTCGGGTCCACGAGTTCCTCTTCTTATCTCTCCTGGTTACACCGAGCATGCACCTCTCCATGTTACTTTGAGTTGTCTGCAGCCTTTGTATGTCTCTTTTAATTAAGGTCCATGTCTCTGCACCATACGTAAGCACTCGAAGGATACATTGATCAAACACTTTTCTTTTAAGACATAATTGGCATATTGCTCTTGAAAATTATGCTGTTTCTTCCAAAAGCTCACCAGGCAAGTTTTGTACGCCGATTAATTTCTTCATCAATGTGACTCTCACTTGATATCTGGTGTCCAAGATGAACGTACGTGTCTGTTATCTCCAGCTTTTCTCCATCAATCAATAAATCTTCATTTCTTGTAAAAGCATTGAACATCACTTTTGTCTTCTGAAAGTTCATTTTTAATCTCACTTCTTTACTCTTGTCAGCAAGTTCTTGGATCATACTCTGCAGCTCTGATGGGGTAGTTGCAAAAATGACTATGTCATCAGCAAAACGAAGGTGGGTTAGATAATCTCCATTAATCTTTATCCCTTTGATTTCCCAGTTCAGTGATTGAAAGACATTTTCCAATATGGCATTAAAGAGCTTCGGAGATATGGTGTCACCTTGTCTCACTCCTTTTCCAATTTTTATGTGTGTTGTATTTTCAAACAGCTGAATCTTTGCACTTGCATTTTCATAGATGTTATTAATAATATTAATGTATGCATCTTCAATACCGCAGGATTTCAGAGCCATTGTAACTGCTGATGGTTTCACCGAATCGAAGGCTTTTTCATAATCGATAAAAGCCATGCACAATGGAAGTTCATATTCCCTCGCTCTTTCAATTAGTTCTCTCAGTACGTGGATATGATCTATTATGCTGTAGCCACTCCTGAATCCAGCTTGTTCTCTCGGTTAAGCCATGTCCAATGTCACCTTCAAGCGGTGTGAAAGAACTTTAGTGATGATTTTATAAACCACTGATAGGAGGCTGATAGGTCTGTAGTTCCTGAGATCCTCAATGTCCCCTTTCTTATGTAGCAGGATCATTGTAGCGTTGTTCCAATCCTCAGGAATCTTCCCTTCATTAAGGCATCAAGTGAAAATTTGGGCGAGTACCGTTTCGATTTCTCCACTTGCTTCTTGTATGATGTCTACAGTAATTCCATTTTCTCCTGGAGCTTTCCCCCACTTCATGTTTTTGACTGCATGTGCAACTTCTGCTGGGACGACTGGAAGAACTGTGGTACTGGTACCTTTCATGATGTCTGGAGTACATGTATCATCGCTTTCATATAATTTGGAGTAGAAATCTTTCACTCTTGTCAAAATTTCGCCTCTATTTCTTGTTACAGAACCATCTTCTTTTCCCAGTGCCATAATCTGTTTTCTTCCCTTACTGAGATGTCCCTTTGCTATCTTTAGGCTGTGGTTGTTTTCAATTGCTTTCCTTACTAGTTTACAGTTGAATTTCCTTACGTCTTCAGTGATACTTTTTCATACTGTCTTGCATAGTTCTATATATTCCACTTTGGAAGTCACATCTTCTTTAGTTGTCCTGATCTCTCTTCTTTTTTGCATCAACATTTTGGTTTTTCCTGAAAATTTGTTCACATGCAACTTGTTCTTAGACCGAGCTAATTTTGTTGCTGTTTCCATAAGAGCTTTGGTTACTTTTCTGTTAACTTCAGAAAAATCCACTTCTTCCGATGTTAGACCTTCTAAAGCAGAGAATCTGTTCTTCAGTTCCAACTTGAAGGTATTATGTTGTTTTTTAAGGTTGGTTATGCCAATACATTTTGTTTGTCTTATGAGCTTGCCACGTTAGAGTTTAGTGTTGAGGTGCATCTTACATCTCACCAATCTATGGTCACTACCTGTGTTGAACTTGTTTAGCACACTGCAGTCTTCTATGACGCATTTTTTGTTACACATAATAAAATCAATTTCACTTGTCGTCCCATTTGGATGTCTCCATGTCCATTTCCTATGTGGCTTTTCCTTGAAAAAGGAGTTCAAGATGAAAAACCCTTCTGCCTCTGCAAACTCTACGAGAATATTTCCACGCTGGTTTCTGTTGCTGTGACCGAATTTACCTACTGAAGTTTCATTCTGTTGCTGTTGCCCTATTTTTGCATTGAAATCTCCTATAGTTATCTTCAAGTGCTGCTTACCTTTATTATTTAGATGACGAATTTCCTCATAAAATTCTTCAATTTCTTCTTCAGGATGACTTGTGGTGGGTGCATAAGAGTGAATAATCTGAGCCTGGTATCTTCTCGAGAGTTGGGTAACGAGTCGTGCAGCTCTGTCAGAGGAACTTTCAACTTCTACAACTTTACCCTTCAGTTTCTTGTTTATTATAAATCCAACACCACTAGTTCTGCCAGTATCTGTCTCACGATAGTAGAAGAGATGTCCACTTTTCAGTTCAATGAGATCTTCTCCTTTTCTCCTTACCTCACTTAGCCCGACGATGTCCCACTTTATCCTTTGTAGTTCCTCTTCCAATTCAAGAAGCTTTGAATCAGAAGATAGAGAGTGTCCATTATACGTAGCCAAGGTCAGCATCAGACGGCAGCCTAGTCCGGTCCTCCGGGGATTCTTAGCACCCTCTGCCTTCATGTCGCACTGGCCGCTGCCTTGGCCAGGTACATTCCAGCTGCCGGAGACTGAGGGCCAAGATTTAAGTTGTGGAATCATTTTGGAGGGGTTTGGCCATAACTCACCACGCTGGCCAAGCGGGTTGGTGAGTGTGGGATAGCATTTCCTCTAATCCCGATGGTATAGTCTACCGCTATTGGCGGTCATCAGAACCCCTTTAGTGGGAACAGGATGTACCACGAGCAGGCGGCGTTGACATTTGTCAAGGAGAGGCTGTTATGTTACGCATCAATATATATATATTTATATACAGGTCTGTTTTAATTTCTTCACAGTTAAAAAAATGATTCTGGCCAATGAAAGTCTTCTTGGAAGTTGGTCTGGAGGATGCATATTAACTAACAGGAACCTTTAGTACTAGGGATAGGACAGTCCTATTAAAAATAAAAATAATACAAATAAAATCACAAAAAAAAAGTTTATGATTGGATTAAAAAATTTAATAAAAAAATATAAAAAGTAAACTAGGTATTCTCTCTATAGAATAGCTAACCTAAAAATGGTAAAACTTGTGTTAAAATAAATAGGTTACTGATTGTGTCCATAGAAGTACACTAAGGTATTTAAATACATGTATAAATTATTAAATACACAAGTATATTTGATAATATTTTTTGTGTATTCTGGAGAGTTATTCCACTCTTACTGGACAAGCAGGTCTTCATTCTAAGGTTTGTAATTTTTCTTGGAGGATTTTCGCGTGTAGCGTCATTTTAGTGAAGGACACTAAAATGGGGCAGCCACGAGACCCTTCCCCCTCCTACTTGGAAGCTGCTGCGGACGTTGGTCGGCCATTTTATGTCATTTAGTGAAGGACTCAGCATTGTGAGTTGGCTCTTGCTTTTGTTCTTGTGCAATTTTTCTTTCTTGTTTAAATAGTGTTCGTTAAAAGCAGTAAATATATTTTTTCTTATTCGGCTTTGGTGCAAATTGTTTTTCTAACCTTTTGAGTTTTTTCTTTCACTTAATATTAGAAATTGTGCGCATTTTAATGAACTTTGTTTGAGCAGTATGCTGTTTACTCGACCTAGTGGTCAACGATGTTCTGTCGTGTTGGTTGGTGCAAAATTTCTCCCTTTATATACACTTACAGCACTCCTGGAATATTTTGTAAATATTGCAACTATTTGTTACTTTATGTATTTTTTTTCCAAAGCGTTCTTTCAATTATTTGTTCATATGGCTTCCATTTTTGGGGAAGCTGTATGTACAAAAGTTCCTTTTTATTTACATGTCTCTGTTGTAATTTTTATTCTTTTATTTTGATTTTTTTATTGTATTTTCGGAAAAGCTTTTTTACCCCAAGGAACGACATTATTTTAATGCTTTTAGTACTTTGTTTAATGTTTGGAACTTCTCTATGGGGGTATGGTTACTCAACCACGTGCTTTAACTGAATCTTTCTGTTGGGGTGCCGAAGCCTTCTCACAACTTGCGAGTCCTTTTGAATACATTTTTCTGTTTTTTTGTGACAGATGAGGGTACGGGTTGGGCCAGGTAAGTTACAGATGTATGCAAAAACTTTAGCTAAATTATTTCCCCTGCACCATTGAAGGCGGTTATGTTAATTAAAAATTATTGTGGGATTTATACTTGCATCTATGACTTTGCAGAAACCCATTTCCAACGAGGTCTTGTGTGGAAGTGAGAAAATGCAGTTTTGCTGGTCCTTGATAAAGCCAAGGCTCAGCATTCTCGACACTTTCTGCATTCTGGTTTTGCTATTAATTTATTCTTTACTCATGTCTGTTGGGTTTTGAGATTTAATTTGTATTTTTTGTCCTTGTAAAATAATAAGTTTTGTTTCAGTTTCTGCTTTGTAGTTTGTAATTTCTGAATATTCATCACTACTGCTGCTTTGCACGTCATGATCTTCAGATTGTTTGTTGAAAATTTGGTTTTAAATTTTAGGTTGTAAATTTAGTCATTAACTCTACTTATGGATATCATCATCATTGTCAACCATTATCAATCCACTGCTGGACGAAGGTCTCCCCAAGTTTCCTCCACAACGGTCTGTCTTGTGCCAGTCTCCTCCATGTCACTCTCGCATACTTTCGAATTGCATCCACCCATCTCCCATGTGGTCTTCTTCTGGGTCTTTTCTTGTCCCCTGGAATCCAATCTAAAATTTCAGCTGTCCATCGATGGTCTGTCCTTCTGGCAGTATGTCCAGCCCATTGCCATTTCAGGGATTTTACTCTGATCATGATGTCTGCATTGGAGAGATTTGGTAAGGAGATCCTTTTTTATTTTCATGCATGTGTGACTTCATTCATTTGTACTTACATTTGTTTTACACGTACTTTAGCAAACAGGAAACACTTCAACTTTGTTTCTGTTGAAAGCAGGGCCAAAACCCACAGTTAAAGAGGGGGTTTACATCTGATCTGACTTCTCTCGAAAGGAATTATCACCGTATTCATATGAGCAGGGTAGTCGGAAACTTCAAAGCTTTTCATAGTTTTCAGTTGGAGTTGATAATACAAAAATAAATTAAATACAAAGATTTGTCAGATACATGTACGGTAGAATTTATTCCATGGTTAGCGTGTATGCTGTGGCCGCAGGCATCTTACGGACCAGTGGAGTGGGTGGCGACAGGTTCGACTCTTGTTGCCAGTGAACTAAGTTGAAACATTTTTGAAAGCTACCTAGCTTTGAGACCCCTCGCCACCAAGTGGGGAGTCATAACTCTGCTGGTCACCCATCGACCCAGCATTATCTTCTAAGGGGACAGAGGAAATGGGCAGTACATGGTTTATCGTGGCCCAGGTGAAAACCACTAAGAACACGATTCCCCCCCCCCTAAAAAATTGAAATCTTCGAATATGTTTTAAATAAATAAAAATCTTTACACCTATAAGCGTGTAAGTCGTATATGTATTTATTCTACTTATAAAATCAGCTGATTGAACAGGAAATATACTCAACTTACATATTTTATGAATAAGCGTGCACGCATATATGTTAATTGTTATTTATTTAGTAGATTAGACAAAAGCCATTACGTTTTGGAGAGGACGTATGCAGAGTTTGGGTAGCGACCAGTGCTATCAACCCAGCAGTGAGGTCAAGAGCATTGCACCCTCTCCCCCCGTCCGCTGAGGACAAAACTCTCCTGAGCAAAAATTTTACTATTACGAAAAACTGAGAAGTTAATTTTAGCAACTATAACAAAACAGCAACTGCTCTTCTGAGAGTAGCCTATAGTTAGCAGCTCCCAGAAAACACTCAAGGGTGTTTAGCCCTCGAAAATTACTTACAGTATGTGTGCCCGCATTCTTTTTTCCGTAAAATTATTTCACAATGTTCAATAGTTTTCTACTCTTTTATAGTTTCTTATGCGATGTTTAAGTATATATGTAAACAAACAACTGAACTTTGTTAGTGGAGCAGCAAGAATTTTATTTATTTATTTGTTATCCCCCCCCCCCCATGACCGTTTTTTAGGCATTCCATCGCTCGGGGCAAGTTGAGGAGGACTTATCCAACCAGGGCCAGCTGATCCAAAGCTCTCATTTAGGGAAGATAACACGTACTTTGTGCTAGAGATTTTTCCAAAAAGTCGCCTTTAGAACACAGGAAATCGTAGGCTTTCAAACCAAATTCAAACGCGTCTAACTTGGAAACAAGAGTTTTTAGGTCCGTGAAAATTTACACAGATATTCACCTGTTGATAATACAATAGTGATTTAATTTTCAGAATTTTAAAAAATGGCTTTTTTGAGAAAATTGTTGGCAAAATGAAACGATTTTTCAAAATCGGCTGTTTTTAACGCTGCCGAAACACGGAAACTAGCAGTTTCACAGATACATAAAAAATTGCAAATAAAGTGCACATTTGTATGTCTTTAACAAAAAAAACGAGTATACAAAAAAACTCCATCCGTACCTGTTAAAAAAATCTTTAAAAATTCAATTTTTTTTTAAATCACAAAGTTTACGATTTTTTTTTATTTTAATCATACGATGTGTAAAAAATATTAGCACCATATATTATATATGTAAACAAACAACTGATATATTAATGTATGTTATACACATAATGTAAAAAAAAATAGCAGAACAAGATATCTTTTTAATTCTGCTGTAATGACTCGCTGATGTTAGGAAAAATAACTGTTTTCTAGAGAGCTTGTTCGACGGTGCAAGATTTGAAACCCTGTATCTCGAAGGGAAAAAAAAATTTGCCGAAAGAAAAAATACAGGTCTCCTTATTTTAGTCAAGGAACACCCCTTAATTTTTTTAGAGGAATCTGAGACCATAATGGTATGACCCTGCCTGAGTTGAAATGGAACCCATCATATGGCATAAAAAAAGGGATCTCTATTAAAGCAAGGAAACATTAAATTTCACACAATGGCCAACCATTAAGAAATCTAACTTTTATTTAAACCAACATGTGTGCCTGACTTTGCTTTTTTCTTTAAAATTTAACAGAATATTTTTGCTGGAAGCAAGGTCCAGACATACTGGTTTTTGCAATTAAAAGTGATTCAAATGTTGAAGTACTCAAAGAGTCTCGTACATCAATCTTGTTTCTCCTTATTAACTAATAACTCTTTCACATGAGGCATTACTATGAGGCACGGTTAAAATCCCTAATATGACTTTACAAAGTCCGCCATAAAAAAAATTTCCACAAGAGTTCTTTTCCTTTGATAATAAATACCATTGTTCACTACTAATTTTGCTATTTAAAATGTTGTCTGATAATGATGCTACTTGAAATTTCACTTTCTATGGCATTAACAGCTTCAGAAATTGCTTCATTCTGACACCTTAAAAGGAGACATAGGAACATATCTGTTACATACGGAATTGATAAAAAAATTAGACTGTTCTCTTCTCCAAATATCAGCAACTTGGACATCATTTAGCATTTCCAAATTCCATGGAAATTTAGAAATTATGTAGTCCTAGCCCTTAATAAAATATTTTCTAACTTAAGAAAAAAATATTCTTTCTGCTTCTCAGTGCTTACTGTTTCAATTAATTCTTTGGTTTGAAAACCGACAGATAACTCTGCGTTGTCTTTTGGTTCTTTATTTCATTATATTCAACATGAAATGTTGATTTTGCTTGCTTACTAACACTTACTTTTACAAATCTAATTAGTTCAGTAAAAAGACTTTAAATATTGGATTTAAGTGTATGCACATGAGGTTCCTACTGCTGAAACATTATATTGTATTTTTCAAAAACTTTTGTAACATGGCAAAGAAACAGTGCGTAAGCTTGATTCACAGTTGAACTCAAGGTGAAAAAAATTCTCTCTTGCTTATTTAATGCATTTTTTACAAAAAAAAAAAAAATTTCATGCAGTTCTTGTTGCTTTTTAATTACATGTGCTTGAGATTTTTTATCATGTTCGGTGTTAACTGCAGCCATTTTAAATTTCTTATTAGCAAAAGTCAAATTCACAATTTTTCTCTTTAACGTTTCATTGGGTTTACAACTTTCTGATTTTGAATGATCCAATTATGGAATGGTATAAAAACCAGCTCTTGAAGAGAAACCGATCTTTTTTTTTTTTCATTTTCATTAGAACACTCTTCTTTTAAAAATAAAGTTAAGCATTAAGAAATCGAAACCTCTCCGAGAAAAAATTCTTTCAAAGGAAGAAAAACAGATTACACACAAATGTTTTCCTACGTAGTTCTGTCTGAAGAGGGGGAGAAATTGGGACTTTTTTTTTTTTAATTTCATTTCGGGCAGCAAAATCATATTATCGTACTGCAGCATGATTTACCGTACTAAATATAATAACATCATAACAGTTGGCAGGTCTGTTCAACATAATTTTTTTGAAAAAAATTAAGATTTAACTTTGAAAATTTTAAATTTAAAAAATTTTAAATTGGAAGGGAAATTTTATTATTTGATTTTTTTCTTTGTTAAAGTTTGTTTAATAAGCTTTCTATTGACACTACAATCAACAGGATAACACATTTTTTATCTCAAGATATTAAAATTAAATGGTTGCAAATTTTCAAAAAATGCACAGAGATTCAATATTTTAAACTTTTTAATTTAATTTTTCAAAACAGTTCAGAGGAAAATTTAAAAAAGATCTTTTTACTTTACAGCATAATGACTACCTTCTCACCAATTTTCATTAAAATCGGAGATGTCAAGGTTGAGTGCTGTGTTGATTTGACATATGTAATGACCCTAACTAATCCCAAACGTCAACTTGATATTCTGGATATTTCGGCTGATACTCTCTTGAGAAAAGTAGATCTCTGCACAACAACAGGATGAATGTACACACTTACACAGAAAGAAATGTCAGCTTCAACAGCAATTTTAGAAAAGAAGTTACAACAAGCAATATAGATCCGCATAAACTTATTGAAAAGAAAGAACATACAACTTAAAAATCTGTAACTTGTAAAATAGGAGTCTTAGTATCTTATAATTATTTACTGCAAATATTTTTTGCTACTAGACTGCATGACCATAAATGATATGAACTGTGTAAACAATACAGTATAAGAACAAATGAAAACTGAAACGTTTTTACTTAGTAACTTGTACAGAAAACTAGCGGATAATGCTTACCTTGGCATTCCTTTCTAGCGACGGGGACATTTCACGCACGTGTTTTCCGGGCTAGAGAATAGTACAATAATTAGAGCTATATAATAGTCAGAATTAGAACTACTAAGTGGAATTGATTCGTTTTTACTTAGTTTTAAAAAGTTTAACTGCCACTCTGCTTCATTTTTAATAATTTCACCCAGGTGATTTAGCTATCAGATAATAAATTTTCATTTTAAATTACCACAGTTACTATATTACCTACTCATTATCAGAATAGCTGCCATGTAGTGATGAGAAATTATCCATAGCTGATATTTCCAATAATTCAGCTAAATACTTTAATATTAAAGTAGCTCAGTAGCTATTGATATTTACCTATATACTAACTCTTCAAAATTCAGTTTCTCAAAAATCCATCATTTCTCCATCTTCAATGAAGAAACATTCTTGATTTCGAAGACTACAGTCTTGTGACACTTATATATATATTAAGGTAATACAACGTAGTTTGTCACAATTATTTATTTATCTTTTCAAGCCGACCATGGTTTCGCTGAGTGTTGGCCTAGCTTCATCAGGAGCTAGGTCAACACCCAGAGAAACCATGGTCGGCTTGAAAAAATAAATCCATGCGTATATTGCAATATAAGAATGTCGCTTGCATTGTTGATGATTATCTGGGGGATATTCAACCATTACTGCAGCAGGAAGCCATGACATTCCGCTCCATTTGATGTGATACAGAAGTCCAAACTCAGAAGCAGTTCAGAAAAGCTCTAAAACAGTCGTATTTAGATTGTGCTTTCCACAAGGAGACAACAAACATTGGAGTGCGACATTAATTTTGTTTTGTCAAGCAGAGTGTATTTATTTTGTGTGTGTGTGTATATATACGCACAAGATAAAAAGAAAAAAGACAGAGGGGGGTGCATTATTTTGTGGTTTGCCCCGAGTGCAGAAATTCCCAGTTATGTCTCTGTTTGCAATTATTACACATCAGTTAATTAAAAGCAGTGTTATCATGTATGCTGGGTACAGTGAGCATGCAGTGAATGCTGACTGCCAAAAATTCACTGCTGGAAAAAAATCATTTTCTCAATTTCAAATAGTGTAGAGTGGAGACCTTGGTCAACACTTTTGCAATTAAAATTTTAACACAAGAAAACAGATCACACACCAGGCATTTTAATGTTTACAAAACCCTAAATTGCTTATGATTATCAGAATCGAGCACCTCAAAGTTTGCTCTTTTCCACTGAAAACGCCTCTTGAAATAAGACTGGGCCTAGCCTTATGATTATCAGCTCAAGTAGTTCCATTAATGGGGTTAAAAAGCTAGAGATTCATAAAATGTTATTTATTATTATTCAGCATTTCATTTCTACAAGACAAATATCATTCTTTACAGAATTCTACTTATTAGAAATCACACGAAATGTGCGGAACTACTTTATGGCTAGGAAAGACTGGCACTTAAAAGAACTGAAACATTTGCTAAGGGCTAGCAAGAGAAATATGATTTCAGTTACTCAAAATTTCGCTATTATAACTTTAAAAAAAATAAAAATAACACTTGCTCAGAAAAAAAAATGGTATAATAGTCCAGTGGTCAGATCAGACAGCTGGTTTCTGACCAGTCGTCCCAGTTCGTCTGAGTTAGAATCCTGATATGACATAGTGTGGTGGTGTATTTTATGGCGCTGGCTCCCTCCATTCCACAGGAACCAGTGGTGAGTTGGTGGTGTAACCTGAGCTATCTCAACTCCCTTCACAAAGTTTGGCCTACACTACCTAGATCTTGAATGTTAACTCCATGGATTGAAAATGACAGAAATAGAAATTAAATGATACTTTCAAAATGATGTAGCCAATTATGTACTAGCTCACTAGTTAATACTCACCGTATACTACTGTTGTCAGAAATTCTGGTGTCCAGTTCCGCCAGTCGTATTCAGAAAGGTAAGAAACATATCACAAAAAAAAATTTCAGGAGCCTCAGAAAGGCATGAAAAACATTCAGTCACCTGTACCTCATGAAAATTTATCCCTTTAAATTTAAATTGCGTTAGTTCTCCTTTGAAATGAAGTTCCTAAGAGCAACACAACATCGTTTGTCAACAAAACTTGCATTTGAACCAGTGTTGCCAACTATTTGTCCGAGCAATAAGCTAAACAGCAATGAGACAAAAGTATGTAAAGTGTTTGCGTCAGCGAATGCATGAAGCCAGTAGTACAGTGCCTAGAAGGATTAGTGTGACGTGCTCCCTAAGATTTCTTTGCTAAGATGTCCCTAGCGGTTTTGTGACCAATCGTCATGATATGACAGAGGGCGCTGGCATCGGAAGTTACGTTAGGATGCTTCAGCGGCTTCATGCTATTCAATGGTGGGAAGTTTGTTTGACAAGGATTTGCTGCCTTACGAAACTTCAAATTTTCACAAAACAAAGGTTAGTGGAGGGAAATCTTTTTGGCAGTACCTTTGCTAATTCGTTGTAGCTCGATCATAACAGTAATACACTAGGTAATTCAACAGTTGATCACTAAAACGCAATAGGCTTATCCGGGTGTTAGTGTGCTAGTTTTATTCAACTGTGGATTGTTTATAACGAAATTTATTTCCGAAATTAGTAACTTTTTATTCGTGAAGATGTAGAAGTTGATCAAGTATTGGCTGTCACACGTTAAACCAACTGTGTGGTTAAACTTAAGTGCAGTACTGAAATCTATTGCAACAGTTATAAGATCATAGGGAAATAATGTCAGCTATGAAAGGACTGGGAAATTCTGCATTAACAAATAATAAAAAACATAGAAAACGGAAAAGGCAAAACAGCTGTTTTGTCCAGTTTGTAATACTGGCTATAAATCCTGCAAAAATAAAATATCACTCTTTGCTGTCCCCAAAATTCCTGATATGTTGAGCAAATGGGATAAAGCAATTCCCAGAGCTGATAAGAAACTTGATGAAAGTTGTGTTGTACGTGCCTTGCACTTTAAATCTAAATTCATGGAGATGCATTATCGTTCCACTATTCAAGGTAAGGAGTTCTAACATGCCGAGACAAACCATTACTCAAGCATGACGCCATACCTACTATTTTCCAAAATTTAAAAGGCGAACGACTAATTAGTTTTTCCAATGTTTAAGGGGGGAGCACATGCCCTACTGTGCCTTCTCCACGTTACGCCTGTGTGTATGCTACATTAATAATTTCCTTTTTTTAAGGGTAAAAATAGTTTACAGGATCTGCATAAAATTATCCCATTTAGACGGACTCCATTAACACCAACTTCTTAATTTTTACCTTATTAAACTTTTTACTTAAGGTGCAAAAGAATTTTCCTCTCTTCACTGCAAACCCATTTGAATAGCAAATTTAATCACATAATTATTATAAGGGGAACAAAAAGTAAAGAAAAATATTATAATTATTTTTCTTTAAAAGAATGTTATCATGTACATTCAGTTTTTGTATATTTACTTCTGTCCAGTATGATTCATTTTGTTTATCGTATCACAGGCAAAGTTTTTTTAGGAATGATTTTTATAAATGGATTACAGCTGGTATATTATTAGAATATAGACCAATTTTAAAAATAGTAATCGGTTGCTGAATTTCAAGACGTAATTGGATTATTGGAATGCAAATTGTAAAGCCGATGTCTCATTGAGAAAATATTTCCCCCTTATTTTTCCGGTAAGGTTTTGAGGGGCAAAACATTTTCTTTTTTTTTTTAATTTTTACTTTATACTGTAAGTTGATGTTTCAGTGATTGTAAACTGCATATTGGTCTCCAGTGTTTTTGCATAATGTAACCCATGTATGACTCTAAAACTTCCGAAATATCTAACATTTTTTTTTTCATTGGAGATTTAACGACCACCGTGAGCAACTCAATGGGCTATAAGCAGTCGCCCGTCCCTAATTTAGGGTCACTGGTTCCAGGGAAGGGAGAGAGCCAGTGCCGTACGACAAACACAACATCCATGCCTCACCGGGATACGAACCCGGACCCCGTTCGGACGAATGATCAGATGCCAGCGCCTTAGACCACTGCGCCACCGGGGCGGCATATTTAACATTAATGTTGACGATAGCACAATGCAAAGCTTAACTTAAACTACGATACCCTTATTAATGGATCTTGAGCACCCCGTTCGTTCTTTTTTGGGGGGTGTGGGGGTGAAAAAGGTGTGTCAATTATTTCGTATATACTTAAGTTATCTGCTTATAAAATATCGTTCAAGGAGTACACATAATACTGGCGAGCTGGGTGTGTGTCATAGAAAGATGTGCGTTTTCGTCGTCCTTCCTCCCTCAAAAGCGACGTGACATCCGATGGCAGCGCCATCTACCACTTTCATGATTGCGGGCAGCAATTTTTCAGCGAGCACGACACACTAATTCTTCTAGGCACTGTACCAGTAGAAACAAGTGGCCGCCATATTTGATGAGGTACAGCTCCTTGGGGTAGCACGTCAAAATCGTAGCACCTCAAAACATCGCGGTATCAAAACATCGCAAGTCATAACATCGCGGGCACAAAACATCACAGGTCAAAACATCACGGTGACAAAACATCGCAAGCCATAACATCGCAGGTCAAAACGTCGCGGTGACAAAACATCGCAAGCCATAACATTTCAGGATGGGGCATTAATTAAACGGCTGTTTTTCTTTTCATTTGTTTTTTTCTTTTGTATTTTTCAAAACATTTGATCTTTGGTAGGAAAAATTCGTTCAGACACTGATTTAATTTGCAGAAGACTAGTATGTCGCACTTATCAAAACATTTCAGGAGGGAGCACAAATTAATCTCTCATCTCATACACAAAATTTCCGTAAAATCTACAGTTTTCAATTTGGAACCACCAAATTTGGTGTACTAACTTACGGTGCTCTAACTTAGACCGCAGACGGTTTTTGGAAGTGGTCGCAGCCTGGGGTCGAGGGGCCCCCTTACGAAATTTTCGTAAAATCTACAGTTTTCAATTTAGAGCCACCAAATTTGGTATACTACCTCATGGTGCTCTAACTTAGACCGTACACAATTTTTGGAAGTGGTCGGAGCCCGGGGTCGAGGGCCCACATACGCAATATTCGTAAAATCTTCAGTTTTCAATTTAGAACCACCAAATTTGATATACTATCTCATGCTGCTCTAACTTAGACCGTAGGCGGTTTTTGGAAGGGGTCGGAGCCCGGGGTTGAGGGCCCCCCATAGAAAATGTTCGTAAAATCTACAGTTTTCAATTTAGAACCACCAAATTTGGTATACTTCCTCGTGGGGCTCTAACTTAGACCGTATACGGTTTTTGGAAAGTAGGAGGCCCGGGGTCAATGGGCCCACATACGCAATATTCGTAAAATCTTCAGTTTTCAATTTAGAACCACCAAATTTGATATACTATCTCATGCTGCTCTAACTTAGACCGTAGACGGTTTTTGGAAGGGGTCGGAGCCCGGGGTCGAGGGCCCCCCATAGAAAATGTTCGTAAAATCTACATGTTTACAATTTAAAATCACCAAATTTGTTATACTATCTCATGGTGCTCTAACTTAGACGGTAGAGGGTTTTTGAAACGGGTGGGGACCCGGGGTCAAGGGGCCCCATACGCAATATTCGTAAAATCTTCAGTTTTCAATTTAGAACCACCAAATTTGGTATATTATCTCATGGTGCTCTAACTTAGACCGCAGACAGTTTTGGGAAGGGGTCGGAGCCCGGGGTCGAGGGGGCTCCATAGAAAATTTTCGTAAAATCTACAGTTTTCAATTTAAAACCACCGAATTTGTTACACTATCTCATGGTGCTCTAACTTAGACGGTAAATGGTTTTGGGAACGGGTGGGGGGCCCGGGGTCAAGGGGCCCCCATACACAATATTCGTAAAATCTACAGTTTTCAATTCAGAACCACCAAATTTGGTATACTATCTCATGGTGCTCTAACTTAGACCGTAGAGGGGTTTTGAAACGGGTGGGGGCGAAGGGCCCCATATAAAATTTTCGGCAGTTTACAGTGTTCAAATCAAAGTGCAGTTCTCGCTAGCCTTACGTAAAACGTTTTCTCGAAATTGTTTGGAGTTCCCAATTCTACTCTCAAAAAAAATATGCCAAAAAACGGCGATCTTTATTTATAACCCCCCCCCCCCCGTTGAACCGTTGAACATTTGTGGTTGCCGTAAACTCGTATGAACCGGCATGAAAATTCCGAAATTCCGACAAACAAAAGGACTCCTTCCCGTCATTAGGTACTTTGAAAAACTGTTACACATAATTCGCAAACTGGGAAGACTGACACACACATTCAAAGTGTTCCTCGGAGGAACAGCAATTTGTGCTCGGTCCCTTAATGAAAAGCATGTGGCAGTTTTCCAAGTTTCTGAAAGATGTGTGGCAGTTTTCGTGTGTAATGGTTTACCGGAGACCAAGAATTTTAGAAAGTGCTTTGGATCGAATTAAAACTTTAAATTAAAAAAATCCCGTATCAGCGGCGGGGTAGATTCGATTTAGGACGAAACAAGATAGTAATTCCGCAACTTCATGTATGTTTGAAATGTGAAAAGATGAAGGAGAGTAATAAGACTGCTGGAAAAAATATCTGATCTTGAAAGTTTACTAGGTACTTTAAGAGTGAGAAACGCAAGATTATTAAATATCTCTGCACAAATCAGAAAGACATACATCATTATAAGGTTCTGGTCAATAAAAAATTATCCAACTCAACAAGCAATTAAAAGAAATTAAGAGAAAATATAGTACGTTGGAAAGATTAGGTAAAGGTATCCATGATATATTTACGACGCCCAAGTGATCTTACGAAAGGAAGCAGTGGATAAAATGGATACCTGAAGATGTATCGAAATGCATCGCAATAAGGAATCTAGGTAAAAAAGTCCGAGGAAAAAATGTCCGAGATGGGCATTTTGATTGCCAACATGGGCATACTAATAAGTCGATTTGGCATACTGTTTGAATGTTGGGGGGGGTATACTTTCATTATTTAGCTAGTGTGGTGGAGTTGCCGGAAAACCGCCACACAGCTAAACTGCCACACGTTTTTCATTAAGGGGCCGGGCACAAAGTGCTATTCCTCCGAGGAACACTTTGAATGTGTGGCATTTTTTCAAGTTTCCTTATGTTTTAGTTTTCCAAGGCGCCTAACGACGGGAAGGAGCTCATTTGTTTGTCTGAATTTTCACGCCATTTCATACCAGTTTAGGGTGACTGGCCACAAAAGTTCAACTGGAGGGAGGGGGATATAAATATCACCGTACATTTCTTAAAACTACAGTGTTCGACGAAACAACAGAATTACACATGACTCATGCTGCGTTCAGAAAAGGACGATAAGGTGGCATTTTTTAATAACGCTGCACTTGTGCTTAGGCACTAAATATTCACATAGCACGTCAAGTTTGAAATACTTATCTTTTACTTAATGAATTCATAGGGCCTATACCTTGGCCTTTTTAACAGCTTTTAATCCGCCGATTTAATATTCATAACGTTTACGTATAAAATAAAATCAATAGCATTGCGCTTTTGCTTAGGCACTAAATTTTAATTTATAGGGCATAGGCCTTTTTAACAGTTTTTATTCTACGAATATAATATTGCCAGCTATTACACGTCAAATCAAGTTGATAATAATGCGTCTTTACTTAGGCACGAAATATGAATTCAAGAGCCTAGGCCCTTTTACTAGTTTTTAATTTAACCCATGTCATATTCACAACGGTTACACAGCAAATCAAGTTAATAATATTGGGCGTTTACTTAGGCACGAAATATTAATTTAAAGGCCGTACGCCTAGGTTTTTTTATTTGTGTTTACTCCACCGATGTCATATTCACAACGTTTACACATCAAATAAAGTTAATAATATTGCGCTTTTACTTAGGCACAAAATATTAATTTATAGGCCCAAGGCCTACCTAAACGTTTTTGACGGTTTTTAATCCGTCGACTCCATATTCATAACGTTTATTTATCAACTTCAGTTAATAGCATTACGCTTTTACTTAGGCACTAAGTATTAATTCATTGGACCTAGGCCTAGGCCTCTTTAATACTTTTTATTCTACCGATGTCATATTCATGAAGTTTATGTACCAAGTCAGGTTAATAGCATTCGCTTTTACTTAGGCATTCAATATTAATTACTAGGCATAGGGCCAATAAATTAATAACTAGTGCCTAAGTAAAAGTGCAATATGGTTAACTTCAGTTCATACATAAACGTTATGAATATGACATCGTTAGAATAAAAACTTTTAAAAAGGCCTAAGCCAAGGGCCAATGAGACAATACTTAGTGCTTAAGTAAAAGTGGAATATTATGAACTTGAGTTGATATGTAAACGTTATGAATATGGCATCCGTAGAATAAAAACCACTAAAAAGGCCTAGGCCTAGGGCTTATAAATTAATATTTCGTGCCTAAGTAAACGCCCAATATTATTAACTTTATTTGCTGTGTAAACGTTGTGAATATGACATTGATTAAATAAAAAACTAGTAAAAGGGCCTAGGCTCTTGAATTAATATTTCGCGCCTAAGTAAAAGCGCATTATTATCAACTTGATTTGACGTGTAACCTCTGGCATTATTACATTGGTAGAATAAAAACTGTTAAAAAGGCCTAGGCCTAGGGCCTATAAATTAATATTTAGTGCCTAAGCTAAAGCGCAATGCTTTTGCTTTTATTTTATACGTAAACGTTATGAATATGAAGTCGGCGGATTAAAAGCTGTTAAAAAGGCCAAGGTATAAGCCCTATAAATTAATTATGTAAAAGAAAAGTATTACAAACTTGACATGTTATGTAAATATTTAGTGCCTAAGCACAAGTGCAGCGTTATTAAAAAATGCCACCTTATCGTCCTTTTCTGAACGCAGCATGGGTCATGTGTAATTCTGTTGTTTCGTCGAACACTGTAGTTTTAAGAAGTGCACGGTGATCTTTATACCCCCTCCCTCCTGTTGAACTTTTGTGACCCTAAACTGGTATGAAATGGAGTGAAAATTCAGACAAACAAAGGAGCTCCTTCCCGTCGTTAGGCGCCTTGGAAAACTAAAACATAATTAGGAAACATGGAAAACTGCCACACATTCAAAGTGTTCCTCGGAGGAATAGCACTTTGTGCCCGGCCCCTTAATGAAAAACGTGTGGCAGTTTTCCTGTGTGGAAGTTTTCCCCACCACACTAGGTAAATAATGAAGGTATGTCCCCTCACCACACTAGGTAAATAATGAAGGTATGTCCCCTCACCCCCACCCCCAACATTCAAACAGTATGTCAAATCGACTTATTGGTTAGCCTATGATGACAATCAAAACGCCCATCTCGGACTTTTTTCCTCGGACTTTATTTCCTCGGACTTTTTTTCCTAGCTTTTTTTCCTGACTTTTTTTCCTGACTTTTTTTCCTGGACTTTTTTTCCGCGTTTATCAACAGTCTCTGACTTTTTTCCCTCGGACTTTTTTACCGATTACCCGTAATAAGAGCTCTCTTTAGAAAAATCAGATATGACTTCTGGGGAAAACATCATTCCAATACTTTGAAAAGATGGTGCGCAAAATTTACCCGTAATCCAGGCATTCAACAAAATGTCCTTTTGTTGATGGTTAAATCGCTCTATAAAGCTTTATGTTTTTATGTTTTAAGCTTTGACGAAATTCATATTGACTCTAGGCTATACTACGACACCAGAATGGACAAAATTCTTTACCCTTTCAAGAAAGCCCAATTTTTTTTAATCCGAGGATTATTATCGCAACGTAAGCAGCCAATATTCTTTAACTTACAAATGAAAAAAATATTGCTTTTGTTAATAAATCAAGGTTTGGAATCTACTGGGGTTGAACTAAAAGTTATTGCTGACTTGGGATGATGCAATACGTTGTGGAGAGAACTTGAAATTTCTATGGACAGGTCATTTTTCGATAATCCTTTTGTTCAGGGGTCAAAAATATGGGTATTTGCTGATAATTTTAGCTTTTAGATCTTCGAATATGAAATATTCTGCTTAATGATTTCAAAACAAATATTCCTTCTGTTTAATGTGTTTCAGTGATGTTCGTTGGATTTACTGGGGTATAAACATGGATTTAATTCCTTCCCACGCTTGCTTCGTGCGCTTAGATGTTGGAGGGGATTAGATTACTCTTGCGAAGAGAGATGGCACCTCAACTATGCCACAGCCTCCCTCGTCGGGAAGCAAAGTGTGCTTCGCTAAAAGAACCAGCCTTTGTACAAATAGCCCTGAGTTTTTACGCTCTTTTGCCTCCTCTACATTGCGCCGTTCTGTGGAACAATAACAAAACAACCACTCCATCTCCAGATGTTTACTTGCTGCGGTTTATTTTTAAAGAACAAACCCATTGTCCTCTTTTAAGGAAGTAGTCTCGTGGGGAAGGAATCACAATGCAACGGGCACATGCTGAGGTAGCTTCCCTCCTAAACAAAGGGGAGGGGGATGAAAAACTGAACTATACCAATGCTTCTTCATTAGTTCCACCGCCCAAATCCAAATGGCTTTGGGAATTGTGAGCTATTCTTACAGATCGCATGACACCCAGTGACGAGGCGCATTTTTCCGTTGTGTGGAAAAACAATTTTAAGTCAAAAGTCAGAAGAACAATTTACCACAAAATAAATGTTTTGTTGCAATTATCATACCATTTATTAATCAATACATGAAGCAAACTATTGATCAGTCAATAAAATGAAATTAATAAATGAAAAATAAAGGTCCTTATCATTCGCTGAAAATAACTTAAAAACAGTACGTCATGACTTGAAGAAATTGCAACCACATAAACTTGATACTTTAATTGGATCCTTACTGGATGTTTTTTACTTATATAACACTAAACAACACAGGCGCCGGCTTGAAAAATAATTGGGGGTTCCGGAAATTTTTAATCGAATTACCAATGCATTTTTCAAAGTATTTAAGTCTAATTTAAATTTCATTCAGTGAGATTATCTGGCACAATATGACGCTTGAAATGCTAAAATGAAGCAAATTATAGTTAATTACAGATTATTTTCTGTAGATAATTATTTATTTCATTTATTTTGCTTTTGTAGGCGCGGCATTATTATATACAATACGGAGTTACTATGTGAATTTTCAACTCAATTGTCTTATAAAAGTAACTAAAACATGTAAAATATATTTTAAGTTTTTTTTTACCAATTTTAAAAATTCCAAAAAAAAATTTCTTCAAATTATTTCTGAATTAAAATAGAAGGTTAGAAGGGTGAGGGCATGACATCAGCCCCACGCCCTGCGTTTTCCGTAGGCTCTACTTCGTATCAGCTGTGCATGCCCAGGATGCCCAACTTGGGCTGCTTCTGTACTTATACTATGGGGAAATCGTTGACTTTGAAGAGGTTTCAGAAACACTTGTGCATCATGTACATTCAGGATACAATGAGACCGAAATATACATGCACATAACTAAAAATTTGCAAAAAATTACAGAAATACTGCTTAATATTTTCTAAAAAAATTAAACAAAATTATGCTTCGTCGAGCGGAAGCGCATATTGCGTATTAACCAATCACGGCCTTGCTAAAGCTGTGGGAGTCTTGTTGACCTTCAGGGACTGTTGCTGAGAGTAAGAGACGGCCGCTATCAACCTGTGCTCCAGCACAGGTCTTCAGCAATTGGTCTTCAGTAAGTGACGTCACGCCACTATTTTAACCATAATTGGAAATGACCTTTAATATGTCGAATATATTTTCATTTGTTCGCATTAGTTTGGGAGATATTTTCTTCGGGATATTTTCATTTGCATCTTCAATATTTTGGGATACCCCATAAAGAAATCCGGAATGCGCCACTGAGCTCTTGGTGACATGTGATTGACCCAGGTAAAGTACTTTTATATGTCGGAACAAAACGTTTACAAGGCCCATTGTGATTGGGGTGTAGGAGAACTGGCCACCAGAGAACTGGGCACTCGGAGAACTGGTCACAAAAAATTTAACGGACCGTAAAAAAAATTGCGTTTTTTGACTGCTTCGTGGCCACGACCCCCAGAGGTTTTCTATCTGAGTCACATAAAGTTTCCGCAATTTCGTCTTTTCTTAATTGCGATAGCTAATGTAATTCTTTATAAAAATGTTTATGATCTACAACTCAACAAAGGATTTCAAGGTTTACAAAGTACGCACAAGTCTGCAAATTATCTAAAGGCCATGTGCTGAGTGCTGACTCAGGAAACCTGTTGGGTGGGGGGGGGGTATACCAAAAGTGTAAAATATAAAGATTTTTGGTCCGATCGGGAAATTTTCAGTAATTACAAGCTACAACTCGACACATTATCTGAGGGCATGTGCCTACTCAGCAAACCTGTCGGGAAGGGGGGGGGGGGAGGTATATTCCAAAAGTGTAAATCGCCTTTGCGATTAATGTGTTGTAGCAGAGTAAAAGTGTAACATTACTTTTATTTTCTATATAAACCATACTACGTGCTGAAATGGCCCGACTATACATACGTATCTTCAACCATATACCGAAGCGCGGACACGGTGAAACAAAAGTGCGCTTTTGTACGGTTCCTTAAAATTTTGTGGCCAGTCCACATGGAAGAGAACACGTGATGTCAAAAACGTACTTTTCACACGGCTCCATAACAGATAGCAATGGACACGTCGCAATCTTTTTTTAGTTGGGAGGTTTAGCGACCACCGTGATCAATTCAGTCGGTTGTAAGCAGTCAGCAGTTCCTAATTTTGGGTCACTGGTTCCATGCAGGGAAGGAGGAAAGCCAGTGCCAGAAGTCAAACACAACGTCCATGACTCACCGGAATTCGAATCCGGACCCTTCTCGAACTAGCGATCAGAAGCCAGCGCATAGACCACTGTGCCACCGGAGCGGCTCACGTTGAAATCAACTACCGTATATACTCGTGTATAGGTCGACCCCCGATTTTTATCTGAATATTTACAATTTTTGGATATCCGTGTATAAGTCGACCCCCGATTTTTATGCGAATATCTGCAGTTTTTGCATACTACCTATCTTGTGTATAAATATTTTTTTCTTTTCCGAGGATGCGCCCACATGCGGAAATGTGAACCTTATATTTATTGTTGTAGCTGCTCTCGCAATGTTGCTTGCGGCAGTTTCCCGCAAAATGTGGGTGGAATTGAGGTACAATTCTGGGAAGATGATAGGGCTCACCACCCTGGTTAGAGAGTTTTCAGGGGAAGGTTACACACTTTTACAATATATGAATCCACTTTTGCACATACTCCATCCTCCCTTTCTTCTCCCACTTTTTGCGAGCGAGTTTTCTGCAGTTACTTCATTCATGGAGAGTAAAGCTTTTGTTTCCCAGCAAAAGAATCGTGATGCATTTACCCAACGTCGTAAGGCAGGCACATCGTTATTTAAAAAGAAAAAAAAAGAACTTCCTGAAACATATTTGGAAAGCGTAAATAGGTCTTCATGCCAACCTGATAGTTTTTTTTATCCCATAAAGAATATGCATGTCGTAAAAAATAATTGTGTAACTTTTGAAGTTTTCAATGGATTTCTTCAAAATTTAAAATGAATCTTTATTTTGATGCATTGCGGACACTGTAAAATTTGCACGCAACTATTTAAAAAATTGAAGAAAATTTGATCTATAAAAATTTCTCCCACTACCCTATGCAGCGCAGCAGCTGTCGGTCAGCTGCTGAGTCGTACGAGTGTGTGATTGATAGAGAGGTAGTTTATCTACTACCGAGTTTCATCCCCCGTCGGCACCGTGTTTGTGACAAACAATCGGCTTTAGTGACAAAACCAAACATCTCCCCATTCAGTAAAGATGCAATCCTTTTTTGCTCTCTCTTATAGTCTTCAGGAAAGGTTACCGTTTGTTTGATTTTTAGTGCTGGGGCACACTCAATTTAATAACAAACGTAAGTAGGTTGTTAAACTAATGCACTTTTTTACTATCAGTGGCAGTGTTATTTTGAGCGATCGACCGAGTTTAAACACTTTCGTTTTCGGGATGCATCGATCAAGTTACCGCTGTTCTGTAGATTGTCACACCTCTCTTCGCCGTCGCTAAGCAGGGGCAGCGTTCTCCTTTTGCAATAGTCTGTCCTTTTCCCTCTTCATCCCAACGTCGAGAATTGAGCACGGTCGTAGGCCACGGCACGGTTCACCTCTCTCCTTGGGTGATTTACCAGCGGGGCAGTCAAGGCCATATCGACAGGTCTAAAACGAACTTTGAGACATCCTTGCGAAATGAGTTTTTCTATTAGTGAATAAAAAAACTTGTACATATAAAATCTAAAAAATTCTTAGGAATAATTTTCTTCTGTACCAGTAACACCCGCAAAATGACTAAATATACAACTGCAAATGAACTGATGGTGCAAAAGGCTAAGTATGCGCATTTCCATAAGGCATCAAAATTTTGGTTTTCAACCAATCAGAAATATTTTCCGTGTATAGTTCGACCCCTAATTTCGACCTAAATATTTCATTAAAAAAAGTCGACCTATACGCGAGTATATACGGTATGTATTTTTCATACGGCCCCAAACACTCTTATGGACATACTGTACTAATGGAACTGGATGCAAAGAAATCATTAATGTAACTTGTACTAGCAGGGTGGTATTTCCTGGGTAAAAATTACTATCTGTTGAATCACCAATTTCAGCGCGAGAAAGTTAATGAATGAAAAAGATATTCCTATAATTTTCCAATAAACCTATCTTTAATTTTTTATTTAGTTAATTTAATTTTATGAAACAAAATAGAAAGGGAGAAGAATGGAAATACTTATCTCCGAGGAGACATCTATAGAACTGAAAGCTCCTCTGACAGAGCTGCACGACTCGTTATCCAACTCTCGAGAAGATACCAGGCTCAGATTATTCAAACTTATGCACCCACCACAAGTCATCCTGAAGAAGAAATTGAAGAATTTTATGAGGAAATTCGTCATTAAAATAATAAATGTAACCAGCACTTCAAGATAATTATGGCAGATTTATTGTGAAAATAGGGCAACTGCAACAGAATGAAACTTCAGTAGGTAAATTCGGTCACGGCAACAGAAACCAGCGTGGAAATACCCTCGTTGGGTTTGCAGAGGCAGAAGGGTTTTTCATCTTGAACTCCTTTTTCAAGAAAAAGCCACACAGGAAACGGACACGGAGAAATCCAAATGGGACGACAAGTGAAATTGATTTTATTATGTGTAACAAAAAATTCGTCATAGAAGACTGCAGTGTGCTAAACAAGTTCAACACAGGCAGTGACCATACATTGGTGAGATGTAAGATGCACCTCAACACTAAACTCGAACGTGGCAAACTCATAAGACAAACAAAATGTATTGACATAACCAACCTTAAAAAACACCATAATACCTTCAAGTTTGAGCTGAAGAACAGATTCTCTGCTTTAGAAGGCCTAACATCGGAAGAAGTGGATATTTCTGAAGTTAACAGAAAAGTAACCAAAGCTCTTATGGAAACAGCAACAAAATTAGCTGGGTCTAAGAATAAGTTGCATGTGAACAAATTATCAGGAAAAACCAAAATGTTGATGCAAAAAAGAAGAGAGATGAGGACAACTAAAGAAGATGTGACTTCCAAAGTGGAATATATAGAGCTATGCAAGACAGTAAGAAAAAGTATCACTGAAGACGTAAGAAAATTCAACTGTGAACTAGTAAGGAAAACAACCAAAGCCTAAAAATAGCAAAGGGACATCTCAGTAAGGGAAGAAAACAGAGTACGGCACTGAGAAGAGAAGATGGTTCTGTTACAAGAAATAGAGGCGAAATTTTGACAAGAGTGAAAGATTTCTACTCCAAATTATATGAAAGGGATGATACATGTACTCCAGACATCATGAAACGGTACCAGTACAACAGTTCTTCCAGTCCTCCCAGCAGAAGTTGCACATGGAATCAAGAACATGAAGCAGGGGAAAGCTCCAGGAGAAGATGGAATTACTGTAGACATCATACAAGAAGCAAGTGGAGAAATCGAAACAGTACTCGCCCAAATTTTCACTCGAAGCCTTAATGAAGGGAAGATTCCTGAGGATTGGAACTACGCTACAATGATCTTGCTACATAAAAAAGGTGACATTGAGCATCTCAGAAACTACAGACCTATCAGCCTCCTATCAGTGGTTTATAAAATCTTCACTATAGTTCTTTCACACCGCTTGAAGGGGACACTGGACGTGGCTCAACCGAGAGAACAAGCTGGATTCAGGAGTGGCTACAGCACAATCGATTATATCCAGGTACTGAGAGATTTAATTGAAAGAGCGAGGGAATATGAACTTCCATTGGGCATGGCTTTTATCGATTATGAAAAAGCCTTTGATTCGGTGAAACCATCATCAGTTACAATGGCTCTGAAATCCTGCGGTATTGAAGATGCGTACATTAATATTATTAATAACATCTATGAAAATGCAAGTGCAAAGATTCGGCTGTTTGAAAATACAACACACATAAAAATTGGAAAGGGAGTGAGACAAGGTGACACCATATCTCCGAAGCTCTTTAATGCCCCATTGGAAAATATCTTTCAAGCACTGAACTGGGAAAACAAAGGCATAAAGATTAATGGAGATTATCTAACCCACCTTCGTTTTGCTGATGACATAGTCATGTTTGCAACTACCCCATCAGAGCTGCAGAGTATGATCCAGGAACTTGCTGACAAGAGTAAAGAAGTGGGATTAAAAATGAACTTTCAGAAAACAGAAGTGATGTTCAATACTTTTACAAGAAATGAAGATTTATCGATTGATGGAGAAAAGCTGGAGAAAACAGACACGTATATTTATTTTGGACAGCAGATATCAAGTGAGGGTCACATTGATGAAGGAATTAATCGGCGTACAAAACTAGCCTGGAGAGCTTTTGGAAGAAACAGCATAATTTTCAAGAGCAATATGCCATTATGTCTTAAAAGAAAAGTGTTTGATCAATGCATCCTTCCAGTGCTTACGTATGGTGCAGAGACGTGGACCTTAACTAAAAGAGATATACAAAGGCTGCAGACAACTCAAAGCAGCATGGAGAGGTGCATGCTTGGTGTAACCAGGAGAGAGAAGAAGAGGAACTCGTGGATCCGAACAATGACAAGAGTGGAAGACATCATGATCAGAGTTAAATCCCTGAAATGGCAATGGGCTGGACATAATGCCAGAAGGACACACCATCGATGGACAGCCGAAATTTTAGGTTGGATTCCAAGGAACAGGAAAAGACCCAGAAGAAGACTATATGGAAGATGGGTGGGTGAAATTCGAAAGTATGCGGGAGTGACATGGAGGAGACTGGCACATGACAGACCTTTGTGGAGGAAACTTGGGGAGACCTTCGTCCAGCAGTGGATTGATAATGGTTGACAATGATGGTGATGGCCGCCCCGGTGGTGCAGTGGTCTAAGGCGTTGGCCTGTGATCATTCGCCCGTAAGGGGTCCGGGTTCGAATCCCGGTCAGGCATGGATGTTGTGTTTGTCTTACGGTACTGGCTCACTCCCTTCCCTGGAACCAGTGGTCCTAAATTAGGGACGGGCGACTGCTTATAGCCCATTGAGTTGCTCACGGTGGTCGTTAAACCTCCAATAAAAAAATGATGATGATGATGCTATTATTTATATATACATTAATACATATAACAGATTTTCTGAAATCTACACATGCAAGTGATTAAAAATGAAAAAAGTTATATCTTTGTTTTAATTCAGTAATGCACCACGGATTTCACCATGCTGCGGTGGTGTAAAATATTAAGGATGCTAGTAAGATAACGCTTCTGTGCTGGAGAAAATTCTCTGCCGCCCGGTGGCGCAGTGGTCTAAGCGATGGCTTCTGATCATTCGTCCGGAAGGGGTCCGGAAGGGGTCCGGGTTCGAATCCCGCTAGGCATGGATGTTGTGTTTGTCTTACGGTACTGGCTCTCTCCCTTCCCTGGAACCAGTGACCCTAAATTAGGGATGGGCGGCTGCTTATAGCCCATTGAGTTGCTCACGGTGGTCGTTAACCCTCCAAAAAAATTCTCCCCCCCCTCCCTCAATATTAGGAGTGGAGAAAATATTTTAGTCTTACAACAAGCGTTTTTCTGATTACTAAGGTATCATTACAGTGTTACCTGAAAACGTATGGTGCAAACCATTCCGCTGCCACTTGGTTTCAGCCCCTTTAGATTATTTAGCTTAGCACATATTTGTAAAAAAACAACTAATTAATCATTTGAAATTCCTGGATTTTCTTTTTGTCACAGAGCGTAAACCACATACAGCCAAAAAAAACAAAAAAAATATGGGAATCATTTTTAATAATTTGCTATCTTTAAAAATTTCGTAGCACAAATATTTTGCTGTATTGGAAGCTCTAACGTCACGTGAGCTACATTGAGGCCTTCTTTACCATATACATGGGATGTCGGCATCCAAAAGACTGAAATAAAGCTGAAAGCCAGCTTCCAAAATACACAGGCGGAAAGTGAAAAAAGAACACCAAGAAGGAATTGGCGGACGATCATGAAATTCACATATGTTAATGGGTCGAGTTTACGTAGGTGTGTTGTTAATTTCGAGACCAACCGGTGAGCGCCTACGCCACAGCACGGTATAATATGCAAATTATCGTCGGTGGTATTTAAGGAGTACGGCAAAGTGAATATAATTAGTCGTCGGCGTACGGACACGTGCGAAGACCCTGAAGAAGCTGCAATGCCTCGACATTGAAGACGCGTACGATTTCAGCAGTTATAAGACTTTGAGCGAGGTCGTCTAGTTGGACTCCTCGAGACCGGGATGTCGTATTGTTGTATTGCGGAGTGAATTGGACGGGAAGTACCGGTGGTGGTATGATTGTGGCGTAGATGGTCCGAGGAACATTCCCACACGAGAAGACGTGGAACCGGGAGTCACAGACAGGCTGATGAGCGGACCGATCGACGCATAAGAAGAGCAGCGTTGTCAAGCAGAACATCCACTGCGACGCAAATCCGAGCTGCCGTTTCGCCTGAGGTGACTGTACGAACAATCCGCAACCGTCTACTGGATGCAGGACTACGTGGGCGTACACCTCTGACTCCAGCCCACCCTCAGGAACGGCTGCAGTGGTGTTGCCAACGTTTGCACCTGGAGAACGCAATGGCGATCTGTCGTGTTCAGCGATGAAAGCAGATTCTGCTTGGGAGCCTCCGATGGCCGCATGCGTGTTCGCAGACGCACAGGGAAGCGTCTCCACCCTTCTTGCATCCGCCAGCGACACAAAAGGCCTACACCTGGCGTGGGGAGCAATCAGCTATCACTGAGCTATCATTAGTGTCTGTACCGGGTACGTTATACAGCACCTCCTACATCATTCAGCCTGTTGTTGTGCCATTTGTAAGGTCGTCCATCGTGGTGTTTTCCAGCAAGATAACGCACGCCACACACGGAACGTGCAACGCAACATGCACTTCAGGGTGTGAGACAACTTCCATGACCTGCACGTTCACTGGATTTGTCCCCCATTGAGCACGTGTGGGATTTTTTGGGACAACGACTTATCCGGTCTCCACGGCCAGCCACGACCATCCCCGATTTACGCGTCCAGGTTGAGGATGCTTGGAACTCAATACCCCAAACTTACATTCAACATCTGTGCGACAGACTCCATGCCAGAATTGCAGAGTGTGACGCAGTTCATGGCGGTTCAACCTTGTACTAACCATGTTACATGGAAATGTTATTTTTCGGTTTACCAGTAAATACAGCTGTATTTTGCCATAATGTTTTGATCACGTTATCCACTGTATTCCGTTATTATGCTGTATAAATTTCGCTGGTATCAGACGTTTCCTTCTTGGTGTTCTTTTTTCACTTTCCGCCAGTGTATGATGATGTATTGCAGTGCAAGCAGCATGCCGTGGGTGATTACAAATCCATAGTAAACTTAACTATCAAATTCAAAAGCTCTAAAAAATTTACCAAATTGTGAAACAATGCTTGGTTTTCTTGTTTGCCCCTCTTGCATAGAGATCAAGATGAACTGGTCTTCTTCTACGATCCTGATTTTTATCCGGAGAAAGTATTGAGTAATTTTGGTAGGACTTCATAATAGATTTTTAGCTTGGACAATTGTTTCATCTATAAACAAATTTACAAAAGCATTCTCATCTAGAGCAAAAAAATTTCTATAGAGTGTATATATTTTCATAACTACTTTGATTTCAGAGCTACATTTGAAAAAAGTTATTTAAAGTGTTAACACTTTGTGTGAAGTCGTTTATGGGTCTAATTAACAACGGAAATTCCGTTTTTTCTCTCGAGGTAATGTATACATTATTGGCTGCATTGATTCTTCGGATTTAGAAAACGTAAATATACATGCCGATGGCAATTTTAGTTTTAGTGTGTAAAACAACGCAATTAATTTAATACTTAAAATAATCTTAATGCTACTGAGATATGAAATCCATGTGAAGGAGTTTTTTTTATTATAATATTTTTCCCCGTTTTCTTAAATTTTTAAAATTAATTTCTCCAAATTTCCATCTATAAACTAAAAATTAGACTAAATATAAAGGGTGATCACTGAGAAACCTACGGGGGGGGGGGGGAGTCCATGGATTTTCGGGTGGGACTAAGACCCCCGAAAAGATGCCTGAATACATCACTGGTCGTACTTCGTGCCATTGGGTAGTCCTTTGCTAATACAAAATCACTCTATTTGATTTTATTTTCTAGCTAGACTTCCTCCTCACATTCATGATAAAAAAAACTTGATCGTCAGAATATTTCGTTGTGGAGACATACTTTTCATTGTTAAAGGTCCTTTTAAGGGTAATAGAAAAGACCTTTAAAATGATCATGATCATATGTGGAGTTTACCGGGGGCCAGTGCCCGGGGTCAGACGGCTTAGCGTGCCCATCCGACGCACGGCGGGTATTCAGTGGATCGAGCGTTCGTACCTACCTGGGATCGAACATGAGGCCTCTCCCGTGGCAGTCACGAACGTTGCCCACTCGGCCACCCGCGGCACCCCTTTATAAGGATATTTTTTAGTATCCCTATATACGCACTTTCAGAACAGCACGATTCATGATGGGTAGTTGACGTGCTGTCATCTATTGGCCGATACGGAGTATGGTATTCAACTAGTTAGTTATTGAAGTCGTCCTCGCCGCCTTGGTGGCGCAGTGGTCTAAGGCGTTGGCCTCTGATCATTCGTTCGAAGGGGTCCGGGTTCGAATCCCGGTGAGGCATGGATGTTGTGTTTGTCTTACGGCACTGGCTCTCTCCCTTCCCTGGAACCAGTGACCCTAAATTAGGGACGGGCGACTGCTTATAGCCCATTGAGTTGCTCACGGTGGTCGTTAAACCTAAAAAAAAAAAAAAAAAAAAAAAAAAGTCGTACTCAATTTTAATATTAATATAGATTTCAACTTGTATTCATCTGAGAAACTTAGGAAGCAGAACTTCCCACGATAAAACTTTTCACGATATGTTTTTTTTTATTGGAGGTTTAACGACCACCGTGAGCAACTCAATGGGCTATAAGCAGTCGCCCGTCCCTAATTTAGGGTCACTGGTTCCAGGGAAGGGAGAGAGCCAGTGCCGTAAGACAAACACAACATCCATGCCTCACCGGGATTCGAACCGGACCCCGTTCGGACGAATGATCAGAGGCCATCGCTTAGACAACTGCGCCACCGGGGCGGCTTTCACGATATAATTCAATATGATCATTTCTCACATATCTTAAGTAACCTGACAGTGACCTCCTTAGGATGCAGAACTTCCCACGAAATAATTCAGTATGAATTATTTGTCACATATGTTAAGTAACCTCACAATGAATTTCTCAGCAAGCAGGCCGCCCCGGTGGCGTAGTGGTCTAAGGCGCTGGCCTCTGATCATTCGTCCGTAAGGGGTCCGGGTTCAAATCCCGGTCAGGCATGGATGTTGTGTTTGTCTTACGGCACTGGCTCTCTCCCTTCCCTGGAACCAGTGACTCTAAATTAGGGACGGGATACTGCTTATAGCCCATTGAGTTGCTCACGGTGGTCGTTAAACCTCCAATCAAAAAAAAAAAAATCAGCAAGCAGAACTTCCCCAGATAAAAAGACAGTGTTCCTATCACATGACTCTCCTCATAGGCCGCGCCCACTTGCAATCGCCAAAGTAGCTTTGAACCAATCGCGTGGCGGAAATGGCTCTAATCGCAATTTCGTACATTCACTTGTGAAATACGCACCCCGGGCCTGGGAAATGTTGGAAAAGCGGTACGAGGAACCCCAATTTCTACCAAAATTTAATCAGGACATCAATTTCTATGAAGTCCCTCTCCCCCTTAAATATACCTTTTTTTTAATTCGTCAAAATCTATCTAAAGCAATTTATTTAGGGATTACTGCGATGTTATGACCTGCGATGTTATGGTACCACGATGTTTTGCCCTTCGATGTTATGTTGCCGCGATGTTTTGACCTGCGATGTTATGTCGGCGATCATATGTCGTGCGATGTTTTGACTTGCGATGTTATGTCGTAGACTCTTCTCCCTCCATAGTTGAGAGAGAGAAAGATTTTTTTCCCCTAGGGAAATTCTGCGGAAAACTAATGAATTTTTGTCTATGTTCTAGTGAAAAGTTTGAGGCATATTGAGGAACAGGTTGGCAGCATTCCGTGGAGTTGTGTTTTCTCTTCGGAGTCGGAGAGTTCTGAGACTGAGTTCAGGTCAGGTTGTTCGTGTTCTATTAGTTTGGGTTTTAAAACCCAAGGTTCTGGCGTGCAGAATTTAATTATACATATATAAAAAAAAAGAGAGATGTCATCTAGAGAGGTATTAATTTTAAATTTTTATATGTAAATTTGGTTTATTATGCGTAACAATCGTGAATAATTCAGTGGTGTTTGTTATGTAATTGAATATTGTTTGAATTGTTATATTGTAATCATAAATTAAGGTTTGTTCGATTTTATGTGTTTAAATTATTGCTAATAAAGGAGAATAAGTTTTGTGTTGTTTTTACATGTGCTGATGCACCTGCGAATTTGTTTCGGTTATGGAGACTTCGTTTGAAAGATGATACCTGGTAGTAATTTATAGGAATTTTGAGTTTAGGGAATAACAAAAAGCATAGTGCTTTTTCCAAAGCATAACTTCAGGTGATCATCAGCTTATGTTGTGAAAAGTTGCTAAGAGTATTTCAAAAATTAATATTTGCATAGGAAAACTTAATTGATATCAAATTTATAACGAGGACGCGATATCGACCAGGCAGCCATTGTTAAACCAGGTGTGTTGTTCTTTAACGGTATACATTCAGTGCCGTGTATTGCTCTCTGGACTGTGTTGATCTTTAACGGTATACATTTTATTGCCGTGAAAATTAGTGCGCCGAGTACAAAGTTAAGTGTAATTAAATGGATCATTTTTTCAGAGCTGTTCTGTGTTAGCTATAGATCAAATTTCACATCCCCAGTTACTTTTTTTTTATCTTTTGGCCTGCTTTTGTGTGTGTAGGGTTTCCCATTTAGTACCCATTTTTATAAACATTAAGCAAAAATGGGGCATAAGATTTTGTTTAGCCCAATAAAAAATTTTAAAGTGAAAATAAATGTTAACCATAAAACAGAATTGGAATGATTTGAAAATTGAGGGGTTTGCATATCATATATAATTCATCACCCTGTGTTGATGCTGTTGTTCAGTTTCTGGTTGGGGTAGTTTCAGTACTAATAAGCAATGTTTTTATTTCCTGCCCTGTTTAGCCATTGTGCTGTTTGTTTTGTTGTTGTTCAGCTATTCCTTTTCATTGGAGAAACTGTGTTCTATATGTGTCCGTAAGAATTTCAGTCCTGTTTTTTCACGATGCTTCCAAAGTCCCTAATAGTAGCAATTGTTTTTATTTGAGTGGTGTGAACATAAACATCTTATGATATTGCCATACAGCCGCCCCAGTTGCGCCGTGGTCTAAGGCGTTGGCCTCTGATCATTCATCCGTAAGGGGTCCGGGTTCGAATCCCGGTCAGGCATGGATGTTGTGTTTGTCTTACGGCACTGGCTCTCTCCCTTCCCTGGAACCAGTGACCCTAAATTAGGGACGGGCGACTGCTTATAGCCCATTTGAGTTGCTCACGGTGGTCGTTAAACCTCCAATCAAAAAAAAAAAAAAAGAAAAATATTGCCATACAATATATTTTATCATGAAATTACTTGCACACACTTTTGTGTTCACACCACATCATATATCTACAAATCACAAATAGTACATTAACATACTTTAATTCTGTGTGTGAAATAAGCATTTGAGTTAATTTGTTTTATGAGATCTTCCTTGTTATCTGGAATTAAAGGAGCATTCTATAAGGTAATTAATTGTACAGTTTAGTAGCGACATACAATTCCCCAAAATTTCTTCCTGAAATGCACGTTGTACACTTCTCTGTGCTCTTATGATCCTAAATCAGTGTGTGGAGCACACACTTTTGCCGTTTAAATTAGTGAAAATAAATTTGGGAAATTGGTACCTACCCACCGTGATGCTTCAGTACAGGCCATTTGCAGTAGCACGTAAAGTTGTTTTCACTGCAGAAGTGTTGTCTGCTATGTGAAATTTCTTGTTGCCAACCGAAGAGCAGTGGGCGAGTAAAAGTATGATCCCCATTCTCTCTAATTACAGGCGAGCAGAAAAATCATTCAACTACCAATTGTTGCATGACACAGGAAAATCAGATAGTGATGCTTCCAGTAGCATGCTAATCTGTATATTCCTTTTCCTGGCTCTGCATGACTAATAGCAGACGAAAATCTGTTCAAGAAGAGATATAACGTAGATTTTTCAACTAAAATCAGTTCGAAAGCAGATATAACGTAGATTTTTCAAATAAAATAATTTGGAAAGCAGATATAACATACATTTTCAGCATTTAACTACCAATTGTCTCATGGCACAGGAAAATTGGACTTCGATGCTTCCAGTTGCATGCTAATCTGTATATTCGTGTCTGCTCACCTTTTCATTTGATTATTTAAAAATGTTAAGCATAACGAAATCATTTTTTTAACAGAATATCTGCGGAAAATAAGGGAGAAAAAGGAATATACAGATCAGCATGCAACTGGAAGCATCACTATCCGATTTTCCTGTGTCATGTGACAATTGGTAGCTGAATGCTTTTTCCGCTAGCCTGTAATTAGGAAGAATGGGAATCAGACTTTGGTAAATGTCTAGATTAGCGTCCTAAATTATTTCGTCGGAAAAATGTTAGTACCTGGAAAAAGTGTGACGTACAGATTTTAGAGTGTGGAAATTAATGGCAAATGGCGCAGAAATTTCATATTTGAATTGTATTTTAAAGATTTTTATCGTAATATTTACGTCTAAGTGCGATGCTGTCTGACGCTGCGGTAGGCCTAACGCATCATTACAGCGACGATGTGAAGCTTTGCTCCGTTGAAAGGAAGATTTGTTGCTGCCTGCAATTCACGCGCGGACAACTACAAGTGCAACTGCGTACATTCTTGCCAGGAGAGCGAACCATGTTGTACTCATACACTACAAAATATAGTTCGTTCATGTTTTGTCATTGTTTTTAAAGCACATGTTGAGAAATGTTTCGTTCTTTCACATATGATTCCCAGATTCTAAATAGAAAGAACGAATATGACTTTCTATGCTGTACAGAAAACTGGGGAAGTATAACTTTTGGTTAGGCTTTCAACGGCTTCCATTCGTAGCTGATATGCTGTGCAACTGCAGTTTTGGTTCTCCTATTAAAACCTTCGCAGGTCACTTTGTATCTCACTGATACGTATCTTCTGCAAATCAAAGAGGTTTTATCCAGTTTTTCCTGCCAACAATGTACAGGATACAACAATAACAAAAGAAAGGGGGGTAGATGATGTGGACCTATTTTCTGTAGCGTATCACTACAACATTTATCGCTCTCCTACCAACAATGTAACTGCTTTCTGTTGTATTCTTCCGCCCGTCGTTTCGGTACTGCAACGAATGAACCTTCCTTTTAACGGAGCGATGCGTTAGGCGTACCGGGGCGTCTTTTCACAGCATCACACTTACATGGAAATATTACGATACAAATCTTTAAAAGACATTTAAAATTAGAAATTTCTGCACCATTTGCCATTAATTTCCATGCTCTAAAATCTGTACAGCGCACTTTTCCCAGGTACTAACATTTTTCCGACGAAATAATTTAAGACACTAATCTGCACATTTAACCAGACTTTTTACTCGTGCACTGCTCTTCAGTTGGCAACCGAAAGTTTCACGTAGCAGACGACACCTATGCAGTGAACACAACTTTATGTGCTATTGCAAATGGCAGGTGCTGAAGCATTGCTGTGGGTTGGTGCCAATTTCCAAAATTCATTTTCACCGGTTTAAACGGCAAAAGTGCATGCTCCGCAGACTGATTTAGGATCATAAGAGCACAAAGAAGTGCACAATGTGAATTTTAGGAAAAACTTCAGGGTGATTGTATGTCGCCGCGAAACTGTACAATTGCCTTCTATAATTTTGTACTACACATTTTAGTCAATTTTTTTACAATTCTTTGGTATGATTTTTCTTCATTGTAATTCTGAGAAACTTAATTTTCCTTTATACTTATTGAATCATGTAGCTCTTTGAATATAATCCCCTTTTCTTGTAACACATTCGGTCTTTTTTTAATGGAATAGTGTTGAACAGCGCTATTGCTTTTCATTATGACATTATTTTTTATTGTAGGTAAGCTCACTTACGAACAGCTTTTAAGTTCTTCAGGCTTTAAAGTTTTTTCACTATGTTGCGATGTCTTCTGAAATTATTTCAAATTTGTTTGTTCGTTGGTTTGTGTACATAAAATTGTATTCACTTTTTCTGTTCATTATCAGGCAGCAGATATATTTATGGTAATTTATTTTGTGTTTGTATTTTAATTGTTACTTTAATTGTTGAGAAACAGGGTGACCAGTGAACTGGTAAACTGGAGGAAGTATTTTGGTAGAAGTTCAGTCTACAGACCTGTTTATAATCCGGGTGTAGCCCGAAATTCCAGGTTTTTGTCACATTCCAAACACGTAAATCTGAGTTTTTAAGTTTTAGAAGAATGTGAGATGCTTTTACATATCATTTCTAAAAATGCTACGAAATGATAACTAAAAGTTTAAGTTTCACTTACTTTGGGAATTACATTGTCTGATTAAAAACACTTCAGCGATTTGTGACACCTTCAGTGTTTTATTTGTTATCAAACAAGCTCTCAATATAACAGCCTGCTGAAAGGAAGGCTTTTTTTCATTATTTTGAAAGTTACATCTACATCAAATAATTTGATTAGATTAGATTCGGTTTATCCTATGAGCTACTTTTAGAAATTGAATGGACTCCACTATGGGCTTAAAGTAAAACTGATCCATATTATAGACTGCTCAATTAACATATAATATGAAATTTGGAATTTGATTTCAAAGATGCAATGCCTGAAGGATTTTTCACAGTGAAAGAAAATTCGGTACAAGATGTGAAGTTTAACAACACAAGCGCTAGGGCCTATTTGTTGTGTAGCTAGTTTATTATACATGAGATTCTTCCGCGGATTCGCAGAATTCAGCTTATTTCGTCGTTATTTGGGTCATTCTCGAGATCGATGCAAAACTGAAGAGAAATTTTGAGCGGATTAGTTGGGGGAGGGTTTGTTTCCCGTTAGGGAACAATTTTTCATCTTTCAAAAACTTTCAAAAATGAAAATTAAATGGAGTGAAGATTTTCTTGTAATCATAATATCCTTTTCTAGCAATGCTCCTTCCGCCCAGTATTGTTGTTAAACGTCATTTTATTCCACAACTATTTGTATTGCAGCTTGAAAACGGAGGAAAATTATCCGAAAAGGCAGTTAAACGGCGCAAAAATATCCCTGCAATCTTCTGACATGAGATTCTTCCATTTGTGTGGTTCTTGTGATCGATGCGTAAATGAACAGAATAGGAGGGAGGTCATTTTCTGTCGGATAGCGGAATTAGGACTTTGGAAATCGGAAGTTAGACAGAGTGAACATTTCTCCCGTAATAGTAAATTTTTTTCTCGCAATATCCTTCCGCTCGGTATTGTTGTTAGATATCAATGTATCGCATAAATATTTGTATTTCAGCTTCAAAATGGAGGAAATGTTTCCAAAAACGAGTCAGACGGTGCAAAGATTTCGCCAGAATCGTAATTATCTCCCTCCGTCCTGTGTTGTTAAATGTCAGTAATTTTATATTTTGGATAGAGTTATGTACTCCAGTTTAATATTTACATAAATGAATTAACATCAACAATTCTGTCTTTTCTTGCTTGTGCTATGTTTTATTCACACTGTTTTGCCGCACATTGTTTTTTTATCTGGTAAAAAGTTCAGCTTTTTTTATTTCTTCGTCAGTCTCATGTATGTTTTATATGTGCGTAATATATATAAATATTCGTAATATGCATTATGTGTATATTGGCACTGAGCTGAGAGTTTCAGGGTTTCTTGTGTCACTTCACAACCACCCCTGAGTCTATACATATATATATTTGGAGGAAGTACGTTACTTTCATCCATCGAGAAAAATCAGGGCAGCCTCCAAGATGTTTATGGGTTAACAGAAAATGTTTGGGATCAGGGAAAGTGTCTGTTTTGGCAGGAGTGATAATGTTCTGTGTTTTGAATTATTTTTGACAAAGTTCTTTTGTTTTGTATTTCTCTTCCTTATTATATTTGGCAATTTTTTCTTTTTCTCATAAATGTTCCACAATTTTTTATATTTTCAGTAATAGTGAAAAAAATGCATCTGTGTATTTTTTAATAACTTTTGCGACTGAAATGTGTATTTTTCAATTCCTTATAATCTCTTTTTCAAAAACAAAATAAAGGCTAGCAATTTTTTTAAGCAAAGTAAAATTTTAGAATTGGTGCTTAACCTGTGCATGATGGAGTTAATGCCATTTCCATGACTTGTAAAGTTATTTTCGTGTGAGGCAGTAACAATATTTTTTCAAATTTAATTTCACTTAAAATGTGTTTCCCCATTCCTTAGTCACGTATTGGTGTATCAAGGAACAGAGCAAGAATTTTTCATTTTATTTAGAGTGAAATTCAATTTTAATTTTTTCTCATTTTCTTAAAAGAAGACAATTGCTCGTTTAAAGTGAAATTCAGTCAAGAAGACAATCCACATCTGGTGTATTGATAAAGATATAACCGCACCAAATCGATGGGCCACATCTGTGAGGAGTTTCAACAGGCATCCGGGAGTGTTCTTTTGATGAATACCATCCGTAAGGAAGCCCATCTGCTCGGTTATCAAGGACGTGCTGCTGCCCACAAGCCTTTTTAATCACCAAGTTCAATAGCGCTGCTCGGCTAACGTGGTGCAAAGAACGTCGACAATGGACCGTTGAACAGTGGAAACAGGTTCTCTGGAGCGACGAATCAAGGTTCACCCTTTACCGTTTGAATGGCCGGGTCTGGGTTTGGCGTCTGCCTGGAGAACGTCTCCTGCCAGAATGTATTGTGCCAACTGTGAAGTTCGGCGGCGGTGGAATTATGCTGTGGGGGTGTTTCTCCTGGTATGACATGGGACCCTTAGTCGCAATTCCTGGTAGACTCAACGCCGAGACCTACTGCACCATTTTGGATGACATGCGCTTCCTACGTTGTTGCAGTTTTACGGGGTGGACCCATGTTACTTTCAGGATGACAATGCCACCTGTCATGTTGCGAGGTCCACCATGGCTTGGTATGGTGACAATGGGGTTAATCGAATGGACTGGCCTGCACAGAGTCTGGACCTTAACCCTATCGAGCACCTCTGGGACAAGTTGGAGCGTCGACTTACGAGCACCTCTGGGTCAAGTTGGAGCGTCGACTTACGAGCACCTCTGGGACAAGTTGGAGCGTCGACTTGAAGTTCGGCGGCGGTGGAATTATGCTATGGGGGTGTTTCTCCTGGTATGACATGGGACCCTTGGTCGCAATTCCTGATAGACTCAACGCCGAGACCTACTGCACCATTTTGGATGACATGCGCTTCCTACGTTGTTGCAGTTTTACGGGGTGGACCCATGTTACTTTCAGGATGACAATGCCACCTGTCATGTTGCGAGGTCCACCATGGCTTGGTATGGTGACAATGGGGTTATTGAATGGACTGGCCTGCGCAGAGTCTGGACCTTAACCCTATCGAGCACCTCTGGGACAAGTTGGAGCGTCGACTTAAGGGGTGCCCCCACCATCTGAAATCGGTGAAGGAACTGACCTGTCTTCTCCAAGCTGAGTGGAAGGAAATACCGCTAGCCATCGTACAACGCCTGGTTGAGAGTATGCCCGGAGGGTCGCAGCTGTAATCGCTGCTCGTGGAGGCTCCACCCACTATTGAATATGAATAAACTTCGTTTTCCCTTGCTATCACAGGTATCCAATTACTTGTTGGTAGATAGTGTATTTAATTCTATTTTAACGTAAGAATGTTCACTTATTTTTCACATCTTCTGAGTTCTTTTGTTTTTATAGATGCTTCTGGCCTCTAGATTTTATCAAGGCCTATTCTCAGTGTATAGGAACTGTATCTAAAGTTTCGTTTACACAGAAAGAATTAAAATTTTATTGCCAGGTTCCTTATGCGGTTGCCAGTTATTAAATTAAAATATTTTTCATTATGTATTATTTTGTAAGTTACTATTTTTTAATTATGTTATTGAAAATGGTTTTTATAATTTTTGAAGGTTCATTAATGGAACTGTTTGCTAGATATAAAATCTTTAAATGTCTGGTTTTTATGAGGTTCATAGTCTAATATTTTAATATTTTGCACTACAGGTCCATTTCACACGCATTGCTGCACATTCAGTTGCAATGTACTTGTTTTGTCCTCACTCACTGGAATGTGTAATGTTCTAATAAATACACTGCTGGCCACCCAAAATGCAACACCAAGAAGGACATGAGATAGCAAAGCCAGATTTACTCGACACATAACAACAGATACAAAGATGAAACGATTGAGCTTACAGGCCCGTGCGACTTGCGGAACACGCAGACATCAATAGTTCGTGTGGCCCCCATGGCTGGCAATAACGGCCACTACGCGCGCGGCATCGAACGAAAGAGGCTTTGGATGTGGGTTTCGGGTATGTCGGTCCAGGCTGCTTCCACACGTTGCCACAGTTCATCAGGCATAGCCGCGGGTGATGCTTGCCAGGCCACTCGGTTGCCGATCAGCGACCAGACGTGTTCCATGGGTGACATATCGGGAGAACAGGTGGGCCATGAAAAATTGTGCGGGCGTGCATCGTCCTGTTGAAACGTGGCCGCTGGCAGGTCCTGCAGGTAAGGGAGGACTACAGGCTCCAAAACGTCGGAGATGTAGCGGTGGCTGTTGAGTGTACCGGCGATGCGTACCGGAGCGGTGCGGGTGTCATATCCAATTGTGCCCCAAACCATAATGCCAGGCGACGGACTGGTATGGCGATGCATAATGCAGGCGTCATACAGCCTTGGTGCCGCCACATGCGGATCCGACCATCGTGGGGCAGGCAGAAGCGGGATTCGTCGGAGAAGACAATGTCGTGCCATTCCATAGTCCAAGTGCGGCGTTCAACGGCCCACTGCCACCGTACTCGCCGGTGGTGTTACGGCAATGGTAATTGGAGCGATGGGCACCATGCGACAAGTCCCCGCTCCTGCAGACGACGTCGAAGGGTACGTGCTGACACAGGTTGTTGTGCAACACACCGTAATTCCTGCGCTAACGTTTGTGATGTGGCGGTGCGAGCCGTCAATGCCAGCAGCACAACATGCCGGTCCTCTCGTTCGGTGGTGTGCTACTCGCCTCCCTGTGGCTGGATGTCGTCCCACACGAGCGGCGATGTCTTGGTACGATAAACCGCTGTCGCGATAAGCCACTATTCGTCCTCTGTCGAACTCCGAAACGTGCTGGAATGACTGCCGTATTCTTCGACAAAGCATCAGGAAAGCTTCCCACGCACAGGTCCGGCAGCACAACACACTTCCACTACTTACACCCCCCCCCCCCCGCCTTCTGTGCACCCTTCTTACAGTGCTTCTCGGTGGCATGCCTGGCGCACATGATTTGCATATGCCTTCCAATGCTAATCGTTTGCATGTCCTCGTGGGCGCCGCATGCTGCAAATTTCAGGCCAATTGGATGCTGCCTTCTTGGTGTTGCATTTTGTGTGGCTAGCAGTGTATTTATTGTATTATTAATTTTTCTTTAAATTATCTTATTCTATTGATATTGTGTGTGTGTTTGGTTTGTAGAAAGTTTTCTGTTTCAATGGTTGTGTACACCGACACATTTTATTTTTATACAACTCTGACGAGTGGTAATTTCGCAGTAGGAAAATCAAGCTTCTCTCATCCCAACAATCCTTCCTTGCTCACAAGTGTTCATAATGCAACCTTCTTCAGCAACAGGGCATAGTGAGGCACAAAAATACCCTTTCTACTCAATGTCGGCTCTTCACTGATTGCAACATCTCGTTTGAGCTAGCTCTTCATATCCAAGACTGGACAGTTGAAGAGGGTGCTGCTCCGAAACTGCAGGCTCATTTTCACTGACATTTTAAATATTATTTGCACGTCCCTACCTGTTGAACATATCCTAAGTTTCAAGCTAATACCAGCAGTCCTTCATGGTGTTGCAACTTTCACAAACAGCGGTGTAATTGATAGGTATGCTGTACAGCAGGTAGGTATCTGACCTATTGTAAAATACGAACTTCCACGCACAAAAGTGCGGAATGATACATTGACCCACTTAATGACTTGAGCGTGTGGTGAGTGATGTGGGGAGTAACGTGAGAGATTTTGAAGGAGTAGGACATGCCGAGCTTTGGCTGAGACGACAAGTTTAGTGTGTGTTCCGCGGAGTGTATTCCAGTTTATGTTTTTGTGTAAAATAGTAAGTAATAAATGTTTTGTGTTGTGATCGAGTGTCTGTGATGTTACAGACAAAAGAAAGAAGTGGAGGCACCAACGGGATTGCGGAATTTCAGCGCGGCGTTTTTATGACCGTGGGAATCGATGAGTTGAAAGATCTTCAAGCGTGAGAAAGAACCAACGCGACAGGGATATTTATTTTTTTTCCTCTTAGTGTTGGGAAGAACAAAGGATGGTGACTGTTGTTTTTCGAAATTAGTTCGTGAGAAAACAAACAAGTTCCGCATCGGATTTATACCACATTAGATGTTTATGTAAGTACTGTTTTTGTTGTTGTTCTTAGAGAATTATCCAAAGGCATGAGATATCAAAGCAAGCTTTTTAGAAGTTTCTGGGCACGAAATTAAATAGAAGGAAATAATTTCTGTCAAGAAACAGTACATTCAGAACAACTGTTTGAGCCTAGAGTATAGGTAAATGTAGAATATTGTTGTAAACAATTTCTGTAAACGTATACACATATACGATAATAGAAGAAAAAAAAATTCTGTCAAGAAATAGTACATTCAGATCAACTGTTTGAGCCTCGAGTATAGGTAAATGTAGCATATTGTCGTAAACAATTTCTGTAAATGTATACACATGTACGATAATAAATAAACATTGGGTACACGTAGAACTTGTCTAAATTCGGCATTGTTGAAATGGCTTTCTTAGGAAGAGCTCGCAAAGAAGAACTTCTGCAGTTGGCGGAAGAATTGGGTATAGAAGTTACGCCAAATATCAAAATTCTGGATTTAAAAAATAAAATTGTCAACTTTGAAGGTTATGAAGAGGATTTCGTGAAATAACTTTTGGCAGGTATAAAAGAGCGTAGAGAAACAGAAAGACAAATGGAATTTGAGCTTGAAAAACTCAGAATAGAAGCTGGACGTCAGCCGCTGGGAGGCAGTTTGGAGCAAAATGGAAATGCTCATAAACCAAGATTAGAACTTCGTCATTTGATGAAAACATTTGACCCAAAAGACAGTGATATAAGTATTTACTTAGTTTTATTTGAAAGGCAAGCACAACAAGCAGAAATAAAAAGAGAAGATTGGGTCGCGAATTTGATAGGACTTTTGCCCTACGAAATATCACAATTGATTGCCAGAGAAAATGTGGAAGTGCTAAAAACTATGAATATGTTAAAAAATTACTTCTTAAAAGATATAAGTTAAGTCCAGAGAAATTTAGATTGAAATTTGTACAACACATGCGTACATCAGAGAAGACCTGGAGAGATTTCGCCTTCGAGTTAGAAAATTATTTTAATGAATGGATTTCAGGACTTAAAATAGGCGATTTTGAAGGGCTAAAAAAATTAATGATCACAGATCAATTGAAGCGGAGAGTGCCTATAGAAATAACGGAGCATTTTATTGATAAATGGTCAAATATTGTTTTACCTTCAGATTTGGCTGATATGGTGGACAATTATGAAAGTGTAAGAGGAGGAACCAAGAAAAATTCGTCGAATGAATTTTGTGCTTCAAAGAAAATGCAAGGCAGTGAGAAAAAAACTAGAGATAACTATGATCGGGGAAATTTTATGAAAAATGGATTTTATAACAAAAATTATGTTAAGTCAGATGTAGGACAAGGGTGGTCAAACCGGAATGTATCTCAGAATGAAGAAAAGTATGATCACAGACGGAAGATTCAATGTTACGAGTGTGCATCTTATGATCACATTCGACCTCAGTGTCCTAAGCTAAAATCACAGAACTTAGGAAGCGTAAATAGAATCAGAGAGGAAACTGAAGGAGATCTCTTGGCACCCTATATCTTTGAAGGAAAAATAAATGGAGTTACCATGCCTATTCTCCGGGATACAGGTTCATCAGTTGATATCATTTGTCAAGAGTATGTGTCGCCAGGTGAGTTTACTGGAGAACATGTGTGGGTACAGCATCTTCTGGATGAACAAAAGGTTTATTTACCATTGGCAGAAGTTGAACAAGAATGTGAATTAGGTCATATTGTAACTAAGGCTGCAGTGATTAGGAAGTCACTAGATCAAGGTAGATATTTACTTGGAAATAAGACTACCGCTTTAAAAAAAAAATTGATATGGAGTGGCCACTTAATTCAGAACAGGTAAATGTTGTGGTTACTCGGTATTAAAAAAAAACCAGAAACGAAACAACGAAGAGAGAAATTCAGTAAAGAATGATTCAAGGAAGAAAGAAAAACAAGCCCTTGAAGGAGAGGCTGTGGGTTCTGAAGAATCAGATGAATTAGAAGAAGAAATTCTGCCACTGAGGCATGATGAAGATAAAGCCATGTTAGAGTTGGTAAAATTGGATTCAAAAAGTTTCAGGGAAAATCAACGGCAAAGTTTGGAATTGAGAAAAATTCTCAAAGAAATAGAGAAAACAGATTTTAAAAAGGCAAATGGTTATGCTGTACTAAGAAATGGGATGTTGGTGGAAAAGAAGATCAACAAGATTGGCGAAGAGGGAGATCTTATTGTTGTTCCAAAACAATATAGAGAACAAATAAAAAACATGTGTCATGGGGGAACTTCGGGGCATTTAGGAGTGACAAAAACCAAAGACAGACTAGTGAAGTATTTTTATTGGCCTAACTGTTGTAAAGACATTGAAGAATTTGTAAAATCTTATGATTCATGCCAACGTGCTGGAAAAGCTGGGGACAAAAAGAAAGCACCTTTGAAAATAGTTCAAATTATTCCTGAAATTTTTACAAAGATCAACGTTGATGCCTGTGGGCCTTTGCCCGAGACTTCAAGCGGAAATAAATACATAATTACAGCTATGTGTTTGTCATCCAAATATCCAGATGTGGTACCAGTCCCAGACATAGGATCCAAGTCGGTAGTTGACGCTTTGTTACACATTTTTAGCCGCATGGGATTTCCGAAAGAAATTTAAACTGATCAAGGAGCCAGTTTTGTAAGCATTTTGACACTAGAGTTTCTGGAGCGGTTTGGAATAAAAGTTCCTCATAGTTCTGTATATCATCCCCAAAGTAATCCGATAGAACGATTCCATCGAACTATTAAAAGGATGTTGAGAGTTTTATGTCTTGAGTCTGCTCCGGATTGGGAGGAACAGTTACCGGCGGCGCTGTTTGCTTTGAGAACTGTGACACATGAAAGCACAGGGTTTACGCCTGCTGAATTGGTGCATGGAAAAAATTTGAGGACGCCAATGACACTATTGTATGAAAAATGGATGGGTCATCCTGAAGAAGAAAACTATGTCACTGAATATGTATTTGAGTTAATAAATAGGATGCAAAGATGTCAAGAACTAGCCATTAAAAACATGGAAGTGGCTCAATTGAAAAGAAAATATTGGTATGACAGAAATGCGGTAAAACGTGAATTTCAAGAAGGAGATTTAGTATTGGTTTTTGTTACCTGCAGGCCAAATAAGTTAGCGGAACAGTGGAAAGGACCAGGGAAAATTGAGAAAAGAATTTCTGAGACTAATTATGTAGTAAGCTTTAAAGGCAAAAATGTAAAGCATCAGGTATATCACATTAGCATGCTGAAACCATACCATAAACGACCAGAATTTGTGAACTTATTGCTCGTTTGTGAAAATGGTGAAATGGATTTAGAGATTAAATTTCCGCAAGTTGAAAAAAATCCAAATATATTTAACTTCTCTGATATCGAGGAGAACAGTAAACTTCGAGAGCGCCTAAGTGGCCAACAAATTCAGGATCTGAAAAAACTGTTATGCCATTACTTGAAAATGTTTTCTAATATTCCAGGGAAGACTCATTTGGTCGAACATGATATCGAGCTAGCTAGTAATGCTATTGTAAGAGTTAAGCCTTGTAGAATGTCGCCCAGGCAGATAAATATTCTTAAAGCCGAGATAGATAAAATGCTGCAGTACAAGATTATAGAAATTGGTGAATCAGACTATACATCACCCATGATTTTGGTAGAAGTAACCGGAAGAGATCCACGTCCATGTATTGATTACAGGCGATTGAATGAAGTGACAAGGACCCAGTTCTATCCATTGCCCAACATAGAAGTCGAAAAGGTTTCTGGAGCGAAGTATATTAATGTATTAGATTTAACAAAAGGGTACTGGCAAATTCCATTAAGTGCTAGAGCTCAACGATTGGCAGCGTTTGTGACTACTTTTGGAACGTATCGGCATTTAAAGATGCCATTTGGCCTTAAGAACGCACCTTATTTCTTTAGCAAAATGATGTCGGAACTTTTGAGAGGCTGCGAAGAGTTTGCCGTACCATATCTAGATGATGTTGCCATTTTTTACGAAAACTGGGAATCATTTGATACACCTTGAAGAAGTGCAACAGAGGTTGCAGAGGGCTTCCTTGACCATAAAACCTTCCAAATGTAAGTTTGCTCAAGATCACGTCTTGTATTTGGGTCATATTGTTAGACAAGGATATCGAAAACCAGCGGAACGAAAGGTTCAGGCCATACAAAATTTTCCTACGCCAAAGAACAAGACGCAAGTAAGATCTTTCTTAGGCCTGGCGGGATATTACAGCAGATATATTCCAATGTTTTCTTCGATAGCAGCTCCCTTGACAGACATCTTGAAGGGTAAAAATCGTAAAGAGGAAATTATATGGTCAGAACAATGTGAGAAAGCTTTTGTGGAGCTAAAAAATTCTTTATCTAGTTTTCCTATTCTGTATGCCCCTGACTATGAACGTAGATTTATTCTACAAACTGATGCTTCAGATCAAGGAATGGGAGTCGCCCTCTCGCAAGAACAAGAAGATGGCGCTGAACATCCTGTACTCTATCTAAGCAGAAAACTTTCGACAGCAGAGAAGACATACAGTACCAGTGAAAAAGAATGTGCAGCCATTATATTTGTGGTACAGAAACTGAAATGCTACCTGGTTGGTCAAAAATTCTTCATACAAACTGATCGTAACCCTCTCGTTTGGTTACGCACCAACGCAAGTTCAAATGCTCGTCTGATGAGATGGGCCCTTGCTTTACAAGCATATGGTTTTGTTATAATTCATCGATCGGGAACTATGCACAAAAATGCAGATGGACTTAGCAGAATTCCAAATTTAGATGATCTACCTTGATCATGTGTCTGCTAGTGAAAACATTTTGTTTTTTTTGTTTTTGGTTGTGGTATATAATACATAGAAATTGTTGGAAAACACGTAAAGATAATTGTTAAATTAGCTCATATTTCTCTTTGTAAATGAATTATGACTCATTATGTGAACTATGACTATTGTATGGTAAAATGACAAGAACTTTTTACCACTGGAAAAAGTTCCTCTGGAGTGAGGAGGAGTTGTAAAATACGAACTTCCACGCACAAAAGTGCAGAATGATACATTGACACTTAATGACTTGAGTGTGTGGTGAGTGATGTGGGGAGTAACGTGAGAGATTTTGAAGGAGTAGGACATACCAAGCTTTGGCTGAGACGACAAGTTTAGTGTGTGTACCGCAGAGTGTATTCCAGTTTATGTTTTTGTGTAAAATAGTAAGTAATAAATGTTTTGTGTTGTGATCGAGTGTCTGTGATGTTACACTATTTATTGCCCACAGAGAGGTTTGTGCTGGCTGCATTATTGTGGTAAGGTAGGGCAGGTTTGTGAACCACGTGTTATGCACGATAAATGGTGCTTCCAAGTGGGTATTTTATGGGAACAGAACTCTTGCTTAGTGCTGATTCAATGAAGTGCTGTTTTTCAGGAACAAATTACCAACAGTAAATACCAGATTCCTGTGTTGGGGACTGGCAAACAGCCATACCAAGTGTACAACAGTATTTGAGTACTTATCGTTATCAATACTTTAGATGAAGGTACTGGAAAATGAAATGTTGAAACTGTGGTCTAAGTAAAGCTCAAATAAAATTATAGTAAAAAAATATATTTTATGATTCATAGTTGTCTTTTGTAGTCTAATTTTTATTTGATTTATCTACTTTTTAGATGGAAACTCCGGTTTTCACTTGTTACAGTTGCAAAAAGAAACGTAGGACAGAAGTCCAGCTTAATCCGTGCAAGATAAATGACAAGCTGATATTGTTCCTATGTTCTGCTGAGAAGGTATGCTATATTTCCATAGTAGTTTAAATTAAAATTTAGGTTCTGTTACTAGAGCACATGACATAATGCTTTAATACTGCATCGTGTAAAAAGTGACATTGACTCAAGTCAGGTGTTTTTTACGGACTGCTGACATGTGCACTTGTCAGAACTGAGAGTTAGCATGAATTTGGTTTGCACCTCCACAATGCTATACAAGGTAGTTTGTGGTTATGATAAGTTCCTCAAATCCGCGGAAGAGACTAATGCGTAAAGTTTTAACAGGAAATTTTTGCTACGTCGAACTTCCGTTATCGGAAATTGTTGTCTACACTTTCAAGCTGAAATACAAACATTTATGCAATAAATTAATATTTAATAACAACACTGGACAGAGGAAACTTCGCGAAAAAAAAGAAATTACGATTGCGGGGAAAAAAATTCTCTTCATTTAACTTTCATTTTCGTAAGTTCTGATAAACGGAATACCGTAAACTCCCTAGACGAAAAACGATCCCCTTCCCACATAATCACACACTAATTCTCCAAAAATAAAACATTATCTTCCGTTGTGTTTTTTCATTGATCTCAAGTATAACCGAAATGTGGCGAAAAAAGCAGTATTCCGCGAATCCTACGAAGAATCTCATGCCTGATTCGTAACAGTCTGCGATATGCAAAATGAACTGCTCATGCGGCTACATATAGAAGCCCATTCATGTTCCCACGAACTGCTTATGTTTTTGACTAGAACAATGTATTTGATTGCAATTTTTGAAACTCTGAACAGTCTGTTTCTAATGCACATATTTTCACGAAGGATACGTTTTTTAGCATGCAAATTTTGCAAGTGGTCCAAAGATGAACCCAAGATTTTATATTTATATATATTTTTTCGTAAAATTTTGTAAAGTTTGTTAGCGGGAGACTCCCGCCGAACAAATTTATTTCGGCAGGTGTTTAAATTTTTCGGCGGGAATCCCGCCATACCACCCTAAATTTTAATCCCTGAAATTGCTTGAATGACTCACTGGCCAATCATATGCCTAGCATCCACGTGACAACTTGTTTAGTAAGTAACGTCATCACAATTGGCACGCTCTTTTATTCATTGCGTAAACTGGCGAGAGTTGGATAATGTTGGAACATAAAACGTGATTAGCGGAACACTCGGTTAGCACACTAAACCTAGTCGTAAAATTGGACGACCAAGCACGAATATTTAGTTGTGAAAACCAAGTTTGAAGTGGCAAAATACGACTAACGATCGCTAATTTTTAACACTGCACTTTCTGTTCGCCACAGATGTAGAACTGTTTACTTTTCCTAGAGACGATTTACTATTTTTAGCCGTGCTGTGTCAGACATGCTTGCCTCTAGTTTTTTTTTTTTTGTTGTTGTTGTTGTTTTTAGACAGAATGGCCCCAGACCTCGAACTACTTGCTTAGATCGTAATTTACGACCTCTGGCAAACAGCGGCTTTAGCTCACTGCAAGTGAAAAAAGCTCTGTAGTGTATTTTCTCAGATCTCTTTTATTCGCTTGCAGTTTGAGAGTTGCTGCCTAGTTTTTCAGCATCTTTGTGCATTGTGGTTGTGGTCTAATGCATTAAACGACAAAAAAAAAAAAAAAACTAATTTAAGTGACAGCTATAGTAACTTGTCGATATGAGGACGATACCTGTGTTGATACTGATGGAAGCACACAAAACAGCGTACAAATTATGATCCTTAAATAGTAACACGAGTTCCATACTTGTTTTACATATATTGGTAATCAATAATTGCGATACATTGGGTATTACATTAACGAATATGTACTCACACATTCGAGGTATGTTAATGGTTCCCACTATTTCTAAATTTATTAGCATGATTAATCAAAAAATAATAATAATAAAGGAAATAAATGCAATTACTACCACTTTGACACTGGGATATAATTAGCAGGCGTAAAAATTTTCATTCAGTGTAACCCCATGCTTAACCTTGCTGATGTCATCATCTGGGATCGTCAGGTAAGTGACGTTAACTAAAGCGCCGTATATATTTTCTCTACCTTTCAAGAATAGACACAGAGCTGTATATCCCTGATTACTTTATTTCTCAAGCTGTCATTCCTTTTATCATTTTCTCTTACGACAAGCTTGGACAACTAGACAGTTTATTAATTCCTGAAATAGAACTATTTCATATGATGAAGACACTATCATGCTGATTGATACACAAATAAGGATAATAGCTGTCTAAGCACGAACACTTCAGATAAAAACCAATTGCAACATTCAAATGAAGATAAGACGTATCACCGGTATAAAAATATACACAGTTAAAAGTCATGACGACACAAATAACTCATTCCATTGAGGTTTAATGTTAAAGACTTGCGAGATCTTTCGAACCTACGACTCACAGGTTCATCATCAGGCACCAAAACTCGCAAGGTGCACATGAAACGCAGTGGTTATATACACGTGTGGTTATGGGCAGTGACCGCGCATGCGTACAAGTCGGAACAGGATGAGGTCATAAAATACATACATTTGAAATAACCTGTAAGGTAAAAAACACAATGGTTGTCATAAAAAAAAAAAACAGACACAAATACAGTGTTCGTACACATGCCTTAACAATCTCTTTAGCACGAGACTTATTAAAAGGAGAGCACTATCCTGACTGGGACAATGTAAAACTGTTATCAACGACCAAAACCAAAAATGGCCTGTTGTTTCTCGAGAGCTTGTATATTTATCATTTGAATGAACAATGTTGTAATGATGAAGCTCCATCCAATATACCAGCATCTTGGAGATACCTACTGAAAAATCAAGAAACAAGGTTAGACAACAATTGATTTTATTGTACATACATAAAACTCAGGTGAAAGAACTTTGACCTTCATTTTATATATATATATATATGGGATGTTATGTCAATAGATTTTGTTTGTCTTATGAGCTTGCCACGTTCAAGTTTAGTGTTGAGGTGCATCTTACATCACACCAATCTATGGTCACTTCATGTGTTGAACTTGTTTAGCACACTGCAGTCTTCTATGACGCATTTTTTGTTACACATAATAAAATCAATTTCACTTGTCCTCCCATTTGGATGTCTCCATGTCCATTTCTTGTGTGGCTTTTTCTTGAAAAAGGAGTTCAAGATGAAAAACCCTTCTGCCTCTGCAAACTCTACGAGAGTATTTCCACGCTGGTTTCTGTTGCCATGACCGAATTTACCTACTGAAGTTTCATTCTGTTGCCGTTGCCCTATTTTTGCATTGAAATCTCCCATAATTATCTTCAAGTGCTGCTTACCTTTATTATTTAGATGACAAATTTCCTCATAAAATTCTTCAATTTCTTCTTCAGGATGACTTGTGGTGGGTGCATAAGTTTGAATAATCTGGGCCTGGTATCTTTTCGAGAGTTGGATAACGAGTCCTGCAGCTCTGTCAGAGGAACTTTCAACCTCTACAACTTTATCCTTCAGTTTCTTGTTTATTATAAATCCAACACCACTAGTTCTGCCAGTATCTGTCCCACGATAGTAGAAGAGATGTCCACTTTTCAGTTCAATGAGATCTTCTCCTTTTCTCCTTACCTTACTTAGCCCGACAATGGCCCACTTGATCCTTTGTAGTTCCTCTTCCAATTCAAGAAGGCTTGAGTCAGAAGATAGGGAGCGTCCATTATACATAGCCAAGGTCAGCATCAGATGGCAGCCTAGTCCGGTCCTCCGGAGATTCTTAGCACCCTCTGCCTTCATGTCGCACTGGCCGCTGCCTTGGCCAGGTACATTCCAGCTGCTGAGACTGAGGACCAAGATTTAAGTTGTGAAATCATTTTGGAGGGGTTTGGCCATAACTCACCACGCTGGCCGAGTGGGTTGGTGAGTGTGGGATAGCATTTCCTCTAATCCTGATGGTATAGTTATACCGCTATTGACGGTCGTCAGAGCCCCTTTAGTAGGAACAGGATGCGCCACGAGAAGGCGGGGTTGACATTTGTCAAGGAGAGGTAATGTTATGCATTACCTGACCTTACAGCCCCTTAAAAAACAGCATAATACCTTAATACCAACATTAAGAAACACCATAATACCTTCAAGTTGGAACTGAAGAACAGGTTCTCTGCTTTAGAAGGCCTAACATCGGAAGAAGTGGATATTTCTGAAATTAACAGAAAAGTAACCAAAGCTCTTATGGAAACAGCAACAAAATTAGCTGGATCTATGAACAAGTTGCATGTGAACAAATTATCAGGAAAAACAAAAATGTTGATGCAAAAAAGAAGAGAGATCAGGACAACTAAAGAAGATGTGACTTCCAAAGTGGAATATATAGAGCTATGCAAGACAGTAAGAAAAGGTATCACTGAAGACGTAAGAAAATTCAACTGTGAACTAGTGAGGAAAGCAATTGAAAACAACCAAAGCCTAAAGATAGCAAAGGGACATCTCAGTAAGGGAAGAAAACAGATTATGACACTGAGAAAAGAAGATGGTTCTGTAACAAGAAATAGAGGCGAAATTTTGATAAGAGTGAAAGACTTCTACTCCAAATTATATGAAAGGGATGATACGTGCACTCCAGACATCATGAAAGGTACCAGTACCAGAGTTCCTCCAGTCCTCCCAGCAGAAGTTGCACATGCAATCAAGAACATGAAGCGGGGGAAAGCTCCAGGAGAAGATGGAATTACTGTAGACATCATACAAGAAGCAAGTGGAGAAATCGAAACAGTACTCGCCCAAATTTTCACTCGATGCCTTAATGAAGGGAAGATTCCTGAGGATTGGAACAACGCTATAATGATCCTGCTACATAAAAAAGGTGACATTGAGGATATCAGGAACTACAAACCTATCAGCCTCCTATCAGTGGTTTATAAAATCTTCACTAAAGTTCTTCCACACCGCTTGAAGGTAACACTGGACATGGCTCAACCGAGAGAACAAGCTGGATTCAGGAGTGGCTACAGCACAATAGATCATATCCCCGTACTGAGAGAACTAATTGAAAGAGCGAGGGAATCTGAACTTCCATTGTGCATGGCTCTTATCGATTATGAAAAAGCCTTTGATTCGGTGAAACCATCAGCAGTAACAATGGCTCTGAAATCCTGCGGCATTGAAGATGCATACATTAATATTATTAATAACATCTATGAAAATGCAAATGCAAAGATTCGGCTGTTTGAAAATACAACACACATCAAAATTGGAAAGGGAGTGAGACAAGGTGACACCATATCTCCGAAGCTCTTTAATGCCACATTGGAGGGTGTCTTTCAATCGCTGAGCTGGGAAAACAAAGGGATAAAGATTAATGGAGATTATCTAACCCACCTTCGTTTTGCTGATGACGTAGTCATTTCTGCAACTACCCCATCAGAGCTGCAGAGTATGATCCAGGAACTTGCTGACAAGAGTAAAGAAGTGGGATTAAAAATGAACTTTCAGAAGACAAAAGTGATGTACAATGCTTTTACAAGAAATGAAGATTTATTGATTGATGGAGAAAAGCTGGAGATAACAGACACGTACGTTTATCTTGGACAGCAGATATCAAGTGAGGGTCACATTGGTGAAGAAATTAATCGGCGTACAAAACTTGCCTGGAGAGCTTTTGGAAGAAACAGCATAATTTTCAGGAGCAATATGCCATTATGTCTTAAAAGAAAAGTGTTTGATCAATGCATCCTTCCAGTGCTTACGTATGGTGCAGAGACGTGGACCTTAACTAAAAGAGACATACAAAGGCTGCAGACAACTCAAAGAAGCATGGAGAGGTTCATGCTTGGTGTAACCAGGAGAGATAAGAAGAGGAACTCGTGGATCCGATAAATAACAAGAGTGGAAGACATCATGATCAGAGTTAAATCCCTGAAATAGCAATGGGCTGGACATACTGCGAGAAGGACAGACCATCAATGGACAGCCGAAATTTTAGATTGGATTCCAAGGGACAGGAAAAGACCCAGAAGAAGACCACATGGGAGATGGTTGGATGAAATTCGAAAGTATGCAGGAGTGACATGGAGGAGAAAGGCACAAGACAGACCGTTGTCGAGGTAACTTGGGGAGACCTTCGTCCAGCAGTGGATTGATAATGGTTGACAATGATGAATGTCACTCCCGCATACTTTCGAATTTCATCCACCCATCTCCCATGTGGTCTTCTTCTGGGTCTTTTCCTGTCCCTTGGAATCCAATCTAAAATTTCGGCTGTCCATTGATGGTCTGTCCTTCTCGCAGTATGTCCAGCCCATTGCTATTTCAGGGATTTAACTCTGATCATGATGTCTTCCACTCTTGTTATTTATCGGATCCACGAGTTCCTCTTCTTATCTCTCCTGGTTACACCAAGCATGAACCTCTCCATGCTTCTTTGAGTTGTCTGCAGCCTTTGTATGTCTCTTTTAGTTAAGGTCCACGTCTCTGCACCATACGTAAGCACTGGAAGGATGCATTGATCAAACACTTTTCTTTTAAGACATAATGGCATATTGCTCCTGAAAATTATGCTGTTTCTTCCAAAAGCTCTCCAGGCAAGTTTTGTATGCCAATTAATTTCTTCATCAATGTGACCCTCACTTGATATCTGCTGTCCAAGATAAACGTACATGTCTGTTATCTCCAGCTTTTCTCCATCAATCGATAAATCTTCATTTCTTGTAAAAGCATTGAACATCACTTTTGTCTTCTGAAAGTTCATTTTTAATCCCACTTCTTTACTCTTGTCAGCAAGTTCCTGGATCATACTCTGCAGCTCTGATGGGGTAGTTGCAAAAATGACTATGTCATCAGCAAAACGAAGGTGGGTTAGATAATCTCCATTAATCTTTATCCCTTTGTTTTCCCAGTTCAGTGATTGAAAGACATTTTCCAATGTGGCATTAAAGAGCTTCGGAGATATGGTGTCACCTTGTCTCACTCCTTTTCCAATTTTTATGTGTGTTGTATTTTCAAACAGCCGAATCTTTGCACTTGCATTTTCATAGATGTTATTAATAATGTTAATGTATGCATCTTCAATACCGCAGGATTTCAGAGCCATTGCAACTGCTGATGGTTTCACCGAATCAAAAGCTTTTTCATAATCGATAAAAGCCATGCACAATGGAAGTTCATATTCCCTCGCTCTTTCAATTAGTTCTCTCAGTACGTGGATATGGTCTATTGTGCTGTAGCCACTCCTGAATCCAGCTTGTTCTCTCGGCTGAGCCATGTCCAGTGTCACCTTCAAGCGGTGTGAAAGAACTTTAGTGAAGATTTTATAAACCACTGATAGGAGGCTGATAGGTCTGTAGTTCCTGAGATCCTCAATGCCATATTTTTTATGTAGCAAGATCATTGTAGCGTTGTTCCAATCCTCAGGAATTTTCCCTTTATTAAGGCATCGAGTGAAAATTTGGGCGAGTACTGTTTCGATTTTTCCACTTGCTTCTTGTATGATGTCTACAGTAATTCCATCTTCTCCTGGAGCTTTCCCCGCTTCATGTTCTTGATTGCATGTGCAACTTTTGCTGGAAGGACTGGAAGAACTCTGGTACTGGTACCTTTCATGATGTCTGGAGTACATGTATCATCCCTTTCATATAATTTGGAGTAGAAATCTTTCACTCTTGTCAAAATTTCGCCTCTATTTCTTGTTACAGAACCATCTTCTTTTCTCAGTGTCATAATCTGTTTTTTTCCCTTACTGAGATGTCCCTTTGCTATCTTTAGGCTTTGGTTGTTTTCAATTGCTTTCCTTACTAGTTCACAGTTGAATATCCTTACGTCTTCAGTGATACTTTTTCGTACTGTCTTGCATAGCTCTATATATTCCACTTTGGAAGTCACATCTTCTTTAGTTGTCCTCATCACTCTTCTTTTTTGCATCAACATTTTGGTTTTTCCTGATAATTTGTTCACATGCAATTTGTTCTTAGACCCAGCTAATTTTGTTGCTGTTTCCATAAGAGCTTTGGTTACTTTTCTGTTAACTTCAGAAATATCCACTTCTTCCGATGTTAGGCCTTCTAAAGCAGAGAATCTGTTCTTCAGTTCCAATTTGAAGTTGTTATGGTGTTTTTTAAGGTTGGTTATGTCAATACATTTTGTTTGTCTTATGAGCTTGCTACGTTCGAGTTTAGTGTTGAGGTGCATCTTACATCTCACCAATCTATGGTCACTGCCTGTGTTGAACTTGTTTAGCACACTGCAGTCTTCGATGACGAATTTTTTGTTACACATAATAAAATCAATTTCACTTGTCATCCCATTTGGATGTCTCCATGTCCATTTCCTGTGTGGCTTTTTCTTGAAAAAGGAGTTCAAGATGAAAAACCCTTCTGCCTCTGCAAACTCTACGAGAGTATTTCCACGCTATTTTCTGTTGCCGTGACTAATTTACCTACTGAAGTTTCATTCTGTTGCCGTTGCCCTATTCTTGCATTGAAATCTCCCATAATTATCTTCAAGTGCTGCTTACCTTTATTATTTAGATGATGAATTTCCTCATAAAATTCTTCAATTTCTTCTTCAGCATGACTTGTGGTGGGTGCATAAGTTTGAATAATCTGAGCCTGGTATCTTCTCGAGAGTTGGATGACGAGTCGTGCAGCTCTGTCAGAGGAACTTTCAACTTCTACAACTTTATCCTTCAGTTTCTTGTTTATTATAAATCCAACACCACTAGTTCTGCCAGTATCTGTCCCACGATAGTAGAAGAGATGTCCACTTTTCAGTTCAATGATATCTTCTCCTTTTCTCCTTACCTCACTTAGCCCGACGATGTCCCACTTGATCCTTTGTAGTTCCTCTTCCAATTCAAGAAGCCTTAAATCAGAAGATAGGGAGCGTCTGTTATATGTAGCCAAGGTCAGCATCACATGGCAGCCTAGTCCGGTCCTCCGGGGATTCTTAGCACCCTCTGCCTTCATGTCGCACTGGCCGCTGCCTTGGCCAGGTACATTCCAGCTGCCGGAGACTGAGGGCCAAGATTTAAGTTGTAGAGTCATTTTGGAGGTGTTTGGCCATAACTCACCACGCTGGCCAAGCGGGTTGGTGAGTGTGGGATAGCATTTCCTCTGATCCCGATGGTATAGTTATACCGCTATTGGCGGTCGTCAGAGCCCCTTTAGTGGGAACAGGATGCACCACGAGAAGGCGGGGTTGACATTTGTCAAGGAGAGGCTGTGATGTTACGCATCACCTGACCTTACATATATATATATATATATATATATATATATATATATATATTATATATATATATATATATATATATATATATATATATATATATATGTAAGGTCAGGTGATGCGTAACATCACAGCCTCTCACATATATATATATATATATATATATATGTAAGGTCAGGTGATGCGTAACATCACAGCCTCTCCTTGACAAATGTCAACCCCGCCTTCTCGTGGTGCATCCTGTTCCCACTAAAGGGGCTCTGACGACCGCCCATAGCGGTATAACTATACCATCGGGATTAGAGGAAATTCTGTCCCACACTCACCAACCCGCTTGGCCAGCGTGGTGAGTTATGGCCAAACCCCTCCAAAATGATTCCACAACTTAAATCTTGGCCCTCAGTCTCCGGCAGCTGGATGGAGGAGACTGGCACAAGACAGACCGTTGTGGAGGAAACTTGGGGAGACCTTCGTCCAGCAGTGGATTGATAATGGTTGACAATGATGATGATGTTGATATATATATATATATATTTTTTTTTTATGACCACCATTATGTGTTTTTTACCTTACAGGTTATTTCAAATGTATGTATTTTATGACCTCGTCCTGTTCTGACTTGTACGTATGCGCGGTCACTGCCCATAACCACACGTGTATATAACCACCGCGTTTCATGTGCACCTTGCGAGTTTTGGTGCCTGATGATGAACCTGTGAGTCGTAGGTTCGAAAGATCTCGCAAGTTTTTAACATTAAACCTGTTCAATGGAATGAGTTATTCGTGTCGTCATGATTTTTAACTGTGTATATTTTGATACCGGTGATACGTCTTATCTTCATTTGAGTGTTGCAATTGGTTTGATCTAAAGTGTTCGTGCTTAGACAGCTATCTTCCTTATTTGTGAACTATTTCATGTCTAAAAATTCTGTCTGATTTTTCGTGAGTTGTTGATATCGTTAATCAATATTCCAAAAACGGTATTCAACATCAGTTGCATAATTTATAAGCGTTTAGTACTGTTTATCTATACGAGGTGAAAACATTTTATATTAGTTCTTTTCATCATTGAATGGCTAAGAATACCAATATATTTTCAACGTCCGTTGTATAATTTATATTCGTAATTTGTATGTAACCTTTTTCATCTTATTGCTTATATTGGTAAGCTGTATGGAGAAAATGGTTTATTTTAGTTTTCCTCATGGTCGAATGGCTAAGAATGTGGTGGATAGCATATGACAATTTTGCGTGAAATAATACTTTAGTAAAATTTTGCAGTTATATTATTTGAAATGCCTTTAAACATAACATTAATTCACCATCCTTACTCCTTCAAGCATCATATCAAATGATTGTGCGATCTGACCAATGCGTGCAATGGTATCCTTGATATGCTGTCTGTCCGAAGGCGTAAGGCCAACCTCAACTCCCGCTGTCGTTTGGCTGGCTGGTGGCTGCACGACGCTATTCGTCTCGTGCAGTTTCACAGTGGCAAAATACGAGCCATGCATCATATTTTAAAATTCTTTTCCCAGCACGCACGCGAAAGCCCAAGGCTTTTTTTTTCTTCATTAGTTTGATTAAACTTTTCTTTAAAAACAAAAACAATTCTGACTTTCTAGGTTTGAAAATTTTGAAAAAAGGCTCTCCCATTGCACGTAACTTAAGAAGCTTGCACCAATCGATTCCTTGGGGGAAATTACGAAAGAGTGGGGATTTTAGTACTTCTTTTGATCCAAACAACGGAGATATTTGCGTTTTTACATGATTAAGGCCCGCCATGCACCAGAATTCAAAAATTAATATCTTCTAATCTATGGGAAATAAAGAATATGAAACTTTGATTTTCATACATTGAGGTTATCTATTCATGAAAAAAATATCCGTAAGAATCAGAGATGGTGTGGTGGATAGCATCTGACGGGTTGGCGTGGAATGACCCATTTGTAAGGTAACTTAAATGTTGCACTGTTTAGTCAAGTTCAGTTGAGCGAGTTCTGCAGGGATCAGAATAAATGGAAATATAACTGACCCTTTCCGCTCAACTGTCGGGTGAAACCCAACATTATGAAATCGCCGAATAGCTCGCTTGTCGGGTGTCACTTCACATTTTATGTGCAGAATAAATATATTATGGAAATAAAGGGTTTGCTGCTATTTCAAATCATCCAAAACTTGTGCCTGCATCGTGTAAATTTTTGTATCAGTGAACTATCTAATTACTTAAATCTCAAAAGGAAAACAAATTAGATCTGTATGAATATGGGATTGACATTATTGGTTTGGTGCAAGCACGTTGACTAAAATGAAATTCTTACACATTGCTAAAGAAATGTTAGACAATTTTACGACTTTTATACACTATCTACCAACAAGTAATTGGACACCTGTGATAGCAAAGGAAAACGAAGTTTATTCACCTTCAATAGTTGGTGGAGCCACCACGAGCGGCGATTACAGCTGTGACCCTCCGGGCCATACTCTCAACCATGCGTTGTACGACGGCTAGCATTATTTTCTTCCACTCGGCTTGGAGAAGACAGGTCTCTTCCTTCACCGATTTCAGACGGTGGGCGCACCCCTTTAGTCGACGCTCCAACTCGTCTCAGAGGTGCTCGATAAGGTTAAGGTCTGGGCTTTGCGCAGGCCAGTCCATTCGATTAACCCCATTGTCACCATACCAAGCCATGGTGGACCTCGCAACATGACAGGTGGCATTGTCATCCTGAAAGTAACATGGGTCCACCCCGTAAAACTGCCACAACGTTGGAAGCGCATGGTCATCCAAAATGGTGCAGTAGGTCTCGGCGTTGAGTCTACCAGGAATTGCGACCAAGGGTCCCATGTCATACCAGGAGAAACACCCCCATAGCATAATTCCACCGCCGCCGAACTTCACAGTTGGCACAATACATTCCGGCAGGAGGCGTTCTCCAGGCAGACGCCAAACCCAGACCCTGCCATTCGAACGGTAGAGGGTGAACCTTGATTCGTCGCTCCAGAGAACCTGTTTCCACTGTTCAACGGTCCACTGTCGACGTTCTTTGCACCACGTTAGCCGAGCAGCGCTATTGGACTTGGTGATCAAAGGCTTGTGGGCGGCAGCACGTCCATGATAACCGAGCAGATGGGCTTCTCTATGGATGGTATTCATCGAAAGAACACTCTCGGATGCCTGTTGAAACTCCTCGTGGATGTGGCCAATTGATTTGGTGCAGTTCTTCCGAATTTCTCTGGCCAGCACCCGTCGGTCTCGAACTCCCAGTTTTGTGGGTCTGCCGGTTCGGGGCACATTCCAACAGTCACCTCTCATCTTCCACTTGCCAATCACGTAGGCCACTGTCGATTTTGAGTACTCAACTCGCTGGATATGTCACGTATGGATCGACCATTTCTGTGTTACCTGATGATTACACTTTTCTCGAAATCAGAGAACTCCAAACTGCTTGGCATCTTGCATGTGACTGGTTGTGTTGTTGTTTCCCACACAATATTTAACGGCGGTGGCCGTGACGTGTATCAGGACTGCAGATATCGTCGATTGCAGGGGTGTCCAATTACTTGTTGGTAGATAGCGTATATGCATATATGGTTTCTTTGGGTAGTTAATACAGATTGTAAATGCTGAAAAGTTGGTTTATTTTTGCATATTCCTATGTGAGAAAGGTTTGGCCATTTTCTGCCATGACCACTTTCATGCCTGAAAAAAAAAAAAAAAAACACTAATAAAAAGGAGGCTGCTAAATGACAGAGTTCTCTTATTATAAGCAAAAAATAGTTGAATATATAACCTTAGTTTTGGTTCTAACTTTAAGTTATTGAGAAAAATTATTTGTTTTCTTCAAGTTTTTAGTGATTCTCCATTAGACATATTTAATATGAGTTGAACGAAAAATAAATGTATAAAATAAAAAAAACATATATTTAAATAATTAGTATATATGTTGGTTCTTCTTTTCTCTTTACAGTGCCTGTATCCCTTGAATAGCAGGAATCTACATAAATTTATTTTCAAACGGGATTCTCCTGAAAGTGAACTAAAGGCGTGCAATGCATCTGAGGTACCAAGTATGGCAGACATCTTCTTAATATTAGTGAAGAAAAACCAGACTATGGTTTCCAGCAAGCCAGAAGAGTTGCCTGAGAAATTGCCTGGCACAAAAGAAACATCATCTGCACCTGTTCTGTCAACTGATAGTGAACCAGTGGATCAAGACGTCTTATTTATTGGAGAAGGTGTCCAAGAGCAAATAGAAAAAAACGAAACAGATAGTGTTTTTCTTATGAGGAAAAATAAAGATGCATTCTGTTGGATGCACTCAACATTGTGTCTGTTAGTTCATAGTAAAAAACTCAAGCATTATTTTAAATGTGAAGAAATTGGAGACTGTCATGTGAAAGAAATATCTATGGCTTATGACAAGGCTGTATTGGCCGTCAATTCTGAAAATTTGAACAAATGGTCCATGAGATCAAGCATCCCGGTTTCTAATCTTGAAAAACTTCGAAAAAAGGCTTTTGATTACTTACAGCCTCTTATGAGATGTGAAAGGGGCCAAGAGGAATCGCCAATTTTTGCAATCATACCATTGCTGAGGGAAAATAAAAGCCTCCATAATCTATTTCTGTCGAAATGTGCTTTGGAGTTAAAGTGTGAGAACTGTGGATATAAAAAGGTTTCACGGTGAGTGTCGTGGTTATTTAATGTTTATGTGAGATTAGTTCACAATAAGTGTGTGTACTTTTATCCAATATCTTTCACTTTAATGTAATTTTGCTGTATATGTGGGTTGGATTCAAAAATTCTCTTGGCTGAGAAGGTGACAGTGGTATTTCCCAATTTACACATTGTGCAGTTTTTCTAGAAGAAAGTGTTCTAAACATATTTATATTTTATGGGGTGGTTCTATTTGTAAAAGTCAGGCTGTTCTTTTTACAGAAGGTACCTAGAACTATGATTTAAGCTTTCTGTGTATATTTCCTGCATTTCGGTTAATAAAAACAGTTTTGACTTGAGAAGAATTTTGAAGTATTCTCCGTACTTTCTGAGTTCTTTTGGGGTTTTCAGGTGTTTGTGGTCTCCTAGTGACACACTTTTGTGTCAGTGAACCTTTAGTTACAGTCTCCATTCACTCAAAACAGTCCTTGACAAACATCTGAATACTACCAAAATTGAGGAGAAGGCTTTAACAAGTCAAAACTACATACATACATACATATCACTAAGCTGTTCTCTGAGATTCAGAGGTTAGCTCCAAAAAGAAATACAACTACCAGATATTTTAAAAACTTCTCCATTTACAGCGATCTTGACGTACAACTCGGGCTTCACTGATATCTATTACACGCTGTACACAAGATCTTTTATACTTCATACTCATAATCTTTTTCTCATGCAGACACTCCTGAATCTGATCCACCCGTGTCTTCCTTGTCCTTCCTCTGCCGTTCCTTCCTGCCACTTGGGCTAAAAAGATTTTCTTAGTAAGCATCTCATCACTCATTCTTTCAACATGGCCAAACCACCGAAGCATATTGGTCTCCACCTTGCTAACAACATTTTGCTTCACATCACACAACTGCAACACATCTCATACAATCAGACCGTGTCTTGCCCCCCCCCCCACACACACCGTAAGTAATGCATATTCTCCAGCACACAAATGACTCCTATGTTTATTCTGCAGTACCCAGATTTCACTGCCATACATCAGAATAGGAACAATTACACTTTCATACACAGCCATGCGGGACTCTCTAGAGAACCCATCATTCCTGTGAAAATCTCCCAGAGCAGCTATGACTTTCAATGAAGAATTCACTCGCCTACTTATTTTGCCATCCAATTTGTTCTCTTTGTCAAACATGCTTCCTAAATACACAAACTATTTGTTTCAGAGTTTGCCAAAACTTTTAAGACACTGTTTTATTGCTACTCAACAGTCTTCCTATTTGTGACACTTGAAAGAAAATCTACCTCAAAACCAATGCATTGTACTTTGTGATTTTGCTGAAAATTATGCGTTTGTGCTTCAAGATTCTGCACAAGGCTTTCATTGAAATAATGCTCAAGCAACAATACGTCCGTTTGTTTACATACTACGTTGATGAGGAAACCAAAAAGTTGGCGCACCTGAGCTTAGTTATTCTTTCTGATTGTATGGTGCATGATACAGTTGCTGTTCATTTGTTTCAACGCCTCATGATTGACTTTCTTAAACAGAATCTGCCCCATAAACCCGAAAAGCTGAATTACTTTTCAGATAGAGCATCATCACAGTACAAAAACAAATCAAACTTTCTCAATCTCTGCCATCATGAGAAAGATTTTGGCATCAAGGCGGAATGGAACTTCTTTGCATCGTCGCATGGCAGAAATGCATGTGATGGTGTCAGAGGAACTGTTAAACAATTAGCGCCATTGGCCAGTCTACGGATGGTCTACAATGATCAAATTATGACCCCTCTCCAACTTTATGATTGGTCTAAAGACAATATTGTCAACATCAGTTTTTTGTATTCCACTACAGACGAATACGAGGCAGAGGAAAAGACCTTGAAGCAGCAGCAACAATAATAAAGGGCAGTCAACAATTTCACAGTTACAGTCCTGTGAATGAGACTAGAGTTTTAGTGAAGAGCTACTCATTTTCAGAGGAATCAAGTGTAGAAATAGTTTCAGCTGATGACATGATGACGATCTGGACATTAATGACATTGTTGGCTTTGTTACATGCCAATACTCAGACAAGTGGTGGTTAGGTTGTGTGTTAGGAATCGAAGATGTAGTAAAAATAAGTTTTTTGGAACCACATGGCCCTGCTCCATCTTTCAAACACCCACAATTTACTGACATACTAGTTGTGCATAAAAGTGAGGTTTCAACAAAAGTTGATCCTACAACAGCTACAGGAAGAGTTTATCGACTTAGACTCAGAAACCAAAAAGGCAAACAAGAAATTATTTGTTAAATTAAAGAAGAACTAAGAGGTTGCTATTTTGGTGTAACTACAACTCTGAGTGCTAACTAAAAAAAAACCTTTATTAATTTTACCAGGTAAAACTTTTAGCCTGTTGGGACTATCCTTCCCTTGTTTTATGTTTGACTATGTATTAGTATGATGTATTTTATTATGTAGATTTTAAAACTCAGTGTCTGTTATCATGTAAACACACTAAAATGAGAATTATAATCCATTATTACTTGTACAGTAACTTTTAAGTTTTTTTGCCATTGTTCCCAATACCATTGAGATCCCACTCTAAAAGTTTCAGGATTTAAAGCATAATATTACAAAAACATATTTTTTTCAAAATTTTTAAAAAACTCTTAAAAATTTATTTTTTAAATTTAAAAAATTGTTTTTTTTTACCAAGCATAGTCAAGTTGCATATCAAATTAAAACTTAGGAAATTCTCTTTTAAATGAGGGGTCAAACAACTTTTTCTAGTCAGTGAATTATTTAATTATTATGGAACATCATAAATTAAAAATGAAGCATTTTAATCCATTTATGTTATTTCATCTTCATCTTTTCGTATTTCTTGTACTATCGTGTTACACTACTTTCCTATTTTTTCATAATTTAAAAAGTTATTTTGTTTAGTCTAATTTTTTCATTTGAAATACCCTTATAATGAACCTCTTACTAAGTATATGTAGAGTGTTTTAAAAAGTGATTTCTAAATAAATTGTATACTTCCTGTTGCAAGTGGAAACTCTTGTGCAGGCTCCCACCCTCTCAGTTGGTTATCTGATCTGTGTGGAAGGAAGTGAAAATGACATTTTTAAAGGATCCTTACTTGAAGTTAAACAAAATTTAAAAAGTTGAAAGAAAGTATCTATTAAACATCTTAGTTTACTAAAAGAATGAATGAATGAGTTTCGGAATGGAAAAATAAGGTAAAAGATTAATAGATTCCCTAACAGTCTCTCGTGCGTCGGCCTTTTGTTAGAGTCGGACATTAGGTATAAATTAAAGAAACAGAAGAAAAAAGTATTTGTGCTAAATAAATGGAATAAGATCTGTAAACTCAATGCACCAATGCTGTCTTATTTATAAACTTGGGGGGAGGGGGTCTTTCCAGTGCAAGTGACAAAATTAAAACGGAATTTCCGTTTTTATTTAGCCATCAAAATAGCTTAAAATCGAGTTGCTAAACAAACCCTCCAAGTTTCACTGCATTTGTCTTTCACTAATAGAATCAACGAATTGAATCACTTGCTCTTGAAAAACACTCCCCCACCCCCCCCAAAAAAAATTAATAAATAAAAAAAACATAACATTGAGTTTAAAGATCTTGTTCTATTTACTCAGTACAAATACCTTTTTTTACCTTCGGAAATATCTATTTCAAATACTTGGAAATAGCATAGTTTCAACTGCTATAGTTTCATAAGCATCTAAGTATGGGAGATTACCGTCACGTTAGATAGCACCAGTCCACTGGGTAGGGCCTCTTCTTTCTTAATTCCATGGTCTAAGGTCTAAAGCCCGAAAAATTTGCTCTACGATGAAATCTCCGATAGATGAATTCCTCTGAAGCCAATGGGAGACCTCTCCCATTCGGATAACAGTGATTCGCTGACGCCAACTCCTGAGGCAGTCACTCAAAGCGTATAAGCCACGCCCAAGGAGTGATTTTTGCGCCATCTATCGCATAAGATGAAGCTTAACACTCATTCAAAGACACTCTTAAGGAACCCTTCTGTTCTGTGAAATCCTCCTAATGAAGCTATGACTTGTGAAGCTGAATTTACTCGACTACTAATTTCTCCTCAAATAGAAGTCATTGCTCTTTCCATGTTTATAAGTGAGTCACGGAAAAATTTTCATTGGCCGCCACCGGGAATCGAACCCAGGGTCTTCCAGTTCCGCGCCGGATATGCTTCCACTGCACCACAGCAGCCTCAATTCTCCAGACTCACAAACGACAAACTGCCAAACCACATGGCAAGTTGCTTCTTTAGAGCCCCGCACAATTCTGGGGATTCACCAAAGATGAACAGCAGCAACTGAACAAATACCTCTTACTAAGTAATACCTCTTACTAAGCAAATAACTAGAAGGCGAATGAATGATAAATTCACAGTTGACGTGGACCAGGAACATCAAATAGAAGTCATCATTCTTTCCACGTTTATAAGTGAGTCATGGAAAAATTCTCATTGGCCACCACCGAAAATCGAACCCAGGGTCTTCCAGTTACACGCCGAATATGCTTAGACTGCACCACAGTGGCCTCGAAATTCTCCAGGCTCACAAACTGCCAAACCACATGACAGGTTGCTTGTTTGGAGCCCCGCACAATGCCGGTGGCGGCTGATGAGAATTTTTCCGGCACCAATGATGGGCCGATAAGAATTTTTCTGTGACTCACTTATAAACGTAGAAAGAGCATTGACTTCTATTTGATGTTCCTGGTCCACATCAACTGTGTATTTATCATTCATTCGCCTTCTAGTTATTTGTTCAGTTGCTGCTGTTCATCTTTGGTGAATCCCCAGCTTTATGCGGGGCTCCAAAGAAGCAGCCTGTCATGTGGTTTGTCAGTTTGTTGTTTGTGAGTCTGGAGAATTTCGAGGCCGCTGTGGTGTAGTGGAAGCATATTCGGCACATAACTGGAAGACCCTGGGTTCGATCGATTCCCGGTGGCGGCCGATGATAATTTTTCTGTGACTTACTTATAAACATGGAAAGAGCGATGACTTCTATTTGGTTCCTGGTCCACGTCAACTGTGTATTTATCACTAATTTCTCTGTTTAATCTGCTTTCTGTGCCAGACATGCTTCCTAAATGCACTCATTAACTTGGTGTAACTGTGTACCATTCACAGAGATACCAACAACTGCGGATTCTCCGTAGTTCCTACGGAAAAAGCTCTTGTACTATGGAATATGGAAAACCGTGATTTTTCTACGGAAAATTAACGGAAGTTATTAATTTTTATTTTGCTTGTTGGTTCCCCTTCCCAATGCAACGGCAGCAGCTTGATGATCCGTCATGCTTGCGATGCTGCTCACTTCCACTTCTGCCTCTCGAAGCTGCTCGAATCTTAGCACAAGCGGCCGGTACTCGAAACCCTTCCTCCCCAGCATGCAACATTCTGGGGACGTTGAGCGTAGCTCGCTTTGGTGGTGGACGTGGGCGGAGTTCGGCCTGAAGCTCTTTCGCAGTGCAGCGGCAAGCTGTTGAAAATCGTTTGGTGCAGAACGTGAGTGTAATTGCCTGGCATCGGAGTTTTTTTTTTTTTTAAATCGTGTGTCGACCATTTATGTCAGTAATTAATATTTTGAAGTTTTTTTTTTTGATGCGTTGCAGAAAAGTATGCTTGGATTTCGTTGCAGAGTTCGCCAAAATGCGTAATTACGCGTCTAGTACGCATCGAAATTTTACCAACGGGTAAAAATATGCACCAGGAATTTTTCGCGATGAGTAGAAATACACGTCGTGAAGCGCGTAAAGTACGCATCAACACATAAAAATACGCATCGAGAAACGCGTAAAACTACTCATCGAAGAATTTTACCAACGCGTAAAAATACGCATCGAAGAATTTTACCTACGCGTAAAAATACGCATCGGGACAGCATTTCGCCTTTCAAAAACGGAAGTGAACGAAATAAAGATTTCTTCCGTAATCGTAATTTCGTTTTTCTGCGATGTTGCCTCTGTCTAGTATTGTTGTTATACATAATTTTATTCCATAAATCTTTGTATTTCACTTTGAAAATGGAGGTGAAATTTCCGAAAACGGAAATTCGACGGCGAAAAAATTCCCGTGTAATCTTCGGCTTCGAGGAATTTCTGCTTTTTCGTCGTAATTTGGGTTATCCTCGAGATCGATGCATAATTGAACAGAAATTTTTGGGCAATTGGTAGTGGTGAAGGATGCTTTCCGCCTGAAACTTTCGAAAACGGAAATTTCGTCTTTCAAAACTTTCGGAAACAGTGAGGATTTCTCCCGTAATCGTAATTTTATTTTTCACGCGATGTTTCCTCTTGCTAGTATTGTTGTTAAATTTTATTTTATTTCATAAATATTTGTATTTCACCTTGAATATGGAAGGGAAATGTCCGAAAACAGAAATCGGGCGTAGCAAAGATTCCTCCCGTAACTGTAATTTTTTCCACCAACGATGTTCCGAACGTTTATCCTGTGTTCTTACATATTCCCCCAAAAAAGGTTTGCATTTCAGCTTGATAAAGGGGGAGTCCCAAAACGAAAGTGACTAAGCTGAAAAATTTGTAAGAATTGATGCATGATATTCGAACGAAAGCATTCATATTCTCCAAGTTGCACTGCCTTTTATCTAAAATAGTGAAAGCTATCATGCATTCATGGTCCTCAAACTGAAAGTTCTTTCAGCATGATGGATAAAATTGTCATGGCATCCAAGGGGTTTGTGAAGCCTACTGTCGTAGCTGATGGTGATGTTGAGCTTAATTTTTCAAATAACAGTTTTTCCAAAAAGAAAAATCAGAAAGGACACAATTGGTAATTGGAGTAAAAACAAGAATGTATTAAAGCGAAATCATTTTAAACGAAAATGAACTTTCTAAGTTCTATACATCTGTCTGAAAAGTTCGCATTGAAGAATGTTCTTATATTCAAGAAAAGATACTGATCTATGATGAATTTTTAAAACATGCAGAAGTAGTGGATCCTTCACTTAGAGCCATAACATCATTTACTTCTGTATTACACATAGTCAAACGCCTTCCATTTATAATAACTGAAAATGAACTTGATATACTGTAACAGATAGAATAGATGTCACTTGGTCAGAAATCTCAAAATTAAGAGGCTGTAATAGAGCAGTTAAGTATACTAGTCTCTCGAAAGTAATGTTTGCAATACTTGTAGTTCCACACTCAAATGCTTGTGAGTAAAAGAGATTTTAATTTAGTGCGAAAAATCAAGCCCGTTTCCAATCTAATTTAGGTTTAGAAGCGCTGCTTATTGTAAAAATGAATATGTTTTCCTCTGGGCAAGTGTGTTATGAAAACAGATTTTCTGCTGAGGAACTCAAATCTGCAAAACACTGTACAGCGAAATCGCTAAAGAAAGCTGTTTAATCAATTGTTTGTTGTGTAAAAAAAATGTATCAGTCATGGTGAATATTATTTTCCATGTGAAAAATTTGGAATATTTTGATACAGATTTTCATGTATATAAATGAATAAGTAAGTAAAAAAATGCTAATTAAATTAAATGAGTTGTTTTCCTCGGTTAAAATTATTCTTTTTGGCATGACCACTGAAAAATGGCCAAAACTACTGAAAATTTGTATGAGTACTACTGAAAATATCTGAAACAGGTTGGCAATTTCTGCATTCAGTACTTAATGTTCCTCCATCAAAAATAATTAGTGCAAAATAAATAAATTTCTGGAGTTCCATGGCATCAAATTTCAAGTGGCATCACCAGGCAAATAACTAAAAAATCATGTGAGTTTATGTTTCACTATTCTGATTTATTTTTCAGAAATGAAAGGTCACTAATCTTTATTTTAGGGGCTTTGCAGATTTTGTTAATTTTTATTATATCTTTTCAGGAAAAAAATGTCGTTGATCTCTATTCCGAGTACTGTGCTGAGTTTCAACAAATCCAACTTCACCTACACCGTTCCATGTATCCAGTGCAACACAAGTGGACAGAAGATTACTTTGCAGTTTGTTCAGTGAGTGCTGTTTATTATTACATAATTGTCATGTGAAGTGTGGTGTGTTCTTAAGTTGGATAGTTTGACTGTATTTATACAAGACTGAAGGGTGGGGATGTGTGTTTTAGATGCAAAATGTGTAAGGTGTTTTTGGAGATGACAGCCTCAAATCTATGGTGGTTTTACATATTAATGGAGAAACACAATTTGGTATTTCAGGCATTGTGTGTTTGACTCATTGGAGGAGAAAGAGATTGTGTCTACGGAGATTAAACATGACATCGTTCTGAAGACAACTTAAATTTTAGGTCCTCAAGCAAAGGATTCAAGAGAATTCCCCACCCTATTGCAGAAAGTTCATGATCAGTCTGTGACAGATATCATGGTACTGCAAGGGTGATTACTGGGCAAGATAACTACACTGGGTGTAAATAAACAATTAAAACATTGTTTTTACCACAGATGGCAGTATTTTAAGTGTTCTTGAATGAATTTTTATAGTTTTGCATATAGCACATTCAGGGGTCTATCCAGGTGGTATCTTCACAAAAATATTTTTAGCTGAAATGGTATCTTTACAAAAATATTTTAAACTGTGATGGTGTTTCACTTTCAGTAAAATTTAAGAAAAATATTTTTGTGTGAGAGGCATCTTGAATATTGTTTTATCTGTTCTATTTTTCTTCCGTTATGCACTGTTTTCGGTAAAATGGTCTCAGACAGACGCATATGAATCATTGTCATCACAAACAGCAGCTGAAGCGAACCTCGCTGGACAGAACTCCAAAGCATTATGGGAGCAATTTTCCAGGTATCAGCGAAAACCTCAATGTTTGCCAAAGAGCCAAAGAACTCGCATCTTTCCCCATCTGCAGCAGTTATGGGCACATCTATGAATAAATCGTCATTCAATATATTGGTGATAGCTCACTAATTCAACATCAAGTAACCGTAATATTTGTTAAAGCAATTGATGTATTGCAGTGTTAGAATTAGAAATAAATCTTCTACTGACCCAGCAGACCACTAGAATTTGCAAACCACTGGCCTACCAACATGCCCACTGGTTCATAAAAAGATAATAACAAAAATTAAAGACATTTGCGGTATGTATGTGTAGAAAATAAGGTATCATTTCAATGGAATTATCTCCAATATTTGTTATATATATCATTAGTTTGCAGCCTAAAAAGAAAACCATACAGCAAGGTAAAAAAAATAGAAATTCATTTTTTAGCTTGTGACAAATTAGAAAAAAAAAAAAAAAAAAAAACTTGCTGGTATCTGGGCCAGTAAAATCAATAATTTAGTGGCCCGGCGGACGTTTTATTGGCCGGCAGCCAGCAGACCACTGGGTAATTCGAACGCTGTATTGTAAACCTCGATATATTAAGTTATTATCCGTAATTGCTTGATCTGGAACTATGGATGAAAAATATTAAAATCCGTAATGTACTAAATGACTTGAATTCACATATCCTCAGTCATAAAACCACATATTTACAAATTAAAACAATACATGTGAGACCTTTTGGCAATCCTGCTATAGGGCCATCATCAGACATTGAAGCTAACACAGTCACATGGAACAAAATAAATACTGTCTAGTTAGAGTTCAACTGATGTCATGCCATGTGTCAGTACATGCACAATTGACTAGATGTGAAACCGACTAAAAAAATATTTGTTACAAACCACATAGTGTCTCATTGATACTTTAACTGTAGGAGATGGTAATTATACAATATGATAATAGCAACAGTACTATCACTCATAATTACAGTAATACAGAAAATGGTGAAGAATAGGGGAAATTATAAAATTTGTTTCCAAGGTTGCGGAATTAAGAACCGGGGTATCTTCATTACGAACAGTATTTCCAAATTTATGGATGAGTGAACTTGAAACATTTACACAAATATTATCCACTCAATACCCTTCGATCAAGTTCACTATAGAAAAAGAAAATAACCATTCCCTACCTTTCCTTGACTTTAAACTAAATAGACATCCAGTCACCCAAAAATTGTCCTATAAGGTCTATAAGAAACCTTCTAATTGTACATTAATACCCATGTCTTCTACACGTACCATAGACTATCGGCATTTTATTTTATGATTTGTCGCACTCATCTAATGCAAAGTTTCATTGCCTTGAGATTTCCACAATTTATGAACTTGCTTGGAGATACGGTTACCCAAAATCAACAATATCTAAAATAGTTAAGATTCGTAGACAAGCACTTACCAAACTACAAAGGGAGCACACCCAAAAATGCTTTGTGGGTGCCATGGACTGCACACCTGAAGTTGTTAATGTTTTAAAAAAACTGTTGCCACAAGAACCAACTATACATAGGAATCTGAACAAGAAATTTTGTATCCACACTTCCACTGTAAAGAACAACAGAGACAGGGTTAAGGGTTAGCGTGGATAATAACTATGGGGTTTACCACATCCCCTTAAAGTCCATTGATGGATCTTTCCCTGATCAAACATATATTGGTTCCAACGTAAGATCAATTAAGACAAGGCTGTCGAGCACAGATATTCAATAAAAACTGGTTCTCCATCTACAGCTCTTGCTTGTACAGTCAGTTGAGGAACCCACCAACCACAGTGGGAAGACACTATGATCTTATCAACACCATCCACAAAATGTAGTGAGCGATGAGTTTGCCTCCTCGGGCGCTCCATGGTAACAATGGCACACACAACAGCAACTAGGGCCTCTGTGAATTTTGGAGAGGTGCAAGCTAGTTCTGTGTGACATTGGCAAAAGACCCCAACTCACTGGGTTTTGTTCCAGAATCCTTAGGTTGAATGACCAACTGGAACCCTCAGCTGTGAGCTAATCCCCCACACTGATGTACTTACTTGATTAAAAAGACAAAAAGAAATATTAAGAATGACTCAAGTGGGGGATATGGTGGACCTACCACACTTGAGAAGGACGGTCCACCACGGAATCTACCTGGACTTTCTAAACGGCGTATGAGAAAGAGATCTTGGCTGAGTGAATGTAAGATTGGTGTATGGAATACTAGAGGTATAAATGGCAAGATGAGTGAGGTGATTGAGGAGATGAATAAGTATAGACTGGATGTGCTGTGTGTAAGTGAAACCAAAAAGAAGGAAATTGGGGTAGAAGAAGTGAATGGCACTGTGAGTGTGTGGTCTGGAGTATTGGATAATGTGAGAGGACAGGCTGGTGTAGGTGTGATTTTAAGTGAAAAGATGAAGAACAACTTGATTCATTATAGTTGCATAAGTGAGAGAATTCTCTGGATTCGTTTGAAAGTGAAACTTCAGAGAATTGTAATTGTTGTAGTGTATGCTCCTTGTGACTCGGAACCTTCTGATAAGAAGGAAGATTTCTGGAATGAGCTAAAAGCTGTTTTGAGCCAGTTTGGTGGTAAAGAAAAAGTTATAATAGCAGGGGATTTCAATGCTAGAGTAGGTGTGCAGAATGCAATTTCTGACAATGTTCTGGGTAAGTTTAATGATCCTTGTGTGAATGATAATGGTGAAAGATTAATTGAACTCTGCATTGAGAATGGTTTGTGTGTATGTAATACATTTTTCAACCACAAGTATATCCACACATATACTTGGGAAAATCGTACTCTCCTTGCGAGAAAAAATAAATTACGATTACGGAAAAAACCTGAACTCTGCAAGTACTTCCGTTTTTGAAAGTTTCACAAAGATAGAATTCTGTCCTCCGACCCCCCTCCCTTCTGTTCACTTGGGCGTCGATCACATGAATGACCAAAATAATAATGAACAAGCAGAATTCTTCAAATTGCTGCCTACAGTTTCAAGCTGAAATACAAACATTTATACAATAAAATTATATTTAACAAGAATACTGGACACCTAGGCAAACCGGGAGTAAAAAAAAATTATGATTATGGCAGAAGTTTTTACTCCGTTTAACTACCATTTCCGAAAGTTTTAAAACACGAAATACTGTCCTCAGACAAAAGATGACCCCCTCCCCCAAATTCTCTTCAGTTTTGCATCGATCTTGGAAATGATCTAAATGATGACAAAAATAAAGAAGCGAAATTCCACGAATCCGCTTAAGAATCTCGTGTATATCATAAAAAAATAAAAATATTTTTTTTTTTTTTTAAATTGTAGAATCCATAGTTTTGACAGTGAGTTCCATAGCCAGACAACTAAATCCATAGAAACTACGGACATTCCATATTAGTTGGCAGGTATGAATAATGCACAGCTTTCCCTCTAGGGGGGTGTAAAGGTCAAAAATTTTTTTATCGCTATCTGCTTCCAGGAGACATTTGAAAAGTTATTTTTCTTTAGCCCTAGCTTTTGCCATGAAGAATGTTTTTCGCCTATTTTCAACTTTTCCATTATGTGAAATTCTTCCACTAGAAGGCATAGAGTTGTATTGTTTGTCCTTCTGTATTTCTTTTTTAACTGTTTGATTTGAAAATACCTTTGTTTCAAATATCTTCCTTCTGCTATAAGAAGCTTTCTGTGCAGTGTTTATTTTCGTAACATATTTTTTAGCCGCTGGGGAAGTAAGTAGCTGTTTCCATTTCTGGATGTTTTATTGATTGTATAAATCTGGTTGATTTTTGTTTTCTAACCAGTTCCATTGATTATAATGACTTCGATAAATTTTATTCGTGTCGGTCATTACAACAAAAAAAAAATCGGTGTCGGCTTTCATGTTTCAAATTGTAACTGTAGCTGTATCAAACTATTTCAGTAGTTTCTCCAGCACTGATCCCTGATGACATCTGATTGTGGAGTAATGCACATTATAAACTGAAAAGGAATAAAGCCTACCACAAGCACCTTGGCATATTGTATAGGACCACATTCTCTTTTGTAAATGATCAGGCAGGTGGCCTAACTCCTTTCACTAAAATAGAAATATATCTATTTCTATTTTACCAGTATAACACGAAAAACAGGTTTAAGTTTTACGTCCGTCGAGGCTCCGACTTGTTAGCTAACGGTACTATGATGCGTCGTCCTTCGCACTATCGTGATGCGATGTATCGTGAAGTGCGATGTTGATGAAATCATATGATTGCGTCACGGACATTGGACATCCTTCAGGAATGATGGGAATCCATCACGAAGCAAACACGATGTTTAAACCGGTTCTTATTGGGCCGCCGCATGTTGATGATGCCATAAATTGGCAAATTCGCATGTACTGCTATCTGCCAGCAGGAATGATGTTTGAACAGGTTTTGATCAATATGATTCCAAAACTGCAAATCGTTCCAAGTCATAATAAACACTGCTGCATGTTTATATGGCGTGACTGCAATCTCCAGGATCTCGGGAATTTACCGCAGTCTGGGAAGTAGTTTGCGAGCAATTAGCACATCTTTTGTAAAAAGATCGTGCATACAAATCAGTTTGTCAGTCCATCCGTGGACACCATACTCTGCAACTATTAGTCCGATTTGAAAAATTATTTTTGCATTGGGAAGCATAAAATGTGAGAATGATGATGGCATTCAGAGTTTTTCGGATGCGCAACTTCGCCACTAGAGGGCATAAATGCAGATGATATCAAATTTAAAATGCATTTTATTGCATATATTTGCTTCTAAATATCCGATTGAAAAAATTCTTTCTTCCTTTGGATGCCATTTATAACGAAGACTGTTTTAGACGCAATTTCTTTCTCAAGTAATGCATAGATTTTCCACTAGGGGACGTAAAGGTAACTTGCGTTTATCCTGATATCTCTGCTTCTAAAACTCTGATTTGAAAAATTATTTCTGCATCGGATACTGCTCCTAATGAAAAATATTTTTCATGTAATATCAAAATTTTGATAAAGTATGGTTTGGCCACCAGGGGGTGTAAGTACTTATTTCTGTTTCTGATGTATTTGCAGCAAAATCCGAGCTTCTGAAAAAGTCGACTGAAAAAATTCTTTCGTAGACCACCAATACAGCTCACCTCAGAAAACGTTTTGAGAACAAACACCTCCTGCTTAAAATAGTGCATACTTTTCCTGCCATGGGGCATAGATGTATATCTTATTTTTGTTGATATCTCTGCTTCCAAGAGTACAATTTGAAAAATTCTTTCTTTTTTGGAGAGCGTTTCTGGTGCGAAATGTTTCTCATATAGTTTCAAGTTTTTCAAGTAATGCATAGATTTCCCCCTAGGGGGTGCAAAGGTAACTGGAGTTTCCCGATATCTCCGCTTCTAAAGCTTTGATTCGGAAAATTCTTTCTGCATTGGATACTGCTTTTGATGAGAAATGTTTTGCATATAATTTCTAAGTTTTGATAAAGTCTGGTTTGGCCATCAGGGAAGGTAAGTGTTTATTTCTGCTTCTGATTATTTGCGGCAAACTCCGAGCTTCTGAAAAAGTCGACTGAAAAAATTCTTTCTTAGACCGATAACGCCCACCTTAGAAAATGTTTTGAGAACACCTGCTGCTTAAAATAGCTCATAGTTTTTTTGCCACAGGGCGTATATCTTAGTTTTTCAATATCCCTGTTTCTAATCGTCTGATTTGAAAAGTTCTTTCTTTTTGGGGGAATGTTTCTGCTGTGAAATGTTACTCATATAATTTCAAAATTTTCTTAACTCACAAGTCTGCCACTAGAGAGTGTTAGCTCACATTTCCGTTTACAGAAATATCTGCAGGACAAAAAACCCAATATAAAATATTCTTTCTCGGTCAGATACTACTAACTATGAAAACTCTGTGTATTTTCAATCTTCCCCCAAAATAATGCCCAATTTTGTCGCTAGGGGGCACCAATGTTCAATCTGTTTTTCTTCATATCTCTGCTTCTAAATGTACAATTTAAGAAATTCTTTCAGCACCAGATGCTATTTACCTTGTGGAACACTTTAGGTTAGTATTTGAGGAGTTTTATAGTTGACAGTTATACCACTAGGTGGTGCTTGTGTACTTCTGTTTGCAGCTGTTTCTCTGCTTCTAAAAATCCTATTGAGAAATTTCTTATTTTTACTGTATGCCGTTCTCCACAATAGAGATGTGGTGCATTATCCTCTTTAAACAATGCACAGAATTCCTGCTAGGGTGCATAAAGGTCAGTAACTTTTTCTCACTGTGTCTTCTTCCAGGAGCCATATTTGAAAAGTTCTTTTTCATTAGTATATTTTTTTACTTTTCCATTAGGCATAGAGTTATATCAGGTTTCTTTCTTTATTTATTTATTTATTTTAACTGTTCGATTTGAAAATCTGTCTCCGATACCTTCCTTCTGCTGTGAGAAACTTTTTATGCACAGTTTGTTAATTTTCTTTATGTACTTTTTAGCTGTTGGTGGAAGTAAGTAGCTGTTTCTATTTCTGGATGTTTTATCAATTGAAGAAATCTGGTTGATATTTTTCAAACCGGTTGCATTGGCTTTGAATAACTTTGATAAATTTTATTCGCATCAGAAAAGATTCAAGACGTGCTCATTACAACCCAAAATTTTTGTGTCATCTTTCATGTTTTCTTTTTTGTCCACGTTTTAGCAAAACAGTATAAAGAGATGTATAGGCATTTAAAATTACATCTGTATAATTTTCCGAATATCAGTCAGTGCACTTCCACTCCTTCGGAGAATTATTTCATTTTTTTCAACATTTTCAAAATATTTAATCAGGCCTAGGCTAGGTAGAAAAAAAAAAAGGCTAACTGCAGATTTCAGTACTTCCCAATTGAATTGCGCCATAAAAATTGGTATAAATGTACTGCACGGTGAGTAAACAGACACAAAAATATTACACTTTCAGAATTTTTAGTCAGGCCTAGTCTAGGCGCAAAAAAGGAAAGGCCTGGCTGCTGATTTGGATACTTTCCGACGGAATTTCACCATGAAAATAGTTATAAATGCACTGCATGTTGAGTAAACAGACACAAAAATATCACGCTTTCAAAAAAATTTGTGGGCCTAGGCTAGGCACTGAAAAAAAAAAAAAAAATAATAAAGGCCTAACCATAGGTTTGGGTACTTCCTGGTGGAACTTCACCCAAAAAAATCTGTACAAATGTACTAAGCATTAAGGCCAGAATAAAATTATATAAAAAAAAAAAAAAAAAAATCAGGTCACATATTCAACATATATTCAAAATAATAAAACTAAATGCTGCATCAAAATATAAAGAAGCACTAAGAAAACAGAAGAGTCAGCAAGCAGAGAAAGAAAAGGAAATCAGATGTGCTGTGGGAAGAATTAAAAAACTGAAAGAAAGAAAATGTTAAACAGGCTGAAAAAGCTAATGCAATAGAAACAGAAATTAAAGCAACATACACATACAAACAAACTGCAGAGTTAAAGCTATGTCATACGTTGCATTTGGATTGTTCAAGCTCTTCATTAGTTCCCTGGGGGCTAAATGTTATCCAATGAGGAAGTGTTTGATTTAGATAACTTTTTTAGTTTTGTGTATGCACAGTAATACTGAGCCTTACATGTCTACTTAATGCATGTTCACTATAATGTATGTACAACATTTTTAGCCATTCTCGACATAATTTATTTACATCACACTGCAAATTTCCAGCAATTGGAAGCTGCATACTTTGAAGTCTAAAAATCTTTGTTTATGTTACACTTGTTTCTGGCTTCTCTGATCAGAGGAGGAGGATTTTGCATTGGTATTGCTTTTTTTATTGATTTACTAAGGACATTCTTGTAAAAATGTTCTTCAATAAAAGAAAAAGTGATGCTGAAAGGGAAATATTGGTAAAATGCCACAGAAATCCATAAAATTACAAGAAAAAGTGGACATAATAAATATGAGGCTGGTGAGTTAATTACTAAACTTTCAAACTTCATGAAATGGTCGTAACCACCCCACATATTCAACAGACCATACTCTTATGTAACTTTTTTTCTTTTGCTACGTAACAAACACAAAGTTCAACCTATGGAACAAGGAGCTATTGCCACTTTTGAATCGCATTATTTATTGCATCGTGATCTGAAGACAGTTTATTTTAGTAACCGTTAGTAAGGACAAGGCAACTGTTCAACAGTTTAGTCGTGATTATAATATTTTATATGCAGTATCACAGGAACTTCGATAGTGCATGAAAAATGATGACACAGTAATGCATGGTTGAACTTTGACGTAAACTTTTTGTCCACAATTTGTGACCAATTTGGAAGGATTTGAACCAACCGTTAGATTAATAATATTGTTCAAGAAATTTTCTAGCTACCTGAAAAGCTTGATTTGGAAACTGATGATGTGAAAGAATTGTTAGCCTCATACAGTAAAAAGACTTAGCACTGCAGGCTTGATTGAACTGGAAACATGGTCAGGGAAAGTGGCTCATAAGAAGACTCGGTTGAATGAATTACTAAAGAAAATGTACCCTAACAAACATTCTTGTTAAAACTTTCAAAATCATAGAACAGCTTGTAAATAAAATTGATAAGTGTATCCTTGATATTGAGTTCAGTTGTGCATATGTTCAGATACTTTGTGTAAGAGTGTGAAGCTTGTTTTGAATAGCATTTATTTTCTGAGTAAATAATGTTATCAAAACTTGAAATGAATTGCTATTAATTTTAATTGTTGATAACAGTCTAAACCTTTATAACATACTTTCTATACTCGCTTAACGTACTTTTGTGTAACATGCAGGTTTTCCAGTTACAAGTAATTCTTTATAGTGCAATATTTTGAGTTTTTCACTAAATGCAAGCTTATTGGTAAAAAAATTGCTATTTATTTTAACTTTTTAGAAATCATTTTATATACTCAATTTACCCTTTTAATTTCTTAATTACATAATCAGATTTTATATTTAATTAATTAAAATGGCCAGACTCCTACACTGTTGACAGAAAGAATAGTCAGAAAACTTAGCTTTAGGGTCAAGAAATGTCCCGAAAAAGTCAAGGAAAAGTCAAGAAAGGGTCAAGAAATTGAGTCTCCTGAAAATGGTAGACACCCTGATAAAGCAAAAAGGGTTGTCTTTTTATTTACTAGGAAGTTCATTATACATTTTACCAGCAGTTTGCAACTTAATGCTGGAAGATTTTGTGCTTTGTGTCATGTGTGTGTATTTCCAAGAAAAGATGTTTTTGATCATTTGTTCATCAGTGATGGTGAGGATGAATCACTGTCAAAAGATTTCATGTGTAAAGGCATTGCAAAACTGTGGATAGATGTTATGGTTGTGCATATAATGTGCTGAATTTTTTTTTTTTTTTTTTTTAGCCTGCCACCCTTGTTGCTCATGCATTTTGTCAATGGGCTTCCCAGCAACAACATGGCTTCTTTTGATTTTCAGCATGATGGTCAGATGTATGCTGTCAGAGGATTTGTGCAATATAGTGACTCCAGTCGACATTTTGTTTCATGGATTAGAAGTGATGAAGGTAAGAACAGATGTTCCTAATATTATATTATATACAATACAAAAAAATTTACACTTAAAGATGTCCACACATCATTTTATTGAGTCATTTACTCACTGCCAATTAATTAAAATTGGAAGCCAGTAAGAAACAAGATAAGGTACACCAATGGTTGTAAACAAACTGTCTGCTGCTCCCCTCTCTGCCGAACCAGTGATGTCACTTGGTTCAAAGCAACTGAGTGGTGAAGCAGGAAAACCTTTATTTAAGGCTAGCCAGGCCTATGTCTTATGGCTCATTAAATAAAACATTCCAACTTTGTGTTTTAAATTGCAACAAATTAATTTATAGTAAACAGTAACACTGTACTAGTGATCCGATTTATTGGCGTAAGAAGTCGACACATTAGCGTTTCCAAGCTTTCGCACATCAACCAGATGGCTTTTTCAAGGAATTTAGACAGAAACTGCAACTGAAAAAATAGAGCGCATTGACAACTTGAACGTGGAAACTTGACTTGACAACAATAGATACGACATTATATTCATTTAAAGATATGACGCATCACATTGGTTGCACGCTCGGTATCCTGGTAGGCAGGAGGCTTTACTTCAAGAATTGGTTCCAAATTCGTTGCAACTCGAGTGAGACGCAATCATTGCAAGTATCACTGTTGGTAATAATCTCCAAGGTTTCCCAAATAGCTGTACCTTTAGGGGTAGAGTAGGTAGCTAATTTCTTTATATCGTCCCACATAGGAATAGCGGACTTGAATTTCACTTCTCTGGATAGTGCCGTGGCTACTTTACCGTATTTTGCGCCTCTTTTATGTTCGTTGACTCTGATTCCAAACAAATGCCTGGTCATTCCAATGTAGTATCATTTAGAGCCATCTGGATACTGTAGGGGGATCGCATAAACACCTGCTTCGCAGGAGAGAGGTGGTTTTTCACTACTTCCCTTTAGCAAAGTATAAAAATATGCAGGAGACCGTATGCCGACGCCATAGTTCATCTTCTTCAGGGCGTTTTTTGAGCTTGTAAGACACATTTGGTATGTAGGGAATTGAGCCTAAATAACGTATCTGCGGCACAGGAAGATCAGAATGGTTGACCCTGGCTTTTTGGATAAAGTTACGTATCTGATTCAATGAATATCCTGCATCAGAGGCTAACTTGATGACGCTTTCAATTTCGTGTTGTCTAGAATGGGTAGGGTGTCCCAAAATTCAATGTAAAAAAAAATTTTCTTAAAAAAGGTGGGTCTCACCCTCTAAAAAGTTTCTTCTACTCCTAGTATTAAAATATATGAAGTTAGAGCTCATTTGGAAAAGATTAAAAAGTCCCTCAAGGTCACACAAGCTACACTGATTTATATGAAAATCGGGAATTTTAATCAAAAGCATAAGTGATGATCAATTATATATTTTATTTTCATTATTAATAAATTTTTAGTATCTATATAACAAAAAATAAAATAAAAAGCATAATTAAATATAAAAACATAATTAAAAGCTGCGCCTGCTTCTGTAGTGCAATTATATATCTATATATGATTTCTAAACCTTAACTGTAACCACTAGCATCACTTATTGCACCTTAACTTAACTTTAACCGTAACCACTAGCATCACTTATTGCACCTTAACTTTAAACTTTAACCGTAACCACTAGCATCACTTATTGCACCTTAACTTTAAACTTTAACCGTAACCACTAGAATCACTTGTTGTACCTTAACTGTAGCTTTAAACTTTAACCGTAACCACTAGCATCACTTATTGCACACATGTTGCTGTTTGTTCTATTGTATGTGTTGCCTTTTGCTGTTTGTTGAGATATTTCTATTGTATGTGTTGCCTTTTTGCTGTTTTGTCCAGAAGAGAAATTTGTTTTAGTGTTTCTTTTTAATATAATGGCAAAACAAACTAGGGGTAGTAATTATGTATGGCTTATTGGATATCCTACTGAATCAATAACAGGTTCACGTCTGCCATCTGGAAGAGATGTTATGACCAATTTTATGTACTTTCACCATACTAAGAAGCTTTCAATCAGTGATAGTGATGTTCTTGTAAACAATAACATTGTACCATTTTGGGAAAAATCAAGGTTGCCAATAAGACATAAGCAGCATATCTTAAAAAAGATTAAAGATTTATATGGCAAACAAGTAGGCTTTATGAGAAATTGAAAAAGGAATAATGCAAAAGACCAAGAGAATCAAATAATTCAAATAATGTATAGTGAAAATCTGGATATGTTATTTGATATAAGTCACGCTAATTTGGAACAGCTTATTAAAAATGAAAAGGATCGTCAGTTTTTCAAATTACAAAGACAATCTAGGACAGGTTGTATTGGATCTCTGGACAGAAAGCTTTGTACACGTGAGAAAAGATTAGCTGAACGACAGAAAAAATTTGCAAAGCGATTAAAAGAAGCTGCTTCATCTCAGAATTCCTTTGCTTTATCAACTGCATCTTCTACGTCAACAATGGATGAGACTGAAAGTGAAAACTCTAAAGAAGACTCTGATGATGAATATGCTGCAGAAATTACACCACAAAAAAACTATTACGTGAGAAGCATACAGGTAAAGATGAACAAAATCGAAGGTCTGTCATAACACCAAAAGTTGCTGCTGCTTTTGACAGAAATAATATAAGAAAGTCAACAATGTTACTTGCATCTGTCTTAAACATGGCTGCTGGTGGTGAAGCAGACTGTTCAAAGAGTAATGAAACTTTAAAATCTGTAATTATTTCAAAAAGTACTGTTCATCATGAACGTCAGCGCTTACGTAGTGAAACTGCGCAGCAGATAAAAATGAAGTTTAATGCCTCAAAATCAGTAGTTCATTGGGACGGAAAGTTATTACCTGATTTATCATTAAATGAAACAAGAAAGGTAGACTGTTTACCAGTGTTAGTTTCCTCTCTAAAAGATAGTAGTACCAAAACTTCTTGGAATTCCTAAGCTGTTATCTGGTGCAGGGGAAGCAGCAGCTAATGCAGTTTTTGAACTTTTACAGTCATGGAAATGTGATTCTCAGGTTATTGGTATGTGCTTCGACACAACCTCCTCAAATACTGGAAAGTTCAAAGGAACATGTGTTCTTCTTGAAAATAAAATAGGAAGAAGCCTTCTGTGGTTAGTCTGTAGACACCACATATTTGAAGTGTTACTTTCAGATATATTTCATGTATGTCTTGGACCATCGAGTGGACTCGAAATTATTATGTTTAAAAGATTTCAAGAAAAATGGATTGAACTTAACCACCGCAACCCAAAATGTCAAACAACACCATTGATAGCAGCATCCGACACTTTGAAATTTTTTATTACTAATCAACTTCAGACAGCTGCTAAACACTTTCCTAGAGATGATTACAGAGAACTATTAAATTTTTCCGCTCTTATGATTGGAATAGATGCGAACAATATTATTCGGAAACCAGGTGCTCTCCACAGAGCTAGATGGATGGCAAAAGCCATTTATTCATTAAAAATTGAACTACTGTTTGATGTAAATGAATCTATCGTACAATTGACACCTCAACAATTTCAAGGCCTTCAAAGGTTCAATCGGTTTGTTGTATGCGTATACATTCAATCATGGTACACATGTCAGTCTATTGTAGATGCACCAGTGAACAACGTTTTACTGATACAAAGATTGCATGAATATGATGATATACAACTACGCAAAACAGGATTAAATATGATTTTACGTCACTCCTGGTATTTAAGTGAGAGCTTGCCACTCTTTGTTTGTTTTCAGCACTTCTTAGTGCCAAGGAGAAATATATGTTAGTTAGTAAAATCAGTGAAAAAAAGAATTTTCACCTATTAAAGAAACTTCCTTTAAAATTTGATGACTTAAATATCTCTTGCAGCTTCTTTCACACCGCACAAATAGACGACAGCTTCCTAAGAGTGCCTGTTGAAAAATGGCCAGAAACACAATCCAGTGATGGAAAGTTTGTGCCGAACTGCGCCAATTTCATTATCTTGCGCCAAACTGCTACAAATTACGAAAAAATTTAATATTTGCGCCCAACTGCGCCGAAACGGCAATCCACAGCAAAAATTGCCGAGCGAAAAAAATGTTTTCACGGCAAAAAATGCTGTTTTAAACGTCGAATCGAATGACGGTTTTTTAAGGTCTACGTGTAATTTGGTGAAAACGACACTAAATCAACACGTACTGTACCGCCAATCCCAAAATTTCAGAATGTTTTTCACCTACCTTCTAATTCGTTGTTTTTTCGGCAAAAGTGATGAAAAAACAACGATTTTGCGATGTAGGAAATTAAATTGTTTTTGCTTATGGAGGAGTTTTGTTGTAATCACGTGGTATGTAGGAGAAACGATGTTGTACGTTATGAAATCCTGATGAATATTGTTTACTGATAGTTTGGTGGTCTTTCGGAGTGCTGTGCAATTGAGATTGTTTATATGTCGTTCCCTGCTCTTTGGCATAGCGCAGTTATTTCATTCCGGGCGAGGTGCGCGATTATATAAATGCAGCGTAAGGTCAGTCATTAGCTACTTCGTCTACGCGGTTTACGACTGAAAATGGCTCTCCCGTGGCAGGATACAATGGTTCTGTTTCTAAAGGATTCATAGGTTTTCAGGGATGCCCACTTTTTCGGATTTTCACTCCATCTTACGATTTTACGGAAGTCACCCGAAAAAAACTATAGAAAAGCCCTCACAAGATCCTTGCACGCAATTTCTATTTTTTTTAATTGTCTTTTAGTCGAAAAACGCACTTTACAGATAGTTCCTTATGCGCCTTCGATGTTCTGACTTCCCCACCCAACGGAGGCGCAGTTTGTCACGTGATTCCCCATACAGCCATTTGAGAGTACTGTGCGCAAAAGTCGAGAGGGAACTCAGCTCAGCGCCTTTTGCCAACTCTTTACATTGATTGCATGTGGCTTTGTGCTTGTGAAAATTTCGGTGCAAACGTTTTAACCCTTTCCACTCGACTGTCGGGTGACACCCGACATTACGAAATCGCCGAATAGCTCACCCATCTGCGTGTCGGGTGTCACCCGCCAGGCTGATGACGCCTCTATGGCTCGCATGTCGGTGCTCGCGAGGAATTTCGTTTTCGCCGAATAGCTCGCGTGTTGGGTGTTATCCGCGATGCCTATGACGCATCTATAGCTCGGATGTCGGGGCTCGCGAGGAATTTCTTTTCGCCGAATATGTTGGGTGTCACCCTCCATGCCAATGATGCCTCTATATCTCGCATATTGGCGCTCGCGAGACATTTCTTTTTCGCCGAATAGCTTGCGTGTCGGGTGTCATCCGCCGCGCTCATTATGCCTCTATAGTTCGTGGGTCGGGGCTTGCGAGACATTTCTTTTTCACCAAATATGTCGGGTGTCACCCTCCATACCAATGATGTATCAATAGCTCGCAAGTTGGCTCTCGCGAGACATTTCTTTTTGCCGAATAGCTTGCAAGTCGGGTGTCATACTCTGTGCTCATTACGCCTCTATAGCTCGTGGGTCGGGGCTTGCGAGACATTTCTTTTTCGCCGAATATCGCACGTGTCGGGTGGCACCCTCCATGCCGATGACGCCTCTATAGCTCGCATGTCGACGCTCGCGAGACATTTCTTTTTTTGCCGAATAGGTCGGCCGCCACGCTGATGATGCCTCTATAGCTCGTATGTCGGGGCTGGCGAGCTAAAGCTGAGCTTTCACTGCTAAGTTGTGGCCTCTACTGCAGAAAAAAAAAAAAAAAAAATGCGAGTTCTGTGTGAGTATGGGTGAAAAGTTATTTGAGTGGAAAGGGTTAATTTAGATTAAAACGAAACGAAACATAGCAGTGAAACAGCTATGACAATAAAAAGAACAAAGTCAGATAAAACTTATCGTCAAGTGTATCGTGGTATGTATAGTAAAGAATGGCCTTTTTATGAAGCATCTAAAGTTTTGCTGAATCACGTTTTATAAGCCATGTGGCTGCGATTTTAGCCTGTCGCAAGGCGGCCGCGATGATTGTAGCGTCATGCGGAGAGCAAAAAGCACAAAGCTCATGTCAAAAGATTAAATGGAGATGTGAGTAAAATTAATGTAACCAAAAAACTTCTGACAGCTTATAAAGAATCCTTGAAAAAATATCAAGAGCAGATTAGTGCTGGAAAAATGCAGCAAAACAAGCAAGAAAGAGAAGAAATTGAATGTTCACAAGGTGATTTGAAATTGGAAGAAGCTGAACATTTGCAGCAGTTGGATTCCCTCATAAAATGTTAAACGATGCTGAAATGAACATTGAATGTGGCATAAAAACAAGACATGAATGCAATAGAAAGTGGACAGGTACTATTAAAAGAAGCAAAACAAAACATTGCTAACTATCTTAAAAAATTAGAAAAGAATAGAAGTGAGCAATTAAATATTGAGAAAAGCAGAGAAAAAAATTTTTTTTAAATAAATGATTAATAATATAATCCTGTTATGGTTACAAATTGTTTGATCTATTTGAAAACTAAAATGTTTGCATATGTGTGTGTGTATTTCAATGCAAGATGTTTTAAATTTGAGTAGGGTGCATCTATTTCCACAAAATTTTTGCTGAAGAGTTTGTTCTATCTACTAATATTTTACCTGCTCTAAAAAATGTTTTCTTTCACCAAAAATGTATTTTATCTGCTCCAAAAGTGCATTTTGTTGCTTCAAAAATGTGTTTCACCTGCTCTAAAAACACATTTTGCTGCTCCAAAAATGTATTTTACCTGCTCTAAAAATATATTTTACCTGCTCCAAAAATGCATTTTGTTGCTCCAAAAATGTATTTCACCTGCTCCAAAAATGTATTTTACATACATACATACATACATACATACATACATACATACATACATACATACATACATACATATCACTAAGCTGTTCTCTGAGATTCAGAGGTTAGCTCCAAAAAGAAATACAAACTTCCAGATATTTTACTTATTGTTGTTGTATCAAACTTCGCCATTTACAGCGATCTTGACATACAACTCGTGCTTCACTGATATCCATTACACGCCTTACACAAGATCTTTTATACTTCATACTCATAATCTTTTTCTCATGCAGACACTCCTGAATCTGATCCACCCATGTCTTCCTTGGCCTTCCTCTGCCTTTCCTCCCTGCCACTTGGGTTGAAAATATTTTCTTAGTAAGCATTTCATCACTTCTTTCAGCATGGCCAAACCACCGAAGCATATTGGTCTCCACCTTGCTAACAACATTTTGCTTTACATCTCACAACTGCAATACATCTTCATTCCTCACACAATCAGATCGTGTTTTACCACAAACCCCACGTAAGTAACGCATTTCTCCAGCACACAAACGACTCCTATGCTTCTTCTGCAGTACCCAGGTTTCACTGTCATACATCAGAGTAGGAACAATTACTGTTTCATACACAGCCATGCGGGACTCTCTAGAGAACCCATCATTCCTGTGAAAACCTCCCAGAGCAGCTATGACTTTCAAAGAAGAATTCAATCGCCTACTGATTTCACCATCCAACTTGTTCTCTCTGTCAAACATGCTTCCTAAATACACAAACTCACTCACCTGTTCAATCACAGTGCCATTTGTACTTACATTACATTCAGTGCTACCCATTCCTCTCTCAAACACCATAACTTTGGTTTTTCCCTTATTTATACTCAGTTTGAATTTCATGCAAACTTCGTGCATCCGAGTCAACATACTCTGCAACTCACTTTTGCTCTCTGCCAACAGGACAGTGTCATCAGCATACAGCAATCTGCACACACGGATATCACCAAGACATAAACCACTATTATTTATTTTGGCATCACGCATGCATGCGTCCATAAATATATTAAACAGCCATGGTGACATTACACAACCTTGTCTAACTCCTGCACCAATGGAAAACCATTTTGATAAAACACCATTCACTCGTACACAAGCTCTACTACCAGCATACATGGCTTTTACACTATTAAGTGATTCCCAGTAACACCATATTCATTCAATACCTTCCACAAAAGTGTCCTATTCACTCAGTCGTAAGCTTTCTCTAAATCTATGAAGGCAGTAAAAACTTTCTTCCCAACAGCCAGATACTTTTCAATCATCATGCATAATGCAAAAATCTGGTTAGTGCAGCTTTTATTAGGCATAAAACCACTCTCAACATCCCACACTTTCAATGATGTAAGACCCCATACTTTTTCAATAACAACTTTACCAAACATTTTCCTTGGCACACTCGGTAGGCTAATACCATGATAGTTCTTGCATTCAGTCTGATCGCCTTTTCCCTTATACAAAGGAACAATAATAGCATCCTTCCAATCCCGAGGGACCATTCCTAACTCCCAGCACAACTGGCAAATTTCAGTTAACCAGTCAATTATAGAGTCACCACCATACTTCAACATCTCTGCAGTTATGCCATCAACTCCTGGAGCCTTACCATTCTGAAGAGATTTTAGAGCTTTACACACTTCTTCTCTTGAGATCCCTCCTGTGCTTTCATCCCTCATTGTGACATCATCTGCATCTGTCTCAGAATCATTTTTGCTCTCCTGATCTAATAACTCACAGAATGATTCACCCCATCTTTCACTTAACTCATTGGGCTCCCATATGATTTCCCCGATCTCATTCTTCACACAACTTTGTTTCCTTTATTTTTCCTCAGTCTCGTGTATTTCCAGAAGGACTTTCTATCTTTCCAAAAAGCCAGTTCATGCCTTTCCACTTTCTCCTCCCTATCTTTTGCCTCACTGTGGCGAACCAGCTTAGCAGCTTCACGCTTCTTACAGCGATATTCATCCACAGAGACTGTACCTTGCAACATCCCCAAATAGGCTTCCTTCTTTTTCTTTACTGCCTCTTCAATCTCACTATTCCACCAAGCATCACCTCTATTGTTACCCACTATTGTGGTGCCACAGACCTCTTTAGCAGCAGTGACAACACAGTTCTTAAAACATTCCCACTTCTTTTCTACATCCCTCTCACAAGATTTCAGATCCTTCAGTCGTTCTCTGAGTAAGCCAGAGTGCCGCTGATGATCTTCAAGGAGCCTATCAAACTTTATTCTTTCTATCCTGGGTCTCTTCCTATTCCTTTTCCTCCAACCAACATTAAGTTTCACTCGTGACACTACCAAGTAATGATCAGAACCAACATCCGCACCTCTCATCACACGGGTGTCGACAACTAAGTGTTTCAAACGCTGATCATAGACAACAAAATCTATCACACTCTTTTGACCAAGAGTACGATTTTCCCAAGTATGTGTGTGTATATACTTGTGGTTGAAAAATGTATTAGATACACACAAACCATTCTCAATGCAGAGTTCAATTAATCTTTCACCATTATCATTCACACAAGGATCATTAAACTTACCTAGAACATTGTCAGAAATTGCATTCTGCACACCTACTCTAGCATTGAAATCCCCTGCTATTATAACTTTTTCTTTAGCACCAAACTGGCTCAAAACAGCTTTTAGCTCATTCCACAAATCTTCTTTCTTATCAGAAGGTTCCGAGTCACAAGGAGCATACACTACAACAATTACAATTCTCTGAAGTTTCACTTTCAAACGAATCCAGAGAATTCTCTCACTTATGCAACTATAATGAATCAAGTTGTTCTTCATCTTTTCACTTAAAATCTACACCAGCCAGTCCTCTCATATTATCCAATACTCCAGACCACACACTCAGCGTGCCATTCACTTCTTCTACCCCAATTTCCTTCTTTTTGGTTTCACTTACACACAGCACATCCAGTCTATACTTATTCATCTCCTCAATCACCTCACTCATCTTGCCATTTATACCTCTAGTATTCCATACACCAATCTTACATTCACTCAGCCGAGGTCTCTTTCTCATACGCCGTTTAGAAAGTCCAGGTCGATTCCGTGGTGGACCGTCCTTCTCAAGTGTGGTAGGTCCACCATATCCCACACTTGAGTCATTCTTAATATTTCTTTTTGTCTTTTTAATCAAGTAAGTACATCAGTGTGGGGGATTAGCCCACAGCTGAGGGTTCCAGTTGGTCATTCAACCTAAGGATTCTGGAACAAAACCCAGTGAGTTGGGGTCTTTTCGCCAATGTCACACAGAGCTAGCTTGCACTTTTACCTGCTCCAAAAATGGTTTAGCAACTTTCCATCACTGACAATCTTTTAAAGAAGCTGAAGAAATTGTTAAACATTTGCCATGTGTTAATGACTTTGCTGAGCGAGGCATAGCATTAATCGAAAGTTTTAATGATGCAACAAAAGATGGAGAACAAAAACAGTATTTATTGCAGGTAGTTGAAATGCATAGAAAGAACTTCGCGAAGTGCAACCGTAAAGATCTTCAAGATATGTAAAAATTATTAATTATGTTATTTATAGAATGTTAGGCAATATTTTCCTCTTTATTATCTCGTTAAACTTGACAGGTGAATTTTGCTGTAAAACATTCTTTTTACATTGCATTTTGCAATGTTGAATAAAGTTCATTTTTTGTCATTTTTTTAATAATTTTTCTTATATTTTCTGCACTAAATATTATCAATAGAGTAAATTTTTTTAGAAACAACATATTAAAAGCATGTAACATTTTAAATAAAAAATATATTTAAAAAATAACAATTTCATAAGTAACTGTAAAAAATTATCGAATTAAAACTATTTTTTAAACTTTTTGGCGACCTTGAGGGACTTTCAAAATATATTTTTTTTAAGCTGAAATTATACAGCAGATCTTAAGTACACCAGACAAAACTTTTTGGGAGTGAGAGTCAAAATATTTAAAAAAAAAAAATTGGGGGGACACCGTAATTATTGGGTATCAGAGGAAACGGCGAAGGCTCTTCGAATTCAAGAACGGAAGATAGCTGTTTTGTATTCTGCGGGACAGAAAGAGCTGTAGAGCATCAGGTTGGGGACTGACATGTGTTTGTAGTAGACTTGTGTACCAAGGTGGTTGTCAGGCGATTTTCTCAATAGAACATCCAGATAAGGTAAAGCGTTGTGTTCAAGTCTCCATCGTGAAATTGATCGTAGAATGCATATCATTGATTTCATCAAGGAACATCGAAGAGTCATCTTCAAATTAATAGACTTAATCACTAATACTAGCTTCTACAGTTTCCAAGGACAAGTATATAAACAGAATAATGGCGCTCCAATGGGATCCTCACTTTCACCCGTCCTTGCAGAAGCAATACTTCGCACAATTGAACGGAATATATTCTCCAGCATTACCCCATGGCCTGCCGTTTGACTGTGTTTTGCAGACGACATATTTTTTTGTATGGCCTCACGGAAAGAAGCCATTCGGGAAACATTGGAGACATTACCTACCAACAGCGATACTTGCAATGATTGCGTCTCACTTGAGTTGCCACGAATTTGGAACCAATTCTTCAAGTCATACACGAGATTCTTTAGTAGATTCAAAGAATTCTGCCTTTTCCATCGTCATTTCGATGGTTCTTGAGATCGGTACTGAAATTTGGGAGATATGGGTGGTGGTAGTGATTTTGGTGGGGTTGTTTTCCGACGCTTGGCGGAATTCCAACTTTCAAAACTTTCGTAAGCTGAAGTTTGATGGAGTGAAGGTTACTCCAGTAATACTTTTTCTTGCGATGTTTCTTCTACCCAGTAATGTTAAATATAATTTTATTCCATAAATACTTGTTTTGCAGCTTCAAAATGGAGGAAAACTTTCCTAAAACGGAAGTCGGACAAAGCGTAGATTTCGCCGGTAGTCGTAATTTTTTTCTCCGCGATGTTACATTTATCCTGTGTTGCTGTTAAATGTAATATATATATATAATGCAAAATGTAAAGCAAAATTTTGAACTAGAAAAACAAAAAAACGAGAAAAAGAACAGCAATCACCAAATCTATTCACCCGAACCAGGTTAGCTTCAAGCGAAGAAAAATACCGAACATAAGAATGCAGGGAAGCATTTTAATGACTGACTCCTTGTCGACTTCGTCAAGGGCAAGTAACAAGATAACCACTCACTAATCTACTGAGACCAGAGAATTGTGGGTTTCTGCTATTTTAGTTTGCTAAAAGGACCATTTAAATTTAGGGAAATAATGTCAATAAAAGGGATTACTAATCAAAACCCGAACCCAGCAAACTAAAAGCACATTTGCCCGACCTCACAACAAAAAAATAATGAAAATAAAGAAAGAGAGCGAAACTCCCCTTTAACATAAATCCAGTTAATAAAAAACCCAACCAATAAATGGTACCAAAGGGATACTTTAAACTTGTCACAAATAAAGTGAAATTTAAAACCACCAGCCAAAAAATAACCAGTAAGTACCAACAATTGCCTTTTTCCTAAAATTGGCTGTTGCTTCCTTTTCAATTTGGTTGGTTGCCTTTTCTGGTTTTATTTTTGTTTATAATTATTATTATTTTTTAATTTTGTTGGTACTTACTGGTTATTTTTTGGTGGTGGTTTTAGATTTCACTTTATGAACTGTGGACTCAGCACCACATGGTCCATGATACCACAGGACTCTATTCGGACTCTCAATGCCACGTCGGATTCAAATAATGTATCACCCAGAATGGGGACCACACTCCTTATTGATCATCCTGTATATTCAGCCACTGGAGCCTAGTCTGTATGTGACAATTAAAGCATTTGTTCAGGACCTACTTAGCTATCTGTGTGTGCAGTTTGGTCTGTTTTCAAGCATTCCTTCATGGTGGGGCATTTTATGTCAGGCAGTGTATAGGAGTCATTGTAGAAATGCACAGAATATATTCTTGCTTGCTTCGGATTGAAATAATCAGTTCGGCAGCATTTTATAATCCACTGCTGACATATTTCATAGTAATTGGGAACAGAGTAGCAGAATGTAGACATACGTGCGTACGCTGTATGCGGGTAGTTTCCAGATTATTAGCAGATTTTGCTGATAGTTTTTGCTTGTGGATTTAAAAAAATGTTATTTACAGCAATTAAAACACGTACTTAAGGCTTTACTCAGGTTAATGTACTTAATTCTATTTTGACTTAAAGAACATTCAATAATTTTTCACATCTTCTGAGTTCTTTTGTTTTTACATAGTTTCTAGCCTATAGGTTTTATGAAGGCCTGCTGTTCTCAGTGTATAGGAACTGTATCAAAAGTTTTATTTACACAAAAAAGAATTTAAATTTTATTTCCAGGTTCCTCTTGCAGTTGCCAGATATTAAATTAAAATGTTTTCCTTATGTAGTTTGTAAGTTACTATTTTTTAATTAAATTGTTGAAAATGTTGTTTAGGGCATTCCACGGAGATTCACCCAGGTGTTGTGCTGCATGATTTTATAAATTTGAAACTTTGCTCATTTATTTGTGTGGTTGAATAATTGCCAAAAATATTTACCCCCTCCCCCAATCTTCTATAGGTTGCTTCAAAGATGGCTGCCATCACAATTTTTAGCATATTGAAGCCTTTCCAATATTTCTGATATCTCCTGAACCAATACAGATATTGGAATGATTCAAAAAAGGTTTTGTTAAGCATAAAATGAGCATTCTGTAACACTAAGAAAATGTTCAGAAATCAGTCACATTCTTTAGCCCTTTAAACATTGATGATTGGATGCTGATTTCGCCTTACTTGTGAGTTTTTTATGAAACACAGGAAACATACGCAAAGTTGCAATTCATACTGTAGAAACTTATCCCTTGAAAACACACACACACAAATACTAAATCCTGAAATTAGGTACCTCTTTGTGCCCCCCCCCCCCAATTGTTTTATATATGTGGTGGGGTGAGGTACAAATTTTTTTGTGTACATAGCCACCTATATAATGGCTATTAACTCACAAAAATTGGTTATTGCGTTCAGCCAAGTTTTTGATATACAAGGCTTGCTATATTGGGAAAAAATTGTTATTGGCACATTCGTAATACTTGCTTAAATGATATAAATATCATGTTACATTTTTTAGCACGTCTTTTGTAAAAAGAGATTGTGCTTATGTTACCGGTTTGTCCATCCGTCTGTACCCACGATATCTCTGCAACTATTAGTCTGATTTGAAAAATTCTTTTTGCATTGGGAAGCTTGAAATATGCGAATGATGATCCTTCATTTCGTTTTTTTCTTTTACAATGTACAATTTCGCCGCTAGAGGGCGTAAATGCAGATGATGTCGAATTCAAAAATACGTTTTATTTCACATATTTGTTTCTAAACATCCAATTAAAAAAATTCTTTTATCTTTCGATTCCATTTATGTCGAAGAGTATTTTAGATATAGTTACTTTTTCAAATTACGCATATAATTTCTGCTAGGGGGCATAAAAGTAAATTACATTTCCCCCTATAACTCTTCTTCTAAAACTCCGATTTGAAATTTTTTTCTTCAGCTGATACACCTCCTGATGGAAAATCTTTTGCACATAATTTCAAATTTTTGGTAAAGAATACTTTGGCCACCAGAGGGCGTAAGTGTTAATTTTTGCTTCTGATGTATTTGCTGTAAAATCTGAGCTTCTAAAATATCGATTGAAAAAATTATTTCGTGGACTGATGCCACTCACGTCAATAAACCTTTTCGAAATATTTTCTCCTTAAAATATCTTGCAGTTTCTTCACCAGGGGGCATAGATGTATATCTTATTTTTGTCAATATCTCTACTTAGTCTGATTTGAAAAATTTCTCCTTTGTTGGATAGGGTTTTCGAGGCATAATGTTTTTCCTATATATTCAAAATTTTCAAGTAAATCATAGACTTTCCGCTAGGGGGCACAAAGGTAAATTGTGTTTTCTGCGTTATTTCTGCTTCTAAAATTCTGATTTGAAAAATTCTTTCTGTGCCACATGCAAGACCTGATGGAAAATATTTTTCACATAATTTCTAATGTTTGGTAAATAATGGTTTGGCCACCAGAGGGCATAAGTGTTAATTTCTGCTTCTGATGTATTTGTAGCAAAATCTGGGCTCCTATAAACTCTACTAAATTTTTTTCTTGAACCATACCGCTCATATAGAACAACCTTTTGAGAATACTTTCTTCCTAAAATAATGAATGGTTTTCCACCAGGGGACGTAAAGTCATATCTTACTTTTGTTGATATCTCTGTTTCTAAGAGTCAGATTTGAAAAATTCTTTCTATTTTGGAGAGCGTTTCCGGTGTGAAATGTTTCTCTCATAAATTCATGTTTTTCTTAACGCACAAGTCTGCAACCAGAGTGTGTAAGCTCACGATTCTGTTTACAGCAATATCTGAGAAATTAAAAACCAAACTTCTTTCTTCCGTCAGATACTATTGTTTTCTATACCAGTTCCATTGACTTTGAATAGCTTTGATAAATTTCATTTGTGTCAGAACGGATTCAAAAGATTAGCTTATTACACCCGAAAATTGGGTGTCATCTTTCTTGTTTTAAATGCACACAAATGAAAAAATTAACAGTTAGCCATAAAATGCTCCAAAAAAAAAAAAAACCTGTTAAATAAATTTGGTTCTTGTTTTCAGCTATGTTACTAAGATACAGTAGCTCAAATAAGGGAAAAACTCAAAAGAAGAAAAAAAAAGTGGAAACTGTAATATTACATTAAATTTGTTTGTCTTATGTTTATTTAACATTTTATCAAATTACTTGTGTTTAATGTTGCATTTCTTTATTTGCAAAAGGGTGAACATTTTTAGGGCCCAATATCTAAACCTACATGTGATGGAGCAAAATTATTATAAACACTGGACGTGCTTAGACAATGCAAACAGCAAGTTTCAGGCAGGCAAAACCTGTCTGAACCTGCCTATTCATGGCTTCATTGACCACCAGCAGAAATCAGCATGTTCAGACTTGTTGGAAAGTGTCTTAACCTGTACATTCAGAGTTAGCCACCAATCAGCTGCAGTCTGCTGCTTGTCTTAGTGGAGCGAACATGCTAGTTGTGTGCTCTGTAAGCTTCACAGTTTTCATGTTATTTTAAAGTGTGAAAGTAAACTTTCTTATTGTTGTATTTATATTATTGGATTAGTTTTAGACTCAGGTCTTCCTGTTTAGGCTTTTAGATTGTGTTTTTAATATTTCATTCTTAAACTGAATACATTTAATTAATATGGAGTGTGCTGTTGGATTGTGGTGCAAAGAGCCTTGTTATAAGTTAAGTTATGGTCAAGTACCTCAGCAGGTGCTACAACTTACAGAGCTTAGTGAAGAGGACCAAAACCTTCTAAAGCTCAGGACAGGGTCAGAAATCACCTCTATTCATTTCATTTTTGTTGAAAGTGCTGAGGTCTTTGCTCTGGAGAATACACTTGAAAAGCATTATGCTAACTTCAGAAAGTTGAAAGGAATACACTGTGTTATTCCTATCCCAACAGAGAGCAAAATACTAACAAAAACAACCTCAACATCCATGGACTTCAATGAACATCAAGTCAGTTGCTTATCCATCAGTTGTGACTCCAAAACAAAAAGACGGTGTTGCATGCATCTATGGCTCTAACTGGTGTGTTGGACGTGTATGCTACACAGTGGATTTGGAACCCTACATCGATTTTTATAGTCCTCCTGGACCTGCCACGTCCTTTGTGCCTAACAATGATGATAGGACATGAACATGGATACCAAACAGAAGAATCCTGAAGATCTTGACACCATTTGTGCTCTATACTTCAGGTTCTCTCAGTCTACAAAATTAATAAAAAACTGAAGAACGAGATATCTTTTCTCTTCACTCTAAAATCCAGAGACATTGACTGTTGAGTTATAAAGGTATTATAACAGATTTTTCTTGGAGTATTTTATGGCTGACTGTCTTTTTCATTTGTGAGCATTTAATAAAAATATAACGTGATATTGATATAATTTAAACAAGTATTACGAAAAGAATAAAATGGCAGCTGTCTAAGCATGTAGAAAACTACCCAAAACGTACAATTAGAACTTTACTACTAAAAGGCATATTAGGTAAAAACAAGATCTTTCGCAACAGGCGCCCTGTGCGTCATCAGGTTAAAAGAACTGGCGCTAAGAGAAAACACACACTTAATATATAGATAGTCCCGAAGACAACAGCGATCCCGGTGAGTGACATGATATCCGCGTCACAACTCGGTTACAGCGAGAAACAAAGCAAAGAAAGAAAACGCCAAATAGATTACAAATGCGTATTCACCGAAGTGAAAAATAAGCACAGGGTCCGTTATCAACCCCCGCAGTAGGGTACTTCGCACGACATAAAAAATTAAATAAGCGAATCCACGGTGCATGTACATGTGCAGGTAAGTCATCGTTACAGCATACGTCCTTAAAAACGTCAATATACAAACTTTCGGCGAAGAGAGTCATATACCTACCTCTGGTCCTAAGTAATAAATAAGTCTCAGACCATGAGGGCAGATGAGTTCCAGACTTAACCAGGCGTGCAAGGGCAGTAGTAGTAGATCCAGTCTTTACAGTGTACTGATGTTCAGTCACTCTAACTCCTAAATTACGAAGAGTGGATCCTATGTACCATGAATTAGGAGCAGCAGCAACGTCGGTCTTCAAGGGCACACAGTACACGCCCCACTGTTCTTGGATGGGTTTGGGCTCACGATCCTTCCTAAGCATGCTCCGAAGGTTAGAGGCCACATCACCAAAATCTTTTTTTTTTTTTTTTTTTTTTTTTTTTACACACTCTCCGTAATGCATTTGTAACCGGTGGAAAGAAAGACATTGATCCCACATAAGTAATCTGCTCGCGCTCAACACACAACGAAGACGAATTACTTCTCCTATGCCGAGCACACAACTTTTTCACAATACCAACACCATACCCATGTTCCATCACAATGGTTTTAATAAAAAGAAGTTCTTTATTCCGAGCAGCAATGCACGAGGAATGGGTATACGCTCTATTCACCAAAGCCCGAATAGCTGCAAGTTTATATCTAGCCGGGTGGAAAGAGGCGTGTGGAATGATATCAAAAGAACCAACGGCCTTCCGATACACTTCAAAAGTCAAAAAATCCTTATTAACATGTCTGGTGATTAGAAGGTCCAAGAAAGGGATCTTAAAATTTTCCTCCCATTCTATCGTCAGGTTAATAGTAGGATATTTAGACGACAAAAGGCTTCTAAAAGAAAGCAAAGCATCACCAGAATGTGGCCAAACGACAAAAATATCATCAATGTAACGCAAGTACAGTGCTGGAACCTTGTCTGCCCTGGCTAAAATATCGTCCTCCAAATCTTGCATGATCACCTCTGCCAAAACAGCAGAGAGAGGCGAGCCCATAGGAGTGCCACCTCCCTGACGATAAATGGTCCCATTGAAGCGAAAAAAGGATCTTTTTGCAATAATATTTAAAGCATCGGAAATTGCCTGAACTTGCATTAGGGGAATAGTTCCCAAGTCGGACAACTTAGAAATAATCAAATCGTGAGCTACGTTCAATGGAACACTCGGATATAACGATTCCACATCCAATGATGCCAAAATGAAAGAGGAGCCCAAGCCTCTGAATTCTCGAATACGGGCAATGGCCTGGAGGGAACTGGTGATGGAATAAGGTGAGGATTGGACAAAAGGCCGAAGGTAACGTGCCAACGCCCTCTCTAATGGTCTTAAAGGACTGTTACAACTAGAAACGAGCGGGCGAAGAGGCAAACCAGGCTTGTGAGTCTTAACGGTGCCAAATATATTGGGAATGGCAGGGCCAACAACACTCCTTAACATAGAATGAATCTCACTAGGCAACAAACCCTCTCTTTTAAGGGCTGAAATTTGTCTTATAGTGGCCGAAGTTGGGTCAGAAAGGACAATTGAGTGAGGAATAGTATTAATCACATTGTTCATCTTCTGAATATAATCCTCCCGATTTAAAATAACGATGTCGTGAGCCTTGTCTGCAACTGTGATAACAATGTTAGGGTTATTTCTCAATTCACACAACTGTTTCTTCTCTTCACTGTAATACACTGTCATCGCCGAGGGCACCTGAGGCCCAATTTGACTGCAAATCTTCGCAATTTTTTGCCTAGCAGAATCCTGGTCTTCCAAAGGCAAAGCATGAATAATGTTCTCGGTCTCTGTAATGACACGGAAAGCATTAACACCATCGGTGGGGTAGTTGAATTTCGACCCCCTATTTAATGCCCGGACCAGAACTGGATTCAACGAAACATCACTAAAATTGTGAAATTTTAATCTAGGTGCTGAAGACAAATTCTGGGGGAAGGAGGCACCACCTCGTGTGGTACCATCAGTGGCTCGAGATACAAGTATTCTTAGCTTATGAATATGTCTACTTTGAATTATTTGCAGCTCAGTGTTCAACATAGAGTTGTGGACAATCATAAGTCTCTCAAACAGATAGGGTGGGCCAAATGACCTAGAAAACGGTACGCCAAATATGTACGACGATGCAATGTATCCAAAAGGCAATATTTCAGACGAATTGCCTTCACTAACCGCTTAACTTCCGCATTTCTCAGTACCAAGTTGTCTTGATGCGAGGATGGAACACATCTCAATGCAAGGAAGTTAGGAATAATCCGAAGTTCTCTGCAATTCCTCAGAAAATTAAGGTGCATCTCCTCCACACGCAGTCTTCTTTGAGTATCGAAGAACAAGCCGATTGCGCGTCGCAGTCTAGACGGTTCACAGAAAAAATGGCAAAAAGCACGCACCATTATATCGTTCCACAGCTTCACAGTCGTCAATCATAAAAGTTACATGCTAAAAATATCAAGAAGAATAAAATGGCAGCTGTCTAAGCATGTAGAAAACTACCCAAAACGTACAATTAGAACTTTACTACTAAAAGGCATATTAGGTAAAAACAAGATCTTTCGCAACAGGCGCCCTGTGCGTCATCAGGTTAAAAGAACTGGCGCTAAGAGAAAACACACACTTAATATATAGATAGTCCCGAAGACAACAGCGATCCCGGTGAGTGACATGATATCCGCGTCACAACTCGGTTACAGCGAGAAACAAAGCAAAGAAAGAAAACGCCAAATAGATTACAAATGCGTATTCACCGAAGTGAAAAATAAGCACAGGGTCCGTTATCAACCCCCGCAGTAGGGTACTTCGCACGACATAAAAAATTAAATAAGCGAATCCACGGTGCATGTACATGTGCAGGTAAGTCATCGTTACAGCATACGTCCTTAAAAACGTCAATATACAAACTTTCGGCGAAGAGAGTCATATACCTACCTCTGGTCCTAAGTAATAAATAAGTCTCAGACCATGAGGGCAGATGAGTTCCAGACTTAACCAGGCGTGCAAGGGCAGTAGTAGTAGATCCAGTCTTTACAGTGTACTGATGTTCAGTCACTCTAACTCCTAAATTACGAAGAGTGGATCCTATGTACCATGAATTAGGAGCAGCAGCAACGTCGGTCTTCAAGGGCACACAGTACACGCCCCACTGTTCTTGGATGGGTTTGGGCTCACGATCCTTCCTAAGCATGCTCCGAAGGTTAGAGGCCACATCACCAAAATCTTTTTTTTTTTTTTTTACACACTCTCCGTAATGCATTTGTAACCGGTGGAAAGAAAGACATTGATCCCACATAAGTAATCTGCTCGCGCTCAACACACAACGAAGACGAATTACTTCTCCTATGCCGAGCACACAACTTTTTCACAATACCAACACCATACCCATGTTCCATCACAATGGTTTTAATAAAAAGAAGTTCTTTATTCCGAGCAGCAATGCACGAGGAATGGGTATACGCTCTATTCACCAAAGCCCGAATAGCTGCAAGTTTATATCTAGCCGGGTGGAAAGAGGCGTGTGGAATGATATCAAAAGAACCAACGGCCTTCCGATACACTTCAAAAGTCAAAAAATCCTTATTAACATGTCTGGTGATTAGAAGGTCCAAGAAAGGGATCTTAAAATTTTCCTCCCATTCTATCGTCAGGTTAATAGTAGGATATTTAGACGACAAAAGGCTTCTAAAAGAAAGCAAAGCATCACCAGAATGTGGCCAAACGACAAAAATATCATCAATGTAACGCAAGTACAGTGCTGGAACCTTGTCTGCCCTGGCTAAAATATCGTCCTCCAAATCTTGCATGATCACCTCTGCCAAAACAGCAGAGAGAGGCGAGCCCATAGGAGTGCCACCTCCCTGACGATAAATGGTCCCATTGAAGCGAAAAGGATCTTTTGCAATAATATTTAAAGCATCGGAAATTGCCTGAACTTGCATTAGGGGAATAGTTCCCAAGTCGGACAACTTAGAAATAATCAAATCGTGAGCTACGTTCAATGGAACACTCGGATATAACGATTCCACATCCAATGATGCCAAAATGAAAGAGGAGCCCAAGCCTCTGAATTCTCGAATACGGGCAATGGCCTGGAGGGAACTGGTGATGGAATAAGGTGAGGATTGGACAAAAGGCCGAAGGTAACGTGCCAACGCCCTCTCTAATGGTCTTAAAGGACTGTTACAACTAGAAACGAGCGGGCGAAGAGGCAAACCAGGCTTGTGAGTCTTAACGGTGCCAAATATATTGGGAATGGCAGGGCCAACAACACTCCTTAACATAGAATGAATCTCACTAGGCAACAAACCCTCTCTTTTAAGGGCTGAAATTTGTCTTATAGTGGCCGAAGTTGGGTCAGAAAGGACAATTGAGTGAGGAATAGTATTAATCACATTGTTCATCTTCTGAATATAATCCTCCCGATTTAAAATAACGATGTCGTGAGCCTTGTCTGCAACTGTGATAACAATGTTAGGGTTATTTCTCAATTCACACAACTGTTTCTTCTCTTCACTGTAATACACTGTCATCGCCGAGGGCACCTGAGGCCCAATTTGACTGCAAATCTTCGCAATTTTTTGCCTAGCAGAATCCTGGTCTTCCAAAGGCAAAGCATGAATAATGTTCTCGGTCTCTGTAATGACACGGAAAGCATTAACACCATCGGTGGGGTAGTTGAATTTCGACCCCCTATTTAATGCCCGGACCAGAACTGGATTCAACGAAACATCACTAAAATTGTGAAATTTTAATCTAGGTGCTGAAGACAAATTCTGGGGGAAGGAGGCACCACCTCGTGTGGTACCATCAGTGGCTCGAGATACAAGTATTCTTAGCTTATGAATATGTCTACTTTGAATTATTTGCAGCTCAGTGTTCAACATAGAGTTGTGGACAATCATAAGTCTCTCAAACAGATAGGGGTGGGCCAAATGACCTAGAAAACGGTACGCCAAATATGTACGACGATGCAATGTATCCAAAAGGCAATATTTCAGACGAATTGCCTTCACTAACCGCTTAACTTCCGCATTTCTCAGTACCAAGTTGTCTTGATGCGAGGATGGAACACATCTCAATGCAAGGAAGTTAGGAATAATCCGAAGTTCTCTGCAATTCCTCAGAAAATTAAGGTGCATCTCCTCCACACGCAGTCTTCTTTGAGTATCGAAGAACAAGCCGATTGCGCGTCGCAGTCTAGACGGTTCACAGAAAAAATGGCAAAAAGCACGCACCATTATATCGTTCCACAGCTTCACAGTCGTCAATCATAAAAGTTACATGCTAAAAATATCAAGAAGAATAAAATGGCAGCTGTCTAAGCATGTAGAAAACTACCCAAAACGTACAATTAGAACTTTACTACTAAAAGGCATATTAGGTAAAAACAAGATCTTTCGCAACAGGCGAAAGATCTTGTTTTGGGTCTAGACTGCGACGCGCAATCGGCTCGTCTAGACTGCGACGCGCAATCGGCTTGTTCTTCGATACTCAAAGAAGACTGCGTGTGGAGGAGAGATGCACCTTAATTTTCTGAGGAATTGCAGAGAACTTCGGATTATTCCTAACTTCCTTGCATTGAGATGTGTTCCATCCTCGCATCAAGACAACTTGGTACTGAGAAATGCGGAAGTTAAGCGGTTAGTGAAGGCAATTCGTCTGAAATATTGCCTTTTGGATACATTGCATCGTCGTACATATTTGGCGTACCGTTTTCTAGGTCATTTGGCCCACCCCTATCTGTTTGAGAGACTTATGATTGTCCACAACTCTATGTTGAACACTGAGCTGCAAATAATTCAAAGTAGACATATTCATAAGCTAAGAATACTTGTATCTCGAGCCACTGATGGTACCACACGAGGTGGTGCCTCCTTCCCCCAGAATTTGTCTTCAGCACCTAGATTAAAATTTCACAATTTTAGTGATGTTTCGTTGAATCCAGTTCTGGTCCGGGCATTAAATAGGGGGTCGAAATTCAACTACCCCACCGATGGTGTTAATGCTTTCCGTGTCATTACAGAGACCGAGAACATTATTCATGCTTTGCCTTTGGAAGACCAGGATTCTGCTAGGCAAAAAATTGCGAAGATTTGCAGTCAAATTGGGCCTCAGGGTGCCCTCGGCGATGACAGTGTATTACAGTGAAGAGAAGAAACAGTTGTGTGAATTGAGAAATAACCCTAACATTGTTATCACAGTTGCAGACAAGGCTCACGACATCGTTATTTTAAATCGGGAGGATTATATTCAGAAGATGAACAATGTGATTAATACTATTCCTCACTCAATTGTCCTTTCTGACCCAACTTCGGCCACTATAAGACAAATTTCAGCCCTTAAAAGAGAGGGTTTGTTGCCTAGTGAGATTCATTCTATGTTAAGGAGTGTTGTTGGCCCTGCCATTCCCAATATATTTGGCACCGTTAAGACTCACAAGCCTGGTTTGCCTCTTCGCCCGCTCGTTTCTAGTTGTAACAGTCCTTTAAGACCATTAGAGAGGGCGTTGGCACGTTACCTTCGGCCTTTTGTCCAATCCTCACCTTATTCCATCACCAGTTCCCTCCAGGCCATTGCCCGTATTCGAGAATTCAGAGGCTTGGGCTCCTCTTTTCATTTTGGCATCATTGGATGTGGAATCGTTATATCCGAGTGTTCCATTGAACGTAGCTCACGATTTGATTATTTCTAAGTTGTCCGACTTGGGAACTATTCCCCTAATGCAAGTTCAGGCAATTTCCGATGCTTTAAATATTATTGCAAAAAGATCCTTTTTTCGCTTCAATGGGACCATTTATCGTCAGGGAGGTGGCACTCCTATGGGCTCGCCTCTCTCTGCTGTTTTGGCAGAGGTGATCATGCAAGATTTGGAGGACGATATTTTAGCCAGGGCAGACAAGGTTCCAGCACTGTACTTGCGTTACATTGATGATATTTTTGTCGTTTGGCCACATTCTGGTGATGCTTTGCTTTCTTTTAGAAGCCTTTTGTCGTCTAAATATCCTACTATTAACCTGACGATAGAATGGGAGGAAAATTTTAAGATCCCTTTCTTGGACCTTCTAATCACCAGACATGTTAATAAGGATTTTTTGACTTTTGAAGTGTATCGGAAGGCCGTTGGTTCTTTTGATATCATTCCACACGCCTCTTTCCACCCGGCTAGATATAAACTTGCAGCTATTCGGGCTTTGGTGAATAGAGCGTATACCCATTCCTCGTGCATTGCTGCTCGGAATAAAGAACTTCTTTTTATTAAAACCATTGTGATGGAACATGGGTATGGTGTTGGTATTGTGAAAAAGTTGTGTGCTCGGCATAGGAGAAGTAATTCGTCTTCGTTGTGTGTTGAGCGCGAGCAGATTACTTATGTGGGATCAATGTCTTTCTTTCCACCGGTTACAAATGCATTACGGAGAGTGTGTAAAAAAAAAAAAAAAAAAAAAAAAAAAAAAGATTTTGGTGATGTGGCCTCTAACCTTCGGAGCATGCTTAGGAAGGATCGTGAGCCCAAACCCATCCAAGAACAGTGGGGCGTGTACTGTGTGCCCTTGAAGACCGACGTTGCTGCTGCTCCTAATTCATGGTACATAGGATCCACTCTTCGTAATTTAGGAGTTAGAGTGACTGAACATCAGTACACTGTAAAGACTGGATCTACTACTACTGCCCTTGCACGCCTGGTTAAGTCTGGAACTCATCTGCCCTCATGGTCTGAGACTTATTTATTACTTAGGACCAGAGGTAGGTATATGACTCTCTTCGCCGAAAGTTTGTATATTGACGTTTTTAAGGACGTATGCTGTAACGATGACTTACCTGCACATGTACATGCACCGTGGATTCGCTTATTTAATTTTTTATGTCGTGCGAAGTACCCTACTGCGGGGGTTGATAACGGACCCTGTGCTTATTTTTCACTTCGGTGAATACGCATTTGTAATCTATTTGGCGTTTTCTTTCTTTGCTTTGTTTCTCGCTGTAACCGAGTTGTGACGCGGATATCATGTCACTCACCGGGATCGCTGTTGTCTTCGGGACTATCTATATATTAAGTGTGTGTTTTCTCTTAGCGCCAGTTCTTTTAACCTGATGACGCACAGGGCGCCTGTTGCGAAAGATCTTGTTTTTACCTAATATGCCTTTTAGTAGTAAAGTTCTAATTGTACGTTTTGGGTAGTTTTCTACATGCTTAGACAGCTGCCATTTTATTCTTCTTGATATTTTTAGCATGTAACTTTTATGATTGAAGTATTACGAATGTACCGATAACAATATTTTCCCTGATATAGCAAGCCCTGTATATCAAAAACTAGGATGAACATAATAACCAATTTTTGTGAGTTAGTAGCCATCATATAGGTGGCTATGTACACAAAAATTCAGATTTTCGTATCTCACCCCACCAGAGATATAAGACCTCACAAGTTGGGAAAGCGTTTTTTATCTCAAATGGGGGGGGAGCACGAAGGGGTACCTAATTTCAGGATTTATTATTTTTGTGTGTGTGTGTTTCAAGCAACAAGGTTTCTACAGTATGAATTGCAACTTTGTTTGTGTTTTCTGTGTTTCACATAAAAAAAAAACCACAAAGTAAAACAAAATCAGAATCTGATCAATGTTTAAAGGGCTTTTTAAGTAAAGAATGTGACAGATTTCTGAACATTTTCTTAGTGTAACAGAATCCTCATTTTATGCTTAACAAAACCTTTTCGAATCATTCCAATATCTGTATTGATTCAGGAGATATCAGAAATATGGGAAAGGCTTCAATATGCTGAAAATTGTGACGGCCGCCATCTTTGAAGCAGCCTATAGATGGGGGGGAGTGAAAAAAAAATTGTTATTATTTTTGGCCATTATTCAGCCACACATATAAATGAGCAAAGTTTTAAAAAAATTTCAGAACTATGCAGCTACACACTTTTTCAAAATTGGGTCATTCTGTATGGCATGACTCATTCATAATTTTTGAAGGTTCATAAATGGAACCCTTTTTCTGGATATAAAATTTTTCTTTAATTAGTCTTGTTTTTTTTTTTTTTTTGAGGTTCATGATTCAATATTTTAATAAATCAATGAAGGAAGAAATATTCTTCATAATGCATGGAAAATCGATAGAATATTCAAAGCAAACTGAATTTGCTTGTACCACTTACTGGTCATCCATGTAACACTTCTCAGAAAACGTGAAAATTTCATCGTGCTGGAGCAGAATCGATCCCAGCATCTCCCGATTACTGGCCGAGTATTCTAGCCATTACACCACCCAGGACAGTGAAGTTCCAAGCAATTGAGACGCAGGAATCTGAAAATCCTCAGATTTTCGCTAGTCGAAGCATCCCTGCTTCCTCATAGCGCTTTGACCCAATTCCCATCTGGACAGATGTAGGTCGCAGGTCACCAGTACCACAGATAAATCAATGAAAGAAGAAATATTCTTCAAAATACATTATTTTTCAGGTAGAACCATTTAATGGTGGTTTTAACTGCTGTAACTTTTTACATGTTATGTTTCCTTTGAGTGGAAAGCAATTTCTTGGTTGGAAGTTATTAATACTCGCTGCAAATATATATTGCGGTAATCGAATGTGATTAAAAAAAAAAAAAAAAAAATCTTTCACGTACCTCTTGGTTGTAGGTGGTAGAGATAGAAGCTTCATAATAGAAATCCAAATTTTGAAAAACTAAAATTTCAGAATGGAATTTGAAAACTTGGGTGTCATGGCGACTGGCCACCTAGGATTCGTATACCCCTGGTCATGTATACTATTGGAAGGACCTGTATTAACTAAATTTATTACTTGGTTTTGAACTGCAGTTATACTTTTACGTTACTCTTAAGTAAATGTTTATTAATACTGTTAATATAATTTTCCATAACTTCCCTTTGGCTCATATATTCTTGATTATTTTGTCAGTTTATTTTAGATTTTGTGGTGTTCTTTTTGTATTGGTTTTCTCTGCTTTGCTGCACAACATTAATGATATCTATTAACAAGTTAATAGATAACATACATTAAATGTTATGTTATCTATTAATGCTTTTGTTATAGCTATACCTTTATTTTCCTCTTATGATAGTAATTTAGCTCTAGTTATTAAGTTTCTGGCTGTGTTAATTTTTGCTGATTTTATTTGATAAGAGAGATATCATTTCTCTGTTTTCATTCAGCAAAGTAATAAATTAATTACATGTATTCATTGTATCTTTATGTGATATTAGAAGCTTGCCTTCATTTTCAACTAAACTTTAAACTACAGGCTTTTCTTCTTTCAGATGTTTAGCAAGAGGTTGTATGTAAAGGATATTTTGGGAATTCCCTATCACACTATGTATGTGTAGTTTAAAATCATTGTATCTTCTTCTGATGCATTTGTCGCTTTTGTCTACTCATGAGCTCTTGCTTTCCTGTCTTTTTACAGTCCCAACTATCTATTTTTTTAAAACTGTTCCACTGAACCTTTGTTTTCAGAACATATTGTTCTGAAAACATAACTACCTATTCTAAACAGCATGACCTACTGCAGTTGTCCTCTGGAAACAGTGGGTGACTTTGTTGTTTAGTTTCTCAGCCCTATTGTGTCTTATTAACTTCAGTGACTGAAAAAAAACAGAAGTTCTACAGTTGTTCAGAACGAGATATCTGGGACATTCCACGCTAGATCAATAAAAAAAAATAAGTTTTTGACCTCACCATTTCTGATTTTGATGAAATTTGGTATGAAGCACACATATGACAAGGTAAGTAATTCTGCCAATTTTCAGATTTTTATTTTGAAAATTGTCCAAGATACACACATAATAAAAATCGAAATTTTCGTAAAAAATGACAAACTCGCCATAGATGCCAACTAGTACGGATTTTCCGTAATTTTACGGATTTTTGGTTGCTGTTACGGAAGTGCGGAAACACCGCTGAAATTACGGAAAATCGCCATTTGATTTAATTTTCTGAGATAGAAAACAAATTTTCATCAACTTATAAATTTTTGTTGGTTTTTCAAGTTTTTCTGGGGGGGAAAATTAAATGCTACTTTCAGGGCTGCCAGACCTGCGTCAATTGTGCCAGCCGCGCCAAAACGTTGTTCCTGCGCCATTCTGCTAAAAAATCGTCATTTCGAAGAAATCTGCGCCAATTTTGCGCCAAAAGTTAAAATTTACCGGTCATCGATAATTTAGCGTTATCTTACGGTATTCGAAATCGATTCAACGGTGAATTCGTACGTGAGATTCTTCCGCGGATTCGCGGAGTCCTCGCCGTTTCCCCCCCCCCCCCCCGAGATCGATGCAAAAGTGAAGAAATTTTCGGGATATTAGTTGGGGGGGGGTCGTATTCCGTTTGGTGACGTTGTTTTGTTTTTTTAAACGTTCGGAAACGGAAGTTAAACAAAGTGTTTTCCCCGTAATCATATTTTTTCTCTCGCGCGATGTTGCTTCTGTTTAGTACTGTTAAATATAAATTTCATTCCATAATTTCAGCTTGAAATTGTAGGCAACGATTTCCGAAAACGCAAGTTAGGCCGCCCGAAAATTTCCCCGTAATCTTCGGCGACGAGATTCTCACGCTGCTTCGAGGAATTCCGTCTTTTTTTTTGGTTATCATTTGGGAGGATTGGTGGGAGCGGCAGTGGGGGAAGGGTCGTTTTCTCCGTCGGAGGACGGAATTTCATCCTTCGAAAACGGAAAGTAGACTGAGATAAGATTTCTCTGGTAATCATAATTTTTTTTCTCGATGTTTCCTCTACCCAGTATTGTTAGATATCATTTTATTCCATAAATATTTGTATTTCAGCTTGAAAATGTTAGATAAATTTCCGAAAACTGAAGGCTTGAAATACCGTTATTTCAAGCCATGTTACCCGATTCAGTGATCGCAAAAAAATATTCGTGTGGAAGAACCAAGGCTACTGCACTAATTCAGCACATGGCCAGTGTTTCTACAAGTAACATCGTATCTGAAGTTAAAAAAATCCTTTTTCTCTATCTACGGATGGAAGTAATGATGCTCAAGCAAATAAACTGTATCCCATTACAATAACATATTTTGACGAAAAAATAGGGGAAAATTCAACTGTTTTGTTATCATTGGTTGAATCAAGTAATAATACAGTTGAAGGAATATTCAACGTTTTGAACAATGAGTTTGTTAAAAAAATATCTCATGGAGCAACTGTGTGTCGTTTTCCTGTGACAATGCTAACACTATCATAGGTCAAATAAAAGGTGTTGTTTCTCACATAAAGAAGGTTCAGCCTGCAATCATAGTGCAGCGATGTTCATGCCATTTAGTAAATTTAGCTGCACAGAAATCTGCTACTCAACTGAAAGGATTTAATGTTGAGCAGTTTCGGATACAGTTTTTTTTTTTTTTTTTTTTTTTTGTGGAGAAAAGTTCAAAGAGGAAACACAATCTAAAACTGAGTCAAGCTGTTTGTGGTACTAAACCACACAAAATTCTAAAGCATGTCAATACTCACTGGTTATCACTTTTGGAATCCATTGACAGAATTTTAGAACAGTGAGAGGCTCTAGAACATTATTTTAGTGACAATGAAGAAGCTAATTCACAGTATAAGAACCTTGCAAGTATGATTGGAAATCCTTCATCTAAACTTTATTGTCTTTTTTTATCTGCTACTCTTCCTTTGTTTACATCTGTTAACGTGTTCTTGCAGCAGGAAGCTCCGCTTGTGCATGTATTAAAAAAAAAACTTCATAGTCTGTTATCTGAATTGCTTGTACGATTTATCAAGCCATCGGCATTTGATGTGACAGCAACATCTCTTGCAGATGGAAATTTTGAAAGAAGGAGAAATCAAAAAGAAAACTGTGATCTCGTAATTGGGTCAAAAGCGAGATCTTATATAGGCACAACTGCGGATCTGAGTGAAGACACAGTGGCTACTTTTTATTCTGAGGTAAGGGAATTTTCCAAGGCAGGCTGTAATTACATTTTAAGAAAATTTCCACTTAATGATGAATTTCTGAGTCATGCTGAAATTGCAGATGTAGCATTAAGGCAAAGTGTTTCTTTTGCATCAGTCCAATATATGTGTTCCCTGTTTCCAGTTTTGAAACCAGAAGAATCTGACAAGGTGGAATCTGAATTTACTCACTACCAGTTTGAAAATTTTAACTGTGCTGTTACTTCTGGGAGAATGGATGAAGTGTGGCACAGAATTTCTTTAATGAAAAATAAAAGTGGCCAGTTAAAGTATGAATCATTAAGCAAAATTATGAAAATGATTTTAATAGTCCCTCATAGCAATGCAAGTACAGAAAGAATTTTCAGTATTGTGAAAAAAACAAAACATGAATGATTCAGACCTAATTTAAGCAGTCATGTGCTGTCTTCTTTATTAGTAGAAAAAATAAACAGCATTGCACGCAGTGAACTATGCTATCAGAAGAAGTTTTTGCAAATTGAACTAAGGAAGGCCAAAATGGCAACTACAGCCAGTTTATCATAATAATTTGGCTACATTCCAAGGAATAATTTTTCTTCATGTCTGGAGGTAATTTATTATATTTTCCTGGTAGACAGTATTTTAAATTTTCCCTCTAGCAAATTATTTTTTATTGTATTATTATTATTATTATTATTATTATTATTTTGTTAATAGTTCTGACAGATTAAAATTTGTTGCAGTGTTAAATACCCAAATTTGCCACTGTAGACTGGATTACTGAAAATTACTGAAAAAAAAAATGTTACTGCAAATTACTGAAAAATGAACATGTTGGTTACTGAAAACTACTTTTAGAGGTTGGCATCTATGCAAACTCGCACACTTATAAATTGCTGCAACTGTTTTCCTAATTGTAGTACAGTGACAATTGAAACACAGCTGCAAAGCTAAAGCATTGAGCTTTCTATAGATACCATACATGACCTTCTTACAACAGATTAAAGTTTCAAGGTCATCCACTGTGACCTTTGACTTTGAATATCTCAAAACGTGCCATCTTAAAAAATTACGAAAAAATATGTTTTATTGCTACAACATTCTTCTACCCATGTGCCAGATATTAGGCTAGCACCGCTATGGCAAGGCAGTGTAGGATTAATAGGAGTATATGTCCTCCAGGTTAGGTTCGGACAAATGTACAATAACTGTTTTCCAGATGCATGTATGTATTAATTTCACAATGTGTTACAGGTTATATTAGTGGTGTACACATACAAGTGAACCGCTTGGTTAATAAGGTTGCAAACCAAAAGAATGTGATGCCATCTTGCTAGTGACCATCTCTATTTCGCTTCTCTCCATAAAATATGTCCGACCTGTTGCTGTTCGTAGGTCAACCTTCGTAATGACCGCTGTTTTATCCACTTCTAATATATTTGGCTTCTGTGGGTATGTGAAAGACACTGAAGGTCCATGTGGGTGCAGAAAACTTATCTTCACTTGTTCTGTATGAATGTTCACATCCAAAACACAACCAACCCACCACTGGTTATCATACTCAACAATAACATAGCCACGAATATCCTCCAGATCCAGTTCTATTGGATTTAGCAATACTGACTCAACCTTGTATTCAGTTGAGTTTGAATACATCTTGGTTTTAATAGCTGTGCGGCTTACTGGTATTACACAGTGAAGTTTTTGAGTACCAGGAATTGGTCGAGCACTAGCATGACGTATCTCGAGGAACTCCTTGTGGTTCTCATAGTCCTTGTCCGTGCTGTATTTAAAATGGCACGAAGGAATGTTTCTGGAAGCCCAATCATACAGTTGTCGCGGTGTCATAATTTGGTCATTGTATGAACACTGAAGGCTGGCACGTGCAGCTAATCTCTTAATGGTGCCTGCCACGCCATCACATGGCCCCTTTCCAAGTGAGGTGGCAAAGAAATGCCACTCAGCTGTGATACCAAAATCTACATCATGATGGCACAGATTGACAAAATTTTTCCTGTTCTTATACTGTGAGGCTGCACCGTCTGAGAAGTAATAGATGTGTTCTACTTTTTTGTCAAAATGTGATGATATAAACTGCAACAATTGGCTCTGGAAAAGGTGAACACTGATGTGTCATGCTTAAGACATTCTGAGATGACAACAAAAGAAACATGATCCAACTGAAGTGTGTGTGAACTTTTGTAGTACACGACGAAAGGGTGAATAGTAGCTTGGGAATTGTTCCAGTGGTATCCTTGGACTGCATCCTGCAATATGAAAGAATAATTCTCAGCAAAATCGCACAACACAACACACTGATTATCATCAAGGTTTTCTTTCAGATTTGACAGAAAGTATGACTGCTGAATAGCTATAAAAGAATGTGGCAATAGCAATTTCACTTTTGATTCAAAGGTCTCGAGGAATTCTTCTACAGTGTTACAGACTGTCATACGTGTTGTGCGATCAGTTGTAGTCCACAATTTATATACAATTTCATCAATCCCATTCATGGTGAATAAGCTACTTATTTGCTCTAGTAAGTGTGTTATACCAGGACAAGAATCACACTTGAAGAAGAAGCATTCTGGAAGAAGAATGTTACAAGTTATTCTTGCAAGGCAATCTTTGTATGTCCTAACTGGTAATTCATCATTACGAGTTAAGTCTTTCAATTTGCACCCTGCTAGCATAAGTTTTACATTTTCATGAGCGCCACAGACACAGTGTGTTCCACTTGCACCAGCCAGCACACAATTCTTTGGGCGTAAATCACAGAACTTTGAAAACCCTACTTTGACATTAGGATTCTTGTCTTTAAATCCTTGAAATATCTCTTTCAAATTTCCTAGAATAAGACGTTTCCGTTTTTGTACTTTTGATCCTGATTCCATCATTGTAACAAAATCTTTTTTCCTGGTAAACAACGGCTCACTTCATCACTATTATAGTATGCAATAACGTTTTCAACTGTGCTGTCACTGAGAGTTTTCTCAGGCCTAGGATTTGGAGTTGCTAAAATACCCTGCTCTTCCACAAGATTTTTAGACTTTCGTGCCATGTAATATGTTACACCAAATTCTTCCTGAATTTTACGAATACTCCAGGTTCTAGGTAATGTTGTTAGTATTTGGACTTTAACACTGCTAGAGTCTGTTTCTTGAAATTTTTCTTTCAACTGTGAAATCATGACCGATTCATCAGACACTCACAGGATTATCACATTCTGGAACACCTATGTAGTCTTTTATCACTTCACCAATTTTCTGATATTTCTTCTTACTGTACTGTCCAACACCTAATCTTTTTTTTTTTTTTTCTCAGGAGATTCGCCTAGAGAAAGTAATGTATCATTCAGACTATCCAAAGTTGTGTCTCTGTCAGTCCATATCTCACTCTTCACCACTCCTTCTGAATTATCTTCACTTAACCGAGGTTGTTCTGCCTCTGCATCTGTTTCAATTATACATGAAGGACCTGGCATTTCAGAGATAGATTTTCTGCATGAACTACATATTTTCTGTTCTAATGTTATATTTGGATATTTCTGAACCATCCAAGGCTGTACTTTTCTCAGATTCTTTCTAAACCTTGTGTGTCCACTTTTACCCAGAGGATTGCAACAAAAAATGTGACTTTTAAAGTCCATTTTGGTTAATGAAACTGCACCTGCAAAAAAAATGATAAATAAATATAGTTTATTAAAAAGAAATTGATTAAATAAAGATAACAATAAAGATAAAATAAAATAAAAATTAACAGGGATCGCATTCCTCCTAAAATTCCTAATATTTTGTGACCCTCCTTAAATTCCTAAAATTATACCTAAAATTTGCTATTATTCCTAAAATTTTCGTAAGTTTATTTATTAAAAATACAACCGTTATTAACGCCAATAAATTTACCATTACGGTAAGGTAAAAAGACCTGTTATTGTAGAAACACAGCCTATATGCTGTGCTGCTGAAGGGAGGGAAAATGACGCCATCGAGATGCACTTGCTTCGGGGCGGGAGCTCCACTTTTTGCCTTCGGACAGTTTTCGAGAGTAACAAGAGATCTAAGGGAAAAGGGGGTCATTTTCACCCCTGGTTTGCGCTTTGCAGACAAACTCCGTGGCACGCAGAAGATCGTACTTTATTTTTGTACATGCCTTGTGGAACCTCCTCTTTCTGCTGATGTTTTGTTATTGTAAACCGCAGGTGGGTGGAAGCAAAGAGGAAACATGTTATCTCCTTCCGTAACCTCCGGTAATGACGATGGGATGGTAGCTGAGTGTTATCGTGGCAGGCAGTAGAGCACGTGGTCATTGACCTTTGATCGTGCGTCGGCGACAGCGACCTTCGATGCGCAATATATCTCGGCTCCGACTCGCTTTGACTGAACTTGTGTGAGATACGTATGATAGTTTCTGGTTTTGCATCTTTTATGGTGTTCTCTGTGCTGTGTGCAGGTTCAGTTCTCTAGTGGTGACCTGCTTTTTTTTTTTTTTTCTATCTTCTGACATCCTGGCAGCCAAATTTCGGGAAGTTGTCTGGTTTTGCAATATTGGAACGTGTTTTTGCACTTCCCTTTCATTTTCTGGTTAGTAATACAAGTGTTTAAGATGCCTAAATCCAAAACGAAATTTCAAGATGTGTGGCTCGCCAAAGAATTGGACGAAGTGAAGTTGAAAGAATGATGTTCTGCAACTGAAACAATATTTTCTGCTAAGTGTATATTGTGTTCAGAAATTTTCAACATTTCTAATAGTGGCTTTTCACAAGTAAAAGCGCGTCATAAAGGAAAAAAACATTTGCAGAAATTTCAAAGTAAATTTCAAAATAAGTCCATCCTGTGAAAGCCTTTGGAGGACGGGATTTTCAGCCCAAAACAAATATTAGTGAAGTACTGAGTCAGGATTTACAGTTGGCTAAAGCCGAAGCATTATGGGCCATGAAAGTTGCTAAGGACAATATGTCTTTTGTTTCATGCACTGAAACAGTTGAACTTTTCAAAGAAATGTTTCCTGATTCTGCTATTGCAGCCAAAATGCAACTTAAAGAAAAAGAGTTGCTTATGTGATATCACATGAATTGTCAAAATATTTTGAAGAGGATTTGAAAAAAGACATTGCATCTAGTAGCCCAGGAAAGGTTACTATAGCATTTGATATAACTACAAATACACAAGTGAAACGGCAGTTGGATGTGTATCTCAGGTACTGGTCTTCAGAAATAAATTCAGTTTCTTGCCGATACCTAACAAGCGTTTTTCTGGGTCATATAACAGCAGATATTTTGCTAAAAGAAATTCTTGATGTGTTATCATCCTTCAATATTTCGTTGTACAGAATTATTTGTGTATCCATGGGCAGCCCAAATGTAAATAAGTGCTTTTTACGCAAATTCAATGAAGTTGTAAAACAAGAAACAGGCCAGAAATCTTTGGAACTAGGTTTTTGCAACCTGCATGTTGTTAGTAATGCATTTAAAATTTTTTTGACAAGCTTAAATATAGATTTTGACGAATTTGCTACTGATATGCATTACTTTTTAAAGAGTAGTGCTGCAAGACGAGAGGATTATAAATCTGTCGAGGATATAACATTGGTCACAGCCAAATTTCTTTTGCGTCATGTCAGCAACAGATGGTTAACCGTTGGTTCTGTAGCCCAGAGGCTCTTGGATCAATGGCTAAGTATTACAGAATATTTTTTAAACTTCTTGCCATCTCAAAAAATATTTGAAAAACAACTACGCAATTCGGCAAGGTATAAAAGAATTCACTGTTTCCTGAAAAATGAGCTAACTCCTTGCTATTTAGCATTAATTTCATTTTCACACCAAAATTTTGAAAAGTTTTCATTATGTTATCAGAGTGAAAAACCAAAAATACACCAGTTATATTCTGATTTAAATACTTTAATGAGGAATGTTATGGCTCAGTTTATCCAAGATGATGTTATTGCAGGGAAATTTGGAGAAGACCTAAAGAATGTAGATTTTGAAAACAAAAATTCATGGGAAAAAAATAGGGGAGTTAGAAGTTGGTATGAAGACAAAAAATCTCCTCAGGAATGTTCAGGAGACCAGGCAGAAATTATTTCTCTTAGATGTAAGATCATCACTAATTGCAACCACAAAATATTTAAAGTCAAATTTGCCATTCTGCAATCAAAAGCTAAGAGACATAGAAGTTTTAAAGGTAAAAGAACCAAAGAAAGAGTCAACTCAACTTTCAGTCACTGAAGGACTTTCAGAAATATCCAGAATTTCAAGTGTTTTGCATCTTTCTGAGGAACAAATTGATAGAGTAAGAGAAGAGTGGAAACTTTTAAATTGCGATAAGCTAACTCTAGATGAACTAGTGAAATTTTCAGAGGAAGGGCATATTCCAGTGCGGATTGATCATTACTGGCGTAATATATTTAGTATTAAAGACTCTAGCGGAAAAGAAAAAATACTCAAATCTTGTTAAACTCATCAAGTCAATTTTAGTTTTACCTCATGGTAATGCTGATGCAGAAAGGGGATTTTCGGTTAACACTGCTCTGTTAAGGAAGGACAAGGCTAACTTAAAAGACTCAACTATAACATCATTAAGAATAGTTAAAGGGGCCATTAAACACTATGGATGTGTAAGTAAAGTTCCCATAACAAGAAATTTGTTAAATAGTGTTCGTGATTCACATAAATTTTATAAAGAGCATGTTGATAAGCTGAAGGAAGAAGAATAAAAAAATGTAAAAGAAAGGAAGCAGAAAGAGAGGGAAAATAAGGAAAAGCAGCTAGAGAAAAAAAGAAAAGCTGAGTTTGATGACAAAATAAAAGAAAATGATGCAGAAATAAATAGGCTTAAAAAAGATAAAGAAGCCACCCTAGCAGTAATTCAAGAGGGAACAGAAAGAATGAGAAAAGCTGTAGAAAAACAAAATACTGTTGAAATAGCAGTTGCCTCTAACTTGATCATACAAGGTTCAGCTGAAATAAAGAAAACTGAAAGTAAATTAGTTGTGGTGGAAGCAGAAAAAGATAGGCTTATCAGGAAAAGGTTAAAACAATAATATGAAAAAAGTAATTCAGTGAACAATTGTACATAGTTCTTGGTTTTCAATTACCTTTTTAGGATATTATAATTTAATGTGAAACCTGAAAACTTTACTGTGAAAATCGTGAATTGCTTCTGGTTCAACAGCATATTAATGTTCAAAGTGAAACTTGAATGTGGTAAATATACTTGAATATGATAATAACACGTGAAAAGATAAGAACTGAACATTAGAAGTAAATCATACTTAAACTTTAGACATTAGACGTTATGCAAAAAATTTGAGTGTGAACTTCGACCATATATACTAATGGACTGCGCATTGGCAATAGCTGCATCAAAGCCGCCATGGCTCCAACATTGGGCACGTCATCATCAGACTCCAAATTTCGTGTAAAAATGCTGTTATGATTACTAATTTACGCTGCAGAACTTCAGTGTTTTCGGTGTATTATGTGAATGCGCCTCATATATAATGAAAACTCTTCAGGTAAGTTTACTTATGAGCTATATACATGCATGATCGGGTTGTTTACATTTCGTGATTTATAATGTGATGAACATTTGCGAAGAATTTGGAACATGCATTCCATTTTTTTTTTTCTTAAGTTACTATATTTTTATATCAATAGCTGCAAGTTTCTGGTTAAGTAATTGAACTTTATTGACTTAGGTATTTAATTCGTTTCTTACCCATGAAAAATCATAGAACTTTCTTTACTATATCGCTCAGAGCAACCATAAGCACAGCAGGTGTAACCCATCTTTTTTACTGTTGTCATGTGATTTTATGTTGGAGCCAGAAATTTTGATGTCATGCGCAGTCTTATCAGTATATATGGTTGAAGGGTGTGAAGCAAACTCTTTACAATGTATACAAAGTTGTTTTACTAGATGTATACAAATATACATCTAGTTTTTATTGAAATACACTCCTAAAATTTTTCTAAATCCTAAAATTCCTACCTATTTAAACAGTTAACAATGTTACAGATAAATTGATAACCACACACTCACAAGCTCAGAATTGAAATAACAGCAAATGTAAAATGGTGTACCAGTAAGATTTCTCATTGGCTGTAATAAGAAGCCTTGCCATTGGCTTTAATAAGAAACCCTGTCATTGGCTCTAATAAGAAGCTTTGTCATTGGCTAAGAAGAAGCCCTGCCATTGGCTAAAATGGGTGGAGTTTCAATCTCTGATCTCAAAGATTTGTTGACATTATTTACTGCTGAAAATTGTGTCTATCAAGTAAAATTGCTGTCACATAGCATATTTCTGATAAATCTGTTGATCTGTTATAATATATACACATTTCATGTATAATAAACACAAATCCTCAATGTAAGAAATATTTATTGCATGTTATGTCTCTGTGCCTTACATACAGAAGGGTGCAGCATGACACTCCTATTAATCCTACACTGCCTTGCCATAGCGGTGCCAGCCTAATATCTGGCACATGGGTAGAAGAATGTTGTAGCAATAAAATATATTTTTTTCGTAATTTTTTAAGATGGTATGTTTTGAGATATTCAAGGTCACAGTGGATGACCTTGAAACTTTAATCTGTTGTAAGAAGGTCATGTATGGTATCTATAGAAAGCTCAATCCTTTAGCTTTGCAATTGTGTTTGAATTGTCACTCTACTACAATTAGGAAAAAATTTACAGCCATTTATAAGTGTGCGAGTTTGTCATTTTTTTACGAAAATTTCGATTTTTATTATGTGTGTATCTTGGACAATTTTCAAAATAAAAATCTGAAAATTGGCAGAATTACTTACCTTGTCATATGTGTGCTTCATACCAAATTTCATCAAAATCAGAAATGGTGAGGTCAAGAAGGTGATTGATCTGACATGGAATTGCTCATATATTAATATTCAGAGTGAGTTTAATTATTATAGTTCGAATGATAATGATAATGGTGAAAGGTTAATGAAGGTTTGTATTGCTAATGGTTTTAGCGTGCCTAATGCATTTTTCATTCACCAGTACATCCACACCTATTTGTAAAAGTATTTTGTATTAAATATCATTTTTTATGTAGCTGGCCATTATATAATATACAAATTATGTGTACACTTACTGCTACTGAGCTTCATATTTTAACAAATTTTTTCTTGCTGTTATAGTGCATGTAAAATTGTAGTTTTTGTAAATATTCCTTGTAGATGTAAGTATGAGCTTCATTATAATGATTTAGCATTATGACATGTAGATATGAGTTTGTGTACATATACTGTACACTGTACATTCATTTGCACGTTTGGTGATACCATGATTTTAGTTAAACTGCTACCTGAATTTCTGATATAGAGTGATTGTGTTGAAGCATGAGCAGCTGAGGGCTATAAGTGGTTGCTTATCCCTAATTTGAGTTCCATGGAAGGGAGAAAGCCAGTGCTGCACAAACACACATCACCTGTGCTTCATCAGGACTTACTTGAACCTGAATCCAACTCAGGCAGAGTGCTCGGCCTCTGTGGGATGAAAATTCATGTTGACGAAAAAGTGTTGGGAGAGTTTTATAGAACCACACACACACAAAATCTCTTAGAATTATTACTATACATGTACAGACCTGCCAACTGTTACGATTTTATCATATTTAGTAAGATAAATCATGCTGCAGTATGATAGTATGATTTTGCTGCGAAAAATACGATTTAAAAAAAAAGTCATGTTTTCCCCAATTTTTCCCCTTTTTAGACAGAAGTAGGAAAAAATTTACATGTAATCTGTTTTTCCCCCTTGGAAAGGTTTTCAATCTCTCTTAACAGATTCCCCTGCCTCTAGTTTTCCAGCGGAAATAAAGTAAGTCAAGTGCAATTGGCAGCCAATGGGCGAATCCTGACTCATTTCATATTTTCGACTCTTCATCCTACATAAAGCTGCTGATTGGTCAGCACTCGAATGTGGACGAGTGTCTGTTCATTCAAAGCAACTTCCCTCCCCTTAGACCTACAACCATCAAGAATTTATATAGATGGAATATGCTTAAAAAATTATCAGCACACGTCATGTTATGGTTTTTCTATTTGAGTGTTACGTTTTCTGGTTCTGAGAGGTTGGCAGTTCTGCATGTACTTCAACATCATTTCTGTATCATGGAGACAGACTTCATTGAGAAAATATTTCATGTCACTGATGTTCTTAATCAGAGTTTTAAAACTTACGGTTTATATATGGGTAGCCTGTCAGACGAAAAAAACATTCTGCATTCACCTGTTCTCTCTTATTTTGTTTTTATCTGTGCTTTGTAGTTACTTGCCATCATGGCATAGGTTACCTCTCTTTTTGTTATCAGATAGACCTTTTTTTTTTTTTCTTTGTTATCTAGTGAATACTGAAAAACCAATTTAAGTAAGGGGAAACAAATTAATGCATTTTAGGGAATTTGCCCCAAACTTCATCATGACTGGTAGTAGTACTTAGCCATATATGGGCTTCGTTCCACTTTGAGCTGAGCACCTATCACTCCCTGTACATCTAAATAATTATTGAATCAGTAGTGAAAAAGCAGGCTTTTTTTTTTTCTCTCTCTCTCTCTCTCTCTCTCTCTCTCTTCTTCTTCATAGGTTGACTGACTATATGGAGTTCTGGGATAGATTACAGCTTTATGTGTAAATTCTGTATCCAGTTGAATGCTCATATGTACAACTTTTTTGTTTTGTTATATTATTATTATTTTCTAATTGATGTGAAATAGTAAAGGAGGTCCAAATCTGCATTCAGTTATTTGTATGATTGCACTTCTTTGTATGTATAATATTGTATGATGTTAAGTTTGTAAATGTTTGCATCTTTTCAGGAAAACTGTGGATGCGCTGTGATGACCTTAGCTCACCCCTGGAGAACTTTGCAACACTACTTCCTGCTATCCCAGCTTCTGAAATCCGTGTTGTGATGTGGGAGACAAGCCATGAAATGAACTTAAGTGTGACTGATAGTAGTGACATACATATCAGTGAATCAACCAGTCCCCCACTGATAACACTAGAAGATTCTGACTGTGAAGATCACCAGCCATTTCATGTTGTTGAAGAAAGTAATGCTGCTTCTCAGGAATTTGAGCTGCGTTTTAACACAGACTTCAACAAAAGTTCCAGCACTCCATGTCCAGAAGCACTCAGCCCTGCTGATAGCCATTCAGATTATCTTACTGATAACGGCAGTGTCCCATATGGTTCTCCATATAATGCTTCAGAAAGGAATAATGGGGAAGAACTGTTAGCATGTGTGAAGAATGCTAGCTGTATTTCAAAACAGAGAGATCCGCCATTTCAAAGAAAAAAAGAGAATTATCTAGCAAAGAAGTTTGCCCAAGTATTGATGAAAGTCACTTTCTGGGTAAAGAAGACAGTACAGAAAGTAATTACATGCCAAAGACTGTCGTAGTTTGTGTTGAAAATTTACCCATCCAGAAGACTAAAAAGGTGACCCATAATACACTGCGTGTGCCTTCCTCAAGTGAAAGCCTTTCAATGTCAGCATGTAATGCCCAGTTCCAAAATAGAAGGGAAGAAGTATTGCAACCCAATAACAATTTTAAGAGTAAATCTGTTCTTGAAGAGGGCCCAAAGGCTGTTCCAGAAGTGAAAGTTTCAAGTGCTAATGAGAAATCTGAGTCCAGAATTTGTGATGTTACTTCTGATTCTAAAAATAAAGCAGGTGTAGGAGAAAGTAAAAACTTGAGTTCCCCTGTAGACTTCAAATCAGTCACACATGCTGTTGAAAGATACACTGATAGTGAAACAAATGCAAATGGTAAATTTAGTAGAGGTGAAAATGTTGATGATTCTTCGTCTCTGGCAGTGGAGGATATGTCCAGAAGTAATCATGAGACTAGTAAAATTGATGAAACAAAGATTGCATTGCATTTTCGAACCACACAGCATTCAGAACACAGCTATGCCACATCTTTCTTTGAAAGTGTTCCAGAATGCTATGTTATTGCAGACAGATCTGAAGTTGAGACATATGCAGAAAAACATGGCTGCAAGAAAAGAGATTCCAATAAAGACCGCTGCAGTCAGTCAACAACTTCTTCACCTAAAACATCATTGAAAGCTCAGAGTCATGATGACAGTAAGAAAGCTACATTTCCTGTGGGAAAAAATGATGTAGAAACAGCATCTTCAGGCAAACTGAATGATATTTCCATTGGCGTGGTTATGTCTCCATCAGCACATAGTATGCCATTTAAAAAGACTCCAAGGAAACCTAGGAAATTCAGAAGTCCATCCACAGAACAAACTGAAAGATCAGTTGCATCTAGTCCTGTTTCTGGTCATGTTTCATGCATAGCAGAGTCCAAAACAGAAAACATTGTTGACACAGGAAAGGTTTCCACTAGAAGGATAAAAAGATACAAGCTTGAGCATAAAAGTACAGGGGAAAATACGGTAAAGACTGACAGCAGCATCCCAGTCTACTCTGATGCATTTACTTCCAACATCATTACCATGGACCAGTCTGTTGGATATTCAGTGAAAGAAAAAGCAAGTGTTCATCCTGAAACTGTGTTAAATGATTCCAGTCATACAAAGTTGGATAGTTTAGCTTCTAATTTTGAAATGGAAAACAGTTCTTCATGTGAAGTGATACCCCCAATTAGTTCAGATTCTTTGTTTACTGCATCTTCTGCTGATGATAGTGCTTCTTCTGGGAACAGAGCAAACGCATCTGATGCAGTCATACAACATAAAGAGGACCTTAAAGTACAGCAGCCAAATAATCTAGGCATTCCATCAGTAAAAGATGCAGTGACAGAACTGAAAACTGATTCTTTGAGACAAATGTGCAGAAGTACTGTTTCTTCTGTTACAGATCTTGAAGAAAACAAAGATAGCACACAGCTGTGCGGAAGTGATCTGCAGAAAACTCCAATAAACGATGACCCTAGTAATACTGCACTAATGGAAGTCCTTAGTAATATTTTGGCACTAAGAGATCTATGTCAGGTCACTGACCAGAATCTGGATGCATCTTTTACCGACACTACATCTAATAATGAAGATATTAATGGTCACACTGCTGCTGATGGAAGTCGAAGTTTCTGCAGCGTGGAACTTGCTTCCCCAAAACATTCAACTCTGAATAAAAAAAAACCATGTGCTAAGGTCATTGGTCAGAGAAAGGCATCTGAAAATGCCATTAACATTCCCGAACAAGTGGCTATGAATGAAAACGAAACAAGCAAATTAAAAGAAATTGGCATGAAAAATAAACCTGATGAAATCTTGGAGCCAGATAATGATGTCTTACTAGGTAGTTGCTTTCAAAGTAAATCTGTAGTGAATAGTAGCAGACATTTACAGAATTCTTTGCAAGAAGAATCTATTAATTTTGAAGGTGCTGATTCTGTATGCAAGCAGAAAATGAAACAAAAATGTGAACCAGATTCTGTAAATTTCAAGAAAGTGTCTGTGGACACCCAGCCTTCTGTTCCTGAATGCCATATTAAGGATGGTGTTAACAAAGTAAACAGTGACAGAAGTTGCAGTGATGATACAAATCTGAAGAGTAATAAAATGCATTTGAGGGTCACTGAGGCAAACTCTCCAAAACCATCTTCTGGTGGCACAGATGCAATGAAATCTAAAGCTTCAGCACAATCCATTTCAACTGCAAAAACACGTGCAAAAAGTAAAGCACTTGCACTGAAAACCAGTAAAGTGTCACCTAATGCAAAGGAAAACATGCTTATATTTGAAAATATAATTGCTGTGTTTCATCACAACACTGAGGATGTTGTTAGTGAGCATGCGAACAAAGTTTCTGCAGTTCCCTGTCCTGTTGGGAAAAGTAAACGTGGTGCTAAGAAAAAGCAAGAAAAAGATAATTCCTTTGCACAGGTTTGTTTTTCAACCAGCGACGTGGACCTCAAGGAATTAAATAAACCTGTTACATCTGCACGACGGAGAACATCAAAAAGACAAAGAAAAAGTGCTTTCTGCAATGAAGTAATGGCTGCAGGGCCAGAAGAACCTTATGTTGAAGACAGGGAATTTTATGTTAGTGTAAAATCAATGATTTATGAGCATAATGCATGTCCCAGAGTTTTAAATGAATCTCAGAAGTCGGTTAGTGCTTCTCCTGAAAAGGATCTGGGAGTAGTTGATGATTGTCCTGAATCAGTCAGTATTTGTGGATCAGCATCTCTGGGCTCTACCATTGGGCAAAAGTCACGTGGAAGGAAGAGAAAGTGCTCAAAAGATAAAGCACAAAATGAAGTCAAATCCCCTTCACTTCCTGAGAATAGTAGTGAGCCAGGAACAGCCGAAGGAAGCATGTCAGAGAAGAAGAAAAGGCTAAGAATGAAAAATGTGCGTTTTAAAATTGATGAATCAAAAAGTAGCTATTTTTTGAATGAAGAAATAAAAACAGTCTGCTCTCCATCCAAAAAGGTCAGTCAGCCAGATATTCTTGAAGATCAAAATGCCACCACACAAGGTGAAACTCAATTTTCAGAGTTAAAGAGTAGCTTATCTTCTGGAAACAACAGCATATTTAGCCAGATTGGTGACGAGCACCCTGCACAAAAAAATTGGCTGCAGCCAAAGATAATATCCCGAGAATTACTGAAAAAAGTTCTGCCTCCATTCTAAGAGCTCAAGGAAAAAGACAGTCTAACAAAGACCTTTCACCAAAGCCCACAGTTGCCATAAGAAGGAAAGGAAAGGGGTCAGGTGATGCTGTAGTTAAAAATACCACTCGGGAATCTCAGCCTGGTAAGCCAAGTGCTGTTGCGCATAGTGAAAACCAACATGCAGCATCGAACAATGACATTTCTTCACCAAAAAAGAAATCCAGCTCTCCTAAAATGTTTCCCTTTTTGCTCAGTGTTCCACTTCAGTACTCACAGGAGGATTTAAGCCTAAATTTCCAGGTCCATGACCCTATCCCACATCCCAAAGTCACCAGCATCCCAAGGGATAAAGAGTTTTCAGTTGGACTGAACAAGTGATAATCTTTTTTGTGAAAGGTAAGTGGTCAGCTGTAAGATTATCTATCCTCTAGCATTTTGTTAAATTATTCAAAGTAATGGTGCTCATAAAGAAATCAGTCAGTGGCAGTGGTGGATCGTGCCTAGCTGATAGGGGAGGGGGGAGCTGCATTCGAATTTTATAGATATCTTTTTCAAAGATAAATTTTTGTGCTTCTGTCAGTGTGTTGATAAGGGTTATTTATTGCTGTGTTGTGTACACATACAGCCAAATTTTTTGTGTGACAGAGTTGAAATGAATAAAAAATATGCATAGAGCTCATTTTCACAGGTACACTTCAGCTTTTTTCCCTCCCGATACTTACATTAACAGAGGTGATTAATTAAAAGTTTAACATACAAAAGGTATCCAGTTTGCACTTAAACCCTTAGTTTCCAAATGCAAGTAAATCACTTTGATGTTTTCTTTCATTTCCAAATGCAAGTAAATCACTTTGATGTTTTCTTTCACTGATTTTCCTGGTTGCCTGCTAGTTTATTTTCCAGTTTATATATGAAACATTATTAGCTGAACCCCACCGGGGAAAATTTATGCCACACTGAGGACTACATGGCCCTGGCAAAACATCAAAGGATGGGAGTTAGGTTTATTTATAACGAGGAGTCATTACCCCCGGGACCTCTAGCTTAACATCACTTCCAAACTACGGCAGGTCTTCAGCTGCAACGAGACTCGAACCCTTAAAGTCGGGAGATGTACGAGCATGCTGCCACTGGGCTACCTCATCCCAGCGCACTCCGCATTGTAAGGTTGGCAATTATGTAACTTTCCATTGCTTAAGGAATATCAAGAATACATTTTGTAACAAAAACACATGTTTTGTACAATTTACTGATATTTAGCGGAAGCCGCGGAAAATTTGCAGTGCAAGCGGGAGATATCAATGTCAAATTTAAGTCTGACTTCCATCAGGTGCTTTAAGAATTTTTAAACGGTTTTTAATCTTAAAGTAATAAAAAATTTACTTCATAGCGTTAAAATTGAGAAATGATTTGCAGTGATAGGGGGACTAAAATATATTTTTTTAATTGATTAATAAATATGATACAAAGGAATTTCAGCACTCCTAGAGGGAGAATTTCACCGTAATTAAAACTTCAGTATGGCTTGAATTAGTAAATTCATGTTTTACGAAGTGCATGTTAGATGTTAACGAACTTTTAAAGCAGCGGAGATTGTTTAGAAACGTAAGTTTAAAGATACGAGTATGCAGGACTTTCATCATTCCTAGGGGGAGTTTAAGAGCTACTTGGAATGTTACTGTGTCAAACAAACTATTATTGTGCTTCATGATCAATCGTACAGATAATTTTGGCTTCACCTGAAATACTTGTTCCAATGTGACTTAAAAAATTTTTAATTTCCTTTATGAAATGTTGCAAATTTAATTGTACCTAAACATTACGATTTTTTAAATGTTATTGTTCACAGATGTTTTTTTTTAAATATTGGAAAAAAAAAAAAAAAAAGAACGTTCTGTATGAGATAAAATATTAAAAATATTTTGTAGTGATCAACACCAAACATGGCACCACCTAGGATAAGAAATGCACACAAAATAAGAATTTTAGCAGGGCGTGCAAATTTTTAGCAGTGATAACATACATATCATGTCTGTCACTTGTAAATAAATTCCATGCTCCGATCTCTATGAGTAACAAATATATCAATAACTTGTTTGTTGAATTTCTTGGTGCTAGCAATAGTGATATGTTCTGTAGACAACATTGCAAGTGCTGTCAGTCGATCTTGTCCCATACTGTTCCTTAGAAAATTCTTGATTCTCTTGAGGGACGAGAAAACGTTCTGGCTTTGATGTGGTTATTGGGATTATGTAGCCATTCCATGAAAAAGTGGACAAACAGGGAAAAAATTAAATTGTATCATATTATCACTTATGATACATCAAATTGAAGGTATGAGTGCATAGAATTTGAATTCACAACAAAAAATGCTATATAAATAATTGTCTTTTTACATTTAGAAATTAGACATTTTCAATACCAGTTGTGAAGATGTTTTGACAGCTGTTCTTCACTTGCAATTGTATTTGTTAGATGTAGCAGAGTCCAAACCACCTTGTAACAGCATATTTTACAATTAAAAGTGAGTTGAAATTTAATAATATATATATATATATTTTTTTTAGTCATCTGACTGTCACACCCGTCACTAAAAAAGACCATATAGGTAGTAATACATACTAACTACCCCTTTGTGTAGAAATGTAAAACTTTGTGGAAGTTTGGCTGCCAGCAATCCAAGTAAGTATAGAAAAAGTCATTTAGGGAAAATTAATTTTTGGACCTCAACTGAGGTGTGACGGGTGTGACATGATTTATATGACAGGTGTGACATTATTGAAAGTCTCACTTAGGTGTCCCACTTTGGTACTGAGGTGATGCCTGACATTGCCACAACTCTGTTTAATGAAATAGAAAAGACATCAAGCTGTATATCAGATAGCACAAAGAAAAAAAAAATAAGTTTTTTGTGCCATAATGATATAAGTAGACAGGCACCAGGAAAGAGATGTGAAATCAATAAAGGGCTGACTATTAGGGAGGCACAATTTAATACAAAAGAGACACATGCTGATGACTACAAGTGATGCTTTCACACAGTTCAAAAATAAAAATCAGAACATTTTAATTCTAAAAACTAAGTTTTGCGACCTGCGTCCTGAATACGTGATCATTCTTTTGTAAAAACAGCTGTCACCAAATGAAGGTCTACTCCAAATTGACTTTGCTGAAAATTACAGTATTATTTCCCAAGAGGAAATCCAGGGTCGACACTGGAGGCACCAGCAGATAACTACGGTATATTTACCAGTTGTGCTTGAAATATTAAGCATACTGTAGCTGTAATAAGTGATAAGCTCAACCATGACAAAAACGCTGTGTGGGCCTTCTTAAAAATTGTTATAGCTACATTAAAGGCTGAATTTCCAGGCGTTTGACAACCCCTGACCAGCTTACCCCCCAGGTCAGGGGTTGTCAAACTTTTGTCCCGCGGCTCCCTTCACTCTATATAAATTTGGCGGTGGCTCCCAAATATACAAAAATGTTCAAACCATGTTATAAATTCATATATGCATATTTTCATAAATAATTTTATATTTGTTGATCAAAAATGTGTGAAAAGCTTACATTTAAATATATTTTTATAAATTAAATATTAACTTAAGTGTTACTTATTATTATTAAACAAAATAGGAAGATAGTCCTAAAAATTTTTAAATGAAAATATTTTCTACAAAAAAATCTTAAACTTAATCAACTTACATTTTTCTGTATTAAATCAAGCAGTGTCAGTGGGAAGGATGAACTTGTTTTTTCTTCATTAGATGCTCTAATCTCAGGACAAGTTTGGAAACTGCAATTCTCATCTCCTTCTCGACATTCACTGTAGACCTATACCTGGTTTTGATGACAGCCACTGCAGAAAACCCAGTTTCACAAATACGATGCTGCGAAGGAAATCAAAATTCTTAAAGCCTTGTTAGCTACTTCAAGGTAATCTTGCTTCATCGATGACAAAAATTCTGGAAGGGAAGATGACAAACTTGAATTTCAATGTGGAGTTTGATGAGATATCAATAAATTATTCTTTTTCTGCAGTTGAGAATGCTAAGGGAGAATCAGAGCTGAAGGGATCTTTGATCCAATTGTGTTGTTGAACATCTTCTGGAAAGTACTTCTTAAGTTGATCAATGATTTGCGACAAATGATCCAGAAACACTAACTTCTCGGCTTCATTCATTTTAAAATTATTTTCATTTAAAAATATGTGCAATGTAATAAAGCAGTCATTTAGAACTCCCTCTTTATTTTTTTCTTCCACAGGGCTCATTTGCTTTCGAAGGCAGAAATTTTGTCAATTAGCAGCAAAAGGTGGGTCTCATTGCCTTACAAGGATACGTTTAATGATTTTAGCTTTTCAAATATATAACACAGATATGATAGCTTTGAAAGAAAGATTGTCTTCAAACTTCTTGGAATATTTCTGATCAAGACGATAAGAATGAAGTTCCCTCCTAAATTCAAATACTCTTGACAAGACATTTCCACATGAAAGCCAGCAAGATTTGCAGTAGTAAAGTAGAGAACTGTGCTCCAGCCCCCATATTGGCACACATTTGTTCAAAACATCTGGACTTAAGTGGTTGAGTTTTAATGAAGTTTACTACTTCGATTACTGACTGTAGAACTTCGTGTAAAACAGGGCTGATGTTCTTAGATGCAAGAACCTCCCTGTGGATAATGCAATGTGTCCACATGGTGTGAACAGTTTTTTTTTTTTTAATGAGCACTTTCAGTCCCCCATAACTACCTGCCATAGAGCGGGCTCCGTCTGTGTACACGCCTACACAATTTTTCCAGTTTCAGTATTTTCTGACATAAAAGAATCTATTATGAAGCAAGTCTAGAAGATCGTGAAATTTATTATCATTATCTACGTATAAATCTCACATAACAAATCAAATGCGCATCGTTATGGCTATCAGTGTCTTCATCCAATTGAATGGAAAAATCCTTGCCCTTTGGTTTTTCAATTAACTGATCATTAATATTGTGAGCCATATTCAGAATTCGACGACTAATGTTGTTACCTGATAATGGCACACTTAGCAGTTGCTTGGCAGCAGATTCTCCTACCATAATGGAAACCATGTCCATAGCAGCTGGTAAAGTAAGCTTTCAGTTATAGTGTGTGGTTTCTTGCTCTTTGCTACTCGATAAGCAACTCTGTAGGATGAAAGGAGAGACTTTGTCGGGGCTGTAACTTGTTTAGTGAAAGTTGCCTTTTGTTGAGCTATTCCTTTCAACTTAGAAGAAAAATACTCACGTGGTTTGTTTACCAAACTTCCACGAACTGTTTCCAAATGATGTTTCATTTTATTGGGGAGCATGCTTTCAGCAGCTAGTACTTTAATACAGATAACACACTGTGGACGTTGTTCATTTCCCACAACATTACACGTGAACCCGAAATCTAGGTAACTGTCGTCATATTTCCAGTGTTTTTGCTTCTTGTTGTCTTTTAAACTGTTTGATATTTCTGAAACATCACGCTTTTTACCAGAATTTAAAAACTTATCCATCATGCCTGTTCTTAAAATGTAAAGGACATAAATATGAAAAATACTGAAAGCTCACAAACCACTACACATCCGTTATCACGAACAGTGAGCACAAGAATGAGTCCGGTATTCGCGCAGCACTGCAACAAAAGGGTGCCTTCTCTGCAAAGCTAACTGAATCATCAGAAACCCATCAAATCACTTTTTCCCATGTTGTTTATGTCGTTGGAAAGGGCCACGTGATACCCGGGGGACACGGACGCATCTCCATGAATGTTTCTTTTCTGTTTGAAGGGAGGAGACTAATATGTGGCTGCCATTATCCCCTCGTTTCCAACCTTTTTAATGAATTCCAGTGGTGCGACGGTGACTCCCTTGACCAAAGCCTGCGACACACAGTTTGAAAAGCCCTGCCCTAGGCGATCGTCACCACGAGTATTGTTCTTATGGCAGCAAGTGAAAACGGATTTAGTACTAAGGGCTGCAGCAACTGCAGTCTCTGATGAAAAAGAAGGAATGCATTGGAGTGACCCCCCCCCACACACACACACACACACCTTTGTCTTCCAAAGCTTTTGAGGAACGGGAATTGCAGAGGTGGTTCAGAGAAGGACACTTCTTTTCACTACACTTTCTGATCCCTGCCCAAGTTATCCCTACCCCTAGGCGGTCGATATCACGAGCCACGAAGTGTGCTTCTACGGCAGCCAATGAAATGAGATTTCAAAGCCAGGGCTGCAGAGATACCAGTCCCGGTGAAGTTGTATCCCCACCTTGTAAGTTTAAACACACAGCCATTACAGACGTGAGTTTCAGTCCCTCGCCACGCTTTTTTAGATAAAGAGCTGCAAAATTTGCAGTCCCGCGCATTGCGTATATTGCAGTTGTACAATGTACAGGGAAACTAAATAAGGTTAGGCCATTAGGGAACTATGAACGGCAGGAAGGAGAGATAACAAAATTATAACGTGCTTCGTAATATCTGGGGGGCTGCAGCCCCTTAGCAAGAGCCACCCCTGGCCAAGTGGTCAGTGGATGGGTGTTCATATTGTGCCTGGGAGAGAGTTCCACATGTGCTGTTGCTGTCCATATAAGTTCTGTAACATTAAAATTGCAACACCCAGAAGCAGTGCAAAAATTCAACTGATGTTCACAAATAGAGCAGCTATGGAAGACAATAGAGATTATTAAGTTTTCAAAACTAATGGACAACTTTATTAGTTAAAAAATAAAGCATGTCAGTAAAAGTTACAAGAACCTCTTTTGGCAATGCATTCAGCCTTATATAGGCACTGACTCATAGAGATGTCTGATGGCTTCCTGTAGCACTGCCTAACATGCTTTCTGCCATGTTATTTTGTTTTTGTGTATGCTTTTAAGTTGGGTAAGCACACTAAAGAATGTTCTGTTCATTTTTTAAAATATCTTTTCAATATTTGGAATACAAGAAGTTAAGCATCTAATTAGTAATATTTGTCAAAAAAAGTTATAAAATGTGTAGCTAATTAATTTAAATTAATTAATGGTATTTTGTAACGCTAATAACTTGAGAAATTTTTAATGCATAATAATAATTATTTTTCTAAACAATAAATCAAGATACTATGCAGTGAACTAAAGCTGTAGTTCTGACACAATTATTCAAAGTTACATAATTTTTCTGAAAATTTAATGAAAAAAATGTTTAAGTTCTAAATTCAATGTCATATATTATCTCCAAATGTATTTGTTCTAAAGCAAAACCTTTAGTTCGTTGCACTACAGACATAATAGGGTTGTTCCATATAAAATCAACAAATGGGCTTTGCCTCACCATTTTTGTTCTGATGAAATTTGGTAGGTGGTATGTACCAATCTTCTGGACCACAAAAGTTTTTTTTTTTATATATATATATTTTTAAAAAAATTATCTCCTAAGATACAGGCAGTTTTTCACTACACTGGCAGGTGAAATATGTGATTTTAGACTTACTTTCTGAAGGCTGTAGAATTTTTATTTGAAACAGCAGGAATGTCAAATAGAAGTCATTGGAAAGCTTAAAGAATTCACTTTTATTTGAGAAGTCTGCATTACATTTAAGTTAAAGCTTAAACAGAGATTTTGGGGCCTAAATTTTCATTCACCAACTGTTGATTTTTGTATTTTTAAGCATAAAAAATACAGTAAGGATTTTGAGTAACATGCCATTTTTCCCCCAGTGACACTTGTGTATGAGTAGTATGTGTAGGAAAAAATATTGAGCTGGTACTGGTATTTTTTTCTCCAGGAAAAGAAGGCTTAACTTTGAAAATTTTCAAAAATGTGCTTTTGCAGAGCTCTTAAAAAGTTATGTAGGACAGACGAAAAAAATTTGAAAATACCAGGAAGAAAAGCCGTTATAGTGTACTTTAAAATGAAATAAAAATTACCTTGTTACTGCATGCAGTACCCAACAAGCTTTTGAAGTAACAAGAAAACAGCACTTAATCACTACTGAAAATGAGGATCAGCAGACAGGGTAATTGCCAACAAAATTTACTTAAAAGTACAAAGTGTTCATCAGATACTACTTAAAACATTATTATATGTACATTGAAACGGAAAAAAATAAGCGGTATCGCAGTTTGCAGTGCAAACTCATATATGAATTGCAAAACCACGATTCGTAGTTTAAAAATGAAATTTACATCAAAATGTTCGTCCATAGAGCAACTCATTGTTTATCGAAAATATGATTTTGCTTACAAGTGAAAAAATAAGATAAAATTTGCATGTTCATAACTTTACGAATACAGTATCGAACCGATTATCCGGACGGGTCCGGGCCAGCGGCAGTCCGTTTTCCAGTTTTCAGAACCATTACCTCCGCCAAGTTGCCGCCGTTTCTTCTCCGATAAAAAAAGCTGTATCGTTCACATAAATACGCGGCAGACTCTGCCCCGCTTCCAATCGTGCATTGTACAACAAGGATGAACTCACGCATCCTGATCTGGCCTTTTTGACATTACATGTGAGATTTTTGCAGCACCGCAGAATAAACATGAACCACAGAGCACCGACCAGTAAAACTAAGTGATTGACCTAATTTTCCGAAACGAAGTGTGTCTTTGTACTCTTTCTTCCTCTCTTCACAGGGAAGTCGCGAGTATCCCCGACCAGCCTATGATGTCACACCAATGATCAACGAATAGTGTGGTGAAGGTTTTTTGGCTTTCTTCCAAAAGCAGTCACCAGGGCAAGGGAGAATAGCGACGTCATCAGCTGAAAAGAGAAACTTTTCTCTTGAGGAAACCGGCCTTCAACTTTGACGCTCACTCTGATGGACAATAATGTCTCCGTTATTCTGGAAAGAGGCTTTGGGTTTCTGCTGACTGTTCCTTTGGAGGAAAAGTAGGGAGGGAGGAGGGTGAAGTTGGATGTCTGCCTCAAACGGTGGGAAAGGAAAATGTATCTTGAATTATTCCAGAATGCTGTTTTGAATACGTATATGTACATACAATGGTGAGATTAAAGGGTATGGGCGGTCAGCTGGGGATGACTGAAATACAAAGCTCTGCTTCGGCATGGAACACCTGGGCCTCAAGGTCAAGAAATATTACAAAAATTCAAATTATATGAAAAGGTCCGGTTTTCAGGAGTCCAGATAATCGGTTCGATACTGTACTTTATGTTTGCTTTCAACTGGAAAAAGCTTCCTCCTGTAGCTCCAGCTGTGCGGTGATACAGTGGTCATCGTCCGGACACAGAGCATCTATGATTGGTTCCACGCTCCTGCCTGTCTGCACTAGGAGTCATTTAAGGACAGATGCTATTATCGCTGGTTTTGTTTTGGTTTGGCTGCCACTTAATTTTAGGGGATGCAAGTTTTGTTGTTTTACTCTTTGTTATTTGAAATCATGGCTACAAAAGTGAAAAAATATCAACCAGGAAAAGGTGGATAGATGAATTAGATCAAAAAGATTACGCTATGATGTTGACGCCGATAAAATCGCCATCAGATCTGCCTATTGCAAACTTTGTCGAAAGAATGTTAACAGCCCAAATTTTTTTCAAAATTTCAATTCTTCTTTTATTGATGGAGTGGATTCATTATTAAAAAGGACAATGTGGTAAAGCACACCAGATCAGAAATTCACTATGCCAGTGTCTCCAAGGCAGAACACTAAAAAAAAAAAAAAAATCGCTCGCCGATATTTATCGAAGAACATCTATTGGTAAGTCAATGATTGTTGCTTCCAGTGCATCTAAAGCTCGAATTGGAAAATTAATTGGTATAGCATATATGATTGCGCCAAAGAGAAAATTCCATTTTCAAAATTTCCTAAAATTATAGAGTTAGAGAAACGCCATGGTGTTGATGTAGGGCAAACTTATTACTCATCCGTAATGTGTGCTCAGTTGACGGGGTGCATTGCTAACGTTTTCAAAACTAATTTGCACAATGACTTAAGAAAGACTATTTTACCTTACTTATTGAGCAGTACAGGTGTTAGTGCATCTGAAAATGAAGTTATTTTTATCATGTGTGTCAATGAAGTAAAAAATACTAAATTCCCATTCCTGGCATTAAAAGAACTGGACAAAGTTTAAACAATGTTTTTTCTTATATTTAGAAGCAACAGAAAAAATTGCAATTCCTGATAAGCTTAAAGTAGCATTGTTATTAAGCATTATGGATGAAGAGTGTATTGATATATTTAACAGCTTTAAATTGAGCACTTGAAGATGTAGATAAATTTCATACTATGCTCCAATCTTTTGATACTTACTTTGACCCAAAGAAAAACACTGTTATTTATTGCAAGATATAAATTTTTTAATTGTGTACAGCAGGAAAATGAAACTATTAACTCGTTTGTTACGAACTTAAAAATCTTGGCCAAAGACTGTGCCTTTGAAAACCAAGAAGACAGTTTAATTCGAGACCTTCTAATTGTTGGTATTCGAGATAAATCTGTAAAAAAAAAAAAGTTATTGATAGATAGTGATTTGAGCTTAGACAACAAAGCTGTGGAATATTGTAGAGCACAAGAATCTAGTGCAATGCAGGTTAAACTACTAACAAACAAAAAAAAAAAAAAGACAGTGAAGCCAAACAGAAATAGTGAAATGTGAGAAATTTAATAAAATAATAAATAAATACCACACAAAGTCCATAAGCGTAGGGATACATATAAAGGTTCTAATAATGAAACTAAAAGAAAACTTACCCAAAGGTCAATATCAATAAAAGCAAACCTTGTTTGAAATGTAAAACTAATCATGAATATGGTCAATGTTCAGCATGGGGTAAGAAATGCCATAAATGTAAGAAACTTAATCATTTTGCTATAGCCTGCTGGAATAAAAGAGTACATGAATGAAGTAGGAGATAGTGATAAGGATTCAGTGAAATCCTTAGGGATGATTTGTTAAAGTTAGAATCTGTTTATTCTTTGTTAAAAAAACTTTAACATTATTACGTGCCTCTATAAGTCGTTAAAATCTATGCAACAGTTTTGCTGCTGTGCCATTTACTGTTTCACACGTTAATTATTAGCATTGGCCACTAGGGTGGTCCAAAAAAAAAAAAAGTTTTAAATATTCTTTCTCCACAACTTTTATTTTATGCCATAGTATGTGAATGATAAGTACACCAAAGGGTTTTGGAAAAAAAAAACGATATTTAGGGGTCGCCCAATATTTAACTTTTGGGTACTACATAACTGAAAATGAAAAATTTCGAAAACTGAATAATTATCACATAAGAGGTGCCTTCGATGGTGAAGGAAACTGTTTTCTATGATTTGCCACCAGTTGAAGAATGAACTGCTTTTGTTCTTCGTCCTTGGTAAGTGACTGGTTGTATTTTTTAATCAAACTGATGCCTCGCTTGGCATTGTCATTCACAACCCTCATCTTACAGCAACGTTCACGAAGTTCATTGAAAACAGGATCATTTCTCCACTGTTGGGGTTGCATTTTCAGAAACGCTTTAGATTTAATTTTTCCTCCAACAAGAAGGACATCGAAGAAGAAGCTAGTCCTTTCAGTTACAAAATTTTCTAGATTGAGATCTTTTTCCTCAGATAGTGCTATATGTCGCGGAAAATCGGGCAGCTGTGGATGTTTCAGATTCTTGACCATTTTTTCTTTAGTTTTAATGGGCACTCGATCGTCAAAAAATGCTAAGGCTACTAAGTGCTCAGAAAGAAACCAAAGGTGCCTGGCAAAAGCATTGTAGGCTTTCTCGACAATTTTTTTATTAGGGTAAAGTTTTAGGAGACTTAGAAGCTGGATATCATTATATGGAGCTCTAATTCCACGTGGAGCTTCATTCCGATACTTCACATAAACCAGGCTTACAAACAAAGCAAAATTCACTGTATTTATTGTCTCTCAAGGTGTTCTCTGAAACTGATTTTGAAAGAGGCATATTTTTAGAGCGTAAATGCCTTTAGTCAGCCATCGAACAAGATGTGTAGGGCCAGGAGCTCGAAATGTTTCCGTGCCACTTTCTCCACCAAGAAACAAGAGACAAGCACAGAAGTTCTTGATAATCATCTTTTGGTTGCTGTTTTTCCAATGCACTTGGTAAATACTCCAGCATTTCTTGTCATAATCTGTTTAATATAGGATCCTGAAAGAGGTCAATGATCAAAGTGCTACAAGCACTTTAATCAATCGTTGGCCACCCTTTCTGAAAGCGGTTGAAGAGTGCAGTTTCTGGACCTCCAGTAGAACCGAATACACATAAGAAAACAGCTGAAAGCATAATCTCCATAACATGATGGCGGCATGCAATCCAAACGAGTTCACTGCCTAGGGTTTTTCAATTGCTGTGCAAGCTCCTGTGTGAAGCCCAGATTTACTTGCTGTCGTATCAAACACTAGTCCTTTGATTTCAGACTTAACATTCCATTTCTCAATTGCTTCAACGCAAGCTTGTGCCTGAGCTTTTCCTGTTCCTCTGTCTATCTTGGGAATTCACAAAAGCTGTTCTTGGCCATTTCCAGTGAGAAGTATAGCAATGCGATCAACTGTCACCTTGGATCCATCAATATCAGGCAAAAGTTTGCCATCCCAATGTAAAAGAAAAGGCCCCTCCAAAGACAATTTCTTTTGTTCCGCTGCTGCGGCTTTTTGTCTTTCTAATCTTCTAGAGCGCCTAATGGAGCTTCGGGAAAGGGTGATTTCGTAAATATCGTTTCCAAGGGCCCCTGCAGCTCCTCTATCCGGAAGATTGACTCGATCCAGGGCTCCGACAACTTCTGGTAACGTAAATATATTTTTACGTCGTTTGGATAAGAATGGAGTAGAAGGTGCGGCAGATGTGGACGCTGCAGGTTGATCTTCGCCTTCGGAGCTATGTGAAGATGATGAAGAAAGCTCTGCAATTTTCCCAGGAAGACATTTGCTCTCTCTTTCTTTATATTTCTCTGTCGCCTTTCTATCTTTTCCCTCCCGCTGTCTTTTCCTAATTTCTTTTTCTGTTGTTTTTAAGTCAGCACCACGCATACTACATGAAAAGACATCTCCTCTTTGTTTCTGGAGGAATACCTGGTCTTTGTCGTTTTTCATTTGCATTATAGCATTTTTCACGGCAACATCAAACAATTCTTCTAGATCACTTTTGAACATATCCTCACGCACATGGTCATTTTCTCCTTGACGAGTACGGTGCTTCTTTACAGCTAAATATCGTTCATAAAGTTTTGAGAGTTTTCTCACGCACGAATCAATCCGCTGTGTAGGAATCTTCGCACGCTTCCAAACAATCACAACTGCTTCACAGGTCAATTTGTAACTCACTGACAAGCTCTTGCCCTCTTCTAAATGGTAAAACTGGACCATCCGGAGCACATCCATTCCACGGGGAAGTCTTGCTGTAGAGAAGTTAGAGATTGGCTTTCCAAGAAGCCAGTTAGTGGGGGCAGATCTCAAGCTAGATGTCGGCATGGTTGTTTATACCTGAAAAGAAGAGAAATTTGAGTTAGCTACCAAAAAGTAAACTTCCACGTATCGAGCTAAAATTTGGTGCACACATTACTACATCATAATGGACAAAATTACGCTATGTGGAGCCATGATTTGAATACCTTTTTTTTTTTTTTTTCCCATTGCAAAGTGGACCACCCTATTGGCCACATAGGAGCACTATTCGTTATATTTTGAGAACTATATGCAGTTATTGAACATATTCACAAATTGAACATAATTTTGTTGTTGTTTTTACCTTTCATCGGTGTAGGTCGATACTCCCATTTTCCTTTGTTCAGTCTATGGTTGTGGCCATCCAAGTGCTCATGAAGTATCATTGAAAATTTGCTGTTGCAGTCATTTCAAGTAATTAAAATATAATAAAATCATTTGAATTAAGACTATGAACAATGAAAAGAACCATTAAAAAAATATGGATGATATAGTAAAAGAATTACTTGAGACTTTGAATGAGTGAACGAACCACATTGGAAGGTACGCACATTAAGTCTATCAATTAATGAAAAATGTGAAAAGAGGGAATATAGAACTCAACATCTGTTTTATTAATATACAGCTTTTTTTCTTCATATAATGTCCATAGGACATTATATGAAGAAAAAAGCTGTATAATGTCCTATGGACATTAATTATATGAAGAAAAAAAGCTGTATATTAATAAAACAGATGTTGAGTTGTCAGCCTTACAACAAAAGGCACTTAACAGAGGAACAAAAAGCGCTTAACAGAGGTATGAAATTCGCATACGAGCAGAAGATACCTAAAACAGAAATCTTAATTCCCCAAATGGAAGAAATCATTAGAAAATTACCTAGAGAGAGACAAAATCAAACTAGATTCAAAATGGTTAGAACCATAAATAATACGAGAAAGCAAAAGGAACAACCGCAGATAAAATATGAAAGACAAGAACTATTTAAATTAAGGGACAACCCACATATAAAATGCTTGCAGGCAGATAAATCTAAACAGATAGTGATAGTAAGTGCCAAAGATTATAATAAAAAAATGAAGAAGGCAATAGATGATTTACAAGCACAACCTGTACAAAAAGACCGTACTGATACTATCATTAGGCAGTTGGACTTTCTAAAGAACCACAGAAAACTGCCAGATGAAATAAAACGTAAGGCTTACCCTCCTATAGGAGCGACTATCCCATATGTGTTCGGGAAAATAAAAACACATAAAGAGGAAAGTCCTATTAGACCAATAGTGAACAAGAGTATGGCGCCTATCAATCTAGAAAGAGCCCTCTTCTGATTCTTATGACAACTTTATGATAAGCATGAATATAATATTAACAATTCAAAAGATCTCATAGATAAAATAAAGACCATTAACAATACCAATTTCTTAATGGTAAGTCTGGACATCATATCTTTATACCCAAACACCCCTACAGAATTATCTATTGAACTTATCAATAGAAAAATTACGATCTGAAAATCTTACAGATAGTGAAAGAGAAAGTATTGTGGAAACCCTAAAATTTATAACTAATAGTAACTACTTCACATATGATAAAAAAATATGTAAACAGCAAAATGGTGCGCCAATGGGATCACCATTGTCAGGGCTACTGGCAGAAGTCGTACTACAAGAAATCGAAAATAACATATTAACAACAACAAAACAAGAAATACCCATACTGTATATAAGATATGTAGATGATATCTTGGTATTCTGGCAGCATTCTGAAAAGAAATTGTTGAATTTATGTATGAAATCATTTGATTTCATACATAAATTCAACACACTTCACCAATCTATACAAGTAACAATTCAAAAATAACAATAAAATAGAATGTTCTGTTTACAGAAAACCCACCTACGTGCCAGCAGTTATACCTAGAAATTCAAATCACCCATGGAGATACAAAACATCAACCTTCCAGTACTATATAAAAAGAGCCATCACGCATTCCTTCAATAAAACAGCAGAGAAGGAAGAAATGAATTGGGTCAAAAACACCGCCAGAGAGTATGGATATAGTAATAACTTAATCATGACCATCCACAAAAATATCACAGAATCAATGGAAAACACAAATATAAAAACGAAAGAATTAAAAGAATTTTGTGTAAGCTTTCCATATATTCTCCCTGTAAGTATAATCCTGAAGAAAAAATGCAATAAATACAATATTCAACTAGCTGAAAAAATTACTGATAATGGTACAATTATAAGTACCAACAAAGATAAAACATCCATACTAAATAAAGCTGGGGTATACAGCATTCCTATAAGCTATGACAAAAATGATAGAAATAATGAACAAAAAAGGATGTATGTAGGTAGCACCAAGAGAAGATTTCGATCAAGACTAAAAGAACATATTAATAATTGGAACAAGAAAGAAGAAAAAACATCGTTAATTAAACATTGTATGGATAACAAGTCCACCCCTGACTGGGTCAATGCCAGGCTAATAACATCACATAAAACATATGCGCAGATATTAACATCCGAAGCTGTTGTAATCGAAAAAACAGGGAATTATAATTGTAACACTAACAGCCCTATAGAACTACCATACGCATGGAACATATGATTCAGCAAGAACAAAGAAATGGGGAAGGAAGAAAAAATAAACCAAGAAAAATTTAAAACAAAGGTATGATGAACATCACGGACAATAGAGCTCCACAAGGGGAAGGGATGACGCATGAAGACACGTAAAAGCACGAGATAACAAGGCTTCTACTAACGTGCACAATTAAAGTTGCGCACTGGAAATAAACGCAAGACTAGCTGACGTGGCGATGTAGTGAGAACGGAGGAGAAAGCTCGATTTGACAGTTCAGCATCGGACGTCGCAATCGACGGATGTAGCGAATCCCACGGAAGACGACTGTAAGAAATCAGTTGAAACTAGTATGGTTACTGCTACATGGGAGTGATTGTTCTTTTGAGGTCTTCTTTTCATGTTTTTTAGCAAGGATATTCCCTCTTTTCACACTTTTCATTAATTGATAGACTTAATGTGTGTACATTCCAATGTGGTTCGTTCACTCATTCAAAGTCTCGAGTAATTCTTTTACTATATCATCCAAATTCTTTTAATGGTTCTTTTCATTGTTCATATTCTTAATTCAAATAGTTTTATTATATTTTAATTACTTGAAATGACTGCGACAGCAATTTTTCAGTGACGCTTCATGAGCACTTGGATGGCCACAACCATAGACTGAACAAAGGAAAATTGGAGTATCGACGTACACCGATGAAAGGTAAGAACAACGACGAAATTATGTTCAATAATTGCATATAGTTCTCAAAATATAACGAATAGTGCTTCCATGTGGCCAATGCTAATAATTAACGTGTGAAACAGTAAATGGCACAGCAGCAAAACTGTTGTATAGATTTTAACGATTAGAATCTGTTGTTTGTCGGATGCAGTCTGTCAAGTCTGAATGAAAAGAAACAATTTTTGTAAATGGAACTAAACGTACATTTAAAATAGATACAGGTGCAGAGGTAAATATTCTTCCTGTAAAGAAATTAGAAGCACTTGGTTTAAATCTAAATTTAAGGAAAACCAACAAATGCTTGAAAACCTATACTGGACACAGTCTCGATGCCCTAGGAACATGTAGACTGTCTTGCACAGTTGGTGATAAATCTGAGTTTTTCAAATTTTATGTTGTAAATCAAGTATCAAATGCTTCGTTGGGATTTCAAGCATGTGAGCATTTAGGTTTTGTTACACTAACACATCTCACCACAAATGAATGAACACCTGTTAACATTAATGCTGTCATAAGAGATAAATTAATAAAAGAATATGATGATGCCTTCACTGGAAAATTGGGTAAACTAACATATGTATATGATATTAAATTGAAGGAAAGAGTAGAACCTGAAGTTGTTCCTCCTTGAGTTATACCTATCTTTTTAAGAGATAAAGCAGAATTGAACAAAATGGTGCAGGAAGGTGTTCTGGAAAAAGTAACTGAACCTGCAGATTGGGTTCAACCCATAGTGGTAGTACAAAAACCTAATAAACAGGTTAGAATTTGTATGGATCCTAGACTATTAAATAAATATATAAAGAGAGAACAACTGTCTGTCACAGTTATCACACCGCAGTCACTGAACTATGTGACAGCTTGTTCGTCCCTTGGCATTTTTCATGTTAAGGTGCAGAAGTGCTCATGTGAATCTAGACCCTCCATGTTAAAGAAGGAAGAAAAATAACTAAACCTGTAACAGAAAAGTTAAGTAAGTCTTTTGAGTTGAACATGTCAACTGATAATGTGGCTTTTTCTATGAACAAGCGTGACAGTTTAGAGAATGAGTATGAGCAATTGATTCACAAGCTAAAAGAAAAAATGAAGGTTGCTTCAGCTACTCAAGAGAAAATAGACATTTTGAATTTAACTCCTAGTAGCTGGGAGTATTAGTAAAGTTCAGAAAGAGTTTATATGTATATAGTTCTTCTTTTGTTCAAACCAAGACATTGAAGAGGGTAGACAGCAATTTCAAACAAAGTACAGACTTGCCATTCCTGTTCCACATACTAGAACATTTTCTGTTTTACTGCTGAAGTGTTCAAGTCCATGAAACACCTCTTTTGGAGGAATTCAAGATAGTTATGGTCAATAAGAAAGTTCAGGTTCAACACCAGACTGAACTACAACCAAAAATAAGGGATTATATCTGCTGTGTATATGATAAGGATTGGTGGTTGCGTGAGGTTCTTGCAAGTTCATGATAATGCAGAAAAATACAGGATTCACTTTTTCCATCCTCAAGGTGTCGGCACGTCCTTTAAGAAGTCATCCAGAAACTGTAAGGCATAGGTTCAGAAGAAAAACATTTTGAGGATTCTCACACCCCTTGAGATTTTTTTGGCAGCAACTGGGAGAGAACACATCTCACCACAAATGAATGAACACCTGTTAACATTGCTGATGAGCATGTGAACTTTGCTGAATGAAAAGATGGCATGGTAAAATTAAGATACTAAAGGAAGCCTTAAGAAAAAGTAAGCTTTATTACTTTTTGATCTTATCATATTTTCACAAATTATTTGAAATTTGTAAGCTTTATTACTTTTTGATCTTATCATATTTTTGCAAATTATTTTAAATTTATTAGCTTAACATAAAAAAAAATTCTGGCAATTATCCTGTCTGTGTAGTCTCATTTTCAGTAGCGATCGAGTGCTGTTTTCTTGTCACTTAAAGGCGTGTTGTTCTGGTACTGCTCAGAGTAACATAATGATTTCTGTTTCATTTTAAAGTACACTATAGGGGCTTTTCATCCTGGTATTTTAAAATGTTTATCACCTGTCCCATAGACTTCTTAAAGCTCTGAAAAAGCACATTTTTGAAGTTCAAGCAATTTTTTCATGGTGAAGAATTACCAGTAACAGCTTGATTTTTTTTTTCCTGCACATACTACTCATACACAAGTGTTGCTGAGGGACCTGTTACTGAAAATCTTTCATTGTATATTTTAAGCTTAAAAATACAAAAATTGACAGTTCATGAATGAAAATTTAAGCCTCAAAATCTCTGTTTAGGCCTTAACTTAAATGCAATTCATACTGCACAAATAAAAGTGTATTCTTTAAGATTTCCAATGAGCTTTACTTGACATTCCTGCTATTTCAAATAAAAGTTCTACAGCCCTCAGAAAAGAAGTCTAAAATGGAATTTTTCACCTGTCCATGTAATGAACAACTGCCTATATTTCAGGAGAGAATTTTTTTTAAAATAAAAAAAAAATTGTTTCTTGGCCAGAAAGATTTATGTACACATCACGTACCAAATTTCATCAAAATCAAAAATGGTGAGGCAAATATTTTTCTTAAAATTTGTTGATTTAACATGGAATGACCCAATAGAGATGAAATACACCCCCCAAAAAATTGAGATTGAACCATTTTTTGTTAAGATATCACTGTTATCGTATTTCAAAACATGAAAATTTTAAAATTTGAGAAAATAGCAAAATAAGAGTTATTCTTGTTGAAAACAATAGATAATATATTTGAATGAATTTAAAAGCCACCATATTGGTAGGTCTCTCCTTCATTTGTCTGGTGTATGTCCAGTTTTGCCTTTCTTTTTGCCCTCAAGATTTTTCTAGCCTTTTTTGTTTCAGGTGTTGCAGCAATGCTGGCTCAGAATAAATGCTGAATATCAAGGGACCTCAGCCCCTTGGTTGTATAATAACCTGATGTGCAACCAAGTGTTTTGAAAACTTCTTGGAGTACTTCATAACCCTCATTGAAGGTGATAACTGCATCACTAACACCAAATAGTGTAGATAGACCATCAAAAGTTACAATCTTTGGTATTCTCTGCCATATAAAACTAGTTAAAACACTCATTTGCATTTTGGGTTTTTCCATGGAGGCATTTAGCTAAAAGCTTTTCACTGCTCATTTGATTTAGTACATCATTTAGAAGATGCTTCCCTTCCTTAAAATGGGATTTGGTGTAACTAAGGATTTTTGGTACTTAAACCAGCTATTCTCGCCTTTCAGGCACTTTCCATGTAGTGGCTTTTCTTTTGATGATGCACAACAAAAAAGGGCGGCTACAGTGTTTTGCCACATATTTTCCAAATTATTCACATTTTCCCTAATTGCAATACCATAATAATTCTGAAGTTTGTCAATCATAGCATCTGTCAGCTTGCCTTTCCACCTAAGCCTTTCACTTTTTTCTTCAGGTTACGAAAATGTGCCCCAACTCTTTTTTGTATATAACCTATACATTTCAATTTTTTTTCACTTCCACTTCATCTTTGTAGATGTCATGTACAGCTGAGAAAGCTTTTGAGTCACCATCACCATAAATTCCGAATATATTAGACCCCAGGTTTGCTTGGATCTTTCAAAAATGCGATATACACCGATAGTTTCCATATTCCCTGCAGAACCTGTGTAATTACTGCTGCAAGTATGATCAACTTTCTTTAGCCGCATATCTAAATACAATCCTGTTTGCTGCTTTTGAAGCCTCAGACATATTTTGCCATATGATGACAACATAGGCTCAACATCAACAACTCTCCCTGTGTCGACAGAAATTGTAGCAACACAACCATTTAGAGAAGAATATCCATGCTTCTGCCATGTTCCATCCACAAAAATACCACAAGTAACATATGAATCACTTGAAAGAGAGAGAGAATTTATATTTTTTACTTTATTTGCAGCTTTTACCATAACATTCCATGCCATAATTTAAACAGCATCTCCAACTTTCCTCGATATTTGGGTGAAGCAAAAACGATTCAGAGGTGGAGATAGGTCCAAAAATTTGCACAATTTTTTAAAGCCTGAATATCCATGACCCAGTTCTTACATACCATAAATTAATCTTGCATTTGTTTCAGGCAGTTGATGACCCAGTTTGTTAGAGCTTTGGAATGTTTGCTTTTGTCACGTCTCACACTGAAGCCGAAAATCGGAATACAGGCCAGCCTTTCTTGCTTTGGAAAGTTTCAAATTTTTACAGGAACACTGTGGGCACAAAACATTTACAAACACTTGAGACAGTAATTTTAGATCTATAATCCAGTTACCTGACAGTTCTTCCACCAGATATCTTCATTGGCAATATACTTTAATTTCAGTTTGGAGGAGCTGGCATTCTCAGTTAGAACAGAAGAAACATTTTCCTTCACAGTAAAGCGATTGCCTGTAAACTGTTGCTTCTTTTTTCTAATACAGCAAAATTTAACCATTTGATGACCTTTTGACAATGTAAATATGTTTTTAAAAGAGAAAGCAAATGCAAAACAATTTGGATGGATTTTGAATAGAAAGCTAACATGCAAACAAATAAACTTTTGACTTCTCATGCGAATAGAACAAAAAATACTGACAACAGTTGCGACCAAAACAGTTACGGTTAAAATTACTCTGTTACAGTTAGAAATGCCATGTTGCCGCTTAAGGACAAAATATTATTTAATAGATATTAAATAAAGGAAATTATAGTTAAATGCATAATCCTAACTGAATTTGGCAAAATTGCACAACTTCCTGTAAACATGGAAGACCACTTCCGGTGAAAATATTGGAACAGCACAACTTTAAAAGAATCATATCTTATGATCTACTCGGTCTTTTCGCATAAATTTAAAATTTTTGAAAAGAAGATAAGTGAAGTGTCTCTGAAGATATAGAAAAGAAAAGAAAAAAAATCTTAATTCATCTTTTTAACAAAAATTATTTTTTCAGGTTGTCCACCCACCTTAAGTTATTTGCCATCATGGCATAGCATAACAGCTCTCTTTACACAGATGTCAAACCTTTTTTTTTTTTTTTTTTTACTTTGCAATGATTCACTCTTTGCACCCTTGCACTACACTAACTGTTGTGTTGTTGCTTTAGGCAAAAGAATATTTTTACAACCTCTGAATTTGAGAGAAAACTAAGTGACTACATCATAGGAAATTTGCCCCCAAACTTTATCATGAATGTACTTAGCCATATGGTTTAATATCCCAGTTATGAAGTGGAAATGGTGGGCGAAAGGACAAAGCAATCCAGGGTGAACAGTGAATGTTCGGTGACACCTATCTGAGCTTCTAACTTTCAGCAACGTTTTCCTGGTCTACTTTTCTTAGACAACCTTTGGGCCTACCTACTCTGTGGCCCAAAACTCCGAGCTACCCACAGATCTTAATTTACCACTTCTGTCAAACAGCAGCTTTAACTCACCTACAGTGGAAATCATAGCAGTGTATTTTGTCAGCTTCCTTTTATTCACTTAAAATTTTGAACTTGCCTAGTTCTTCACATTATGCCTTAATGGATTAATTAAGAAGAAAAAGAGCATTTACTACCCCTGGCAAAAATTACGGAATCACTGCCACATGAACACGTACCTGCCAACATTGGGAAGAGCCTTGCCGGTAGTAACTAGTATTATTGCGTGGCACACATACACACTTTTTTACTAAACAATCCATCTCTTTGTGAAAAAGAAATATGCACCACAACAAAACGTCACAAAAAACAAGAACACTAACAAAACAAACTTAACACGTGCAAAACACAAAGCTTATTCCCCTGGTCAGGGCACGATAGGTGCAGGGATGCCAACAACCCCTACACATTTCTTTAGCTTTACTATGCATCATATGCCCAATACTACGCACTACGTATCATATGCCCAATGCTACGCTTTTGTTTCTATGACGCCACATTTTTTCCTCTGCTAACTTTATTTAGCATAATTTTTGTGTTATTTGTGGGGGACCCCCTTAGCGTTTGTCATGGACCCAAGTGCTTTAGCATATTCAGACAACTCAATAACAGGTTACATATAAGAACAGGGCCGGCCCTATGTAATATGGTGCCCCGGGGCGAGAATGAATTTTGGCGTCCCACATCAGGGTCAAGTTCCTCATTCCCCCAAATAAATATTCTGGGAAGGGCTTTGGTTTGGAACAATTCAACTAAAGAGATACGGGTCAAAACATTTAATTGATATTGAACACTTTTACAAAACCACCTTCAATTACAGATTTAAGAAACTTTCACTTCCCTTGCTTCATTTCAGTGAAAGTTGTCACTGCTCTTTATAGGTCAATCTTCTGAGCAATGCCGTTTTATATTGACAACGCAGCTAATGAAGACAATCTGTTGTCATTCATTGTAGACCTCAGACAGTTTTTGATCAGTTTCAGTTTAGAGAAAGTATGCTCCCACTTGCCACAGTTACTGGAACTGTCAGAAGGATTTTAGGATTTTCAAAGCAATCCAAATGTTTGGGAAATTATCCTACATTTTTATTTAGAGAAGAAACTGCAATGCTTCTCGATGGTTGACACATTTAGTTTTAGATGGCATAAAGAACTTGAAATGTTTTAGCTCTTGTTCTAATTCTGCACCATTTATGTCTGATGAGGGTTGGTCACTTAAAGCATGGTATAAATCCATGCAATGAGCTTCCAAGTTGTCCAGCAGACATTTTAAGTTAAATATAATAGGAAACCCTATAACTTAAAGTAGCTGAGCATTTGCTCAAACTGCTCATTTAAGTCACTTTGAACTTTGCCAACAGTGGCAAAGAAGAAATCTCTTTTAAACTTTCCTTCTGCAGATTCCACTAATTCATCTTCCACCTCGTAGTCAAACATCTTCATACGTTTCTCCTTCTGGTTTCACGGAAAACGGCCTCTGCGCTCAGGCTCTCTGCACTCTTTGCAGATTTGACTCTATAAAAGCCTTGATAAAGTTAATTGCGCCCTCTATCATAGCTGTAGCAACAATTATGTCGCAGTTAGCATTTTACATGTGTTTGCTGATGTTATTCACTTGGTACAATAGATCATACCTCACATGGAGTCCAACTAAGAATTTAAAATTGCATAATTGTTCTGTAAGGCAATAAGTTGTGTGCTTTACTCCCGCATCGACAGATGCGTTTGTTTCGTATATCTCTTTCAAGCTATCATACACTTGTTTTATCTGAGTGCAGATAGCTTTGACCGTGTCGATTCCACTTTCCCATCTTGTCGTACAGAGTGGCTTCACAGTAAGTGTTGGAACGTGCTTCAAGAGAACAATCCATCTCTGTGTCGAAGCAGAAAAAATTGCTTATATTCTTTGAAGCACTCTGAGAGTGGTTGCTTCAATGGATACTGACGCTGCGTCAGATATCGTTAAATTTAAGGAATGGCAGCCACAAGGAAAAGAGAATGCTCGAAGTTTCATCTGCAATACCCTTGCGTGTATGCCTTAGTTTTTTTCCTTTCATATTTGAAGCACTGTCATATTCTTGGCCTCTCTAAGTTATTAAAATCTAGGTTGTTCTTCTGCAAAGTTTTTAGAATAAGTTCAGTCAGTTGTTTTCCTGTGACCTCATATGCTGCTTTAAACCCTAAAAAATGTTCTTTCACAGTGATTTCATTGTTACTGAAATCTGTAAGCCTGATAAGTAGAGAGAGCTTTTCCAAGCGGCTCACATCTGGAGTACAATCCAAAAGGATTGCGAAGTATTCTGATTGCTTGGCTCTTTTACAGATGTCCATTAATATTTCATCTGCCATCAAATTGATGATCTCGTTTTGTACAGTTTTCCCCAAATAATGGCCTGCTATAAAACCATCTTAGATTCTCTGCAGGTGTTCCTGCGGAGAATCTAAGATGGTTCTGACGAGGCCCTGAAAGGAAGATTGCGCTCAGACAAATAAAGAACTATTGCCTTTAGTCTTTTCAAATGGCTTTTTAATGTTTCACTTCATGATTTATCATAGTCTTGTGCAGAGCATCAACACTCTTGTACTTCATGATTTATCATAGTCTTGTGCAGAGCATCAACACTCTTGTTGATCTTGAGCCTTTTTTCTGTTTCAATCCACGTACAATATGTTAAAGAATGACTGCAGGCTGTCTCATGTGCTTTGAGACGATCAACGAGGCGCTTCTACTCGTCGTAACCAGTTGTTCCTTATTGTGATGGTTTTATAGCAGGGAGAAGTTTGCAACCGAGACAAAAACAATGTTCATCTCATTTGAATATACCAGCCATCGCCTTTACAACTCTCCACTATTCGGTAACTTTCTTATGAAGTGTTTAGCAGAAACTGGCGACATTTGTCATCTACTGGGAAATCTTTCTTCCCAAGACTTTCACTTTGTAGTCCGATACCGATCGTAAGAACAGCTTCAATGAATGATGAACTGATATTGCAGAGTCAGTTGGCAGGGTCTGTGAAGTTAATATCAGTCAAATAGGAGGAGGCATGTGTCTGTTAATATTGTTCATTCTGCGTGGTTTTCTATGTGAAGTTCTGAGCTGAAACTGAAGCATATTTCGTCGAGCAGTGGGCATCAGAAGACAGACTGTTTTTTTCTCTTCAGCAGCAATCTGAGTGCTATCTGTTGAATGTTCGGTGACGTCAAGTTAATCAGCTGAAAAGCAGTGGATATGATCAGGATCAGATGCTTGCTGTTCCTCAGGAGGCCTTTGGAAAAACCTTCACAAACTTTCAGAGGATCTTTGATCTTCTGCTTGTCTCTCTGCCATCCTTCTCCGGTGTTGATAACTAGATAGTTTTGTTCTTTTCATATTTCAGCTCCTGGAAAGAACTTAAGAAACACTTTAAAATTGACGCACACGCTGTTTGATAAAAGGCGAATTATGCAGCCAAATATAAACTGAAACGTCCTTGGAAAGCTCGGATCTATGCACTCAAAATTCCACGAGCTTCTCAGTGTCTCCCCACCTTTTCTCTTTGACCTTCGCTCAGGTCAGGCAATTTCCATCAATCAGTTACAGCAAGCCACGCTCCGCCGATTAAAAGAGCACTTGTTTTCGCTTTGGTCAAGGTCGCCAGACTCCAGTGCATATGCACTGAAGAATAAATAAAAAATGTCAGAAACAAAAGTTAAAGAGAAAATGCATCACAAATAACATAGGCATAAAAAATGTTTTACAAAAAGTGTCGTGCCGAGGAAGAGTAGGTTTGAAATCCATAGAATGGCCGAAATTTATTGAAAAATGTGCAAATATTTAAAAAATTATTCCATATAGAAGCTGATATTGAATCAAAGCTAATATAGAATCAAAATGCAAAAATATTAGAGCATTTGTAAGAATACTGTCACATAGCAAATTTTTGTTGATTTATTTAGATCGCACATCAGAATCAATCCTCGCCCAGCTCAGCTAAGATATGCCATGTGACCTCACTAAACTCTCTCGGCTCTTTGTAAAGCACTGGTATATAAACAAGAGATATAGATTATACCGCTTGTTACTATTCCATGCGCAGAAGTATAAACTCAGTTCGCTGGATAGAAAACTGTACAGATCACTTATTCAAGACTTCGCATAACATACACATAAATGCAACCTTTATGTCATTATGTTCTTGGTATTTACAGCAAAATTTCCATCACAATATGCCTAAAATTATTGTAAAACATGCAAAATATGTGCAACCAAACACCTGTGGTCCTCAGTTTTTTAGACATGTTGAAATATGCAAAGTATGAAAAATATGCCTTGTTCAAGAGAAATCACAAAGCTACCAAAAACCAATGCAGATGAAAAATTCCCGAAATCAATGGAAGAAAGGCAGTACGTGGCAACCAGTACTCCTACCTGATTGGTCAGTGGTATCTTTGATAAGGGGGGCATGCACTTGAGTGGCTGGAAATGTTCTAGAATAAAAGATGTTTCCGCAATAATTTTTGGAAGAGTGATAATTTATTTTTAATTTTTAGTGCACATCTCAAGATTTGTTTCTTTATTGCCATATTTTGAGTTTTATTTTGGCGCCCCTATGCCTTCGGCGCCCTGGGGCGTGTGTGTCCTGCTCAAAGGCTGGCCCTGTATAAGGATAGTCAAAAAGTGCAATGCAGGATCTCCATCAATGTTTTGCCAGCTATACTTCGGTTTCTGGCCTGCGTCGTCTGCTACAATGGAGCAACTGCCTATAGGTGCTGCTTCGCCGCTGAAGCTGGTCACTGTGCGTTAAAGACTGGAGGTTGTAAGCTGTTCGTCGGCTACATCTCAACTCTCAACCCCACTCCCTCGCCTGTGTCTCCGTTTCTCTTTACTACTTCAAAACACGAAAACCAATTGGTACTGGTTTCACCGTCCTGTGTTGGGTAGCAGCGTCACATAGGAATCGGAGTGCGCACGCTCTGTACCAAAGAGTACTACTCGAAGCGTTTTAAGCACGTGGTTTATTTTAGCATACCAGTTTATCTTGTATCCATGCATGCGTGCGTGCACACGTTTCACACTTCTAATTGGACAACGTGGGAGCGCCGCTGTGTCCCTCGCTTAATAGTACAGCTTCGGATTGGATTTTATAGTGCTTTTCTTTCTTTATGTGCAAGTGAGTCTGCTTGCTTTCCATGTGCTTTTGCGACTTGTGAACAAACACATTTAGCGATTACACGTTTTAATATGGCTGAACAAGCAAGAAAGAAGTTAAAGATTGCAGATCAGAAATGTAAGTAATCGTATTCGGAAAAATGGCCATGTTTGCATGCATCAGGTGTGTTATCAAATGATGCCTTTTGCACTGTGTGTAACAGCAATTTTTCAGTTAAACATGGTGGTTTCTATGATTGTTCCCGTCATATATCGTCAGAGAAGCAACAATCTATGAGTAAAATTATAACTCAGACAAAGCCTTTGGCTACTTTCTTGGTGAAAAATGATGACTTGGAACTAAGGACAACGAATGCAAAAATGTTTTTTACTACATTTCTGGTTGAGCACAATTTGCCACTGAGTGCAGCGAATCATGCTGGACCACTATTCAAAAATATGTTTACAGACTCAGAAATCACAAAAGCTTATTCATTTGCTCATACAAAATCTACAGCTGTGTTAAAATGTATGGCTGACAAAACTGTTTCAGATATTATATTACCATTAAGGAGTTCACCATTTTCAATGGCAACAGTGATCAGAATTCTACTAAATTATATCCTATTGTTGTAAGATATTTTGATGTAAAGAAGCAAAAAATAATTTCTGCAATATTGTCTCTCTTGGAATGAAGTGATAATTCTGGTGATGGTATTTTTTGTATTCTGGATAAAGAAATGGAGAAGAAAAATTCCATGGAAAAATTGTATTTCATTTGTTTGTGACAATGCAAGCACCATGTTAGGGCATTTGAATGGTGTAGCTGCACATATAAAAAAAGTAAACTCTGACATTTATGTCCAAAGTTGCATCTGCCATTTGCTTCACATATGTGCTACAAAATCAGCTAAAGAGCTTAATTGTGAAGTTTAATCACTGCTGTTGGTCATTTATTTTTATATTGACAAAAGTTCAAAGAGAAAGAAAAGCTGTTGGACTGTCAAGAAATGTGTGGGCTTAAATTGTATACATTTTAAAAATATGTATCGACAAGATATCTGTCATTGTTAGATGCTGTAAAAATAGAATGTTATCTCAATGGGATGCTATAATAAAGTTTTTTTGCTCAAAGTTGGACAGTTTGAAAGACAATGACTGTGTCAGAAATGTGAAAAAAATGCTTCTGTCCCTAGATACAAAGTTGTATCTGTTATATCTGCAAGCAACATTACATTTATTTACATCATTAAATGTTAAACTAGAACATGAAGCACCAATGATCCATCTTGTCAGAAGAAGCCTTTATTCTTTCCTTTCTGATTTATTGGTAAGATTTATCAAACCTTCTGCCATATTGGACTTTTCGAGTGATTTAAGTAAACTAAAATTTCTGAAACTGAGCCTATCAGAAAGCAAATGAAGATATAGTTATTGGTGCTAAAACCAGAGCATATCTAATTAAAAACAAAATTAGTGAAACAGAAGTGAATAACTTTTATTGTTGTGTAAGAAAGTTTTATGAAGCTGCATGTACATGTACAATCAAAAAGTTCCCCTTGTGTGCTGAATTTTTGAAACAAACTGAAGTAGCTGATCTGAATTTAAGGAAACAAGTTTCTTTCTCTTCAGTAAAGTATTTTATAGATACTTTCACTGGAATTGTAGCTAATGATGGCTTGGACAGTCTAGAAATGGAATTTTCCAGGATATCAAGCAGATCAGTTTGACAGTGATGTTCTATCTTCAAATGCGGATCTAGCTTGAACGAAATTTTCAGAATTGAAAGATGGAAATGGGGCAGCGAAGTACATTTTTCTTCCAAAAAATAATGCTAATGATTTTAGTTGTGCTGCACAGTAATGCTGGGGCTGAACGAGTTTTCAGCATTGTAAGAAACAATATGACTGTGTTTAAGCATAGAAACTTTAAATGCACTATTGGTTGAATAATCAATATGCTGAATAACAGTGAGCCATGCTATGGTAGGAAATTTTTAAAAGAAAAAATTCAAAATGCAAAACATGCAACTTGAAACAGAGAGAATAAACATGTTCATATATTATTGTTGATTCAGACCATGCTGACTGCCAGGTGGCAGACTTCTACTTGTGACTTTTTTTCTAGTAAAGAGAAAGAGGGTCAGTCAATTCGAAGTTGTGAAACGAGCATGGTAAATCATTTAGTCATCTGTTATAAATAATTTGTGTACAACCCGTGAGATATTATTAAACTGTGTGTTCATGCCCAACCTTTGTGTTTTCTATTTGTGTGGATCCTGTCATTTATCATTTATTCTAGCAGAAATAGGGGTAAGTAAAACACCCTTTTTAATTTTCTCCTTTGTCGGTGTTTCATAAGTTACTAATTGTTTAAATCAAAATCTCAAATTCGTACATACAGTTCTGAATATTAATTCTTTGGGGGTTATTTTTATATAACTGTCTAGTCTGTAGTAAATTAAAAACATCTTAAAATACTTTTTCGTAATATTTCTTGTGTCTACACATGAAAGCTCAAAACTACACATTTTTATTTATTTCTTGGACTACACATGAATGCTGTACGAGGTTGGCATCCCTGTAGGTAACATTGCAAGATTTAAATTCACAACTTCCACTAGTAAAAATTGGTCCAGATGCGTTCAGAATTCCACAATGCTTGACAGACAAGGGAATTCGAAATTTGTAAAAAATGCATCAATTTTCCAAATTCGTCACTTCCGTTTTCGGGAATTTCCATCTCCTTTATCAAACTCAAATGCAAAAACTTATGGGACTAGGGATATTTAACAATGCAGGAGAATGGGAAACATGGGGGGGGGTTATGAAAGAAATCTTTGCTCCATCCGACTTCCGGTTTTAGAAAATTTCCCTCTATTTTCTAGCTGAAATAAAAAAATTTATATAGTAAAATGTTATTTAACGATAATACTGGAAGAGGCAACAACATCACACAAAAAAATAAATTATGATTACGGAAAAAATCTTAACTTCGTCAACCTTTCATTTTAGAAAGTTCCGTAAGAATGGAATTCCGTTCTCCGATGAACAACACACCCCCCCCCAATTCCAGTTCATTTGTGCATTGATCTTGTGAATGGCCAAAATAAATAATAATGAAAATGGTGGAATTCACAGAAGAATCTTTATGCCTGTGGATTACAGGGAAATTTTCACGGCGTCTAACTTCTGACTGGACACAAAAGCAACATCGGGAGAAAAAATAACGATTACGGCAAATCTTTTTACTCTCTGTGTTAACTATCGTTTTCAAAAGTTTTGAAACACGAAATATCATCTCCAGACATGGGGAATTACCCCCCCCCCCATGATGACAAAAAAAAACCAGAATTCCGCTAATCTGCTTTAGAATCTCACGTATATCATAAAATAATAGCAGAATAAAAAAATCAGACAAAATGAAAAAAGGAAAACTCATGGAATCTAGTTTCGACAATGTGTTCCGTAGTCAGACAACAAAATCCGTAGAAACTACGGACATTCCGTAGTAGTTGGCAGGTATACGTGAACATGGAGGCTCATGGTAGAGTGTGTGTAGAAACGACTGAAAGGAAGTAGGCAAATGAAAACTTAGTTTAATGAAAGCTGCACATCTAAGCTACAGACAGCAGGACTGGCGCTGGTAGCTCCCCTCTGAACATGCAAAGCAGGTTTGCTGTAAATACGCGCTGTAACGTTCGTGAGCGTTAGTTATCATTGAGATTCAACGTAGTGTGCTGATGTTAGTCAACAATGCCTTTAAGAAGATGAAGAAGCCATTATCAACAGCTCACGGAGTTTTAACAAGGTCGTGTAATAGGGCTACGAGAAGGTGGATTTTCTTTCCGCAATATTGCAGAACGACTTGGCAGGAATGTAGCCACTGTGCATGATTGTTGGCATTGGTGGTCAAGGGAAGATACTGCCTCAAGAAGACCGGGTTCTGGCCGGCCACGTGGCACTACTGAGAGGGAAGACCGCCGTGTACGGCATATGGTTGTGGCGCATTGTACCGCATCTGCGGCAGTAATTCGAGCTGCAGTTGCCACCACAGTGACACAACAAACTGTTACAAATCGGTTACTTGAAGGACAGCTCCGAGTCAGACACCCTGTAGCGTGCATTCCACTTACTCCAAACCACTGCCGTTTGCGAGGTCAGTGGTGTCAAGCTAGAGCTCATTGGAGGACGGAGTGGAGATCTGTTGTGTTTTCTGATGAAAGCCGGTTCTGCCTGGGTGCCAGTGATGGCCGTGTGTTGATTAGAAGGAGGCCAGGTGAGCGCCTGCTACCAACCTGTTTGCTGCCGAGACACACTGGACCTACACCTGGAGTTATGGTCTGGGGAGCAATTTCCTATGACAGCAGGAGCACTCTCGTGGTTATCCCACGCACCCTGACAGCACAGTTGTACGCCGGTCTGGTGATTCAACCTGTTGTGCTGCCATTCATGAACAGCATTCCAGGGGGTGTTTTCCAACAGGATAACGCTCGCCCGCATACCGCTGTTGTAACCCAACATGCTCTACAGGGTGTCGACATGTTGCCGTGGCCTGCTAGATCACCAGATCTTTCACCAATCGAGCACGCGTATGGGACATCATTGGACGACAACTCCAGCGTCCCTGTATTGACTGACCAAGTGCAACAGGCATGGAACTCCATCCCACAAACTGACATCCAGCACCTGTACGACTCAATGCATGAATGTTTGCGTGCTTGCATTCAACATTCTGGCAGTTACACCGGTTATTAATGTACCAGCATTTCACATTTAAAATGGCTCTTCTCGCGCTTACATTGAGCTGTGATCTTGAAACCTTAATCGATTAAATATGTTACCTATACAAATGTATTGCCGCCATTTCATTCCTCTACAACTATTTTTTCGTGGTGTTGGGAATTTTTTTTTCCCCGACAGTGTACATAAGTCATGATCAAGTTCTTTCCAACATTCCTGAATAGCAAATCATCAAATCAGCTTTGCAACATGGATATTTCGCCTGGACTAGTTTCTTCAATTTTCACTACATATTCTCAATAGGACTTAAATCCAAACTGTTTGCTCTGGCTATTAGAGTGGAGCTTGTTTTTCAACTATGGAAAATCTGTTCTTCTTACCCTCTCATTTTGTTCCTTTTTATGAAAAAGAAATTCAGGCAAAATATTAGCACAATTGAATAATATTTAGGGGTAGCTCAATGATGGTGATATTTTTAATGTACGTAATAAATATGCTTGGAACACTAGATTACCCCACCCCTTTTTAATTTATTTTTAATTTCTTTAAGCTTCACATCAAGACTCAGGTGGCAGCACTAGACTGTCTGTGCAAACTGCAAAGGCACATGGCAAAAGCTAGATCAGCCATTTTGTGTAGATGCCATATTTTGAGCTCTTTGAAGTAAAATTTGAAGCTGAACTACTGATTCTGAAAACAGCTCAGCAGAAGATTGTGATGGAAACTGAGGACAATGCGATTGAAAAGGCTGTTGGAGATATCAAATTTGAGGTACAAAGAAGGAAACGGGGGTGAAAAACTAATTACTTCAGAACTTGCAGCAGGCTCTAAGTCGAAGAAAAGTGTTGGACTGAAAGGTTGTTTTTGTTATAGCAGAAACTGCCAAAAGCTTAGGACAGAACATTGATGAACTTGCTGTAAATAGAGATCGAATTTGCTGACAAAGAGTAGAACACAGAGTCCATAGATCTGCAAACATAAAGGCCAAGTTTCAAGGTAACTTTCCCCTTGTTGTTCACTGGGATGGCAAACTGATCCATGATCAAATTGGAAAAGAGAAAGTCGATCACCTGCCAGTATTAGTTTCTGGCAATGGAGTTTCTCAGTTACTCGCAGCTTCCATCAGGAACAGGCTCGGCTCGGGCTGCTGCTGCATTGAAGCCATTAAAGACGGGTATATCTAACAACATCCGCGCTATGTGCTTTGACACGACAAGCTCACTTGTCATATCGCTGGTGCTTCTGTCCTAGAGCAAAAACTTGAAAAGAAGCTCTTGTCACTGGCATGCAGGCATCATATTATGGAACTGATAATTGGTGCAGTGTTTGAAGTGTGTATGGGGGTGGCATCTTCTCCCGAGGTTGCACTGTTCAAACACTTTTTTTTTGTTCGAATACTGGGGATTCAAACACTTTGTTCGAATACTGGGGATTCATAGATACTGACAAGTATGAACCAGGGATTGCAGCTGATGTTGTCACAAATTTAGTAGCAAGATATTTAGCAAAGTACCATCGATTATGCAAACGAGCATCTAGAACAGAGTTAGCCATGGGGTGATTATAAAGAATTCTCAGAACTTGTGATTATCTTTCTTGGTGCTGCTCCTGCCAGAGGAGTGTGATTTATGTCACCTGGAGCAATGCACCATGCCCACTGGATGTTCAAGGCTCAATTCAAACTGACTTCTAAAAAAAAAAGAAAGGATTATATGATGAGTGTGTTTTTGCAGTATGTGTCTACCTCAAAGCCTGGATCTCTACACATCAAGCTTCAAGTGCTGCTTACAATGACCTGTTGCTGTTGAAGTTGCTAATTGAATACTCATCAATCCATTCAGCCATCTCAAAGTCAACATCACATAAGTTTTCCAATCACTTGTGGTATTTGTCACAGGAACTTGTTGGTTTAGCTTTCTTCGACAATCGGGTCAGTTCGTCAACCAAAAGACTGATGCTGAGTGCCATGCAGAATGAAGGATACCAAAATTATTCCAAGCGAATCACTGTTGCTCTTCATTCATTCAAGAACAAAAACTTGGAAGATTTTGTTATAGCCAAGTCAATGACACTGTTCCAAATGTTGGAACTTCCAGATGGATTTCTCACGGTTGATCCGGACTTGTATGAAGTCGGAGACAACTACAAGCAGGCTGTAGAAACCAATAAAGTTTAAAAGTTGTTAATGACCATGCTGAATATGGAGTGGCACTCATTCAGGAGTACAGTGGTTTAATAACCCATTATAAAACGTAGCTACAATTCCTGCAGCAAGTTGTTGAGGACCTTCATAAAATGTACCCTAACAGCAGGAAACAGACTGTCTTAGCCTCTGTGAAAGCAATAAATTTAGAGTTTGCTATTGTCAGACTGATAACATGAACAATAAACTGAACAAATTATCCAATATTAATGTATTTAAATATATACTGAGTTGTTTGTAATAAATTAAAATATACTCATAATTTTTCTAATCTTTGAGTCACTTGAGCTACCCCTAAACATAAGAATTTATAGCTTAAACTTTTTATACAGTGTTTTTATATCAAAAAGAACAAATTAGGAGGGTAAGATTTGCAAAAAAGAAATCTTTTTTTTTTTTTTTAACTTGAAAGCTTCATCATCACAGGAACAGTCAACACACAGGTATACATTGACATTTTAAAGAACTTTCTTATTCCATTGTATTTCATTTAGGAGTACAGTGGATTAATATGTTTAGGGGTAGCTCAAGTGACTCAATAAAGCCTCACGTGTCAGGAATGACACATGAGGCATTATTATCTTGAAATACCTCATCATTGCCAAAACCATTTTCAATTGATGGAATAAGAAAGTTCTCTAAAATGTCAATGTATACCTGATCTTTCACCTGACGTGCAATCCCATATCATGAGTGTCTGTAGAAACTTCACTGTTTTCCTGAAGCAGTTATCCTTATAAGCTTCATTAGCAGTCTGACAGACAAACAACAATCCAGCGTCATCTCCGTGACCTAAGGAGATTTGCGATTCATCACCTTATATAACTTTCACTGAATCTTGTACAGACCTTGATTGCTTTCCTTTAGCCCACAGAAAATGTCTTTTCTTTTAGTTAATTTTCAAGGTTAGTTTCTGTTGCTTTTCTGTAAGAAAATCCCATCTCCATCACATGGTTTCATGCTGTTCTGTCACAGGCATCAACACCAGTATCCACCAACTTTGTCTTCATTTGTGTTGTATATTTATGGTTTTGAAGACATTTCTTTTAATTTCCTCTCGTCATGATTTGATGTTTTTCTTGTGCTACCATTATGTTTTCCTCTTGTAAGTGTCCTATTTTGTTTATACTTCCACCAAATTTTCGAGACTGCCGACTGTGAGTGAACAACCAACATCTTTTGCCACATTTCTTGTCAATATTCTTTCTTAAAGATGCTTAACAATTCTGTCCCTTGTTTCCATCGATAACTCCCTCATAGGCACCCTGCTGTTACTGCAGCAGGAGTATGATACCGCTGACTCACAGCCACAACTACTATTGGGTTGTCAGAAAAGTCATGGCGTAATTTGGCACCCGATGGCGGTTGGGCGGTTTTGAAAGTACTAGAGGCATGCACAGCTCTGTTATCACTATGGTATTCGACAGGTGCCAGTTCTAGCTGCAGTTGAAAAGGAATAGTGAGTGATTTGGTTGATTTGCGGAGATTTAACATAAAGTTGAAGCTGGAAGACCAAACTGTGCATTTTCGCCATATTTTACTGTTTTACTTCCATAAAGGGAAGAACGCGTGTCAATCTTGTGAAAAGTTGCGTAAAGTGTATGGTGATGATGCTCTACAAGAACATCAGTGCCAGCGGTGTTGTGCAAAATTCCGTGCTGATGATTTTAACCTCAACGATGCTCCTCGGTCGGGGAGGCCCACCGAGGTTGATGATGACCAAATCAAAGGCATTGGTCGAGTCAAACCTACATTACACAACACGAGAGATTGCAGACACATTGCACGTCCATCATTCAAGCGTTCACGACCACCTGAAGAAGTTGGGATGCGTAAGCAAGCTCGATGTGTGGGTTCCTCATGAACTCGAAGCTCAATTGACGGCGCATATTAACATCTGCGATATGCTCATTAAACGTGAGGAAAACGATCCTTTTTTGAAGTGACTGATAACTGGTGACGAAAAGTGAATTATGTACAACAACGTGCTGCGCAAACGGTCTTGGTCCCGACGTGCTGCTTTGCTACAAACGACATCCAAAGCAGACATTCATCAGCGGAAGGTTCTGGTCTCAGTGTGGTGGGATTTTAAAGGTGTCTTGTTTTTCGAGCTCCTACCACAGAAACCAAACAATCAATTTGAATGTGTATGGTCGGAAATTGGACAGTTTAAATGAACCCATCATCCAGAAACGTCCAGAGCTCGTTCATCGTAAAGGTGTCTTCCATCATGACTACGCGAGACCACACACAAGTTTGATCACCTGCCAAAAATTATTGGAGCTTGGGTGGGATGTGTTGCCACACCCAGCATACTCGCCTGACCTTGCGCCGTCAGACTTCCACTTGTTTCGCTCTCTTCAACAGTTCTTGCGTGGTATAACGTTCAATTCAGATGAGGCTGTAAATCAGCACCTTGTACAGTTTTTCGCCATGAAAGATGGGTCCTTCTATGACCCATCTTTCTGGAGCTCACTGAAAGATGGCAAAAGATTATCGAACAAAATGGGCATTATATCATTGATTGATCTTTGTTCTTTCCATCAATAAATGACCTTTGCAAAACATGGCTAAAATATGTCATGACTTTTCCGACAACCCAATACTTCTTTGCATATTTTGAACGTGTGCTATTGCCAGATTCCATTTGTAACCTATACATTGATTCCAAAAAATTTTCCTTTGATGTTGGTGAGTCTATATTCCCTCGTTGCACATCATTATGTATTTCAGTCAGATATTGTACATTCCTTTATATGAGTCCTGCTGTCTGAAGTTTAGATGTGCAGCTTTCATTAAACTATGTTTTCATTTTGCCTACTTTCTTTGTGTCATTTCTACATACTCTCTACTATGTGGCTCCATGTTCATGTGGCAGTGATTCCATAATTTTTGCCAGGGGTTGTACTTTAATAAGATAATAAAAAAGATAAGCATTGTACCTTATGAATTAATTAAAAACAAAGGCAAAAAAAAAACATTTCAAGAGAGAGAGCAATATTAAGTTATGAGGATTAAAACAGTGGTATGACAGATCAAGAGAGAGTGAGAGAAGCATACATATGAAACAAACCAATCAGTAAATAGTAACATTCCACAATTGTTTTGAATGAAGTTTATTTGTCTGGCAGAATGCACCAGAGTGCCATTTCAGCACATTTTTTAGCATAAAAGTTTTTCAGTTTTGGAGTAATTATTTAATTAAAATACCATAATAGTAATAACATGTCAGGGAGAGAGATGGCTGGAGTTGACCCCTTGCATATGATTTTTTTCTTAGTTGCACATGGAAAATTACCTTCCTGTACATTATGTATCATTGTACAACCTTTGTGCAGTGATACATTATACATGAAGGGAGATATACTATATAGGGCACAAGAAAGAGAAAGTTATCTAAAAGATTTCAACCCAATCAAAGAGACAAGACATGATTCATAGTTTTAGAAAGTACCTACAACTTCAAGGAAAAGAAATACCTAAGCAACTTTTTAGCTGAAATAAACTTTGCTAGATATTGCTCTGTCTTTTAGTGAATGTGAAAGGGTTTTTCTTAGATGAATTTGTTAATCACGCCAGTTAGGACTTCTCTTTCAATCACAGCCAATAACTTCATTATTATTCATGAAAAATGTTGGGTTTCTGCTAACCCAATGTTGGTTCTACAGAATACTTCCAATTGTGGCTCCTTTGAGGACATTGTTTGGTAGTGGATATGAAAAGCAAGGAGCAGACGACAACAGTAGAAATATCTCAAGAGTTTAACAAAATTTGGACTATATTGTAGGATCAACTGCACTTTCTTTCTGTTCCTTAGTGTACTCTAATAATTTGTGAAGATATTTTAATTTCAGCATTTGCTATGTATCATAAAATTGTTTTGGAGAATGCTGTTTTATATATATATATATATACATAGGATGTAAGGTCAGGTGATGCGTAACATCACAGCCTCTCCTTGACAAATGTCAACCCCGCCTTTTCGTGGTGCATCCTGTTCCAACTAAAGGGGCTCTGACGACCGCCAATAGCGGTATAACTATACCATCAGTATTAGAGGAAATTCTATCCCACACTCACCAACCCGCTTGGCCAGCGTGGTGAGTTATGGCCAAACCCCTCCAAAATGACTCCACAACTGAAATCTTGGCCCTCAATCTCCGGCAGCTGGAATGTACCTGGCCAAGGCAGCGGCCAGTGCGACATGAACGCAGAGGGTGCTAAGAATCCCCGGAGGATCGGACTAGGCTGCCATCTGATGCTGACCTTGGCCACGTATAATGGGCGCTCCCTATCTTCTGATTCAAGGCTTCTTGAATTGGAAGAGGAACTACAAAGGATCAAGTGGGACATCGTCGGGCTAAGTGAGGTAAGGAGAAAAGGAGAAGATCTCATTGAACTGAAAAGTGGACATCTCTTCTACTATCATGGGACAGATACTGGCAGAACTAGTGGTGGTAGATTTATAATAAACAAGAAACTGAAGGATAAAGTTGTAGAAGTTGAAAGTTTCTCTGACAGAGCTGCAAGACTCATTATCCAACTCTCGAAAAGATACCAGGCTCAGATTATTCAAACTTATGCACCCACCACAAGTCATCCTGAAGAAGAAATTGAAGAATTTTATGAGGAAATTCGTCATCTAAATAATAAAGGTAAGCAGCACTTGAAGATAATTATGGGAGATTTCAATGCAAAAATAGGGCAATGGCAACAGAATGAAACTTTAGTAGATAAATTCGGTCACGGCAACAGAAACCATCGTGGAAATACTCTCGTTGAGTTTGCAGAGGCAGAAGGTTTTTTCATCTTGAACTCCTTTTTCAAGAAAAAGCCGCACAGGAAATGGACATCGAGACATCCAAATGGGACGACAAGTGAAATTGATTTTATCATGTGTAACAAAAAATTTGTCATAGAAGACTGCACTGTGCTAAACAATTTCAACACAGGTAGTGACCATAGATTGGTGAGATGTAAGATGCACCTCAACACTAAACTTGAACGTGGCAAAATCATAAGACAAACAAAATTTATTGACATAACCAACCTTAAAAAACACCATAATACCTTCAAGTTGGAACTGAAGAACAGATTCTCTGCTTTAGAAGGCCTAACATCGGAGGAAGTGGATATTTCTGAAGTTAACAGGAAAGTAACCAAATCTCTTATGGAAACAGCTACAAAATTAGCTGGGTCTAAGAACAAGTTGCATGCGAACAAACTATCAGGAAAAACCAAAACGTCGATGCAAAAAAGAAGAGAGATGAGGACAACTAAAGAAGATGTGTCTTCCAAAGTGGAATACATAGAGCTATGCAAGACAGTACGAAAAAGTATCACTGAAGATGTAAGGAAATTCAACTGTGAATTAGTGAGGAAAGCAATTGAAAACAACCAAAGCCTAAAGATAGCAAAGGGACATCTCAGTAAGGGAAGAAAACATATTATGGCACTGAGAAAAGAAGATGGTTCTGTAGCAAGAAATAGAGGCGAAATTTTGACAAGAGTGAAAGATTTCTACTCCAAATTATATGAAAGGGATGATACATGTACTTCAGACATCATGAAAGGTACCAGTACCAGAGTTCTTCCAGTCCTCCCAGCAGAAGTTGCGCATGCAATCAAGAACATGAAGCGGGGAAAAGCTCCAGGAGAATATGGAATTACTGTAGACATCATACAAGAAGCAAGTGGAGAAATTGAAACAGTACTCGCCCAAATTTTCGCTCGATGCCTTAATGAAGGGAAGATTCCTGAGGATTGGAATAACGCTATAATGATCCTGCTACATAAAAAAGGTGACAATGAGGATCTCGGGAACTACAGACCTATCAGCCTCCTATCAGTGGTTTATAAAATCTTCACTCAAGTTCTTTCACGCCGTTTGGACATGGCTCAACCGAGAGAACAAGCTGGATTCAGGAGTGGCTACAGCACAATAGATCATATCCACGTACTGAGAGAACTAATTGAAAGCGCAAGGGAATATGAACTTCCATTGTGCATGGCTTTTATCGATTATGAAAAAGCCTTTGATTCGGTAAAACCATCAGCAGTTACAATGGCTCTGAAATCCTGCGGTATTGAAGATGCATACATTAATATTATTAATAACATCTATGAAAATGCAAGTGCAAAGATTCGGCTGTTTGAAAATACAACACACATAAAAATTGGAAAGGGAGTGAGACAAGGTGACACCGTATCTCGGAAGCTCTTTAACGCCACATTGGAAAATGTCTTTCAATCACTGAACTGGAAAAACAAAGGGATAAAGATTAATGGAGATTATCTAACCCACCTTCATTTTGCTGATGACATAGTCATTTTTGCAACTACCCCATCAGAGCTGCAGAGTATGATCCAGGAACTTGCTGACAAGAGTAAAGAAGTGGGATTAAAAATGAACTTTCAGAAGACAAAAGTGATGTTCAATGCTTTTACACGAAATGAAGATTTATCTATCGATGGAGAAAAGCTGGAGATAACAGACACGTACGTTTATCTTGGACAGCAGATATCAAGTGAGGGTCACATTGATGAAGAAATTAATCGGCGTATAAAACTTGCCTGGAGAGCTTTTGGAAGAAACAGCATAATTTTCAAGAGCAATATGCCATTATGTCTTAAAAGAAAAGTGTTTGATCAATGCATCCTTCCAGTGCTTACGTATGGTGCAGAGACGTGGACCTTAACTAAAAGAGACATACAAAGGCTGCAGACAACTCAAAGCAGAATGGAGACGTGCATGCTTGGTGTAACCAGGAGAGATAAGAAGAGAAACTCGTGGATCCGAAAAATGACAAGAGTGGAAGACATCATGATCAGAGTTAAATCCCTGAAATGGCAATGGGCTGGACATACTGCCAGAAGGACAGACCATCGATGGACAGACGAAATTTTAGATTGGATTCCAAGGGACAGGAAAAGACCCAGAAGAAGACCACATGGGAGATGGGTGGATGAAATTCGAAAGTATGCGGGAGTGACATGGAGGAGACTGGCACAAGACAAGACAGATCGTTGTGGAAGAAACTTAAGGAGACCTTCGTCCAGCAGTGGATTGATAATGGTTGATGATGATGATGATGATATATGTATATATATCATCATCAGCCCCTTGCCATTTCAGGGATTTAACTCTGATCATGATTTCTTCCACTCTTGTCATTTTTCAGTTCCACGAGTTCCTGTTCTTATCTCTCCTGGTTACACCAAGGATGCACCTCTCCATGCTTCTTTGAGTTGTCTGCAGCCTTTGTATGTCTCTTTTAGTTAAGGTCCACGTCTCTGCACTATACGTAAGCACTGGAAGGATGCATTAATCAAACACTTTTCTTTTAAGACGTAATGGCATATTGCTCTTGAAAATTATGCTGTTTCTTCCAAAAGCTCTCCAGGCAAGTTTTGTACGCCGATTGATTTCTTCATCAATGTGACCCTCAGTTGATATCTGCTGTCCAAGATAAACGTACGTGTCTGTTATCTGCAGCTTTTCTCCATCAATAGATAAATCTTCATTTTTTGTGAAAGTTTTGAACATCACTTTTGTCTTCTGAAAGTTCATTTTTAATCCCACTTCTTTACTCTTGTCAGCAAGTTCCTGGATCATACTCTGCAGCTCTGATGGGGTAGTTGCAAAAATGACTACATCATCAGCAAAACAAAGGTGGATTAGATAATCTCCATTAATCTTTATTGCTTTGTTTTCCCAGCTCAGTGGTTGAAAGACATTTTCCAATGTGGTATTAAAGAGTTTCGGAGATATGGTGTCACCTTGTCTCACTCCCTTTCCAATTTTTGTGTGCTGTATTTTCAAACAGCCGAATCTTTGCACTTGCATTTTCATAGATGTTATTAATAATATTAATGTATGCATCTTCAATACCGCAGGATTTCAGAGCCATTGTAACTACTGATGGTTTCACCGAATCAAAGGCTTTTTCATAATCGATAAAAGCCATGCACAATGGAAGTTCATATTCCCTTGCTCTTTCAATTAGTTCTCTCAATACATGGATATGTTCTGTTGTGCTGTAGCCACTCCTGAATCCAGCTTGTTCTCTCGGTTGAGCCATGTCCAGTGTTACCTTCAAGCGGTGTGAAAGAACTTTAGTGAAGATTTTATAAACCACTGATAGGAGGCTGATAGGTCTGTAGTTCCTGAGATCATCAATGTCACCTTTTTTATGTAGCAGGATCATTGTAGCGTTGTTGCAATCCTCAGGAATCTTCCCTTCATTAAGGCATCGAGTGAAAATTTGGGCAAGTACTGTTTTGATTTCTCCACTTGCTTCTTGTATGATGTCTACAGTCATTCCATCTTCTCCTGGAGCTTTCCCCCGCTTCATGTTCTTGATTGCATGTGCAATTTCTGCTGAGAGGACTGGAAGAACTCTGGTACTGGTACCTTTCATGATGTCTGGAGTACATGTATCATCCCTTTCATATAATTTGGAGTAGAAATCTTTCACTCTTGTCAAAATTTCTGCCTCTATTTCTTGTTACAGAACCATCTTTTCTCAGTGCCATAATCTGTTTTCTTCCCTTACTGAGATGTCCCTTTGCTATCTTTAGGCTTTGGTTGTTTTCAATTGCTTTCCTCACTAGTTCACAGTTGAATTTCCTTACGTCTTCAGTGATACTTTTTCGTACTGTCTTGCATAGCTCTATATATTCCACTTTGGAAGTCCCATCTTCTTTAGTTGTCCTGATCTCTCTTCTTTTTTGCATCAACATTTTAGTTTTTCCTGATAATTTGTTCACGTGCAACTTGTTCTTAGACCCAGCTAATTTTGTTGCTGTTTCCATAAGAGCTTTGGTTACTTTTCTGTTAACTTCAGAAATATCCACTTCCTCCGATGTTAGGCCTTCTAAAGCAGAGAATCTGTTCTTCAGTTCCAACTTGAAGGTATTATGGTGTTTTTTAAGGTTGGTTATGTCAATAGATTTTGTTTGTCTTATGAGCTTTCCACGTTCAAGTTAAGTGTTGAGGTGTATCTTGCATCTCACCAATCTATGGTCACTACCTGTGTTGAACTTGTTTAGCACACTGCAGTCTTCTATGACGAATCTTTTGTTACACATAATAAAATGAATTTCACTTGTCATCCCATTTGGATGTCTCCATGTCCATTTCCTGTGTGGCTTTTTCTTGAAAAAGGAGTTCAAGATGAAAAACCTTCTGCCTCTGCAAACTCTACGAGAGTATTTCCACGCTGGTTTCTGTTGCCATGACCAAATTTACCTACTGAAGTTTCATTCTGTTGCCGTTGCCCTATTTTTGCATTGAAATCTCCCATAATTATCTTCAAGTGCTGCTTACCTTTATTATTTAGATGACGAATTTCTTCAATTTCTTCTTCAGGATGACTTGTGGTGGGTGAATAAGTTTGAATAATCTGAGCCTGGTATCTTTTCGAGAGTTGGATAACGAGTCTTGCAGCTCTGTCAGAGGAACTTTCAACTTCTACAACTTTATCCTTCAGTTTCTTGTTTATTATAAATCTAACACCACTAGTTCTGCCAGTATCTGTTCCATGATAGTAGAAGAGATGTCCACTTTTCAGTTCAATGAGATCTTCTCCTTTTCTCCTTACCTCACTTAGCCCGACGATGTCCCACTTGATCCTTTGTAGTTCCTCTTCCAATTCAAGAAGCCTTGAATCAGAAGATAGGGAGCGCCCATTATACGTGGCCAAGGTCAGCATCAGATGGCAGCCTAGTCCGATCCTCCGGGGATTCTTAGCACCCTCTGCGTTCATGTCGCACTGGCCGCTGCCTTGGCCAGGTACATTCCAGCTGCCGGAGACTGAGGGCCAAGATTTCAGTTGTGGAGTCATTTTGGAGGGGTTTGGCCATAACTCACCACGCTGGCCAAGCGGGTTGGTGAGTGTGGGATAGCATTTCCTCTAATACTGATGGTATAGTTATACCGCTATTGGCGGTCATCAGAGCCCCTTTAGTGGGAACAGGATGCACCACGAGAAGGCGTTGTTGACATTTGTCAAGGAGAGGCTGTGATGTTACGCATCACCTGACCTTACATCCCATATATATATAATTATCGTCGTCAACCAATATCAATCCACTGCTGGACGAAGGTCTCCCCAAGTTTCATCCACCCATCTCCCATGTGGTCTTCTTCTGGGTCTTTTCCTGTCCCTTGGAATCCAGTCTAAAATTTCAGTTGTCCATGTATGGTCTGTCCTTCTGGCAATATGTCCAGCCCATTGCCATTTCAGGGATTTTACTCTGATCCACGAGTTCCTCTTCTTATCTGTTCTTGTTACACCAAGCATGTATCTCTCCATGCTACTTTGAGTTGTCTGCAGTCTTTGTATGTCTCTTTTCGTTAAGGTCCATGTCTCTGCACCATATGTAAGCAGGTGATGGATGCACTGATCAAACACTTTTCTTTTAAGACATAATGGCATATTGCTCTTGAAAATTATACTGTTTCTTCCAAAAGTCTCCAGGCAAGTTTTATATTCCGATTAATTTCTTCATCAATGTAACCCTCACTTGATATCTGCTGTCCAAGATAAATGTAGGTATTGGTTATCTCCAGCTTTCCCCCATCAATCTATAAATCTTCATTTCTTGTAAAAGCATTGTATATCACTTTTGTCTTCTGAAAGTTCATTTTTAAAGAAAGTTCATTTTTAAAGTTCATTTTTAATCCCACTTTTTACTCTTGTCAGCAAGTTCTTGGATCATGCTCTGCAGCTCTGATGGAGTAATTGCAAAAATGACTACGTCATCAGCAAAACGAAGCTGAGTTAGATAATCTCCATTAATCTTTATCCCTTTGTTTTCCCAGTTCAGTGATTGAAAGACAGTTTCCAATGTGGCATTAAAGAGTTTGGGATATATTGTGTCACCTTGTCTCACTCCCTTTCCAATTTTTATGGGTGCTGTATTCTCAAATAGCTGAATCTTTGCACTTGCATTTTCATGATGTTATTAATAATATTAATGAAGATGTATGCATCTTCAATACCATAGGATTTCATAGCCATTGTAACTGCTGATGGTTTCACCAAATCAAAAGTCTTTTCATAATTGATAAAACCCATGCATAATGGAAGTTCATATTCCCTTGCGCTTTCAATTAGTTCTCTCAGTACGTGGATATGATCCATAGTGCTGTAGCCACTCCTGATCCAGCTTGTTCTCTCGGTTGAGCCATGTCAAGTGTCACCTTCAAGCGGTGTAAAATAATTTTAGTGAATATTTTTTAAACCACTGATAAGAGGATGATAGGTCTGTAGTTCCTGAGATCCTCAGTGTCACCTTTTTAATGTAGCAGGATCATTGTAACATTGTTCCAATTCTCAGGAATCTTCCCTTCATTAAGGCATCGAGTGAAAACTTGGGCGAGTACTGTTTCCATTTCTCCACTTGCTTCTTGTATGATGTCAACGGTAATTCCATCTTCTCCTGGAGCTTTTCCCCATTTCATGTTCTTGATTGCATGTGCAATTTCTACTGGGAGGACTGGAAGAACTCTGGTACTTTTCGTAATGTCTGGAGTACGTGTATCATCCCTTTCATATAGTTTCGAGCAGAAATTTTTCACTCTTGTCAAAATTTCACCTCTGTTTCTTGTTACCAAACCATTTTCTTTTCTCAGAGCCATGATCTGTTTTCTTCCCTTATTTAGATGTCCCTTTGCTCTCTTCAGGCTTTGGTTGTTTTCAATTGCTGTCCTCACTAGTTCACAGTTGAATTTCCTTATGTCTTCAGTGATACTTTTTCTTACCGTTTTGCATAGCTCTATAATTCCACTTTGGAAGTTACATCTCCTTTGGTTATCCTGATCTATCTGCTTTTTTTGCATCAGAATTTTTTTTTCCTGATAATTTGTTGCATATGCAACTTGTTCTTGGTACCAGCTATTTTTGTTGCTGTTTCCATAAAGAGCCTTGGTTAGTTTTCTGTTAACTTCAGAGATATCCACTTCTTCCGACATTAGACCTTCTAGAGCAGAGAATCTGTTTCTCAGTTCCAATTTGAACGTATTATGATGTTTCTTAAGGTTGGTCATGTCAATACACTTTGTTTGTTTTATGAGCTTGCCACGCTCGAGTTTAGTATTGAGGTGCATGTTACATCTTACCATTCTATGGTCACTACCTGTGTTGAACTTGTTTAGAAGACTGCAGTCTTCCATGACAAATTTCTTGTTACACATAATAAAATCAATTTCACTTGTCAGTCCATTGGGATGCTTCCATGTCCATTTCCTCTGCGGTTTTTGCTTGAAAAAGAAGTTCATGGTGAAAAACCCTTCTGCCTCTGCAAATTCTGTGAGAGTATTTACATGCTGGTTTCTGTTGCCGTGACCGAAGTTTTATTATGTTGCTGTTGCCCTATTTTCGCATTGAAATCTGCCATAATGATCTTCAAGTGCTGCTTGCCTTTATTATTTAGATGACAAATTTCCTCATAAAATTCTTCAATCTCTTCTTCAGGATGACTTGTGGTGGGTGCATAAGTTTGAATAATCTGAGCCTGGTATCTTTTCGAGAGTTGGATAACGAGTCGTGCAGCTCTGTCAGAGGAACTTTCAATTTCTACCACTTTATTCTTCAGTTTCTTGTTTATTATTAATCCAACACCACTTGTTCTGCCAGTATCTGTCCCACAATAATAGAAGAGATGCCCACTTTTCAGTTCAGTGAGATCTTCTCCTTTTCTCCTTACCTCACTTAGCCCGACGATATACCACTTGACCTTTTGTAGTTCTTCCAATTCAAGGAGCCTTGAATCAGAAGATAGGGAGCGTCCGTTAAACGTAGCCAAGGTCAGCATCAGATGACAGCCTAGTCCGGTCCTCCGGTGATTCTTAGCACCCTCTTCCTTCATGCCGCACTGGCCGCTTCCTTGGCCAGGTACATTCCAGCTGCCAGAGACTGAGGGCCAAGATTTCAGTTGTGGAGTCATTTTGGAGGTGTTTGGCCATAACTCACCACGCTGGCTAAGTGGGTTCGTGAGTGTGGGATAGCATTTCCTCTAATCCCAATTGTATAGTTATACCACTATTGGCGGTCGTCAGAGCCCCTTTAGTGGGAACAGGATGCACCACAAGAAGGCGGGGTTGACATTTGTCAAGGAGAGGCTGTTGTATGTTGCACATCACCTGACCTTAGATCCCATATATATATACATACATACATACATACACACAGTCGAATCACATTATTGTGACCAACTCCTATGTTTTACGTCAACAGTGCGTAGCCAATGAAAGAAGGCACGCGTCGTGAGCTGTCTTGGAGGGCATACACTGCATGGCCACTTTATTATGACCACCTGACAGTTTTAAGCAAATCAGCTATGGCTGCATGCTGTTGCCGCCAGAGGGCGAGGCTAATATAATAAGGGAAAGCTTAGTGCTTGTGACAGTAATAGAAGTGATTTTTGGGTGACGAGATGGGTAAAAAATGTGATTTGACGGACTTTCAACGTGGGATGATTGTAGGAGCTCGTAGCCATGGAGTATCACCGAAACCGCCGCATTCGTGAAATGTTCCAGAGCAGCTGTTGTTAAAGTGTGTAAAGACTGGACTGTCAGCCAAAAAACTGGGTATCTACGTGCAACATGTGGTCGTCACCGACTAGTGACTGCTCAGGCGGAACGGAGAGTGTCGAGACTGGTAAGAGGCAACAGTGCAGCAAATTACAGACCATCTTAATCAAGGATCCCCTCAAATGATCTCTGCACGCACTGTTCGCCGTACACTGCATCGGATGGGATATGGCAGCCGAAGGCCTGTTCGAACACCTTTGCTGTCTGCAGTTAACAAGAGAAAACGTCTCCAGTTCGCACAGCAGCACAAGGATTAGACAGTCGATAATTGGAAACAAATTATGTAGTCCGATGAATCACATTTTCAGTTGCACCATGCCGATGGCCGAGTGAAAATTTGGCGGAAACAGCACGAAAGCATGGACCCCAAATGCATTGCTACAACCCTTCACGCTGGTGGAGGCAATGTTATGGTTTGGGGAATCTTTTCCTGGCATAGTTTGGGCCCTTTAATTCGTGTTGATCAACGTCTGACTGGCACATCATATCTAAACATCGTGGCAAACCAAGTGCATCCTGTCATGTTAATGGTTTATCCCAATGGCGATGGCTACTTTCAACAAGAAAATGCGTCCTGTCATAGTGCTCGTATTGTACAGGATTGGTTTCGGGAACATGCCGGTCAGTTTACTTTGCTAGGTGGCCCCGACCATCTCCAGATCTCAATCCCATTGAGAATTTGTGAGATGAAGTTGAACGAGCCATCAGACAGCTGGATCCACAACTTTGAAATCTCACACTCCTGGAAAGTGCTATTCATCAAGCATGGTCTCAGATTCCACAAACCACCTATCAGCATCTAATGGAACCCATGCCACGAAGAATCGACGCAGTATTAAAGGCAAAAGGTGGCCCAATGAAGTACTGAAGGGGGTGGTCATAATAAAGTGGCCACTCAGTGTATAAGGTATGCTGTAGGCATTCTGAAAATATATCACTCGTTGCTGTCGTGGATAAAAGGAGCGATTTGTCAGGTTTGCAAAAAGGAATGATTATCGGTTATCGGGCCAAGGGTGGCAATATTCCTGAAACAGCACAATTTGTGAACTGTTCGCTTACTGCCGTGGTTAAAGTGTATCGTGATTAGAGAAATGCCACCATTGCGAATAAGCGACACAAAAACTGTGGAGCACCACATGCCGTTGATGTAAGAAGTGAACGTCGTCTTCGAAAGTGCGTGAGGGCCGATGGACACGCTACAGTGGAGCAACCCACTTACCGGATAAACCAGGGGGCTACCGGAAGTTTGTCCAAAATGACAGTTGAGCAAACCCTGCTGAGTATGGGGCTCCTATGCTGACATTTGTGCCGGAAATATCGGAATTGGACCTCCACTGATTGGCAAGGGATTGCATTCTCCGATGAGTCACGTTTTCTGCTTAATTGAATAGATGGATGTTGGCTTATAAGACGAAAAACATCGGAGAACAAACACTTTTCAACCATTGCTGGAAGAACACAAGCAGGGGGGGGCAGCATTATGGTCTGGGGAATGTTTTGTGTCGTATTATATTCGCTCTGTATCCTCCACCACGCACCCTCCAGCAGCTGTGAGATGCACTGCAGTCAGCATGGCTCCACATACCTGCGAACACCTTCCAGCACCTTATTGAGTCACTCCCAGCCCAGCCCGTCTAGCTCACGCTGCACGTGGCAGTTACTCTGGATATTAGCTTGTGGTCAGAATAATGTGACTCGACCGTGTATTTATATAATATCAGCATGTAAATTATGTTTTTGCATTTTGTACCATGCAACGATAATAAGGCCAAAAGAGCAATATTCGAGAAATTGAGACACTTCATATTTGGTCACCACCCCGACCCCATGTTTACAATTTATGTTCAAGAGTTCTGGCACCTTTATCTCTAGAACAAAAAGCACTGGATTTAAATGTGTTTCGTATTTGGCCTGGAATTCCACTTTGTCCTGGAAGTGTCCTAAAATTCTGTTGCAGGTCCTGGAATTCTATCCATTCACATTTTTTGCCCCTACGTGATGTTTAGTAATTCGGGATTCTTTTAGAGTTGGTGCTCCATAGTACAGGATTTATTGGTCTGCTACGAAGTAATGGAAAATTGAATACATTGCGGAAGTGTCAGTGAAATAATGCTATTTAACATCTGTATAATGTTTATTTTCATGTTTTCAAGATTCTAACTTGTATTAAATATTTTTGGGATTGTTTATTGGATGTTTTTAATATTGTTACATTGCTGTGATGGTGTTTTCTTGTTTAGTTTTTTAATATATATATTTGGAAGTTTCCATGCTGTCTGCTATCCTAAAATGTTTTTGAACTGCACTATAAATGATTGTTTTAGCAGGGATAAGAATGTTTCATGATTTTCAGAATTCCAAATTTTTCCAACTAAGGTAGTGTGTGTGTGTGTCCACCAGTTCTCTTTCTGATTATATTCTTTGTTTCTAATTGTGTTTCTTGTTAATAATATTTTCGGTAATAGAGCGAAAAAGGTGACTTAGTGTTTTTGTAAGAATACACAGTCCGGTTAAAAAAATGACCACTGCTGTTGTGTAAGAAGGAACTGTAACCAGCCGCCAGATGGCCTGCATAGCAACATGTGTAAATTATATAAGGCACTTAAAAGGATACAAACTTGCGGACGGTGTGCAGTTTCGCGTTAAAGTGGGAGGACAATGACACCTAACAAAATTTGAAAAAGGAATAGTTGTTGATCACCGACTGCAGGGAGGTAGCATTGTATAAATGGCAGATATTGTGGGCTGTTCATGTGGTGCAGTTGTTAATGTGTTCCAGGAATGGAAAGAAACCAGCGAGACCTGCAGTAATCAGGGTAATAGTGCCGTAATACAGTTATCTTGACCACAGCCCAATGAACTATGCTCTTTTCTCTTTCACCCTACCACCACTAATCCCAAATGATGAGTTCGAGCTATGCTCTTTGAACTCATCATTTGGGATTAGTGGTGGTGGGGTGTGGTCATTTTCCAACAGGGGATGGTATTTATTTCATTTTTCAAAACTTTTGAAAATGGGAAGTTAAATGGAGTGAAGTTTTTCCCTATCTAATCATAATTTCTCTTTTTCCGCAATGTTGCCTGTGTCCAGTATTGTTGTTAAATATCATTTTATTGCATAAATGCGTGTATTTAAACATGAAACTTTAGGCAACAATTTCTAAAAACAAAAGTAAAGATGGCGCGAAGATTTCCAAGTAATCTTTAGGAATGAAATTCTTCCATGGACATTAGGAACTCCACACTTTCCATTGTCATTTGGGTTATACTCTAGATTGATGCACAACTGAACATAAATTTGGGAGGGGATTTTTGGTAGTTGGGGGGTTCGTTTTCTGTTTGAGGAGGGAATTCTATCTTAGGAAGCTTTTGAAAACGAAAGTTGGACCGAGTGAAAAATTTTCCATGAGTGGTGTTTTTTCTCGCGATGTTCCTTCTGCTCAGTATTGTTATTCAGTGCCATTTTATTCCATAATTTTTTGTATTTCAGTTTAAAAATGGGGTGAAGGGTTCCAAAATGGAAGTTGGATGGAGCGAAGATTTCTCCACTAATCGTAAGTTTTTTCATCTGATGCTCCCACTATCCTGTGCTGTCATTAAATGTTACCCACCTCCCCGCATAAACGTATGCATTTAAGCCTGATAAGGCACCAGAAAATTCCCCAAAACAGGAGCAACAAATTGGAAAAAAATTTAAGAATTGATGCATAATTTTCAAAAGTATTCATAATTTCAAAGTCACACCATTTAGCCAAACTATTCATGGTCTCCAGCCTTAAAGTTCTTTCAGCATGATGAATAAAATTGTCATGTGAAGAAATAAAAAAAGAGAGGGGGGTTAGTAAAGAGAGAGTAACAATGAAGAAATGGAAACAGAAAAACATTAGCTGAAAAAAAAAGTAAGCAATCAGTGCCTTGCAACTACAGAGTCAACAAAAGACAAATTATGGTTGGGGAACTTGTTGGGGAAAAAGCAAGACTTGCTTGCAAGAGGAAACTTGAGCTGATGTTCTACCAAGTAAAACAACAAAACAAGAAAAAAAAAGGTTTGAAGCAATATCTTTTATAGAACCATTGTATTTTATTTTGAATTCAGTAATTTTATATTGTGAATATATCTACATAAATAAATTACAGTGAACAATTAATTTGTATTCAAACCGTGCGTTCCGATTTTTAAAAAGTACAGCTTTTTTTTCTTCAGTCTCTTGTATGATCTAGCACAGTGGTTCCAAACTGTGGTACGCGTACCCCCAGGGGTACGGCACGCAACTTTCAGGGGTACGCGAGTAGTTCTCATAGACTCTAATGAAATGTGTTCAAAAATTCTGAATATAACTTTTTATTTATTAGAACATTTTTAAATAGTTCTTATTTATTTATTCGTGTGTATGAATAAGTAAATAAAAGCCATAATTTCTATTTCTTGTTATACTGTGTTTTGTATGCTACAATTTATAAAGAAAACAAAAACAAAAAGTTGTAATAGTTTCTTCACAGGTTGAAAAACAGATAGCAGTACGATGGCAACATAGTTACTTTTCGCCAAATTTAGGGAGTTTTCAGTGAAATTTGGAGAGTTTTGTGTAACTGTAACGATGTTTGGCATCACTAATGTCATTTACACGTGTTGAAAAAAAGACTTGCGAGTTTACGTAGTAAAATGTGTGTGGAATTTTCGTTGTTTTTGTTTCACAAACGATGCAGTAGTGAAATATTACAACTTAGTTACAGTATATATGTCTCCTTTAATATAACCAAGGTTGCATAACTAACTCTCTTATCTTTTGACGTCTTCTCCTGCTGATGATAGTGATAATCATCCATTACTTGCATCACTCACATGTAATCAACTCAACTCAGATTTATTCTAAAATCTAATTCTAATCCAAAACAACAACAATCTTCCTTTTCTCCTGTTGGCGTCCCTCCTAAGCGTCCCCTTGCAGTAGCGTCATTTCTCGTTCAAGCTTCAAACGAAACTCCAACAGGTAGACTGGTAGAGCTTGAAGCCCTTTTTTACTTTTCTCTCGTATAAGATGGATAAGTGGCTAATGAAATAACCCCGGCCTGTTAAAAAGTAAAGACTCAAATCGGAAAATTGAGGTTACCAGTGGTGAAGATGATGATTGTAAAAATGGTGGGGCAACAGAAGCTGGACCTTCTTCACTTAGGATTACTCATCAGAAGAAATCTCAGCCTAAGATTAAATTTCATGGAAAAATATTGTAAACTTTGTCAGCATACTTCAATTTGCATAGTTAAGTCACGTGTTAAAGTCTATTTGTGCATGTCATTGTTGCATAAAGTTGGTAATGTCCTTAAAAAAAAATTTAGAGGTATACTTAAAATTAGAAGTCTTTAAAAAGCGCTTATTTTTTGTTGGAGAAAAAGTGTGGGAACCCCGACCAATGATTACAGTGGGGGGGGGGGTGGCATTGGACTATTGAACAGTGAAAGAAAGTTGCCTTTTCAGATTAATCAAGTTTTCAGCTTTATAATGTGGATGGTTGATGGAGAGTACAGCGAAGCACTGCTGATAGAAATCATCCTGACATGATGCTCGAGAAGAAACAGGCAGGAGGTGGCAGTGTGCTCATGTGAGGCATGCTTCCTGGGAATCATAGGAAGCAATCATCTCTTTCGATCACATGATGAATGCTTCAGGCTACCTATCCATTGTGGCAGATCAGGTGCTCCCATTCATGATGACTGTCTACCCCAATGGCATAGTTTGCTTCCAGCAAGATAATGTCCCTTGCCATTTCGCTGTGCGTGTGCAAGAATGGTCTGAGGAGCGTTCCAGTGGCTTTAGCTGAGTATCCTTGCCCCTGTACTCGCCAGATATCAATCCGATGGAACATCTGTTTGACTATCTTGACCAACACTTTCGACATATCGATCCACCACCAATGACTCTTGATCTGCGAGGAGCTCTGGTGTCTGCATGGTATAGCATCCCTGCAGAAATGTTAAGAGGCCTCATTGAATCAGTGCACGCACATATCTGTGGCATCGGCGTCACAAGAGGTCATACCTCATACTAACAAGCGAGCATATAGTTTTTTGACTGGATTGTATATTTTCTAAAGAAATGCATGTTTTGCTATTTCAGACAGTATCTTAAATATGAATCAGTAAAGCTAGCATTTTTGCCCCTACCTCTCTTTTAAAGTGAAATTAAATTGCAGTCACTACTTAGTCTGTCTGGTGGAAACTGAGCCTTTTCTGTAATCAGTAAAATTGTTTTCATGGCAGAGTGACTAATACAATGCTAACTTTTAGTATTTAATTCTACTTAAGATGTGTGGGCAGGTATGCTTTCTTTTGTTTAAAGCAAAATTATTTAAAACAAGTTAGTAAAATAATGCAATGCATTGATTATGATATGCTTTCCAACATACCAGAAATCATTACTCAAGTTATGAGGATAATGGCTGTGGAATAAATCTCAGTCCTGTGCCCTGTCCTTTGACCCCATTTTGATGATATTCAACAGAACCGGTTCAGTATACCTCCCGAAAAAACGTGATAAGGTTTTGTCGCAATCGAAGCATTATTACGTAAGTTATGATGCATAAAGGCTATGGAATAGATCCCGCTCCCGTGTCCTAACCTTTGACCCCATTTCGCCCATTTTCAACAGGATTCGTCCCCAGGCAGGCCCCTACGACATACTAACATTTTATCCAAATCGAAGAATTTTTACGTAAGTTATGACGCATAATGGCGATGGAAGTGATTCTGCTCCTATGTCCTGACCTTTGTCCCTAGGTGGTCCCCTACCACATACTAAAATTTCATCGAAATCAAACCTTTTTACGTTAATTATGACGCATAAGAGCAGTGGAATGAATCCCGCTCTTATGTCTTGACCTTTGACTCCATTTTGTTCACTTTCAATAGGGTTCCTTCCCAGGTGTTCTCCTTCCTCATACTAAAATTTCATCGAAATCGGACGATTTCTACTCGAGTTATCGTCCGGATGAACATATGCACACAATGCGTGACCATCTGCTCGAAGGAGTGTAACGTCATAAAACTTTTATAGGATCCACACACAACGTGTGACCATCTGCTCGAAGGAGTGTGAGGTCATAAAACTTTTATAGGATCCACACACAACGCGTGACATAATGTGACAGATGGCGTCACCACGCACCAGCATTTCAATCGCGAGATTGTGACGTCATCAGATTTCTAAGCATGGGTAACATTAATGAGAGAGACACCATGACACTAAAAACGTGGTAATTCGGGAGTGGTTATTTAACACACTAAACGAATTTTCCTAAAGTCGAGATCAAGCTAAATCGATTTCTAGTACCAGAAAACGGTAGGTTAACGACTTTCATCAAAATCCTTAGGGCCGTTTTCAAAATAAAATTTACATACATACAAGAATTGCTCCTTTAATAGTATGGGATAAGGGCGATGGAATGGATCCCGATCCTATGTCCTGACCTTTGACCCCATATCGTCCATTTTCAATAGGGTTCGTCCCCCGGTGTTCCCCTACCACATACTAATATTTTATCGAACTCGAACCATTTTTATGTACGTTATGACGCATAAAGGCAATGGAATGCATCCCGCTCCTATGTCCTGACCTTTGACCCCACTTCACCCATTTTCAGTAGGGTTCATTCCCAGGTGGTCCCCTTCAATATACTAAAATTTCATCGACATCGAACCATATTTACGCAAGTTATAACGCAACAGAGCAATGGAATGGATCCCGCTCCTGTGCCATCACCTTTGACCTCATTTCGTTCATTTTCAATAGGGTTCGTCCCCAGGTGGTCCCCTACCACACACTAAAATTTCATTGAAATCGAACCATTTTTACGTGAGTTATCTTGCCGACAGACGGACGAATAGACAGAAAAAGCTGGAGCATATACGCTTCTTCAACCTACAGTTGGAAAGCGTAAAAAATGGTACTACCTGCTTAATGTGCAGAGGAACTACTGTACGGGGAGCAAAAGACTGATAAAATAATTGAAGTTCTGATTTTAAACTCCATTTTTTTTTCCCCAAGCAGAAGAAAATGCATGCTGTTCTTGTCTGGTGATATAGCAAGAAGTTATTAAGCAATAGGAAACCATGAATTTTCAGAGAAATTAAACTTCAAGAAACAGTAATGCCACTCCTCATCCTTCCCGAAAAACAACTGTATGATGTTTCACAGAAGTGGTGCAATAACAAGTACATGTGATGATTTTCAATTTGAATTTTGCTTTAGTAAAAAAGTATACTTACTCCATATTTCACCTTTCCTTATTCTTTCATTTCCAATGTAAGTAATATTACAAATTATTTAAATATAAGCAGTATTTAGTTCATATATCCATTGTGGTACATGAAACCATTTCAAAAGTAATGGCACATTTATGGTCTGGCCATATATTTTATTCCTATATACTTTTGTGTTTTATATATTTGTTAGTAATTTGCTTAAATAACTAAATTAAAAACAAAGCCATAGCTGTCAACCCTCCTTGTTTTCCCAGGAGGCTCCCAGTTTTCATGTTGATCTTCCAGCCTTGTATAACTTGTATAACTTTGTACCTAATAAAGATAAAACAAATATTTAAAAGCCAACTTACCACATTTTCAGAGATCTTTCCAATGAAATGTCACACGACTCGACCCCTCTTTCCATTTGAAAATTTTGAGTAACCCCCAACCTGCCCCCTACAGGGTCACCAGACCCCCTGGTTCTATGCCCCAAAAGTGTCCCCCTTACCAAAAGAGAAATGGCTATCTTGGTTTTTCTGAAATGCAACCAATAAAAATTTAAATGGAGTTTTTCGGGACTTCTGTGCCATACTGTAATATGTCGAGAGAGAAAGCTTTTAAAAATGGTCATGAAAATTGTTAATTGGTCATAAATTTTCATTTCCCAAATTTGGTAGACACCCTGTAAGTAAGAAGGTTTGTGCAAAGACCATTTTATGTACAATGGCACAACTGTGATATGCAAGTCACTCACCTCCTAGAATTTAGGAATTCCTTAAATGGGCATTTTTCTCCGTATTTTCCCTTAGACTCCTAGAAAATAGGCCTTAGTCGCCCCGATAGTGCAGTGGTCTGAGCAATGGCTTCTGATCATTCTTCCAAGATGGGTCCGGGTTCAAATCCCAACAAAGTGCAGATGTTGTGTTTGCCTTGTGGCACTGGCTCTCTCCCTTCCCTGGATCCAGTGGCCCTAAATTAGAGATGGGCGACTGCTTATAGCCCACCGAGTTGCTCACAGTGGTCCTTAAACCTCCAATCAGGAAAAAAGAAAGAGGGGGGGCTTAAATATGTTAAATTCTGCAGAAAAAAAATTGTCTCCTAGAAATTATTGTACTTCAGACTTTTTTGGTGTCTTCCATTGCTCATTCAGAGGGGGGGGTTGAATTTTTCTCCATTTTTTTTTCATTTATTTATTCTGTTTTTTTCCCCCAATTTCCCCTTTGTCTGCTGAAAGCGATTTTGAATTTGACTTTTCTGACCTGCTCTCAATCCTCTGTTGATGAGATGAGCAACATGCTTGATTGGATAAACATCATGTGCCTTGGCATTGCTTTGGAGAAGACCAAGGCACTCCAAGTGCTATCTGTCCATTATCCATAGAGCCACCCCGGTGGCGCCGTGGTCTATGCGATGGCCTCTGATCATTCGTCCGAAAGGGGTCAGGGTTCAAATCCGAGTGAGGCATGGATGTTGTGCTTGTCTTATGGCACTGGCTCTTTCCCTTTCCTGGAACCAGTGACCCTAAATTAGGGACGGGCGACTGCTTATAGCCCATTGAGTTGCTCATGGTGGTCGTTAAACCTCCAATCAAAAAAAAAAAAAAAAAATTATCCATAGCCTGTACAGAAATTGAAAATCTGGTGAAATTATGTTGTTCAACATTTATGTAAGTTTATGTGTTCGTGTTTTCAAGTTTCTAATACTCATACCTGCCCAGTTTTATGGTTTACCTGCAAAATCTATGGAAACTACTTGTTTTGTGGTTATTTTAAAGACAACATATTTTACATAATTCTAACTCCTCTCCCGAGTTAGTGCGGTTTGGGGGGGGGATAAGTGTCCCTCTTTAAAAACCACTGAGCCTGTATATTCTGATTTATACGCATATGTGATCCTAATATCTTTGTATTACAATCACATTTTTACCTACTTCTGCATTTCTATAGCTATCTACAAAGACTTGGTAAATATGTTGTAGGATTAGGATTGGCGGTAACTGCTAAAAAGGAAAGGCAAAATGAAATGAAAAATGTCGGCTATGTGTATCTTAAACATGTTGGCACCAAAATGTAAGGTCAAAATCTTGGTGGCACAGTAGTCAAAGCACTGGCTTCTGACCACTTGTCTGAGATGGGTTTACGTTTGAATCCTGGTGAGATATGGATGTCTTGCAGCACTGGCTCTCTCCCTTTGCCTAGAACCAGTGGCCTTAAATTAGACAGGCGATTGTTTATTGCTCATTGAGTTGCTCATGGTTGTCATTACCCCCTCTTCACCCATCGCAATGAAATCTCAGTTAACTAAGTTAAAGTAAAAAAATTATTACTGTATTTATTATCACTATAATTTCTTAGTTACAATTGTTTTTGTCTGTGTATCCAGCCGAATGACAGCATACTAATGAATGTTATGCACCAATAGCATTTTCATCTCTGTAAGCATGACGTGTCACATATCTGAATTCATCATCATCATTGTCAACCATTATCAGTCCATTGCTGGATGAAGATCTCTCCAAGTTTCTTCCACAACTGTCTTGAGCCAGTCTCCTCCACGTTACTCCGGCATGCTTTCAAATTTCATCATCCATCTCCCATGTGGCCTCTTGAGTCTTTCTTCTGGCCACATGTCCAGCCCATTGCTATTTCAGGGATTTTGCTCTCATCATGATGTCTTCCACTCTTGTTATTTTCCTTATCCACAAATGCCTCTTATCTTTCCTGGTTACACCAAGCATGCATCTCTCAGTGTTTCTTTCCATTGTAAAATGTCTATTAATTTTTTCATCAATGTGGCCCTTGCGTGATATCTGCTGTCCAAGATAAACGTACGTGTCTGTTATCTCCAGCTTTTCTCCATCAATCGATAAATCTTCATTTCTTGTAAAAGCATTGAACATCACTTTTGTCTTCTGAAAGTTCATTTTTAATCCCACTTCTTTACTCATGTCAGCAAGTTCCTGGATTATACTCTGTAGCTATGAAGGGGTAGTTGCAAAAATGATTACAACATCTGCAAAACGAAGGTGAGTTAAATAATCTCAAATAATCTTTATCCCCTTGTTTTCCGAGTTCAATGATTGAAAGACGCTTTGCAATGTGGCACTGAAGAGTTAGGGTGATATGGTGTAGCTTTGTCTCACTCCCTTTCCAATTTTTATTGGTGCTGTATTGTTAAATAGCCAAGCGTTTGCACTTATATTTTCATTGATGTTATTAATAATGTTAATGTACACATCTTCAATACTGCAGGATTTCAATGCCATTATAACTGATGGTTTCACGAAATCAAAGGCCTTTTCATAATGAATAAAAGCCAATGTGATGGGAGTTTGTTTCATACTCCCTAAGGTTCTTTCATATTTCCCTCCTTCTTTCAATTAGTTCCCTCAGTATATAATCTATGGTACTGTAGCCATTCCTGAATCCAGCTTGTTCCCTCGGTTGAGCCATTTCCACTGTTACCTTCAAGCAATGTGAAAGAACCTTAGTGAAAACTTTATAAGCCACTGATAGGAGGCTGGTGTGAGCCTGTAGTTCCTGAGATTCTCAGTGTCACCTTTTTTATGTAGCAGGATCATTATAGCATTGTTCCAGATTTCCCCACTTGCTTCTTGTATAATTTCCATGGTAATTGCACCTTCTCCTGGAACTCTTCCCTGTGTTTCATGTTCTTACGAGGGGGTGCTGATAAGTTCCCTGCCTCACCAAGAAGGAAATGGGCTAGAGCCGTGAAACTTACAGACTATTCCACATATTCACCCCGAAGTTCAACACACTTGGCATAGTGTTTCTGGAGGGTTTTTTTAACCCTTCCAAAAACTTCTGAAGTCTGATCACTCAAAGACTGCTCTGCTGCTGATATCACCTCTGAATCATTTGAAGAATTCCTCCCTTTCATACTTTTTTTTTTTAAGTTTGGGAACAGGAAACAGTCTGATGGAACAAGGTCTCATGAGTAGGGTGGATGGTCTATGCACTTAAACCTCAGATTTCTCAAAACATCCATTGTCTTTCCAGCCTTGTGAGCCAGCGCATTGTCCTGCAAAAAGAGAACCCCTTTCCGCAGCTTTCCTCGCTTTTTTCTTTCAGCACCTCTAATCAGCACAGCATGTTGGAATAGTATTCAGGATTTATTGTCTGGCTCTTCGGGAGATAGTCACTCAATAAAATGCCTTCTAAATCCCAAAAGAACCATTGCCATGAGCTTTCCTGCAGATCTTTGAGTCTCGAATTTCTTTGGCCATGGAGAACCTGAGTGCCACCACTGTAGGGACTGTTTTTTCGTCTCTGGATCGTATTGATGTAACCATGTTTCAACAACAGTGACAAGTCACTGCAAAAAATTATCACCAGATTGCTCAAAATACTGCAAAATTGACTTGGAAGTGTCCACTCATTTTCGTTTTTCATCGCCATTCAAACATTTGAGACCAGATTAAAAGAACATATATCCAACTGGAATAAGAAAGAAAACAAAACATCATTAATAAATCATTGTATTGAGAATGAAGCTTATCCTGATTGGTATGATGCAAAATTAATAACCTCACATAAAACTAAAAATCAAATATTAACCTCAGAAGCAGTAATGATTGAAAAAACTAAAGAAATAAATTGTAATAATAATGATCCAATGAGTCTACCGTACGCTTGGAAATATTTTATCAAAAAAGAAAATAACGCTAAAAAATATAATAAAAGACCTTATTAATTTTTTTCAACAAACGAATGGCAACACCAAATAATTTAGAATCAAAAATTCATATCATCCAATTATATTAAAACACGACTAAGAATGAGCATTAATACCAAAATAGCATGTGCAAGAGTACAACTGCCGTGGAATGTCGGACGCCGCCAGTAAAATCGATGTAAGTGGCCGAAATACAATGTGTATGAGAAGTAGATCATAATACCCACTGAAGATGATTCCAAAAAGAAGGAATTGAAACTAGTTTGGGATATCGAGCCACGGAAAACGGAACATGCAACCATCTTCTATAATAAGAAATTATAAGATCGAATTTCAACTTGGAAGCTGATAATACAGGAAAGAAAAATAGTGCCTTCTTCGATAACAAGATGGCTTATTGCTGATTCAACGCATCATAATCAAGAGGTTCGAAAGTTCTTTTCTATTGTATTAATTTCGTGAATCATGAGTTAAAAAACTGGAATAATGTTAATCATTTAATACATATTGTCTCTACGTATTGGAGGACTTTGACAACTTATGATGCATATGACTGTACATATAAAAACATTTTTTCATATAAATTTGTAATCTTCATATAATAAAATTCTAAACTATCATATGGAACATCAAAAAGAATATTAGTGACAAGTTGAAATAAAAAATTTTATTATATGGACGTTTTCCCGTGCTCGAATTTCTAGTAACGTGCGAAACAGTAGATGATATGGAAACTATTTTGTTGACATATAGTTAATAATTTCTGAAACCACGTAATGATTTCGACAAATGTTGAATTAATATAATTTGAGCACCCACTTTGCTGACATCTTCTGCATATATATGCCATATATATATTCCACTTTGGAAGAATTATGAACCCAACACGTTCCCTGGATATCTCCACTGTCTCAGCTATTGTTTTAGCCGAGATTCACCGACCTGACAGTCAAAGTCATGAACACCGTGGATGTTGTCACTGTTGAAGGCCTCCTAGATCTTGCTGCATCTTCGGTCTGTACGCCGAAAGTTGGCACACCATTTTTTCACAGTGGAATATAAAGGGCACTTGTCACTTAATGTTTGCGCCATACACTCATAGATTTCCTTTGCAATTTTCTTCTGCAGGAACAGAAATTTCATGGCAGCCCAAAGTTCCACATTCGAAAATTAAACACTTCGCATTGACATGCTTCAGTTCAGGACGTCAAACATCTGCAAAAGAAAGAGCTATTAGTCTGCAAATTGGCACTTTACAATTCAAAAGAACAGTCATTCAAGCTGCTGTGACAAAATAATGCTACAATGACAGGAAGTGGGTTAGGCCAAGAACTGTTCGGCATCTCCTTGTAATTGCATGTGTAATTTCTGCCAGGAGGAGGAAGAACTTTGATTTTGATGCTGGTACCTTCCTTAGTGACTGGAATAGATAGATAGATATGTCATCAGTTTCATATAGTTTTGTGCAGAAATCTTTCACTCTTGTCAAAATTTTACCTGTATTTCTTGTTACAGAACCATCTTTTTTTCTCAGTGCCATAATCTGTTTTTTTCCCTTGCTGAGATGTCCCTTTGCATTCTTCAGACTTCGGTTATTTTCAATTGCTTTTATCACTAGTTCACAATTGAATTTCCTTATGTCTTTGGTGATACTTTTTCGTACTGTTTTGCATAGCTTTATATATATTCCACTTTGGAAGTTACATCTTCTTTATCTGTCCTCATCTCTCTTCTCTTTTGCATCAGCATTTTTGTTTTTCCTGAATTTTTTTTTTTCATGTATAACTTATTCTTAGTACCATCTATTTCTGTTGCTGTTTCCATAAGTCTTGGTTAATTTCAGAAATGTCCACTTCTTTTTATGTTAAACCTTCCAGAGCAGAAAATAGGTTCCTCAGTTCTGACTTCGAGGTACTATAATGATTTTTAAGTTTGGTAATGGCAGTACATTTTGCTTGATTTTATGAGCTTGCCATATTTGAGTTTAGTGTTCAGGTGCATCTGACATCTCACCATTCTGTGGTCACTACGTGTGTTGAATCTGTTTAGCACACTGCAGTCTTAGATGACAAATTTCTTGTTACATATAATAAAATCAGTTTCACTTAGCATCCCCTTAGGATGTCTCCATGCCCATTTCCTATGTTGCTTTTTCTTGAAAAAGGAGTTCATGATGAAAAACCTTTCTGCCTATCAAACCTTTCGAGAATATTTCCACGTTGGTTTCTGTTACCGTGACCAAATTTACTTGCCAAAGTTCCATTCTTTTGCTGTTGCCTTATTTTCAAAGTGAAATCTCCCATAATGGTCTTCAACTGCTGTTTGCCCGTGTTGTTTAGATGCCGACTTTCCTCATAAAATTCTTAAATTTCTTCCTCGGGATAACTTGTGGTGGGTGTGTAAGCTTAAATAATCGGAGTTTGGTATATTAAATATTATATCATGAAATCGATTAAACTTGACAAGTCATTTGCGCAATAAACTGGCTAAAATAATAAATCAATATGTTCGATACATACATGTGCTCAATACATCAGTCAATCAAATATATTGATTTGTTCACAGAAAAAAAAATTATGAATTTCAGTTCTTCAGAGTTGGCAGCTCTATGTAAAAATTTTGGGATTGTTTTTAGGGTGTTTTTAATATTACATATTTCTTCAAAAAAAAAATTTCAGTATGTTTTGGATGTATGTCTTCATGCCATCTGCTAGCCAAAAAAGTTTGGAACTTTCTGAAATAATTGCTCTAGCAGGAATGAAAATATTTTATTTTTGGAATTTCAGTTTTCTGACCGAACTTTTTTTCCCTCTCTTCTGGATTGTGTTTTCAGTTTCTATATTTTTCTTATGTTCCTTGTTCTTAATACTAAATTTTGATTATAATGAAAAAGAGCAACTTTGTATTATGTAAGATTTTTTTTTTTTTTTTTTTTTTAATGAAATGCATGTTTTCTGGTTTTTAGCAGTTTCTGCAAAAGCCTGTCAGCAGAGCAAGCATCCTCCCCATTTAAAGGCAAAATTAAATTTCAAAATCCGTACTTATTCTGTCCCTGATGGAATCTGAGCCAATTCCATGGCTTGCAAACTTGTTTTCATGGCAGAGTGTACAAAGTATGATTTCACTGAAAACTTTTTTTCCATTCCTTAGTCACTTTTTGCTTTAATCAAATGACAGAGATAGCATTTTTCTTTTGTTTAAAATGAAATTAATATTTTAAAATGCTACCGTGTGTGATTACTGTGCAGAGTAAATGACTTTACAGGAACGAAAGACTGCAGAAATCAGTCATCGATTTTGAGCTTTAATTATTATATATATATTTTTTTTTTTGTTGACACACACACACACACACACACACACACACACACACACACACACACACACACACAAATGCGTGCTTTTTGCCTGATTATATAGAATGAAGTTACCAGGCAATGGGAAGCTATGTATTTTCAGAGAAACTGAACTTTGAAAAGTTTTAAAGTTCTGATGTTGTTGACTCTTCGGAAACTTCTTAAATTGATTTCCAAAGGTCCATACAAACCCTGCAAGTGCTGTGGTTTGTCAATGGGAGATTTTTTCCCATTGCCAAGCTATCAGCACCACATTGGAGGGCTTTTTTTTTTTTTTTTTAGATTTCTGTTGTTTTGTGCACTTTCCTTTAAACCATTTTCTTTCTTTTTTTTTTAATATTCAGGGTTCATACATTCTGGAAAGTCAGGGAATTGGTGTAAGGTGAGAGATCAAAAGATGGGTTCCATTTCAACTCAGGCAGGGTCGTACCATCATGGTCTCAGATTTCTCTAAAAAAATTAAGGGGTGTTCCTTGACTAAAATAAGGAGACCTATATTTTTCTTTCGGAAAGAAAAAATTTTCCCTTCGAGAAAGAGGGTTTCAAATCTTGCCCCGTCAAACAAGCTCTCTAGAAAACGGTTATTTTTCCTAACTTCAGCGAGTCATTGCAGCAGAGTTAAAAAAGATATCGTGTTCCTGTATTTTTTTACATTGTGTGTATAACATATAATAATATATGGTGCTAATATTTGCTACACATCGTATGATTAAAATTTAAAAAAATCGTAAACTTTGTGATTTTTAAAAAAAATTGAATTTTTTAAGTTTTTTTTAAACAGGTTTGGATGGAGTTTTTTCTATATTCGTTTTTTTCGTTAAAGACATACAAATGTGCACTTTATTTGTAATTTTTTGTGTGTCTGTGAAACTGCTAGTTTCCGCGTTTCGGTAGCGTTAAAAACAGCCGATTTTGAAAAATCTCTAACTTTGCCAACGATTTTCTTAAAAAGGCCATTTTTTAAAATTCTGAAAATTAAATCCCTGTTTCATTATCAACAGGAGAATATCTGTGTAAATTTTCACGGACCTAAAAATGCTCATTTCCGAGTTAGACGCGTTTGAATTCGGTTTGAAAGCCTACGATTTCCCGTGTTCTAAAGGCGCCATTTTGCAAAATCTCAAGCGCAAAGTACGTACGTTATCTCTTACCCGAATCAAAGCGTTAGATATTCTTTGACTCGCTGAAGGTCACGTTACATTCAATTCTATATATATAGATTTTTTTTTTTTTTCCAAGACCATTTTTTAGGCATGTTATCGCCCAGGGTAGGGTCAGGTGGACGGATCCAACGCTCTTACATTCGGGTAAGAGAGTGCGTACTTTGCGCCTGAGATTTTTCCAAAATTGCGCCTTTAGAACACGGAGATATCGTAGGTTTTCAAATCAAATTCAAACGTGTTTAACTCGGAAACGGACGTTTTTAAGTCCGTGAAAATTTACACAGATATTCTCCTGTTGATAATAAAACAGGGATTTAATTTTCAGAATTTAAAAAAAGGGCTTTTTTGAGAAAATCGTTGGCAAAGTTGGAGATTTTTCAAAATCGGCTGTTTTTAACGCTGCAGAAACTAGCAGTTTCACAGACACATAAAAAATTGCAAATAAAGTGCACATTTGTATGTCTTTAACAAAAAAAAACGAGTACAGAAAACAAAAACTCCATTTGAACCAGTTAAAAAAAATCTTAAAAATTTCAATTTTTTTTTAAATCAAAGTTTACGATTTTTTAAAAATTTTAATCATACGATGTGTAAAAAATATTAGCATCAAATATTATTCATTATACACACAATGTAATAAAAAATACCAGAGCAAAAGATCTTTTTTAATTCTGCTGCAATGACTCACTGAAGTTAGGAAAAATAACCGTTTTTTTTAGAGAGCTTGTTTGACGGTGGAAGATTTGAAACCCTCTGTCTCGAAGGGAAAATTTTTTCTTGCCGAAAGAAAAGATATGGGTCCCCTTATTTTAATCAAGGAACACCCCCTTAATTTTTTTAGAGAAATATGAGACCGTGATGGTACGACCCTGCCAGAATTGAAATGGAATCCCTCTCTTATTACCAGCCAACTAAGTTGAAACATTTTTGAAAGCTACCTAGCTTTGAGACACCTCACCACCACGTGAGAGGAGGGGGTGTCAAAACTCCGCTGGTCTCCCATCGATCCAGGATTATCTTGTAAGGGAGCAGAAGACATGGGCAGTGCATGGTTTATCGTGGCCCAGGTGGAGATCACTACGAACACACTCCCTCCCCCTCCCTCTTTAAAAAAATTGAAATCTTTGAATATGTTTTAAATAGATAAAAATCTTTACACCATTATAAGCGCATAAGTTGTATATGAATTTTACTTGTAAAATCAGCTGATTGAACAGGAAATATACTCAACTTACATTTTATGAATAAGCATGCACGCGCATGTGTTAATTGTTATTTATTTAGTAGATTAGACAATTGCCATTACGTTTTGGAGTGGAGGTAAGCAGAGCTTCGGTAGCGACCAGCGCTATCAACCCAGCAGCGAGGTCAAGAGCATTGCACCTTCTCCCCCCGTTCGCAGAGGACAAAACTCTCCTGAGCGAATATTTTACTATTACGAAAAACTGAGAAGTTAATTTTAGTAACTGCTCTTCTGACAGTAGCCTACAATTAGCAACTCCCAGAAAAACTCGAGGGTGTTTAGCCATCGAAAATTAACTTACAGTACACGTGCCTGCACTCTTTTTCTTAAAATTGTTTCACAACAGTTTTCTACTCTTTCATAGTCTTTTCTTATGCGATGTTTAAGTATATACGTAAACAAACAAACAAACAAACAACTGCTGCTGTCTTTCGCAACTCAACTTTGTTAGTGGAGCAGCAAGAATTTTCTTTATGTTTTGGTTATCCCCCCCCCCGACAGTTTTATAGGCATGTCATCACTCGGGGAAATGTGAGGTGGATGTATCCAACCAGGGCCAGCTGACCCAATGCTCTCATTCCATCATTCGGGCAAAGAATATCTAACGCTTTGATTCAGGTAAGAGATAACGTACGTACTTTGCGCTTGAGATTTTGCAAAATGGCGCCTTTAGAACACGGGAAATCGTAGGCTTTCAAACCGAATTCAAACGCGTCTAACTCGGAAACGAGCGTTTTTAGGTCCGTGAAAATTTACACAGATATTCTCCTGTTGATAATGAAACAGGGGTTTAATTTTCAGAATTTTAAAAAATGGCCTTTTTGAGAAAATCGTTGGCAAAGTTAGAGATTTTTCAAAATCGGCTGTTTTTAACGCTGCCGAAACGCGGAAACTAGCAGTTTCACAGACGCACAAAAAAATTACAAATAAAGTGCACATTTGTATGTCTTTAACGAAAAAAACGAATATAGAAAAAACTCCATCCAAACCTGTTTAAAAAAAAACTTAAAAAATTCAATTTTTTTTAAAAATCACAAAGTTTACGATTTTTTTAAATTTTAATCATACGATGTGTAGCAAATATTAGCACCATATATTATTATATGTTATACACACAATGTAAAAAAAATACAAGAACACGATATCTTTTTTAACTCTGCTGCAATGACTCGCTGAAGTTAGGAAAAATAACCGTTTTCTAGAGAGCTTGTTTGACGGTGCAAGATTTGAAACCCTCTATCTCGAAGGGAAAATTTTTTCTTGCCGAAAGAAAAATATGGGTCTCCTTATTTTAGTCAAGGAACACCCCTTAATTTTTTTAGAGAAATCTGAGACCATGATGGTACGACCCTGCCTGAGTTGAAATGGAACCCATCAAAAGGGAAAAGCATAAATAAATCTTATAAATAAACAAAAATCATCTATATAACAATGGCACACAGTACAGCAACAAGGGAATCTGTGAATCTTGGAAAAGTGCCAGCTAGTTCTGTGTGACATTGCGAAAAAGACCCCAACTCACTAGGTTTTGTTCCAGAATCCTTAGGTTGAATGACCAACTGGAACCGTCAGTTGTGGGCTAATCCCCCACACTGATGTACTTGCCTGATTAAAAAGACACAAGGAAATGTAAAAACTGACTCAAGTGTGGGATATGGTGGACCTACCACACTTGAGAAGGGTGGTCCACCATGGAATCGACTTGGAACTGGAAAAAGCGAATGAGAAAGAGATCTGGGCTGAGTGAGTGTGAGATTGGTGTATGGAATACGAGACATATAAATGGCAAGATGAATGAGGGGATTGAAGAGATGAATAAGCATAGATTGGATGTGCTGTGTGTAAGTGAAACAAAAAGAAGGAAATTGGGGTAGAAGAAGTGAATGGAACCGTGAGTGTGTGGTCTGGAGTATTGGACAATGTGAGAGGACAGGCTGGTGTAGGTGTGATTTTAAGTGAAGAGATGAACAACTTGATTCACTATAGCTGCATAAGTGAGAGAATTCTTTGGATTCCTTTGAAAGTGAAACTTCAGAGAATAGTAATTGTTGTAGTTTGTGCTCCTTGAACCTTCTGATAAGAAGGAAGATTTCTGGAATGATCTAAAAGCTGTTTTGAACCAGTTTCGTGCTAAAGAGAAAGTTATCATAGCATGGGATTTCAATGCTAGAGTAATTGTGCGGAATGTAATTTCTGACAATGTTCTGGGTAAGTTTAATAATCCTTGTGTGAAGGATAATGGTGAAAGATTAATTGAACTCTGCATTGAGAATGATTTGTGTGTATCCAATACGTTTTTCAGTCACAAGTACATCCACACGTATACTTGGGAAAATCGTACTCTTGGTCAAAAGAGTGTGATAGATTTTGTTGTCTACAATCAGCGTCTGAAACACTTAGTTGTTGACATTCGTGTGATGAGAGGTGCGGATGTTGGTTCTGATCATTACTTGGTAGTGTCACGAATGAAACTGAATGTTGGTTGGAGGAAAAGGAATAGAAAGAGCCCAGGATAGAAAGAATAAAGGTGGAAAGGCTTCCTGAAGATAATCAGCATTATTCTGACATACTCAAAGAATGACTGAAGGAGCTGAAGTCTTGTGAGAGGGAAAGTTGTAAGAACTGTGTAGAGGTCTGTGGCACCCCAATAGTGGTTAATAATAGAGGTGATGCTTGGTGGAATAGTGAGATTGAAGAGGCAGTAAAGAGAAAGAAGGAACCCTATTTGGGGTTGTTGCAAGGTAGAGTTTATGTGGGTGAATATTGCTGTAAGAAGCGTGAAGTCGATAAGCTGGTTCTCCAGAGTAATGCAAAAGATAGGAAGGAGAAGGTGGAAAGGCATGAATTGGCTTTTTGGTAAGATAGGAAGTTATTCTGGAAGTACATGAGACTCGGGAAAAATAGGGGAAACAAAGTTGTAAGTTGTGTGAAGAATAGGATTGGGGGAAATGATATGGGGGCCCAATGGGTTAAGTGAAAGATGGGGTGAATACTTCTGTGAGTTATTAGATCAGGAAAGCAAAGGTGATTCTGAGGCAGAAGCAGATGATGTCACAGCGAAGGATGCAAGCACAGGAGGGATATCAAGAGAAGAAGTGTGTAAAGCTCTAAAATCTCTTAAGAATGGTAAGGCTCTGGGAGTTGATGGCATAACTGCTGAGTTGTTGAAATATGGTGGTGACTCTGTAATTGACTGGTTAACTGAAATTTGCCAGTTGTCCTGGGAGTTAAGAATGGTCCCTCGGGATTGGAAGGATGCTATCATTGTTCCCTTGTATAAGGAAAAAGGTGATCAGACTGACTGCAAAAACTATTGTGGTATTAGCCTACTGAGTGTGCCAAGGAAAGTGTTTGGTAAGGTCGTTATTGAAAAAGTACAGGGTATTACATCAGAGAAAGTGTGGGATGTTCAGAGTGGTTTTATGTCTGGTAAAGGCAGCACTAACCAAATTTTTGCATTAAAGCCTTTGATTCGGTGAAACCATCAGCAGTTACCATGGCTCTGAAATCCTGCGGTATTGAAGATGCATACATTAATATTATTAATAACATCTATGAAAATGCAAGTGCAAAGATTCGGCTGTTTGAAAATACAACACACATAAAAATTGGAAAGGGAGTGAGACAAGGTGACACCATATCTCCGAAGCTCTTTAATGCCATATTGGAAAATGTCTTTCAATCACTGAACTAGGAAAACAAAGGGATAAAGATTAATGGAGATTATCTAACCCACCTTCGTTTTGCTGATGACGTAGTCATTTTTGCAACTACCCCATCAGAGCTGCAGAGTATGATCCAGGAACTTGCTGACAAGAGTAAAGAAGTGGGATTAAAAATGAACTTTCAGAAGACAAAAGTGATGTTCAATGCTTTTACAAAAAATGAAGATTTATCGATTGAAGGAGAAAAACTGGAGATAACAGATACGTATGTTTATCTTGGACAGCAGATATCAAGTGAGGGTCACATTGATGAAGAAATTAATCGGCGTACAAAACTTGCCTGGAGAGCTTTTGGAAGAAACAGCATAATTTTCAAGAGCAATATGCCATTATGTCTTAAAAGAAAAGTGTTAGATCAATGCATCCTTCCAGTGCTTACGTATGGTACAGAGACGTGGACCTTAACTAAAAGAGACATACAAAGGCTGCAGACAACTCAAAGAAGCATGGAGAGGTGCATGCTTGGTATAACCAGGAGAGATAAGAAGAGGAACTCATGGATCCGAAAAATGACGAGAGTGGAAGACATCATGATCAGAGTTAAATCCCTGAAATGGCAATGGGCTGGACATACTGCCAGAAGAACAGACCATAGATGGACAGCTGAAATTTTAGATTGGATTCCAAGGGACAGGAAAAGACCCAGAAAAAGACCACATGGGAGATGGGTGGATGAAATTCGTAAATATGCGGGAGTGACATGGAGGAGACTGGCACAAGACAGACCGTTGTGGAGGAAACTTGGGGAGACCTTCGTCCAGCAGTGGATTGATAATGGTTGACAATGATGATGATGATGATAAGAAATTACAAATGGCACTAGGCATGAAGTGCAGATTAGCCATTGGACAAAGTCTGCAGTTACGGTGGTGGAACTGAGTAAACTCAGAAATCAGGGTTTCCTTCCCATTTCAATATCCTCTAAAATGAAACCTCCTACTGGACCCAGAGTACCAGAACTTTTTGGTAAACTAAAATTACATAAACCAGACCATCCCCTAAGATTATTAGTCTCGGGCCGTGCTAGCTCTACAAGGCCTCTTGAGTCTGTGCTGGCTACTTATTTGAGACCCCTCACTTTTGACTCTAATGTATCAATAAACAGTTCCATACAGGCTTTGGAACGTATTAAAGGCTTTGACCCACCACAAACTGGGATTTATTATGGCCTCTCTGGATGTGGTGTCGCTTTTCCCGAATGTACCACTAGACACGGTATATTCCATCATTGCTGACAGATTGCAAGAAGACTCTATTCCATATTTAGAAGTACATGCTATTCTCGTAGCTCTGAAATTAGTAGCCAAAAGATCATATTTTAAATATGAGGACATAATCTATCAACAGAAAGAGGGTGCGCCCATGGGTTCCCCACTCTCTCCGGTGCTGGCAGGAATACTTTTGCAGTTTCTGGAAGACAAAGTCTTGCGTGATTATCCGTTTCAACCCTCATTAATCCTTAGGTATGTTGACGATATGCTGGTCTTCTGGCAACATTCAATTCACCAACTTGATGATCTCATTTCTTGCTTATCATCACAGTATCCTACAATAAAATTCACCAAAGAAGTTGAACAAAATGGGCAGTTACCCTTCCTTGATTTCTTGTTATGTAGAAACCTAAATACTCAACAGATCAAATACTCTGTCTATAGAAAACACACTTTCACCCCCTGTATCATACCGTTCAACTCATCTCACCCCCCAGAACATAAATCTGCAGCTTTTCGCTTCTTGATTAAACGTGCTTATACACATTCTACATCAGGCAAAGCAAGACTTGAAGAACTTTCAAGAACCTTGTCTTTGGCTCGCAAATTCGCCTACCCGGAACAATTTTTTCAGAAGTTGTTAAGAAGATCTACTAAACTGAACTTCACCACTTTGTCTAGGGAAATTCGGACAACTAGATTTGTAGGTAAAGTAGATTACCTCCCTCCTATAGTCTCCACACTCAGAAAAATCTGTCAGCGACATGACATCTCTTTTGGATTATGCACCAGAAATATCTTTGATATGGTCAGGAATGACCGGGACAGAACTCCTACCCTCAGGAAACATGGGGTATATTGCATCCCTCTTATTCATGGAGACCCGAATGTTACTAAGAATTGTTATATAGGTTCTACTCTCAGGTGCTTAAATACCCGCCTGAGAGAACACCAGTACACGCTTCGAGTTGGCACTACTCATACTGCCTTTATGTTAGCTGTCACACAGGGCAGTTACTCACCAGATTGGGAAAACGTGAAAATTCTGAAAACAAATCTCAAAAAAAGTACTGTTTTCCTTTCCGAAAGCCTGTATATTCTTGCTTATGGTGACAGATGTTGTGATTTGGACTTGCCCGCATTTGTACCGGGACCTTGGCGTAGATTGGTTGCCCCGACAGAGACTTTGTCCAATGGCTAATCTGCACTTCTTGCCTAGTGTCATTTGTAATTTCTTATACTTAGTGTAATATCAGCTGTTAAACTTGTACGCCTTTTTCTGTTCAAATGTTGGCATCACTAAAATGTTGGTGATGTGGTGTACGGGAGGGGGGGGGATTTTTATCTGTATATAATGACTGCCTCTATCGTGTCCCTGTGGTGCTTTGGACCCGTAGATGGGGACAACGGGATCCCCGAAAGCGCTAGTCAGTTTTTTAACCTACTTTTAAATTGTAAATAAAGTGATTTCAATTAGCAACTTATGGTATGGTGTTTTATCGCACAGGTAGACAGCTGAATTCTTGCATATATCACTTCTCGTGCGAAATTGTTTTCTGGTTATATGTCACCATGGCTGTTTAATATATTTATGTATGCGTGCATGTGTGATGCCAAAATAGATAATACTGGTTTATGTCTTGGTGATATCTGTGTGTGCAGATTGCTGTATGCTGATGGCACTGTCCTGTTGGCAGAGAGCTAAAGTGAGTTGCAGAGTATGTTGTCCCAGATGTACGAAGTTTGCAGGAAATTCAAATTGAGTATAAATGAGGGAAAAACCGAAGTTATGGTTTTCGAGCTAGTACTGAATGTAATATAGGTCTAAACGGCGCAGTTATTGACCAGGTGAATGAGTTCGTGTATTTAGGAAGCATGTTTGACAGAGAGAACAAATAGGATGGTGAAATTAATAGGCAAGTGAATTCTTCAATCATGGCTGGTTTGGGAGGTTTTTGCAGAAATGATTGGATCTCAAGAGAGTCCTGAATGGCAGTGTATGAAAGTGTAATTGTTTCCACTCTGATGTATGGCAGTGAAATCTAGGTACTACAGAAGAAACATAGGAGTCATTTGTGTGCTGGTGAAATGTGTTACGGGTGGGGGTGACAATGCACATTCTGATTGTGTGAGGAATGAAGATGTGTTGCAGTTGTGTAATGTGAAGCAAAATGTTGTTTACAAGATGGAGACTAATATGCTTCGGTGGTTTGACCATGTTGAAAGAATGAGTAATGAGATGCTTACTGAGAAAATCTTTTAGCCCAAATTGCAGGAAAGAAAGGCAGAGGAAGTCATGGGAGAGGATCTGATTCAGGAGTGTCTGCATGAGAAAAAGATTGAGTATGAAGTATAGAAGATCTTGTGTATGGCATGTGATGGATGTCAGTGAAGCCCAAGTTTTATGTCAAGATCGCTGTAGATCGAGAAGTTTGATATGGCAACAGTAAGTAAAAATTATCTGGTTGTTAGTATTTCTTTGTGGGGCTGACCTCTGAATCTCATAGAGCAGCTTAGTGATATGTATGTATGTATGTATGTAATCTATTTAAGAGTGATATCACTTTAAAATTGACACCATTTCTTTGTAAATTTCAAATTGCTGAGCCAATGTCACCTCATTATATGTAAAGATGTTCATCATTTATTACGAAGTTTAATGAGTAGGTGCATTAAGTGAGATATTTTGTAGAAATGTTCATCAGTTCAAAAAATTTATATCTGTCGACCTTACCACAAACAAATATTTAATGTTGCCGAAAGGTGTAGATGTTGGATTTTAGTTAAGTGCCTTTCATCAAAAGTTAAAGTAAACAATAATATCAAGATACAGTTTCATCTTCAGTGCTGCAAGTTGGTTGTTTCTATAATTGAAAAACTTGAAGAAAAATTCCTAAATAAATATAAAATTGTTCGGGACTTGTCATCATATCCCAATATTATAAAAACTTCCCTGAGAATTTCTGAGACACTGTTTCTGTTTTGCTTGAAAATTTGCAGACTGCTGGGCAAATCAGTGATAATCCTGTGGAAATTTCCAAAAAAGAGTATCATAGTCTTTGTGAGTGTACCAAAAGTCACTTTAAAGGACATTTTGAAGCATATAACTCCTCAGAAGGCACAAAACTCAACAAATAGTATGGTGAATTTTTGGCAGAAAAGGGAAACTATAAAAATCTGTGGGAAACATTTAAATTGTGCTTCATTTTATCTCATGATAATTCGACGGTAGAAAATGGCTTTTCCATTAATAAGTCTGTTCTTACTGTGAACATGTATGAAGAGACTTGTTTTTCAGCGGCATGTGTATGATGCTGTCCAGGAAGCAGATGGCATTCAACACATGGATGTCAATAAAAAAATGATCTATTACGTACAACAGTTCGCGAAAAAAGTATTGGGAGTATTTAGAAAGAAAAAAAAAACTGATGCAGGAGGAAACAAGAAAGAAAGCTGAAAGGCAAAAATTACCATGAAAAGTGAAATGTGTTGAACGGGAGAAAAATAATGAAATGAGAAGCTCATTTATTCTCAGCTTAAAATGACAAAGCACAAATTGTTAGTTTTGTATTTATCTGCATTAAAAATTTTACTTGGGAACTTTAAATTTTGGTGTTTTATCAGAATTCTAAATGAATCGTTTCTTACTCTACACAGTGTGCCTCCATTCATTGCGCATACTTGCCAACTTTTACGGATTTCTGCTTAATTTTACTGATTTTCGGATAGAAGTCTTTTTTTATGGATTTTTTGATTGCTCAATCGAAATATTACAATCCCCTGCAATCATCCACGTAGATTTTCTACCGGACCTTTATGAGTGCTGTGTTACACGATCACGTCATCTTTTCCGCTTCGTGACGTCGTGCGGTAGCTCTCTCCACGGGAGTGCTCAAGTGACCTGCCGACCAGAGTTCTCCAAAATGTGTAATTACGCGTCTAGTACGCATCGAAATTTTACCAACGCGTAAAAATACGCAGCGGGAATTTTTCTCAATGCGTAAAAATATGCATCGGGAATTTTTCTCGACGTGTAAAAATATGCATCGAGAATTTTTCTTTTTCTCGGCGCGTAAAACTAAACATCAAAGAATTTTACCAATTCATAAAAATACGTATCGGGACGGTATTTCGTCTTCAAAGACGGAAGTAAAAGAAAAAAAGATTTTTTCCGTAATCGTAATTTCAGGGATCGCATTCCTCCTAAAATTCCTAATATTTTGTGACCCTCCTTAAATTCCTAAAATTATACCTAAAATTTGCTATTCTTCCTAAAATTTTCGTAAGCTTATTTATTAAAAATACAACCGTTATTAACGCCAATAAATTTACCATTACGGTAAGGTAAAAAGACCTGTTATTGTAGAAACACAGCTGTAGAAAGACAAAATACTGTTGAAATGCTGTGCTGCTGAAGGGAGGGAAAATGACACCATCGAGATGCACTTGCTTCGGGGCGAGCACTCCACTTTTGTGCCTTCAGACAGTTTTCGAGAGTAACAAGAGATCTAAGGGAAAAGGGGAGGGGTCATTTTCACCCCTGGTTTGCGCTTTGCAGACGAACTCCGTGGCACGCAGAAGATCGTACTTTATTTTTGGACATGCCTCGAGGAACCTCCTCTTTCTGCTGATGTTTTGTTATTGTAAACCGCAGGTGGGTGGAAGCAAAGAGGAAACATGTGGTCTCCTTCCGTAACCTCCGGTAATGACGATGGGATGGTAGCTGAGTGTTATCGTGGCAGGCAGTAGAGCACGTGATCATTGACCTTCGATCGTGCGTCGGCGACAGCGACCTTCGATGCGCAATATATCTCTGCTCCGACTCGCTTTGACTGAACTTGCGTGAGATGCGTATGATAGTTTCTGGTTTTGCGTCTTTTATGGTGTTCTCAGTGCTGTGTGCAGGTTCAGTTCTCTAGTGGTGACTTGCTTTTTTTTTTTTTTTTTTTTCTATCTTCTGACATCCTCGCAGCCAAACTTCGGGAAGTTGTCTGGTTTTGCAATATTGGAACGTGTTTTTGTACTTCCCTGTCATTTTCTGGTTAGTAATCTAAGTTTTAGATGCCTAAATCCAAAACGAAATTTCAAGATGCGTGGCTCGCCAAAGAATTGGACGGAGTGAAGTTGAAAGAATGGTGTTCTGCAACTGAAACAATATTTTCTGCTAAGTGTATATTGTGTTCAGAAATTTTCAATATTTCTAATAGTGGCTTTTCACAAGTAAAAGCGCATCATAAAGAGAAAAAACATTTGCAGAAATTTTAAAGTAAATTTCAAAATAAGTCCATCCTGAAAGCCTTTGAAGGACGAGATCTTCAGCCCAAAACAAATATTAGTGAAGTACTGAGTCATGATTTACAGTTGGCTAAAGCCGAAGCATTATGGGCCATGAAAGTTGCTAAGGACAATATGTCTTTTGTTTCATGCACTGAAACAGTTGAACTTTTCAAAGAAATGTTTCCTGATTCTGCTATTGCAGACAAAATGCAACTTAAAGAAAAAAAGTTGCTTATGTGATATCACATGGATTGTCAAAATATTTTGAAGAGGATTTGAAAAAAGACATTGCATCTAGTAGCCCAGGAAAGGTTACTATAGCATTTGATGAAACTACAAATACACAAGTGAAACGGCAGTTGGATGTGTATCTCAGGTACTGGTCTTCAGAAATAAATTCAGTTTCTTGCCGATACCTAACAAGCGTTTTTCTGGGTCATGCAACAGCAGATATTTTGCTAAAAGAAATTCTTGATGTGTTATCATCCTTCAATATTTCGTTGAACAGAATTATTTGTGTATCCATGGGCAGCCCAAATGTAAATAAGTGCTTTTTACGCAAATTCAATGAAGTTGTAAAACAAGAAACAGGCCAGAAATCTTTGGAACTAGGTTTTTGCAGCCTGCATGTTGTTAGTAATGCATTTAAATTTTTTTTGACAAGCTTAAATATAGATTTTGACAAATTTGCTACTGATATGCATTACTTTTTAAAGAGTAGTGCTGCAAGACGAGAGGATTGTAAATCTGTCGAGGATATAACATTGGTCACAGCCAAATTTCTTTTGCGTCATGTCAGCGACAGATGGTTAACCGTTGGTTCTGTAGCCCAGGGGCTCTTGGATCAATGGCTAAATATTACAGAATATTTTTTAAACTTCTTGCCATCTCAAAAAATATTTGAAAAACAACTACGCAATTCGGCAAGGTATAAAAAAATTCACTGTTTCCTGAAAAATGAGCTAACTCCTTGCTATTTAGCATTAATTTCATTTTCACACCAACATTTTGAAAAGTTTTCATTATGTTATCAGAGTGAAGAACCAAAAATACACCAGTTATATTCTGATTTAAATACTTTAATGAGGAATGTTATGGCTCAGTTTATCCAAGATGATGTTATTGCAGGGAAATTTGGAGAAGACCTAAAGAATGTAGATTTTGAAAACAAAAATTCATGGAAAAAAACTAGGGGAGTTAGAAGTTGGTATGAAGACAAAAAATCTCCTCAGGAATGTTCAGGAGACCAGGCAGAAATTATTTCTCTTAGATGTAAGATCATCACTAATTGCAACCACAAAATATTTGAAGTCAAATTTGCCATTCTGCAATCAAAAGCTAAGAGACATAGAAGTTTTAAAGGTAAAAGAACCAAAGAAAGAGTCAACTTAACTTTCAGTCACTGAAGGACTTTCGGAAATAACCAGAATTTCAAGTGTTTTGCATCTTTCTGAGGAACAAATTGATAGAGTAAGAGAAGAGTGGAAACTTTTAAATTGCGATAAGCTAACTCTAGATGAACTAGTGAAATTTTCAGAGGAAGGGCATATTCCAGTGCGGATTGATCATTACTGGCATAATATATTTAGTATTAAAGACTCTAGCGGAAAAGAAAAATACTCAAATCTTGCTAAACTCATCAAGTCAATTTTAGTTTTACCTCATGGTAATGCTGATGCAGAAAGGGGATTTTCGGTTAACACTGCTCTGTTAAGGAAGGACAAGACTAACTTAAAAGACTCAACTATAACATCATTAAGAATAGTTAAAGGGGCCATTAAACACTATGGATGTGTAAGTAAAGTTCCCATAACAAGAAATTTGTTAAATAGTGTTCGTGATTCACATAAATTTTATAAAGAGTATGTTGATAAGCTGAAGGAAGAAGAATCAAAAAAGGTAAAAGAAAGGAAGCACAAAGAGAGGGAAAGTAAGGAAAAGCAGCTAGAGAAAAAAATGAAAAGCTGAGTTTGATGACAAAATAAAAGAAAATGATGCAGAAATAAATAGGCTTAAAAAAGATAAAGAAGCCTCCCTAGCAGTAATTCAGGAGGGAACAGAAAGAATGAGAAAAACTGTAGAAAAACAAAATACTGTTGAAATAGCAGTTGCCTCTAACTTGATCATACAAGGTTCAGCTGAAATAAAGAAAACTGAAAGTAAATTAGTTGTGGTGGAAGCAGAAAAAGATAGGCTTATCAGGAAAAGGTTTAAACAATAATATGAAAAAAGTAATTCAGTGAACAATTGTACATAGTTCTTGGTTTTCAATTACCTTTTTAGGATATTATAATTTAATGTGAAACCTGAAAACTTTACTGTGAAAATCGTGAATTGCTTCTGGTTCAACAGCATATTAATGTTCAAAGTGAAACTTGAATGTGGTAAATATACTTGAATATGATAATAACACGTGAAAAGATAAGAAGTGAACATTAGAAGTAAATCATACTTAAACTTTAGACATTAGACGTTATGCAAAAAATTTGGGTGTGAACTTCGACCATATATACTAATGGACTGCGCATTGGCAATAGCTGCATCAAAGCCGCCATGGCTCCAACATTGGGCACGTCATCATCAGACTCCAAATTTCATGTAAAAATGCTGTTATGATTACTAAATCACGCTGCAGAACTTCAGTGTTTTCGGTGTATTATGTGAATGCGCCTCATATATAATGAAAACTCTTCAGGTAAGTTTACTTATGAGCTATATACATGCATGATCGGGTTGTTTACATTTCGTGATTTATAATGTGATGAACATTTGCGAAGAATTTGGAACATGCATTCCATTTTTTTTTTCTTAAGTTACTATATTTTTATATCAATAGCTGCAAGTTTCTGGTTAAGTAATTGAACTTTATTGACTTAGGTATTTAATCATAGAACTTCCTTTACTATATCGCTCAGAGCAACCATAAGCACAAGCAGGTCTAACTCATCTTTTTGACTGATGTCTTGTGATTTTATGTTGGAGCCAGAAATTTTGATGTCATGCGCAGTCTATCAGTATATATGGTTGAAGGGTGTGAAGCAAACTCTTTACAATGTATAAAAAGTTGTTTTACTAGATGTATACAAATATACATCTAGTTTTTATTGAAATACACTCCTAAAATTTTCCTAAAATTTTTCTGAAAATTCCTAAAATTCCTTCCTAAAATTTTCCAGAAGTATTGCTATGATCCCTGTAATTTTTTTTCCATGTGATGTTGCCTTTGTCCAGTATTGTTATTATATATCATTTTATTCCATAAATATTTGTATTTCAGTTTGAAAATGGAGGAGAAATTTCTGAAACCAGCAATTCGACGGCAAAAATTTTTTGCTGTAATGTTTAGGCATGAGAGTATGACAGCTTTGAGGGATTTCTCCTTTTCCGTCATAATTTGGGTTATCCTCAAGATCAATGCATAACTGAGCAGAAATTTGGGGGTAATTTAGTAGTGGTGGAGGATGTTTTCCACCTTAAACTTTCAAAAGAGGAAGTTTCGTTTTTCGAAACTTTTGAAAACGGAAGTTAGACGCAGTAAAGATTTCTCCCGTAATCGTAATATGTCCGAAAATGGAAATCGGACATAGCAAAGTTTTCTGCCCGTAACTCTAATTTTTTTTTTTTTCCTACGATTATCAGAGCAAGTATCCTGTATTCTTAAATACCCCCCCCCCCCCACACACACACACACACACAAAGTTATGCATGCATGGTGTTCAAAAGTATTTATTTTTTCAAAGTTACACTATTCCTTTTTTATCTAAAATAGTGAAAGCTGCCATGCATTCATGACGGATAAAATTGTCATCCAAGGGCATTAAAAAAAAAATAAAAAAGAACAATAAAGAAATGGGAAGGGAGCAAATGAAAATTTTACTTTAGTATTGAAACACCACAGGCTTGCAAGGCTAACATTGAACAAAATAAGGATTTTAATTTATGGTTTCTTAAATTATTATTTTAACCACAGATAATACTAGTTTAGTTATTGTAACATGTGCAGAGATTTTTACTGCATATTTATTAATATAATTATGTTTTGTGGTAAATGGCGTTCACGCAAAAGTTTTGCTGATGCACATTTTCCAAAGTTGGCAAGTATGCATTACCTAGTGTGACAGATTTTTATGGGACAGCCCGTTGAATAAAAGTAATAAAAGCGTTTTTATATTTTTGACTTTGAGTGTGCTATAATTGCAGGAACAACTTTTGTGTCAGATGATGCAGCAGTTTTCGTTTGGCCACCATTGAAGTAAGACTGTGTGTCACAGAAGTTACATAATGAAGCAAAAAGCTGTGATAAAATTTTACTGTAAATTATGGAAAACTGCCACAGAATTGCGCCAAGACCTAGATAAAGTTTACAGCGATGACTGAACCATACACAGGTGTTCTGCTGGTTTTCAACATTTAAAGATGGTAGTCCCTTGAGGATGTACCACACACAGGACGTCCAGTCTCTACACAGACAAATGAAAATGTGGTGAAGGCTAGCAAAACTGTTGCCCATGACAGGTGAATGACCACTAGGCTACTCGCTGAACAGCTTGGTGTCCATAAGGAAACGGCCATGGTAATCTTAGAAACAGATCTGCACAAGAGGAAGGTTTGTTTGAGATTTGTGCTGCATATGTTGACACACGAACAGAGACAGAGCACCGGGTTGCATGTCATCCATGCGGGTGATCAAGATCATGATTTGTTGCAAGGAATTGTCACTGGTGATAAAAATTGTTTTCAGTTTGATCCTGAAACAAAACACCAAAGCATGGGGAATGGCTGGCAGGAAGAAGTCCGTCCGGTTGTGTAAAAATCTTGTGTCAAGACAATGGTCATTGGTATTTTTGACACTGCTGGAACTATCCACCTCAAATTTGTTCCTGAGAGTACCACAGTGAATAGTCGGTATTATTTAGGATTATTGCAATGTCTGTAAACCTGCATGCAATGTGTCAGGAAAGAACTGTTCCACAAAAAGAATTGATTTCTGTTGCACGACAATGTACTCACACATGTGTTGCCTTTGAAGCAGTTTCTGGCTTCGAAGTTGACGCGTGTGATCAAACGTCCACTCTACTAACCAGATTTGGCTCCCACAGACTTTTTTCAGGACTTCCGCCGTACCTTCAAACCCTTGTACGAAAGATCTCACCATTGTGTGGAGTTGAAGAGAGATTATTTTGAATTTGTGTAAAGTGACAATTCATAATATAGTTTGTTGTTTTGATATAATTTTAGTCTCATTACTTAATGGGCACACTGTATATTATGTTTCCAAAAATGTATACAATTAAATAATACATTTGAAGGTATGTTATGTTTAATTGCTTGTGTTCAACATTAAAATAAAAAGGAAGTTTAATTCTAAAGTATAGAAAAGGCTAATTCATTTTATAGGTCAATAAGAATAGTTGTGTAGAGGGTGACATGTTGTATAATTTCTAAGTTAATACAAACTTGTAATTGGTATGAATAAATATCCCATTTTGCACTCATTCTGCATATTGAATTATACAGATACGTGCTTGAGCATTGCAATTAACAGAGTAAAACTGTCTTCTGCATTTTTTCTGCAATTTTCTTTTGGATTATGAGAAACTTCTTGAATTCCATGATTAAAATTTACCCAAAAGCAATGAAACATCTCCCAGACACCTGCATAAGACATACATATTTAATTGCATAATTTACATGTTCAGGCACAATTGAACAAATTTGGCAAATCCATGCTGTAAGTGTTTTCACATTTGATTTTGGCTGTTATTTTATCACCTGTGATGTCATCAGGAATTAGTTTACTAATTTTGATGCTCAAAGACTTATACTTAGTCGTAGGTATAATATTTGACAGCACTTACAATAGGAAAAAAGTAAGAGGAAGTATTATATATAAATCAAGTTCACTAAGTTACAGAAAAATGTGTTCATGGTGGTCAGGGAAATAAAGAATTTACAGGTCAGGGAAGTTATAAAAAGTCTGAGAAATTGACTTGTTTTCTGTATAAACCCTGATATTTATATCTTCTTATGTTCTTCAGAACTGCAATGAAAATTGTGTTTTTCAATGCTTATGAATTTAGTAACCTTTGTAGTGGTTTTCAAACAGGGGCATTGCTAGGGAGGAGGTGCCCACCCACCCTGATTTTTTTTTTTTTTTTTTTTTTTTTTTTTTGGGCCAATCCTGCCACCCCACCCAGTTTAATAAGTCCCATTTTTAATCTTCTTTTAATTTTAAAATGTAATGTGTGCCTTGTAATAATGATTGTCGTGTTTTTCGTTGTGTAATAATTCTCAATTCTGTTATTTGTACAATCATTGTTATTATGTCCATGAACTCTTACTTTCTCATTTCAGCTGCTGTCTCTCATGGAAAAATATGTTTAACTTCAAAGATGGAAAATGGACTCAGTTTTAAGATTTCAAGTTGCCCTGAAACGTTTCAAGTTGTTCAAGTACAAGAGTGTTTACATTTCAGTTGTAAGGACTTTAATAATTTGTTCTGTATGACATCTCATCTTAACAATGAAGACGAGGTTTCTCCATGTTGCATAATGTACAAATATTTTTGTAAACTTCATGATCATAGCACACAATACAGTTCATTCTCTAACTTGAAGCATTGACATGAGAGCTGAGCAAAAAGTTATATAAAACTATCAGATTTGAATGCCAAGATTGTTTCAATCTTTAATTTCTTTATTCAGTTTTAAGTACCAAAGTCATGTACATAATTTTGATGTTTGTAAAGTAAAACTAATTTTTGTGGAAAATTTGGTCTCTTGTCATTTAATATGTTCTCTAAAATTACTCCTTAAAAATCATGTTGTTTTAATTCCTACCGATTTAATAATTGTTATTATACACATGAACTCTTACTTTTTCATTTCATCTGCTGCCTCTCATGGAAAAATATGCTCTGTTTTATTTACCTGTATTTTATCAAACTTCCTCATTCACAACAACCGTGGCACAAAACTTTCATGTAGATCTCACTGGTCGCCTTTATTGTACTTCTTGTTTTTCATTATCATCTCTTTCGGACATTCCACAATCTGATCCCCTTCCGTGATTTCCTTGACTTTCATAAAATTTTCTCTCTTGTCATTTGGGTTGTAAAAATTCTTTCAGCATGTCTCAGACATGTGTGTTGTAACAATAGGTTAACCATTGTCATTTACTGTATCTCACATTATATATAATATTGTCCTAGTGCCAGATGCATTTTTGCCAAGAGGTTTTCTATTAAACAGTTATTATCAATTTTAAGATGCATTCGTAGATATCAATTGCGTACTTACTTTCAGATTAGGCTTCGGTAGCTCCAGGTTAGGCCTTGGTATCGTGACACCTTTGTTTTCGCAATTTGTTACGTCTGTCAGGATTTTCGAGCACTTTGACGAAATGGCTGTACTTTTAACATTGCTTGACGTATCTTGCACAGGTAACCCAGATGAAACGGTAATATAATTCAGCTTGAAAAAATGTCATTAAAAATGCCAAAGAGAACCAAAATTTGTTCAAATGGACGTACAAGCTCTAATTAAAACCTTAAATTGAATCACTAAGATGAATTCAACATCGTGAAATTTTAAAAAGGGCCTAAAGTGACAATAATAAAACCAATTAAAATCGTTAAAGCATTGAAATATCAGGCCCTGCAGGCACAAGCATGCTAGTTTCGACAGCTTATCCCTTGCTGCCTTCTTCAGTGTAAGATGTTATTACAGTATGTATTGCTGAATCTACTGTCGGATCTATCATATGCAGTGGCATCCATCATCAAATATGTTCTTGAAATCACGTGACATTTCTAGATTTCCTGAAGCAGGTAATTGGCCGGGATGGGTGAACTGGTTGAGCACTCCCTACAGACACGTACTTTACTTGCCTTATGTTGTGAAAGCTAGCCAAAGTATTAACTATAAAGTAATGCCATAATTACCTTATGCTGTTAAATGGGAAGTCTCTGTCAGCCTGCTAAGACAGCACATACGAGACGAATGCCCTTGCTGTTTTGAGGAGTGCGGATTGTGAAATTCTGTCCTCTTAGTCAAAGCAAATGAATTTGCAGATATTTCTTTATATGGTTTTTATATGAATTCCTTGGGCTTCCCAGCTTGTTTAGCTAGCATGGAATATACACCAATGAATATGTTGCAATGTGTTAAATACGTTAATCAGAGCTGAGGTAATTGCAAATATAAATTATTTATGTAATTTATCTTTGTACATATTTAGCTCTGAATGTCATAGTAAGCATGTAGGTATAAAGATCATCCTCAGAATTTGCACTTTTAATTTAAGCCTAAAAGTAAAATAAGTTGCTAAAATTAGCAACAGTAGCTACTTTTCAGAAAAGGTAGTTGTAGCTGTGGCAAGCTACTTTTCCAAGAATGTAGGTAGCTGTATCTAGCAACTATTTCAATAATGTAGTTGTAACAGTAGCTACCCACTTTTTCAAGAATGTAGCAGTAACTAGCACCTTTATCAAAAATGTAGTTGTAGAAGTAGCTAGCCACTTTTAAAAACTAGCTTTCCAATCATGGGATTTAATCATGGAGCTTGAGATGTCTCTTCACAAAAGTTGCTCACAACGAGATGTGCGTTAGATGTTGTCTTTCAGGTCCACTGAAAGTCATTGAAATAAGATAGGACAGCAGTGGTGACCGGCGCTGAGATGAAATGAGCCCAAGCCCAAAATCCTGAAGCGGTTGGATGAGCTCATGCTTCATAATATTTATTACAGTTTGGGCTTGGGCTCTGAGACAGAGAAATAGATTTTTGTGTGTGTGTATTTTTGTATGTTTTAGTATACAAGACTTTTCTTACACTTTCTAGTTCATACAGAGAATTCTTTGGCAACTGGGGAGGGGCGAGGACTCAGGAGGGCTATTTATTCTGGGTGTGGGTACAAAATTACCCTAGGCCACATATTAGTGGGTTTCTGCAGAGAAGGAAAAACTTTAAGAACTATAGACACAAGATAGTGCAGACAAGATGTTGCAGCATTCCTCCACACAGCTGTTCCCTGCTTATTTTATTGTGAAAAGTACATAGTTTTGGGCACCTCCCAACCTTTACTGATGTCTAGCCACCTGAAACATTTCAGAAAGAAGCATATGTTTAAGAAAAAAAAAGTTTAGTCATAGTTTTCAGGCTCATTCAAACCATGGCTCTATCTTGCAATATAAAATTTGGGCTTGGGCTTTTAAAATTGAGCCTGAACTCAGCACTGGTGGCAACATGACATTTATCAGTGCTTTATGTAAATGCAAATTTGCAGCCAATCAGAGTGAGTGAGCTAATACTTAACTCCTTTTTGGTTTTATGTGTGGAAAACAGCATTTGTGAGAGGTTTTATTATATTCAGTAATTTTTCAGGGCCAAAGGGCTCATGGTTTTAGAAGTTAGCATTTTCAAAGCAGTGGCTGATGCACAATTAAGCAGAGCTTAATAATTTTTCTCAATGATGCATTGCACAATTTTTTATCTAGGGGCGCAGCTAGTTACCAGAGTCTGGCTACTGGAACATTGTGGCTTTGGTCAGCAGAAAGATGCTGATCACACAAGATTGATAGCATTCAAGTGTAGGTGAACTAAGGGAGGAATGAAAATTTTAATCACTGAGGATAAATGTGTTGAGGTTATCGGGGGAGGGGGAGGAAATCGTGGGGTGCATGAGCTGGCAATTCTCAGTGCGATAAGGATGCGTGCTACTAGTTTGTTCTGTAGCTAAACTTGACATTCACATGGGGGTTGGATTGGAGATGATTTTAACGGTTTGTGTCCAAGAAAGTCCTTTTGGGGAAGGGGTGAACAATGATGTGAGTCTCAATAAGCTTTGCTCTGGGTAGTTGATGGATAGATATATGTTCTCTTGATCCATATTATCTGTGCCTTTAATTCCTATCAGTAGTGGCTATTGCAAAGTTGAACCATAAATTTCTCTGCTTAAAGTTTCATTATTGGGCCATTTATGGGTAAACCAAGGTTCCACTAAGCAGAAATTCTTCCTGATAAACATATCAAGTAGTATTTAATCAGGTTATGAATAGGAAGAAAAAAAAGTAGTATTCATATATTTTTACACAATACATGATGTTATTGAATTTCAGAACCTAAATACACTTTCTGAGGGGTGACTTGTAGAACTGAAACTGTCTTACCGAGTTCTGCTAAAATTTTCTAATAATGGTATGAAGTAATTACAACATATGGCTGCAGTTATAATTTTTACTGAATTAAAAAAAATTCTACTTAATTCAAAAAATTTGCCAATTTGTCGAACAAAAAATGCTGTGCAAAATGTCAGGAAAGTTTCAATAATGGTGAAAACAGTCTGACACTGTGAGCTATAGTGTATGTACACTATATTGACAACAGCCACCAGACACCCCTTCAAAAGCAAATAAACGGATCCGCTGCATTGTTAAGATGCGTGGTACAGCTGCAAACGGTATAAAAACAAGCTTGCAGCTGGCCGCGATCGTATCACACTCTGAGGTTGAATGAAAATGTCGCGGTGAGAGAGATCTGACTTTGAGAAAGAAAAAGATTGTTTGGTGTTATATTAGTGGGTTGTCCATAAGAGAAGCCGAGAAGCTTTTAAACATACCCTAGCCAACTGTTTTGGATGTACTGAATAAATGGAAGACACATGGCATGCCTGAATCAGCAAAACGTACCGGCAAACCAAAGAAAATCGGTGATAGAGGACGTCGAAGCCTCAGGAGAGTCATTACAGCTAATCGACAGAGTGCTGCATAAGACCTCAATGTACAGGTGAGTAAAAATGCTAGAACCTCGGTATGTACACATACCATTTGCGGAGAACTTCATTCCGTGGGTTACCGTGTTTGTGCGACTGTTCATTAGCCTTTCATCTCCACTCGGAATGATACTCATCATTTAGCATGGTGTGAAGAACATTTATTGTGGACCGTAGATCAATGGGAACGGGTCCTATGGACTGATGAATCCAGATACACAATCCATCAGTCTGATGGCATGTGTGGGTATGGTGGCAGCCAGGGGAACACTATTTACCACAGTTTGGAGCTGACAGTGTACTTGTGTGAGGGTGTTTATCGTGGTATGGCCCCTGCCCATTGGTTATTGTGAACAAACCTGTTAACCAGCACGTCTACCTTGATATTCTGGACAATTGTGCCCTACCAACTCTGTGGTAATACTATGGAACTGAGCCTTGTTGGTACCAGCAGGATATGCATCGAGCCATAATGCAAGGACTGTTACGGCGTGGTTTAATTCCATATAATGTGCGAACTGGCCAGCACAGAACCCTGATCTTTATCCCATAGAGCACCTATGGGATGAATTAGAGCACTGCATAAGAAGTTTGGAACCAAGGCCTACTACTAAGCAACAGTTAGCGGCAACATTGTGTACTGTATGGAAGCACATACCTATTGTTGTGTTCCAAAACCTTGTTGAAAGCATGTCTCAAAGGGTCAGTGCCTGCACTAAGGCCAAAGGTGGACCGACACTGTACTAATATATATCAATAAATGCTATGTTGTGTTTCTCTTCTAGGTGTCCGGTGACTTTTGTCAATATAGTGTATTTCAAGTACACATACGGAATTACAAGTTCTGAAAGTTTCTAAGATATTACAAGATCATGAAAGTTTCATTTCTACAATTGTTGAAAATGGTTGGGACAGTATGACACTGTGAGATATTGAATATTTCACGAAGTAAAAAGAAACAAAATTTGTCATACAGTATCGGAAAAGTTCCAGTAATGATGGGTGTACTAATATATATATATATATATATCAATAAATGCTATGTTGTGTTTCTCTTCTAGGTGTCCGGTGACTTTTGTCAATATAGTGTATTTCAAGTACACATGCGGAATTACAAGTTCTGAAAGTTTCTAAGATATTACAAGATCATGTTTCATTTCTACATTTATTGAAAATGGTTGGGACAGTATGACACTGTGAGATATTCAGTATTTCACAAAGTAAAAAGAAACAAAATTTGTCATACAGTATCGAAAAAGTTCCAGTAATGATGGGTGTATTCTGCATAGCGCAAAGAAACAAAAATTGTTTTTACAGTGCAAGAAAAGTTCCAGTAATGGTGAAAATGGTAACACACTGTGGAGTATTGAGTATTTTACATAGTGCAAAGAAACAAAAATTGTTTACCATGTCCGAAAAGTTCAATAATAATAGAAATGGTAAGACACTGTGGAATATTGACTATATTTTCACATAGTACAAAGAAGTAAAAGTATTTTTAAACAATGTCAGAAAAGTTCCAATAATATGGGAAATTTGGTAATAATTGATGACATGGCTGTTCTTAGACTTAACACATTACAGATATCTCCAAATTATGGTTGTTGTTGTTTTTTTCTAAGGAATAAAAGGAAATAATATGTTGAATTTTCGGGTAGCACATGTACCCTTCCTCAGGATTACAGTTATAGTAAGTGTTGCCATTTGTGAGATAAATTCCAACTTTTCAAATCTTATATTGCTGTACCTCTTCCTTCTATTTACAGTCTTTCTGACAATTTTCTTTTGATAAAATGCTGTTGATATGTCAGAACTTCTAGTGTCCCTAAAGCACTTTGTGTTCTGTCTTTTGAACATGTCTGTCCAAACCTGTTTTGTTTGTCATATTTTTAATTGCAGGTTTGTGTTCCCTCTCTGGTAATCTGGTTTTAAGGTCTGCCTGTTTCTCCCACATAACTTGACCACACCCACATTTTATGTTGTAGACCACATCTTCCTGTGAAAGGATGTTTTCTTCTTTTTTCTTCAATTTTGGAACATAGTTATTAATTTTATTTTGTAATCCTTTAGACAGTCTGACTAGAAACTTCTCACTAATCCTCTGAATTTTTTTAACCAGTCCTTCATGGCAAGTAATTTTGCTAGTTAACTATTTGAAAAACTTCAGAGGCTTAGTGAGAAGTTTCTAGTCAGACTGGCTCCAGGATCACAAAATGAAATTAGTAACTACCTTCCAAAATTAAAACAAGAAGAAAAACTATTAATCTCACACCTGTGAGATGAGATTGATAGAGCTTTTCATAAGAGATCCTCCTCCAGCCCCCATAGCAGAAAGTACCTGATCAGTCTGAGACTATTGTAAGTATCAAGATGCCATAAAATAATCTGTGAATGATTACTGGACTAGATAACTACTAGATGCAAAAAAAAAAAAAGCATTTTCATAGGTAGAAATTAAACAAAAAAGGAGAGAAAAGAAACTGGCAATCTTACATTTCTTCTACCTAAAAAAGTAATTGCCTGGACTAGATACTGCAGCAATTGCAGTGATAACTAGGACGAAAAACTCTGTACCTAGAATTTGGTCTCCATTTTCAAGCTGGAACACCTAGATTTATGGAATAAAATTATATTTACCAACAGCGCAGGACAGAGGGAACTTAGCTAGAAAAAAAGAAAAAAAAACTATGACGATTACAGGCGACATCTCTTTGTTCTGCTTCTGTTTCCGTAAAATATTTATCTTTTTTAGATCTTAAATACAAGCAATGTGACTAAATGGTGTTTAAAGAATAACACATATTGGCTGCCTTTAGATTCCGTCGTCGAAAATGTTTGCTCCATTTTATGTTACGCAGAAATTTTCACTCTGTCCTATTTCCATTTCCCCCAAATTTTTCTTCACTTTCAATCTTAAATACAAACATTTATGTAATTAAAATTGTATTTAACAAACATACGGCACAGAGAGGACATCGCCAGAAAAAGAATTTTAAGGTTGCTTGGATCAATCTAACTTCCATTTTCAAACCGAAACACAAATTTATATGCAATAAAATTGTACTTAACAGCAATACTGGACAGAGGGAACATCTCAAGAGAAAAAAAATCATCATTTATGGGAGAAATTTTTATTGCATCTAACTACTGCTTTTCAAAAGTTTTGAAATATGGAATACTGTTCAAAGAAGGAAAACTTGAATTCATGATTGGGAGTCTGGAAGAAACTATTTAACAGGATTCTGAGGATATTGTTTTTCTCTGCAAGACTAAAATAAAGTCTGTGACGTGCGTCACCCGTTGCAGCAATTCTTATATGGGGCCTCCATTTCCAGACGCCATTACATCCGTTTTGCTGAACCTACCTTTAGAACTATATCAGCACCTCGTTGAATCCATGTCGTATGAAATCGAGGCTGTTTTGTATGCCAAAGGTGGCCCAACAAGTTTGTAAATAGATGTTGCTAATAATTTACTAATTTAGTGCGCAAAGACTTGCATATCAGTTAATCAATGACCGGACGTAAACTTCACCTCATTTAAACATAAGGTTAAATGTGAAATATTTACTGTGAAATAAGGTTAAATGTGAAAATTTTTTGCCGTGAAATAATTTTCTTAATGGGATAAAAAAATTATTTCACCGCAAAAAATATTGAATCTCTTCTCAGATTGCATGCAATAGTATATAGGAACAGAGGCTGAATTTTTGCAGCATCGGTTATTTCACTCCTTCCACCAAGGCCGGCTGGACCATAGGAGCAACGGGATCGGTTGCCCAAGGCCCTGCTGTTTAGAACGTAAAAAAATAATTTTGCTGAAATTTTCCGTATTTATACTTTCCTCAGACATGCCAACTCTCCGGATTTAGGCGGGAGACTTCGTATTTTCAGCCATTCCTCCTGCCCTCCGGATAAATGTCAAATTCTCCCGATTTTCGCAGATAATTAATTAGCTGTTTACACGATGGTCGAAATGATCGACGCAGAAGAAAAAGATTTCGAACCGCTTGTGAAATCGTTTTCTTTCTGCGTCGATGTAAGAAGGCATTAACGGTACTAAGTATCGTACTTTTCCTCTCCTCATATCTGCAAAAAGAAAGCCACCCCCGGTGGCGCAGTGGTGTTTTATGTTGGTTACAAAAACACTCGCGCGCCAGCTGTGACCTACTTAATCTTTTCACGTTTCCCCACTCTTAGCTGTTTGTTTTCTTGAGTTTTGTGGAGTGCTTTTCAGTTTTGCTTTACTGTGGAGATTTTTATTTCTTGTTTTGTACCATGTTTGTCTCTTTTCCCTTCTTCGTCGCATTTTGTAGGAGATTAATGTGCTTCTTGGTTCATCTCCAATTGCGAATCTGTTATTGTCAGCTTTAATTGTTTTATCTTCTATTGTAGCATTTTGTGTACACTTAGTTTGTTATTTTTCTTTTCTCATTCCTTTTGCTTTTTGCGGGAGATTTTTCCTTTTGCATTGTGCCATTTTCGCGGTTTTTAATGTTTTATTTTATGTCATATCTTTGGCAATTTGTTTTTTCTTTACATATTAGCTGTTATTGCCTTTGCTGCATAATAAAGTTGTGAAACTGAGCGCCAGCTTCAGACAAATTGTCCAGTAGGGTCCGGGTTCGAATCACAGTGGGGCATGGATGTTGCGTACTTGCCAAATTTTACGGATTTCTGCTTAATTTTACTGATTTACAGATAGAAGTCTTTTTTACGGATTTTTTAATATTTCGATTGCTCAATCGAAATATTTCAATCACCTGCAACCATCCACTTAGATAGGCACTGTAACGGGAGTGCTCAAATGACGTGCCGACCAGAGTTCTCCAAAATAAGTAGTCTAATTACGCGTCTAGTGCTCAGCAAAATTTTACTAACGCGTAAAAATACGCATCTTGAATTTTTCGCGCCGCGTAAAAGTACTCGTCGGAAATTTTTCTCGACGTGTAAAAATACGCATCCTGAATTTTTCTCAGAGCGTAAAACTACTCATCGAAGAATTTTACCAATTCGTAAAATATGCATCGGGACGGTAATTCATCTTTCAGAGACGGAAGTAAACGAAATAAAGATTTTTTTTGTAATCGTAATTTCTTTTTCCTGTGATGTTGCTTTTGTCCAGTATTATTGTTATATATCATTTTATTCCGTAAATATTTGTATTTCAGTTTGAAAATGGAGGAAAAAATTTCCGAAAACGGAACTTCGAGAGCAAAACAATTTCGCTGTAATCTTTAGGCATGAGAATGCGACGGCTTCGAGGAATTTCTCCTTTTCCGTCATAATTTCGGTTATCCACGAGATCGATGCATAACTGAATAGAAATTTTGGGGCAATTAGTAGTGGTGGACGATGTTTTCCGCCTGAAACTTTCTAAACTTTCGAAAGAGGAAGTTTCGTTTTTCAAAACTTTCGGAAACGGAAGTTAGACGTAGTGAAGATTTCTCCCGTAATCGTAATTTTATTTTTCACGTGATGTTTCCTCTGCCTGGTATCGTTGTTAAATATAATTTTATTTCATAAATATTTGTATTTCAACTTGAAAATGGAGGGGAAATGTCCGAAAACGGAAATCGGACGTAGCAAAGATTTCCCCCGTAACTGTAATTTTTTTCCTCCAACGAGGATCAGAACTGTATCCTGTATTCTTAAATATCCCCCCACCAAAAAAAGTTTTGCATTTCAGTTTGATAAACGGGGTGGGGGTCAGAAAACGAAAGTGACGAAGCGGAAAAATTAGTAAAAATTGATGCATGGTGTTCAAAAGTATTTATATTTTCAAAGTTACACTGTTCATCTTTTGGCTAAAATAGTGAAGGCTGTCATGCATTCATGATGGATAAAATTGTCATCCAAGGGCATTTAAAAAAACGATAATAAAGAAATGGGAAGGAAAACAAAGATATCAGCAAATGAAATTTTTAGTTTAGTATTGAAACACCGCAGGTTCACAAGGCCAACATTGGACAAAATTAAGATTTTATTTTATGTTTTTTTTTTTATTATTATTTTAAACACATAATACTAGTTTAGTTATTGTGGCATATGCAGATAGTTTTACTGCATACTTATTAATATAATTATGTTTTGTTTTGTGGTAAATGGCTTTCCAAAGTTGGCAAGTATGATGTATTTGTCTTACGGCACTGGCTCTCTCCCTCCCTGAAACTAGTGGCTCTAAATTGGGAATGGGCAACTGCTTATAGCCCACTGAAGTTCACTGTGGTCGTTAAGCCTCCAACCAAAAAGAAAGCTTGACACTTCCACATTTGTTTTGACAGATACCTGTCTCTCTCTACTCCAACACTGGAAAAACTGCTGACAGTTAAGTCCAGAATGAAATAAAAATGCTTTGAACAAAACTTTTGTAGATCTTAGCTCTCTTTAGAGAGCTAAATTGGCTACTTGTACATTCACTAAATAAGGATAAAGATTAATGATGATTAAATAATGTATCAAAAATTAAGTACATATCTTGTATTAATTATTAATGTTATTAATTGTATCTGGTTGGCAACTATTTTCACTATGCTTTTTATTTTGCATATAAACATACAGTCTGCATTTCGAATTACTTTTTTAACATTAAAAATGCTATGTACCAATAATACTACTTCTGGAAAATTGCTCCTGCATCTGAAAAATGTCGATTAAAAAATAGCGCTCATGTGATTTTATGAGCTGTAAAAAATCTCCTAATTTTTAGATTTTGAAGGTTGGCAAGTCTGCTTCCTTTATAAAAAAAAATTGGGTGTGCAAGGCCCTTAAAAAATATTTTTGTTTGTTTTTAGTTTACAGTCTGCTCCTCCGCCACTTTCAAAGAGCACTTCATTGTACAGACACTTAGATTTGCAAACTTCAAATAATAGTAGTAGTAATAATAATTATTGTTATAACCACCTTAAATTTCCCCACATTCATGAAATGGCAAATTGAATTTCATCATTTTTTGACTCCCTACTATATGTTAAAAAATTTGTGTGTAAACCAAATACTTAAATTTAAAAATATAAAAAAGAACAATACCAAAGTTGTTTTCGAGCTATATTGGAATTGTTCAGTGAATTTTAAAAACGGTACTGGAAATGAAGAAGAAAAGGCAATTTTCATACATGGGCACGTGTAAAAGGTAAAAGAAAAAGGTCACTAATTTGCCGGTTATTCCACTTTGCGTCAAAAATCAGTCAATAAAACATGTACCAGGAAATATATATACACACATATATATATCATCATCATCATCATTGTCAACCATTATCAATCCACTGCTGGACGAAGGTCTCCCCAAGTTTCCTCCACAACGGTCTGTCTTGTGCCACTCTCCTCCATGTCACTCCCGCATACTTTCGAATTTCATCCACCCATCTTCCATGTGGTCTTCTTCTGGGTCTTTTCCTGTCCCTTGGAATCCAATCTAAAATTTCGGCTGTCCATCGATGGTCTGTTCTTCTGGCAGTATGTCCAGCCCATTGCCATTTCAGGGATTTAACTCTGATCATGATGTCTTCCTTTCTTGTCATTTTTCGGAACCACGTGTTCCTCTTCTTATCTCTCCTGGTTACACCAAGTATGCACCTCTCCATGTTGCTTTGAGTTGTCTGCAGCCTTTGTATGTCTCTTTTAGCTAAGGTCCACGTCTCTGCACCATACGTAAGCACTGGAAGGATGCATTGATCAAACACTTTTCTTTTAAGACATAATGGCATATTGCTCTTGAAAATTATGCTGTTTCTTCCAAAAGCTCTCCAGGCAAGTTTTGTACGCCGATTAATTTCTTCACCAATGTGACCCTCACTTGATATCTGCTGTCCAAGATAAACGTACGTGTCTGTTATCTCCACCTTTTCTACATCAATCGATAAATCTTCATTTCTTGTAAAAGCATTGAACATCACTTTTGTCTTCTGAAAGTTCATTTTTAATCCCACTTCTTTACTCTTGTCAGCAAGTTCCTGGATCATACTCTGCAGCTCTGATGGGGTAGTTGCAAAAATGACTACGTCATCAGCAAAACGAAGGTGGGTTAGATAATCTCCATTAATCTTTATCCCCTTGTTTTCCCAGCTCAGCGACTGAAAAACACCCTCCAATGTGGCATTAAAGAGCTTCGGAGATATGGTGTCACCTTGTCTCACTCCCTTTCCAATTTTTACGTGTGTTGTATTTTCAAACAGCCGAATCTTTGCACTTGCATTTTCATAGATGTTATTAATAATATTAATGTATGCATCTTCAATACCGCAGGTTTTCAGAGCCATTGTAACTGCTGATGGTTTCACCGAATCAAAGGCTTTTTCATAATCGATAAAAGCCATGCACAATGGAAGTTCATATTCCCTCGCTCTTTCAATTAGTTCTCTCAGTACGTGGATATGATCTATTGTGCTGTAGCCACTCCTGAATCCAGCTTGTTCTCTCGGTTGAGACATGTCCAGTGTTACCTTCAAGCGGTGTGAAAGAACTTTAGTGAAGATTTTATAAACTACTGATAGGAGGCTGATAGGTCTATAGTTCCTGAGATCCTCAATGTCGCCTTTCTTATGTAGCAGGATCATTGTAGCATTGTTCCAATCCTCAGGAATCTTTCCTTTCATTAAGGCATCGAGTGAAAATTTGGGCGAGTACTGTTTCGATTTCTCCACTTGCTTCTTGTATGATGTCTACAGTAATTCCATCTTCTCCTGGAGCTTTTCCCCGCTTCATGTTCTTGATTGCATGTGCAACTTCTGCTGGAAGAACTGGAGGAACTCTGGTATTGGTATCTTTCATGATGTCTGGAGTGCATGTATCATCCCTTTCATATAATTTGGAGTAGAAATCTTTCACTCTTGTCAAAATTTCGCCTCTATTTCTTGTTACAGAACTATCTTCTTTTCTCAGTGCCATAATCTGTTTTCTTCCCTTACTGAGATGTCCCTTTGCTATCTTTAGGCTTTGGTTGTTTTCAATTGCTTTCCTCACTAGTTCACAGTTGAATTTTCTTACGTCTTCAGTGATACTTTTTCTTACTGTCTTGCATAGCTCTATATATTCCACTTTGGAAGTCACATCTTCTTTAGTTGTCCTCATCTCTCTTCTTTTTTGCATCAACATTTTCGTTTTTCCTGATAATTTGTTTACATGCAACTTGTTCTTAGACCCAGCTAATTTTGTTGCTGTTTCCATAAGAGCTTTGGTTACTTTTATGTTAACTTCAGAGATGTCCACTTCTTCCGATGTTAGGCCTTCTAAAGCAGAGAACCTGTTCTTCAGTTCCAACTTGAAGGTATTATGGTGTTTTTTAAGGTTGGTTATGTCAATAGATTTTGTTTGTCTTATGAGCTTGCCACGTTCAAGTTTAGTGTTGAGGTGCATCTTACATCTCACCAATCTATGGTCACTACCAATGTTGAACTTGTTTAGCACACTGCAGTCTTCGATGATGAATTTTTTGTTACACATAATAAAATCAATTTCACTTGTCGTCCCATTTGGATGTCTCCATGTCCATTTCCTGTGTGGCTTTTTCTTGAAGAAGGAGTTCAAGATGAAAAACCCTTCTGCCTCTGCAAACTCAACGAGAGTATTTCCACGCTGGTTTCTGTTGCCGTGACCGAATTTACCTACTGAAGTTTCATTCTGTTGCCGTTGCCGTATTTTTGCATTGAAATCTCCCATAATTATTTTCAAGTGCTGCTTACCTTTATTATTTAGATGACAAATTTCCTCATAAAATTCTTCAATTTCTTCTTCAGGATGACTTGAGGTGGGTGCATAAGTTTGAATAATCTGAGCCTGGTATCTTTTCGAGAGTTGGATAACAAGTCGTGCAGCTCTGTCAGAGGAACTTTCAACTTCTACAACTTTATCCTTCAGTTTCTTGTTTATTATAAATACAACACCACTAGTTCTGCCAGTATCTGTCCCACGATAGTAGAAGAGATGTCCACTTTTCAGTTCGATGAGATCTTCTCCTTACCTCACTTAGCCCCACGATGTCCCACTTGATCCTTTGTAGTTCCTCTTCCAATTCAAGAAGCCTTGAATCAGAAAATAGGGAGCGTCCATTATACGTAGCCAAGGTCAGCATCAGATGGCAGCCTAGTCCGGTCCTCCGGGGATTCTTAGCACCCTCTGCCTTCATATCGCACTGGCTGCTGCCTTGGCCAGGTACATTCCAGCTGCCGGAGACTGAGGGCCAAGATTTAAGTTGTGGAATCATTTTGGAGGGGTTTGGCCATAACTCACCACGCTGGCCAAGCGGGTTGGTGAGTGTGGGATAGAATTTCCTCTAATCCCGATAGTATAGTTATACCGCTATTGGCGGTCGTCAGAGCCCCTTTAGTGGGAACAGGATGCACCACGAGAAGGCAGGGTTGACATTTGTCAAGGAGAGGCTGTGATGTTACGCATCACCTGACCTTACATCCCACACACACATATATATATATATATATATATATATATTCTATAAAGAAGATACCTAAGCAAAAAAATACATATATAATTTTGACTCACACCTAGTACAACATAGAAAAGGTTATGTATCTACCTGTGTGAGTAAAAGGAGAAAAGATAAAAAAATGAAATAAAACTACTGAATGTAGAAGGTGTCGAGAGCTGTTTTATTATTATTTTTTTATTACTATTTTTTTATTTGAGGTTTTTTTCATTTTCTAATTTTTATTTTTGTATGTTTTGGATGCGGCTCTCGACACCTTCTACATTCAGTAGTTTTATTTTATTTTTTTATCTTTTCTCCTTTTACTCACACAGGTAGATACATAACCTTTTCTATGTTGTACTAGGTGTGAGTCAAAATTATATATGTATTTTTTTGCTTAGGTATCTTCTTTATAGAATGTGAATTCTGAATTTTCAAAACTGCTGCGTTGCGCGTTTTGATCTTCAGGTTATTTTGCAACCTTCGTTTTAAATTCTAAAGTTTTTCCTTAGTCTTCAGTTTTGCTCTTATATATATATATATATATATATACCAACAAGTAATTATACACCTGTGATAGCAAAGGAAAACGAAGTTTATTCGCCTTCAATAGATGGTGGAGCCTCCACGATCGTCGATCACAGCTGCGACCCTCCGGGGCATACTCTCAACCAGGCGTTGTACGACAGCTAGCGGTATTTTCTTCCACTCGGCTTGGAAAAGACAGGTCAGTTCCTTCACCGATTTCGGACAGTGGGGGCACCCCTTAAGTCGACACTCCAACTCGTCCCAGAGGTGCTCGATAGGGTTAAGGTCCGGACTCTGCGCAGGCCAGTCCATTCGATTAACCCCATTGTCACCATACCAAGCCATGGTGGACCTCGCAACATGACTGGTGGCATTGTCATCCTGAAAGTAACATGGGTCCACCCCGTAAAACTGCCACAACGTAGGAAGTGCATGGTCATCCAAAATGGTGCAGTAGGTCTCGCCGTTGAGTCTACCAGGAATTCCGACCAAGGGTCCCATGCCATACCAGGAGAAACAACCCCATAGCATAATTCTACCGCCGCCGAACTTCACAGTTGGCACAATACATTCCGGCAGGAGGCGTTCTCCAGGCAGACGCCAAACCCAGACCCTGTCATCCGAACGGTAGAGGGTGAACCTTGATTCGTCACTCCAGAGAACCTGTTTCCACTGTTCAAAGGTCCACTGTCGACGTTCTTTGCACCACGTTAGCCAAGCAGCGCTATTGGACTTTGTGATCAAAGGCTTGTGGGCGGTAGCGATAACCGAGCAGATGGGCGTCCTTACGGATGGTATTCATCGAAAGAACACTCCTGGATGCCTATTGAAACTCCTCTCGGATGTGGCCCATCGATTTGGTGTGAGTCTGCCTGGTCGGGGCACATTCCGACAGTCACCTCTCATCTTCTACTTGCCAATCATGTACGCCACTGTCGATTTTGGGTACTTCAACTCGCTGGATATGTCACGTTTGGATCGGCCATTTCTGTGATACCCAACGATTACACCTTTCTCAAAATCAGAGAGCTCCGAACTGCGTGGCATCTTGCATGCGACTGGTTGCGTTGTTGTTTCCCACACGATATTTACCGGCGGCGACCGTGACGTGTATCAGGACCACAGATATCGTCGATTGCAGGGGTGTCCAATTATTTGTTGGTAGATAGTGTATATATATATATATATTGGTAGAAAAATTGTTATTGCTTTTGTATCTTCTTAAATGTAAGGTCAGGTGATGCGTAACATCACACCCTCTCCTTGACAAATGTCAACCCCGCCTTCTCGTGGAGCATCCTGTTCCCACTAAAGGGGCTCTGACGACCGCCAATAGCGGTATAACTATACCATCGGGATTTGAGGAAATGCTATCCCACACTCACCAACCCGCTTGGCCAGCGTGGTGAGTTATGGCCAAACCCCTCCAAAATGTTTCCACAACTTAAATCTTGACCCTCAGTCTCCGGCAGCTGGAATGTACCTGGCCAAGGCAGCGGCTAGTGCAACATGAAGGCAGAGGGTGCTAAGAATCCCCGGATGACCGGACTAGGCTGCTATCTGATGCTGACCTTGGCTACGTATAATGGACGCTCCCTATCTTCTGATTCAAGGCTTCTTGAATTGGAAGAGGAACTACAAAGGATCAAGTGGGACATCTTCGGGCTAAGTGAAGTAAGACGAAAAGGAGAAGATCTCATTGAACTGAAAAGTGGACATATCTTCTACTATCGTGGGACAGATACTGGCAGAACTAGTGGTGTTGGATTTATAATAAACAAGAAACTGAAGGATAAAGTTGTAGAAGTTGAAAGTTCCTCTGACAGAGCTGCACGACTCGTTATCCAACTCTCGAAAAGATACCAGGCTCAGATTATTCAAACTTATGCACCCACCACAAGTCATCCTGAAGAAGAAATTGAAGAATTTTATGAGGAAATTTGTCATATAAATAATAAAGGTAAGCAGCACTTGAAAATAATTATGGGAGATTTCAATGCAAAAATAAGGGCAACGGCAACAGAATGAAACTTCAGTAGGTAAATTCCGACACGGCAACAGAAACCAGCGTGGAAATACTCTCGTTGAGTTTGCAGAGGCAGAAGGGTTTTTCATCTTGAACTCCTTTTTCAAGAAAGAGCCACACAGGAAATGGACATGGAGACATCCAAATGGGACGACAAATGAAATTGTTTTTATTATGTGTAACAAAAAATTCGTCATGGAAGACTGCAGTGTGCTAAACAAGTTCAACACAGGTAGTGACCTTAGATTGGAGAGATGTAAGATGCACCTCAACACTAAACTCGAACGTGGCTAGCTAATAAGGCAAACAAAATGTATTGACATAACCAACCTAAAAAAACACCATAATACCTTCAAGTTGGAACTGAAGAACAGATTCTCTGCTTTAGAAGGCCTAACATCGGAAGAAGTGGATATTTCTGAAGTTAACAGAAAAGTGATTAAAGCTCTTATGGAAACAGCTACAAAATTAGCTGGGTCTAAGAACAAGTTGCATGTGAACAAATTATCAGGAAAAACCAAAATGTTGATGCAAAAAAGAAGAGAGATGAGGACAACTAAAGAAGATGTGACTTCCAAAGTGGAATATATAGAGCTGTGCAAGACAGTAAGAAAAAGTATCACTGAAGACGTAAGAAAATTCAACTGTGAACTAGTGAGGAAAGCAATTGAAAACAACCAAAGCCTAAAGATAGCAAAGGGACATCTCAGTAAAGGAAGAAAACAGATTATGGCACTGAGAAAAGAATTTGGTTCTGTAACAAGAAATAGAGGCGAAATTTTGACAAGACTGAAAGATTTCTACTCCAAATTATATGAAAGGGATGATACAGGTACTCCAGACATCATGAAAGGTATACGAGTACCAGAGTTCTTCCAGTCCTCCCAGCAGAAGTTGCACATGCAATCAAGAACATGAAACGGGGGAAAGCTCCAAGAGAAGATGGAATTACTGTAGACATCATACAAGAAGCAAGTGGAGAAATCGAAACAGTACTCACCCAAATTTTAGGGAACCACTTAGGGACGAACCCTATTGAAAATGGGTAAAGTGGAGTCAAAGGTCAGGACATAGGAGTGGGATGCATTCCATTGCCCTAATGCGTCTTAACGTGCGTTAAAATGGTTCGATTTCCATTAAATTTTAGTATGTGGTAGGGGACCACCTTGAGAAGAACCGTATTAAAAATAGGACAAATGGAGTCATAGGTCAGGACATAGGATTGGGATCCATTCCATCGCCTTTATCCCACACTATTAAGGTGGACGTCAAGTAATTTTGCTTCCTACATTTCCAATGGAAAACCTTTTGTACGCATTTCCTTCACAATTAATGTGTTCCCAAGGATGGTAATTTGAACATCGATTAAAATAACTTCATACCATAACTTGGAATACTTAACATTTTCTAAAACATAAGCATAATTATAATAAAAAACAATAACGTTTCCTTTGGTGTTGTTGAAACCAGAAAAAAGATAGCGCGACTACTTTGATGACGTCAGTGGACAAATCATTGTTGGATTGCATAATTACGCTTATGGTTTAGAAAATATTAAGTATTCCAAGTTATGAAATGAAGCTATTTCAATCGATGTTCAAATTTTCATTCTTGGGAACGCATTAATTGTGAAGAAAATGCGTACAGAAGTTTTTCCAATGGAAGTATAGGAAGCAAAATTACTTGACGTCCACCTTAAAGTAGCAATTCTTGTATGTATGTAGGTACATTTTATTTTGAAAACGGCTCTAAGAATTTTGATGAAAGTCGTTAACCTACCGTTTTCTGGTACTAGAAATCGATTTTGCTTGATCTCGACTTTAGGAGAATTCGTTTAGTGGGTTATATAACCACCCCGAATTATAACGTTTTTAGTGTCATGGCGTCGTTCCATTAATGTTTCCAATGCTTAGAAATCTTATGACGTCACAATCTCGCGTTTGAGAATGTTGGCGTGCGGTCACGCCATCTGTCTCATTACGTCACGCGTTGTGTGTGGATCCTATTAAAGTTTTATGACGTCATACTCTTGCGAGCATATGTTCGCGATTCCCATCTGCTTCATTACGTCACGCGTTGTGTGCGTATGTCCGTCCGCACGATAACTCACGTAACAGTCGTTCGATTTCGATGAAATTTTAGTATCTGGTAGGGTATCACCTGGGAAGGAACCTTATTTAAAGTAAACGAAATGGGGTGAAAGGTCAGTACATAGGAGCGGGATCCATTCCACTGCTGTTATGCGTCATAACTAACGTAAAAATGGTTCGATTTCGATGAAATTTTAGTATGTAGTAAGGTACCACCTGGCGACAAACCCTATTGAAAATGTGCGAATGGAGTCAAAGGTCAAGACATAGGAGCAGAATCACTTCCATCGCCATTATGCGTCATAACTTACGTAAAAATGCTTCGATTTGGATGAAATGTTAGTATGTTGTAGGGGCCAGCCTGGGGACGAATTCTGTTGAAAATGGGCGAAATGGGATTAAAGGTTAGGACACAGGAGCGTTATCTATTCCATATCCCTTACGCATCATAACTTACTTCAAAATGCTTCGATTGCGACAAAACTTTATTATGTTGTTTCGGAGGTATACCAAACCGGTTCTGTTGAATATCATCGATATGGGATCAAGGGTCAGGGCACAGGACCGAGATTTATTCCACAACCATTATTCTCATAACTTGAGTGATAACTTGAGTAATGATTTCTGGTATGTTGGAAAACGTATTATAATCAATGCATTGCATGATTTTACAAACTTGTTTATGATAGTTTTTTTTTCATTTTTTACATAACGATTTTATTAAACTATAAGGTTTATTTGGAAAACGTGAATCCATTTTTTGGTGTAAATATGACATGGATGTTAAGTCAGATGGTATCCGAAAACTTGAAAATTTCGTCGCCCTGGAGCGGGAATTGAATCCACGTCTCCCGGATAACGCTCCAGTATGCTAACCAATATACCACCCAGAACGACCAGATTTCCGATTAACTTGAATATAACCATCACAGGATGCTTAACATCCATGTCATATTTACATGAATAAACAGATTAACATCTTCCAAATTTGTATCGTATAGTGGTGTAATCCCTTATTTCATTCATTGATATTCTGCGCCTCCGGGCAATCATGGGAATAAATTAAAACCTCCAGATTCGCTGTATATGAATGCCGGTTTCTCCGACTAGTAAATCCTGTGATGGTTATATTCAAATTCATCGGTAACTTGGTCGTTCTGGGTGGTGTAGTGGTTAACATACTCGGCTCGGGCGCTGTCCGGGAGAAGGGGGTTCGATTCCCGCTCCAGGACGCCTAAATTTTCAAGTTTTCGGATATTATCTGACTTAACATCCATGTCATATTTACACCAATAAACGGGTTCACATCTAAATTTGTATTGTACAGTGGTGTAATCCCGTATTTCATTCATTGGTATGAGATTTATTTGCTAGGGCCCCACTATGAAATTTCGCCCAGGAGTCAGCGAAAGTGATCCTTATCCACTTCACGCCTTGTAAACAACTGTTGCATTAGAAATCGTAGGTACCTTCTAAAATTGGAATAACTGGTTCCAGGAAAAGAAGAGAGAGCCATGTCGTAAAACAAATACACTACCCATATTTCTTGAGTTACTCGAATCCAGACCAGAACCACTCGGGCGAATGATCAGTAGCCATCGCTTAGACCACTGCACCTCCTGGGCAGCAGAATTGTATGTGTTAAAATTATAAACAAAATCAGAGATAAAGCGTCAATCAGTTCAGATAACCGGTGTCTATAGCTGGCGAGCGGAACTGTGACGAAACATATGCCCTGTTGTATTGCATGAAAACATTAAAAAAATTAAGGGTAGGGGGAGAAGCTTCTACCAAATGCAGCTAATCTTATACACTGAGTGGCCACTTTATTATGACCACCTGACAATTTTAAGCAAATTAGCTATGGCTGTCGCCACCAGAGGGCAAGGCTAGTATAAAAAGGAAAGCTTAGTGCTTGCGACAGTGGTAGAAGTGATTTTTGGTTGATGAGATGGGTAAAAAATGCGATTTGACGGACTTTCAGCGTGGGATGATTGTAGGAGCGAGTATCACCGAAACCTCCGCATTCGTGAAATGTTCTAGAGCAGCTGTTATCAAAGTGTTTAAAGACTGGAATGTCAGCCAAAAAACTGGGTCTGGGTCTCTACGTGCAACGTGTGGTCGTCATCGACTAGTGACTGCTCGGGCGGAACGGAGAGTGTCAAGACTGGTAACAGACAACAGAAGGGCAACAGTGTAGCAAATTACAGACCATCTTAATCAAGGATCCCTTCATATGATCTCTGCACGCACTGTTCGCCGTACACTGCATCAGATGGGATAAGGCCCGTTCGAACACCTTTGCTGTCTGTAGTTAACAAGAGAAAATGTCTCCAGTTCGCACAGGTGCACAAGGATTGGACAGTCAATAATTAGAAACAAATTATGTGGTCCCATGAATCACATTTTCAGTTGCACCATGCCGATGGCCGAGTGAGAATTTGGCGGAAACAGCACGAAAGCATGGACCCCAAATGCATTGCTACAAACCTTCAAGCTGGTGGACGCAATGTTATGGTTTGGTGAATGTTTTCCTGGCATAGTTTGGGCCCTTTAATTCGTGTTGATCAACGTCTGACTGGCGCATCACATCTAAACATCGTTGCAGACCAAGTGCATCCTGTCATGTGGATGGTTTAACCAAATGGCGATGGCCACTTTCAACAAGAAAATGCGTCCTGCCATAGTGCTCGTATTGTACAGGATTGGCTTCAGGAACATGCCGGTCAGTTTACTTTGCTTAGGTGGCCCCCACAATCTCCAGATCTCAACCCAATTGAGAATTTGTGGGATGAAGTTGAACGAGCCATCAGACAGCTGGATCTACAACCCTGCAATCTCACACTCCTAGAAAGTGCAATTCATCAAGCATGGTCTCAGATTCAACAAACTATCTATCAACATCTCGTGGAGTCCATGCCACGAAGAATCGACGCAATATTAAAGGCAAAAGGTGGCCCAACGAAGTACTGAGGGGGTAGTCATAATAAAGTGGCCACTCACTGTATATAATTCCGTAGTATCACACAAAATTTCAGGACGTCATACGAACTTGGGAAATGGCTCATTTTAGAAATCTTGATCCCAAGAGTTGGGTAAAAATAAAAAAATTCTAATTTTGATCAGCTGATTGCTGTACATGGCACAGCCCTCAGTCTGACTTCACCATCACAACACGGGGCAGAAGAGTAGTCGTACGACTTTGTGAGATGGCGCCAGCGAACAAGGAGTTCAATGGCTGTTATCAAGGACAAATTGGCTGCATGTTGGTTCCACTGCTATTCAACTGTGTTACAGTGTGGATGGAGACAAGTTCTGTTATGATTACCGTTCGATGGAGACCACCCAAACGCGGGGGTGTTTTTCATAATGTACGTGAGCGAAGGGATTTTGAAAGCACACGCAATGATCGCAGAAAAGCTTTATTGAACGAAACTGCCATACATTAGCACAGCTTAGTTGCGATGAATATTGAGTGTGCGCACTTCCGCGCTTTGCATTTCGCTAATGAAGAAACTAATAGGCATTTTAATTTCTGTTGTCATAACGGCCGTATTTCCCTTCCAGAACTACAGATAAATACGGAGCTGAAGGGCTTGCTTTTGAACAGTCCTAATTTTGTCCAACACATTCGGAAATACAATAGTGCAACGTCATTCGCTTCCCTCTCGGCCACAAAAAAAGAGATTTCAGGCAGTGGTCTGTACTGCTTTAAAATTAAGGGACAGATTCGCCTGTACACCTCGGATTTATTACCCATTACTGGTGACAAATGAACTTTATACATTGCTAAACAGCTACTGATATACGTATTGATCGTAATGAAAATTAGGAAATAAAGCAATCAATATTGACTGCCCTGGCAGATATTCTGGCAAACAGTCCTTACGCCCAAGCATACAAGACTCCAATAAATAAACTAAGATATCACTATTTTCACGTTTATCGACACGCAGCAACCGAAAAATTATTATCCGGTCACCGCTTGGATCGTACCCCAAATATCTCGATATCTAGCTGAGTGCGTTGATTGTTGGCCACCGTAGAGTAATGCGAACTCACTTGGCTAGATATCGAGAGATCTGGGGTACGATCCCAGCGGTGACCGGATAACAATTTTTCGGTTGCTGTATGTTGATAAATGTGGAAAAAGCGAAGTCTTAGTTTATTCACTGACGCTACGTATTTGGAAAAATTTTACCATACAAGACTGCAGGTGAGGCGATCGAACATGAAGTAGCAAGACACAACCTGGATGCCGCCCCGGTAGCGCAGTGGTCTAAGTGATGACCTCTGTTCATTCGTCCGAACGGGGTCCGGGTTCGAATCCCGGTGAGACATGGATGTTGTGTTTGTCTTACGGCACTGGCTCTCTCCCTTCCCTGGAACAGTGACCCTAAATTAGGGACGGGCGAATGCTTATAGCCCATTGAGTTGCTCACGGTGGTCGTTAAATCCCCAATCAAAAAAAACCTGGACCTGTGTTTTGTTAATATATTTACACATTCTCTATATTCCCTCAACAGAATACATAAAGCATGAAAAAAATATAGCAATTTTATTATCACTACCTTTTTGAAAACAGTGAAAAATACTTACTAGATTGGGGCTTTTGCCCCTCCAAGCTACTAGTTAATTCTAAATGTTTAATCAATTCAGGGAGAAATGGCAAAAGTAAGTAATTTTTGTCAACGATAGCCGAAAGTTTATTTATTTTTCATAGGAGATAGTTTTGTTAATCGTTTCGCCATATTTAAGTTGAAAATTATTATTAATATTCGCACAGTTTTGTATAGGGTTACCCCACACACCTACACACACATTTCGTTTTGCTCCTAGATTGGAGACGAATGGATTGCATGAAAATGCAGCCATTAAATGCTTTATTTAAAAAAAGAGTAAAAGCTGCAAAGTTTTAAACGATTCGAACAAATTAACTCGATGTCAGCAAACTGTGCTGAAATCAGCTCAAACGAATACATTCCGTCTAAAGAGGCTGACCGCGACTGCAACGAGTGAACATGTTAATCAGAAACGTTACTTATCCTAGCTTTGTTGTTCAAACGTGTTAATTTGGGGGATGGCTGGTTGCCTGTTATAACGGCCGTATTACTTTTCTGACTGATTACCTACTGCAAGAACTAAAGCAATGGCGACGAACCTGACAAAAGAGCTCCGGTGGCGCTGTAGTCTGATCTCTGGCCTCTGTCCACATTTGTCCGAGATTGGTACAGTTTCAGATCCTGGTGAGGCATAGATGACGACTGCTTATAGCTTATCCCGTTGTTCACGGTGGCGGTGACCGGGGACAAGTTCTCGACGGCCCCGCGGTGACCCCAAGGAGGTTATATTACTGGAGACACCACTGGCTCTGCCGCCATAGGTCACAGCTAATCTGTGGTGTGACGTCAGAAGCAGGCAAAAATGAACTAAATTATACCGTTGATGAAACAGTAAGCTTGTGTATCATTGATAAAGATTATTGAATTACTCATTTTATCTGTTTATACGCTTAGAAACTTTTGTTCCATTGGTTTCCAAGCAGTTTTTTTTTTTTTGCGGCTGCGTCGTGCCTGCTCATGACGTCATTTGCAGCACAGACGGTGACTTATGGCGGCCAATGCTGCGTGGATAGGAGTGGTGTCTCCAGTAATACATGTATAACCTCCTTGGGTGACCCCCCCGCCTTCCTCCTCCAAAGAAAAAAGAAATGTTTTGGGGTTTCCACCCAGTGGCATGTATGATGTCCTTGTCATGGAGCAGAGAATGAAGGACTAAACGCAAACGATTATCACTAGTGTCAGATGTACGGTGTGTTCTGCTAAGATAAGAGGGTAAAGTAATTCTTTTGTCGTAGCTTTCGTAAATCTCAGGCGATATATATATATATATATACATATTTTTTTTTAGGTTTAACGACCACCGGATGGGCTATAAGCAGTCGCCCGTCCGCGATGGCCTCTGATCATTCGTCCGAACGGGGTCCGGGTTCGAATCCCGGTGAGGCATGGATGTTGTGTTTGTCTTACGGCACTGGCTCTCTCCCTTCCCTTTAACCAGTGACCCTAAATTAGGGACGGGCGACTGCTTATAGCCCAATGAGTTGCTCACGGTGGTCGTTAAACCTCCACTCAAAAAAAAAAAAAAAAAGTCGCCCGTCCCTAATTTAGGGACACTGGCTCCAGGGAAGGGAGAGAGCCAGTGCCGTAAGACAAACACAAAATCCATGCCTCACCGGGATTCGAACCCAGATCCCTTCCGGGCGAATGATCAGAGGCCATCACTTAGGCCACCGGGGCTGCCAGGCGATATTTAAACATGTCTGTTTGGGGAAAGCAGAAAATGTTGTTTACCATTTGTTTTAGATATATCGGCCGCTTCTTTTTTTTTTTTTTTTTTTTTGATTTGAGGTTTAACGACCACCGTGAGCAACTCAATGGGCTATAAGCAGTCGCCCGTCCCTAATTTAGGGTCACTGGTTCCAGGGAAGGGAGAGAGCCAGTGCCGTAAGACAAACACAACATCCAAGCCTCACCGGGATTCGAACCCGGGCCCCGTTCGGACGAATGTTCAGAGGCCATCGCTTAGACCACTGCGCCACCGGGGCGGCTATCGGCCGCTTCAAGGGAGTCCGTCTCTGGTACCAGGCAAAGAATGGATGTTGTGTTTGTTAATCCAGCGCTGGCTCTGCAACCAGTGATTCCGAATTGAAATGCTGACAAAAAAAATTCTAATAATCATAAGAGCCGTTAACTCAGGAAACAAGAAATAGAAAGAGAGCTAGTCTGCGTTTTAGCTAACATTTGGAAATTGGAAGAAACTGAAAATTTTGAAAGGTAACTTTTTTTTCTAAAAAATTAGACGCCTTATCCCCGTTCAGTTGAGTTTCAATTTTACTGCTGTCTCTAAATTTCGTTATTAATTTTTTCGTCATTATTCAACAATCGGAAAAGTACGATTCTGTACCCCCATTTTTAACACAGTTGATGCTTTCTTATGGGAGAAAAGAACAGAAGTATTCGTTTTTAGAATGCTATTCTTCTTGGTATTGAAAACAACAAAACTCTAAATGTTTCAACGGCTTCATAAACATGAACTTTTGTGCCTATCATATATGGAATATCTTTATACATCGGGCAATAACATCAGGTTTTGATGCAGTCGTAGGATGTTTACTATATGTCATTGCAAATGGCGGTGTGCATGAAACAACGGTAAACACGCGTAGGTAAAGATTTCGTCTGTTTTTTTTTTTTTTTTTTTTTAATAAAAAATATTCTTTGATGGAAAAAACTATTGTCTTCCGTTTTAAACTTGCAGTTCTACATATAAAAATCAAATAACCAACATAAAAGTTTGGTAGCTTGCTTTCATTTACTTACTATCAATGTATCATACATATTAGTGTAACCTTTGTCCTTAATCATACCAATGTACACTGAAGTGCCAAAAGTCAGGCACGTATGCAAGGAGGGGGTCCAGGGTGTCCAGACCCATCCCAAAGGCTACCCAACAACAAAAAATGTTATTATTTTTTTATTTTTTTTTTTAATAATTGTCTACAAAAGCTATAAACAAATCGGTTGCTGGGAAGGGCCACCGTTTCACCTGCGCCCTCCGCACGCGCTCCAATCCTGAACCCATGCCTGGGCCTATACATTAAAAAAAGCGCAATTAAGAACTTAAGGTTCTTTACGCAGTTTATTAAAAAAATAATGGCAGCCCCGGTGGCGCAGTGGTCTAAGCGATGGCATCTGATCATTCGTCAGAAAGGGGCCCGGGTTTTGTAATCCCGGTGAGGCATGGATGCTGTGTTTGTCTTACGGCACTGGCTCTTTCCCTTCCTGGAACCAGTGACCCTAAATTAGGGACGGGCGACAGTCAGATGGTGTATCCAAGTCCACAGTCAGTAGTGCTCATTGAGTTGCTCACGGTGGTCGTTAAACCTCCGATCAAAAAAATTAGTGGACGAATGTAGAACGGTTTCATGAGTGGAATACGGGATTACACCATATACAATACAAATTTTGAAGATGTTAATCCGTATTTTGGTGTAAACATGACAAGGATAGTAAGTCCAATAATATCCGAAAATTTTAAAATTTCGTCGTCCTGTCGTGTTTACACCAAAATACAGGTTCATATCTTCAAAATTTGTATTGTATGGTGTAATCCCGTATTCCATTCATGATTTATCTACTCCTCCGGGCAGTCATGGGATAGAATTATTAACCTCCAGATTCGCTAAACATGAATGTCGGTTGCTTCGACTAGCGAATCCTGTGATGATTATATTCAAATTTATCGGAAACTTGAGACTTTGCCATTCTGGGTGGTATGGTGTTTAGCATACTTGGGCGCTATCCGGGAGACACGGATTCGATTTCTACTCCAGGACGAAGAAATTTGTAAGTTTTCGGATATTATCTGACTTACCATCTTTGTCATGTTTACACCAAAATACAGATTCACATCTTCAAAATTTGTATAGAACGGCTTGTTTATGAATGATCTTCAAAACAAGTTTCTGTGCAATTTAAATTGACAGTTTAATATATTTCTATAAACTTCGCATTTGGTCTTTTCATTTAAGTTGTATCTGTAATCTCAGGGTTCCCCTCCCTCCCCCAAGAGACTTGGCATAGTAAAATGTAAGCACTTCGGACAAACAATTACGGAATGCTGTCATCCGGAGGAACAATTGGAAACTGGTCAGGCAGAGAAAAATGCGTGTATATAATGGAATAGAAAGTATTGTTTGTTACTTTTTCAGCCTTGTAAGACGTGCATGCCTAATCGGTTTTATTGTTGCTTACAGATGGTACCATGGGTAGAAAAGGTGACGTAACAGAATGGCAAAAGGGAGCTATCGTCTTTGGTCGTGAACATTGTCATTCGCTGAGGGAGGTGGCGGAGTTCGTTGGTGTGTCCAAGTCCACAGTCAGTAGTGTCCATTTAGCGTGGAAAGAGTCGGGTGAGAGACAATTCCCGTCGGAGCAGTTGCGGCAGAAAAACATCATGAGCAACCGTGATCGTCGACGTCTGGGGCGATTATCAACCGCAAAATGGTTCCAAATCCGACAGGAAATGCTGCAAGAGTATAATGCGGGACCAAGTCAGCCTGTTTCCGAACAAACGCTTCGACGAGAACTGCATGGTGAAGGAATATTCAGTCGTGTAGCTAGGGTACGCCCCAAGCTGTCTGCCATACACAAGAAAAAGCGTCTGGAATGGGCGAGGGAACACCGACACTGGACCACAGAAAAGTTGTGACGCATCATCTGGTCGGACGAATCCAGGTTCTGCCTGTATTCCAATTATGGTCGATCCAGGGTCATGCGGAAGGCCAAAGAAGCCTTCAATACAGAGTGTGTGTAAAAGGACTGTACAGAAGGGGTTGGAAGTGTCATGTTTTGGTGGTGTATATCCAGTGCTGGGGTGGGTCCCTTAGTTCACGTGCCTAATGGCATGAAAGCGGTGGATTACGTGAAACTGTTGGAGAACGAGGTGTTGCCATATGTCCAGTTCCTCCAATATGCCGCCATTCCAGATCTACGTTATCAAGACGACAACTGCACTGTCCACCGAGCTGCATTGTGCATGATTGGTTTGCAGAACATGTGGTCGACGTCCCACATCTCACCTGGCCAGCCAATTTGCCTGATCTCAATGTTATAGAGAAAATTTGGGACATGCTCGAACGGGCCGTTTGGAAGAGACAACAACAACCTCCAATTTGGCTGCTCTGCGGGACCAGTTGTTCACGGCGTGGGGCAAACTGGACATTAATGTCATCCGCTCCCATATCGACTGCATGCCAAAGAAAATCAAGGCTGTGCTTCGAGCTCGTGGTGAAGTAACCCCATATTAACCTTTAAAATGAGCATTCCGTAATTTTTTGTCCGGCGGGCTTACATTATGCATGCCGCTAGTTAGTACAGCATATGGTCAATAAAGCTTGCTACATACATCTGCTATATATAAATTATTCTTAGGTTTTGCGCGGATTCAGACCCCCCCCCCCCCAATTTCTGGATACGTGCCTGCCAAAAGTCATGGAATACGTACCTAGTATCGTGTAGGACCTCTTTCAGCCCGGCGAAGTGCAGAAACTCGACGTAGCATCTATTCCACAAGTAGTTCGAAGACTTCGTCTGGTGAGATGTTGAGCCATGCCGTCTGAACTTCGGCCCACAGTTTCCTGGTATTTGTAGGCGCAGGACTTTGGGTGCGAATGGACCTTTTCACCATGTCTCATAAGTCCTCAATTGGGTTCCTATCGGGCGAACATGGTGTTGGCCACATCATCCGTCGGAACTGTCCAGAATGCTCCTTTAACCAATTTTGGACAACTTGGGCCGAATGACATGGTGCATTGTCCGCCTGGAAAATCCCATCGTTGTTGAGGTACATAAAGTCCATGAAGGGATGCAAATGGTCATTCAGCAGAGCAACAAAGCGATTACCGGTTAACTACGTGTTTACGAGGACCAGAGGACTCAAACCGTGCCACGTAAAGACATCCCACACATATATGGAAATGGAACCTCCACCAGCTTGGGTTCATGGCCTCATGGGGTCTGTGCCACACCCGAACCATGCCATCAGCTCGAAACTGGTAGCGTGAATCATCTGACCACGCCATATGTTGCCAGCCTTCCAGGGTCCAATTACCCTGTTCACGAGCCCAGGTGAGGCGCTGTGTCCGATGTCATGGTGTTAACAAATGCACTCTAGGGGTCTCCTGCTCCCATACCCCACTTACGTTAAATTGCGCTGCACTGACCTGATGGATATGTCTCTTGTACCTCCTGCATTGAATGTGGATATTATTTGAACTATTGTCGCTTGTCTGTTAGCCAGTGATGTAGTTCTAAAAAAAAAGTACCTTAGCGTTGAAAAAAGGGACTTAATTTTTTTAAAACAATTTAAACTTTGATTCGTTGTTTTCGTCATTTAGTATTTTTTTATTAAAGTTTTATTACTAATTATTTTAACAACTTTTATTAAAATTGCTTAATTGAAGCAATTTTGAATAAAAGATACAAGTTACGCGGGTGTCAGATTCTAAAAATGTTACGTTTCCCTTTCCATACTGTTCTGATGGTTCCAAATATTCAGTTAAATAATATGTGTTAGTCACACTGAATACATGTCACTTATACGCCACTCTTGTAAAAATTATAGGATAGGAGTGGCAGATATCTTTTGTGGTGCTTTTTGTTTCTTTCCAGGTATAATGACTACCGTCGTCATCTAGGGCCAATATCGGCGAACCCCGATTTGGAGCCATTGGTCCCAGAAATGGCCAGCGCCGTGGTACGGGCGCACCTCCCCTGCCTCGTTCGGAGCTCGAGCGATTGGCCAGAAGCCAGTGCCTCTGACCACTCGGACTCCCCAACCGGCCTTTTTTTTTTTTTTTTTTTTTTTTTTGCCGTACTCATAAGGAATTACAGAATGGGCTCAGGGAATTACTTTTGCTGGAGCCAGTGGCGTGTTTACCTGATATGCCCTTCTCAACCATAAACCACTTGACACCTTGAAGGGGGGCGGATTTGACGAGCACTATGAAGAACTCTAATGGATATACGTAGCTTTTCGTCATTAGTTTAGGGCAATTGGCACCAGGGAATGGGGGAAAAAGCAGTGCTGTAAAACAAGCACACAATCTATATATGACTCGACTTGGACTCAAACGCAGGCCCACCAAGACGAACGGTGAGTAGCCTTTGCCACCGTAGCGGCCACTTGTCGCTCTGTCTACATGGATGATCACGTTTTATTGCGTGATCGGACAATTTAGCACCGTCCTTGTAGTACGAACGTACTGTTAAGGCACGAGCATGATTTCATATAAATCACTGTTCTTTTTACATGATCGTCTGAAAAAAATTTCTTTGCCTTGTTTTTATTCCCAACTAACCACTATAACGAAGTAAATATCTCTGTCATTTCTGTCCACGCCAGGATTCGAACCCGGATCCCCTTATTCCGGAATAAGTCACTCTACCAATTGAGCTATGCGGACGTTTTATTCTGATTCCTATCTGCCTTTATGTCGTGTGCGTCCTTCTGGCAGGTACGTCACATCTCCTGGTACGTTACACCACGAGAAGTGCCTTAGCGTCGCTAAGCCGCGCTAAGGCTCTTCTACATCGCTGCTGTTAGCATGGTTAATCCTGGTCCGATGCCGCTAGTCACGGTCATTCAGCACCCGTGGTTGGTCACTGCTATGTCCGCGGTAGGTGGTAATGCCTTCCATGAGGTATTCTTGGTACACACGTATCACCGTGGATCGAGGAATTTGAATGTTCGCACAACTTTGGAAATTGAAAGTCCCATCCATCAGGCTTCCACTACCATGCCTCCTTCAAACTCCGATAATTCACTTCGGCTTGCTATAATAATACTGGTGGTTGTTCAACCTGACTCACGAGATTAAATCTCGCAATAAACATGGTGGCGTGCGTCAAAGCTTTTATACGACGGCAGAACCAGTTAAAAATCTGCATACTGCTATCCTATGACTTTTGGCACTTCAGTATATAAGGACCTAGTAGATCTGTGCTGGCGACGGCGGCGGAGAGAGTGCATCGCAGCAAAATAATCGATTTTTCTGGGCGGAGCTTTCTCAGACCTGCGAGCATATAATACGGTGAACAAATATTTGTTATCAAGAGATAAATTAGTAATCGTTTTTCATCTGTTGGGGCTTTAAAAGTTTTTACATGTCGCATAACCTGTCCGACACCGCCCCGGTGGAAAAGTGATCTAAGTGATGGCTTCTGACCATTCGTCCGAGATGGGTCCGGGTTCACATTCTATTGAGGCGTGGATGTTGTGTGTGTCTTAGGGCACTGGCTCTCTCCCTTTCGTGAAACCAGTGGCCCTAAATATGATCATATGTAGAGGATTTTAGGAAGGGAGTGTCTGACCCCAGGTCTTAAACAGCCCTTAGAAATAGAAAGCTAGGAGATTTGGGCTAGAGTGCCCGATAGGAAAGTGACACGGAAGCAAAGTAGAAAGGAGGAGGAAGACTCCCTTATTTATTACGGGGGGCCAGCACTCGGGATCCGACTGCTTAACGTGCCCATCCGACGCACTGCGGATATTCAGTTGATCGAGCGTTCGTACCTGCTGGGATCGAACCTGAGGTCCTTCCCGTGGCAGTCACGAACGTTGTCCGCTAGGCCACCCGCGGCAGTGACCCTAAATTAGGGACGGGCGACTACTTATAGCCCACTGAGATGCTCATGGTGGCCGTTAAACCCCCAATATTAATAAAAAGACCCTCTCCGACAGTTCGGCACAAGATACTTTCGCCCCATACTAAAAACGTTAGAACTGAATTGATATTAATCTAACACAACCGCACTATAAATTTAAGTCTCGTACTTAATTAAAAAGAATTTATGAAAACTCATTTTTAATTAAGAACGAGACTTAGTTTACAGTTTAACTCCTGTAAACTTAAACATTTCTGGAACTTCAATGCCGTATAATTACTCAAAGCAACTAATAAAAAATACTTTCGAACAGGGCCGTAGCTACTGGTAGGGCAGGGAGGGCGGTTGCTCTCCCGGTATGCTCATACAGGGGGCGTAATTTCATACTCTGAAGAGCATAAAAAACATAAAGGGACAGAGTGTGAATAAATTTACTGAAAAAAAAATTAAATAATTGAATTAATTCTAGTAAAATCTCATGTAACAGCTAAAAAGGGTAAATAAACATTTTAACACAAAGTTATACACTTTAGTATCTGCTTTTGTAAATACTCGTACTTTAGTTAGCCGCATACACTATTGTGCGCAACTAACCAATGCGCAGAGTAACTTTACACTGTGAGTCGTGGACTCATATATAGATGCATAGAATTGTTCGAAACGGTGGATGGGGGTATGTAAAACAATATGCTGATATGACTAACCTCCGTAACATTTCCGAATAGGCCGTAAGGATGAAGAGGTAATTGGTCAGGGCCGTAGCCAAACTCTATACATAGGGAAGGATCAAAAAAGCTATATACTTTTTACCTTTTTTTGAACATTACTAAAATTTTACAAATTTCAACCCAGACTAAGTACCTTATTTAGGAACATCAGGTACAAGAGTGCCATTTTTGATTAACATAAATGAAAAACAACAAGAAACATTTTGTAAATAAAGATACATTTATAATCGTTGCTTACCAATAGAAAATCAAAATACTTGTAGTCGTCGGTTCTTTTGACCATTAAATTTTCTTAAAAATAAGTCCATGTCAAGAGTTTATGTGCGGTTTTGTTCGAATGCAAGAAGAATCAAATTCGACATTCGTTGGTGGCACATCAAAAGCAGCTGTGGGCAGTTAATTCTCGTTAAAACAGAAAAGGTGGATTCACAAGTAGCCGTACTACATACAGCCGAAAGTTTTGGCTGTGGCCAATAAATTATAAGTATCTCTGAAGACTACTCGCTGCTTAAAAATTTCATCAAAAATGACTGAATTTGGGGTTTCTTTCTTCTGGGTTTGTATGAATCTGTTGACTAGTGCAATTTCTTCTGGAGATGGAAGTTTGATACCTAAAGTTTGCAAATATTTGACTTTGTCTAAATCAATATTTTCGTCTTCAGCACTAGAAACTGCAATTAGGAGTTTTTCATTTTCTACGAATCATTTGCAGGACAGGCACAAATTCTTTTAAGGCAGGCACAGCCTTCCCTGGCGTCCCCCTGGCTACGGCCCTGTAATTGGTCATTAGTGTTCTGTCACCACAAATTCCTCTGAGCTTTTCACCTCAAACGGAATTTTTCCAAGCCCTACTCCGCAAGCATCTTCTTTTGTTACGTTTAAATATTTAATACTCATCCGTGCTGTCTGGTTTGTTTTCATTCTGCATTTCTGCGCGTGTTGTGTTTCGGTGTTCACACAACTCTTGCGTTTCCCTTGATACTTAAAACCGTTGGCTCTTGGGTATTCACCTAATTTTTAAATTTTGAATAAAAGTATGTCTAAAACTGGACCTGAGATTTTCAACGATCATAATACTTTCCTACAACGAACGTATAAGAAAGTACGAACCGGTTTTCTTTTTTTTTTTATTGGAGGTCTAACGACCACCGTAAGCAACTCAATGGACTATAAGCAGTCGCCTGTCCCTAATTTAGGGCCACTAACTCAAGGGAGAGAGAGATAGCCAGTGTCGTAAGACAAACTCAACATCTATGCTTCACCGGAATTCAAACCCAGACCCATCTCGGACGAATGATCGGAAAGCATCACTTAGACCCCTGTGGCGGCGAATTGCTTACTATTTAAATGGAAGTAAGGAACCTTTAAACTCAAAGAAGTGTAATTGTAAGGCTCGCCCTTCGAGATCAGAAAAGCTTGCTACGTCCCTGCTTGCGAAAAATACTGATTTAGCACTGAAGAAATCATAATACGCCCTGGTAGCGCAGTGGTCTAAGCGATGGCTTTTGACCATTTGCCCGAGATGGGCAAGGGTTCAAATCCCGGTGAGGCATGAATGTTGTCTTTGTCACGTGACACTGGATCTCTCCCTTCCCTGGAACCAGTGACCCTAAATTAGGGACGGGCGACTGCTTAGAGCCAATTGATTTGCATACAGTGGATGTTTTACCAACCCCTAATGAAAAAAAGGGCCGCCCGGCGGCTCAGTGGACTGAGCGATGGCTTCTGATCATTCGCCCGAAAGGGGTCCGGGTTTGAATCCCGGTCAGCATGGATGTTGTGTTTGTCTTACGGCACTGGCTCTCTCCCTTCCCTGGAACCAGTGTCCCTAAATTAGGGACGGGCGACTGCTTATAGCCCATTGAGTTGATCATGGTGGTCGTTAAACCTCCAATCAAAAAAAAAAAGAATAGAAATCGTAAACAGTATATATTTCTATGATGGTTAGCGTAGACGATCGGGCCGCCCCGGTGGCGCAGTGGTCTAAGGCGCTGGCCTCTGATCATTTGTCCGTAAGGTGTCCGGGTTCGAATCCCGGTCAGGCATGGATGTTGTGTTTGTCTTACGGCACTGGCTCTCTCCCTTCCCTGGAACCAGTGACCCTAAATTAGGGACGGGCGACTGCTTATAGCCCATTGAGTTGCTCACGGTGGTCGTTAAACCTCCAAACAAAAAAAAAAAAAAAAAGTAGACGATCGGCTCACAGCTCTTGCACGAGCTGTGACATTAACGGTCTGTTTTTTTTTGTTTTTTTTGCTGGGGGTTTAACGACCACAGTTGGCTATAAGCAGTTGCCCGTCCCTGATTTAGGGATAGTGGTTACAGTGAAGGGAGAGAGCCAGTTTCGTAAGAAAACACAACATCCATGTCTCACGGTATTAGAGCCCGCACCCATCTTGGACGAATGTTCAAAAGCCATGGCTTAGACTACTGTGCTACAAGGGAGACGTCTGTTTTTTTTTGTTTTTTTTTTGATTGGAGGTTTAACGACCACCGTGAGCAACTCAAATGGGCTATAAGCAGTCGCCCGTCCCTAATTTTGGGTCACTGGTTCCAGGGAAGGGAAAGAGCCAGTGCCGTAAGACAAACACAACATCCATGCCTGACCGAGATTCGAACCCGGACCCCTTACGGACGAATGATCAGAGGCCGACGCCTTAGACCACTGCGCCACCGGGGCGGCCGTCTGTTTTTGAAACTGTTAAATATACGGGGAGTTGCATACACCGTGCCAAATGCCAATACATTAAATAGCACGTAAATATGCCCCATTAAGATCTTCTGGTCACCCCGGTGACGCAATGATCTGAGCTCTTGCTTATGATCATTCGTCCGAGATGGGTCTGGCTTCGAATGCCGGTGAGGCACTGATGTTGTGTTTGTCTTACGGCACTGGCTATCCCCCTTCCCTGGAACCAGCGCTCTTAAAATAGGGACGGGCGACTGCTTATATATTAGCTATCAGGGCTGGGATGGCCTAGTGGTCAACTTTCGTGACTGCTACAGAAAGATCTCAGTAATTAATAAGTAGGAAATGTACACCAATTATACTCAAAATAGTATAACTATACTAATGATCCGAATTTCTTGTCGTAGAATAGAAAACAAACTCTGTTAAGCTTGTAAAGTTTTATTTCTATTCTACGCCAAGAAATTCGGATAATTAGTATAGTTATACTATTTTGAGAAAGATCTAGGTTCTAACCCAGGCAGGTACGAACGCTCGAAGCACTGAATATCCGCCATGCGTCGTAGGGGCACGTTAAGCCGTCGGACCCCGGGTACTGGTCTCCCGGTTACAAATAAGGACGTCATCCTTCTTGTTTCTACCTAGCTTCCATGTGACTTTCCTGTCGGGCACTCCAGCCCAAATCTCCTAGTTTCCTACTTCTATAAGGGTTGTTTAAGACCTGGGGTCATACATTCCCTTCCTAAAATCCTCGACAGATGATCTGAACTCTGCTTATAGCCCATTAAGTTGCTCACCATGGTTGTAAACCTCCAAAAACAAGAAATCAAACAAAAAATAAGATCTCCGGAAATGTTATTCTCTAGCGGCGTGAGGGAGAGTTACTCATTTTCTTGTTTCACCTCGCGTTTAACCATCGTAATGAGATGCCTTCCATAATTTGGAAAACACAAAACGAAAACCTGGTGTAAAGAAATGACCGTATTTACGTTTATCCGCTAAGTGGCGCTGATGTGAATCTTTGTGATTTTATTGCAATGTTTGTTAATCTATGTCTGGTCATCCGAATGCTCATATGTTCTTATTTGCAGAAGACATTTTTATTGTTTCCTATAGTCCCAACTGAGCGGCGGCCCTTGGCTATATGCAATCCACTTTGGATTCCACTGTGCATCTTCCTGGGATTTACGTCTCTCTCTCCTTCTAAGAGCTTCGCGGTTGACTTCTCTCGAAAGCGCCGGTCCCCGGCCCCTCCCTTCCGGTTGGGTTCTGACTCAGTGGTCGGGCAGTCCTCAATCAAGATTTTAGAGGTGTGGTTTAACTCCTCCCTGACTTGGTCTTCCCACCTCATGCACGTTAAGAAGTCAGTCTTCCGAGCCTTGTCTGCTGTTCCAGTTGTTTGTCACAGCCGGTGGGGCCTTGACTTCTCCAACACTTTTGCTTTTGTCGTTGCTGTGATTCGGCCGATTCTGGAATATGCGGATCCAGTCCTGTTTGTACCCCCCGACTATATCTACGATTCTCTATAGGTTCTGCTCAACCATGCACTCCGAGCAGCCATTCCCTTCCCTCGCTTGACGTCTGTAGCGGTCTTGCGTGCTGAATGTGGTATCGCTAGCGTTCGTTCTCGAATCACCCTCCTGACAGTCCAATTTTTGTACCGCCACCTGCTGATGTGTCAGCGTTCTCCTATCGCTGATCTTCTTATGGAAGAGGACGCCTTGTCATTCTATACTTGGAGGTCCCATGGCTTTTCCCCTTGTAACCTTGCTTAGTCATCTCCGACAGGAGCCGTTTTTTGCAACAGCGATTTTCTTCAGGCACTGCCTGCTCCTCCTGTTTCGTCTGCTCCACGCTACTCAATGATCTGCTCGGGTCTCTTTTTTCGGCACCGATATCTGTATCCGATGCTCCTCAGACATCGCTTTAGGGAGTTCTTGGCCCAGTATTAAGCGTCACACCACATCATTGCAACTGACGCTTCGAAGATTAACTCCTCGGCGACGACTGGACATTTCTTTCCACGCAACAACTCCAGCCGTTCGTTCTCTTTCTCGACTGTATCTTCAGTGTTCTCGGGTGAAGCGTGGGCCCTGATAACAGCGCTAGAATTTGCTCCCGGCCCGTGTGGTGGCGTCTTGCTGCTTAGTGAGTCGTTCTGTTTTCCAGGCGTTGCTGGCATTAAACCGCAAATCTCAAGGCGTTATCTTTCTTCTGCATGATTCTCTCCAACGCCCACGCTCTTTCTACGAAGACATTGTGCTTGTTTGGTACCCGGCTCATGTCGATGTACCAGCGAATGAGGCCGCTGACGCTGTCGCCCGACAGGGCCATGCTGCGGGCCTGTCCCTGCCGCCCCCCTGTTACAGCCTCCTATGCTGCCCGGCACAGTGGTTCCCTGATCCTCTACGCTTCAGCTTCAGCCTGGAATTCGTCCGGGTGGGCAGATCGATATCCGTACATCAGTTTTCGTCACAGACGGCCTAGCGAACATTGTTATCGGAGTTCCTCAGCGGTCATAATTACGCACGGACATGGCGCCATTAAATGGCTACCTCTTTCTGATTCGGAAACGTTGCTCCCCGATGTGCTTATGTGGCTCCGGTCCTTAGACTGTTACGCATTTCGTCCTCTCCTTCCCGGCTTACAGCGCATGTCGGAGGGTTTGTTTCGGTATGACAACCCTTCCATCTACAACTTCCGTCTCTTCTCAAGCGTATTCGTTGTCGGACTTTCGGGACGCTTCCGTGGCAAAAAGAAAAGTTCGGGCCTTGGAGAAATTTATAGTTCTCTCCAGACGTTTCTCACTTCGAACTCCATTTCTAACTTTCCTCTACTCATGAGCGTTTCACATGGATTATTGTGATGCTGCCGTGGCTACACGTGGCTCGGCCAACTTGTTGCTGTGAGGCACAAACCTCGGTTTATAAGCTTCATCATCTTCAACAACAACAAAAAACAAAGTTGTAGAACTCTCAATAGAAAATGCAGCCAAATTTGGCATCATTTACTTATTTAATTGTAAGAAAGTGGATGCCGAAAAAGATGAGATTTATTCCTCATTCTAAAAATATTTCAGTTAAAACAGAAACGAAATAACACCACGATTATCGAGATGACCTAGTTCGATGCTTCGGCATGTCTCCCATCAATATAGTATAATTTCTAAATTCAAGGAAAAATTCATTCGCTTCATAAAATAGTTCCATACCTTTATGAGTTCATTTTCTTGCAATTAAATAAGTAATTGATGCCAAATGTGGTTGTACTGATATATTCAGTTGAATTCTACGACCTATGTTCAGCACATTCTTCCTATTTCAATTATTTTGGGAAATTTCAAAAATTGAGGACAAAAAATAAGAAATTGAGATCATTTGTTGTCCTCAATCAGTTTATAATTGAGGACTGTCCCCAGAAAATGATGACGTCTGGTCACCCAATTGGTCACCTTAGCTATGGAGCATGGTGTACTATAGACCATGCTATGGAGCAATGTCGTTCCTCATGTTGAGAAAACAAACTTTTTAGAAACAGATTGGCAACCTTGAAAGACCGGTTATTGCCTTCTTGGTTTCATTGCGTTATTTTAAGTCAAGCGAAGTCTTTATCTTTTTCGTAGTTTTGGGCGACTGTTCGTTGAGGTTCCATTGTTATCGAAAAAATTGTTTAGAAGTAAAAGAACAGAAATTTCTACTGCAAAAAGTGCGATCGTGTAGTAAATTCACTCCGTAGTTGGCGTCTAAGTTATTTTTACGTGTTTCCATTATGACTGACAACGGTAAGCATATAAAGCTACTCATTCGTATCTTGGATTTTCGCACCATTTATTCTGTTGCATGAAAAAAGTCATTTTCGAAGCCTAACGCGTACATTAAATCGATCGTTTCCTCTTTACCTGTTCTGTTTTGTTTATTGTGATTTTGATTTGTATTTAAGAGATAACATCAGAATTTTGTCTCTTAGTATTATTGTGCTAATGCCGGCGTATTATTTAGCTAATAGAATTTCGAATTTTATGATTCAAAGTACTTTACGTCGCCCTCCCCGTAGTCAGTTTCGCTGTGCGTTTTTTCTCGTTTTAAATCTTGGTTAAACTGAATGTACTCGGATGTGGTAAAGGAGGAGTAGTTATGAAAATTGCATATTTAGAACATGTAGCGGCATCGATCGCAAGTTTTTTTGCGAAATGTTTGTGAAGAACGTAGTTAGGCAAGGGGATTTTTTTTTTGTGTATAACTAGATTAGGCGTTCTTTTTTTTTTTTCCCCCGGTAATTCTATAGCTTATGCGTTTGTTTTTGTATGCTTAGCGCTTTTTTTTTTGCGTAATTATGGTTCATAAACGCATTTTTTTTTTTTGTGTGTGCAATGACTTAACTAAATGAAATGATTTTAGACTAAGAATATGAGTGAAGATAGTAGTTTGCTGTGCAACGAACTGCATATATGCTGTTATAGAGGGAGGGTTTGGAAATAGGATCTAAAATGATCCAAAACTTGCTGTAAAGTTCATGTCTCAGGTCATATCCAGAGTTAAGCTTTAAAATATGAGGTATAATTGTTAATAGAACACAAAACTTAATAAAAGTTTGTGGAAGAGAACCAGGTGTATGGACCTATGTAGTTTTTAAATCAAGGGAAGCGGTATAGAAGACACGTTGAACAGGACTGAGATGCCCACATGATGGTCATATCAGACCTCACATTCCAAAAAGGGTTTTTTTTTTTATTAGAACCATGAAGTCTAGTTTTTGTTTTACTTTTGGATTCGTTCTACTCCCATGAATAGTGTAGTCTTGTATAGCCTAATCACAGTGGTGCGGTTAGCGAGACTGCTCTGAGTTCATTGAAAAGTCTAGGCTAACCTTCCAAAAGTGGGCCGTTCATAGATGGTGCCACGGTAGCACTTAACCTCTCCTTTGTTCTTCTCGTTTTCAAGTGAAATGTGTTATAGCTACTTACGTAACTCCACTCCTGTTATATGTGGAACTGGAAAACGCTCTTTAATGAATTTGGGAAGGATGAGGAAACCTCTATTTCAATAACTGAGAGCAATTGGCGTCCCCTGATGAAACATTAATTAACACAAGGCAACCACAAAATGTACTTGGCAGACCATTTTATGGAATATTTATTCCGACTGGAATTGTCGTCTTTCCCCAGAACATTGTTTTGAAGTCCTGATTTGTGCGATCAGGCAGTTTTTCCCTGGCAGATAAAACTTGCTTTTATTCTGCTAGGTAGACAGTTTCATATTCATAAGGAAAACTTATTCTTCTGTCATAATAAATATTTCACACATATGCCAGTACATTCATAAAGGTCCTTTTAAAATCCACCTTTAATCCATATTCACTTCCTTAGCCACTTTCACAATGTAACGCAACACTTAACAATGTAGCTATAACATGTCACCATCTATCGTCACTACAGAAAACTATTTCTGGGCCACATTTGGAAGGTTACCACTTTTTTCTTGATCTGTCTGCCTGTTGTCTAGCCAAAGTTAAGCTGATCTGACGGCGTTGTGTGTAGTTCTATGTTTTCATTCCTAAGAAAGAAGCAGTTGCATCTTCTGTACAATCTACAGAGCAGAACATAGACGTACGCGGATAGTTTCCAAATTATTAGTAGATTTTGCAGATAGTTTTTGCTTGTAGATTAAAAAAATAAAACTTTATTTACAGCAATTAAAACACTTAAGGCTTTACTCAGGTTAATATATTTAATTCTAAACCATATATTTTATTCCTTATTATGATGGGAACAAATTTAAATTAAACATGTTGCTTGTACATATATTGATTATCTTCAACTTTGATAGGAACAAATTTAGGTAAATGTGTACTTTAGCGTCGGAAAAATTTAACTGTGTGGGAAAAGTGCGACATACAATTTTTAAAGCATGCAAAATAATGGGGGAAGGTGAAAAAATATAGTATTTTTAGATAAAAGTTAGATTTTTTCCAAAGTATTAACCTGGGAGTGCGATGGTTTGTAAGAGTAGGTGCGGTAGGCCTAGGACGATTGAGCAGCGACGGCGTCATGGTGGAGTCCGGTGAATGGAAGCTTCGTTCAAAAGGGTAAGTAACTGGCGGAAGAATACGGAAGGAAGCGGTTGAACAGTACATAGTCATCGAAGTGTCTTGTAGGAATATGCGGCATGAAAGTAAGTTTCTGTTTTACACTGCTTGGTATTTTCTTTACTCGGCGAGACACTGTATTGCTTGATAGCGGAATTTTTGCTATTTCTTTGCCGATTTTTCACCAAGCATGCACTTAACCATGTCAATAACACATGGCTTGATAAGATACGGCTATTGTATGAGGTTCATCTGCTCATGCTATTTGATAGCTTACTAAAAAGAAAGCCTCAGTAGCTTTTTAATTCACTGTATGTGCTGCATGAAAAATAGTTTTTTCACTTTTAAAAGTTCATTACGCTGGCGTACGAAAAAACCAACGTTCTTATCCTTAAGCTCTCGATCTGTAGTAAGTATTCTCCAAATAGTGCGCCAATTCAGCGGGTGCGGTTAAGCTATAATGATAAACTTTGCTGCATACGACACACTGGATTACCTTCAGCTTGCATAAATGCCAAACTAATACAGCTATCATCATACTTTCTTCCTTCTGCAAATTTGACAATTTTGTCTTGATCACACCTTCCAGAACGTGTACCATTTTCTTTTTTAACTTTTTTCCCCATTTTTTTATTGGCCACAGGGGATTGGTTGGTTTAGGTTTTCTTTAAAATGTTGGCGATGTTTTACGAATTGCTTGGGGAACCCCTGGGTTCCACAGAACACACTTTGAGAAACACAGCCTTAGAAGAACCAAGACTTTATTTTTTAAGCCATACTCACCAACGGGGTACCTGCAAGCATGAATACGTCACCGAAATTTCTGGCATGAATGATAATGACATTTTACTTCAACTTCAAAAATTGAAAGCAATAAAAGGAAGACCACCAAAAAAACATTGTGAGTAAAGCCTTTTTATTCTATTTTACGATATCATGTTTTAAATACAAGGAATTTTTAACTTCCGACGTTCAGAATATAACATTTAAAAGTGAACGCTAATATTTTTCACTAGTTGAAGATAATCAATATATACACTGCTGGCCACCCAAAATGCAACACCAAGAAGAAAGCATCCGATTGGCCTGAAATTCACAGCATGCGTCGCCCGCGAGAGGACGTGCAAACGATTAGCATTGCAGAGCATATGCAAATCATGTGCGCCCCGCACGCCACCGAGAAGCACTATAAGAAGGGTGCACAGAAGGCAGGGTGTAAGTAGTGGAAGTGTGTTGTAATTAAGTGATGTTTAAACAATAATATACTGCAGGAAAAACGCCGGGGTGGGAGGGGGAGCTTTCGTTGCTGTAACTATTTGCCTTCCTTTTTACTATTACTGGTGAAATTTTCGCTTCATCCAGCTTCCGTTTTCAGAAAATATTTCTCCATTTTCAGTCTTAAATACAAACATAAGAAAATGATTTAATAACCATACGGGGTAGAGGCAGTGGTGTGAGAAAAAGAAGTTAAGATTACAGGGCTGCGTCCTTTTCATTTTTGGAAATTGTTGCCCCAATTTTAAAACTAAAACACAAACATTCATGCAATTTAATGATATTTAAGAACAATATTAGACAGAGGGTACATCATCTGGAGGGGGAGGGTATCAATACAAGAGAAATCTTCACTTCATCTGACTTACGTTTTTGGAAAGGATTGAAAGACAAAAATTCCATCTAAAGACAGAAGGCTTACATTTGGAAAAGAGTCTGCATTAGAGGATTTTTAATGGTGTTGTGGAGATATCATTTTTGTCTGCAGGACCAAAGCAAAATCTGTGACTTATGTTGCTTTTTGCTGTGATTCTGCTACAGGGTGGCCTAGTATTGCAACAGATAGCAAAATAATTTGCATCTATTTGGCATGAAAGATTTTGGAGCCGTTTAAAGATCATGGCAGCGTTGGAAAAGTAGCATATGAGGGAGGTCACTGAGTCAATGTCAAAGCTGTTCAAATATGGTTGTTTCAACAAAATTGGGCTGACATACACGGTTGCTGTATCAAACCTGTATGTGATGTTTAAGCATAGATGTGTTGGGCATGTTTTGGCAGTTACTTCCCAGCAAAACACTATCTTGCCATCACAATAAGTGACATAGAATTGTCAGTAAAGTTTGAATTACAGTGGTACTGGCTGCCATTACGAATGGCTCTGTGAAAATGAAGCCTTTAGTCATTGGCCATAGCAAATCTACCAGACGCTTTAAGAATTGTTGTGTGCTACTAGTGAGAGGATGACTAGGCATTTAACAGGATGTCTGGATGACTACCAAGTTATTTTCAAATTGGGTTTGCAACTGGGATAAAGAGTTGACAAAACAGGGGCACACGAAATTGGCACACTTTTGGATAACTGTTGTGCTCATCATTTTGGTTTGATAATAAGAAATATCAAACTAACAATTCAAACATGATGTGTGGTCCAACCAAGGCTGTGTACAGCCTGAAGATTTTCTAGAAGCAGAATAGGATTTTTAAGTTGTAGTTGAAAGAACTGATGCTGATATTGTTGCAGATGTAACAGGGCCATATGAGAGAGATATTGATAAGGATAGCTGTGCTGAACTCCTGACAGAGAATTAGTGCTACTTCTGTCAGTGTTGCTAGTGATATTGTAAAGGATACTATTGTAGTATTCAAACTATCCATGTGGTCACAAGTTTCAATTCTTTGAAAACATTTAAAACAATTTACAAGTGTTGCTGTAATTTAAAATATACATATTTGCATTAATTTAAAAACACAAGCCTTGTAGTTTTCTGACTTCCTATGGTTTCAATATTAAGATTTTTTGTGTGAAACTTTTACATAGCGAGTCCTAGAAGTTTTATCGCATTTACATGGGAGGGATTTTTTTTTTTTTTTTCAATCGCATTTACATGGGAGGGATTTTTTTTTTTCAACCTCGCTGTCATGGTGACTGCTTACTTTTTTTGTGAATGGAATTGCCTGCATGCTATCAGTTTTATTTTAATTTTCCAGTCTGAAACAGTGTTGCTTATTATAATGTGTTATTCAGGTTCATTGAAACGGGATGCCTCTGATGATGAAATGGAGGATTGTGAAGGACCAACTAAGCGTGCCAGGTCAAGTGGCCGTGACATCGACACACGTTTTTTGATTCAGAGCAAGGTATGAATGAATATTAAACTTTTTTTGCACCCTGCTGTGTAAGCTCTTTGATTTGGAGAATTATTAAGAAACAGAACTGAGCTTTTTAGCCCTTGCAGTTTTACCAGTTACATTGTAATTTTGAATTGTGTTGATACATAAAAATAATGGTGGGGAGGGAGGTATCACAAATAGAAGTTGAATATCTGCTGCTTGTCTGAGACACTAAAGATGCCACCTATTTGAATTAGCTTTAAGAACAGGTGACCAGTGATAAATTGTTTTATGAGTCTAGTTTATTACCATGTACAAATATGCAAAAATGTAGCTGCTAATTGATTTTTCTGTAAAATTCATAATTTATATGTTCAAATTTTGTGATTTATCTAATACAGTAGTACCTCTCAGTGAAGGACGGTCAAGGCCCTGGCTGCTTTGTCCCTTATTGGGCGTTCTTAATGATGCATATTAAATAAATACTTAATAGCCATTTTAATTTAATAAGGAATGTAAATTTTATATATAAATAACAGTAAATCGAAACACGATAAAAATACAGAATACATGTGTGTAAAACAGAAATACAGTACCTATATGTGAAACAGCGGAAAGTATGTGTAGTACATATTTGAAATAATTCGACAAAAGGCTTTGTTTCAAAGCCTTTGTTTCATTCTGTATTTTTATTTTTTTCAATTTACAGGCTGAGTCCTCTGTCATTGACCTATAAAAAGGACTCGTGCAATCACCCGGCATATTTTAAGGCTTTTTTAAAAATATTTCTGCTGAGACTAGACTTTTTTTGTCCAGGATTTGATTTATACACCACATCGACTTTACTATTAATTGGTTATTGAAATTTCTCAATAAGAAAATTTGTGTACATAGAACTTGTTTGAAAGCTATGGAATGAATACTTCCAGGGTTCATACAGTCCTTAAAATTCCTTAAGAAATCCTTATTTTTGATTTCCATTTCAAGGCCTTTAAAAGTCCTTATTTTTTAAACAAGTGCACTGCTTATTTTTTTTACCCCTGTCTTGTTTTTGTGCTGCAGTAATGGGCATCCCAACCCTGGCCCCATTTTTGTTCCTGTGTCTGTAAAATATGCTAACCTGTTCATCAGGGGAGCTTTCTTTTAGCCCATTGAAGGGAGATAATCCCCTGGAATGTTCTTAGAAATGATCTACACCCCCCCCACTTTTCCCATTGTAGCCTGCATGACTTACCTTGCCTGACCTTACCAGTAGGATTAACATCTGTGTTGTGTGTCTTTTCAGGGGTCAGAGTCAAAGCAAAGGGGAGGGGGGTTCTGTTTGACTTCACAATTTATGGTGTCAGTTGTCTCATATGGTCTGATCTGTTTAGTGCCTACTGCTCTACTCAATTCATCTGTCTCTCCTGCTTGTCCTTATTTTTGGTGTGTATTTAATTTTGTTCTTTGTCAGCATAGTTTATATTTGGGGCAAAATGCCTGGTAAATTGCCACTAGTGCTGTTTTATCCCTACATATGCACATATGTACATACTGACAGGGCTCGACAAATCCCGGGCACCAGGTGGCCCAGGTGCCTAAAATTCAAGCCGTGTTGCCTAATTTTCTCTTTACTTGAGGTTTCGTAATTTGTATTATCTATTAAAAAGTTATAAATTTAGGTGCTGCAGACACCGATAAAGAAAAGAAAAAACCCGAAAAAAACCATGGCACAGCGTTTTAAAAAGTCTGTGAGGTAATTGTCAGGAGAGGTGGTGTCATTGGGAAAGGAAAGTACCAAAAATGAGGGAGCAAAAAAAATGTAACGTAACAGCGAGATAGAAGACTGCAAAAAGATTTTAAGAATATATATGCACTATCTACCAACAAGTAATTGGACACCTGTGATAGCAAAGGAAAACAAAAATTATTCACCTTCAATAGTTGGTGGAGCCTCCACGAGCGGCGATTACAGCTGCGACCCTCCGGGGCATACTCTCAACCAGGCGTTGTACGACGGCTAGCGGTATTTTCTTCCACTCGGCTTGGAGAAGACAGGTCAGTTCCTTCACCGATTTTGGACGGTTGGGGCAGCCCTGAAGTTGACGCTCAATAGGGTTAAGGTCCGGGCTCTGCGCAGTCCAGTCCATTCGATTAACTCCATTGTCACCATACCAAGCCATGGTGGACCTCGCAACATGACAGGTGGCATTGTCACCCTAAAAGTAACATGGGACCACCCTGTAAAACTGCCACAACGTAGGAAGCGCATGGTCATCCAAAATGGTGCAGTAGGTCTCTGTGTTAAGTCTACCAGGAATTGCGACCAAGGGGTCCCGTGCCATACCAGGAGAAACACCCCCATAGCATAATTCTACCGCCGCCGAACTTCACAGTTGGCACAAAACATTCCGGCACGAGGCGTTCTCCAGGCAGATGTTAAACCCAGACCCTGCCATCTGAACGGTAGAGGGTGAACCTTGATTCGTCGCTCCAGAGAACCTGTTTCCACTGTTCAACGGTCCACTGTTGACTTTCTTTGCACCACGTTAGCTGAGCAGTGCTATTGGACTTGGTGATCAAAGGCTTGTGGGCGGCAGCACATCCATGATAACCGAGCAGATGGGCTTCCTTACGTATGGTATTCATCGAGAGAACACTCCCAGATGCCTGTTGAAACTTCTCGTGGATGTGGCCCATCGTTTTGGTGCGGTTCTTCCGAATTTTTCTGGCCAGCTCCCGTCGGTCTCTTAACTCCCAGTTTTGTGGGTCTGCCTGGTCGGGGCACATTCCGACAGTCACTTCTCATCTTCCACTTGCCAATCACGTAGGCCACTGTCGATTTTGGGTAACTTGCTGGATATGTCAAGTATGGATCTGCTATTTCTGTGATACCCGACGATTACACTGTTCTCGAAATCGGAGAGCTCCGAACTGCGTGGCATCTTGCATGCAACTGGTTGCGTTGCTGTTTCCCACACAATATTTAAAGGCGGCAGCCGTGAAGTGTATCAGGACCGCAGATATCGTCGATTGCCGGGGTGTCCAATTACTTGTTGGTAGATAGTGTAATTATTTTTTTACTTAGAAGCATTTTGACAGAAATATGACTCAACAAAGGTGTTACTATTTGCACGTGCAGAAGCCTACATGCCGCCCCGGTGGCGCAGTGGTCTAAGCGATGGCCTCCGATCATTCGTCCGAACGGGGTCCGGGTTCGAATCCCGGTGAGGCATGGATGTTGTGTTTGTCTTACGGCACTGGCTCTCTCCCTTCCCTGGAACCAGTGACTCTAAATTAGGGACGGGCGACTGCTTATAGCCCATTGAGTTGCTCACGGTGGTCGTTAAACCTCGAATAAAAAAAAAAAAAAGAAGCCTACATGGTGTGAGAATCCCGCAGAGCTATTCTGTATCATGTAACCATTCTGCAAATCGCATTGCCTAGTTTTGGTGCACTAATTGTATTAGTTAAGCAATTTTTTTTATCTTTCGGTATTCAGTTGAAACATATTCAGAAATAAGAATGCTATGCACTGTAAATTCAACGGATTTTTCAGTGTAACTAATGAACTGCGGTAATGTTGCAACAGCTAGCGTTTTCAGTTTTTTATTAATTTTAAAGTAACACCTAAGTATTTTAAAATTGACTGTTACTTTTTCAATAAGACAATTTCTTTCTTACATCTTTGGATTTCCGAGTCGGTCCTGTGAATCGCAGTTTTCTGTCGGAAATTACGATTCACGATTATACGACTGTCATACATGCCAATTACTATGGAATGTCCGTAATTTCTGCGGATTTAGTTGTCTGACACAACTCACTCTTGAAAGTAGGATTTTACGAATTTTCAATATGTTTAAAAAAAAAATATTTTTCTAGTTTATGATATACGTGAGGTGCGGATTTGCGGAATTCTCCACGTTTTTTCTTTTTTCTTTTTTTTTCATCATTTAGATCGTTCTCTAGATTGATTCATAACTGAAGAGAAGGGGTGAGGTTATTTCCCCTCTGGGGACGGTATTTTGTGATTCAAATTTTCGAAAACAGTGTTAAATAGAGTGAAAAGAATTTGCCCTGATAATTTTTCTCCTGACATTGCATTTGTGTTTGATATTTTTGTTAAATATTATATTATGGCATATTATTTCAGCTTGAAACTGTAGGCAAGAATTTGTGGAAAAGGAAGTTAGACGCTGCAAAAATTTCCTCCTAATCTTCAAACATGAGATTGTTCCGTGAATTCGAGAAATTTCGCCTTTTTCGTTAGACTGGTCACTCAGGAGATCGATGCACAAGTAAACAGAATTTGGAGGGGGATAGATGTTCGTCGGATGACAGAAGTCCATCTTCACGAAACTTTTAAAAACGGAAAGTCGACAGTCAGATTTTTCCGTAATCGTAATTTCTTTTTTCTTGCGATGTTGCCTCTGTTCGGTATTTTTTAAGTATCATTTTACTGCATAAATTTTTGTATTTTAGCTTGAAAGTAAGAGAAAATTTCCAAAACCGGAAGTCGGACGGATTTCCCGTAATCGCTTATCCCCCCCCCCCGCCCTGATGTTCCTACTCCATCGCTGTTAAATATCCCCACCCCATTAGTTTTTACATTTAATCTTGAGAAGGAAATTCCCAAAAATGGAAGTGATGAATTTGGAAAATTTGATGTATGGTGCTCAAAAGTATTAATATTCCGAAAGTTACACCATTTATCTAAAATAATTGAAGCTTTGAAATCATGCACTCATGGTGCTCAGGCTGATGGTTATCAGAGGACATAAAATACAAGAGAAGAAAGAAAAAGCGACAATGAAGAAGTAGGGAGAGAATATCAGCAGAAAGAAAAATCAAGAATGGTGTTGTGCAGTTGCAGAGTCAACAAAATGCAAACACTGACAGTAGTCTGCATTCTTGCTGTCTGTTTTGATTTTTCACCAGTTAAAATGTTCAGCTTTTTTCCCCCTTCTTTGGTCTCATCTTGTCTTAAACTGCAATTTTACAGACAGTATGATCATATGGTAAGTAGAGGTTTGTGCATTGCACATTCACTTGCTTGGATTTCCTGTCTGTCAACAAGCATTGTGGAATTCTGAATGCAACTTATTGATTTTTTCTAGTGGAAGTTTTGAACTTAAATCTCGCCTACGCCGAGGAATCTACTTTGTTTTGTACATGTTAAGTTTGTTTCATTAGAGTCCTTGTTTTTTACAAAGAGATGGATCATAAGAGTGAATACCATGCAATACTAGTTATTAGTTGTAACAAGACTGTTGGCAGGATTTGTACTGTTTTTTTTTTTTTTTTTTTGAAATGTCATGGTCTCAGACATGCTGCCACAGATTATGCAAAGGGAAAAACAATTGTTTTTCTCATAATTTCACATTCTACGGATTATATGTGGGATTTTTTTTTTCACACCCTTTGGACTTATACACCCTTGTGGATCTTGCAAAGGAAATTTTTCTCTGAATTATATGGTCTACAGATTAAACGAAGAAAAAAAAATGGTACTTTGAATTAATATGTACAAAATATGACATCTGCAAATAGTATTTAATAAAATCAAAATCTGAAATTTTAATTTTTTTGAGATCATCTACTGGAAGAAATGAAAAAAAAAATGAAGTAAATTGGAACTTTATTTTGCAATAAAGGGTTTGGGTAAAAAGAAAAAAAAATGACAACACTTGGTTTACCACCTTTCTTTCCAGTTTGTTCGAATGCATTATTGACTTCGTTTCACCTGGCACCTAAATTTTGGAGCTGGTTCCCAAATCTAGAACATATTTGTCGAAACCTGTACATACACGCACATCTGCTGATATTCCAGTGACGCAAAATATCAATTGCAGTGTAAGTTCTTAGAAAGCCCTTTTTTTTTACCACAGAAAAAGGTATGAACCCTTACTTCAGTTTGAGAGAAACCTCATCGTGGGAATGATTTGAAATGACAGTTGCCATACCTTAATAGCATTCTTCCAGCGACCACTTGAAAATCCCTGTGGGAGGCATTCACTCCTAGATATGCAAAGCCACAAAAACTACACTGACGTGCAAAAATTAAGGACTAGACGGTTTTTCGAATGTAAAGTCGTGCAGAAGTGCACCACATCGACTCAAATCATACCATAAGATCCCCAAGATGTAAGAATATGGGACAAGTGAGCAAAACCGTCCAAACAAGGAATCCAAAGGATATCAAGGCACTGTATTGAAAAGGTAGCTTCGAGCACAACTGGACAGAAGACAGAAGCGTCCATGTGACAGGCGGCTGCCAAGAAAAATCTAGTCTTTAGTAGGGGATATGATCACCCCTGACTGCATTGCAGGATTTACAACGTCTGTCCATGTTGAGGACGAGATTGTCAAGGAGCTGTTGAGGCATCGCGGCCCATTCCTCTTGTAGCGCCAATCGTTGCTGGCGGCTGGTGAGGTGCTGCCAAGAGTCTCCCGAGAAGGTCCCACACGTGTTCGATTGGATTTAGATCCGGGTACCTTGCGGGCCAATCCATGCGTTGAATATCTTCACTCTCCAACAGCTCTGCGACAGCCACTGTACGATGAGGTGTAGCGTTGTCGTCCATGAAGAGGAACTCAGGACCCACAGCACCTCTGAACAGACACACGTGAGGCAGGAGAACCTCAGTACAATAGCAGACACCAGTGACTGAACCTCCTTGGAAGATGTGGAGGTCAGTACGGCTACCAAGCATGATACCGCCCCATACGAGAACTCCGCCATTTCCAAACCAGTCCCTTTCGATGATGTTGGAGGTGTGATTGCGTGTTCCCTGCTCTCTCCAGATGTGTATACGTCCAGAATCGCTCGTCAGACTAAATTGGCTCTCATTCGTAAAGAGAACTCGACCCCATTGCTGATGTGTCCAGTTCTTGTGTTCCTGGCACCACAGAAACCGCCGTATTCGATCGATGAGCAGGTGTTAATGGCACACACCGTACTGGTCGTCGTGCAAATAGACCACCTTTGTGCAGCCTCCTGGCCACAATAAAACGCGATAACGGACGTCCAGTTGGCTGTTGCACGTGCCTTGCGATTTCTCCCGCTGTCTGCCGTCTGTCTCTTCTCGCCTGGAGGACAATATACCGTCCGCCGCCGTGGTTGCTCGTGGACGACCACTGCTAAACTATATTAATTCAACATTTGTCGAAAACATTACGTGGTTTCAGAAATTATTAACTATATGTCAACAAAATAGTTTCCATATCATCTACTGTTTCGCACGTTATTAGAAATTCGAGCACGGGAAAAACGTCCATATAATAAGAAAATTTTTATTTCAACTTGTCACTAATATTCCTTTTTTTTTCTTTTTGATGTTCTTTATAATAGTTTAGAATTTTATTATGAAGATTACAAATTTATATGAAAAAATGTTTTTATATGTGCAGTCAAATGCATCATAAGTTGTCAAAGTCCTCCAATACGTAGAGACAATATGTATTAAAAGATTAATATTATTCCAGTTTTTTAATGAATTGACATATCTACAAGTTAAAGCACTCAATAGAGGAACGAGATATGCATATAAACAAAAAATTCCGAAAGCCGAGATAATAATCCCATATATAGAAGACGTCATCAAGAAACTACCAAATAAAAGACAAAACCCTACAAGATTTAAAATATTAAGAGCAATCAATAACAAAGAAAAAGAAGAACAAATACCAGCTATAAAATATGAGAGACAAGAGCTAATGAACCTCAAGAACAACCCAGCAATTAAATGCATAAGCGCTGATAAAGCCAAACAAATTATTATATTAGACAAAGATGATTATGATATAAAAATGAAAACGGCTATAGAAAAATTGGATATCGAAGAAACTACACTTGACCCAACAGATACAATTCTAAGAAAAATGGCTTATATAAAAAACCATAGACTTTTACCTGATAATATTAAAAACAAAGCCATTCCGCCTGTTGGAGCGTCTATTCCAAGCATATTCAGCAAAATCAAAACGCATAAAAAAGAAGAACCATTAAGACCAATAGTAAATAAAACAACGTCTCCAACAATTCTCCTTGAAAAAGAACTATTTAAACATTTAAAACAGTATTACTTTCAACATATTTATACAATTAACAACTCCATTGAAGTGATTAAAAAAGTTAAAGAACTAAAAACAACCGATTTTCTGATGATCAGTCTAGATATTGTTTCCCTATATCCAAATACACCTGTTTATGAAGCAATTCAATTGTTAAATCAGAAGTTAAAAGATGAAAAAAAAAAAAAAAAAAAAAAAAAATACCTGAAGCACAAAGAATTAGTATTATCCAGGCATTGAAACTAGTAGCTGATAATAACTACTTCACATATAATAAAAAAATATACCGACAAAAACAAGGTGCACCAATGGGATCACCAATTTCGGGACTTCTTGCTGAAATAATATTACAAGACATAGAAAATAAACTTTTGGATTCATTCAATCAAAAACAACTAATACTATACGTAAGATACGTTGACGATATCCTTATCTTCTGGAAGCAATCTGAAAAAGAACTTGAAACATTTGTAAACAAATACAATAGTTTTTATCCTACAATACAAGTTACTATGGAAAAAGAAGTTAAGAGACAACTAAACTATTTAGACATTTCTTTATTCAGGCGAAATAATATGATTGAATACGAAGTATATCGAAAACCAACTTATACTCCAACGATAATTCCGATTGATTCAAATCATCCTTGGAAATATAAAAGAGCAGCACTTCAATTTTACATAAGAAGAGCATTAACCCATTCCTGTAATAAACACAAAGAAAAGATTGAGATTAACTGGATAAAAAGAACTGCTATGAAATTTGGATACAAGAAAAAGATCATAGATGATATACTTGAAAATATAAAGAAATCTTTAAATGAAAATAAAAATAAACAAAAAAATGAAATAAAATTTGCTGGTAAAATTCCCTACATTCCTCCAATAACAGATATCTTAAAGAAGGAATGCATTAAAGAAAAAATGATATTGGCAGAAACCGTCATAGATAACGAAACTATATTAACTAATGGAAATGAAAGAAGATCAATGCTTGATAAAGCCGGAGTATATTCTATACCAACAAAATATTATACAGAAATAGAAAGAAATGAAAGAAATAAAGTATACATAGGAAGTACAAAAGAAGATTTAAGACCAGATTAAAAGAACATATATCGAACTGGAATAAAAAAGAAAACAAAACATCATTAATAAATCATTGTATTGAAAATGAAGCTTATCCTGTTTGGTATGATGCAAAATTAATAACCTCACATAAAACTAAAAACCAAATATTAACCTCAGAAGCGATAATGATTGAAAAAACTAAAGAAATAAATTGTAATAATAATGATCCAATGAATCTACCGTACGCTTGGAAATATTTTATCGAAAAAGAAATTAACGATAAAAAATATAATAAAAGACCTTATTAATTATTTTCAACAAACGAATGGCAACACCAATTAATTTGGAGTCGGAATTCATGTCATCCGGTTATATCAAAACACGACTAAGAACGTGCATTAATACCAAAAATAGCATGCGCAAGAGTACAACTGCCGTGAAAAGTCGGACGCTGCCAGTAGAATCGATGTAAGTGGCCGAAACACAACATGTATGAGAAGATCATAATACCCACTGAAGATGATTCCAAAAAGAAGGAATTGAAACTAGTTTGGGATATCGAGCCACGGAAAATAAAACATGCAACCATCATCTATAATAAGAAATTATAAGATCGAAGTTCAACTTGGAAGCTGATACCACAGGAAAGGAAAATCATGCCTTCTTCGATAACAAGATGGCTTATTACTGATTCAACGCATCATAATCAAAAGGTTCGAAAGTTCTTTTCTATTGTATTAATTTCGTAAATCATGACTTAAAAAACTGGAATAATATTAATCTTTTAATACATATTGTCTCTACGTATTGGAGGACTTTGACAACTTATGATGCATTTGACTGCACATATAAAAACATTTTTTCATATAAATTTGTAATCTTCATAATAAAATTCTAAACTATTATAAAGAACATCAAAAAGAAAAAAAGGAATATTAGTGACAAGTTGAAATAAAAATTTTCTTATTATATGGACGTTTTTCCCGTGCTCGAATTTCTAATAACGTGCGAAACAGTAGATGATATGGAAACTATTTTGTTGACATATAGTTAATAAACACTGCTAAACTCTCGGACAGCCGTTCCTGTCGTTTGAAATGCTCTCCAAGCTCGTGAAACGATGCTGTGAGCGATCCCGATATCCTCTGCCACACTAGTCACACTTCGACCTTCTTCCAACTTCCCAACACGAGACTTTGGGTAAAATCATCCAGGTGTCGTCTACTAGATTGCCTGTTGGCCATATCACACGGTGGCAGCAACTCGATGTCGTTCAAACTGATGTACACCGTGCAATAGCTTTCACCGAATTGCTGAGCGTACACTGCCAGTGTGCTTTATACCCTTCCGACACCCACCCCCCACGTCATGCTGCATATATGCACATGCCCTACCGTACTGGACCCTAGTGTGTCTTCTGAGTGGTCTTTCGTTCCGTTCTGCCTGCTCGTTCTGCTTTATGCTAATTTCTCCTCTTCATCCTTAATTTTTGTACACCAGTGGATAATGGGTGCACTGCATTTATCTTGCACTGATTAACCTCCAAAACATGGTGCTGTGATTATGGCCGTGTTAAGAGGGCGGGGAGATTAACAGGGCTGGTGCCCAGCGATTTCAAACTTCCAAGAGTCCTATGGGTTTACAAAATGTCATACTCTTTCACCACTCACCAGCAGTTTTTTTTTTAATTAAATCTTTCCGCCCTTTTTTTCTTTTTTTTTTTAACCTTGCTTGTAGCATCTATTTTCTTGAAGATGCTGGAGGGAAGTTAGGTGTTGGAGTAGCTCTTTTGTGACAAAATAATAAACAAAGAAAGCCGACCTCCCTTCTGATCCCAAGTGTGGGTGTGGCTTGAGCCCTTGAGGGCCATGCACAAATCACATTTTTTTTCTGAGTCACATTTTTTCATTTTAAACAGTCATTCATGTTATCTATACAAAGAAGTGCTTGTATGTTTATCACTAGGGTTTGCCCACCTGGGCTACTTATTTGTTTTCAATCTTCGCAGTTTAAATAAATAACTGATGAGGGTCACATATCTGCATTTTTGTCCAATGTGTCATATTGTCTGAAAACTGCTGGTTGGGTTTTTCTCTCTTTTGCTTTAATTTAATTTTCATTGAATAATTTGTAGGATGGGGAACGAACTCTCAGCACTAATTTCTTGGAATTTACTAGACAACTAAATGTGAGTGCATTTGGTAAACTTCATGGAGTTCTGCAATTTTTGTCTTCTGAAGATTAAATGTAAGAAGTTATTGGGCATTGAATGTTTGTTCTCATGGTGATGGTCTATATAAGAATTCTCTCATATGTTATATATATATACACCCATAAATTATAAAAACTACATTGTAATACACTGCCGGACAATTGCTAAGGACGGATGACAATAGCAACCATAAAATGGAAGGCAGGAAAATGTGGAAATTAGCATAAGTGCGGGATACAGTAAGACGTGTTGTGCGTATGCAAATTTTGTATTGCTGAACTTGTTCGTGACGTCATAGCGCTGATAAGAGATATAAAGGATTTGACGCGTATTGACCGTTTTTGTTCAAACGCAAAGTTGAAAGGGAAAGAATCAATTGACGAACTTGCAATTTTCAGTATGTCTTCCCGACATCACCTAGATGATTTTACGCGTGGCCGTATTATTGGCAAGATTGAAGAAGGGCGAAAAATAACAGATGTTGCCAGGGAGTTCAACGTCAACCACAGTGTTGTTTCAAGGCTTTGGAAATCATTTCAAACAAATGGAGAGTGTAGCAAACGTCACGGGGGAGGTCGTGTTTGCAGTACGACACCTGCAGAAGATCGGTACATAGTGCTATCAACAAAAAGACACCGGCGCAGCACAGCTAGTGAGGTAGCAAATCAGTTTATGGCTGCTACTGGCAAGCGGATCTCCCGAAAAACTGTCGCCAGACGTTTGCATGAAGGAGGACTATACGCCCGCCGTCCTGTTGTGTGCATCCCTTTGTCCAGACGTCACCGTACCGCCAGTTTGCAGTGGTGCCATCAACATCGCAATTGGACAGATAACGACTGGTCTGCTGTCCTCTTCTCAGATGAGAGTAGATACAGTCTATCATCTGATTGTCGACGACAACTGATCTGGCGTGATAGTGGTACTGTATATTGTCCAGCAAACATACAGGAAAGGGACCGATATCCGACATGTAGTGTCATGGTATGGGCTGGCATCATGATCAATGGCCGTACGTCCCTCTATGTGCTTCCAACTGGGACTATGACTGGCCAACGATACATTAATGATGTTCTGCTACCTCATGTTCGCATGTTCCGTGGTGCTGTCGGTGATATTCATTTTCATGGACGACAACGCAACATGTCATCGAACAGTCGCTGTCCAGGAGTGTCTTGAGAGCAAGGATATTCAACGCCTCGTATGGCCAGCACGTTCTCCAGATCTGAATCCCATTGAAAATGTGTGGGATGCTTTGGGGAGGGGTCTAGCTTGTCGCCAATGCCCTCCAATAAACAAGGACACCCTCATCCGTGCACTGACAGAGGAATGGGATAAATTACCCCAACAGCCGCTTATAATGTTGTGCAAAGCATGACACGACGTGTGGAATCTTGCATCGCCCTCCATGGTGGCCATATCCCATATTGACATCTTACGCTGGAACGCCTGCGGACGGTAATTGCATTTTTTTCACGTTTACGTATTCTGCACAAAATGGCCTGTTTGTCCCTTGAACACGTTCCAAAGCCTTCTGGATTTCAGAGCACAATAAATTGTCTTTCTTGTAATGTCCTGGCATTCTGACATTATTTTATTTCACTTGGCATCCAACCACACTTACTTTTTTATGCGCTATACAGCCGTTTATGATCCATCCATAGCAATTGTCCTGCAGTGTATTATCAACAGGAGAATATCTGTGTTATGATATCTGGAGAATATCTGTGTCAACAGGAGAATATACCATGTGTTATGTATCATCATTATCAATCCACTGCTGGATGATCTCCCAAAGTTTCTTTGACAACGGTTATCTTTTGCCAATCTCTTCCATGTCACACCCACATGTTTACGAATTTCATTCGCCCATCTCCCATGTAGTGTTCTGAGTCTTTTCCTGTCCCTTGGGATCCAGTCTAGAATTCTGGTTGTCCATCAATGGTCTGTTCTTCTGGTAACATGTCCAGCTCATATGTTATATATACATACACACAATCGTATCAGAATAATACGACCACCTACCTAATAATGGAAATAACCACCCTGGGCTCCGATTACAGTGGTGAGACCGCTTGACATGGAAGCACCGAGACTCTGGAAGGCTGCCAGAAGCACATGTGCCTATTCAGACTCCAGCAGAGCACAGAGGTCCCGGAGATAACGTTGTTGTTGTGGATCGGCGTGGCGAACATGTCGATTAAAATATTCCCACAAGTGCTCTATGGGATTGAGCTCGAGCGACTTCGCCGGCCAAGGGATAAAGGAGACATCACTGTTGTGTTCCTGGAACCAGTTACTCACCCCCTTAGCGAAGTAGCATGACGCATTTTCCTATTGGTAGACACCATCACCACCAGGATAAACGTCCAGCATAAGGGATGCATACGGTCAGTGAGGATGGACAAGTCACCATTAGCATTCAGAGAACCAACCATCCAGTGGTATCAGCGGTCCCAGGTTATACCAGGACAACATCTCCCAGACATGCACACTGCCACCGCCGGCCTGTACTTCATGATAAGCATGTCCTGGCGTTGGTTCTCGGGTGTCTGATGCGTATCTGCCACCGCCCATCACTTCTGTGGAGTTGAAACCTTGATTTGTCGGAAAAGCAACCTTTTCCTACTCTTCCACTGTCTAATGACGGTAGTCCCATGTGAAAGAAACAATACCATTTTCAAGAGCAATATGCCATTATGTCTTAAAAGGAAAGTGTTTAATCAACCCATCCTTCCAGTTCTTACACATGGAGCAGAGATGTGAACCGTAACTAAAAAAAGACATAGAAAAGCTGTGGGCAAAGGAAAGAAGCGAGGAGAGATGCATGCTTGGTGTAGCAGGAAAGATGAGAACCTGAAACAAGTGACAGCTTAAAGCCCCCAAAAGAGTTAATACAGCATTGGCTGTGATGCAGTTAATTGATTGGTGATAGTCATGTTGGCAACTGACGATGCTTGCTCTGTAAGAACACCAATGACCAGTGGCTCACAAAGGCATTCCAAGGAATACATTTATGCAATGGGATGGCTGAAAAATGTTGTAGGCATTATTTTTTTTTAGCACCACATTGTAAATTTCTAAATTATTTATTATTAGGATGCATCTTTTCCATATTGGGCATATTGAAAAATTATCAAGGCAGGTGGTTTGGTTGGTATGTAAAAGTCTGTGTTGTAAAATAAGGGTTCCAGTTTTTTTTTTTTTATGCAATAGTATTTTTTAGTGTGATCATCACTGTTTTAATTGTGAATGGCTTTTCAAGTAAAAGTTATTTTTCAGAATGCTGGGGCTATCATCGGAAAAGGAGGTTCAAACATCAAGAGGCTTAGGACTGAGGTAGGGTATCTTAAACTTTATTTTGTGTTCAATTTTATGCCACTTGCAACTGTTATGTATCAGTTTTACAGCATGCAATTTAATGTAGGACCCATTATGAATCAGGCTTACCAAGAATTTTCCTGTTTCTGCTGGAATTAGTACATCCAGTTCAACACAGATTTGTTTTCCTAAAAATTAGTGCATTGCTAAATTTAAAGGGGAGGGAAAAGCTAATGGAAGAAAAGATGTAAAGAATGCAACAGAAGTCTGTTTGGAGACCATCAGTGCTTTTTAAGATGCTTACTTCAAAGAACTGAGACATATGCTCTACTGATTCGTTAGAAGGTGAGAAAGCAGCAGAAGAATGAAACTTATGAAACAAAATAAACCTTGTATTAAGAACAGTTAAGAATAATGGAACATATGTTTTATAGGATTGTCCTTAAACTTTTTCAGGTAATTATTTAAGCTAATGTTTTCTTTTAAAGTTTAGATTTGTAATTAATTATTAGCATGTACTTTGTGTTTTCAAACATGTCCTTACATGGTCAGCTGGTTTGACAGTTGGTTAGGGGTGTCATGTCATGAGCTGTTAGTTTTAATCTTGTCCATAGCATTGTGTGACCAAACCTGCAAGCGTACATTGATGGTTTTATGCTAGAAGATTCCAGCACAAACCAATGAAATAACCATTACGTTGGAGCATAAGAACAGTGTTAGAATTTGTTGCAGTTATTGAAAAAGCAAAAATTGGAATGTGCTTGGGATAAATCAGTTTTTAGATGAAATTATGGGATTAAAAGGAAAGTGTTTAATCAACCCATCCTTCCAGTTAGTTTTAATCTTGTCCATAGCATTGTGTGACCAAACCTGCAAGCATACCTTGATGGTTTTATGCTAGAAGAGTCCAGCACAAACCAATGAAATAACCATTACATTGGAACATAAGAACAGTGTTAGAATTTGTTGCAGTTATTGAAAAAGCAAAAATTGGAACGTGATAGCGATAAATCAGTTTTTAGATGAAATTATGGAATTAAAACAGCTTTTGATTTTAATGTACACAGTACAATACATAATTTTTTTTTCTGTTGTAACACTATATTGCGTAGTTGACATTATCTTACAGGTAGCAACTTTATACACAGTGGTATGCGAAATCCTTATCGAGGGCAATTACTCAAAAGCAAGAAATCCAACAAATGTGGGAGTGACACTGTCATATTAGAAAGTGGGTATGCTCTTCCTGATAAATGAGATTGCTGCACCCAATGGTGGCAAAAGGTGAAAAATTCTTGAAATCTTGCAGACAGCAGAAAAATGTTTAGTTATGAAGTTGTAGAGGAGAGAACATATGTACAGAAAATTGGTGTGTTACTACTTCCCAAAAGAGCTAAAAAGTGTGGGGGTGAAAAGTTCAATGAAAACTGATAGATAGCGTGATGGGCAGTTACTAGTTTATTCACAGTTGGCAGCAATTCTGTCAAGTTGTTTACCACCAGCAACACAAAGGAGTGTGCATGCAAAGTGGTGCTATCAAAACACTACTAGTAGGGTGGAAATAGATTAACTGCACTGCACAACTGCATGTATGTGCATTGCTATTTGAACATCCATCTCAGAAGCAGACAAGCACCATACCTAGTTATGCACAAGCCAAGTACTGCAAAATCTTCTGTACCGTGAATATAAGTAGATTGTGTTCATGATGTGGCAGGGCTTCACGCTAATTGATTCTCCAGAGTTGTTAGCCCACACTTAAAACCACAATCAACAGCATTGGTTGAGATCGAGCTATGGGAAACACAATGTCATTTCTAAGATTGGGTAGACCATGTCATGAGGACATGGATATCATTACTTATGTTGACACATTCTCACCTTAGAGCAAGGGAAGTAGCTAACGTGTGTGGACTTGTTAATGTGTCACAAAACCATTAACCACACTAGGCACTAGGATGACGGTCGAACATGGTGAACAATGCAGTGAGCTTACACCTGGTTAGTTCTGTCTGTTGAACTTTTCAATGATGAATGGTTTTTTTTTTTTAGTTAGTGAAAAGTGTTGTTGTGCCCAGTATTAATATACCAACACAGTTGTTTTTTGTTTTGTCCAACCTGATTTTTTTGCAGATGGGGCATTAACATTAACAATCATTATACTGCATGTGAATAGCTTGAAATCAAATAATTTTTGTGTCCAGTATAAAAAGAAAAGTATTTATTCAGAATTATTGCGCTATCTTTGTATGCAACTTCAAATCTTTTGTTTGAACCAAAAAGAAGAACACTTAACTTTCATGGAGAAAAAAGTATGACATCTTATTAGGGCTGTATGTGAAAGGTAGTACAGTTAATTTTGATGAGAGAGGAGGTGGGTAGCAGCATTATTATTTCCCTGAAAATGGTTTAGAATTAATTTTAGCACAAAGTGTGATGCAGCAGTTTATAAATCCATTATTTGAAAGTGAACATTTGGACGTAGTTCATTTTGAATGCAGAAGAACAAAAGTGATTTCTTAAGCTGAACAAAATCATTCTATTTGATGGTGAGTGAATTTAATATTGCAATCCGACTGTTTACTTTTAGAGTGTGTTGTTCCAAAATGAAGACATGTGAAAGAGAAGCATTTTAGTAAGACCAGTTTTGCCCCCTCCCAATCACCGATTATTTGCAATTCTGTTTAGTTTTAATTAACTGATACAATTCATTTTAAAAATGCCCTGTAACTTTGTCACATGCAATGGAAGCTAGGTACAGTGTTAAATTCTTTAAATGAAAGTTTTTTATTGGGTGGTAACATTCAAAAGGATTTTTATTTTGTAATATTATTTATAAATATTATGTTTAGATTTGATTTTAATCTTAGTAATATGCTCCTGTCTGCAAATGGTGCATTGTTTTTTTTTTTTTGTTTTTTTTTGACAGTATTGGTCAGTTACCCCCATAGCCTTCTAAACATTATAAACACAAAGTGCTCTGAACTGTTGGAGTCAAGCAAAAATTACAGAACATGATGAATGGCGTAATTTCCCATTAAACAATTTCAGCATTTTGTTCTGTTCTGTTGCACATTATGTTGCAAAAGTAATTAGACTAAAATATTGAAATTGCAGTAATTTTTTTAAATCCAGAAGACATCATTTCTAGGTGAATTTTTATGGATGCACATTATATTGTCAAAAGTATGCAGACAACTAACTTGTGGTTAAAATAAGTGCTTATATTTTAAAATCTTATCACATTGAAAAATCACCTGGCTTTTATGAGAGTGACTACTGTATTGGACATTATTTCTTCTGAATACAATTAAATCTTAACTGGAGTATTTTCTTCCTGCAAAACTACTGCCAAGTGATATGAGAGAATTCACTAGCATTAAAATCTGGTTCGGCATTCATTGTGCCCCAAAGATGTACTGTTGGATTAAGGCTTGCACTTTGAGTTTGCAGTCCAAAATTTCAGCATAGTTCTCCATTGACCAGTTTTGTATAGTGTGGTGTGGAGCATTGTTTTTCTGAAACAAACAGTGGTCTATATTGAAGTACTGCCACAGTGTAGGGAGTATGGAATTGGCCACAATATTAGGTTAGAAGTTGAACTGTATGGTTCTTGGTACAGCAAGCAGTGGACTAAGCTCTTATCTACTTAGAACAGCTCCAAACTATTACAGCCTTAAGAGGCCCCAAACCATTACAGTCTTGAGAGAATGATTCTTCCAGCAATCACCAGACACAAACACATTAATTGGGTTGAAATATTGTGAAGCCTGATTTATAGAATAGTCCTGTGGTTGAGTGACTGGTAAAGTGCAAATTCCAATGCTGTCAAGCCTTTATAGGGGTAATTTTTAGCTTGTGGTCAACTGTCCTACCATAGAAATATAGGGTACAGCTCTCTATGGATTATTTTAGTAGTGACAAATGTTCTTACAGCATTTTCAAGCTCAGCAGAGAGATTTGCAGACATGTCTCCAATTCTCTTCAGGATTCGTGTTGCCTAGTAGTTTTTTTTTCCTTCTTGCTACATGATCTATCAACAATATGGCATCCACAAGAATCCCATGTTGAAAGTTTACAAGTTCTATTGTGTGTGGTATGTTGACTACCATTGCACTGCTATATCTCTAGCAGAACCAAGCTTTTAATGCATTACAACTATTTAAAATTATGGGTTTTTACAAAGGAATAAAGAAGATTTTTAAGTAAAATTTTTGGGTAGTACCACTACCCTTTCTCAGGACTACACCTATAGTAAGTGTTGTCATTCATGAATGGCAGCATGAATGACAACACCTGCTATATAGCTATATAGTCCTGAGGGAAATAAATGACAAACACCAAATATAGATGTAGGACTACAGCTATAGTAGGTATACAATAACATACCTGCCAACTACTATGGATTTAGTTGTCTGACTACGGAACTCACTCTCGAAACTACGGATTCTACGAATTTTAATTTTAATTTTAATTTGCTATTTAATGATACACATGAGATTCTTAACACGAATCCGCTTTTTGTCATCATTTAGATCATTCTCAAGATCGATGCAAAACTGAAAGGAATTTGGGGGAGGGGAGGGGTCATTTCCTCTGGGGATGGTATTTTGCGTTTCAAAACCTTCAAAAACGGTAGTTAAACAGAGTAAAAAAAAATTCCAAAATCGTTTTTTTTTCTCACTCTCTCCAGATGTTGCCTTTATGTCCAATATTCTTGTTAAGTACAATTTTACTGTATAAGTGTTCATATTTTAGCTTCAAACTGTAAAACTGTGTTCAGCAATTTGTAAAAAAATGGAAGTTAGACCCCGCAAAAATTTTCCCGTAATCTTCAGGCATAAGATTCTCCCGCAAATTCGACGAATTCATACCTTTTCATTATTTATTTTGATCATTCAAGCGATCGACGCCCAAGTGAACAGAAATAAGGGGGCGGGGCGGCGGAATTTCATTTTTACCAAACTTTCGAAAACGGAAGGTCGACACGGAGTTCAGATTTTTTTCGTAATAGTAATTTCTTTTTTCTCGCGGTGTTACCTCTGTCCAGTTTTATTGTTAAACAATATTTTACTACATAAGTATTTTTATTTCAGCTTGAAAATAGGGGAAAAATTCCAAAACCGTAAGTCGGACGAAGCAAAGATTTCTCCCGTAATCGCCCCTTCCCCCGATGTTTCCACTCTCCTGTGTCTATGTATGCCACGCAATAATACTAGTTACTACTGGCAAGGCTCTTGCCAATGTTGGCAGGTATGCAATAACTGTAGTCCTGAGGAAGAAGGGTAGGGGTACTACCCCAAAATTTGAAATTTAAGATTTCCTTTATTCCTTATTAAAACCCCATAATTTTGAAATAGTTTAAATGCACTAAGTCTAGGACTACAGCAATTATTACCAAGCTTTTAATTTAGTGCAGAACTCTCACAAGAACAACTCAAATGCATAGCGATGTGTAAATCCAGAATTTCTCTTCATTCAGTTGTCCGAATACTTTTGGCAACATCGTGTGTGTTGTAGAGAGAGGTTGTGAGGGTACCTCTGATTTTAGCAGCTGTATTGATGAAGAAATCATATTTGCTTTGTTATGGGTCTGAACTCTATGCAGTAGTAGTTTCATTCAGATGCTCAAAAGAATGTGTAAAACTCTTCTACAACAGACGTTACCTCTCAAGTGTGGTAATCTTCTGTATTGCACAGTTTTATCTTTTAAAATTTTGGATGTCATGTAATGTAAAAAGGTGTGGGAAAACATTGTTAAAATGTTATGAAACTTGTAATTTTCATTCTGCATCAGGGTAATGTTTTTGGACTGAAAAATTTAACAAGCTTCCCGGTTTAAAAAATGAAACTTTATTTTGCCATATTAGAATGTACAGTTCCCTTATTCCCCCTCCCTCTTTTGGCATAGCTTTATTTTGAAATAGCTCCAAATTTTTTCTGCCATGATAATAGTTTACAAATTATCTGAATTCTATGTAGAGTGACAGTACAGTACAGTACAGACTTATAACTGTAATTGTTCTTAAATTTAGAAATTCTGATGACGAACTCTTAGGAAAGACTTTGAATATTCAAAGTGGAGTTTTATTTAACCCAAATCAAAATAGTTCAAGAAAGACTTTAGTATAAAGTTTCTTTAACAATGTTGTGGAAATGTGTTTACCCCATATGAAACTCACTGTACCCAAATGATTAACTGTACTGTACCATATATCACTGTACCCATATATGTCAGTCAGACGAAATTATTTATCATGGCCTGTCAAAAACAGCTTATTTGAAATATCTTGATTTCCTTAGTGGGAAGCTGTGTATTAATCATGTAGAATTAAAAGTGATTAAAAAGGGAGTTTCATTTATTTTAATAATTGAGTAGAACCTTTGAAAACAGCTTGGGTGTAGAGAAAAACTATGAAACAGTGAATTCCTGAATGATTGAGGGCAAACAAACATTAATTACTGGTATTAAGGCATAATTGGTTAATTTGCGTAATTAATTTGGGACAGCAAGGGACATTTCCTTTACTAGGCAAAAAGAAACTGATATTCAGTGTTAAGTTTCCTTATATTAACATCATCTTATCACTTAAGTAAATGATTTAGGAATAGTTTCAAATCAGAAGTCATTTTTTTTATTATAATTATTTCATACATAATAGTTGAGCTTTACAAAACTCAAACCAACAGACATGCTACCTGTACAGAATCATGAGTTTTGTGGAATTCTGGGCAGTTAGTGTGCCTTCTGAGACTGGTGTTGTATATTGACAGCGAAATTCTGAAATAAATTCAGTGCAGCCAAACAGCTCAAAATATTGTATTAAATTAGTCTGTTCAGTTAGGCCTTCTGATGGTTATGCATGTGTGTTTCATTCATCAATAAAGGGATGGGGTGCATATCTGGTCTACAAATTCAAAAATTGTAGATGCAGATTACAATGAATATCCTTGAGGTAGCCAAGTCTAAAATTATATCCCAGAACAAGTCTTAACATTACTGTATTGTGTGTATGGTAGGGGGGGGTAGCAAATTGTGGTTTGGAATTCCTTTCATTGCCTAGATCTGAATTTACAGGTTTGCACATTTTCTAGCAGTTTTAGATGAATTATTCTGCTGATCAGGGTGATGTTTGTATTTGACATGATACCTCTGCCTTTAATTTGTCAAACTAGAACAAGTATTCTTCTAGACATCTAGAATGTATTTTTCAATGCATTTCCCAAGTGTTTTTCCTGATCAAAAATTTTTGTGCAGCAGTATTCTGTTCCATAGATGCAAACTGGTATGGATTTTCCACAATTTTACAGATTTTTGGTTGCTGTTACAAAAGTACGGACATAAGGATGAAATTATGGAAAATGTGATGTGGAAAGCAATTTTCTCGTCCACTTAGAATTTTTGCTTGTTTGTTCTTTAAGTTTATTGGGGGGGATTTAAAGCTGTTACATATAATATAGATATATGTAATTTAATTGGGATCAAAGGAAATCCAATAACTGGGAATAATAGCAGCCGCTTGACGCTGGCTCAGCATTATGCCCCCATTTTATCCCTCCCACAATACTGTCCATAACACCTGCAACTACGCAGAAAGCATGTGTTGCCATAGACCCTGCTCTGGCATTTGTTCCCCGTCTTATCCCGCCCATGATGCTCTCCATGCCACCCTCAGCTACACAGAACGCGTGTTGCATGGATGCTGTTCCATTTGAATAATCTTTTCTTTACGGTCTCTGCAGCGCACATGCTGCTAGTGTCGGATAGAAAAGCGTGGTAATCAGTTGTGCAGTCGTAAAATTTTTTTTTATTTATTTAAAATGAAGTGTTCTTCAGGCCACCTTTCATCTAAAAAAGTGTCATAGAAACACACCACAGAGGCTGGCCTTTTCAAAAGTCACAGGTTTCTGTGAACCATGTGTTTTGCAGCATTCGTAGATGCAATTTTAATATTGCTCAAGGTAGGCAGCAGTAGCTCACTCAGTGGGAGCAGCCCAGGGGCCTGGGCCATCTGCACGAGCCTTCTCTTGGTCCTTTGTTATTGGCAGTTATTTAAAATAAATATACTTGTATATGTTTTAAATATATAATTACGAATAATTGGAAGCACACTTTAATATGGTGGAAATATCGCTTCTCAATATTTTAAGAGATGTTTACTCTGGACTATTTTCATTTGCATCTTCAATATTTTGGGCCACCCCCTTGAAAGAAATTCTGGGTGTACTACTTGTGGGTGGAATGATTGCCAAAGGCACACATAGAATTGAAGAAGCATCAACATTCCAAGGAATGATTTTTCTTCATGTCTGGAGGTGTTTTTTCTGGTAGACAGTATATTTTTAATTTTTGCACTACCACATAACTGTTTATTATATAACGGTAATTCCTTTTTTAAAATAGTTGTGATAGGGTGCAATTTGTTGCTGTGTTAAATACCCAAATTTGCCACTGTGGACTGAATTGCGGATTTTTTTTTTTTTTTTTGTTACTGAAAACTACGTTTTGAGGTTGGCATCTATGCTGTTCCATCATATTTGTGTTTGTTCTAAGTTCAGATTAAAAAATATATGTGTGTCAGGAAATTTGATCACAGGTCTGGGATGTTTTCATGTTTTAAGAAACTACAGACTTTAAAGGTACCTTGAAATACCATGCTGAATTTGAGACTTATCAAAGCCATTCCCATTAGACTCGAGTTAAGTGACACCTTTTCTGTTATTTCATTGTGAATAATTTCCGTTATGTATTGTAACAACACATTTGCAAATTTCTTTGTGCAGTGAAAATACATGATGTATTATTTTTAGAATGGGAATATTTGAGATCCAATGTTAATGCAACTTTGTAGGTCTTGACAGTTCTTCAGTTGACCAGTTTGACTTTGTTTTTGTGTGTTCAGCCCAGATCTGCATAAAAAGATGGGTAAAGTAATCTCACACACACACAGGAGGAGAAAGTTGGTGCAGCACAGTTTAACCATCTTAGTATCTCGAGTATTTGCTTCTTCAAAGCTAATGACCAAAAGCACTTGCTTCTGGACTGCTATGTAGTAAAGGCACATTTGCTGATTTATGTAGTGCCATTTTATGATGTTACAAAATCAAAAGTTGTGCACCCTTAAACCAAATTACTTTTCTAGGTTTTTTTTTTTGTTTTTTCTCCCATTTATTTAAAAATCTGCCATTGTTACACCTTCCTGTGGTTATGCCAATCCTTTTTTTCTTGTGGGAAAGGAGACATCTTGAAATATTTGTAGTCTGAAATCAAGCATGTTTTTTTATTAAGGAACATGTTTTGACACACAAGAATGTTTTTGTAATTTTTTCTTAAGTATTATTAAAATGCACTTCAAACCAGACTGGAAATGTTTAGAATAATGAATTAAAATTTGAATGAAAACCAGTTTTGGATTGGGAATTTTGGTTAGAAAATGCAAAACTTGAGGTGAGCTAAATTTAATGTTTAATCAGATGTATGGAAAGTGAAAAAGCCCTGCTGCTGATCCATTGGTCATCATATTGTGGGCAAATTTTATCACTTTTTCAGTAATAAAGTTTGGAGCATTTTTTATGCTTTTACATACAATCCTTGGTGTTTGGATGTAAGTTATCCACTCTTTGCATTGTACCAGAAGGTGTTTTGCTTTGTAAATATGGGGTTTTAGCATTGATTCTCCAGCTGCCGTTAGTGGTACATGTGTGTGCATAGCTGTGCTGTCTGTATGTACTGTACATTTTTAATCTGTGCGGAGCGCACCAACATGCATGATGTTTGTGCAGTGCTTGGGAGTTCTTAAGAGACAGGCATCTTACTGTTGTGGAAGCACCATTTATTTACAAGATTTCCATGGATGATTGTTATGTGGTTTTTTACGCTTTCCAACCGTAGGCTGAAGTGTATATGCTCCAACTTTGTCCATCTGTACGATAACTAGCATAAAAATGGTTCAATTTCGATGAAATTTTAGTATGTGGTAGGGGACAACCTGGGGATGAACCCTATTAAAAATGGGCGAAATGGGGTCAAAGGTCAGGACATAAAAGTGGTATCCATTTCACCGCCCTTATGCATCATAACTTACGTAAAAATGCTTCAATTGCAACAAAACTTTATTATGTTGTTCCAGAGGTATACTGAACTGGTTCTGTTGAATATCAGCGAAATGGGGTCAAAGATCAGGGCACAGGAGCAAGATTTATTCCACAGCTATTATTATCCTCATAACTTGATTAAAAATGCTTCTATTGAGACAAAACTTTATTATGTTATTCCGGAGGTATACTGAACCAATTCTGTTTAATATTATCGAAATGGAGTCAAAGGTCAGGGCACAGGAGCGAAATTTATTCCACAGTCATTATTTTCATAACTTGAGTAATGATTTCTGGTATGTTGGAAAGCATATCATAATTAATGTATTGCAGGATTTTATTAACTTGTTCTTGCAACAGCTAATACGAGATAAACAGCTAGTTTAGGTATGAAAGGGGGAAAAAGGAAAAAAAACCAGGCTCATACTCTATTTCAAGGGATAAGCAACTCAATCATGAAAATTAACTAATAGTAGTTCCATAAATACTATGAGACTAGTTTAAAATATGTTTTGTTAGGAGCATTTGCATTACAGACACAAATTTTATGATCAAGAAGTTAGTTTTAGCAGTTGAGACCAGATGTTGTTCCCCATGGTGAATATTTATAAGGCTATTTTTTTTAGTTTCACTTTTTAAGTTAATGTTAGTATCTTTCTTACATTTTGAGGAATCCTAATCATGTTTATTTTACATATATATTTATATATAAGATCAATGCCCATTTTTTCTTGTGTTTATTTATAACCTGCTGTGGCTAAATTCTTAAAGCAGGTATTTCCTGAGTGCAACCCTATTATGATGTGCTGTACCTGCTGCAGTTTTTTTTCTTGTATTTTCAGCTTCTAAAAAATATTCTATAAATTTTATGTTTAAAAAGGACAAGCATAAAACAATTTTTTTCCAGTTTACTGAGTATGATGGTATTTTGTGTTACTTTCTTTTGAATATGACATTTCATTTCATTGCATTTTTGATGTCCTTATGATTTCAGTTATCTTGAACAACACTAATACACTCAACAGCATCTGTTTTTATTGTTTTTATTTTCTTTTACTTGCTAATCTTTTGTTAATTTGAAGTTATTGTTTGTTTTCTTTTTTTCTGTGCGATATTATTTGAGTTTGTACAATGAAAACAGATGTTTTGGCATTAATCATTATAGAGTTGCACCAGTATATTTTAAATTATTTCCTGTTTGGTCTATGTAGTTTGAACTTCAGGCTAATGATGTTTTGTTCACCTTTCTTCCCCTCCATGCCCTGTTGTCCACCTCAACCTGGTACACCCTTGGCCCTGACTACTGTGATGACTCCGTTATAATCGAACAATTGACCATACACGAAATACATTGCTGCTTAAAATGTGGAAATCTCCCTGGGACATTCTGAAAAAAAATGCTACTGCGATTTTCTTCACCTGGATATCCGAATCTTTTACTTCCAATGTCCCATTGTCCGTGACCATGCTGATTGGGCCCCACACCCCCGAAGTTCAAAGCAAGTGTTACAGTTCCCGACTGTACTGGCCCAGAACGGTAATGATCTCCAAACACCCCTTTATAGTTACAGTTGTTTGAATTTAGTTCTTTGCCTGTTTTCAAATTATTTGATGTTTCTCATGTATTCGTTCGTGTTGTCCTTAGAACATAACAGCAAATAAATGTCTGCAGAATCTTAAATAATATTCATTTTTTATTGACAAGCAAAAATGGCAGTCCTTTTTTCTTTCTTTGACCTAAAAGTTGTGTGTGTGATATAAAATCAGAAAAGAGGAAAGCAAAGCATTTCAGCAATTAAATTGAAAATTCATATTGCTGTGCAGTTAGCAGTTATAACTTTTCCATTGTTATAAAAGATGTAAGTGTTTCAACATGATTGCACTTAGTAGTGCAAAAATAGGTGAAAGAAGAAATAAAATTAAATAAAAGGATTTCACCATATCCTAACCATTAAACATAATTGGACGCTTCAGATTATAAGCGGAATAATTTCCTAATGGCTGCCACGGTGTTGTGTGTTGTCCATTAATTGCACCTTTTTGTTCATGATAAGTTTTAACTGTGAAAAATAATTTGTGCAAAGTTAAAAATGTTGCAGTTTATCTTAAATTATCAATTTTTTTTTTCGGAAAGTGATATTAATTTACTTGTCTTCTTTTTCTTGTGTGTGTGTATATTATTTCATGTGTGTGTGTGTAGCAATTTTTTTTAAAGAAAGTATATGTCCAAAGGCCTTTAATGTGTTTGTGTTAAAATCATGACATTTGAAGAAGAAAAGGAAATAATTTCTTTGTTGAATGGCGTGCTAAATCATTAACTCATATGTTGTGCATTGATTTTCTGATTTGAAATTGTGAACATATATTATAAATTCATTGCATGAACCATTTTCCAAGCACTTTTAGTTTTATCTTATTGCTACCAGTTATTTATTTCATATCTTTTTGTTGAAATATGCCAGTTATAAATATTTTTCTTGTTAAATTGTTTTATATGTTGCACAATAGCTGTTGGGGATCTGTTTTGCATGCTTTTTTTGTGTTAGTAGTTTTTGCCTTTCCAAATTTTTTTTTTGTAATCTTTAAAAAAAAAAATGTTTGGACTTGAATCAAAAGAAATGATTGGGTTGATGTTAATGTAGTCATCAAAACTGGAAAAATTTGTATTGAACTACATATTTTTTAAAAACCTGCTAGGCTTTTCTCTGTTTGAAAAGAAATTGTACCTTTGGAACAGAAGGGGGAAGGAGCATTCAGGGTTGTCTAGTTTTTCCAAAATGGTGGAAAATTTTAATTTTCTATTTCTCAATAGCTTCTAGCTAATAATAATTCACAGTATTTTACATTTCCTTCAGCATAATATGATAGGAATAACATGTCCGTGCATATTGCTGCCTTGGGGAACAGCAGTTAAAATTCTTAGATTGTTTTAAACGGTAAATTGGTGTCTTGAGTGACATGGGTTTTATATTGTTTTTACAATACATTTAGCTGGTAATCTGATTAAGGGTAAATGATCATACTTGATTTTCAGTGCTTTGTGAAGTTGTTAATCACATCTGTATATACATATTAAAAGTTCTGTGAAGCTTATCAGGGATGCACAACCTTTTCTAGGAAAGGGCCAAATGAAAAAATAATCAACTTATGAAGGGCCGCACTCAGTGCAATGTCCGGGACTGAATGCTTGTAGCAATTTTTTTTATGTTTGGAGCAATGTTAGATGATACAATCAATGTATTTTCTAAGTTCTCGTCCGTAATACGATTCCTCACTTTGCACTTGTTTAAGTTCAAATCGAAAGCCTGCTCACATACATATGTGCTTCCAAACATACTGGCACAAAATTGAGCGTTGTCCTTCACCACAGGAAATGTTTCTGGCAACTGCTTGTAAAAGTTTAGAAGATCAAGATTAGTAAATGATGATTTCAGTTCACCATTGCATTGCACGTCCATCAATTCTAATTGGAAATCTTCCGGTGTCTCTTCTGGCTGCACTGAAAACGGATTTGAAAACAACTGCAGCTGAAGTTTTTATTTTTTGAACTTGCGAAACCTTTCATTAAATGATGCAAAAAGTTTGCTAATTTATTTGGTATAATCCATCTTCATGTATGGGTATTTTTCTTTCATAGCCTTGCAGTGTGGGAAATGTGCAAAGTTATCTGATTGCATCTGAGACTTGAAAAGGGTTAATTTAGTAATGAAAGCATTCACTATATCAGATAGCTGTGAAACAAGTTGCATCTGTCCTTGCAATCGCAAATTAAGTTGATTCAAATGAGCAGTTATGTCAGCAAGGAAAGCTAAGTCACACTGTCATCTTTGTCCCTCTAAATGCCTTGTATGTTTACTATGCTTCTTGAGGAAAGTGATTATAAGCTCTAACAGTTCAACAAAACGTTTCAGAACTGCTGCTTTACTGAGCCACTGAACTTCAGTATACAGAGGAACATCAGAATATTCAGCTTCTATTTCTTCTAGAAATGATTTAAACAAACGATTCAGACCATGATGGTAGATAAAGTTCACTGTCTGGGTAACATCTTTCATAAGGGCTTCAAATCCTAGTCTCTTCGCACAAAGTTTAACTCCTTCTGCCTATTCCCAAGTAGGCTTTTCAGCAAGGTCACCAAGCCGTTTTCACGTCCAATCATGGACGGTGCCCCATCTGTGGCAACACTGGATAAGTTGTTGAGATTGAGTTCACATTTAATGCAAACAGTCAACAAAGCATTTAAAAATTTGGAACGTGTTGTGTGGTCACTAAATGATTCCATTCCAAGGAATTCTTCAGTTACAGTGAAATCAGACGAAACTCCTGATAAACACAATCATCTGTGCTGTTGATGATATGTCAGTCGACTCATCTTCGGCCAATGCGAAGTAAGCAAATCGTGTGGCTAAATTACGAAGCTGACCATGCAGGTTGTGAAATCCTTCGTTGTTCTGTCATACGGTTAAGACTGATGTTTTGAAACACTTTTGTCTTTTCAGGACACACCCTATCAATGGTGATGATGAGACATTTTTTTTATTAGATCTCCATCACTGAACGGTTTCCCACTCTTTGCTATTAAAGCAGAAATTTTCTAGGCTACTTTCAACAGCTGCATCCAGTTCTGTAGATTGTTTTTTTAAAGATATTTTGCTGGCTGGTTAGTGACCGCTTCAGAGATTCAATTTTCTGCTCACGTTCCTGACCTTGCATGACGAAGTCCTTATGCTGTGTTTCATGATGCCTCTTCAAGTTGAATTATTTTGGAACTGCTACTGCAGCATTGCACAAGAGGCAAATAAGGGAATTGTTTTGTTGTACAAAACAATATTTATATGTCCAAGCTTCTTGAAACTGACTATTTTTGGAATCCACCTTGCATTTTTTACCAGGCGCCATGATTGTTGTTTCCAAACTACTGTGTTCGAACACTCATTGCCGACGATATGTGAACATGATAACGCTATCGATATGTAAACACGATACCGATATCGTTATTTGCATAGAGAAAAAAACAAAAAACAATTTAAAACATTTCCTCGCGAGAAATGTTTTACATCTTTTTTTTTTCCTATGCAAATAACAATACTGATATCGTTATCAAAGATTTCTCGCGAGGAAATATCCGACGCCGTGTTGAAGATTGTTTCCAAACTACGTGTTAAAACACTCATTGCCGACGATATATAAACACGATAACGATATTGTTATTTGCGTAGCGAAAAAAAAACGATTTAACACATTTCCTGCAAGAAATGTTTTAAATCTTTTTTCGCTGTGCAAATAACAATATCGTTATCGAAGATTTCTCGCAAGAAGGAAATATCTGTCTCAGTGAAAAAGTCTGCGTCGGACGTCGACTTTTTCGCCGTGCTGTCACCGCACTGATTCGCCCAACGCTAACGATACCGATATCGTATTTTGCATAGGGCGAATCGGCGGGGCGATTCGCTCAATGAAGTTCTGGGAAATCGTCAAAATCCCGAAAACTTCGACATTGAAAATCGCTAATAAAAAATTTTACATCGAATAATCGATTTTTATACGAATATCACTATCGATCATCGCCAGTCAAGGTTGCGCTGCCGCCGACAAAATCTAGCCTGCACGCCTTCGCCGTGTTTTTTGCTTCTGCGTAGACCTCTAGTTGGAGATCATGATGCCATTTCGAACCACGGGCCGGATACGTGACGTCCGCGGGCCGCAGTTTGTGCATCCCTGAGCTTATGATAAAAGGTTGTAAGTAATACCTTGTTTTCATAGTTTCCTGAAGATTCACATGCATTTTTGAAGTTTGGAATTTGCAAATTGCTATATTATCGATCAATTCTGATTTCTCAGGCCTTAGTACAAATATATGGAGTAGTTGAATGATAATTCTCAATGATCCCACTGTTTATTTGTATGTAAGTGTGCACACTTTTCTCCCCCCCCCTCCAATGAAAACTAAGAGGAATGGTCCTCTATTTATTTGTTCTTGCTAATATCTAGTTGTTTAGTATGCAGTTCATTAACTTTGTATTTCTTATGCTGATGCAGCATTTGAATTACCCAGTGGTCCGCTGGCCATTGGCCAGTAAAACTTCTGCCGGACTACTGAACCATAGGGCCAGTAAATTTTTTTTCCAAGTTGTCACAAGTAAAAAATTAATTTTTATTTCTTTTACCTTGCTATACGGATTTCTTTTCAGGCTGTAAACTAGTGATAGTTTCATGAAATGCTATAGGACGACAGCTATTTTTTTATTCCTCGTGATTTGTAAAGAGTGGAAGAAACAACAAATACAGAAAGGCAGTTTCCCAGTCCTTGTCTTGTAATGATAACAGCTGTTTTTTTTTTTAATTTTCTTCCACCCTAGTGAATGCAGCAGATACTGACACCAGACACAAGCCAGCTTTTGTTTCTAACCCCAAAAAACAACTTGTGGAGGAGGTCAATTGGATGCGTGAAAATAATTTTTGCAAAAGAGCAATTCACATGAAACAGTGTTTAATGGGGAACTAAAACTAACTTCATGGAAAAGTAGGAGGGATGAGCAATACAAAAAATAAGGGAAAGGAAGCTAAACCCTAAACAATAAAACAAAAAAGGCTACTGATGTATAATATTTTTTTTGTACCCTGGGAGTCTCCTTGTTCCTTACTTAAAAACAGATCGAGATTGCACTCTTACTGTTACATCGCCAATCCATCAGAATCTTATTCTGGAAACATTCTTTGTCCTCTCAGTTGTACTTTCAAATTAGGTGTTTTAAAAACAAATACTGGAGATAATACCATTGAAATGGTAAGATATTTTCTACATATTATATTGTAAATGCCTCAATTTTTTATTTATTTACCGACCAGTGGTCATTTTGGTGGACTAGTGGCTTGCATATTCTAGTATCTGCTGGGGCAGTAGAAGATTTATTTCCAATTTTGACACTGCTGATGTACAAATATGTCAGCAAGATACAATATATTTAGAGTATTTTTTCCTTTCCCCAAAGCAAAAATGCGTGTGTAATTATTATTTTTTTTTTTTTTTTGTAAATGTTTGGTACCTTATGAAATTGCTTTGTAGGTTCAAGTTGTTGTTGAGTATTGATGTTCACCAACTTTCAGTATCCAGCATGTTGAAAATCTGTATATAGGTGAATGTTGTGGCCTTCAGGTTGATGAGGAATTATATTAAAAAACCAGAAAAAGGCTTAGGGTTTTTAGACTACACCCGGTATTAATTGATGACAGTTTATTATAGAGACTTCATTCTTATCCACAAACCTGCTTTACTATGCTACAATAACGTTGCAAGCTGAAACCCCCCTGTGGGCTATAAATGGACATGTGTACCAGGACTACATAAAACCTGGCCACCTCCAATGAAAATGTGGCAATATATCAGCCATGGTTGTTGATGTGAGTTCTGCCTCTGCCATTTTGTAATTTCGGAATAGAGGGCTACATTTGAGAGGATAATGTCAGCATTCAATGATGGTGCACTTCCAAAAGTTTGCATAAAGACCATTGGGCATGACTGCTGTGGCAGCCAATTTCCATATGTGAGTACCCTTGTTAATAGCAAGTCTCTGAGCTATGAGGTTGCAGTGGGTGGGACAAGAAATGGGTAGCTTGGTTCTAAGAATCAAGGTTCCACCTAAGACAATGATGAGAGGCTGCATTTGGGGCTTATACCACACACATAAGTAGGATTTGTCCACGGATTTGCAGAATTCCGCGTTTTCTGTCATCATTTAGATCTTTCTCGAGATCGGTGAAAAACTGAGGGGATTGGGGTGAGGGGTCGTTTTTCTTTGGGGGCGGTATATTGTGCTTCAAAACTTTAAAAAAACTGGAAGTTAAACAAACTGAAAACTTTTCCCGTAATCTTATTATTATTATTTTTTCGATGTTGCCTCTGTTCTGTCAGTATTGTTGTTAAATATCGTTTTATTGCATATTTCGACTTGAAACTGTAGGCAGCAATTTTAGATGGCACAAAGATTTCCTTATATTCTTATGGCACGCGATTCTTCCACGAATTCAAATAATTCCGCCTTTTCCTTATCATTTTTGTCATTCACAAGATTGATGCGCACAACTAAACAGAAATTTTCTGGCGATTGGTGGTGACGGTGGAAGTAGGAGTTCGTCGGCGGACAGAATTCCGTTTTTACGAAGCTTTCGGAAACTCGAAGGTCGACAGAGTGAAGATTTTTTCTGTAATCGTAATTTTTTTCTTGAAATGTTCCTTATGCCCCGTATTGTTGCTAAATAACATTTTATTCCATACATTTTTGCATTTCACCTAGAAAATGGGGGAGGGGATTCCAAGAACGAAAGTCAGACAAGAGAAAGATTTCTCCTAAAATGCCCCCCCCCCCCCCCCCGATGATCCCACTCTCCTGCGTTGTTGTTAAATGTTACCCCCCTCCAAATAAGTGTTTGTATATAAGTAGTGTTCTCCCTAGATTTTTTTTTTACAGCTTGATGGCAAGAATTATCAGCTGGGTGGTACTTTAAAAGACACCTTCTCCAGCCGGAAAAAATAGGTGTATATGTTTTGCTCAACATTACTATACTTATTAAACATCTTTAGTGGTGTGGTAGGCATTAATGTAGCATAACATCATAAACAACATTAGAAAATTGCACATAAATCATTAAAAAAATACTTACTAATAAATCATATTCAACATGGATTTTGGCCAGTTTCCATCAATATTTATGGTGTATGTGGGAATAAATTTTCCTCTCTTACTATTATTATATGCTTTGGAAAAAAGTTGGTTAAAGGAAATTTAGCTGGGCGGCAGAGAAAATAGCTGGGTGGGCCGCCCAGTAAAAAGGCTCCAAGAAAAACACTAATTTAAGTGTGATAAGGTAGAGAAAATTTTGCAAAAATGAAAGTGATGAAGTCAGAAAATCTATAAGAATTGATGTAATTGATGCACTGCACAGTGTTCAAAAGTATTCATATTCTCAAAGTTACACCATTTATCTAAAATAGTAAAAGCTTTAATATCATGCTCTCATGGTCCTCAGGCTGAAAGTTCTTTTCAGTATAACGAATGAAAGTATTTTCATAAGAGGGCATAAAAGAAAGAAGAGCGATAATGAAGAGATGAGGAGAGGAAGATACCATCAGAAAAAAAAAAAAAAAAGCAGTGGGTATTGTGCAGCTGCAGAGTCAACAAAAGACCAGAAGAGAATAGACAGCATTTTTGCAGCACGTTTTAATTTTTCACACAGTTTAGAAGTTCAGCTTTTTTCTTCTTTTATCTGTCCCATGTAGGTACACAAGGCTATGGAGTGTTACAAGCTAGTGGAGGCACTGTAATGTTCTGGGGCATGTCTATTGAGTCACTTTTGGGCCCCTGGTATGTATGGAAACCACCATCACTACACAAGATTTAATTCACTTGCTGATTCTCTAAACAGTTTCATTTCTATCCATTTACCATAGCAGGATGCCTTCTTTCAAAAAGATGGCTTGTCTTATTTCACCCGTTCAGTGAAGTTCTGGTTGGGGAAGAATGATTCCAGTGATTTCACAATGCTTGAATGGCCCTCTCTTACTCTGTGGGTTTGAACCTAATTGATCACCTGTGGGATGAGGTGAAGCAATGCATTCTGCCCTTGAAATCCACCACTGGCAAGTTTTGCCACTTTACAGACAGCTAGCTGTCCTGGAATCGTGGGCTGCAATACCACCTGTACATTACCAGTATCTGGTTGAGTCCATGCCACGATGTATTGCTGCTGATATGAGGGCCTATACCATTATTAGGTATATACATACATGTCATTAAATTGTTCTCTGAGGTTCAGAGGTTAGCTCTGCAAAAGAAGGAAAATCTGCCAGAAAAACGGTCAACTGATCAGGTATTTATCCAGGCAACATTTGATATTGTTGGGCTGTGTCTTCCCAAAAATATTTTGAACTGTGATGGTACCATCACTTTCATTAAAAATTATCTTAAAATAATTTAAGTGTTAGAGGAATCTTGAATATTGTTGTGTTTAACTGATGCACTTTTGTTCCCGGTTGATATGTATGAACAGTTTTCAGTGAAACGTCTCAGACAGATGTTTATCAATCACTGCCTCATCACTACTGGCAACTGAGGCGATGATGGCTGAAAGGAACCCCAAAACATGGGAGCAACCCCCCCCCACGGCAGCTAACTTTGCATGCATTTTCCAAGGCTAACTCAGAAGTAGGAATGGGCACATCAGTAAATACTCATTCCTGAAACATCTGTGCATTGGTAGTATCAGTGGGAATTTTTGATGTATCGCTAAAAATCTCGAGATTTCGCTAAAAAGCTGTAGAACTTGCATGAATGTAATCAGTCGTCGGCGTACGGACACGTGCAAAGACCCTGAAGAAGCTGCAATGCCTGGACATGATGTGTACGATTTCATCAGTTATCGGACTTTGAGCGAGGTCGTCTATTCGGACTCCGAGAGGCCGGGTGGTCGTATTGCGGAGCGAATTGGGCGGGAAGTATCGGTGGTATTCCGATGGTGGCGTAGGTGGTCCGAGGAACATTCCCACACGAGAAGACGTGGAACCCGGAGTCACAGACGGACTGATGAGCTGATCGATATACGCATAAGAAGAGGGGCGTTGTCAAGCAGAACATCCACTGCGATGCAAATCCGAGGTGCCGTTGCACCTGAGGTGACCGTGCGAACAATCCGCAACCGTCTACTGGATGCAGGACTACGTGCATGTGTACCTCCGACTCCAGCCCACTGTCAGGAACTGCTGCAGTGGTGTCGCAAACGTCTGCACTAGAGAACGCAATGGAGATCTGTCGTGTTCAGCGATGAAACGCAGATTCTGCTTGGGAGCCTCCGATGGCCGTATGCGTGTTCGCAGACACAGGGGAACGTATCCACCCTTCTTGCATCTGCCAGTGACACACAGGGCCTAGACCCTGGTCTTCTGGTGTGTGGGGAGCGATCAGCTATCGCTCCCGTACACAACTAGTGTTTGTACCGGTTACGTTAAATAGCACCTCCTACATCAACATCATCATTCAGCCCGTTGTTGTGCCATTTGTAAGGTCGGTCCATCGTGGTGTTTTCCAGCAAGATAACGCACGTGACATGCACTTCAGGGTGTGAGACAACTTCCATGGATTGCATGTTCACCGGATTTGTCCCCCATTGAGCACGTGTGAGATTTTATGGGACGACTTATCCAGTCTCCATGGCCAGCCATGACCATCCCGGGTTTAAGCGTCCAGGTTGAGGATGCTTGAAACTCAATACCCCAAACTTACATCGAACATCTGTACGACAGACTCCATGCCAGAATTGCACAGTATGACGCAGTTCATGGCGGTTCAACCTCGTACTAACCATGTTACATGGAAATGTTAGTTTTCAGTTTACCAGCAAATACAGCTGTATTTTGCCATAATGTTTTGATCACGTTATCCTCTGTATTCCGTTATTATGCTGTATAAATTTCGTTGGTATCAGGCGTCTCCTTCTTGGTGTTCTTTTTTCACTTTCCGCCAGTGTATATATTGATAACTAATTTTTAATGTGCAATGGAGTTTGCATACCTTAATCTACTTTTCACTGTATTCTCAGTGGATGTAAGGCAGTTGTCATATTGTGGTACAAGTTTCTGGAAACCTTGTAGAAGTCTGCCGTCCAGGTTTTTTAAGCCACTGCTCAACTGTCATTGGGGAACTGCTGGCTGGCAAGAAATATTTTCAGGTGGAGAAGCAAATAATAGTCACTGAGCACCAATTCTGAACTGTAGGAAGGGGTGCACCAGTAGCTCTCATCCAAATTTGGTAACCGGGTTTTGCGTGACATTCATGACATGAGGCGTTGTGTTGTCATGGGAACAGCTCCCTTGCTCAGCAGGCTATGCTGTTTGTTTTGAATTGCATGACACAACTTTGTCTTCCAATAAACATCTGCGTTAACTGTCTTGCCTTTAGGCAAGAAATCCACCAATAAAACTTTTTTCCTGTCCCAAAAGATAGTGCACATGACCTTTCTTGTTGATATAGTGTGTTTGAATTTTTTGGCTGTAATCAAGCCGGTGTTTTTCCATTTCAGGGACTGCTGTTTAAATTCCAGGTGTGATGTGAAAAACCCAAGTCTCATCTCCTGTCACTAATGCAGCTTTAAAAATCACCTTCCACCACCTACCACCCTAAAAATTCCAAAGCAGATTCCATGCTCTTCATTCTGTCCTGTCGGCATCTGTGGCACCTATCGTGCACCCACACTTTGTGGTACTGAAGCTTTTCTCTAATGATTTCAAAACTTCAGGAAAATATTCTGAAAGATCAACAGTTGTGAAGTGCCGGTTCTTCCTAGTGATTTCATTCACTCTCCACCAAATCTCCCATGACCAGATGAGCACAATTTGTCATGAATGCCCTGTAGTCCTTCATTAAACATTTGAACCCACTTCTGCACCATTCCTGCACTCCTTACATTTTGTCTGAAAATTTTGCAAATTTTCCTATGAATCTCCCAAGGTGTTTGAAATTTCTTCCATTCAGAAATCTAATCGTGGACTGGGCTTGGCAGTTGGCAGGCTGTTTTAGTAACTTAAACATTAACACAAAGCACGGACCTTTAACATAAACACAACCTCACAAAATGGTGTCAGGGCGTGGCTAATGGGCGAGTTAAAGCAACTGCACTTGCATGACTCTGAAGCGAATACCAGTTTGGGAGTGATGTGCGAACTGTCCTTACTCTCTGGATGACCCTCATATTTGCTAACATGAATGTTTTCCAGTTAAAGATTCAGTCACATAGAAGAATGTGTAAACCTTTGTTCCAATTTCTCAGCCAATATGTGTGGAAAATGAATCGTGCACAGTGGAAGCAAATAAGTGCAAGATTTAAGATAAGCCATTTTTTATACAGTGATGTACAGAATTTAAGAATGAGTTAGGTTTTTACCTGTAGTGTCTCATTGGAGCAGGCTGGATATGTGAAATTCAAACCATAGGAACTCCATTACTTACTTAAATAAGTGGCTATGATACAGATGCATCACTGCCAAAGACTGCAAAGGGAAGAGGAGGTCTTCAGTAGGGATATGACCATGATTTGCACTGTCTGTCCGTACTTTGCACTAGGTTGTCGAGTTCTTGTGGCAACATTGCCCATAGTTCAGTCAGTGTCATCTTCAGCTGTTGGAATGTTTCCTGTGGGTGTTGATGTGCCACGTGCCTCCCCAGAGCTTCCCACACGTGTTGTATGGGATTTAGGTCGAAGAAACTTGCTGGCCAATCCATCCACTAAATGTCTTCAATTTCTAACAGCTCATCAACTGCCACCGTACAATGGGATATGATGTATATCCATTAACATGAACTGTGGGCCAGTAGCAGTTTAGAACAAGCAAACGTGGGGAAGAATTACCTCATTACAGTAGCATGCACCTTTTACAGTATACCTCCTACAGTATCTAGGGCTCTGTATGTCTGTTGTTAGAATGCCTCCCAATATGAGAACACCACCCCAGCCATATACACTGGTGAAAAGTGAAAAAAGAACACCAAGAAGGAGACTTCTGATACCAACAAAATTTATACAGCATAATAACGGAATACAGAGAATAATGTGATCAAAACATTATGGCAAAAATACAGCTGTATTTGCTGGTAAACTGAAAACTAACATTTCCATGTAACATGGTTAGTACGAGGTTGAACCGCCATGAACTGCGTCGCACTGTGCAATTCTGGCATGGAGTCTGTCGTACAGATGTTGGATATAAATTTGGGGTATTGAGTTCCAAGCATCCTCAACCTGGACGCATAAATCAAGGATGGTCGTGGCTGGCCATGGAGACCGGAAGGGTCGTTGTCCCATAAAATCTCACACGTGCTCAATGGGGGACAAATCCGGTGAACGTGCAGGCCGTGGAAGTTGTCTCACACCCTGAAGTGCATGTTGCGTTGCACGTGCCGTGTGTGGGCATGCATTATCTAGCTGGAAAACACCACGATAGACCAACCTTACAAATGGCACAACAACGGGCTGAATGATGTTGATGTAGGAGGTGCTGTTTAACGTACCCGGTACAAACACTAGTTGTGTACGGGAGTGATAGCTGATCGCTCCCCACACCAGGAAACCTGTGTGTCGCTGGCGGATGTAAGAAGGGTGGAGACACTCCCCGGTGCGTCTGTGAACACGCATGCGGCCATCGGAGGCTCCCAAGCAGAATCTGCTTTCATCGCTGAACACGACAGATCGCCATTGCGTTCTCCAGTGCAGAAGTTGGCGACACCACTGCAGCCGTTCTTGATGGTAAGATGGAGTCAGAGGCACACGTGCACGTAGTCCTGCATCCAGTAGACGGTTGCGGATTGTTTACACAGTCACCTCAGGTGCAACGGCAGCTCAGATTTGCGTCGCAGTGGATGTTCTGCTTGACAACGCCGCTCTTCTTATGCGCCGATCGGTCCGCTCATCAGTCCGTCTGTGACTCCGGGTTCCACGTCTTCTCGTGTGGGAATGTTCCTCGGACCATCTACGCCACCATCATACCATCACCGATACTTCCCGTCCAATTCACTCTGCAATACGACGATACGACCACCCGGCCTAGCGGAGTCCGACTAGACGCTCAGAGTCCGATAACTGCTGAAATCGTACACGTTTTCCATGTTCAGGCATTGCAGCTTCTTCAGGGTCTTCGCACGTGTCCGTACGCCTACGACTGATTACATTCACTTCGCCGTACTCCTTAAATACCATCGACGATAATTTGCATATTATGCCGTGCTGTGGCGTACGCGCTCACCGGTTGGTCCCGTAATTAACATCACACCTACGTAAACTCGACCCCATTAACATATGTAAATTTCATGATCATCCGCCAATTCCTTTTTGGTGTTCTTTTTTCACTTCCCGCCAGTGTATATCCATCCCTTTCATTCATGCTTTCTTGGTTATACTGAGTGCCTACCTCAAGCCAGATTAGCTGACATCCAGAATCACTAGATACTAAATCCACTCTCATCAGTAAAGAGTACCATACTCCACTGTTCTGCTGTTCAGTCCTTATGTTCTCTGGACCACTGTAAATGGGGTCTTTGGTGAGCAGTTGTTAATGGAACATGTACTGGTCGTTGGGCAAACAGTCCACTTTTGTGTAGTCGCCTGGCAACTGTAGGTAAATCTTGTATGTGAAGTTCCTGTCGTAGTACAAACTATTTTGCAGAACTAAGACTTGCTGTTTACTAGTTACTTACTGGTGCGGTGAGACTGACTTGCATATTTTTTTTTTTTTTTCATTTTTCTCCCCTCTGCAAACTCTGCGTCTGACACAGGCACGAAATTAATTTTTAGGAATGTCATGACACTATCTACCAACAAGTAATTGGCTACCCCTGCAATCGACAATATATGTGGTCTTGATACACGTCACGGCCGCCACCGTTAAATATTGTGTGGGAAACAACACAACCAGTCGCATACAAGATGCTACGCAATTCGGAGCTCTCCGATTTCGAGAAAGGTGTAATCGTCGGGTATCACAGAAATGGCCGATCCATATGTGACATATCCAGCGTGTTGAAGTACCCAAAATCGACAGTGGCCCCATGTGATTGGCAAGTGGAAGATGATAGGTGACTGTTGGAATGTGCCCCGACCAGGCAGACCCACAAAACTGGGAGTTAAAGACCGACGGGTGCTGGCCAGAGAAATTCGGAAGAACCACACCAAATCGATGGGCCACATCCGCAAGGAGTTTCAACAGGGGTCCAGGAGGTTTTTCTCGATAAGTACCATCCGTAAGTAAGATCATGGGCGCATGTGCTGCCGCCCACAAGCCTTTTTAATCACCAATTCCAATAGCGCTGCTCGGCTAACGTGGTGCAAAGAACGTCGACAGTGGACCGTTGAACAGTGGAAACAGGTTCTCTGGAGCGACGAATCAAGGATGGCAGGGTCTTGGTTTGGCGTCTGCCTGGAGAACTGGAGAACGCCTCCTGCCGGGGAATGTATTGTGCCAACTGTGAAGTTCGGCGATGGTGGAATTATGCTATGGGGGTGTTTCTCCTGGTATAGCATGGGACCCTTATTTGCAATTCCTGGTAGACTCAATGCAGAGACCTACTGCACCATTCTGGATGACCATGTGCTTCCTACGTTGTGGTAGTTTTACGAGGTGGACCCATGTTACTTTCAGGATGACAATGCCACCTGTCATGTTGCGAGGTCCACCATGGCTTGGTATGGTGACAATGGGGTTAATCGAATGGACTGGCCTGCGCAGAGCCCGGACCTTAACCCTATCGAGCACCTGTGAGACAAGTTGGAGCGTCGACTTAAGGGGTGCCCCCCACCGTCCAAAATCGGTGTAGGAACTGACCTGCCTTCTCCAAGCCGAGTGGGATAAAATACCGCTAGCCGTCGTACAATGCCTGGTTGAGAGTATGCCTCGGAGGGTCGCAGCTGTAATAGCCGCTCGTGGAGGCTCCACCAACTATTGAAGGTGAATAAACTTTGTTTTCCTTTGCTATCACAGGTGTCCAATTACTTGTTGGTAGATAGTGTACATGTGCCAAATCTTGTGCTTTCATTTCAATAATCACTGCAGGTACACCATTGTGTTAAGTCTTTTATAAATGATACCAATTTGTGTTGTATGTATTTAAGGATTCGGGGCTTCCTTTCCCCCTGAAAAGCTTTTGCCTATCTGTTAGATGTAACTTTTTGTTTTGCTTCCTCCAGCTCTATGTTTGTTTCAGGAATGTGTTGTGAAATGCTGCATGATTTCCATTTTATTCTATGTATTTTCTGTAGCTTGAATCTTTCCATGTAGGATGAACAAAACATTTCCTCACTCATTTTGTTTCAAATAGGCACACACCAAAAAACTTCACGCACGGACAAATATTTAATAAATGCCTGCTTCTACCTTTCGGTAAGGTGTGTATTGTTCCTGAACAGCTTTGCAAAATAATATATGTACTGTTGTAAATTTCAGTTGGGTGTGTAGTTAAATGGGTAATACCAACACTCCAATCAGCACGTACACAGCAGAATTTTTTTTTTTTTCTCTACATCTTCATTCAAGGCAGTGTAGCGGAATGATGTGTGCTTAGCAGAAATAGAACAAAGAACTTGGCATACCACTAATAATGAAATCGTATATGGACGTGAGTTGTGTGTTAACAAGTAGAACTTGTAATAATGACACAAAAGATGATACGTAGGCACAGTGACATCCATCCTGAGGTGAAATATGTACAACACATATATACTCTGCAAAAGTACGACGACGTATTTCTTGTTAACTCCATTTGACGCCATATTTGTTGTAGAAATTGACTTCAGTTTTACCACATAATTACAGTTATTATTGCTGGAAGAACTTACTTAATAATCAGAAATACACATCCAAAATAATGTAGCATAACTGACTCTAATGATCAGGAACACTACATATCATTTAATAAGGTTGCTTCCTTTCATTCAGAAATATTTTAGAGCTATTAACAAACAACACCCACTGACATCATCATAACACACAACCCTGCACTTTCACCAACGACAGCACACACGAAAAAAAGTTTCCTTCCCAAATGTGCACGCCTCAGAAAGAGAGGCATCTTCCGGATGTGTTGGTCCGATGTATCTCATGCTCTCACGCTGTCTCCCATCCCTCCCATCTCCTTTTCAGATAATGCATTGTTCTTCCCCTGGGTCACAACTTCTCAGTAGGCCAGCGTGGTTTGTGTCTTGCATTGGAGCATGTGTCTTAATTTATTACTCCCAGTTCAAAATGCTATCTCAGAACGTAGTTATCATAGAAAAAAAAATTCAAACGTATTTTAAATCTGGAATTTTTAAGCCTAGATCAATACCCAACATGGCGAAATTAAGATAAAGCTGCCAGTTTTGTGAAATTAAAAATGCATTGGGGCATGGTTTTGTAAATTCTTCTCTGGCAATAAATTTGACCTAACAAAAGAATGCTACTATTAGAAGAAGTTAAAAAACCAAAGAAAAATCCAATGTTCATTTGAGCCAGTGCTTCTCCAGCAATGATTTATTTTGCTGATCTGTTAGGCAGTATGTTTTCTACCCTTTCCAACCGTGTTCTTTTTGCTCGACACCCGATAACATGCATAAAAATGTCTTTGTTTGTTGATTCAACGAAATTAATATGTTGGGGTACCATTTTTTCCTCTGCGAATTTCATCTCTTTCAGCTGTTACTGTTTTGCTATAGCAGTTTTACTTGCATCCTTTTTCAAGTGTCAATAAATTTAGTATTAGTGATTCGCTATGAGCAGCAATATGAAAGGAAGGAAAAAGTACTATAAAACATTCTGTGATGCGTATTCTGCGGAATTCCTGTGTATTGATTGCATAATCTCAAAAATGAAAAATACGCATTTTGCACTATGCGTCGATGTAATTTCAGCGTTTCGTGTGGTGGAAGGAATAATAATTCCAGTGTCAAGCATAAATCTAATTTTGACTAGTAGAAAAAAAAAATACGAAATTAACTCCCTTTGTTAAAAGTTATAATGAACTCGATGCGATTCCTGCAAAATGTTTGTTCACTTTGTTTTCGGTTGAGCATTATTTACCAATTGGTGTCCCTCAGTCACTCATTTATTTCATTTTTTTTATTTCGCCCGTCTCTCTGTAAGGTTCTAGCACGATAATGGTTAGTTTTTGAAAACATTTTAGTTTGTTCCGTGACGGCGTGGGATACGATCCTATTGGATTTGGAGATCAAAGGGTGGAACATCCTTCCCTTTTGATGCGAACTTCCATAAAAATAAATTTTTATTTCTTTATAGATCATAATGATGTAGCATAGTAATGAGAAATTATGTATGAATTACATTTTAATCGAAATAAACGTGCCAGTAAATTCAAACATCTGTAGTCATATCAATTAAAAGTTTATACTTGATTTAAGTAACATCGTTTTCAATCGCTATGTTCGGTACATTTAATCAATATGCGCGACAAGTAATTTCATTGAATATATCGATTCTTTTTTTACGGATTTCGATTTCTGAAAGTTGGCAGGTATGCATGTCAGTTGAAGACTGTCCCTAAATTTTTCAATTGTGGCTCTTGGCAGTGGTTTGAAGAAGATATTGGCCAACATCTCACCTTTATGACAATATTTCAAACCAATGGTGGAAAATTTGAGGTTTTTGAGGAAATAATACGTTATATCAGTGTGCTTGGTTGTAGCACTGGTTCCCTCATTCATCATCAATTTGATGCATGACAGGTTGTCCTTGTACATGGTGGTTGGATGTTCTTGCTTGTAATGCAGGTCATCCAACAGTTGTCTCATCCAAATGAGTTCTACTTCTTCTGACCTGATGCCTGTGCAATGTATTTGGCTTCCGTAGAAGACAATGCGATGCAATTTTGCTTCTTATTGGCCCACGAGATGCAACAGTTCCCGAGTTTGAAGATGTTCCCACTAGTTGATTTTTGGTATTGTAATATTTTCTGAATCGCTTTCCAGTCATTACTGTGAGTTTTCGTACTCTTCTGCCTAAGTAATATTTTCTGAATTGCTTTCCAGTCATTAACTGTGAGTTTTCGTACTCTTCTGCTTAAAATTCCAACGAGTGTAGTCCTGTCTCGTAACTGTAGATATATACATTAGAGCTCCCACTGGTTCCCTGTATTTTCCATTGTCAGGGAATTCTTTATTATTATTATTATTATTATTATTATTATTAGTAGTAGTATTTGATTTGATTTTCTCATCTACACGGCAATGGCATCTGTAGCGTGGTCCACTTGTCAGTATGGACATGAAGTCAAGTAAAGGCATAGTCACTCGTGGTTTAAAAATCATCGTATGATGTGGCACATATCAAGAATTACTGCTTCTTAGATTTTGGGTCTTAGGTGTTGTAGACCTAAAGCATCAAGCTGAATTATAAGTCTGAGGAATTGTACCAGTTGTAGAGATAATCAGTGGATGTATGTGAACTGTTTCCAGCTTCCACATCTGTTTAATCTCCGCAGCCAGTTCCACATACTTGTTGATTTTTGTTACATAGGTATTTAAATATTACGGTCCAGTGGCGCCGAAATGTCTATAATGACTGCTTCTTCTGCCTTTTGTCAAATAGCACTTTGTCTGGATGATTAGCACAGATGGTATTCTGTTTTAATCTCACTATCCCAAAATAATTTGTATTGTTTATTATCTAGTACCTCAGTGGGTTGATATTTATGTTATGGTACTTCTGACACTGATAGTTCTGTATCGTGCACTAATTGTTGATGTATCATCTTCAGGGCTCGACAAAACTCGGGCGCCAGGTCGCCATGGCGCCTAAAAATTTCATGCGGGCAACAAGAATTTTTTGCGTTTAATTTATGTATTTAACAGATGTGGTTTTCCTATTCTGAAGTGGGAAAATCTACTTTGTCAATGTTTTTACTGTAATTAAATTGATGAAAATGGCAAACAGCTTTTGCGTGAAGAGGGAAGTCCCGCAATTTACCAGTGACTAACTAGATCGGCGCGTTTGTATCTGTCGCATACAAAAGCTGCTCCATAGTTAGGGTGCTGAAGCGTTCAAGGCACCAGCTGTTATCAAGGTCTCCTCTGTGGGTCAGGTCGTGACCTTCGGTTGAGGTGATCTGCTAAAGTAGGAGGAGCTTGCTCCCCGCAGAGTTAGTGGCGTCTGCCACTGCAAGCACGTACAGAGCGTGTATTCTGGTATGATTGTGATCAAAATTACTAGAATGTCAGGAAGGTGCTTTATGACAACTACACAGGGTCAGAATAAAAATAATTATCCATTTCCTTTGTAGTATACTCCTATAACTAAAATTATAATTTTTCTCTTTAAAAACACTTCAATCGGGACTCGCATGTAGCTTCTAATATATTTAATTCTTCAGACTTATACAACTGCATGTGAAATAATTTATATATCTACTGGATTATTTTATTTTAATCTTTTTAGCATGTATAAGGCTGTGTGAAAGAGATTAATTCACCAGTGGTAATAACTTTACTTTTCCCCAATTGCTCTGTAATGGTTTAGCGGAGAGGGACTGTGTTATTTCCTTCGATGCTATTTTCGATGCTGGCTCAATTATTATTAATTACTAGTCGTGAATCCCATATTCATAACGAGATTCTTCCACGTATTCGTGGAATTCCGCTTTGCCATCATTTGGGTCATTTTCCAGACCGATGCAAAACTGAAGAGAATTTCTTGGGGAAGGGGGGTGTCTTTCCCATTTGGGGACGGTATATTCGTGTTTCGAAAACGTAAGTTAACGGAGTTAAACAATCCCCCCCCCCACAATAGTGGTTTTTTTTTTCTGGCGATGTTTCTTATACCCAGTATTGTTAAATATTTCATTCCATAAATATTTGTTTTTGAGCTTGAAAATTTTGCCAAAAACGGAAGTTAGGCGGAGTAAAGTTATCTCCTGTAATCACGAAACCCCCCCCCCCGCAATGTTTCCCCTCTCCTGAGTTGTTAAATGTTATTCCCCTTGTGTTGTATTTAAGCTTCATAAGCGAGGGGGAATTTCCAAAAATGAAACTGAACGAGTTGGAAAATTTGTAAGAAATGGTGCATGGTGTTCAAAAGGATTCATGTTCTCAAAGTTGCACCATTTACATGATGTATTTGTTAAGCTTTGGTAACATGAAGTCGTGCAGGAAAGTTTTCAGCATGACAAATGAAATTGTCATCGGAAGAAAAAAGAAAGAAAAGCGACAATGAAGAAATCGGGAAAGAATGATAGCAGAAAAAAAATTAAAATTACAGAATGAATGCTCTGCAGCTGCAGTCAACAAAAGAAATGGAAAGTAGTTCGCATTCTTGCTGCGAAATTTAATTTTTCACCCTGTTAAAAAGTTCCACGTTTTTTTTTTATCTTTCGTTGGTCTCGTATGCATATTATTTCCCAAATTGCACAGTACAAATACTTGCCTTTATACCGTATTATTTCTCCATTTGCTCCTTATAAATTCATTACTCAGGTGGCTTTTATTCGTCTTCTATTATTTCCACATTTCCAAAAACAGCTGTTTAAATGCACTTTTATATCTTGCTATGATTTTTATAATTGTTACCTCTGCTTTATTTATGAGTAATAGTTGTGATAATATTTTCAGTACTTCTAAAATTGCTTTGTATTAAAGTATGCGGAGTGGCTTGTATTAGAAACTAGATGCCTTCAATGTAGCCTAGTGAAAGGTTGAAGTGGAGTACGTTCCACATTATAAGTGTAAAATAATAAACCACAGAAGTTATTACCATACTTCTGTGGTTTATTATTTTACATGAAACTGATGTCTTGTCAGATCGTACTTTGATGTAATCATTCCGCAGGCCTTTTCTTGGAAGTTAATATTTGAAAGTGCAACTGCAGATGGCTTTCCATTTTCTGCTAGCAACTGCCTTTAATTTTTTCTGTTAAATGTTTTAAGGCCATCCAAAAATAAAGGAAAGCTCCTTCTCCCGTGCTGCTTGATCCTACAGGTGGGACGCACGCATCAATAATAGCAAGTGTGCGTGCTCAAAGCAATTCCTCCTTTAGTGGAGAAGCACACTCTGTGCTTGGAAGTGGGAACTCGTAACTTATCAGGAGCGAATGGTCTGATGGCTGAAGCTTCGGCAATTACGCTTGCCGAAAACTACTTCCTTTGTTCAGCGGATTGAATTTTACATCAATTTTTTTTCTTCGGATTTTGTATGTTGCAACAGAACTTTTAAGCTTCAAAGTTAGCTGAAATTCAGTTGTGCAGGAAGAGTTTTGACCAGGCCCGTAGCCAGGCATAGAAATTGGGGGGGGGGTTAGGTCATTCAGGTCGGGCGGCTCTCCTCTGGCTACGACCTGGTTTTGACCTTTGTCCGTCCGGTTTCTTTTGCACCCTTCCTCTAACGCGTGTCGCAAGTCGGCAAAACAAAGCATGTGACTAACCATTCACCTGGGGCGAGTTGCAGCGCAAAACATTCCATTTATTTCTCTGGCTCCACTTTCATTGTTCCCCTTCTACCTTACTCTCCCTGCAGGCAGATAGCGTCACGAAAGGTCGCGTACCTGCAAACTGGTTGTCATTAACAGAGAACCCTTCTGTGGTGATAGTTCAACTTTAGTCGCATGCTTACGCATTTTATTTTATTTTGGTTTCAAGATTCTGTTGTGTTTTTTAACCTCAGCTTTGTGTGTTTTATTCATTTCAAAAAATGAAACGAGCAGCTGCAAGCAGAGATTTGGAAAATGGGAAGCAATCCCGTTTAATAAGTTTTTTTTTGTGATTCCACAAAAAAGGAAAGATCCTGAGCCTTCCATTTCATTAGAAGAAACTGAGGTGGAAGTTAGTACAGAAGATCTGAACCTCCATTCCCCTTCACTGAGTCAGGCATACAGTGGAAAAAGGAGGAAATTTCAAACAGCATGGTTAAAGGATTTACTGTGGCTTACTTTTAATGAAAGAACAGGTATAGCACAATGTGAAATATGTGCTGCATTTCCTGGGATAGCGGATGTCAGTTCTAAAGTGGTAAAGGGTTTTGTTGGACCTTTCAAACTGGAAACATTTAAAAAACATGAAGTCATATCAGCATCAGAAATGCATGGTAGCACAAAATGCAGAATTACATCCAGAAACTACCCCTATTGCAGTGTGTGTAAAAAAAATTGGATCAAAAAATGTTTGAGCACATGAAATCTGTTTTTAATATTGCCTATTTCATTGCTAAAAATAATAAACCTTTTAGCGACTTGGAAGGGCAGTTGTTATTGGCAGAAAAATTAGGTATTGAAGTCAGAAAAGAATATAACAATGACAAAAGATGTAAAGAATTTGTGTCTTATATTGCAGCAGGGATAAGAAATGAACTGATTTGTGAACTGAAAGATCAGCATTTTGTAAGTTTATTGCTGGATGGATCAACAGACAAAGGAGGTGTAGAAGAACGTATATTATATGCAAGATATCTGAAAGACAAAGGAATAAAAGAAGTATTTTTATCCATCATTCCACTTGCAACTGCAGATGGATACATGAAAGCAATTTATAGTGAACTTGAAAGACTAGAGCTGTCAGAATGGTTAAGTTCCAATCATCTGATTGGGACTGATGGAGCAGCCAGTATGATTGCTGAGAATGGTGTAGTTCAGAAGATTCGTCAAACATTGAGCCATGTGGTAGGTGTTCACTGTATTGCACACAGATTAAATTTAAGTGTGTTGAGTGCTGTAAAAAATGTAAAATTCATTGATGACATTGATACAGTTCTTAAGAAACTACAAATTTTATCGGTCATCACCAAAGAGAATGCGTTAACTGAAGCAGGTATCTGAAATTTTGCAGGGCCAACTTTTAAAATTTCAATTTCTCTACAAAGTAAGATGGGTTGCCAGTAAAGTTGGTGCACTTGCTGCTCTGGTAAAAGATTGGAAATGTGTGGTGGTACATCTTGAAGATATTTCTAATGAGAAAGGGGATGCTTCTGCAGTTGCAAAGGGTCTGTTGAAGAAACTGAAGGATTTCTGGTTTGCCCATATGCTACACTTTCTGTTAGATTATCTTACTGTATTTAAGAACCTGTCTCTCATATTTCAAAGGCAAGAACTTTTCATGAGTGCTGTTGAACTGCACATAAAAAGTACTGTAACAACACTCACTGCATTGATCGATGTTCCTGGTCATTATGAAGACATGTTCATCAGTAGCACAACACTGAAAGGCATTTATCAAGAAGTGCAACTGCATGGACTGAATGCCAGTTCAAGTACTTCCTTTGAAGTTGACAAAAAAAAACCAAAAAAAAAAACCTGGTGCAATGCGGAGCACAATATTTACAGGAAAGATTTCTGAACAATCATAACATCATTCAACATTGCAGGGTTTTTGATACCTTCACGTGGCCAACAGGAAAAGATCTGGAGAAGTTTGGAGTTGATGAGATACGAGTCCTAGCTCAACATTTCAAAAAACAACTATCATCTCCAGATATGAATAGCAAAACATGCATAAATCTTCTCCAGAACGAATGGTATGAGTTTAAGATGCTTGGACAAGGGATGAAGCTCAGTGAATTGTTGAACAAAGTGATGTCTAACAGTGACAGATTTCCAGTTTTAGGGAAACTCTTATCAATAGTGTCAGTATTGCCTGTTTCCACTGTAAGTTGTGAAAGAGGTTTCAGCTTGATGAACCTTATTAAAAACAAATTTCGATCATCAATGGAAGCGAAGAGCTTAAATGATTTAATGATGATCAACTTTAATGGCCCCTCCTTATCTGAATTTGACCTTTCAAAGGCTATTGACAGGTGGTATTTTGGTGCTAAAACCACAAGACATATTCATGGCCATAATAGGGCATCTGGGATTTAGTTTTCTTACAATGCTCTTTTTTTTTTTTTTTTTTTTTTTTTTTTTTGGCTTTTTACTCAGCAATTTAATTCTATCTCATTTGTTTAAAAAAAGTTTCCACATTTCAATCCTTCAATTGCTGCACAATATCAGCTAATATTAATATAATTTAATTGAAAGCAATATCATAAACAGTCTCCATATTATAGGAATTGTGAAAAATCACCTGCTTTATTGTCATAAGTAAATTGAAAGGCAAATATAAATTCAAAGACATAATTCTAAAGAAATTATGAGTCATGCAGCAAACTTACTGCACGTTGTGGTTCTGGAACTGAAATATCTTTGTGATTTCAACAAGCACCTAGACGTCAGGTATGTTTCTTATTGAAATGTTTCATGTTATTTGTTAATGGTATGTAAAATACATTCTACACGATTATATATTTTTATGCTGCCCAGATTTCTTAAAATTGAGAGTAAATAAGAGGTAAAAAAAATAAACCTTATGTCTTCCCCTTTCTGTTTATTGATATTTTATCAACTTTAAAGACCCCCCCCCCCCCCCGCTACACAACCCTGGCTCCTAAATTTTGGAGGTGGCTCCTAAATCTGAATCATATTTGTCAAGGCCTGATCATCTTAGCAAAATTATGTCTGCATATAATCAACGTTTGCTAGCGTAGTGCATCCTCTGCAGATGTGTTCAGTGGTCTCACTGCATATACCACATCTTCTACATTTGTCACTTTGCTGATTCTCCTTTAAAAAATATATTTTCTATAATTTTTGGTTGCAATCACTTTGTCTTGAACAGCTATCATAAACCCATTAATTAGTCTCCATATAATTTTCCTCACTTCAACCACTGATTTGAGGTTTTCTTGTCAACTTCTGGTCTGTCTAACTGGTTTCAATGAGCCTCATGAAGTTCCTTTTGCTTGTATTTTCGAATCTGGTCTTCCGTAGATGATTCTTCTATTTTAGCATCTGGTTTATTTAACATTAGTGGAGTACTCTCTTTCTCAGGACATATGACATCAAACATATTTTCATTACATTTAGATTAAAAGTATTTCCGCAGTGAGCAAATTAGTGCATTGTGAATGCGTTTTGTATCAAGAATCCCTAATCCTCCTCCTTGTGGGAGCGTGATGCGCTCTATGGCTGCTTTGGTGGATGCCTCATTCGATGTTGGGTCATACTTGATCTTGCAGCTCTGTTAAATTTTTCCAGATCTGTTTTCAAGCATCTGATAATACCAAAAGAATAAGTTAGAACCGGGACCACAAAGGTATTTATTGCTTTCACCTTATTAGCTGTGTTTAGATGTCTTTAGAATCATTTTAAGTCGATGCTGGAACTTATCTTTTATATTATTCTTAATTTTACTTTGTTTAATGCCACGTGCTTGTAAAAATCCCAGGTACTTGTATCCGTTTTCTGTATTTAAATCTTCAATTATTTCATTGTTGTCGAAAGAGAAACCTTCAGATTTGACTACAGATGTTTGAATTTATCAGCACGTTTATTTGGATTAAAATAGAATCTATACATAATTTCTCATCCTTTTTTCAGTCGATCTGTATCCCGAGGTAATGAGTGACATGTCCTAAGTATTTTATGCCAAAGATCTTTTCAGGAATTTTTATATTTTTCTTCATGTCTTCTTTAGCATCACAAGCAACTAGAATGTCATCCTCATAAACAGTTATGTAGGAAATGCTGCCTTCACGCTGGCTAATAAAACATTAGGGAGCAGCTTTACTTTGACTATATGCATTATTTTGTAACACTTCTGAGATTGTTCTGTTCTCCATATTCTAGCTGATTGTTTAAGACCATAGAGACTTCTTTAATTTGCAAACTTTGTTTCTATTCTTAGGATCTTCATATTCTTCTGGTCGAATCATGAAAGTGTCATTTTTATGAAGTGATTTCATATCTTCATCTGCTGCCCTGGCCCAATGTTGCTTATCTATATCTGGAAGTTTCTGCATTTCTATCTAGGTTCTGGGTTCGGTGGTGGTGCCAGTCTTTGTGGTGGTTTCCCTTTTGTTGATCTCTTGAATCTTTTTGGTTGTGTGACAACTTTCACTTCTATTTCATCATACGAATCTAGTTGCTTTTTTTTTTTTTTTTTTTTTTCTTCAGATTTAGAACAGTATTATTGTTTAGTCCTTTCTCTCTATTGTTATCACATCCTTCTATATTTTGTTCACAGAATTTTATGCTTCTTGTGAAAAACACTGTCAGAAGGACTCCATACCCTTTTATCTTTTCACAGTAGCTTAACAAAATTCCACTTTGTGACTGGTCGTCCAACTTTCTTCTAAGTTATTTAGGTACATGGCAGTACACTTCAGTAGAGTGCAGTCATTTATGCAACGCATGCCGTAAGTACAAAAACAAAAAGAGAACAGGGTTACCTGAAGGAAAACTTTGTACTGCAGTTTTTTTATGGGAAATTTTAAACAATGTACCTAGTTTCAGAAGACTTCTATTTAAAATGAAATTGATCTATTTGCATATATTTTTATTAAAACAGCGCTAATGTGAAAACTACCTAGGGTCATCCTCGTGCCTGTAGTCGTGTGAGATTGTGCCATGTGAAGGTGCCAATGCTAGGTAGGGAACTACGCATAACAACATCAATGAAGAAAGCACTGTGAAGTCTCGTTGCATTTACGTTTCGTACTTTGACCAATTAAATCCTTTCCTTCTGTCCCCTTTGTCTATTACCCACAGGGTGCAATATTTGCAGTCACCCAGTCGTCAGTGGCTACCAGAAATTGATAGCTGGCAAGCAGTAACAATGTTTCATTAGTTTCCTGTTTGGCATTTGATACCGTTTGGTGTTATCTTCACAAAAATGTTTTTAGCTCGAAACAGTATCTTCACAAAAATATTTTAAACTGTGACGATGTCTTCACTTTCAGTAAAATGTTATCTTAAAAATGTTTTAGTGTGAGAGGCATCTTGAGTATTGTATTTAACTGTGCTTTCTTATTTTTTCGTCGTTATCTTGGTCTCCGACGGAGACGTAAAATGGATATCTCTGTCTCTTGTAAAATGGTTTCTGACGGAGGCGTATCAATCACTGTGTCATCACTAGTGACAGCGAGCCAACGAGAAAGAGCCTCTTTCTTGGGCTGAGTAGCGGCTGCTGATGCAAAGCTTGCTGAAAGGAACCCCAAAATGTTATTCCGTGTTCAGATAGAAGTAACCTTGTGCAAGATGCACATAAATACATATGTAACTGATCTTCAGATAGATGAGAGAGAGAGATTACAAGTGTGTGATGAAGCAGATAAAAATGTTAGGATTGATTTCAACTGGTGGGCACATTTGCTACAGTTGAAAAACAGTGACAGTGAACCAAGATATAACCAAGCTTTGTTGACCATATTTACTGGCCCGCTTGTAGAAGGTACATTTAATATTATGGATAACATAATAACCGATGATAGAACAACACTTACGTTAGAAAATTGTGAAGCTTCATCCATAGTAAACTATGGCTTGCACCGACGAAAAATAAAGAGTACTGATTTGAAACCTGATCCAAAAATGAGGAAAGCAGTACATGAGGCCCACAGAAATTATGTGATTTTCTTACAAGAAGGAAAGATAAGCCATCACAGTTTTGCAAAGAGACCCACTCATCAAAAGTGCTGAAAAAGCCAGTACAAAATGAGCTAAGTAATAAATCGAGCTCTGATGAGCCACAAGTTCATAATTACAAAGCATATGTTTGTGACAGCTCTTCATCTAATAAAAACAGCTCTGCTGAACTCCTTTGTGAAAAGCGTGTTATCTTCTGTGATTTTGTAGCACACATAGCTACAAAATCACAGAAGATAACAAGCTTTTTCACAAAGAAGGATTAGATTCCTTCCTGTTCAGTTCCTGTAAATGTGTCTCCTGCTTCATCCCCCTTCCCCTTTCAAAATGTATATAAGTTCAAAGTTACACATATTCATAATAATAATAATAAACTGTTCAGAGAAGTGTATTAAAGAAAATCTGGGGAATTTGTATTCTGTTTCAAGTTTCTGAGAGAACATTATATTCAGAAAAGTTCTGAACTGCAAGTATCCACACACACAGAATCAATCTTTGAAAAAAAAAAAAAATTCCTAGTTAATCTGTTTTCAGTTATGTGTAGAACAACAATAAGAAATGTTTAATCTTCAAGAAAGTACTTCAAACAGGTATGGATGTTTTAAAATATTGTTGCAAATGATATAAAGTTTGATATAAAGTTTTTTCAACTATGGAATTTTTTACTGGGTTTGAGTTCTCAATGTCACGTGATTTGCAAGTTCTGAAGAAAATAGCAATATGATGATAATTTTCAGTCCTCGCATAAAATTTTAGTGGCATCCATGCCCAAATCATTATGGAAAGGAGTGTTTTTTCCCTGCATGCATTTCTAGGTCTAACTCAGATTGGGAATGGGCGCATCAGTGGATACTATTCCCGAAACATTCATGCATCCGTAGTGTATGTTCGATGTATCATCGGAAACCTCGATGTTTTGTTAAAGAACCAAAAAATTCACATCTTCCCCATCTGCAGCAGTTATTGGCACATCAATGAATAAATCGCCGTTCAGTATATCGGTGATAGGTCACTAATTCAACATCAAGTCACCATATTTATTGAAATGTTTGATGTATGGGCTCTTGTATCATCCAGGATAAAAACTTGATGTTCAGCGACGAAACATGGAACAAAATGGTGGAAAAACCCCACTAATTATCAACATAGAAAGGTGATATTTCCCTTTCTCTTTATAAGAATACGAAAAAGATAATTTCATTTACCTATCAGAAAAATTTCGAGTGGATTGTGCTTTTGCAGTTTCAAGCATCAGTCATAAAACATAGTTGGGGGGGGGGGAGGACGTAATCGGTTCCTATAACATTGAGCAAAATAACTCAATTTTCGGTGATGAAAGAACGAACAAAACAGCAAAAAAATCGTTAATTCATGACATAAGATTATATTCCCTTCCTCTTTAAAAGAATGCTGCAAAGAGAAATTCATTTACTTCACATAGAAAGTATTCTTTTGCAGTTCCAAACATCGATTATCACTTGCAAAAACATTGATGCTCAAAAAGACTGATAATTTTTGCCTCACCCCTACTCCGATTAATCTTTACTGTACCGGCCAGGATTCCGGGAAACATATTTATGTATGAGGAAAAGGAGCATGATGGTGGAGGTGCTGACCATTCGCTTTATGGGAAGATTGGGTTGTGCGGTATGAAGGACATTTTTTTTTAATGTTATATTTTTAGTTATTTATTTTCCTCTAGCACTTAAAACTTTTGACCTTTGATTGCTTTCCTGATTTAATACAACCTGGAGGGTTATTATTATTACGATTATTTTCCGAGATCTCAGCTGAAGCACAATCGTAAAGTTGTGTGCATATACAGTGGTGGCAAAAATTGTGGACAGTCTTTGAAATTTTCATGTTTTGCAACTTGCAGGCTTATTGGAAATGTCATTTTGCACCAATTGAAAATGTTTATATGTCAATTTAAAAAAAACTTAATGCTGAATTCAATGCAAAAAACAGAATTCAAATATTGCAGTACCAAAAAAGTTGTGCAGATAATACTGCAACATGCTGAATATACTGTAATGCATTTATGATTTCAATATACTGTCAGTATTTAGTAGGGTAGCCTTTATTCTTCAAAACTGCATCACAGCAACGTCTCATTGAGCCAACAAGTGTTTGATGCTTGCCTTTGTTATTACGTGGTGCCAGGAAGCAATTATAGCCTCAATTAATTGCCTTTAATTTGATGGATGCCTCATTCGTACAAGGCTTTTCAAACGGTGCCCCAAATTTTCTATCAGGTTGAAGTCAGGGCTGTTTGCTGGTCAGGTCAACAATGGAATGAACTTTGTTGTGAACCACTGATTACATATTTTTTTTTTTTTTTGCTGCGTAGCAGGGAGCTGAATCCTGCTCTAAAAAAAAAAAAAAAAAAAAAAAAAAAAGTTGCATTGTTGGGAAAGAGATTCCTGATGGAAGATAGCAGTTTTGGTTCCAGGATGGTGTTGTTGTATTTTCTTTTGTTCAGCATGCCGTCAATTACATGAAGGCAGCCAACACCATTTGCTGCCATACATGCCCAAATCATAACGGTCGTTGGGTGCTTTACATCGGCTTCCATGCAGTCAGGATGTAGCTCTTCTCCTACTCTTATGTCACACATATTATATTTTCGGCCATCACTACCAAATAAGGATATCTTACTTTCGTTACTCCAAATAACTTGCTTTCACTGATAGTCTGTCCATCCAATGTGTTCTTTTGCCCACTATAGTCATTTGTTGCGCTGCCGTAGATTCAGATATGGCTTTTTTCTCGGAATCTTACCTCTTAGTCCTATATCTGATAGTCTGCTCCTTATCGTTCTTGAACTGACAGAAACACCAGTTGAACGCAGTTCAGCTCTACTAGCATCAAATGAAATTTTTCTGTCTTTCGGACAGTCTTTTTATTCTTCTGTCATCAACAGCTTTTGTGCACTTTTTTCGGCTTTTTCCTTTTTTTTTTTTTTTTTCAGTAACTGTTTCCTGATAACGTAAACAGCACTTTCACACACCAGATGTTATCACTGACCCACCTACTTGCCTTGCAATTTCCGCATAAGAAAGACCTGATTCACGTAGTGAAACAATCCTGGTACTTTTCGTGGGTGACCAATCGACTCTTTTCTTTGGTGCCATTGTTGTACTCATTATCTCCACGTTAAATTTAAAGAAATACTAAAAATATTCACACTATACAATTATGCTTCACTTACACTGTTATGTCTTCTACAGAACAAACAGCAAAACCAACTTTCCTCAACTTTTCAGAAAATGTATTGCAGCTACTGCCATTTGATTGGTCCCTAGAACAAGGACTGCAATTGGCCAGTAGAATTTGCACTTATAGTCCTCTTCTTAACTGAATCACACTTGTAATCTTTTTTAAGACATTTTTTTTAAAGTAAGCGTAACTTTTCTTTGTACTGCATATATTTGCATTCTGTTTTTTGTATTGAATTCAGCATTAGAGAAGGAAGGAAGCCTAGTTGGGGATCAATTCACATTAGCAGTTCATATCAAGATCTAGAAATAGTCCTGATATTGGTACTATTTCATTATATGTGCGATAGTTCAATAAAAATTGGAAATTCTAGAAACTTATTGCTTACCTTTGCATTCCGCTTCTAGAGATGACTTGCATTTCAAACACGTTAAGTCCTCGTCGATGTCTTTGTCCTATAGTTCGCTGTAGATAAAGCAACACTAACACACTACACTCACTTCCTTTTGGGTAGAAACTGTAGATCTTGGCCTTTGGACTTCAAAAACACCAACTAATAACTGTTATTGATGCTCTAAAATTTTCACCCAGCCTTTGGGCATCTTCAGGAGCGTGGCGATGTCCCCACCGATGTTCGTGGTTCTTTTATCACCCATGGAGTGGGATACTCCGGTGTTGCCATTCGTCAGAGACTGTCTTATATACGCTTCTTGAAACCATGCTGACACTGCGTCCAGATCTTCATTGGATGAATTTGAATCTATCTCTCCACAGTTCAATAGAGGTTTTGGTATAGGAAGATCTCCCTCGTGTGGAATAGGTCTTAAGGCTTATTGCAAATTTGGATACTGTATTTTACTTTTATGCTTCTTTAAAAAGCCACTCACTTTGATTAAACAAAAATAGCAATCATCCACGTGATCAGTTGGCTCACACCAAATCATCGGAATTGCAAAAGGCATGGATTTCAGCTTACTTTTCAACCATTCACTCAAACCAACAAAGCAGGAAATGCAGCAGACATGTGGAGCCCATGATTTATTTTGATCTTCAACATGACATTCAAAGTGCAAATAATAGGCTTTCCTCAGTCTGTGTCAATGGACGACTGCGATTTTATAATATACTGTCCGCACACATAGCAAAACTCATCCAGAACATTAATACATCTGCAACGATTCCTTTTCTTCATTTCTCCAACTTTTGCTCATAAACATGCAGCACATGTTTCTCCTTCAATGTAAAAAACAGCAATGTTGTTCGGTTACAGTTACATATTCTCTACTTGTGAAAAAATCAGTGTTACCACCTGTAATACGTCTGGTGGCAAAATACGACAGTAAGAAGATCTAGTGTCTTTTTACATTGCTACAAGTGCTTATGTGAAACGACAGAACATATTTAATGCCCCATAAAAAAAATGTGATGCGGTGACCATTTTTAAGGTCATGTGAAATCAGCTACATTTGCTCATGTTATGAAAACCTTGTAAACCAGTGTTGTTAACGCATATTTCAAACCTTTAACATTAGCACAACCTCATAAAATGGCGTCAGGGCATGGCTATGGATGCGGCAACACAATTTGCTTATGTGAGTCTCTAAAGCGAATACTTGTGCAAGAGTGAGCGCGAATGGTATTTCTGGATGGTTCTAGTATGTAGTACTTTTCTGTTTTCCAAAATTTTCGAGTTCAAGGGAGCTAGTTTCTTTTTGATCCTTTGCCTGTCTTTTTTAGATCATCAAGAATGTCTATAACAGTAGATACAGAATTGTAAGCATGAAATAGTGTACTTCTATTTTGTAAAGTTAGTTAAACTTTTTCAAGGCAAATAACCATTTCAGAGTTCAATTGCAGAATGTATTTAATGTTTGTGATTTCATACACTACAACAATCACTTTGCAACAGATGCTGATTCTGTTTATGGTGTTAAGCTACAGTTTGCAAGTTGAAGTAAAATAGCATTAAAAGCAGTAAAGAAATTTGTGAACGCTCTATGAAGACGTAGCCATTGAGTTCCACCAACTTGGGTGGTAATCAACTCTTTCAATGCTGAAGATTTACATGCTTCATTCAACTGTACTCCATTTGCAGAACGGTTATGATAAAATTTGAAGATCTGTAACAAACTCTTCTGCAGCATAAACTCCTTAAAAACTCTCACTGTATCTTTAAATGCTAATTCTAGTCGACTCGCCACTCAATGAATCTTAAGTTTGGTTGCTCCTCAGACAACCCTTTTCTAACACCTGTTTTAATCCTTTGCATAGTAACAGTCCCATCAACAGAAAAGCATAAAAGTTTCTCAAATGGTTTAGCTTTAAAAAGTTTAAGCTAATTTATGCATGTATTTCTTAAGGCTAAGTAAATCACTTCAGCATTAGCCTTGTTGCAAGAACATATATTTAAAATTTTGATTGAAGGTTTACATCAGTTATAAAACACAAAGTAAATAGTAATTGTTCGATAACAGAACAGTCAGTAGACTCATCACAAATTAATGAGAAGCATCTAGCTTCATTAATGTTGCAAATTAGTTGCTCAAGACAAGATTTGGAAATAAAGTATGTAAATTCCTTGCAGGCATTGTCTGTTCTGTAAGTTTGCTTAATGTCAACATCTTTCTTGTCATCTAATTCGCACTGCCATGCAAAATCCACGAAAGGACATGCATTTTTTGTTAGCACATGAGCTGTGTGGAATAAACGAATAAGCCGGTCTCTTTGCTGATCTTGCAGCGACATCAGTGCTTTGCTGATGTCCCTGGTGCTTTCTTCAAACTTTCATTCATTTCTACATGTAAGTATGGTGCACTGGAGGCATGTGCTTTGATAGAATCTATCTTGAAATTGCTTGATCCAACAGTGAATATTGATTCGTTATCTGCAAGTTTTGAAACTTTGCAAATTGAGTAAAACATTTTATTACTCTCGGAGTTGTACTCTAACCACTTGAAAGTTCGTAACCACTGCTCCTGAAATACACGAGCTCGGCATCTGACATAATAATTATCTCGCTTACTTTTCAATATTTCAGATTCAGTTTTCTTTTTAGCTGGAGACTCTCCAATCCCATACCGATACATTTCTAAGCTTAAACTTTCCAAAACATCCAATTTGTTGAGCGGATAAATTCAATCATTCGATGGCTCGTGGGACGCTTGACAACAAGGAAGAAACAAATGCTAGCGAGCACATGGGCTTCAGTGGAGGCATGCAGCACACGACAAAGTGATGCTATTGGCAGCTGGTCAAGAACAAGGTTGGGGTGAATGTATGACTTTCGAAACAACGTGCTGGCGCCAGGTGGTCTTTGTTTTGTGATGAAAACATGCACTCGCTTTCTCCTTTTAATTAGTGGTCCCGGATGAGCACACCAGCAATGCTTTCGAACACTGTATAGTATGGCATGCCATAAGTGGCTCTTGAGCATGTGTTGAACTATTTTGCTTTATATTGAATTAAACCATATAGGAAATTCCTAGACATTATAGTACCACTTATTTTTCAGAATTGCTATAAAGGTTTTCATATATCTTGTTTATTTTGTTGAAAGATGTTAAGTCTAAATAGTTAATGAGACAGATAAAATAGAAAAAAAAAATCACCTGCTGAATATTTATTGCTTTTGATAGAAGTTGAATCAGTGATTCAGAAATAGCATTTAAAATGAAAATATTTTTCAAATATAAGTTTTTATCATAAATGGAATACGGGTTTACACCATACAATACAAATTTTGAAAATGACAATCTGTTTTTTGATGTAAATATGACAAGGATGGTAAGTCAGATGATATCCGAAAACTTGAAAAAAATTCATCGTCCTGGATTTGTTTAACATTTTGGTGATTTTTTATTCAATGTTTTTAATGCTGGGGCATTTCTGCAAAATTTTTTTTTTTTTTTTTTTTTTTTTTGACGGCTTCCTGCTGTCTGCTGTGGATGTATTCTCACAGGGATGAGAATGTTCTTTGATTTCCTTTAAAACGTTCTGGTGGTGTTGCCTCCTGAAAAAATAGGTTTCAGGGTAGTGTGAACTGCTAAGGAGATGTGATGAGTCTGTGATATCAAATACTTGTTCTGTTTTGCATTGTATAACATCAAAACTTTCTGAATCTTGAGTGATGCTTTGATAGAGCCAATGAATTTAAAGGTGTGAGAATTGTAATGGAAGGTATTGTGCTAATAATCTTGTTAGATTTTGAATGCATCAGAATGCAAAAATATCAGTAGCTATTTAAAGTTCCCTTCTGTGCCCCCCCCAATGTTGAGTTTGCCTTAGTTTTGATTAAGAGGGTAATGTGATTTTCATTGTGAAGTACACATGACATCTTCAATAGAAGATTCATGGGGTCAATAAGTGGATTTTGTTCCTTCACTGACAAATTTAAGTAAGTTGTGACTTTTTTAAAAGGAAGGTTTTCCATTTATCTTCTGATGCTTGTGTAGTAGTACAGTATTAAGGCAAAGAAGATTTTCATGAACCTAAAAAGCGTTTTTCTGATTTGATTTTTATACTGCTTGCAGGATTGAGGTATTCGTCACTATTTTAGTGTCATTTAAGTTTTCACAGTCAGGTTCATCGCCCATTAAATGTTTGTCTTCATAACTGCCATCAGGAAATTCAGGGTTGCATGTGATGTGTGTGGGAGAGTAACAGTTTTCTTTCTTCAACTGCTAAATGTATGTATTGCTGTGCTGTAGCAGCACTACCTTTTTGTGCTGAAATCATTGTGCCATCTTTAACTGCATGAATTAGAGCACAGGTTTTTAAAATCAGCTTGAAATTCTGTCAAACACTAATTCATGTTTTACAAGTATTCAGTGTTAACAATTGCTACTGCCTTAAAACAATTTTTGAGATGAATGCATTAGAATTTTATCCTGTTGCAATACCAACTTGTTCAACAATTGATAAACTTTCCTTCTGATTAAATTTTACTCTTAGCCTTTTTCAGTTTCATTTCTCTACCCCCCTCTCCCATCCTGAAATTAATTTTTTTTGTTGTAAAGCATTTCTGAAATTACCACAAATCATGTGTCACTTAGCAGGAACATATAATGAGATTCTGTTTTTAGCATAAACTGGTACAATTTCCACCAGTAATTATCTTTGAATTAACATTGAACATTACAAACATATATTTATAGAAATTAAAAAAATATTCCACAGGCAATTCAGTACACAATTCTGATGGCTTTGAATAATCTAACACATACATTTGCTTAAATAGTAACTATACTAGTTGTCTGAAATTTCTTGGAGCATTCTACATCAAGAAATTTCGGATCTCTAGTATAGTTATACTATTTAAGTACAGTTGGGTGTATTGTTCCTTGTTATTAATTACATACATTTGCTTTCTCTTTGCTGCTTCACAATTTTATTTTTCAATGTTCTGGTTCTCACATTGGTTTTGTGTGTTCTGAAGCAACTTATGGTCTTAGTTTTTGTCTTTTTGTTTTGCGTAATGCTTGAAGGTATTTTCTTGAATGATTTTAATGGTTGTGAATATCACCACCAAATGATATGAACTCAGAACTCATCCTTGTGCATGCCACTTTGCAATAATAGGTGTCATAGTTTCATCTGCAGCAAGCAGCTTTGTACATGATGCACATGCCAATTATTATTGGAAAAAATTGTATGAACAGCAAAAAGATTTAGCTGTACATTTATACCAACCAAATGGCTAATTATTAATAAAATATTTTAATTAGATTCACGGCAAAGGCTAAAATTTAAAAATAGGGGCATAAAAACAGTTTTTACAAAAATACAAAAATGGATTTATTCAAAATTTCAAAGTAAACAAGTTACTAAATTGTATTGGAGGAGGTTTATTTGTTACATATACATACACAGCTGACAACATATCTAGTGATGTGCCTGAACTTGAGTGCTGTGACACTGGGATTGCAATTATGTCCAGATTATATATTCATTCTTCATCCTGGAGAAGTATGTAGCACTGTTCTGTCACGCTAAGATGAATAATATGTGTGGCATATAATTAGCCTTCAACTGTAACAAACAGTTATATCCTGCTTAGTGTAATTTCCACATGCAACCATTCGTTACTAGAAAAATATTCTTAGTCTTGATTTTGTATATCTTTTTTTTTTCTACTAGTGATTCAAACATTAGAAGTATTGTTAGAAATAACATACTGACACTTGCATTAATTGTGAGCATCTTTTCTTTGCCTCTTTTTACTTTCAAAGAAAAAACAAAACAGAATAAGTTCTTCATAATGAATTGTGCATGCACACACAGAGTTAAGAATCATCTCTTAAGTCTTCCTTGGTTCACTTTCATTGTTGCATAGTCATTTGCAGTCAGTTTGTTTTACTGTTTGTTAGCTGAAATATCACGTTATTGTTTTTCATTCAATTAAGATGTGTTGTAGTAATCGGCAGCATGCCATCATGACAATATGAGACTGATAATGCATGGAACTCTGCATTCATTGCAGTTGCAAAATACAAGCTATGTGCTATATATATGTCTCACTTACTGCATCTGACTTCAAAATTGACTAGGTTGTAATTGAAAGGGCAGTGGTATCCAACCATTAAACAGCATGTAGAAGAAAGAAAAATGAACTAATTATTTTGTGTTTCTTTTTTGCTATTGAGATAATGGTTTTTATTTATTTTGTAATTTATGATGGCTGCTGTCAAATAAGTGTGAGGTGGTCTTAAGTGATGCATGGGCTTGGAATATTGAGATGTATTTTAAAAACATTGTTCTTTATTCTTTAACAATGAAGCTGTATGTATATATAAAACATGTACATTCTCCGGAGTGGATAATTCAGGTTTTTGTTTCTCCTCATGCTTTTTGTCATGTTTTTTTATATCTGTTTACTGATTACCTGTAAATGGGAAGCTTTTAAAAGATTTTGCTTTTTGTGTTGCAGAATTCTTTCAGTTACTACTGATATCTACACCTTAGGAGAAATACTGCAAGATGTGGTTCCAAAACTGAATGATGTATGTATTTTGTTTTGTTGCCTGTTACTTTTTGAATAGTTGAAATTTTAATTCCATTTTGTAGAAAAATATTGTGAAGTGGTGCCTATTATATTAACATTGAAAGTCATAGTATTATCGTGACTTCTGTAGCTTAGTAGTTAAGATGTTTTTTAAGCTTATGTTATGTGTGCAAATGTTCTCACGAATGTGGTTTCATGAAATTGATTTCTCCAGTTTTGAACACCTTAGATTATGGGTCTTCAACCTGTGTCCCATGAGATCTTTTCCACATAAATTCTAAAATGGGAGAATCATATTAAAAAGTTATTCTTTTCATTCATTTCAATTGGTAGTAGTTTTTCATTTTACGCTAATTTTGATTACATTTTGTGTAATAAATCATATATCCAAGGTCACGCTGCTAATAGCATTCTTCGCAATTTATTGAGGGTGAAAAAAAGTTTTGGCAATTACCTTTTTGTACTATTACAACACTTCTGCAAAAACCTTACTTGTTTGTAAGAGGTGAGTTTTCTAAATTTGCACTATTACAAGTCAGTTCATCTGTATAACCTTATTTGTATACCCAGATGTAAGAGGTATTTTTAAATACTTGTTCAACTTATAAAGACTTATTTCAGTAGGTACCTTGGGTTAATAAACTTTAAACTTCCAAATCTGGAATGAGCTATGTTGGAATAAATTATATATTTAAAATTTTTAAAGGGTGCTGCTCTCAAAATGTGGTCACACCAGGTAACTACTTGTTAAGTTTTTGGATTCAAAACCTATCTGAAATAATTAATATTATAAACACATGCATTTGTGCTCTTTCATTGGACCTGCCAGTCCCCATTTCATTTTGGCATGTGACCTGCGATTGAGAAAAAGTTGGAGATCCTTTCTATAGATGATGTAATAAAGTGAATGGAGATGTGGGGTATCACAAAACAGAATGAGCAATGTATTGCTCGTTAAAGCTGCTTTATGGAGAACAAAAGGTTACTACTCAAAGTTGAAGTTCCAATTTTAAACTTCAGGTTCAGGTGTGTGTTTTTTTTTTCAACAAAACAAAAATGGTTGGTCTTTTTGTTGATATAGCAAGGAGTGACTAAGAAATAGGAAACCATGTATTTTCAGAAGAATTAAATTTTAATGTCATTGTCAAATCATGGAAAATAAATTTTGGGCTCATTTAAATTGGCATAGTCAGTATTTTGGACAAAAACTGATGTAAAAGATGCAGGTGTTTTTTGGTGTAATGAATTGAAACTGGGCTGTTTTAACATTGAAGGCGAACATTGGGCATGAAGGTCATCAATGAGCAAGACAAGAAAATATTTCTTGCATTAAGGGCATCATTGTTTTTCAAAATGGATGAGCTTTTAAGTGGACGTCAAGTAATTTTGCTTCCTATACTTCCAATTCAAAAATTTCTGTACACATTTTCTTCACAATTAATGCGTTCCCAAGGATGAAAATTTGAACATTGATTAAAATAGTTTCATATTATAACTTGGAATACTTAATTTTTTCTAAAACATAACCATAATTATATTATATTAAAAATCAATAACTTCCTTTGGTGGTGTTGAAACCAGAAAAAAGATGTCGCGACCTGTACTTTGATGACTTCAGTAGACAAACAAATGTTGGATTGCATAATTACGGTTATGTTTTAGAAAATATTAAGTATTCCAAGTTATAAAATGAAGCTATTTTAATCGATGTTCAAATTTTCATCCTTGGGAACACATTAATTGTGAAGGAAATGTGTACAGAAGTTTTCCCATTGGAAGTATAGGAAGCAAAATTACTTGAGGTCCACCTTAAAGCTCTGTGAAATTGCACGAAAGGTTAGCTTTTCAAAGTCCACTGTTACGAAATTGTCATCCTTAGATTTCAAAAGTGTGCTCCTGGTGGATCTCAACAATTGACAGACAACAAAACAAACGTATGTGATGTGCCTGGAGGCTCTGATGTGTTACAGAAAAGGTAAGGATTCTCTATACCTGACTGACTGGGCTGTCATTTGTTCAGTTCAAGAAACTTCTTTTGAAAAGCAGTTCGTGGCAGTTGAACTTTGTCAAGAGGTGCACTATTGATCTACCAGTTTGGGCACTGACTTCTGCAGCAGAACTGATACTTGTCAAACATTGGGGACAAGTGTCTCAGTAAATTTGGAGATTATGTGGTGAGAAGTAATTTAACTCAACTTACTTTTTTTTTTTTTTTTGTAATTTCTACTTTCCTCTGTGTAGAACAAAAAATGTATTACTTTAGTTTTTGGAAATGCCTTGTAGGTTTCCTCAGTGTGCAATCGTAGTTTATACACATGTAGTAGTGGAATCATAATCAGTTGTTAGTGACATGTTGCACAACAAAGGCTTTAGGATCTATTTTTAAGTAATTTTTAATATGAAGGTTGTGATACAACTTGAAAAACTTGCTAATGAAATGAGTTGTACAGTACCTAAAATGATAGATTTTATGTACTCGTGTATAAGTTGACCCCCCCCTCACTTTCAGAGTAAAGAAATCTTAAAAATCAAAAACTCGTGTATAAGTCGATACCGGAATGAGAAAAAAAAATTCAATGAATTTATTTAAAAACATTTGAAAACTAAAAAAATATATATATAATAATAAATTTAGTTTGCATACCCAAAAACTTCATCGGAACTCTTCAAAATCCGATTCAGAGTCAGACTTGCCAAACAGTTTTAAAAAGTCTTTCTCCGCCATCAGCGCGTTACCGTAAACACCAGTATTCCCATCTATGCCTGTGTCATAAGAATCACTGTCGTTGTCACTCATAAAAAATCTCGTCATCCTCTGTGCCATCAAGTTTGTTACTAATGCAACATTTCTTGAATGATTTCACGACCATTTCCGCATTTGTCGCATCCCAAGCATCCTTGACCCATCACGCAATCAAAACACTATCTGGCTTCTTCAGATTTGCGCCCTTGGTTTGTCAGCAAATCGAAACTTATCCAATCCGCCCAATACCTCCGCACATTGTCCTTGAAGGGCTTTTTAAGGCAGACATCTAGTGGTTGAAGAACAGATGTCAACCCACCTAGGATGACAGCAAGAGTTTTTGAATTTTCTGCAGTTTTTTTCACTTCTGCACAACGGTATGCAGCAAACATATCCCACACCAAAAGGGAAGGTTTCCTCAAAAGTGCACCTGGCCTTTTGTTCCACACATTCCTTAACCAGTCAATTGTTCCGGATTCGATCATTCTTCTTTTTCCATGGGCACAAACGAGCACACCAGATGGAAAGACGATGCTTTTTGGCAGAGTTTTGCATTTGAAAATAATTCTCAGAGGTATCTTCCTGCCGTCGGACAAACAGGAAAGAACAACCGTGAAACTGGTTTTTTCGAGGCCAGTCCTTTTTGATAAAGATATTTTTATCGCCCTTTTGGTTCACCGTCTTTTTTCCAGAAAGGTCGAAACACATAGCGGTTTCATCCATGTTCCCTATTTGGGAAAGTTCAAAAGCAGTCTCTTTTGAATTACATACTTTTGAAATTCCGTTGTCTTTGCTTAGAGGTCACGAGGTAACTTTTGAGCAATTTTGGAGCGCTGGCGTAGACGCAACCCATAGCGGTTCATAAACCTTGTGCACCAACCTGGTGAAGCACAAAAAGTGTTTTTTGTGGCTGCTAACTTTTCATCTTTTGCGAGCTTCATTGCTCGCAAACGTATACCAGTTCACATTACAATGTAACCATTTTGTCTGCAGCCCACAATCCAATTATTCAAGACACTTTCCAGCTCTGGAAAAGATGCCGTTCCATGGCGCAGCGCCTTTTGCGATTTTGGAATTTTCACAGAGTCCGTTTTTTTTTTTTTTTACACCAATCTCGAATCAGTTTTTCGTTAATGCCAAATTGACGTGAGGCAGCACAGTTAGTATTTTCTGCAAAATAAACCACTTTCAACTTAAATACTGCATTATAGGACATCCACTTCTTTACACAATCTGTGTCAGCCATAATAGGAGAAGTGAAACAAAAACACGTGTGATTAAGAACAAGCAACACCTAACAATGGCTGTGTTAGGTCATAGGTCAGCGCAATAAACTGGTAGTCGGGAGGGCGGAGTGTTCGACGCGCAACTGCGCTGTGGATACGCAAAGCCTGGAGACTTCTAAGCGCTGAGAAATTTGGAGGGTCGCGATTTCGTAATTACTACTGCATCAGTGTTTTTTCTCTTTCTCCCTCTCTCTCTCTCTCTCTTTTTTTTTTTTTTTCTTTTTCGGACGGTCGCGATTTCGTAGTTAATACCGCATCCGCATTGTTTTTTCCTTTGGGATGGGTTGCCTTTTGCCTCACGGGAAGAACTTTTGGACTTGTGATTTTTTAGACTCCGCGTATAAGTCAAGTCAACCCCCTTACTTTAAAAGCTCCTTTTTTGTCCCAAATTTATCGACTTATACGCGAATATATACGGTAATCATTTTACTATGCTCCTATGAAAGTAGCTTGATACCTCTGACATACTTATGATACGCTAGGAAAAAATTTCCAAATATACTATTCTGTGTTTGCTCTTGCAATTGTGTATTTTTAGAGATGCTCTCTAGCACAAGTTACTTTTTTATTTTAGTGTTAAAACGTGTGTAAATATATTTGCAAAAATGTCCAAATTTCACACTTCTGCAGCTTTGCAGTTACCCTTGTTATGCATACTATACATGGGGGTGGGGTTACTTCTGGTTCTTTGAGCTGCTACTTGATGAGCGTCATGTGTGTGTCATCATTGGCATTCAAATTTTATTTTAAAAGCATATCTGTAAAATCAGATCCAAGTGGAAGTTTACTTCTCATAAGAGTGTTGCAGGTGCCTGGCTGTGCCATTCAATGTCACTGAACTATTTACTTCCATTTAAACTAGGAGTTACAGTGTATTTATTTAAAAAATATGGCTCGAATGATTTGCATGTATACATTTTTTCAGTTATGTGATGGTTCTCCGAAAATAAATACATTTCAGGCAGTTTGTGTACTGTATTTTGTAGTCTTCACAATTTGTTACTAGGAATCGTAACAATCAGAAGAAAACTAATTATTTTCTATTATAGATGACTCAACATGGATCAAAGGAATCAGAGTGTGAATTGCGGATGCTTGTTCATCAGAGCCATGCTGGATGTTTGATTGGTAGAGGTGGTTCAAGAATTAAAGAATTGCGTGAGGTTGGTCTCTCTTTCCAACATATGTTTTGTTCCTTTTTTGGTGACAAATCCTTCTGGCTTTGTACAACGTATAATATATATGCTATCCTATGAATAAATAACCTTTGTGAGATGTACTAGGAAATGAGAACTGAAGAACAGCAGTTTGCTGCAATGTTCTTTCCATAAAAAGTGAAATTTGTTCTAAACCTCACTGCTTCATTGCTTAATTGTCGGCATGGAAGATGCCCATTGTTCTTACCAAATATTATGAACCATTGTCATAACTTGATAAGAAATTGGGAAAATGTTAAAAGAAACAATGTGGGAGCTGATAATTGGGATTAAAAACAATATGAGAGAGGAAAGTATTTCAGAATGTTAACCCCTCCATCTCCTTTGTTTATAGCTGAATACATGTTGCCAGTGTTCATCTTATGAAATACACTCAATAAGTCGGATTGTAAGTTAAAAGGTATATAGACTTTGGTGGTTTAGCATTTGGCAGCTAAAATGTTGTCTCTGCTGCATGAAGTGTCAGGCTTTGAACTATTCAGTTGATCTGAAACACCTTATATCACCAATGCTGATATTCATGGGTCTGCCATAGTATGCAATTTTTCATGTGTTCTAAGATATTGGTGAAAAGGTGTTTCTCATAATAATTCTGGTTAGTATAATGAGCCAGAGAGAGAGAGAGAGTGTCATCTCCCCTGGTTTGATTGTAGGTCAGGCTGCTGCCATGTGATAACTGCCTTTGCGTTTAGCTAAGCAATATATGTAGGAAATCTTTCAGTTTTGACACATTTGTTTACAGCCAGCAGTCCTTTTAGCAGTTAAGAATTATTCAACACAACATTGATGCAGTGCCTTAAAAAGTGCAACTGATAGAAGTAGTACTCCATTAGATTTTTGAAATATGGTGATTAATACTGTAAGATTTAATATGAAATATTTTTAAGTTACATCACATCTAATAAGATGGACAGAATAAAGGCTGATTTACTTTGTGTCAGTTCAACAAAAATGGATGCCAGGAATGTGTGAGTAACGGTACAACACATTAAAAAGTAAAAGTCAGTACATTGAACAAATAAATTGTTATAACTATCCTTTTCCTGTTTTACTGTTGTGTTGTCCCATATTTTATCACGTTTTTGGTGATCTGCATTTAGGACTGCCCCATGACTGATCCTTACACCACACACACCTGTTTGTCCCTTGGGCATAACCAAAAGTTCCAGGTTTTTGTTACATTCTAAAGCAGGAAATCTGGGTTTTTAAGTTTTGCAAAAACATGGGAATTCTTCACCATGCCATTTTGAAAATGGTATGAAATGATAATTAAAAAGTGCCTTTTCAGTTCTGTTTGAGTGAAAACACTACAATTTTGAAATCATTGTTTATGTGATTGGCAAGTGTTAAATTTTGAAGAAATGGTACTTTTTTCTTACAATGATGACATTTGTGAAAACTCCTGCAATAATAAAGATTAAAATTGAAATGTGGAGTTCTCTTGAGGAGGAAAAACCAATTGTCAGTCTTGTCAGACTTCCAAAAATGCAGTTTTGAAGGTTTTCTTACATTATAGAGAAGTATTTGCTACATAAAGAGGTGCAAAGTTGAACATATACAGTGGAGCATGATTTGTACATCTCCTAAGGGCCCAGTAAAAAAAGATGTAACTGTAAAATTAGCAAGTCTCAATGTTCCATGAAATCACAGCTCTGGTCATTCTTATGACTTGCACATTCATGCTTTATAGATTTTTTTGACGTTTTGTGTTAATTGATTTCTTTTTCTTAATTTACACTTGTATTTTTATTTCATATCTTCAATGAGTAATGAATTTTTATTCCATATGTACTATGAGGGATGTAAAGTACATCCCTCATAGTACATATACTATGTAGGGATGTAAGGTCAGGTGATGCGTAACATCACAGCCTCTCCTTGACAAATGTCAACCCCGCCTTCTCGTGGTACATCCTGTTCCCACTAAAGGGGCTCTGACGACCGCCAATAGCGGTATAACTATACCATCGGGATTAAAGGAAATTCTATCCCACACTCACCAACCCGCTTGGCCAGCGTGGTGAGTTATGGCCAAACCCCTCCAAAATGATTCCACAACTTAAATCTTGGCCCTCAGTCTCCGGCAGCTGGAATGTACCTGGCCAAGGCAGCGGCCAGTGCGACATGAAGGCAGAGGGTGCTAAGAATCCCCGGAGGATCGGACTAGGCTGCCATCTGATGCTGACCTTGGCTACGTATAACGGACGCTCCCTATCTACTGATTCAAGGCTTCTTGAATTGGAAGAGGAACTACAAAGGATCAAGTGGGACATCGTGGGGCTAAGTGAGGTAAGGAGAAAAGGAGAAGATCTCATCGAACTGAAAAGTGGACATCTCTTCTACTATCGTGGGACAGATACTGGCAGAACTAGTGGTGTTGGATTTATAATAAACAAGAAACTGAAGGATAAAGTTGTAGAAGTTGAAAGTTCCTCTGACAGAGCTGCACGACTTGTTATCCAACTCTCGAAAAGATACCAGGCTCAGATTATTCAAACTTATGCACCCACCACAAGTCATCCTGAAGAAGAAATTGAAGAATTTTATGAGGAAATTTGTCATATAAATAATAAAGGTAAGCAGCACTTGAAAATAATTATGGGAGATTTCAATGCAAAAATAGGGCAACGGCAACAGAATGAAACTTCAGTAGGTAAATTTGGTCACGGCAACAGAAACCAGCGTGGAAATACTCTCGTTGAGTTTGCAGAGGCAGAAGGGTTTTTCATCTTGAACTCCTTCTTCAAGAAAAAGCCACACAGGAAATGGACATGGAGACATCCAAATGGGACGACAAGTGAAATTGATTTTATTATGTGTAACAAAAAATTCGTCATAGAAGACTGCAGTGTGCTAAACAAGTTCAACACAGGTAGTGACCATAGATTGGTGAGATGTAAGATGCACCTCAACACCAAACTTGAACGTGGCAAGCTCATAAGACAAACAAAATCTATTGACATAACCAACCTTAAAAAACACCATAATACCTTCAAGTTGGAACTGAAGAACAGGTTCTCTGCTTTAGAAAGCCTAACATCGGAAGAAGTGGACATCTCTGAAGTTAACAGAAAAGTAACCAAAGCTCTTATGGAAACAGCAACAAAATTAGCTGGGTCTAAGAACAAGTTGCATGTAAACAAATTATCAGGAAAAACGAAAATGTTGATGCAAAAAAGAAGAGAGATGAGGACAACTAAAGAAGATGTGACTTCCAAAGTGGAATATATAGAGCTATGCAAGACAGTAAGAAAAAGTATCACTGAAGACGTAAGAAAATTCAACTGTGAACTAGTGAGGAAAGCAATTGAAAACAACCAAAGCCTAAAGATAGCAAAGGGACATCTCAGTAAGGGAAGAAAACAGATTATGGCACTGAGAAAAGAAGATGGTTCTGTAACAAGAAATAGAGGCGAAATTTTAACAAGAGTGAAAGATTTCTACTCCAAATTATATGAAAGGGATGATACATGCACTCCAGACATCATGAAAGATACCAGTACCAGAGTTCCTCCAGTCCTTCCAGCAGAAGTTGCACATGCAATCAAGAACATGAAGCGGGGAAAAGCTGGAGAAAATGGAATTACTGTAGACATCATACAAGAAGCAAGTGGAGAAATTGAAACAGTACTCGCCCAAATTTTCACTCTATGCCTTAATGAAGGAAAGATTCCTGAGGATTGGAACACCGCTACAATGATCCTGCTACATAAGAAAGGTGACATTGAGGATCTCGGAAACTACAGACCTATCAGCCTCCTATCAGTAGTTTATAAAATCTTCACTAAAGTTCTTTCACACCGCTTGAAGGTAACACTGGACATGGCTCAACCGAGAGAACAAGCTGGATTCAGGAGTGGCTACAGCACAATAGATCATATCCACGTACTGAGAGAACTAATTGAAAGAGCGAGGGAATATGAACTTCCACTGTGCATGGCTTTTATCGATTATGAAAAAGCCTTTGATTCGGTGAAACCATCAGCAGTTACAATGGCTCTGAAAACCTGCGGTATTGAAGATGCATACATTAATATTATTAATAACATCTATGAAAATGCAAGTGCAAAGATTAGGCTGTTTGAAAATACAACACACATAAAAATTGGAAAGGGAGTGAGACGAGGTGACACCATATCTCCGAAGCTCTTTAATGCCACATTGGAGGGTGTTTTTCAGTCGCTGAGCTGGGAAAACAAAGGGATAAAGATTAATGGAGATTATCTAACCCACCTTCGTTTTGCTGATGACTTAGTCATATTTGCAACTACCCCATCAGAGCTACAGAGTATGATCCAGGAACTTGCTGACAAGAGTAAAGAAGTGGGATTAAAAATGAACTTTCAGAAGACAAAAGTGATGTTCAATGCTTTTACAAGAAATGAAGATTTATTGATTGATGGAGAAAAGCTGGAGATAACAGACACATACGTTTATCTTGGACAGCAGATATCAAGTGAGTGTCACATTGATGAAGAAATTAATCGGCGTACAAAACTTGCCTGGAGAGCTTTTGGAAGAAACAGCATAATTTTCAAGAGCAATATGCCATTATGTCTTAAAAGAAAAGTGTTTGATCAATGCATCCTTCCAGTGCTTACGTATGGTGCAGAGACGTGGACCTTAACTAAAAGAGATATACAAAGACTGCAGACAACTCAAAGAAGCATGGAGAGGTGCATGCTTCGTGTAACCAGGAGAGATAAGAAGAGGAACTCGTGGATCCGAAAAATGACAAGAGTGGAAGACATCATGATCAGAGTTAAATCCCTGAAATGGCAATGGGCTGGACATACTGCCCGAAGGACAGATCATCGATGGACAGCCGAAATTTTAAATTGGATTCCAAGGGACAGGAAAAGACCCAGAAGAAGACCACATGGGAGATGGGTGGATGAAATTCGAAAGTATGCAGGGGTGACATGGAGGAGACTGGCACAAGATAGACCGTTGTGGAGGAAACTTGGGGAGACCTTCGTCCAGCAGTGGATTGATAATGGTTGACAATGATGATGATGATGTACTATGAAAAGGAATAATATACTTGTTTATGTGAATGAATGACAATATTTCTTGCCATTTTAAAAATTAATTTAACATCGTTTGACATGCAGTTTACCCTTGAATAACAAGCAAATCTTATTATTCAAGGGTAAATATCATTTAGTGGGTGAAATGTTTTATTCCTTTGTCTTATGACAAACTAAGTATTCAACACATTCCACTGCTTGGTTCAAGGTTTGGGACACTCTTCGCTAGTGTTCGCAGTTTCTGCATTTTTTTTTTTTTTTTTTTTTCATTTGTTAACTCAGCGGTTGTAAAAAAAACTTCATTGTTGCTGAATCTGCATTACAGTTCACATAGTCTTTAAAGATGATCCCAGAACAAAAAGTCCCAGCCACGAACAGTGAGTTTCAACTTCATTGTGAAGCTCTGTTGACCGTCCCGGTGGCGCAGTGGTCTAAGCGATGGCTACTGACCATTTGTCTGTGATGAGTCCGGGTTCGAATCCTGGTAAGGCATGGATGTTGTGTTTGTTGAGGAGAAAAAAATTTATTCATCACATTTCCAGATGTACATGTAGGTCTTGTGAATGGCAAGTTCAACTAATTTTTTTCTTGTAATGTACCTTTTAGTTCTTTTTGGTGCCCAAATCTAACTACTGCTCATGATTGGTGCAGTTTTTGGCAAACAAAAAGAAATAGTTATAATGCACTTTGGGAAATCCACATATACATATGGTGGATAGGATGAATGCATATTGGTCCATGAGCAGGAAAATTCAGTGATTTTGTAGTTTCGTACTTGAATCCGTTTTCTTGAGCCAGTCTGGGAATTCATTTATGGACATCATGCTTTTTCATTTGCTTTGTTTAATATTGGCATTTTTTTTATGTTTTTTAAACACCAAGATTTTGCTGACTTCATTATTACCAATGGAGCCAATTTTTCTGATACATCACCATACAGTGTATGCAGAAGTATGTCAGTCTCTGCTTTAATGCAAGAGTCTTTAAAGGTAAAAGGTTTCTAAAATGTCTTTTTTCATCTGCACTGAAAATGTGTTTCTTTTCACACTCAGTCATTTCACTAATCTACTGTTGTTTTCAGGACATTGTAATTCTCCTCATAAAACTTCGCATGAAATCTCATGTCACATTTTAAATTTGTCATTCTGTGGAAAAGTTATTATCATGGACTATGTCTAATTTTGACGTGACCTTTTTCACATTTTTCATTATTGTGGGTCCACTGTCAAGAATGTTTGATGCTCAGTATTGCTACCAGAATAGGAAAAACAATTTATTCAGCCTCTGCAAGTTTTCTGGTTTGCAGACACATCTTTTTTAAAGGCACACAAACCACAAGCAAAAATTGTTATTTCTATTTGTTTTGTAAATCAACATTTTCAGTGTGGATGCTGGTATGTTCAACTTTTTTGGTAAGTCTGCTTTTGTCCATTTTATCTTTTAAGGAATAGTGCATTCCTTTTCTATGTCAACATCATTTGCTTGACTGATAGTTGCCATGGAACTCCAAAATGGCTTTAGCTTTCACAAGTCTAATGTTACTGGAATCGTGGGAGACAAGGTCTACATGTATGTTGGATTCAAGGCCATATTTGGTTGCTGCTCCCCTTCCGTCACCCCTTTCCTGCAGCTGGAAAGTTCAATTTTCTCTACTTAACTGTAAAAATCTGAGGAAGGGTAATAGAATAAAAACAAAAAGACTGGATTCTAGGTAATTTTCAACATAAGTAAAAATTTGGTGATTTCTCCCATCTTTGGATCTGAAAAGAAACTGTAAATAAAATATTTTAGCATTAAATCATACAGGAATGTGTGGCGACAAACAGAAAGATGTATAAATACAAAACATAAACAGTCAGTTATCCACTATATAAGCAGTTTTTGATAAAAAAAAAAAAAGAGGGGGTATGAAGTTAAATATATAATGTGCAAGCTTGCATGTTTAGGTCTTGCCAAAGTTCTTTCTTTTTTGTCACCTAACAATTCCTTGCCTAAATTACCTTAAATTGCCATATTTTTGGTAGCAGATGCGTTCTTAATGTGTGAAATTTCATTGCATATTTTATCTTGATTCATTGTAATTGTAATACCTGAAAGTGCTCAGGTTGATGAGGCTAAGCATATAAACACAAACTGTAAGGGGGAAAAATGTGAATGAAAATAGCATTTATACACAAGTTTTCTTCATTTCTCTCATTTCCTACATAAAATCGCTTGCCTCTAACATATTACTAATGCCCCATTTAACAGAGCTCTAGTGTTTTTCGTTGTTTTTAATCTATGAACAGCTGCTTTAGAATGTAGCACTATTGTTATAAAATTTCCTCTCATATGACTTACATGTTTATATATCATCATCATTGTCAACCATTATCAATTCACTGTTGGACGAAGGTATCCCCAAGTAACCTCCACAATGGTCTGTCTTGTGCCAGTCTCCTCCATGTCACTCCTGCATACTCTCGAATTTCATCCACCCATCTCCCATGTGGTCTTATTCTGGGTCTTTTCCTGTCTCTTGGAATCCAATCTAAAATTTTGGCTGTCCATCGATGATCTGTCCTTCTGGCAGTAGTCCAGCCCATTGCCATTTCAGGGATTTAACTCTGATCATGATGTCTTCCACTCTTGTCATTTTTCGGATCCACGAGTTCCTCTTCTTATCTCTCCTGGTTATACCAAGCATGCACCTCTCCATGCTGCTTTGAGTTGTCTGCAGCCTTTGTATGTCTTTTTCAGTTAAGGTCCACGTCTCTGCACCATACATAAGCACTGGAAGGATGCATTGATCAAACACTTTTCTTTTAAGACATAATGGCATATTGCTCTTGAAAATTATGCTGTTTCTTCCAAAAGCTCTCCAGGCAAGTTTTGTACGCCGATTAATTTCTTCATCAATGTGACCCTCACTTGATATCTGCTGTCCAAGATAAACGTACGTGTCTGTTATCTCCAGCTTTTCTCCATCAATCGATAAATCTTCATTTCTTGTAAAAGCATTGAACATCACTTTTGTCTTCTGAAAGTTCATTTTTAATCCCACTTCTTTACTCTTGTCAGCAAGTTCCTGGATCATACTCTGCAGCTCTGATGGGGTAGTTGCAAAAATGACTACGTCATCAGCAAAACGAAAGTGGGTTAGATAATCTCCATTAATCTTTATCCCCTTGTTTTCCCAGCTCAGCGACTGAAAAACACCCTCCAATGTGGCATTAAAGAGCTTCGGAAGATATGGTGTCACCTTGTCTCACCGCCTTTCCAATTTTTACATGTGTTGTATTTTCAAACAGCCTAATCTTTGCACTTGCATTTTCATAGATGTTATTAATAATATTAATGTATGCATCTTCAATACCGCAGGTTTTCAGAGCCATTGTAACTGCTGATGGTTTCACCGAATCAAAGGCTTTTTCATAATCGATAAAAGCCATGCACAATGGAAGTTCATATTCCCTCGCTCTTTCAATTAGTTCTCTCAGCACGTGGATATGATCTATTGTGCTGTAACCACTCCTGAATCCAGCTTGTTCTCTCGGTTGAGCCATGTCCAGTGTTACCTTCAAGCGGTGTGAAAGAACTTTAGTGAAGATTTTATAAACTACTGATAGGAGGCTGATAGGTCTGTAGTTTCCGAGATCCTCAATGTCACCTTTCTTATGTAGCAGGATCATTGTAGCGGTGTTCCAATCCTCAGGAATCTTTCCTTCATTAAGGCATCGAGTGAAAATTTGGGCGAGTACTGTTTCGATTTCTCCACTTGCTTCTTGTATGATGTCTACAGTAATTCCATCTTCTCCTGGAGCTTTTCCTCGCTTCATGTTCTTGATTGCATGTGCAACTTCTGCTGGAAGGACTGGAGGAACTCTGGTACTGGCATCTTTCATGATGTCTGGAGTGCATATATCATCCCTTTCATATAATTTGGAGTAGAAATCTTTCACTCTTGTCAAAATTTCGCCTCTATTTCTTGTTACAGAACCATCTTCTTTTCTCAGTGCCATAATCTGTTTTCTTCCCTTACTGAGATGTCCCTTTGCTATCTTTAGGCTTTGGTTGTTTTCAATTGCTTTCCTCACTAGTTCACAGTTGAATTTCCTTACGTCTTCAGTGATACTTTTTCTTACTGTCTTGCATAGCTCTATATATTCCACTTTGGAAGTCACATCTTCTTTAGTTGTCCTCATCTCTCTTCTTTTTTGCATCAACTTTTTGGTTTTTCCTGATAATTTGTTCACATGCAACTTGTTCTTAGACCCAGCTAATTTTGTTGCTGTTTCCATAAGAGCTTTGGTTACTTTTCTGTTAACTTCAGAGATGTCCACTTCTTCCGATGTTAGGCCTTCTAAAGCAGAGAACCTGTTCTTCAGTTCTAACTTGAAGGTATTATGGTGTTTTTTAAGGTTGGTTATGTCAATAGATTTTGTTTGTCTTATGAGCTTGCCACGTTCAAGTTTAGTGTTGAGGTGCATCTTACATCTCACCAATCTATGGTCACTACCTGTGTTGAACTTGTTTAGCACACTGCAGTCTTCTATGACGAACTTTTTGTTACACATAATAAAATCAATTTCACTTGTCGTCCCATTTGGATGTCTCCATGTCCATTTCCTGTGTGGCTTTTTCTTGAAGAAGGAGTTCAAGATGAAAAACCCTTCTGCCTCTGCAAACTCAACGAGAGTATTTCCACGCTGGTTTCTGTTGCCATGACCGAATTTACCTACTGAAGTTTCATTCTGTTGCCATTGCCCTATTTTTGCATTGAAATCTCCCATAATTATTTTCAAGTGCTGCTTACCTTTATTATTTATATGACAAATTTCCTCATAAAATTCTTCAATTTCTTCTTCAGGATGACTTGTGGTGGGTGCATAAGTTTGAATAATCTGAGCCTGGTATCTTTTCGAGAGTTGGATAACAAGTCGTGCAGCTCTGTCAGAGGAACTTTCAACTTCTACAACTTTATCCTTCAGTTTCTTGTTTATTATAAATCCAACACCACTAGTTCTGCCAGTATCTGTCCCACGATAGTAGAAGAGATGTCCACTTTTCAGTTCGATGAGATCTTCTCCTTTTCTCCTTACCTCACTTAGCCCCACGATGTCCCACTTGATCCTTTGTAGTTCCTCTTCCAATTCAAGAAGCCTTGAATCAGAAGATAGGGAGCGTCCATTGTAAGTAGCCAAGGTCAGCATCAGATGGCAGCCTAGTCCGGTCCTCCGGGGATTCTTAGCACCCTCTGCCTTGGCCAGGTACATTCCAGCTGCCGGAGACTGAGGGCCAAGATTTAAGTTGTGGAATCATTTTGGAGGGGTTTGGCCATAACTCACCACCCTGGCCAAGCGGGTTGGTGAGTGTGGGATAGAATTTCCTCTAATCCCGATGGTATAGTTATACCGCTATGGGCGGTCGTCAGAGCCCCTTTAGTGGGAACAGGATGCACCACGAGAAGGCGGGGTTGACATTTGTCAAGGAGAGGCTGTGATGTTACGCATCACCTGACCTTATATATATATATATATATATATATGACTACTTCCACTTCAAAATGTCAACACACCTTATGTGCTTTTGTTTTTACCTAGTTTTCTACAGTAGTAGCACCCAACTGAGATCTAATATCTATGTTGTCCATCCTCTATAATATCTATGTTGTCCATCCTCTCACACAGGTGAAGCCACCTACTTTTCCTGATATGCCTGTTTCTGCCATAATATCACTTACATGTAAATGCCAAACGAGACCCTTACTTTGCACTCAACTTGTAGAACATGGTAGATCTCAATATTGTTTTGATTGCTTTCAGCTGTCCTCTTTGACCAGCCTCGCCTCTTAATGACGAAACATTTATGCAGCTGTCTTGAGGTTTCCTAGACTTTCCCAATACTATTGTTTAATCTTAACTTTTCTTTAATCAAATTAACTTTAGGCCCTCCCCATCCCCTATTTTTTACATGTTCTCATATATTCAAAATGTGCATGATTGCTATTTTGGGGCAATATGATGTTGCAAAAAGCATACAGTTTCTCTCTTCTGCAAGAACAGTCCATCTATTTATTAGTTTGTCCATCCATCCACAAAAATATCTGTGCTTCTAATAGCTAAGTTTTATTTCTGCAGACAGATAAGGGTAAGACTTTGGTAGTCTTATACATTCCTGTCTGTCAAAGCTCGCAAAATATGTCTTTCACTCTGATAATTAGAAGAGTATATATCATTTCTGCAGACAAACATGTTGGCTCAGTCATTTGTCACTGTCACTTACAGAACATGTTTCTTTAGTGTAGTCAATAGATATAGATGAATGACCAACCGGAAGAAGGGAGATCTGAATATGTGTGCATGTTTTCTCAGTTGGATAGGAAGAGAATTTTAGCTGTGTGGCTTTTGAAATGGAGATATAAGTTCTGCAGATGGATAGATAACAAGATGTCTGAAATCTTATGCTTATGTTTTCCTCCTATGTTGCAAATAAAGATTTTAATGGTCTGACATTTTGAGGTGCTAGTGTTGTCTCTCCTTTCCTCTGTGTGGTTTGTACGTAAATGTTCTCAATTGTTACATGGCAAATTGATGCTTAACCATGTAATATTAGTTGCATATGAATATATTTTATGAAGTGTATGCTTCATTAATTTCAGTATAAAGTAGGGAGACTAAATTTAAAACTGCTTCCTACTGTAGTCTTTAAATAATGCAACTTCATTATGCTGAGGTATGAAGATATTTTTATTTAAGAGCCATATTTTTCTGTTTATTGTATTTAGAAAACTGGAGCTCAAATTAAGATATTCAGTAACTGCTGCCCAAGTTCAACTGAAAGAATTGTACAGATTACTGGATCACCTGATGTGATTGTTGACTGTGTAAAAGAGATTTGCACTATTACAAGTCAGGTAAGTTTTGTTTATTTTAAATTCAATTGCAGGCTACTGTGTGTCTTGGTGTCGAACAGAGATTGGTTTCAAAGCTGCCTTACCTGCAACTTTTAATGTGAATATTCAGTAGTTCATCTGAGTGTCACGATAGTGTGACATTCTCCGTTTATTGATAGTTTGATTAGGTAGTAGGAAGTATTGTATTTTTCCCCAGGATCAGGTAGGGTTCATTGTTAGACATTTCACAGTACATTGTGAAGATGCAAAAAAAAGTTCCTCTCTTTCCAAGGTGTGAGAAACGGGCAGTATTCTACCAAAGATAAAAGCACCAGGAACATCACCTAGTTCCAAGACTGCACTAATAAAAAAAAATTGTGTGTGTTTGTGATGTTTCCTTTCTTCTAAGCTGTTTTTAATGAAAAAACAAAGTAATCTATTATCAGGGCCATATCTTAGAGTGATGGTGTTGCACTGATAATGAATCTTGCAATGGTATTGAAGCCCTGAGTATTGGCATTCTATCATAATTGACTTTCAAGCTATAGGACTTGTTGTCAGTAACCATGTTGAGTGTTGCACTAGATGGCTTGTGGAATGCATACTGAGTGCGCATCTTGCAGAGATGCTTTTTGCTGTAGGAAGATATATTTCATAGTTAAGGGTGATATATAAATCATTGTAATTGGTTGCTGCTTTGATTCATGTACTGCCATAAATGTGAATAAGCTGTCTTAGATTAGATGAACTGTCAGAACGGAATTAGTAGCGCAGATTTTTTAAATCCTGATCTTTGATAGAAGAAAAGGTTAATGAAATTACAGATGATAGATTTTTTTTTAAAACTTTAAATTGATTTTATAAGGATGCATGCTATTAACTATTTAACTACAGTGACCGAAAGTTTGCGCCGAACTGTGCCAATTTCATTATCTTGCGCCAAACTCCTACAAATTATGAAAAAATAATATTTGCGTCCAACAGCGACAAAACGGCAATCCACATCAAAAACTGCTGAGCGAATCGAATGCCTCTTTCATAAAGTCTGCGCATAATTTGGTTTCTGCAGCATTACCATGCCGACAACCAGCAGTTCATTGATCACATCGTTACTGGGGACGAAACTTGGCTTCATCACTTTGTCCCCACAACCAAAAGAGCCAGTATGAAGTGGAAACACGCTGGATCACCAACGAAAAAGAAGTTTAAGGTTACACCCTCTGCCGGTAAAGTTATGGCAACCATATTCTGGGATGCATGCGGTGTTATCCTTCTGGAGCGTGGCCATACCGTTAATGCCGATTATGGCAACCATATTCTGGGATGCATGCAGTGTTATCGAGTGTCTGGAGCGTGGCCATGCCGTTGCTGCCGATTGTTATTGTGCCACTTTGACACGGTTACGTGAAGCCATCAGACGCAAACGGCCTGGCAAGTTGAGTGATGGTGTCATCTTCCTGCATGACAATGCCAGGCCCAATACTGCACGCAAAACTCAAGAATTGCTGCAAAAGTTCAAGTGGGAAGTCTGGAGCCACCCCCCATACAGCCCAGATTTGGCACCCAGTGACTACTTCCTTTTCCGAAATTGAAGGAACACTTATCTGGAAGAAGGTTCTCTTCCAACAGTGATGTGAAAACAGCTGCCGAGAACTGGATCAATGCGCAGGGACCTGATTTCTACCGAGCCGGGTTAAACAAGTTGGTCATGCGTTCCGATAAATGCCTGAACAGATTTGGTGATTATGTGGAAAAGTGATTGGCGAGTATGCCTCATAATTAATTCCCTTTTGAATTTTCTGTCTATTGTTAATCAATCATTTTTTATGACCCTTGTAACCTTTTTTTTTTTTTGGATCTATCCTTGTAATTCCAAATTATTCCTATTCAGGAAATAGTAAAACTATGCTAGTGATCTGATTTGTTGGTGTAGGAATATACACTCACAGACAATGAAATTTGCGCACCAAAAAGGAGGTATTGGATTGAACTAAAATTTTATGGATGTAATGATACAGATGAAAGATACACATGATGGCAAAAACAGAGCTGCAGGACAATTAGAGGGATCTGGGGCAAGCAGTCCGGTCATCTTCAATAGCGAGTCGCACCACCTCCTGCAGTGATTTATGCTGCAGTATGGTCCGGCATGAAGGCGAACAGACGCTTGATGTCCTGCGGCAGACTGGCCCACACATGTTGAACGGTGTGCTCCAAATTCCAGATATTGTGGCAGTCGGTTTTTCAACTGGTCACAATCGTGCTCGATAGGGGACATGTACGGGGAGCAGGCAGGCCATGGAAATGTCTGGACATGACACAGGCAGTCCTGTGCAACCCGAGCCTTGTGCGGACGGGCATTTTCCTGTGGGTGTTAGACCACCTGGAATCCTGGCCAGGAATGATTGCACACGGGGCTGTAGGATCTCATCCACATACCACTGGCCCGTCAATGATCCACTTACCACTGGCCCGTCAATGATCCACTTACCACTACTAGAGCTGATTGGCTATTGTAGGCAATGGCTCTCCAGGCCATAATGCCTGCAGTGGGGAAGGTGATGCTCGATAACAAGGTTGAGATTGTGCTGTTGACCCGGCGACCTCCACACCCTGACACAAGGATCATGTGTCCCCAAAACACAAAGGGGCACTCGTCGCTAAACACCACACGTTGCCAGCCTGGCACACGGAGCCGGCGTTGCTCTGGTGTTAATGGTAGCATACGTGAGGGGCGCTAGGATCGCAGATTCGCTCGTGCAAAGCATTGTGAAATGGTTTGTGGGCATACAGGATCTGCTACATAGTGGGCATACAGCATCTGCCTATATAGTGGACTAGGTCGCCGTGAGATCCGCTCGTGTCTGGTGCTCGATCCTCTACCCGTGGTCCTCCTGGACCGTCCGGAGCCGCTCCACCATGTGACAGTGCCGTCAAGTGTTCACTGCTCTCAACGCAGTCAAACGGTATGGTCAAAAGATCCACGTGGAAGGCTATAACGGCGTGCCAACTACACTGGTTTTCAGCCCGATGATCCGACCTCTCTCAAAGTCTGTAAGTTGCATAAATTGATGTCTCTGTGTTTACCCGGCATCTTGTCACTCTGTACTGTTGCTTTCATCGGCCGGTGCTATTTACTTTCATGGGGTATCGACTACACACCGACTTATAAGACTGCCGGTTCGTGTTTGCAGTGCCACCACAGGGTGTGCGGTCATACGCACTCTCACCAAATGTGGATCATTTGCATACCAGCATGCACTTCTAGCTATTTGCAAAGTTTTGCGGTTGTAACCTGTTTTCTTCTAGGTGCACAAAATTCCTTTCGCACATCAACCAGATGTCTTTTTCAAGGAAGTTAGACAGAAACTGCAATCTGAATAATAGAACGCTATAATAGCTAACGCTTTGTGCGAAAGCTTGGAAACTCTTTATTTATATATTCCTACACCAATAAATCTGATCACTAGTATAGTCTTTACTATTTTCTACATAATTGGTGTACTGTTCATTATTAATTTATTCCTTTTCAAATATGCCCCCCCCCCCAGAAACTATGTAAATGCCATTGAGCTTGGAAAATATGCCAAGAAGCTATTGGAATGAAAAATGTTAGAATTTTTTTTTTTTGTTAGCAGTTGTATATCAGTTCTTTTCTTTAATGCCATGTTGGGAGAGGAGAAAGGGTACTTAAAGTAAAAATGCTGCAGTGTACAAATCTAGAATTGTTGAAGCATATTGAAAATGACATGGAGAAAGTTGTTTAGTCCTGGTAACTAATTTAAATCATGATTCTGTTTGTAGAAAATTAGCTGAATAAAGGTTTGTGTAGCTTCAGAAATGCCAGAGGAATATACAACTCAGTTTTCTGAAAGGTTTAAAAAAATCAGGACTTTTTTTTATTGGCTGAAAAGGTTTTAGTTGGAAACCTAGAACAAGTTATTCAATCAATTTAGAAGTTATAGAATTAAAAAAAAAAAAAAGAAGAAAAAAAGACATCAATCATATGAAAAATGAATGTGTAATGTGAGGCAAAATGTTGTCATTAAGGTGGAGACTAAGATTCTTAGGTGGGTTTGGCCATGTTGAAAGAATGAGTGATGCAGTACTGATTGAGATTATTTTTCAGCCCAAGTGGCAAGAAAGAAAGGTAGAGCAAGACCAAGGAAGTCATGGGAGGACTAGAATCAGGAGTGTCTGCATGAGATAAAGATTATGAGTATGAAGTAGAGAAGGTCTTGTGTACGTCGTGTGATGGAAGTCAGTGAAGCTCGAACTGTGTGCCAAGATCGCTGTAAATGGAGACGTTTGATACGGCAACAGTAAATAAATACTCAGTTAAACATTTATCTGGTGGGATTTCTTTCTTTGTGAAGCAGACCTCTGAATCGCAGAGAACAGCTTAGTGTGTGATGTGATATGATAGAATAAAAGAAAATCAAACTTTCATTTTTTTTTTTTTTAAAGATATGCAGCAAAACAACAACTAAAAAGTCTGAAGTCATTCTTGTTATTAACAAAAGAGGTAATACTAGAAGTTAAAGGGGATGGTTTTGGTATTATGTGTGCAGCAAAATAACTAAAAAGTCTGTTGAAGTCATTCTTGGGTTATTAACAAAAGAGATAATACTAGAAGTTGAAGGAGATGGTTTTGGTATCCACAGTTTGCTGTGTGTGTGTGGTGACAAATTTGATGCAATATATGACACCCTATTTCTGTACTTCAAACTAAAGGAAATTTATTTGTTACAATTTATTTCACAAGAGAAGTGCTTTCATAATAAAGTTTTGAATGCATTCTTTGTTTCATCTTGGTTTATTTCTGGCTTAATTTCCAGACTCCCTTAAAAGGACCAAATCGATTATATGATCCATATAATTGCGGCCCTCCTGTCTTTTCTGGGGAATATGGGGGCTATGAAGACACACTTCAGAAAGGAAGAAACAGAGGATCAATGCGTGGTGGAAGGTAAGTGACAAGTTTCTGTACCTGATATTTTCAAAAGCAAATGGAAGTAATGATATAAATGGAGGTATTTATGTTTACATTAGCATCAGAACTTCCTGGAAATTCAGTTGTGGTGTATTATTTTGTTGTTTTCTACTTTGATAGTTGAATGCCAATTTAAAATATAAAATGGAATGGCATTTTGGTTCGTAATTTTTGAATAATGTAAAACATAATTTATAGCACGATTTTTTGGGTGAAAATATGCATCTACAGTCAAACTTGTTTTTAACAAGCGCTATGGGAACAGCCCATTTCGCTTCTTATAGCCATTACTCGCAATATCCGTAAAAACGATATCCGATGTGAAAATGCATGGGAAAATATTAAGCAGTGTTAGAATTAGAAATAAACCGCCAATAGCAATATAACTATACCATCGGGATTAGAGGAAATGATATCCCACACTCACCAACCCGCTTGGCCAGCATGGTGAGTTATGGCCAAACCCCTCCAAAATGACTCCACAACTTAAATCTTGGCCCTCAGTCTCCGGCAGCTGGAATGTACCTGGCCAAGGCAGCGGCCAGTGCGACATGAAGGCAGAGGGTGCTAAGAATCCCTGGAGGACCGGACTAGGCTGCCATCTGATGCTGACCTTGGCTACATATAATAGATGCTCCCTATTTTCTGATTCAAGGCTTCTTGAATTGGAAGAAGAACTACAAAGGATCAAGTGGGACATCGTCGGGCTAAGTGAGGTAAGGAGAAAAGGAGAAGATCTGATTGAACTGAAAAGTGGACATCTCTTCTACTAGCATGGGACAGATACTGGCAGAACTAGTGGTGTAGGATTTATAATAAACAAGAAACTGAAGGATAAAGTTGTAGAAGTTGAAAGTTCCTCTGACAGAGCTGCACGACTCGTTATCCAATTCTCAAGAATATTACCAGGCTCAGATTATTCAAACTTATGTGCCAACCACAAGTCATCCTGAAGAAAAACTTGAAGAATTTTATGAGGAAATTCGTCATCTAAATAATAAAGGTAAGCAACACTTGAAGATAATTATGGGAGATTTCAATGCAAAAATAGGGCAACAGCTACAGAATGTAACTTCAGTAGGTAAATTCGGTCACAGCAACAGAAACCAGCGTGGAAAAACTCTCATTGAGTTTGCAGAGGCAGAAGGGTTTTTCATCTTGAACTCCTTTTTCAAGAAAAAGCCACACAGGAAATGGACATGGAGACACCCAAATAGGATGACAAGTGAAATTGATCGCATTTTGGACTTACCGTTACATTGGTGAAAATCCGAATAGACACTTCCAGCACGTGGATCTTGGTTTTTTCCCTGTATTTCCGTTATGTAGATGCGGCATAGGGGGGCTTTTCATTCAGTTGCTGGTCCACTTCAGCTTTGGTTTTTAATTGGCCTCGTTACTAAACAAATTTTTTCCTTTGCTGCTTCCCCATATACTTCATACATATTTTTGCCCAAGTACTTTCGGTAACACTCCGTTACCGTCATCTAGGGGATGTTTGCTCCTACCAGCACAGACCGTGTCAGTAGAGCTTTTGGGTGGTTCTCGCAGGCTGCATCTGTTAATGGCTATCGCTTCCTCTTGGGCGTTGTGGCGTCATCTCTTGTTGGTCATCGATCTCATTTTTCGAAATTTTCCATTTTTTTTGCTCAATTTTAATTAAATTCCTCCAACTATTTCTTAAAATATTAGGGTCATTATGGTTGCAAACTTCATTGTATTAGGGTCATTATGGTTGCAAAAGATAGCGCCACAACGCCCAAGAGGAAGCGATAACCGTTAACAGATGCAGCCTGCGAGAACCACCCAAAAGCTCTACTGACACGGTCCGTACTGGTAGAAGCAAACGTCCCCTAGATGACTGTAACGGAATGTTACCGAAAGTACTCGGGTAAAAAAACATGAAGTATGTGTGGAAGCAGCAAAGAAAAAAAAATCATTTAGTAACGAGGCCAATTAAAAACCGAAACTGAAGTGGACCAGCAACTAAATAAAAGCCCCCATGCCGCATCTACATAACGGAAATATGGGGAAAAAAACCAAGATCCACGTGCTGGAAGTGTCTATTCGGATTTTCACCAATGTAACGGTAAGTCCAAAATGCAATTGCATTTATGCTATTGAAGGTTAATTTTTTGACTTTTATTAATGCATGTCAAAAAATTAGCCTTCAATAGCAGACTTTTACTAAAGAAATCCAATATTTGAAGTACTCAAAAGTGAAATTGATTTTATTATGTGTAACAAAAAATTCGTCATAGAAGACTTAAGTGGGCTAAACAAGTTCAACACAGGTAGTGACCATAGATTGGTGAGATGTAAGATGCACCTCAACACTTTAATAAAAGTATGTAAATCACATAAACTAAACGTAATTGAAAATTAGCATAAATTTTTAAAAAATGTACGTAGTACTGTACTTACCAATGGAATTTTCAGCTCATGTCATTTATCACTGCGATGCTTACAAAGAGAATTTTCAATTCTAGCCTGCTTCATAGACTTTACTTTTGAGGTCTCTTAGATTTCTTCTTATCACACTTAAAACATTAAAAACACCATCAGAAACATCACTGTTTTAGAAAAAAGTCAGCGTTTCCACTGCATTCTGAGATTTGGAGAAAGTTGGCACCGATTTTGTTGGAGTTGGGTCTACAAATTCAGTGTCATCTTCTTCACTGTCTTCTTGGTTTTGTACTGACACTCAGTTGGAATTCCACAAGTTATCAACTCGTCTTCAATATGAACAAAATTGTTGATTTCAATTAAATCAAAATTCAGAATTCCATTTTGTTTCAGCCGCTCAGATGGAGGCAAGTCATCATCTATAGGTTGATTACCAACTGCAACTATTCCAGGTGTTGATCCAGCTTTCTGGAAGCAAATTATGACTGTTATAGGTTCAACACTGTCCCACGCCTATTTCGGATTTTCACCAAAGATTAATTGCTTCCAATACAGAGACAGTGTCATCCATCCAATCGTTCTCTTCTTTCAATCGATTGGAGAACCAACAATCGCCTGAAATGACCCTTGAAACTTTTAATTTATCCCCATGTCCATTGGCTGTAAAATCGAAGTAGCATTTGGTGGTAAAAACACCAGCTTCATGTTGCATAAATCCTGCATGAGGGGGTGTGCTGCACAGTTATCAACAAGGAGCAAAATTTCTCTACTTTTCCTGTGTAACTCGTTCCACTTTCTTACATACTCTTAAAAGATAATGGAAGTCATCCATGCTTTTTTGCATTTGTGAAACAATGTGTTTTCTGTGATCGGCCAATAACAAGTTGTTTTTTTTGTCAGTTCATCTTGTTGGCACACACTTAAAACCATTAAACAATTTTGGGGCAGTTTGCCACTAACACATTTGTTACCTTTGAATTTGAACATTGAGTTGGGCATCATTCTATTAAACAATCCTGTTTTGTCGGCATTGTACATGTGTTCACTGTAACCACTTCTCCCACACTTTCCACCCATTCATTTGCTGTTTCTGAATCTTCTGATAGGGCCTCACCACTAACTTTCGCATAAACAATGTTGCAACGATTGTTGAAACGGTCTAGCCATCCGTTATTACATGTTAAGTTCTTGTGCCCTAGTTGACTTGTGAACTTTTTGGCCTGCACCTTTTAAAATGGGCCCGTTGATAGGGAAACCAGTATTCCTCTGAGTCTTGAACTATTCCAGCATTGCTTGATTAACATTGTCTAAATCACACTTCCGTAGTTTCTTAGTTGTTACAGTATTGTTATCTAGAGCAGATAAGATTTTTCTTTGTTTCAGTAAAGTTGAAGCTAGATGATGCTAAATTATTTTTACATATATTTTGCAATTTTTTTCACCACGAAAAATTTCAGCTTTTTCGGAAGTAGACAGGCACTTTGGTTTTGCAGATATCTTCCCCGTTGAAAGGCATAATCTCCACTTGAGGTCTGTGAGCAGCGCTGTGATGGGAGTCGCTCAGGCACCTTCCAGGTGCTCTACCCCTTGTTTTCTGTGCAAGCTGTTGTTCCTTCCACCTCATCATCACTTCCCTAATCACAACATACTACATCAACACTTCCAGTGTGCACAGAAACTTCCTTATGTCTCCATTTGCGACATACTCTATTGCCGCTCTTCTGATTCTTTCATCAAGTTTAACTGTTTTGGTTTTATTTTCCTTGCCTTCTAAAGAGATGCAAGGCCGCCCCGGTGGCGCAGTGGTCTAAGCGATGGCCTCTGATCATTCGCCCGAATGGGGTCCGGGTTCGAATCCCGGTGAAGCATGGTTGTTGTGTTTGTCTTACGGCACTGGCTCTCTCCCTTCCCTGAAGTCAGTGACTTTAAATTAGGGACGGGCGACTGCTTATAGCCCATTGAGTTGCTCACGGTGGTCGTTAAACCTCCAATCAAAAAAAAAAAAAAAAAGAGATGCAAGACCTGTCGTAAATAAAGTCACTGTGGCTGGCTTCGCCTTACAAGCAATTAACTACTATACTGTGCAAATTAATTGGGACATGCTATTTTATTCTCAGAATTGTAATGTGATCGCCAGTTGATGTCAACCCACGTAAACCGGTTTTATCAGCTGTTAGGTGGTGACTGTTAGAACTTGATAGTAAGAATGTGGTTTGACTGGTTTTAAACAGGAAATAGGCACTTTAGCTTCAGTTGTGAACTTTCGTGTGTGACAGGTGGGTGTTAGTTTTTGTTCTCTGTGAGTACGTGTTGCTTTCGTGTATTGAAAAATGGATATTTCCCCAACGAAGTGTGCAAAAATAATTGCTCTGAAGGATCGCACTTCTATGACAGAGATATCGCTTCTACAGTTGATGTAGGCAAATCAAGTGTATCAAGACTGCTAACGCGATACAATGCATCTGGATCATAGTCTCCAAAAAGGAGAGGTAAATGTGGAAGAAAACAAAAAACAACTCCACGAACCGATAAATATCTAATCAGAAATAGTAAAATAAATCCAAAAAAAATAAGCACCGACCTTCAAAGAGATTTATTGGCTAGTGGTTGTGATGTTAGTGATTCAACTGTACACCGTAGGCTTCTGGAAGTTGGCCGGAAGGCAAGAAGACCAACAAAAAAACAATATTTGAATGTGAAAATGAAGATAAAACGTTTAGCATGGGCAGAAAAATATAAATCGTGGACTGCTGACGACTGGAAAAAGGTAATTTTCAGTGATGAAACTCATTTATTTGTGCTGGGTTACCAAGCAAATGTCGTTAGACAAAGCATCTGTGAACCCTTAAGACCTGAGCATGTCAAACAAACTGTAAAACACCCTCTGAAACAGATGTTTTGGGGTTTTTTCACATCAAAAGAAAAGCTTAGTTCCTGTTCAAGGTATGATGAATTCAGCCAAGTACGTAGAAATATTACAACGTAGGATTGTTGCATTCTTGCACACTTTTGACGGGACATTTCAACATGACTTGGCCCCATATCACAATTCGAAATTGGTCAAGAATTTCATGCTGGAAAATCAAATTCACTTGCTTGATTGGCCTGGAAATTCACCAGACTTAAATCCCATAGAAAACTTGTGGAATATTTTGAAAAAACGTTTAGGTAAAATGGACTGTACAACCAAAGAACGCATGATAACGAATGCTATAAAAGTGTGGTTCCGCGATTATGAAGTCAAAAATAAGTGCACTCAATTAGTGGAGTTAATGCCAAAACGAATTCAAGAGGTCATTTCTGCTACAGGAGGACATACTAATACAGGTATTTATCAGTGTATATCAAGGCACAAAATGATATAAAGGTATAGTTTTAGAAAAAAGAGTGATTTTTTACTTTGTCCCAATTAATTTGCACAGTATAGTAGCTTGAGGATGCCAGACTGCCTCTTATGTGAAAGTGTTCAGTCTGTTGTTCTATCCTTCGACTATATTATTCGTTCTGTGATTGAGGTTTGCCGTTGCAATTCCACATTTCCCTGCTAATCCCAGAATTTTCTAACCATCGACGAACAAAGTAGTCGTAGAACTCTTGCAGTTTCGCATGACTTGGGTTTTCTTCTTGAATGCACAGCCAACCATCATCAATATTTTCTGTCGGGAGATATACTAACACTGCACACATATGCAGATGGAGTCTAATCTTTTCATTGTTCTTGTAATTGGTGACCAACCCTATTTCTTGAATTTTCTGCCAAAGACACTGATTGAAATGCAGACCTGCCAGGTTTTACGGTTTACCCCGTAAAATTTACGGAAATGTAACTTGTTTTACGGGCAAAATGTTAATTTTACGGATTTGGCAATTCTCCGAGAGATTTTTTTCTTTTTCTGACTATTTTGCACCCACTATTAAAACTTTTTTTTTTTTTTAAACTTAATCCATTCAAAGTAAAGTGCCGATGTAAGTTACGAATAAGTTTTTAGTTACATGTGTTTATTTGGGAACATTTTGCTGCAGTTTTCCCACGTTTTAGGTTATTGTTTTGCCTTTTTTTAAACACTAGAACACCAACCAGCTGGGCTTATTTAACCTTCCGTTTGGTTCTCTTCCTTTCTTGTGCACGCTGTTTCCCCCCGCCTTTCTTTTCAGATCATGCGTTGTTCATCTCCCAAGTCGCAACTTCTCAGAAGGCCAGCGTGGGGTGTGTCCGCGCCGCGTTGGAGCAGGTGTCTTTTATCTTTATTCCTTCCAGTTCGAAATTCTATCTCAGAACGTAGTTATCGTAGAAAAAAATTCCAACGGATTTTAAATCTGTGGAATTTTTAGCTCCAGATCGGTACCCAACATGATTAAATTAAGCAAAAACTGCCAGTTTTGTGAAATTAAAAATGCATTGGTTTCGTAACTTCTTCTCTGGCAATAAATTTGACCTAACGAAAGAATGCTACTATAAGAGGAAGTTAAAAAAAAAAAGAAGCAAGTCCAGTGTTCATTCGAGCCAGTGCTGCTCCAGCAAAGATTTATTTTGCTGGTCCGTTAGTCAGTAAGTTTTCTACGCTTTCCAACCGTGCTTTGTTCATCGCTCGGTAACGTTCATAAAAATGTCTTGGCTTGATTCAATGAAATTAATATGTTGGGGTACATACTAATTCATCTAATCCTTATTGAAAATGGTCAAAGGTAAGGTCAAGACGTAGGAGCGGGATTCATTCTTCCGCCCTTTTGCGTGATGACTTGCGTAAAATCAAAGCATGATTGTGATGAAGTTTGGGTATGCTGTTCAGCACCCATAGTGGACCTATCCTATTGAAAATAGTTGCTATCAGCATTCTCGGGGACAGTGTAGTAGCACATGCGCAAGATTTGTTCGCTCGCGTTTCAGAATGTTAGCACAATATCTTTTGTGGAAATTGACCGATTTGGATAGAATTTTTAATTATAAAACGACGCATGTGTGGCAGCTTTTTAATTTAGAAATTAACGGGCACAAAAAATGTTCTATAATAAAGCAAAAACACGCAAAATATCAATTAATTCATACTAAGGGATTCGTAAAGAAAACAGTAAAGTATCGGGGAGAACACTGTTGCTTTTGCAAACCCACACTTTTTTGTAGGTATGAAATTTTGGGCTTTTAGTAAACAACTCTGAATTTTAAAATATCCGGATTTTGACAGCAAGAGTTTAATCTAGAGAGGAAGTGGATTTTTTTTTATCTGTTTGAAAAAAAAAGCGCCATTGGCTTTGTAACTTCTATCAAACCGAATTGAATTGTGATATTTAGAGATTTTCATTTTCTAAAACAGTACGTGTATTCTACAGTTTGTCATGTTAGGCCATTTTTTTTTTTTTTTTTTTTTTTTTGCAGAGACATAAGATCAGAGTTAAAATCCCGGTTCAAACGTTTTATGCCATGGTTACGCCGCCACAAAGGGAGCAGGGGACGAGATGGGGAGGATGTCACCGACGAAGTGGCTGTATCGTTCCAGTTACGCCTGATGTAAAAGACAGTTGGTTTTGTTCCGGCAAAACAATTGTGTTAGTTTACTGCAGGAGAGGGGTTGGTTCAGACGTTGATGGGCCCAGATTGTTTTTAAAAGGAATGACTAGAGAAGCTCTATTCGGTAAATGAAGGGAGGGGGAGGACAGGAAGAAAAGACAGAACTTTATTATAAAATCAGCCATTTGGAAGTATAACGGATGCCGCTAAAGGGATCGGATTTAGTAAAAGACAAGGCATCGATCCGCCTGTGAGGAATGATGGGGGAGGGAGGGGACGAAATCAAGGGAATGACATTCTTAACTAAAACCTAAACCTTTGTTTCTAGATGAAAGAACTTTTCAGTTAGTTGCTCTCTGCTTTCCTACCTGACCAGCTCGAATTGGATAACTCTGTAATCGGTATTTTTCCCTCTACTATAGCAGTTTTTACTTATATTTTTTTCCCCGAGTGGTAATAAATTTAGTATTAGTGATTCGCTATGAGCAGCAACATAAAAGGGGAAAAAAAGTACTATAAAATATTCGGTGATTCGTATTCTGCGGAATTCCCATGTATTGCGAAATCTTCAAGAAAGGAAAATATGCGTTTCGCGCTACGTGCCGATGCAATTTCAACATTTCGCATGGTGAAAGGAATGATATTACAAATCATATTTTTAGTGACAAGCATAAATATAACGTTGACTGCGTGGGAAAAAAAATAACGAAATTAACTTCCTTTGTTAAAAGTTATAATGAACTCTATGCGATTCGTACAAAATGTTTGTTCTTCATTTTTAGTTGAACATAATTTACCAGTTAGTGTCTCTCAGTCACTCTTACTTATTTAATTTTTTTATTTGACTCTCATCGCCCATGTCTCCGTAAGATAAAAACCTAACATGAAAATGGTTCGTTTTTGAAAATATTTTAGTATGTTTCATGACTGCGTGGGACACGATCCCATTGAAAGGGTAGAACATCCTTCCCTTTAGATGCAAACTTCTGTAAAAGTAAATTTTTAACACTTTATAGGTCATAATGATAGCATAGTAATGAGAAATTATGTATAGAATTTATTTTAATCGATATGAATGTGCCGATAAATTTAAACATCTGTAGACACTTCAATTAAAAGTTGATGGTTCATTTGGGTAACATCGTTTTTAAATCGATATGTTCGGTACATTTAATCAATATGCGCGACAAGTAATTTAATCGAATATATCGATTAAAAATTTCATCAAATATATCGATTATATATTTTTTACGGATTTCTGTTTCTGAAAGTTGGCAGGTCTGGAAATGTAAATTACACCCACTAATGAGAGCTGAAAGAAAAAGACAGTTCAGAGGTACCATTCCAGCTACTTCGAAAGCCATGACAATTACTTCAGGATTCCAGTTGGCAATATGTCTTCAGGAGGGCAAAAAACTGTTCGCAATTTCCGCTGTTTCTTGTCGGGAAGCAGGGCAAACACCACTGGGATGGCGTAGGTTTCTTTTGGGGTAATTCCAATATCAGCCTGAAATGTGCATAATTCAACAAATTGCTTACTGCAGCTTTTAAATATGCCGTCCATGAAGAAAACTTTGCTTTTTTTCATATCTTCCCTTCCTTTTCTAGTGGCAAACACTAGCCATTCTCAAAAAGGAGAAAATTTTCACCTTCATTCGTTCTTAAAACTTCATCTATAAAAACAATATCTTCAGCATTTTCCGGCTCTTTAGCATAGTTAGCTTGTCTTTTTCTAGCTTGATATAAGGAACTCTTCGTTGACTCAAACAGTGGAATTTCTGTAACCAAATTAGAGCCCTGCAGAGGCAATATTTTTAGGCCCAGTCTGGACCTACCAAGTTAATGTCAGGCCCGACCCAACTCTGCCATTCAAGTCCAGCATAGGTTTTTTTGCGTAATTGTCACTTGCTTACGGTATTTGTACTGTCACTTTTTGGACTAACTAGAAACTCCTGTAAAAAAAGGGCATAAGTAAGTTAAGTAACCCACCAAGTAACCAGAAATACAGCAAATGCAATAAATAGTATTCAGTGAACTTAAGTAAATTTTCATCATTTCATAATCGAACCATTCTTAGGGTCAAATCATTGTTTATACGAGTCAAGTACTGTCTTCTTTGACACTTTTGCCCAGAACATAATATAAATTGATACTCAGTTACACACACACACACACACACGCATGCACGCACTAACATGCTTAATGGTTAATAGTTAATACAGCAAACTTTCAGTACGCAGAATATGATTCCGTTCTGTTAGCTTTGATGTCTTTGATTTTAATTCTTCAGGTTTAGGATATATCTCCCAAAATCTAAATGTAACGCAATTTTCTGATTGTTTTGCTCCTCAAACCTCTAATTTACCCAACCCAATATTCATCCATATTTAAAACAAATCAAGTAGCAAATCAAAATTATAAAGACAGATCCTAAGAATAGTTTACTAGCGCATATTGAACCTTTAATTGATTCCTAATTCCTATAAATGCAAATCATTGTACGGAGCAAGTGTTTTTCTAGTGTAAACTTCCGAATTAAATGAAATATGGATTCAAAGTGGAGTGTGATTGCTAAAGATCAATGGCGAAAAGACGTGCACAAAATAAATAAATAAATAAAAAATAGCACAAGGTGGGAGAGAAGAATGATTGCGAGAAACAAGAACAGGGTTCCCACTCAACCTGGAATTCTCAGGGAATTTGAAAATGGTTCCAAAACTCAGGGAAAATTACCCTTTTTTGTAAAAATCAGGGAAAATTACCTTTTTTTTTGTAAAAATCAATGGATACTTTATTTTGCCAAAAAAAACTTATTTTTTCAAGATTTCAAACTTTTGCTTGCAATTACTACCTGCCTAGAATTTGGTAGATCTTACTTTCAGTTATATTAAGTGTTTCCTTTATTCTCTAAAAAAAAAATTCAAAATTGAATTTTTAAAATTGGCAGTTATTAAGCTTTTGTTCAATTTCTGTAGACAGTTGTTATTGCATGAAACAATTAGGCACAATAGCTCCTGCTTGAAGAAACACTTCACAAGAGAACCAACTAAATGATGGATCAAAGTCCTTTGTTGGTTCTCTTGAAACATGTTTCTTTGAACATAGCCATTCCATCATTAAGCTTCGCTGCATTGTGTTATAGAAAAACTGAAACTTTTCAACTGACAGATTTTTTCTTACATATATATGACCTGTTTCTATGGGACTGTATTTACAAATTTCCTGTGGGTATTATTCACAAAAGTTCACGGAACTTTGGTACAGAAAATAAGGTGCACGGTTGTTGTTAATGAAAAGCAGATAATTTTATAAAGACAAATTACTTAAAGAATTTACAAGTGTGTGCTTTGGTGAAAAAAATGAATGGAATGGAATGAAATGTAACAATTCTTTGCAGCATGTGCCACTCTGGAAAACTTTTAAAAACCACCTGGAGAACCTGGAAAAGTCAGGGAATTTTTTTATTACTTTTGAGTGGGAACCCTGAAGAAATATGATCACAGGAAGGGAAAGACAGACTTACAAAGCAGAATTACCTAAATTTATCAACGACCTGACTACACGGTACACATGCAAGTGCAGGCTCGTCCAAGCCCGCCTACGAAATTGTAGGCCTGGCATGTGCAGAGCTCTAAACCAAATCATATCCACAGTTAAGTAACGGAGTAAGCTCTTCCTGATGTATCTCTGAGATGGATTGCTCCTCTTCACGGGTTCGTTTCTTTGCTTGAGAAACTGACTTTTTCACCTCAGAACGAGCGATATCAGGCTTGCACACATGGTTCGACTCTAGTAACACAATCCCATCTTTCGTGGCCATGCAGCCAGAACACTTTTCAGTTCTCTTATTGATACATGCCCAATGAATGATGTTCTCTTTGTTCTTCCAATGAATCTTGTCTTGATATCCCTTAAAAATAGCAGATGGCTTCCTTTTTGTCGGTCTCGATAATTTCTAAAACTTCCATGGTAAATCCTTTGGACAATCTGTTAAGAGTTTGTTTCTTCCTGAAATTCTTCTTATAACTGAACAAAAAGAGACTGAATTCAAAAAGCCCACGTGATGTCGCCCCCACGTCATATCAGATGGGTGTGCTCTTCTGTGAGGCACCAGCTTCCTTGAGGATAAATAATACACAGATTAGACGGAAAGGAAGTGATAAGCGGTGTTATCCGGAATTGGCACGTTTTCCCTGTTTGTCCTGAACTGGGACGTCCGGAATTGGCATGGATTCGAAGAGAACAGTGTCCTCTGAGGGTCAAGAGGGAGAGGGGATTAAATGTCAGCTAACAAAAAAATTAGCTGACAATCCCCTCTCCCTTTCTGAGCTTAGAATGCCAAGGGAAAAATAAGTTTTTCCACCACCCAGAAATCTGTCTCCGGAGAGGTGTTTCTAGTGGGGAGGCGTGGCAGTGAGGTTGGACACTTTTGAAATACCAGGAATGTCAGGGGTTTGGTGTCACATCGTGAATTAAAAAAAAAAAAAAAAGGCTACCAGAGAAGAAAGTTTACTTGCTATATCTGTGAACATGCTAGTTATGTACGAGAGGTATTTAATGTAAATGATCGTGAATTAGTCTTGGAGATAGCATTTACACACTAGAGCAGTGAGTTTGTTAAAACCGTGATGGTTATAACTGAGTTTGACTGTTTTTGGTCAGTTTATTCATATAAAAGTATTGTTATCCTATTGTTGTGCACTTATAACAAACAAAATAAAAATATTCAGATTCAGTCTTAGCTAGATAATATATATAAAACTCTTGTGTTCTAGTAATTCCAAATAACCATAATTTTTCTGCAGTTGTGTGTACAGTCAACATTTATTCACAATAGATTGTATTATATTCTTCAGCTGTGAGACACATTTTTATGAGTGAAAAATGGTGCTGTAATCTTTGTAAAGCTTCCTTTTGAAAATACATTTTATGGTATGGGTATTTTTTGATTTTTGTAGAATGGCGCCTCCTGCATGGAAAGATGATATCGTGGACAACTTTTCTTTTGGTCGATCTGACAGAGGCCAAGGTGGACTCATGGATAACAGTAGGTGGAATCATATGGGAGATGTTGGAGCATCTGCTGGAGGTGGTGGTGGTGGAATTTTAGGAAGGCCTGGGTGGAATGAAGACATGGATAATTACGGTAGTTACGGGTAAGTTTTTCTGTTGTATGAATTTATATTATAATCTTTAATTTTAAACATGTTTATATTCTTACTGTATGGCAGGTTTTTATTTATTTATTTATTTATTGTCTGGTTATTTCAAGAAGACATGTCAAAGTGTAATTCAAGAATTTAGGAATATAAAAAATTAAAACACGGATAAAGACAATACATTGTAGTCAAGTCCAGATAACCACAAAATTGACTATGATTTCATGCATGCACTGCTGCCACAGTGTAGATAACAAAAGAACAACAGGTACCTTCTTATAAACAAAAGAACAGGTACCTTCTTATAGCAACATCCTTTAATGGATATAAATTGAGTGTGATTTTTGAATCTTGTGTATATGTGTAAACATAGAATGTGTCAGATAGAAAAAACAAAATGCAATCCAATGTCAAAACTCTTCAGTTTTCCATAAACATATTAAGTAAACTTATTTATATAGTTATATTTTTTGAACAAAAAAAGGGAAGCAGCAGTATTCAAGCAGTATATGAAATAGTGAAGCAGTTTTGCTTTACAGAATTTAACAGCTGTTCCCACTCCTGGTTTTTGAAATATTGCTCTGTGGGGGGAAATGAATTCTAAGTGATTATTGGTGAGGCGTCCCCCCCCTCCTCCTTTCACACAGAGTGACTGAGTGGTCAGAGGTGTTGGTTTTCAGCTAGGCATTCAAACTGGACCTGGGTACGAGTCCCTGATGAAGAATTGATGGTGTGTTTGTCTTATGGTGCTGGTTCTTTCCCTTCCCTGGAGTTGGTAGGCCTGATTATGGTATGGGTAAACATTTCATAACCATAAGAGTTGCACATTGTGCAGGGGTGTTGATCCAGGTAGCATTTGATACTATTGGGCAATATCTTCCCAAAATATTTTCAGTAAAACTTTATTTTAACAAAATTTGACGCAAGAGTCTGTATGCCACACCCACAGTACATTAGTTAAACACAGTATATTCAAAATTCCTCTTACGCCGAAAATTTTTTTTTGAGTTTTTTTATGTTAGCATTTTTGGTAAAATTGCTCTAAACACAAAAATAAAATAGTTAATTTCCCAAACAGGTATCATCTTTAAAAACCTGGATCAACCCCTGACATAGTGGTCTTAAACTTTAAGCCAAAGAAATGAAGAAGAAAAAAAAAAAAAAAAAAAAAAAAAATGGGCTTTGACATTTCATGCATTTATTACTGCCATACTGATACACCCAAAATTCACTGTTATGTGCTGGATTACTGAAAATTACTTCTAAAGGGTGGCATCTCTGGTTATGTGAAGATTAAAGGGAAAGGGATTAAGAAAGATTTAGCCTATAACGGACGATTTGCTCAGGAATCCATAGCTCACACAAAAAGTTTGATTTATAATAACATAAATCATATGAGGTTTTTGTGCAGTGTAACTATTCTTGTGGAACTTCGTGTTTTTGTTAATGGTGCTAGACAAAAATACGCACATACATAACATCTAGAGGACCAGCAGAGAAATGTGGCTTCTTCAAAAAGGCCAAGGAATTGGCATCTATCATTTAACAGCGGAAGGTAACTGCAATATGCATACACAAGATTCTTTCGCAGAATTCCGTTTTTTTTTTTTTTTTTTTTTTTCCCCCATCATTTGGGTTATGCTTGAGATTGATGGAAAACTAAAGAGAAAATTTGGAGGATTAGTTGGGGGGGGGGGGTCATTTTTTGGGTCTCGGGATGGAATTTCGTTTTCCAAAACTTTCAAAAACTAAAGTTAAACGGAATGAAAATTTTTCCCGTTATCTTGATAGATGTCTTTTCTTGCGATTTTTCTTCTGCACATTATTATTGTTAAATATAATTTTATTCTATAATAAATATATGCACTTCAGTTTAAAAATGGAAGAAAAATTTCCAAAAACGGAAGTTAGACGGGACGGAAATTTTCCTGTAATCTTCAGGCACGAGATTCTTCCGTGGATTCGAAAAATTCGGCCTTTTCCATCATTTCGGTTGCGCTGGAGATCGATGCAGAACTGGACAGAAATTTAGGAGGGATTGGTGGTGTGTGTGTGTGTGTGGGGGGGGGGTCGTTTTCAGTTGGGCGACGGAATTCCGACTTCCAAAACTTTCAGAAACTGAAATTAGACAGAGTGAAGGTTTCTCCTGTAATCATAATTCTTTTTTCTCCTGATGTTTCTTCTACACAGTAGTGTCATAAAATATCATTTTATTCCATAAAAATTGTATAGCAGCGTGAAAACGGAAGTCGGACAGAGCTAAGATTTTGCCCGTAATCGTACTTTTTTTCTTTTTCTCAGCGATGTTCCATTTATTCTGTGTTGTTAAATGTAATATATATATAGTGAACACTAGTAAAGAAGTGGGATTAAAAGTGAACTTTCAGAAGACAAAAGTGATGTTCAATGCTTTTACAAGAAATGAGGATTTATCGATTGATGGAGAAAAGCTGGAGATAACAGACACATACGTTTATCTTGGACGGCCAGTGCGACATGAAGGCAGACGATGCTAAGAATCCCCGGAGGACCGGACTAGGCTGCCATCTGATGCTGACCTTGGCTACGTATAATGGACGTTCCCTATCTTCTGATTCAAGGCTTCTTGAATTGGAAGAGGAACTATAAAGGATCAAGTGGGACATCGTGGGGCTAAGTGAGGTAAGGAGAAAAGGAGATCTCATTGAACTGAAAAGTGGACATCTCTTCTACTATCGTGGGACAGATACTGGCAGAACTAGTGGTGTTGGATTTATAATAAACAAGAAACTGAAGGATAAAGTTGTAGAAGTTGAAAGTTCCTCTGACAGAGCTGCACGACTTGTTATCCAACTCTCGAAAAGATACCAGGCTCAGATTATTCAAACTTATGCACCCACCACAAGTCATCCTGAAGAAGAAATTGAAGAATTTTATGAGGAAATTCGTGATCTAAATAATAAAGGTAAGCAGCACTTGAAAATAATTATGGGAGATTTCAATGCAAAAATAGGGCAACGGCAACAGAATGAAACTTCAGTAGGTAAATTCGGTCACGGCAACAGAAACCAGCGTGGAAATACTCTCGTTGAGTTTGCAGAGGCAGAAGGGTTTTTCATCTTGAACTCCTTCTTCAAAAAAAAGCCACACAGGAAATGGACATGGAGACATCCAAATGGGACGACAAGTGAAATTGATTTTATTATGTGTAACAAAAAATTCGTCATAGAAGACTGCAGTGTGCTAAACAAGTTCAACACAGGTAGTGACCATAGATTGGTGAGATGTAAGATGCACCTCAACACTAAACTTGAACGTGGCAAGCTCATAAGACAAACAAAATCTATCGACATAACCAACCTTAAAAAACACCATAATACCTTCAAGTTGGAACTGAAGAACAGGTTCTCTGCTTTAGAAGGCCTAACATCGGAAGAAGTGGACATCTCTGAAGTTAACATAAAAGTAACCAAAGCTCTTATGGAAACAGCAACAAAATTAGCTGGGTCTAAGAACAAGTTGCATGTAAACAAATTATCAGGAAAAACGAAAATGTTGATGCAAAAAGAAGAGAGATGAGGACAACTAAAGAAGATGTGACTTCCAAAGTGGAATATATAGAGCTATGCAAGACAGTAAGAAAAAGTATCACTGAAGACGTAAGAAAATTCAACTGTGAACTAGTGAGGAAAGCAATTGAAAACAACCAAAGCCTAAAGATAGCAAAGGGACATCTCAGTAAGGGAAGAAAACAGATTATGGCACTGAGAAAAGAAGATGGTTCTGTAACAAGAAATAGAGGCGAATTTTTGACAAGAGTGAAAGATTTCTACTCCATATTATATGAAAGGGATGATACATGTACTCCAGACATCATGAAAGATACCAGTACCAGAGTTCCTCCAGTCCTTCCAGCAGAAGTTGCACATGCAATCAAGAACATGAAGCGGGGAAAAGCTCCAGGAGAAGATGGAATTACTGTAGACATCATACAAGAAGCAAGTGGAGAAATCACCCAAATTTTCACTCGATGCCTTAATGAAGGTAAGATTCCTGAGGATTGGAGCACCGCTACAATGATCCTGCTACACAAGAAAGGTGACATTGAGGATCTCGGAAACTACATACCTATCAGCCTCCTATCAGTAGTTTATAAAATCTTCACTAAAGTTCTTTCACACCGCTTGAAGGTAACACTGGACATGGCTCAACCGAGAGAACAAGCTGGATTCAGGAGTGGCTACAGCACAATAGATCATATCCACGTACTGAGAGAACTAATTGAAAGAGCGAGGGAATATGAACTTCCATTGTGCATGGCTTTTATCGATTATGAAAAAGCCTTTGATTCGGTGAAACCATCAGCAGTTACAATGGCTCTGAAAACCTGCGGTATTGAAGATGCATACATTAATATTATTAATGACATCTATGAAAATTCAAGTGCAAAGATTCGGCTGTTTGAAAATACAACACACGTAAAAATTGGAAAGGGAGTGAGACAAGATGACACCATATCTCCGAAGCTCTTTAATGCCACATTGGAGGGTGTTTTTCAGTCGCTGAGCTGGGAAAACAAAGGGATAAAGATTAATGGAGATTATCTAACCCACCTTCGTTTTGCTGATGACAGTCATTTTTGCAACTACCCCATCAGAGCTGCAGAGTATGATCCAGGAACTTGCTGACAAGAGTAAACAAGTGGGATTAAAAATGAACTTTCAGAAGACAAAAGTGATGTTCAATGCTTTTACAAGAAATGAAGATTTATCGATTGATGGAGAAAAGCTGGAGATAACAGACACGTACGTTTATCTTGGACAGCAGATATCAAGTGAGGGTCACATTGTTGAAGAAATTAATCGGCGTACAAAACTTGCCTGGAGAGCTTTTGGAAGAAACAGCATAATTTTCTAGAGCAATATGCCATTATGTCTTAAAAGAAAAGTGTTTGATCAATGCATCCTTCCAGTGCTTACGTATGGTGCAGAGACGTGGACCTTAACTAAAAGAGACATACAAAGGCTGCAGACAACTCAAATTAGCGTGGAGAGGTGCATGCTTGGTGTAACCAGGACATACTACCAGAAGGACAGACCATCGATGGACAGCCGAAATTTTAGATTGGATTCCAAGGGCCAGAAGAAGACCACATGGAAGATGGGTGGATGAAATTGGAAAGTATGCAGGGGTGACATGGAGGAGAGACTGGCACAAGACAGACCGTTGTGGAGAAAACTTGGGGAGACCTTCATCCAGCAGTGGATTGATAATGGTTGACTGATGATGATGATGATATATATATATATATAATTTGTTAATTAAGCTACATTTTGGAACTTATTCATTTTATTAAAAGGTGTTAATAAACTATTCTGAGATTTTAAAATAAATATTTTTGATATACTGAAAACTTAAAATATTTTTACTGAGGACCCCTTTCTCAGGTTGGCATCTCTGATAATAAAACCATAAAAATGCTACACATTTTAGGATTACAAACACATAAATGTGACACTAGAGCTTAGTAGTAATAGTAGTGTCAAATGGAAAAAAGAGAGAGAGAGAAAGATAACAAAGGCAATTTGTCAACATTTAAAATTTTAGAAGCAGTTCAAATTACAAAGTTAGCATTTCAGAAGTTGCCCATTCTACTTGAGCTACCTTGTCAATGGAAAAAGGGGGAAAAAAATCAAGCTTTTTGAGCTTCAGATATTTGTCCTGATATAAATGTCTATTATTTGCCCTTCCATATTTTCATTATGTTGAAAAATTGTGAGAAGCAGTGACAGTAGAGAAATTTGCAGCAAGCTCTAAATGGTTATCAGTAAGGACTTTAGATCTAAACATTGTACAAATGTGAACGTCATAAAAGTATGTTAATTTAAAATGTTCAATTGTTTCTTGTACCTTTTTTTCAGAAATGCAGCTAGCAGAAATAGAGGCATGGGTGGCAACACTCCGGCTCTAATGGGCCAAGGTATGTCCTCTCTTGGTGGACCAAGAACTCTACTTCAAGGATATTCAGGGTCTACTGGTACTGGTCTTAATGGTCCACCTCCACATATGATGGGATCCAGACAAGGAGGTTATGTAGCACCTATTCCTGTAAGTTACTGTGTTAACTTTTGGTTCTTTTACACATTAGTAACATATGATGTGACTTCTGCAGTTTTAAGTAAAAATATAATTTTGCAATGTGTGATGCTCGTGTACAAGCTTTCAATAATAAAATTTAATCTAGCCAAAAAATGCAATAGGCCTCAGTATTGTTATTAAGTGCATTTCCCCATAGGTAGTTTCTTCTTTACATCATACTGAGTCAAGTTTTTCAGTGAAAAAGTCATACATAATTGATTAATCAAAAATCAGCTAATAAAAACTAAAACCTCAATTAATATTTAGGAACTATTTTAATTTGCAGATGTGATTTTAAGAAATTCAAACTTACATGGATATAAAAAATATTGAACATTTAATAGGTATGGTTTTTAAAATGCTTTTTGGATAAAGTTGTTCCCATCTTTTGTATATGTAAAAAAAAAAGTTCTTAAAAATGCTCAAATATGTGCACAAGTTTTATGCTTTCTGAGAAATATTTCAGGAAGGTATATTGTTGTGCTTGTATTTCATAGATCGTATACATTTTGGTAAAAAAAGTTGCCACTGAAAAAAAAATGCATACACTAGTGTTAAGTTGGCTGATTACACTGGACAACAAATTTTGACTTTTTGTGTGTATCTGAGATTAAACCAAGTTAGTTACATTTTAGTTCAGGCTGCTGAATACGAGAATGGCCGCTAAAGCACAGGGTGTCTACTGGGCATGAAAGTCATGAAAAAGTCATGAATTCAGAAAAAGATCATGAAAGTCAAGAAAAAGTCACACGTTTTGCTTTGGGGTCATGATTTTTTTATTTTTAGTAAATGTTCATTTTCTGGCAAAAAGCTTAAGAATTCTCCATGCACTGGCCACATAAGGTATAATCCATCTAACTAAACAATTTAAGTGGGGGGGGGCATTTGTTCCCTCCTCCAGAAAGAAAACTGATAGAGCAAAAAATGTCTTGGCATAGAAATAACATGTACATAATATTGTTTACAAAATTTTGATCAGTTTAGCAATTTACGTTGTTCTACTTACGAAGTCGGGACATTTTTCAGTTATAAATGTCAAGGAACGGCATGTAATGAAATCTTGTACAAGATTTCATTACATGCCCTCTTTAACATTAACTGAAAAATGTTCTGACTCCATAACTAGTATAACATAAATTGCTAAATTGATCTCAATGGTGGGTATTTTAATTCACTTTAAGTGCACTCAAAGTATGATGAGTAGATTTTTGTTACTAGCAGAACAGCAGGGGGCAACTTTTACAAAAGATGGAAGGGGACCGGGAATGTGGCCCCAAGAAAATCCAACATCCGAAAGCAACAACCCAGTATTTAGACAAAAACTTGTTACTTAGAACTTTACTAAACTTGTAAGTTCCAAGTAAATTAAAGCACAAAGGAAAAGTTTTCCTACAAACCTTATCAACAGTTTTTGTTCTGAAATAAAACTCAGTTCCTTGACATTCAATATCAGACTTTGATGTCCAATACAGAAAAAAATACACTCAGACAAAAAGAAATAGCATAAAGTGGCAAAATACTCCTCCAATAGGAAAACCGTATGCACATCTAATTGACTTGCGTACGCGGCAAAGCTTTCGACTTCCCGTCACTGGTTCACGAAGTGTTGGCACACCGACCACACACATCATTTTTGTATTCTGATGACTGAGCAGAAAGCACATTTGAAATCTATGCAAATATGCTTCGGACACAGCGATTCAGGTGTAGCTTTCCGCATTTAGAGAGTCCTTTTATATTTTTTGTTATGGGACAAAAACATTTATGTATCATTTTTGCCTTGCTGAACAAGTTTGTAATTGACTTTTTTGCCCTATCTGCAAAGGGGGTACAATATGCCCCCTTGACCCCCCATCCCCAAGGGGACGAGGGGGTCCGTGGTGGTTTCCTATACAGCTGCACAAAGAAGTATATCACTAACTGCCATAGTTCATGAGATATTGGCCTGATCACCGACTTTCCTTGTTACCCTGTGCACACTGAAGTCTTAAGTGTTCATAAAAATTTTCTATTGGTCATGAAATTGTGTTTCCCAAATTTGGTAGACACCATGAAACACCAAATTAGCTCTAGTTTTTGCAGTATCTATAAAACAAATTTTACACATTTGCATATACATACCCTGTGATAATCCTCATAAAGGAAATGATGCACAGCAGCCACCCCCATAAAGGAAATGATGCACAGCAGCCACCCCCATGGCACAGTGGTCTAAGTGCTGTCTTCTGACCATTCGTCCATGATGGGCCTGGGTTCAAATTCCAGTTAGGTATAGATGTTATTTTTGTTTTATGGCACTGGCTCTCTCCCTTTTCTGGTACTAGTGACCCACAATTAAGGATGGGCAACTGCTTCTAGCCCATCAAGTAGCTCATAGAGATTGTTAACTCCCAAACGGGGGTGGGGTTCACAGTGATGCTGCTTTGCCTGCTGTTTGTAATGAGTTAATGGAACCTGGAACATCTCTCAAAAGGCTCCAACAACAGTCTGCTGGCATTGGTGCATTCCATTTCCCTTGGTACCTCCTCTTTTTTTTGAGGGTAGTGATGTCCTGTGGAAACCATTCCTCAGGCTGGTCACTGACAGCACTGAAGTTAGTCAGGAAGAAGTACAGAAGAGAGTGTAAAAGGTGTAAATTCAATGGCATGTCTCTCATAGCTCTACAAGAGGGTTTATACAATCTCCTGGTAATTATCTGCCTTATTGTATTGTTTCCTAGAAAGTTTGTGGCCACTTGCTGGAGAGCATTCCAAGCTAAGTTTTGAGGATATCTTCAAAGCACTTCTCTTGGAAGAGCTGATGTATCCGTGGAATAACAAGTACACCTTCCTTAATTTTGGCTTTACTAAGTCATGGAAATTTATCACGAAGGTACAAAAATCCCGATTCATTTCGATCCATGGCCTTAACAAATTAGCAAGATCTTGCAGGATTCTACTAGTGGTTCATTATTAAGTACTTTCTCTTCCACCGATTCAAGTGATTGTTGTGGGGGCCAATCCTTTTTCTTGCAGTGGTAGAGTCATGGCATGGCTGTCCCAGAGACACAGGATGCAGCAAAACTTTGTGTAACCCTACTGTAGCTCCATCAAGATGGCAATGACCTTCAGGTCACCACACACGAATCTCTCTGCCACTTATACTTGTCATAGTTGATGGTGTGCAACAATTGTTTCATGTTGTATGTTTCTTTCATGTGGACTGCATACCAAAGTAAAACAGACAGTAAAACATTAACATTTTGGAGCTGCCCAGCTTTTAAGCTCAACTTGGACAAATCAGTGAACAGTCTCCAATCGTAGTCTTCATATTCAGTTTGTGGTGCTTGCCACTGCATCAATGCAAGTAATGAGGTTATCTGTCATTTAAAAAAAATGGAAGCAGATCTTTTTGCCGACCAGAAAACACAGACACATGCACATTCTCTTCTAAAAGATTCTGTTGCTGCACTCTGGACCCCAGTTGCTGCTTTACTTTTTGGCAGTTCCAGATCTGTTCATTAGATTATTCAATTCACTCTGGGTAATTTTATGTGACTGTGCAGACTCTTCAGTAGGAATGAAATCAGGCTCCCTTGATGTAGATGCTTTCACAGGTGACAAATGTTCACTGGCATTACTTTCTTCATCACCAGGGCTCAACAAATATGCTCGAGGTCTCAAAATTTAGGAGCCCGGTAAAACGAAGTCAAATTTCAAAGAATAACACACGAACATAATTTGTGTTGATGATGCTGGAAGAAAAAGTAATAAAGTATATTTGCTGTCATTTTTTTTTTCTTGTTACCCAAGCCACTGAGAAATAAAGTTCCAATTTACTCCACAATTTTCTTTTCCCTTTCCAGTTGTTGCTCTCAAAAATTAATTTAAATTTTGATTTTATTAATCAAAATCAGATTTTGTACATATTAATTCATATTACTGTATTTTCCTTTGTTTAATCTGCAGACCATAAAATTCAGAAAAAATAATAATCCTAAGATTCAAAGCAGTGTATAACTTGCAGGCCATGAAATATTTAAAAGAAAAAAAATCAGTCTTGTAACCCGCGGCAGCGTATAATCTGTAGAATCATAAAATTGTTGACAATTTTTTTCCCCTTCATATAGTCCCCAGCTGCTTGTCCGTAAACTGAAATTCAGAAGAAGAAAAAATTATCGTCATCTAATCCGCACCTGTCATGTTCATCTTGAATCATAATTTCCGACAGAAAAGCCGCGATTCTTACAAGAAATGATAATCTTATTTAAAAAAACAACTGTTATTTTTAAGTACTTTTGTGTTACTTTAATTAAACAAAGAACTAAAATCCCTGGCTCTTGTATTACTGTAGTTCACAAGTTAGACCTAAACTATCCATAGAAATTACAAACAATCCATAGCAATTGTTTCTTTTTAAAATATGTTTGAACTGAATAGTGAAATAAATCCATAAAAAAAACGGTTACCATGCCAAACTAACGAATGTGATTCTCGAAATGTCTGCATGCCATGGATTAGCTCTGCTGGCTTCTCGCAGCACATGGCGTTCCACAAGCTCAAACAGTACCACATTTGTTGCGTCATATTTTCTGTCGGAATGCTCGTAAGGGAAAAAAAAAATATATATTCTTCCAATCTCTTAGCTGTTTTCCATATTGCTCTTACATCTCCACACTGCTTTTACATTTTTTTCTGTTACCACAATTTCAGTGCTTTTTAATAACACCACTTACTTCTCCCAACAATTACCACACAGGTTTTTTAAAATGAAGCAAAAATGTTCTTTTTTTCTTTCTTTTTTACTGGTACATTATCAAGTAAACCTAAATTTAAAACTTTTTAATAGGTAATCTGCAGATTGTAAGTCAGAAATTACGATTTCTACTGCAAATTACGCAATCTGTAGTAAAAAAAAAATTGTGCACCAGGGTCAGACTTCTTGTGTTCAGTTCTAACAGTTCCTCGATCAAAAACATGACTTTGATTTTTCCCTTATTTATACTCAGTTTGAATTTCATACAAACTTCATACAACCGAAACAACATACTCTAGATATACTAACATGTTTTGTACGTTCCTTGAAAACCTTGAAAAGTCCTTGAATAAAAAGGTTCATTTTCAAGTCCTTAAAAGTACTTGAAAAAGTTTAAGGCTCTGTAAATAGTACTTGATTTTTTTTTAAGTAATGATATGAAAGAGCATGTGTTAAATAATTGTTTGTGCTAAAATGATGTATAGGAGATTTCTTTGTAGTTCTGATAAAACACCAAGCTGATCAAATAGTGCAGAACTTGTTCAACCTAGGGGAGTGTGTGGACAGCTGGTGCCGTTGCAGTGATATTACTACAGAGTAAAGCATCAGCCATGTGAGTAAGTAAGTGGAATGATGTATTCACAAATTGTGATGGGCTTCTGTTTACTGTAGTTAGGGGCGCGTTCTTGCTGGAGGGTGGAACCAGGAATAGCTTGTGCTTCATGTGTGGACCCTTCGTTTCCTGGATGCATCGAAAAATGCATAAAAAATAAAAAGTTAAAAGCAAACAATAAGTGTCATACCAGCAGATGAATAAGAAAATAATGTACCCTTTCAAAATATTGCACAAAATGAAATGATTTCAAAAAACACCAAAACAGACGGGCAATTCAAAGTTAATAAAATAAACCGACTGAGGGCAAGGGGATCACAGGCAGGTCATTGAAGGTATGCCCGCCCCAGCTAAGTTAATGGTCTGAACTTATAAAATGCCTACCTACTGACTGACCGACCGACAGTACACACATACGATAATTTGGGTTTAAAAAGTCTTTGAAAAGTGCTTGGAAGAGTACGAACCTTGACTAAAGCTGGGTTAATGCCACATATATTCAGTGGAACCTTGGTTACATGTTTTTCACTTTTAAACATAATAAATAGTTCACGTGTTTGTGTTTATATGTTAAATTTTTAACTTTATATTATCAAAAATACATCGTTCTTTGATTCTCCTATACATAACTCAGTATGTTACAACTTTGAAAGAATTGAGACTTTGTTTTTAGCCATGAAATAGATGATGCAAGTAAAAGTTTATTAAATAACATTCATAGTTCTCTGTTTTCTCTTAATTCAAAACATTAAAGACAAGCAAAGATTAGTGAATATTTTGCTTGGCACTAATGCTAAATTAAATAGTGGACTAACTGCTTTAGAAAGAATGTGTAATAAGGTGTTGCATATAAAACAATCACACTTGGATTTAGTACCTAGTATTTCAAAAGTAAGAGCGAGGGAATATGAACTTCTTGTGCATGGCTTTTTATCGATTATGAAAAAGCCTTTGATTCGGTGAAACCATCAGCAGTTACAATGGCTCTGAAATTCTGCGGTATTGAAGATGCGTACATTAATATTATTAATAACATCTATGAAAATGCAAGTGCAAAGATTCGGCTGTTTGAAAATACAACACACATAAAAATTGGAAAAGGAGTGAGACAAGATGACACCATATCTCCGAAGCTCTTTAACGCCACATTGGAAAATGTCTTTCAATCACTGAACTATGAAAACAAAGGGATAAAGATTAATGGAGATTATCTAACCCACCTTCGTTTTGCTAATGACGTAGTCATTTTTGCAACTACCCCATCAGAGCTGCAGAGTATGATCCAGGAACTTGCTGACAAGAGTAAAGAAGTGGGATTAAAAATGAACTTTCAGAAGACAAAAGTGTTGTTCAATGCTTTTACAAGAAATGAAGATTTATCGATTGATGGAGAAAAGCTGGAGATAACAGATGTACGTTTATCTTGGACAGCAGATATCAAGTGAGGGTCACATTGATGAAGAAATTAATCAGCGTACAAAACTTGCCTCAAGAGCTTTTGGAAGAAACAGCATAATTTTCAAGAGCAATATGCCTTTATGCCTTAAAAGAAAAGTGTTTGATCAATGCATCCTTCCAGTGCTTACGTATGGTGCAGAGACGTGGACCTTAACTAAAAGAGACATACAAAGGCTGCAGGCAACTCAAAGCAGCATAGAGAGGGGCAGGCTTGGTGTAACCAGGAGAGATTAGAAGAGGAACTCGTGGATCCGAAAAATGACAAGAGTGGAAGACATGATGAGAGTAAAATCCCTGAAATCGCAATGGGCTGGACATACTGCCAGAAGGACAGAGCATCGATGGACAGCCGAAATTTTAGATTGGATTCCAAGGGACAGGAAAAGACCCAGAAGACCACATGGGAGATGGGTGGATGAAATTCGTAAGTATGCGGGAGTGACATGGAGCAGACTGGCACAAGACAGACCATTGTGGAGGAAACTTGGGGAGACCTTCGTCCAGCAGTGGATTGATAATGGTTGACAATGATGATTATTTCAAAGGTAAGGGGTTTAATATGTATTCAAAATATAAAATCGTTCAAAATTTTTTAACCTGGCTTTTTAATGAAATTAGAATGAAAAATTAATACAAAAGTAAAAATAGACGGGCTTAAGGTAACAAAGTAGTCTGTATGCATGTATGTTCTTATACATTTTTAATTAGTGTAATGTAAAATTATGAGTGCCCCCCCCCCCTCTTTTTTTTTTTTTTGCAACTTTTGGATGTACGCGTTTAAGAAATCAACCAGAAACTTCCTTCGATTTTATGCAGTAAACATAAATCCAGGTGCGCACTAAGTACAGAGTAGAAATCTTGTATTCTTTTATCGTGGCCTGTTCCTAATTATATGCAGAAAGCACATATAATTATCTGCTGAATATTGAGCTTTGGAAAATAGGCTGCCTAAATATGTCAGTTTCTGAGCTTGTAAAATGTAAATCCTGTTTCCAGTCAACAGTTTATCAATGGTTTTTACGCTTTCCTACCATAGGTTGAAGAAGCGTATATGCTCCAGCTTTTTCCGTCCGTCTGTCTGTCGGCACGATAACTAACGTAAAAATGGTTCGATTTGGATGAAATTTTAGTATGTGGTAGGGGACCACCAGGTGACGAACCCCATTGAAAATGGGTGAAGTGGGGTCAAAGGTCACGCCATAAGAACAGGATCCATTCAATTGCCCTTATGCGTCAAAACTTGCGTAAATATGGTTCGATTTCAATGGAATTATAGTATGTGGTAGGGGACCACCTGTGGACGAACCGTATTGAAAATGGGTGAAGTGGAGTCAAAGGTCAGGACATAAGAGCGGAATGCATTCCATTGTCCTTATGCGTCATAAGGTGCGTAAAAATTGTTCGATTTCGATGAAATTTTAGTATGTGGTAGGGGACCTCCTGGAGAGGAACCCTAATGAAAATGGGGCAAATGGAGTCAAAGGTCAGGACATAGGATCAGGATCCATTCCATCGCCCTTATCCCACACTGTTAAGGTGGACGTCAAGTAATTTTGCTTCCTATATTTTCAATGGAAAACCTTTTGTACACATTTCCTTCACAATTAGTGTGTTCCCAAGGATGGAAATTTGAACATCGATTAAAATAACTTCATACTATAACTTGGAATACTTTACATTTTCTAAAACATAAGCATAATTATATTAAAAAACAGTGTTTCCTTTGGTGGTGTTGAAACCAGAAAAAAGATGGCGCGACCTGTACTTTGATGACGTCAGTGGACAAATAAATGTTGGATTGCATAATTACGGTTTATGGCTGAGAAAATATTATTACGGTTATGGTTTAGAAAATATTAAGTATTCCAAGTTATGAAATGAAGCTATTTTAATCGATGTTCAAATTTTCATTCTTGGGAAGGCATTAATTGTGAAGAAAATGTGTACAGAAGTTTTTCCACTGGAAGTATAGGAAGCAAAATTACTTGACGTCCACCTTAAAGTAGCAATTCTTGTATGTATGTACATTTTATTTTGAAAACGGCTCTAAGAATTTTGATGAAAGTCGTTAAACTCCCGCTTTTTGGTACTAGACATCGATTTAGCTTGATTTCGACTTTAGGAGAATTTGTTTAGTGGGTTAAATAACCACACCGAATTATAACGTTTTTAGTGTCATGGGGTCGTTCCATTAATGCTTCCAATGCTTAGAAATCTGATGACGTCAGAATCTTGCGTTTGAGAATGTTGGCGCGCGATCATGCCATCTGTATCATTACGTCACGCGTTGTGTTTGGATCCTATTAAAGTTTTATGACGTCATACTCTTGTGAGCATATGGTCGTGATTCCCATCTGCTTCATTACGTCACGCGTTGTGTGCGTATGTCTGTCCGCACGATAACTTGCGTAACAATCGTTTGATTTCGATGAAATTTTAGTATCTGGTAGGGTATCACCTGGGAAGGAACCTTATTTAAAGTGAATGAAATGGGGTGAAAAGTCGGTACATAAGAGCGAGATCCATTCCACTGCTGTTATGCGTCATAACTAACGTAAAAAAGGTTAGATTTGGATGAAATTGTAGTATGTGGTAGGGGACCACCTGGCCACAAACCCTATTGAAAATGGGTGAAATGGAGTCAAAGGACAGGACATAAGAGCTGAATCACTTCCATTGCCATTATGTGTCATCACTTACGTAAAAATGCTTCGATTTGGATGAAATGTTAGTATGCTGTAGGGACCTGCCTGAGTATGAATTCAATTGAAAATGGGCGAAATGGGGTCAAAGGTTAGGACACTGGAGCGGGATCTATTCCATAGCCCTTATGCATCATAACTTAACGTAAAATTGCTTCGATTGCAACAAAACTTTATCATGTTACTTTGGAGGTATACCGAACCGGTTCTCTTGAATATCATCGATATGGGATCAAGGGTCAGGGCACAGGACCGAGATTTATTCCACAGCCATTATCCTCATAACTTGAGTAATGATTTCTGGTATGTTGGAAAGCGTATTATAATCAACGCATTGCATGATTTTACAAACTTGTTCTGGAATGCATTGAACCTGGTAGAGGAGGTTGACTGTACTGCTGCTCAGATTATTATAGTTGCTAAGTATCTAGTTTTATCCTGACAGTCCTGTTATTTCTTTATTCTCTTAGCTTTTTAGAAATTCCTATAAAGGATTTTTTTTTAATATGTAATCTGCTTTGGAAATTACTGAATGCATTAATGAGGAAGATTATTAGGTGGGAGTTGTACAAAAGTCGATGTTCTGCTTTAATTTCTATACTTTTTTTTAAGGTTGAAGTGAATATTAATGGGAGGCAAAAATTATCAAGATAATGTTTAAGGTAAAAACTGCAGTGAATTGTGCTTATATTTATTGTAAGTTTGTAGTTTCTAAGAATATGTTCAGAAAATACAATAATGCTGTTTTATCAATTAAAAATTAAAACAACGTGTGGGGTAGTGTTACTGAATATATATTCTTTTCTCAGAAGTATGAGGTATTTATATACTTCAGTTTCAGATGGTTAAATATTTTGGAATGTTTTTATTTTAGGGTACTGGTGAATTATTTTCTGCAAAACCAGTGTCAAGTGCAATGGGATCTGCTTCAATCAAAATGAAAATACCAAATGATGTAAGTAAAGGATTTTAGTTGGTTATGTTCCTATGCAGTAAACATGTTTCAGGCTTTAGTGTTTTTGTTTGCTATTGAAAAACAGATGAAAGCTGAACAAGCGTGTAGAACAAAATTATGTTGAAAAGTAAAGATGGTGAGGCATATGAAATGGCAGGGAACCAAGATGTACTTGGGGTGGAGGATGGATAAGAGATGGTGAAATTAGAAGGTAAATACACTTACATGAGATTAGTGTGAGGATTTTATAAAGGAGGAAAAACAAGGTTTGTACACTATTCCAGTGCTGAAAAAGCACTTGAACTTGACCCCCCCCCGCCCCCCTTCTAGTCCTGGAAAGTGCTTGATTTTTCTTATTTTTGTGAAAGGTGCTGAATAGCCCTGCATTTTTTGTTGCAATAAAAAAATGGAAATGTTTGCTATACTTTGTTCTAGCTCCCTGTGGCATTTGCTCACAATGATATCATTTCCTTCCTTGTTCGGTTTTGTGATCATCGTTTTCGTCATTTTCACTCCCATCTGTTGGACGAAGGAGCAGCTACGCTGCAAACTATTATTGGCGAAGCCTGCACATGAAAGCGGTGTTTTCGTTTTTACAAGAAATACACTTTTTTAAACTTATCTAGCTTTTAACTTGTTCACTATCATATTTCATTTTTACCACATCAGCCTGTTTTTAACCTTGTGTACTTTTTTTATTGATTATGTTTTGTTTTGATGTCTTTCGTTTGGCACTCTTTGGCCAACCATGGCCCTTGCGCCATTAAAATCTACCAACCAACCAACCAACCATTTCCTTTCACAGAGTGTGCTGACACGTCCTCGAGTGACGCTGAAATAAAGAATTTTGAATTCTATATTTCCAGTGACCTTGGCTTGTGGTATAAGCAGTTGTATGCAGTTAGTCACAACAGTGTGTGGAAACCTTCCTGTAAGTCCAAGATGGCCCTTCTTTCTAGCACCCATTGTGGAGATTGATATCTGGCCTCCCTGCTGCCGGTCTGCATGGAAGTTGTTGAATATGGAATAGGGGACCTTCAGTGTCATGGCAAAATTATTTTGCATTATTTTCATTGTGCTAAGTTCCAGACTGCTTCATGTAAGTTTTCCTCAGAGAAATCTTAGCACTTCGTTGAAGATGTAGTACACAGTGAAGAACACTAACAGGAGAACTATAGGGCATTGTAAGAGTTCTAAAAGCATAGTAAATTCAACCCAATTTACAAAATATAAAACAAAGCACTACTTTTCGCAAAAATAAGCTCCTGGAATTTGACTAACCCGAGAAAAAAATATTTAACTGGTAAGCACAACAGTTTAATTGTAGCTTATGTTGTTACATGTGTGTATGCTTAGGTACTGTTAAAATTGTGCTGCATCTACAAGTTTGTAGGTTAGAAGGTACAATATATATGTAGCACAGAATAAAGGAGGCATCAATATGCAAGTAACCTGCTCAGAGTCAGCTAAAAGGGATAGTATTGCAAAACTTAAGGACATTGAATGTTACTGGCAGTTGAAATGTTAGCAATAAAATGTTGTACAAAAATGGACATGCCATGGTTATAGCACCCTTGCTCTGAAGACTCATTCTCAGAAAATGGGTTCCTATTTTCCATGGATGAACTGCTACTTACAAACTCGTGATAACAAGACTCCATGCTTGGCCATGGTCACAGGAACAGTTGAATTAAACCAAAGTGTAGATGCTGGAATGTTTACTTTGGATACATTGTGGTTAGTAATTAAGCTTATGGTGTTAGCATAGTATCACACTTTGTTGTGGTAGTGATGTGTTAGAACAATGCTATTCTGTTTTCCATGTGGCAAAATCCATGAAAAGTTTTATCATCTTGGAGTAGCAATTGAGCCCACATCCCATGACATAGCATTTGAAAACTACAGAACTGCTGTAGTTTTGATCAGGCTCCTTAGCATATTGTGGTTGTCGATTCACTTCACATGCTGAATTTCTTGGAAATGCATTGACTTTGATTGTGTAGTTGCCAACAAACGAGAAAAAAAAAAAAAGAGAGAGATGTAGGTGAAGGATACCTACTCCAGGAATTCAGTTTCTGGGTAGTTGACTACGCTGGCGATAGTTGAAGATGACATTTCTCTTGCACGAAGATGAGAAAGGATGCTTTGGATTTAGTGTACAGATAAGTGTCTTGCTCCCTTGTATGAGTGTAAGATTAATTTGGTTCAAGGACTGTTTCTTTGACACTTGTATGTGCGAATTCATGTGGCATCTGTTATTCATCTTGAATATTTACAGCTCAGTTCTTCCCACTGACCTGTTGTTTTTTTTTTTTTTTTTTAGGAATGTTTTATATTACCATGTAAAGTTTGTTAAAAATTATCTGGTAGTTTGTATTTCTTTGTGGAGCTAACCTCTGAATCTCGGAGAACAGCTTAGTGATATGTATGTAAAGTTTGTTAAAAATGCTTTGCAGACTGGCAACAAAGTGGGTGTTGTGTTATTTCTGCAGAGCAGATTCAGTATTTTTATTTACCTTGTTTTTATCATGCTCAGCAAAACTTCAGCAATGAGATTTGTACTACAGAATGTAGCATTTCTGTATTCCAAAGAATGCATCCAAGACAGTGCTGCTTGTGTTGTGAATTATAATACACTGCTGGACAGTTGCTAAGGACGGATCATAAACGGCTATATAGCGCATAAAAAAGTAAGTGTGGTTGGATGCCAAAAAAATTAAAATAATGTCAGAATGCCACGACATTACCAGAAAGACAATTTATTCTGCTCTGAAATCCAGAAGGCTTTGGAACGTGTTAAAGGGACAAACAGCCCATTTTGTGCAGAATACGTAAACGTGAAAAAAATGCAATTACCGTCCGCAGGCGTTCCGGCGTAAGATGTCAATAGGCGATATGGCCACCATGGAGGACGATGAAAGATTTCACACTTCGTGTCATGCTTTGCGCAACATTATCAAGCATCTGTTGGGTAATCTTATCCCATTTCTCTGTCAGTGCACGGATGAGGGTGTCCATGTTTATTGGAGGGCATTGGCGACCAGCAAGACTCCTCCCCAAAGCATCACTTACATTTCCAATGGGTTTCAGATCTGTAGAACGTGCTGGCCATACGAGGCGTTGAATATCCTCGCTCTCAAGACAATCCTGGACAGCGACTGTTTGATGACATGTTGCGTTGTCGTCCATGAAAATGAATCTATCACCGACAGCACCACGGAACATGCGAACATGAGGTAGCAGAACATCATTAATGTATCGTTGGCCAGTCATAGTCTCAGTTGGAAGCCCATAGAGGGACGTACGGTCATTGATCATCATGCCAGCCCTTTCCATAACACTACATGTCGGATATCGGTCCCTTTCCTGTATGTTTGCTGGACAATATGCAGTACCACTATCACGCCAGATCAGTTGTCGTCGACAATCAGACGATAGATTGTATCTACTCTCATCTGAGAAGAGGACAGCAGACCAGTCGTTATCAGTCCAATTGCGATGTTGATGGCACCATTGCAAACGTTCGGTACGGTGTCTTCTGGACAATGGAATGCACACAACAGGAGGGCGGGCGTATAGTCCTCCTTCATGCAAACGTCTGGTGGCAGTTTTTCGGGAGATCCGCTTGCCAGTAGCAGCCATAAACTGAGTTGCTACCTCACTAGCTGTGCTTTGCCGGTGTCGTTTGTTGACAGCACTATGTACTGATATTCTGCAGGTGTCGTACTGCGAACACGACCTCCCCCGTGACGTTTGCTACACTCTCCATTTGTTTGAAATGATTTCCAAAGCCTTGAAACAACACTGTGGCTGACGTCGAACTCCCTGGCAACATCTGTTATTTTTCGCCCTTCTTTAATCTTGCCAATAATACAGCCACGTGTAAAATCATCTAGGTGATGTCGGAAAGCATACTGAAAATTGCAAGTTCGTCAATTGATTCTTTCCCTTTCAACTTTGCGTTTGAACAACAACGGTCAATACGCGTCAAATCCTTTATATCTCTTATAAGCGCTATGACGTCACGAACAAGATCGGCAATCCAAAATTTGCATACGCACAACACGTCGTACTGTATCCCGCACTTATGCTAATTTCCACATTTTCCTGCCTTCCATTTTATGGTTGCTATCGTTGCTATTGTCATCCGTCCTTAGCAATTGTCCGGCAGTGTATTAGTTCTAAATATCACTTTAATAATTATCATTCCTCAGGTACACTCTGAGTTAAAAAAAAATAGCTTTCTTCAAATTCATATGTTCAGGATAAATGAAATTCAAGTCAGGAAAACATTTTCTGAAAGTGTAGACTACATAAATATTTTTATATAATCTTTCAACCTGTAAACTTGCCGAATGATTGTATCACCACAGTAAGAAACATTTGTAGAGATGCCAAATACTGGATCCTCAGTAGTTTCTATGGATATCATGTTCAAACTATGAACTTACGGAGAAGATATGAAAAACTACGAATTTTTCCAAAAATCTTAGATATTTCTAGAAAACTTAATTTAAAAAAAAGTCAAGCAAAGTCAAATGCAGTGATTTTTGTGGTAACATCGCGAAGCTGTCACACAGCAAGCACGTTTGCTCAACGGGAGTTAATGTTCTTCATGCGCAGCTGTTCTTTGCCCAGAGCAAGAGAAAAGAAAATCGCTCCCGCTGTCTTTGGCAAACAGCCAAAGAAAACGTCTTACTGCAGCAGCTGCAGCGCTTGCTTCTTTATCCTTATCATATTCATTATCAAAATTAAATATTGTAATTAATTAATATTGATACTTTCTATATGATATTTTATTTAACATTGTTAAAGTGTTGTGTATTCCTTCAACTTTTAGGTCATGAACCTTAAAAAAATGTTTCATGTTTACGCTTTAACAGCCTTATCTTCCTTTCGATGTATATATTTCTATTTGTCAAATGTTTTATGTAATGGTTTTTCTGACGCTACGAAGCGATGCTCATTGCGAAGCACCTGCTTGTTTTTCCATTTCTTCCACCTGAGTGTTACTACTGCGCAGAGTTCGCCAAAATACGTAATTACGCGTCTAGTACGCGTCAAAAAAGTGTGTTTACGCACCAGAATTTTACCAACGTGTAAAAATAAGCATCGAGAAACGCATAAAATCAACGCATAAAAATACTCGCCGAGAAATGTGTAAAACTACGCACCGAAGAATTTTACCAACGCATAAAATTATGCACTGGGACAGTATTTTGTCTTTCAAAAACGGAAGTAAACGAAATAAAGATTTTTTCCGTAATCGTAATTTCGTTTTCCTGCGATGTTGCCTCTGTTCAGTATTGTTCTTATACACTGAGTGGCCACTTTATTATGACCACCCCCTCAGTACTTTGTTGGGCCACCTTTTGCCTTTAATATTGTGTTGATTCTTCGTGGTATGGACTCCATGAGATGTTGATAGGTGGTTTGGGGAATATGAGACCATGATTGGATTGGATTCCAAGGGACAGGAAAAGACCCAGAAGAAGACCACATGGGAGATGGGTGGATGAAATTCGAAAGTATGCAGGGGTGACATGGAGGAGACTGGCACAAGACAGACCGTTGTGGAGGAAACTTGGGGAGACCTTCGTCCAGCAGTGGATTGATAATGGTTGACAATGATGATGATGATTGATGAATAGCCTATTCCAGGAGTGTGAGATTGCAGGGTTGTGGATCCAGATGTTTGATGGCTCGTTCAACTTCATCCCACAAATTATCAATGGGATTCAGATCTGAAGATTGTGGGGGCTACCCAAGCAAAGTAAACTCACCGGCATGTTCCTGAAACCAATCCTGTACAATACGAGCACTATGGCAGGACATATTATCTTGTTGAAAGTAGCCATCGCCATTGGAATAAACCATCCACATGACAGGTTGCACTTGGTCCACAACGATGTTTAGATATGATGTGCCAGTCAGACTTTGATCAATGCGAATTAAAGGGCCCGAAGCATGCCATGAAAACATTTCCCAATCCATAACGTTGCCTCCACCAGCTTAAAGGGTTGTAGCAATGCATTTGGGGTCCATGCTTTCGTGCTGTTTCCGTCAAATTCTCACTCAGCCATCGGCATGGTGCAACTGAAAACGTTATTCATCAGACCACATAATTTGTTTCCAATTCTCGACTGTCCAATCCTTGTGCTCCTGTGCGAACTGGAGACGTTTTCTCTTGTTAACTGCAGACAGCAAAGGTGTTCGAACAGGCCTTCGGGTGCCATATCCCATTCGATGCAGCGAACAGTGCATGTAGAGATCATATCAGGGGATCCTTGATTAAGATGGTCTGTAATTTGCTGCACTGTTGCCCTTCTGTTGTCTGTTACCAGTCTGGACACTCTCCACTCCGCCTGAGCAGTCACTAGTCGATGATGACCACATATTACATATAGAGACCCAGTTTTTTGGCTGACAGTCCAGTCTTTAAACACTTTAACAACAGCTGCTCTGGAACATTTCACGAATGTGTCTGTTTCGGCGATACTTGCTCCATGGCTCTGAGCTCCTACAATCATGCCACGTTGAAAGTCTGTCAAATCGCATTTTTTACCCATCTCGTCACCCAAAAGTCACTTCTACTACTGTCGCAAGCACTAAGCTTTCCTATTTTATACTAGCCTCTCCCCTGGCGGCAACAGCGTTCAGCCATAGCTCATTTGTTTAAAACTGTCAGGTGGTCGTAATAAAGTGGCAGTGTATATAATTTTCTTCCGTAAATATTTGTATTTCAGTTTTGAAACGAAAGAAAAATTTACGAAAACGAAAATTCGACGGCGCGTGAATTCTTCTGTACCGTAATCTTCAGGCACGAGAGTGTCACGGCTTCGAGGAATTTCTAGTTTTCCATCATAATTTGGGTTATCCTAGAGATCGATGCATAAGTTAACTGAACAGAAATTTTGGGGCAATTGGTAGTGGTGAAGGATGCTTTTTGCCTAAAACTTTCAAAAACGGAAGTTGGACGCAGTAAAGATTTCTTCCGTAATCGTGATTTTATTTTTCACGCGATGTTTCCTCTGCCTAGTATTGTTGTCAGATTTAATTTTATTTCATAAATATTTGTATTTCACGTTGAAAATGGAGGGAAATGTCCAGAAACTAAAATCGGACGTAGCAGAGATTTCTCCCGTAACTAATTCCCCCCCCCAACGATGTGGCGCACATGTGTCCCGTGTTATTAAATACCCCACCCGCCCCAAAGTTTTGCATTTCAGCTTGATAAAGGGAGGGGAGTGCAAAAACGAAAGTAACGAAGCTGAAAAGTTTGTATGAATTGATGCATGATGTTCAAAAGTATTCATATTTTTAAAGTTACAGTATTTATCTTTTATCTAAAATAGTGAAAGCTATCATGCATTCATGATCCTCAGACTGAAAGGTCTTTCAGCATGATGGATGAAATTGTCATCCAAGGGCATTAAAAAAAGAAAAAGGAAGAAAAAAAAAGCGACAATGAAGAAATGGGAAGGGAAACAAAGATATCAGCAAAGTGAAAATTTAAGCACTGGGTGTTGTGCAGCCGCAAAGTCAACAAAAGAGAAATGTGGCTGTGGAACTTGCTGAGAAGTTTATTAGATATTTTTAGATATCTATAGGAATATCAAAAGGAGAACACATTGCTGTTGCATGTGGTCATTACAAAACATGAAAAATTTACTGTTGTTGTTTTAAAATCTGAATATTATATTTATTACTAAAATAAGAAGCAAAACAAATCCAAATTCTAAATACATTGAGGTAGTGAAATTTTAATATGAAACAAATCTGGATTTTTCATAATCGCCCTTCATTTTTGCAAGTTTTTTTTATTTCATCTGTTAAGTTTTCTAAAATACTCCCTACTTTTAAAAATTACTCCCTAAATTTTTTCAAAGGAGTAAAAATACTCCTTTAAATGTTTTTTCCCCCGGCTAACTCTGCTACTGCGCGTGCGCGCTGGGTGTGACATAATTTCTCATGCTCCTTGCTGTCGGCAGCAAGCTTTTGTTTATGTTTACCCCAACAGATTTGCGAAGTGCGCATTTTTTTTTCTCTTGTAAAAATGTTCTGCTAAAGAGGGGTGTTTTATTTTATCTTTCCAGATGCACAAGAACTTTCTTCCTTAGTAGCTTGTTTTAAAGATTGTTTTCTCCAGATCATTCTTTGTTGGGGAATCTCTTAATTTCAGTTTTAGTTCTTTTGTTTTTTTATTTGAGGATTTTATTTTCATTACTCATTTGCATATTAAGTTGACATTTTATTTCCCTGCATCTTAGCAGAAATCTTTTATTGTGTTAATCAAACGTTGCATGGATTTTTATTGTAATTTATTTTATTTGCGTTGCCATTTTATTTTATCCTTTTTTTTCAGAATTGATTTATTTATGCAATTTAAAATACCTTTTTGATTAGTTTTTTTCATATCATAAGCATTTAATGCTAATTTTCTATTTATCCACATAATAAAGCTATGAAACTTTTCAAAGTTAATTGTTCTGTGCGTCGTTGGTCTTTGCTCCCATCGTGTTTGTCATGTGCGAATTTCTGGTAAACAGCCACTTGCCTCTACTAATATTCTGGGATCTAAAAAGCAAAAAAGTTGTCAAAAATTCAAGGAGAGTTATTCACAAGAATTTTTGTGTCTAAAATTGTCTGAGGTATCCGAAAACCATGGGGTTTGTTCCCTGTGTGCTGTTGATTTTTCAATCGTACACAGAGGAAAGTACGATTGCGGTCGGAATTTTTACTTTAAAAAACGGGAGGAATAACCATAAGTGTGGTACATCACACACTTATGGTAACATTTATTAATATAGTATATTAAAAGGTAAATTTGAAATGGTTTGTATTATTTTTTTTTTTTTTTTTTTTTTTTGTACTTAGTTTTCTTTTTTTTTTTTTTTTTTTTTCTTCATTTTAAAGGTACGTAGGTATGTTGCAAAATTTATCCAAGTATTGTCTCCCATCCAAATTAAAATTAAAATGTTGCTGAAAATGTAGCAGTGTACTCTGGGAATTATGCATGCTACCCTGCACATTTTAATGTGGAAACTTGACTTCACTATGGAAAACCTACAGGCTCCATGCATATGGACTACTGATGACTTTCTTCAGATGTTGGCATCTCTGCATTTGTTTTCATTGGAAAGGAGAACATGGATTGGGCCTCAATTTTGGGAATGTTATTTATAAGATTGCATAGTCCAAATATGAACCATCGTGATAGGTCTTAACTTGTGAAATTGGACCTGTGGTATTTTCTTGCTTGTACATATTCCAGCAAAACAGTACCCCTTGCAGACCTGTTTTGTGGATAACATCATGTCTATGCCAGACTGTTCGTTTCAGAGCCCAGATCTAAACTTCAGATGAACACTTAGAGTGAATTGGAACAATAGCTGAGGAATCTTCCCTGTTGGTCAGCATCATTGATGAATTTAAGGTTCTGCATGACAGAATAGAAAAAGTTTTCTATGAAACTATTCAGAAGCTTATGGAAATCTGTTATTAAGTGCATCTGTTTGATACAATAGTGAGTGACTGGATGAGAAGTTTAATTCATTTCTATATTTTCTTCCAGAATATTCAGAATTTTCTCATTGACTCATCAAGAATAACCACCATTTTTCATAAAACTTCATCATTTTTTCTATCTTAAAATGTGAAGGTGCTCAAAAGTTTATCATTTATCCTTGATGTAAACAATGGGAAGGTAGCTATTTTATAGGAACAAATACTAGGTAAAGAGAGAGCCATATAGTTTTACTGTAGTAAGAGTTAATGAATTGGAAAATTGGTGAATCTGCTGTGTTTTATTGTTCTGGCAAAGCTTCGTGTAAAATAGGGTAATCTGAAATTTTGTTGATAATCCATAACACAAGAATCTCGTCAGTCATCTCAGCACCAGAAGTATTTGCGTGAAAACTGAATTATACAAGGAGTGTTCAAATGAAAAGGTACGACACGACACTGTGGGAATAAATGAAGACTTTATTCAAAGTATACACCATAGGCCGTAGCACAACGATCCCATTGATTAACGAGCCGAAGGATTCCTTGTTCCCAGAATTCCTGTGGCCGTGACGAGACCCAGTCCTGCACAGCGTCCTTGAGTTCGTCGTCCGAGTGGAAGCGCTTCCCTTTCAGATGTTTTTTCAGGGGACCAAACACATGGAAATCGCAGGGCGACATGTCCGGGCTGTAGGGCGGGTGGTCAAGCTGCTCCCACTGGAACTTGGCCAGTTCCGCGTGTGACCCTGGAGACGTGTGGACGCGCGTTATCATGGAGCAGAACCACACCCTCCGCGATGAATAGCGGCCGGTTTAACACCTTCCGCTGTCAGAAATCGGATAACGCCTCGCTGCTCCTCAATCGTCGAATTTTGCAATGTGAACGCCATCCTGTCCTCGCACGCACTGCCGCGTCAATTGGACGGCGCTCTTTATAAGAGCCTCTGCTCTCTCCTGCGCATGCTCCGATCCACGCCGGCGACTCCAATCGCATCCCTAGATGTGTCGCTACGTTCTCCCATAGCGGCATAGGCAAATATGTTAACGGTTACGTTCTTATGACGTTTCGTACCTTTTCATTTGAACACCCCCAGTATTTAGAGATTAAATAATTATCCTCAGGTGTAAAATCTGCTTAAGATATAGTGCGTCACATAAATATAGAGACAGAACAAATTTTCAAATACAAAAAAAGAAACAACGAGCTGAAATGTACACCTGATATTTAATTTATAGCAAAAATGGCATAGGACACGCAGCTGCACAATAGTTTGACGGAAATATAACAATTCCAATGCCAAGTACAAGAATAAAACAGAAATACACTGTCTCAAAAATATAAAAATTTACTAGTTATGAGCACCTCCGGTACGAATAGTGGAGACGTTGTTCCGAATAACACTGAAAACCCAATTGGGCATGCTGTTTACCAAGTGATGAAAGTGTTCTGGACGAAGTGCGTACCAGCTTCTTTCAATCTTCTCTTTCAATGCCACCACACTTGAGAACTGCCGTTCATACACATCACGAGTTAGGATACCCCAGAGGTTCTCGATAGTGTACAGATCTGGACTGAGTGCTGGCCAATCCATTACGGTCACATGATGAGTGTTAAACTAGCTTTTTGTTGATGCAGACTGATGGATAGAGGCATTATCTTGCTGGAACAGATAACACTCGCTAGAGTTTCGGCAAACGGTAGAATGTTGCTGCTGAGTATGTCCTGATACATTTCAGAGTTTTGCCTGCCTTGCAGGAAAGCAATATCTGTTGTCCCATTCAAAGCAAAAGCTCCCCAGACCATCACAGACCCCCCCTTTATGTCTGCTGAAAAAGGTGCCAGGCTCGTGTCGTAAATCATGCCAGTAGCAGTTCCAACCATCAGGGCTGTCCAGGTTGAACTTTTTCTCATCGGAGAAAATAGTTGTGATCCACTCGTCCGTCCAGTGCATGTGGCTGCTTGCCCATAACAATCTGAGCTACCTTGTGGCGCCACGTGAAGTGTGGCAGACGGCACATTTTACGGAGCACAATGTTGCAACTTTCCTTGATTTGTCGATAAACTGTGTCTGAGACGGCGACACCAACAGGTCCAAGAAACTTGATGTATTGATAACTTTTGGGATGAAACTAAACGCATGATGGCATGATCATATCGTTTGGTTGTTGTTCGAGGCCTTCCAGGCCGTTTTCTGGGAAGTTAACGCAATGCGTTTCGATAAAGTCTTATAAATGACTGCCCTCTCCTCCCCATGGATTTACAACTTTTCGCTACAGGCAATCCATTTGCTCTGTCTCCGAATTTTCTGCGCCTCCTCACCAGAAAGTTGACTGTTGTGTGGCATTTCGGCAAATGAATGTCTGACGGCAGGTCTGTTGTCTTTTGTAGGCTGGACCAAATTACGGCGCGTGCATACAGCATGCTAATTTGTACATCTCATTTGCACGTGGCTACTTCACATAGTTGTCTTTATATTTATGAGACTTAAAATTACACTATATCACTGTGTGGTGTTCTTTTCACACAATTCGGTAGTCTCGATGGATCGAAACGTTGCTGTAGGATTATGTCTAATTAGGTACCACTTCAGCTTCCTACCTATATTCACATTTCGTTCACGGCGCAAAGTCGACTGTCTATATTTATGCGAAGCACCTTATCACCTGTTGTAAAAAAAAAAAAAAAAAAAATGAGAATGTATGCAACAGTTTGCAGAAGAGTTTTAGTCTGTGCTATGAAGTTTTTTCTATGGGGTTTCAAGTTTCTGTACAGCTGCAGTCTCCATCTCAAAATGGAAATTCTGGGAAAATACTTCATTGAAACCTTGCATTTAAATGGATGATTGCACTGTTGTGTGTTTGTGCGCCAGACAATATATTGCATGAAGGAGGATATAGCGCAGAAGTTGTCCCACCTAATTTGTGGAGTAATAAAAAGTAGTACATGAGGGGAGGGGGCATGGTCGCAAGTTCTCCATGTTTCAAAACTTTCCATAGTTGGTGTGAAGATTTCTTCGGTGATACTTTTTTTCTTTCTTATTTATGTCCAATGTTTACTCTTCTTGTGAGTACTTCTCAAATGTTTTATTCCATAAATGTTATTTCAACGTGGAAATGCAGGCAGAAAAATTTCTGAAATAGAAGTTAGACAGGTCGAAAATTTCTTCAGAAACAGTGAATTTTTGTCACTATGTCTTCTGACTCCATTATTGTTAAATATATTTTATTCCATAAATGCTGGTATAACAGCATGAAGATAAGTTATAAGATCTTACTTTGTATGTAGAGCTTTGATTAGTGTTCTGAAACACTTTGGTTTCAGGAACACACATTCTGTGCTTGAACGCTGCTTTCAGTTGCTCTTAAGTCAGCCTACCCTGATTCTTGTGGAGTGATGTGATATTCACAGTGATAACGAAATATGTTCAGGAGCATGTTAAAATTCAGCAGTGCTCAATATAGTTTTTGATGGAATTGAAAATTTTCACATTTATATTATACATCATGAAATACGGAACATATTTAGGTGTTTAGACCCGAAAGTTTTGGAAATATATGTATGTATATTTATACTTTTATTACAGTGAGTGGCATTTGAACAGTGTTTGATAGATAAAACGCATACAAATAAGTGGCATTGCATTCAAAATTGTAAGTAAATTTTATAATTTTGAGCATAATGCTCGCTTTGTTGCAGTTTAAAATGGAAGAGGGTTGTGGAGGGGGAAATTTTTTAGTCTTACCATGCCTGTAAACTTTTACGCATGGTGTTGGGGGTGTGGGGTAGGGTGAAGGAAGGTTACCATGAAAAAATGGATTGTGCTTTAACAAATTTGAGGTTGGTTGTGGTTTATGCACACCCTTTGCAAAGCTACTACAGATTACCCCTCAGCAATTATTTATCAATTAATTTCAAGTAGCCTTAGTTACTTTTTAAATGTATTTTTAAGAAAATCCCTGTTTTAGCATGACTTGTAAAACAAAAAAAAACTTAATACATGTGTATTAGGCTTGGTTGACACATAAAATGAGATATTCTGCAGTTTTGAGAGAATATTTTTTTTTTTTTTTTTTTTTTTTTTTTTGTACCTATCCTTTCTTCTAGTGAAAATTCTATGTAAACTAAATTGAATTTTGAAATTTAGTTAGGGATTTCTGTAGTTTGATGTTTTGTAGTTTCTGGTTCAAAACATGACATTGTTAGAATTTTTTTCTCTTTTCATTATGTAGGTAGCTGGTGCTATCATTGGCAAAGGTGGTCAGCGCATCCGTAAGATACGATATGATTCTGCAGCAACCATAAACATAGAAGAGGCAGCATCTGGCACAAATGATCGCATAATAACCATCACTGGCACCATGAAACAAGTCAACATGGCTCAATTTCTCATGCAACAGAGGTAAGCATTTGAACAATTGTCCTTGTGACATGAGAGAAATGTTACGTGAATATGCTATTTTTGTAAGATTGTATTGACTGTTATTGGAACTACAGTGAATCATTCAGTATGCTACACCTTGACATTTAAAATTCAGCACTACTGGGAAAAAATTCATTCCTCATAGAGTTCAGACTCACTTTGAATAAGCTGAATTTCAGTTGTGCCCATAGACGGGTCACGTTGCCGATCGCAATTTTGGGGGGGGGGGGTCATTTTGATGAACGAAAAAAAGCTTTGGCGATTACCTTTTTGTACTGTTGTAAAACTTTATCGATAAAAAATTGAATTTGGCGAATAAATCGGCGAAAACTTAAGAGTCAGCGCGACCCCTGCCTAGATTAATTTAGCATTCAAGGCATTCTCAATCTCAGTATCCATGGATAAATTAATACACTGGTTCATCAGTACTGATTATAATAAAGTTGATCTACATATGCAAGTGAGAACTCGCTAAAGAATGAACTGCCTTAGTAGTGCTAATGTTCTCTGAATAACCAGATTTGTAATTTTAAATATTTTCCATGAATTACCTGCTATAATACATAATTGGAAAATCAGAGTGCCCATTCCGCAGTGTCAAAGCTTATAGCACGACCTCGGTGGGACTTTGTGCAGGAGTGGAGAGATCATGTATTTTAAAATATCTTTTTGCACTACTCACAAATGAAGGTAGGTTTGTTGCAGAAAGTAATAGATGCTGAAGAAAGCTAAGTGGAGGCATGAAAATATTGTTTTGTTTGTACAGATAGGTTTTGTATAAAGATCTAATAAGTTGTGCAACCTGTTTTTTGAAATTGACTTGTGTCCAAGCATGTAGATGCACTCTTAATTTGTTTACATCACATTAAGAATTTATCAAAAATGGCACTTTTGAATTTGTTTTCCAGGTGGGGAGGGAGCATTTTTAAAAATTCTATGGCGTTTTTTTCTCTCCTTTTTTTATGTATATGGTAAAAAGATGAGCTTTTTCAGATGTTATGGAACCGCGAGAGAGAGAGAGAGAGTGAGTCGTCTTCTTCCCGAAGTGTGTACTGCAGTTTGTGTGGAATTGTTTTCAGCTTTTTCTCCCTGTGTGGAAGACTAGTGATTTTGTTGTTCTGTAATTGAGTAGCAAAAAGTCATTATCTTCCTACAGTGGGAAAAAAAAGGGGGTTGCTGCCTCTTGCTCCTAACACAGACAAGGAACAAAAAATTATACTTAACATTTGGTGATGGCCTCTTTCTCTACTTATTTTCTTGTACTTGATCTTGTTACTTTTTTTATGACATAACTCATGACTTCCTTTGTTTGCTCTTCTTACTCATCTGTCATTACTAATGTTATGATTGGTTGATTTGCTATATTGTTTTGGGTGGGCAGAGTTTAAAATTTAATAGTGCAACAGAGCTGGCAATTTTGTGAAATTCATGAATGCTAGAAATTCTCTTGTGAGATACAGACTGGTGCAAATCTTATTGTGTTGGTACTGCTTTTTCACCTCCTGAATGTTTCAGTGCTGCACAAAAGTTGGTACTTGGGGCTGTTACTCAGAGCACTGTGGTCATTTGAAAGTATAGTGGAAGGTTGATTGTGCATTTTTCAAGAAAATTAAGTTATGAAATTATTGCTGAAATACTTATTTTCGAAAGTCACAGAAAATCCTCATTTCTAATTTAAAACAAAACAAAACATGAATAACTGGTAGACTTATGCAACTGACATTGCTATGTTTTGTAACCTCATCATATTCCAAACTGCTCCAGCATGTGTGTGGACATACACTATATTGACAAAAGTCTCTGGACACCTAGAATAGAAGCACAACATAGCATTAATTGACATACATTAGTACAGTGCGGTCCATGTTTGGCTTTAATACATACACTGACCCTTCGAGACAGGCTTTCAACAAGGTTTTTGAAAACAGCGATAGGTATGCTTTTCCATTCAGTACATAATGCTGCCGCTAACTGTTGCTTAGTAGTAGGCCTCTGTTCCAAACTTCTTATGAGGCGCTCTAATTCATCCCATAGGTGCTCTATGGGATTACGTTCAGGGCTCTGTGATGGCCAGTCCACACACGATACAGAATTCTCGTCAAATCAGGCCGTAACAGTCCTTGCTTTATGGCTCGGTGCATTATCCTGCTGGTACCAACAAGGCTTGGTTCCATAGTATTGCCACAGTTAGTAGGGCATAATTGTCCAGAATATTGAGGTAGACGTGCTGATTAACAGGTTTGTCCACAATAACCAATGGGCCGGAACCATACCATGAAAAACACCCCCACACGAATGCACTGCCAGCTCCAAACTTTACCATAGGAACAGTACACTGGTAAATGGTGCCCCCCTGGCTGCTGCTATTGTATCTAGATTAATCAGTCCATAGGACCCGTTTCCATTGATCTACGGTCCACGATAAATGTTCTTTACACCATGCTAACCGATGAGTAGCATTCCAAGTGGAGATCAGTCTTATGAGCAACCACACGACCACGGTATCCCATGGAATGAAGTTCTCTGCGAATAGTACGTGTACCTACTGAGGTTCCAGCATTTTTACTCACCTGTACCTGAGGTCATGTGTAGTAAGTACACCGTTGATTAGCTGTAACAACTCTCATGAGGCTTTGATGTCCTCTGTCACTAATTTTATTTTGTTCTGCCAGTACGTTTTGCTGCTTCAGGCATGCCATGTGTCTTCCACTTATTCAGTTACATCCAAAACAGTTGACTTGAGTATGTTTAAATGCCTCTTGGTTGCTCTTATGGACAACCCACTAATATAACACCCAACAATCTTTCCTTTCTCAAAGTCAGTTTCTCTCCCGCCGCGGCATTTTCACTTAACCTCAGTGCGATATGATCGCGGTCAGCTGCAGGCTTGTTTTTATACTGTTTGCAGCTGTGTTGCGCATCTTAACTAAGTAGAGGATTCGTTCATTTACTTTTGAAGGGGTGTCCGGTGACTTTTGTCAATATACAGTAGTGGGGAAAATTGTAAAAACCTTTCGGAAAAAGCGTATTTTGGTGTTTGGCTCATAACATTTTTTTTTATTGAGTAATACCATAAAATTATATATCAATGGAAAGATAATTTCATCAAAAATGTAATGCAACAACGTTTGTTTAATTATCTGTATTCTATGAAAAGTTATATCAAATAACCAGAAAAAGGAAGCACAACTTGCTTCCTTTTTTCTTGATGTGGTTGATGTGAAGTAGCTTTCCTTCATTTGAATGTAGACAAATGAGCATGAGTGTTAAGAAAGCAAATCAGGTATCTTGTTTTGGCAATGAGCCAATCAGGTCACAGTAGGATTCAGCTATTGATGTCATGTATTGGAGCTGAGAGGAGCACATTTTTCAGTGTGTTATGCGATTGCTATCGAGTTGGGTTGTATGTGTGTGTTCTTTCATTTAGTGAGCTTGTAAAATGTAATAAAATTAAAGAAATGATGCAAAGAGTTGACTGGTCACACAGAAAGCGAAGTAAAATAGTAAAAGTGAACTAGGCTTCGGTTATTAAGAAATTAGAAGAAAAATTAGTGAAAACTTACAGGTGGCATTTCTAAAGTTTTAAAGAGGTATAAGAAGACTCATTCACTACAAAACCAGACTGGTAAAGGCAGGAAAAGTTGCATAACAACAAGTGTTGATAGAAGAATTAAGAGACTGTGCCTAGGTGACAGAAAAAAATCATCTGGGTGTATACAAGATGAAATGGCACAATGCGATGTTAAGTTGAGTGCAAGGACTGTTCAGCGCAGACTGCAGGAATTTGGTCTAAAAGCTAGAATTCCATGGAAAAGGCCATTTTTATCTCTCAAACAAAGGTTGAAAAGATTAAACTGGGCTAAAACCCAGGTTAACAGGACAGTGTTGTTTGGGTAGTGATGGCATAAACTGCGTAAGGAGAAGAATCTGAGAAGATTTGCATCCTGAGTGCATTACATGTACCGTGAAACACACAGTGTTGTGACAATCCTGGATTTTATGACATCAAAAGATGTGGGCAGAATTTACGTGATTAATGGGAATATAAATGGCCAAAAACACATAAATGAAATACTTGAGCAGAAACTGAAGTCTCCCTTACGTGATCTTTTCGAAGATAATGAAGCATTTATATTTCAACAGGATTCAGCTCCATGTCATGTTGCTGCTGCTGTGTGCAAAAAGGGGTTTCAGGATAATCATATTCCACTGCTGGAATGGCATAGAAGTAGCCCAGACCTTAACCCCATCAAAAATCTATGGATTCGACTTAAGAAACTTGTTAGTCAAAAGCAACCCAGCAATAATTCAATCTTGGTTTCACATTATAACAGCTGCAGATAAAAAAAACTGGGTTCACTCCACGGAAAGGCGTAAGGCTGTAATTAACGCCAAAGGTTACCCAATTAAGTATTTAACTGACACGGGGAGAATTTTTGTATATCTCATTTTTTTCTACGTGTTTAAGGTTTCCATAATTTTGGCCACCACTGTATTGTATTTGGGCAGGGCAGTTAAATCATGGCTTGGTCAAAATGTGATTACCTAGTTTTACATGATGCTACACATCATACATAACATACAGGTATCCACATGAAAAAGTATAAAAGGTAACATTATCAAGTGGAGAATGCAGTTTGGTGATTTTATTGGCAATTTTATAGCTCCTTTCATATACATGCACATACCCAGTAATTCCTGAATGGGTTAAAACACGAGTGGTATTTTCTCTTCATTCGACCATTTCCATTTGAATTCAGGCAGGCACGACCAACATGTGTCAGTTGATCACCTCCAAATTTTTTGAAAAAATTATGGTAGCTGCTCCTATTAGAGATATAAAGTACTGCAAAAGGATTTTTCATAAAAAAAAAAAAAAAGTTTGGTTGAGCTACAGCATTTTGAAAATAGGCAGAAAAATACACTCGTGATGAAAATCATGTGAAATGCCAAATTTTTAAAGTCACAGAAATTGGTCAAACAAATGTTACCAGATGGCAATATATATATATTGCAAACAATTTTAATTTTTTACAAATTTAGGATATAATTTAGGAAAAATTGGTTGTGATTGTGATATATGATAAGCGAATGAGAGGGGATTCTTGTGAAGTACGGTAAGCGAATGCGTGGGAGTGTAAGGTACTAGCATTTTAAAGCGGGTTTGTGGAATCCAGTCTAAAATTTGGGTTGTCCTTTGGCAATATGTCCAGCCCATTGCCATTTCAGGGATTTTATTACTGTGATCATGATATTTTCCATATATAAAGATATACTTTATGCATCTGTGTAGCTCTGTGCAAGAGCCAGAAGAAATGCGTTTTATAAGTCAAAACAGATAAAAGATAAAATGTTGGCATGTAAACTGTACTTTGGCTTTAAGTAATACAAATAATGCAAATGACATTTCTGCAGTCAAGTGTTCCTTTTTGTTTGTTTGTTTGTTTGTGTGCAACTGTCGACCAATTCTTCAGTTAGTTTCACTTTAATCAAAAATATTTTGTTTTAAACTTTTTTTAAATGCATAACACATTGCACCAGTGATAAGGAAACCTGAAATCTTATGGAACAATAATCCCTCGCTGAGGTATTATGCCCTTATGTTTAGTTAGAACTCATTTTTGATTGTTTGTTACAACTTATTTTAGTGTTTCACGAGAGTTCTTATCGGGCACGAATATAGTCTTGACAATTTTTAAGATTTAGCTGCTTACGTCCACTTCAAAACTCGAAGCATTTCTCATTAAACCCGAGATCCTGCTAAATGTGAGCTTGTTATATTCAGATTCTTTGCATGTTTTCAGCTTTCGGCTCCTTTTTTAAGTTTATCTCACTTTTCTACTAACAGAAGAATTATGTCACTATTTAGATGCAAATCATTGGGAATCGTTATGGGGTTAGCCCCCCCCCCATTATTGCAGGGTGGTGGGGAGATGTGATAAATACAAATTGTTTAGATTATTGCAGCAAAAGTAACATTCCACATGCAAACCATTTGATGTCTGGTAATTTAAGTAGGCTATTATGAAGGTAATTTCCCAAGGTGCCAGTGGAAGTATTAATACTATTTTAATAATTTTCTGCACAAATTTAGGCAGTTGCTTACTGTCAACATTGCAGTGTTTTTTTTATTATTATTACAGCACTGCACAAGCCTATGTTGACACACTTACTGGCAGTCTTTCAAAGAGACAACAGTCTTGGCTCCTGGTTGGAGGGGCATTCCAGTGAGTTTGCAACTATAGTAAAGTCTTGCACCAGTTATTTTACAGGCGAACAGGGGCTCATAACAATGTGGAACCTATTGATTGGTTCAAGTGCAAAAATACCATCACCTGGACTTACACCTAACTCCAGTAACCCAAGAGAGCAAAAGTTGTCAATTACAAAGTTGGAAAACATCATCCATTCTTCACAAATCCTTCATAAAATTTATGGGTCAACAAGTGAATATTGACTATACACTAACCAGGCAAAAGTATCCTAGGGCATTTATAAGTGGTGCAGTGTCATTGGATTGCTATTCAGAGATTTGAGATGACAATACAGACCCCCCTGTTCATACTGGGTTAACTTTGTTGGTGCAATTTCATCTGCTTGCATATTTTAATTGTGACATTGGGGTAAATCTAGTGGCTTTGTGAAACTTGAGCATATTTAAAAATAAAATAAAGAAAAGAAAGAAAAAGTAATCTTGGTATCTTATAGACATGATAACCATTCATTAGGCATAAGATCATTGTTTTAAATAAGGTCAGTTTCCTGTCTCCCAAGTGTACAGCCTAAATTTGCGCATTAATCCCCACTTTTTATCACTGATTCAAAGCAAATGAAAGCTGCTCTCCAACTTTGGTTCAAATTTTTGGAACTCTAGAGGCTAAGTTCACAAATTTGCTACCAGTGGTGCTGTTGGGGTTGGTCACCTGACATATTTACACCAGTGCTGTTGGTTCCACGTCGTTATCAGCCTCTGCACGTTATGCAGTAAAACCTCCGTTAGCGGACACTTCCAAACAATGGCACATTTTGGTTGGTACAGAATGGAAAAATTACAGGGCCTCTTAAAAATAGTCAACGGACATTTTGCTCGCAAGGATTTTATGCAGTTCCTTCAGTACTTCAGCTGGAAGAATAAGAGGGGGGGATACAGTGAAATGTTTAAGCGGAAATAAAGGAGTTAAAAGTTTAATTCAATGTGTAGCAGTAATTACTTAAGGTGAGTTCCTTATCCCATGTATGTTTCAGTGCCCCCACGTTAGGTGGGGGGCCCGGGTGATTGAACACAGACATGGATCTGTTTCTAATTCCCTGTCGACTTTCAGGATTTGCTCAACCCAACTGATTAACTGTTTGGCATACAGAAATTACATTTTCATGTGCTGTGGCTCTTTTCTCTCCATTTTGCAGAAAGGTGGTTACGCATACACATAAGCAGAGGATCTGCAGCATTCAGGATAACTTTTCAACATTCACAAAAAGCACATTTTTTTTTGCAGTTCAAATTCGTGAGTTCTTGGCAAGGTGATCAACTAGCACATAACTTGCATTCAACTCAGGGGAGCGTGTGGACAGCTGGCTGGTATGTCAACTAAGGGGGTAAAATAAGAGGAATGTTGCATTCGCAAATCGTAATGGGCTTCTGATGATTAGGGTTGAGACACATTCTTACCAGAGGGTTTACAAAAATAAAATAATGTACCCTTTCAAAAAATTGCACAAAACGATTTGGAAGGACAGGGGGGGGGCACAAGGAGTAACAGACAGGTCATTGAAATTGTGCCCAGTTAAGTTTAATGGCTTGAACTTGAATACCTACCTACTGATTGACTGACCACCACCAGCAGCACACACACACGATAATTTGGTTTTAAAGAGTTCTTGAATTTATTTGTTTGGAAGAGTACAAACTTTAGCAATATTGCACCAGTGAAATGCCCATGGCTACTTTTGCTCCCTCAGTGTAGTCAACAAATGCACTGGTTGGCCCCACCAGTGCATTTGATCTAGCAATTAAATGATACTCTTTAAATTTGTGAATGTGACTGATCTAGCAATTAAATGATACTCTTTAAATTTACAGTTTACACTTTTGCTCTATCCTCTTTTGGAGTTCAAGGAGCTAAGTTCTTAAATCCTACACTAGGGTGCACTGATGGAATTGGCCCTGTGGCTTGTACACCAATCCCATTTGTTCAATGTCATTATGAGTCTGTTCACCTGTGAAGTAGCTGGTGTATAACCTTTACCATTCATGTTGTATAAAGGAAGGAAAATGTAATGGACTGTGTATTATTCTGGAAATGAGTTTTTGCGTAGATTTTTAACTTGTGAAATACGTAAAAAAAAATTCCCTCTTGGTGTGTGCAGTTCATGTCCTTGTTGTTTTTTTTTCTCCTTCAATAAGCAACTGATAAACATTACTAGTCTACATGAAGAACTGTGATTTAGCTTTAAAGAAAAACTTTGTGAAAATCAATGTTTAGTATTTACGTGATATATACAAATTGCTGAGTAATATAAATGTGACATCTAATTCATTTTAGTACATGTTTTGTTGTAGGGAAAATGTTAAAATTGTAAGACCTTACTTAATATGCCTTTTTCCTCCCACCCCTTTTTTTCCAGTGTTCGTGATAACCAAGGTCGCCGGTTCTAAGTATGTCAGTTTCCTTTATGTGACCAGTGACTAGCACTTTCATCCATTTAAACACATGCTGTGGTACAAATACATTGAAAGCTGTCAATTTCTGTGTTTCTTGTACAGTATCTCTTCATTTTAGCTCTGTTACATTTAACGTTTCGTTTAAAATAAACGACATTGTCTAGAAAATGGCTTGAATGACTGATTATTTTTTCACACAGCTACTCCAAAATTTCCACTAAATTTTAGGTTATTTTTTGCTGAATGCACATTCTCATTAGAGCAATAGCCAATTCTAAGTGTTATTGCTTGATGGTTAAATTTTCAGATGTAAACTTATAACTATGTGTTTTGTAATATGTTCATAGTAAAATAAATGCATGTTTTCCTATACCTAACGATCTCTAAGATAAATTCAGATCATGCATGCACTCCCCCCCCCCCCTAAGCAAAATTAAATTTAATTCAAAACTTTTTGTTCGTGATGGAATCATACCATTTGCCTCCTGTCTTTCACATTGAATTTCCCTCCCTCAAGATCAACATATATTGTTACCTACTGGGAAATACTGAATTCTGTTGGGGAAAATACACGAGTTTCGTGCCATTGTTATGAAAATCGTGGTTGTATATAACATCTTTTGTACAGCAAGCTCACTCAACATTTTTTTGTGATTGAAGATCTTAATAACATAAGAAAAGCTGATTCTGAAGTATCACTACCTAATGCCTTTGATCAGTGCTAAATAGAAGCTAGTATGTTTCTACTGTTATTGTTACACATAACCTTTTGAATACTCTAAAAGATAATGTTAAAGTTAGGACTGGACATCCAAAGCTGGAGCAAATGTCATTTTAATTTGGAATGAGCAAACTGTTAAGGTGTTTTTGTTGCTCCTGGGTAAGAGTTAATCCTGAAAAAATAGTATGCTATAATAAGCCTAGTACATGTTAGTGTTAACACTGCCACAGAAAGCACACAAGCCATTTACTATATTAAATAAAAAATAATTGAATGGCAGGTGATTTTTCTCATGTTACCAGTCACTGCAGGTAGGAAGTATACATGGCTGAGTAAATATACAACAAATTAGAGCAGAATTGCTAATGGCATTTTGTTATGCATAGATTGTTTTTTAATCATAAACATTGTATTTATTTAAATGCCAATAGAGGAAATTAAAACAGGACCGTGGTTTTGGCGGCAAGGGCTCTTGTTGGCCATCAAATTACATACATTGTTCCGTTCTTGATGGCTGACAATAGCCCTACAGCTGAAACCATGGTCCTTTACTGACATTTAAATAAATACAATCTTTATGATTCAAAAATGATGTATGGCTGAGTAAGTTTCTGGTGAATGAAAAACAATTATTTCTTCATTTCAGAATCCATTATTATATATTTGTGCAGATGAAACAGTTTTGGTCTTTTACATTGCAAATGCATAACTGTGGCTGTAACCTTTATATACGAAATACAAGCAGTTGAATGTTAAAATATCCAATATAATGTACAAGATGTTATCTTCATGCACACAAAGTAATGCTTGACTCATTCAGCAATTGCACATTACATCTGTATATTTAAAAGATTCTCTCTGTGTAGTAGTTTGTTTATCTGAGGATGGGTTCAGTATGGACCTGAAAGATCTTGTAATTTTAAACTTGTATTTGTACAGGCATAATAAACATAAACTGGAATTGGAGTGTGTGTTTCTTCCCAGCTGGACTTGATACATTGTGCTATGGGTATTGACTGCCCTATCATCTTTGAATTCAGAATCCATTAATTAAATATTTGTAAAATGTTGTGTATTTTACATTTAATTGTACATCAATAAAAGATTTGAACATTGCTAGGAGGAAGTCGGGGAATTCAGAAATGATTTTTGACTGATTTCAAATATAGATCTTAATATTGAATATACTATTGGTACATTTTTATGTATCATTGCTTATATAAATCAATTAAAATATATACTGATAGAATCCTTTTGCCTGAAACATAAACAATATTTGTGCACACTTATTTGAGGTAAATGGTACAGTTTTCCTTCTAAAAGTATATAAAAAAATTCATTCTGAATTAAGTATCTTTCACTGTGAGAAATATTTTTGTACATACTTTTAGATTTTTCATAACACACAACTGCCATTTGCATTGTTATCAAGCTGGGTCCTTTCAAAAATCAAGAGAGATGAATATTTGTACTTACATAAGCAAATGAAAAATAAATGAGATATACATTTGTTCAACACTTTAATTTTTAAAAAAATCAAGTACAGATGGAATTAAATTTTATCATAATGGAACTACACAAAGACAGTGCATTTTTAAGTCTGCTCAGAACACCACGGCAGTTTTTATTTTTCAAAACACAGGAACTGTGTGATAACTACTCTTGAACAGTTTTTTGACTTTTAATAAACAATAGTTGAAGTAGATATACAAGTTTTAGTAGAATATAATCATTCACAGCACTCTCATTAAATGTAAGTTTGTTTTTCAAATTTTAAATCTCAACTGTTCCAATATTGATAAAAATATCTGAAAGGTTTAATAAATTAATCAGGACATTTGTACAGTTACATAATCTTGAGGAACGGTGCGTTAGCTGGCTGCTTTCGTTCTTCTCCTATTTCTCATGAATTTTTCTTTTGCCAAAGTGGCATTTTAAGAAATCCGAAATAAAATGTGGGTCCCAAAGGATGCATAGAATTTGTAATGATGGTTTTTTTAAGTAATTTAAGGCAGTGCTGCACTCCTCAGTATTGCTACTGGGGGTTGTAAGGGAGTATTTCTATTTGCAAATCATATCTGCTTTTAAAATTCCCAATTTGAAAAATTCTTTCTCAGTCAGATACAACAAAAATGGCTACTTTCAACTTAAAATGCTGCAGAATTTTTCTGCTAGTTGGTAGAATTGTATTTTAATTTCACTTACTACTTTTTTCTAAATGTCAAATTAGCTGAAAAGAAATTTTCATATTTTTCAGAATGAGGAAACTTAATTATTTTTCAATTCTTCACTGTTCTGCACTTGTAAAACTCAGATTGAAATACTGAAAGCTATTCATTATAAAGATTTTCCTCATTGCCCTTTTCAAGTAATACTTAGTTTTTCTCATTATTGAGTGTAAAGTTGTTTTCTTCAGTAGCTGTGATTCAAATCCAATTTGGGAAAAATCTGTATCATTGAATATCTTTTACTCACATTTCCTGATTTTTCATTACAACCAGTTCTGTCAGTGGATGCATATTTCTATTTGCATTTTTACTTCTTAAAATCTAAGCTTCTTCTATTATATGAGGTACAATACCATTGTGTGTTTCCACTTTTGTGTCAAATTGTGGCATTTGGTACATCATCAAGTAAGTAAATTCTAACACATTAATAACTATATTTCACAGACAGATTGCATTGAGGAGATAATATCAGACACTCAAAGAATTATCAATTTGACTTGTGTTAAATTGAGGCATTTAGTACATTATCAAGTAAGTAAATTCCAACACATTAATAACTATATTTCACAGACTATTGCATTGAGGAGATAATATCAGACACTCAAAGAATTGGCTTAATGGATTGTAAATGCATATTCCTTTAAAATTCTCTTCAAAAAATTCTTTTTGTATTAGAAAGCATCTGCTGCAGAAAACAATTTTTCACACTGTACTTTTTTACGAATGCATTTTATATTATACAGACGTGCCAACTCTCCGGGTTTAGGCCGGTAATGCCGAATTTTATTACACTTCCCAGAATCCCGGATTAGAAAATTATATTGCCGGATTCCATCTTAATTTCCGTAGCGTAAATGAAAAAGTAATGAGAAAAGCTCAAAGTTCTCCAAGGCATCGGATAACTTTGATGATTACCGTAGCGTAAATTAAAAAGTAATGAGAAAAGTTCGAGGCACGGAGAACTTCGTTTATTACCGTAGCGTAAAAAGTAACGAGGGGAAAAGTTCTCGGAGGCATCGGTTCGTTAGCGGAGAAGCGCCCTTTTCCTTCCGAGTCAGCAGCCAGCAGTTTTGCTCTGCCGTTGGCAGCGATGTTTACTCTTCTCTCCGGTAATGATCTCTGGCGCTGCACGCACGGAGTAGGAGCGGGTTTGGCCTTGGCGCGCACCGTACGTGCTGACTCAGATTTCTATTGTAAGCATGCGGTAGTGTTTTGGTTTGTTTCGTGTACTTAGTCTGTCTTTACAGGAATTTCTGAGAATTTTTTGTGCACGCGTTTAATCAAGCGATGGCTGGTAGAAAATATCAGTGTGTTTTTAAGAAGTATACGACAGATTATCCGTGTATAATCGAATCAAGGAACCGCCAACGATTTGCCTTGTGCTCTATTTGTAGGTGTGATTTTTTCGTTGTCCACAAGGGCAAAGGAGATATCGTTAATCACATTCTTACGCAAAAACACGTGCCCGATTCTAAGTGCGTGGAAAATAACAAAACATTTTGCTCGAGATAGTTCATCTTCTGATGCGATTATCCATGCCGAGTGCTTGGTTACTTCATTCCTCGTGTAACATAACTTACTTTTAAGCTGTGCTGACCATGCAAGTGTGCTTTTTAAAAAAATGTTCCCAGATAGTAACATTTCAAAAACATATGCATGTGTGATAGGACAAAAACATTGTGCGTTGTTGCTGAAATGGGGAAATCTTCAAAAATAGACTTGCATACTTGCCAAATTTTACGGATTTCTGCTTAATTTTACTGATTTACGGATAGGTCTTTTTTAACAGATTTTTTTAATATTTAGATTGCTCAATCGAAATATTTCAACCCCCTGCAACCATCCACTTAGATTTTTTAACAGACCTTAAGAGCGCTGTGTCACGCGATATCTTTTACTCGCTGGCTTTGTGACATTGTGCGATAGCTCTCTCTCTCCACGGGAGTGTGCTCAAGTGATGTGCCGACCAGAGTCCGCCAAAATGAGTAATTGTGCGTTTAGTATGCATCGAAATTTTACCAACTCTTAAAATACGGATAGGGAATTTTTCTCGATGCGTAAAAATATGCGTCTGGAACTTTTTTTTTCTCGCGCGTAAAACTATACATCGAATAATTTTCCCAATTCGTAAAAATGCGCATTGGGACGGTACAGAAACGAAATAATAGTTTTCTCCGTAATCAATAATTTTTTTTTCATGTGATGCTGCCTTTGTCCAGTATTGTTGTTATATATCATTGTATTTCAGTTTAAAAATGGAGGAAAAATTTCCGAAATCGGAAATTCGACGGCAAAAAAATTTCACTTGAGGCACGAGAGTCCGGCGGCTTCGAGGAATTTCTCCTTTTCCGTCTTAATTTGAGTTATGCTCCAGATCGATGCATAAGTTAACATAATTTTTTTTTAATATTTGTTAACAGAAATTGTTTTACATTTTTTATATACCTTAACGTAACATTAGTGCTTTTAATTATGTCCATTGATATTTCAAACATACGAAAATAAGCTTGCAGGATTTTTCTCTTCTTAAGGTTGGCAGGTCTGATTATATATTGAGTCAAAACACATGCTCATTAAACCTAATAATTCATTGTCATCTATCTTGTAATAAGCTGGTGTATAGAATTCTGTGACCACACCAATCTGGAGAGTGGGAATTGGAACAAGTACTGTTACACCACTCAAAACAATGAAGTTCCAAGTACCTGAAGCTAAATAGTTGCAGTTTAAGGATCTGAACAACTTTCAAATTTGCCCTAGTGGAAGCAGATTGATGCTTCCTCATAGTGTAAGCAACCTATTTCTCATCCAAATACAGATATTGGTAGGAGATCACCAGTGCTTCTAGCAGCATCATAGATACTAAAAAGAAACAAATTCTTATGAAGAAATTATTCTCCAGTAGTAAATGGTGTAAGCACAACAGTGTCATCATTGTTGGCACTGAAGTGCCATGTTTTCCATGTTTCTCCAAATAATCATTTCTTTTGGAAAACTCAAAATTTGCAATGCCTTGGAGAAGTTATCTCTTGATTTCTGTTCACACCTACCATAGTCACAGCATCCAGAAGATTGAAGCTTAAACAGCTGTAAAATTGCATTGCTCACTCTGAGGTGATGCAATTTTCAAGTTTTATGAAGAGATGGCTATATGAGAAAACAATGGAAAATATGGTGCCAATAATAACATAAGTGCACATCAGTCACTGGTGAATTATGATTAATATATATACTAACTTGAAACACAGCACAATGCAGAGCTGAGATTTCTTATATTTATTGTTGTGTACACTGATACATTTCTAGTGATTAATAATATGTATTTTAAGAACTGTGTTGTCACTGCTGCTGAAGAGGTCTGTGGTACTGCAAGGTAGGTAACAGAGGTGATGCTTGGTGGAACAGCGAGATTAAAGAAGCAGTTGTTAATAAGGAAGCATATTTGGGGATGTTACAAGGTACAGGTTCTGACGATGAATATCGCAGTGTGAAGCAGATATTCATCCTCAGAACCTGTAAGGCAAAAGATGGAAAGGCATGAATTGACTTTTTTTTTTTGAAAGATATTTTCCCTATGTACCCAGAAAGACTTTCCAAGTTGTGTGAAGAATAGGATCAAAGAAATTATATGGGAGCTCGATGTGGTGAATATTTCTGTGAGTTATTAAAGCGTGAAAACATAGGTGATGGAAGTTCAGGAGGAATCTCAAGAGAAGAGATGTGTAAAGCTCTAAAATCGGATGGCATAACTGCTCAGATGTTAAAATATGGTGGTGACTCTAATTGACTGGTTAACTGAAATTTGCCTGTTGTGCTGGGAGTTAGGAATGGTCCCTCAGGATTGGAGGTGTGCTATCATTATTCCCTTGTATAAGGGAAAAGGTGATCAGACTGAATCAGGGTTCCCACTCAACCTGAAATTCTCAGGGAATTTGAAAATAATTCCAAAAATCAGGGAAAACTTTTTTTGTAAAACTCAGGGAAAATTATTATTATTTTTTTTTTTTGTAAAAATCAATGGATGCTTTATTTTGCCAAGATTTCAAATTTTTGCTTGCAATTACTGCCTGCCTAGAATTTGGTAGATTGTATTTCCTTTATTCTCTAAAAAAAAAAGATGCAAACTTGAATTTTTAAAATTCCCAGTTATTAAGCTTTTGTTCAATTTCTGCAGGCAGTTGTTATAACATAGAACAATTAGGCACAATTGCTCCTGCTTGAAGAAACACTTCACAAGAGAACGAACCAAATGATGGATCTAAGTCCTTTGTCTGTTGGTTTTCTTGAAACATGTTTCTTTGAACAGAGCCATTCCATCTATTAAGCTTAGCTGCATTGTGTTATAGAAAAAACAAACTATTCAACTGATAGATTTTTTTCTTACATATGACCTGTTTCTATGGGAATGTATTTACAAAAATTACGTGTGGGTAGTATTCACGAAAGTTCACCGAACTTTGGTACAGAAATAAGAAAGTAGACAATACTGGTTCATGTCGGTGTGTGTAGATTGCCATATGCTGATGACATTGAGCGAGTTGCAGAGTATGCTGGCCCGGATGTACAAACTGAGTAGAAATAAGAGGAAAACCCAAAGTTATGGTTTTTGAGTGAGGAATTGCTAGTACTGTATGCAGGATAAGTCTAAATGGCACTGTTATTGATCAGATAAATGAGTTTGTATGTTGGGGAAGAATATTTGAGAGAGAACAAAGTAGATGGTGACATTATTAGGCGAGTGAACTCTTCATTAAAAGTCATAGCTGCTTTAGGAGGGTTTCACAGGAATGATGTGTTCTCAAGAAAGTCCCAAATGGCTCTATGTGAAAATGTAATTGTTCCTACTCTGATGTATGGTGGTGAAACCTGAGTTCTGCAGAAAAGACAGGAGTTGTTTGTGTGCGGGGGGGGGGGGTAAGATACACTCTGATCATGTGAGGAAAGACAAGATGTTAGTAAGGTGGAGCCAAATATCCTTAGGTGGTTTGGCCATGTTGGAAGAATGAGCGATGAGATGCTAACTAAGAGAATTTATTCTGCCCAAGTGGCAGGAAAGAAAAGTAGAGGAAGGCCAAGGAAATCATGGGAGGACCAGATTCAGTAATGTCTGCATAAGATAATGAGTATGAAGTACAAAAGGTCTTGTGCATGACATGTGACGGATGTTAATGTAGCTCGAGCTGTGTGCAGAGACTGTTTTTGGAGATGCCTGATACAGCAACAGCGAGTTCTAACCTGTGAATATCAGAGAACAGCTTATTTCTCCTGAAATTTTTCTGTCAAGCTAAATTAAATACAGGGTCAGAGTTGATAATGTCATGTCATACACAGTGCTGATATTCGCCAAACGTTTCTCACTCTATCATGCCATAAAAAAAACATAGCAAATTTTTTTCCTGAACATTTGACTTTCCAGAAAGCAGGATAACAATATGAAGTTTTTAGAAAAGATATATCTGAGGTGTATATGTCAGCCTTTTGAGCATGCATAATCACTGTCATATTCATTTAACCATCAAACTACTTACAACTGGCTGTAATTGAACTTGTCAGCAACAAAAAAAAAAAAGTGTAAATCCATTCCAGACTCCCCATAATTTTTTTTTTTTTCCAAATTTAAGTCTTGTGGAAAAAATAAACAAGGAAAAATCTTCTGTGCTTTTTGATGATCTGGTGTACACACAATCTCCATAAAGAATATCAAATAATTATTCCTGCATTGGCAGTACAAAATACTATTTAAACAGTTGACTGAAATATCAAAAACAGGAACCATAAATTCAAAATTGCTTTGATCAGTGCTGCTGGGACAAAATTACACATTTTGTTGAACACAAGATTAATGCAGGTTTCAGCAAATGAGAACAAAGAAGTCTCTTAATTTAATGCTCATGTCATTCAAAAGAAAAACAATTATACTGAATGTTTATGGTCGAGAAGATGAGTGTTCCCGAATGCCCTGCAGTGAATGACAAGCCATATCATCATTCTCCACCCTTGGTCAATGTAAATAGTAATAAATCAGAGGGTGTTGGGGGGGCAGCTGTGTATCAGTTTATATTCATTTCATAACAAAGGCACCATTCAGCTTTCAAAAGAAAAGAAAGCTTTGAAACAGGTCTTTACCTCTTTCCATGCATGTAGCATTGTTTGTCTGTAGGTGATAGCACTAGACCAAAAGAAAAATCAACATAATTTAAAGAGAAAGTTACATCAAATTTCTTAAAATTACAGATTTCACAAAAATAAAGCCACTTTTAAATTCCTCGCATCTTATTTAATTGTTATTGGCACAAATGTGTGTAATTTTCAGTTTCCCCAGTAGCAAACTCTTCAGAAAACTTGAAAATTACATCCCCCATGGAGTGGGAATTGAACCTGCATCACCCCGTTACACCACCCAGGACAATGAAATTTCAAGCAACACACTGTCAATGATTGAATCAACATATACAGTAGGTGTTAAAAGCAGATTTTCTTCTCTTATCCTTCATTTTACTTTGCAATACAACACAATTATTTTATTGCACACATTTAGTACTTAGTCTTATGAAAATGCAATATACCAGGAGGAATGTGAACATATATTATTGGTTGTAAAGTGATTCTCCCTATCAGATGTAAGAAAAGGAATAAATATACACTGAGTGGCCACTTTATTATGACCACCTGACAGTTTTTAGTTTTAAGCAAATGAGCTATGGCTGCACGTTGTTGCAGCCAGAGGGCGAGGCTAGTATAAAAAGGGAAAGCTTAGTGCTTGCGACAGTAGTAGAAGTGATTTTTGGGTAACAAGATGGGTAAAAAAAAAATGCGATTTGACGGACTTTCAACATGAGATGATTGTAGGAGCGAGTATCGCCGAAACCGCCGCATTCGTGAAATATTCCAGAGCAGCTGATGTTAAAGTATTTAATGACTGGAATGTCAGCCAAAAAACTGGGTCTCTATGTGCAACGTGTGGTCGTAGTCGACTAGCGACTGCTCGGGCGGAACGGAAAGTGTCCAGACTGGTAACAGACAACAGAAGGGTAACAGTGCAGCAAACTACCGACCATCTTAATCAAGGATCCCCTCAAATGATCTTTGCATGCACTGTTCGCCATACACTGCATCAGATGGGATATGGCAGCCGAAGGCCTGTACAAACACCTTTGCTGTCTGCAGTTAACAAGAAAACATCTCCGGTTTGCACAAGGATGGGACAGTCTGTAATTGGAAACAAATAATGTGGTTTGATGAATCATGTTTTCAGTTGCACCATGCCGATGGCCGAGTGAGAATTTGGCGGAAACAGCACGAAAGCATGGACCCCAAATGCATTGCTACAACCCTTCAAGCTGGTGGAGGCAACACTATGGTTTGGGAAATGTTTTCCTGGCATGCTTTGGGCCCTTTAATTCGTGTTGATCAACGTCTGACTCGCACATCATATCTAAACATCATGGCGGACCAAGTGCATCCTGTCATGTAAAGGGTTAAGCCCAATGGCTACTTGCAACAAAATAACGCGTCATGCTATAATGGTCGTATTGTACAGGATTGGTTTCAGGAACATGCCGGTGACTTTACTTTGCTTAGGTGGCCCCCACAATCCCAGTTTTCAGCCCCATTGAGAATTTGTGGGATGAAGTTGAATGAGCCGTCCGACCGCTGGATCCACAACCCTGCAATCTCACACTCCTGGAAAGTGCTATTCTCACTCCTGGAAAGTGCTTCATCAAGCATGGTCTCAGATCCCACAAACCACCTAAGGTGGCTCAACGAAGTACTGAGGGGGTGGTCATAATAAAGTGGCCACTCAGTGTATAAAGGCAAGTAAGATGGTTATAACAGAAGTGTCACTGTTAGCAGCATAGCTTGGGTCTACAATTTAATGATGGAGATCCGGATGATTTACAATGTAATTTCGCAGAGACACGAAAAACTTTAATATTTTCCAGAGATCTGATGCTCTCTGGGAGATTGTTCCGTAAGATAATGGCTTTATACATTATGCTATTTAAACCATAATTAAGTCTTAACAGACTGTAGACAATTTCTTGTTAGCAATTGGTCTGGTAAAGACAGCATAATCCAGATATGTCAGATTGAAAAATATGATATCATCACTGCATGAAAGGGGGTGGCAGAGAGACTGGCAATTTTCAAATTATGTATGTGAAAATAGTATCGTTACTTTAGGAACTACCAAGTAAAGGGCACTGGTAGTCCATACCTGCTTAAAAATGTGCTGCATGGTTGATTTCTCAGTGATCATTTGCAACATGCCCTTTGACATATATCGTAAAATGTTTATATAAAATGACTGTAACCTTGACTGTTTTTAGTTCTAATGCTGAGAGAAGTGTATTGGAAAATTTGTTTTGCATTTGATAGTCTTAAACATACAATTTTCTGCTTGTATGGTGCGACCCTTCACGGGATGCTGGCAGAAAAGTTTGCGAGTTGATTAGCACAAATGTTAAAAAGTCAGTATTGTCTTGGGCGATAGGCATGAGGCGATGGCTTTTACTTTTCGTCCAAGATAGTCCGGGTTTGAATCCATGTTAACCTTGTCTTTCAGCAATGGCTCTCTTTCCCCTGAAACCAGTGACTAAATTGGGTATAGGTGACCACTGAGTTTCTCTATTAACACACACCTTTTTGAAAAACAAGTTAGTAAAATCATGCAATGCATTGATTATAATACGCTTTCCAACATACCAGAAATCATCACTCAAGTTATAAGGATAATGGCTGTGGAATAAATCTCGGTCCTGTGCCCTGACCTTTAATCCCATTTCGATTACATTTAACAGAACGGGTTCAGTATACCTCTGAAATAACATGATAAAGTTTTGTCGCAATGGAAGCATTTTTACGTAAGTTATGATGCATAAGGGCTATGGAATAGATTCTGCTCCTGTGTCCTAACCTTTGACCCCATTTTGCCCATTTTCAATAGGATTCATCCCCAGGCAGGCCCTCACAACATACTAACATTTCATCCAAATCGAAGAATTTTTACGTAAGTTATGACGCATAATGGCGATGGAAGTGATTCCGCTCCTATGTCCCCTACCAGATACTAAAATTTAATCTAAATCGAATCTTTTTGTTAGTTATGACGCACATGAGCAGTGGAATGCATCCCGCTTTTATGTCCTAACCTTTGACCCCATTATGTTCTATTTCAATAGGGTTCATCCCCAGGTGGTCTTCTACTAAATGCTAAAATTTCGTCGACATCGAACCATATTTACGCAAGTTATGATGCATAAGTGGAATGGATCCCACTCCTATGAAGTGACCTTTGACCCCATTTCCAATAGGGCTCCTTCCCAGGTGGTCCCCTACCACCTGGGAAGGACAATGACATACAATGCTCCAGCTTTTTGTTTGTGGATGGACAAAGCTGGAGCATATACGCTTCTTAAACCTACGGTTTGAAAGCGTAAACAAACAACGGGAGTGCCATTCTTCAAACTTGTAATAAATTGTCAGAACACATCCTATTATTTATTATTGAGGTTTCAAAATCTTCAGTTTGTGTTTAATATTTGAATAAAAACACTGAAGCCAACATCAAATTTATAAGATCATAAAAAATGACAGTACTTTGTGGTGCTCCTCGTTAGAGATGAAAACAAGAGATCCAGCGGGTTTGTTATATATTGGACAGTACGAGTTCTTCAAGTGATGCTTAAGCGCCAACACAATTGTGGTGCATTTTTTGCACATCATATTTCGTACTGCACTGGTGTATCAGTTTAACTTCGTGAGTTCTGTGGCCCCATGCAGCCCGATATGGATATGGATAGGGTTGTTGAGGTGTTTGTACATGTAGTTTCATGAAGGAGATAAGAGCCCAGAGGATGCCACAAGATCCAGACGACCTGCTGTTTTTGGACTGTCGAAACTGAAACCACCTACATAATTTTGGGTTGGTAAAAGTGTAAAATTCCCTCCTCTCATGCCTCTACCACAGGATTCTGACATTTGATGAAAAATTAATCCTGTACAACTGCTAAAACAAGAAAGATGACACCGAATTTTTGAGTGTAATAAGCACATCTTTTGAATCCATTCTGACGCAAATTAAATTTATCAAAGCTATTCAAAGTCAATGGAACTGGTATAGAAAACGATAATATCTGACGGAAGAAAGAAGTTTTTCAATAGGGTTTTTAATTCCTCAGATATTGCTGTAAACGGAATCGCGAGCTTACGCCCTCTGGTTGCAGACTTGTGTGTTAAGAAAATATGAATTTATATGAGAAACATTTTGCACTAGAAATGCTCTCTAACACTGAAAGAATTTTTCAAATCTGATTCTTAGAAACAGATATCGACAAAAATAAGATGTGACTTTACGTTGGGAAAACCATGCATTATTTAGGGAGAAAGTATTGTCAAAAAGATTTTCCATATGAGCGGTGTATCGGTCCAAGAAAAAAAAAAAAAAAATTGTCGAGTTTTCAGGAGCCCAGACTTTGCTACAAATGCATCAGAAGCAGAAATTAACACTTTTACCCCCTGGTGGCCAAACCATTCTTTACCAAACATTAGAAATTATGTGAAAAATATTTTCCATCAGGTCTTGAATGCGATACAGGCAGAGTTTTCGAAGCAGAAATAATGCAGAAAACGCAATTTGCCTTTGTGCCCTCTAGCGGAAAGTATGATTTACTTGAAAATTTTGAATTTTTAGGAAAAACATTTCGCATCGGAAACGCTATCCAACAAAGAAGGAATTTTCCAAATCGGACTCCTAGAAGTAGAGATATTGAGAAAAATAAGATACATCTACGCCCCTGGTGTAGAAACCATGCATTATTTCAAGAAGAAAATGTTCCCACTCAGTTAGTGAAATCAAATTCCCTGACTTTTCCAGGTTGTTTTGAAAATATGCTTAACAACATATAATGAGAAAAAAATATTGGCTAATTAGATACTTCCCCAGATTTGCATGCAAGATATTAAAATATTGTTTTAGTTACCTGAGCAGAAACTTGTGAATAAGCAATTCCATAACAGGATATTGAACTAGCTTTAACTCTTGTAATGCAGTGTTTTGACATGCAAGACAGTGATACTCATAACAGATTCTAAAACATATGACATGCTGCACATACTTACAATTATACCTGTTACTGAGTCATATAATTTGTTTTAGAAGTTTACATTCTTATTTAAAAAATATGGAATACAAATTGGTGAACAGCAAAGAAAAAGAAATTTTCTGCACATACCAGCATGGTCTTGGCTTATCCTGCTGAATAATTAAAATACCTAATGATGAAATAATGCTGTTTTTAAGTTATCTGTACCCAGAGGTTTTTTTTTCTCATATGAAAATAACTGACTGAGGTTCAAAGGCAACTCTAAAATCATTGAGATCTAACTGGCTAACAAAAAATCTGGGCAGATTTTTTTTTGTAAACACATTATAACTACACATGTAAAGTGAAACAAAAATAAGTCACTGCTTCCTTGCAATAAATTTTACACTGAATACTAGAAGAAATCACTGGAATCTAGTTAGTTTTATGCACAGTTACATCAATTTTGACAATTCCTGAATTTGCTGGTCAATTTTTCCTGTCTCCAAAAGAACCGAACCTCATGAGACAACTTTCTTTTCTTTTGCACTAAAATACTTATCTGATCAGACACCTTACGATTTTTTTTCACGAGTTGTATCTCTTTATTTTTCTTTTCTCTTTGAACTGCTGATATCTTGATAGAGACATCCTCACATTCTGCAGTTATGGGCACTGAAACTACTCCGTTATGCGACTTTATGGCATCGTATACTGTACGCAATGAAATAAGTTACTTTTCTTGAAGATTCTCGACCAACATGTCTTTATTAATTGAAAAACCACTTTCAACATGCGCATTTCCATGCGATAAAGTAAGAACCAATTTAACAACCACCCACAGTTCCTTGAAATGTTCTTTATCCTGAAGTAAAGAAGAATAGAATGCATCGAGGCAGTTATTTACTGAGAATGCAGAAAACACATCCTTCAGTTCAGTTTTTGCTCTGCTACACAACTGTTGAAATTGCTGTTTTGCTCGATCTGCTGAAACAGAAAATATTCTGTTTTTTTCATGCAATATATGCAACAGCAAATGCATTCTTTTTTCACAAATTATTGAATTTGACTTTATGAACTTAGGATTCAGACTTGAAACTGCTTTGATAGCAGAAAAGTTTGTGGGACCTTGTTCTACTATTTTCTGCATGGTTGCCACTAAAAAATTCATGCATTCTGCTCTGAATTCCTTTTTCTGAATCTCTGAAGTTTTACTTTTCATCAAATATCCATGAGCAGCATTACCAATGTCTACATTTTGCAGTTTACAGTGGTTAACCTTATCATTTACATCAAGCTTAAACAATTTTTCTGGAATTGCACATTCCTCCATCACCTCTTTCCTTATAAATCTAGACATCAACTGCCGGACAAGATCACATAAACTGTCATACAGAAATGGAGTCACAGGATCAGCTGTTTGGAATTTTTTTCAAAAATGGTTCCAAAACATTAGCTACTGATGAAAAAAATGCAAACTTTGAAAGGATTAGGTTATCTTTACATGCTACTGCAACACGTGCTCATGTTGAAGTTTTTGGCAAGGTATTTGTCTCTTCAGCGATTTTTTTTATGTTGATAGAAATCTGAATGGCCCGCTCTGCCACAGCAACATTTTCGATCCACCTGACTTGGCAGAACTTACGAGGGAAATTTTCACATCCTGTTATCGATACATAATCAGCTCGCAGTGCAGGGCAATTTTTGAACAACTGATAGAAAGCTGTGAAGATCATTCAAATTTCAGTCATGGTCTCTCCGAAAGGCTCCATGAACCACATTAACCCAGATCAAGTAGATCACTTCCATTTTGTGCCAACAAATCTTCTCTTATAACTCGCAGAAATTTATGATTAACATAGGGCCCATCCCTATTAATTTGCAATAGTTTATTTAAATTGAGTTCTGAAACTCCTTCACGGAACTTTTCAATGAGATCAGATGCTCTTGCATGGCCAAGAAATACTGAATTCAAATAACGTGTACATACCTGGTTCAATGACTTAGACCAAAATCTAACAATCAAATCCATCTGCCCTTTCTGAGCTACTTTATTAAGGGCTTCATCAAAACATATGACAAATTCAGTACCTGATATCTCTGATAATAAGCATTTAGAAAAGTATGGCACAAGCCCAAAACAAATTATATATGACATTTTTGTTGCACCAAGACTGGCCTTTTTTGCTATATCACTGTCCATAAACATATGCTGGAATACATCGCTAGCATCTTTAAAAGAGTTGTATGAAGAATTTGACATTACAAGCTTCATGGCCCAAATTACTTCTGCTCTTAAAATGCACTCTTTTGTCATAAAACTAGTGATGTTCAACATTGAAATAGTAGGAGATACAGTGGATGAAGATCCACTCTGCTTTGCTACAAAATCTGCTGAATATGGCATGGGCGGTATCAAATCAGGAGCAGCAGCCATACTGCCTAAAGTTCCACTTTGTTTTTCTGAACAATCCCTATGAAGTGGTGCAGTATCCAATGTAAAAAAAAAATCATCACAGCATGAGAAGCAGAAACCTGGCTTAAAGCTTTTTATGTGCTTAGCACTTCGTTCATGGCTCAAAATCGCTTGGCGGCCCATATTGCTCAAGTTGAAACTTCTTAAACAAACTTTACATCTTGCTTTGTATGGGTCATCCTGAACAGGTAACAGCCATTCTGACCACTTTCAAGCCAATCCACATTAAATAGAGTTTTCTTGGAAGTCATAATTGCACCAGTCAGAAACCTTGCAGACCTCTCAATTCGCCGATTACTTTAATTTGACACAAACGCCGGCGAAAACTCTATGCAAGGTGCAAGCACGGGAGCAAATACCGGCAGGCAGGTACCACGTGGCTGGCTGTTTGGGGGTGACGTGGGGGTTGGCAGAAACTTTGATCGCAGTAAAAGCATGCGCGCCAGCAGGAGTCTTTTCGCAGAGGCTGGTTTGATAACGAAGTATCCGACATGGGGTTCTGAGACCGATAAAAAATGTTGAAAATATGTTTTTGCCCCGATTTTTCGCAAAACTGACCGAACCTTTAATCGACTCCATAAATCACTAACAGGAACGGGCCCCCTTAAATTTCAAGCGAATCGGATAAAAGCTTAAAAAAAATAATTTTAAGCTCGTCATCCTGCAGCACATTTCTCGCGGAGAGTGAATTCATAACTTTATTATGCAGTTATAATAAATATCAAAATAAAATTTTTTTTGAAAAGGAATAGATGTAGTCATTGAAATATTTAGCACGCAAACTTAAAAGTCAAACATTGAAGCGAAATTTTTTCTTGCAGAGAAAAGAGGAGAAAAATTGAATACGAACACTTCATCTTCTTTCTAAATAGCAGTAAAAATAAGAATGAAAAGCATTCTGCAACATATTCAGTGAAACAAACATTTACTCCGAAAAGTGTTTCGCAACGTTAAAGAAGGCAATAACTCAGTTGGCTCCTGTTGGCACATGCAGTCATTGCGACCGGTCAAAGCCCGTTTAGTGATCCTTCACCAGTAAGCTCTCCCAGCCTAAAACACACTCAGGCACGGCAAAGCTCACCAGAAACCCTCAGTAAGAGCGCTACATTAAAGATTTATCCCATTAAAAATTTTAAAGGATAATTTCAAAAGTTCTTTACCGATTCACACGAAATTTTAGAGGTCAGCTTCCATTAACCAATTATGGTGTATGTAAAAATTTCAGCCAGTTTCATGAAGAATAGAAAAAGTTAGTTTTCACCATTTTTATCCCCAGTCAGTCTGGCAGTCAAACAAAGGCATGAAGGGGGCAGGAAGTGCTTTGGTGACTCCATCGTAACCCCTCCACAGGCTCCACTCTCACTCCAACACTACGCACTCTTTTCATTTCCTAGTAGCCACCGTAGGGGTTTCCTCCCCACGTGGCTGCAACGAATTCCTTTTCTAGTGCTCAATGACGGAGAACTCTGCCAAGTACGTTAGTTTCACCCCCTTCAACCTACAGTTCAGTCCTTGGGAGTGAACTAAACGAAATGTTAAATACGGAGAAAGATCAAACACAGAGGAAAAAGTATTTTATTTTAGAAACTCCCCAAATTCCCTGACTTACGAAATAAAATTTCAAAATTCCCCAATTTTTTTACGAAAATTCTTGTTTTCCCTGACTTTTTGAACCAATATTTTTTCCCCTGACAATTCCCTGATTTCCCGGTTCTCCAGGTAGCGTGGGAACCCTGGTTCCTAAAAGGTTTGTCGACATGAGTAGTATCGGTCAACAAATTACTTTTTTTTCAATCGAGATTTTAGAAGCTCATATTTTGCTGTAAATACATCAGAAGCGGAAATTAAGGTTTAGGCGGTGGCCAAACCATTTTTTCACAAAAATTAAAAATTATGTGCAAACGATTTTCCATCAGGAGCTGTATCCGGTGCATAAAAGAATTTTTCAAATCTGAGATTTAGAAGTAGAGATATAGGGCGAAACGCAATTTACCTCTACGTCCCCTAGCGGAAAGTCTATGAATTAATTGAAATTATATGAAAAACATGTCACACTGAAAACACTATCCAACAATAAAGGATTTTTTTTTAAATTGAACTCCTAGAAGTAGAGATATTGACAAAAATAAGATATACATTTACGCCCCCCCTGGTGGAGAAACTGGAATATTTTAAGAAGAAAATATTCCGAAAAGGTTTTTCGATGCGAGGTCCACGAAAGAATTTTTTCAATCGATATTTTAGAAGCTCAGATTTTATGGTAAATATATCAAAGCAAAAATTAACACTTACACCCCCTGGTGGCCAAAGTATTCTTTACCAAAAATTTGAAATTATATGCAAAAGATTTTCCCTAGGGAGGGGTATCCGCTGAAGAAAAAAATTTCAAATCAGAGTTTTAGAAGAAGAGTTATCAGGAAAAATGTAATTTACTTTTACGCCCCTAGCGGAAAATCTATGCGTAATTTGAAAAAGTAACTACATCTAAAATACTCTTCGACATAAATGGAATCGAAAGATAAAATATTTTTTTCAATCGGATGTGTAGAAGCAAATATGTGGATTAAAACGTATTTTTGGAATTCGACATCATCTGCATTTACGCCCTCTAGCGGCGAAATAGTAAATCGTAAAAAAACAACAACGAAATGAAGGATCATCATTCCCACATTTCAAGCTTCCCAACGCAAAAAGAATTTTTCAAATCGGACTAATAGTTGCAGAGATATCGTGGGTACAGACGGACGGACAAACCAATAACATAAGAGCACAATCTTTTTTTACAAAATTCCTCCAAATTCCCACTTGTATCCCCACAAGGTGTTATTGAGTGTTTTGAGCACCAACTGGTATTGAGCATTGAGCCATTACAGCAATGAGAAACAGTCACTGCTGCAAACATACCCGGAGATGATATAATATGCAGATGTTGAACTCTGGCCTCCATAATGGCAGAGTGGTATTTGGTGCTGGCTTTGTCCCTTCTGCAGAACCAGTGGCCCAAAAATAGGGATGGGCAGTTTCTCACAGTGGTCATTCAACCGTGTACTGGTGAATTGTCATGGGTCACTGCTGTTAGAGGATAATGCATGGTGACAAACATCCATCAAGAAGAAAGGGTTATGTAACTGATACACCTTGAAGACTTGACCATTTTCATCCATAATAATTTATATGAGATGGATGCTTTTGACCTGAGGCAATATTGCAATTAGGTTGTTGCATGCGCTGGTGCTCTCTGAAGACTAAGTCTGAAAGCACTGAAACTTTTTGTGACCTAATACTTTTGCTGTTGGAAAGTTCAAGTCGGTGATAAGTAATTGGGGTTTTAAACAACTATCAAATTATTGCCATAAAGTGAACTGTGCAATAAAATATTTAAAATATTAAATGGGATATATAAAGAGACAAACATATTAAGTTAGGCCATGCAAAAATGAAGTACACCACCTTGATACCAAGTTATTAAAAGATTCTTCCCCTTAAGAAGACGAAGTAATAATCTTTCCAGTAACTGAGAGAGTGGATTGATGGTTAGTGTGTGTGTGTAACATGCTGCAACGCACAAAGAAAGCTGATTTTATCTATTGGGTTGATGCATAAGTTCATGCCGTTTTATTTCACGAGTGTTTCCCAGGTCAATAGTGACGGTGCAGATGGCCAGTTGTATATCAAAATGTAGTCAGTAATATCGTGTAGCTAAATCATATTGTGTTGTGTGATTGTGGCTAATGTTTTTTTGGTTTTGAGGTCCGGAAGTATAGTGTGTCAAGTAGAGAGGAATGAACATTTCCGACAGCTGCTCCTCTAAGAGTTTAACAAGGGATCCACAGCCGCCGAGACTACTCAACAAATTTGTGCTGTGTATAGGGAGGATGCCATTGCTCAGAGGACAGCTTGCAAATGGTTTGAGTGGTTTCGAGGTGGCAATTTTGACCATAACAACTCCTACGCTCAAGTCGTCCATTTCACTTTGATGAGGATCGTTTGAACTATCTTGTCCACTTGGATCCGTGTCAAACCACACACGAATTGGCCACTGAGATGGACTGTAATCAGGCCACCATGGTACGACACCTGGAATGTATTGAAAAGGTCTAGAAATTGGGGTCTTGGGTACACTCTCACCAAGGACAACAAGAATTGGTGTGTTGCCACATGTGGTTCCTTGCTCGCCCGTTATCACGAATGTTCTCGGCAACACAAGCCTTTTCTGTCACGTATTGTTACTGGAGATGAAAAGTGGTGCCTGTACGTGAATTTCAGGCATCGGAGGGAATGGTTAAGCTCACTTCAGACGCCCACACCACGTCCAAAACACGCCTTTCATCCTGCAAAGGTCATTCTACGTGTCTGGTGGGACATGGAAGGTATTATTCACTGGGAAATGCTACCAAGGAATGGGACCAACACCGCCATGTGGAGGGTGCAATTCAGCAGAAATGGCCACATCGGCACTATGGTGTCCTTCTACTACGTAACACACGCCCTCAAAACATGACCGAAATGGGAGATCCTTCCACATCCAGCCTCCCCAGATGTCGCCCCTTCCGACTATCACCTGTTCAGATCTCAGTTGAATGTACTCCATGGCGGAACATTTAACAATGATGTTGATCTCTAGAATTTCCTTGACGATTTCTTCGCAACAAAACCAGCATGTTTTTTCAAGAATGGCATTGCAGACCTATCCAGATATTGGGACACCATCATAAGCAATGGAGAACGGGGCGAGGGGATACATAGTTGATTGATTCCGGTTTTTTTTTCTGATGCAATACATTCCTGTAGTGCAGTGAAAAAAATGGCAGGATCTTAGGCATCAACCCAGTAGTATCCAGGGAAGAATGCTGCTTGCACAACTGTTTAATGGAAGTTTTCCAAAATTCAGTACACAACATGGTATGCATGTTTTCTATGGAAACTGAGCACTTGTATAATGCTGATGAGTTTGTGAATGTGCTGAAACATCTCCAGATTTTAGAAACTAAGTTGCTACATCTGTATTTGGATGCGGTTCCTATCAAAATAGTATTTCACTGGCTGGAAAAGTGGTACTAGGATTATGCAGGGTGTTTACTGGTCACGAAAAAGACGAAAAAGTCGCAAATTTTGCTTTAGAGTCATGGAATTTATTTTTAATTTTTGTAGTTCATTTTCTTTGGACAATCGAAGTAATTTTCTCTGCACCGACAACATATTCCAACTAACCACGTGTCAAACATAGAGCTTTTGTGCTCTCCCCTACAAAGAAAACTGTTGAAGCAAATGTAACATAGAAATACATGTACAAAATGTTTGCAAAATTGAGAGTTTTCAGGTATAAATGATAAAGGTGTATAATACAATCGTGCAGCACAATGTTGAGTATTTCAACTTACTCTAGGCACAGTCAAAGTATGATGAGTCAGATTTTGTTGCTAGCAGAAAGGCAATTTTTCTGTAGAGAAAAGAGGGGGGGTGACTGTGTGGCTCCCCTCTTTAGTGTGTGTATTTAATGCTGTTTTGCATATGGATCTATATATTAAAGAGAGGACTCTCCAAATCCGCCCCACACACAAAGCTCTTTTGAAAATGGTCTTGAAAATTGATCATGAAATTGTATTTTCAAAATTTAGTAGACCCTGTTATGGAATCATCTTAACAGGCCACTACAATCACTGCACTAAACCCAAATGACAATTTACAAAGCATCTTTTTTTGTCAGAATGACATACAGTGAATATGTGAATTAACATATAGGGCCTAATGTAGTCTTGTGAGGGAAGTTCCCCATAGCGATTAAAGCTGAGTTCAGGCTCAATTTTCGGTGTCCGTGGTATATCAGCCAGAGTCCGAATTTTATATTGAAAGATAGAGCCCGGGCCCGAAAACTATCTAACCTGTTCAACCATTAATAAAAAACATCTTTTCCACACTGGCATTCTCTCCCTCTCCTGCAATTAACCAATGTATTTCTCAAATGGGGAGTAGGGAAGGGACCTCTATCTATTTTTACATTGTAACTGTACGATTTTCTTTGACCGTTCGTTTCCATCTGAGTGCTTTGGGCGGCCGGCCGGCCGGCCATCCAAAATGATTATGCAATTGTATGTTGCTCAAATAATGCTAATATTATCACGCCATAATGCGCTGAATAAATATATAGTGCGTTGCTAAATATAATTAGCAGGGAGCTACTGCGTAGAGATAAGGGGTAAATTATCGTCGGCAAGCTATCAACTATCCAATATCTATAGTTCTTGAAAAAGATTCTTCTCTGCAGAAACACACTAATGCACGGCCTATGTCATTTTCTACCCAAGCCCGGAATAAATAGCCATCTCCGTGCTCCCCAATCAGAACCAGTTGCCATAGAATTCCCTTTACCAACAATAAAATGTCTCATTTGCTAAATCATATAAAATCCCATTTCTACATAAAAAAAATTATCTCACTCTTCCTCTCGCTAAGAGCCCGATTCGGGCTCAGCCCGTCTCAGCTCTAATAGCGATCCCTCCGATTTTCGTGAAAGTGACAAAATAGATTCAGACCCATGTCTTAAGTGTAACCCTGGCGGGTTTTCATGCGCAAATGCGCGCATGTAGAGTTATTCAAATTTCAATCGTCGACGAAAGTGCCATTGTCTTGCTGTTATTAAAGGTTATCTGTCCAATAGACGTGTCAAAAAAACCTTGTTTAAACACCATAAAAATTGAGGCAATGCTCAACAGATGTTTTGGTAGCAAGTAATCAGCTTTTGGCATTCATTTCATTGTACAGCCCCATTATCACTTCGACGAATAATGCAATAATCTGTGCATCCATCAATTACAGTTCATTTCTGTATCTTGAGTCATAATTTTTTTTTTTTTTTTTTTTTTTGCCAAACAACACATACACTTTTCCCTCCTTGTCCCCTTTCTTGGGACAAGACATGCAAATGTTGTCATTCAAGCCACAAATCAGCATGACTAACTGCACAAGTGCGCATTTTCGACTATCAAATCCACAAGGTGGTGGTCAATACAAGAACTCAAAACTCGTGCACTGGGCGATGGTGCTTTTCTGCTCCTGACGCAGAAAGCTGATTGCTTGCTTCCGAAACATCTCAAGTTTTATGGTGTTTAAGCAAGGTTTTTTTTTTACACGTCTATTGGACAGATCGGTGTTTTAGCCTTTAATAACAGCAAGACAATGCCACTTTCGTCGACACTTGAAACTTGAATAGGGTTACACTTAAGACATGGGTCTAAACCTATTTTGTCACTTTCACGAAAATCTGAGGGATCGCTATGGGGAACTTCCCTCGTTAGTGTATCCTCCATTTGTAGCATTAACATTTTTTGTTTACTTGTCTTCTTTTACCTAATTTTTAAAACTTCCCTAGCCATAAAAGAATTTGTATAAGACCTTGAACAAGCACCTCAAGCATGATTTTGTATGCCTGAAGCAGGGTTAGTGGCACTTTGGTCATCAAATGTTTGACATATACATTATATGACTGCTATAAGAGGTGCCAATTTCCCAGATTTTCCGCTGTCATTTTTTAGAAACTTTACATTCGAAAGGGATCGCTATGGGGAACTTCCTCGTTAGTGTATCTTGAAAAGGATCCTTTGGAGTTCAATGAAGGGCTTATTCTGGGTGCCTGTCTGGCTAGAGTGAAGATTTTCAAAATAGCAGAGCTGACTGGTTTCTGAAAAGGTGAGATATCCAAGTCTTTAATCAGTAGAAGAATGGCCATCATTGCTTGTCTAAGAGGCATAACTGTGGTGTGGCAACAATCTTTCAGGAATGAGATCACTGTCTGAGAAAGCTTGTATAGAGAAACAGGACAAGCCCATAAAACTCACAGCAAATACAGTACTGAAATGTGAGGAACTTTAGTTTTTGTGATCTAGAGCAGCAGAAATCTATTAATTGTGGAAAAATTATAGGTGGCCAACTGTAAATTTATTTTAGCTTTGTCTTGCACACTTTTTTTAGATCATGAACTCATCTGGCACACTACCTAAAGCTAATTATATAATTTTAATGTTGTAATTGCAATATTTATTTCACAGCACAATTTTTTTTTACCTCTGTGGGCCATTTTATATGTTTGAAGCATTGCTAACAAAAAAAGTTTTTTTTTAATGGTCTTTTGTTTATGCATAAAAGTAGAAACTTGTTGCCTCACCTGGAAGTGATCTGCTTTTCAGGAATCGCAAGCATTACTTCTCTCTTACACATGCCAACGCTCTAGATTTTCAGCCCGTCCTCCAGACGAATGTCAAATTTTCTTGATTTTCACCGAGAATTAGCCATTAGGATGGTCGAAATTCCATCAACCATCAGGATTTCGAACCAATGTGAAAATCTTTTTCTTTCTGCATCGATGCAAAGCTTCATTACAGTCATCAGTTTCGTACTTTTCATCTCCTATCTGCAAAAAGAAAGGTGGCGCTGGCACTGACCAATCGTCCGAGATGGGTTGGAAAACATTTCTCCCAGTCGAGTTGTCAGCAAAGAGCTCACCTGTTCTGGCACTACAATGCCAGGGAGGGTCAGTAATTTATTGACAGATGGGAGCTATCCTGCCTTCTTGCAGTTTGGTCTTTCAACCCCTCAACTTAACAGAGCTGCCCACATCCTAAGTGATGTTAAATAGTTGAGTTGCGGCAAATTCACTGGACAAAAAGGAGTAGTTAGAGTTGGCCTTGCCTTGTAACGAAAGGCAATGTTAGTATGATGCTTTTTGTCATCTTTGCCTTAGCGCACAACCTAAAGAAGAAACGAAAAACAGTTGCCTACTATTTAATTTGTAAAAAACAACATGCGGGCCATTTTACATTTTCCTTATCTTGAGGAATCGACGTACCTGAAAACGAGTTTCAGTAAAGAGGGGGAGGGGGGTTGATTTTTGCACTGTTTTTTTTTTTTTCTCCAGAACTTTTAGTGCCCCGATACTACTACCTCTGGAAAATTGTTCCAATGTCAATAAAAAATGGCGCTCGTGCGATTTTATGAGCTGTAAAAATCTTAGGCATGTGATTCTTCCGCTAATTAGCAAAATACCGTGAATTCACTTTTTGGGAAAAACGGAAATCTGCTAAAAATTGTCATTGGCGATTTTAATCTTTTGACAAAAGTTTTTGATTGTTGGTATGTTGGGGGAAAAATTGGGGTGAGAGAGAGAAATATTTGTTGGGTAGATGGCGATATTTCAGTTGTAAGGCACACTCTTTCGGCGTGGCTGACCGGCAGGTCCGGGCTGACGCTGCTGCGGCTCAACCAATGAGATAGCTTCGGGTGACCTCACTTCAAACGTCTCAGGAAACTGGTTTTCTTAGGGGAACACTCCGCTATTTAGTTGATAGACTGGGCGGAGCCCTGAGCCATCGTACGCAGCTGCAAAGAGATCAACAAGAAAGAAAAGTTCTGTTCACATGTGATTGGACATTTACGTTATAAACCTCCTCTCTCAGTGCCCAGTTAAAGTGTCATTCGCGTCCAGATAACCCAGCCACTGTGGATTTCTCCTCGGATTTACAGAATTACGGGTGACTAATGAAAAATTACGGAAATTCCGATTTTCACTGTTATTAAAAATGTTTTACTGGTTTTGTGATTAATCAATGTAAAAGCCTCTGAACAAAGTTCGTGACATAGCTCTTTGTTTCTTTTTTCCGAGGAGGAGGAATTTGTTTTGCTTGTTTGAAGGTTAAGTGGAAAGAAAGCATGGCGCCGGGCCGGGATTACGTCAGCCCGAAGCCTCTGAACAAAGTTCGTGACGCAGCTCTTTCTTTTTTCTTTATTTTTCTGAGGAGGAATTTGTTTTGCTTCTTTCCGTGCATATTACATCGGCCCGAAGCCTCTGAACAAAGTTCGTGACACAGCTCTTTCTTTTTTGTTTTCCGAGGAGGAACAAGACCCCCCCCCCCCCACCCATCCACATTCTTGAAAGAGTAAGTACATTTGTAGCTACTAAATATTGTCAATTAATGTAAAAGTTGATTTAATAAATGTGGTACTGTGTGGGGAAAAATAGGAAATGATATATACTTTTATTAAATCTTAATGTTAGCAAGGAAATTCGCACTTAAAAATATAGACGAGTAAGTAAAACACTGACAGTTCAGTGTTGCTATTTTTGCATTTAATTTTACTTGCTTAAGCACTTAGCAAATAACATTAACAAGTGCAGGGTTGTGGTTAGAAAATGGCCACTGCTTGTGGGCTGCTCTTGTTCTGAAGTTATGTTACTGAGCTGTGTGTACTTATATATACAGCTTTTGGTGTTTTCAGTTAATTAGATGCTTAGACAATCACATGCCTGAAATCTCCCAATTTTCAGATTTTTATGGTTGGCATGTCTGCTGTTGGTTAAAATGTTCTGCTCTAGAGGCACCTTAAACTCAAAACAGCATTAGAGTTGTTGGGTTTCTAAGTGTAAGCAACTAACAAACTGAAATAAAACTCCCAAATCTAGTACATACAAAGTAAAACATCTGCTTGAACCTGACAGTGAACATGGTTGTGCTGCTTTAAAAAAAAAAAAAAAAAAGGACTTTCTTATATATAGCTTACATGATAATGCAAGGGGTTTTGGAACAGAAGTACATGTTTTGGATATTGTATGTAATATGTACTCATAGTGAGCCTGCAAAAATGTAAAGTATTTAAAGTGAGTAGAAATTGTTTTTTATAGTTTGCTACATTTTATAGCCTGCAAACATTAAAATATATGTTTGCAGACTATAAAATAAAACAAACTATATGTTAGGCACCCGTGCCATCTTTTGTACTCTAAGTGAAATCTATATAAAAGGCATTCTGAACGATGTTATTTCTGAAAGGGCCCCGGTGCACTTCAGCTTGGGGAAACCGCCACACATTCAAAGCGTTTCTCGGACGAACGGCGATTTGTGCTCTTCCCCTTAATGAAAACCATGAGGCAATTTTCCGGTGGGGCAATTTACCACCAAACTGTTTGCACTTATTAAAATTTTTTTTCCCAAGTTCCGTTGACCATTTTATGTCGACTAATTGTTATATCGACCAGTTGTTGCTGTCGGCCAATCATTACATACCCCTAATTCTAACACTGCTTATTTTTTTTTTATGCAGTCCCTTGAAAATCCTCACATTTTTTCACGGTCGTTACAAAACATGTAACGACCGTGTGACAGTCTCTCTCTCTCTCTCTCTCTCTCTCTCTCCAATTTACGCAAAAAAGAAAGAAAACAACTAAGAATTGTAGGACACTTACTCTTGAACATAAAAAACACATTTAATGTCACAGTGTTTTGCACATAGTAAAAGTTTTTTTTTTTTCCCAACTCTGTTTTAAAAAAATCACACTGGTCTCTGTTTTCTTGTTCCTGAGAAGAACACCTTTTAGCTCACTATATTCTGAAGGATACATACATAGTTATGTGCAACAAGTGTAATATATAACACACACATCCTTATTGATATAAAAATTTCATATATTCTGATATTTATTGATATTCTCTTGTTAATATACTGTACATACTATTACAATGGTTGTGAAAAGGGCCCTCAAATCCTCTGAATAGCTGCTTTTTTATAGCTACCCAGTTTTTATAAACTTAAGCAAAAATGATTTCTTTAAGATCTTACTCGTTTACTCGGGGGAAAAAAAGCTTTTCTTTTTAATACTTCATTCAATGCTACCGTCAAAGATTCCTGGCTGTTTCATATGAAGTTTCCGCAAAATTTTTAAAAAATATTTCTGCCGGGACTATACCCCTCTCACCCCCGCACTGCAGGGGTTATTGGTGTGCCCAAGGCACTTCCGATAACACAATGTGGCTCTGTGCCAAATGCAAGTCATCTGCGTGTGTTCCATGTCATTGCATAACCCAGTCAATTCTGGTGTATGTTTTGCACAGAAATGGAGGCCCAACATTATATGTAGCTCAAAATCAGTTGAACTTTTGATGCACCCATCAAGCTGAGAACTACGAATGCATAACATCGAAACTTTTGGTATTTTAGTCAAAAGATTTAACTTCGAGAGGATGAATTGAAAACTATGCATTAATTCTTACAAATTTTCCAACTTCATCACTTCTATTTTTGGAAAAATTTCCCTCCCTCATCATGCTGAGAAATGCAAACATTTATGGGGTGAAAATAACATTTAGCAATGTTTGATAGTGGTAACATCACGAAAATAAAAAATTTGATTACACGATAAATTTTTGCTCCCTCCAACTTCCCTCCCATTTTCAAACTGAAGTACAAACATTTAACAAGGAGTAAAATTTAAGATTTCAGGGATTTTTTTCTTCATCTAACTTTCCTTTTCAGAATTTGTTAGCTGCAGTTTTGAGCTGAAATATTGGGTTTGATGCACAAGTCCATGCCGTTTTATTTCACGAGTGTTTCCCAGGTCAGTAGTGACGGTGCAGATGGCCATTTGTATATCAAAATGTAGCCAGTAATATCGTGCATCCAAATCATACTGCGTTGTGATTGTGGCTAATGGTTTTCAGGTCCGTAAGCATGGAGTATCTAGTAGAGAGGAATGAACCTTTCCGACATCTGCTCCTCTATAAGTTTAACAAGGGATCCACAGCCGCCGAGGCTACTTGACAAATTTGTGCTGTGTATGGGGGAGGATGCTATTACTCCAAGGACAGCTCGCAAATGGTTTGAGCAGTTCCGAGGTGGTAATTTTGACCTCAACGACTCTCCACGCTCAGGTCATTCGTCTCGTCCACTTGGATCTGCATCAAACCACACACGAATTGGCCACTGAGATGGACTATGATCAAGCCACCGTGGTGCAACAGCTGGGAAAGGTCCAGTAATTGGGGTCTTGGGTGCCTCACACTCTCACTGATGACAACAAGAATCAGCGTGTTGCCATATGTGGTTCCTTGCTCGCCCATTATCGTGAATGTTCTCAGCAACACAAACCCTTTCTGTCACGTATTGTAACTGGAAATGAAAAGTGGTGCCTGTACGTAAATTTCAGGCATTGAAGGGAATGGTTAAGCCCACACCACGTCCAAAACATGACCTTCATCCTGCGAAGGTCATTCTACGTGTCTGGTGGGACATGGAAGGCATTATTCACTGGGAAATGCTGCCGAGGAATGGGACCATCAACGCTGCACTCTATTGTTAGCAACACCGCCATGTGGAGGATGCAATTCAGCAGAAACTGCCAGACTGGCGCCATGGTGTCTTCCTCCACCATGATTACACACGCCCTCACAGTGCAAACATGACCAAAATGGACATTCAGAACATGAAATGGGAGATCCTTCCACATCCAGCCTATTCCCCAGATTAACACCTGTCAAATGCACTCCATGGCAGAACATTCAACAATGATGTTGATCTACAGAATTTCCTTGACGATTTCTTCACAGCAAAACCAGCACGTTTTTTAGCACGTCTTTTGTAAAAAAAGATTGTGCTTATGTTACCGGTTTGTCTGTCCATCTGTACCCACGATATTTCTGTAACTATTAGTCCGATTTGAAACATTTTTGCACTGGGAAGCTTGAAATATGCGAATGATGAGTCTTCATTTCGTTTTTTTTTTTTTTTACGATGTACAATTTCGTCACTTAGGGGCATAAATGCAGATGATGTCGAATTCAAAAATATGTTTTATTCCACATATTTGCTTCTAAACATCCGACTGAAAAAATTGTTTTATCTTTGGATTCCATTTATGTCAAAAAATATTTTAGATATAGTTATTTTTTCAAATTACGCATAGATTTTCCGCTAGGGGGAGTAAAAGTAAATTACATTTTCCCTAATAAGTTTCTTCTAAAATTCTGATTTGAAAACCTTTTTTCTTCAGTGGATACACCTTCTGATGGAAAATCTTTTGCATATAATTTCAAATTTTTGGTAAAGAATACTTTGGCCACCAGGGGGCGTAAGCATTAATTTTTGCTTCTGATGTATTTGCCATAAAATCTGAGCTTCTAAACTATTGATTGAAAAAATTCTTTCGTGGACTGAGGCAAGGCCATCTTTATACCTCACCAGGCCTGCAACAAGGTCACATGACTTGCCCGTGATGTCACAATCGTAGGGCTACTCTTTTTCAGTAGACCTATGCATTTGACTCGTTTCATAGTTTGTTGATATTATATTCGTTCTTGTTGGCTAGTTGTGCTGTTCCAGTGAATGTTGTTTGGATATTTACATCGCGTTTTAAGGTTATTATGGATATTTTCAGTGGTAAGGTATGTTTCCTTTCTTCTATTAGTATTCAGTAGTAAAAATTTATAAATTCGAGCTATTGACTGAGTGCCACTTAATTCTTCACGAAGGGAGGTTTTACGTTTCATAAACGTTCATATTGCTGCGATGTAATTTATACATTTTAGGGATGTAATTTCATACATTTTGTTATATGTATTTTGTGCATGCTGGAAAAGGTACAAGTTACAGTAATTCGTTGTTGAAGTGATCTTAGAAATGGGTGCATGATTCTTAAGTCATGAAAAATCATTTCTTTATTCTGTAAAAGTTCGTTATGAATAAAGGTAGAATTACAAGAAATTACGAAATTTTCGTTTTAAGTAGCATGTCTTAAGTGGTTGTACAATGAATTTAAAACTGATAACTTGGAATTTCAAAACATTTTCTATTGTATGCCACCAGTAATTCTGTATTTAACCCTACACACATAGATTTCATTCTTGCGTTCTGGGGCTTATTGTGGATGGATTTTCGTCTTTTGAAAATCTTGGAGGCTTGTTATGATTGTCAAGTTATTCAAAAACTAATTTCTTCCTCATTTATATTTCTTTTCCCTCCGAGAACTGTGAAAGCGTATTTATATATGATCACTGAAAATTGTAAAGTTGCACTAAATATTTTAAAAAGTGTTCAAAAAATTTAAGAAATTCGCCATAATTGCATATTTGCCAAGTATTGTGGATCGTGTTGTCTGCAGGTAGGAAAAAGGTTTTTTACCGGCATTTGTTACATTTCTGGAAGTTCACGAGACTTTCTTATAGAATCGGTGGTAATGCCCGTTCTAGCGCTATGGAAATATTCTGGGTTTTTCCACATTTAAAATTTGTCTGACAAAGATCTGTTGCCTAAAGAAATGTGTGTTTTCCTAGTTCAGTAGTCTTTCCTTTAAAATCAATCATTGGAATTTGCATTCTTCCCTCGCTCCACCTTCTCCAACTTGTGCTAGCAAAATTAAATTTCAAACTATGTGCTTCATCTGTCCATGATGGAATTGTAACCCATAAAATCATCTTCACGGCAGAGCGAGCTACAGTTTCGCGATCCATCAAAAAATTTTTTATGGAGAGCGAGCTACGGCAGTATCGTTTGATATTTTCACTTAAAATACATGTTTTGCCAATCCTTACGCACCCTTGCACCCTTTTCTATATGAAGTAACACAGCAGGCATTTTCTTATTTTCTTAACAAAATTACTGTTCAAAAAATGCCATTCCTTCCTCTTTATATAGAGAAAATGACTTTACGTGCCATGATAGGCTGACACTGACAGTCATTAAAAAAAAGTCCGATTTTGAATATTTGAACAAATACTATACACACAAAAGTATTAAGAGTGCTACTTACCTTGCTGAAAAGATTGCTTTCCAAAATGATTCTCAGAAGTACCCGAGATCCATAACATATCCCTTTAAATAAGAAACAATAATATGAAAATATGTGGCAACAGAAAATATACGAAAATTTTCTGTTACGACGGACAGCAAAGCAGATCAATAGCACCACGATTGCGACATCACAAATCCTTGTGGCAGGCCTGGTGAGGTATAAAGATGGCCTTGACTGAGGCCATTCACATCGATAAACCTTTTCGGAATATTTTCTTAAAATATTCCACAGTTTCTCTGCCAGGGGCGTAGATGTATATCTTATTTCATGCTACTCTACGGAGGACATGACTTATATATATATTTTTTAAACTATTTTAGGTGGGAATGTTACTTGCATCTATGGCCTTGCAGAAACCCATTTCCAACTAGGTCTTTGTGGAAGTGAGAAAATGCAGAGTTTTTGCTGGTCCTTGATAAAGCCAAGGCTCAGTATTCTCGACACCTTCTACATTCAGTTGTTTTATTTTATTTTTTTCTTTTCTCCTTTTACTCACACAGGTAGATACATAACCTTTTCTATGTTGTACTAGGTGTGAGTCAAAATTATATTTGTATTTTTTTGCTTAGGTATCTTTATAGAATATTTTTGTCAATATTTACTTCTAGGAGTCAGATTTGAAAAATTCCTACTTTGTTGGACAGTGTTTTCAGTGTGACATGTTTTTCATATAATTTAAAAATTTTCTGCTAGGGGACGTGGGGGTAAATTGTGTTTCCCCCATATTTACTTCTAAATTTCCGATTTGAAAAATTCTTTCTACACCGGATACAGCTCCTGATGGGAAATCTTTTGCACATAATTTCTAATTTTTGTAAAAAATGGTTTGGCCACCAGGTGGCGTAAGTCTTAATTTCCGCTTCTGATGTATTTGCAGCAAAATATGAGCTTCTAAATTCTCAATTGAAAAAAAAGCTGTTGGTTGACCGATACTACTCATGTTGACAAACCTTTTAGGAACATTTTCTTCTTGAAATAATGCATGGTTTCTACGCCAGGGGCGTAGATGTATATCTTATTTTTGTCAATACCTCTACTTCTAGGAGTCTGATTTGAAAAATTCCTTCTTTGTTGGATACTGTTTCCGATGTGAAATGTTTTTCCTATAAATTAAAAGTTTTCAAGCAAATCATAGACTTTCCGCTAGGGGGCACAATGGTAAATTGTGTTTTCTGCGTTATTTCTGCTACTAAAACTCCGATTTGAAAAATTCTTCCTGTATCGCATACAAGACCTGATGGAAAATATTTTTCACATAATTTCTAATGTTTGGTAAAGAATGGTTTGGCCAGCAGGGGGCATAAGTCTTAATTTCTGCTTCTGATGTATTTGTAGCAAAATCTGGGCTCCTGAAAACTCGACTAAATTTTTTTTTTTTTTTTTTTTCTTGGACCAATACCGCTCATATGGGAAAACCTTTTGAGAATACTTTCTTCCTAAAATAATGCATGGTTTTCCCACCAGGGGATGTAAAGTCACATCTTATTTTTGTCGATATCTCTGTTTCTAAGAGTCCGATTTGAAAAATTCTTTCGGTGTTGGAGAGCATTTCCGGTGCGAAATGTTTCTCATATAAATTCATGTTTTTTTTAACACACAAGTCTGCAACCAGAGGGCATACGCTCACGATTACGTTTACAGCAATATCTGAGGGATTAAAAACCCTATTGAAAAACTTCTTTCTTCCGTCAGATATTATTGTTTTCTATACCAGTTCCATTGACTTTGAATAGCTTTGATAAATTTAATTTGCATCAGAACGGATTAAAAGACGTGCTTATTACACCTGAAAATTCGGTGTTATCTTTCTTGTTCAAGAATGGCATTGCAGACCTACCCAGACTTTGGGAAACCATCGTAAACAATAGGTAGGGGGGGGGATACATAGTTGACCAATTCCGTTTTCTCTTCTGATGCAATACATTCCTCTAGTGCGGTGAAAAATGGCATGAACTTGTGCATCAACCCAATACAAACATTCAAGCAATAAAATGATATCTAATAACTGCTGCAAGAAAAAAATTATTATGGGAAAAATCTTCACACCATCACCATCTAACTTATGTTTCCAAAAGACTAACACCCCCACCCTCCCAAACACACGCACATAACTGATCCCCAAAACGATTTCTTTTTAGTTTCAATTGATGTTGAGCCAATCATAACGAAAAAGCTCATTTCCGTGACTCTGGTGAAAAGTTTCGTGTCTGCCAATGCAAACACATCCCTTTGGTCAGCTCTAAAAAATAATAATCTGACTTTATTATTCAAATGCAGTTTTCTTAGCAGGTTAGCATACTATGTTCAAGTGATAGTTTGGCTTTTTTTAAAGGCAATCCACCATAACTGCCCCTCTGCATCCCAGAAAAATTATTGACTCTGAAATCGGTATATAGTGGTTACCGTTGACTGTCTGGCAGAAGTATCAGACTTCACCTACTTAGGAGTGGGTGAGCCACTATGCTTCCATTGTTTTGACTGAAATATAGTGGTGTGTCCACATTTCATCAACTGTAACCAATTGTTGCAAAAAATGTTCCACATTGGCTTCAAACAATGCAAAATTGTATCATGACAAGTTCCGTCTGATCAGCTTCTGCAACCCAACAGGTAGCAACTTCATCACAGCCAAATATTAATTAGAATGCAATCAACTGTAATTTTTAACATGTGCAATGTCTGACTGTTAATCTTGCAGTACTATTTCAGGAATGTTGTCTATGTTTTCTTGAGTGATGGCATCAGAGGATCTGCCTGAGCGAGTCATTTTCCACACTAATTTGCTAGCATTTGAATTCTGCTGGCGATTTCTTTACAGTATTGTATGAAGCGGTATCATGATGATGCCACCACAACTTCATGGATGTCCTTTGGCTCTAACACTTTTTTTAAGCTGATACTTTATCATAGCTGTGAGATCTTGCTTTCCATTTTTTCTTCCTTGGTTCACCTAATCAGCATCTTCTAAGACCAGCAAAAAAAAAAAAAAAAAAAAAAACATTTAACGAGCTGAAAACTGTTTTTTAAATAAATAAATCCATCACTCTTTTCACGTTAAGCAATGCACAGCAACCAAAAAATTGTTATTCGGCCGCTGTCGGGGAATCAAACCCTGAATCTCTAGATATCTAGCCGAGCACGTTAGCCTTACACCACAGCGGCCAACAATTCAAGGTGCTATGTGTTTTTGTTTTTTTTCAGTTATAAATCCGTAAGATGGGCTCAGCTACTGAAACATCTCCATCTGGTGGGCATTAACAGCACTGGCTATATATAATTATAGCAATAATCCAAAGGGAGAGATCCAAGGTGAAAATCATCTAAATACATGGTGGCGTCAGTTGAATAAATAAATCCATCGCTCAATAGAGGTTCCTGTTTATTCCTGGCAAGCAGTGGCGTGCAGTGCAGACTTCCAAAAGCCTAGTTTTGTTGGCAGTTGTCAACCTCATGCGGCAGCCACATGTCCAGCTTTTGACCTTACCCAGCACAGCCAGACGCCGAACAACTGTCGTGTGATGGACACCTACCTTGGCCGCTATCTCACAACACGTTTTTCGGGGGTCCGCTTCAACCACACATAACAGAACATCGTCAAAAGCAACAGGCTGGTGACCACGTGCTTTGTTTTGCAGGTCCGTATCTCTGCTTTGAAACTTCACAAACCATCACCAAATGGTTCATTCGTCGACTGTATTCTCCCCAAACGCTTTGTTAACGTTTCGAGCGACAATTCCAGCAGAATGGCCCAGTTTAAATTCATACAGGAAGATGACTCTCAAATCAGGCGTCGTCTGCACGTTTCCCTTGCAAGCCATGTTACTTCCAAACAAACCACGCCTGAACCTTGTTTTTCACACACGTGCTAGCTATTTATAGTAACTCTGTGACGTAATACCCGTGACATCTGTGGGTGGTTCCGTTTCGCTGTGGTGGGGGCTGTCTCCGCTGCTCATTCACACCGGACATTTCATTCACACCAACCAAACACATTCGAATAGCTGTTTGCACTGCAGTAACATTGTTTAAACATAACACAAATTTTTAGTTCAGAAACTTCTTCTGTCATCAACTGTACTGTTAAAGACATATATGAAAAATCACTGTGTAACAGTTTGGGGGGGGGGAGCCCTTCTTAGTCTCTCCCCAATAGAACATGATTTCAGCTACATGTCACACCATAAAATCCCCCGCCCCACAGAAAACTATATTTGTACAAATTTTTAGTTTATTTATTTAGACTTGCGATATGCTATACTGAAATATTGTGATTGTTGTCATACAAGGCAATTCCTAAGCACCACATTTCAGATCACCGACTGTGACCACTAAAATGCACAACAACATGACTGGCTTTCCCATATGTTCAGAGGTATAAAGATTCAAATGTAATGATTAACTTAAAAAAATATGTGGCAGAAATCTACATACTGCTCCTGTTGAATAAAATCTAATGATAGTTAAATGCATAAACATCTGGACAGAGTCTGATAAGATATTTGCATTGTACAACACACTACATACTTAAACACATTTTTAAAATCAGAAGTGCTATAATGTACACAAAGTGAACTCAAAAGAAATATTGATAGAGACACTGCTTTGGTTGATGATATATATATACCACATTTTGAGGTCAGATCTGATATGGTCTATACAACTTCAAATAATAAGCTACAAATGTAAATCAGAATCTGAATATCACTACTGCAGCAGTATGGCGGGCATAAAATTATTGATGCAAAACAGTGCAAGAGCAGAAAGTATTTTAAGTAGTATAATATGTTCAATGGGCAACATAAATAAACAATATATAAATAAATGCATCAAATATTCACAATCACAGTTACAACAAAAAGTTGGGCAACAAGACTAAATTTACCCAGGAAAATAAACAACTAAAAATGAAACTGCTGCAAATCCTAGTAGAAGGCACATAACTTTGCATAATTTATCCTCCCTAGCATTAAGTTCATGAGGTAAAACTTCAAAGAAGGTAACATACACAAAAGTCCCTGCAGCTAATCCTTGAAGAATGCCACTAGTAATAGTCAGTCCAAGACCTTTCCCAAGATCTGAAATCAAAATTCCAGCCACTGCTCCAATTGGTGACATAACTGAGAACAGTAGAATGCACTTGATAGTGGTACACTTTGAAAACTTACTGTGCATCAAATTTAAGCCAAGAGTAAATGCAATGATACTCTTGTGGATCATCACAGCTCCAAAGATACGCACCACACTCTGTGAAGACTTCTGCAGGCCAATGGCTAAACCTTCAAACACTGCGTGCAGAGAAAGGGCAAACACCATCATGACAGAACGCAAAATGGAATGAGAACTTGGATCTTCATGAAAAGAAACCTCATGTTCAGTGGCAATGTAATCATTAGCAGATCCATAATTCGTATCACCAATGTTTCCATGAGAGTGCCGGTGAGAAAGGATAGGAAGTTCCGCTCCACTGTTCTGGTGCCAAGTAAGAACAATCTAAGAAACAAATATATATATATATGTATGTATACATACTCATCATAATACTGTATTTGCTGCATACAACATCAAAGAACAATTTCATTCAGATTTCATTAGATGTTTATAATCAGGGGTAGACAAGTCCAAGGTGCCCAGTTGCCTGAAAGTTTTTACCTGGAGCCTGAGTTCTAAAATTCTATTCTGAAGCATCTCTTTAATAAAGCAACAATTACAGTATACAGATATTTTTATGTTTCCATCTTTTTTTGCTGACTAATTACTGTACGTAAACAGAATAACAAAGATGTCAATATATATATTTTTTGGTACTGTCAGCAGAGTTACGCATTCTGCAGTGATCTTGTCGGTAGTGATTCAGGCTAAAGTCCGTACAGCAACCCAAGAAAGATGTGCACTCATTTGGAGTGTTCTTAGCCACAGCATTGATTTTGCATGGGGTGCTTTATGAGTGTAAGTTATTCATTAGGGTTGTTACTGAATGTAGTACACCAGAAGACAAGGCTGATTTTTTTGCAATGAAAACCTATTTTGAAGTAAACTATGAGGGGTGTCTGAAAGTATCCGAATTTTTATTCCTGCCAATTACAGGAGAGAAATAAAAAATACAAGATGCATATATATGAGACTCACATATGTAAAACAGTGATACGAACAGTCAAAGTCACTTTTCCACGTATTCTCCATTCAGCACAATGCATTTCCTCTACCGATTAACAAGTTGATTCATTCCGGTAGCAAAAAATCCATTGATGAACAGCCGCTCACAGATCGTATATGATAGTGGTGGCCATGAAGACCATCCTTCAAGGGATCGAAAACATTAAATTGGAAGGTGCTAAGTCCAGACTGTAAGTAGAGTGCAGAAGAACAGCCCACTCTGTTTTGCGATTTCTGATTGCACCGGTTTAGCAATATGCAAGCGAGCATTATCATGCTGAAGCAACAGTCAATTGTTTTTCAATGTTGGCCGTTTGGTCCAGATATGCTGCGCAAGTTTTCTCAGTGTCTTCACATAGGCCTTGGCATTTATTGTTTCATTTTTTGCTAAGTACTCAACCAGAAGGTTACTGTGTTTGTCCCAGAAGACAGTAGCCATGACCTTGGACTCCGATGAACCAACTTTGATGGGGGTGAATTTGGATGACGTCATTGCATACTTTGCTGTTTTGTCTCTGGTTTGAATTGATGAATCCACGTTTCATCGCCTGTGATTGTGCATCCTAGGAATGTGTCACCCTCCTCATCGTAGCGCTGTACCAGTTCATTGCAAATGCCTAGCGTTTATGCACAGCTATAAGCATTTGGGGCACCCATCTAGCACAAATTTTTCTATAGTTGAGGTGTTCATGAATAATTCATCCAACAGAATCTTCACTGATATCCAATTCCATGGCAATATCTCGAACATGAAAGCGTCTGTCACCTTTAATAAAGTCAACCTGTTGAATCGTTTCATCAGTCACCGCCGTGTTAGGCCTACCTGATCATGCCTCATCTTCAAGGCTCTCATGGCCAGCTTTGAATTTCATAACCCATTCATAAGCACTGGAACGAGACATAGCAGCATCACCATACACTGTCCAAAGTCTTCTCGTAATGTCCACAGCCTTCATATGCCTTCTTTTGTTAAAAATTTCACTACTGCTTGCTACTTGAACTGAACACATAGCATAGCCGCCTTTGTTTTTGATCGACAATGCCACCTATCATTAGTATCAAGCGGTTTTGCTTTTACTGCACTTCACTGAAAATAGTCATAACAGTTTCACGCATTCATACGATCATACACACAGTTTTGTATCGATAGGAATAAAAATCCGGATACTTATCGGACACTCCTCGGGAACATGTAATATATTCCCATAAGTAATATGTTCTGGGGAACATGTAATATGTTCCCCAGTTTAAGTATCACTGCATTATTTGAACAATAAGTATGATATAATACATTGATTTGGATGTCAGTGAAGCCAGAGTTGTTTGTCAAGATTGCTGTAAATGGAGAAGTTTGATACAGCAACAGTAAGTAAAAATTATCTGGTAGTTTGTATTTCTTTGTGAAGCTGATCTCTGAATCTCAGAGAACAGCTTAGTGATATGTATGTATGTATATTGTTTACAAGAAATTATTAAAGTTTACAAAATCTGAACTTCACCTCTTGTTGACATCTTTTGTTCCCCAAAGTCCTTTTCTTCATATACAGTAAGCAAGCAGTAGTGTTTTTGAACATAATTTCACTTTAAACAAAAGAAAACATGCTTGCCCGCACAAGTTTTAATCAAAAATCAGTACTGCATTAATTCACTCTACCATCAAAACAATTTTACGGGTCACAGAAGTGGTTCAGATTCCACCATGGACAGATTAAGTACAGATTTTGAAATATAATTTTGCTTTAAAAAAGAGGAAGGGGGTGAAAAATTTTGTTTTACTGAATGGCTTCAAAGAAGATACTGTTAGATATACGAAAATATGCATTTCGTTAGAACATTTAAAAAAAATGGTCTCATTTTTTAACTACTACTGAATATGTTAAAAGCAAGAAACATGATCAGAAAAAATATAAAAACAAGAAAAAATATAGAAAGAGGAGTTTGGCCAGAAAAATTCAAAAATCATGGAACATTCTCATCCCAGCTAGAACAACCATTTCTAGCATTTCATAACATTCCTGGCCTTTGGACAGCAAAACAGTATACAGAAAATATTGAAGAAACATCAAGGAAATGTCATAACATTAAAAATTTTTCAATAAACAATCCCAAATATGAAAAAACCATGAGGAATAACCACTCACTCACCATAAAGAACATGGTATCCTCCAATGACCACACACTTCCAACACGTCATTCATCGTGATGTAACTGGGCTTCCACAGGTTTACAGCCCAGTTACATCACGATGAATGACGTGTTGGAAGTGTGTGGTCATTGGAGGATACCATGTTCTTTATGGTGAGTGAGTGGTTATTCCTCATGGTTTTTTCATTTATGAATTGGCACGTAAACTATGCGCACTTTGCAAGAGGTTAATACCTTAAAAGTGCAAATATAATAATCCCAAATATGTTTGTTAGAATCTTGAAAACATGGAAATAAACTTTACACAGATGCCAAATAATATTACTTCATTTACATTTTTGATTTCTATAGTACAGTACAGTTGATATTTCCTGTATTCTTGTTGCAGACCAATGATTCCCATATTGACTAAGGTGAATCCATAGCAATTGGAGTGTCCATAATGGTAGTAAACAGGCAAAAAATTACAAATTATTAAAGTTCTACAAAAATTGGTTTCCTGGACTTTGGTAACCAAAAATAATCCAATTAAATTGGGGTACGTGGAAGTCATGCATTAGTTACAACAAAAAGGAAATCCTTGAACTACAAAACAGGAACAGATAAACTTCCAGGACATACAGCAAAATTTTACATTTTCAGAATTTTTCATGGAGAAGTGCAAACCATGCAGTCCATGTCCAATCAACAAGGTCCACAACCTGAACTCTTTCGACTTGTTTGATATCTAGTGTTACTGTTAGGCTTAATCACCAATTTCAGCACTGTCCACTCATGAGGTTTCAAATGACATGACCTTGAAAATTAGAAAATTGTTACATTTGGACAATTTTCATGTAGTTGTGTCTCACTACTTAATTGGGCTAGAAAGTTGAATTTTGTGTCTTTTTATAGCACTCTGGAAAAGTTTTTATGTGCTGGAAAAAAAAAAAACCTTTTCAAGGTCACAAAAATAATCTTTCATCTTTAATATAAAAAAAAAAAAAACATGGCATCCAAGTTTTGAGTACGAGTATGCCAACTTTCAGTTGGGACTTTTCTCTCTCTCTCTCTCACGAAACGAACTCCTTAAAAGGTTAGACTTCAATGTTCTTATATTAGAAAAACACGTTTTTTTGTTCTGTTCAACACATTTCAAAGATTTGTTTAATCCTGACACAGTACAATGGTGGATATTCACAATGATTAATTTAAAGATGTAGTTTATGCACAATCAAAAATAACATCCAAGTTCTAATAGTACATAACTGGAAGCAGTCTTTAGTTAGCTTAACTCATCTGATGTAATCGTTCATGCTATATCCTCCATATGTATCGTCGATCATAATGCTCGTACACGTTTCACCCACTCAATTGGGCATTCTCAAGAGAAGTGTGTTGAATTTGTTCCTGCTGTGTGCAAACCACTGTGTTACACAGCGGGAACGAATTTCGCTAACACACTTCGCTTGAGAATGCCCAGTTGAGTGGGTGAAACATGTAGCGAGCATGATTGATGAGACATAGGAAGGATATAACATGAGCGATTACATCAGATGAGTTACGCTAACTAAAGACTCCTTCCAGTTATTTACTATTAGAACTTGGACAAGGTACTTTCGATTGCGCATAAACTACATCTTTGAATGAATCATATATTGTGAATATCTACCATTGTACTGCGTTGTGATTAAACAAATCTTTGAAACGTGTTGAACAGAAAAATAAAATGACATGTTTTTCTAATAAAAAACACTAAAGTCTAATCTATATTCCACATATTAAGATCATAAGCACTGGATTACACCTTTGCTTAGGATATATTTAGTCCTTAAAAGGTTTAGAGCTCTTCTATCTGCAACATACTGTGTCTCTTGGAAAAGCTGAAAAATAGAAGTGGGAACAGAGTGCCCTGATATGAAGGATCCAAAGAAAAGTTCGGAAAAAATTAGTTTTAGAAGTATATGATTTCCTGTTAAGGGGGTGAAGTACAAGTTTGATAGCAGTGGAATTTTTTATTTATTAAACACCGAAATGAAATAAACCCTTACTAAATATGGACTCTTAATGAAACATGAAAGTGTTTTAAGATTAAAATAGCACATTCAAATTGGGAAGATTCATCAGGCAGAAGGTATTCTTCATCATACGCTAACCAGTAAACTTTTGATAACAATCATTTTTTAAACTAAAAATCATTATAACATAATGCAAATGAAAACTGCTAAAATTATTTTAATATGTAACTAAATAGAAAATAAAATTTCACAGCAATTTTTACACCCTAAAAACTGAAAATTATCCATGGTAACCTTAAAAGCCTTAAGAATAAATGAGTCATTTCTAAAATTGAGGTTGCAAATTATTTGAGCTCAGTGCATTTTGGCAAAAAATACAAAAAAAACAACAACAAAAAAACATAAAAAAACAAGTGGTGCTTCAGCTGTATCATGTTAATCACATATTGAGTTTGTAATCAACTTGATACACTAGCAGTTCACAATGTGGTTTAAATGCCTAATAAAACAATATTTGAGCTTTATGATTTGGTACAATGTATGTCAAATTTTTAATGTGCATTGTTTCTGCAATGCATTCAGTATCTTTCCTTGCCAAGTTACTGTACATGGGCTGACTGCACATGACACATGCTTATGTACAGTCGCATCTTTCAGGATATGCTAATGATACGGATGAACCAATAGAGTATAGAAAGCTAACAGTTCCAATTTTCCTATATTTCATCTTTTTCAGTTACATAGCCCAACCTACTAAACCAAATCTAATACCAGATCAGCTGTTTCCTGTTTTAATGTCTCGCTTGGCTGTAGGCTTGGGAGTGAATAAAATTCCTTTTCCTTTACAAGTACGTAGTTTTGTCTTTTCTTGCCATGCAATTTGAAATACTAACTCGTCCTGCAAGTTTTTCAATCACTAACTTCTTAATAGTACAATAAGAATTGTAGCTTTTAAACTCTTGTTTTTGTACTGTTGAACTTTTCTTTAAGCTGATCAATAATTTCCACATCCAGGTCTGATGTTGGGAGCTCAGTATCAGATGAGATTGACATAACTTTCAGAAACATGCACATGTAATTTTTTTTTCAGATTTGCCTGAAGATATTTTTGCTCAGTCTTTTCCCTTTTTACAGTAGTTTCACCAACTGACTGTACAGATTTAAACTTACTAATCTTTCACAGAAATTTCCTTACTTATGCCAGTGGCATATATTCGAGGTTAGCTGCTTAGCCCAGAGAATGCACACATAAAAGTCAATTATCAATGGTATTAAGATATGTCGATGCTTTTGGTGCATAAAAAAACATGAGCAGATCCGCTTCTTTGGATTATGAGAATCAGTCTGGCGAGCGATGACCCTGCATACCGCAAGCAGGTCTTCGAGAGTCTTCACTATTCTGATGTAAAGAACTTCGATACGATCGCTTGCTAGCATTTTCATGACAACATGAATGTGCATATGGAGGTGAATGGACCATTGCTTTGCACAATGGTTCGCTCAGAAAAGAGAAGACTTCGGACTACCTCAGTCCCTCTATGCTTCCGCCTTATAACATTGGAAAAAACGAACAAAGCGCGTGTTTCACGAGAGTTGTTTTAGTTTGCGTGAAGTGCCAATGAATTAAAATCAGTGATATTATATCTTAAATTCGTGGCTTTGTTGGATTCAAACTGTTTTGCTAAATTTCATGAAAGCTTCCCTCAACAACTACTATCAGAGCTCAAAGAACTCTTTGCTTCAAATTTTGATATACAGCTTGATTAAAAAATTAATTGAAGGTGTTTTATTCCCTTGATGAGTACAAAAATCAATAAGAGACATTACTTGTCACATAAAGTTGAATAATTGGAAATAGTGTTTATTGAGGTGTACAAATTAGCAGATCTAATATTAAACTTTCCATCAACAACTGCAACTGCGAAAGAAGTTTTACCGTGTTCAAAAGAATCAAGATATATCTTATAGAGCCACACAAGGACATGTAGATTCAAGCAACTTGGCTGATTTGTTAATAGAGAAAAACATTATTTTTAAATATGGAAATGTAAAGTAAAAATATCAACGTTTACCACAATCAAAGGTTTATTTTATATCGACTATAGTTTCGCAGAGCTTCAGGCTCGGGTTAAATAAACCTTTGATTGTGGTAAACGTTGATATTTTTACTTTATTCAACACCACAAGTTTGTAGTCACAAATTATACATGGAAAAGTACTCGGAAGAAACATTTTTGTGAAAACGTAAGACTCAAGTTCACACAAAAGGAAAGAAGACTGGAGTTCATGTACAAATAAGTGTTCAAATCCTAATCCTCAATTATTTGGTATCATGCTAGCAATAGCATGTACCTAAAAATTTAGAAAAAAATGTTACTTCTATTACTTAACAATTAAAAAATAAACTTCGCAATAATAAAAAAAAAAAAAAAACAGTACTGTGGGGTGGAGGGAGTAGGGTGAGATAGCCCAGGTCTTGGACCCAAGATGCACCACTGACTTATGCTCACATTCACTGATACTACTCTAGCTTGTGCTAGGTTCAGTATTAGCTTTAGCAACACGTGCACATGACTGACGATGCTGCACCTAGTGCTAAAAATTCTGTGACAAGTTATGAAAGTTTTGTTCCACAGCTTGTCAGATTTTTTTATGAATGGAAAGTTTAACTATTCACTGAATAAGAAGTACTTAATTTTTTTTCATATTTTGTCCTTTTTCTTGAAAAAATATTACAACAAAGAGCTAAAAACTGACATTTTAACATTTCCAGAGGGAGAAAAAAAAATCAGCAATTGTAAATAAAACAATTTGCTATTTCATGGATATGGGAAAGATTTAGGTGCTTATTTATAAAATTTCCGTACTGTGAAATACACTGAGTAAAAATCTAAATTACCCTACTGATAAGAATTTATGCTGGCTCCAGTGACTTCAGCCAACAATAAGCTGCACTAATATTCTGGGATCATGCTAGCAATATCGAGCAAGTACAGAAAAACTTTAAGGAAAGAGATTGGGTAAAAAATATGTTGGGTAAAATGAACCTTTTATATTGACAAATCAAACTCCCAGGATGCTAAATTTTTGAACTGCTCATCACCCTTATGAGCAGAGTACAGGGAATGGCAAACAAAATGTTGAGTCCTGTCTCAACCTGCATCAATAAGTTGTTTGATAAGTTCTGCAGTCTCATTCTTACTGGTTTGGACATGTAATTTTTAGTGTTTTGCAAAATTCCTGTTCATATCTCTTTCCTTAATTAAGTAATTATCATATCTAATTTTAAAACCAGGCAGGGTCGATATTAACCCCCCCCCCCCCATGACCATATTATTTAACCATTTTAGTTACCAAAGTTTTATTCTCTCTTCAAACTGAAATGGACTGAACTGTAAAAAATAAAGTACAGAACAGAGTTATTCCAATTGAACATTCAATGCTTTATGTACCTGTGCATAAATGCTTTTTTATTTTTTAAGCATTCATTTATTTAATTTTTATTCTGTTATTTCCCATTGTCACATAGCACAAAAGAAAAAAAAATGTTTGATGGAAAATGCAACAACAAAAAATTAATTTTCATTTCCAAAGGCTGTCTGGATTGAAAGAAACAGAATGGGACCAATTTCACTTTATAGCCATCTGTCCAGGGTATATCACCCTCATAAATTTTTTTAATTGGTACCTCCGTGTAACTTTGTTAGGCTTCACAGCCAGCCATATTAAATAGTTTTCAAACTTTGAGACAACTTTTTTTTTTAAGAAAGGCTACTGGTTTTAGGCATAACAAATTCTACTACATGTATACTGGCGTAACTTTTTCAGCTGGGCCCCACAGCTGAATTTTTTTTAGGCACCCCCAACTATTTTTATTGGATTATATAAGTTAACAACTAACAGTGTTAACTTATATAATCCACTAATTTATAATATGATTATTAATAAATTAATTATTAATTAATCGTATGAACAATAGAAGTTAACTTAATTATAATTTTATTATATAATAAACATTTAAAATTAATGTACTTATAATAATTATTAGAATTATATCAATAGGTGCGGCTTAAGGAAGGAAGCATCTAGTGGTAAAGTTTGAGAATCACTGAGGTAACGTATAGGCTTTAAAATACCACTGTATTAACCTCTAACAGTAATATTTAGCTTAGGAAAACAGTTTTTATATTTTTTTATAAAATGAAACGAATATAATTGAAATGAAATGATATATTTAATATTTTTCTTCAACAAATTACATGTACCAAAGGACATAACGTTTTTCAAATTCAAGTCAAGCAAACGCTTTTCCCTTCTGGCCTTTTAAGAGGCAAATGATTTAATTACTTCATACAGGCCAAGTCCTTGTGCCTTTTCGCATTCAATACTCAACATACTGAAAGCAGTAAGTCTTTGTTGACTCAGTACTTCTTAAATAGTTTTTAATCAACTTCAGCTTGGAAAATGTTTCTTTCAAATAAGAAATAGTTTTTTAAATTAACTTTAGCTTGGGGGGCCCCTGCACTGTGGGGTTTAAGTTACGCTAGTGTACATGTATGCATAAAAACACAAAAATCCGAAGTCTTGTTAAATCAAGGTGATTTTGGGCATGTATATTCCATAACATGTAACATAACATACACACACAAAACAGACTTCTGGATATAATCCAGAGCCTGCAGGGTAGAGTACAAAATGAAGGAAGAGTACAGTACAAATAAAACAAGTGCCCACTATCTTGAGAAAAATTAGTTTATCTGAAAATGCAAATAAGAAATCAAAAAGGACACATCTTGAACATTAAAAAAAAAAATGAGAAATTTGACAATCTGAAAATATGCTGTGATTAATTTCAAAACTAGAAATTCTGTGGATCTGTCAAAGAAAAATGGCTACCATAACTTGTAGGATACCATGAGAAATTTAAAGATTTATATCATCATCATCATCATTGGCAACCATTATCAATCCACTGCTGGACGAAGGTCTCCCCAAGTTTCCTCCACAACGGTCTGTCTTGTGCCAGTCTCCTCCATGTCACTCCCGCATACTTTCCAATTTCATCCACCCATCTTCCATGTGGTCTTCTTCTGGGTCTTTTCCTGTCCCTTGGAATCCAATCTAAAATTTCGGCTGTCCATCGATGGTCTGTTCTTCTGGCAGTATGTCCAGCCCATTGCCATTTCAGGGATTTAACTCTGATCATGATGTCTTCCACTCTTGTCATTTTTCGGATCCACGTGTTCCTCTTCTTATCTCTCCTGGTTACACCAAGCATGCTGCTTTGAGTTGTCTGCAGCCTTTGTATGTCTCTTTTAGCTAAGGTCCACGTCTCTGCACCATACGTAAGCACTGGAAGGATGCATTGATCAAACACTTTTCTTTTAAGACATAATGGCATGTTGCTCTTGAAAATTATGCTGTTTCTTCCAAAAGCTCTCCAGGCAAGTTTTGTACGCCGATTAATTTCTTCACCAATGTGACCCTCACTTGATATCTGCTGTCCAAGATAAACGTACGTGTCTGTTATCTCCAGCTTTTCTCCATCAATCGATAAATCTTCATTTCTTGTAAAAGCATTGAACATCACTTTTGTCTTCTATATGTTCTTCCATCTAAAGGATGGGCAACCAAATAATCCACTTTCACCAAAATACAAAATTAAGCAGCTTCAGTTTAATTTCCTATTTGATTTCATGTGGAATAACCCAGAGATCTTATGTCATAATTACCTTACAATTATGGACTAAGCAACAGAGGCACAATGTGATCTTGTTTCTCAAACAAAAAATTTTTTGAACAGTTTTATTTGTAACATCAGCTGTAATCCACTCTTACTGATTAGTAAGGCATATCATGGTGAAACTGCTTCCTACCTTTTAAGGCCCTGGAATATCAACTTTTGTTGATTGATTGTTTGGGAGTTTAACCACTGTGAGCAACTCTATGGGATATAAGCAGTCACCTGTCCTTGATTTAGGGCTACTGATTCCAGGGAAAGGAGAGAGCCAGTGCTGTAACACAAGCACAACATCCCATTCCTCAATGAATGAAATACGGGATTTACACCATTGTACAATACAAATTTGGAAGATGTGAATCCGTTTATTGCTGTAAATATGACATGAACGGTAAGTCAGATAATATCCGAAAACCTGAAAATTTCTCTCTTCCTGGAGCGGGAATCAAACCCATGTCTCTCGGTTAATGCCAGAGTACGCTAACCACACCACCACCCAGAACGACCAAGTCTCAGCATCTATGCCTCAGGCCTTTTCAGTATATTTATATATATTTTTTTACAGTCATAACATTTGGCACATTTAAAACATAAGCAATTCATAGTTATTTTGTGATTTTCACCATTTGGTGTACTGAAAGTCGGGTTTATGAATTGGCATTTTCAAAATACCTTTAGGTACAGCCTTATTACTTTGGTGCACCTTCACACCAGAACTTATGTGATATCTTGTTTATGAGGTGGGAGTTTTATTTTTATTTTACTACATGTTGATTTATTCAGTTGGAGGGTCAAAGTTGTTTACCCTGTAATGTGCCACTCCCTAATTTCCAGTGAGAAGAATTGCCTTATGCTTAGCTACTGTTCATAGGTGTATATAAATAATAAGCCTCTTCTGCCATTTTGGGAACAAACTATGATGTCCTTGTCATGCTAATTAAGGTTATATGGATCAAGTAGAGCCGATTAGTTTTGTCGATTGATTAGTTGAAATCAAGACATTTCTTCATGAAATTAAAAACCCTCATATTTTTAACAGCATTAAGAACACATTACACAATAGCTGCATATTTTCCTATTTCATGATGTAGGCATTTTTTCCTAATTTTCGAGAAGTGGCATTATTTCTTGTGATTCATAACACTCTCACAATGGTCTAAGAAAATCTTAGGATAGGGACACAAAAACTACACAACAAAAAGACCCAGGAGTCTGGAAAAATCCCTGTTTGGAACTACTCTCTTCTTTCACACAGTCCTCAGCAAACTGGTCGACCATTTGGTTGCGGAAAAGAAGCATTATGTGTGAGCATATGCAATGTGTTAGCTAGGTCAGCAAAACAAATTATGAAAATAGCATTGAAAAATTGGCTTGTGAAATGTGAGTTTTAGAACATAAAAACTGCATGGAAAATCATACTAACCTGCTCAATAACAAGTACCACAAGGAACCCAAATGCAAGGAGAAATTCTGCCAGCGGGTACGAAGGATTCCAGTGTAACTTTCTACAAATGTTTAACATTTCTTCTCGGACATCCGGAAATAGGTGCAATAAACATGTACCTAAAAAAACACCACCACCAGCACAACTAAGCAAACTAATAACTCTGGGATGTGCTCTCCTCCAAAACAGAGGTAGTACTGTAAAAAATAACGTCAAAATCAACAATCCTACAGCACATACCGATTTAACCACATCAGTGTCCATTGTAAAAATATTTGGAACAGCAGTATGGAAGCATTCACAACACTACTCATCAAAGATAGCTTCCTTACATTGCTAACCTGAACATGACTAAATATCACTTTCGCTAGTTATCGAACCTGAAGTGACTCACGTGCTGATACGCTTTGCTCAGGTCAAAGTTTATCATACTTTCACAACAGCGCATTCACGTGACAATCGCCAGCTGACAATGCTTTCTGTTCAGCAAACATCAACAACTGGAGAAGTTGCCAGATCAGAAAACTGAATATCTACATGAAACTACTTGTTGCAAAACATTTCCCCGGTGGCGCAGTGGTCTAAGGCGTTGGACTCTGATCATTCGTCCGTAAGGGGTCCGGGTTCGAATCCCGGCCAGGCATGGATGTTGTGTTTGTCTTACGGCACTGGCTCTCTCCCTTCCCTGGAACCAGTGACTCTAAATTAGGGACGGGCGACTGCTTATAGCCCATTGAGTTGCTCACGGTGGTCGTTAAACCTCCAATCAAAAAAAAAAAAAAAAACCATTTCAGATAGAATAAATTAATAACGAGGAATCAGATCAGATGTAAAGGATTTTAGGAAGGGAGATCAGATCAGATGTACAGGATTTTAGGAAGGGAGTCTCTGACCAAGTTCTTAAACAACCCTTAGAAATAGGAAGCTAGGAGATTTGGGCTAGAGTGTCCGATAGGAAAGTGACATGGAAGCGAAGTAGAAAGGGAGAAAAAGACGCCCTTATTTATTACCGGGGGGCCAGTACCCGGGATCCGACGCACGGCGGATTTTTAGTGGATCGAGCATTCGTACCTGCCAGGCAGGGACGGCACCAGAAAATTTTCAACGGGGTGCTCTAGGATGGGCGCTCCAAAATCTGGGGGAGGGGGACTATGTTTCATATATATATATTATTAAAGTCAAGAATTTTAAAAAACGGAGCCGCGGATGGCTTAGAGGTTAGCGAGTCAGACTATCAATGCAAGGTCCTCAGGTTCGAACTTGGGTTGATCTTTCAGAGATGGTGTGATTTACTAACAATCACTGAATATCCGCCGTGCATCGGACGAGCACGTTAAGTGACGGCCCCAAGGCTGGACCCACTGGTTAAACGGGTATCCTTTCCTATACCCCCCCCCCCCGGAAATTCTCTCACCCTCTATGTGCAACATCGTACTTGTACGGTGGCGCCATCTACTGTACTCTAATCTCACTACAAACTGTTCTGTTAAAGTCGCTAGACTTGCTCTCATTCCTTCCGTTTCTGTGTCCTGCCCAAAAGGCGATCTCGCTGTGGGTGGCTGGGACCTAAACTCTACTCACTGTGGACGGAAGTCCTACAAGAAAATGACAAATACTGTGAACTTGCTAGTCAAAATTTAAAAAAACGGCCGTCGCTTGCCCTGAACAAAGCTTTTCCTTGACTTCCGCTGCACATGCAGCACTTTGAAGTGTGGCAGCTAATGAATCTGCCCTTCTTCATTTCATTTTCTTATAAGAGGTACGTACACGACACCAACTAAGTTTTGTATGTCAAGCTGTTTTGGTGTTTCTTAAAACCCGAATCCTTTTCAAATGCTTTTTTCCAATTGTTATAACCTCGCCGAGCGAAGGTGACCTCATGTTTTTCGTCGTCCGATGAAAACATTCTACACGGAAAACAAAAAGCGGAATCTCTCTTTATACTATATGCAAGCATGGAAACATGTTATACTAATACGTATGTCTGGAAGCTTCTTTGTTGTTTACGGTATTTTTTGCGGGAACTGTTTTAATATAGGCTGTGTGGGTTGATCCGAAAGTAAAGTTGCTATATCAAGCTCTCTGAGTTGAACATTTTTTGTCTTGCGGCCATGAGGTCCTTCCAGTGTTTTATTTTCACAAGCATTGCATTCATAAAAATTTTCCATTGAATCATCACACGCATTTAAAGAATCCTCGTTGACTCTCAATTATTCACTACACGCTGTTGATGAAGTTGAAGTCATCTGAAAGTCATTTTCCGCTCTGTAGGCACTATCGCCTAATTTACTTTTCTTCTGATTAACACTTGTTCGAAAAAATCATGGATTGATCGTTTTGCGGACATGTTATTTCAAACTTTAGTTTGGGAAAAAAAATACCTCACTTTCATGTGTCACGCACAATACGTGCACAAAAATAAATCAAACAGAAAAAATTAGATTTTCCACCAGAACGAGAAAGAAAACGAGTTTAACTAACTAGCCAAGAGAAATTTCGCTCACTCTCTGGTGGTGACTGACGCCGATCACTATCTGTTGTTTTCGACGATCGTAGTAACGCCCACTACTTGTTATAGACTGCGAGGGCGCCATGGCGGTGATGGGATTAGGAGAGTGATGCTTATTCAACTTTTCAACCCACTGGCATGAGCCGCGGCATCGGATTGACGATGTTCTTTGAACTTCCGGCCGGTCTTCGACATCTGTGCGCCAAAGCGGAAGCCCAACATGCAAGTAAGGTTTTCCGTCTGAGTCATAGATCGTGGTTGGAGGAACATAATCGCAAAATAATGCTACCCTTCTCTCATTACCACAGAACATGCAGCTCCGACAGTAAAGTGTACTACATTTTCTTCATTTATCCAAAAAATTCGGGGGGGGGCTGCCGGAGGGCGCCTTCCCCGGTGGCGCCGTCCCTGCTGCCAAAGATCGAACCTGAGCTTCTTTCCGTGGCAGTCACGATCGTACGTTGCCCATTAGGCCACCCGCGACCTTTTAGCAATGGAGTATCTGACCCCAGGTCTTAAACAACTTTTAGAAATAGGAAGCTAGGAGACTGCTTATAGCCCATTGAGTTGCTCACGGTGGTCGTTAAACCTCGAAGCTAGGAGATTTGGGCTAGAGTGCCTGATAGGAGTGACACGGAAGCGAGGTAGAAAGGGGGAGGAAGACGCCCTTACTTATTACCAGGGGGATGCAGTACCCGAGGCCGGACGGCTTAACGTGCCCATCCGACGCATGGCGGATATTTAGTGGTTCGAGCGTTCGTACCTGCTGGGATCGAACCTGAGGTCTTCTCCGTGGCAGTCACGAACGTTGACCACTAGGCCACCCGCGGCCCATAACGAGGAACCGTATACCAACTATGCATAAAAAGCAATCCGATTTGTTGACGTAAGAATATAAATAAACGCTTCCAAGCTTTCGCATATCAATCAGATGGTTTTATGGCTCTTTCAAGGAAGATATAGACATAAACTGTAAATCTTAATTTATGAACTGTCTATTCTAGTTTCAGATTTTCTAAACTATCTTAGTTTCTGCCTATCTTCCTTGAAAAAATTTTTCTGGTTGATGTGCGAAAGCTTGGAAACGTTTATTTATATTCTTACGCCAGTAAATCAGATTTACTACAATAGTTTTACTATTTTATCAGATCAAATATTTGTTTGGAGGGCAGGGAATATATTTGTTTGAAGAGAAAATAATGAAATCAGAGATGAGACATTCGGAAAAATCGTTATCCTGGCAAACGTGAAACAAAATTTACAGGGAAAGTACAAAATGTGAACAGAAAATAAATGTAAAATAAATTTACATGGAAGCTGAAACTGAAAACGCTGAAATACTTTTTAAAACACGAAAAAAGATAAATTACGTTGGTAAATTAATTTAAGAAGAAATATTAGCTTCCAAATATTCCAGATTTTTAGTGCTTTCTAATGGGAGACACGCCCTAGATCTCCGTACTGTAGATCGAGTGTTATAACAAAAAATATTCGGACCTTAAGCAAAATTATAACCCTCACTCCGTTTCTGTCCTGTTGGCTATTTGCAAAACTAACAAAAAAATTAAACTAATGATACACATTTTGACTGGTAAAAATGCTGTCATTGAAAGAAATTCTTATATTTTTATAGATAGATCGTAAAAAATCAAATAAAATCCTTACTTTTTGCATTGGTAAAGTCACTAAAACGCCGTCCCGGTGGCGCAGTGCTCTAAGCGCTGGCTTGTGACTATTTGTCTGGGTTCGAATCCCGGTGAGGCGTTATTATGGCGTATATTGTGTTTGTCTCACGGTACTGGCTCTCTCCCTTCCCCGGAGTCAGAGGCCCTAAATTAGGGACGGGCGACTGCTTATAGCCCATTGAGTTGTGGTCGTTAAGCCTCTCACGGTGGTCGTTATACCTTCAATAAAAAAAGTTTTTTTTTTTTTGATTGAAGGTTTAACGACCACCGTGAGCAACTCAATGGGCTATAAGCAGTCGCCCGTCCCTAATTTAGGGTCACTGGTTCCAGGGAAGGGAGAGAGCCAGTGCCGTAAGACAAACACAACATCCATGCCTGACCGGGATTCGAACCCGGACCCCTTACGGACGAATGATCAGAGGCCAGTGCCTTAGACCACTGCGCCACCGGGGCGGCAAAAAAAAAGGGTTTAATTAAATCTTTGGAATTTAATTTACCTGCCTTATGAGCTTTAGTGGCGACTAGTGAGAGATATTTCAGTCGTTTCTGACACATTGCATTTCGTGAATAATTTTTGACTGTTTTCAGCTTGCTAATATATCTTTCAAAAGTAGTTGCTGTATAACAGATAATATTAGGTATAAAATAAGCTTTGTAGAAATATTCGGGTGAATACATGAAGAACTGTTAAACTTTATAATTAAAAATTCTGCGAATTCTTTTATTGATTTAATTTCTTGGTTTTTAAAAGCTATTTGAAATTATTTGCAAAAGTTGAATGGTGAAATTTTTATGTAAACTTTATCATATTTTTTTTTCTCAAATTGTCCACATATTTTAAAACATCTGTAAGAATCTCCCAACCCGTTCAGGACTAATGATTGCAAATATTTTTTAATAGTCATGTTCATACGCGGAATTTCTTTGTTCGCGCCATTTTGAGCAGCGTCATAGAGACGAACATGCTCTTGACCCAGTTTGCTGTAGAACAATGAGTCGTGTAGAAGAGACTTATCGTGGCTTAGCGACGCGTAAGGTACTTTTTTGTGGTTAGTTGGGAAGAAAAGCCGGGCAAAAATTTTTTTAGATAATCATGTAAAAGAACAACAACCTGATTTACATGAAACCGTACTCGTAGCTTAACAGAACGTTCGTATTTCAAGGAAGAGACTAAACTTGGGTCACGCAGTAAGGTGTGATCGTACTGCTAGGAGGAAAAGCAACACAAAAGAGTTAAACATGCATGTAGATAGAGTGACAAGTGGTGGCTATGATGGTGTAGACTTCTCACCGTTCGTCTGAGCTGGCTGGATTTGAGCCCCAGTCGAGGCATGGGCAGAGTGTGAATCAAGTTTCTTGTCGTCAGGGTGGGGAAACGTTTATCCAGTGTTTCCTGTACCAACATGCCTTGCGCGCTGACATTTCAAAAGTAAATAATATTTCTTCAAGTTACGCTAATAAAAGGCCGCGCAAAATATTGCAAATTAGACGAATAATTTTGCTTTTTTAAAAGAAACATATTTATGTATCACTGATACGAAAAAATTACCGTTTTTGGTACGATTTAATGATAAAAGATGAAAAATATATACAATTAAAGCTACATGTACGCACTTTCGAGGCAGCTGCTACCTCATCCTCAGATGTACTGAACAAAAACACATTCAATCTATACATAGCACAGATTATGGTATTGTGGGAAGCATTGAGAGGCGTAAGAGCCAATAGCATTTCGCATGCGTCAAATAGTTGCGTACACAGCATTCTTAATGGTAAATGAGGAAAAACATATTGCAATGAGTGAAGAATGAGGTTGGGGGGTGGGGGTGGGGTGAGCATAGCATTCTAAACAAAAGTTACAATTTAAAGTTAACAGATTTAAATAGTGATTTCCTTGCATTATGCAATTCATAGGGGCTATGTTCATTACAATATTATGCACTGGAAGCTGCTATATACACACTTTTGCTTATTAATAGCTCCCTTAGGTTGCTAGGAGTATGGATAATTCCTGCATTACTCCAATCTGGATTAAGATTGTCTTGGATTGCATATTTGGCTAGCGATGTGCAATACATGCCTGCTTTAATGTTGTATTTAAGTTCTTTAATCCTTAATCCAAGATTACGTTTTGTGGAACCCAAATAATTTGAGGCAATTTGTTCTGTGGTTGCCTGAAATAGCGGGACGTTGTAGATACCCCATTGATCCCTACTACAGCATTGTTTACGATCTTTACGAACAACTGAAAACAGGTTTCGTGATTGTAAGCCAAACTTTATATCTTGCTGTTTACAAAGGTGTGATAAAGTTCTTGTTAAAAGTGGATTATACTGCATGAAGCCCACATATTGAGTGTTACGATTAGAGTCTCTTGACAAAGTAGTATTCAGGGCATATTTGATTTTACTAAATACCCGAATAGTCAAGTATCTAGGATATCCGTGTTGCTCAGCTGAATTAAAAATGTATTTAACTTCTTGTTGTAGGAGTTTGGGGGTTGACGAATATGAGTGCGCTCTTCTGAACAAAAAGAACAAAGCTGACAACTTGTGTTGTTTTAGATGTGATGAGAAAAATGGAATAATAACTGGGGAATGACAAGGTTTTCTATATACACTAGTAGTGATACAGTTACAATTATAATTCTTATTAATAAGAATATCCGGAAATGGTAAACAATTATCATTTACAAACTCTATCGTGAGCCTGATAGTTAGGAACTGGGATGAAAGTTCGTTGGCGAACAAGTGTAAATCATCCCGACTGTGAGGCCATGCAACCAGGATGTCGTCAACGTACCTTAAGTAAAGCAATGGACGGTGGGGAAAGGAACTAATGACCTGATTTTTAATATGCTGTAGAAGAAATTCAGCTAAGACAGCTGACAGCGGGGAACCCATTGGGGAGCCCTCCAACTGTTGATAAATGCTGTCTTGAAATTTTAAATATGAACGTTTTTTAACAAGGCGAAGTGCGTTCATAATTGCTTTAATTTCAGAAATTTGAATATGGGAATCAGCACACTAAAAAAGGCTTTTTCTTTTCCTGAAGGTTTCTTACAAGCTGCTCCCGGATATCGTGTGCCTGATATGTTCGGACGGGTAAAACTGCATAAAGAGAATTTCCCACTTCGTCCTCTGATGTCTGGCTACGTTAGCCCCATCAGACCCCTAGGAAAATCCTTGGCCCAGTATCTGGCCAAATACACTGTGGATTCACTTTATTCTATTAAAAGCTTCACACAGGCTATCGAAAGACTGCTGTTGCTTCAGCCACAATCACAGCCCTTCATTTTGTCATCCCTTGACGTGGTCTCCTTGTACCCTAATGTACCGGTCGAGGCCACGCATCATATTATTGAGGCAAAACTTGCTGATTCCCATATTCAAATTTCTGAAATTGATGCAATTATGAACGCACTTTGCCTTGATAAGAAACGTTCATATTTAAAATTTCAAGACAGCATTTATCAATAGTTGGAGGGCTCCCCAATGGGTTCCCCCTGTCAGCTGTCTTAGCTAAATTTCTTCTACAGCATATTTAAAATCAGGCCATTAGTTCCTTTCCCTATACCGTCCGTTGCTTTACTTAAGGTACGTTGACGACATCCTGGTTGCATGGCCTCACAGCCGGGATGATTTACACTTGTTCGCCAACGAACTTTCATCCCAGTTCCTAACTATCAGGCTCACGATAGAGTTTGTAAATGATAATTGTTTACCATTTCCGGATATTCTTATTAATAAGAATTATAATTGTAACTGTATCACTACTAGTGTATATAGAAAACCTTGTCATTCCCCAGTTATTATTCCATTTTTCTCATCTCATCCAAAACAACACAAGTTGTCAGCTTTGTTCTTTTTGTTCAGAAGAGCACACTCATATTCGTCAACCCCCAAACTCCTACAACAAGAAGTTAAATACATTTTTAATTCAGCTGAGCAACACGGATATCCTAGATACTTGACTATTCGGGTATTTAGTAAAATCAAATATGCCCTGAATACTACTTTGTCAAGAGACTCTAATCGTAACACTCAATATGTGGGCTTCATGCAGTATAATCCACTTTTAACAAGAACTTTATCACACCTTTGTAAACAACAAGATATAAAGTTTGGCTTACAATCACGAAACCTGTTTTCAGTTGTTCGTAAAGATCGTAAACAATGCTGTAGTAGGGATCAATGGGGTATCTACAACTTCCCGCTATTTCAGGCAACCACAGAACAAATTGCCTCAAATTATTTGGGTTCCACAAAACGTAATCTTGGAATAAGGATTAAAGAACATAAATACAACATTAAAGCAGGCATGTATTGCACATCGCTAGCCAAATATGCAATCCAAGACAATCTTAATCCAGATTGGAGTAATGCAAGAATTATCCATACTCCTAGCAACTTAAGGGAGCTATTAATAAGCGAAAGTGAGTATATAGAAGCTTCCAGTGTACAATGTTGTAATGAACATAGCCCCAATGAATTGCACAATGCATGGAAATCACTAATTAAATCTGTTAACTTTAAATTGTAACTTTTGTTTAGAATGCTATGCTCACCCCACCCCCACCCCCCAACCTCATTCTTCAGTCATTGCAATATGTTTTTCCTCATTTACCATTAAGAATGCTGTGTACGCAACTATTTGACGCATGCGAAATGTTATTGGCTCTTACGCCTCTCAATGCTTCCCACAATGCCATAATCTATGCTATATATAGATTGAATGTGTTTTTGTTCAATACATCTGAGGATGAGGTAGCCGCTGCCTCGAAAGTGCTCATGTTCATATGCTTTTAATTGCATATATTTTTCATCTTTTATCATTAAATCGTGCCAAAGACGGTAATTTTTTCGTATCAGTGATTCATTCTTGCACGAGTCTCAAGCTTCATTGATCATATTTATGTAAGTATGAAAAATACATCAAAGAGAAACAAAATAGCTAAAAAAAATACATTTGCCTTAAGCAAATAGTTAGCTTGAATGAGATGATGTCCTTGACGTTTCCTGTCGATGATGTATGTCAATAGCAGTGCGATGACCCTCTTTTTCCAATCAGCTGCAAACCGTTTTGCTGAAAAATCTTCAAAAGCAAGTCCGTTTATTGATATAAACATTAGAAATGATAGTGTTCGAATGTTCATTTTGTTCCTTAGCTTGGTCGTGGTATTGTTCATTATACTGAATACTCTTTCACACTTTGCCGAAGGCATTTGCACTACTTTAATTCTGTTCAATTTAGCTCCTTTAATGAATTACCTAAATATTCCTGGTTTTTTACTTCCTTAAACATACGGAATTCCTTAATGGTGTTTGAAACAATAGGATCTTCATGACTTTTATCATGGATTTTATCTGAATTGTAAAGTGACTGAATTCTCTCATCATTAAGCGGAACAAGTTCACTGCAACTCTTAGGCCAATATGTTTTACTTCACAGTCTTTAAAACAATTATTAGCGTTTGAGAATCTTGCATTCAAATTATCAATTAGGCCTTGTAAGAACTGTTTTCTAAAGCTGCCGAAAGTCTCTTTGTTTTTTATTGGATGGTTCTTTTATATCTTGACCCTGATACTTCCCAGTTCGTGAATATTCAGCATTTGATGCTTTGAGATGAATCCCTTCAGCTTCTTTCATTGCATTTAATGAGTTAATACACACACTTATCTCAGATGAAACAGAGATTGCACCTGAATTCTGTGATTGAAAATACAGTGATAGTTCTTTTAGAACTCCTAGAGTATCTCTGAACAGTGCTAACTCTACAACAAAACTCCATGTTGTCAACTTTTCTAACAATCCTTGATATTTTGCTTTATTTCTTGAATTTAAGGAGTCATCACATTTCTTATTTTTCAAAAATTGGGCTAATGACGAGTAACTTGTCCTTATAGTTTTTTACTGTGCAGCAAGATGATGCCATCCACCGAATGTCAAACATTTCCCCTATCTTTCTGAATTCACACCCCAAAGTAGCAGCAACTTCTTCTATCTCTCTTTGATTTTTTGGGCTGACTGAGAAACATCCATATAAAGAGTCTACAAATGATTTAAAATGAAGAGAAACCGACATTGAATTAATAACATAATTTAGAGCAAGTTCAAGCTTGTGGTTTAAGCAGTGAAAAACAATCAGGTCTTGGTTATTGGTTATACCTATTCTTCAAGAATGTAACCACTCCTCTATAAACTCCTAGTAAATTGGTAGCATCATCTGATGCAAATCCAATTAGCTGTTAGCATAATATTTAATCTGTAATGCTAAGTTTATTAAAACAAAAGGAAATGCTGTTCGCAATTGCCTCGCCAGTCAGAGAAGTTAATTCTATAATATCAAAAAAAATATTGCATGGCTCACCACCAAACATACATCGAACGTATAAAAACAAACTTGATTTATTTAATATAGTAGTGCTTTCATCAATAAGTATACTAAATACACAGCCTGATTCAATTAAATGTTGTGCTAATAATGACTTTGACATTTTATTGCTTATAAAATTAACAATGTTGGCACAACTGTGGTCAAAATGAAGCATTTTTCCAACATCAGTACCATTTAGAAACTGCAATGCCGCCCCGGTGGCGCAGTGGTCTAAGCGATGGCTTCTGATCATTCGTTCGAAAGGGGTCTGGGTTCGAATCCCAGTGAGGCATGGATGTTCTGTTTGTCTTACGGCAATGGCTCTCTCCTTTCCCTGGAGCCAGTGGTCCTAAATTAGGGATGGGTGACTACTTATAGCCCATTGAGTTGCTCACGGTGGTCGGTAAACCTAAAAAAAAAATTCGTTACGTTGTAACTGACGTCAGCGGGCGAACGGTCTCGAACACACGCCTGGTGTCAGAAGACTCTCTCGAGGCAAAGAATATAAAGCTTCGAGTGAAGAACGCCAACTCGTCTCCTGTTTCTAGTCGGTGGGCCACGTAGGATACCGTGTGTTTTGGGTGTGTCGTCGTTGGCGAAAGCGTTCGCGTTTCGTTGCATTTCTGTGATAGCGGATTGCTGTTTCGTGGCGTTTGGCTTGTCTGTGTTCTATTTTATTTTCGTTTCTTTGCCTGCTGAGGTTTTGCGGTAGGTTGGTTCTTCCCATATCTAAGGTAGGATATTTTACTTTGCATGCTCTTGTTTGTTGTGGTCAGTTGATTCGGGGTGGGCCACTGCTACCGCAGGTTGGTCCGGCGGGGATGGGGACTCTGATTCCTCTACTCCGGCTAAAACGATGCGTTCATCACCGGGTGATGAGCTTCGTTCGCTGGGTGATTTGTTAGCACCAGTTAAGGATTTTATTTGTTCGGTTCAATGGTCTCCTCGGGAATTGCTGCGTAGGGCATTTGCGAGTTGAATGACTCGTGTAGAAATACTTTTCCCGCGACTTCTGGGAAGTTACCCAGAGTCCGTCCCATGTTGTTGAAGAGGCTCTTCGTGGACAATATTTCAATGCATGACTCGATTTCAGACGTTCAATTTTTGACGTTCGGGTGACTTATTGGTGCGCTCCTCTAATCTCATATGTTTGCTGGAACTTTGTCAACTTTCTCATTTCCTTCAGATCCCTGTCAAAACTCAGGTCCTCACTAAACTTATGACAACGAAGTTTTTAGTTCGAGACATTGAAGCCCCTGTAGATGAGACTGCTACGGAACTGTTGGACCGTATAGTGAACTGTCTTCGTGTTGTTCGGTTCCGACGTTCAGTAAATTCCTCGAGGGTCCCTACTTCTTTGGTCCTAGTGGAGGAACTGGGCTTTACTAACCGTGACACTATCTATCTGTGGTATTCGAGGTGTGCGGTCAGACCCTTCTTGGATTCGCCTAGGCAGTGTAAAAATTGTCAGCGTTATGGACAATTGCTGTCAACCTGTAGTAGGGCCGCTCGCTGTTCTCGTTGTGGTGAAGGCCATGACTCTTCGGTATGCTCAACGTCGAGCTTCAAGTGCATCTTGTGCGAGGGCTTTCATCCTGCTTCCGACACTAACTGCCCAATTTATCTCCAAGAAAAGCGGATACTATTGATATTATGGCTACGAAGCATCTAAGTTATCCAGAGGCTCGGGACTCTGTGCGTCAAGTCCACCAGGCCTCATATGCGGCGGATGCGCAGGCTCACCCACCGTGCACTTGCTCCTCTGCCTTTCCTCAGCTACTGGACATCATCTCCAAACTCACAAGTAGATTGGACTCATTGACGAATCTTCCTTCAACTTCTTCTTCTTTCCTACATACCGGTCCCACCTCAACTGCTGCACAGGCGCCACAGGCTGAAATTTTGCAGAATCCTCCCACTACAGTTGCAGATATCCCAGCTTCTTCAGAGCTTGATGAGCAACCTCCTTACACTGGCCAAAGCGCCGATGCATTCACGTTATGCGAAGAATCTGTGGTTCCGTATGCGGAGTCGGCTGCGGAATCCAACAAACTTTCTCACTCCAGAACCTTTTTGTGTCCTCCGTGTGCCATGCCCTTCACTTCTCGTCCGGCCTTGCTGTCTCACCTGAAAGCTCATCGTGACGACGGAAAGTTTCTCTGTAGGCTCAGTTCCAAGCGGTTCAAGACGGCATCCGGCCTAGCGGAGCACTTCTCTCTTCATGAATAGCTGGTCGCTGGTCCAATGGAATGCGCAATCCCTTCGCTCGAAGAGACCTTATTTCATCGACTGTTATCTTTTTTTTGCTACAGCCACTATCTTAACTATCAAAGAAACCTGGCTATCTCCTGGTATCTCTTTTTCCCTCCCAGGCCGAACGGCATATAGAAGTGATCGAAGGGAAGGGCTGGGGGATGGCCTCCTTACTGCAATCAGGTCGGATATCTCTTCCAGATTGATGGACCTCTTCAGCTCGGATTCGAATGAACAGCTTCTTTCTACGGATATCTTCTCTGGCGAAACCACGCTCAGGGTTATTAATATATCCATTCCCTCTCCTCACCTCTGCCGCCCCGGTGGCGCAGTGGTCTAAGCGATGGCCTCTGATCATTCGTCCGTAAGGGGTCCGGGTTCGAATCCCGGTGAGGCATGGATGTTGTGTTTGTCTTACGGCACTGGTTCTCTCCCTTCCCTGGAACCAGTGACTCTAAATTAGGGATGGGCGACTGCTTATAGCCCATTGAGTTGCTCACGGTGGTCGTTAAACCTTCAATCCTCCCCTCTCGGCGCTCTTGCTTGGACGGATCGAAAAACTGGTCACTGATTGCTGTATGGTTGTTGGGATTTCAACATTCACCACCTCGGCTGGGGTTCTGCTTCTCCGAGCCGAAGAGGTAATGAGTTTGTGGACTGGTTTTGCTCCCAAGATCTTTGTCTATTTAAGTCGGGGCCTCTACCTTTTGCAGGGGATCAAGTTGCTCGGTTTTGGACCTCACCCTTTGCTCTCCTCCGCTGGTTCCTTACTGCTTCTGGTCAGTGGATGTTGATCTTTACGGTAGCACCCATCATCCCGTCATTACAACATTGGCGGCAGGGATGTTTGGCTCTCATCTCCCTCCTTCACCGGGTCTGCAGCCAGTTGCGTGGTCAGTGGTTATCCGAGATGAACATCCTTCCACTCCTGGCAGTGCCGCTCTGATCCTGGACCGGATTTCCCAGATTCTTCATGCTTCTCGTCGGCCCAGCGGTCTGCGTCGACGTTGGTATCCCTGGTGGGACTCTGAGTGTGTTCAGCGGCTTGGCAAGAAACGTCTCCTCCTTCGCTGTGCCAAGTCGTCCGGCTGCCTCTTCGCTTGGACGTTATACCGGCAAGAAGAACGGAATCTTCGCCACCTCCTCAAACTTAAGAGACGTGCCTACTGGAAAGCACAATGCAACGACACCTCGAGGATAGGATTCGTTTTCTCCCTCATGCACCACCTGAAATCTCATGTTGGATCGAGCCCGGATAACCTGCTTCTTCGGATTGACGATTCCCTAGTTGCAGATCCGGTGGAGCAGGCTTCGGCGCTTGGTGATCTCTTTTCCACAGCCTCCTGCTGTCCGGTGCATTCATTTTCTCTTGGCCATGATGACTCTTCCCTAGCGATGGATGAGTTACTTACAGCCGGTGAAGTAGCCAGGGCTATTGATGGATCGCCCCTACGCTGTGCACCCGGCCCTGATGGGTTTACTTACGACCTGGTGAGACGTATATGGAGGTGGAATTCGTCATGGCTGGTTGACCTCCTGAACCTCTTTTGGTCTGCCGGCGTTCACCCTTCATGATGGAAGAAGTCTTGAGTGATCCCAATCAAGAAGCCTAACAAATCTGCTCTCGACTTATCATCGTACCGAATGATCACCCTCACATCGGTTCTTTCGAAGATCTTGGAGAAAGTCCTGATCTCTCGCTTAACGGACTTTATTCTCTATCATCAACGGATCAGCAAGCTGCAGTTCCCATTTTTGCCAGGACGTTCAACATTGCGTGCCTTCTGTCGATTCAACGTCATCTTCTGGTGACTGGAGCTCGACATAATTATGTATTTCTGGTTTCTTTGGACCTTCAGGCGGCATAAGATTCGGTCTGTCATCCTGCACTCCTGGGTGAATTGGCGTCTCTGGGTGTCAGTGGACGTCTTCTCCGTTGGTTGGTTGACTTTCTTGCTCTGCGCAGATTTCGCGTTCGTTGGCGGAAAACGGTGTCATCCTCCTTTCCGCAGTGTCGTGGTGTTCCTCAGGATAGCTCCATTTCGCCTATCCTTTTTGACTTATACATTGATGATGTGGTTGATTGCTGTCATCCGAATGCTCATATGTTCTTATTTGCAGACAACATTTTTATTGTTTCCTACAGTCCCAACCCGGCGGCGGCCCTCAGCTATATGCAATCCACTTTGGATTCCATTGTGCATCTTCCTGGGATTTACGTCTCTCTCCTTCTAAAAGCTTCGCGGTTGACTGCCCTCGTAAGCGCCGCTCGCCGGCCCCTCCTTCCAGTTGGGCTCCGACTCAGTGGCCTGGCAGTCCTCAATCAAGATTTTAGGGGTCTGGTTTAACTCCTCCCTGACTTGCCACCTCACGCACGTTAAGAAGTCAGTCTTCCGAGCCTTGTCTGCTGTTAGAGTTGTTTGTCATCGCCGGTGGGGTCTTGGCTTCCCCACCACTCTTGCCTTTGTCGTTGCTGTGATTCGGCCGATTCTGGAATATGCGGCTCCAGTCCTGTTTGCATCCCCCAACTATCTCTACGATTCTCTAGAGGTTTTGCTCAACCATGCACTCCGAGCAGCCATTCACCTCCCTCGTTCGACGTCTGTTGCGGTCTTGCGAGCTGAATGTGGAATCGCTAGCGTTCGTTCTCGAATCACTCTTCTGACAGTCCGATTTTTGCACCGCTACCTGTCGATGGGTTAGCGTTCTCCTATCGCTGATCTTCTTATAGAAGAGGACGCCTTGTCATTCTACGCTTGGAGGTCCCATGGCTTTCCCCTTGGAGTCATGCTCAGTCGCCTCCGACAGGAGCCGCTTTTCATGAACAGCGATCTTCTTCAGCCACTGCCAGCTCTTCCTGTTTCGTCTGTTCCCTGCTACTCAATTATGTGCTCGGGTATCTCTTTTCAGCACCGATATCCGCATCCGTTGCTTGGCCCATGTACTCAGCGTCGCACCACGTCATTGCAACTGACGCTTCGAAGATTAGCTCCTCGGTGACGATCGGACATTTTTTATCACGGAACAATTTCAGCCGTTCGTTCTCCTTCTCGACTGTATCCTCCGTGTTCTCGGCTGAAGCGTGGGCCCTGATAACAGCGCTTGAATTTGCTCCCGGCCGTTGCGGTGGCCTCTTGCTGCTTACTGATAGTCGTTCTACTGGCTTTGTTGGCATTAAATCGCAAATCTCAAGACACTATCGTTCTTCTGCATCATTCTCTCCAACGCCTACGCTCTTTCTACGAGGTCTACAGGCTTTGTTGGCATTAAATCGCAAATCTCAAGACATTATCGTTCTTCTGCATGATTCTCTCCAACGCCTACGCTCTTTCTACGAGGACATTGTGCTCGTTTGGTGCCCGGCTCATGTAGGTCTACCAGCGAATGAGGCCGGTAACGCTGCCGCCCGACGGGGCCATGCTGAGGGCCTGGTCCCCCCTGTCACAGCCTCCGACGCTGCTCGGCACAGTGGTTCCATGATACTCTCCGCTTCAGATTCAGCCTGGCATTCGCCCGGGTGGGCAGATCGATATCCGTACATCAGCTTTCGTCACAGATGGCCTAGCGAACATTGTTATCGGAGTTCCTCAGCGGTCTTCATTCAGCAATTACGCACGGACATGGCCCCATTAAATGGCTACCTTTTTCTGATTCGGAAAAGTCCCTCCCCGATCTGCTTCTGTGGGTCCGGTCCTGAGACTGTTACTCACTTCCTCCTCTCCTGCCCGGCTTACAGCGCATATCGGAGTGTTTGTTTCGGTGTGACAACCCCTCCTTCCACAACTTCCGTCTCTTCTCAAGCGTATTCTTTGTTGGACTTTCGGGACGCTTCCGTGGCAAAAAGAAAAATTCGGGCCTTGGAGAAATTTATAATTCTCTCCAGACGTTTCTCACTTTGAACTCCATTTATAACTCTCCTCTTCTCATGAGCGTTTCACATGATGGACTTTTGTGATGCTGCCGTGGCTTCATGTGCTGTTCGTGCATCTTGGTGTTTCATCGTGATCACGAGACATTTTCGCTATTACAGCTCGGCCAACTAGTTGCTGTGAGGCACAAAGCTCAGTCTATAAGCCTCATCATCTTTTTTTTTTTTTTTTTTTTTTTTTGTTTGGAGGTTTTTTTTTTTTTTTTTTTTTGATTGGAGGTTTAACGACCACCGTGAGCAACTCATTGGGCTATAAGCAGTCGCCCGTCCCTAATTTAGGGTCACTGGTTCCAGGGAAGGGAGAGAGCCAGTGCCGTAAGACAAACACAACATCCATGCCTGACCGATATTCGAACCCGGACCCCGTTCGGACGAATGATCAGAGGCCATCGCTTAGACCTCTGCGCCACCGGGGCGGCTGTTTGGAGGTTTAACGACCACCGTGAGCAACTCAATGGGCTATAAGCAGTCGCCCGTCCCTAATTTAGGGTCACTGGTTCCAGGGAAGGGAGAGAGCCAGTGCCGTAAGACAAACACAACATCCATGCCTCACCGGGATTCGAACCCGGACCCCTTATGGACGAATGATCAGAGGCCAGCGCCTTAGACCACTGCGCCACCGGGGCGGCCCTCATCATCTTCAAAAGGAAAGAAAAGAAAGAACGCAAACTCTCATAGAGATAACGTAAAACAGGCGACAACAGCGCCTCCACATCTTCAGAGGTAATATGCTCTGCGGGAAAGTTAACATTTAGGAGCAAAACACGTTAGGGAGACAAAGGCAGTAAAGCTTTTCTTTGATCCACGATGGTTTCCTTCGATCTGATGACTATTTATTGCTTAATGCTTACAGCAGTTTTTTTTGTGGTTGTTGTTGCTGTTTTCTGATATCCCGCTAATGCCTTATTCTGGTGAGAAAAATATGCAATAACATTAATATTACTATTTAAATCAAATTTGAGTAAATATTATAGTTAGGCCTAAGGATCCGTACAAAATGCAAACATTCCCTAGTATTTGGCATTACTAAAAATGTTTCTGAAAAACTGAAGAACAAACAAGGCCTTAACTAACCCGATTGGCGTAACAAAACTAACATATATCAGATTTGTGAAGTGATTATGCTACCGAGAAGGTAACAATCACGTGCTGTGAGTAGCTCGGCTGACTGTTCTTTACCCAAAGAACCGAAGTCAACAGAAATACGCATGCGCAGTCTGCTCCGGCATCAGTCTGTATGTTGGCTTCTGTGCACTGCATTTTATCTCTTAAGATATGGCGGCGCTACTTACGTATCGCCAAGCCTTAACTTCTCATTTAGATATTAGATATTCTTTGCCCGAGGTGAGAAGAACCAGATTGGCCTTGATGTAACTAAAGAGCTAGCTAGATATATGGCGATGCATTGTGATCAGGAGGGTGGTACTGTAATAAAGTTGCTTATTTGCCTATGCATGTACTTATGTGTTAAGTAAGATGGTTGCTAATAAATATTGGCTGATTAAGGACGTTTAGTAATGAACTACTTATTGAGTGCGGTGGCGTTGTGACGGAGTGAACCATCACTGTGGACTAGCAATCTTTAGGTTCTCTGCAGGTGTGATGCATGAAATGCACAAAAACATTATGCAATTATGCACTACAGTATGGTATTTGACCTCAATGGCAAGAAGTTGCACCCATTACACTATGTTTATGTATTTTTCATGCATCACACAATGGTGTGCAAGTGGTGTGCCTTTGCCCCAAATGTGGTACAGCAGATGTAGCACCTCTTTTTGGCGCAACCTGGAACTACATTTTTAACAGTGTAGATTAGAGTTACGGTACTAATATAACACTAATTGTGAAGGAATTGTACACATTTCCTTCACAATTAGTGTGTTCCCAAGGATGAAAATTTGAACATCGATTAAAATAACTTCATATTAAAACTTGGAATATTATATTAAAAATCAATAACTTTTCCTTTGGTGGTGTTGAAACCAGAAAAACAGATGGCGCGACCTGTACTTTGATGACGTCAGTAGACAAATAAATGTTGGATTGCATAATTATGGTTATGTTTTAGAAAATATTAAGTATTCCAAGTTATAAAATGAAGCTATTTTAATCGATGTTCAAATTTTCATCCTTGTGAACGCGTTAGTTGTGAAGACAATGTGTACAGAAGTTTTTCAATTGGAAGTATAGGAAGCAAAATGACTTGATGTCCACCTTAAACACTGAGACTGATATGGGCAATATTTATTGAGTTACACGCCAATAACTAGTGTCTCTCAGTATGGCGTCGGGCAGCCATGTTTACTCACACACCATGCCAGACGTCTCGGCATGGAGTTGTACAGGTTCCTAATGGTGTCCTTTGATAAGCCATCATATGCAGCTTGAATCTTCTCACGCAGTTCCTACGGATTGCTCGGTAGGGGTGGAGTGTGGATAGCGCGTCCAATAATATCCCACGCATTTTCAATCGGCGATAGGTCTATGTGCACTCGTGGCTGTTGGGTCACTCCGCGCATGTCGGACAACCCGTCCGTTCTCTCCGTGGTTCGTCTAGGTCTCCCAGACAGTTCCTGTCGCTATTGCGTGCCTTGTTCTATCCACTGCCGCCAACAGCGTTCTATAGTGATATCCGCACGACCGGTATGGCGCGCAATACGGCGATAAGACCATCCCGCTTCCCGGAGTGAGACGATGCGGCCCCTCTCGAACTCCTCCAACTACTCAAATTGCTTCCGAACTTTTCTCCGAGGCATACTTCACTTGCAAAGGATGCAACCAACACAACAACGCGAGTCAGAATGGCAAGCTCGCGCAACGGGACGACCTTATATAGCCGGCCAGGCACAGCGCTACGACCCCACCTTGCTGGCGTCACAGGCACGGCCGAGCGTGACACTTGAATCATTTGCATGTCTCACCATGTCAAACCTACCCATCAAGTTCCATTCCTGTCGGTTGCTTCCTTCTGAGTGCAACTTGTTTTTTGACGATGAGTGTAAGTGGTGTGAATTCACGGAAAACTGACATGGTTGGTTGATTGATATGAGTTCATTGGTGCAAGGGGCCAAAGAGCGCCAAAGAAAATTTCTGAAAGTTAAGTGACGCAAAGTTGCCGGTAGGTGTCTGTCTTTTAACAAAATTTCCGTTTTTAAAAGTTCCCATCAAAATGAAGGGATGCATGTGGTCAGCGAACATGAAAGGGTAGCCATTGGCGTTCAAGGATCCACCCAGTGGTACCAGTGGTCCCAGGTCATACCAGGAAAACATCCCCCAGACATTAACACTGCCACCACCTGCCTGTACTTGACCAACAAGCGTGTCCGTGCGTTGGTTCTCAGTATCCGCCACCGCCTGTCACTTCTGTGGAGTAGAAACCTGGATTTGTCGGAGAAGGCAACCTTTTCCCACTCTTCCATTGTCCAATGACGGTAGTCCCATGCGAACTGCAGGCATCTTTGCCGATAGACCTGGGTTACTATCTGCGCCTTGACGCAGCGTCGACACCGGAGACTCATGCGTAACAGGGTTCGCTCTACTGTTATCGGGGACACATACCTGGGTGCCCCAGCGTTCATTTGCGTGGTTAATTGCTTCACTGTTGCGCGTCGATTGACCTTTACCAGTATGCGGAGGCGAAGTTCTCCTCTGGGGTCGATGGCCTTTAGGTTCCCACAGTTATGACGTCGGGAGGAAATCGGTGTGCCAGCGGCCCATTCTTGGAGCACCCTTACTACAGCACTTTGTGAACAGCCCACGAAGTCTGCTAGCCCATGATCATTCCTTTTTTAACGTCCATCAAATCACTACCTCTGCCCACTGTGCTCGCGTAACGCACTATGGCTCATCTGTCCTGGCCGGTCGCTTGTATCTCCGTATGGTCGACCTTGTCACGTGCAGAGGTGGAAACGGGTCAACGGGTCAACAATATCTAGCGGGTCAAACGAGTTGGGTCAAGGTGTTTCTGACCCGATTTCGACCCGGTTTTATTTCCGTTTTATTTTTGAAAAACAAAAATATATATAGTTTTTTTTCAAAGAAAAATGCGCACTGTGGAATTGAGTGATCGATACTGGTGCCCGCAGACTGAAAAATGATTTGTCATGCAATATGAAGGAAGAGTGTCCTCAGTAGGAAAAGCATCTTCCAAGAGTGGCAATGATGAAAACAACAGCCAAATTTTGGAAACTTTCAACTTATCATAAACTTCTAAAATTTGGTGTTGCTGTGAAACATATTCTGAAGTTTAATATGTTATCAAGAAAACAGCAAAAACTAAATTTAAACTACGAGTTGCTTAATTCAAAACTTTTGACTGTAGCGCCGTCAAAATTAGGTGCAACAGCCTTAAAATTACTGCTGAGGGACTTTTGACTCTCGCAGATGTGTTTGAAAACATTTGTAAAACAGTCAGTTAGATTATGTCATGCAAATGAAGGACAGCAGTTTCAATACTTCCTGTAAGTTAGTAAATTATACGTTCCTGTAACACATTTGTATGATTTCCCTATAACCGAAGGCTTTTTCCATATAACCTAAGACTTTTTGAACGCCCTGTTTATATACGTATTATAGTTCAAAGCAGATTTGTCCGGGTCGGGTCCGGATCACTTACAAATCCGGGTCGGGTCTAGTTATGTGACGTCCGGGACCAACATTCTTAACCCGTTTCCAACTCTGGTCACGTGCACTCCGTGACGCGCCTGGGCTGGTACACTGTGATTCCAGGGGTGGTCATATTATTCTGATAGATCATGAAACATAATACGTATTTATAAAATGTGTTGCACAAGTCCTATATCGGAATTATATAAATTTAAATGTTTGGAAGAATATTCCCTTACACAAAAACTTGGAACTAGGCGCTACTGAGTGCGATATTGAATTTTCTTTTTCCTTCCTTTTTTTTTTTTTTATTTTTTGAACATGGCATATGTTTAGTATTATAACGTTCATTGAATATTTCTTAGGAGAGGCTCAAAATTTTTCAGGGGAGGATGACCCTCCTCTGATGTCCTCCAAGCTACGGCCCTGAACCGAAATTTCAATAATTTGGAAGTATAGTTTGTAATGGGGATTATAAATAAATTAATCCTACACACTTCGGGTTTACTGAAAGAAGTAATTATAACATAAGTCTATATATATCCCACTTTACTGGAACGTTCTAGCAGTACAGATCACTTTGTCTAGTGTTTTTTTTTTTTAATTAAAACATAAAAGAAGTGTACGTACCCCTCCGGGGTGGGATGGAGGGGATCGTCCCCCCAAAATTTAGAAAATTCAAATGTGAGGGCGAACTTACGATGGGCGGCAAATATGAGTGGAGGGCTTACCGGAGTCGACACAAAGTTCAAAGAGGAAAAACCACGAGTTTTATAAACACACACACACACAGTTACATTCATCTTCTTTTAGATTTGGCTGTGATTCGTTTTTTATCGGGAAGTAAAACCGTGGGAAAATGCTATCTATGTAGAGAACTCATTATGCAACATTATCCATGTATCAGCGAAACGTTTTGTGATATTTAAAAGAATATGTAAGAAAAGAGGTCTTTATTATCAGAAAACTTAGCATCTTGTCAAGTAATCCGTCTTGTTGCACGATACATTTATTCAGTTAAAAACGAAATCTATGTACAGGTTTAAAAAACATGAGTATATTTTCGGAGTCACAGTAACTCCTTCATCAGATGTGATTGCTCTCATTATATTACATGCTTATCTTAAATACGGGGAACAGATGCATCATGTGAAAAGGTAATGTCAGTGTCACAGGCATGATGTACCAGATAACAAGACAGTCAAGGAAAAACATAATTAATTAACGAAATTACTCAATAGGAACAATAGTTATTGTGCTGTCCTCTTTAACCAAATTCCTCCAGGGTTCAGGTAAAACACAAGGATAATAGTCATTACATCAGCGTGCATCATAAGCTGAAATATAGAGACTTTCTGTAAATAACAAAAAAATAAACCGAGTTAGATGTATTTATGATCTTAGCGTTTTACCAGTCTGGGATGGAATTTCCAGCACCTACAGTTCTTGCAAAAGAGGTGATTTGGTGATTCATTTTTAAATTATATATATGTTCACTTAATCTCAAATCCAAATTTCTTTTGGTTGAACCCACATAATTATTGTTTAATTCACCAGAAGTACGGTCGAGCATGGGAATAACATACACACCCCATTTTCTCATTTTGTCAATTTTGTTCCGATCGTTGCAAATAATGGAATATAAATTGCACGATCGCTTACCAAATTGTATTTTATGACGGGAGCATATGTTGGTAAGAAGGTTTACAATATGTGGATGAAAGTCTACAGATCCAAGATATTTTTAGGCACTTGTTCACTAATTAAAGCAACTGCTTTAATTAGTGAGGGGGGGGGGGGGCTCACAGCTAAGCCTCAGCAGACGGATTTTTCAAAATTTTTGAGGGAACTTCATATGAAACTGGTTTAAGAAATAGCCAGGAATTTTGAACGGCAGCTTTGAATGAAGTATTAAAAAGAAAAGCGATTCTTGGTACTTTTTGTAAATAAATAAAATCTTCAAGTAATAGTTTTCTCTTTAGTGTATAAAAACTAGGTGACGAGAAAGCTGCTATTCCAGAGGACTTGATGCTTATTTTCAATTCCATAGCAATAGTTCTTATGCATGTATACCCATAGGATAATGTGATTGAAATATCAGTTGAATAAATGAAATTTTTATATCAATGTGTATAAGACGTTATATGTTATAGATATTTGCATATAACTATGCATCCCTCAGAATACAATGAGCTAAAAGGTGTTCTTCGCGAAAACGAAAAAGCAGAGACTTGTGTCATATTTTCATAACAGAGTCAAAAGAAAAGACTTTTACTATGGTCTGCAAAACATTGCAACGTTATACTAAGTGTGTGTTTTCATATTCAAGAGTAAATAATTTTAGTAATTTTACTCTTCTTGTGACAGAATTTTTAATTGTTACTTTTTAATTTGCTTACTTACGTTTTGCATTTTCGTATAAATCGGAAAATGTCATTAATCACTGTCACACGGCCATTACGTGCATGTTTTGTGGGTATGATCATGAGGCATTGCAAAAAGGCTGGCCTTAGTTCTCTAAAACAATAACATTTGCATGATATTTCGGCGTAAGTGTTTTGTAATACTGAGTATGGGTATAAAACTATGGTGATGATTTTAATTACAACGTGTACATTTGTGTAGCACCCAATAAAGTGTTACAATTTTGTTTTTACAAAAAAATACCTATAGGTTCCAAACAATTGGAATTACAGAACACCCGTAAAACCCAGTGTAATATGGAATTTAAAAATTTCAGGAATTGAAAGCCAATACATTTTCGTAAAAAGGCCTCGAAGGTATTTTGTGTGCGTGTGGGGGGGGGGGTCCCCGAGTTTTTCAGGTACGCCACTGACGTGAAAGATCCAAATTTTGTGATATTTATGGAGAAACTATTTCTAAGAATTGTCTCCCGCCTCCCAAAGGGAAACATCACACGTATTCATTCCCCTATTTATCATTATTATTATTATTATTTATTTGATCACGTTACGCCTGTGAATTAAGAATTCCCTCATTCCTTTGTCAGTTATATTTGCTATGCTTCGTTTCTATTTTGTAGTAAGAATAATAGATGGCGGCACAATTTCAAGCACTGTTTACTAGTCTGTAACTTTCAGGAACCATTTTACGGGATTTCATTGGTGCTTTCAAAGGCAATGCACAGTCTTGTCCTAAGTTAAACTGCGTCTGCACGTCGGCATCAGCAAAGTTTTCCTTTAGAGCACTAAAACAAAACACTTGTGTGCATTAAAGTAATAAATTATGTTCTGGAATCGGAACAATTCTGGAAATAAATCATTGCTGTGCAATTATAAATTACAGGGACTTTAACACTTGGATCGTAGCTGAAATTTTATTTGGGACAGCCGAGCATGTGATTAAAAAACAAAAAAACTGCACCGTTGGATATTTGAATTGATATATTACCGATCGCTTCCGCAATCGGTAATATATCAATATCAATGCTAATAAAGAAATATAAGATGTTAGGGGGAAAAATTACTTGCCTGAGTTGCACCCACGGTAGAAAAAACAAAAACAAAAACAAAAGCTGATCTTAAGGAATACAGCACTGTTTTGGGAAGCAATGATTTTAGCCCCGTACTCACCTATGGAAGTGATATCTGGAGAGACTGTTGAAACTCACAGGGAAAAAAATAATACATTTTCTGAAATATCACTCTTTGAGCGATGGCAGGAACCAAAAGCAGAAGCGCAACTAAGACCTTTGTCACCTGGGGCAAACTAAGATTCCGGCGCCCCCAATTCCATGAATGGGGACGGGGATACGGAGTTTTCAAACTCTAATTCCATTTCTAATTTTCTTTATTTTTTTAATTTAGGCCTCAAAAGATAGTTTTTAACGCCATATTTCACTCCAAATGCGTTGTTTATTTTAATTTTAGTTTAAAATATTAATCATAGTTGAACATATTTTAATTTTTTGTTTAAAATAAAATTTATTTTATTTTATTTTAAATAAAATTTATTTCATTTTAAACAAAATTAAAATATTTTCGTAAAGTATTTTTTGAAATACCTTAAGTAAAGTATTTTTTGAAATACCTTAAGTAAAGTATTTTTGAAATACTCTTTACTTAAGGGTTTTAGAAGTAAAACACGCAAATAACGTTATGTAATTAATTTAATTACGATCAAGAAACAGAGAAGAGAAAATTGTCGGTCAAACTTATGCGTCAAAATTTGGTACAACATTGTCTACATAATATGAATATGTACGTTTACTATACACTGAAGTGCCAGAAAAACTGGTACACCAGTCTAATACTTGGTAGGTCCTCCACGGGAGCGCAGGACTGCAGAAATGCGACGGGGCATGTACTCCACTAGCTTCTGGAAATATGCTGTAGGAAATGCACACCATACTTCCTGCAGAGCGTTCAACAATTCGGGTGTATTCCAAGGTCTCGGATTTCTGTGTTCGCTAGCGCGTTGCATGGCATCCCAAATGTGTTCTATCACGTTCAGATCTGGGGACTTGGGTGGGAATGGCAACACCCCAAACTCAGATGAATGCTTCTCTAACCATAATGTGGCGTCCCGACACTTGTGTGGAGGCGCATTGTCCTATTGGAACAGGCCCAACCCATCAGCATGAACGGATGTGCCTTGTCAGGAAGGATGTGCACATGGCGTTGGCCGGTCACAGACGTTTGTAGACGTACCAGGGGTCCCAGTGAAGTCCAGCTAAACACACTCCATACCATAACGGACCCCCACCAGCCGGTACAGTTCCCTGTTGACAGGCGGGATCTATGGCTGCATGGGGTTTGCGACACACACGAATCCTTCCATCTGCCCGATACAGTTGGAAACGCGACTCGTCAGACCAGGCTACTTGTTACCAGTCATCAAGCGTCCAGTGGCGGTGTTGCCGTGCCCAAGCGAGACGCATACCTGTGTGTCGTGCACCCATCAAAGGGACTCGAGTTGGGCATCGGCTCCCAAAGCCCATATCGTGCAGGGTACGTTGCACAGTCCGGACGCTGATGCTTGTTGAGGCTCCAGCATTGAATTCCGATGATACCTGCGATAGTGTTGCACGCCAATCGCGTGAAACGATTCTTGACAGCCGACGATGGTCACGTTCCCCCAATGCCTTTTTACAGCCACACTGGTATTGTAGGTTGGAGGATTTGCTGGAATTCTTGTAGTCACGGTACACCCTTGCAATGGTCGTCCGTGAAAATCCGAACTTTGCTTCTACCTCTGAAATACTATGGCCCATCTCACGAGCACCAACTATGACACCGCGTTGAAAATCGCGTAAATTGTTATTGCTTGTCATTCTCATGCCGAAAACAGCTCTGACAGCTGGCAAGGATGTCTATCGCTTTATTTATAGTACGCACTGTCGGATGCAACCGAGTAAGCGCATAAGTGACGTTGCTATGTATTTTGCATAAGCTCGTCTGTACCAGTTTTTCTGGCACTTCAGTGTATATAAAATGTTCACAAAATCATACAGCGTTTCATGCTTGAATCGAAGTTTTCAAAGCTTCGCTTTGTGTGTGTGTGTGTGTGTGTGTGTGTGTGTGTTGCAGCAAATATATTTATTATGTCATCGTAACAAAGTGAGGCTGCTCGCTTATTTTCTATCGAGATTATGCTCATATTTGTCAGCCTCTTTTGCCCCATGGTGCTCCTTAAGAATTTTTTTATCGGTTTTAGTTTACTGAAACCTCTTTCACCAGAGACTGAAAGGGTGAGAAATATTCTTAACGCTGTGTGTTGTCACGTTTGGATATACCTCTGTGAGCCTATTTTTATAAATCAGACTCAAAATGGTCGGTGCCGGGGCGGTTTTCTATTCTTTGTCAAATTCTAAAGCATGGTATTTGAAGCTTTCCATTTCCTGTACAAACTCTTTTTCATTCATATCATCGTAAATCTCTGCCACTTCGTTTGCCTTAATCTTGATATCTTTAATTTCATTTTTCCGGATCTCAGCACCATGCAGAAAGCTAAGTTTTTCACTTATTTTTTCCAATGCCTGGAACCTGGTTTTCAGCTCACTTATGATTCTGTCAAGGATTTCCAATAACGAGACCTTGAACAAATCCTCCTGTGAGGCTGAAATATCATCTTCACGGCCTTCATCAAACATCTTTTTTTTTCTTCTCCTTGTTTCTTTGAAGTCGGTTGCTAGGTGCTTATTCTGGGCTATGACTTTGGCCTCAGTAACAGCTTCGGATGCGGCACTGTCTCTCGTGGATTGCAATACATTTAAAAGGCCATGAATATTTCTCACTGACTTATCAATCGTCATATCATCTCTTTGAAGAAATTGGCTTACACGGTTGATCTACTTCATTATTTGCTAAGGTTTTTCAGCAGAGTTAGCCGCAGACTTTGTTTCTGGAGTACACAGAGGACTGGTTGCCAGTTCCTTCAAGGCCTTGATAACCTTATCAAAGTATTTGTATACATCTTCAGCTGCTTCCACTTTCGCTAACCATCTTGTATTGATCTGGGATTTAAAGGAAATTGACAAATTTTTTTTTCAAAGTTTCCTTCCTTGGCGTTGAAGCAGCAAAAAACAAATATAGGCTGTGAAGAGTTCCAAAGAATGTTTGTGTTTCAGAAGATGCATCAGCAGCATGTGCTCCAACTAAACTTAGAGAGTGGCCCGCACATGGTACAAAATATGACCGTTTGTTTTCCTTGAGTATCCTTGATTTTACTCCTTTGTAAACTCTAGCCATATTTGCTCCATTATCATAAGACTGCCCCTGCAGTTCTTCATATCCAGACCATCCCTTTCTACTTTTTTGAGAATTTCTTCCGTAAGACTAAGACCTGTCTTATCATTGACGTTAGAGAAATCAGTGAAGCTTTCTAAGATTTCAGGGCCGCATTCACTTATTTTAACATACCGAATGATCTCAGTCATTTGCTCGTTGTAACTTATATCAGGTGTGCAATCAACCATCAGTGAAAAAATATTTGGCCTCTAATACATCGTTCAATATATTTTGCCTTACTTCTCCAGCAATTGTATCCAGGAACTCATCCTGAATTTTTGAGGAAAAGTAACTTACTTTTCCTTTCTTATGTCGTTCAATGTGTTCACGCAAAGGAGCATGGTAGTGTGATATAAGCTCAATGGTGTTTAAAATTTTACCACTGTTAGGATCTCCAAAGTCATACCTTTCTTGTGATCCCCTAAACGGACTTCCTGCTTGGCCAAGAACATAATGGCATCGACAGTACAATATAGGATTGCTTTCCAATGACTTTCTTCTTCAGCTATCTGGTCTTGCAGTTCTCTGTCTATACCACTCATTCCTAGTGAGGACTCAAGAGTCTTTCAAGAACAAAAACAAAGTTTACTGTTTGGGGAATTTTCATGGTCTAGAATCCTGTCACTGATCTTTTTCCAATGCACAAACCCCTCTTCTTTAGCCACAAAAGACCATTTTGACTCTGTTTCTGTTACAAGGTGCGAAAACAGCCTACGTGGTACGCAGAATAAAGCAAAAAATACTACCAACGCAAGAGATGAACCACGGTCACAAATACAAACATTCAAGAGAGTCGATCATAAAATAATGAAGTGCCAGCGTTAGTCATTTCATCCCTTACGAACATGTCTGCTGACACGCCCCGGCGCGTCGTCACGGTGCCCGCGCTTCTACCTCCTTCCTGCCAACATTCCATGCCTTCTCTCAGCAACCCCCCCCAACACGGCGTCCGATGCACGTGCCGTGCCTGCCCCCAGCCTAGTTGGAGCCCTGCTAAAAGGAAAATTTTTAACTAGCCATGATATTAGAGATTTCATGGAAATTAACTCTATGAACTTACTATAGTAAAGTTTACACGTCGATTGTTTAACTAACTCGTACATATAATTATATATCCGTGTTAGCTAAAAGACAGTATGAAAAAAGCAGAAAGACATACAAACGTAAGAGTAGCATTAACCTATGATACCACTGCAGTGCAAAAGCATAAAAGACCTAGGAATATTCTATGATAATCCAGGAAATAATCCGGCTAAAAAGAAACAAAAAAGAAAAGAAAAGAAAGAAAGAAAGAAAGAAAGAAAGAAAAATCCCACTTCAAATTGGTATTTACTGCTAGACTCATAAAGTGGCTTTGAAGCTATTCTAGTTCATAAGGAGAGGGGACATAGAGTTACATAAACCTTAAGATCTCCTGTGTCCATTATGTTCAGAACTTGTTCAGGGTAGAGGTATGTACCAAAATTTCTCTCACACGAGCGATAGGATGGGAATAAAATGGCTCTTTTTTATAGAGCTGCTTGTCTTTTTAAATAGTATAACTATGCTAGTGATCCGAAATTTCTTGGCGTAGAATAGGAATCAAAGTTTCCACGCTTTCGCACATCAACCAGGTGGCTTTTTCAAGGAAGGTAGACAACTTGTCTGTTGCTCGGCGTGTTTATTTGTGCATTTCTTTGCTATGTTTCTTTTTGTTGCATTTGCAGATACTGTCGTTGCTGGGCCCTTTTCGCCCTTTTCTTCGTCCACATGAACTGTGTTTGCATTTATTGTTGCGAAGGTGTGATATTAGCTATGGTTGTAGAAGAACTTAGCAACGCTAAGGTACTTTTCGTGGTTAGATAGGAATCAAATCAAGGAAAAGGAGTTTTTTTAGATGATCTTGTAACGGAAATACTGCGATTCATATGAAAGCATACTCGTATCTTAAAGGAATGTTCACATTACAAGGACGAGACTTGTGAAACCCAAATTTGTCGGTGACAGGACTTGGAACTCACATCCTTCTACTCCGGAGCCGTGCTTTCCCAATTAAGCTACGCTGGCAAGGGCCTATCACTGCCATTTGCCGTCTTGATATGTGCGTCACCTCAGTAGTAGGTCACAGAGTAAACTGTCGGATCACACAGTACGGCCTGATCCGACTGCTAGGAGGAAAAGCAGCACAGAAAAATTAAAAAAGGCATGTAGTTCAGCGACAAGTGGCTGCTCAGATGGCGCAGGCTTCTTACCATTCGTCCGTCTGGGTTAGAGTTCTATGAGCGGCATAGCTTGTGTGCTTGTCTTACAGCACTGGCTTTTTCCTTTCCCTGAAGCCAGTGTCCCTAAATTAGAAACGAACGACTGTTTATATGTAACCCTTAGAGTTGCTCATATGGGTCGTTAAAACTCCCTCCCAAAAGAGTGACAAGTGTTTTTATGGTTGAGAAGAGTGATTAAAAAACAAAAACAATTGCATAGTTGGATATCTGAACGTATTCTGGCCAGTCATCCCCTTTCCCTCGCCGAAACGGTGACACTCCCAAGTTACATTCCAAGTCACCCTAATACTGTACTATTGTGGAAGGTACATGGCAGCCAGCTTCCAGCGGGTCCGTGGAACACAGGAACGATATCAACACGCATCACTCTCCACTCCTGCCTCGTTATCGCTTGCTATCAAGCATTTCTGACCCTCTTCCTCTATTCAAGACTTGATGTTCAAACCGAAGCTCATTGCATCGTCTTTTCTTTCAATAGAAGCAATGGGGATGGAACAGAATTGGGGCTGATTGAGGGTCAAAAGACTGAAAAATCGTTCATATTTTGTCTTTTTTTGGGGGGGGGAGGGGGGGGGTATGGGTACGCTCTCATTTCCAAATGCTGTATTTTGTTGCTCTCACAACAAGCAACGCAGCAGTGATGGATCAGGTTATTCCACATCATAAAATGCCCGATTTCCATTAAAGTAATGTATGTTTCTAATATTCAATAACAGGAAATAAATTTGATATTTCATTTTTAGAGAAATTTTAATAATAAATCAATATTAATAAAAAATTATCTACACAATGTGCACATTGATAACTGGAGCGAATGAGTGAGTGGGGGAAGCTTAAATTAAGTCAATAATTAAAAAATGACATAATTTTGGCGTTCTGTACGTAGGAATAAAAATGTCGTTTTATGGAAAGCTCATGTCCAATCCTCCGTCTGCATGTTAAATAGTACACTGTTAAAAATTGGTACTTAGAAATAAACAAAATGTACTCGTCTTTGAGTACATTCTGGGCTTATTATAGCATCGAGTATTTGTGTCTCATTTTTGGAAAAGACACGTACTCATTTTTAAGTACATACAGGGAATCAATTGTGAGTATATCTGGTATTTCAAATATATGTACTAAAAAAAATCCATATGTTTCAAATATATGTGCTCTGACTTCATTCAGCCGCGGTGGCGCAGTGGTCTAAGCGATGGCTTCTGATCACTCGTCCGAGATGGGTTCGGGTTCGAATCCCGGTGAGGCATGGATGTTGTGTTTGTCTTACGGCACTGGCTCTCTCCCTTCCCTGAAACCAGTAGCCCTAAATCAGGGACTGGCGTTATTGATTCCAAGTGCAAACAGAGAGGTGAGCGTGGATGGTAGTGAAAAAGCGGAAACTGTATGTGGACCCCGCTGTACACAGTGACATTTACCTTGAAATCTGTTCGTGATCGAGTGGGAATCATACGAGACAAAACTAAAATTATTTTACTTCTTTCTATATATAAGCTGTGTATTATTTGCGGTGTAGCGACATGCCCCTTGGACCCTTGATACTGGTGGTCCCCTAGGCTACATATAGCCCCGTTAGACCCCCATCCTTAATCTGGCCCTGGGAACCAGTGGCGCTGAATTAGGGACGGCGACTGCTTATAGCCCATTGAGTTGCTCACGGTGGTCGTTAAACCCTCAACACACACACACAAATAAAAAAATAATGTAGGACTGATTTCTGTGAAACTGGGTGGGAGGGATCATCAGCCTTTTACCTGCTACTTTAATCCTACAATGGTAATATTTTACAGTTTGATTTATATAACTACATAAGTTGATAACGTTGCACTTACATGAATTAGCGAAAATTGCGGCTCTCGTGACTTTTCAACGCACAGCCGCTTCTTCATCAAAGCTGTCCATCACCCGACTAATCAGCCTAGCACGCGCTCTATGCGAATGCCCTAACTAACTGTTTTCATCGAACACATTTAACTTCTCGGTGTTTAGAAAGTGATGTCAATTCATTCACTATGTCAACAGTTCACTTTATCAGCTTACCACAAACTTTGTTCTACTCGACCCCGGTGGCAGAAGCGTAGCCGGGAGGGGGGGGTCGGGTCCGGACCCCTCCTTGGGAGGGAGCGAACACGAATTTTAAGCGTTATACAGTATATGTATACATGTATATGAGGCTTTCACCAATGATCTAAATACATGGACCCGCCCCCCGTCTCCCTTAAGAAATTTTTGGCTGCGCGGAGAGGTCACATGATGGTTGCCATTGCAAGTTGCTGAACGCTTACAAATTCACGCTTGTCCATCTCCATCCAAAAAATTTAATTTCCAAACATATTACTGTTCCGAAAGCTGTTGTTCTTGGCAGTAGCGAAGACACATGTTGCCACCGGAAATATTTAACACCGACAAAGTGTCTACGATTTAACCACTCAAATAAATAAATAAATCCCACTGTATATAATTTATGACTAAAAAGCTTGCGCTGTTAAGATAGAATAATAATAACAACGTTTCGCATAATAAAATGTTTATTATACATCGACTATAGTTTCGCAAAGCGTTTGGCTTTGCTTCCTCAGGACGAATGGAGCGTAAACATTCAAATAAACATTAAAATCATGAATTTTTACGGATCAAAAGACTACGTCGGAGACTTAAACTGCTGGGGAATTTATCAGATACCTTGTGAATGTGGACTTCCATATATAGGACAGACCTGCAGGGCTTTAAGTTTCCGTGTGAAGGAACACAAGACCTATGTACGGAACTGTGAACCGAAGAAGTCGTCTACAGCTCAACATTGTCACGAAAATAACCACAAATTTTTTTTTGAAAAAAGCTACACTTATTGATAAAAAGGACTCGACTATCAAGCTTAATATATTAGAAGCTTTCCACATATACCGGAACTCGTCACGGCTTGTCAACGACATGACGTCGACTCCATTTCTTTCAAGCGCGTGGAAACAACTCACCAAAACCCGTGACCCTCAGAATTCTGATGATGTCACAATGATTTGAATGTTTACGCTCCATTCGTCCTGAGGAAGCAAAGCCAAACGCTTTGCGAAACTATAGTCGATGTACAATAAACATTTTATTGTGCGAAACGTTGTTATTATTATTCAAATCCCACTTTACTACCCTTTTCCGAATACAGTGTTAGCCATGTTATATTTCTGTTGTTTCACCGAACACAGTGGCAATTTGTAACCAAAAATGAAATAATATTTTCTTGACGGACCCCTCTCATGCTGTTCAACAAAGCAACTTTTCCGTTTTACAAGAGTAACTGATTTATTTCGATGTTCTCAATTTAATTCTGAATTGATAAGTGACAATGATATTTGTAGTTCACATCAGATTTACACAAAAATTCTTCAAGAAAGTGAAATTTTTTATACGGGCTCCGTGGCCAGTAATAAATAAATATTTTTTATACTGGCTCCTAAAGTGTGTGTGTGTGTGTGTGTGTGTGTGTGTGTGTGTGTGTGTGTGTGTGGCCAGTAATAAATAAAGTATTTTTCTAAACTCCCTTTTAAAATCTAGCTATAGGCATGGTCAACCAAATTTGCCGCTGTCGGGTGTTGTTTGGTACTATATCTGCTCTTCCAAATGCTCGATTTTAAAAATTGTTTTTGCTTGCGATTGCTATAAGCATAGTACAGTTTTCAATGTTTTTCTCAGATTTTTAATGCAAAATTTTTCTACTAGATGGTGTATGTTTAGATTTTTCTTTTTCTTTTACTTAGGCTTCAGGAGGTCGCATTAGAAACAATCTCTTAAGAGTGGAAAACTCAAACTTTGAAATATTATCGTCATTTCTTCTGACTTTAATCATGCGTTATATTACCCAAAAAGGCGTAAGAATCATTTGTAATTACTGCTATGTATCTGAATTGCTAAGAAATCTATATGTATTTAAAAATTATATTTTTCTTTCTATTGCTGAAACCACGATCTCAATTTTCCATGTGTTTTCCAGCTTTTCTGTGGCAAAGTTTTCCGGTGAAGTTGAATAAAATTCGATATGTTTTGTTCGAAGAGTAGAGATGTTCACTGTACACGATAATTCGATATGTTTTGTTCGAAGAGTAGAGATGTTCACTGTACACGATAATTCGATATCTTCCTTCTTATTCCTATAGTGGAGATAACAGAGAGGAGAAAGATACAGAATTCTCAGAACCCAGTAAACAACTCCAGTTGGAGACGTCTCAGAACTCTGTTAGACATCTGCCTCAGTTCAAGAGTTTCCAGAACCTTGCAATCGATTCCAATGGAAGAATTACCTGTACCTTACAAACAGATGCGGAAGGGGAAATTCCAATAATCCAGCAGAAAGCTCCAGTTGAGTTCTCAGAAGCATGGAAACACCACGCTGTTAAAAATGTTGCACCAAAAAGTGGTGCTGACCAGCTACTTTTGGAGCAAAGTTAAACCTTTGCGTTGTGCATTAAACACACAAAAACATGATGCAATTAGGCAACATTTTATGAATGATATCCAGTCCTGACTAGTGGGAAGTTGCACCCGTCGCCCCATATTTTTGTGTGTTTTATGCACCACACAAGGGTGTACCTTAGCCCCAAAAGGTAGTCCAGCTGGAGTTGCACCACTCTTTGTTGCAACCTACAACAAAATTTTTAACAGTGCAGTTGAGAAATTCTCAGAACAACGCTGAGAGTTCCAGATGAGAAGTTTTTGGAACCTTGCGAACAGTTCCATTTAAGGAGTTTTCAGAATTCTGCAAATATCTGAAGTTCCCAGAATCCTACAAAGCAGTTACAGTTGTAGAGTTTTCAGAATTCTGCAAACAGCTGAAAATAGGAGTTTCCAGTGCTCTACGAACAATTCTTTTGAGGAGTCTTAAGAACCTTATACAACTGTGGAAAGGAAATCTCACAATCACACACATAGCTCCAGTTGAGAATTCGCCGTAAAAAGTTCCAGTTGTTTTCTTAGAGTCGCTCAAACAACTCCAGCGGTGCTGAGCAGTTTCCAGAACCCTCTTAACATTTCGATATGTTGAGTTGTCTGAACACTACAAACAGATCCAGATATCTGTAAACAGCTGCAGATAAGATGAGAGAAAAGATCAAGATAAGGATCTCCTTCGAAGTTACGAAACACAACTTGTAAAGCACTCCCATATGTTCGCCGAATTGTTTTAAGGGATTTAAAAGTAGCTCTGCTTTCTCCCAGTTTCTTTTTCTCTCCTCACCTTTTTTTTCTTTCCTTCCCTCCACCTCATGACACGATATCTTTTATTTCCCTCACTCCATTCTGCTTGCGATTTCACTCGGGATTTTCGTCGTTTCTATCTGATGACAAAAATAAATCTATAGCAATTGCATGCAATTCTTTTTTTAAAAGAGAAGAAAGAAATGACCTGTGGAAGCGGAAATTTAGTACCAAACGTAAAAAATTATTTTATGTAACCACTTATACATGAGAGCCCGCTGTGCATCGTACATCTCCACACCTTCCCCCAAAAAAGCGCGGGAAATCCTACATTCAGAACTATAGCTGAAATGCAAAGCATCAAACTGTTTTTATGCAAATAGAGGGTTAGCGAAGGTGACTGGCTGGCAAGGTACACAATTTGCGTCCATTGGAAAACAACAACACAGACGATTAGGAAAATGGTTTCAGGAAGTGACTTAAGTGTCGGTAAGCACCTACTCGAGCAAGTTAAAGTCTCGAGAAAGTTTTTTGAAAGTAAAGTCTCGAGAAAGTTTTTTTGAAAGTAAAGTCTTGAGAAAGTTTGTTCTGTTTTTATATTGAATACATCTAAGCAACTATACACTATATTGACAAAAGTCACCGGACACCCCTTCAAAAGCAAATGAACGAATCCGCTGCGTTGTTAAGATACGCGGTACAGCTAAAAACGGTATAAAGACAAGCCTGCAGCTGACCGCGATCATATCGCACTGTGAGGTTGAGTGAAAATGTCGCGGCGGGAGAGAACTGACTGCGAGAAAGGGAAAATTGTTGGGGGTTATATTAGTGGGTTGTCCATAACAGAAACCGGGAGGCGTTTAAACATACCCAAGTCAACTGTTTTGGATGAACAGAATAAGTGGAAGACACATGGGTGGCTGCAGCAGCAAAACGTACCGGCAGACCAAAGAAAATCAGTGATAGAGGACGTCAAAGTCTCAGGAGAGTCGTTACAGCTAATCGATGGAGTACTGCACAAGATCTCAGTTTACAGGTGAGTAAAAATGCTGGAACCTTGGTATGTACACGCACCATTCGCAGAAAACTTCATTGCATGGGTTACCGTGGTCGTGCGGCTGCTCATAAGCCTTTCATCTCCACTCGGAATGCTACTTGTTGTTTAGCATGGTGAAAAGAACATTAATCGTGGACTGTAGATCAATGGAAACGGGTCCTATGGACTGATGAATCTAGATACACGATCCATCAGTCTGATGGCCGTGTGTGGGTATGGCGGCAGCCGGGGTAACGCTGTTTACCACAGTATACTGTTTCTACGGTCAAGTTTGGAGCTGGCAGTGTACTCGTGTAGGAGTGTTTTTCGTGGTATGGTCCCGCCCCGTTGGCTATCGTGGACAAACCTGTTAATCAGCACGTCTACCTCGATATTGTGAACAATTATGCCCTACCAACTCTGTGGCAATACTATGGAACCGAGCCTTGTTGGTACCAGCAGAATAATGCACCGAGCCATAAACAAGGACTGTTACGACGTGGTTTGACGATAATTCCGTATCGTGCGTGGACTGGCCAGCACAGAGCCTTGATCTTAATCCCATAGAGCACCTATGGGATAAATTAGAGCGTCTCATACGAAGTTTGGAACCAAGGCCTACTACTAAGCAACAGTTAGCGGGAGCATTATGTATTGAACGAAAGCGCATACATATCGCTGTGTTCCAAAACCTTGTCGAAAGCATGTCTCGAAGGGTCAGTGCATGCATTAAGGCCAAAAGTGGACCGTCACCGTACTAATATATGTCAATATATGCTATGCTGTGTTTCTCTTCTAGGTGTCCGGTGACTTTTGTCAATATAGTGTTATAGTTAAAAATGCTGCTCGTCATTAATCGCAAGTAGTTTGATCACAATGAAAAAAAACAAAGGATATTTCGGCTTATAATGGCTGCCCGTCTGGCTGGTGGAACAATTTTGAAAACTGACTCGTTTCTCAAAAGGTGAGATACCCAAGGCTTTTAATCAGTGGAAAAATACCCTACATTGCGTGTCTAATAGGCGTAACTGTGGGCGACGACAATCTGTCAAGGACGAGATCGCCGTCGTTCGAGAAGGCTTGTAGGGAGAAACAGGGCTTTTTGTGTACAGCAAGTTGCAGAATCATTCAATGAAGGATGTTCCCAACCCATATCTCAGCTAACTATGCGTAGGGAATTGAAAATGATCGCTATTGGCAGTCGCATGCCTATACGGAAACCACTTATTTCTTCGAAGAACCAAAAGGTTCGTCTACAGTGGTGGCAGGAACACCGTGACTGGACGCTGGAAGACTGGAAAACAGTCATGTGATCCAACGAGTCACCGTGATTGGACACTGGAAGACTGAAAAACAGTCATGTGATCCGATGAGTCACCGTGATTGGACACTGGAAGACTGGAAAACAATCATGTGATCCGACGAATCACTGTGATTGGACACTGGAAGACTGGAAAACAATCATGTGATCCGACGACTCACCGTGATTGGACACTGGAAGACTGGAAAACAGTCATGTGATCCGATGAGTCACCGTGATTGGACACTGGAAGACTGGAAAACAGTAATGTGATCCGACGAGTCACGGTACACCTTGTTCTGTGCCGATGGTAGGTAGAGAGTTCGGCAGGAATCCCATGAAGCAATGGGCCTCGCTTGCCTTCTAAACACAGCTCAAGGTTCTGGAAGTGCTGTCATGGTGTCGGACACGTTCTGTTGGTACGGAACGGGTCGACTGATATTACTGGAAGGTTGGTAGTCCTCCAAGAATTATCTCAACACTGTTGCCTATCAAGTCCATCTTCCAATGTTTACTTTTTATCCAGCAGGTGACAGCTGTTTCATAGATAGACTGTACATAGTTCATGAGTGGCTCAGCGAGCATGACACCAGTGACGTGTTCCGGGACCCACGTTTTTTTTTTTTTTTTTTTTTTTTTTTAGCCGGCACGCCTTCCGGTAAACCCTATACAGCATAGTTTTTTTTTTAACGCAAATATCTTGTAATTCTTTTCCAATAAAAAAAATGCAACAGAAAAACTGCATAGTGTGATTAATGTCCCATGTTTGTTTCAAGGTAGAGTTGATCCATTCTCACTTGCCAGTCTCTTGAAACTCTACTTTCTATTATTGTTAAGAACGTTGAGGTTGGGATATTGTAGTGGGGAAATTATTGTAATTGGGAATTTATTTAATTTGGTCAATACTGAGGAGCCTGGCTGTGGGTTTCAGTGAATTTAGTCCAGTTACGAGTCCCCCTTAATTATGCTGGAAGCAGAGGAGATTATTTTTCTCTCTGGAGTTTCAGACCCGTTTCACATAGGCCGAAACAAACCCGTCGAAGCAATAAATTTTCAGGCTGTTCTAACGCTCGTTTTCAGGAAGACTATAGAATTGTACGTTCTGTACCCAGACTAAGAGAACTAAGACTCACAGTATAACTTTCACCATTGCACTCCAAATTAGTTCCATCGACATCTTACTCGATAAATGGGACTGATTTGAGTTCATGCATCCCAAAATAGGCCCACATTTGGGCCTGAATATTTCAGTGTTTTCTTACCAAAATGGTAAAATATTGTTCCTTTAATGCCAAAAGGTGTAAATCCGGAAGTCTGAGATTTCGTCCGATCACTATACTTTCTTACACTGTAAATATAAGAAAGGGTAAGAGGCGGAATGGGGGAGGAGATAAGAAGGGAAACCTATTGAAGGCGTAAATGCCTTATGCGTTCCTGTACCTTTTCAATTGGCACTACACCAGTGCGTGATAGCGACTGCCACCATCTTCTTTTGTAACGTACCAGGAGATGTGACGTACCTGCCAGAAGGACGCACACGACATAAAGGCAGATAGCAATCAGAATAAAACGTCCGCGTAGCTTAATTGGTAGAGCAACTTATTCCAGAATGAGTGGACCCGGGTTCGAATCCCGGCGTAGACCAAAAATGACGGAGAAATTTACTTCGTTATAATGGCGCCCGAACTATCCGGATGACCCGACCGTTCAAAATCTCGCATTGGTGTGATGTTATTTCCACACCGCGAGATAGGAAAAATATGAGCAGCACTTCGAAAGAAAAAAAGAAAAATAAGGGGGAGATGATGTAACGTACCAGGAGATGTGACGTACCTGCCAGAAGGACGCACACGACATAAAGGCAGATAGCAATTAGAATCAATGTCCGCGTAGCTTAATTGGTAGAGCAACTTATTCCGGAATGAGTGGGCCCGGGTTCGAATCCCGGCGTAGACCACAAATGACGGAGAAATTTACTTCGTTATAATGGCGCCTGAACTATCCGGATGACCCGGCCGTTCAAAATCTCGCATTGGTGTGATGTTATTTCCACACCGCGAGACAGGAAAAAATAAGAGAATCCTTTCTCCAGCACTTCGAAAAAAAAAAAAAAAAAATAAGGGGGAGATGATGTAACGTACCAGGAGATGTGACGTACCTGCCAGCAGGACGCACACGACATAAAGGCAGATAGGAATCAGAACAAATGTCCGCGTAGCTTAATTGGTAGAGCAACTTATTCCGGAATGAGTGGACCCGGGTTCGAACCCCGGCGCGGATAAAAATGACGGAGAAATTTACTTCGTTATACTTTGGCCACCAGAAAGCCCGGAACTGAGCCCTATTTAGAATATATGATATACGTTAGAAAAACAGATCTGGAAGCAAAGTGTCCTCTTTCAACAAATGTGAGCCAGTTAAAAAACTGTCTGGTTAACGCCGGTACGCTGTAGACGTTGCTGCACTCCGATACCTTGCGGAATCTATGTCAAACCGCATACATACTGCTATTTGGGCTGAAGGAGGTCCAATGCGAAATTAAATAAAAGTTTCTAACTCAGTAGGCGGTATATGTACCCAGTGGCAATTAGCTGAACGTGCGCCCCCTGCAAGATTTACTTCAGCATTCCCTAATCACAGTCATTTTTCCAGGATTTTGAACACGAGGGAGGATGCATGTTTCGCGGTGTGTGTGTTGTTTGGGGGGGGGGGGGTTACGAAGTCAGGGAGAGTGTCTGCAAAAGTAATAGCGGTATATAGAGCCTTGTAGTCTTAACGTTTTAGGTAATAGGTTTGACTATACGAGCCATTTCTTTGTCCAAAACTAAAATAAATCACCCTCTTACACATGGCAGATCTGCGGCTGCTGTGAATAAATGCTGACGCCTGTCGTGCACGTAATCCTAGGTAACTGACTTTTTTTCCACATCGTCCACGAGGAATCCCACTGTGGCCTTGCACTTTTCCTCAGCAGCGTAGAGAGGGGGCGATTGGAGAGCGATCGTATTATTTACAACCTATTGCAGAGCAATCGTATTACAATCCGAAGTCAAAGAGCCAAACGCTTTCAATCTGTAGGACATTCAGTGTTTTAAAAGGGAAACTAGGAATTTATTTAGGCAAAGCTAAATATATCTTAAAGCAAAATATGAATCTTTGGGTTAATTACTGTGCGTTTTCGAATATTTTCATAAAACTATAACTGGCAGTTGCAGTACACCCCTTCGATATGCGCCCCCCCCCCTCGCAGCTGCGGGGGCTGCGTGGGTGGCAGTTACGCGTCTGTGTGTACCTCAGCACGTGGGGAGACAGCACACTCGACGCAGGAAAAGAAAAAGAATGGGTCCTACTTGATTCCCTCTAAATACCTTGGATTTATTGCCACCTCGGAGAATGAGCAGTCTCAGGCGCTGCATTATGACCACTCATCCGAGACTAGCTCGAGCTCGATTCCTGAGTGAAGAAAGGGTGATGTATTTGCCTAACGGCGCGGGCGGCGCTATCCACTCATTGAAGCCAACGGTCCCAAATTTGGGACAGGTGTCTGCTCATAACTCTGTCAATTTTTTATTTATTTATTTTTAAACTAGCCTATAGCCCATCTTAAGACAGTTGTGTTTAAGCTTTAAATAACTATTAATGTATGGGGATGTTTCCCGTCCCAAGACGGTGAAATTTTTAATTGAAGCAGATTGAAAACAAATCAAATAGACGCCGGCTTTTTGGGCGGAAATATAGTAACAACTTATATAGTAAGACCTCATTTATGTTAGAACTGAAAATTATATGCTATTTATTTCCGTTTTTCAAAAGACCTTCCGATAAATATTCTGCGCGAAATATTTGTTGTTGTTCAACAATTTTCCTGGTAGTCCAGTTGTTTTCGTGTAGACTTAACTTAATAACTTTTGCTTTGATTTTTCGCGTTAAATTACTTTTTCTCCGCCACACATGTTATTCCGTTCACGGCTTGTTTTGGACAGTCCTATTCGGAGGTTAGAGGTTAGTTTGAAACTTCATACCGAAACATTTTCTACAAAATAATGCGACATATGGCATTACAAATCGAAACTATTTAAATTATCGACAATGTGCTGTTGGGGAGACATCTGTTTTTAGATGTAATTTTGCTCACTTCGACATCGCAAGATTTCAGTTTTTGTTGTAAGTTAGAGAGTTTAGATAGATCGATATTTTGCAAAATGTTTAATATAATCAGCACTAAAAAAGTTAGTTAAATGAAAAAAAGTAAAAAATAATTAAAGCGTTAAAAATAATATTCGAATTGTGCTAAATTAAATTAACATACGAACGCAACTTGCCGTGATATTAAGAATTCAATTCGAATTTTGTAGATTGTGACGTACCTTCTAGCAGGACGCACACGACATAAAGGCAGATAGCAGTCAGAACGAACGTCCGCGTAGCTCAATTGGTAGAGTGACTTATTCCGGAATGAGGGGACCCGGGTTCGAGCCCCGGCGTGGACAAAATTGACGGAGAAATTTACTTCGTTATAAGATCGGATAAATAGTACTCGAGTCACTGATAATCCAGTGTTTTTAAATTAGCACGCAATCATCTTGACATCTTAATGTGATCGTTGTTCGTGGACGACCACTGCTAAACTCTCGCACAGCTGTTCCTGTCGTTTGAAATGCTCTCCAAGCTCGTGAAACGATGCTGTGAGCGATCCCGAACTCTTCGGCCACACTAGTCACACTTCGACCTTCTTCCAACTTCCCAATGACGCGACTTCGGGTAAAGTCATCCAGATGTCGTCTACTGGATTGTCTGTTGGCCATATCACACGGTGGCAGCAACTCGACGTCGTTCAAACCGATGTACCCCGTGCAAAAGCTTTCACCGAATTGCTGAGCGTACACCGCCCGTGTGCTTTATACCCTTCCGACACTCCCCTCCCCCACGTCATACTACATATATGCGCATGCCCTACCGTACCAGACCCTAGTCTATCTCCTGAGTGGTCTTTCGGTCCGTTCTGCCAGCTCGTTCCGCTGTTATGCTAATTTCTCCTCTTCGTCCTTAATTTTTGAATACCCGTGTATAAATGACGACCATGTGAATTTTCAACTTTTTTTCTGCTAACATCAAATGAGGACTAGCACTTGTTTTTTCTTCATAAAAAAGCGCTCTCAATTGTACAGGGTGTCCACAATGTCTTGTTACCCCCCTTCCCCGTAATAAGAAATGTAAGTGAGCTATGTATCTGTTGTATGATGAATATGTTGAGTTATGGTCTGTATTGTGTTTATTTACAGATTAGGTACCGGAACCATGTGTGATACTAGCGAACACACCCTTGAACAGCGGATCGTTGTCAGTGACTGGGTACACGAACGTCCACACACAGGGAAGACAATGCGTGACGTGCGTGCCGATTTGCTACAATGATTCGACAAAGAGGACCCTCCAAAACAGACTCTTCTGCGGTGGGAACATAAACTCTTTGAAGCAGGCAACATCAAGGATAAACCACGAACGGGAAGACCATCAACCAGAGTGCAACCATGTCAAGCGGTCGAGGAATCAATTATCAGGTCACCGACGAAGTCGCTCTGCAAACGATCAGCGGAGCTTGGAATACCACGATCGACACTACATAAGCACATGAAGAATGACCTGAATTTTCACGCATATCGCCCGATGTTCGTTCAGGAGTTATCAGACATCAATTTAAACCGCAGACGGGATGCATGTGCAATGATGCTTCAGACATTTGCCACAATCCCAAAACGTGGAAAGGTCATTTTCAGTGATGAATGTGCGATATACCGCAGCTGTCGATCACGGAACGTTGTGTTCTGATCCAAGGAAAACCCACATTATGTCGAAGAATTGGAACATCATCCTCCGCATGTCCTGATATGGGCTGCAATGAATAGTCAACATCTGTTTGGACCGTATTTCTTTGATGGTACAGTGAATCAGACAACTTATCTGGACATGTTGCAAACCTGGTCTGTCCCACAACTTGAAAATCTTGACATTCTGAATTACGTATGGTTCTAACAGGATGGGGCACCCGCCCATTACGCAATCGCTGTTCGGGAATACCTTGGTGAGGTCTTTCGGGATTGTTGGATCATCCGAGGTTCGGCAGTGCTACCCACTGCACTTGAATGGCCACCTCGAAGCCCAGATCTCTCAACGTGTGATAATGCCCTTTGAGGTTTCATAAAGGAGGTTGTTGCACAGTAGTGCTACCAAACCACTGATGAACTTAAACAAGCAGTGAGACGTGCTTTCTCTCGTATCACCCCGTAACTGCTTCGGAAAATGTCCCACAGAACATGGCGTAAAATTATTCTCTGTCACGAGAATGACGGAGCCCAAACGGATCCATTGGATGTTAAAGGATGCCTCAACATATAACTCAACATATACATCATACACCAGGAGAGATAAGAAGAGGAACTCGTGGATCCGAAAAATGACAAGAGTGGAAGACATCATGATCAGAGTTAAATCCCTGAAATGGCAATGGGCTGGACATACTGCCAGAAGGACAGATCATCGATGGACAGCCGAAATTTTAGATTGGATTCCAAGGGACAGGAAAAGACCCAGAAGAAGACCACATGGGAGATGGGTGGATGAAATTCGAAAGTATGCAGGGGTGACATGGAGGAGACTGGCACAAGACAGACCGTTGTGGAGGAAACTTGGGGAGACCTTCGTCCAGCAGTGGATTGATAATGGTTGACAATGATGATGATGATGATACATCATACAACAGATACATAGCTCGCTTACATTTCTTATTACTGGGGGTAACAAGACATTGTGGACACCCTGTATATTAAAAAGCAAACAAATAAAAATCTCAAGGTGGCTAATAATTATTTTTTCGTCGCTGTTAGGTAGTTATATTAATCAGACTCCTGGCTTTAAATTATGTACAGCAAAAATTTGCCGAAATTTTTCAAAGAGACACGGGAAAGAATTTCGGTAGAGATGCTTTCTCGTCGATTTGTCTTCACCCAGAAATGAGTTAAACACCTCTGTGCTCTTGAACTGACTTACTAAAGTAAAAAAAAAAAAAAAAAACATAATTAAATCCCGTGGTGCCATACGTATTACGTTTCTTTCTCTTTTTTTTCAAAAGGATTTCGCTTTCACGATTAAGCACGTAGAATCTCGTCCACTACGTTTTCGTGGCGGTGTACGCTGTCGTCTGGGGTTATCCGCGGAAAGGTAATGCCTGTGTTCTGATAATAGCAACGTTGAGGAACGTTGTAAAGGCACAGCAATTTTAATTACATGCTTTATGGGGTTTTTTTCCCCTTCTGTTTTGAGAGGCAGCTCATGCTGATCGTTCAGATATGGCATCCACTTGATCCTGACCTTTGACGACCAGCGAAACAGTATACTTTTCTCGTCCGGACACGAGAGAGGAAATAGTGGGAGAAAAAGGTCACACCATTTCATCGCGCCAAAGGACCTGGCTTGTTGACTTCGTAACATAAGATGACAGCTGAGGTCACACACGCCAGATTCCTCGACATTCTGCAATGAAAGATTTTTTTTCAGTGCGACAAGACTTTTTTACTATCACAACAATGCGTCAGTTTACACCTTCCATTTGTATCTTGAGCATACGTAATAAATGCTCTTACATCAATTTCCTAAGACTGCTGGGAAAGCAAAAAGAAATTCGAATTTCTTTAAAAAGAAATATATAGTTGTCCGCATCTTTTTGTTTTAGCGTATTTTTTTTTATTATTATTTCGGCTCCAAATAGAAACGCAATGGATAAGAACATAAAGGATAACCACTAACCGTGCGCTTTTTCTTAACTCACATACTTGAGAATTTTGGATTCGTTACGGTGTTTCCACAAAATGCATTTGCACCTGCTACTAATGAATCAATAAGTATTATTCTCCATTCGGTTATCAGCTAATTATTTGAACGTGTTTTACAGTACAAGTTGGAATAATTTGTTCTTTAATAACCGTATTTTTCTTTCTTTAAAAAACTACAAAAATGCCATTACTTATTCGCAACTGAAGCTACCGTAAAATCTCTTTTAGACGTATGTGTGTGTGTCAGCGCTGTGTTCGGGCTCAATTTTAAGTGCCCGAGACCGAAGCATGTCAGCCCGAGCCCGAATTTTATATTGCAAAACCGATCGCGGGCCGGAATGAGCCAGAAAATTATGACTAACCTGTTAAAGCATTAATAAAAATATCTCTTCCCCCTGTATTTAACAATGTCTTTTTGAACTGGAGACTGCGAAAGGACCTCCATCTGTTTCTACAGAATAGCCGGGTGTTTTCTTTGACCATTCCTTTCCCCCTGAAATACTTCTGCGATCGGATATCCGGGAAGATCGGCGGCACTGCAATTTATACGTACGCTGCTTAATAGACTTGGTAGGGAGCTGCCGCGTGGAGGTAGAGGGCAACATTTCGTCGGAGTGCTATCTACTATAGAGTCTATAGTTCTTGAAAAAGCTCTTCATTCGCAGAAATCCACTAACGCATGGCTTACGGCGTTTGCTACCCAAGCCCGAAATAAATAACCCTTCCGAATTCCCACTTCCCACCCAAACCCAGTATAGCCAAAGAATTATCTTTACCAACTATGTAAGAAAAGTCTCCTATGTGCTAAATCATACAAAATCACATTTAAAAACAAAAGAAAATTCTCTCACTCTCTCTCAGACCGACCCCGAGCCCGAACAGCAGTAACTATTATGTAGGCTTTCGGGCCCTGGCTTGGCCCGTCTCAGCACTGGTGTGCGCGCGCGTGTGTATGTCTGTGTGTGTTGGGCCCGTAGCTAGGGAGGGGAGGGGCAGAGTGGGCACCGCCCCGTCCCCCGAGTCGGCAGTTTGCCCACCCTCACGCTTTCGGCGGAAAAAAGGCAGTCGCACACAAGTATATATACCCAACATAATTGCCTACCCAGAAAAAATGGTCGCCCCCCCCCACATCTAGAATCATGACTACGGGCCTGCTGTGTGTGTGTGTTCGACCAGCATCTATGGTTTTATCCTGAAAGATCAGCGCCGATAAATTTGTAAAACATCTTTAAGTGTTCATAATTTATATTTTACGATTACACAATAACAAATCTAGGAATTTTTAATTTTTAAGAGAGGGGGACTGCTTATAACAACTTTTGTATAAAAAACTAATTCTGTGGAACCTGACAAAACAATATGGTTTCAAATACAATGAAAAATTATACCAGGGAAAGTCAAAAGCGCGTCCCGTTTTGAGCTACACATAATGTTGGGCTTCCATTCTTGTGAGAAACATACGCCCCGTCGACTGGGTAACACGATGACGTGAAATAAACCAAGCAGAGGACGTGCATTTGGTACGGAGCCACATTGTGTTATCAGCTGAGTAGAGGATGGAGGTCGATAAACGTGCTGTTCGGGTGGTCCTACGCCATTATCGACATAAAAGGGCTGAATGTGGCAGCAGCGGCGAGAGAAATTTGTGTAGTAGAAGGCGAGGAAACAATGAAAAGTAGTACTGCACGAAAATGGTTCCGGGGTTTCAATGCCGGGGAACCCAATCTCGAAGACCAAACGAGCTCGGGACGTCCAACGACCACCAACGCTGACACCCTGGTCCCAGCTGTGACAGCCAAACCCGGTACCAATACACAATTGGCAGCTGAGGTGAGGTCTTCCCAGTCCACCATCATTCGTCAACAGCACGAGCTTGGTTTCTCCTCCAGGTGTAATCGAATAGTTCTCACATGAAATTACACCCCAGCAGGACGAACAACGTGTCAATCACGGTCGCATATTGCTGTCGAATTCCCAGGAGCCCCATAGCAGAAAGTTCATGATCAGTCTGCGATGGATATCGTGGTGCCATCAAATAATCTGTAGGGAGGTCACTGGGAACACAACAATTGGCTGCGAAAAGCAATAAAAATTTGCATAGGTAGAAATACAAAAATAAAGAATACAAGAGAAATCGAGAATGAAAAAACAGTCCGAGAATAAAAAAAGATGGTCGAGAATAAAAAAAAAGAGAGAATCCGAGAATAAAAAGAGAGTCCAAGAATAAAAAAGAGGGATTCCGAGAATAAAAAAATAAAGTCCGAGAAAAAGAGAATCCGAAAATATTAAAAGAGAGCCCGAAAATAAAAAAGAGAGACTCCAAGAATAAAAAAAAGAGTCCGAGAATAAAAAAAAGACACTCCGAGAATGAAAAAAAAGTCCGAGAAAAAAGAGAGAGTTATATACTTGATTATTGGTTATATATTTGGGTGGGGTTGAATTAAACTAATCGGGAGAAATGTTCCCTATGGTTATGAAACTTATATATTCACTTTCTACTCACCTCAGAGGCACTCACCTGTTAACCAGAGCTGACCTCTTTCACGACATAACAACTTTATACACATGACTCGACGGATGATGAAATATTTACAATGATGATTAAAATTTATTCAGCTGGAGGATGCTCTGTTAAGGTATTGAACATGCACACTTCATTTTCAATATTCCAGCTCTTACACAGCAGTGAGAATTCCGTCGAGATACACACTGTCCACAGTCATGGTACGCGAGTGATCATGGTGCTTCACAAGTCCGATAATAAAAAAGAGAATCCGAGAATAATAATAAAAGAGAGAATCCGAGAATAAAAAAGAGAGAGTTCGAGAATAAAAAATGAGAGTCCGAGAATGAAAAAAAGAGAGTCTACGAATTTCCGCTCTAACTCCGTTGTCGGAAATCCTTTCCTGTATTTTTTAGCTAAAACACAAGAGATTTACGGAATAAAATGATATTAAATAACAATACTGGTCAGAGGGATCATCGCGAAAAAAAAAAAAAAACCTATGAAAAATCTTTGCTCTGTCAACTTTCGTTTAAGAAAAATTCCCCCTCCATTTTTAATCTCAAACCCAAACAAAAATTGTTGTTTCAAAATTATTTTTCGCTTTTCTTGTCTGTCCTTTTTGCTCTTCAGTTCGTTTTTCTTAGGCAATTCACATGCTTTTGGTCTGTCTTTGCCCCCCCCCCGCCATGCTTCTCTCTTTCATTCAATTAGTTGGCTCCTTACTCATTTGAGAAACTCCTTTTCCCTGCAGTTCCTAGCAAATTTGTATATGACACCTGTGGGTTATAATGGGCTTAGTGTTTACAAATAAGTTCATCTGTTTTAAAAATTCATATGCAAACACTTAAGATTTAAAATACTTGCAGTTAATCTTTCTTGTTTAATTCGTTTTCTTTTTTTGTTGAAATAGCTGTACCTGGTGTAATTCTTCATTAATCTCTTAATAATATGCTTATATAACACATTTTCTTTGTTTTCGTCATAAAATTGGCTTGTTTGGGTCGGGTAATGGCTGGGCTGTATGTTAAGTTTCTACTTGATTCTCATACAGTTTATGTCTTTAACTTCTCACTTGAGGAGTTCCCTCCTCTGAAATTAACTTAACAGGGAGAAACCCGAACTTCTTGGTCGGATGAAAACGAAGGAAAAATTCGGCATGCCTTGTGCTTGAAGAAGCCCTGCTAGATGGCTCCCATTGTTTCTGCCTTTCATCTCATTGCATCCTCCAGTTAGGTCCTTGGATGCCCTTTAGTTCAAAAGCTTTTCCTGTTGATTTATCCACCTCTGCTGCATTATTGCGCATTTAAGTTTATAAAAAAGTTCCTTTTCCTTTTTCATAAGTTTTTGTTACATATAGTTGTATATATATATATATATACAGTAAACTTGAACGTGGCAAGCTAATAAGACAAACAAAATGTATTGACATATCCAACCTTAAGAAACATCATAATACCTTCAAGTTGGACTTGAAGAACAGATTCTCTGCTTTAGAAGGCCTAACATCGGAAGAAGTAGATATTTCTGAAGTTAACAGAAAAGTAACCAAAGCTCTAATGGAAACAACAACAAAATTAGCTGGGTCTAAGAACAAGTTGCATGTGAACAAATTATCAGGAAAAACCAAAATGTTGATGCAAAAAAGAAAAGAGATGAGGACAACTAAAGAAGATGTGACTTCCAAAGTGGAATATATAGAGCTATGCAAGACAGTACGAAAAAAGTATCACTGAAGACGTAAGGAAATTCAACTGTGAGCTAGTGAGGAAAGCAATTGAAAACAATCAAAGCCTAAAGATAGCAAAGGGACATCTCAGTAAGGGAAGAAAACAGATTATGGCACTGAGAAAAGAAGATGGTTGTGTAACAAGAAATAGAGGCGAAATTTTGACAAGAGTGAAAGATTTCTACTAAAAATTATATGAAAGGGATGATACAGGTACTCCATACATCATGAAAGGTACCAGAGTTCTTCCAGTCCTCCCAGCAGAAGTTGCACATGCAATCAAGAACATGAAGCGGGGGAAAGCTCCAGGAGAAGATGGAATTACTGTAGACATCATACAAGAAGCAAGTGGAGAAATTGAAACAGTACTCGCCCAAGTTTTCACTCGATGTTTTAATGAAGGGAAGATTCTTGAGGATTGGAACAACGCTGCAATGATCCTGCTACATAACAAAAATGACATTGAGGATCTCAGGAACTACAGACCTATCAGCCTCCTATCGGTGATTTATAAAATCTTCACTCAAGTTATTTCACACCGCTTGAAGGTAACACTGGGCATGGCTCAACCGAAAGAACAAGCTGGATTCAGGAGTGGCTACAGCACAATAGATCATATCCACGTACTGAGAGAACTAATTGAAAGAGCGAGGGAATATGAACTTCCATTGTGCATGGCTTTTATCGATTACGAAAAGGCCTTTGATTCGGTGAAACCATCAGCAGTTACAATGGCTTTGAAATCCTGCTGTATTGAAGATGCATACATTAATACTATTAATAACATCTATGAAAATGCAAGTGCAAAGATTCGGCTGTTTGAAAATAACACACATAAAAATTGGAAAGGGAGTGAGACAAGGTGACACCATATCTCCGAAGCTCTTTAATGCGACATTTGAAAATGTCTTTTAATCACTGAACTGGAAAAACAAAGGGATAAAGATTAATAGAGATTACCTAACTCACCTTCGTTTTGCTAATGACATAGTCATTTTTCCAACTACCCCATCAGATCTGCAGAGTATGATCCAGGAACTTGCTGACAAGAGTAAAGAAGTGGGATTAAAAATGAACTTTCAGAAGACAAAAGTGATGTACAATGCTTTTACAAGAAATGAAGATTTATCGATTACGTTTATCTTGGACAGCAGATATCAAGTGAGGGTCATATTGATGAAGAAATTAATCGGTGTATAAAACTTGCCTGGAGAGCTTTTGGAAGAAACAGCATAATTTTCAAGAGCAATATGCCATTATGTCTTAAAAGAAAAGTGTTTGATCAATGCATCCTTCCAGTGCTTACGTATGGTGCAGAGACGTGGACCTTAACTAAAAGAGACATACAAAGGCTGCAGACAACTCAAAGCAGCATGGAGAGGTGCATGCTTGGTGTAACCAGGAGAGATAAGAAGAGGAACTCGTGGATCAGAAAAATGACAAGAGTGGAAGACATCATGATCAGAGTTAAATCCCTGGACATACTGCCAGAAGGACAGACCATCGATGGACAGCCGAAATTTTAGATTGGATTCAAGGGACAGGAAAAGACTTAGAAGCAGACCACACGTGAGATGGGTGGATGAAATTCGAAAGTATGCGGGAGTAACATGGAGGAGACTGGCACAAGAGAGACCGTTGTGGAAGAGGCTTGGAGAGACCTTCGTCCAGCAGTGGATTGATAATGGTTGACAATGATGATGATGATGATGATATATACAGGGGTTGGGCAGAATCATGTGAACACCTAGGAAAATAAGGTTTTACGTAACTAATAGGGTGTAGGACCACATTTGGCATTCAGAACCACCTGAATCCTCCTTGGAATGGACGCACACAAATCCTGGACGGTAGTTAGTGGAATGTTACATCATTCTTCATGCATAAATTGCTCCAGGCCCTTGAGAGATACGGGGGAGGATAACGGGATCTTACCCTGTTTTCCAACACAGACCGCAGTGGCTCGATGATGTTTAAGTCTGGTGATTAGGCAGCTCAAGGAAGGTGTAAAAGTTCGTCCTCATATTCCTCAAGCCATGATTGGACATTCCGAGCTCTGTCAACTGAGGCGTTATCATCTTGAGAGATGGCACCCCCTACAAGAAACAATGCCTGAGCCATTGAATGAACTTGCCGGCCAAAATGGTTTCATACACCCTGCCAGCCATCCGCCCTTTCAAGGTGATCAGGGCACCTGCTGAAAATCACGGTATGATCGCCCAGAGCATGACAGAACCACCATCTTGCTGCACTGTTGGCGCGCACAGTCTGGGTTGTACGCTTCCGACGGTGTTCCACACGCGTAAACACGTCCTGTGGAGGAGAATAGTGTGAAGGTGGATTCACCCGACCATATAATACACTTCCATTATTGGGAAGTCCACGTCGTATGCTCCTGGCACCGTTGCCGTCGTCGTTGTGCATTCACCCGGGTCATCAGAGGTTTTGCAGTTGCAGCTCTGCCACGAATATCTTGCTTATGCATTTACCTCCGCACTGTTTCCGTTAATAATGGGGTCTGGAGATGCAGTTGAGTTCCGCACTAATTTTCAGCGCCATGGTGTTCTTATTACCGGTAACAATCCTCTTTTATGTTCTCCTGTCTCTATCAGTCAGCGTCGTTTTCCGAAAGCTCTTGTGTTTCGCAGCCGAGTCACGAGGTTTTGCCACGAACACGATATGCTGTTATGACGCTAGACACCGTAGCTCTCTAGACCCCCACTACCCTGGAGACTGCTGTCACGGAGGCACCAACAAGCCGGCCACCAACAATTAGCCCTCTTTCGAAATCCGATAGGTCGCTCATTTCGTCGTCATCCTGATATAAATTTCGCAACAAGGCCATTTAAATGCACTTAAACATGTCCTTGAGGTTCTTAACAAAGCTATTACAACCTAAACGTGGTGGATACCTTCACGTGTTGCGACGCACGCAACTGCATTACAAGTCACGTCTCTCTCTCTCTCTCTCTCTCTCTCTCTCTCTCTCTCTCTCTCTATATATATATATATATATATAAGAGCAAAACTGAAGACTAAGGAAAAATTTTAGAATTTAGAACGAAGGGTGCAAAAATAACCTGAAAATCAAAACGCGCAACGCAGCAGTTTTGAAAATTCAGAATTCACATTCTATAAAGATACCCAAGCAAAAAAAAATATACAAATAAAATTTTGACTCACACCTAGTACAACATAGAAAAGGTTATGTATCTACCTGTGTGAGTAAAAGGAGAAAAGAAAAAAAAAAAAAAAAAAAAAAAAAATAAAATAAAACAACTGAATGTAGAAGGTGTCGAGAATACTGAGCCTTGGCTTTATCAAGGACCAGCAAAAACTCTGCATTTTCTCACTTCCACAAAAGACCTAGTTGGAAATGGGTTTCTGCAAGGCCATAGATGCAAGTAACATTCCCACCTAAAATAGTTTAAAATATATATATAAGTCATGTCCTCCGTAGAGTAGCATGACCTAGCACTAGTTAACAATTTCGCTTGCATCCATTAACCTTCATGGCCCGACCCATGCTCTTCATCTGTTACTATTAAACAGAGAGAAGAAGATTAAAGAGAACTCAAGCTGTGAGAGTGACATAATAAATAGAAATGATTTTTTCAGCTATAACGAAATTCCAAGTTCGTTTGAGAGAGAAATTTAAACCTGAAAAACAAAATTTTACATTGCAATTAAAAAAGGAAATGTTAATTTATAACGAACAGATTTTTGAAAGAAAACTTGAGTCTAAAACCCCTACTCTACAACTTATGACAGCACGAAAACGAGAATAAGTTAAAGATAATAATTAACTAAAGAAAACTTTGTGAAAGTTATATACCTTAAACAGTTAGTTGCAATATGTACAAAGTATTTCAGCAGTGCTTTAAGTGCATAATTAATTAGTTAAAGAACTTAACTACTTTGAAAAAAACAGCGCATAGACAGCGCATAGAAAAGGAACAAGCTTAGCCATCTTCTGTTCCTAGGTACCACAAAAAGACGCTCAAAGTTACAAAGAAAAGTAAGAGTTAAAACCCGCATAAATGTTAACAGACAAACCAATGCTTAAAAGCTGAAAAGCTAAAAAAATACAGAGAAAAGGTACATGAAGTACTAACATTGAACTTATAAAACCTAGAGCCCAAAAACAAGGAAGAGAGCTTACCTCTTGTGTTACAAAAAACTTTTCTCCTCACAAGAGGAGAACATGGCTGACCTCTTCCGCCACTCCCTAGACGCTGGGGGGCAGTGAGGGTGGGGCTGATGGCCTCCTCATACAGCAAGAAACCAACGCATGGAGATTTTAACCAGAGAAAAAAATATAAACTTAAGACTGTGGATCTGTATGATCAGAATGAGCAGAATTAACTCTCCAGAATACATGAGAAATATTATAAAATACACGAGCAGTTTATTTAATAATCTTTGCATGTATTAAATCACCTTAGTGAGCTTCTATAGATTAATCAGAATCTTATTAATTTTAATGTTGGTTTTTACTATTTTTAGTATAGCTATCCTAGTGATGAATAACTAGTTTTCTTTTTTATTTGTTTTTATTTTCTTTTATAAACAGATTTTTAAGCTTTTTTTTGTGATTTTGTTTATATTATTTAATTTTTTGTTTTAATAGGACCGTCATATCCATAGCACTAAGGTTCCTTTAGGTAGTTAATAGGCATCCTCTAGCCAACTTCCTTACGGCTTTGATTGGTCAGAATCATATTATTAACTGTGTAGAAAATTAAAGCAGATCTGCCAACCTTACTCTATTATTCAGAATAATTTTTCTTAAAGTTCTTTTGATGAAAGAAGAAGGAATTTCGTTCTCTAGAAAACTTTCTAATAGTATATTAATGTGGTAAATGAAGTCCAAATTGTTGCTGCAAATTCTTGAAATTCTTAGGACCTGAGAAATTAGTACATTCTCAATTACTTTGGTTGAAATGTTATTATTCCAGTGTAGATATTTAATTACTTTGAAAGGAAAATTAGCTCTTTTATCAAAGAGGCTAATAGATGGGTTACCTCTGTGGAGCTTAATGCTTAAGTCTAGGAACTCAAGTTCCTGATTACTGTGGTTGGTTTTACATAAGTTAAGAGAGCTAGGATAGATATTATCAAAATCACTCTATAACTTCGGAATTATTGATACACAGCAGATCATCAATATATCTAAAAGTGTAAAGGTAGTTATCTGAGCAGGTGGGGTGATTTTTAATGAATTTATATTCCTTAAAGAACAGGAATAGATTAGCGATATTCGTGGACGTTGATGTTCCCATTGGAATACCGTTCACTTGCTTATAGAGAGTATTATTATATAAGATATGGTTATTTTTTATGCAGCAATTGAGATAAGAGTTCCAAGTTCCTACATCAACAAATTGGTTAAGTTTAAATTCTGCATACAGCTCTTTAAAGGTAGTGATTATATCTGATAGAGGCAGATTAGTATATAGGTTTTCAAAATCATAACTATTAATATCTAGGGGACAAACTTTGAGTATAGTAGAAATTACTTCTGCATTATTATTAATTATCCAAAATCTCTGTACATCAAGTTAGAACAGTTTCTAATGTGTTTCAAAACCTTCTTTAAGACATCTTCAAAAGCAAGATCTATTTTCTTTTTATGACTCCTTACTCCACTAGCTATGAACCTGAACTTCACAGGATCCTTATGAAACTTAACCGTTGCAAAAGAAATGGAAATTCAGGCCCATATCTTCTAGTTTGCGGAATTTTAAGTTTCTTGAAGAATGCCTTAAACCGATTTTCTAACTGCTTGGTAGAATAACTTACGGGCTCGTATGTTACTATATTATTGAGTTCCATAGTTAACAATTCAAAATAGAACTTCTTACAGATAATTGCAAAATTATTGCTAGCTTTATCCGTAGTGGTAAAAATAAATTGGTCTTGTAGTTTGGAGAGTGACCTTTTAGCTTCTCCAGAGAAAAAGAGATTTCTGTCGAAGCAAAAGTCCAGACCTGCCAACTCACCGGTGAAGCTATTGATTATATTATATTTCCATTCTGTGAAGGCCTCAATAGGCTGATTGTACGTTAAACTGGTTTTTACGATGTACTTATTTACATCTTGAGTGAAGCTCTCAAGAATCCTTTCTTTGAAATTGTGAAGGAAGGTCTGAATTTAGAGCCATACTCTAATAAATTCCTAAGCTTTTCATTTTCAACAAAACTCAAGTTTCCGGTGATAATATGGTTGTAATTCTTATCATAGTGAACTGTTTCTTTATGTTCATCACAAGAACAAGTAGTAATTACAGGAATGTAGCTCGAAGAGTTAAGTTTGTAGTTTTTAACTATTGACCCTAAGGTCTTAACATATTTAAAACTTACAATAGACTGGTGCCTGTGGATGGGAAAAAAATTGCATTATTGTAGAACAGCTTCCTTACATTGAGATTATCGTAGGCTTTATTTAGGAACCTGATGGTAACAAAATTACTGGAAAATTCTTTAAGAGAAATTTTATCTTTAAGAATATGTTTAAGAATGTCCAGAACCAAAGCAAAAACATGCTTATCAACATGGTCAGCAGTTTCATTCCAGAATTTGAAAAAACATTTAAGGACAGAGTGCTTGAAGGACTTGAGAATTTTGTAAGTATTTTTAACAAAATTAGTGCCAGTTTTAAAGCTTTCCAGAGTTTTTAGCAAGTTAGCAAAATCAACTTTGCTTGATGTGCGAAATAACCTCTGTCCTCTATTACCTCTAGAGCAGCTCTTATTATTAACAAGAAAGAAGAGTTCACGAATTGAAAATTTATGCTGATTATGCTTATTGTCAGATAGAGTGGAATTAAGGCCATAGGGATAAAGAGACTGATGCTGCAAAATTTCAAGGGATTCAGTTTCTAGCCGAGCATAGAGGTCAGGGATAATATGTAGTACCTCTATTTTCACTTTGTCAAAACCATGAGTATGGAAATGCTCTAATTCAAAGGTAGAGTACTGGTTGGCGTTTGTGGAGGGGTTCACTCCTGAATTAGAGAACTTGTTTACTAGAGACCTTCAGAGACGTGACTTTTGTATATCTTTATATTCAGAGTGACGTGTTCAGTCACGTCTCTGAATATTATATATATATACACTGAAGTGCCAGAAAAACTGGTACACCAGTTTTTCTGGCACTTCTAGCACTTCAGTGTATGTGTCAGTGTATGTCATGCGCACATAGCGTTGGCCGGTCGCAGACGTTTGTAGAGGTACCAGAGGTCCCAGTGAAGTCCAGCTAAACACACTCCATACCATAACAGACCCCCCACCAGCCAGTACAGTTCCCTGTTGACAGGCGGGATCCATGGCTGCATGGGGTTTGCGACACACACGAATCCTTCCATCTTCCCGATACAGTTGGAAACGCGACTCGTCAGACCAGGCTACTTGTTTCCAGTCATCAAGTGTCTAGTGGTGGTGTAGCCGTACCCAAGCGAGGCGCATAGCTCTGTGTAGTGCACCCATCGAGGGGGACTCGAGTTGGGCGTCGGCTCCCAAATCCCATATCGTGCAGGGTACGTTGCACAGCCCAGACGCTGATGCTTGTTGAGGCTCCAGCATTGAATTTCGATGATACCTGTGAGAGTGTTGCACGCCTATCACGTGAAATGGTTCTGGACAGCCGACGATAGTCACGTTCACCCAATGTCTTTTTACGGCCACACTGGTATCGCAGGTTGGAGGTTTTGCCGGAATTCTTGTAGTCACGGTACACCCTTGCAATGGTCGTCCGTGAAAATCCGAACTTCGTTTCTACCTCCGAAATACTATGGCCCATCTCACGAGCGCCAACTATGACACCGCGTTGAAAATCGCTTAAATCGTTATTACTTGTCATTCTCATGCCGAAAACAGCTCTGACAGCTGGCAAGGATGATTATCGCTTTATATACGCACTGGCGGACGCAACCGAGTACGCGCATAGGTGACGTTGCTATGTATTTTGCATAAGCTCGTCTGTACCAGTTGTTCTGGCACTTCAGTGTATATATATATATTTAGAGAGAGAGAGAGAGAGAGAGAGAGAGAGAGAGAGAGAGAGAGAGAGAATTGAAAGTAAATGACTTAACAAGAATAAACAAAAAACAGGTACCAGCAGGAAAAATAAGTAGGAAAGTGAATGCCGAAATTAAACAGCCTATAAAACTTGGTTGGAGAGCTTTTGGAAGAAACAGTACAATTTTAAAAAGTTATATGCCATTATGACTTAAAAGAAAAGTGTTTAATCAATGCATCCTTCTAGTGCTTACGTACGGAGCAGAGACATGGACCTTAACTTAAAAAGACATACAAAGATTACAGCCAACTGAAAGAAGCGTGCAGAGATGCACGCTTGGTGTAACCAGGAAAAATAAGGAGAGGAACTCGTGGACATGGAAAATGACAAGAGTGGAAGTAGAAATCCTTGAAATGGTAATGGGCCGCACATGTTCGCAGAAGGATGGACCATCGATGGGAAACCGAAATTTCAGACTGGATTCCAAAGGACAGGAAAAGACCCAGAAGAATACCACATCGGCGATGGGTGGATGAAATCATAAAGCATGCAGGAGTGCCATGGAGAAGTCTGGCTCAAAACAGACCGTTGTGGAAGAAACTTGGGGAGACCTTCATCCAGCAGTGGATTGATTATGGTTGACAATGATTATATATATACACTGCTGGCCACCCAAAATACAACACCAAGAAGGAAGCATCCGATTGGCCTGAAATTCGCAGCATACGTCGCCCGCGAGAGGACATGCAAACGATTAGCATTGCAGGGCATATGGAAATCTTGTGCGCAAGGCATGCCACTTAGAAGCACTATAAGAAGGGTGCAAAGAAGGTGGGGTGTAAGTAGTGGAAGTGTGTTGTGCTGCCGAACCTGTGCGTGGGAAGCTTCCTGATGCCTCGTCGCAGAATACGGCAGTCATTCCAGCACGTTTCGGAGTTCGACAGAGGACGAATAGTGGCTTATCGCGACAGCGGTTTATCGTACCGAGACATCGGTGCCCGTGTGGGACGACATCCAGCCACAGTGAGGCAAGTATAGATTCTGTGGGTGCAGGAGGGACGGACGGACCGACGTGAGCAATTGCCGCAGCCGTGGCACACCACCGAACGAGACGATCGGCATGTTGTGCTGCGGGCATTGACGGCTCGCACCGCCGCATCACGAACGTTAGCGCAGGAATTAGGGTGTGTTGCGCACAACCAGTGTCAGCACGTACCGTTCGACGTCGTCTACAGAAGCGGGGACTTGTCGCACGACGCCCATTGCTCCTATTACCATTGACGTTACACCACCGGCGAGTGCAGCGGCAGTGGGCCGTTGAACGCCGTACCTGGACTACGGAATGGCACGACATTGTTTTCTCCGACGAATCCCGCTTCTGCCTGCAACACCACGATGGTCGGATCCGCATGTGGCGGCACCACAGCGAGAGACTGTGTGACGCCTGCATTATGCATCGCCATACCGGTCCGTCGCCTGGTGTTATGGTTTGGGGCGCAATTGGATATGACACCCGCACCCCTCTGGTACGCATCGCCGGTACACTCAACAGCCACCGCTACATCTCCGACGTTTTGGAGCCTCTAGTCCTCCCTTACCTGCAAGACCTGCCAGCGGCCACGTTTCAACAGGACAATGCGCGCCCGCACGTGGCACGCATCGTGCAACATTTCTTCACAGCCCACCAGGTGTCACTGCTGCCGTGGCCCGCTTGTTCTCCCGATATGTCGCCCATCGAACACGTCTGGTCGCTGATCGGCAACCGAGTGGCCCGGCAAGCACCGCCCGCGGCTACGCCTGATGAACTGTAGCGACGTGTGGAAGCAGCCTGGACCAACATACCCCAAGCCCACATCCAAAGCCTCTTTCGTTCGACGCCGCGGTGTGTAGCGGCCGTTATTGCCAGCCATGGGGGCCACACGAACTGTTAATGTCTGCGTGTTCCGCAAGTCCCACGGGCCTGTAAGCTCAATCGTTTCATCTTTGTATCTGTTGTTACGTGTCCAGTAAATCTGGCTTTGCTACCTCGTGTCTTTCTTGGTGTTGCAGTTTGGGTGGCCAGCAGTGTATATATATATATATATATATATATATATCATCATCATCATCATTGTCCACCATTATCAATCCACTGCTGGACGAAGGTCTCCCAAGTTTCCTCCACAACGGTCTATCTTGTGCCAGTCTCCTCCATGTCACTCCCGCATATTTACGAATTTCATCCACCCATTTCCCATGTGGTTTTTTCCTGTCCCTTGGAATCCAATCTAAAATTTCGGCTGTCCATCTATGGTCTGTCCTTCTGGCAGTATGTCCAGCCCATTGCCATTTCAGGGATTTAACTTTGATCATGATGTCTTCCACTCTCGTCATTTTTCGGATCCACGAGTTCCTCTTCTTATCTCTCCTGGTTATACCAAGCATGCACCTCTCCATGCTGCTTTGAGTTGTCTGCAGCCTTTGTATGTCTCTTTTAGTTAAGGTCCACGTCTCTGCACCATACGTAAGCACTGGAAGGATGCATTGATCAAACACTTTTCTTTTAAGACATAGTGGCATATTGCTCTTCAAAATTATGCTGTTTCTTCCAAAAGCTCTCCAGGCAAGTTTTGTACGACGATTAATTTCTTCATCAATGTGACCCTCACTTGATATCTGCTGTCCAAGATAAGCATACGTATCTGTTATCTCCAGTTTTTCTCCATCAATCGATAAATCTTCATTTCTTGTAAAAGCATTGAACATCACTTTTGTCTTCTGAAAGTTCATTTTTAATCCCACTTCTTTACTCTTGTCAGCAAGTTCCTGGATCACACTCTGCAGCTCTGATGGAGTAGTTGCAAAAATGACTACGTCATCAGCAAAACGAAGGTGTGTTAGATAATCTCCATTAATCTTTATCCCTTTGTTTTCCCAGTTCAGTGATTGAAAGACATTTTCCAATGTGGCATTAAAGAGCTTCGGAGATATGGTGTCACCTTGTCTCACTCCCTTTCCAATTTTTATGTGTGTTGTATTTTCAAACAGCCGAATCTTTGCACTTGCATTTTCATAGATGTTATTAATAATATTAATGTATGCATCTTCAATACCGCAGGATTTCAGAGCCGTGGTAACTGCTGATGGTTTCACCGAATCAAAGGCTTTTTCATAATCGATAAAAGCCATGCACAATGGAAGTTCATATTCCCTCGCTCTTTCAATTAGTTCTCTCAGTACGTGGATATGATCTATTGTGCTGTAGCCACTCCTGAATCCAGCTTGTTCTCTCGGTTGAGCCATGTCCAGTGTTACCTTCAAGCGGTGTGAAAGGACTTTAGTGAAGATTTTATAAACCACTGATAGGAGGCTGATAGGTCTATAGTTCCTGAGATCCTCAATGTCCCCTTTTTTATGTAGCAGGATCATTGTAGCATTGTTCCAATCCTCAGGAATCTTCCCTTCATTAAGGCATCGAGTGAAAATTTGGGCGAGTACTGTTTCAATTTCTCCACTTGCTTCTTGTATGATGTCTATAGTAATTCCATCTTCTCCTGGAGCTTTCCCCGCTTCATGTTCTTGATTGCATGAGCAACTTCTGCTGGGAGGACTGGAAGAACTCTGGTACCTTTCATGATGTCTGGAGTACATGTATCATCCCTTTCATATAATTTGGAGTAGAAATCTTTCACTCTTGTCAAAATTTCGCCTCTATTTCTTGTTATAGAACCATCTTCTTTTCTCAGAGCCATAATCTGTTTTCTTCCCTTACTGAGATGTCCCTTTGCTATCTTTAGGCTTTGGTTGTTTTCAATTGCTTTCCTCACTAGCTCACAGTTGAATTTTCTTACGTCTTCAGTGATACTTTTTCGTGCTGTCTTGCATAGCTCTATATATTCCACTTTGGAAGTCACATCTTCTTTAGTTGTCCTCATCTCTTCTTCTTTTTTGCATCAACATTTTCGTTTTTCCTGATAATTTGTTCACATGCAACTTGTTCTTAGACCCAGCTAATTTTGTTGCTATTTCCATAAGAGCTTTGGTTACTTTTCTGTTAACTTCCGAAATATCCACTTCTTCCGATGTTAGGCCTTCTAAAGCAGAGAACCTGTTCTTCAGTTCCAATTTGAAGGTATTATGGTGTTTTTAAGGTTGGTTATGTCAATACATTTTGTTTGTCTTATGAGCTTGCCACGTTCCAGTTTAGTGTTGAGGTGCATCTTACATCTCACCAATCTATGGTCACTACCTGTGTTGAACTTGTTCAGCACACTGCAGTCTTCGATGACGAATTTTTTGTTACACATAATAAAATCAGTTTCACTTGTCGTCCCAATTGGATGTCTCCATGTCCATTTCCTGTGTGGCTTTTTCTTGAAAAAGGAGTTCAAGATGAAAAATCCTTCTGCCTCTGCAAACTCAACGAGAGTATTTCCACGCTGGTTTCTGTTGCCGTGACCGAATTTACCTACTGAAGTTTCATTCTGTTGCCGTTGCCCTATTTTTGCATTGAAATCTCCCATAATTATCTTCAAGTGCTGCTTACCTTTATTATTTAGATGACGAATTTCCTCATAAAATTCTTCAATTTCTTCTTCAGGATGACTTGTGGTGGGTGCATAAGTTTGAATAATCTGAGCCTGGTATCTTCTCGATAGTTGGATAACGAGTCGTGCAGCTCTGTCAGAGGAACTTTCAACTTCTACCACTTTATCCTTCAGTTTCTTGTTTATTATAAATCCAACACCACTAGTTCTGCCAGTATCTGTCCCACGATAATAGAAGAGATGTCCACTTTTCAGTTCAATGAGATCTTCTCCTTTTCTCCTTACCTCACTTAGCCCGACGATGTCCCACTTGATCCTTTGTAGTTCCTCTTCCAATTCAAGTAGCCTTGAATCAGAAGATAGGGAGCGCCCGTTATAGGTAGCCAAGGTCAGCATCAAATGGCAGCCTAGTCCGGTCCTCCGGGGATTCTTAGCACCCTCTGCCTTCATGTCGCACTGGCCGCTGCCTTGGCCAGGTACATTACAGCTGCCGGAGACTGAGGGCCAAGATTTAAGTTGTAGAGTCATTTTGGAGGTGTTTGGCCATAACTCACCACGCTGGCCAAGCGGGTTGGTGAGTGTGGGATAGCATTTCCTCTGATCCCGATGGTATAGTTATACCGCTATTGGCGGTCTTCAGAGCCCCTTTAGTGGGAACAGGATGTACCACGAGAAGGCGGGGTTGACATTTGTCAAGGAGAGGCTGTGATGTTACGCATCACCTGACCTTACATCCCTATATATATATATATATAGGTGCTTTGGTTGTGAAGTTTCATTTGTTTCGTTGGTTTGTGTGTTCAGATAGGAAAGACAGTGCTTAAACAAATTTTTAGCATCTCCAAATTTTAATAAGGATGTCAGTGGTTTTTTATTTTTTTATAAAAAGAGAAGGCATTTTCATGAAACCTGGACTTTCCGGCTTAGGGTCTCCAGGTGTCTTTCCCTGACGATTAGCCTTGGACTCCTCCTGTGCCAATTTCATTGGTTAAGTTTGCTTGAGAAGTTCATCAAGTTGAAATTCCAAAAATTCCAGTTTTGCATGATTTGGGTGTTTCATGGTACTTGGATTTGATTACTTGTTGCTTTTTTTATTTCTGGTATATATTTTATATGTATAATCCCTGAATTGGCAATGGGCCGAACATGTCAACCAGCTCACGTCTCCCCAAGTTTCTTCCACAACTGTCTGCCTTGAGCCGGTCTCCTCCATGTCACTCCCGCATGCTTACGAATTTCATCCAACCATCTCCCATGCTGCCGAAGACCGAGGGCCAAGTATTAAATTGTGGAAGCATCGGGAGGCGGGGGAGGGGGTGGGGGGGGGGTTGGCCATAACTCACCACGCTGGCCAAGTGGGTTGGTGAGTGTGGGACAGTATTTCCTCTAATCCCGATGGTATAGCCTCCCGTCAAAACAAAATAGTATTATAACAAATGGTCGAAAATGGTTTTTTTTGCCCATTTAGTCCCGGACTAGCTCGGATGAGAATTCACTAGTTCCAACTTACGTACTTTGTTATAGTCCCAATAAAATTGGAATAACGTAAAGCCCAAATTTAGGAAATGTCGAATATACAATCTATGACATGCAGAAAAAAGGACTCTTTATCTGTCCTCCCGATAGAACCTCCCACATCTAACCTCAGGGGCGCTGTCCCGGGTGCGCAATGGTATAAGCGCAGGAATCTAATTATTAGTCTGGGTTCAAATTCCCACTGAGGTGGGGATGTTGTGTTTGTTTTACGGCACTGGCTCTCTACCTTCCATGGAAAGCGGTGTTCATTAAACCCCGAAATAAATTACACACACACACACACACACACTGGGGTGGGTTTTTTTCTTCCCACAGTTTATCAGCACCAGAAAGCGGACAACCTTGATCAATGTCTCATTTTCCCCCTGAATGTCTTTATCCCAAAACGTGTAGGGTTCAACACCTGTATGTATACTTTATAAAAAAACATGTAAAATATCTGAGAAAATACACCGCTTTATGCGCCACAATTCTGAAAGAACAACTTTTAAATTATAGTGTATTTTTCTGTATTTCGAATACAAAAACCGATAGTCCCGGGAGTCAGATTAGCCGATTTTTCGACCCTATATGATAAATTGGGTTGATGCATAAGTCCATGCCGGTTTTTTCACAGCTCTACAAGAATGTATTACAACATAAAAAGGAAAACGCAATCTATCAATTATGTATCCCCCCCATCGTTTACGATGGTGTCCCAACGTCTGAATAATTCTGCAATGCCATTCTTGAAAAAACGTGCAAGTTTTGCTGCGAAGAAATCATCAAGGAAGTTCTGGAGATCAACATCATTGTTGAACGTTCTGCCACGACGTACATTCGACAGATATCGTAACAGGTGATAGTCTGAAGGGGCGGCATTTGGGGAATAGGCCGAATGTGGAAGTATCTCCTATTTCATGTCCTGAATGGCCATTTTGGCCATGTTTGCACTGTGAGGGCATGCGTTATCATGTTGGATGAGGACACCATGGCGCCGATGTGGCCATTTCTGCTGAATTTCTTCCTTCACACGGCAGAGTTACTCACAATAGAGTGCAGTGTTGATGGTCTGATTCCTCGGCAGCATTTTCCAGTGAATAATGCCTTTTATGTCTCACCAGACACACAGCATGATCTTCGCAGAATGAAGGTCATGTTTTGGACGTCGTGTGGGCGTCTTTTGGGCTTAACCATTCCCTCCGATGCCTGAAATTCACGTACAGGCACCATTTTTCATCTCCAGTAACAATATGTGACAGAAAGGGTTTGTGTTGCTGAGAACATTCGCAATAACGGGCGAGCAAGGAACCACATATGGCAACACGCTGATTCTTGTTGTCCTCGGTGAGAGTGTTAGGCACCCAAGATCCCAATTTCTGGACCTTTCCCATACGTTCCAGGTGTCGCACCACTGTGGCCTGATCACAGTCCATCTCAGTGGCCAATTCGCGTGTAGTTTGATGAGCATCCATGTGGATGAGATGGTTCAAACGATTCCCATCAAAGTGAGATGGACGACCTGAGCGTGGAGAGTCGCTGAGGTCAAAATTGCCACCTCGGAACCGCTCAAACCATTTGCGGGCTGTCTTCGGAGCAACAGCATCCTCCCCATACACAGCGCACATTTGTCGAGTAGCCTCGGCGGCTGTGGATCCCTTGTTAAACTTGTAGAGGAGTAGATGTCGGAAAAGTTCATTCCTCTCTACCTGACACTCCATACTTCCGGACCTGAAAACCAAAAAAACATTATTAGCACAATCACACAACACAATATGATTTAGATACGCGATTTTAATGGCTACATTTTTGTATATTTACAGCTGGCCATCTGCACCGTCAGTACTGACATGGGAAACACTCGTGAAATAAAACGGCATGAACTTATGCATCAACCCAATATAATACATGTACATGCATCTACTAAGTTGCGAACGGAAATAAAAAGGTATAATTTCAACAAGTTTTAGGGAAAAAATAAAAAAAAATTAAGCAATTTTAGTAAAAAAATGTTTTTTAATCAAATTAAATTTTCACGTTGAGGGAGATTTCACGTAGACAGACCAAAATCCAGAATTAATAGCAGGATAATTCTGCATACTTAAAAAAGTGTAAAAAATAATGGTTTTAATTAAAGTGAAGTTTTATTATCAAGTTATGAGAAATTCTTCGCAGATAGTCCAAAATATTGGTATCATAATAATTCTGCACAAATACTTCAAGTCCCTGATTTAATTGCACGTACTTTTGCTTCGATGTTTCCGGTTGTCTAAACCCTGCTTGAAAACGAGCTACATCAATTCCAACTGGATTCTGTTCTTTCTGAAATTGATGTATAAGTTTGTACGCTGACGGGTGATGGCAATCTACGGTCTGCTGAAGAGAGAGAGATGCCATCCTTCAACCGAGTTTTTAGTGCGAGAAACATAACTTCAAAAGCTCCATATGGAGAGAAATTATAACATAATTCGGAAAGGAAATGGATTACAACTTAATTGTATTTCATGACGTCCGAATTGTGTCTGGGGGAAATATTCTAACTGTAATTTCGAATATTTCTTTCAGGCACAATACGGGCGCCATGAATTACAATTTGTACAATTAAGTTGTAATCCATTTCCTTTACGAATTATGTTATTAATCAAGAGGCAGAAAGCCGCGTAGCTATAAGGGTCTACGGTAGGCTCTTTTGACGAAGGCTATTTTGTGTATTGGCTGTGATGTCGGTGCTATTTTGTCGAGGTACCATGCGAAATGGATAAGAACCGGTTCGCATGAGCAGCAACATGAGTGATGGTGGTGGAAAAAAGAGTGACAGAACAGGAGGCGTTTACTAAAAGAAATTAATTGCTGTTCCTAAAGATTTTGTATGTTTTGTCATAAACTGAATCTTCTTTTCCGTTTTAAGATTAATTTCAGCTCTACACAGGGCTTAATTTATGCACAGGTCAACAGAGCCCAAACTCCAAGGCAATATTTGTAGGCAGCCTCAAAATTTCTTCAAAATACGTTGCATCGAACAAAATTATACTGCTCTATACGTTTCTGTACAATATAAGGGCCTCGATTTGGAAGCAGACTCAGAGGCTGCTCTGGCTATTAATATTAAAGATATTTCAAATTGGTGTGTGTTCTTGGTGTAACGCATATACTAACATCTGATCTGAGGTAGAGAAAAAAATTGAAAGAGATAAAAACAGGAACAAGACAAGAAATTCTCAGTAATAAACTGAAATATATTTGGCTTTTGTACTTCCCGTTCGAACTTTTAATTTAACAAACAGTTCCGGAGACCCGCTCGCTTTTTAACAGAACGTGATCGAACCGGCTACATATCACCCCTGACCTTAACACCATCCCAATTTACACGGAATAGGCCCCTATTCAGAGCACAAGATGAGGCCCCCACCTGTCTACATTTTTGAAAGAGTAACCCACTAAATGCTATCAATTAATTTAAAAGTTGATTTAATAAATAGGACACTGTACCAGGAAAAACAGGAAATAATATATACTTTTATGAAATCTTAATATTAGCTAGGAAATTCGCACTTAAAAATATAGACGAGTAAGTGAAACACTATTTACAGTTTAGTATTGCTATTTTCGCATTTAATTATGTAATAATTCAAATACATGTTAAGTTATTCATCCTCTTTTAATTTTATTTTTAACCGATGAACATTATTTAGACTTGGTACAGACTGATTTTTTGGGGGCAAGAGCTGATTAATCACCTGTGATGTGTTCATTATTATAGTAGAATAATTATATTAACAGAGGAATGATATTTAGATTTGAGTAAATATGCATAACTGGATAATTCTCACACTCAATAAGTTCAGCTCATTAATTCATTTAATTTAGACCCAAACAATTTTGAAATCTGATACTTTTCAATATGAAATATGCAAAGCTTCTACAAAGTGTCCTGACACTGCAACACCTCTCTCAAGAGGTGTACAGTATATATATATATAGGAGTACAGCGCATTTATATTTCATCTGCAAGTTTCAAATGAAAAGCTCTTCAATTTTCCTGCCTTATCCGTTACTCACATTTGAAATTAAATGGACTCCACATAAATCAGTTTTTTTGCATTGGGATTCTGGGGCCCTCTAATGTGCGGGGCCATAGGACCGGGCCTTGTGGGCTTAGGCGTAAATCAGGCCCTGTCTGCATGTCATGATATGGGTTGGGATGGATACTCATATTTGTTATTCAGTATGTATATCCTTGATAGTTCTGTTAATCAGTAACTCTTACCTGTACATCACTCCCGCTTCCAACAAGTTGGGCCAATTTTGCCGAAATTTCGGTCTCAACTTTGTCGTCTGAAAGTCACGAAGTCAAGTTCCTTTTCCTTTGTCTTCTGAAAGTCAAGTTCCTTTTCTATACGATAATATTGTGCATTGACACTTTCCCCTACCGGCACTCGACCAGAGACCACAACACCATGGGCATCGTACGCAAAAACCATCATTTGCTTCACTTCGGATTGTTGCCGATGACACTTTGAGGGGTGTGGGGAACTTGGATGCCTCCATTCCGCTGATTGGGACTTCAGTTCCGGTTTAAAATCATGGGTCCAAATCTCATCAATTGTGGCAATTCTGTTCATAAAGGTGTCGCCTTCCCTTTCGAACCTGTGGAGGTGATCCTGTGCGATGCTCACTCTGGCTGCCTTCTGCTCGGGAAAGAGTTGATGGGGCACCCAGTGCGCGGCGATGGTGGTGTGCATCTGTGTCGGAATTTTCTCCGGCAGAGTTTCTATTTTCACGTACGACTGTTGGTCTAACACTGTGACTCGACCTGAGGAGCTGCACGCTTCCATTTCTAAACCCTCCCACGTCCACAAGCAAATGATAGCGCGTCGTTCTGACACCACTGCGTTGCTGAAAGTCTGACCTTGACATGACGCAATCATTTTCCCGATTGCATCATCCGCTTCCGTTTTAGATTAACGTGTGCAGAACTTTTATGACCCTCGTATTGAGATGACGCAATCATTTTCCCGATTGCATCATCAGCTTCCGTTTTAGATTAACGTGTGCAGAACTTTTGTTATGAACCTCGTATTAAGATGACGCAATCATTTTCCCGATTGCATCATCAGCTTCCGTTTTAGATTAACGTGTGCAGAACTTTTGTTATGAACCTCGTATTGAGATTAAGCAATCATTTTCCCGATTGCATCATCCGCTTCCGTTTTAGATTAACGTGTGCAGAACTTTTATGACCCTCGTATTGAGATGACGCAATCATTTTCCCGATTGCATCATCCGCTTCCGTTTTAGATTAACGTGTGCAGAACTTTTATGACCCTCGTATTGAGATGACGCAATCATTTTCCCGATTGCATCATCCGCTTCCGTTTTAGATTAACGTGTGTAGAACTTTTGTTATGAACCTCGTATTGAGATGACGCAATCATTTTCCCGATTGCATCATCAGCTTCCGTTTTAGATAAACGTGTGAAGAACTTTTGTTATGACCCTCGTATTGAGATGACGCAATCATTTCCCCGATTGCATCATCCGCTTCCGTTTTAGATTAACGTGTGCAGAACTTTTGTTATGACCCTCGTAGAGATATTTGCCGAAGTAAAATAGAAGTCATTGCATTACTATTTAAAGCTTATTTTTCCCCACTCTAGTAAAAGTTCATCTGATTGCATTAGCTTCTAAGTACTCGCTTCTTCTTTTAACATACGCATGCAGTTGGTTGAAATCACTAAACATCTCAAAGCTTACTACTATTCCACTAGCTGATCTAAGTTTTTTATTTATAGCTCTTACTTGCAAAATTGATTCTTCAGCTCTACGATATTCAACACTACGCACGTGGTTCCTAATTGCAATGGAGTTCTCATTGTTTATTGTTTTTCATCTTAATCAATCAAAGAATTGTATTATATGTATAAATACACACAAAATGAGATGTAAGATCAGGCGATACGCAACATATCATACCTTCTCAATGACAAATGTCAACCCCGCCTTCTCGCGGTACATTCTGTTCCCACTAAAGAGGCTCTGACGACCACCAATAGCGGTATAATTAAAGTACCTTTATAGAAGAGTTCGTCGCATCAACATGGGATATAGGGGAAATGTTATCCCACACTCACCAATCCACTTGGCCAGCGTGATGAGTTATGGCCAAACCACTCAAAATGATTCCACACCAGTGCTTACATACGGCGCGCCGACGTAGACCTTAACTTAAAAAGACGTACAAAGACTGCAGACAACTGAAAGAAGCATGAAGACCTGCATACTTGGTGTAACTAGGAGAGATAAGAAGAGGAACTCGTGGATCATGAAAATGACAACAGTGAAAGACATCGTGATCAGAGTAAAATCCCTGAAGTAGCAATGGGCTGGACATATTGCCAGAAGGATGGACAACCGAAATTTCAGACTGGATTCCATGCGATAGGAAAAGTCCCAGAAGAAGACCACATGGGAGATGGGTGGATGAAATTCAAAAGTATGCGGGAGTAACAGGAAGGAGACTGTCACGAAACAGACGATTATGGAAGAAGCTTTGGGAGACCTTCATCCAACAGTGGACTGATAATTCTTGACAATGATGCCACATAAAATATGAAGCTCTTGGCTATCCTGAATGATGCCAAGTAATTATTTTTGTGAAACGAATTATTGTTACTTTAAAAAAGCAAAAATGATAAAGGAGTGGCAACCCAGAATGCCGCATTGTACGTACCACTCATTGTGCTCATCAGTGTGTTCTGTTGATCATTTCCTCGTCCACGTTCTTCTAAATCATATTATTTTTAATAAAGCGATTTTGAAAATCTATTGTGACTTTCCGCGACCAAAATACATTCCTATGCCTCATTAATAAAAAAAGGAAAAAGAACCTCACTCCTACATTTCTTCTTTGAAATATTCCGACTAAATAAATCTACTACCGGAGAGCACATAACGTGACCTTCGATATAACCCGGTTGACGGTACCACAACATTCAACTCAACCTGGTGGCTACAACAATTCAAGCAATTGATGAGTATGCGCAGTTTCCCTATTCTACTCCTGCTGATGACCAGTTGATGTTGTCATTCCTGTAACTGTCGATTCTACAGTTTTAAACTATTGAATATGATTACAGCAGTTTTCTGTACCAATTTACAATAATTTTCCGTAAAAACTATATACATCTTTTTTTTTTTTTACAGTGTATTTGAAAAATGTGTAATATTGTCAAATGGTACTACAGGTATGTGACGGGCAAACAACTGTAGCAGCCATCAGCTTTGTCCCTTAACCTTTTAATAGGCTGGAACATTTCGCTTGAGATTAGCAACATTGACTACAGGCAGCTGGAAGGAATACATGCGCTGTCTAAGAAGTGGGCCGAATGTGGTTGGAGCTATTGAACCTGCGCATCATAAAGTATTGCTTTTCCCCTAAGATTTTATAACGACCCTCGCTTCTTTCTAGCTCTTATTCATCATCGTCCCGATCCAGCGAGAGCCGTCACATGATTTTGTTTTGGTTCACTTCCAAAGGCAGAATCACCCACATCGGAGAAAAATTAACAATAACCAAAAACTAATGGTGGTTAAATTCAAATTGATCGGAAACTTGAAACTTGGTCGTTCTGGGTGGTGTAGTGGTTAGCATACCTAGGCGTTTTCTGGGAGACGCGGGTTCGAGTCCCGCTCCAGGACGATGAAAATTTTCAAGTTTTCAAATATTATCTGACTTACCATCCTTGTCACATTTACGCCAAAAATCGGATTGTCATCTTCAAAATTTGCAAAAACTAATAGTTTATTTTGCTAAAACTGTGTGGCTTGGGATTCCAGGGCTGGTTAATGAAGTGTTTCTTTAGACTTCGTTTCCGTCAGGGCTAACAACACTCGACACGAACCTCGTGTTTCCCGTGAACCGCAGCTGCAGCTACGCGACGCAATCCCGATCGATCTCTTTCCGGAATTGTCTCCCACGTACAATCCAGAGACCCGACCGCTCTTTTGAAAACTCCAGTCCCATCTGTTCACTTCCTCTCCCAAAAGCAAAGTGTTCCTTCTCTCTTAAAACTTCAAAGAAACTTCTCTTATCGGATTTCTCGAGCTAATGTCCCAAGGGGCTATACCTGTCACACCCTTAACTTGTCTGTCACTCCTTAAGGTTGTTCCACCTAAAATCTCTGCCTTATGTTTCCAATGGTAGAATTTCTTTACATATTTTCTTCGCAATTAATGTATCCCCAAGGATAAAAATTTGCACATCGATGAAACTAACTTTAAGTTATAGCATGGGATACTTAATACTTGCTAAAACATAACCATAATTAAGCAATTCAACATTTGTTTGTCTACTGACGTCATCAAAGTACAGGACGCGCCATCTATTAACAGGTCTGAGCATTGCTCAAAGAAAAATGACTGCTTTTTAATATAATTATGCTTATGTTTTAGCAAGTATTAAGTATCCCATGCTATAACTTAAAGTTAGTTTTATCGATGTGCAAATTTTCATCTTTGGGAATACATTAATTGCGAAGAAAATATGTGAAGAAGTATTACCATTGGAAACATAAGGCAGAGATTTTAAGTAGGTAGAACCACCTTAACGTGCCCTGGAGATAATCTCCTCGACACAAGACAGGTACATTGCATTAAGCCTCTGGTAATTGCCGCTAATCGTGTAACAATGTATATAGGCATACATATTTACAAATATATTTTAACCTGGGGTCTATCGAATCTTAAACATTTGTTATACAAAGTGGCCATTTAGGGGGATGATTGGCATTAATCCTTTCTGACTGATTACCTGCTAAAAAAGACTGTAACAATGGCCTTGAACCTAATAATGGAGAGAGTTGTGAGTCATTTGTTTCTACCCAGTGCATGATGTCCGTGTCAGAGAACTATCCCTTGCCCATCATGCCTTGGGTCATGAAGCAGAGAATAAAGGACTGTAAAGAATCACATATCACTGGTGACAGGTTTGCGGTCAGTACTGCTGAGATAAAAGAGGGAAAGGAATTGTTTTGCAGCATCTTTCTTGAAACCTACCCACTATGTGAACACTTCTGTTAGGGAAACGCAGAAAATTTTGTGCACCATTTGGTTCACGTACATCGTCCACTTAATGGGTTAATACCGCACAAAGAAATCTAACAGTTTGAACAAGAAGTAACAAAATATTGCAGAGGGGCTACATTAGTAAAGAGTGGCTACTTTCGCACTCCTAAAGTTTCTGGTTGTGAACTCTAATTACATGATGAAATTAAACAGTTTTTGCGATAGTTTCTCTTTCAGTTAACCGGCTATTAAATAAACTTTTAAGCCACTTTGTAACTTGCCTCCGCTTCCCCGGTGGCTCAGTGGTCTAAGCGCTGGCTTCTGACGATTTGTCCGATATGGGTACGGGTTCGAATCCCGTGAGGCAGGTATGTTGAGAGTTAGTCTTACGGTACTGGCTCTCTCTTCGTTCCCTCCAACCAGTGGCCCTAAATTAGTGACAGCCGACTACTTATATAGCCCATTGAGTTGTTCATTGTGGTCGTTACCCCCCCCCCCCCAACAAAAACGCCTTAGCAGTTCCTTGGGTTCACAGGATTTTTCCGGCTACAGGAACATCTGCTCGCGGTGAAGCCCTATCTTTCTCTTGGTTATATCTATACGTTATTTTTCATATCGCTACTCCTTTGAAGAGACTTGCCTTTTACCTAGATGTTACCGTAATTTTCGTCTAAACGCCGCATCGGCGTAACAATCCCACCTGACAAAAAAAAACTCTACTTCGGAAATAAATTCAGTTGTAAGCGCCACACCACAAAGTTTTGTAATCTTTAAGCCATCAATGTGTCTTCGACAAATAACATTGTAACACATTTGGATAACTACCTGCATTTTTTAAAGTCACGTTTCCATAACATCTTTTAAATTATTTTAGGTTTTAATAATTTAATGAAATAATACAGAAATGAAATAAATGGTGGCATTGAAAATACCGAATGTTCTTTGCGTTAATACCCTATTTATTTGAGCTTAATAAAGGATATTGATCATGAATTCCAGCTTCTAAATACGGTTCTCAAGGCATGAATTACTGGTACTATTTTTGTTGAAAAACCTGATTTGTGCTTTTAAAAAACATCTGATAAATAAATGCATGAATGGAACATAAACATGCTGGAAAGAAGAAACAAAGATCAACTATGTTTCTAATTTCAGATACTTTTACTTTTGATAACAGTGTTAACCCTCTTGTGTGGAACAACATTAAATTCTCAGAAGTGCTGCAGAATGTGACAAGACAGAAACGTGGGATCAAATTCTTGTTATGTGTATTTAGCTTTTAAGTTACTGCTGACCATGTATGAGAGAAATGTTCCCCATCTCCATTACGAATAGTATCCTTGGCTTTAACATCCTAGCTATAGGGAGAGAATGAAAGAGAAAATCCCCGAGAATCAGCAATTTGGCGTACATTTTTCCTCAGTGTAGCGAAGTGTAAGCAAAATGCAAAACACAATTCATTGCGAAAAAATGGCGGTAATAGATCTTTATTTCGTTCTAAATAACCTTGCAAGGCTAAATGTGTGGTTTAAAAAGACGGGGAAATTCGTGACTAATTTACTGGGAGAGTGATATCACACACAAACTTACAATTGCTGAGCAATTGTTTATGAAAAAAAGAAAAAAAAATGAGGGAAAGCGCCGCATTGGCTAAAAAAGAGCCGTCGAGCGGGCAAATCGCACTTTTTTTTAATCATAAGAGCCGCGACCCTTAGCTCTAAAATTACAGTAATTCTCATCCAATGGAAATAACAATTTAGCACAAGCTGTTGTTTCTCTGAAGATCCTTGACCTTCTTAGTTTCTCTAAAACGTAATCGCTACTGTTGCACTCCTCGGTTCACTCCTTTTATCCATTACAATTCCTTGAAATTTTAAATTGCTCCAGTGGCTTATTCATCCTTGTTGACAAACACATATCACTTCTGGAAAGCGAATAATTCTTGAATGATAAAAAGCATATTTTCCAGGAACAACAACAAACAAACAAGAAAGCCTGCAAAATCTCACATGCAAAGCCACTCAATAGCAATTTACGAATGTGATATCTTATACACGGTCGAGTCACATTATTGTGACCACCAGCTAATATCCAGAGTAACCGCCGTGTGCAGGGCGGACAGCAGCTAGACGGGCTGGGAGTGCCTCAATAAGGTGCTGGAAGGTGTTCACAGATATGTGGAGCCATACTGACTGCAGTGCATCTGACAGCTGCTGGAGGGTACGTGGTGGAGGATCCATAGAGTGAACAACATGATCGAGGTGGTCCCACAGATGCTCAATTGGGTTTAAGTCTGGTGAATCAGGGGACCAGGAAAGTACCTTGAAGTCTCCATCGTGCTGTTCCAACCACTCTCGGACATTTCTAGCTGTGTGACACGTCGCATTGTCGTTCTGGAAGATCCCATCCGCCCCAGGGAAGACAATCAACATGTATGGGTGTACGAGGTCTGCAAGGATGAATTTATAACGAATTCGGTCCATATAGTGCCTTCTACAGGTATGAGTGTATCCAGAGAATGCCACGAAAACATTCCCTAGACCATAACGCTTCTCCCATCAGATTGTGTTCTGCCAGCAATGGTTAAAGAGTGTTTGTTCTCCGATGTTTCTCGCCTTTTACGCCAACATCCATTCGTTCGATGAAGCAGAAGACGTGATTCATCGGAGAAGGTAATCCTTTGTCAATCAGAGGAGGTCCGATTCCAATACTGCCATGTAAATGTAAGCCTTTTCTGAAGATGTAGCTTCGTTAGCATAGGTGCAGTGGCCATCCGTCTGCATCGGAGCCCCATACGCAGCAGGGTTCGCTGAACTGTCGTTTTAGACACACTTCCGGTAGCCCCCTGGTTCATTCGGCTAGTGAGTTGCTCCTGGATGAGGCTGCAGCGCTGACTCTCTCCCCTCCGCAAGGAAACCAGTAGAGCCGAACCCGGACGACATGGCAGTCATTTCCCTTTCCTTTCCCGACCCCCGAAGGAAAATAACTTTTTCTTTTTTTTAGGAAAATGCCGATTTTATTCTTTAGTGCTGAATCTATGAAACAACACTTTTACTCTACGTACGCTGAGACAATTTTCCAGCGGAACAATGCACTGCATTCTGGATACCAACTTTGAAGAAATCACATTTTTTTTTTTAATTTGTAGGTCGTCGTAAATCAGAGCGTCGTATATCGGGGTACAACTGCTTTAGCAGAGAAAATAAACCAAGAGAGCGTGATTGTGCGCGTGCAATTTGTTTACCAAGTGAGCTCCCGCTATTTAATGATAAATATGGTAGAGGTCGAGCCCTTTGGCTGGATTGCATCGTCGTCACGTGACTTGGGATCGAGAAGTCTAGCAGACGGCGGCATCACGCTCAACAAGGACTACTCTTTGTGTGTTACAGAAGGGTGAGGTTATCTACGGATGATCTTTGGGCCGCGCGATGAGAGACATTGATGGGATCCGAACGCTCAATTTCTCTCTGCCTGGGATGCACCGTTTTGCCGACGCTGCGTTATATCATGCATGCGGTTGTGCGTTGTGTGCTATGACAACCGGGCAGAGTTATTAAAAACACTCGGTATATGATTGGAGCATTGGTACCAGGGTAAGACTCCGAGCACAACCCTTTCTGCTTTTTAACCTCCGAACGTTTATCGTCTTCACACAACGGAGAACAAGATCTCTCTTTTCTGCCTTTTTAAGGCCAAATCTAAAGAGACAGAGACGCCTCGAGAGGGGTGGTCATTCATCAACTGAAAATAACCCTAAAGGTCACGCGATGTCACGAAAATCTGACTGAACAGATGCTCGTAAGTGAAAGAGTTTACGTTTAACTGGGGTCAGGTGTAACTTTTCCTCTGTCTGTACACAGATGTTTGTACTCGTTCAGTAAAAAAAAAAAATAGTAAGTTAAAATGGAATTCTTACAAATAAAAAAGTTTGCAAAAAAAATATTATCATCATCGACATGAACCTATTATCAGTTCACTGCTGGATGAAGGTCTCCCCAAATCTCTTCCACGACTCTCTGCCTAGTGCAATCTCTTTCATGTTAATCCGGCATGCTTTTTTCATCCACACATCTCCCACGTGGTCTTCTGTCCCTTGGTCCAATTTAGTACAGCGAAACTTATGTTTGCGGCGAGGGCGAACATTCGAGGTGTGCTAAGTGTCGGCGCACACCCACAAAGAGTCGTCACAATTTATTTAACCTACACAATCGACATTACATTTTAGGATGTATTTCTAATAACACTCGCCAGAGTTTGTCCTAAGGCTTCGAGTGGTGGCTAAAATTGATTCCTCTTCACAATGCTTTCATTAAAAGGAGAAGGTTCGTTCATTAAGCATAATATCACATTTGTGCTATAATCCTCGGGTGTGCGCTTTCCCGACAGGACATCCGACAGCTTTCATGCAACTGTGGCACAAGCGCTGCCTTGATGGCGCTGCAGGTCACGTTTTTATTTCCCTGTGATTTCAAACATTACAGCTGATCTCTCAGGGTTTGCTAGCCAAATAGAGCACCACTTGTAATCCCATGGAGCAACGCAATTCAACGTTGTGATACGAGTTGCTGTTATATTATGTTTTTGGATAACAAAACTCACGAATATTTGACCTAAGGCTTCGCGTGGTGGCTAACATTAATTTCCTTATACAATGTTTTCGTAAAGTCGAAAAGATTCGTTGCTTCGTTGAGTAAACAAAACATAGTTTTGTAGTATTCGCATCTGTGGGTGTGCTGTTTGACCAGTGAACACCCGAGGCGTGTAAAGCAATTGCGATACAAAGCTGTCCAGATAGCACTGCAGATCACGTTTTTATTTCCGCGGAGGCTAAACTTCCATTGTGTGTGCGCCTAAAAAAGCACTACTGGTCATACGTTTGCATTTGGAATCGCGTGAAGTCATAAATACAATTCAACGTTCTGCCACGAATTGCAGTTTTTCTGTCTTTTCCTCACAGTGCGAATCGATGTGTTTATGAGCGCAGATTTAAAAACGGAATTTGAAGTTTTGTATTACAAATAGGAAGCAGAGCGGAGTTCGGGATCAATTTTCGGAGCCCGAGCCAGTCCGAGCCCGTGGTATATCAGCCTGAGTCCACCCGAGCCCGACTTTTTATTGCAAGGTAGAGCCCGGGCCCGAACGAGCCCAAAACCTGATTAACCTGTTCAACCATTAATAAGAAACATCTCCTTTTCCACACTTCCACTCTCTCTGCCGCCCTGGTGGCGCAGTGGTCTAAGCGATGGCCTCTGATCATTCGTCCGAACAGGGTCCGGGTTCGAATCCCGGTGAGGCATGGATGTTGTGTTTGTCTTACGGCACTGGCTCTCTCCCTTCCCTGGAACCAGTGACCCTAAATTAGGGACGGGCGACTGCTTATAGCCCATTGAGTTGCTCACGGTGGTCGTTAAACCTTCAACCAAAATAAAAAAAAAAAAAAAACTTCCACTCTCTCATCCTCTTACGATTAACCAATGCATTTCTCAAATGGGGTTTGGGAAAGGGTCCCGAAGGGACCTCTATCTATTTTTACAGTGTAACTGTACGATTTTTCTTTGGCCGTTCGTTTCCACCTGAAGTGCTTCGGTCGGCCGGAAAACCAAAATGGTCGGGTGGTGCGGCACTTGTTATGTTGCTCAAATAATGCTAATATTATCGCGCCATAATGCGTTGAAATATGTATATTGCTAAACAGAATTAGTAGGGAGCTACTGCGTGGAGATAGGGGGTAAAATATTGTCGACAAGCTATCAACTATCTAATATATATAGTTCTTGAAAAAGCATTTTTCTCTCTGCAGAAATACACTAATCCGCGGCCTATGGCATTTTCTACCCAAGCCCGGAATAAATAGCCATCTCGAATGCCCGTCCTCCAACCATAACCAATTGCCGAAGAATTCCCTTTGCCAACTCTAAAGTGTCTCATTTGCTAAATCATGTAAAATCACATTCATATATAAAATTTTTTATTTCGTTCTCCCCCTCTCTAAGAGCCCGAGCCAACCCCGCAGTAAATATGGTTCAGCCCGAGACTGATTCGGGCAGTGCTCTGCTTCGGGCTTTCGGGCTCAGCCGGTCTCAGCTCTGATAGAAAGGGATAACAAAAATTCATATTTTATTTTATTTTTTATTCAACTACCGCTAAATAAAAAAAAATTCTTTCGTGTGTTCAGATCTTTATTTGGAGGCCACCTGCATGACGCGGCCATGAGCAGAAGTGGCGTCGCTAGGAATGATGGATTGGGGCCCATCCGTTATATATACATAGTATAACTTTTGAAATAATATTTTCTTCAAAAAACACCCCGATGCAAAGATGTGCAACTCGACAAAAGCTATCCAAAGTACCCCGATTTACCTCAGTTATTTATTAAACTGGAATAATGTCGAACGTTATACATGCCAGATTTTTTCCTCTGTATCACATAACAATTGTCTGAAACTGAATTTGAATAAAATCGACAATAAATAGAGCATTTTTGTCCGCAATGCATTTCTGGTGTGTGACTACTTGGGTTAAAGATAATTGAGCATTTTTGTGTGGAATGCATTACAGTGACTACTTGGGTTAAAGACCGTTGTTTGACGCTGTTTTCCAAGAGAAGTACGTATTTCGCGGTGCTATTTTTTAAAAAAATCCTCCTAGTAGCTCTGAAAGTATAGCTTGCAGTGGACAAAAAAATTCAACTGTACTTAATTGAGAAGAATACGTAGCAACACTGTTCTGTAAAAAAGAATCTATCATACGCAGTTCTCCACTATCAACGCCCTTATTGTATTTCCCACCCGATGACCAAATACATCCACCAATAAACTACCGTAACGAAAAATGTACTAATACCCCACCGAAACCCCTTTACCCCGTGAAACAAACGCCTTCACTTAGGGGAAACTTCTGCTCCCTTTCGTGCTTTTTTTATTACCCTAGTAAAGGTGCCTCCTTTTCACATGAATATTACCGTTTCCGTCCAGCTGTTGCAGTTGCTGACTTACATCGTTCTTTTAGTCTTTTAGTCTACGGCTGATTTTCAGGGTTTGGGCTTTTGTTAGCTTGGAACTGATGGTACGTGCCTCCACGATACTCCCACCCCCGTAAATCATTAAGTTGTTTGACGCATTGTTTCCTAATGGCCAAACGCCTGCAGAGATAGAGATAAGGTGACAAGATTACCCCAACTAGATTAATGCTATCTTAATGTTGTTGCTGTGACAATTGACCCCCTGATCGTAAAAAAAAAAAAACGGGAATCGAAGGAAGAAATTTTTTTGCTTTGATAACAAAATACTTAAGAAAATTCCCATCTGCCTTTTTTTTCTTTTAAGTGGAAAAATATTGCATAGGTAAAGGTAAGCTAATACGAGGAAAGGGTTTACTTTGATTGGGAGGGCTTTGCGCTTCTTTGCGGGGGGGGCTTGAACCCCGAAAAATTGGTCTAACGACGTCACTGATGAGCAGCCATTTCTGAAACGCATAAGAGAATATCAGTCAACCCCTGATGTACCGCCCCCGTTTGTTACGTGACCTTGTGGTGTTACATCAAGGTGGCGTTATATTAGATTTGTCAATTATTTTCAAAATTATCCAAATCTTGTTAATTGTGGTTCTTTGAAAATCATAATTAGCATTAAATTAAAAACGTAAATTAGAAAAACGCCCTTAGCACCGTAGTTCGAAGTGTCCGTTTCCATCTCGGAGGCTTCTGGATGGATTAAATTATGAAGGTGGATCAAAAAGTAAAGCACACTATTTTTTTCTGGCAACACTTTTTTATAGATAGGCAAAACAAAACATATACATAGTTAAACTACATTTCTTAGCTATTTTTAAACGTAAGTACCGAGACGTTCGAGACATTTATTCCAGCGTGGTACCACTTTTAGTGTACTTTGTTCATAAAAGTCTGTTTTCTTGGTGTATAGCCACCTGCGAACAATGGTTTTGACTTCGTCATCCAAATCAAAGGGTTGGCCGCCCAGGAATCTTTTCAAGGGACCAAACAGATGAAAGTCCGAAGAAGTCAGGTCCGGACTCTACGGTGGGTGTTGGAGCACCTCCCAGCAAAATTGCACAATTTTCTATGTCCCTTCTGGTCGTCTGTCAAGTTTTTGGATGCCCATCGCGCACTGACCTTGCGAAATTGCAATTTATAATGCACAATATCGTACGTCATACCATACGAAATGTTGAATTTCTGTGCCAGTGTGCGCAGATGGATCCGCCGGTCAAGCAGAATTGCCCTTCGACCATTTCTTTGTGAATTTCAGTCAGAGTTTTCCGTTTAGCCCACAAAAATCGGACTGCAGCGCGTTTCTCTTCATTCGTAGACGACGCTAATAAACACATCTTTGGGCCGTCGTTCACACTGTATTCCACCACGGCGACACCGGATCCAGTCAAACCGGTCTGTTGTGTGATATTCAAACTGGCTATCTGCCAAACTGCAAAGAGAAAAAAATTGCTGTGCGTTATTTTTTCGATCCTCTCTCGTAAATGCGGAAATTTACTTTAATAGAAAGACAAAGTTAACATTTTAAATATATGCAAATGAAAAAAATATCATGTTACGTGGCTGAGACTTTATCAAATGAAAATTAATAGATTACATGTGACGTATACTCTAAACTAACTTTCAATTTGTAGTTGCTTTATCTATGTAAATTTGAGTTAATTCTTTTTTACCGTTTTCAAACTTAACATTACACTGAAGAGCAATTGAATTAGAGATACCTGTCTAGTAACGTGTAGCACGACCTTTCGCCCTGATGACGGCGGCGATTCGTCTCCGCATGGACTCGACAAGACACCGGAAGCGTTAGGAAGCCATACGGATCCACGACCCTTGAACAAGCTCCCACAGTTCACGAAGATTTGATGGAGGGGTCGGAGCCTCGAACATCTCTCTGGATGGCATCCCAGATGTGCTCGATGGGATTAAGGTCAGGTGACCTAGCTGACCAAGGAAGCAAGGCCACGTCGGTGGAGTGTTCATCCAACCATTCAAATACAGTTCGGGAGCGATGGCACGGTGCATTGGCTTGTTGCAGGATGAGGTCACCAGTGGGATGTTGAAGACGCACAAACGGGAGCAAATGGTCGTCCACGATATCCCGGTAACGTTAAACCGTGAGGAACGAAGTCACACGTACCAGGGGTCCCATTTCAGTCCACGTAAACAGTCCCCAGACGAGAATGCCACCCCCACCAGCTTGAAGAGTACCCTGCTGGAAAGAAGGATCCATCGCTTCATGTGGTTTGCCCTACTCGTATCATGCCATCCGCGTGTACCAACGTGAATCTCGACTCATCAGTCCAGGCAACATTTTCCCACATGTCTAGGGTCCAGTGGCGATGTTCCCGCGCCCATGCTAATCTTTGCACCCTGTGATGTGCGGTCAGCAGCGGTACCCTCGTGGGACGATGGCTTCTGTACCCCATAGCGAGGAGATGGTTTTGGATGGTGTGGCTGCTTACACGTTTTTGTGCACGAGCGTTAAATTGCCGAGTGATTTCTTGCACTGTGGCCCGTCTATCCGCTGGTACAATGCGAGCTAGCCGACGATGACCCCGCTCATCCGGACGCTGTTGTCCACGGCAGTTCACCCCTGCAGGGATGGTTTTACCGGATTCGATGTACTCACGGTGCACCCATGACACAGTGGCTCGTGAAAATCCCAGTGCTGCACGATTTCCGAGATGGAGTGATCCATTCGTCGGGCCCCGACAATTGGCCACGATCAAATGCGCTTAGATCCTTCGTCTTACCCATACTACGTCGGACTCTTACTGATTCCCGTCGCATCACTCCTTATATTGTCGGATCGCTGCATACATCATGTCGTTTCCGTTTACAGGGCCGCCCACAGCGCCACATTTGCATAACGCTAGCTGTCTCTCATTCAATTGCTCTTCAGTGTATATCTTCTTTCTCGCGGAAGGAGATTGGCAACACTTTTGATGCGGCACTTCAGAGAGCATGGCTTATGCATGTGACCGATAAGAACTAGAAGAGATATAATGTTGAAACAGCAGTTGAAAAGTGTGGTGCTATGATGGTGAGATGTTATAAATGCGGATGCTGGGATACTCTGAAGTTTATTTACTTGAAGTTGTGTTTTCTTGATGTCTGCGTGTTATATCTTTAGCGTGGGTGTTTTCATTAACCAAGTTTTCTGCTTATTAACTCACATTAGTTGGATTAAGTTGATAATGCTGTTGAGAAGTGAGTTGTAGTTCTGCATTAGTGAAGTGCCAAAGGAGTTGTAAGTAACTTTTTCTTGAAGTTTTCATAGGTGACTCTTGTTTAACTGAAAGTTAAGTATTGGGTGTGTGCAAAAGTTCTATCCTTTTTTGTAATAGATGCAAATTGCGATCGGAGTAGTTACGTCACAGATGACACTGCGATGTCGAATATTCGGCCAATAAAGCGTGGAGCAGTAGCGCATGTAGAGGCACTAGGTTTGTCCGAGTAAGTCATTCGTAACGGAAATCACGGACGGTGTAACATGGCATGCGATAAGGAGCACATTAGACATTGTTTACTGTACTAGCTCGATACTACAGCCGCGGCTTGCCCCAACATCTGCCATATGTATGGGGAGGATGCAGTTGATGATAGCTCATGTCGCCGTTGGTTTCGGAAATTCCGTGACGGAGACAGAAGCTGTAAAGATCAACCACGTCCTGGACGTCCATCCGTGGTTTCTGATAAGGATTTGGACAAGCCATAGCAAACGATTCTCATTCAACCGTTCAGGAATTAGCGAAAACGTTGTCGGTACACAGAACAACAGTCGAAAGACCGATGCATGTGCTTTGGTTCATCACCAAGTTTGATAACAGGGTTCCTCACCAGCTTTCTGTAAAGCAACGAGAGGAGAGAATCCCTACCTGTGTTTCTTCGGTTTCTCGTCACAGAAAAGAACCGTTTGGGGGACGAATTGTAACGGGTGATGAGAAATGTGTACTGTACCGTAATGTAAATCGTCCACGGACTGTGTGCCAAGATGCGGAGCCTGCTCCATCGACCTCAAAAGGAGGACTGCATCCCCAAAAAGGTTTTGTTGAGTGTTTGGTTTGATGTCCCAGGGAATAATCCACTGGAAGGTGTTGGCTCCAAACCGAATGATAAATGCTGACCTCTACTGCCAACAGTTGGACAGATTGCGAGAACAACTGACATCAAAGCGGTCAGCACTCGTCAATCGCAAAGGCGTGATATTTCATCATGATAACGCCAGATCTCATGCTGCTTTAATCACTCGGTAAAAATTACTGTACTTTGGTTCGGGAGTGTTACCTCACTCGGCATATTCCCCTGATCTGGCATCTACGGACTACCACCTTTTTCGATCATTACAGAACGCCTTCGCTCTCCAAACCTTCGATGACGTGGACGATGTGAAAACGGCATTGCATGACTTTTTTACTCTAAAACACAGGAGTTTTTCCGGCGTGGGATTCACCTACTGATAGACAGATGGCAAGAGGTCATACAGAATGATGGCAATTACGTGAAACCCTAGGTACGTTATTTGTTGTGTTTTCCTCTTTTCTTTGTAGCCTACAAAAACGGGTAGGACTTATGCACAGACCTAATATTTAAGACGCACTTACTTTAAGTAGTATTCGGTAAGAGATATATACAAGTATCAAAAGAACGCTATATATACACTATATCATTGTATATGCCTTAGTTTCCTTTAAAAACCTCGTGTGGAATGCTACGGACTGGGACGCATAGTGTTCAGCGACGAATCCCGCTTCTGTATGGAAACGGACGACCACCGTATCAGAGTGGAGGACTGCATGTGAGCGCTACAATACCAACCTCACTGTACACACGTCCTAAACTGCAAGCATGATGGTCTGGCGAGCCATGGCGTATGACAGCCAGACTTCCCTCGAAGTGTTCCGAGGGACGTTGAAAGCCCAGCGCTACGTACAGGAGATCCTGCTGCCCCATATGCTGCCTTTCCCGGCGGGGCGGCCCGGAGCCATTATCAAACAAGATAACGCCCGTCCGTACACGGCTCGAGTTTGCCACGACTGTCTACGTCATGCTTCGACGCTTCCGTGGCCTTCCAGATTGCCTGATCTCTCGCCCATCGGGCACGTGTGGGACCAGATGGAACGCTAGCTTTCTCCATGTCCCAGTGTTCGTGATTTAGAGCATCAGTTGCTAGAAGTGTGGGCCAATCTGTCCCAGGATAACACACGGCGTATCTTTGACTCCATGCCGGACCGTATCACCACATGTATCCGAGAACGAGGCGGTCCGGCGAGGTACCAACGCTGACCAGAATGTGTACCGTATGTCCGCGGGAAATCGTCCTGCTGCTGTGATATTGCTATCACTTCTGTCCTTGGTATGTACCATCTCACTACTAAAATCTCATTTCAATCCGTCGCCTCCTTCTTGGTGAGCGGACGTTTATGACAATGAGTCTATCTTCGTCTTACTACAAGCGTGTTTCTGATTACCAAGGAACTTGGATGTATTAGTGTTACTTGAAAACGTATGTTGTAAACCATTCTCCTGCTACTTCTTGCAGCCCCTTTAGATTATCACATAGTAGTGAAAAAACAACGTAATTAATCGTTTGAAATTCTTGGATTTTCTTTTTGGCACCACATACCGCCAGAAAAAAAAACTTTTTATGGGAATAATTTGTAATAATTTGCTATCGTTAAAAAATAGGTAGCGCAAATATCTTGTTGTATTAGAGTTCTAACGTCACGTTATAACTACACTGGGCTTTACCGTATACATGGGAACTCGGCATCCAGAAGATTAAAATAAAGCTGAATGCCAGCTTCCAAAATATGATGATGTATTGCAGTGCAAACAGCATGCCATTGGTAATTACAAATCAACAGTAAAATCAACTATCAAATAAAAAAGGCTTTAAAAAATTTACAGAATTGTGAAACAATACTCGGTTTTCTTGTTTGCCCCTCTTGATGCATATATGATCAAAATGAACTGGTTTCCTTCTACCCTCCTGAGTTTATCCAGAGAAAGTATTAAGTAGTTTTGGTAGGACTTCATAATAGATTTTTAACATGGACAATTGTTCAATTTAATAAACAAATTTACAAAAGCATTCTCATCTAGAGTAACGAATTTTGCTCTAGAGTATATATATATTCATAACTACTTTGATTTCAGAGCTACATTAAAAGAAATTATTTAAAGTGTTAACACTTTGTGTGAAGTCACTTATGGCTCTAATTAACAACGGAAATTCCGTTTTCTTTTTTAGTATTTTTTGTCAAGATACTGTATACACTACATTATTGGCTGTATTGACTCGTCGGATGTGGAAAACGTAAATATACATGCCGATGACAATTTTAGTTTTAGTGTATAAAACAAAGAAATTAATTTAAAACTTCAAATAATCTTAATGCTACAGAGATATGAAGTCCATGCGGATGCGTTTTCCTTATTATAATATTTTCCCTTATTTCCTTAAAATTAATTTCTTCAAATATTCATCTATGAACAAAAATAATTACACTAAATATAAGGGGTGATCGTCCAAAAACCTACCGAAGGGGGGGGGGGGGCGCCCATGGATTTTCGGGGAGGCTTAGCCTCCCCGAAAAGATGCCTGAATACACACGTAACAGTCTTGAATATGACATCGGCAGAGTAAAAACTGTCAAAAGGACCTACGCGTGAGGCATAGTAATTAATATTTAGTGCCTAAGTAAGTAAAAGAGAAATATTTATAACATGACATGTTATATAAATATTTAGTGCGTAAGTAAAAGTACAACGTCATTAAAATATCCCCCCTTATAGTCCTTTTCCGAACATAACGTGAGTCATGCTGTAGTGATTGACGTCGTACCACACAAAAGAGGTAAAAAACACTTCAAAGTCAAGTTCCTCGCTTTATTTTAAATAACATTTAAAATCGTTATATTTAATCGAGAAACTTAGACAGGAAGAAAAATCGCATGCAAGCAATGTCCGCTGACTTTTTCTTCTGCTTATAACAAAAATTCCATTAAAACAGAAAATTTCCACGGTATCCCATTCATTCTGAGGACGAAATGAATGTGAAGAAAGTGAACAGTGGACAAAATGAACGTTGGACGAAATGAACTAGACCAAGTGAACGTGGACGACGTGAACACGAACGAAGTGATAGGGAACCCTTTTAATGTATACTTTGACGCCGGGTGGCGTGAGTCGCTCCTGCGACGCACACTAATGGTTATATCTACTAACTGTTCTCTGTCTACTAACTTTCCTATCGTGAGCCTCTAGGTTCCATCTAATGTTCTTCCGTCTCCCTATTCGGCTCAAAAGTCTGTACCAGGCGTAGCTAGTTGAGCCTAAACCTTCTCTGTGCGCAAGAGCGCTACAAGTTGATTGACTCCGCACGTGCATATCTCTACACTCGCGGCAAGGCTAACCTGACTATCGATTAGAAGGTGTTGGAGTGTACTTCCGCTGCATAATACAGTTCCGGTCCAAAGGTAAAGGTACTGGGACTTAAAAAGTTGTTCTAAATATTGTGCATACGTACATTTAAAAATGAAGATCTCAGTTCCGATCGCATTTCTAAAAAAATACAGATATTCGTGTTTTTTGTCATTTTCGTTAGTCGAGAGGCTACACACTGGGATGGGAAAGCAAACGGACAGCCGAGTGGTTTTGGGAGCACTAAGACACTCCTTTCTTCCTGAAAGGGAAATCGTTATAAATCAACAGGAAGTTTCTTTTTGTTCTACCTCCCGTCGCGGTGGTACACCCTCAGGGTTTGTGGGATGGTCCCCAACATATTGCACCTCATTAATGCGGAGAAATACTGAAAAACCATGACATCTTTTCAATGTAAAGGTTCTCCCAACGTGCACTCCGTACTTAGGATAGGTTTACCTCAAGCAGTAGCACATAACTCCAATTATTTCTGTGGGGGCATATGCTTCCAAATACACTGCTGGCCACCCAAAATCCAACACCAAGAAGGAAACGAGATAGCAACGCCAGATTTACTGGACACATAACAACAGATACAAAGATGAAACGATTGAGCTTACAAGCCCGTGCAACTTGCGGAACACGCAGACATCAACAGTTCGTGTGGCCCCCATGGCTGGCAATAACGGCCACTACACGTCGCGGCATCGAACGAAAGAGGCTTTGGATGTGAGCTTGGGGTATGTCGGTCCAGGCTGCTTCCACGCGTTCCCACAGTTCATCAGGCGTAGCCGCGGGTGGTGCTTGCCGGGCCACTCGGTTGCCGATCAGCGACCAGACGTGTTCGGTGGGCAACATATCGGAAGAACAGGAGGGCCAGGGCAGCAGTGACATCTGGTGGGCCTTGAAGAATTGTTGCACGATACGTGCCACGTGCAGGCACGCATTGTCCTGTTGAAACGTGGCCGCTGGCAAGTCCTGCAGGTAAGGGAAGACTACAGGCTCCAAAACGTCTGAGATGTAGCGCTGGCTGTTGAATGCACCGACGATGCGTACCAGAGGGGTGCGGGTGTCATATCCAATTGCGCCCCAAACCAAAACGCCAGGCGACGGGCCGGTATGGCGATGCATAATGCAGGCGTCATACAGTCTCTCGCCACGGTGCATCCACACACGGATCCGACCATCGTGGTGTTGCAGGCAGAAGTGGGATTCGTCGGAGAAGACAATGTCGTGCCATTCCGTAGTCCAGGTGCGGCGTTCAACGGCCCACTGCCGCCGCACTCGCCGGTGGTGTAACGTCAATGGTAATCGGAGCAATGGGCGCCGTGTGACAAGTCCCCGCTCCTGCAGACGACGTCGAACGGTACGTGCTGACACAGGTTGTTGCGCAACACACCCTAATTCCTACGCTAACGTTCGTGATGTGGCGGTACGAGATGTCAGTGCCCGCCGCACAACATGCCGGTCCTCTCGTTCGGTGGAGTGCCGCGGCTGCGGCAATCGCTCAAGTCGGTCCGTCCGTCCCTCTTGCACCCACCGAATCCATACTCGCCTCACTGTGGCTGGATGTCGTTCCACACGGGCGCCGATGTCTCGGTACGATAAACTGCTGTCGCGATAAGCCACTATTCGTCCTCTGTCGAACTCCGAAACGTGCTGGAATGACTGCCGTATTCTGCGACGAGGCATCAGGAAGCTTCCCTCGCACAGGTCCGGCAGCACAACACACTTCCACTACTTACACCCCGTCTTCTGTGCAGCCTTCTTACAGTGCTTCTCGGTGGCGTGCCGGGCGCACATGATTTGCATTTGCCCTGCAATGCTAATCGTTTGCATGTCCTCTCGCGGACGACGCATACTGCGAATTTCAGGCCAATCGGATGCTTCCTTCTTGGTGTTACATTTTGAGTGGCCAGAAGTGCATATATGTATAAAAATCGTCACCAATAACTATTTTCAAGAGAAAGTGCTTGGGCTGTTAAACCTGTTTTAATTCATATTTCACCAAGGTAAAGGGAAAGGTAGAAGTCAAGTACCCTAAGATACAAAAATTACGTGTACCACTTATCGAATGGATTTTACGAACACAATATTAGACCTTTTCGGAGACACCTTTCCTAGGAACAGTTCGTAACACAAAAGTCATATAAATAGCTACATCATCCACTCTATTTCGTCTGTTCAATCTCGGTAAGTGTACAGTAACATTTCGGATTTACGATATAATGCAAGGAACACCTGACAAGCAAATTGATTTCGGTTCCGTTTAGTGGCTCGAGTGACTGCGCAAAATCTCCATCAGATGGATGAAGTCGTCCAAATATGTCCTTTCCCCTCGAGAAATGTTCAGACTTCGGAACCTTCTCATCTTCCGAGAGGGGAAGAGGAAGGCAGCAGGAGGGGGAAGCCAACACAAGAGAGGCATTCTCTTTTCCGCTGCTTGTGTTAGATAATTATATATGTAATCTTTAGGGTAATGGAATCATTTTTAGTATCGACGTAACACAGTGAGATAGGAGAATGTCTCCGCGCTCTGTGAGAGAGACCCGTTTATCGTTCCCTTAGGGCGCGGTAAGATATCTCTATCATTGTGTTGTAGTCCAAACTGTAGGAAACGTATAATTTATGGGTATGGGATAAGGGCATGCTGGTAGATGTGACCATGTGATGCGTGTGAGAGAGAATATCTTTACTTTACGTTCTAGGCTTACAGCTGAGTATGTCCATGTGGAAAAAAATAGTTGGTTGAATTAATTAAATTCTTAAAGCATGTTGATGCTTCATTTGGCGCGAATACAAGAAATAGTTAAAAAACAACAACATATAAAGATAATGCTTGATAAGATCCTGTGCTAACAAAACCAGTAGGGTAAAAATCTCCACACATTCTTTGATCTGTGAGGCAGTTGCCCCCATGAGTTAGGGGCAACTGCCCCAAGTATAGTAGACATTTGCTTGCAATTTCATGTAATTTTTTATTTCATTTTTTTTTTTTTTGTTCCATTGCATTTCTTTCGGTGATTTCTATGTATTCAAACAGCTCTTCGTTCACAATTTGTTGTTGTCGTTGCTGCTGTTGGCTTTTAATAATTTAGGTAAAATTTGTTCTCAGGTCTCCGAAATTAGTTTACATTCCTGTCATCATTCGAATTACTTGGAAATAGTGCACATTGGCATCAGTTTAGGCATCATGCAACTTTAATTTGTCACACCCTCTTCTGAGTCACTAGTCTGTTCATAAACAACTTTACTTTTGTAAACAGAATTTCTCGGCCTGAATTCATGTACAAACAATTAGGTGCGGTGTTCAGGTCTCCGGCAAGCATCACCGTTACTTTTTTTTTTTTTTTTTAAAACAGGATTATGAACACGAAGCGGTGGAGATGGTACTCGCTGTCCTCTAATGGCATTGTAATGGAAAGGTTCTTTATCAGCCACGTTTGGTCATTGCCACCAAGTAAATTTTAATGTAGCTGTTTTTCATTTTCCTCCAACTTTTGCTTACTCGTTCAGAGTCCCAATCCTGCTTCTTTTTCTCTTTTTTTTCAAACCGCACAGAGGCAAAAAAAAATACTTTTCTATCAGTAGATAAGGTAATTAATGAGAAAACTGTTATTAAAAAGTTTTATTTGCTTTCGAAAATTCGACACAAATAAAACTTTTTAATTATTGCAATTAAGTGAATTTTAACAATTATACCATCATAAAGAGCATTTGGGAACCAAATGCATTTTTTTCTTCGCTTTTTTTGTTATTCTGTTTTCGGACCGATGGGGAGACATTTCTTTGGAGAGTTTTATGTACGTACCCGCTTGCGTTCCCTGCCTACTAATCATTGACTACTACTGCTGCAAACATGTAGCTCGTATCTGAATTCAATCGTTTTCGGACTGTGGGATGTTCCCTATCTGTGGAGAACATGTTTCAAACACATTTTTTTAAATACCAATCTCTCGGTCGTGTGGTACAGAGAAAAGAAGAACGAGACGAGAGAGATATGAGGTAAATGCATCCCCCTCCCCTCTCGGACCACTCCATATATCGACGACACCGGGAACTGATAAGAACAACCCACGAATTGTTATTAATGGTACAGTTTTTCCGATAAAAGTGAGTCAAATGCTTCTTCAAGCAGGTTTAAAAAATGGCAATAAAAACTTGCCCTCGCAGCTCGATGCCACCTTTATCCGCCTCCTCTTCTTCTAGTTAAAGTAACGAATTTTTGTGGTTATTTGCACCAGACTACGAGAGATGAACTTCTCTCTCGGCGACAATTCTCCACCCACGTGCAGATACTTTTTCTCTTTTCCTTTTTTTTTTTTTCGTTTTAGTTTTTAATTAGGGGATGGAAACCGTAATTTTATAAAACTATTAAATCTGCCATAACGATACGAGGAACTTAACAGAAAGAAAAAGAAAGAAAGGAAAATTCTGCTCTCTCTCTCTCTCTCTCTCTCTGTCTCGGTCTTTTCTGTTTTTCTTTCTATAATAATTATTAAAGTTACATTGTTGTGATGACTATGTAATTCTTAGCATGATCTCGAAAACAAATGGCAAGATACTTACAGGTCTGATGACCAACGGAAATTGTTGAATGTCTAGACAAAGATTATGTTGAACGCTGCCCATCAAAATGCTGACAGACACAACCCAGACAGCCAGAAAGCCGAAAACCCAAAACCCAAAAGGGACATACTATCTACAGTCACCATTCTACATATGTCGTCAATTATGTTTCTGTTGGCAATGTAAATACAGGTCTTCTGTTTCCTCCATCCTGGTTTTCTCAATAAACATGTTAAAAACCTTGTCCCGAGGGCATACCGCTCCTCTCCCTTTTGGTAAGCGACGTCATCGTGGCCAGCGCCCTTTGGCGGCGTCGATGCGCCTACCCGTTCCGCGGGCGTCTGTTCTTTCCACTGGATAGCCAGACCGTTTGACATACAGTCGATATGACTTTCGCACTTTTTCCTCGTTTCCTATACTAGTAATCGGCGCTGTAAGTCGATTCTCAAGTAATTTAAACCATACACAAGTTAGTAGGCCGGTAGCCAGGCACAGAAGTTGAAAGAGGTGGCGGAAGATTGAGGTCGGGCGTTTGATATAAAGAAGATCGGGCAAACGATATAAAAGTGGTCGGGCACTGTACTGTGGAGTGAGTTGGCAGGACAGGTAACAAGAAACACAGAAACAGTTATGTCTAACTTGCAGGGCCATAGTCCGGCTCCCGACCTCCCCTTCCTCTGCCCCTCCTTCGCGGACAACAGCCTTATAAGTTAGGCATAACTGCTCCCCAAACCTTAAGAAAGACATGAAATCTGAACTTTATGGAGCTAAAAGAGCTGGCCAACACTGTACAGGAATGTGGTATGATGTATGAAGACAGCCCGTATACGATTACAGAGCTTCATGGAGCTATAAGAGCTAGCCGACGCAAACGAATGTGGTATAATGTATGAAAACAGCCTGTATACGATTACAGAGCTTCGTGGAGCTAAAAGAGCTGGCCGACACGTGCGCACCAGTGTGGTGTGATGCATGAAAGCAGCCGTTATTAGAACACTGGGCAAACGATATAAAAGTGGGCGGATACTGTACTGGGCGTGAGTCGCTTGGACGAGCAAAACGAAAAACAGAAACAGCTATGTCTAACTTGCAGAACAGTAGTCTGGCGCCCGACCTGCTCCCCCCCTCCCCTCCTTTTCTCTTCGCGGAGTACGGCTCTGTAATTTAGGCGTAACTGCTCATCAAAACTTAAGGAAGACATGAAATCTGATTATTACAGAGCTTCATGGAGTTAAAAGAGCTGGCATACACATGCACACGAATGTGGTATGATGTATGAAGACATCCCGTATACTATTGCAGAGCTTCATGGAGCTAAAAGAGCTGGCTAATACATGCAAACGAATGTGGTATAATGTAAAAGACATTCCATATGTAAAATTTCTTGTGAGCACGTGGCAGCTGCCATAGATGTACATAGGGAAGAGGTCGAGTCTTGTCTCATATGAGTTCATTCTGTATGTGTTTCAGTAATGGTGTGAGGAACTCAGTGTTTGAGGTAACAAAACGATGTATCGTGGATGATTTTATCCGAGACCGAATAATCTACAAGCTCGAAGAAGGCCGAACTATAACCAATGTCTCCAGAGAGCGTGGAGTAGCACACAGCATAGTGTCCTGGCTCTCGTCAGCATCCAGGAGACACAGAGCAGTTGCCAGATCTTTCGCTGATGGTCGTCAACGCAATGCAAGCCAGAGGGATGACCCTTGCCTCGCTATAGAGCCTTTACACCGACGTCATTTTTGACGTCACGGTTACTTCCGGGTGGTTAAGAGAAAGTTCGGCTGCTAAGGTTCCCGTAGGATTAACATGGGGAAGCGATTTCTGGACCCTCTGTCACTCGATTGTTTAAAGTTTTAGAAATGGTTAAAAGTTGTGTGGCGTATGGACGCTTCTCAAAGTACGAGTAAGGTAGTGGAATTTCTTTTTATCGCTTTCCAACGGCAGAAAAACGCCTGATTATGTGGAAAATAGCCGTAAATCGAAAGGCATGGTCGCCCAGGCTGTATGGCAGGATCCGCAGTAAACACTTCATTTCAGGTATCATAAATCTGCATATTTTACTACGTTAATAGTAAAATTTATATCGGTATATTTTCTTGCTCACTTTTATGTATTGTTTTCAAGTTTTTATGTAAATCCTTGTTATTCTGTTTAAAATGCTCTGAATGCATGACGGATTAACTTTGCTGTCGAATCGGAAATTCCTAAGCTTTGGTTAACTTTCAAGATTTGTACTGTTACTGATTTCTAAATACTGAAACAGACGCCTTTTTTTCCGAACCGAAATTTAAGGATATACGTCCACATAGAATTAGAGGGTGCTGTCATGCATTACTGTGTCGACCATTTTCCCAGATCTGTTTTTTTTTTTTTTTTTTTTTTAGTGAAAAAATAGTCCGTTTTTTGAGATATGATAAGTCGGTATCATCTTCTTTTTTCATTGCAATACACACTGGAACCGCCCATACACACTGGAACCAGTCAGAAAGCCGTTTCGGTGGCGCAGTGGTCTAAGGCGCTGGCTTCTGATCATGCGTCCGTAAGGGGTCCGGGTTCGAATCCCGGTCAGGCATGGATGTTGTGTTTGTCTTACGGCACTGGCTCTCTCCCTTCCCTGGAACCAGTGACCCTAAATTAGGGACGGGCGACTGCTTATAGCCCATTGAGTTGCTCACGGTGGTCGTTAAACCTCCAATCCAAAAAAAAAAAAAAAAAATCCAGTCAGAAATATAAAAACTTACCTTAGATCGGATAAAAAAAATTTCGTTTTTTGTCTTCAGAATTAATACATTTCTAACCCACTCATTGGTAAAATATTTATATGAACAAGGCTTTTGTAAGCTTTTAGAGCTTTTCCGGTATAACACGAAGAACTGCCTATTAAATAGTTATAAATATCGTGATAGTTCAGATCAGGGAGGTCCATAGCAACATAAACTACCAGACAATAAAAACATCTTTCTTTCAGGTATGTCATATCCTCATATGGATCTTCTATGCCATTATTTCTAAGATTTTCTTTGTAACGTTGCTTTTCCACCACATTAAGATGGCAAACTTTATCAGAAAGAACAGTTTTTCTAACTCTATTTACATCAGCAGCAGCCATTGAAAAGCATGGAGAGAGACCAGCTCGGGTACTTTCTAACCACCCGGAAGTCTAGCAGGCAGTTTTGTGACGTCACGTGCAAAGGCTCTATAATGGAAAAATGGAGTAGGAAAAGTATTATAGATTAAGATAATACAACGTTGTTGTCACAAATGTTTATTTTCTCAAGCCAACCATGGTTTCGCTGGGTATTGACCTAGCTTCATCAGGACGAATGGCACGTAAATATTCAAATTGTATATGACATCATAAATGGTGTTTACAGTCACGTGTTTTGGTTAGATGCTTCCACGCGTTTGATAGAAATGGCGTGGATGCCATGTCATTAACAAGTTGCGAAGAATTCTGATATATATGGAAAGCTTCCAAAATATTAAGTTTGGAGGTTGAATCTGGCTTGTCAATAAGTTTTGCTTCTTCAAAGAGAAATCTGTGGTCCTTTTCGTAACAGTGTTTAGCCATCGATGACTTCTTTAGGTCACAATTCCGAATGTAGGTTTTGTGCTCCTTCAATCGAAAACGCAAGGCTCTACTACGGGTCTGTCGTATATACGAAGCGCCACATTCACATGGAATTTGATAAATTCCCCACGAGTTTTTGTATTCAACACAGTCCTTTGATCCTAAAAATCTCATTTTGTTTATGGGTTTAAAAATCACCTTAAAATTAAAGGTTTTGAGAATTTTTGAAATTTTGAAGGCATATATATCAGAAGTCTTTGCAACTTGTTAATGACATGGCATCCACGCCATTTCTATCAAACGCGTGGAAGAGTCTAACCAAAACACGTGACTGTAAACACCATTTATGATATCATATACAATTTGAATATTTTCGTGCCATTCGTCCTGATAAAGCTAGGTCAATACCCAGCGAAACCATGGTCGGCTTGAGAAATAAAAAAATAAAACATTTGTGACAACTACGTTGTATTATCTTAATCTATATATAATCGTCACAAGACTGTAGTCGTTGAGATAAAGTAGGAAAAGTATTGTTGGCTAGTTGGCTAATCGGCTCCAAGCAAGCACATATGTGAGGATTTCAGACCAAACCGTGTCAACACGTCTAAATGCAGCAGGACTATATGCTCGAAAACCCGTACGCTATCTGTCATTTTCAGGGATAATTGTACAGCGCGCCACCAGTGGTATATTTCTTAAGTTGACTGATCTTCAGATCAATGGATGTGACGTAATACAGAGGTGAAGCGCGTGTTAGGACGGCGGATCTGCAGTGATACATTCTGTCGGTGTAGTTTGGTTACTTAGAACAACTGGCCCTGGATCTAGGAGGAGCAGTTCGATCCCTGTCATCGACAAATTTGGGTTTTCACATGGACCAAGGTAATGTTCATAGCCTCTTCAGTCTTTTGTCGGATTCCAAACGGTAACAGGGAACGTGCAAAAGCATATGAGCGAGAAACATCTCTGAAGGGGATAGATCTGGCGATTGCGCCATCTTGGTGTGAAGTGGATGTATCAGATCCGCACAGAGCTGACGTCGTCCACTTGTATATACTGAAGAAAAAGTTGTAGAGCAATTAGAATGGCCTGCATTTTCTCCAGGCTTTAATCCATTTGAACATCTCTGGGATGCTCTAAAGAGGAGTATTGCATCCCTCCATGCGTGCCCCTCGCCTCCCCCTCCCCCGAAACCTCGTGGCAGCTCTAATCGGCTGGCGACAATTGTTGCCTTCACACTGTTTAGATAATCTTACATATACACAGTCGTGTCACATTATTGTGACCACCTCCTAATATTGACGTCAACAGCGCGTAGCCAATTAGAGAAAGTCGTGAGCTGGCTTGGATGGTACATAAGGTGTTCTGTACGCAATCTGAAAACTTATCACGCGTTGCTGTCATGGATAAAAGGAGCTATTTATTTCTAAGACAGCGCAGTTTGTGAACTATTGGCGTGCTGCTGTGGTTAGAGTGTATCATGATTGGAGAAATGGCACCATTGCGAATAAGCGAGTGGAAACTGCTGAGCACCACGTGCCACTGATGTGAGAGGTGATCGTCGGCTTCGAAGGTACTTGAGAGCCGATCGACACGCTACAGTGGAGCAACTCAATGACCGAATGAAGCAGGGGGCTACCGGAAGTGTGTCTAAAACGACAGTTCAGCTAACCCTGCTGCGTATGCGGCTCCGATGCAGACGGATGGTCACTGCACCTATGCTAACGAAGGTACATCGGCAGAAAAGGCCTACATTTGCAAGCAGTATCAGAATCGGAACTCCACTAATTACCAAAGGATTGCCTTTCTCCGAACGCATGGAATTTGGCGTATAAGGCAAACACTCTTCAACCATTGCTGGAAGAACTCAAGCTGGTGGGGGTAGCGTTATGTCCTGGGGAATGTTTCGTGGCATTCTCTGGGTCCACTCATACCTGCGGAAGGCACTATGGACCGACTTCGTTACGAATCCATCCTTGCAGACCGCGTACACCCATACATGCTGGTTGTCTTCCCTGGGGTGGATGGGATCTTCCAGCATGACAATGCGACGTGTCATACAGCTAGAAATGTCCGAGAGTGGTTTGGAGATCACGATGAAAACTTCAAAGTATTTCCCTGGCCCCCTAATTAACCAGACTTAAACCCAGCCGCCCCGGTGGCGCAGTGGTCTAAGCGATGGCCTCTGATCATTCGTCCGAATGGGGTCCGGGTTCGAATCCCGGTGAGGCATGGATGTTGTGTTTGTCTTACGGCACTGGCTCTCTCCCTTCCCTGGAACCAGTGACCCTAAATTAGGGACGGGCGACTGCTTATAGCCCATTGAATTGCTCACGGTGGTCGTTAAACCTCCAATCAAAAAAAAAAAAAAAAACTTAAACCCGACTGAGCATCTGTGGGCCTACTTCGATCGTGTTGTTCGCTCTAAGGATCCTCCACCACGCATCCTCCAGCAGCTGTCAGATGCAGAGTAGTCAGCAGAGCTGCATATACTTGTGAACACCTTCCAGCATATTATTGAGTCACTCCCAGCCCGTCTAGCTGCTGTCCGCTTTGCACACAGCGGTTACTCTGGATATTAGTTGGTAGTAACGATGAAGTGACACGACCGTGTATGAACCTATATCTTATATACAAGATTTTCTTCTTACATCAGGAGTGGTCATAATAAATTTTTTCACTGGACTGCGTATGTACCATATAAGCTATTTATTTTAAAGCTGATATACACTGCTGACCACCCAAAATGCAACACCAAGAATGAAGCATCCGATTGGCATGAAATTCGCAGCATGCGTCGCCCGCGAGAGGACATGCAAACGATTAGCATTGCACGGCATATGCAAATCATGTGCGCCCGGCACGCCACCGAGAAGCACTATAAGAAGGCTGCACAGAAGACGGGGTGTAAGTAATGGAAGTGTGTTGTGCTGCCGGACCTGTGCGAGGGAAGCCCACTGATGCCTCGTCGCAGAACACTGCAGTCATTCCAGCACGTTTTGGAGTTCGACAGAGGACGAATAGTGGCTTATCGCGACAGCGGTTTATCGTACCGAGACATCGGCACCCGTGTGGGACGACATCCAGCCACAGTGAGGCGAGTTTGAATTCGGTGGGTGCAGGAGGGACGGACGGACCGACGTGAGTGGTTACCGCTGCCGCGGCACACCACCGAACGGGAGGACCGGCATGTTGTGCGGCGGGCATTGACGGCTCGCACCGCCACATCACGAACGTTAGCGTAGGAATTAGGGTGTGTTGCGCAACAACCTGTGTCAGCACGTACCGTTCGACGTCGTCTGCAGGAGCGGGAACTTGACGCACGGCTCCCATTGCTCCGATTACCATTGACGTTACACCACCGGCGAATGCGGTGGCAGTGGGCCTTTGAACGCTGCACCTGGACGACATTGTTTTCTCCAACGAATCCCGCTTCTGCCTGCAACAACACGACGGTCGGATCCGCGTGTGGCGGCACCGCGGCGCGAGATTGTATGACGCCTGCACTATGCATCGCCATACCGGTCCGTCGCCTGGCGTTATGGTTTGGGGCGCAATTGGATATGACACCCGCACCCCTCTGGCACGCATCGTCGGTACACTCAACAGCCACCGCTACATCTCCGACGTTTTGGAGCCTGTAGTCCTCCCTTACCTGCAGGATCTACCAGCGGTCACGTTTCAACAGGACAATGTGCGCCCGCACGTGGCACGCATCGTGCAGCAATTCTTCACGGCCCACCAGGTGTCACCGCTGCTGTGGTTCGCCTGTTCTCCCCATATGTCACCCATCGAACACGTCTGGTCGCTGATCGGCAACCGACTGGCCCGGCAAGCACCACCCGCGGCTATGCCTGATGAACTGTGGCAACGTGTGGAAGCAGTCAGGACCGACATACCCCAAGCCCACATCCAAAGTCCCTTTCGTTCGATGCCGCGACGTGTAGCGACCGTTATTGCCAGCCATGGGGGCCACACGAACTATTGATGTCTGCGTGCTCCGCAAGTCGCACGGGCCTGTAAGCTCAATCGTTTCATCTTTGTATGTGTTGTTATGTGTCTAGTAGATCTGGCTTTGCTATCTCGTGTGCTTCTTGGTGTTGCATTTTGGGTGGATAGTAGTGTAGTTATATTTTTATTTGTTATCTTCCCCCACAGTTCGAACAAAATAAATAAACATATAGGTGTAACTGATGATATATTACTCATTGTTTTCTATCAATTGTAAGATAATGTATTCCAAACGGTCTAAAATATTTATGTAATTTTATTCTAATTTTTGCAATATCGCAAGACTTCTTAAACATTTTCTCAAATCTTGCAGTTAACGATATTTTTCAAGAATACGGTGAATTCTTCTGTCAGTTTCAATGCACATCTTCCTTCTTTTTGTCTGTGGAATGCCACTTTTACATTTTTCAAATTTGTGGATCTTGTTTTCTGAATCTTCTTGAACAGTACTGACCAGAGGTCCCGAGTTTTTGTGAGGACAGCCCGCGAATTTAATGTACTATACATAAAAATATCAGATGTCTTTGAGAACGCAAATTATTCTCGAATTTTGATTTTTCCCCTCAAATGTCTTCAAAATTTAGCCTTTATTACTTACACCCTCGTTACGTTTCAATGAAAAATGCACTTAAAATAGCTTTCATTGTACCCATCGGCTAACATGCTTATTGCAAAACGAATTTTTGAATGTACTTGATCTGGGTCTCACCAAAAACTTACAAAATGCGAAAATTCACCATGCAGTTCGTTCTTCAGAAAAATACAAAGATTATGAAACTAGTTCTAAACTCAGCACGTATATTTAAAGTAATAATTATACACCCTGATTCATAAAGAAGTATACAGTTTCCAGATGCTGTAAAACAGTAACAGTTGAAGACACGGACCATAACTGCGAACCGTTAGGTAGATGTACTCATAAAGTTTGTGTCCCGCTACTGAGGGAAGTGACGTAGGCGATAGCGCGTGTCACGTGACTAGTGAGTCAAAATAGCAGCTTCTGCAGAGCTGAAGTCGTTTTGTGTTCTTGAATTGAGCAAAACGGAATCTGTAACTGTTGTGCAACGGCATTTTCGATCACGTTCGGAAAAGAACCTCCAACCAGAAAATCTATCTACGATTTGCATAAAAAATTTGAAACTACGGGCTGTTTGTGCAAAATTAAAAGTCCTGGACGACCGCGTGTATCGGAAGAAGTCGTCGATAGTGTTTGCACCGCCATTCAACGAAGCCCGGGAAAATCAACACGGATGGTGAGTCGTGAAGTGCAGATTTGCCAGCTCACTCTCTGGAGAATTTTGAGAAAGAGGCTGAAAATGATTCCACACAAAGTGTAGATGTTGCAAAATCTCACTGACCTTGACAAGACAAAGCGCTTTGAATTTTGTGCCGAAATGCAGCACCGTTTTGAAAATGACGATTTTGCCGATAACTTAGTTTTCACCGATGAAGCTACATTTCACGTGAGTGGTCAGGTAAACAAGCACAATGTTCGCTTTTGGGGAACGGAGAATCCCAGATTCACATTGCAACACGTGCGAGATTCCCCTAAGGTAAATGTGTTCTGTGCTGTGTCCAAAAACAAAGAGTACGGTCCTTTCTTTTTTTCACGAGAAAACTGTCACGGGAGGCTCTTTTCTGGATATGTTAAGTCTTTGGTTGATGCCACAGTTGCAGGACGACAGTGACAACTTTATTCTCCAATTGGATGGTGCACCACGGCACTGGTTAGATTATCTCGATGAACATCTTCCTCACCGATGGATTGGACGAGCCGCGGACTACAACATGCCTCTGACCCAATGGCCACCCAGAAATCCTGACTTAACTTAACCTTGTGACTTTTTCTTGTGGGGGTACGTAAAGGACAAGGTATTCGCCCCTCCCCTTCTTGTTGATCTAGTGGAGCTGAAACAGCGTATCACAGCCACTATCACTGTACTTGATTCAGATATCTTACCTCGCGTTTGGGCGGCAATGGATTACCGGCTCGATGTGTGTCGTGTGACTAAGGGTACACGCATAGAACATCTGTCACTGTCTTTAAGAAAACTTGAAACATTCCCCTACAATTCTGTTATAGGTAACATAAAATATCTTACATTGTTCTTGTTTTATAGTACGTTGAAACTGTAAACTTCTTTATGAATCACCCTGTACTTTACTTTGCTGAGTTCGTTCTCTCCATCACAGCTTTGCTTTGTGGGTACAAACATTTTTTTCTTTTGGAGAGGGGTTTAACGACCACCGACCACCGTTTAACGACCACCGTGAGCAACAATAATTTAGAGGCACTTGTTCCATGAAAGGGTGAGAGCCAATGCCGTAAGACAAACACAACATCCATGCCTCACCGGAATCCGAACCTGGGCCCATCTCGGAAGAATGGGTGGATGAAATTCGAAAGCATTCACGAGTGACATGGACGAGAATTACTGAAGACAGGCAGTTGCACAAGAGACTTGGTGTGGCCTTCGTCCAGCAGGGCATTGAGAACGGTTAATGATGATATATGGACTAAGAAAAAAACACATTCAGAGGCTGCGGGCATCTCAAAGAAGCATGGAGACAGGCATGTTTTGTGTAATCAAGACAGACAGAAGAAGGAATTAATTTAGTGAGCAGGAAAATTACAAAGCTCCGTCAAGCGGCAATGAGCTGGACGTATTGCCAGAATTGACCACCTTTGGACAATTGAAATACTAGCCGGGATACCAAGGAAAGATCCTGAAGGAGACTACGTGAGAGATGGGGTGAAGGAAACTCGAAAGCATACGAGAACAGCATGCTCGAAAGCATGCAACATTCTCTTCCATGTGGAAGAGAATTGTTAAAGAAAGAGACTTATCGAAGAGGCTTAGGAAGATCTTCCTTCAGCAGTAGGGATTGAGGGTGGTTGATGAGGCAAGCATGCTCATATCGCAAACGAATAGTTGTCTTGCAGGGATGAGACTTAACGAGTCACATTCGGAGATGGACATCCCACGAATCATAGGCTTCTACTGTAAGCTCCTTTGTCAAGAAGGCAGTCCTCAAAATATAGCCTTTGCAAGTAGCTTTTCTTTCTGTTAATACATATCCATAAACGAAAAAATAAAAAATTTGGTATTATACACAGTCGTATCAGAATAATATAACCATCCCCGGAATCACAGTGTACCCGCCCAGGGACATCACAGAGTGCTCGTGAAGAGGTCGACCACACGGAGATACAAGCGGCCGGCCAGGAAAAATGAGCCATAGTGCATTAGTTGAGCACAATGGTCAGAGGTACTGATCTAACGGACGTTCAAGAAGGAATGATAATCGGCTACCGCGCCAAGGGTGGAAGCATCTCAGAAACTTCGTGGGCTGTTCGCGAGGTGCTGTAGTAAGGGTGTACCAAGAATGGACTGTTGGCACACCGAATACCACCGACGTCATAACTGGGGAACCCCAATAGCCACCGACCACATAGGAGAACGTCACCACCGTCGACTGGTAAAGGTCAATTGACGCGCAACAATGCAGCAATTGACCACGCAAATGAACGCTGGGGCACCCAGGTAGGTATCCGCGATAACAGTAGAGCGAACCCTGTTACGCATGGATCTACCGTCATTGGACCGTGGAAGAATGCGAACAGGTTTCCTTCTCCGACGAAACGAGATTTGGTTCTTGTGTGTCTGACGTCATATCCGTCGAATCGGTGACGGATATGACGTCAGACACACAAGAACCAACACCCGGACACGATTGCCGACGAAGTACAGGTTGGCTGTGGCAGTGTGCATGTCTTGGGAATGTTTTCCTGGAATGACCTGGGGTACCACTGGATGGGTCCCTGAACACCAATGTCTACGTGTTCATCCTCGCTGACCACATGCAATCCTCCATGTTGGACGTTTCCTCTGGTGGTGATGGTGTCTACCAACAGGACAATGCCCCGTGCCATGTCGCATAGAGGGTGCGTGACTGGTCCCAGGAACACTACAGCGATGTCTCCGTTCTCCCTTCGCCGGCGAAATCGCCCGATCTCAATCCCATAGAGCACTTGTGGGATTATTGGATCGATAGGTTTGACGCGCCGAACCACAACCACGTCATCTCCGGGACGTCCGTGCTCTTCTGTAGTCCGAATGGGCACGTGTGCCTCGGACAACCTTCCAAGGCCTCATTACGTCCATGCCACGCCGTCTTGCCGCTGTCATCCGGGCCAAGAGTGTAGTTATTCCCATTATTAGGTAGGTGGTCATATTATTCTGATACGACCGTGTATAAAGGCTGATTGAAATAAGTATTTATGGCTACGAAAGACTTTCCTACTGAACAACTAACTCTCTGTGAGCAAAAGGTTCGAATAAAAGTAATTCTCCGAGCTCTTTCTAATTCATTAAGTGCAACAAAAATGTACACCTACTTCCTGATCCTCGAAAAAAAACCCCACCTCGTTAGTCACACTAGATATTTGGTAATGTGTAGAATTACAACAATTTTTAAAGAAAAACCTAATCTTAGTATCTGGCTCCCAAGCAACATTCTCTCATTTAAAATTACTCAAATTAAAAATTTTTAACACAAGATAAATAAAAGAAAAAATCAGTAATAAATTTCGATTAAAACTGGAAAACGGAAACACAACATATTTCGACCTTGTTTTAAAAATTTTCAACGTCTTTTATCTAGGTTATTCCTACCTGATCCGTTCGTTCATCGCCGCGACACTTTTTTTGTTTAGAATTAAACTTTGAAAAGAAGGAATACAATTCATTAAAATAATCAATGGCAGGAATGTGATTTGGTTACAACCAGGTTTCTCAACGGATATAAGCTCTGATGTCTCTCAGAGGATTCAGAAGAAAAATAGGATTGACGCTAGACGACAACAGTAAAGAAACTTGAATTTTGTTTGTGAGCGAATGCCAAATGAGTAACAACAGTTGGCGCTTTGCGAAGTTTTTGCCGAGAAAGTATTTTTCCGTCACATTCACCAAACATAAAGAAAACCCTGGGGAGAACTCCACACCCGAGCTATATGGTGTTTCTACAAGAAGCGCGTCTTTTGAGAGCTAGAGTTACTTCTGAAGAAAACTGGGACGTGAGCGTTGGACATTCAATGAGTGTGTGTGTGTATGTATGTGATCGACGCAGTTCTCGCTGTCTTCTCGTGAGCTTCGTCCTCTTACGTGTGGGACTGTCTATGACTGCACGTCCATAGCACTCACTGAAGTGCGGAAATATGTCTCTGTAGAACCCGAATGCTGCATGGCGGGATGAAAAGGGGAGGAGGGTAAATGCGATTTCTGTGTGGACAGCGAAATGCTTTTTCGGATGTTGAGGACACAAAGCTCAAAAAGATGACCACCGACACAGTCGGTTGTTTTTACCCCAGAGGGAGCGCAAACGTACCCACGGCGCAACGCTAACAAACACAACACTAAAAAGATGAAATAATAAAAAAAAAAAAAAAAAAAAACGAGTGTTCTGGCCGAGGGAGAAGAAATTAAAATGGGGGATGGCTCCGTAGATTTCGACGATTCCAGGAGAAAATGTGAAAGAAATGACACGCTGGGAAAAAAAGCAAGGAACAAAAAAATGCTTAACAGGATGAAAGCGAAGAAACGAAAGAGAGAATGATGATGATGCGTCACAATTCCGCAGTCTGTGTTGATGCTCTTTCTCGAGGCAGACTGAGTGTCCATCTTTCGTATACAGGAGACAGAGAGCATTACGCCTAATCGGCGTTCTTGTCGTAGAGCCAGCTGTGTGATTCAGGGAGACGCAAATCGCCCTTCGAAGCTCTCACATCAGCACCGCAAAACCTGACGTCACAGCCGATCGAAACAATCTCCGTATTGTCTCTCGGGAGAAAATCGCGCCACCAAATCAAAACAGAACATCTGCAGAAAGATATACAGACGGGATTTTTTCTTCACCCTCCCTCCTGATCGCTTTTTTTTTTTTTCGCTCTAAAGAGTAAGTGATGCGCAGGTTTTTTTTTTTTTTTTTCATTTTATTCTGCGGTTTTTATTTTTTTTACTCTGTATCACTTTGCAGCCTCTGGTCTGGGGCTGACAATCTGCGATGGGCTGATTGTTAATCTCTCTCTTCCCCTCCCCCGTGACGTTTCACCTACCTACCTTTAAAATGTAATTTTTATTTTCCGCATTTCCCTCCATAGTTAAGCCGTATTTTGATGAGAGGGAACAACAAGTGTTATTGATGATCAATAGTACTTAAGGAACATCTATCTGTTTTGCACTTGCGGGGGAAAGACGCGCACGCAATGTGTCGCCTAAATAGGCTGCAGGTTGTGATGAGCTTAATATAGGAACCCCGGGTTTTCTGAGCTTTTTGTCATCCAGTCCTTACAAATCATTTGATGGAAAGTGCTCCTCCCTCCCGCTTGTAGAGGGGCTGGAGGGGAAGGGGGGAGTACACTTGGAAATACCCTTTCTAAAAGTTGATATTTGTAACTGATGGAATTTAAAAGATCGACGTCAACAAGTAATAACCCAGAGATGTATTTCATTTGTCGTCAGTTCAAATTATTCACCCTTCAAATGGCTGATTGCCTTTAACTGATGGTTGGAGTGCTGATATCAATGAAGGATCCCTTCGGTAGGACATGAATTTCGATTTACTGTTTTTTAAAGGGCATATAAAGTAAAACTACAAAATGCTTCCACGCCTAGTTGGCTCTCCATTTCGAAATATGACAACATTCCGCACATTTAGAGCATGAAAAATTCATTGGTGTTTCATGTGGCAACAAGTAATAGCCGCGAAACATATTTCAGATATACATTAGCTGGAATTATTCACTCGTAAACTCCTATTTGGAACTGCTGGCTGGCGTGAATCGTATTAAGAAGAACATAAATCCCATCTGATTCTTTTGTGAGTGATGTTGTAAATACGCTGCCTTGTGTTACGCATGCTAATCTTTGTTTTGTGAAATGAACTCAATGACCCGGAAAGAACTTTATGCAATAAAATGCAGAAAAAAAGAAAAGAGTAAGCAGTGCTCAATGTAAATAATAACGTTTTTAATCATTATTACGCTGATTAAAAACATGGAGGTGGAATGTATAAAACAAAATCAGTCTATACTGATTTTCATAAGAATTAATGAACAGCACGAAATTTAGAGATTTTACAAAGCATCCACAGTGACAGTTGATGAACTTAACATGCTATTGTTGGCATATTTTCACTGTATTCCATGTAACCACTTCCTTCGGAAAACATGAAAATTTTCATCGTCTTGGAGTGGGAATCGAACCTTCCGATTTCCGGTCGAGTATGCTAGTCATTAGACTACCCAGGAAAAGGGAATTCAAAGCAACTGAACATAGATATCTGAGAACCTTAAGATTTGCACTAGTCGAAGTTATTCCTGCCCCATCGTAGCGTCTCACAACCTTTTCTCACATCCAGGGTCGGATGTAGGTCCCAAAATAATGAAGAATTATTTCTTCGGGGAAATTCGTATCCCAATTGTATATGACGTACTTTCTACATTGGAATTTGTGACCTTCATCCGACCCTGGATGTGAGAAAAGGTCGTGAGACGCTACGATGGGGCAGGAATAGCTTCGACTAGCGCAAATTTGAAGGTTCTCAGATATCTATGTTCAGTTGCTTGGAATTTCCTTGTCCTGGGTAGTGTAGTGATTAGCATGCTTGATCGGAGATCGGGAGATGCGGGTTCGATTTCCGCTCCAGAACGATGAAAATTTTAAAGTGGTGACCTAAAGGAAGCTATTTCAAGCAATAGTTTCGACTAGCGCAAATCTGAAAGCTCTCAGATATCTACGTTCAGTTGCTTGGAATTTCTTTGTCCTGGGTAGTGTAGTGATTAGCATGCTCTATCGGAGATCGGGAGATGCGGGTTCGATTTCCGCTCCAAGACGATGAAAATTTTCAAGTTTCCTGAAGGAAGTGGTGACATGGAATAAGGTGAAAATATGCCAATAATATCATTACAATGCCTACCATGTATTTATGAAGAATTATTTCTTCGGGGAAATTCGTTTCCCAATTGTATATAACGAACTTACCGTAATAGAGTTTCGAGGGTTGATTGATAAGTAATTACTTATCAATCAACCCTCGAAACTCTATTACGGTAAGTTCGTTATCTCTTTATACTTAAGATCTCCAATCGTATAAAATAAGTTTCTGACAAAACACAATAATGGAAGTGGTATCAAAATGAAGGAAATTTATTTCTCTTAAACATTACGACCTTATTTTTCAACATTATCACCATTTACTGCTACACATTTTTCCAAACGCGCAATCCACTTTTCCATTCCGTCCATGAAGAAAGTTTGTGGTTTGCTTTTGATTCACTTGCGCACGGCAACTTCAGCTTCGGCATAGGATGAAAAATGTTGACCTTTCAACATCTCTTTCAATTTTGGGAACAACCAAAGGTCGGACGGTGCCAAATCTGGGCTGTAAAGAAGGTGTGGAACAAGTGTTAATTTCAGGCTTGTCACTGTTTCCTTCGTTTGTGTTAAAGACAAGTCCTCCTTTCAGGCCTGATTCTGTGATTTCAAGCACCACTTTAGGGTGCAAGTGCCAAAATCGCACCATAATGTGGAACAACGTTGAACCAAATTTTTTAACAGTGTAATGTGCTGCAAACTGTACGTTGAGAGGCCATCGAAATTGGTCCCTGATTGAGATTATCTATAAGATGACGAAGTTGCCCGTCTTTTGGACTGAACAAGTCTGCCTGCTCTCCGCTCAGCTTGAGCATTTAATAGCTGTTAACAAACATACGCCTTGTACTTATACCTAGGTTTTTGATGGGTGTTCCATTCTCTGTACACTTTAACAACTGCTGCCCTTGAACATTTCACAAGCGCAGCCTTTTTGCTAATGCTCGCACGGAATGTTTCGAGCACCCACAATCATGCCACGTTCAAAGTTTGTCATACCGCGTGTTTTACCCATATTTCTTGCAAAATGCACTTCATTAGTCTCGGCATGGCTTCAGCGTTCCCTTGTTCAGCCATCTTACGTCAGTAGCATCTGCGGGATAGCTACTTTGCATAAAATGGTCTGGTGGTCATCATAATTTGGCCACTCAGCGTACAGGATTATTTAAAATGATTCATCTGATTTCAAAAGAGCATAATTCCATACCTATCAACTGTGTATGACTTAACACACAGCAAATGAAAGAGGAAATGTTCGAGTTTTAGTAGGTCACCGCGAGAGGGCTCCACTGTCACTGTGATCTACTGACAGTTAGTCTGTAAGAAAATGGTGACCGTACAGCAGAAGGCTTTTGTGTGCTGCAGTTTTCGAGGTGTAAATCTGTAGTCACAGTCCATCGTGAGTTTCGCAAACATTATGGTAATGATCCATCGGGTGCTCAAAGAATCCGTCGGTGGTGTCAGCAGTTCGAGGAAATAGGGTGACTGTGTAAAGGCAAGAACACAGGACAACCGTGCGTGCTCTTGCGAGAATAAGTGTATAAAGAATCGGAGAGAATTTTCTACGTAGCCCGAGTAAGTCAACCAACTGCGCCAGTCAAGAACTGGGAACTCCTCATACTACTGTTTGGCGTGTTCCGAGACGATGCTTGGTTATGAAACCATACAGGTTGCAGGCTCTAAGTCCAGTTAAAGCTACAGAACTTTTGCCAACTCATGCAGAATGCTATGGAGGACGACAAGTTTGCTCCCCGCTTGCTGTTTAGTGATGAAGCAACTTTTCATTTAAAATGCCAAGGTGAACCGTCACACCATATAAACCTACATGCAACAATCGAGCACGAGCGCGACTCACGTAAAGTTAACGCGTCTTTCATGCCATTGCCCGAGCAAAAGTTTATGTCCCTTTCTTTTTTTCGTGGAAAACACAGTGACTGGTTACTCCTGTTTGGATATGCTGCAGAGCTGGCGATTTCCACAACTGAACGAAGATTTCGGAGACTACATTTTCCAGCAAGATGGGGCCTCGCCTCAGTAGCATAGAGCTTCTCACCGTTTCCTCAACGAAGTGCTCCCTCGAGTTGAATTGGTCGCAGTGAATCCCATTACCTTGTGCTTTCTAGCTGGCAGCCTAGGTCATCGGATCTTACGCCGTGTGACTTCTTCTTTTCGGGGCATGTTAAGGTTATTGTGTACATGCCATCGTTGCCTACAACCCTGGATGAGCTCAAGAAATGCATTGTTACTGCGATGGAGTCAGTGACAAAGGACATGCTGGAAGGACGATTGGTGGAAATAGACTATCTTCTCGCCGTTGCTCATGTAACTAAGGGTAGTCACAAAGAGCAGTTATAAGATGAGAGACAAAACTCAGGCAGCATTTTTTTTTTTTTGGGTTAATGTATCATTACCACTCTGTACTTGTAAACTTCGAAAATATAGTAATTTGAAATCGGATGAACCATTTCGAATAACCCAGTATTTTAAGATTAAACTATGTCTTGAGTTTGGTCCAAAAAAAAAAAAAAAGCACTCGTATGTTTATCTCTAAAAGGGATTTTACCTAGAAGGCATCCATCCATCTTATTCACGTGCTATTGTTTCAAAACGCTCATTTTTTTTAGTTTAATGCTAAAATACGAGAATAGTTATTGTACGTTTCCAGACTTGCTCTTTACTTGTGAACTCTTTCAATATATATATTTTTTTCTGATTTACTATTCGAAATACCAGTATCATGGTTACTTGTTTCGAATTTTTTGTCGCCTTTACGTGGTTATCTTACTGACACCAAGATGTGTTCTTCCGAACTGGTTCTTCCTTGCCCTTGGAGCACGCTCGATCTTCTCATAAAGAGTAATGAAATTTTCCTATAATAATGAGAACCACTTATTTTCTCACTTTTCCTTGAGATGGAAAGATATCTGCTCCAGTCTACAGTTAGCGATAATCACTATTATAAGTTGGTACGTTTCAGGGAAAAACAAAATCAAGTTCTTCTGTACCGTCCTTCTCTATTAAAAAAATTCGCCTGGTTTTTAACCTTGTTCTCATAGAAAGCTCTCCGTACTCCACATCTACTCTACCACTTCTTTTTTTTTTTTTTTTTTTGTCGCTTTTGTTCACACCTTTGATTAAAGTGCTTCTGGTTACACAAGACTTAAAAGCCTAATATGAGTTGTTCTGTCGTCTGCATCGTTGACAGCTTGTAATTAGCCGCACCGCAGAGAGCTGCAAGTGGAGGTCAAATGTTACCCTGGGGCAAATGGCATCAGATAAGCAAAATCTCCCGTTCTCTACTTTTTCTTTCTTCCTATCTATCCCCCCTTTTTTTTATGTTTCATTTCCCCCGATTAATCTTGCTCGCTCTTAGTCTTCTGAATGTCGCTTTAAAAAAAATAAGTCGAAAACGGTGGTAATGGGCAAGAATGGAATAGAGCGAAATTGGAAGACGGAATCAGTCAAACTGAACGAGACAGCATCGGCTGAAGCAGTCATTATTCATTAGCTTTCCGTGGAAAAACACACATTGGTGTGTTCTGTTTATTCTCCCCTCTGTTCGAAACTCTTATTTTCAATGATTTCGCGCGTCAGCCTATTATTCCCCTGTCCTGGAAAGGTGTGACGGATGACCTTACCGACATTAATTCGCACTCGCCGTGGATCGTAAAGAGGCAATTTTAAAACTCGCGTAATTGATGACATTTACCTTATCATGGAAGTGATGTCCTCTCTGGAAATTAATGACACTTCTTCTCTTATTATGGATGCAGAAGAAGTCTGCCAGAATTCCGACACCGAGTCAAAGCCACGTCGGATTAAGCGATGTAGAATATTTTACTGTCGTCATGTGGAGGGAGTGTAGTCTGTGCGCCTGAAGCAAACAGGTACAGATTCGAAGCACTTCGTTCCCCCCAAAGCTGAATCTTCCGTCGCACTTTCTAGCCACGTTTTGAACTCAAAACCGCAGTGAAATTCAGGGTACGAAAACTGTGTTGGATAGCATGACGGGCAGTTAAAGTTGGACGGTAAACTTTTTGGTTGTCGTGCCAAGTTCCGACATTTTTGCTAAAATCTGTAGAAAAAACCCACAAAAAGACATTGACAAAATATTGTAAAAAACATGTTGTTTTGTTTATTGAAGTCTGAGTATTTAGGGATTTATGTAGAGGATTTTAGGAAAGGAGTGTCTGATCCCAAATCTTAAACAACCCTTAGAAGCAGGAAGCTAGAAGATTTGGGATAGAGTGCCCGACAGGAAAGTTACACGGAAGCGAGGTAGAAAGGGTGAGGGAAACGCCATTATTTATAACCGGGAGACCAGTACCCACCCGGGGTCTGACGGCTCAATGTGCTCATCCGGCGAACGGCAGATGTTTATTGGTCCAAGCGTCCGTACCTGCGTGGGATCGATCCTGAGACTTTTCCGTGGAAGTCACGAACGCTGACCGCTGTCCGTCTGAGTACTTATGCCACTTGTTGAAGACTTAAGGGCCACCCCGCTGGCGCAGTGGTTTAAGCTCTGACTACTGACCATTCGTCCGAGATAGGTCTGGGTTTGAATCCGGGTGAGGCATGACTGCTGTGTTGGTCTTGCGGCACCGGCTCTCTCCGTTGCCTGGAGCCAGTGGCCCGAAATTCCGCGCGGGCGACTGCTTTTAACACACAGTGGTCGTTAAACCTAAAAAAAAAAAAAAAAAAGGAAATAAAAAAAGACAAGACTTAAGGTTAGGTCTGATTTAGTTCTCGTAGATGTTTAATCTGTTTTTTTTTTTTTTCGATATCTCTGCTTCTAAAAGGCTGATTTAAAAATTATTTTAACAACAGATACCATTCACCATGCTGAACCCTTCACACATAAAAATGGGTTTTGGGGATTCACAGTTCTGGCGATAGGTATTGGTAGTGAGTATTTATGTTTGCAACCGTATCACCGTTTCTAAAAATCCTATTGAAGATTTTTTTGTTTTAATGAACGCCATTCGCTACAGAAAAGATGGGGAACATGATCTCCTTTAAATAATGCACAGTTTTCCCTCTGAGGGGAAAACTGTAAATACTAAAACTTTTTCTCGCTATCTTTACTTCCAAGAGACTCATTTTAGAAATTTTTTCTTTGCATATCTTTTGCTATGAAGACTACTTTTTTAGCATGCCTTCTACTTTTCCATTATTCAAAATTCTTCCGCCAGGTGGCTTCAACCTATTTGTAAAAGGGTTAATTCGATTTTAAAATTTAGAAAAAATCTTATATGGTAGGATATTCTTCACTACGAAGGGTATTTTGCACCCATTTTGTTCTTTAAGTTGTTAACACAAAGCTTTCCCGCTAGGGGGGATAGAGAGTTACACCATGCTGTGCTCTACATCTTATCTTCTATAACTGTTCAATTTGAAAACCCTTTTGTATATGATATCTTCCTTCAGCAATGAGAACATTTTTTGTGCACAATTTGTTAATTTTCGTGATATACCACGTACTTTTCAGCCACATGTGGGTGTACGTAGCAATTTCTATTTCTGGATGTTTTATTCATTGTAGAAATCCAGTTGGTTTTTCTTTTTTTTTTAGCCAGTTCCGCTGACTGAATAACCACGCTTAAATTATGTATTTCAGGTTATGCGCAGTTTTTCTCTAGGTGGCATAGGTGTATTTCCTTTTATTTGTTGAATTTCTCTTTTTTCTAAAAATCTGCTTTGACAAATACTTTTCTTGTCGGAAAGGATTCAAAAGAGATGCTCTCTATAACCGAAAATTCGTTGTCATCTTTCGTGTTTTTAGTTCTGTTCTATAAGTTCTATAAACTGACTTCAGCCAAATGCCTTTAACAACTCTGCTTCTACTTTCCAACAGTAATTAACTGTTGCCATCTATCAAAATTATCTTTTCAAAATGCGAACGTTTTTGAATTCGGATTTCCACCAGCGCCACAAGTGCTTGGAGATTTCATGTACATAATGTATTTTGAAATAGGGTTCAGTAGTTGTTTGCAGCCTATCGTCTGGTAATTTGACTTACAGGCTATTTGGACCCTTAGTGATTTCGTTCCACATTCTACACAAGTTGTATGGTTGCGATGCAAACAAAGAACGTGGGAAACTTTTGTATGATTTGACAATCGCATTTCTTAACCTTCTCAGAAATGAAGGAACAATATATTCAGGGCCGGATTAGAGCCTTAATGAGTCTCTAGACTAAGACATCTCAGTTGGTCATTGGACTAAGACAACTGAGTGGTCCCCAATGCTAAGCTATCTAAGTGGGGCTTCAAAGCTAAGAAGACTGAGTGGGCCCCCAAATAACTTATGACGGATAATCATTATGAAGTCCGTTAAACACGAAATTGTAGCAATATGCTTGTGATAATTCGTAGTACATTCTTCAAACTCATAAATTCCTGCAGAGTATAATGAATAAAGTCCTCCGCTGGACATGTAGTGCAGGGAAGCTTACGTTAAGTCACGTTAGGGTTATTGGAAGGTTACTTGACGTAGCTAAAGTGTGCCTAATCTTCAAAGTGCTAGAGTTTGTTTAGGTTAGACACGCACGTGCAATAAGTTCATTGCATATGGAACTTCTTTTTTACTGAGCGTTCCTCATTATCTTGAATATCAGTACTATAACTTCGGTTTTAGTACATTAGTACCTTGAAGGCTCCTTATTAGAGCGGTAAACACAATATACCCTGGACTTAACGTAGATACTCCATGAAATAGACTTAACGGCCAGACAGAGGTCTGACAATAAAATGAACAAAGAAAACGTACTCACTTTTAACCTTTTATTGGGGAACTCCTGGTATTACTCAAATACACACTTCAACAAAACACAACTACGGATATTCCGAACTTTCGTACTATCGTAGATAAATCACATAACAATAATAATGGAAGAACCTATCACATCTAAAACGAAGCTGCTTGGTATAGTTGAACGCGCCTATATATACTGCATAATACCACGTCATGACTTACACTCGTTGCCACATATAATTCAGCGGGAGAAATAACATCTCGTTAAGTGAGAAGATAATTTGCATAGGAAAATAAAATAACAAGAGATAGTAAAATCAAAAGGAAACTGAATCTAGAGTATACGTTACAAGAGTTTTTATAACAAGTCACTGTATTTCCCGCTGTTCTCACAAGATCATGAGTTAAAGCTTAAAATTCATAGATTTTATCTTGGACTTTTTAATGGTTCACCATTGTGTACTTTTTTTTTTTTGGTGCGTCTTTTTTGGTATCCCGGGAGATTTGTACCCAACAAATTGGTACCCTTCTGTTGCTGTGGCGTTATGGGGCATATAAAAATTGCATTAACAGAAGATTATTCCTCTTTGGTGATTGTCGTTGCGGGTAGCTGTTCTTTAAGAGGAAACTCCTGTACTTTTACCCACCGCTGCGAAAACACACCGCGGAAAACTCCTACACCTTCTCATATAAGGGAATGCACACAAATTGCATTTCGTACGAGATTTGTCAAAATGCAGGAGCTTTTCTAGTGGCATAAAATGGTAACAGGAGATTCCGACTGACATAAAATGGTATATAAGATCCAACCAAGAACTGGGAACTCCAAACTAATTTCGAGAACACGTTTTATTGTAAGTCAAGTGAGAATTGTACTTTGATTTGAAGAAATAAATTGCCGTGGCTTAGTACATTTTTTTTAAAAAACTACAGTGTTCGACGAAGCAACGGAATTACAGCATGATTCATGCTTTATTCAGAAAAGGATGGTAATGTCAGATTTTTTAATAACCCTGCGCATTTACTTAGGCACTAAATATTCACATAACCTGTCAAGTTACTAATATTCCTCTTTTACTTAATTCATAGGCCCTAGACCTAGGCCTTTTTAACAGCTTTTAATCTTTCAACTTCATATTCTTAACGTTTACGTATCAAGTCAAGTTAGTATTGTTCGTTTACTTAGGCACTAATTATAAATTCATAGGACTTAGGCCTAGGCCCTTTTAACAGTTTTTATTCTACCTATGGTATATTCACAACGTTTACATATCAAGTTACTAATATTGCGCTTTTACTGACGCTCTAAATATTAATTCATAGGCCTAGGCCTTTTTAACAGTTTTTATTCTACCGACGTCATATTCATAACGTTTACACGTCAAGTCAAGTTAATAGCATGGCGCTTTTACTTAAACACTAAATATTAATTCATTGCCCTTAAGCCTAGGGCCTATTAATTAATGCTTTGTGCCTCAGTAAAATTGCAATACTATTACCTTGACTTGTTATGTAAGCGTTCAGAAACTGGGCTCGGCGGATTGAAAATTGATACAAAGGTCTAGGCCTAGTGCCTTGCAGTTAATGTTGCGTTACCGAGTAAAGCAGCAACGCTATTAACTTGATTTGTTATGTAAAAGTTAAGAATATGAGCTCCGCGGATTGAAAATTGTTAGAAAGGCCTAGGCCTAGCCAGGCCTAGGGCCTTGCAATTAATGTTTTGTGGCAAGGAAAGGAGTAACATTCTTTACGTGATTTGTAATGTAAATCTTTTGAATATCAGCTCCGTGGATTATAAACTGCAAGAAAGGCCTAAGCCTAGTAATTAATGTTTTATGCCTAAGTAAAAGTGCTATACTGTAACCTTGAATTGTTATGTAAACGTTACAAATATGAGCTCGGCTGGTTGAGAATTACTAGAAAGGCCGGATGCCCATTAATTAATGTTTTGTGCTTGAGTGAAAACGTAATTATACAAGCTGTTTTAACTTGCTATGCAATCCTTATGAATATCAGTACGGCAGATTCAAATTTCCTGACAATCCTCTTCAATTTCGGCTGCCCAAAAGGGGAAAAAGAGGACATACCTGACCGCCCTTTTCTGAATTAGAATCAGTCTTACTATAATTCTATTGTTTCACCAAACACCATAGCTTTAAAAGAAATACAAATTTACGGCAATTTGTTACCTATGCGATTTGTATATGCCCCCGTAACATTGTAGTAACAGAACTCCCCTCTTTTCTGAATTAGAATCAGTCTTATTATAATTCTATTGTTTCACCGAACTCCATAGGGCGGAAATTTTTTATCCACGCAATTTGTATATGCCCCCGTAATGCCGTAGCAACAGACCCCCTTTTCAGAATTAGAATCAGTCATAATATAATTCTATTGTTTGACCGAACACTATAGCTTTAAAAGATCTACAAATTCACGGCAATTTGTTAGCCATGCAATTGTATATGCCCCCGTAAGGTTGTAGCAACAGAAGGGTACCAATCTCCTGGGTAAGAGTTTACCGGGTACCAATCTGACGGGTACGAATTTGCCGTATCCATGTGACAATATTGCTGGAAGAAAAGATTTGACGAGCGATGGACAGCTGGAATATTAAATTCGATATAAAGGAACAAAAAAACAAAAAAAAACAAAAAACAGAAGAGCATCATGTGGGAAATGGGTGGTTGAAATTCGAAAACATGCTGAATCGACGTGGCAGAAACTGGCACAAGACAGTTATGGAAGAAACTTGTGAAGACCTCCTTCCAGCAGTGGATTGATAATGGTTGACAATGATGACATAACGAGCTGTTTAAAGGAATTGTGGGGAGCTATTATAATAAGTAAGAGGTGCAAAAAAGTTATGTTAATAAAAAAATTGGGGATATATATATATATACACTGACGGAAAAAAATCCCAACACCACGAAAAAATAGTTGTAGAAGAATGAAATGGCGGCAATACATTTGTATAAGTAACATATTTAATCGATTAAGCTTTCAAGATCACAGCGTAATGTAAGCGCGAGAAGAGCCATTTTAAATGTGAATTGCTGGTACATTAATAACCGGTGTAACCGCCAGAATGTTGAATGCAAGCACGCAAACGTTCATGCATTGTGTCGTACAGGTGCTGGATGTCAGTTTGTGGGATGGAGTTCCATGCCTGTTGCACTTGGTCGGTCAATACAGGGACGCTTAATGCTGGTTGGGGGTGACGCTGGAGTTGTCGTCCAATGATGTCCCATACGTGCTCGATTGGTGAAAGATCTGGTGATCTATCAGGCCACGGCAACATGTCGACACTCTGTAGAGCATGTTGGGTTACAACAGCGGTATGCGGGCGAGCATTATCCTGTTGGAAAACACCCCCTCGAATGCTGTTCATGAATGGCAGCACAACAGGTTGAATCACCAGACAGACGTACAACTGTGCCGTCAGGGTGCGTGGGATAACCACGAGAGTGCTCCTGCTGTCATAGGAAATTGCTCCCCAGACCATAACTCCAGGTGTAGGTCCAGTGTGTCTCGGCCGCAGAAAAGGTTGGTTGCAGGCGCTCACCTGGCCTCCTTCTAACCAACACACGGCCATCACTGGCACCCAGGCAGAACCGGCTTTCATCAGAAAACACAACAGATCTCCACTCCGTCCTCCAATGAGCTCTAGCTTGACACCACTGACGTCGCAAACGGCAGTGGTTTGGAGTAAGTGGAATGCACGCTACAGGGCGTCTGGCTCGGAGCTGTCCTTCAAGTAACCGTAACAGTTCGTTGTGTCACTGTGGTGGCAACTGCAGCTCGAATTGCTGCCGCAGAATCGGTACGATGCGCCACGGCCATACGCCGTACACTGCGGTCTTCCCTCTCAGTAGTGCCACGTGGCCAGCCGGAACCCGGTCTTCTTGAGGCAGTACCTTCCCTTGACCACCGCTGCCAACAATCATGCACAGTGGCTACATTTGTGCAAAGTCGTTCTGCAATATTGCGGAAAGAAAATCCACCTTCTCGTAGCATTATTACACGACCTCGTTCAAACTCCGTGAGCTGTTGATAATGGCTTCTTCGTCTTCTTAAAGCCATTCTTGACTAACATCAACACCCTACGTCGAATCTCAACGATAACTAACGCTCACGAACGTTACAGCGCGTATTTACAGGAAACCTGCTTTGCATTTTCGGAGGGGCGCTACTAGCGCCACACGTATGCGCCGAGCGCGAAATTTGCATAGACGTCATCTTATAGATGTACTCTCACCGCCTATTAACCGTCGTTTATCTAACACAACCCCTTCTTGGTGTTGGGATTTTTTTCCCGTCAGTGTATATATACACAGTGCGTCAAAGAATTTTTAAGACTGGGTCTGTAAAATGAAACAGAAACAAGAAATTATAATTTGTTTTGGTTTGTTATTCAAAATAAGTCCCTCCGGCTTCAATAAACTTGTTACAGCGATTTAATAATGATTCGAATGCCTGTTCCAGTTCACTTTGCGGAATTGCCTCCAAAGCACGCGTCGAAGCTGTTTGTATGGTCGAAATATCATCAAAATAACACCCTTTTAACGTCATTTTAAAGTTTTGGGAACAAAGAAAAGTCGCAGGGTGCTAAATCAGGCGAATTCGGTGGATGATTCAACACACAGACGGTATTTTTCGCCAAAAATCTACGAACAAGAAGTAAGGTGTGACTGAGTGCGTTATCGTGCAATAAACACCAACTGTTTTCATCTCGATATTCTGGACGAATACGACGAATTCTGCCAATCAAATGCCTCAAAACATTTAAATAAAACTCACCAGTAATGGTTTGCCCACTTGGAACAAATTCTTTGTGGATAATACCCTTACTATCGAAGAATGTAATGAGCATTGTTTTGATTTTCGATGGAACTTTTTTTTTGGCTTGTGGCGAGCTTTTTTACTTCCATTCCGCACTTTGTAGCTTTGTTTTAGGATCATATTGAAAACACCATGTTTCATCACCAGTAACAATCGATTTTAAGAAGTTTGGATCATTTTCAGCGGCTGAAATGATGTCTCTGCAATGTGCACTTCTCCTTGATTTTTGTTTATTTTTTAACGTGTGTGGAACAAATTTAGCACAGACTTTTGTTTTGCCCAAATATTCATGCAGGATGGTTCGAATCGTTTCTTTGTTGATGTTTAAAGACTCTTCCATCATTCTTAGTGACACCCATCGATTGTTTGCCACGAAATCACGCACTTTTTCAATAATCTCAGGTGTCCTAGATGAACCTGGTCTTCCGGTATGCTTATCATCTTCTAGCGTCTCTCTTCCGTCCAAAAAACGTTTATGCCACAGGAAAACATTTGATCTACTTAAACAAAACTCACCGTAAACTTGTTTCATCATTTGCTATGTTTCCGAGGCACTTTTACCAAGTTTTGTGCTAAATTTAATAACAGCCCTTTGTTCCATCTTAATAAATCAACATGAAAAACATTTTACTTCTCTAATGAACGCCCGTTTCGTTTGAGTTACTTTAACAACTGCGCAGTACGTTTGGCAGAAAGCAAGCAGATGGTCACGGTTTATAACGCATTCGCGATTACACTGGTGGCGCCACCGTAGGCTGAAATCTAGTGCCAGTCTTAAAAATTCTTTGACGCACTGTGTACATACAATGTCATCATCATCATCATTGTCAACCATTATCAATCCACTGCTGGACGAAGGTCTCCCCAAGTTTCCTCCACAACGGTCTGTCTTGTGCCAGTCTCCTCCATGTCACCCCTGCATACTTTCGAATTTCATCCACCCATCTCCTATGTGGTCTTCTTCTGGGTCTTTTCCTGTCCCTTGGAATCCAATCTAAAATTTCGGCTGTCCATCGATGATCTGTCCTTCTGGCAGTATGTCCAGCCCATTGCCATTTCAGGGATTTAACTCTGATCATGATGTCTTCCACTCTTGTCATTTTTCGGATCCACGAGTTCCTCTTCTTATCTCTCCTGGTTACACCAAGCATGCACCTCTCCATGCTGCTTTGAGTTGTCTGCAGCCTTTGTATGTCTCTTTTAGTTAAGGTCCACGTCTCTGCACCATACGTAAGCACTGGAAGGATGCATTGATCAAACACTTTTCTTTTAAGACATAATGGCATATTGCTCTTGAAAATTATGCTGTTTCTTCCAAAAGCTCTCCAGGCAAGTTTTGTACGCCGATTAATTTCTTCATCAATGTGACCCTCACTTGATATCTGCTGTCCAAGATAAACGTACGTGTCTGTTATCTCCAGATTTTCTCCATCAATCGATAAATCTTCATTTCTTGTAAAAGCATTGAACATCACTTTTGTCTTCTGAAAGTTCATTTTTAATCCCACTTCTTTACTCTTGTCAGCAAGTTCCTGGATCATACTCTGCAGCTCTGATGGGGTAGTTGCAAAAATGACTACGTCATCAGCAAAACGAAGGTGGGTTAGATAATCTCCATTAATCTTTATCCCCTTGTTTTCCCAGCTCAGCGACTGAAAAACACCCTCCAATGTGGCATTAAAGAGCTTCGGAGATATGGTGTCACCTTGTCTCACTCCCTTTCCAATTTTTACGTGTGTTGTATTTTCAAACAGCCTAATCTTTGCACTTGCATTTTCATAGATGTTATTAATAATATTAATGTATGCATCTTCAATACCGCAGGATTTCAGAGCCATTGCAACTGCTGATGGTTTCACCGAATCAAAAGCTTTTTCATAATCGATAAAAGCCATGCACAATGGAAGCTCATATTCCCTCGCTCTTTCAATTAGTTCTCTCAATACGTGGATATGATCTATTGTGCTGTAGCCACTCCTGAATCCAGCTTGTTCTCTCGGTTGAGCCATGTCTAGTGCTACCTTCAAGCGGTGTGAAAGAACTTTAGTGAAGATTTTATAAACTACTGATAGGAGGCTGATAGGTCTGTAGTTTCCGAGATCCTCAATGTCACCTTTCTTATGTAGCAGGATCATTGTAGCGGTGTTCCAATCCTCAGGAATCTTTCCTTCATTAAGGCATCGAGTGAAAATTTGGGCGAGTACTGTTTCGATTTCTCCACTTGCTTCTTGTATGATGTCTACAGTAATTCCATCTTCTCCTGGAGCTTTTCCTCGCTTCATGTTCTTGATTGCATGTGCAACTTCTGCTGGAAGGACTGGAGGAACTCTGGTACTGGTATCTTTCATGATGTCTGGAGTGCATATATCATCCCTTTCATATAATTTGGAGTAGAAATCTTTCACTCTTGTCAAAATTTCGCCTCTATTTCTTGTTACAGAACCATCTTCTTTTCTCAGTGCCATAATCTGTTTTCTTCCCTTACTGAGATGTCCCTTTGCTATCTTTAGGCTTTGGTTGTTTTCAATTGCTTTCCTCACTAGTTCACAGTTGAATTTCCTTACGTCTTCAGTGATACTTTTTCGTACTGTCTTGCATAGCTCTATATATTCCACTTTGGAAGTCACATCTTCTTTAGTTGTCCTCATCTCTCTTCTTTTTTGCATCAACATTTTGGTTTTTCCTGATAATTTGTTCACATGCAACTTGTTCTTAGACCCAGCTAATTTTGTTGCTGTTTCCATAAGAGCTTTGGTTACTTTTCTGTTAACTTCAGAGATGTCCACTTCTTCCGATGTTAGGCCTTCTAAAGCAGAGAACCTGTTCTTCAGTTCTAACTTGAAGGTATTATGGTGTTTTTTAAGGTTGGTTATGTCAATAGATTTTGTTTGTCTTATGAGCTTGCCACGTTCAAGTTTAGTGTTGAGGTGCATCTTACATCTCACCAATATATATTTATATATATATACATACAATGTATATATATATATAAATATATAGCGTAAAACAAAGCAAAATTTTGAACTAAAAGAACAAAAAAAGATCAGCAATCACCAAATCCATCACCCGAACCAGGCTAGCTTTTTTTAGTTCAAAATTTTGCTTTGTTTTACGCTATTGTTATTTGATCTTTCTGTTATGCAACCTCTGGCGCTATGGAATTTCAAATTTGTTCAAAGGTTTTTGTTTATACACATAATTTGCTTTTGCTATATATATATATGTATACACTGAAGTGGGATGTAAGGTCAGGTGATGCGTAACATCACAGCCTCTCCTTGACAAATGTCAACCCCGCTTTCTCGTGGTACATCCTGTTCCCACTAAAGGGGCTCTGACGACCGCCAATAGCGGTATAACTATACCATCGGGATTAGAGGAAATGCTATCCCACACTCACCAACCCGCTTGCCAGCGTGGTGAGTTATGGCCAAACCCCTCCAAAATGACTCCACAACTTAAATCTTGGCCCTCAGTCTCCGGCAGCTGGAATGTACCTGGCCAAGGCAGCGGCCAGTGCGACATGAAGGCAGAGGGTGCTAAGAATCCCCGGAGGACCGGACTAGGCTGCCATCTGATGCTGACCTTGGCTACGTACAACGGAAGCTCCCTATCTTCTGATTCAAGGCTTCTTGAATTGGAAGAGGAACCACAAAGGATCAAGTGGGACATCGTCGGGCTAAGTGAGGTAAGGAGAAAAGGAGAAGATCTCATTGAACTGAAAGTGGACATCTCTTCTACTATCGTGGGACAGATACTGGCAGAACTAGTGGTGTTGGATTTATAATAAACAAGAAACTGAAGGATAAAGTTGTAGAAGTTGAAAGTTCCTCTGACAGAGCTGCACGACTCGTTATCCAACTCTCGAGAAGATACCAGGCTCAGATTATTCAAACTTATGCACCCACCACAAGTCATGCTGAAGAAGAAATTGAAGAATTTTATGAGGAAATTTATCATCTAAATAATAAAGGTAAGCAGCACTTGAAGATAATTATGGGAGATTTCAATGCAAAAATAGGGCAACGGCAACAGAATGAAACTTCAGGAGGTAAATTCGGTCACGGCAACAGAAACCAGCGTGGAAATACTCTCGTAGAGTTTGCAGAGGCAGAAGGGTTTTTCATCTTGAACTCCTTTTTCAAGAAAAAGCCACACAGGAAATGGACATGGAGACATCCAAATGGGACGACAAGTGAAATTGATTTTATTATGTGTAACAAAAAATTCGTCATAGAAGACTGCAGTGTGCTAAACAAGTTAAACACAGGCAGTGACCATAGATTGGTGAGATGTAAGATGCACCTCAACACTAAACTCGAACGTAGCAAGCTCATAAGACAAACAAAATGTATTGACATAACAAACCTTAAAAGACACCATAATACCTTCAAATTGGAACTGAAGAACAGATTCTCTGCTTTAGAAGGCCTAACATTGGAAGAAATGGATATTTCTGAAGTTAACAGAAAAGTAACGAAAGCTCTTATGGAAACAGCAGCAAAATTAGCTGGGTCTAAGAACAAATTGTATGTGAACAAATTATCAGGAAAAACCAAAATGTTGATGCAAAAAAGAAGAGAGATGAGGACAACTAAAGAAGATGTGACTTCCAAAGTGGAATATATAGAGCTATGCAAGACAGTACGAAAAAGTATCACTGAAGACGTAAGGAAATTCAACTGTGAACTAGTAAGGAAAGCAATTGAAAACAACCAAAGCCTAAAGATAGCAAAGGGACATCTCAGTAAGGGAAAAAAACAGATTATGGCACTGAGAAAAGAAGATGGTTCTGTAACAAGAAATAGAGGCGAAATTTTGACAAGAGTGAAAGATTTCTACTCCAAATTATATGAAATTGATGATACATGTACTCCAGACATCATGAAAGGTACCAGTACCAGAGTTCTTCCAGTCCTTCCAGCAAAAGTTGCACATGCAATCAAGAACATGAAGCGGGGAAAAGCTCCAGAAGAAGATGGAATTACTGTAGACATCATACAAGAAGCAAGTGGAGAAATCGAAACAGTACTCGCCCAAATTTTCACTCGATGCTTTAATGAAGGGAAAATGCCTGAGGATTGGAACAACGCTACAATGATCTTGCTACATAAGAAAGGTGACATTGAGGATCTCAGGAACTACAGACCTATCAGCCTCCTATCAGTGGTTTATAAAATCTTCACTAAAGTTCTTTCACACCGTTTGAAGGTGACACTGGACATGGCTCAACCGAGCGAACAAGCTGGATTCAGGAGTGGCTACAGCACAATAGATCATATCCACGTACTGAGAGAACTAATTGAAAGAGCGAGGGAATATGAACTTCCATTGTGCATGGCTTTTATCGATTATGAAAAAGCCTTTGATTCGGTGAAACCATCAGCAGTTGCAATGACTCTGAAATCCTGCGGCATTGAAGATGCATACATTAATATTATTAATAACATCTATGAAAATGCAAGTGCAAAGATTCGGCTGTTTGGAAATACAACACACATAAAAATTGGAAAAGGAGTGAGACAAGGTGACACCATACCTCCGAAGCTCTTTAATGCCACATTGGAAAATGTCTTTCAATCACTGAACTGGGAAAACAAAGGGATAAAGATTAATGGAGATTATCTAACCCACCTTCGTTTTGCTGATGGCATAGTCATTTTTGCAACTACCCCATCAGAGCTACAGAGTATGATCCAGGAACTTGCTGACAAGAGTAAAGAAGTGGGATTAAAAATGAACTTTCAGAAGACAAAAGTGATGTTCAATGCTTTTACAAGAAATGAAGATTTATCGATTGATGGAGAAAAGCTGGAGATAACAGACACATACGTTTATCTTGGACAGCAGATATCAAGTGAGGGTCACATTGGTGAAGAAAGTTATCGGCGTACAAAACTTGCCTGGAGAGCTTTTGGAAGAAACAGCATAATTTTCAAGAGCAATATGCCATTATGTCTTAAAAGAAAAGTGCTTGATCGATGCATCCTTCCAGTGCTTACGTATGGTGCAGAGACGTGGACCTTAGCTAAAAGAGACATACAAAGGCTGCAGACAACTCAAAGCAGCATGGAGAGGTGCATGCTTGGTGTAACCATGAGAGATAAGAAGAGGAACACGTGGATCCGAAAAATGACAAGAGTGGAAGACATCATGATCAGAGTTAAATCCCTGAAATGGCAATGGGCTGGACATACTGCCAGAAGAACAGACCATCGATGGACAGCCGAAATTTTAGATTGGATTCCAAGGGACAGGAAAAGACCCAGAAGAAGACTACATGGAAGATGGGTGGATGAAATTCGAAAGTATGCGGGAATGACATGGAGGAGACTGGCACAAGACAGACCGTTGTGGAGGAAACTTGGGGAGACCTTCGTCCAGCAGTGGATTGATAATGGTTGACAATGATGATGATGATGACACTGAAGTGCCAGAAAAACTGGTACAGACGAGCTTCTGCAAAATACATAGCAACGTCACTTATGAGCGTACTCGGTTGCGTCCGACAGTGCGTATATAAAGCGATAAACATCCTTGCCAGCTGTCAGAGCTGATTTTGGCATAAGAATGACAAGTAATAATGATTAAAGCGATTTTCAACGCGGTGTCATATTTGGCGCTCGTGAAATTGGCCATAGTATTTCGGAGGTAGAAACGAAGTTCGGATTTTCGCGGACGACCATTGCAAGGGTGTACAGTGAATACAAGAATTCCGGCAAAATCCCCAACCTACGATACCAGTGTTGCCGTAAAAAGCCATTGGGTGAACGTGACCATCGTCGGCTGCCAAGAATCGTTTCAAGCGATAGGTGTGCAACACTCTCGCAGGTATCATCGGAATTCAATGCTGGAGCCTCAATAAGCATCAGCTTCCGGACTGTGCAACGTACCCTGCACGATATGGGCTTTGGGAGCCGACGCCCAACTTGAGTCCCCTTGATGGGTGCGGGACACGGAGCTATGCGCCTCGTTTGGGCACGGCAACACCGCCACTGGACACTTGATGACTAGAAACAATTAGCCTGGTCTGACGAATCGCGTTTCCAACTGTATCGGGCAGATGGAAGGATTCGTGTGTGGCGCAAACCCCATGAAGCCATGGATCCCGCCGGTCAACAGGGAACTGTACCTGCTGGTGAGGTGTCCGCAATGGTATGGGGTGTGTTTAGCTGGACTTCACTGGTACCCCTGGTACGTCTACAAACATCTGTGACCGGCCAACGCTATTTGCGCATTTTTTCTGACGAGGTACACCCGTTCATGTCCTGCATTCATGCTGATGGGTTGGGCCTGTTCCAATAGGACAATGCACCTCCTCACATGTGTCGGAACGCCACATTATGGTTAGAGGAGCATTCATCTGAATTTGGGATGTTGCCATTCCCACCCAAGTCCCCAGATCTGAACGTGATAGAACACATTCGGGATGACATGCAACGCGCTATCGAACACAGGAATCCGAGATCTCGGACTACACCCGAATTGTGGAACGCTCTGCAGGAAGTATGGTGTGCATTTCCTACAGCATATTTTCAGAAGCTAGTGGAGTCCATGCCCCGTTGTATTTCTGCAGTCCTGCGCTCCCGTGGGGTACCTACCAATTATTAGACTGGTGTACCAGTTTTTCTGGCACTTCCGTGTATATACTAGCTGTAAAGCCCGTTGAGATAAGAATACAACGCGTTCCAGATATCATTTATTGCTATTCAAGCGTTTATTAACGACGGTGGAAAATATCTTTGTACACGATATTTTTTGTAAAAATCTTTTCGAAATTTTCAAGTAGTTTTCCTTGTTCTTGCCCATGGACTACTTTAACTGTGACACCAAACCGTCGAATTCTTGACAATGCAACATAAGGTTGTCCATGGCTAAACACTGGTCCAGGAAGGTAGATACCTACTTTTTCCAGTGTTTGACCTTGAGAGTTATTAATGGTCATAACAAAGGCGAGTTTTACAGGGAATTGTCGTCGTCTTATTGTGAATGGGAGGTCTATATCAGTAGGTGGGAGGTCAATTCGCGGAATAAAAATAGTTTTACCACATGCTAAACTCTGCAATTATCAAATTGGGTTTTAGTTCTTTAATTCCATTGCATAAATTAATGTCTTGTTCCATTGCATAAACCAATGTCTTGTTCCATTGCATAAACCTCGTTGTGTGCTGAGGTTTCTCAGGAGCGTGATAATAGCTCCAATCTTCAACTTGAGTCTGTGAAATGGCATTCTTGATTAAGCTTGTTCATTTAAAAACTCTATAGGATAATACTGTTCAGTATTTTCTTCGCCATCGGCATCAATTGAATCACAGCTTAAGTATGTGCTTGCTGTTCCCTCTAACAGATCATGAGCATTCTTATTTAATTTGTCAATTTTGGGACACAGAATGGCTTTCTTTGCAAATGTTTAAAAATCAGAAATTTTCAAGTTCTCGTGTGTGCAAATTCTTCCCAAAGATGGGATTTATATTTTTCAAACAATTCTTGTGCATTGAGTGGTGAAACAAAGATAAGAATGTATGCAAATAAATCTCGTAGTTGTCGAGGCAAGCTGCAAACTGATGCTTCACCTCAGGTTTTCTCCCATATTTCATCATTCTTAATTAAACCTTTCTGCAATGCAGCTTCTTGGAAGGTATCATACCGAATTCTATTGACTGTTCTTAAATCTGCAAAGATTTTCGCTCTAGACACATGAAGTAGCAGTAGTCTCAAACAATGTCTTTCTGGATCAGAGCCAAGTTTGACTGAATTCATTCTTTCAATCACATTATCTCCCCCACGCTTTCGTAGGACCAATTGTCTTTCTTTTTGATTGAACACATAATGTCTTGGCATGTCGCTATATGAAATGCATTGCACATCTTCATTGCGTTCATTTAGTTTGAACCATGCTGTCAGCATTGTATCTCTTTGAGCATTATGAACAACTGCATTTCTATCATTGTTTAAACGCTCCGGATTAAAGGTAATGTTCTGTTTTTCAGGAAGGTGAACAGACAATCTAACTACTGTATGAGATTGTTGATGCATATCATAACCAAGTATTTGCCACAATGCCTCAGGTGCGCTAACGTCAACATGATTTTTTACTTCGTCGTATTTGGTGTTGTGCTCTGTTATATGCACATTTCACAGTCATGACCTTTGTATACGTGCTTGAAAAGATATTTCACGCTTTTCACAGTAGCGCACACCTCGACATTAATGTGGTAATTGTACTTTAACAAAAGATACGGATTATAAGGGACAATCCAGCTGTTATCAATAATTTTACCACGTAAAGTTGTGGTTGCACTATTCTTTCTACGGCGATATAAAGGATACCCGCCTTTGTCAGCTACTGTTTCATTTTGGAAAGACTTCGGAAATTGCTTGGTACATTTGCCATCTTCCATACAGGGTGAATTGTGATTATTTCACAACACGGGCCATGAACCATATGCTTCGCAACAGTTACATGTAAAACTCGTAAATGCTATTTATCTGGTAGTTCTGCCAATACAATTTGGTCAGTTTTCTCAGGCAATGTTGGTTTGTCTTCTTCTTTCAAATTCAAGAGCATGTGAGAATGGGGAAGCCCTCTTTTTTGGAATTCGATTACATGAACTTTGGCTACCGGAACTCCAAAAATATGCCTTTTGGTTATATCATCCATTAATTCTTTCAACTTTAATTGGAAGACTCTTGCAACTAAATCTGGACGGTTTTCGATAGATTGATCGTTCAAGTTTTCAGTAATTTCTTCCCATTTCGGATTGCAAGTCATAGTAAGGAAAAGATCAAGCTTGACATACTTTCTGACAATCGCCATTGCATCCTGATAATTTTGCACAATATTTCGTGGACTACCTTAAATGAAAATGGCAAAATAAGAGCTTTTCAGAAAGAAACTCATCATCTCCGGCATTCTGAATTTGATCCATCAGACCTTTATACTTTTCGACACTTAACTGAGTCTGATTTTGTCGTATGTAATTCAGTGTATTAGCTTCCATTTTTACATGCGCATCAACATTGTATTGCTGCGCAAGCTTTCCTTTGCTTAATAATGGATTAAATTCGTCACGGATCAAAAGACGATGTGGATAGTATTGCATTTGTGTAACCCTTGACCGTGGCTTTGTACATTGGTTAACAACACTTAGTAAAGACGTTGGTCCATGTTGTAATGGAATGTCAGTTGACCTTCTGGCGTAACGCATATCTGACGTCATGTGAGAATGATTTGGATCAGATGACGTCACACCAGCACCTGTGTTCTTTGTTACTATGACAACAAAACAAAGTGATACACGCGTGAACTGTGTGCATGTAGGTCATGACGTCACCTGCACGAAAACATGAAAAGCTAATCATGACGTCACAAACATTTGTTTCTCGGTTGTCGCTATGACGACTTAAAAAGTGATCCAGGTCGTCGGCAACTTAGCCTTTTATATATAATTATATATACGCAGTCGACTCACATTATTGTGACCACCGCCTACTTTTGACATCAACAGCGCATGAGCTGGCTTGGAGGGTATATAAGGTGTGCTGTAGGCATTCTGAAAACATAGGACCGCAGATGGCCTAGTGGTCAACGTTCGTGACTGCCAGGGAGGAACATCAGGTTCGATCCCCGGGATGGTGCGAACGCTCGAACTACTAAATATCCGCGTAAGTCGGATGGGCGCGTTAAGCCGTCGGACCCCGGGTGCTGGCCCCCGGTAATAAATAAGGGCGTCTTCCTCCCCGTTTCTACCTCGCTTCCGTGTCACTTTCCTGTTGGGCACTCTAGCCTAAATCTCCTAGCCTCCTATTTCTAAGGATTGTTTAAGGCATGGGGTCAGACACTCCCTTCCTAAAACTCTCTACGTATAATCTGATCAGATCTGCAAACATATCACTCGTTGGGATAAAAGAGGCGATTTATCAGATTTGCGAAAAGAGACGATTATCGGCTTTCGGACCAATTGTGGCAGTATTTCCAAAACAACGCAGTTTGTGAACTGTTCGCGTGCTGCTGTGGTTAAAGTGTATCGTGATTGGAGAAATGACACCATTGCATTCTCCATAAGCGACGAGGAAACTGCGGAGCACCACGTGCCTTTATGTGAGAGGTGAACGTCAGCTTCGAAGGTGCGTGAGGGTCGATCGACACGCTACAGTGGAGCAACTCACTGGCCGAATAAACCAGGGGGCTACCGGAAATGTGTCTAAAACGGCAGTTCAGCGAACCCTACTGTGTATGGGACTCCGATGCAGACGGATGGTCACTGCACCTATGCTAACGAAGGTTAGTTAGTTAGTTAGTTGATTTTAGTGGCGCAAGGGCCAGGTTTGGCCAAAGAGCGCCAGACACAGAACTATCAGCTAAAGATTTTTAAAAGCGTGGAGAATGATTAAGAGCAGACGGGCTTAGTAAAAGTTAGAAAAGAGGATGATGAAAGATGTGAAGACTAGTTAGTTAATTAGGTTTATATATAACTTTATTAGTTTACTATTATATTTATTATATAACTTTTTTTTTTTTTTTAAATAAGTTTTAAAAAGTTAATCTGTTTTAAAAAGGAAAATACTGCGAAAGTGTCGCAGTGGTCGCCCAAAAGTTTTTGAAGCGTAGCTGCGTCCTCGTCCAGCAGATGAGACTGAAAATAGTGAAACCGATTATTACAAAACCGAACACAACTACATAAAACATGAGAGATGGTGAGTAAACAGTCGCACGCCTCACACATTGGGGCAGCGTCGCCACACAGCAAATAGCTATGCGTGAAGCGACAATGCCCAATGCGGAGACGCGCAAGAACAACTTCTTCCCTACGGTTCCGGCGACACGATGATTTCCAGATTCCAAGGTTAGGTTTTATACGGTGCAGTTTATTCTCCACCTGTTGGTCCCACAGACTTCGCCACGTTCGTCTGATATGATCGTGAACAAGAAAGCGAAAATCGCGGTGAAACAGTGGCAAGGGTGTGACGACCAAAGAAGAGGCAGATCTAGCAGCAGCATCGGCAGACTCGTTCCCTGGGATCCCAACATGCCCAGGAATCCAGCAGAACCGAATCTGGACATCAGCCTCGAGCAAAGAACGAAGAAGTCTCCGAACGGCAAAAAGAAGTGGGTGGCCAGTGAAATCCAAAGATGACAATGATTGCACAACACTCAACGAATCAGTGTACACAATAGCACGCTGATGAGAGCTCGACTGCACGTGAACAAGTGCAAGATACACAGCATGCATCTCCGCCGAAAAAACCGTGGCCTCAGGAGGAATGCGGGCAACAGAAACTTCGTCAACGCAGACGGCGGCGGATCCAACAACACCAGCCGCCTTAGATCCATCGGTGAAAACAGGAATAAAGTCTGCATTGACGTAACGGTGTTCAGCGAAGAGCTGCTGGTACACTGACGCAGGGGTTGAGGACTTGTCAAAAGATGTAAAGCTGGTATCGACCAAGACACCAAGAGGATGCCATGGAGAATCCTCAAAGCCCCTGGTCTCTCCAACGAGTGACAAGTCGAGCCCTGCATCACGAGCTACGGCCGCCATACGAAGACCGAAGGTTCGAATGCACGAGGACGGATCTCGAACAAACGAGCATGCTGGGGATGAAAAAACTGCACCGTATAAAGGATGGTCTGTGAGTGATTTAAGTTTCAGGTAAAATTGAAGAGACAGCTGCAGACGGCGTAAATGAAGCGACGGTTCGTTCGCGTCGGCATAAAGGCTGGGAATGGGTGACGTGCGAAATGCTCCCGTACAAAGACGCAGCGCTTGATGGTGGATGGTATCCAACGGCCGGAGAACGGTAGGACGCGCAGAGCCATACACCATACAGCCATAATCCAGCTTAGACCGAATGAGAGAATGGTAAATACGGAACAAAGAAGTCCTGTCTGCACCCCAGGAGACTGAGGCAAGGATCTTAAGGATTGACAAGGCTCTCAGACAGGAAGTCCTTAGCCGTCGAACGTGCGAGCGAAAGGTGAGAGCACGGTCAACGGTCAAACCAAGGAACTTGGTTTCCGGCAAAACTGGAATGGCTGCACGGTCCAAATAGAGCTCTGGATCAGGATGGAGGCCACGCCTCCGGCAGAAATGGACACAGGCTGTCTTGTCGGGAGAAAAGAACAAACCCATTATTGTTAGCGGCTTTAACAATCTGGGTAATTGCAGACTGCAACTGCCTTTCAACTAAACGCATGCTGGATGACGAACAGAAGATGTGAAGGTCGTCAACATAAATGGTAGCCGAAACCGTAGGAGGAAGATTTTTGAGTAAACAATTAATGCGGAGGATGAACAGAGTCACCGAAAGAATGCTGCCTTGAGGAACGCCTTGTTCTTGATGGAAAAAGGCGGACAGCGTTGTACCCAGGCGCACCTGGAACACACGGTTACGAAGAAAGTTGGCAATGAAGGTTGGCAGGTTTCCCCGCAACCCACTCTCGTGGAGGTCACGGAGGATACCGTGACGCCACGCTCTATCGTAAGCTTTTTCGATGTCAAAAAATACAGACACCAGGTGCTGCCTACGTACGAACGCCTCACGAACAGACGTCTCAAGGAGCAGGAGATGGTCAGGAGCTGAACGATGACGACGGAAGCCGCTTTGTGATGGAGACAGTATTCGATGTTCTTCAAGAAAATAAATTAGCCGGGAATTAACCATTCGTTCAAGGATTTTGCACAGACAGCTAGTGAGGGCAATTGGCCGATAACTAGAGGGAGACTTGGGGTCTTTGCCAGGCTTGGGAAAAGGTAAAACAAAAGCTCTTCGCCAAGAGTCCGGGAAACTGTGCTCCAACCAAATACGGTTGAAAAGCACTAATAGATTCTCGAGAGACGACTGCGAGAGATGACGAACCATGTCATAGTGGATGCCGTCAGGGCCGACAGATGTTGCGCCAGACCGATGCAGAGCCACCCGTAGTTCAACCATGCTGAAGGGGGAGTTATACTCAGTGTTATAAAAAGGCGCAAAGGAGATTTTCTGGCGTTCCGCGGTTGTTTTAATCCTCTGAAAGCTAACGAAGGTGCATCGGCAGAAAAGGTTTATTTTTGCACGGCAGTATCGGAATTGGCTTTCCGCTGATTGGCAAAGGATTACCTTCTCCGAGGATCACGTTTCCTGCTTCATCGAACGGATGGACGTTGGCGTATAAGGCGAGAAACATCGGAGAACAAACACTCTTCAACCATTGCTGGAAGAACACAAGCTGGTGGGGACAGCGTTACGGTCAAGGGAATGTTTTCGTGGCATTCCCTGGGTCCACTCATACCTGTGGAAGGCACTGTGGGCCGAATTTGTTACCAATCCATCCGTGCAAACCACGTACACCCATGCATTCTCATTGACTTCCCTGGGTTAGATGGGATCTTTCAGAACGACAATGCGACATGTCACACAGCTAGAAATGTCCGAAAGTGGTTGGAAGAGCACAATGGAGACTTCAAAGTACTTTCCTGGCCCCCTAATTCACCAGACTTAAAACCAATTGAGCATCTGTGGGACCACCTCGATCATGTTGTTCTGTCTATGGATCCTCCACCACGCATCCTCCAGCAGCTGTCAGATGCACTGCACTCAGCATGGCTCCACATACCTGTGAACACCTTCCAGCACCTTACTGAGTCACTCCCTACCCGTCTAGCCGATGCCCGCGCTGCACACGGCGGTTACTCTGGATATTAGCTAGTGGTCACGGTAATGTGACTCTACCGTGTATACTGTATATATACACTATGTTGACAAAAGTCACCGGACACCTCTTCAAAAGCAAATGTACGGATCCGCTGCGTTGTTAATATGCGCGGTACAGCTGCAAACGGTATAAAAGCAAGCCCGTAGCTGCCCACGATCATATTGCACTGCGAAGTTGAGCGAAAATGTCGCGGCGGGAGAGAACTGACTTTGAGATAGGAAAGATTGTTGGGTGTTATGTTAGTGGGTTGTCCATAAGAGAAACCGAGAGGAGTTTAAACATACCCAAGTCAACTGTTTTGGATGTTTTGAATAAGTGGAAGACACATGGCGAGCCTGAAGCAACAAAACGCATCGACAGACTAAATAGAGTCTGCCGATACGTTCTATGATAGAGGACGTCGAAGTCTCAGCAGAGTCGTTACAGCTAAGCGACGGAGTGCTGCACAAGACCTCAGTGTACAGGTGAGTAAAACTGCTGGAACCTCGGTATGTAGAAGTACCATTCCCAGAGAACTTCATTCCATGGGTTACTGTGATAGTGAGGCTGCTCATAAGCTTTTCATCTCCACTCGGAATGCTATTCTCGTCATTTAGCAGGGTGTACAGAACATTTATCGTGGACCGTAGATCAATTGAAACTGGTCCTATGGACTGATGAATCCAGATACACGATTCATCAGTCTGATGGCCGTGTGTGGGTATATGGCGGCAGCCGGGGAAGGCTATTTACCACAGTGTGATGTTCCTACGGTGAAGTTTGGAGCTGCCAGTGTACTCGTGTGGGGGTATTTTTGGCCATTTGTTATCGTGAGCAAACCTTTTGAGCAACACGTCTACTTCGATATTCTGGACAATTATGCCCTACGAACTCTGTGGCAATACTATGGAACCGAGCCTTGTTGGTACCAGCAGGATAATGCACCGAGCCATAAAGCAAGGACTGTTACGGCCTGATTTGACGAGAATTCCGTATCGTGTGTGGACTGTCCAGCACAGAGCCCTGATCTTAATTCCATTGAGTACCTATGGGATGAATTAGTGCGCTGCATAAGAAGTTTGGAACCAAGGCCATTTACTAAGCAACAGTTAGCGGCAACATTATGTACTGAATGGAAGGGCATACGTTATCGCTGTGTTCCAAAACATTGTCGAAATTATGTCTCGAAGGGTCAATGCATGCATTAAGGCCAAAATTGAGCTGACACCGTGCTAATGCATGCCAATAAATGCTCTGTTGTGTTTCTCTTCTTGGTGCCCGATGACTTTTGTAAATGTGGTGTATATACGCTGTCACAGATTTTTGCATTAAAACCCGAAGTGGCTTCAGTAAAAACTCTCTCAGGGCCAAGCTATGTGCAAATTTTTAACTGCGTCACTGAACTTCGTTAATACTCATTCCTAGTTCTCCTTAAATTTTCGTTTATTGAAAAAACGCAGCTTTTAATTTTGATAACTTACTATGCTCTTGCTGTTTTTATTTTAAGCGTCTTTTTGTATTAATTTACTATGCTTGTATTAACTTAGTGTCTTTTTGCATTAACTTACTATGCTTGCTGTTTTTATTTTAAGTGCCTTTTTGTATTAATTTACTATGCTTGTATTAACTCAGGGCCATTTTGTATGAACTTACTATGCTTGCTGTTCTTGTTTTAAGTGTCTTTTTGTATTGATTAACTATGCTTGTATTAACTCAGTGCCATTTTGTATTAACTTACTATGCTTGCTGTTTTTATTTACGCTTTCCAACCGTAGGTTGAAGAAGCGTATATGCTTCAGCTTTGTCCGTCCGTCCGTCTGTCCGCACAATAACTGGCGTAAAAATGGTTCGATTTCGATGAAATTTTAATATGTGGTAGGGGACCACCTGGGGACGAACCTTATTGAAAATGGGGAAAATAGGGTCAAAGGTCATGACGTAGGAGCGGGATCCATTCCATTGCACTTATACGTCATAACTTGCGCAAATATGGTTCGATTTCAATGAAATATTACTATGTGGTAGGGGACCGCCTGGAGACAAACCCTATTCAAAATGGGTTAATTGGGGTCAAAGGTCAGGACATACGAGCGGGATGCATTCCATTGCCTTTATGCGTCATAGCGTGCGTAAAAATGGTTCGATTTCGATGAAATTTCAGTATGTGGTAGGGGACCACCAGGGGACGAACCCTATTGAAAATGGACGAACCCTATTGAAAATGGACGAAATGGGGTTAAAGGTCAGGACATAGGATTACGATCCATTCCATCGTCCTTATCCCATATTATTAAGGTGGACGTCAAGTAATTTTGCTTCCTATACTTCCATGGAAAAACTTTTGTACACATTTCTTCACAATTAATGTGTTCCCAAGAATGAAAATTTGAGCATCGATTAAAATAACTTCTTATTATAACTTGGAATGCTTAATATTTTCTAAAACATATATATTAAAAATCAATAACTTTTCCTTTGGTGGTGTTGAAACCAGAAAGAGGATGGCGCGACCTGTACTTTGATGACGTCAGTAGACAAACAAATGTTGGATTGCATAATTATGGTTATGTTTTAGAAAATATTAAGTATTCCAAGTTAAAAAATGAAGCTATTTTAATCGATGTTCAAATTTTCACCCTTGTGAACGCATTAATTGTCCAGAAAAAAGATGGCGCGACCTGTATTTTCATGACGTCAGTAGACAAACAAATGTGTGGATCCTATTAAAGTTTTATGACGTCACACTCTTGCGAGCAGATGGTCGCGATTCCCATCTGCTTCATTACGTCACGCGTTGTGTGCGTATGTTCGTCCACACGATTACTCGCGTAAAAATCGTTCGATTTAGATGAAATTTTAGTATGTGGTAGGGGGAACACCTGGAAAGGAACCCTATTGAAAGTAAACGAAATGGGGTCGAAGGTCAGGACATAGGAGCGGGATCCATTCCACTGCTCTTATGCGTCATAACTAACGTAAAAAAGGTTCGATTTCGATTAAATTTTAGTATGTGTCAGGGGATCACCTGGGGACAAACCGTATTGAAAATTGGCGAAATGGGGGTCAAAGGTCAAGACATAGGAGTGGAATCACTTCCATCGCCATTATGCGTCATAACTTACGTAAAAATCTTTCGATTTGGATGAAATGTTGGTATGCTGTAGGAACCTTTCTGGGGACGAATCCTATTGAAAATGAGCGAAATGGGATGAAAGGTTAGGACACAGGAGCGGGATCTATTCCATAGCCCTTATGCATCATAACTAACGTAAAAATGCTTCGATTGCGACAAAACTTTATCATGTTATTTCGGAGATATACTGAACCAGTTCTGTTGAATAACTTCGAAATGGGATCAAAGGTCAGGGCACAGGAGTGAGATTTATTCCACAGCCATTTTCCTCATAACTTGAGTAATGATTTCTAGTATGTTGGAAAGCGTATCATAATCAATGCATTGCATGATTTTACTAACTTGTTTTAAGTGTTTTTTTGTATTAATTTACTATGCTTGTATTAACTCAGTGCCATTTTGTATTAACTTATGCTTGCTGTCTTTATTTTAAGTGTCTTTTTGTATTTACTATGCTTGCTGTTTTTATTTTAAGTGTCTTTTTGTATTAATTTACGTAGTATCGCATGCAATGGTGAATGCTGGGTTAAAGTAGGCGGCGGTTTATTTTGGAAAACGCAATGTTTGTTGTTTAAAGTGTGGGCGGATTCATTTTGTACGTCTGTGTTCTTTTATATACACATAAATAAAAAAAATGCTACAATAAATAAAAACTACAGTAAAATATTCGAAAACGAAAGTAAAAACACGATATACACATCAACAATTAGCTCATGCAAATATACACGAACGATGAAGAAACGGGTTTCTGTACGCCCAATTAATGTGAAAGACGATAAAAAGTGAACTCCGTTTATTAGGCGTATAAAATAAAAGTATCAAGAGACGCTATCTTTCACTACCTCCGGGTAGCTTCGTCAGGCATTTAGTAGCTAAAGATCACAGAAGCACCTGGAAAAAATATTTCTAAGAATATAACTAAATTCAAAATAAACAAAACACTTGCACGATGTAACGAGTTGTTTGATCCCAGACCGGGTGGTCACGTGTAACTTCAAGAAGCCGGTGCCATATCAAAGGAAGGCTCGTGGTTACATCCTTGTTACACACATTCCGTCGCGTGATGATCTCGATGGTTTCGCGAAGCGCAGTAGCTTGCCCTGTCGTAAGGTGCTAGTTTCTTAAAATCTCTCCATCTGGGAACTGCCCCTACAGCTCATGATTACTTGATGTTTACTACTTGACTGGTTAAAAACTCATGACAAGCTAAAGTAATGGTATTTACAATGACAAGATCTTTCGACCTAACTAAAGGTCATCATCAGGACAACAACCCCACAAGAACACTGGGCTGGCATTAAATACATGTGTCAGATGAAGTAAATGGATACATGCGCAGGTCAAACAAAATGACATACGTAAAAAAGTTCGAAGAAGTTCAAGGAAGACGGGGGGCAGCGGAGGGAGGGGGGTATCGAAAGTAGTTTGGTAACGCGATTACGATATGGGAGTAAATCATTCAATAAATTTAACCAAGCAGTGGGAATATCTGAAGGTAACTCATCATTACAAAATACGTTTCGATTTAAATAGATACATACGGAACCGACCTTAGCAGCAGCGGGGCCCTGTGCGAACCCAACCGCGGGGCTCTTGCTTTAACCCTCCCTCCTAGACTAGACATAAAACATACACTAGACTTAAAACATAGTTTATTGTAGTGATCTTTACAGTTTAATGAAACGTCAAGACGTTTGAAAATTAACCAATAACGAAAGACAGCATTTAAAATTCTTTGGACACTACTGATTTTTTTAAATGTCTTAAATGATGTAGACCAAAGAAGCACACCAGCATACGTCCTTCCCTCACAATGGCTCCGTCTCTGCCTATTATGGGACAGTACTTACATTATTGAACTCACCTTATAGGAACTGAACTTTTCTTGCTTTTATCCCAGCAAAGTCAGCTATTATATCATCAAAATTTATTTTGCTTGCTTTACTCTGTTCAATTGGCAAAGTTGCCAAAGACATCAATCTTTCTTGAGACATGACAGATCTTAAATAAGATTTAATCAGCTTTCAGCGTGAAAAGCTTCTTTCTACGCTTGCCACCATTACTGGGACAGTAAGTAATATCCTGTAGGTAATTAAGGCAGTAGGGAAAGGATTCTGAATTTTATTCATGTATCTTAAAGCACCGGTTGCGGTTTTGACATCTGATGGAAGTAACACACGTAGCACAACTTTTTCGATAACGATCTGTGCACTGTGCACCATGAAAGATATGGCTTCAACACTAATGTTTCGCTAGGCATAATAGTGTAGTTTGCTGGCAATATCTGGGTAAATATAAATTCAGCAATCGATATTAAAAAAAAGAAGAAGAATTAAACGAGACGGAGTTTGAAAAATAAAATCAGAATAATGGAAAATAAGAAATTTGATCCCTCGCTCTTTCTCTCTCCCTCTCTCATTTTCTTTCTCTTTTTTTTTCTTAGGGTGTGAGCCCCCCCTCCCCAAGGGCAGGGCCCTGTGCGACCGCACGTGCCGCACACCCCTAAGGGCGGCTCTGGATACATAAACTTTCCACAAGAAGAGTCGCAGCCGCAGAGTTAGGTGAAACCAGGATCCGAACCGCATTCCACTGAAGAATGTGTAAGCCTCAGTGCACACAGCGAGCAAGTGCGGCAGTAGTTGCTGAGGTTTTTAAATTGTGTACATGTTCAGATAAACGCGTCTGAACTGTCCTTAACGTGAACTCGATGTAATAACAGTCTGCATTAGTAGAAGAAACTGCTTTCAGAGGTATACACAATATATACCATGTTGAAATTTAAGTTCTTTCTTAGCTCGGTCACTTCTTAGAAGAGAAAATAAATTACGAGTCTTGTCTCCAAAGTTCATACCAGCTTCCTTGCACAATATTCTGAGATTCAAAAGCTATAAGGTCGATAATCCAAAGATCCCGTATAAGTCAAAGTTTGGTTGTCCCTTTGCAGAGTGGAACAGTTAAGACGGTTATACCTACGAAGGAGAGAGTAAATAGTACTTTTAAGGTATATCCGAAAGATCCGATATGTCGCAAATCTTAGACAGTTCCAGTTGGCGAGGCCGTGCAGTAGAAGAATGAGTGTATAAGCACTTTTTATCAAATAACGAGATGCACTCAGTTTTACAGCAGTTGGATGAAAGGAAGTCGCCGGAATTATTATGGGTTGAATAGCTGGTTTCCTACAAATTGAAAAACATAAGGAATTGTTAATATTATTACGTTAAAGATTTAGATCCAAGAAAGGTAAAGATAAATTTTGTTCTAACTCCAAAGTGAATTGAATTGTGGGGTATTGAGAGTTCATTAAGTCCTAAAACTGGGTGAGATGGTTATGTGATTGGGGCCAACATATAAGAATATCGTCCACATAACGCAGATAGACGATGGGTTTAAGGGGACAAGTTCCAAGTACTCGTTCCTCCAGGGCTTGAAGAATGAACTCCGCCAAAATAAGCGAAAGAGGAAACCCCATGGGCGCTCCAGCTTTTTGTTGATAAATAATATTATCAAATTTAAAATAAGATCTGGAGGCAACAAGCCTAAAGGCAGAAAGAAGAGCACAAACTTGGACAGGTGAGAGATTAGTACCAGGAAGAAGTTTTTGTTCAATTAAAGAATGTACAACATCAATAGGAACATTACGAAATAGCGAAATAACATCCAGGGATGCAAGAATAAAAGGGGAAGGCGGTTTTGAATACTACTTCAGTAATTCATATGAAATAAAAACTAAACACTAATAAATTTATAATTCCGCTAAAAAATTCCATGTTACAAAAAGTAGGTTACGCGTCAGCTGAAGAATTTTCGTTTTTCTTAAAATTAGTGAAAACATTTGGAATTAACTATTTGTTCTCCTACCTAATTGTACATAGTAATTATCGTAACAAAATAGCGTATTCCACTCATCGACGTTATACAGTATCAAAAGGACAAAAACTATACACATACCTGTAATTTAAACTTAGAGAGGAACACCTCAGAGAGGGTTCATTTCTAAATTTCTAAATTTAAGTTACAAAAAAAAAAAACAAAAAAAAACGCTGCTGTTAGAAACCACTTTAAACCATTAGAGGATGCCGCCTCTTCTTGAAGTCAGCGCAGTCTTGGTCAGCTGCTATCTACCGAATTATTACTGTGAATGAATCAGAGTTTAGTATCCTAAAGCCAAGGTTCATCATCATCATTGACAACCATTATCAATCCACTGCTAGATGAAGGTCTCCCCAAGTCTCTTCCACAACTGTCTGCCTTGAGCCTGTCTCCTCCATGTCACTCCAGCATGATTTCGAATTTCGTCCATCCATCTCCCATGTGGTCTTCTCCTGGGTCTTTTTCTGTCGCTCGGAATCCAGCCTAAAATTTCGGTTGTCCACCGGTGATCCGTTCTTTTGGCAACATGTCCAGTCCTAACCATTTCAATTATTTCACTCTGGTTATGATGTCGTTCACTCTTGTCATGTTCCTTATCCACGAGTTTCTCTTCTTATCTTTACTGGTTACACCAAGCATGCATCTCTCCATGCTTCTTTGAGTTGTCTGCAGTCTTTGAATGTCTTTCTCAGTTAATGTCCGTGTCTCTGCTCCATACGTAAGCACTGGCAGGATGCATTGATTGAACATTTTTGAGACATTATGGGATATTGATCCTAAAAATTGTACTGTTTTTTTCCAAAAGCTCTCCAACCAAGTTTTATACGTCGATTAATTTCTTCATCAATGTTATCTTTGCTTGATATCTGCTGCCTAAGATAAATGTAGGTATCGGTTGTCTCAAGCTTTTCTCCATCATTCGATAAATTTTCGTTTGTTGTAAAAGCATTGTACATCACTTTATAATGCTTTTACAAGAAACGAAGATTTATCGATTGATGGGGAAAAGCTGGAGACAACCGACACCTAAATTTATCTTGGGCAGCATATATCAAGTAAGGGTCACACTGATGAAGAAATTAATCGCTGTAGAAAATTTGGTTAGAGAGCTTTTGGAAGAAATAGTACAATTTCTGAGGAGCAATATGCGTGGTAGATTCCATTAACTTTGCTCTAAATTAAACCTGCAACATTGTTACTAGTTCAACATTCCGTCCTGCGGGATGAAGTACTAAATGATACGAGAACAAAACCATGGAATGCAATAATCCTCTGTGGCTACGGACCCAGGGCTGTAGCTTGGGGGCCGCCAGGGGAGGCTGAAAAGTTTTGAGCCCCTCACCACGAAAGACTGAACGAACTTGATAATGATAATTAGCGCAGGTCATATTTGGAAAAAAAATAATAACTAAAAACATTTTTAGTATCACTTCTAAAGCGTTATACATCGTCTGACTGAGAGGAAAAGCCCGTACATCAGCTGATTGTAGGTTATGTATCTCGAGCTGTAAGTAAGGAAATTGGAAGTTCTAAAACACCTAAGAGTTTTTACAAAAGCGTGCTTAAAACACAGCAGTACAGTACGCATATCAACTTGTCGCTCTGACTTTCACGGTAAGGTGTTGAAACAGTACACCATATGCCTGTCTGTTTTCCCGTACTCATTACGATTACTGATTTCCGAACTGCTTTTCATTCAATGACGTCCATCGCAAAAGTTCAGGCACAAAATAATATCGACGCTAGAACGTAAAAATACGAAGCAAAGGAACACAAACATTAAAAAGCAAGTGAAACACTTCAAACTGAGTCATACTATGCAATGGAAAACCAATACACGCAATGGGTATAATTATTATACTAGTTATGGCATGAAAGGAAGAAATTTACATGTCTCAAAAATTTAGATAAAACAGAAACGTAATGCGAAGCATTCCATTATACGTCAGACGTATATCAGTTCAAAAACACGTATCTTTGCGGAATAAATCATATTCTGTAGAGTTTCCGGTTAATACAAATTTAAATTAACAGTAAATTAGTTATTTATCCTATAAAAATTAATCAGTAGGTTGACTTCGGTCTTTCTTGAAAGGTTTTCCTTTGAAGATCTCATAAACATTTGACGCAGTTTTCTAAAATCCCTTTGTTAGGGGAAACAAACAGCGCCATCGCATATTTTTGTACCATTTCAACCAAATCGACTATAAGCACTTCTTTAAAACAAAGCTTCGAAATGTAAAATGGTTAAACAATTATTTCTGAGTCACTTCATTCTAAAAAAAAAAAAAAAAAAAAAGGAAGGAAAAAAAAAAAAAAAGAGGGTACTTCCTCTTTTGGTACCATTAAGAGCACCAAAAGAAGAGTCCAAAGGACAAAATATATTGTATCGGGTCAAAAGCTGTGAATACTGCAAAATCAAATACACATTTTTCAAACGTAAAAATCTTACACAAATTAAGAGTAGAATTCATTGATATAAATAAAGTGAGAGCCAAAATTTCCTCGGTATCGTTCTGCAGCACATTTTTTTTTTTTTTTTTTGTTCAAATATTGTGTGGCTAAAAACGTATGTTACGAAATTAATAAATGGTGCCAGGAACGTATCCACGAATTTTAGGGGAACACTGTTCCTCTCACCAGTTTCTTAAGGGAACGCCATTCCCCTCTATTCTCGCCTCTTTTCATCACTGATCGCATGGTGATACCAAACATAAGCTGCGTATTTTGATACAAAACACTAGGATTATAAAACTTTCGAAAATATCTTGATGAATTTTTCCGATACCGACCACCAGATGGCGGTGGGTTATATGTTGATTTCGCTTCATAGAAATCGACGTTCACAAATTTTCACTCATGGAAAATGTGGCAAAAATACAAGGATTTAAAAACGTAAAATGTCAAAGAGATGAATGTTATCGGTCTATTTTAATATATTGAGAACACACATGCAAAAGAAAAATTTAATTCAGCCTACTTTTCCAACTTTGATTGACCTTATTCATTACAAGTTAAGACTATATTCAAAACATTAGGACAACTTTTAAAGGAAGACTTTGTTACCACGATTCTAATTCAACCCACTGCATTTCGTATAACTGCTAAATAAAGTCTTTTTTTAAATTTAATGTCGCAAATATTTAGAAATATATAAACAATAGGCAGTATTATGTTTTCATGTAAGCGTTTACTCTACACGTTTTAAAATTCAGAACCGGAATTAAATTTCCAACTCCGTGTGAAGATATCCGTCCCAAAAATAAAATTAAAATAAAACAAGAAAGATGACACCGAATTTTCGGTTGTAATGAGCACGTCTTTTGCATCCTTTCCTACTCGAATAAAATTTATCAGTCATTCAGAATCAATGGAAAAGGTTAGGGAAAAAAAATCAAAAAAAAATCAACAGGATTCCTACAACTGCTAAAATATCCAGAAATAGAAACAGCTACTTACTTCTTCCACCAGTGGCTAAAACGTGTTACGAAAATTAATAAATGGTGCCAGGAACGTATCCACGAATTTGGGGGGGGAGATGTCTGAGCTCGAGCAAAAACTAAGAATAACTTATATATAGCAGATGTAGGTGGCAAGTTGTATAGACCATATGCTGTACTATCCTGCCGCTTGCATAATGTACATTATACTATGCTACGTCTCTTGGGAAAGGGGAGGGGACCCTGGGATTATAGAGACAAATTTTCAGACTGATATAATAAAAATAAAATAATAAATTAGGGTTGCTACTAAGTATAAGTGAAGTTACCACATGCGAAATTTATAGAAATATATTAAACTGTCAATTAAATTGCATAGAAACTTGCCTTGAAGATATTTCATAAACAAACCGCTCGATATTTATTCAGTAATTTTAATAGATCACATAAAGAAGCTTGAGAAGTTCTTTACCGCCTTTAATATGTAGGTAGCCATAGGCCCAGGCGTGGATTCAGGGTAGGACAACGGGGCACGTGCGGAGGGGATATGTGTGCCCTGATGTCCTTACGCCGAATGACGTTTTATGTATGAAACACGTTATGTACGAAAACCTTACATAAACGACAGGGGAGGGGCCCTGTCGTTTATGAATATTATACACCAATCGTTTAAATTCACCTTAAGCTAAAAAAAAAAAAAAAAAAAAAAGAGAATATACACCAATCGTTTAAATTCCCTTTAAAGAAAAAGCAAAAAAAAAAAAAAACGTTAAATAAACGTTTACTGGTAAACGGCAGTTACCATTGATGACCCTCTTTGATCGCTTTTTAATCCGTCTATTTGTTGATCCGTCAATGCATACGGAGTCTAACCACGTCAATTCAGAAAATCTCGGACTCCTACATCCTTGCGTCCATACCTATCGGTGCTCGTCGACAGACTCTTCGCTGGCAACAGTCTGCGCTTTTTTCAGTTAGCACCAGTGCGAGATGAGTCACCTGGGACCTTTGCTTAAAAGTTATTGAGACAACCCCAAACTTCACCTTTAAAATAGGAAATTTATTGCGTTCAAGAATTTTGACATTTTGCCTTTACTACCATGGAATTCACACGCTTTTCCTTTTCTCAGACTTCGCTGATCAAACGCACACATGTACGTTTTCTTGGCGTTGGCCTTATACGTATACATAAGGACAATTTTGTAAGTTTCAAATAAAACTAGATAGGTGGAAGACATACTATTTTACTAGCACCAAAGTTCAAAATATTTGTAAACATAAAATAGTTCACGTAATCATGGCTTACCTGCATTTCAAAGTCCCAGCAACAACTTTCGTTTCTTGCTTCGAGCCATAATGTTCAACACTTCATCGGGTGAAATGGGTACATCCCAGTGAACGGACAACACTGATAAAGTAGAGGTCTGCACGGGCCCTATTTGGTGGGCCCGACCCGGCCCAAGCCCGTAGGCCGATATCAAATATTAGACACTCGGCCCGACAAACTGCAGCTATTATTTAGTATCTTTTTGTATTATTTTGTCTTTAATTTATTAAATTGTGAAAATTAAATAATGAAATGATATATTATTGAAAATATTTTGTTGAATGTAGGCCTAAAAGTATTAACTACTAAACTTTAGCAACTATCGAAGAATACAATCTTTAAAGAGAAAGAGAGAAATAAGACTAGCGAGTTCAAAACATCCCTTTCTCTGAACTAGCAAACGCTAACACAACAAAAGTCAATCCCTATACGGATTAGGGATAGGAGAAACAATCGATGTCACTCCACACTCTCATTCAAACACACACACACATACACACACACACACGCACACGCGCGCGCTCGTTCGGTGTCGAATCTTTGTGTTGTCAACAAGCCTCAAAGTGGTTTTACCATCTTAGTACCTACAGATGGTAAAACATTGTAACACTCCTCGCCTCTGTGATTACACCCTGGGCTATGTCATGGAAGTGAGTAAAGCCAGCAAAACAGTTAAACAGACCAGGAAATCGGGAAACACAACTTTTTTCTTTCTTTACCATTGCGATAATAACAACTGGTCGACTTGGCCCGGCCGTAAGGGCTTGGAAAAAAGCTCGGGCCGGATTGTTGCTTTGTTCTCTAAACTAAAAAGAGCCCGACCCGGGTCGGGTAGCGTTCTGTCCCCGACTCGTGCAGACCTCTGTGATAAAGTCCTGACCTGTTCCTAGGCAGAGATTTTATCCACTTCATTGTAGAAAACAAGAGTTCCACGCAGGCTGTAGAAACGGGTAAGGTAGCTTGAATCCGAAGTGATGCATATGTGAAAAGATATACGAGAACTGTCATTATATCGTTGGCACGCAGGCGGTTTTCTCTCCACTTTTCAAACCGTATAGCATAATCGCCTCTCGCTATGTCTGTTGATGTTAAAGGCACTGACATAAATTGTCAATCAAGTGAGCTTGATCTGGCGACTCATGTTTTGGAAGAAGTACTTCAAATAAAGTCATAAGTTTTTCGATCTTAAAATTTTCAGCCATTGATTACGCCGTGGAGAGCTGGAAGGAAAAGTGCTCTACTGTAGTATTCTTCTGCATTTTTATGTGGATGATTGCCACGCTTTGTTTGTGTTCCTGTAACTCGTGGTAGAGTAATTTCCCTTTCAAAAATTTCGCTCGCTATAGATTTATTGCTGACTGAAATATTTTCAGTCAGTCTTCAGACTCTTGTCGAAATTTTGGCAAACAACATATTCACCACGTTCATTGCATTAGGAACACCAGAAGCTAAATCATGAGTGGGATTCTTAAGGTATATTGATAGAGGCAGTATAACACTAAAACAAGCATTTATATTAAGAACTGCCCTTTTTTACAGATGCCAAAATTTTGTGTTGATGCTTTAGTAGAAATGGTTCGGTCAAGTCCCGCTAATTCCTAAAGGCTGATAACCATTGGTTTTTAAAGTTTCACTACAACATTTACTGAATCCTGTTTCTCAACAGATCTACTACACACGCTAACTAATTTGCTTTTTTTGCTATACCTGGGGCATGAATTTTTGTTTTCTTTGAGTAAGTCAGTGGCAAAGGAATTGTCTCGGAATAAGTTGCATACTTGTTCAGAACTCCTAAACAATTTCGGACACAAGAAACTGACACTCTCTTTGAAAGCGCCAACCTGAGCCGATGGTTTGCGCATTGGTACGTACATAGCTTTTGGAAAGCTTTCCTTCTCTTTTGGTTGTGCCCCATTCAATTTACTTGTCAGATTAGCAGCCCCATCGTAACCTTGAGCAAATGGTTTACTCATATAAAGTCCCAACTTTGTGCAACTATCTAAAATTAGATTTGTTAAACTATCAAGGGTTAAATCATGCACAGGGAGAAAACATAAAGAATCCTCCCTTAAAATATTTTCGGAATTCACATACCTTGCACACAATGTAATAATCGTCCGGTTCCAGACACATCTAAAGTTTCATCAGCCAGAAAACTGAAGCAGTCCGAATTATTTATTTCATTTACAATAGAATTTTGAATAAGAGATCTGCATACTTCGATAATTTCATTTTGAATTATTGGGCTAATATAAGATGCATTTTTAGAGCAATTTATTACGCGTTTTAACAAATTATCATCGCCAGAGTTTGCACGAAAACGTAATCGAGCACCGAAGTTTCCATCCTTTGTGGGAGGTTTTTGTAGAGAAAGGGGTCACAGTTCTCGTCACCTCGAAAGCAAGTTTTTCTTCCCCCACAAAATATTATTGTTTCGATAACAGTTCTCAAAGCAAATCTGTTTTCCTCTCGCTCTTTTTTCGTTTGGGAATCTATCTGATGCACAATATTATCCATTTTTTTTTTTTTTTGCCTTTATCACACACACAAAGTTACCTGCATCAACAACGCAGCTTCAATGATACTTAGACTCAGAATGTGTTTTAACTTTTTACCAGCATCTTTCTAGAAAGGAGCAGCCGCCAGAGTCCCAACATTCTCGTCGCCTCTATATGTATAGCCAATAGTTTCTTGACAGAAAAGGGCGCACAGTTTGTAATAGGCGCCATCTTGTTCCTTTGAATAGGCAAGCCACTTCCATTTGTCTCCCCATTTCCCTTGAAAATTTAATTTCTTCTTGTTAAATTCTGCAGTAGGAAAAACAAAAGGTGCCTTAAAGATTAAGTCACATGTTAGTAACCGGTAATCAGAAGAAATGAGTGGTGCACCTTCAAATGTTGTATTAAACTTTTCTACAAAAGCACTAATACCAATATCATTGAGGCTAAGTAAAACAGCGGGAGCTTTTTAATTACAGTTGCTATGCTCGGAAAAATCACGACGATTATGCTTTGCACCAACTCTACAATAAGTTACATTAGATTGCAAGTAGTAGGGTCGAGAACATCACTTTTCAAATCAAAATTCTGAATTTTTTTTCATCGACTTACTACTACTATTACGACAGGGTGGAAAAAAAGCTGTCTATATGGTACGCTTCACGTCTATGATTCAACAAAAAAACAAAACTACTAAAACACGTTCCCACCTTACCGTGACTGACACTGATAGCGACAGGATGTACTCCTGAAGCAGCTAGATATGCGGCAAGTCGTCAAATAAGGTCAATTTTTGATGCGACAGAAATCTGAACTACCAAAGCCAGACATGGTGGAAGCAGGGGGTGGAGTGTGATAAAAACGGGTGAGATTCTTACTGCTGATTAGAGCAAACTCTGCTGCTGGAGACTACTGGAAATTCCTCGCCTCATCCACTTTCGCAAACGTTGTTAATGTTAATTTTTTAAAGCTACAGATTTGTTGATCACTTCTCCAGGGGTTAACTGGTAAAAAAAAATAAAAAAAAATAAAAAAAGAAATCAACCTTTTTGTTGTTGTTGTGGGGTAATCTTTGAGGGGGATCCGGAACCCCTGGACCACCCCTTCCTTGCGAACTGCCTGAATGGTACACAAAAAGTTTCCCATAGCAGAAGGAAGGTATCAGAGACAAAGAGATTTTCAAATCAAACAATTAAATGAAGAAATATAGAAGGAAACATGATATAACTCTACGTCTTCTAGAGGAAAAATTTTGCATAATGAAAAAGTTGAACATAGCCGAAAATACACTTCACAGCAAAAGCTATGCTAAGGAAAAAGAACTTTTCAAATACGGTCTCCCGAAAGCAGAGATAGCTAGAAAAAGGTTTGGATATTAACCCCCCCCCTAGGGGAAAGCTGTGCATTATTTAGAGAGTAATGCTACCCGTCTTTATGGTAGGACCGAGGATGGCCTAGTGGTCAATGTTCGTAACTGCCAAGGAGGATTCTCAGGTTCGATCCCAAGCGAGAGCAAACGCTCGAACCACTAAACATCCGCCGTGCGTCGGATGGGAACGTTAAGCCGTCGAACCACGGGTACTGGCTCGCCGGTAAAAAATAAGGGCGTCTTCCTCTCCCTTTCTACCTCGCTTCTGTATCACTTTCCTATCGGGTACTCTAGCCCAAATCTCCTAGCTTCCTATTTCTAAGGGTTGTTTAAGACCTGGGGTCAGACACTCCTTTCCTAAAATTCTCCACATATGATCCGATCCGTCTTTATTGTAACAAATGACATACAGGAAAAAAAAATCGCAATTGGGTTTTTAGAAGCCGAGATACAGCTGCAAACAGAAGTACACAAACACCACCTAGCGACAAAACTGTAAACCACAAAACCACTCAAATACAAACCTAAAGTGTTCCACAAGGTAAATGGTAACCGGTGTCAAGAGAATTTTTTAAATCGCACATTTAAAAACAAATATATTGAGAGAAACAGATTAAACATTTGCGCCACCTAGTGGCGTAATTGAGCATTACTTTGGGAAGGAAATAAACACAAAATGTTTCCATAGTTTGTAGTATCTGACCGATTTTTTTATTTTTTTCAATCGGATTTTTTGTCCCGAAGAAATTGCTACAAACATGCTGTAAACAGAAACTTGAACTTACGCCCTGTAGTGGCACACTTGCTTGTTGAAAAGAACATTGAAATTATATGAGAAACATTTCACACCAGAAATATTCTTCGACAAAGAAAGAATTTTTCAAATCGGACTCTTAGAAGCTGGGATATCGACAAAAATAAGATTTACATCTACGCCCATTGACTTGAAACAACTATGCACTATTTTAAGCAGAAGGAATCCCCAAAAAGTTTTCCGAGGTGAGCTGTATAGGTCAACGAAAGAATTTTTTCAATCGTGTTTTCAGAAACCCAGATTTTGTTGTAAATACACCAGAAGCAGAAATAAACACTTACGCACCCTGGTTTCCAAACTTTTTCTTGTCAAAAGATTAGAAATTATATGCAAAGCATTTCCCATCGATAACTATACCCGATCAAGGGAAAAAAAAATCAAATTGGACTTTTAGAAGCAGAGATGTCGGGTAAAACGCAATTTACGTTTACATTCCCTAGTAGAAAATCTATGCATTACTTGAAAAACAAACTGTACCTAAAATGGTTTTCTTTATAAATGGCATCGAAAGGAAAAATATGTTGTTGTTTTTTCAATCGGATATTTAGAAGCAAATATATGGAACAAAATGCATTTTGAATTCGATATTATATGCATTTAGTTTGTGCATCGAAAAAAAAAAAAAAAAAAAAAAACGGAATGCAAGGATCATGGTTCTCATATTTCAAGCGTTCCAATGCAAGAAGAATTGTTCAAATCAGACTAATATTTGCAGAGATGTGGTGTGCACAGACAGGCGGACGGACAAAGTGATAACATAAGCACGATCTTTTTTTTACAAAAGACGTGTTAAAAATGCTCTGAATTTGATTCCAGCTTTCGGATAGGGGTACAACAAACTTTTGTTTTCACTTAAGTTCCATGCTGTTCTATTAACAAGCAAGATGAAGTTTATTAGGAAAACTTTGTTAACCTGGTTATCAGAAGGGTTAATTCAAGATCAGGAAATTGCTGCAAATAAATACATGCACGCAGACCGTGTTGTTTGCTTTTCAAAAACTGGATCGAGGTTCCATTACCAAACAACACAGATTGTTTTTCACCCCTCTCTCTCTCTCTCTCTCTCTTCGTACGTTTCTCGCTCCTTCCTCTATAGAATTTCTGACGAATTTTTAATTGAAATTTGTTAATAAGAATGCACAATGCATAATCAAAATAAATTGCTCAATATTCATCGCTGCAGTACAATTTTTCCAGTTTCGAAAACTGAAAATTATATTGCGCCGGCTTCTGCGCACTTCTTCTAATGCATCTGAGGTCGAATCCGGGACAAGACATAAGCGTCGTGTTTGACATTTCGAGGCCACTTATCTTCCTTCCCTGGAACCAACGGTTCTGAATTAGTGACTATAGCCTGGGATGCTTTAATTAAATTGAATTTATAGAGTGGTCTTTACAAAATTAAATTGAATTTATAGAGTGGTCTTTACAAAATTAAATAATTAAAACGAGTAACAAAAAAACAAACAAACATATTAGATTACAACACGCCCCCTATACCCTCCCACATAAATAACTAAACTTTACGGTAGCGGGTCAAGAACAGCCAGTACCAATAGCCCTGAGATACTACACTACTTTTTGCCCGAGCAAGGAAAAATTTGGGGTGAGTCCAGAATGTCTAAAAAATAATAAAGGTTTTAAAGCCCTACGAAAAAAGTGATAAAAGTCCGCCTATGCTGGTTGGGGGGGGGGGGATTGGGTCAAGTTTAAAGGATGGAAAAAAATTTAGAATACACTAACCAGGTCTCCCCTCCTGAGAATGCTGAGCGTGCATTTGGAGAGGTAACAGTGCCTTTTAGCTAGGAGAATCCTCTTAAGTTTTCTGATGGTACCCGGGTCCAAATCCTCATCTGAAGAGTTGGGATGCTTCCAGTTAAGTGGCTTTGACGTGTTAACGCGGCATGCAATAGGCAAAGCAGAGCGGGTAGGACGTGTGGAACCGTCAAGTCGCGGAGCTGTCGGGGCTCGAGGTCGCCAAGGCGAAAGCGATAGGTTGTGCGAAGGTGGTACTGGCGTGAGGTGAGGTTCCAGTGAAATCGTAGCAGGACTTCCGGAGTGGTTGTAGTGTGGGAGTATAGAAAAGCAGGCCCGAGGTCAAGTTAGTGTGGTGTACAAGGAGTTGACATACAGGTAGGGTACTGATGATGGAGACGAATAGTAATAAAAGGAAAGGTCTACGTGAAAACGAGCAGGAAGAAATAGGGAACAATAGTGACAACAGTGCACTGAGGGATGAGTCCGATGACAGCCATGCTAGTGATGAGTCGGCTGAAGATATCAATAGTCCAATGTCTTTCGAGAGTGCAGACACCGACAATTCTGCTGAGGAACAGAGAGAAAGGGACGTGCAACATGGCACATGATTGACAGTAGGCACGGAGCGACCTCATTTTCCTTTTACGGGACAACCATCGAGTTGCATGATCCCGTTAACCCACTGGAATTTTTCGAGTTATTCATTACGCCGGATGTCGCTGAACGAATAAGCACAGAAACTAATCGCTACGCGCAACAGTTCAGAGACAACAATCCAGATCTAAAAGCCAAATCTAGAGTTCACCATTGGAGAGATATCAACAAGGACGAAATTATGGCACTTCTAGCCTTTTTCTTGTTACAAGGGTTGCGCCAGAAGCCTGATAATGAGAGCTATTTTTCGAGACGTAACATAATTGCAAAGCCGCTGTTTTTGGAGCTTTTCACAGAAAGGAGATTCCATCTGCTTCTAAAATTCCTGCATTTCGTAGATAATGAAGCCTATGAGAAACAAACGTCAGGTTCCAAACGACTATACAAATTTCTGAAGCCGATTCTAGATCACCTGAAGGACAAGTTTCAAAGTATGTGCACACCAGAACGTGATGTTTTAGTGAACGAATCTCTGATGATGTGGAAAGGTCGTCTGACATACAGAACCTACGTTCCATCGAAACGAGCTAGATTTGGTATCAAGTCGTTTGAGCTCTGTTATGCCGAATCCGGTTACGTGTGGAATTTCATGATTTATGTAGGCAAGGACACCCGTTTTGATGACAGTGTACAAGATGAAACCTATTATGGATCGAAAGTAGTCTTACAACTCATGGCAGCACTCCTGAATCAGGGTTATTGTGCGACCATGGAAAACTGGTTCTCCAGCCCAAAGTTATTTCACAAGTAATATGACAAAAACACCGATGGCATGGGAACATTGCACCAAAACAGAAAGGGGTTCCCTACAGTTATGTACGACATTTACGGGACGCGACCGCGTGTCTTACATATAACTGACCACTGCGGATACGCTACCCTGCGTGGGATGCGACCACTCAACTGGTTATGCGAACGTTTAACTTTTTTACACCATCGGATGCTCGTAAGAGACGTTCAACTCTGAGTGGTAGAAAAATGGCGACATCTCAAAATTCGTGTGATAGAACCTACCAAAATTTTAATCAGCTTTTCATGGAACAAGAGGTACACACATTTCATTTGCTGCTTTTGTGTTCTGATTCAGTGATTTTTTAATTTTAATACTTATAACGAAGTAAATTTCTCCGTCATTTCTGTCCACGCCAGGATTCGAACCCGGATCCCCTCATTCCGGAATAAGTCACTCTACCAATTGAGCTACGCGGACGTTTTATTCTGATTCCTATCTGCCTTTATGTCGTGTGCGTCCTTCTGGCAGGTACGTCACATCTCCTAGTACGTTACATACTTTGTTCAGTATTCTGATATTGGCAGTCGAGAATGTTGCAGTAAACTTGTTTGTTTAGTAAAGCGCCAGAATCTTGTTTCTTTCAGCCTTTATGGTTTGACGGAATTGTTTGTTGGTGGAGGCACATATTGCGCTTACAGCCAATACATATGGCTAACTAACTGATATTATTGGAGGGTAGTCTGAGCCCAAGGAACGAGGTTCTTCGACAGGTCCAGTCTAAGTACTCGCACGCGCTAATGATCCAGACTTCAGAACAGTTCTACGTCTCATGGTCTCCTAGACATGACTAGTTCATTCTACAGTCCGGTAGAGTTAGGATATTACTTTGGGTAACTTTTACGTGTTTGTACCACACAGTTTCGTTTTCCAACGAATTTATTTTTACGCCCACAATTAAAATCATGTCTTGTCATGTTTCTTCATAGGAGGTTTGCCTGTTTATTGTAAACATGATGTAAATAGTTGTACATAGGCGTTTTCTTAAAAAAGTTTGTTTGTTTTTTAATTTTCCCTTCTGAGTAAAAGAAAAATCGTGAGAGTACCTTGGTACTCTTTGTAGATTATTTATGCTACGCATCTTTCGCATGCCAAGATCATTGTGGGTGTGAAATAAAACGTGTGATTCCAGGGTATACATTTACTTATGTACAACACATTGCATTTATTCGTGTCACTCACGACCACATCCATCCACAGTCCGGTATATAAAGTGGAATTAAATCTTAACAACAAACAATAAGGCTTACTAATTCCTGACATTGGGTGGTACTGAGGTAGGCGGATTAATGAATGTTATTGTCGTAAAACCAATGAAAAAAGATATGCGAGTCATAAAAGTAAATGTTTACTAAACTATAGCGATCGCAATAATACGTATTGTCTGTTTAGTTTTTCAAAAATAATATTTAACTTTATTATTACTATTATATATTATTGGATTTAGACGAACCCAAGAAACGACCCTGACAGCGATGAAATTAGATGTAGCTATGAAAGTCTATCTGCGCATGCACAAGCTAAAAATCTGATCTCAGGAAGAAAAGCTGAATCGCAAGTGTGTTAGTGAGGGGGGACTGGTAATTTTTGGTTTAAGATATCTACATCGTGTTATGCATCATTTTAAAGCTCTTGTCAATAGCAGCTGACTTCCTCAGCGAAGAGGGGGTGAGGGAAGTCATAAAGAAAACGAAGCCAAATTTCGCAACGACGCACCGTTTTCTAGGTACTTGAGAAAATCAACATAGGTGTCACATCAGCTACTTCCTATTTTCCTCTTTTCGTTACATCGAAAATTTTCACTTGTGATTTACTTTACTACTGTCGGGAAACATGCATGGCATTAAAAAATGGGTCTTGAGTTTATGACAGGAAAGTCGGTCGGCTCATCCCCTGTACAAAGTAAGCAACATCCCCCCCCCCCCTCCGGAACATGGAAAATGTAAATCTTCTGAGATTTTATTTTTGGTGGCTTATGAATATTTCTTTTGTAAGTACTTCACCTTTTTTATTTATATGTATATTGCCTGTTTCTAAAAAAAAATAAAAAAATAAACATGTTTCTAAAAAAGCAAAATTTAAATGATACAGCATGAACGTGGATAACTCAAAAGAAATTACTTCTGGAAGTGAATCAATAGGAACAGATGCGCCAATGATTCTCTGCCACATGGGCACCGGACTTGTCATTGCTGAGGGTCAGGGAAAATAATTTTTTTTTTTTTAATTTTTTCCTTCCTTCCTTCCTTTCTTTTTTTTTTTTTATTTTTTTCCTTCCAACTTTTCTTTCTTTTTTTTTTTTTTTTTCATTTTCTTTTTGTAGGTAGAAGGGGAGGAACGGAACGTAAAATGTGAAAAAACATTGTTGACGCGGGGACATTTTAGCTAAATGTATCCCTCTAGGTGACCTAAAACATGGCTGAACAGAAATCTTCGTGCGAGTGAGAGAGAGAAGCAGAGAGAGAGAGAGAGAGAGAGAAAGAGAGCGAAAGCTTTCAACTTCTTCCTGTTCATTGCCTTGTCGTCAGTAGGAGTGGTTTTGCTACGCATGTGTCGGAGAAGAAGTGTTTACCAGCGGAAATCTGATTGCTTTTGGTTTTTGAGTATGGAAGGGAGGTTTTACTGTTGACAGCGGTAAGAAGAGGCTATCTCCGAGCACCAGCGAAGGGGAATGCGCGAGTAAAGATGGAGAAGAAAGTGCCGAAATTAGTCATCAGTAATTGGTGCCACTGCGGTGATCCATGGAAAGAAACCAGAATAAACAAAAAAAAAATAGTTTTTTTCATGCTAGTTGGAAGTTATCTTTCCTCCAGCGACAACGAGCCTGCAACTCAACTACCATTAAACAAATTCTGTTAATGAGTTTTATTTATTATATTTCAGTCCCCCTCCCTCCCTCCTCTTTTCATAGTTTAAATTACGTATGGCTGAGGGGATTAAACAGGTTCCATCGTGAAGAGAGTGAAATGAGCATGCCAGTCAAAAGCTCCAGCTGATAGCGAGCCCCTGTCAAGAAACTGTTTTTTGTTGTTTTGGAGCTTAATGACAACTACGAATTTGTGGGCTGTAGGCAATCGTCTTTTCCTACTTTGGTGCCACTGGTTCGAGGTAAACAGGGACAGCGCCAGACAAGCGCTTCACCCATGCCTTATAAGGGACTCGAATCCGGGGCCAACCGAAACGAATGGTCAGAAGCCAGCTCCTCAGACCGCTAGTCCACCGGGGTAGTCACTGCAGAGAATCATCTAAAATGGTAATGATTATTTTGCGAAAAAATAAATGCAATAGCATTCCTTTTGTTCATTTCTAAGGAAGTGCTCCTTTTCTATATTTTTTTCTGAATCCACAATCAAATCTGTAAAACTTTCCAAGTTAAAGGCTGACGTATAACAGTATGGCAATTTTATGACTGAGCGTCGTCCTCGTGGCATTAATGAACACCGTTGTGTCAGAATCCCCAACGTCAAGCAATTTTTAATGTCTTTTCTTCCGTCCGTTCATTTTCGTTTTTCGATGGACAAGTTTTTGAAGCAAAGCAATTGATGAATTTTTTTATAACAGATTTTTGAAAAACAAGTCCGTAAAACAGTGTGTCTTCACACTGACATACCTGCCCATCTGTATGTCAGTGTGAAGACACACTGCTTCTTCATCTATGAGTCAGATTCGAGAATTTCTCTTTCAGAAGATGGCGATGACCATAAAGATATCGATTCATGCACTTTTGAGATTCTGTTGTATGAAGTTTTTTTCTAGTCTGGTGTCGTAAACGAATTTTTTTTTAATTTATGCTCGGTATGGTATGTGCACTTCTAAAAGTTGGACTGGAGGAATATTTTTGTATTCGGTAGCAGAACTTACGAGCGAAATTTCCGTAGAATATCTTTCTCTTCTTGATACATGATTACATCCCTATGTGTGAAAAAAAAAAAAAAAGCATTTGCGCTTGATATGACATTTCCAATTATTAAAGTTCGAATTTAAAAATTATTTTTTCATCCGATACCGGTGAGTGTGGCTACAGATTTTCATGTATTTTTTTTTCTTGTGTAAAATATAACTTTTAAGTGGTGTAACTTCCGATTTTTGATTCGACGATATCTAATCTTCTACAGATGACATTCGTAATATTATTTTTACTCTGGCTGGCATTAACAGCAATCAGTTATTATCTACATGTGTTTTTTCACATTACAGAGGGCTACGGTGTATTTACATTTGGAACTCTAAATTAAAGTCATATTTAAAAAAATGGTCTTATTAATTAATACAGACAATTGATGTGGATTAGGAACATCAAACAGAAGTCATAGCTCTTTCCACGTTTGTAAGCGAGCCACGGAAAATCTAAGTGGCTTGGCAGTTAGTCGTATGTGAGTCTGAAGTAATTCGAGGTCGCTGTGGTGCAGTGGTAGCATGTCCGGCGCGTAACTGGAAGACCCTGGGTTCGATTCCCGGTGGCGGCCAATGAGAATTTTTTTCTTGACTCGCTTATAAACGTGAAAAGAGTGACGACTTCTGTTTGATGAATCGTCTTATTACCGTACCCACAATCACGACTGAAATACGATGAGATCTGTGCGGCTGTCCAAAGGAAATGCCTTCTTCCGCCATGACACTACAAATTACAAATCAAAAGCACAAGTGTTGAGAAACTGTTGGCCGCCAGCTGGTAGTGATGAGTCATTGCTGGTTGAAATCTACCGCTCACGGTACGGAATCAACATTAATTGGCAGCCGTTAATGGCCCTACTACACCTCAGCGAATTACAGGCCTCCGCAAGCAAGCGCCACGAGTGGTCCGGGGCTGGCAACCGAAGCAACCCTAACACAAGGTGTAAGCAGCGGGACTGCGCATGCGCAGAAGCAACACGTGCAAAGTCTCTCGTGGTGCCAGTTAGTTGAAGACAACGCCATCGCCATCATGTTATTTTAATGGATTTTAGATCACATCATATGTAGAGGATTTCAGGAAGGGAGTATCTGACCCCAGGTCTTAAACAACCCTTAGAAATAGAAAGCTAGGAGATTTGGACTGGAGTACCCGATAGGAAAGTGAAACGGAAGCTAAGTAGAAAGGGGGAGGAAGACGTCCTTATTTATAACCGGGGGCCAGTAACCGCGGACAGACGGCTTAACGTGCCCATCCGACGCGCGGTGGATATTTAGTTGTTCGAGCGTTCGCAACTGCATGGGATTGAACCTGGGATTTCTCCGTGGCAGTCACGAACACTGACCGCTAGGCCATCCGCGGCTCCCTTTTATTGGATTTAAGAAAAAAAAAATTCTTATACCGAGAGACGAATTAATTTCTTTACTCGTGTTGACGAAGATTAACGTCGGAGGAAAATTTCATACATAACTAATGAACTGTAAGAAGTAATCAGTTACTTTCTTGTATTTATAGAAACTCATTTCACAGCTAAATTCCTTCACTAACACGCGACGAATCGAGAATATAAACAGCCATGAAACACATGCACTCCGTTGCTATGAGCAACAAGAAATATTTTCTGAAAGCTTAGTAAATGCATGAAAAAATCCTTCGTTAACATACATTGAACCGCTTGAAACCAAATCCTTTCTCCTCCCCCAAAGACGTTAAAATAATCGTTATGTTGAAAAAAAAAAGAACACGTAAATATATTAATTAAACAATCGCTCTTACAAAATTAGTATTTCCGAAAAAAAAAAAGAGCCCGGTATAAATTCATTACAGAATGATCAAGCATTTGAAAAAAAAAGAAAAGAAAAAGAAAAAAGAACGAATTATGCAACGCTATGTGAATATAAAGAATGCACAGGATTGGAGAAATCCATGGCCAAAAATAGTCAGAAATAAAAGAAAATTTATTTCCTGTTTAGAACAGATGCAGCTGCGGACCGGGGGAGGGGGAGGGGGTACATCGTTAAAAATGTAACAGAATATGACATGAACACGTAAATATATTAACTAAAAAATCGCTCTTGAAGACCACAAACACAACACAAAACTTTGGAAAACGTCTTCAAGTTGGTACACTCGTAAAATGAGTGAAGTTCCCTCAATGTAAATAACAAAAAGAAAAAAAAAATGTTACGCTGAAAACATAAATTTATGAATTATATACAATGGATATTTATGAAAAATAATTCGCAATATAGTAAAATTAAAAGGAGAATCCTTCGTTTCACACAGCGCAGGCAAGAGGCTCACCTTCAAGCAAACCTCGCACTTATAACAACGCTGTCTTGTAGTTAAAGTATCTGCTTTGCAGCCCAACGGTCGTAGGTTCGATGCTACGCCGTCCGTCTTTCCAGACCCTTTAAGAAAATCTTCCCAGCACCGTGACGTCGTGCAGATAAATTTCCTGTGGGAAAAAGCAGAGCCGACCGAGTCGTGACGTCATTCAACATTGTCTATATGGAGAAAAAATTGCACTGTCCAAGAAACGTTGAGGAGTTGTGATGTTTTTTTTTTTTTTTGGTTTTTTTTTTTTGCCAGTACTGAGCAGTTGGCGGACCAGATTAACGACAACGCAACATGTCGTTGAACAGTCGCTGTCCAGGAGTGTCTTGAGAGCGAGGATATTCAACGCCTCGTATGGCCAGCACGTTCTCCAGATCTGAATCCCATTGAAAATGCGTGGGATGCTTTGGGGAGGAGTCTTGCTGGTCGCCAATGCCCTCCAATAAACAAGGACACCCTCATCCGTGCACTGACACAGGAATGGGATAAATTACCGCAGCAGCTGCTTGATAATGTTGTGCAAAGCATGACACGACGTGTGGAATCTTGCATCGTCCTCCATGGTGGCCATATCCCGTATTGACATCTTACGCCGGAACGCCTGCGGACGGTAATTGCATTTTTTTTATGTTTACGTATTCTGCACAAAATGGCCTGTTTGTCCCTTGAACACGTTCCAAAGCCTTCTGGATTTCAGAGCACAATAAATTGTCTTTCTTGTAATGTCCTGGCATTCTGACATTATTTTATTTCACTTGGCATCCAACCACACTTACTATTTTATGCGCTATATAGCCGTTTATGATCCGTCCTTAGCAATTGTCCAGCAGTGTATATTTCTTGTTGCTGCCTTGATCCGAACGCAGTTGGGCATGAGTGGCATCTTTTTTCTTCCGGCACTGAGCTGCAGGTAATGGTCATCTCTTGAATCACTGTTATCCAAGTAGTAAATATTCATGTCTACGATGCTTTTCGAACCCTGCAACTTCTGATTTAACGAAATAACTGTACACGAGATAAAGAGTGAAAACAGCACTGCAACAAGGTCACCATCGAAATGAAGATTAAATGGACTGGCACTCATCGAAATTGAAAGAGAAACTACACTTTCCTTGGATGTTAAAGCGAAACAAACCCTTTTTACCCGGTGGTGCAATTCAAAGACACACCTCCTCGCTCCGGAGCCAGTTGTTCTTCCAACTAAATTACACCAACGAAGTTTATCCCTGCAACTTTGCCATCTTGACACTCCGTCACCTCTAAGCAGGGCTGTAGCCAGACAGAATTTTCGGGAAGGGTTTCTGAATTTGAAAATGAATTTTCACAGTACGTTATACATATGTTGAGTTTTTTCTCTGTCATATTTTATTTGCACGCAAAATTCTTCTATTTAATAATCCCCATTTTTCAAATACCGACTTATATGTTATACTACTCACAAAAATTTATAAAACTATTGTGAGACATTTTAAACCTTTTGGGGAGGGTTTGAACCCTCAAAATCCCACCCTGGCTACGGCCCTGCCTCTGAGGTAGGCCCCAGCAAAAATATAAGTGTTGGGAAACTGCTGGCCGTCAACTGGCAGTGATAGGTCACTGTTGGCTGAAATTTGTCGCTCACGGTACGGTGAGCAATCCTTTGGTGGCAGCGCCATCAGTTGGCAGCCGTTGATGGCCTTACAGCATCACCGTGAATTACGGGTCTCCAAGAAAGTGCCACGACTGGCCCGTAGCCGGCAACCGAAGCAACCCCAATACGAGGTGGAAGCAGAGGGACTGCGCACGCGCAGAAGCAACACGTTCACAGTCTCTCGTGGTGTCAGTTAGTTGAAGACGACGCCATTGCCGTGTTGTTATTTTAGTGGATGTTAAGAAATAAAAAAGCCATATGTAGAGAGACGAGTTAATTTCCTAATGAAATCGACGAAGATAACCGTCTGAGGAAAATTAAATAAATAACTAGCTTTACTACCCGGCTTTGCCCGGTATGTATGGAATCTGTAGAATCAAACAGACCTAAAGTGTTGCGAATTATTTAACACGCGTCCAGGAGACACAGCATCAGAACACTGACTGAACAAAATTCGTTAACAATTTGTTATCGACGATCAAATGCGTCACGTGCTTTCAGTTGTCTTTTAGGGGCAAATCTCTGTGATAAAAAAGTTCAAAACGTATCTTTGCGAACATTTTATGAAACTGGCTGAAATTTTAATGAACGCCATAAATCGTTAATATTAATAGGAACATGTCCTCCAAATTTCGCCTGAATCGGTAAATAACTTTTTAAATGAGCCGTCAACATTTTATTACCCGTTTCTGCGTTTATATTTCTTTTTACCGATGAATTAAAAATGCCATGCCTATTTAAAAAAGTTTTGACCAGATTCCGGTAAAATTTTGAGGAACTCCTCTTATTACCAATTCATGGTGTTGATAAAAATTTTAGTCCGTTTCATTAAGATTTCGCAAAGTTCGTTTTCACATTGTTTTTATGCACAGTTCTCAAAAAACACAAACTCCTGTGGATGTGCGTGGATGTGCCGCGGCGATGAAGGCAGTCACATGCTTTCAGATTTGGAACAGATAACGATGATGTAGCAAACGACGCTGACGTTATGATTAGCTTATTAATTAATTCATAACTTTCGAACGGAATAACTTAGAGATTTTAAAATAGTTGCGTTGACCTAGAAATTCCAGTATTAATAAGCTATGCAAATTTCACGATGCCACAGTTCGGCGTTCGAGAGTTTTTGCTGCATCAGACAAACAAACAGACGTTTTGTGTTTTATATATTAGATTTATGAACTGTAAGAAAGAGCCAATTACTCTCATGTATTTATAAAAACTCATTTCGCAGCAAAATTTCTGCACTAACGCACGAAGAATCGAGAATACCAACAGCCATGAAACACACCCATTCCATTCCCGTGAACAACAAGAAATAATTTTTTAACACTTACTAAATGTATCGTATAGTCATCTTTCGTTAACATACACTAAACCGCTTTAAAAAACAGTGCCGAAAAGACATTAAAAAATTGTTACGTTGAAAAAAAAAAAATTATACGCGTACAAAACGGGTATTTTCATTACGAAATCATCAACTATTTGATAAAAAAAAAAAAAAAAGAATCGCTATCTGAGTATAATGCTCTTATCCATGGGTTGAATACAGAAGATTGGAGAAATTCGCTGCTAAAAATAACCAGAAGTAAAATAAAATATCTTTCCTATTTAGTACAAATGTAGCTTCGGACCGTTAAAAAAAAAGATCAAAATATTTTTTTAACAGAATATTCATGTCACATTCTGTTAAAAATGTAACAGAATGTGACATGAACAGGTAAATATATTAATTAAACAGTTACCTTTCAAGACCACAAGGACAGCACAAAACTTTGGAAAACGTCTGTACGTTGGTACATTCGTTGAAAGCGAGTGAAGTTCTCTTAAGATAAATAAAAAACATCGTTACATTGAAAAAATAAATTTATGAATTACGTGAAACGGACACTTATGAAAAATAACTCGCAACATTGTAAAATTAAAAAGAGAACCCTTCGTTTCACATCGCGCAGGAAACAGGATCACCTTCAAGCAAACACTTGTACGTGGCAACCTACGTTCCCTTTGCAACCAAACTGTCGTAGCTTCGATGCTACCCTGATCCACCTGGCGTTTTTCCTAACCTATAGAGCAAATTTCCCCAGCGTGTGGACGTTATGCAGGTAAGTTTTGTCAAGAAGGAAAGAAGAGTTGTGCCTTTGAGAAACTGTGATTGTCTTTTTGTTTTGTTTTTTCATGCCTACTGCTGGGAGATTGGTGGACGAGATTCGGCAAGCTATCATTTATGTCACGTGATTGCCGGCTTCCACTGGCAGGGAAACTGGCGGACCATACAGCCATTGAGTGTGATGGATAACTGACGGCCCTGTTCTGGCATATGACAACTGACGAGGGTGGCAACTGTAGGACCTGTTCTGGCTTATGGCAATTGACGAGGGTGCTAACTGTTGGCCCGCTGCTGGCTCAAACTGCTGGCTCATGTGGTGGCCGCCGGAACATTTTATTGACGTTTGGGCAGCGGCAACATAGTGCTGGGCCTCTGCTGGCATGAGTCCTGGCCCAGCAAGACTGATTTTGCTGGGGTACGTCACATATAGGGTGTTTCAAAACTAATGGAACAAACTTTAAGGGGTGACAGAATACACCGAAACAAGCACTTTTCGTCATAGAATGCATGGTCTCAAATTACGCGGTTAGGCGCTGGAGGGCTCTTTCCATTTCCCCGCACACGCCGTCTTTCGCAACGCAAAGACAGGAATGGCACAAAAAATCAAAACAAAGCTTTATTGCAGACAAAATAAAAAACAAAGCGTGACATCACAAAATTACATCAAATTTGCAAACATTAATAAGTAAATACTGAAATTAATTACATTTACAAAAGCTGCTCAAAAGGGCAACAGCCATTCCTGATACACGCTTCGCATCGTCGACGTAAAGATGCCCGTATGTTGTGGAAAATACCAGGCATTTTCCGGACAGCTGCAGCGGCAACTGAAAGTCTGGCGACTAGTTCCTCATTGGAATCAATGGGAGTATCGTACATTACGGACTTATGATGTCCCCATAAAAAGAAATCCAGAGGGGACAGATCTGGTGATCGTGGGGCCAAGTGATGGGTCCACCCCGGTCAATCCATTGGCCTGTAAATGTGGCGTTCAAGTAATCACGCACCTGAGTGCTGAAATGAGCAGCCGCTCCATCATGCTGGAACCACATTTTACGGCGGGCGGCTGCTGGTACGTGCTGGATCAATTCAGGTAAGACTTGTTGAAGGAAAATAAGGTACGTCCTCCCATCCAGACGTTCCGGTAAAAGATATGAGCCTTTGCGTTGCGAAAGACGGCGTGTGTGGGGAAACGCAAAGCGCACTCCAGCGCCTAACCGCGTAACTTGCGACCATGCATTCTATGACGAAAAGTGCTGGTTTTGCTGTGTTCTATCACCCCTTAAAGTTTGTTACATTAGTTTTGAAACACCCTGTATATCCCCTCCCTTCCTTGAGAAAGGGCTGGGACCGAATCATGGGTTTCTGGGTCAGCCGGCAAAGCAAGCTTGAAGTAGCTCGCTGTAGTACAAGGAATTCTCATTAATTCCAAACGATGTGTGGAAGAAACATCACACACTTTTTTTGTTGTTGTTTTATTTTGAAGAACCTAACAGCCAGGAGATTCACTGTTGCATTAGAGCGCCAATAAAGCCAAATAAGCCCTTTTGACCGGCGGTACGGTACGAACCCACGCCTTCTCGTTCCAGAGTCAGTTGTTCTCCCAACTTAATTATACCGAGGAAACTTATCGATGTAACTTTGACGCCTTGAGATGTGCGTTACCTCTGCAATACGTCACAATGCAGAGAAATTGGGATGTAAGAGAACTGGCCACAAAAATTTTAAGGAGCCGTATAAAAATTGCGCTTTTGACCGCTTTGTGGCCACGACCCCTCAAAGGTTGCTTATCTGAGTCATATAAAGTTTCCGCAATTTCGTTTTTTCTTAATTGCGATAATTAATGTAATTCTTTATAAAAAATGTTTATGATCTACAACTCAACAGAAGATTTCAAGGTTTACAAATTACAAGTCTGCAAACTATCTGAGGGCATGTACTGACTCAGGAAACCTGTCGGGGGGGGGGGGGATAACAAAAGTGTAAAATATAATATAAATGAAAATATAAAGAATTTCTGGACCGATCGGGAGATTTTCAGCATTTACAAACTATATCTCAACAAATCTCTGACGGCATCTGCTGGCTCAGAAAACCTGTCGCGAGGGGAGGGGGATGTCTAAAATATAAAACATAAAGTATTTCTGATTCGATAGGGAGATTTTCAGCCTTAACAAGCTACAACTCAACAAATTATCTGAGTGCATATGCTGACGCAGGAAACCTATCGGGGGAGGGGAGGGTAATACCAAAAGCGAAAAATATAAAGGACATCTGCTCCGATCCGGAGACTTTGAGCGTTTACAAGCCACAACTCAACAAATTATTTGAGGGCATGTGTTTTGGAATGACCCCCACCCCGCCCGAGACAGGTTTTCTGTGTTAGCACATGTCCCCAGAGTTTCTTGAGATGTAGTTTGTAAACACTCAAAATCTCACGATCTGACCAGAAATTCTTTACATTTTACACTTTTGGTATTATCCTCCCTTCCCCCTCGACAGGTTTCCTGGGGCAGCAGATGCCCTCAGGTAATTTGTTATCTCCCGATCGGACGAAAAATTCTTTATATTTTACAATTTTGGTATTGCACGTCCCCCTCCCCCTCCGACAGGTTTCCTGGGTAGGCACATGCCCTCAGATAATGATAATTTGTTGAGTTGTAGCCTGTACCCTGAAAATATGACATTACGGAAATTTTATGTGGCAGATAACCAATCTCGGGAGACGTAGTCAAGGGGCAGCCCAGAACGCAATTTTTATACGGCCCCTTAAAATTTTTGTGGCCAGTTCTCCGGTGGTCAGTTCTTCGGTGGCCAGTTCTCCACCTTGTCTTTGGCCCGAAAATCATGGAAATGTTTAAATTTCTTACTAAAAATGAAATATTGAAAAAATATATTTCATGAACAATAGTTCCTCAAGCAGTGGGGAATATAGCCGCACGAAATTTGTTTATGAAGAACAATTTTATGGCACTGAAATTCCAATGTGTCCAGTTCTCCGTGTGGCCAGTTCTCCGGTGGCCAGTTCTTCGTACCCGGAGAAATTGGTGGAAACCTTTGCAACACACATGCACGCACACGCGCAATAGGAAAGAAAAAAAAAGAAAAAAAAATTTAGAATGAATGATTTTGAAAATTACAGTAGTATTTTCAAAGCATGAATATTCAGTTTTTCTCGCATGTTTTGAGTTAATAGGCAACGCAAACATTGTGGGGAATAGATTTGGTCATGTCTCAGTTTTGATTTTCTACGGTACATATGGCCATCCGTATACTCAGAGCCCTCAAATCTTGCCTTGAAGGTGAAAGGGGCCTAAAAATGTAAACCGGTACTGTTACCGGAATACTTCAGTCTTTAACTATTTGAATCAAGAACGAACAAACTACTTTTGGGCGCTTCTATAGAAACTGGCCATCGAGTTGGGCTGTCGTATTAGCAACCTTGCTTTTCGTGATCAGTGCCCCCACAAGCTATTTTTACGTAACCTTAGGCATTACACTGTCACATTACTGGTAAAAGAAACTCCTAATTCGCCTCAGATATTCTGCAGACCAGTGATGAGACCTAATTTTCGTGTATTGTCTGGAAACCCCGTAAAGTAGCTAAGTGCAGGCTTTTCATCTCTTGCTGCATCCCAGGGGACGAAATCACGCTGATACATCACGCAGTCATGGCGTTTCCGCAGAGACAGTTTTCAGGGCCATTCCATGCTAATTTGCTTCCCACAAAACATGCTTCGGAAGTGACAGCTCCTCAGATAAGAGCAGGAGGAGGAGGAGGAGGCAAGGGTGGGAAGGGATTTGCCTGCGTGCCCTGGAGAACTTCCCTGAAGCCACACCGTCATAAATCATTCCTCAGTAGCATGTTTACCTCTGCTAAAAATTCCCATTAACAACGCTCTTGTCCTCATATCCCCCCTCCCCGTCACACACTCTTGCCACAACCTCTAGAATTCCTACTCTCCCATCCCATGGGTTTCCTTGCTATTGGTGTCTTCCAGAATCGTCGTTCTAATTTTCCCAATTCTGTCAGCATCCTTCGGGAGTAAGAGTTTTGCGAGGGTTTTCAATGAATTCTTCATTTAATGCTATGTTTTTTTGGACCGCTACTAGGCATGCGTGTGGGATGGGAAAGGCGAAGCAAAGCATTCAGTCATGAAATATCTAAAATAATAAGTGTTCAGATAAGAAAATTCATTCACGGTCTAAATTAGCTTCGTCCGCAATCGTTCACCATGTTCTCCATTTTCTTAAAGGTTCTTGAAATGTCGGTTTTTGCATTATTGCAGTTAAAGTGGTATTACGGATAATGCATCTTAGCGTATCTATTGATGGTTGTATGAGTTTTACGCGACCTTTTCACATACAACGTTTCCATTTTCCCATTTAACATGTCAGAATTAGTGTTGTTTTTCATCTTTCAGAAATCCTTTTTTTTCCAATGTTGAGCTGTACCATTTTCACGAACTTTCTCAGCAATTATGAAACCAAAAAGCTGCTACAGTGCGATAACTCTATTATTCGTTCGTTCATATTTAGGAGACATATTCATAATTTTTAATTTGAGTTTCGCTTCTACATTTAGTTGTCGTATTCGAACATTCACACATCGGCTACTGAATTAGAAACCTTTACTGTAAATGCAGATGTAAGTATGTAAACGTCACTTACGCAGCATATATGCAAAATACATGATCACGTGCGTCGCCACGTGATCTAGGCAACTATTTAAGACTGCTGCTTGTCAGTAATCGTCGGTAGTGTTGATCACAATGGGAAAAATAGAGGATCTTTCGCAGACTTCGAAATCAGGGTGGGCCAGCAATATATTTGGTGGGACAAGATTGACAGCAACTTTATTTACGGAATACTGAAAGAAATAATTTTTAATGCTTTTCACTACCGGCTACAAAGGAAGTCGTGCAGTCCCCACCCCTCCACCTGGGCACACACACGCAAGGATCTGATTAATTTCGCTACTGGTATAGGATACAAGTGTTGGTAGGTTGTCGCCTTCAATTTGTTTCTTGCTGTGAAATTCATTGTCTTAAATTGCTTTTCAAAATTTTTTATTTTTTGCTTACAAAAATAGTACTGTACTTGAACAATTATTTTAAAGGAAAATATCGTTTTTGTTTATTTAAATCAAATTTTAAGGTCGTATCACGCAGACACAATACGTTAACTCCCTTTCTTTAAGTCAGCGACTTTGCCTCGCATTCCTCTCCTCCCAGCAAAATCGTGTTGCTGGGCCAGCACTCAAGCCAGCAATGGCAGCGAGCAGTTCCAGCAGTGGCCCAGCATTATGTTGCCGCTGCCCAACCGTCAATAAAATGTCCCGGCGGCCACCACATGGGCCAGTAGTTCAAGCCAGCAGCTGGCCAACAGTTGGCACCCCATCAGTTGTCATATGCCAGAACAGGGCCATCAGTTATCCATCACTGGCAATGGTTACCACAAGCGGTCCTTAAGCGGCCCTGCAAGCACTGGCCATAAATGATGGCTAGCCTAATGAGGTCCGCTAGTTTCCCGGCAGTGGCAGCCGGCAACAAACACGTGATGTAACTGATGGCTTGCCGAATCTTGTCCGCCAGTTTCCCAGAGTAGCCATAAAAACAACAACAACTGACAACCGCAGTTTCCCAAAAGCACAACTACTTCACTCCCCGCCACCCTCCTTACAAAACTTCTGCATTACGGCACGGCGCTGGGGAAATTTTCTCAACAGGTCCAGAAAAACGTCAGTTTGGATCTTGCTGGAAACGAAGCAACGACTGTCTGCTTATGTGCGGGCGCTTTAGCAACTACACTGGTTTGCCACGCACGAGCCTTTGCTTGAAGCTGAGCCTCTTTCCTGCGAGATGTGAAACGAATGGTTCTCTTTTTAATTTTACAATATTACGAGGTACTTTTCATAAATATCCGTTTCATATATTTCATAAATTTACTTTTTCAGCGTAAAGATTGTTTTAATTTACCAGAAGGGAACTTTACTCATTTTCAACGAGTGTACCAATTTGAAGGCTCTTTCCAAAATTTTGTGCTGTCTTGGTGGTCTTGAAAGGCGATTGTTTAATTAATATACTTACCCGTTCATGTCCCATTCTATTACTTTCTAACGTTGTATCTTTCCTTTCCGCGGCCCGAAGCTACATTTGTTCTAAAGAGGAAATATATTTTATTTTACTTCTGGGCACTTTTAGCAGCGAATTCCTCCAGTCTTGTGTATTTAACTCATTATATCCACATAGCGTTTTTTTTTTTTTTTTTTTTTTTTTCGAATAATTGAGAAATTTTGTACGCGTATAATTCTTATTTTTTTTTTCCCAACATAATGACTTTTTAATGCTTTTCCGGGACTTTTTGTTTCAAGCGGTTAAATGTATGTTAAAACGAAAGATTACACAGAAATTATTTCTTGTTATTCATGGGAATGGAATAGGTGCATTTCACAGCTGTCTGTACTCTCCATTCTTTGTGTGTCAGTGCAGGAATTTTGCTACGAAATGAGTTTCTATAAATACATGAGAGTAATTGAGTATTTCTTACAGTTCCTTAATAATTATTTATATATTTTTCTTCCGACGGTAATGTTCGTCGACGTGGCATTTCATTAGGAAATTAATTTGCCTCTCTACATATGGCTTTTTTTTTCTTAACATCCACTAAAATAACACGATGGCGATAGCGTCGTCTTCAACTGACTGGTTTTCAACAAATTTTATTTAAGAAAAAAAGGCTGTTACATCATTCGCGCCCATCAAAAACATAAAAATACACATGACGTTTATAATGATATGCACACATGACAGAGGGTAAAACTACCCAGATTAAAATAATAAAAACACGAATGCAGGCAAGCATTCTATGAGTATCGTAATGGTACAGGAATCTGGGGTCACGTGCAGCCCCATAATACGTGAATTACAACTAGAGAAACACAGGAAGCATATTTAGCATATGAGAGCAAATAACAAAATGATTTCGGGAGTGTGTGCTAGAACAGAGAATGTAAGTAAATACAACGATGTATGTAATAAACAAAAACAATACACAAAGCACAAGATACAACATCGCAAAGTCGGTGACACAACAAGAACTTTGATCAGAAAATACAGGGATGCTAACGGAGATAATATCGTCACAAAACACGACTCACCTAATAAGACATAATGACATACTACAGAATAAAAATATGTTCTTGAGCAAAATCACATATAATATGCAATGTAAGAAAAAAGGAAATTTGTACAACATGTTGCCACACAAATAAAGTTGATTAATAGTACACACAATGTTACTCGACATTGGCGAGGGAAAAAAAAAGCAAACTGAAGAAAACAGTAAAGACACAATGCACACTAGGTACGGTGAGTGAAAAAAACAAAACATAGAGAACAGTGGATACAACCTGGCGGAAACAAAAATCAAAAGCTTGATGAGTCAACGTCTCGTGAACAGTCATCATCATCATCATTGTCAACCATTATCAATCCACTGCTGGACGAAGGTCTCCCCAAGTTTCCTCCACAACGGTCTGTCTTGTGCCAGTCTCCTCCATGTCACTCCCGCATATTTACGAATTTCATCCACCCATCTCCCATGTGGTCTTTTTCTGGGTCTTTTCCTGTCCCTTGGAATCCAATCTAAAATTTCGGCTGTCCATCTATGGTCTGTCCTTCTGGCAGTATGTCCAGCCCATTGCCATTTCAGGGATTTAACTCTGATCATGATGTCTTCCACTCTTGTCATTTTTCGGATCCACGAGTTCCTCTTCTTATCTCTCCTGGTTATACCAAGCATGCACCTCTCCATGCTTCTTTGAGTTGTCTGCAGCCTTTGTATGTCTCTTTTAGTTAAGGTCCACGTCTCTGCACCATACGTAAGCACTGGAAGGATGCATTGATCAAACACTTTTCTTTTAAGACATAATGGCATATTGCTCTTGAAAATTATGCTGTTTCTTCCAAAAGCTCTCCAGGCAAGTTTTGTACGCCGATTAATTTCTTCATCAATGTGACCCTCACTTGATATCTGCTGTCCAAGATAAACATACGTATCTGTTATCTCCAGTTTTTCTCCATCAATCGATAAATCTTCATTTCTTGTAAAAGCATTGAACATCACTTTTGTCTTCTGAAAGTTCATTTTTAATCCCACTTCTTTACTCTTGTCAGCAAGTTCCTGGATCATACTCTGCAGCTCTGATGGGGTAGTTGCAAAAATGACTACGTCATCAGCAAAACGAAGGTGGGTTAGATAATCTCCATTAATCTTTATCCCTTTGTTTTCCCAGTTCAGTGCTTGAAAGACATTTTCCAATGTGGCATTAAAGAGCTTCGGAGATATGGTGTCACCTTGTCTCACTCCCTTTCCAATTTTTATGTGTGTTGTATTTTCAAACAGCCGAATCTTTGCACTTGCATTTTCATAGATGTTATTAATAATATTAATGTATGCATCTTCAATACCGCAGGATTTCAGAGCCGTGGTAACTGCTGATGGTTTCACCGAATCAAAGGCTTTTTCATAATCGATAAAAGCCATGCACAATGGAAGTTCATATTCCCTCGCTCTTTCAATTAGTTCTCTCAGTACGTGGATATGATCTATTGTGCTCGTGAACAGTATACCACCTTTAAAAAGTCATGTTGTTTTCAACATATTGAAAGAAAAAAAGGATGACGTAGGTCTACACTCTGTACTTAAAATAGAAGAAACACGACTAATAAAATGAATAGAACACTCAGAGTGGTTAATATCGTTAAAGTACATATGTAACACAATTATCACTCAGGGAAGCTATGCAAATGAAATCTACAAGAGAGGTGTAGACCCTAGGTTATGAAAGAGGTACAATTTCATCATGCTGATACAGAGTACCATGAGAGACACAGTACGCGTTGCTTCTGCGCATGTGCAGTCCCATTGCTTCCACCTCGTGTTGGAGTTGCTTCGGTTACCAGCTACGGGCCACCAGTGGCACTTGCTTGGGGGCCCGCAATTCATGGCGATGCTGCAAGGCTATCAATGGCTGCCAACTGATGGCGCTGCCACTAACGGACCGCTACCGTGCCGTGAGCGGCAGATGCCGGCCAGCAGTTTCCCAACACTTGTGTTTTTAGTGGGCTACAAAGCAGACGTCAGCTACTTTCTGCACTTTCACTATCCCGGGGTAGCCTTAAGAGGCTAGTGTAGCTTTCGGCTCCACTTTCCGTGTTGGAATCCCCTATTTAGGTACTAAAACAAACAGCAGAGCTTCCTACAGTGAATTCTTATCCACTCTCTTCATTCGCGCCGTGGCCATACTAAAATGAACAAGTTAGTAAAATCATGCAATGCATTGTTTATGATACGCTTTCCAACATACCAGAAATTATTACTCAAGTTACGTGGATAATGGCTGTGGAATAAATCTCGCTCCTGTGTCCTGACCTTTGACTTCATTTCGTTGATATTCAACAGAACCGGTTCACTATACCTCCGGAACAACATGATAAAAGTTTTGTCGCAATCCAAGCATTTTAGGTAAGTTATGCTGCACAAGGGCAATGGACTGGATCCCACTCCAGTGTCCTGACCTTTGACCCCATTTCGCCCATTTTCAATAGGGTTCGTCCCCAGTGGCTCCCTACCACATACTAAAATTTCATCGAAATCGAACAATTTTTACGGAAGTTATGACGCATAAGAGCAATGGAATGGATCCCGCTCCTATGTCCTGACCTTTGACCCAATTTCCCCCATTTTCAATAGGGATCGTCCCGAGGTGGGTCCCTACCACATACTAAAATTTCATCGTAATCGAACAATTTTTACGCAAGTTATGACGCATAAGGGTAATGGAATGGATTCCGCTCCTTCGTCGTGACCTTTGACCCTATTTGTCCTATTTTCAATAGCGGAATGGATCCCGCTCCTATTTCCTGACCTTTGACCCAATTTCACCCATTTTCAATAGGGTTCGTCCTGAGGTGGTTCCCTACCACATACTAAAATTTCGTCGAAACCGAACCATTTTCACGGGAGTTATCGTGCGGACGGACGGACAAAGCTGGAGCATATACGCTTCTTCAACCTGCGGTTGGAAAGCGTAAAAAAGTGGCTTAAACTAAGGAATCGAAAGAGTGCAGAACAATTGAATTTTCGTGACCCTGTGGATGATATTTTGATAACCTTTCTACGGAAACGTAAATAACGCACTTCCTAGGGGATAATACGAAGGGCTACCCGAAGAAAAACACCAGACTTATTATTACTTGGCAAAGTCCAGATTATATTTTAAAGTTAAATTTATTGGAAACTGGCACATCTTGAACTGGGAAGGGGGGCGGCAGGGTGACGGATCACTTTGTCCGTGTTCATTTCGTTCACGTTCACTTTGTCCTCATTCATTTTGTCCTCAGAATGGATGGAAAACCTTGAAAATTTTCTGTTTTGATGGAATTTTTGTTAATAGGCAGAAACAAAAAAAATGGTAGCTGACATAGCTAACGTGCGATTTTTTTTTCTGTTAAAGTTTTTCGATTAAAACATAACGATTTTAAATGTTATTTAAAGTAAAACAAAGAACTGATATTTGAACAGTTTTTTAACTCTTGTGTGGTACGATGTCAATCACTATGACATAAATCAAAGTTCTACAAAAAATCTTTTAATGTTTTAAAATGCATCTTGTATATTGTTTTTATATAGCTCTTAGCTTTTCAGTATATTTATTTTTTATTTTGTTATAATTTTCGTATCAGTGATTTTCATACGAATGAAGTATAATGCTCTTTATATGTGTCATAGCTATTTAACGTGAGAAAAAATTAATAAAAGTATAATAGTGAAAAAAAGTTTAGAATGATATTCACTGTGAATTTGCGGTGTGAGAGGAGGAAAAAAGAGATCTTTAACATAAAGCACAAACGAAATCTAACACTTTTCTCTACAATCCAACACATTTATGGCCATTGGAATAAACTTTGATTTATGTCATAGTGAGTGACATCGTGCCACACAAAAGACTTAAAAAGCTCTTCAAAGTTCAGTTCTTTGTTGTACTTAAACAACATTTAAAATCGTTATATTTTAATAGAAAAACTTAAAACAGGAAAATCACATGCAAGTATATTGTCCGCAGACCTTTTTTCCTGCCTAGTAATAAAAATTTCATAAAAACAGAAAAGTTCCACGGTGTTCCATCCATTCTGAGGGCGAAACGAATGTGGACAAAGTGACCGGTGGACGAAATGAACAGTGGACTAAATGAACAGCGTACAAGGTGAATGGTGGACAAAGTAAACCGTGGACGAAATGAACTGGACCAAGTGATCGGAAACCGGCGGCAGGGTGGGCAAAACAAATTTCAGCACCCTCGCATTCCCTTGGCGACGTCTCTGATCATTCGGAATTCGATAAAAGGCTTATTGTGGGTAAACACTTGGCAGGAGCGAGGATTTTGAAAACAGCAGATCTGACTGATTTCTCAAAAGGTGAGATAACCCGGGCCTTTAATAGGGAGAAAAATAAATCACATTGCTTGTCTAAGAGGTGTAAGCATAGTGGTCTAAGCGATGGCTTTTGATCATTCGTCCAAAAGGGGTCCGGGTTCGAATCCCGGTGAGGCATGGATGTTGTGTTTGTCTTACAGCACTGGCTTTCTCCCTTCCCTGGAACCAGTGACCCTAAATTAGGGACTGGCGACTGCTTATAGCACACTGAGCTATAAGCAGTCGCCCGTCCCTAATAAAATCCGTCCTGCTCAAGGTAGTCGTTAAACCTCCAATCCAAAAAAAAAAAAAAAAAAAAAAAGAGGCGTAACTGTGGCGCAACGACAATCTATCAATAACGATATCGCCGTCGTCCGAGAAGGCTTGTAAGTATAAACAAGACTTCCTGTGTGCAGCAAGTTACCGTATCATTCAATGAAGGCTGTTCACGACCCATATCTCAACGACCCAATGAGGAGAATCGAAGAGGATTGGTATTAGTCGTATGCCTGTACGGAAACCATTGATTTCTGCGAAAAGAGTAAAGTTCGTCTACACTGATGTCAGGAACATCGAACCCAGACAACTGGAAGACTAGAAAAAGTCCTGTGGTCCGATGAGTCGCGGTACATCTTGTTCTCTTCCGTATGCCTGTGGGTAAAGTTGTGTACCACTGATTTCTGCGAAAACAGTAAAGTTCGTCTACACTGATGTCAGGAACATCGAGACTAGACACTGGAAGACTAGAAAAAACTCCTGTGGTCCGATGAGTCGCGGTACATCTTATTCTCTTCCGTATGCCTGTGGGTAAAGTTGTCTACCACTGATTTCTGCGAAAACAGTAAAGTTCGTCTACACTGATGTCAGGAACATCGAGACTAGACACTGGAAGACTAGAAAAAGGTCCTGTGGTCCGATGAGTCGCGGTACACCTTGTTCTCTTCCGTGTGCCTGTACGGAAACCTCTGATTTCTGCGAAAACAGTAAAGTTCGTCTACACTGATGTCAAGAACACCGAGACTAGACACCGGAAGACTAGAAAAAAGTCCTGTGGTCCGATGAGTCGCGGTACAATTTGTTCCTTTCCGTATGCCTGTACGGAAACCACTAATTTTTGCGAAAAGAGTAAAGTCCGTTTACACTTATGTCAGGAACATCGAGACTAGACACTGGAAGACTAGAAAAAAGTCCTGTGGTCCGATGAGTCGCGGTACACCTTGTTCTCTTCCGTGTGCCTGTACGGAAACCTCTGATTTCTGCGAAAACAGTAAAGTTCGTCTACACTGATGTCAAGAACATTGAGACTAGACACTGGAAGACTAGAAAAAAGTCCTGTGGTCCGATGAGTCGCGGTACAACTTGTTCTCTTCCGTATGACTGTACGGAAACTTCTGATTTCTGCGAAAACAGTAAAGTTCGTCTACACTGATGTCAGGAACATCGAGACTAGACACTGGAAGACTAGAAAAAAGACCTGTGGTCCGATCAGTCGCGGTACACCTTGTTCTCTTCCGGCGGTAAGCAGAGAGTTTGGCTAAAGCCCCATGAAGCAATGGACTCATCGTACCTTGTAGACACAACTGAAGGTTCTGGAGGTGGTGACATGGTGTGAGGCACATTATGTTGGTACGGAACGGGTCGCCTGATATGGCCGGAAGGTCGGGTGCCCTCCAAGGATTATCTGAACATTATTGCCGATCAAGTCCATCTTGCAGTGTTGACTTCAATCCAGCAGGTAACGGGTGCTTCATGAACGGCAATGCTACTGTCCATCGCACAAGATGTGTTCAGCAGTGGTTCAGTGAGCATGACAGCGACTTCCACCATCTTTCCTGGCCACCACAAATCGCGGATCTGAACCCTATTGAAAATACACTATATTGACAAAAGTATCCGGACACCCCTTAAAAAGCAAACGAATGGATCCGCTGCGTTGTTAAGATGTGCGGTACATCTGCAAACCGTATAAAAACAAGCCTGCAGCTGACCGCGATCATATAGCACTGTGAGGTTGAGTGAAAATGTCGCGGCGGGAAAGAACTGACTTTGAGAAAGGAAAGATTGTTGGGCGTTATATTAGTGGGTTGTCCATAAGAGTAACCGAGAGGCGTTTAAACATACCCAAATCAACTGTTTCGGATGTATTGAATAAGTAGAAGACACATGGCGTGCCTGAAGTAGCAAAACATACCAGCAGGCTAAAGAAAATCAGTGATAGAGGACGTCGAAGCCTCAGGAGATTGTTACAGCTAATCGACGGAGTACTGCACAAGACCTTAGTGTATAGGTGAGTAAAAATGCTGGAACCTCGGTATGAACACGTACTATTCGCAGAGAACTTCATTCCATAGATTACCATGGTCGTGCGGCTGCTCATAAGCCTTTCATCTCCACTCGGAATGCTACTCGTCATTTAGTTTGGTGTAAAAAACATTTATCGTGGACCGTAGATCAATGGAAGTGGGTCCTATGAACTGAAGAATCCAGATACACGATCCATCAATCTGATGGCCTTGTGTGGGTATGGCGTCAGTCGTGGGAACGCTATTTACCACAGTGTACTGCTCCTACGGTCAAGTTTGGTGCTGGCAGTGTACTCATGTGAGGGTGTTTTTCGTGGTATGGCCCCGGCCTATTGCTTATCGTGGACAAACCTGTTAGCCAGCACGTCTACCTCGATATTCTGAACAATTATGCTTTACCAACTCTGTGGCAATACTATGGAACCGAGCCTTGTTGGCACCAGCAGGATAATGTATACCGAGCCATAAAGCAAGGACTGTTATGGCGTGGTTTAACGATAATTCCGCAACGTGTGTGGACTGGCCAGCACAGAGTCCTGATCTTAATCCCATAGAGCACTTATGGGATGAATTAGAGCGCCGCATAAGAAGTTTGGAACCAAGGCCTACTATACTAAGCAACAGTTATTGGCAGCATTATGTACTGAATGGAAGCGCATACCTCAGGCCCGTAGCTAGACAAGCAAGTTGAGAGGGGCGGCTGATGATTGAGATCGGGCGAAGAATATAAAGTGGTCGGGCAAAAGATGTAAAAAAGGTAGGGCACTATACTGTTGTGTGAATCGCTAGAAAAGGTAAAATGAAACACAGGTAGAGCTCAGCCCTGCCTGGCACTCCTCTGGCCACGGCTCTGGCATACCTATCGCTGTGTTCCAAAACCTTGTCGAAAGCATGTCTCGAAGGGTCAGTGCATGCAATAAGGCCAAAGGTGGGCTGACACCGTACTAATGTATGTCAATAACAGCTATGGTGTGTTTCTCTTCTAGGCGTCCGGCGACTTTTGTCAATGTAGTGTATATACACCATGTTAGAAAAATAAATCCGGGAGAAAAGTCCTCTTCCATCAAATTTGAGCAAATTAATGGATTGTCTGGTTAGTGTCTCTTATGCTGCAGACGTAGATACACTCCAATGTCTTGTGGAATCTATGCCAAACTGCATACGCGTGCTGCAATTCCGGCTAAAGGAGATCCAACCCGGTATTGAAAAAAGTTTCTAATTCAGTGGCCAATACGTGTACTTATAGATCACTTGCGTGTTATTTCACCGTATAAAGTTGCGACGCACAAGGGGTCTGAAATCACTGGCGCCAACTACGGGGGTGCTCGCTTGAGCACCCCGTGAAATCATTTGTGGTGCTCCGCACCCCTTCGAATTTTTGTTATATGTACTGGATTCATACTCAAATATTTAGTTCCACTATACATAAAATTAAATAAGATAATCGGAATACAGCGCAAATATTTGGTTTCTATAAAAAAAAATTTAGTATTTTCAAAAAATTGTGTTTTAACCACCGATACCGAATAAACACTTAAGAAATAAGACAGTCAAGCAAGTGAGAAATCGGGAGTGTGGAATATAGTTTGTATCCTACCTTCCTAATTGTTTTAAGCTAACGATTTTTTTTTCTCAGTCACGTTCCTTGCACGTTAGTAAGTTGTCAACAGCTCACCACGCACTCAATGAGCTTCGGTAGGGTCAGAAAGCCATTAATGTCACAGCGGGAGTAATGAATGACCGTCCGAGAGCAGAAGACACACAGCAAGACTGCAAATGATCTTTTCTCGCTCAAAGGATAATTTTGAAAGTTTTTTTTTTTCTGTTTTTGTTGCAGTTATCGTTTGTTTGTTTGTTTGACATAATGGTGTTGAGGCTTTTTTTTTCTCTCCTAGCTTTATAAAACATATAAGCAGTCACCAATAGTAACACCAATCAACCCACGTAGGGGTGATATGCCAAATCAATAACAACCTGTTCACATGGACTGCAAAATTAATGATAGCGGGGTGGGAGTGAAGATTTCCAAGTTACACTTGCTGATCAAAGCAAAAAATTCACTGTGATATATGCTGCGTTATACGCTAAATGCTAACAATAACAAGTAAGGAAAATAATATAGTGTAATGATTATGAAGCACGTTCCATTCCAACACTGAACACATCAGTTTATTTGCTACTGCTAGAGCGAGCTCCTCAAAATTATCGCTATTAGCCTACTGTCTGTTTTGAATAATGATTATATACTGTCAATCTCAGCCTTTTCAACAGGGTTGGTTTTCTGGTAGCAGTCCACAACAAAATGCTCAAATTTTGTCCAAAAGAAATATATATATATGGGATGTAAGGTCAGGTGATGCGTAACATCACAGCCTCTCCTTGACAAATGTCAACCCCGCCTTCTCGTGGTGCATCCTGTTCCCACTAAAGGGGCTCTGACGACCGCCAATAGCGGTATAACTATACCATCGGGATTAGAGGAAATTCTATCCCACACTCACCAACCCGCTTGGCCAGCGTGGTGAGTTATGGCCAAACCCCTCCAAAATAATTCCACAACTTAAATCTTGGCCCTCAGTCTCCGGCAGCTGGAATGTACCTGTCCAAGGCAGCGGCCAGTGCGACATGAAGGCAGAGGGTGCTAAGAATCCCCGGAGGACCGGACTAGGCTGCCATCTGATGCTGACCTTGGCTACGTACAATGGACGCTCCCTATCTTCTGATTCAAGGCTTCTTGAATTGGAAGAGGAACTACAAAGGATCAAGTGGGACATCGTGGTTCTAAGTGAGGTAAGGAGAAAAGGAGAAGATCTCATCGAACTGAAAAGTGGACATCTCTTCTACTATCGTGGGACAGATACTGGCAGAACTAGTGGTGTTGGATTTATAATAAACAAGAAACTGAAGGATAAAGTTGTAGAAGTTGAAAGTTCCTCTGACAGAGCTGCACGACTTGTTATCCAACTCTCGAAAAGATACCAGGCTCAGATTATTCAAACTTATGCACCCACCACAAGTCATCCTGAAGAAGAAATTGAAGAATTTTATGAGGAAATTTGTCATCTAAATAATAAAGGTAAGCAGCACTTGAAAATAATTATGGGAGATTTCAATGCAAAAATTGGGCAACGGCAACAGAATGAAACTTCAGTAGGTAAATTCGGTCACGGCAACAGAAACCAGCGTGGAAATACTCTCGTTGAGTTTGCAGAGGCAGAAGGGTTTTTCATCTTGAACTCCTTCTTCAAGAAAAAGCCACACAGGAAATGGACATGGAGACATCCAAATGGCACGACAAGTGAAATTGATTTTATTATGTGTAACAAAAAATTCGTCATAGAAGACTGCAGTGTGCTAAACAAGTTCAACACAGGTAGTGACCATAGATTGGTGAGATGTAAGATGCACCTCAACACTAAACTTGAACGTGGCAAGCTCATAAGACAAACAAAATCTATTGACATAACCAACCTTAAAAAACACCATAATACCTTCAAGTTGGAACTGAAGAACAGGTTCTCTGCTTTAGAAGGCCTAACATCGGAAGTGGACATCTCTGAAGTTAACAGAAAAGTAACCAAAGCTGTTATGGAAACAGCAACAAAATTAGCTGGGTCTAAGAACAAGTTGCATGTAAATAAATTATCAGGAAAAACGAAAATGTTGATGCAAAAAAGAAGAGAGATGAGGACAACTAAAGAAGATGTGACTTCCAAAGTGGAATATATAGAGCTATGCAAGACAGTAAGAAAAAGTATCACTGAAGACGTAAGAAAAATTCAACTGTGAACTAGTGAGAAAAGCAATTGAAAACAACCAAAGCCTAAAGATAGCAAAGGGACATCTCAGTAAGGGAAGAAAACAGATTATGGCACTGAGAAAAGAAGATGGTTCTGTAACAAGAAATAGAGGCGAAATTTTGACAAGAGTGAAAGATTTCTACTCCAAATTATATGAAAGGGATGATACATGCACTCCAGACATCATGAAAGATACCAGTACCAGAGTTCCTCCAGTCCTTACAGCAGAAGTTGCACATGCAATCAAGAACATGAAGCGGGGAAAAGCTCCAGGAGAAGATGGAATTACTGTAGACATCATACAAGAAGCAAGTGGAGAAATCGAAACAGTACTCGCTCAAATTTTCACTCGATGCCTTAATGAAGGAAAGATTCCTGAGGATTGGAACACCGCTACAATGATCCTGCTACATAAGAAAGGTGACATTGAGGATCTTGGAAACTACAGACCTATCAGCCTCCTATCAGTGGTTTATAAAATCTTCACTAAAGTTCTTTCACACCGCTTGAAGGTAACACTGGACATGGCTCAACCGAGAGAACAAGCTGGATTCAGGAGTGGCTACAGCACAATAGATCATATCCACGTGCTGAGAGAACTAATTGAAAGAGCGAGGGAATATGAACTTCCATTGTGCATGGCTTTTATCGATTATGAAAAAGCCTTCGATTCGGTGAAACCATCAGCAGTTACAATGGCTCTGAAAACCTGCGGTATTGAAGATGCATACATTAATATTATTAATAACATCTATGAAAATGCAAGTGCAAAGATTAGGCTGTTTGAAAATACAACACACGTAAAAATTGGAAAGGGAGTGAGACAAGGTGACACCCTATCTCCGAAGCTCTTTAATGCCACTTTGGAGGGTGTTTTTCAGTCGCTGAGCTGGGAAAACAAGGGGATAAAGATTAATGGAGATTATCTAACCCACCTTCGTTTTGCTGATGACGTAGTCATTTTTGCAACTACCCCATCAGAGCTGCAGAGTATGATCCAGGAACTTGCTGACAAGAGTAAAGAAGTGGGATTAAAAATGAACTTTCAGAAGACAAAAGTGATGTTCAATGCTTTTACAAGAAATGAAGATTTATCGATTGATGGAGAAAAGCTGGAGATAACAGACACGTACGTTTATCTTGGACAGCAGATATCAAGGGAGGGTCACATTGATGAAGAAATTAATCGGCGTACAAAACTTGCCTGGAGAGCTTTTGGAAGAAACAGCATAATTTTCAAGAGCAATATGCCATTATGTCTTAAAAGAAAAGTGTTTGATCAATGCATCCTTCCAGTGCTTACGTATGGTGCAGAGACGTGGACCTTAACTAAAAGAGACATACAAAGGCTGCAGACAACTCAAAGCAGCATGGAGAGGTGCATGCTTGGTGTAACCAGGAGAGATAAGAAGAGGAACTCGTGGATCCGAAAAATGACAAGAGTGGAAGACATCATGATCAGAGTTAAATCCCTGAAATGGCAATGGGCTGGACATACTGCCAGAAGGACAGATCATCGATGGACAGCCGAAATTTTAGATTGGATTCCAAGGGACAGGAAAAGACCCAGAAGAAGACCACATGGGAGATGGGTGGATGAAATTCGAAAGTATGCAGGGGTGACATGGAGGAGACTGGCACAAGACAGACCGTTGTGGAGGAAACTTGGGGAGACCTTCGTCCAGCAGTGGATTGATAATGGTTGACAATGATGATGATGATGATATATATATATAAGAGCTGCTGTGCGCACATTGCAGAAAATTAAATCAGAAGAATTAAAACGGGGTTCAAGAATTTGGTTGCTATAAAAAAAAAAAAAAATGTGATATCTTAATCATGAAATCATGTATCGGTTTGTTTGCGTTTACACTGAAGACAAGGTCCATTTACCTAAACATCTAAAATTTCAAGACTGGAAACGACACCTGCCTTTTGAATTTCGGCACCCCTCGAAATTTCCAGAAGTTGGCGCCCATGTCTGAAATTATTAAGTCCAAAAATGCCATGTCCAAAAATGCCATTTAAAAATTACGCCTGAGGTTGAATAAGTTACATGGCGCTAATACCATATGCAAATGTATTTAACTGAAGTAAAGCACACGACGAATAAATTGTGGCGACAGATTATGTGGTTCGATGCCTATACGTGCACTATTTTGGAAACACGCTCTGTAGGATATGCCATCCACCATCAACAGGTTTTGGGAACGGTACATCGATATCCCTTCCGGCGACAAGCATTCCGAAGCATGAATTATGAAGTCAAAGGATCTTTTATTCCTCGAAAGGGCATCTAATATGTAACCAAGCATATATGTGAGACTTTCCCTATAAACATTTTGACTTTTGAAAATCTTTTGAACTATTGCCGGTAGATGGCGCAGCGATGCCGTGCGAGAGAGAAGTTCGCGTCTTTTCCCCACGAAGACGATGAAGAGGGAGAGGGAAGTTGTTGTTGTTGTGCGCGAGTTAAAGGAAGTGTGACGAGAAAGACGATGCCTGTGTTTGATCCGAGAGCTTGAATTCATGATAACGCCTGTGCCATGCACCATTACATATTAAATGCTATTTTAGTTATTACAAAATAAGTTGGTCCTGTTCAATGAGTCAGAATAACTCTCCTCTCCCGACAACCGACAATCCTACATTCATTATGCCAGAAGGCGGGATGGAATGAGTTGGAAAATGGCCGTCCGCTGTTCCGTAAAAGAAACTTTCGAAGTGAGTTCGCGTTTTCGTCTTCAACACACGCTGAAGACAAAACACGAACTCACATTTTTTTTATCACATCTTTGTTGGATTACTACGCAAGGAGAGCAAAGTAAGTAATAGAAATTTTTCACTATGGATATAGAAAAACTTGAAGATGTTCCTGGCATTAAGGTAAATTTAAAAACTTCACCTGTCAAATCCATGCATCTTGCATAAATTGGTCTTTGAAGTCGAGGGCGATCGTTTGATCAGAAAGCGGCTGCGGGAATTTTCTGGCTTTGAACTTGAAGCCAATAGTGAAGCCTGCAGTATAAGAGGAAGTTACGTTATACTTCTAATAACTTCTCAGTGACAAAATTGGTTACGATGTGAAATATTTTGGGACTGGATTACGAAGGAACTCCTGAAGAAGTAGCAATTAATAGAATCCTGAATAGCTTAGTAGATTTGAAATTGCTGACCGAGAATCCTGAATCTGATGAGAGTCACGTGCGCAGATGTTGATAACGACGGGGAATTCCAAACAGCCAATGTTAAAGGGACTGGTGAGCCTCCAATTAAATCGGGATTTGGATCGGATGCTTTTTCAAAATTCTTCGTTAGCTACCGCCTACCGTGACGTCGAAGATTCTATTCAGAAGTATAATGGTGACTCAAACCTTTTACTTGACGTGTGGATAGTCGACTCTGAAAAAATTGCAAACCTGTGCGAATGGAATGACTTTCAAAGTTGATATTTGCCAAAAGATCTTTGACCGGCATAGTAAAATGATTTGTTCAGGATGAATCAGGGCTGCCTACGAGGGATAATTTTTTTTTTTTTTTTTTGTTGAGAGAAGAATTTGCTCCTAGGTGTAATAACGGTCGAGTTCACGAAATATTATCGCGATGCCGACTGCACAGTCACGAGTCATTGCAAGAATATTTCCTTATAATGAAAGAGATTGCGGTTATAAGTAATATTGAAATTGAACCTGAAACTTTATTTGAATATTTTATAGATTGAATTTCAGATAGAGCTGAGAACAAAGCAATTTTATTTAGAGCAAAAGATTTAAGGGAATTTCAAGAGAAATTTTTAATTTATGAGAAAATTCGGTCGGCTGCACAAGAGCCCCAGATCAAAGTGAATACAGCCCCAAGGCAGAATGAAAACCTGTCTAAGAGTAAGCATCTGCAGCTGAATAAAACTATAAATGCACTGTTGAATAGAAGCTCTGATATTCGTTGTTTTAATTGTGGTGAAAGAAACCACGTTTCGAGAAATTGTCCTTAGAGAAATAAGAGAATTAGTTTTTTTGCCTGTAATATGTATGGTGACCATAAATCGTCTAGTTGCCCGTTGAGAAGAAATTCTGAGAGCATCGCTACAGCCAATAGTTGCGTTCCAGAGCCTGCAAGTAACGTAATCAAGGCGAATCCGTACAGTCCGACGTTTGTTCTCCGCATATGCTTCATGTTCTGCAGCTGAACTGAATACGTCTAAGAGCACTGGATTGTGGTGCGGGTCGTGGTCCAATCGCTTGGATGCTCCATGGGGGGCCACATGGTCATCCACTACCCAACGCTTCCTGGGTGTGCACTTAGGCGCACCACAAGCTACATCCAGTGCAACTCGCTCAGACTCCATCCTCGCCTCCTCCGCACAGCTGCATTCTGGTGTCGTGCGCAGTTCTGTACGTCCTACTACCAGCGTGCAAATCTCACCAGGACATACCTTCTGTCCATCTGCAAGCATTCTTGGATTGCATCTACGACCCCCTTTTCTGTCTCAGGAAGTTACGCTGCCTTACTCGAGTAATGTGGGCGGGTCATCACTGGATTAACGTCCACAAGCTCTGTGCTCCTCCCTCCTATGGTGGTGCTGGCTGCCTGATGTCCGCTGTGCTACAAAGCAAGCCGAGTCCCATTCACCTTTTCACGGCTCCAGTGGCTTCCGCAGTTCAGGTACGTGACGTTCTTGCCTCCTTAAGTTCTCATGGATTGCTGTCCTTTCCCCCCTCCAAACTCCCACCTGCATATTCTGAAGCCCTCATTCACCTTCGCTCTCTCCCCCTCATTCGCTCCCCTCCCTCTTCAACTCTAGAGCTTCTTTCTGAACCCCTCTTCTTCAACTCCCTTGTTCATCCCCCCCATCTCCCCTGTTTTTCATTCCCCTCTTGGCTCCGAGCAGGTGTAGTAACTGTACAAGACCTCACTAACTCGGATCTATCCTGGCGCCCTCTCTCTGGCCTCCCCTGCTATTCTCTCGTCCCCATCCGCCCATTTGGTCTATGACTCTCTGCTAACTGCACTTCTTTCGCTTTTCCTGATCTTGTCTCCCCCACCGGTCTCGTCTCTGTCTTTTCTGCCCCTCTTCCGCTGCCGTTTTTCCTCCGACTCACAAACTCGGTTCTTCCTCTCTCCTCTCTCTCCTCTAAATCTCTTTATAGTTTTCTAGTGCACCTTGCCACCCCTTCACCGCTTTCTATTCTGGAGGTTCCCCCTGCTTCTCTTCCTCTTGTCTGGGCCGCTGCCCGCTCACCCTTATCTGCCCCTCTTGAAATTAATACCCACTGGCTCTTTTTGCATAATCGCCTCCCTGTTCCGTATTTTCTCTTTCGCATGTCTCTTCTCTCCTCCCCTCTCTGCTCCTTCTGCGCACAGGGAGGCAGACGTTTCTCACGTCTACCTTTACTGTCCCATCCTGATGCCTCTCCTCCACCAGGCTTTCCGGATTGTCAGTCGCTCTTGTTCTCAAGATCTTCCGTTCACTGCCTACAGACATCTTCTTCTGCGGGCTCATCCACCTACAACTCTTCCTTCAGTTTGTGCCTATCTTTTCGTGCTGGTTAAACACGTTATTTACGTATACCTTCAACAACTCCGCAGCATTTCCTCGCCGGTCTCTTTACACCAGGCCAGCGCAGCACTTTTGTGCCATTTTCAAGATCGATTGCTTTCTCGACTCCGCCTGGAGTACCAGTCGGCTTCTTCCAGTCGTCGAGAAGCCACCTTCTATGCTACCTGGGCGCCGGCCGCTCCATGGTTTGCGATTGATTCTGGACTGCTACACCTATCAGAACCCTAGGACATTCTACACCTCCTTTGCTGAGTTCCGTGGCACCCTGGTGGCCCTCCTCCACTCTACGACTCGTGCAATCCATACTACCGTTGAATTGTGAATGCTAATGCCATCTCAGTGTATTTTCATGCTTACTCGTGTACATTACTTACTTTCACCCCGCCTGTATTATGTTGCTTTGGTGCCCTCGTTAAATAACTTGCACAATTGTGCACGCTGTGTTTTTATCTCATGTATGTAATGTTTTACCTTCACGGCGGTGTTTGTGCTGTTCTTTTTCTAATTGTGTACTATTGTTTCGCCTGTGTTATCCTGTAAATCATGCCCAGCCAATGTCATGTGACACGATGTGTTTCTCTTTGTCACTTCTGCAATTTTTTATTCAATAAGCTTTGCTTGCAGCATTTGTTATTCATCCCCATTGTCATTGCAGTGTATATACCATCATGTTTTTAACAGTTTTGTATTATTTCCCAGTGAGACGCCCAATACTGTACGTCTCCCTCTTATGTTTTCTTATGATAAATTAGAATAAAGCGATTTTGAAACCTCGATACCGGAAGTGAAGCAAATGTCATCCTTGAAGATATTTATCGCAAGATTGGTAGTCCTCCGCTGAAAAATCGTATCGTGTCTCTTTCGGGAATCGGAGATTGCAAAGTTGCTACGCTTAGTTCTTTTGTGTGCGCGATATGTATCAACGGTAATTCATTCGAGTTATTTTTTCATGTGGTTCCTAGAAGTGCTTTGATAATGAAAATGGTGATCGGAACCGAAATACTTCGTGAAGCTGAAATTCATATTAGTAGAGAGCGTATAGAGATACAAAATGCGAATGCCAGAAATTTATTAATGCACATTTTTGATGTTGTAGACCAACCATCCGATTTAATTGAAACTGACCACGCTGAGGATAAGCAGACACGTGAATTGGTATCTGAACTTGTTACAGAATATAGACCCAATAAGACCAAAAAAACCGACATTAAAATGAAAATTATTTTGAGTGATGACGTTAAAGATAGGGATGATAAAAAGATTACAGTGATCATAAAAAAGATGATGGTGACAAAAAAGACGACGAACAAAAGATGAAGAAAAAGATGACGATGGTAAAAAAGTTGAAGCAGAAAATAAAGAGCAAATTAGCTATAAAACAATAAACATCAATGGTGTTGATTCCCTTGCCTCAGATCAGATCAGATCATATGTAGAGGATTTTAGGAAGGGAGTGTCTGATCCCAGGTCTTAAACAACCCTTAGAAATAGGAAGCTAGGAGATTTGTGCTAGAGTGCCCGATAGGAAAGTGACACGGAAGCGAAGTAGAAAGGGGGAGAAAGACGCCCTTATTTATTACCGGGTAACCGGGATCCGACGGCTTAACGTGCCCATCCGTTCGTACCTGCCTGGAATCGAACCTAAGGTCCTTTCCGTGGAAGTCACGAACGTTGCCCACTAGGCCACCCGCGGCCCTCATTCCCTAGCCTCATTACTAGAAGGAGACCTTGAAATTGATTATTAGCAGAGATTTATGAAAGCAAAGTCTGAACGAAGACGACAACCTCATTACAAAAAGATCTAGTAACCAGAGTAGCACGATGGGCTTTATTTTTAGAGGGCTTTCAGTATGAGATCGTACATCGACCGGGTGAACAAATGAAGCATGTTGACGCATTGAGTAGATACCCCGTCATGATTACATCTGATGTAGAAATCACGCCAAGAATATCAGCCGTGCAGTTGGAAGATGAGTTTATTACCACTGTGAGAAAGTTACTAGAGAATGAAGGTGTTGACGATTATTTTGTTAAGCACGATATACTTTACAAATATGGAAATGGTCATGACTTAATGGTTGTTCCGAGGACCACGCAATTAGAAGTCATCAAAAATGCTCACGAAAAGGGTCATTTTTTGGTAGCGAAAACTGGGGAAATCGTTAAGTTAGAGTTTTTTATACCAGGAGTCTATAAGCACATTGATTCTGTGATACAGAACTGTGTCAAATGCATTTTGTTAAACAAGAAATCGGGGAAGCAAGAAGGGTTTTTGAATCCTATTCCGAAGGAGGAAGTAGAGTTAAGTACCTATCACGCCGACTTTATTGGTCCCCTCCCATCCATCAACAAAAATTACAACCACATTTTTACTGTTGTCGACGCTTTTACAAAGTTTACATGGTTGTTTTTTTTTTTTTTTATTGGAGGTTTAACGACCACCGTGAGCAACTCAATGGGCTATAAGCAGTCGCCCGTCCCTAATTTAGGGTCACTGGTTCCAGGGAAGGGAGGGAGCCAGTGCCGTAAGACAAACACAACATCCATGCCCCACCGGGATTCGAACCCGGACCCCAGACGGACGAATGATCAGAGGCCTGCGCCACCGGGGCGGCAAACTACATGGTTGTACCCAGTAAAGTCTACTACAGCCAAAGACGCATTGGATAAGTTGAAATTGCAGCAGAAAGCTTTTGAAAACCCAACAAGAATAATTACCGATAGAGTTAGTGCCTTCGCATCAAAAGAGTTTAGTGCTTATTGTCTTGAAGAGAGCATAGATCATTTTCAAATTGCACCGGTGTTCCCCGTGGGAACGGTCAAATCGAAAGAATCCGTAAGACTCTCATATCTGTCTTATCAAAATTATCACTTGATGATCCGACTAAATGGTTTAAGCACGCACGCGGATTCAGTGCAAAGGATATTAAATAGTACGGTTTCTTGTAGCACAAAGTGGTCACCGTTTGAATTGCTAGTAGGAGTGAAAATGAGGAACAAAGAGGATTTTGAAGTAAGAAAGATTCTTGAAGAAGAGGCAACAAGTTATGTGATGGAAAATCGAGAGGGGAAATTAGGAAAGACGCAAAGAAGAACATACTGAAGATTCAAGAGGAAAATCTGAGAACATTCAATAAGAAAAGGAAGAGACCTTACAAATACAAGAAAGGGGAACAAGTTGCCATCAAGAAAACATAGTTTGGAGCCAGACTAAAGTTACATCCCAAATTTCTAAAACCGTATCATGGTACTCATGTGAGACCTCGAGATCGTTGTGATGTTGTCAAGATTGGACAGCACGAAGGTCCCTGCACAACATCGTCTTCTGCTGATTATATGAAAAAGTGCGCAGACGACGCCTGTGAATGTTAACAATGAGGATTGACAGACGAAGGGAAATAGATGATGCGATGAAGTCCTAAAGATAAGCAAGTAAGTTATATTTCTTTATTTTAGTTATTTCCAGGACTGGTTCTGTGAAGTTGTCATCCGAGGACGGACTGACAGTCAGGACGGCAGAGTTGTGGGACCTTCCATATAAACTTTTTGACTTTTGAAATTTTCTTTTGAACTGTTGCCAATAGATGGCGCAGCGATGCCGTGCGAGAGCGAAGTTCGCGTCCTTTTCCCACGAAGAAGACGAGAGGGAAGTTGTTGTTGTTGTTGTTGTGCGCGAGTTAAAAGGAAGTGTGACGAGAAAGACGATGTCTGTATTTGTTCCGAGAGCTTGAATTCATAACGACGCCTGTACCACAGTGGCGGCTTTTCAGGTGAAGTAGGTGAAGTGCCTCTTCACCTATTTTACCCAAAATAAAGTTTTATTCAGTATTTTTTTATAATGTTATTCTTTTTTGCCTTTATTCAATTCCAAAATACTCAAAATTTCGAATAGATATTAATTCACGTGGCGCGCTCAATACGGAAGACAAATCCTTATATGCAAAACAGTGCAAGTGAAGAGCCGAAATGAGAATGCTTGGAAGTCTGCAGTTTTCCGCCGAGTTGCCATGGTAACCGTGACGTCACCCTCCCCAATCTGCTTGCCAAGTGAAGTGTTTCAGCTTCACGCGCCTTACCTCTGCATCTTTCAGTTTTTGAGCGTTAAGTCGTTATAGATCACGGTGGAGTGGGCGGACTACCATGCAATCTGCTAGGGCTTTTTCCTTGTGGTGCTGTGGAACATTATTTTCCGAAAGGAATTTGTTCTTTCGTGCTTTGTGATTATTTGTTGAAAGCTTTTAACTGATATTTTAGGTTTGTGTACAATTTAACTGATAGTGATAGTTTTTAGTATGCATCCTGTGGACGACATTGTTTGTAATTTATTGCAAACTCCATTTACTCTATGGAAAGATGAAGATAAAAGAGACATTTTGCTTCAAGGACGACCAACGGATTCACTGACAATTGTCGCCAAGAACGAAATCAAGAAGAGAGGTAAATCTAACAATATTAATTTAAAAAAATTGTTGGTTTACTGAATATAAATGGATTTGCAGCACTTCTGTGTGGTTATTTTTTTTTTTTTGGCCCTGCTTACTTTTTAGTAATAAACATTCGGCGTGGAATAAAGATGGATTCTCAGATTTATTAAGCGTAACACAGTCACTTCATAAACATCGTGATTCTAGCGAACACCTGAAATGCGGATTAATGTTAAGGAATTTTGAAAACATTCAAAACACCATTGCCGATGCCCTGAGGAAGAATGCTAGGCTTTTTGAAAACGAATTTTAACGAAAACGTTCGTTTAAATAGACTTTTCCTGCAGACAGTGATTGATGCAGTATTAGTCTATACTGTATTTGAGCAAACAAGAACTAGCATTCCATGGCCATGACGAAAGCATGGGCTCGATAAATCGTGGAAATTTCATTGAATTACTTTCATTGTTGATATGAAGAAGTTCTTTAGAAATTGAAAATCAATACGAAAGGATAAAAAACTATTCAAAATGAATTAATTGAATATATTTCTGAATATATAAACGATCACGTCAAAAATTAAATAATTTTTGATTGTTGATTCGGAAGATGTATTGGTTGAGGGATTTTTGGGTTTCCATGATGTGAATGAAGATAAAACGTCAGGAGCTTTATACAAAATGTTAGACAAAATTTTGGAACAGTCTGATTACCAACACAAATAAATAGGACAACGTTACGATGGGGCAAGTATAATGTCTGGACACTTAAATGGACTACAGAAAAAAAAGTCGAGGATAAAGCTTCTCAAGCTGTTTTTGTTCAATGCTTAGTTCATCGTTTGAATCTTGTATTACACCAGAGATTTTCTAAAATTTCTAAGTGTCGAATACTTTTTGCAAGCCTCAGTGGAATTGCTTCGTTTGTTCACCATTCTGCGAAGCGGTCTTATACACTTGTATCAACAACCGCAAGATGCAGACCAACCATAACAGAAACTCGATGGTCCTCCACTTCGAAATTAGTAAGTGTAGTTGTTGAAGTTTGGGATAAATTGAAGGAAGTGTTCGGATTTCAGACGAATAGCGAATAATCAGACAAAAAATCAATTCATCTTGCCAAGGGGTGTTTGAATTATATGAACACTTTCGAATTTACATTTTTGGCTCCACCGATCTATTATTCGAACTTTTGAAGAAAAAATATCTAAACGCAAACTACTGTGTAACTCAAATTAAAAAGAAAAACCTCGTGAAATTTTGAGCCCTAAAAGGAACAATGAGTTATTTGAAACACAGTTTGGAAAAGCTAGCAAAATCACAGAAATAAGCACGGGAATATTCTGCTCTTACACAGGAAACAATTTTTCAAAATTATAAACAATTGTATTTTGATTTTGAAATTTTGGACCACATTCTTATGGAAATGGATATAAGATTTCAAGACTGTAAGAAACTTCAATTTGTCTAACTTGCTGACACAACCAAATTCGAATAATTTAATGCATGCTTTCCCACTCGCGCTCGTGAAAATCTACATTTTTACGGAAACATATTTACTAAACACCTGCGCCTTAAAAATGAACTGTCTTGTATGTGCCGATGAAAAATTAAGGAATATATTGACTCAAGAACTCCTTCGAGTGTTTCACGGAGACAAAGACATTTTTACAGAAGATTATAAATTGGTTTTCCTTAGTTTAACAATTCCATCTACAAGTGTGCCAGTGGAAAGCAGTTTTCTTAAAAGAATACAAACTTGCTCAAGAAACACTAGTTCCCAAGACAGACTTGCTTCTCTGGCAAATATTTCTATTCAGGAAGGCATTTTATTGATGCTCACGAAGAAACAATTATCTAACCATCTTATGACGACATAATCGACAAATTTGCAGCTTTAAAAGGAAGAAAAATGATTTAATATACAAAAAATAAGTAAGTCCTCATTAAGGGATTTTCATTGTAGACAGTATATATCTTTTCATACTGCTCTTGTCCCTCTTCACCTATTTTTACAACCACGAACCACCGCTGCTGTACCATATACCGTTACGTATCAAATGTTATTTTAGTTATTACAAAATAAGATGGTCCTTTTCAGAAGACAAAAGTAATGTACAATGCTTTTACAAGAAATGAAGATTTATCAATTGATGAGGGAAAGTTGGAGATAACTGATACCTACATTTACTTTGGACAGCAGATATCAAGCGAGGGTCACATTGATGAGGAAATTAATCGGCGTATAAAACTTGGCTGGAGAGCTTATGGAAGAAACAGTACAATTCTCAAGAGCAATATGCCTTCATGTCTTAAAAGAAAAGTGTTCAATCAATGCATCCTTCTAGTTCTTACATATGGAGCAAAGACATGGACTTTAACTAAAAAAGGCATACAAAGGCTGAAGACTACAGCCTTTGTATGTCTTAGTTTTGGTATGGAGCATTATCCTCTTGGTAATGGCCATTACCAGCAGGGAACACAGTTGCCATGAGTAGGAGAACTTGGTCCGCAACGATGTTCAGGTATCTGACAGCTGTCAGGGAATGGGATAATGGGTCCTAAAGTGTCCCAAGAAAACATCGCCCACAGCATAACACCGCCACCGCCGGCCTGTTTCCGCCCAACAGTGCATCCAGGTGCCATAGCCCCTGTTAGCAATCGTCGTATCCGCGTTCCGCCGTCTACGTGATCCACCGGGAATCTTGACATCCAGGGTCCAATCTCGATGATCTTGGGCCCATTTAATTCGTTGTTAGCGCTGACGTGTAGTGAGCATGGGTCGGCTACGCAGGCCCATGCGCAGAAAGCTGCGATGAACTGTGTGCTGTGGCACATTGCCCTGATCACCACTGTTGTAGCTGCGGGTGATTTGTCGCACTATGGCTCTGCGGTCGCTGTGAACAATGCGTGACAGTCTCCGCTCCCCTCTAGCATCAATGAGCTGCGGACGATACGCGGCTGGACGACGGTTCGTCGTTTGGCCATCGGTGCACCACTTTTGCTACGTACTCACAACAGCGCCACGTGAACAACCCACAAGCGGAGCCGTTTCCGAGATCATAGTTCCCAGGCGCCGTGTCATCGAACTTAAATGCGAAGTTTCATCAGGATTGAACGACTTTCTCGGGTGCTTCGTTTTTTTGTTTGTTTGTTTGTTTCTTTGGGAAAGAGTGTGTAAGCAAATACATTGTCTCGATTTTTGTTTCTTAAAACTTATTTTAATTACAAATATAGATTTCATTCTTTTCTTTTAATTTCTTTCTTTTGTTTACTGAATCATTAAATGTTTCATTGTAATATCATAATCTCAAGAAATCTCGGGCAATGCTGGACCAGATGCGAGTTCTTGCATTAATCCGGGCAACGCCGGGTCCTTTTGCAAGTAAATAATATATTGAAATAAGGCTTTTTTTTTTTTTTTTTTTGAATTTTAAAATTTACATGACATGAGAAGAAAAAGAGATTTTTTGCACATTTCCTTAAAGTGATCTTATTTTATAAAATACTAAATGAATTAAATTGTAAAAATCTCAACTTAGGAGTTTTTATAAAAGTTCTAACGAAACCATTGAAAGTTTTTACTATGATGACTCAGGTCCAGGTTGGGTCGGGCATTTCAAATTAATGTACATACAGACATCTATCTGCAACAGACGGTTCCAGAAAGTTGGTGTAGAATCTATTGATCAAATCAGCTGTAAAGGATGAACTGTAATAGTGACGCTAGTTAATAATGTTTAATAATAACTTTTAATGTAATAGGCTAATTGACAATAGAGTTAATTTCATTGATTTTTAGTGTCTTGTAAATACTTAGAAACTTTAATTTTAATAATGTTTTGAATGCTGGAAACATATGAGGACGTTTTTTAGAGGGCGAATATTTCTTTGTTTCATAGAGTGACAGCGTTCCTCCTAATTAGGCTGGTGTCGGACAGATTCCTTTGGATCTCAGACTTCAGGGCACTCCAGGCGTCGAAGTTTATGGAATTGTTTCTTTTATGGCCGGTGTCTGCGCTCGAAATGGAAAGTGAGCTCCAACATGCAAAGAGTTTATTGGGGAAAGACAATGTGTTTTTAGAGGAGCTAAGACTTTGACTTGCAATGGGACGGCGGCCAAGGCCTGGTGATATGGAAATGGAGAGGGGGTTATGGCAGATGATTTCGGAGAGAGAGAGAGAGAGAGAGAGAGAGAGGAAGGAAGCTGGTGCTTAGTCGAGGAGACGGGGATGTCTCGCTGCTCACGTGGAGGGGAGTAGGTAACCCTGTAAAAACGGGATTGGCGTGTGATGAGCCAAAGATTAAGCTCGAATCCTGTGAATCCGCACTACAGAGAATGAACGAAAAATAGAAGAAAAGTTATTTCAGATCATGATTTAGTCTTCACTAGTTTACGTAGCAGTGTAGGTCCAACTTGTAGCAAATTACACTTTGTTAACCTGATAATAATGATAAGTAAATCCACAAACTAAAACCAAAGCGCTGCTACAGAACTAAACACAACTGCGTTTCTGAAAGAGCAGTTTGGAAAGCTCTATTTCTGTGACCGTGACCATAATTTCTTCTGCCTTTTCCAGCGTTTCTCATTCAAACATTTCCAGCTAAGTCGCTTAAATTTCGATTTCTACGTGTTCTACGTTACGCCATCTGCTACAGATCGGGTTGGAAATATCTTCTACAGTCTCGGCTCTTTTTAATTTACCAGGTGTCTTATCTATCTTCCCCAGTAGTAGAAGTCTCGCATTCTTTTTGTGCTTCGTTTGTCCCATTATGCGGACTTCTTAAAGTTACGTTTGTTAACTATTTTCCTCATTTGAGTTTTGTTACGACAAAAAAGAGTTTCCATGCACTACCTAGCTTTTCTGTTGCGATATTTTCTCGCTGGGTGACGTAAAAAAAGCTGCTACTGGCGTTGTTAAAATAACAAAAGCAGAAATAACTAAATACTATATGAATAGACGGGCTCATTTTTACCCCAACAATTCGATGTTATCTTTTATGCTGTTATATGAAGATTATACAGTGGCGTACCGGAAAAACTTGGGGCCCCCGCAAAAAATATCTTTTGCGAAAATCTAATAACTTTCAGTTACTGAAGTTTTTAATATAAATTCCATATTATTAACTAAGTTTGATGTGTTCTAGTAATTCAAATTCCGCGGTACCTACAGGTATTTTTTGTAAAACCAAAATTATTGCACTTTATTGCATGAAACACAAATATGCACGTTGTAATAAAAATCATTGCCCTAGTTTTATACCATTACAAAGTACAGCCTGATTCATAAAGAAGTATACAGTTTCCAGATTCTGTAAAACACTGACAGTTGAAATCACGGACTACAACTGCGAACCGTTAGATAGATGTACTCATAAAGTTTGTGCCCCGCTTCTGAGGGAAGTGACGTAGGCGACAGCGCGCGTGTCACGTGACTAGTCAGTCAAAATGGCAGCGTCTGCAGTGCAGAAGTCGTTTTGTGTTCTTGAATTGAGCAAAACGGAATCTGTAACTGTTGTGCAACGGCATTTTCGATCACGTTCGGAAAAGAACCTCCAACCAGAAAATCTATCTACGATTGGCATAACAAATTTGAAACTACGGTCTGTTTGTGCAAACTTAAAAGTCCTGGACGACGGCGTGTATCGGAAGAAGTCGTCGATAGTGTTTGCACCGCCATTCAACGAAGCCCGGGAAAATCAACGCGGAGGGTGAGTCGTGAAGTGCAGATTTCACAGCCCACTCTCTGGAGAATTTTCAGAAAGAAGCTGAAAATGATTCCATAGAAAGTGCAGATGTTGCAAAATCTCACTGACCTTGACAAGACAAAGCGCTTTGAATTTTGTGCCGAAATGCAGCACCGTTTTGAAAATGACGATTTTGCCGATCACTTAGTTTTCACCGATGAAGCTACAGATTTCACGTGAGTGGTCAGGTAAACAAGCACAATGTTCGCTATTGGGGAACGGAGAATCCCAGTTTTTCAGTGCAACACGTGCGAGATTCCCCTAAGGTAAATGTGTTCTGTGCTGTGTCCAAAATCAAAGTTTACGGCCCCTTCTTTTTTCACGAGAAAACTGTCACGGGAGGCTCTTTTCTGGATATGCCAAGTCTTTGGTTGATGACACAGTTGCAAGACGACAGTGACAACTTTATTCTCCAATTGGATGGTGCACCACCGCACTGGTTAGGCGACGTGCGAGATTATTTCGAAGAACATCTTTCTCACCGATGGATTAGACGAGCTGCGGACTACAACATGTCACTGACCCAATGGCCACCCAGAAGTCCTGACTTAACACATAGTGACTTGTTCCTATGGGGATACGTAAAGGACAAGGTATTCGCCACTCCCCTTCCTGTTGATCTAGCGGAGCTGAAACAGCGTATCACAGCCACTATCACTGCACTTGATTCAGATATCTTACCTCGCGTTTGGGCAGAAATCGATTACTGGCTTGATGTGTGTCCTGTGACTAAGGGTGCACACATAGAACATCTGTGACTGTCTCAAAAAACTTGAAACATTCCCGTACAATGCTGTTACAGGTAACATAAAATATCTTACATTGTTCTCGTTTTATAGTGCGTTGAAACTAGATACCGAAGTTAATTTCTCCGTCATTTTTGTCTACGCCGGGGCTCGAACCCGGGTCCCCTCATTCCGGAATAAGTCACTCTACCAATTGAGCTACACGGACGTTCGTTCTAACTGCTATCTGCCTTTATGTTGTGTGCGACATGCTGGCCAGGCACGTCACCCTCCCCCCGAAAGAGTGCCGGGGGCATGGCCCACGGGTCAGCCGTGACCATGAATCGTCGTAGGCAGCCATCCGCTGTAGAACGTGCACTTGAGAACCCCCAGTCAATCTGGTGTGTGGAATGCAACATCACACACTTTTATTTTTCGAAGCGCTGGAGGAGGGATTCTCTTATTTTTTCTATCTCGCGGTGTGGAAAGAACATCACACCATTGCGAGATCTTGAACGGCCGGGTCATCCGGAAAGTTCGGGCGCCATTATAACGAAGTTAATTTCTCTGTTATTTTTGCCCACGCTGGGGCTCGAACCCGGGTCCCCTCATTCCGGAATAAGTCACTCTACCAATTGAGCTACGCGGACGTTCGTTCTGACTGCTATCTGCCTTTATGTCGTGTGCATCCTGCTGGCCAGGCACGTCACGACTTCTTTATGAATCACCCTGTACTATAAAAAGTACTTGTAAGGTATAAAAATGGACCAAAGTCTCAGGTATTTTTTCATTAAATAAGCAACTTTTATTCTTTTAGAGAACTAAGGCAGCCGGTTGAAATGTCTCACGATCACACACACACACACACACACACACACACACACACACACACACACACACACACACACACACACACACAAAACACATAATTGTGGAGTGACAGTGTCTAGTGACTTTTTCCGACTTATATGGAAATACGGATCATAAGTAATCAAAAGAAATAAGTGAAAATTAAGAATTATGTACTCTTGACTATATAAAAAAATACAACAAATTATTTACTTTTGAATGTGCAAATAACACACTTAACATAATTCCATTATGTTTTGCACACAGTATTTTTTTCTTGACTTCGTTGTAAAAAAAATGGCACAGGTCTTTATTTCTTCGCCTCTCCCCTCCCCGAAGAACACCTATAACGAAATAAATTTCTCCGTCATTTTTGGTCTACGCCGGGATTCGAACCCGAGGCCGCTTATTCCGGAACAAGTCGCTCTACCAACTGAGCTATGCAGACGATTATTCTGATTCCTATCTGCCTTTATGTCGTGTGCGTCCTGCTGGCAGGTACGTCACATCTCCCCCCCCCCCGAAAGAGGCCCGGGGCATTGCCCACGGGTCAGCCGTGACCATGAATCGTTGCAGGCAGCCATCCACTGTAGAACGTGCACTTGAGAACTCCCAGTCAATCTGCTGTGTGGAATGCAACATCACACATTTTTTATTTTTCGAAGCGCTGGAGAAGGGATTCTCTGATTTTTCCTATCTCGCGGTGTGGAAATAACATCACACCAATGCGAGATTTTGAACGGTCGGGTCATCCGGATAGTTCGGGCGCCATTATAACGAAGTAAATTTCTCCGTCATTTCTGTCCACGCCTGGATTCGAACCCGGATCCCCTCATTCCGGAATAAGTTACTCTACCAATTGAGCTACGCGGACGTTTTATTCTGATTCCTATCTGCCTTTATGTCGTGTGCATCCTTCTGGCAGGTACGTCACATCTCCTAGTACGTTACATCATCTCCCTTTCATTTTTTTTTTTTTTTTTCGATGGCCATCTACTAATCCAATTTTTTTTATATATATCTATGTGCTTAGGGGTAAGATAATAAAATTGTTACTGTTAGGCAGCTCCAGGCAATCTTCGCTGCTGATACAGTTGGTGTGTATTCAACGAATAATGAGAACGTAATTTGAAATTAAAAAAGTGATTCCTGCTAGGCAGAATAAAAGGAAGGTATGCCGATGCAGGTTTGTTTTATTCAAGTATATAAAGTGTTTCACAGACGAATACAGATTTCTTGATTTTGTCATGCCAAGTTTGAGATTGTAAATACTGCTGCCACCAAACAACAAAACAAAAAAGAGGTCGATAAACGTCAATCAACGAAGTGTAAGACTTACACTCCAAAATTGATAGGTTTTTCGGAAAAAAAAAAAAAAAAAGTTTAAGGGGGAGATGATGTAACGTATACTCTAGATTCACTTTCCTTTTGATTTTTTACTATCTCTGGTTATTCTATTTTACTATGTAAATTATCTTCTTACTGAACGAGATGTTATTTCTCCCGCTGAATGAGATCTGGCAATGAGTGTAAGTCATGACGTGGTGGTAGCCAGTATAAATAGGCGCGTTCAACGATACCAAGTGAGAGCGTTGGCTTATGTGAAGGAGAGCGTTTGTTTATGAGGAAGAGAGCGTTTGTTGTTGTATAGTGAGAGCGTTTGTTGTTGTACGAAGTGAGCTGTGGTTTATGTGTCAGAAAGCTGGTGCTGTATAAAGAGAGTTCGTTTATGTGAGAGCGAGAAGTCTCAATAATAAAGAATTTGTTGTAAGTACGTTTTTCTCAGTTCCAAGTTTTTGTCAGATCTTTGTCTGGCTGTTAGGTTTATTTCATTTAGTGTTATTAGTAACAACCAGCATAAGACTTTATTCATCTTAATTACACTACAACATTACTACCAGTTATAAGCTTGATTATTATTATTACTACACTACTAGCAGGAAAGTTTATTCATAATTAATAACACAACAACCATTAGAAGAAGCGTTAGCTTAGAAGAAGCTGAATTCATTACATTATAATTGAAGAAAGCCATATTCACTATAATTGGCTTAGTTAAAAGCCATATTCATTATACACCTTTTACTTCATTATATTCTGATTGATGCGTAGTTAAGTGCAAACAACTGTAACACATGATAAGTTATCCTCATTAGTATAAAAATTACATTCGTCGAATTGATATTTCTTTCACATTCTTCTGTTAATATACATGCATATGGACTGTTGCCATGGCTGTGAAAAGGGGCCTCCAGTTGTTTTTAATAGCAGCTGCTTTCCCACGTTTTATAAATTAAAACAGCGAAAATGATTTTCAAATGTTTTACTTATTTAATGAAAAAATACCGGAAATTCAGTTTCTTTTCAATACTTCATTCAATTAAAGCTGCCGTAAAAAAATCCTGGTTATTTCTTTAATCAGCTTCATATGCAGTTTCCGAAAAAAAAAAAATGTAAAATATTTTCTTAGAGGTTAGAGGCCCCTTAGCCTGGAGGCCCCCACGCGATGCGGGGGTTGCAGGAGTATCAGTACGTCCCTGTGAAGATATTTTTTGAAATTCCATTTATATCATTACTACAAGTAAAATTGATACCGGCTGTACACCAAAGAGCCAAAACACTGTGACCAGCGCGTCTCTTTGCAAATCGAAGAAAATCTGCAGGTAAACAACGGCGCGTGTGACGATCATGAAACGGTATAAATAACACCTGATACTGAGCTCTGTTAATCAGTGTTACTTTTGTTCTTCAGATGGGAAAGGCTTAAGCGAGTTTGACAAAGGCCAAATTGTAATGGCCAGACGACTGGGTCAGAGCATTTTCGAGACGACAAGGCTTGTGTGGCGCTCACGGTCAGCCGTGGTTAGTACTTTCAAAAAAGTGGTTCGAGGAGGGAAACCACGACCCGCTGGCATGTTGTGGGCCGACCATTGCTCATCGATGCTAGAAGTGAGCGAAGGGTGTTCCGTATGGTACGAGCCACCAGAAGGGATACATTAGCGCAACTCGCAGTTATTTTGAATGCTGGTGACGAGAGTAATGAGTCACAATACACAGAACATTGAACCCTTCTGAAAATTGGGCTATCTATCCTCAGGCCGCTCCGAGTGTCCATGCTGACCTCGGAACGCCATAAAAACTGCCTACACTGTTAAAAAATCTACTTAAAAATGAGAACCTGAACCCACTCGCTATTTTTTAAGTACAATCGTATCGTAAACGAGTGCATGACAAGCTGAAATATAAGTAACCATACGTACTTAAAAATCACTGCGTCAATAAATATAAATATAATATCGTATTACTTCATTTTAGATATTATAGATTTCAAGAGAAATTGTTTAATAAATGTGTAAAGTGACACACATAAATAATTAGTACAACAAAGTCACTGATCACAAGTAATTAAATTATGCATAAAGTATCTTTGTGTACGTTCAAATTACATTAACTGTATTTATGTCAATCTCATAAATAATATATTGTCCCATCATCACTATATTTGTCATAAAATTGTGCGGTCCATTTGCCCAGCATGTGACAACGAGTGTATATATTATCGCAGATGTGCCATCAAATAATATACTTTCAGTTGATTCTATGAATAAATGAGTACGTATGGAGTACACGCATTCAAAATTCGAAATCGAGCCGCGGATGGCTTAGTGGTTAGAAATTCAGACTGCTGATGGAGGGGCCCTAGGTTCTAACCTAGCCTGGCAGTGTACATTTCTGAGCACGTTTACGACCCCCGCCGGGCAGGAATCCTCCCTCAGTAATTTCTCTCTACTTTCTATGTGCAAATTCGTACGGTGGCGTTATCTAATGTGCAGTCTGTAACTTACAAACTATCCTGTTAGATTCACTCTAACTTGTTTCTGTGCCCTGTCCGAAAGGGCACAGAAACTGAATGAAGTTAGAGTACACGTATATTTGAAATATATTGATTTTTTTGAGTTCATATATTTGAAATATATGTACTCAGAAATGAGTACAGATATTTCAAATTAGAAATACCAGATATACTCACAATTGATTCCCTGTATGTACTCAAAAATGAGTACGTGTCTTTTCCAAAAATGAGACGCAAATACTCGGAGCTATTATAAACCCAGAATGTACTCAAAATCGAGTACCAAATTTTAACAATGTACAATCGACACGCGAACATTAAAACTGTACCTTGAACGTTCGGAAGAAGGTCGTCTGGTCTGGTGAATCTTGTTTCCTGTTGCATCATGTGGACGGCTGGGTACGTGTGCGTCGTTTACATGAGGAAGTGTTGGCACCAGTGGCATATCTTGGGTCCGAGACCTGGGCTATCTCCCACCACAGTACTGTTGTTTTAAAAATTGAGTTTATTTTTTAATTGCTAAGTAATAGAAGTAACATTTTTTTCTAAATTTTAGGTACATGCTATTGCTAACATGATACCAAATAATTATGAGGATTAGGATTGGAACACTTATTGGTACATGAACTCCATTCTTCTTTCCTTTTGTGTGAACTTGAGTGTTACGTTTTCATAAAAATGTTTCTTCCGAGTACTTTTTCATATTCAAAAAGAATGTTTTTCTCTATTGACAAATCAGCCAAGTTGCTGGAATGTACATGTCCTTGTGTGGCTCTAAGATATATGATTCTTTTTTATACAGAGAAACTTCTTTCAGCAGTTGCAGTTGTTGATGGAAAGTTTAATATTAGATCTGCTAATTTGTACACCAATTATTCAACTTTATGTAGCAAGTAATGTCTCTTGCTGATTTATTTTGTATTCACCAAGGCAATAAAACACCTTCAGTTCATTTTTTAATCGAGCTGTATCAAAATTTGAAGCGTAGAGTTCTTTAAGCTCTGATAGTAGATGTTCAGGGAAACTTTCACAAAATTTATCAAAACAGTTCGAATCAAACAAAGCCACGTATTCAAGATATAATATCACTGATTTTAATTCATTGACACTTCACACAAACTGAAACCACCCTCGCGAAACACGCGCTTCGTTAGGTTTTTTCTAATGTTATAAGGCGGAAGCATGGAGGGACTGAGGTAGTCCGAAGTCTTCTCTTTTCTGAGCGAATCGCTGCGCAAAGCAATGTGCACCTCATTCATGTTGTCATGGAAATGCTAGTAGGCGTCCGCATCGAAGTTCTTTGCATCAGAACAGCGAATACTCGAACACCTGCTTGCGTCATGCAATTGGTCATTGCTCGCCAGACTGATTCTCATTACCGAAAGAAGCGAATTCGCTCGTGTTTTTTTCGCAACGAAAACATCGACGTATCTTAATACCGTTGATAATTGACTTTTATTTGTGTCTATTTAATTGACTTTTATTTGAGCATTCTCTGAGCTTCGCAGCCATCCTTGCTAGCCTCGTGGTGCATCACTGGTTGGTATCAGGATGCACCACGGGACGAAAATAAGCTTGTGGAGGAAGTGTAATATTTTGGACAATGTTCTGCTGGGAAATACTGGGTCCTGTCATTCGTGTGCGGGAAACTACGATGTGTACCACCTACCTAAATATCACTGCAGACCAGGTACATCTTTTCATGGCAACGGTATTTCTCTCCTAGCAGTGCCTTCTTTCAGCAAGATAATGCGTATGTCGCATTGCCCCGATTGTTCAAGAATGGTTCGTGGAACACCAGAAAGACTTTCAGGTGCCTGGCGACCGAATTCCCGAGACATGAATCCAATCGAGCATCTGTGGTATGTGTTGGAACAACAAACCGGATCTGCAGTGCTCAACAACGTAGCTTACAAGAGTTAAAGGATCTTTTGGCAACTTCTTGGTACCTTATACTACCAGACAGCTTTTGAAATCTTGTAGCTTCTACACCTCGCCGGGTAAGAGCTGTTTTGCCGGTATATACATACGTAAAGGAACAACATCATATTAAGCAGATGATTATAATGTTTTGGCTGTTCGCTGTATATACATACAGATGTATTATTTGAAATGTTTTCTCTGAAAGATACAGCAGTATTGTGAGCCTTAGACCTTGCGTTTTTGGAAGTGAGAAACACAATAAACAAATGATATTCTTGCAATCACAACTGTTTCTCTGTTTGGCTTTACCTAGAATCCGAGGGTTTCACTGGTTTATTATAGTTACTTCAAAAATGCACAATCAGAAAAGAAGAAGCACTAAGGACATCAAAAAGACAGAAGCCACTCTCCGAAAAGATCTCATTGGTGTAATTTAAAATAAAGAGAGGCTTTTACAGCGTCGTTTTTATGACCCTTTTAGTTGAAAACGTAATAGACAAAGTAAATGAAAATGCACGATAAAAGCATTCGAGCTCTTCAGCCTCTTTTCCTTCCCCTTGTCATCCCATCGCATTAAAAAAGATGCATAAAAAAAACGTTGATAAAAAGTCAAGGGAAGATTTGCGATATGAATTGCTTTTACCCCTGCTGTGTAGGAAGGGAAATATTTAAAAAATGCGAGTTTACGTGGTAGAACAAGTTGTCATGACTTGCCGGTTGCCTGCTTAATGATTCAACTCTTAAGTAAGTTGGGTGCCACGGCATTTCTTACAAAGTGAACTCTTGCTGATAAATATAATATCACTCTCAACTTACCACTTTGTCCTCGCCACTGCTCTCAGAAGAGCACTTTTTTTTGTTTTTTTTTTTACTCTGTACGTATTTTCACTTGCAAAAAATTATCTTCCATACCTACAATAAACGACAAATGCTTCCCGGAACTCAAGTTTATCAAGTGCATTTTTTTTTTCATCAAACTTTGGCGCATTAGAAGGCTCCATTTTTTTCCGTATGAAAATAACATAAAGTAAGATAAAAAGCGCTGTATCTCCTGAGCTGAAAATGCGAGTTTTACATGAACCACAACAAGTTATCTCTAAGTCAAAGTAATTTCTAAACTGTTCTTTTATAGATCACTGCTCAGAATAGTAAATAATTATAGCAAAATACAAAAATGTTGCATCATATGCTAGTATCGATATCGATATTCGCTGCGCTATTCATGCAGTTCTATAACAAGACGAACAAAAAAAAAAAAAAAGAAAAAGAAAAAAAGAAAGAAAGCCGTCTCTGTGGCTCAGTGATCTAAGCGCTAGCGTTTGATCATTCGTCCGAGTTTGGTTCGGGTTCGAATCCCGGTGAGGCACGGGTGTTGTGCTTGTCTTACGGCACTAGCTCTCTCCCTTCCCTGGAACCAGTGGCCCTAAATTAGGAACGGGCGACTGCTTATAGCCCATTGAGTTTTCCCACGGTGGTCGTTAAATCAACCAACAAAAAAAGAATAAAAAATAAAGAAGTTAGTGGAAGTACCAGGTACCCCCGTAAGACGTCTCGAATGTAAAGCATCTTGCATGCATCGAAAAACCGAAAACAAGTTGTACACATAGTGTAATACGCTGTTAACTATTGTTTAAGTTTGAAAAGTTCTTACTACAGTAAAAACTCTTTAACGGACACCTCCATTCAGCGGACAATTTTGTGATCCACAATTCGGAAGAATATATGGTTCTGTATATTAACTTCCAAATAGGGAACCCTTCGAATAGCAGACTGTAATGTTGGTCATAAGACAGTTAAAAACATGAACGTTCAAGGGAAAAAAATAGTCGGCGAATTTCTGATGCAAAGATTTTGTTTAGCTTCTTTGGACGGAAGTAGAGTACTTTTTGTTCTGCAAATCTCCAATACAAAAACTTATACTGGTCTGTATTGTTTCAATAATGCGGATCTTTTCTTAGAAGTCGGTTAAACAACTTCTTCGAAAAAAAAAAAAAAAAAAAAGGGGAATATTCGTTGTCAATCCAGATGAGGACTTACCCGCCGTTTTCGGATTAAGCGTCAAAACAGTGAAGGAAATGCAAAAGATATTATATCGATCGATGAAGATCTGTGTATCGAAGAGACAACGAACAATGTGAGCTAGTTCGTTATTTTGAAAACATCGGAGAAAATAATTGGGGGGAGGAGGGGGGGGGTTAACGGCCACCGTGGGCAACTCGATGAGCTATAAGCAGTCGCCCGTCTCTAATTTAGGGCCACTATGGTTCTAGCAAAATAAGAAAGTCACTGCCGTAAATCAAATACAACGTCCATGCCACACTGGAATTCGAACCCGGACGCACCTCTGACGGATGGTCAGAAGCCAGGGTTTAGGCCACTGCAGCACAGAGGCGGCGAAAATAATTTAATTGAGGAAGCATCTGATTCACTTGCAATGAGGTGTGCGATTCTTTTAAAGAAGCTGTAAAGTGTAATTGATGGGTCACGAAAGTTTTTCTGTAAACAAAATGGATACGGAGTTTTAGCACCATTAAAGAATTTAAGAATACATTCTGAGAAACATGCTACGAATTACCAAAAGGAACAAAGACAAAACAAAAGAACACGCTTTTATCAGATTTTCTGCAGGCAAAATTTAAATGACTGATTTAATGAAATAATGAGCGGTAAAGTACGAGCTTTTCAAAATTCATGGTGTAACATATTTTATTGTTGCGTCCATATATTTAAACATGCATCGAAATATGAACTCAAATCATGCAATGATGAACAAAGCAGGTTAATTAATCCTTTTGTTTTTCTCAAGGAGCTTATTATTTTTCTGAATAGGTTTATAATAATTTTACTTTTCTTATAGGAAGACTTATCACAAATTACCTTTGTTTTTTATCATCATTTTTCAAAGCAACTGAATCATTCGAAAATCGAGTTTTTTTCATGATCTGAATGACTTTTAATTGTAGTTTAAAAAAAAGTGAGATTTACTACTATATTGTATTATTTTACAAAAGTCCTAAATATGAAATTTATGATTTTTTTTGTTGAAGGACTTATTACAAATTCAATTTCTTTTTACATCATGATTTTTCCAAGCAATAGAATGTTTTGGTATTCGAGATTTTTTTAAACTTACAATGACTTTCAATTACGTTTTCGAAAAAGTGAAATGTACTGCTTTAGAGTATTATTTCACAAAACCCCTAAATATAAAATTGACTCTTGATAGCTATAAGAGCTTTTGTGTTAAGGGGTCCAGAGACCAGCACATAGACATCAAACAATCACCCGTACCATATTTTAGCAGCCGGTTTCTTACGGTAACACAATATGCACCAAATGGAAGGGGAAGGGGGAAAAGAATATCCGTTGCCACAATAACCTAAATATCATGCCATGTGCCTTTCACAATAACCGATCTCGCTGAAGAACTTCAAAACCAGGTCTTCCGACAGACGATTGGAATTTAATAGCTAATCAAACCTCAAGCATTCCCGCGTGTCGCTCCCATTATCAGAAATTTTTCGGAAGGCTACTGAAAATTCAGAATTTTCCGTTAACACTTCTTAAAAACGGCAGATTTCCGTTATCAACCAGAGAAGATGAACAGGTGTACTTCTGTCAATTCACATATGCAAAATGTCCCTTTATTAACGGAGAAAGATGAACAGGAGTAGTTCTGTCAATTCAGGTATGCAAAATGTTTCTTTCTTAACGGAGAAAGATGAACAGGGGTAGTTCTGTCAATTTACATACGCAAAATGTCCCTTTATTAACGGAGAAAGATGAAAATGAGTAGTTCTGTCAATTCACGTATGCAAAATGTTTCTTTATTAACGGAGAAAGATGAGCAGGAGTAGTTCTGTCAATTCACGTATGCAAAATATCCCTTTATTAACCGAGAAAGATGAACAGGAATACTTCTGTCAGTTCACGTATGCAAAATGTCCCTTTATTAACTGAGAAAGATGAACAGGAGTACTTGTGTTAACTCACGCACGAAATTTGTTTCTTTATTAACGGAGAAAGAAGAACAGGAGTACTTCTGCCGATTCACCTATAAAAAATGTTTCTTTATTGACGGAGAAATATGAACAGGAATAATTCTGTCAATTCACGTATGATAAATGTTTCTTTGTTAACGGAGAAAGATGAGCAGAAGTACTCCTGTCAATTCACGTATGAAAAATATTTCTTTATTAACGGAGAAAGATGAGCAGGAGTAGTTCTGTCAATTCACGTATGCAAAATGTTTCTTTATTAACGGAGAAAGATGAGCAAGAGTAGTTCTCTCAACTCATGTATGCAAAATGTCTCTTTATTAACGGAGAAAAATGAACATGAGTAGTTCTGTCAATTCACGTACGAAAAAGTTTCCTTTATTAACCAGGGAAACATGAACAGGAGTACTTTTGTTCATTTACGTATGAAAAATTCGTGAAATTTAGGCATTCTCCGTTTTTTCACGGAAAAGATTGAAACAGGAATGTTCTTCGTTAATTCGAAAAGGAATCACAGAAAATGGCTCGTGAATTTCAGGATTATTTTTTACAGCGTACGTATGTACGTTGGTAAGCTTAAGATTTTATGACAAAAATGCAGTTAGGGAACTAAAGTTACAACTTAACCTATAAAAGTCCTCAACGTCTTTTTCTTTTTTTAAACATGTAATAAAGGAAAGCAGCAACATAAAAATGAAGAAAACTACAATATATGTTGAGTCTTAAATGAGTTTTTGAAAACATTCAAGGTTTTGTAAAGTTTGATGTTTCGAACGCTAAACACAACTAAATATTTATGTACTGTAGCTGAAAGATAGTGATATTTATGTACTATAGCTGAAAGATAGTGATATTTATGTACTATAGCTAAAAGATAGTGATATTTATGTACTATAGCTAAAAGATAGTGATATTTATGTTCTATAGCTGAAAGATGGTGATATTTATGTTCTATTGCTGAAAGATAGTGATACTTATGTTCTATAGCTGAAAGATAGTGATATTTATGTTCTATAGCTGAAAGATAGTGATATTTATGTTCTATAGCTGAAAGATAGTGATATTTATGTACTATAGCTGAAAGATAGTGATATTTATGTACTATAGCTGAAATATAGTGATATTTATGTTCTATAACTGAAAGATAGTGATATTTATGTTCTATAACTGAAAGATAGTGATATTTATGTACTGTAGCTGAAAGATAGTGATATTTATGTACTGTAGCTGAAAGATAGTGATAATCACAGGGAATATAAGATATGTAGAGTAATTTTTGAGTGACAAGTTATTCTTTTTGTTTGTGATGTCCATATGTGAAATTACATTTGTTGAAGATTACAAGCCCGGTGGCGTAGAGGTCTAAGCGATGGCTTCTGATCATTCGTCCGAAATGGGTCCTGGTTCGAATCCCGGTGAGGCAAGGATGTTGTGTTTGTCTTACGGCACTGGCTCTCTCCCTTCCCTGAAACTAGTGGCCCTAAATTAGGGACGGGCGACTGCTTATAGCCTATTGAGTTGCTCACCGTGGTCGTTAAACCTCCAATAAAAAAAAAGCGTATTGGTTGAGGCAGGGATTCTACAATTAAAACTGGCAAATACTCTTTCCACTGCGCCACCAAAGTGGGACAAACGTTCGTGATACTATATTATTTTGGATAATAATTGGAATTTATTTTCGAGCTGTAGCGTAAGAAATAAGCCAAAAATATGAAAAAAAAAACTCTATTAACCATATTTATTTCAAAGTTCTAGATTTGTACCAGATCTGCCTAATATATTATTTTTTTTTGCTATGTATATCGATGTTTGCAATTTTTCCGAGAACGGAAAAATGTCTTTTATTTGAACATTTAGTAATAAGCAGTCCAGGAGACGCCCCCCATTTTGATTTGAAAAACGCGATAAACTTAAATTCGGCAGCCTTAAAAAAGATCACTTAGGTGCTATTTGAAACCGGCCTACAAAGGTTAATCTTGAGTGAACTTGAACATGATCGTCGATCCGTGCCTTCTTAAGGCGTTGGAGTCGAGTTAAGAAAGGGACTATGCCGAAAAATTTTGTACATACCAAAATTCGCGATTGGTAATAGATTAATGCACTGTTCTTTAGCTCATTTCTATCAGACTGGCCTATCTTAGTTCACAGTGATTCCTTTTCTGGGGGGAATTAAAAAACAAAAATCTTCCACAAAAATGTAAGCATCCCTAAACCTCTAGTAGAGTGTCAACCAACCAGGAATTGACAGACCTTCGCAAATTATAAAAGCTGATCGTAACTTACGCATTGAATATGAGTGACGGAGGGGTATTTTTGTTTCCTTTCAGAAGAGCGATATCGACATTGGTTGCCGTTGCGGTGAAAACAAAATCTGCTATTTAAATTATTAAAAAACCTAGTCCTTTTTTTGTAAACAGTGAGAGAAACCAAAAATTTATCCTTATGTCCATGTTAAAAGCCTTTAAACATGGAAAACATCTCTGTCGGTTCTAGATCTGAGTACTTCCTACAAATTATTGTCATATTCCTTCCATTGGTAAATGAGTTACGGAAATTCAGGATCCCTCTTTGGCGTTAGACAGTTCTGAGGAACTTTTAATACTGCAAAAATCGCAAGCTTGACCACCAAGGAGTTCTCACTCACCGTTGCTTTTTAGATTCCTTTTGTGATGGAGTGATCTAGGACCAGGGCTTTGAATTCTCGTACCGCGAAATCGGGGTTCGAATCCTGAGATGCTGGATGCTAATGATACTACATGGATGTTTGCGCTTGTACTGCTGCTATCCTGGTTGGTTTCTCTCTTCCCTGGGACCAAAACTGATCATGGTGTTCGATTTTTGTATGCATTATACCAGAGTGTGTCAAAATTTCATCCCGTTTGCAGTTAAAAAGTTTAACGATGGAAGGAAGCCATACACGCCCACCTCATACTGCAAAGTAGAGGCCGTTCTTTTATAAATAGTCCTTTGCCAACATTCCACCAGAGCCACGATCCCACGGCGGGACAACTCTGGAGGTTTCGACGAAAACTCTTTGATGCCAGATCCACCAATGAAGCGAAGTGCCGTCTTTGTAAGAAATGAGCCATGGAGCAAAATCGGACAGGGCAAGGTCCGCACAGTATGGAGGATGGGGTAAGATTTCAACATTTCTAATTCCTGTAGTTTTCGACGGACCACTCAGGAATTGTGACTTAGGGCATCATCCGCTTGCCGAAACTTCCACTTCCTATTGATGAGCAGTGGGTAGGGCTGGAGCCGAGCATCATGGACCCGCTGAAGTTGATACTATTTCTTTACTGTTTTCCTCCTAATCTCCGTCGTTAAGCTGGTCTTGCGTTGAGCAGTGGCGTACCGGAAAACCTCGAGCCCCCCCACCCCCCGCAAAAATGTTTTCGAAGCCCTTTTGCGAAAATTCATTAGCTTTCAATTACTCAAAAGTTTAGCTTCCATATTATTAACTAGGCTTTACGGGTGCTTTAATAAATCAAATTCTTTGGAACCTACGAGTATTTATTGTAAAATAAAAAAAAAAACACTTTATTGTGTGAAACACAAATGTGTACGTTATAATTAAAATGATTACTTACCGGTAGAAAGTATTACACAGAATACTTATGTCAAAGTTAACTATATCATGCAAAATTTCTTATTTTAAAGAACTAAGGCCTGCTTTTTGAAATGCCTATGATTGCACACAAAAAACATACACCCGCCTTGTGACAGTGTCTAATCACTTTTCTGATTTATAAGAAATGTTGCAACATAAGTAAGCAAATAACTAAGTAACGATTAAGAACCGTAGCACAAAAAAAAAACAAAAAAAAAAAACGCAAAACTTCTTAGATTATTTACTCTGGAATATAAGAAATACACTTAACATAAAGCCACAATGTTTTGCACATAGAAAAAAAAAATCTTTTGACTCTGTTATGAAAAAACAATGACACAGGTCTCTGATTTTTCGCTCCCGCGAAGAACACCTTTTAGTTCATTACATTCGGAAGGATACATAGTTATGTGCAAACAACTGTAATACATAACACCTTATCCTCATTGGTATAAGAATTCCGCTCACTGAACTTTTATTTTTTTCAAATTCTCTTTTTATCATACCTGCACAGAAACTATTGCAAGGGCTGTGAACTTGAGACCCATTGTGACAGCAAGGGCTATTAGAAGCGCCTCAAGTTCTGTTGAATAGTTGCTTTCCCGTCGTCCAGTTTTTATGAACTAAAGAAGCCGCCCCGGTGGCGCAGTGGTCTAAGGCGCTGGCCTCTGATCATTCGTCCGTAACGGGGTCCGGGTTCGAATCCCGGTCAGGCATGGATGTTGTGTCTGTCTTACGGCACTGGCTCTCTCCCTTCCCTGGAACCAGTGACCCTAAATTAGGGACGGGCGACTGCTTATAGCCCATTGAGTTGCTCACGGTGTTCGTTAAACCTCCAATAAAAAGAACTAAAGAAACGAAAATAATTTCTAAAGATTTGACGTAATCACTGAGAAAACATTATTTTCTTCTTAATACTTCATTGAAAGCTGCCTTAATTCTTGGCCATTTCTTTAACTAGTTCCATACGAAGTTTCCACAGAAAATTTTGTAAAATATTTTTGCCCAGGCTATAGAGGCCATTTCAGCCAGAGCCCCCCCCCTCCCCCCGTGGCTACCAGAATGCCCCTGGCGTTGAGGAACTCTCTATCTTAACCTCACGTAATCTTAATGTGCTGTTTTTACGCTTTCCAACCGTAGGTTGAAGAAGCGTATATGCTCCAGCTTTGTCCGTCCGCACGATAACTCGCGTAAAAATGATCTGATTTCGATGAAATTTTAGTATGTGGTAGGGGACCAACTGGGGACGAACCCTATTGAAAATGGGCGAAACAGGGTAAAAGGTCAGGACATAGGAGCGGGATCCATTCCATTGCCCTTATGCGCAATAACTTGCGTAAAAATGGTTCGATTTCGATGAAATTTAGTATGTAGTAGGGGATCACTTGGGGAAGAACCGTATTGAAAATGGGGGAAATGGGACCAACGGTCAGGACATAGGAGCGGGATCCATTTCATCGCTCTTATGCGTCATAACTTACGTAAACATGCTTCGATTGTGACAAAACTTTATCATGTTGTCCCGGAGGTATACTGAACCGATTCTACTTAATATCATCGAAATGGAGTCAAAAGTCAGGGCACAAGAGCGAGATTTACTCCACAGCCATTATCCTCATGACTTGAGTAACGATTTCTGGTATGTTGGAAAGCGTATCATAATCAATGCATTGCCTGATTTTACTAACTTGTTTTAAAAGACTGTGCTCTACATTTCCCAACACTACAATTTACATTTATTAATCCATGAGCATATTGTCTCCTTCTAAACCGATAGTTGAAGCAAACGTTTTTTTTTTTTTTTTGCATTCGCACCTGTACTTCCTTGAACATATAGCGAAGAGCCAAAGCGTTATGACCAGCGCGTCTTTATGTAAATCGAAGCAACTGCAGGTGAAAGACGGCGCGTGTGACTTGGTATAAGTAACACCTCATAGTGAGCTCTGTTAATCAGTATTACTCTTGTTCTTCCGTTGGAAAAGGCAGCGAGATTGACAAAGGACATATTGTAATGACCAGCTGACTGGGTCAGAGCATTTCCGAGACGGCAAGAGTTGTGTAGTGTTTACGGTCAGTCGGGGTTAGTACCTTCAAAAAGTGGTCCGAGGAGGAAAACCACGAACCCCAGACAAGGTGTGGGTCGACCATGGCTCATCGATGCTATAGGTTCCGCATAGTACGAACCAATAGAAAGGATACTGTAGAGTAACTCGTTTGTAACTTTAATGCCAATGACGGGAGCAATGTGTTACGACACACAGTACATCGAACCCTCCTGAAAATGGGGCTGCGCGGCCGCAGACCGCTGCAAGTGCTAATGATAAATTCGGTTCACTGTCCAAAGCGCTTACAATGGTAACGCGAGCATCAAAGCTAGACCCTGAATGATTGGAAGAAGGTCGTCTGGCCCGATGAATCTCGTTTATTTTGCACCCTGTGAACGGTCGTGTACGTGAGCGTCGTTTACGTGGGGAAGTGTTGGTATCCGGTTGTACTGTGGGACGAAAACAAGTCGGTGGAAGAAGTGGTATGCTTTGGGGCGATGTTCTGCTGTGAAACCCTAGATACAGTCATTCCTGTGCAGGAATATGTCTATCACTTACCTAAACATTATTGCAGACTAGGTACATCCTTTCATGGCAACTGTATCCCTCCTCTCATAAGTAGTGCCTTCTTTCAGCAGGAAAATGCGCATGCCACATTGCCCCGATTGTTCAAAAATTGTTCGCGGAACATGATAAAGACCTACAAGTACTTGTCCTCTAAATTCCACAAACATCAATCCAATCGAATATCTGTGGTTTGTGATGGAACAGGAAATATGATATGCGGCGACTCAACGTTGTAACGTACAAAAGTTAATGAATATGTTCGTAACGTGCTGGTACCGAATACCACAAGACACTTAAAATAGTATTAGTGATACGAATTCCTTGGCGTTGAATATAAATAAGAGTTTCCAAGCCTTCCCACATCAACCAGATAGCTTTTTCAAGGAAAGTAGACAGCTAACTGCAAACTGGATAATGGAACACTTCAACAATTTGAACGTGGTGACTTGATTAGACAGTAAATGAATAGGCGCAAATGTGAACAGACATTCGAAGAAACGGGTCACGTTGGTTGGACGCGCAATATTGTGGTAGAAAATACAGCATTATTTGAAGAATTGATTCCAAATGCGTGGCAACTTGAGAGAGACGCTATCATTGCAACCATCGCTGCTGGTCAAGATTTCCAAGGTTTCGCGAGTGGCAGTAGATTTAAGTGTGGAGTATGAAGCTAATTTCTTTATATCACTCCACGTAGAATCAGCTGACTTGAGCTTGGCCTCTCTTGATAGGGGAGTGGTTATTTTACCGTCTTTTGTATCCCTTTTATGTTCGTTGATTCTAATTCCAAACGAACGTTTGGTCATCCAGATGTAGTATCGCCTGGAGCCGTCCGGATATTGCAGTGGGATTGCATAAAGACCTGCCTTTTTGAGAAGACGGGGCTTGTCAATATTTCTCTTAAGCATCATACAAAAAGTTGCCAAAGACCTTATGCCAATACCGAAGCTCAGCCTCCGGAGCGCGTTTGTGAGTTGATAGAAAACTTTTGGTATGTAGGGAATAGAGCACAGGTAGCGAAGTTGCGGCATGGAAAGATTGACACGGCTGGTTTTGGCTTTTTCGATCAAGTTATGCATCTGGTTCGACGTATATCCTGCCTCAGTCGCCAATTCGACGACGGTTTTTTTTATTTCCGATTCTCTAGAACGAACATCGGAGGAGACGGCGAAGGCTCTTCTAATTTGAGAACGGAAGAAGGCCGTCATTAGGGCAGAATGAACTGCGAAGCATCAAGTTGGGAACGGAGGTGGGTTAGACTTCCGTACGAAGGCGATTGTCATGCGATTTTTTCACTAAGACGTCGAGATAAGGTAAGGTACCACTGTGCTCAAGCTCCTTAGTGAAATTGATCGTAGGGTGTTATAATTGACTTTATCGAGGAAAGATGGGAGAGTCTCCTTTCCGTGAGGTCATATGAAAAATGCATCGTCCGCATATCGCAGCCAGGTGGTATAGGCCTTGGGGTGATGTTAGTGAATACTTGTTGCTCAATGGGGCGAGAACGGCTGAAAGCAAAGATCCTATCGGAGCGCCATTTACTTTCTTATAAACTTACCCTTGGAAACTGAAGTAGCTGAAATTTGAGACCAAGTTTCTAATTCATCAGTTACTCTTGCGAATAAACTGATGAATTAGAAACAACCTCTTTCAACGTTCTGATGTCTTCCGGCACGGGGACTGATGGATAAAGGGATACCACGTTGAAACTGTCGATAATATCATGTTTTTGAATAGTGAGTTGCTTGGTTTTCGTGATGAAATCTAAAGTCGAAGTTAATACAAAGTCCGATTCAGGTAGATGACTAGTCAGGAATCTGGATAATGCCTTCTCTAAATGGTATGTCGGTGCGGACCTTCTGGACACAATCGGTCTCAATGGAATACCGGCCTTGTGGTGTTTAAATCTTCCAAAGTGTTTTGGGATCTGAGGGTCAGGTGGTAATTTGGCGGCTTTCTTGAGATCTTCTGGAAGAGCAGGTAGTCTTGCAGCTCGTTGCACCCGTGCAACCCAAGAATTTAGAAGATTAGTTCGTAAGACCGTTGATCCAAAATCGGAAATAAAATCCTCTAGTTTCTTACTGTAATCCGCTGTGTCCGTAATAGCTCTAGCCGGACTTGTCCGTTAGCGTCAACACTATTGAGCTGTCATTTCGAAGGCTCGAAATCGCCCTTGGAATTTTAAAATTACTCAGCGTTTGTTTATTATTGTACCTCGATCTCAGCCCAGAGCAACACAGTTGGCGTAGTTCATCTTTGACATCTTCCAGAACTCGCGAAATTATGCTCTCAAATTTAGAAACGACGCTTTTGCGGTTCGGTTTCGGTCGGAAACAGAACTTTGGACCGAGTTCCAAAACTTTAGTTTCCTCAACAGTGAGCGTCCGTTTAGAGATATTGACTGATGGAATGGTGAAATCTTTAGGATTTTGCTTCTGGGATGATTTCAAGAAATCCAGCTTCTTGTTGTGTTTGAAGGATAAGGAAGATCGGTGTCTTCCGGCAAACATGCCCACTCGGAGCGTTAGGTTGTTGAAAGTGATCGGGTCGCAAAGAATATTTAATTTCACATATAGGGTATAGCACTTGGCTTCCAAAGACATAAAGTCTTTTTTTTTCAGGTTTAGAATGCTAGATAGCGTCTGACGAAGAAATTTGTCTTTTTTCTTCTTGAACCATGTTCCTTTTACCGAAGTCTTGAAATTAAGGAACTTTGGGATCAAGCAGAATGTTGTCAATCACAAGACATCTTTAGAAATTTTATAGGGTCTATGATTCGCCAGGTAAGAGCTGTTCTGGCAGCATGTGGAGGACCAACATCATACATATTAGGCTGGTGGTTGTCATAATGTTTTGGCTCTTCGGTGAATATTTTTTATACACTAAAACAGTGTGTAATACAAACTGTATAGCCTATGTATATCTGCGCACGCGCGTTTGAGTGCGTACGCTTGTTACATTTTCATTTTTAGCAAAAAAAAAAAAAAGATCGTGCTTATGTTATCGGTTTGTCTATCCGTCTGTCCGTCCGTCAGTCAGTGGATTCCATATCTCTGCAACTATTAGTCCGATTAACAAAATTTTTTTTTGCATTGGGAAGCTTGAAATATGGATATTATGATACTTTATTTTGATTTTTTTACGATGTAAAATTTCGCCGCCAGAGGGCGTAAATGCAGATGATGTCGAATTGAAAATGCATTTTATTCCATATAATTGTTTCTAAACATCCAATTAAAAAAATTCTATTATCTTTCGATTCCATTTATGCCGAAGAGTATTTTAGGTATAGTCACTTTTTCAAGTTACGCATAGATTTTTCGCTGGGGGGCATAAAAGTAAATTGCGTTTCCCCGATATCTCTACTTCTAAATCTCCTATTTGAAATTTTTTTCTTTAGCGAATACAGCTCCTGATGGGAAATCTTGTGCATATCATTTCCAATTTTTGGTAGAGAATAGTTTGGCCACCAGGGGCGTAAGTGTTAATTTCTGCTTCTGATGTATTTGCGACAGAATCTGAGCTCCTAAAATCTCGATTGAGAAAAGTTCTTTCGTGGACCGGATCCCACTCATGTTGATAAACCTTTTCGGAATATTTTACTCTTAAAATATTGCATGGTTTCTCCGCCAAACAGCGTAGACGTCTATCTTATTTTTGTCAATATCTCTGCTTCTAATGGTCCGATTTGAAAAAATTATTTTTTATTGGATAGCGTTTCCAGTACATGTTTTTCATATAATTTCAAAACTTTCAAGTAATTCATAAACTTTCGGCTAGGGGACGTAAAGGTAAGTCGCGTTTCCCCGATATCTCTGTTTCTAAAATTCTGATTTGAAAAATTCTTTCTGCACCGGATACAGCTCCTGATGGGAAATCTTTTACATATAATTTATAATTTTTAGTAAAAAATGGTTTAGCCACCACAGAGGACGTAGTATTAATTTCCGCTTCTGATGTATTTGCAGCAAAATCTGAGCTTCTGAAAACTCGACTGAAAAAATTATTTTCTGGACGGATACCGCTCACATAGAAAAACAATTTGAGGATACTTTCTTCTTAAAATAATGCATGTTTTTTTCGCCAGGGGGCGTATATCCATATCATATATTTGTCGATATCTCTGCTTCTAAGAGTCCGATTTGAAAAATTCCTTTTCTGTTGGACAGCGTTTCCACTGTAAAATGTTTCTCATATAACTTCAAATTTTTCTTAACGCACATGTCTGCTACCAGAGGGCGCAAATTCACGATTCCGTTTAGAGCAACGTCTGCGGGATTAAAATCCCGATTGTAAAACTTCTTTCGATCAGACACTTCTGTTTCCCATAGAGGTTCCATTGACTTTGAATAACTTTGATAAATTTAATTCGCATCCGAACGGATTTAAAAGACGTGCTCATTACACCGAAAAATTCGGTGTCATCTTTCTCGTTAAAGTTAGGATTAGAACAACCATTCATTTCATTCACGGCTGCATTAATAATCTTCTTTTGCGGAATATTTTGGTTTCTGAGAGTTAAAAGTGTTTATTGAACTTCATGTGAATGCGCAAAGGTAGAAGCTTAAATGAAAAAGAGCTACATATGTAAAATTTTCGCGATTCTCAAAATAAGCGGATTAAAAGGAAACAAAAAACAATTGCGTGTAAGGAATATAATGATTTCTGCCAGAAAGGCTGCCATATCCAGAAAATAGGACCAAATAAGAGGGTGGAAAAAGAGGGGGGTTTCAAATTTAAAACGTACATGTCAGACTGTTGAACATGCAACAGGTAATGCAGAAAACCGCGGTTTATTAGAAAATGAAACAACTATAAATAGCGCTATATTAAGAAGAGGCAAACAGATAGGGAATAATTCTTTTTAGTTCAGGGTTTTCTACCCATATCGGGAAGTTTTGTAACACTCCAAAAAACATTCAGATAAGTTTTCAAATTCCCTTGTGGGTATACAACCTGATATCTTCCCACATGTTCGTCATCCTTAACAATCTTAACAGACAGTTTTCTTTCTTACAATACGATTCATAAACCCACAGCTAACGAACATTATAAATACGTTCTCTTTCTTCTTCTTCTTCTTCTTTTTTTTTTTTTTTTTTTTTGTTCTTTTACAGGTTTAGACTTTTACGGTCTTCGAAGACATTCCAGTCTTTCAGTCTATACATTGATCATGCCCTTCTTGCAGGGGGTATTTAGAGGGAGGGGGAAGGTAAGGTGTCCCTGCTCTCCCCGGAAAGTGCTTTATTTTATTATGTTTTTGGTTAAAATGCGACCGACATTAGAAATTTTTTTTTTTTAATTCTATTTTTCATTAACTTTTCTTTTTGTTCTGGTGGACTTCAAAAACTTCCACTTTTTGCCCCCCCCCCCCCGAAAAAAAAATTCTATATACGTCCCTGCCTCCATGCTACCTCAAAAACACAGTTTTAGTGTATAATATGTTTCAAACTTAGCCTCAAAGTGGTCATATGGAAACTTTTATTTCAATGTTATTTTCAGATTTTATCATCTGAAAATAAAACCTGCCTTTCTTCATTTTCGCTAAATTCATCAACGTTTTTTATTCACCATAATTATTTTGGCCGATTTTGAACTGATTGGAGTATGGACTTTTTTCTATGGTTCTAAGAACAGGTGCTATTAGAAAGTGACAATTTCTTGTTTTAAAAAATTTGTCAAAGACACTGCGATCCCCTGGTTAACTGCTCTGTTTTATTTAAAGCCTATTGCCACGAAAAGTTCTGGTATTTATTGTTTACTGATCAAATTTAGGTATTTTACGCTTTTCTCGTATTCAGCAGAATTCTTATGATTTCCTAATTAATGCTTTAACTCCTTTCTTCATAATTTTTTTGGTGGGGGGGGGAGGTGTTAACAACCACAAAGAGCAACTCAACGGTACCACCACAAAGAGCAACTCAACGGAACGTCGCTATAAGCAGTCACCCGTCCCTAATTTAGAGCTGCTGGTTTCAAGGAGGGGAGACAGCCAATGCCGTCATACAGATACACTCCATGTATACCTCACCGGGATTCGAACCCAGACCCACCTGGGCCGAATGATTAGAAGCCAACACTCTCTACTACTCTGCCACAGGGGTAGCTTAGCAAGCCTTTGATATAGAAAGTACATAAAAGTCCATACTCTTAAAGTAGAAGTGCTTCTCCATTTGTCTGTCTTTGGGGATTGCATCTCTGCACCAGTTAGTCGAACATGAAAAATTCTTTACCGTTGAGTACCTTAAACAGTGAGAACCTTATTCAAAAAAGACATACGAAGACATGGAGAGCATGGAGACTGAAAGAAGCATGGGGAGATGCATGCTTGCTATAATCAAGGAGAGATAAGAAAAGGAATTCACACGGATAAGGAAAATGACAAAAGTGGAAGACATCATGATCAGAGTAAAATCCCTAAAATGGCAATGGGCTGGACATGTTGCCAGAAGAACGGACCACCGATGAACAACCAAAATTCTTGACTGGATTCCAAGGGACAGGAAAAGATCCAAAAGAAGACCACATGAAAGATGGGTGGATGAAATTCAAAAACACGCGGGAGTGACATGGAGGAGACTGGCGCAAGATAGACCGTTGTCGAAGAAACTTGGGGAGACCTTCATCCAGCAGTGCAGTGATAGTGGTTGTTGTTGTTAATGATGATGATATATATATGACGCAACTCTCCGGTAATTTGGATTCATCTATCTATCATCATCATCATCATTGTCAACCATTATCAATCCACTGCTGGACGAAGATCTCCCCAAGTTTCCTCCACAACGGTCTGTCTTGTGCCAGTCTCCTCCATGTCACTCCCGCATATTTACGAATTTCATCCACCCATCTCCCATGTGGTCTTTTTCTGGGTCTTTTCCTGTCCCTTGGAATCCAATCTAAAATTTCGGCTGTCCATCTATGGTCTGTCCTTCTGGCAGTATGTCCAGCCCATTGCCATTTCAGGGATTTAACTCTGATCATGATGTCTTCCACTCTCGTCATTTTTCGGATCCACGAGTTCCTCTTCTTATCTCTCCTGGTTATACCAAGCATGCACCTCTCCATGCTGCTTTGAGTTGTCTGCAGCCTTTGTATGTCTCTTTTAGTTAAGGTCCACGTCTCTGCACCATACGTAAGCACTGGAAGGATGCATTGATCAAACACTTTTCTTTTAAGACATAATGGCATATTGCTCTTGAAAATTATGCTGTTTCTTCCAAAAGCTCTCCAGGCAAGTTTTGTACGCCGATTAATTTCTTCATCAATGTGACCCTCACTTGATATCTGCTGTCCAAGATAAACATACGTATCTGTTATCTCCAGTTTTTCTCCATCAATCGATAAATCTTCATTTCTTGTAAAAGCATTGAACATCACTTTTGTCTTCTGAAAGTTCATTTTTAATCCCACTTCTTTACTCTTGTCAGCAAGTTCCTGGATCATACTCTGCAGCTCTGATGGGGTAGTTGCAAAAATGACTACGTCATCAGCAAAACGAAGGTGGGTTAGATAATCTCCATTAATCTTTATCCCCTTGTTTTCCCAGTTCAGTGATTGAAAGACATTTTCCAATGTGGCATTAAAGAGCTTCGGAGATATGGTGTCACCTTGTCTCACTCCCTTTCCAATTTTTATGTGTGTTGTATTTTCAAACAGCCGAATCTTTGCACTTGCATTTTCATAGATGTTATTAATAATATTAATGTATGCATCTTCAATACCGCAGGATTTCAGAGCCGTGGTAACTGCTGATGGTTTCACCGAATCAAAGGCTTTTTCATAATCGATAAAAGCCATGCACAATGGAAGTTCATATTCCCTCGCTCTTTCAATTAGTTCTCTCAGTACGTGGATATGATCTATTGTGCTGTAGCCACTCCTGAATCCAGCTTGTTCTCTCGGTTGAGCCATGTCCAGTGTTACCTTCAAGCTGTGTGAAAGAACTTTAGTGAAGATTTTATAAACCACTGATAGGAGGCTGATAGGTCTGTAGTTCCTGAGATCCTCAATGTCACCTTTTTTATGTAGCAGGATCATTGTAGCATTGTTCCAATCCTCAGGAATCTTCCCTTCATTAAGGCATCGAGTGAAAATTTGGGCGAGTACTGTTTCAATTTCTCCACTTGCTTCTTGTATGATGTCTATAGTAATTCCATCTTCTCCTGGAGCTTTCCCCCGCTTCATGTTCTTGATTGCATGAGCAACTTCTGCTGGAAGGACTGGAAGAACTCTGGTACCTTTCATGATGTCTGGAGTACATGTATCATCCCTTTCATATAATTTGGAGTAGAAATCTTTCACTCTTGTCAAAATTTCTGCCTCTATTTCTTGTTATAGAACCATCTTCTTTTCTCAGAGCCATAATCTGTTTTCTTCCCTTACTGAGATGTCCCTTTGCTATCTTTAGGCTTTGCTTGTTTTCAATTGCTTTCCTCACTAGCTCACAGTTGAATTTCCTTACGTCTTCAGTGATACTTTTTCGTGCTGTCTTGCATAGCTCTATATATTCCACTTTGGAAGTCACATCTTCTTTAGTTGTCCTCATCTCTCTTCTTTTTTGCATTAACATTTTGGTTTTTCCTGATAATTTGTTTACATGCAACTTGTTCTTAGACCCAGCTAATTTTGTTGCTGTTTCCATAAGAGCTTTGGTTACTTTTCTGTTAACTTCAGAAATATCCACTTCTTCCGATGTTAGGCCTTCTAAAGCAGAGAATCTGTTCTTCAGTTCCAACTTGAAAATATTATGGTGTTTTTTAAGGTTGGTTATGTCAATACATTTTGTTTGTCTTATGAGCTTGCCACGTTCCAGTTTAGTGTTGAGGTGCATCTTACATCTCACCAATCTATGGTCACTACCTGTGTTGAACTTGTTCAGCACACTGCAGTCTTCGATGACGAATTTTTTGTTACACATAATAAAATCAATTTCACTTGTCGTCCCAATTGGATGTCTCCATGTCCATTTCCTTTGTGGCTTTTTCTTGAAAAAGGAATTCAAGATGAAAAATCCTTCTGCCTCTGCAAACTCAACGAGAGTATTTCCACGCTGGTTTCTGTTGCCGTGACCGAATTTACCTACTGAAGTTTCATTCTGTTGCCGGTGCCCTATTTTTGCATTGAAATCTCCCATAATTATCTTCAAGTGCTGCTTACCTTTATTATTTAGATGACGAATTTCCTCATAAAATTCTTCAATTTCTTCTTCAGGATGACTTGTGGTGGGTGCATAAGTTTGAATAATCTGAGCCTGGTATCTTCTCGATAGTTGGATAACGAGTCGTGTAGCTCTGTCAGAGGAACTTTCAACTTCTACCACTTTATCCTTCAGTTTCTTGTTTATTATAAATCCAACACCACTAGTTCTGCCAGTATCTGTCCCACGATAATAGAAGAGATGTCCACTTTTCAGTTCAATGAAATCTTCTCCTTTTCTCCTTACCTCACTTAGCCTGACGATGTCCCACTTGATCCTTTGTAGTTCCTCTTCCAATTCAAGAAGCCTTGAATCAGAAGATAGGGAGCGTCCGTTGTAGGTAGCCAAGGTCAGCATCAAATGGCAGCCTAGTCCGGTCCTCCGGGGATTCTTAGCACCCTCTGCCTTCATGTCGCACTGGCCGCTGCCTTGGCCAGGTACATTCCAGCTGCCGGAGACTGAGGGCCAAGATTTAAGTTGTAGAGTCATTTTGGAGGTGTTTGGCCATAACTCACCACGCTGGCCAAGCGGGTTGGTGAGTGTGGGATAGCATTTCCTCTGATCCCGATGGTATAGTTATACCGCTATTTGCGGTCGTCAGAGCCCCTTTAGTGGGAACAGGATGCACCACGAGAAGGCGGGGTTGACATTTGTCAAGGAGAGGCTGTGATGTTACGCATCACCTGACCTTACATCCCATCTTTATATATATATATATATATATGTATTATTTTCCAGAATGGCAGAACTTCCCTAAACGACTGATCTGAAAAATTCCTTTTGCATCGGATTGCGCTATCAATGATGAGAAGAACTCATATACTGTATTTTCCAGTTTGCTATAAAGTTAGGGAAGGTAAGATATTTACATTTATATTTGAAGCCAGATCTCCGCTTCCGAAAGACCTAGTCAAGGAATTTCTTTTTTGAACGGACAAAGATCTGTGTTTTGTTAGTTATGAGATTCCACACGTGAACAACTGTTTGATCTTTTATTCGTTTTGCATTATTGCAGTTCTCTTAGCGTCAAAAGATATGCACATTATACCCGAAAATTCGATGGCATCCCTCTTGTTTTAATTATTCTCTTAAAGTTGAGCTCACAGAATTCGAATTCAGACTAAACATGAGCTACGTCACCGAAGGCATCAAGGAGGGAGACTCTAGAGGCTGAGACGAGGAGATAGATAGACCGATAGCGAAAGAGAGAGTGAGAGAGAGAGAGAGAGAGAGAGAGGGAGAGAATGGGTTCTCAGTGAGAGAAGCTGTGAAAATCAGAAAATCAAGAAAAATGATTCAAACATAAACCCTTAATTTTTGACACTCTATTGTTTCACACTCTCGCCGCTATTCCCCTATATTTTCCATTTCACAGGTGTGTATATATATATACATATATATCCTCCATACGTACTGGAGAGAAGACAGAAGGGTGCGAAAGTGTGTTGAGTTTCGCCGTTGGGCAATGACTGGAAGCTATCGGGAAGAAAACCAATGTAATTTATGGCATCTACGACACAACTTTGCTCTCAAGCAGTCTTGGCGCTGCCGCCGTTTTTGATGCTGGAACTGTCAATTCATTTTCATATGCCCCGACACAGATAGGCGCCTTTTGTGGAAATGCGAACACATGACTCACGGGTGGCAGCGCTTCAAAGGGGATCACAAGACTTACGCTAAAAGGCTTTCTCCCTTGGTAGAAGTGATGCCAGTCCAGTAAATGTACAGGCAAAATTTTGAAAAATGAGTAAAACCGACGTTGTCTTCAATCCTTTTCTCCCCTTGAAGAGATATTGCAGTATATTTCTGAAGAGATCTCAGGATTAATTTTCATGACGATTATCTTTTGTGGGGAATATGAGAGTAGGTAAGGTTCGAAGATTTCTTTTCTTTCGCGTAAGACATATTTTCCCTTTCTCAATCTCTTTTTGGGAAGACGGGGTTAACGAGCAACTTTAAAGGCTATAAACAGGTGCTTTTCTCTAATTTTGGGTCTTTTTGGCTCCAGAGAAGGAAGACAGCCAGCGCAGTAAGAAAAACGCACCATCCATTTCTCATCCGGGACTCTAACCTGAACCCAACTAGGACGACTTGCTAGAAACCTATATATGCATCTGACAACTCAGCTATCGGGTCGGCTGTCAGACGTAGAATAATACATCGAATCGCGTAAGGGCGAATAAAGGTAGAAATAATGTAGGGTAAGAAAATGATTAATCGTAAAAGATTCACATTTTAATCGATTCTCGTCGATATTCTATTTATGAATCTGAATTCTGGGGGTAAAGATCCATTTTTTGTTTGTTTGTTTGCTTTTGTTTTCTTTTCCGGTTTCGACTACTACCATGAGCAATTGTACGGCTACGAGCAGTCACCTGTCCCAAAGTTGGGATCACTGGTTCCAGGGAAAGGAGAGAGCCAATGCGGTAAAAAACAACAACATGAAAAAAAAAAAAAAAAAAACACCCTTGCCTCCTCCGGAACTTGAAATCTGGCTTACTCAGATAAACGGTCAGAAGCGAGCGTTCAGACCATCGCACCACCGGTACGACCGCAGGGATTTATTTATACACACTCCCCAAACACCCCTCCAACGCACCCTCAAATATGCTCAGACACCTCCTCATAAATTTTTTAACGCCGATCCATTTGGAGGTTTGTAACACACACAGGTAGGTAAATAAGTGGAACCTCGGTTATACGTTTTTCTAGTGGATACATTAAAAAACATATGATATAAAGATTGTATAAACGAACTTTTAATATGTTAAATAATATTGTAAAATTTTGAATGTCTTCAAAGAAAAAAGAAAGAAATACACCTCGTAACTTTAGATTACACTAATTCATCATGTAACACACACACACACACACACGCGCATACTTCATTTGCTACCTTAACACAAAGATAGCAAATAAAGAATATTGAATTAGTTAAGAAATTCTGTACGATTTTATATTTCCAATGCACAAAAACACACACACACATACACACATACACAAACAAACCCTTACCTTTAAGATACTAGGTAGTAAATCCAAATAAGATTTTGTTTTATATTCAATACCCCTATGACGGATTCTCTACTTACAAACATCGCTCTTTTCAAAGCAGTTTGGCCACTAGTTGATTTAGCATTAGTTTACTTCTTTCAAATTTCTGTAATTCAGAGAACGTAGAGAACAGTCAATGTTTTGAAATTAATGTTGCATCATTAATTTCATGGCAGCCAGAAATTAAAAAAAAATTAAAAAGAGAAAAATATCTATCATATCTGTTTCAGTTTTATTAAAATCGTAACATACCAGGTATACATTTTATCAAAATCGTTTCTTTGATTCCGTAACATACCAGGTATACAGGAATCAAAGAAACGTGTACTTTTAATAATCTGAAATTCAAAATTTAACGTATAATCGCAAAAAGCGTATAAATTAATTACGTATAACCGAAATGAAAAAGCTATGGAAACTACAGTAAAAAACCGGGACTAGTGCAAATTACAGTGAAAAAACGCATAAAAGCATCATCATCGTTAAAATTTATCAATCCACTGCTGCATGAAGGTCTCCCCAAGTTTCTTCCACAACGGTCTATCTTGCGCCAGTCTCCTCCATGTCACTCCCGCATGCTTTTCATCCACCCATCTCCCATGTGGTCGTCTTCTGGGTCTTTTCCTGTGCCTTGGAATCCAGTCAACAATATCGGTTGTTCATCGATGATCCGATTTTCTGGCAACATGTCCATTGCTATCTCAGGGATTTTACTCTGATCATGAATGATGTCTTGCACTCTTGTCATTTTCTTTATCCACAAGTTCCTCTTCTCATCTCTCCGGGTTACATCAAGCATGAGTCTCCCCATGCCTCTTTCAGTTGCCTGCAGTCTTTGTATGTCTCTTTTAGTCAAGGTCCACGTCTCTGCTCCGTTCGTAAGCACTGGAAGAATGCATCGGGTAAACACTTTTCTTGTAAGACATAATGACATATTTCTCTTAAAAATTGCATTGTTTCTATCAAAAGCTTTCCAACCAAGTTTTATATAAAAGCCGATTAACTTCTTCATCAATGCAATCCTCGCTTGATATCTGCTGTCCATGCATATAGTACACTTTTGAAGAGCAATAATCCATTATGTCTTAAAAGAAGAGTGTTTAATTAATGCATCCTTCCAGTTCTTACATATGGAGAAGAGACATGGATCTTAACTAAAAAAGACATACGAAGGCTGCAGACAACTGAAAGAGGCATGGAGAGATGCATGCTTAGTGTAAGCAAGAAAGATAAGATGAGAAACTCGTGGATAAGGAAAATGACAAGAATGGAAGACATCATGTCCTTGAAATGGCAATGGGCTGGACGTGTTGCCAAAAGAACGGACCACTGATGCACAACCGAAATTTTAGACACTGGATACCAATCGACAGAAAAAGACCCAGAAGAAGACTACATGGGAGACGAATGGATGAAATTCGAAGACATGCCAGAGTAACATGGAGGAGAGTGGCTTAAGAGAGACAGTTGTTGCAGAAACTTGGGGATACTTTCATCCAACAGTGGATTGATAATGGTTGACAATGATGATGATGATGATGATGATGATATATGTCAATTTTAATAGCACACATATGAAGAGAAATGGTGAAACACATTATTTGATTGAAAAAAATATTAGAATACGACAAAGATAATCAAATAAGTTGCGTAGTTCGCAGCATGCCTAATGTACCGTCAAACTAGCAAGAAGTACTGATAAGAAGAAAATCGGAAAATACACGATGAAAATTCGAAGTAATACTCAGAAAATTCGAAAAATACACAAAAATTTGTCAAAAAAAAAAAAAAAAAGACAATTAGAAAATGCAATTAGAAATTTAAAACCGGGTTGTCTTCGTCAGGAGAGCATCCGCCTGGGGAGTGGCTAATGCTCTCTTGACGAAGTCAACCTGGTTTCCAATTTCTAATTGTCTTTTTTTTTTTTTTTTTTTGACAAATTTTTGTGTATTTTTCGAATTTTCTGAGTATTACTATAAATTGTTATCGTGTATTTATCGATTTTCTTTTTAACAGCACTATTTGCTGTGTTCTCCTCAATTTTATATAGCAAATATCATACTGCGTCTCATCATCATCCTAAAGCTTGCGGCCCGTTGATTTTTAAATTAAAATTCATATGCTGCCCCCAAGTTGCTTTAGATGAACAAGTAAATGAATGAATGAATGAATAAACATAAATAAATGAGTGGTAAAAACTGCACGGGAATCCCTTTTGAAATGAGTCAATACTACTAGAGAATAAAGCAATGTCTGCATTTTTTTCAACTACTTTTTTGTTTCTTTTGGTCGTTTGCCGTTTGTTTGCAATAGAATGGACTTAGAGAAATCGTCGTCCTTTGCGTCAGGAAATGACCTGGGGATCACACAGCTGCTGGCACTATATCCCATTACTGGAGCAGCTTGCGCAGGCAACAACGTACGAGCTGCAACTGAAAATAACGGTAAGCCATCGAATCAAATTAAAGAGCAGCTGCAAGACCACTGTCACTTTCATTCGAATGATTTAATTCATGGAAAAGCAGAATTTTAGAGAGATAACGGCGGCCTAAGACGTGCGTTGCCATACAAAACCAAATCAACTGGAAATATATTCTCCTCTTGCAGTTGGTTTCCTATTTTTCTCTCTCTTTTTTCTCTTTAGTTTATAGAATATCAGTTGAGCATATTTTTAATAAGAACAGCGTACAGAACAAATATGTTGTACAGTATACAAGTGCTTTCAAGTTATTTTTTTTTCAAGCAAGTCTTTTGAAATAGAAAAGTACATGTTACAGTTTGTTGATACCATATCTCTGTTGTACGTCCGATTTGAAAAATTATTTTTACACTGGAAAGCCTGAGCTCCGGGAAACGACGAACCAAACATTTCGGTTTTTTTTTTCTGATGCATAACATCACCGCAAGTGGGAGTAAATTCACTTGCTATTAAGTCCGAAATATATTTTATTCTAGACAACTGCTTAAAAAAAGCGATTCAAAAATTTCTTATTGCCTTCCAATACTGCTTACCACGAAAGCCATTTTTACCTACGGTGTCCGTTTGGAATAATGCATGATGGGGCGTAGGGGCGTAAATATATATTGTACAGAGGGTGCACAAACATTTTCAGAACGATTTTCCAGAAATATAATTCATGTTTAAAGTAAAATTATTTCTTTTTTAAATGTTCCATCTGATAGAACTTTCTCTGGACTGTGAATCTAGATCTACACTGCTAGCCACCCAAAATGCAGCACCAAGAAGGACACGAGATAGCAAAGCCAGATTTACTGAACACATAACAACAGATACAAAGATGAAACGATTGAGCTTACAGGCCCGTGCGACTTGCGGAACACGCAGACATCAATAGTTCGTGTGGCCCCCATGGCTGGCAATATCGGCCGCTACACGCCGCGTCATCGAACGAAAGAGGCTTTGGATGTGGGCTTGGGGTATGTCGGTCCAGGCTGCTTCCACACGTTGCCACAGTTCATCAGGCGTAGCCGCGGGTGGTGCTTGCCGGGCCACTCGGTTGCCGATCAGCGATCAGACGTGTTCGATGGGCGACATATCGGGAGAACAGGCGGGCAGTGACACCTGGTGGGCCGTGAAGAATTGTTGCACGATGCGTGCCACGTGCGGGCGCGCATTGACCTGTTGAAACGTGGCCGCTGGCAGGTCCTGCAGGCAAGGGAGGACTACAGGCTCCAAAACGTCGGAGATGTAGCGGTGGCTGTTGAGTGTACTGGCGATGAGTACCAGAGGGGTGCGGGTGTCATATCCAACTGCGCCCCAAACCATAACGCCAGGCGACGGACCGGTATGGCGATGCATAATGCAGGCGCCATACAGTCTCTCGCCGCGGTGCCGCCACACGCGGATCCGACAGTCGTGGTGTTGCAAACAGAAGCGGGATTCGTCGGAGAAGACAATGTCGTGTCATTCCGTAGTCCAGGTGCGGCGTTCAACGGCCCACTGCCGCCGCACTCGCCGGTGGTGTAACGTCAATGGTAATCGGAGCAATGGGAGCCGTGCGACAAGTCCCCGCACCTGCAGACGACGTCGAACAGTACGTGCTGATACAGGTTGTTGCGCAACACACCCTAACTCCTGCGCTAACGTTCGTGATGTGGCGGTGCGAGGCGTCAATGCCCACGGCACAACATGCCAGTCCTCTCGTTCGGTGGTGTGCCGCGGCTGCGGCAACCGCTTACGTCGGTCCGTCCGTCCCTCCTGCATCCGCCGAATCCATACTCGCCTGACTGTGGCTGGATGTCGTCCCACACGGGCACCGATGTCTCGGTACGATAAACCGCTGTCGCGATAAGCCACTATTCGTCCTCTGTCGAACTCCGAAACGTGCTGGAATGACTGCCGTATTCTGCGACAGGCATCAGGAAGCTTCCCACGCACAGGTCCGGCAGCACAACACACTTCCACTACTTACTAACCGCCTTCTGTGCACCCTTCTTATAGTGCTTCTCGGTGGCGTGCCGAGCGCGCATGATTTGCATATGCCGTGCAATGCTAATCGTTTGCATGTCCTCTCGCGGGCGACGCATGCTGCGAATTTCAAGCCAATCGGATGCTTCCTTCTTGGTGTTGCATTTTGGGTGGCCAGCAGTGTAGATTTCCAAGGTAACAAGGCATTTCTTAAAATTGGTAGTAGTTTTTCCGGGGGTATTCCCTGACTCCATGGGCTCGGGGACGCGAATGCGTAAATGGTTTCCTGTGAAGTCGGCCCCGGACGCACTTTGTCTCATCCCACATGCAGCAGAGGAATGGCAAGCCCGCTGCATTAATTCACCATTGGCCCTCAAAGGCGCATAATCGTTCCTGCGGGACTCAAGCCTTCATGGACGGATGAGATTAAGACAGAGATTTTATTCCACTCCTCTGATTTCCATAGACCAATCATTGTTTTAGTTCTGCATTTAGAAAGCGCTCTTTTTAGCAGTCCGAAGGCCCGATAGTCCATTGGTGACACATCAGGGGATTTTGAAGGAATATGAGCAAAAGGTATAGACTTGATACCCGTCTATTTTTTTTTTTTTTTTTAAGAAATAGAGTAGTAGATTGGGATGTATGACTTTGATAGGTCTGGGGTTCTACTCTTTGAAAGCTCTGTGGATAAAGGAATGGCATTTCCTCTTTAAATACAGGAGTTAAAACATTATTTTTGCTAATCTTAAGACCAAGTCTTATTTTGCTCTTTTGCAATAGTAAATGAGCCTTGTTTTTTTTTTTTTTGTTACAGTCGTTTAGGTAGATCCATGCTTCATCAATAGTTAAAATAAATGTCCATCTGTCTCTGGCTACAAGAGATTTTCACAAAGAAGTATGCACCGTGTTCAGCGCTCAGCCACCTGCCTAGGCAAAAGGCTGTGAACACCATGTTTTTTGGGGTTTTTTTCGACTCAGATGTTAGTTTATTACTTTGTTTACAGTTGATACTGATATTTTTAACGACTTAGCAATTGCTTCTTCGGTCGGCGGATTTTCTTTTAAGACCAGAGAGACCTTACCTTTGAAATAGTCATAAAAGTACGTACCTTCTTTGAATATTCGTTTGGTGTTCTATTTCCTGTTAAAAGCAACGCTTGACGATTTTTCCTTCTAATATTAATAATAATGCTTATTTTACATTTAGAAATGCTAATTCCATGATTTTCACACCGTTTTTTAATCACAGAATACGACATGTCTCTTCGTAAAGAGCAAAAATATAACGTTCACAGCTTGTTTACGTGCGCCATTCTCTTAGTATACGATATTTAACTGTAGCAGATGTTTCTTTCGTGTTCACCTAACACGCTGTTGCCAGTTTCAAGTCTCTGAACTTTTTTATTTTCTGTAATTTCTTATCAAAAATGTTCCAAAAATGTGTGAATAACCTCTGTATTTTTCCGAAATCTCTGCTTCTAGAGATCGGATCTCAAAAATTATTTTTGCCTTAGATAGAGGACATCACGGTGGATATTTTGCATACATTTTACATTATTTTGTGGTGAAATGCTTTGTCACTAAAGGTACGTGCACATTTTGTTTTTCTTTTTTACATGTTTGGAATCACATCTTGCTTCTAAAAATCTTACTGAAAAATTCCTTTTCAGTCAAACGCCACTCATCTCGGAAAACATTTATGGGTACTTGTTTTCTGAAAATAACGTTTAGTTTTCCCGCTATTAAAGAATTCGTTTTGCTACTGATAGTGGTTGTGGCAAGGGATATTTTTTATTCATTCGCGAATTTTTGTACGGCACAGTTTTGGTACTATGGGTACAAGTGTTCATTTTTATATGTGCAATACTTGAAACCTTATCTTCATTTCTAAGAACCCGATTCGAAAATCATCTTTGCCTTGGATGTATTCTGTAATGAAAAAGAATTGTACGTCATTTGTGATTTTTTGTAGCATGCACTTCAACCATTGGTGCACTATTAAAAATTGGTACTTAGAAACAAGCAAACTGTACTCGTTTGTGAGTACATTCTATGCTTAAAATAGTTCCGAGTACTTGTGTCTCATTTTTGGAAAAGACACGTACTCATTTTTGAGTACATACAGGGAATCAATTTTGAGTATATCTGGTATTTCTAATTTGAAATATATGTACTCATTTTAGAGTATATATATTTCAAATATATGTACTAAAAAAATCCATATATTTCAAATATATGTGCTCTAACCAATACATTCCGTTTCTGGGCCCTTTCGGGCATGGCACAGAAACTGGAGGAAGCCAGAGATTCTGACAGGATTGTTTGTAAGGGATAGAACAAACTAGATGGCGCCACCATACTTACGATTTCGCAGATAGAAGGCAGAGATAAATTATGGAGGGGGAGGGGTTACGAAATTTAACCTGGCACCGTCACTTAACGTGCACGTCCGATGCACGGCGGTTATTGAGCAATTGTTAGAAATTCACATTACCAGGCTAGCTTTGAACCTGGGGTTCCTCCATCAGTAATCTGAATCTCTAACCACTAAGCCATCCACGGCTCGATTTCAAATTCCAGATCAGATCAGATCATTTGTAGAGGATGTTAGGAAGGGAGTGTTTGACCCCAGGTCTTAAACAACCCTTAGAAATAGGAAGTTATAAGATTTGGGCTAGAGTGCCCGATAGCAAAGTCACACCGAAGCTAAGTTGAAAGGGGGAGGAAGACGCCCATATGTATTAACGGGGGCCACCCTCCGGAGCCCAACGGCTTAACGTGCCCAATTAACAGAAAGCCGAGGGCCGCGGGTGGCCGAGTGGGCGACGTTCGTGACTGCCACGGGAAGGGCCTCAGGTTCGATCCACTAAATACCCGCCGTGCGTCGGATGGGCACGTTAAGCCGTCGGACCCCGGATACTGGCCTCCCGGTAATAAATAAGGGCGTCTTCCTCCTCCTTTCTACTTCGCTTCCGTATCACTTTCCTATCGGGCGCTCTAGCCCAAATCTCCTAGTTTTCTATTTCTAAGGGTTGTTTAAGCCCTGGGGTCAGACACTCCCTTCCTAAAATCCTCTACATATGATATATGATATATAACCGAAAGCCGGTCCTCGGGTTGTATATATACTGCTCTGTTAACTTCACCTGTGCCACCGAGTAGCCTAGTGGGCAACGTTCGTGACTGCCGCGTAAAGGACCTCTGGTTCGATCCCAGGCAGGTACGAACGCTCGATCCACTAAATATCCGCCGTGCGTCAGATGGGCATGTTAAGCTGTCGGACCCCGGGTACTGTCCCCCCCCCGGTAATAAATAAGGGCGTCTTCCTCCCCCTTTCTACTTCGCTTCCGTGTCACTTTCCTATCGGGCACTCTAGCCCAAATCTCCTAGCTTCCAATTTCTAAGGGTTGTTTAAGACCTGGGGTCAGACAATCCCTTCCTAAAATCCTCTACAAATGATCGTGATCACCTGCGCCACCGTGCGGTCTCCAGGCGAGCTCATTTCTCTAGGCTGGGGGTGATCATAATGTAATGGCTCCTTAGTGTATAGCGATCATACGGTCGGGGGTCATAAACTGCAAATGTCAAATTTGTCTGGATATTTTCCGAGGAACTTATTTAAGTGACCGGATATAGTAAAGAAACATTGATGTCCATGTTGCACATGTCAGGTAACTAAAGTAAATAAATAAATCTTACCCAAAACTGTCTGTAACACACCATTATTGTTCTTTTTCAATTTGACAGAGACAATAGATGTACCCGTTTAATTCTTCTAAAGTCCAACACAGGCCCGTTATGTGTTGTTTCAGGCTGTAGAAATCAGATGTGGTGGAGTATCAGACAGACAAAGTGGGACATTATTTGCTATCAGTATCCCTAACGTTCTCTTTTATCTCCAAGATAACCACTTGAGTGGATTTGGTGGAATAAACAGGGAAAAAATGAAGATATACCGATCATGTATAAGTATTTATTTTTTTGTTTGAAATATGAACTCGTAAAAACTGGCACTTCATAACTCGGACTAATTTAACGGTTTGACGAAGACAAAACATGAATTAACGATGAATTGATACCAATGAATCACTTGGAATTCTGAAGGTCAAGCTGTTCTTGACCCGATTTTATTTCCGTTTTATTTTGGAAAAGAAAATATTTTTTTTCAAAGAACCCTTCAGAGGTCTTTGAAATAATGCTTCAGAGCTGCAGAGTATGATCCAGAAACTTGCTGAGAAGGGTAAAGAAATGAGATTTAAAAATGAACTTTCAAAAGACAAAACTGAAGTGCAATGCTTTTACAAGAAATGAAGATTTATCGATTGGTGGGGAAAAGCTGGAGATAACCGATACCTGCATTTACCTTGGAGAGCAGATATCGAGCAAAGGTCCTATAGATGAAGAAATTAATCTACGTATAAAACTTGGTTGGAGAGCTTTTGGAAGAAACAGTACAATTTTCAAGAGCAATATGACATTATGTCGTAAAAGAAAAGTGTTTAATCAATGCATCCTTCCAGTGCTTGCATATGGACCAGAAACGTGGGCCTTAACTGAAAAAGACACACAAAGACTGCAGACAACTGAAGAAGCATGAAAAGATGCATACTTGGTGTAGCCATGCAGGAGAGATTAGAAAAGGAACTCGTTGATAAAGAAAATGATAAGAGTGGAAGACATCATCACCAGAGTAAAATCCCTGAAATTGCAATGGGCTGGACATGTTGCCAGGAGGACGGACCACTGATGAACAATCGAAATTTTAGACTGGAACCCAAGGGACAGGAAAAGAGCAGAAGAAGACCACGTGGTAGATGGGTGGATGGAGGAGACTAACCCAAGACAGTCCGTTGTTGAAGAAACTTGGGGAGACCTTCATCCAGCAATGGATTGATAATGATTAACAATGATGATGATGATGATATATTCGAATTTATTGTTCAAAGCAGATTTGTCCAGGTCAGTTCCGGATCGGTCCGGGTCGGGTCCAAACTTTTTGATCCATTTCCAACTCTGCAGGTAGATAAATTAAAAAATCCAAGAATTGTTGCCTACTTTGCTATACAATTAGAATGCGAAAAATTTAATATGAACTGCAACGCGCTGCAAATGATGATCCTTAAAGAACGGGAAAAATATTTGAAAAACATGTCATGCTCTTATTATTATACAGCACACATTCGCAACCAACGTGTTGCAGATGCATCAATATAACGAATATTTTTTTTTTTTCTGCTAGTGTAGCAGCCGTGTAAAATTATACCTGATGCATTTAAATAACTCTTTATCACATACTAACAAGCAATTAAGACCGCAAAAAACTGCATATCACAATCGTTATTCACATGAACATACAGACAAACGCACTCACCGATGATGCTAATTTCTACGAAGCACGTTTTTCCTAAATTCTTTCTTGAGGCTAGAAAGTGTTCTCGAATGACATCGTGACATTCTGTTTCCCTGCACACTCGCATCACGCACATTTCTAGACTCTTTTCGTCGTACAGTTTCCAGTTCGTACGGAAAGTTCCAGCAGAAAAACATCTGCTTTCCAGCGAAATGTTTTACCAGAGTTTCTCATGCTTGAAAATCTTTAAAATACATGGAGACAATGTAAATAGACATAGTTACCGCTCTTTCCATGTTTGTCTTTAATTAACACACAGCAACCGATTTTTTTTTATCCGGACACTACTGGGATCGAACCCAAGATCTCTCCATAACTAGCCGAGTGCGTTCGTCTTACGCTGCGATGGCCAACAATCAACGGCACTACGTGTGTTTATCTGTCAGCATCTGATTTCATAAATCCGTAGGGATGGGCTCAGCAACTGAGACGTCACCATACGCTACGGTGCCAACTATCCACGGCGCTATGTGTGTTTATCTGTCAGCATCTGACTTCATAAATCCGTAGGGATGGGCTCAGCAACTGAGACGTCATCATACGCTACGGTGCCAACTATCCACGGCGCTATGTGTGTTTATATGTCAGCATCTGACTTCACAAATCCGTAGGGATGGGCTCAGCAACTGAGACGTCACCATACGCTACGGTGCCAACAATCCACGGCGCTATATGTGTTTATCTGTCAGCATCTGACTCCACAAATCTGTAGGGATGGGTTCAGCAACTGAGACGTCACCATACGCTACGGTGCCAACAATCCACGGCGCTATGTGTGTTTATCTGTCAGCATCTGACTCCACAAATCCGTAGGGATGGGCTCAGCAACTGAGACGTCACCTTACGCTACGGTGCCAACAATCCACGGCGCTATGTGTGTTTTTCTGTCAGCATGTGACTTCACAAATCCGTATGGATGGGCTCAGCAACTGAGACGTCACCATACTCTACGGTGCCAACAATCCACGGCGCTATGTGTGTTTATCTGTCAGCATCTGACTTCACAAATCCGTAGGGATGGGCTCAGCAACTGAGACGTCACCATACGCTACGGTGCCAACAATCCACTGCGCTATGTGTGTTTATCTGTCAGCATCTGATTTCACAAATCCGTGGGAATGGGCTCAGCAACTGAGACGTCACCATACGCTACGGTGCCAACAATCCACGGCGCTATGTGTGTTTATCTGTCAGCATCTGATTTCACAAATCCGTGGGAATGGGCTCAGCAACTGAGACGTCACCACACGCTACGGTGCCAACAATCCACGGCGCTATGTGTGTTTATCTGTCAGCATCTGATTTCACAAATCCGTGGGAATGGGCTCAGCAACTGAGAAGTCTCCATCTGGTGGGGCTTAACGGGACAAGCTATTTAATTATAGCTAATAAATCCAATGGCGGGAGTAAATGGAGAAAATCTTCCAAATACGCATAGACAATGTAAATAGACAAAGTCTTTCCACGTTTACCTTTAATTAGCGCCGTGGATTGTTGGCCACCGTAGCGTAAGACGAACGCACTCGGCTAGTTATCGAGAGATCTGGGGTTCGATCCAAGCGGTGTCCGGATAACAATTTTTCGATTGCTGTGTGTTAATTAAAGATAAACATGGAAAGAGCGATGACTTTGTGCACTTCTCATGCTTGCTTAATAGAGTTCAGTAAAGAAGAGAACTTACACCCGTCATGAACTCGAACTATTCTATTTGTATACCTTATCCATCAGCTCCGCCCTGTGGGAGCGTGGGTTATCAATCGTAAAAAAGGGAAAGGAAACTTTCTCCAAATTCTCCAGAAAGAAGTAACCTATGGGTAGCAGGATCTCTCCTCTGCTGTCAGGAATCCAACCCGAATGCCGTAGGAGCCGTATGCTGCCGATACAGATGCGTTTCTACACCATAACATCACCAACACTGCACTCATGTTTCTGCTCAAGCTTTCTGTGCTTTTCTCTCACAACCGTAGCAAGGGTTTAGCGTGAATGTGCAACATGCAAAAAAACTTCCAGCAGTCGGTGATCGTATGGATGTAAACAGCTGGTGGCTCACAGGAGTCAAAGAAAAGTTGAAAGAATCAGGCAAGCGAATAGTCGAGGCAGAGCACTGCAGAATTCGCTTGGTGTGCCGAACGCACCACGTATCAGATTTTATAATCTGATACGTGGTGGTCCATATTTTATAAAAGTGAAAGTATGTTTATGTATTTGTATGTTTGTTCCGCATACGTTCCTAAACGGTTTGATGGATTTGCACCAACACTGGCACATATATTTTTCATCACCCAGATTAAAATACAAGCGCCACGATTTTTAGAAATTCCATCCCTAAGGGGGTCAAAAGAGGTCAAATGTTTTTTTACGGGGCCCTCTATGGACTGGGTGAAAGTCGGCTTCTGGGGTATTACTCTGCGTGTCAGAGCAACGGTCGTCAGGTGGCGCCTCACTCCTCCAAGCTTCCGCGGTTCAGGCATACAAAGAAGAGTCCGATTTTTGAAAATTCATAAAAAAAAAAAAAAAAACAGCGGCGGAGCATACGGAAATCCCATTCTCAGCGACGTATGTTTAAAAAAAAAATAGCCGAGAAATCGATTTCCGAGAGAATGTAAACAATGACCAAAGTCCGATTTTAGAAAATTTATAAGAAAAACCACCACATTTCCCCAATGCGGGGATGGAAGAAGTGCATTGTTGTACATGTTCGCTATTTCGAGTTTTTTGGGCGAGTTAAAGTGCGCAGTTCTACTCCTAAGGGGGTCGAAAAAGATCAAATGTGTTTTTACGAGGCCCTCTATAGACTGGGCAAAAGTCGGCTGCTGGGATATTACTCCGCGTGTCAGAGCAACGGTCGTCATGTGACGCCTCACTCCTCGCAAGCGTCCTCGGTTCAGGTATACGGGGAAGAGTCCGAATGGTTACGCATTATTCTCAACGGTTTTCTAAGCGATTTGCCAGAAAGTGCCTTATCCACACTCAAGAAAGCTGAATGCGGAGTGCAGGAAGTGTATTGTTGTACATGTTTGCTATTTCGAGTTTTTAGGGCTCAGAACGGCCATTATAAATTGTGATAAGGTGCTGTCAGAACGGCTGCCCTACGTCGAAAAAGCATACATGTCGTTTATAAACAAATTTTACAAATGAACACGCCATTCTGCCAGTCAAGCATTCTGTATCACCATCAACAAAGCACAGTGGCCCAGTGAAACAAGTGCTCGCGGTGTCCATGCTGTTCCCAAGGACAATTCTATGCTCACCGTTTCACAGGTTTTCAAGACACTTGGCCTCATGGGGGGGGGGGGGGGACCCTTGGGTGTGCCCCTGCTTTTAGCCAATAACGTCCCAGGAAATTCGGAAATGTCACGTGATTTGAAGATTTTTTTTTTAAATCTTTTTTTTAAATTACCAAGATTTGTTGCGTAATTTTCCGTTACAAGCTACTTTATTTTGTTGCGTACTACTGGTATAACTATATTTTTCTATTTGTAGTAATGCTACATGCCACGCTACTGTAAATGCAGCGTGCTACAAAAACAGCGTTACTTCCGATCATTGGGTGTACCTAATAAAGTGGCATATCAGTGTAGCTAGGAATAATGTTTCAAGGTCGCAGACGATGTGTGAAAGATTCAGTTTTCCAGATTAATGGAATTAGAAAGCACACGTGCCTGCTCTTCCGAAAACAAGAACAATCACCCACTGGTTGACGATATTCTGAGGAAGGGGAGGCGGGGGTGGTGATAAATTTGACATTTTCTGGTATCTTCCATGTAGCTTGAGAATAGTAGGGGTGTCAGGGGTGGAAATGTTTATCTGTATTAAGTATGTCTGCCTTGTAGTTTTATTGCCTTATATGTTTTATGACGAAGTGCAAAATGAACAAAAGCTTTTTTTTCTTTATTTAGAAATTTCTATTATTTAAATTTCTGAAACTGCAAAAATAAAAAAATGCTCCATAAACTACAGTACAGTTTCTCTGGCGAGACAGTATTAACGGAAATTGAAAGCAAAGTAAGCAACTGCGTCTGAAATATTATTTGAATTTTTTCTTAACTTGCGGAATTGACTTTCGAACTTGGAACTAAGACACTGCAAATGCAGAACTGGATTGCAGCACAGATTCATACAGAGGGTGAGTTGAAAGTTTTGCAATATTTGCATAAACGCATGTGCTGCAGCGGGTATGTCACGTGTTTAAAGTCACGCACTGCAGTCAGTCGAAAGGGATATAAAATGGTAGTCGTTGCTGTGAACAGCATTGCATGTCGTCGTTCTGTCTGTGGTTGGAACGCCTAAAAGATGAACAGCGACAACCGGCTAATTAGGGAACTTTTGCTTAACGAGTTTGAACCCGCGCGGTCATAACGCTGCTCAAGCAACACGAAACATTTACCATGCAAAAGGGAAAGGTTCCGTGGACCACAGCACTGCAACCAGATGGTTCAAGAAATTTCGCTCAGGTGACAGAAACCTCGACAATCAGCCAAGGTCAGATAGGCTGCGAGCTGTGGATTCGGAGGCCGTGCGCCAGGCCGTAGAGGCAAATCCGACAACCAGCACTCGGAGATTATAAGACGAGCTGGGCATATCACAGACCACCGTGGTTTGTCACCTTCAGGACCTCGGCAAGGTCTACAGGAGCTGCCGCATTCTCCCTCACGAACTGACGCCAGCTGAAGCAAACCGCCAAGTGGAAGCGTCCACGAAACTCCTAGAAAACCCACGCGACGTACGTTTCATCAAGAGAATTGTTACGTGCGATGAAAAGTGGGTCTATTTCCGTAATCCCAAAACACATCGGCAGTGGTTGAGACCGGGACAGCTTCCAGAACCTGTTACCAAACGTAGGCGCTTCGAGCACAAGGTGATGCTCTGAGTCTAGTGGAATTTCGAGGGAATAATCCATTACGAATTTGTTCCAGACGGTCGGACCAACAACGCCAACCTCTACTCTGAACATCTGGAGCGGATGTATGCCGTTTTGGAGGAGAAGTACCGGTACTGGCGAATAGAAAGTGCGCTCCCCTGTAGCAGGACAACGCTCGGCCTCATACCGCGCGAACGACCCGGACAAATCTCCAGGAACTTGAGGGAATTGAATTGATGCCACATCCAGCATATAGTCCGGAGCTTGCCACTTCGGATTATTACTTGTTCCGGTCCTTGGCCCATTTTCTTCGCGGGCATCACTTCAAAATCAGGAGAGGCGGCAGCTGGGGGGGGGGTAGGGGTTCGCCTCAAAGGACAAGAACTGGTACCACCGCGAAATCAAAGAACTGGTAGACAGATGGCTAAAGACGGTGCAACACGATGGCCTATACTTTGAATGCTAGTTAGCTTTTGTGGTAAAGGTACGTATGAAGACATAAAGTGATCCAAATATTGCAAAATTTTCGACTCATCCTCTGTATATTAGATGATTCAGTAATTTCACTTAAGATACACAGAAATAAATCTAAAATAACATTATTCCTATTTTACTAGTGAGATTATTAACAGGATTTGTCATATTAGTTTTAATGATGCAGTGCGAAACACATAAAATAAGAAAAGCAATAAAGATTAGTGGAACGCTGTTCGCAAAAAAAAAAAAAAAAAAAAACGAACTTGTAAAACTTGTAATATCTACTTCAAGTAAAATGCTTTTTAGCTGATTCCTGAATTAAATTCTTCACGTGTTATTCTCACCTAGGTCTCCGCAAATCATCTCGCCGGTTGTGAAAACAGAAATTTATCGGTAACCGAACCCCACGTCTCCTCGCTCCAGAGTGAGTTGCTCTAACCGTCTAAGCTACACCGACGGAATGTATCACTGAAGATTTGTCGTGTTGACACAAGCTTCACATCTGTAGTACGTCACACGGTACCGTATACGCATAACAAATATCACCAAACTTTTTTCTTTTTTTATATCTCGGAATGAAGGGAACACCGTGATCCAAGTCAAAAGAACTCAATTCTCCACAGTCACCCAAAATATCACCCGTCCTAAAAAATAAAATCCCATTCTTCTACCTCGCTGGTTTGTATTAAAAGGAAAAATAAACGAATAAATAAATTAAGAAGCACAACAGAAGCCACCAAAGCTACAACACCCCCAATGTTTCTTGAAATACACTGACGGAAAAAAAATCCCAACACCAAGAAGGGGTTGTGTTAGATAAACGACAGTTGGCAGGCGGTGAGAGTACATCTGTAAGATGACGTCTATGCAAATTTCGCGCTCGGCGCATACGTGTGGCGCTAGTAGCGCCCCTCGGAACATGCAAAGCAGGTTTCCTGTAAATACGCGCTGTAACGTTCGTGAGCGTTAGTTATCGTTGAGATTCGACGTAGAGTGTTGATGTTAGTCAAGAATGCCTTTAAGAAGATGAAGAACCCATTATCAACAGCTCACTGAGTTTGAACGAGGTCGTGTAATAGGGCTACGAGAAGGTGGATTTTCTTTCCGCAATATTGCAGAACGACTTGGCAGGAATGTAGCCACTGTGCATGATTGTTGGCAGCGGTGGTCAAGGGAAGGTACTGCCTCGAGAAGACCGGGTTCCGGCCGGCCACGTGGTACTACTGAGAGGGAAGACCGCCGTGTACGGCGTATGGCCGTGGCGCATCGTACCGCGTCTGCGGCAGCAATTCGAGCTGCAGTTGCTACCACAGTGACACAACGAACTGTTACAAATCGGTTACTTGAAGGACAGCTCCGAGCCAGACGCCCTGTAGCGTGTATTCCACTTACTCCAAACCACTGCCGTTTGCGACGTCAGTGGTGTCAAGCTAGAGCTCATTGGAGGACGGAGTGGAGATCTGTTGTGTTTTCTGATGAAAGCCGGTTCTGCCTGGGTGCCAGTGATGGCCGTGTGTTGGTTAGAAGGAGACCAGGTGAGCGCCTGCAACCAACCTGTCTGCGGCCGAGACACACTGGACCACACCTGGAGTTACGGTCTGGGGAGAAATTTCCTATGACAGCAGGAGCACTCTCGTGGTTATCCCACGCACCCTGACGGCACAGTTGTACGTCGGTCTGGTGATTCAACCTGTTGTGCTGCCATTCATGAACAGCATTCCAGGGGGTCCAACAGGATAACGCTCGCCCGCATACCGCTGTTGTAACCCAACATGCTCTACAGAGTGTCGACATGTTGCCGTGACCTGCTAGATCACCAGATCTCTCACCAATCGAGCACGTAAGGGACATCATTGGACGACAACTCCAGCGTCACTCCCAGCCAGCATTAACCGTCCCTGTATTGACCGACCAAGTGCAACAGGCATGGAACTCCATCACACAAACTGACATCCAGCACCTGTACAACACAATGCATGAACGTTTGCGTGCTTGCATTCAACATTCTGGCGGTTACACCGGTTATTAATGTACCAGCATTTCACATTTAAAATGGCTCTTCTCGCGCTTACAATAAGCTGTGATCTTGAAACCTTAAGCGATTAAATATGTTACCTATACAAATGTATTGCCGCCATTTCATTCCTCTACAACTATTTTTTCGTGGTGTTGGGATTTTTTTCCGTCAGTGTAGCCCACAAGATAGTATAAGCAAACAAAAAATATCATTCAGTTGAATATGGGTTGGTGTAATGATCCTCTAAGGAATCAGTCGTCCGTCTCTAATATGGATGGAGTTCCAGAGAAGAGAGGAACACATCGCCATGTTACATCCGGGCACAACCTGGGCGATTGGCAACATCTCCGCGCCTCAGACTACCCGACCATCGCGAAGGCTAGATACTGGCGGAAAAGAAGGTTTCACTTCATGTTTGCAATTGATTATTGTGTGACGGCTTGCGCGTTTACATGGTTTTTGTAGAATGCAGGGTGGATTATAACAGCTAGTTGCGAGCGCGTACAGTAATTTAAGAAACAATCTTTACATTATAAATAAATAGAGGATAATAAAATTTTCCCGGTAAACCCCCTGTTTAGTTTCGTATTTTTGTTGGAGGTACTTTTCTCTCACCTAACAATATACCAATGAAAAAAATATGGGGAGGGACTAGGTGTATTGTGAATTCCGTAACTCACAAGTTTATTTTTACGCATTTTTCCTCGTGATTTATTGAAAATTTAAGCTTGTGATATATTGCTGCAATTGTGTTCACCTTTACAAATCATTATCTTCCAGGAATTAGACCCGGAAGGTCAGGTGCATAAACAAATAGAAATCTTCGGCGTTTTCAATTGCGACTGTGAAAACTGGGATTTCCTGCTGCGACGCGATGGTTCCGGGTGGATACTTCTGCATTCAGCAACCGAGACAAATCCCGTCAGAGGCTTTTCTTAGTAAGGTTTCTCCGGGGCAGTTTTCCCACGATGCCGCGGCCTAGATGACGAGGAACGTCCGTGCTTTATTGTATTTTGGGCGACACCTGATCTGTACGAGACAACATCCGCAACGGACAGGCATCCGCCCACGCTGTCTGCCGATCTTACAACTGCAGGCGGAAAGTAGCAGGCCGACCGTTACTTACTTGTCACTACTTATCTCCGGGTAGATAGAGATACTTTTAAAGGGTGGTCGAATTTTTTCGCGAGGCACTAGAGGTCGGTTCCGTGACATCTAAAGCAAAAAATTATATCTTAGTACAAAAGATAATTCATTACACAGAGGAAGTAAGAAAAAAAAAAGGGAATTAAAGATAAGTGGATATAAATTTAGAAGCAAATGAATTCCAGAAAATGTAGACAGTTCCTTCTTCCGTTTACTTGAAGTAGGAATTTCACTAAGATTTGAAGTAAATGGCGCCACTTCCTTTGGTCGAGTGGTCAGAGGTGTAGGTTTCCAGCTAGTCGTCCTAGCTAGGTCAGGGTTCGAGTCCCGATGGGGCATGGGTGGTATGATTGTCTTACAGCGCTGGCCCTAGAATCAGTGGCCCCAAATTAGGGACGGACGGCTGCTTACAGACACGAGTTGCTTATGGTGGGAGCTGAACCAGCCCTCCCTTTTATCACTAGCACATCCAGCGGGAGGTGACAAAGCCCAGGCAGCACTGCCTTGCAATTTAACGTACGCCCAACACTGAACCACCGTCTTCTATTCCTAAAACACAGTGGCTGAGTGTTCTGCCTACGTTAAACTGCAAGACTGTGCTACCGGGAGCCCCCACCGCCCTCCCCCGACAGGCTTTTCATCTTTAAATAGCCAAGATCGTAAATAATTAATGTTTTTGTTTTTATAAAATTCCATCATAAAATGCAGATTTTTGTAAAAATTGTTACACGGTCGAGTCACATCATTGAGACCACGAGCTAATAACCAGAGTAAACGCCGTGTGCATCGCGGACAGCAGCTACACGGGCTGGGAGTGACTCAATAAGGTGGTGGAAGATGTTCACAGGTATGTGGAGCCATGCTGACTGCAGTGTATCTGACAGCTGCTGGAGGGTGCGTGGTGGAGATATATAGAGCGAACAACACGATCGAGGTGGTCCGACAGATGCTCAATTGGGTTTAAGTCTGGAGAATTAGGGGGCCACGGACGTACTTTGAGCTCTTCATCGTGCTCTTCTAACCACTCTCGGAAATTTCTAGCCGTGTGACACGTCGCATTATCGTTCTGGAAGATCCCATCAGCCCCAGGGAAGACAATCAGCATGTATGGGTGTACTTGGTCTGCAAGGATGGGTTCATAACGAATTCGGTCCATAGTGCCTTTCACAGGTATGAGTGGACCCAGAGAATGCCACGAAAACATTCCCTAGACCATAACGCTGCCCCCACCAGTTTGTGTTCTTCCAGAAATGGTAGAAGAGTGTTTGTTTTCTTATGTTTATCGTCTTATATGCCAACGTCCATCCGTTCGATGAAGCAGAAAACGTGACTCATCGGAGAAGGCAATTCTTTGCTAATCAGCGGAGGTCCGATTCCGATGCTGCAGTGCAAATGTAAGCCATTTTTCCCTATGCATCTTCGTTAGCATAGGTGCAGTGACCATCCGTCTGCATCGGAGCTCCATACGCAGCAAGGTTAGCTGAATTGTTGTTTTAGACACACTTCCGGTAGCCCCCTGGTTCATTCGGCTAGTGAGTTGCTTCACTGTAGCATGTCGATCGGCTCTCACGCACCTTCGACGGCACTACAACATTTTCCTTCTAGTAGTCCTCCACTTAGTAGCACAAATAAACAGCATTCCTATTCACCTTCCTCATTCACCCTTGGACATACGAACACGAAGAACGGCTTAAACTAAGGATGTGGAAGCGTGGAGAGCAATTGGTTTTTCGTTGGCTTGCGGATGCTGTTTTGATAACTTTTCTACAGAGAACTATACAACGCAGTTCCAGGGAAGGAAATACGTAGGCTAAACGAAGAAAAACATGAGACTTATTAATTATAGCTAAGCCGAAAATTTAAAGTTAAAACCACTGAAAACTGGCACTTCTTGGACTGGGTTGGCAGCAGGGTAGGTAAGAAAATTTTCGGAGCCCACCCTAGCACTCTCTTGGCGACATCCCTGCTCAACAGACTTAATGAACTACAGCCAGCGCAGCAGGTTAGTGGAGAAGAACGACGCAAGTGACAGTATTTAAATTACTGTGCGCAGTCGAGTCACATTATTGTGACGGTATATAAGGTGTGCTGGTATATAAAGGTATATAAGGTGTGCTGTAGGCAATCTGAAAATATATCACTCGTTGCTGTCATGGATAAACGGAGCGATTTATTAGATTTGCAAAAAAGGGATGTTTATCGGCTTTCGGGCCAAGGGTGACAGTATTTCTGAAACAGCGCAGTTTGTGACTTGTTTACGTGCTGCTGTGGTTAAAGTGTATCGTGATTGGAGGAAATGGCACCATTGCGAATAAGCGACGTAAAAACTGCAGAGCACCACGTGCCACTGATGTGAGAGGTGATCGTCGGCTTCGAAGGTGCGTGAGGGCCAATCGACATGCTACAGTGGAGCAACTCACAAGCCGAATGAACCCGGGGGCTACCGGAAGTGTGTCTAAAAGAACAATTCAGCGAACCGTGCTGTGTATGGGGCTCCGATGCAGACGAATGGTCACTGCATCTATGCTAATGAAGGTTCATCGGCAGAAAAGGCTTACATTTGCACTGCAGTATCGGAATTGGACCTCCGCTGATTGGCAAAGAATTGCCTTCTCCGATGAGTCATGTTTTCTGCTTCATCGAACGGATGGACGTTGGCGTATGAGGCGAGAAACATCGGATAACAAAGACTCTTCAACCATTGCTGGAGAGGCACAAGCCGGTGGGGGCAGCGTTATGGTCTGGGGAATGTTTTCGTGGCATTCTCGGTGTCCACTCATATCTGTGGAAGGCACTATGGACCGAAATCGTTATGAATCCATCCTTGCAGACCACGTACACCCATACATGCTGATTGTCTTCCCTGGGGCGGATGGGATCTTCCAGAAGGACAATGCGACGTGTGACACAACCAGAAATGTCCGAGAGTGGTTGGAAGAGCACGATGAAGATTTCAAAGTACTTCCGTGGCCCACTAATTCTCCAGACTTAAACCCAATTGAGCATCTGTCGGACCACCTCGATCGTGTTGTTCGCTCTATGGATCCTCCTCCACGCATCCTCCAGCAGCTGTCAGATGCAGTGCAGTCAGCGTGGCTCCACATACTTGTGAACACCTTTTAGCACCTTATTGAGTCACTCCCAGCCCGTCTAGCTGTTGTCCACGATGCAGACGGCGGTTATTCTGGATATTAGCTGGTTGTCACAATAGTATGACTCGACCGTGTATAAAGGAAATGCAGTACTAGAAGTCATAAAAATGCAAAAAATAATGTAAGATTCGCTAGCCCCGGGTTATAAGAAAATAATCGTAAATATGTGTTCCTATGTATATTCCCACGTGGATTTGTTTGTCCGCGCCACTTTCAGGCAGAGTAGAGCGGATGAAATCAGCATGTTTACGGCCGTTGCTGTCCGATACACGCGATTATCCGAATTATTGCGTTAGTGCATAAGCAGACTTATATGAAGTACATGGTACCAGTCTTGTGTGGCTACGGGATTATCTCGAAGGCACGTTAAGGAGTGAAGCAAAAACTTAAGGGTATGGCAGGTAGCCTCGCGTGGGGAGATTAATTCGGAGATTCGATGGTATAGTTTTTCGGAAGTTTTAAGAGAGAATGGGCACTTTTAACTTTGGAAGTGGAAGTGAGACAGATGGGACCGACGTTTTGGAAACAGCGATCGGGTCTGGCAGTTGACGTCAGAGACTATTTGTTTCGCGGAGAGTGATGGATATCGAGTGGCGTAGTTGTAGCAGCGGCGGTTTACGGGTGACACGAAGTTCGGGTCTAGTGTTCATAGCATTGACGGAACCGCAATCCGTCAAGCATTCTATTAACCAGCCCTAGAGAAGTCCCAAACCACGTCGTTATAGCGGAATAAACTGTTTGTCTTTGTTAATGTTAAAAAAGACTGAATTCTGATTTTCTTCGAGTGCGTGATTCTACTTTGGGAAACAAACCAAAACAAAATTATGTGACGGCTCTCTCTGGATCGGAAAGAGCTAGAAAGGAGCGAGGGTCGTTACAAACAACTTTTCTACTTTTCAAGAATTAAAGAGGGGAGTGTTGCGTTACTACATGAGCCGCCACAAGTGCGACAAGAATTGGTCTTAAGATTTTTGTTTTATGATGCTTTGCCGCTTTTCACGTGCACGTTTTGCGTTGTTCATAGTTAACTCATATGGGGTTTACTGAAGCTTCGTTGTGAGAGTTGTGAACAGTTGAATTCAAATTGGTTTGCGGCTCCTGTCATTCATCGGAGTTTTACGCAGAGGGGTGATGGTAGTGTCAGATGAGATGTCGAAAATGGAGTAAAAGAAAAAGAAGCGCTGGTGATGGTGGGAGGGAATGAGGGAAATCAGGGGTTTGAAACGAACGTAAAGTAAGAGGTAATTTCTGAAAAGTGCCACCACCCTTCATTTCCCCCGAAAGCTCGCACTCTGCAATTGAAGATGCGAAAGGCAGGCGTGAGCCGGCTAGGCGAGATAAATTACGTTAAATGTAGGATTTGATTTCGCGGTCATCACGCCCAATTATCTATCGTGAAATACGCAGGCACTGCCACCTTCACAGCGCCATCTATCTTTATTAACTGCCGTCTCGTGGGAACCTCAGTTTGAGACGGCGGGTGGAAAAGGGTCTTCAGAAAGTGAGTGCAGAGGAGGGGAGAGGGGGGGGAGATCGAGAGAGAGAGAGAAAGGGAGAGTGAGAGAGGGTATATCACGCAGATCACACACTTAACAGCTCCGATATTCAAGAAAGAGTGAAGAAGCTCTGGAGGGAGAAAAAAATAAAAAAATAAAAGTCTGCTGCTCATCAGCAAGCGCATCTGCATAGATGTGACTTGAATCCATCATCGAGTGAGGTTGCAGATATTTTTGTGTCGCATGTATCTCTATAAAGAAAACAGCCACCGCTGTTCACGCAAGCAGTTGTTGTTGCTCAGCAAATGTGACATGGAAATAAAACAGATTTCTGTATGGGTGGAAAGTTCGTGAACGGTAAATGAGAATAGCTCCGAAATATTCTACACACAGCACACACACGCACGCGCGCACGCGATTTGTGAACCTAGATTCACACCGATATTCACAAGACATATCACTTCAGTGCTATGGAAAGTAGTTTCCACGGGTTTAACACGGCTTTCTTTACATGAAACATAGGTGAAAGGTGCAGTCGCCGACACGGTGGCGTAGTGGTTTAAGCACTGGTTTTTGACCACACGTTCGGGATGGGTCCGAGCAGGACCGTAACAAGCTTTTCTTATTTAGGAGGGCGATACTTGAAATTACGTCCCTTCGAGATCAAAATTACGCCCTTTCGCGTTCCACTCAAAAACTAGGAGGTTTTTACTTTCTCACACGCTACCCTTATAGGAAAGTATTATAATCGTTCAAAAATCGCACTTCAGATTTTTGCCATAATTTTATTAAAAATGTAAAAACTAGGTAAATAACCAAGAACCTCGGGTTATAAATACCACGTAAAGCGTAAACGTTATATGAGCGCCGACAACACAATATACCACAGAAATGCTGAACGAAAAACAAACCAACACAGAACGAATGAGTATCGGATAAAAACGTAACAATAGGAAGAAGCTTTAGGGTTAGAGCTTGGAAAAATTCCGTTCAAGGTTAAACGCTCAAAGAACTTTCTGCGACAGAGCACAAACGATTAATTATCTCTTCATTCCAATGACATGTTCCGAAAGGACATGGAGGCTAGGCATATCAACATATTGTTTTCTATGCCTCCATTCACTGTTTTGGAAAATTCCAATCATGGATATGAGATGTTCACACCTCGTAGTATATGTTACTCTGTTCCCTGGCTAACTGCATAGAACACTGCATGAGACTAACTACAGTCTTGAAAAAGAAAATACTGAAGGGCGTAACTTTCTCTTTTTAGTTACAACTTCTATTTTTTACATATCCCAGAGCATGAATTCACGTCTCTGGAATGACCATTTCGGGAGGGCAACCACCCTCCCTCCCTGAGATCCCGGTAGCTATACGGCCCTGGGTCCGAGTTCGAATCCCGGTGAGACATGGCTGTCGTATTTGTCTTACGGCACTGGCTCTGTTCCTTCCCTGGAACCAGTGGCCCTAAATCAGATCAGATCATATGTACAGGATTCTGGGTAGGGAGTGCCTGACCCCAGGTCTAACGCGCCCATCCGACGCACGGCGGATATTTAGTGGTTTGAGCGTTCATACCTGCCTGGGATCGAACCTGAGGTTCCTCCATGGCATTTACGAACGCTGACCACTAGGCCATCCGCGGACCAATTACCCTAAATTAGGAATGGGCGACTACTTATAGCCCACTGAGTTGCTCACGGTGGTCGTTAAACCCCCAAACAAACAACAAAAAAAGTGTAGTCTGAAACAGTTTTAAAGAACTTGCTTTCTGAACGCGGCAATCGACCAAAAACTGTCCAGTGAAGAGGAGATTAAGCTGTTAAGAAAATGTAAAGATCAAATGCTTATTCAGACCTCATAAAGTATGTTACAAAATCAGTAAGAAAACGGCAAAATGTGCAGCTGTCTAAAAGTCTTTCTTTTACTTTCGGATTTTATTTTCAAGAAAACCAAATGAACTACAGCCCCTAAAGTTTGCGGCCTTTGAAAGATGAACACCTGTTTTTCTGAAATTCACGCAACACTTTCCATGATTCCATTCGTGAACTAACGAAGCATATTTCTGATACAAACTTTTCCGTGAAATAACGGAAAGAAACCTGAATTTCACGGTTTTTTCGTACTCCAGGAAAATTCTGAATTTTCAGAACCCTTTCCGCAATTTCTTTCTTATATTGACGGAAAAATTCGGTTCTCACTTTTTCCGTATCAATATGACGAAAAATTTCCTGTAATAGGAGAGATTAGTGAAAATACTTGAAGTTTGATTAATTGTTAAATTTCAAGCGTCTGTCGGAGAATCTGATTTTGAAGTTCTGCAGAGAGATCTGATATTGTTGATATCATATCGCATGAATTTTGGTTATTGTGGCACAGGATGTTTCTTCTCCTCTACCCCATTTTGTGCACCAGTATATATTGTGTTACCGTAAAAAACCGGGTATTTAAATTATTGTACATGTGATTTGTACGATGTCTATGTATGAGCCTGTGGAATTCTTAAGACAAAAGCTATAATAGCTATCAAGAGTAAATTTTATTTTTTGAAGTTTGTGAAATAATACTACAGTATAACAAGTTAGTAAAATCGTGCAGTGCATTGATTATGATACGCTTTCCAACACACCAGAAATCATTACTCAAGTTATGAGGATAATGGCTTTGGAATAAACCTTGCTCCTGTGTCCAGACCTTTGACCCCATTTTGATTATATTCAACAGAACCGGTTCAGTACATCTCCTGAACAACATACTAAAGTTTTGTCGCAATAGAAGCATTTTCCCGTAAGTTATGACACATAAGGGCGATGTAATGTATCCCGCTCTTATGTCCTGACCTTTGACACCATTTCTTCCATTTTCAATAGGATTCCTTCCCAGACTGTCCCCTACCACATACTACAATTTCATCGGAATGGAACCATTTTCACGCGAGTTATCGTGCGGACGGCGGACAGGCAGACAGACAGACGGACGGACAAAGCTGGAGCATATACGCTTCTTCAGCCTAGCGTAAAAAAACAGTACATTTCACCTTTTCTTAAGATAATTGAAAGTTGTTGTCAGGTAAAAAAGGGGTACAACTGCCATGTAAGTCTTTACGTCATTTTGAGTATTTTTTTAATTGAAACTATGTATCTCTGATCAACCGTTGAGGCGATAAAAGCGTGTTTCAATCTTTTTTGAGACACCCGGTATGGGTCTGGTACGTCGTCCAACGCGATTGGTCCAATGTCGATTCGTCTAAAGGGACAATTCGTCCAGTGGACATTTGGTCAAAGGTACGATTCGTCCAATGAAACGATTGATTGGCCCAATGCCGATTGTTCCAATGGGACGATTGGTCTGATGCCCAGAGACGTTTTATCACATGGGTGTACCCGGCATTCGAGGGAGCCTCAGGTGCCTCCATCAAACACCGTTTTGACTGAGTCGCCCAAGATATCTGTGTCGCGCCATTTTTCCAATCGGGCTCACACTGCAGAGAGCGTATTTTTTATTTCCCTTTTAAGATTCGCCGAATCCAAAAAGATTAATAGAGAAAAGAAATACCGAAGGGAAATTAAAAAAGCAACAACAGCTTGTACTGTAGTTTAAAGCAAATTTAGACACAGTACTAGGGGTTTTTTTGTAAGCATACTGAGAATCTCATTCTCGTAAAAAACGAAAAAACAAAACAAAAAAACAGATGCTACGCAACCAAGCTTATTGCCCCGTGAGCGGTTGTGGAAAATGAGCAAATCCGCATGGGGTCAGCTGGAGCTCCAGCTGATTGGGGATGGCGTCCCGACGGCCTTAGCTGACCATGTAACTGCTTTCTGACTGTACTTGGCACTCGTTGGCCAACCCTGACTCTTGCGCCATTAACCCCAATAAAACAAACAAAAAAATAAAATGAGAAAAAACGGTAAGTTTAAAGCTATTCTGTTCTTCTCCCTCAAAACCTCGTGGCTTTAGTCTGGGTCATTAAATTAACCATACCACCGACGTGCTACATCTTGAACACATTCAGATGCCTTTGTTGAGAGCAGTTTTTTTTTTTTTTCAATATAATTTTAGTAATTCATTTATTTCTTTATTTGATTTATTTACAATAAATTTTTATATTGGTTTTTGTTTATTGTGGATCTACTGAAAATCAGAAAAATGCACCAATACGTTGAATCGTTGAATTTCACTTGACTTTGATATAAACTACGTGCTTCTACTTAATCTCCACTGTTTCGATGTCCGGGATTAATGCTGTATAATTACTTTCTCTTTTCCCGTTTTAGTTATATGACCGATTTTTTACGTAAACTTAATAGTTATCAATATATCAATTACATATGGAAATGTATTGCTAAAAATACACTGTAGGAAATTTTTATCGCCTTTTTCTAGAGATGAAAAGGAAAAGATATACTTAGCAATATTTTTAGGTTTTAGATGATAAAATGGAATTACAAACATGCTGGCGCACACCATCTCCTAAATTCAAAACAGGTTATGGTGCTTAAATTTTGAAAATATGGTTGCGATTCTTCTTCAAGTTCCTGTGCTAAGTGTGCTCAAGTTCAGTGGACTCGTGTCCAGTGGGCAAATGTCCGGGTGGGCAACTATCCGAGTGGGATCCTGTCCGGGTGCGGGTATCTTGCCGGTGGGCAAATCCCCCCCCCATGCACCTACAAATTGTCAGTTGAGTACACTTTTTATTAAACTTCAGTTAGTTACATGGTTCAGATGAAGCGTTTACGAGACTTGGCGACCAAAAAAACATCAATTATATCCTAGACGTGTTCATTTCTCTGAGTAACTCATGCTCAAGACTCATCAAAGAGTAATAGTTCAGTCTTGTTTGGCCCATACCGGCTCTTCCATCGTTCTTGACTCGTTTCAATTTTGAAAATGAGCTTTCACCACTGCAGTTGGTAATCATCAGTGTGAGGTAAATTCTCAACACAATCTCAATAATATACCTATAGAAGAACAATTTCTAACAACCAGTGCATAAGTGCGGGGCCCGTAGTACGTGCTACATGTACTACTAAGATAAACCGGTCCTGGCTCTATACAAACCGTTCCTTGATATACCACTACTCATGGCATCTGCCAATGTGTGTATGTATATTGCTGCGCCGATTTACCTTTCCCAACACACAACGTATGTACGTGCAAGCTGTGGCAGAATTCTCTTTCCGTTTCTTCAGTCAATGATTCAATTGTGGTGAACCTCAATATAATAAGACGATGATTCAATCAAAGGTGCGAATTAATTTCTCATAGCATTAAGAAGATTCTTTGAGGCAAACTCACAGGATGGCCCTATTTCAAACACACTTCTTAACTTAGATTGTGCTTAGGAAATTATTGGGTTGAAATCTAAAGCAGAAATGATAATAGATTAGTTTTTGAAATGAAACTTATGTATATAAGATGATTTCGTGTAGTGCTATTAATTTTCACTTGATAAAGTTTTTAGTAACCACCGGTATGTCACAGTTGGTTAAGTTGCTATGCACTGTGTGGGAGGTGAACATTTCTGACGGGCTTCCTACCGGCCATCTAGTTTGCGGTTTTTCCGCGGACTCCCAGTGTTTGGGGACGTGAATGCGCGTATGGTTCCCGTAAATTCGGCCCCCGGACGCATTTCGTCCATTGATTCCCCAGGTTGACCATTCGTGTGAGATTGGTTAGGCGTGGGGCTTATGACCTCACCTCATAAAAAATAATTTTCTGGTTACGAAACCTCACGAAAAACTCATTGAGAAGGCCATGGCCCACACAGGGTTGTCTAGTCATTGAAGAAGAAAGTTTTAATAACGCAACATAGTTTTTTATTAATTTCCTAATAACTAAAATGTTGACTCCGTCCTCATTTTTGCATTTAATGCATACCGGAAGCGTTCCACATAGAAACGAACAATTTGAATTACAGTGCGGACTAAGTGCATGACATATAACAGCATCATTTCAAATTTACATGCTTTTAACTTAATGCTAATATGCTAATTATGATTTTCAATGAACTATAATGGACGAAAAGAGCTTTGGCAAGCTCCCAACAATTTAGCTTTATAAAGATATCTACAAAATTGCGAAGCAGCCCTTCATCTCAGCTTATTTTACCACGAGACTCTACGCCAAGTTTCCATTATTCGGAAAATCAACACACAAACCAGGATTTGAATAGTAGTTACTCTATCACGCGTAAGATCATTGGACTCACTTGGTGTCCGAAAAGAAACTAAAAAATGGATAACTATAAATATCGAAATAAATTTATACGATTCTCTGACCTCGTTCTGAAATGAATATTATAAATATGTTTTAATATTTACGTTCACTCTGAAAGTTTCTTTGATCTCGGCAGTATCCCCGAGACAAGCATGGTCTACCAAATATTAAGAACATGGGCAAACAAATGAACAACGTTGCGTTCTCGATAAGAATAACGATATACGCTAACGTATGTTTTCTAATGTGTTGTGCTGATGTTGTCGACACATGTTTATTGTTCCGTGTAAGTGAATGTTTGATGAAGGACAAGTTGAGATCTTCAAAGTGGACCCGGCAAATGATTAAAGACATAACGAGGCTAGTCAAAAGAGATTAAATGCTCCTGGGATTTCAAGATCAAAGGTCTTCTTGCATTGAGGGTGGACGTACTGATGTCACTCTGAAACCAAGAGGGAATCTCTCTCTCTCTCTCTTTCTCTGCCTCTCTCTCTCTCTCTGCAACTCCGGTGGTGCAGTGGTCTAAGCACTGGCTTCTGACCATTCGTGTGAGATGGGTACGGGTTCCAATCCCAGTGAGACATGGATGTTGTGTGTGTGTGTCTTACGGCACTGGCTCTTTCCCTTCTCCGGAACCAGTGTTCCGAAATTTGGGACTGGCGACTGCTTATAGCCCATCGAGCTGCTCACGGTGACCGTTAAACTACCAAACAACAACAAAACAACTCTCTCTCTCTCTCTCTCTCTTTCTCTTTCTCTCTCTCTCTGTCTCTCTCTCTCTCTCTCTCTGTAACGATTATCGGCTCATAAACTCAAAGTAGCTGGGGGCTTTTTCTGGATGCTTCGTAACACGGCTCCGAGGACGACGACTAAGCTCACTGTAAGATGAAGTCTGGATCCGTAGTTATAATAACGAACGGAGACACGAAGATCAGCGGACTTTCCTACATTCAGCGGCAGAACGATAGGCACTGAAGCCAGATTAATCGTGCTCGAAAAATACACGAAATCTCTTTATACTTTTCGTTAGGAAAGAAGTCTAGACTTATTTTGAGTGAATGGTCCTGTTCGACGAACACCGTTAGCTTTCTCAGACTCATTTAGAAAAAGAGGGACTATCGCATTTTGTAGAGGGAACGAACCAAAAATCATTGTGAAGGCTCTGCCTAGATTCCAAGGTTAACTTATCTCGTACGTAAAAAGTCGGAAAGGTGGGAGAGCAGTTACGAAATACTTGATTAATAAATCTCAAATATAAAATCAATTTGTTGTTGTTTAATCAAGAAACGTTTACCACATAAAGGTGGACATGTTCCACGTTTCCGAAACATACTATAAACGTATAGAGGATGATAAAGCTTACATAAAGAGACATAATGTGGTTGACGATAGTGTCTTTGATGTATAGAGATGTTTCAGATGTATTCCTTGTTGGTTTCCTTTTTTTCTTGCAGTGTTTTTGAAATGTTCTTGGACTTTGATAGATATGGATTTCTGTTTACTTATGTTTTAAATTAGCGTTGTTAATTAATGATTCAGTTTTTCGGGTAGCTTTGTTAGTAAAATAATGTAATGTTGTTGTGTTTTACGGCACTGGCTCTCTCCCTTCCCTGGAGCCAGTGGCCCTAAATTAGGGACGGGCGACTGCTTATAGCCCATTGAGTTGCTCACGGTGGTCGTTAAACCTTCAATCATGTTCCACCTAGTTCTGAATATTTTCTCTTTAATCATCATAAACAGCTGTAGGATTTTTTAAAATAAATGATTCTCCTCAAAATTAAAAAAACAATTCTAAATGTCATCTCGTGAAAGAAAAAAACGAATGAACAGTTTCTATTTTCGTGCATTAAATTCCATTCTACGTATCGTAGGCCCCCAAGGGACAAGTGGGTCGAGATCCTTGTACTAATATCGCAATATCAACAAGCATTGTCGATGTGAGATTAAAAGCTGTCACGGTGTATTCGAAAGTGTGCAAAACAATTTCGGTTGGGGTGGGGGCCTCAAAGGTAATTTTTTATTGGGGGGACCTCACAGTTTTGACCTACGCTACTGTGTGGTGTATGAGACTGTGTACTACAAAAAAAAAAAAAAAAAAAAAAAAAAGAATGTATTACTTCATATTCTTGTCACATACCAAAAATTGTGCGTGCCCTGACCCAAATAAATGGTTAGGTTTCAGAAATTTGCTTGTGTGATGGTCCACATAGAATTGTTGCCTGTGACAATGCTAGTCAGACCAATGAGATTGTTACGGGAAAATCACGAGTGCATTCATCTGCAGTGATTCATTAATTCACGCATCTACGAAATCCAAGTCTGTCCAAGAATTTAGCAACAAAACAAGGTTGACCTAAGTGATCTGTATTATTAACTTTGGTGAGGAAGTTGGCTTGAGCAGCTTATCTTTCTTGGCCCAGAAGGCTACCGCTGACTCATGAGGTCGTTAGTCGGAGCGCCAATAGAAGGAAAGAAGTGATCTATTTGCATATTAGTTTCAAAGAGAGGGTGGGCGACCTCATGATCCGAAATGAAACAAGTTCGTCATCATCTTGCTGCGAAAGGACTTGTTTAACCCTATTTAACTTTTATTATTTTTGTCGATTGTGTATGCGTAGAGGGCGTTGAAAATCGTGTCTAACTCACTAATCCGTTCAGCAAAACACGTCAGCTTCTATTTAATGGGAGATTACTGAAGATCATGTGCTTAGGGGAAGAGGTAAAGGGGGGGGGTTAGCCGCTAGGGATGCAGTTCCGGGAAACAAGAAGTTCGCCTTGGTGAAGCACCGCACCAGTTTCGTTTTTTCGCATTGGACACGGGTGTTGATCGCTTGCAATTCACAGGTGAAGTGAAAACGTGTGTTAACTATACGCTTCGGATTCCTTCTGCGTGAGATTCCGAGAGTGGAAATCGGTTCGTGATCTCTGTCAGACAGAAATAATTGATCTCTTGTTGTCTTAAGATATGCATCGCTCGTCAGATCATGCAAATGAACTCGACCAAATTAATCATATTTTGGAAGCATTATCTGAAGCAAAGAGAGGGGTAAGAAAATATCACCGTGAGGAGCAGAATTCACGAAACAGGTCACCTGTAGGGACGATTGTCCTCACGAAAATTCAAACAGAACGACAGCAGTCGGAAGTTAATGAAAAACTTTTGTACTTTTCCGAAGTTTAGTGCTGTGTACTGTAATAATATAGCCAATTCATGATGTACCGCCACCGTTTGGTACATTATATTGTGGCGTTATATCAAATATGCAAATTATTTTTAAACACCCTAAATTTTGTTAATTATGGTTAATCGAAAATCATAATTAGCGTTAACTTAAAAGCGTGTTACTTAGAAGAAATGCTGTTATATGGTGTGTACTTAGTGCGCGCTGTAGTCCAAAGAATCCATCTTAAATGAGGAAATTTATTTTGCGTGTAGGAAGACAAACTTAACATTTTAATTATAAAGAGAAGAATGAAAAATCATGTTACATCACTAAAACTTTATCAAGTGAAAACTAAAAAAACAACAACACAAAACTGTTTTATATACCTTAGTATTAGATAGATAGATAGATAGGGTGTCCGAAAAGTTCTCGGCCCGACAATGAAGGAAAAATCGCGCAAATAGGGCCGAAAAGATAACTAGTAGACACTATGTGATTTTTTGAACATGTAAAATAATATTTTTGAATGTTTCATTTGTGACACATGTTGCTCTTAATTTCAGGGGGGGGTAAACCCGCAAAACCTCCCCGTGGGTGCTCCAATGTCTCAGTTTATTTTTAAAACCTCACCTGTTTTTATTTATGTTTCAGATTTCCCAATCCAATTATTTCCGAGCACAATGTAATTTAACAAGTGCATTTGAAATATCGTCATCCTGCGGGTTTGCTTCAAAGATTCTTCTTCGTGTTAAAAGGCACCTATTTGCATCTCTGATTGAATCAGTGTTTTTAACATTATAGTTTGCCATAAGTGAATCACGGTCAGCAAAATCACCAAGTGAATTCTCACACAGCTTGCAAATGGCGATACATCAAGTATGTTTTGGGTTAGAAAAGGCCGGTTGGCCTAGTAAAATACATACATTGGCAGTTAGCGGATGATAAGGGATAAACGGATATTTTTTTGCAGAACACGTCTGTTCACTGTTCAGACCCAAAGAGGGGCGGTAAATCGAGGGGCAGTACATCAAGAACTGGCTGTGATAATAATAATAATAATAATAATAATAATAATATCAAAACAGATGTAATTATCTCTACCAGTCGTCCTGACATAGTTCTGTATGATAAAAGGCAAAAGACAGTAGTGATTACTGACACATCGATCCGTACCGTTTGACCGCAATATTCATACTACCCATGCGACAAAATCAACAAGCGTGTGTGTGTGGAACTGACTGCAGAGATTAAGAGTATATGCAGAAGCTTAAAACAGTTTATATACATCCAATGACTACCTCTACATCTGGTATGATTCCTCAGATTTTTATAACTCAGCTTGATGCTTTGGATCTACTGTTAAGTAGTTAATAATGATAATAAACTCTTTGGTCTCGGGGTCAGTAGTTTAAGTTCGGCACGCAAACACCAACGTGAAAAACAATAGAAAAACTGATAATAATAATAATAATAACAATAATAATAAGCAGTACGCTAAAATATTCTTAAAATGTTTATATCGCTCATTCTTATCTACTGAAGCATGGTTGTCCACAGGCTACACATACGAGCTACTTCCTATCTTAGTTATAGTGACGATTTTTTCTAATTTCCCCACGTTATCACTTTCGATCCCTCCCGGTCGCTTCTTTCGCGCTCACCCGAAAATGCTATCCCTCGGCCAGCATAACGCCGTGGCCAAAAAATCAAGGCACCCCTAGTCCGCCCACGACCACTCGATGCTCTCTCCTCACGCTGACTCCGTTTTTCCTGCTTCGCCCTCAGGAACCTGACACCCTTCTCCCCAACACACAACACAGTATCGTTTCGGATTAAAATGTCGGCATCGCATTCAAAACTGAAAGCTGCGATAAGTCGTTTCCCGCGTTCCTATCGGCAACTCTGATCAGAGACGCTGAAAGGTGTTAATTGCAAGGTGAGGCTACAAATGCACAAAGGCAATGTCTGGAAATGGCTTTCTCCATTGTGATATCTTTGGAGACGAAAACCTAAACTGCGACTCCAAGGCGCCTTTTTAAAATGCGTTACTTCCTGGCTAGGGAAATAAATAAAATTTTCCCAGGCCCTAAGACAAAGAAAAACCACGAGGCAAAAGAAATGTTACGAATAAAGATTTAATGTTTTCACCAAAAAAATTCCTGTTAAATCTCCGTAACACTACAGCACCTAAGGCTCAAAATCCAAGAGACAGTTATTGTACATACATGTCACATCGTACGACGATTTTCAAACCATAAATATGTCCGTACTTGACTTCGTGTCCCTACCGAAAAGTGAACCATGCTGCTGTATAATATAGATAAAAGCAAATAAAGAGAAAATAATGATAATATAGTTCCCTGAAATTCATTAAATCCGTGTTGTTGTTGTGTTTTTTCACTTGGAGAACAATTCAAAGCCATTGGTTAGTTACAAACAAACAAAAGAGAGAGAGAGAGAGAGAGAGAGAGAGAGAGAGAGAGAGAGAGAGAGAGAGAGAGAGAGAGAGAGAGAGAGAGAGAGAGAGAGAGAGAGAGAGAGAGAGAGAGAGAGAGAGAGAGAGAGTTTACCTGGAAACTATCCAAAATTCCTAGAACTGGAAAATATCAACACAGGTTAGTCGCCGCAGTGGTTGAAAATACTAAGTCCCATCCAGAAACAGGATTCAAGCTCTCAATATCTTGATTGTTGTAATCTACACTGCTGGCCATCCAAAAAGCAACACCAAGAAGGAAGCATCCAATTGGCCTGAAATTCGCAGCATGCGTCGCCCGCGAAAGGACATGCAAACGATTAGCATTGCAGGGCATATGCACATCATGTGCGCCCGGCACGCCACCGAGAAGCACTATAAGAAGGGTGCACAGAAGGCGGGGTGTAAGTAGTGGAAGTGTGTTGTGCTGCCGGACCTGTGCTTGGGAAGTTACCTGATGCCTCGTCGCAGAATACGGCAGTCATTTCAGCTCGTTTCGGAGTTCGAGAAAAGGACGAATAGTGGCTTATCGCGACAGCGGTTTATCGTACCGAGATATCGGCGCCCGTGTGGGACGACATCCAGCCACAGTGAAGCGAGTATGGATTCGGTGGGTGCAGGAGGGACGGACGGACCGACGTGAACGATTGCCGCAGCCGCGGCGCACCACCGAACGAAAGGACCGGCATGTGGTGCGGCGGGCATTGACGGCTCGCACTGCCACATCACGAACGTTAGCGCAGGAATTAGGGTGTGTTGCGCAACAACCTGTGTCAGCAGTACCGTTCGACGTCGTCTGCAGGAGCGGGGACTTATCGCACGGCGCCCATTGCTCCGATTACCATTGACGTTACACCACCGACGAGTGCGGCAGCAGTGGGCCGTTGATCGCCGCACCTGAACTACGGAATGGCACGACATTGTCTTTTCCGACGAATCCCGCTTCTGTCTGCAACACCACGATGGTCGGATCCCCGTGGGGCGGCACCGCGGCGAGAGACTGTATGACGCCTGCATTATGCATCGCCATACCGGTCCGTCGCCTGGCGTTCTGATTTGGGGCGCAATTGGATATGACACCCGCACCTCTCTGGTGCGCATCGCCGGTACACTCAACAGCTACCGCTACATCTCCGACGTTTTTAAGCCTGTAGTCCTCTCTTACCTGCAGGACCTGCCAGCGGCCACGTTTCAACAGGACAATGCGCGCCTGCACGTGGCACGCATCGTGCAACAATTCTTCACGGCCCACCAGGTGTAACTTCTGCCGTGGCCCGCCTGTTCTCCCGATATGTCGCCCATCGAACACGTCTGGTAGGTGATCCCACCTATATGAACTTTATTCCACCTATAAATAGGCGACGGACTGAACATACTGCCACCTGTAAATTTTGGTCTAAGCACCTGGACCAATAGGTGGTGGATCTTTATTGAGTCGGAGAAGGTACAAAGATATCAGAAAAGCAAATGACTGACCCCCCCCCCCTGTTCCTGTTCGGGGTTTTGAGTATGAAGTTTTTAGATAACTGGAATCCATCTATAATAAAATGAGCACTTCACACACTTTTTTTTCGGCACGCATACAGTGCCGTAAGACACAAACACAACATCTATGTCTCACCGGGATTCGAACCCGGACCCACCTCGGACGAATGATTAGGAGCCAGCGCTTCGCTTACCTTTGCGCCATTGGAGCGCTACCAGCCTGTTGCGTAGCATTAATGAATGGTTTCGAGGCAAGGTTCCTCTGTTGACTAGGTTTTTGTGGATGTTCTTTTAAATTTGAACACCAGTGTATCTTGTCTCCGGACGCCATTAACTTTGGCTACATTACTGCAAACAACAACACTTAATACAGACACTTGACGTGGACTAGGAACATCAAAGAGAGGTCATCACTCTTTCCACGTTTATAAGTGAGTCACGGAAAAATTATCATTGGCCGCCACCGGGAAACGAACCCAGGGTCTTCCAGTTATGCGCCGGATATGCTTCCACTGCACCACAGTGGCCTCGAATTCCTCCAGACTCACATACACTAACTGCCAAGCCAATTTTGCAGGTTACTTCTTGGAGCCCCGCACAATGCTGGGGATTCACCAAAGATGGTAAGCAGCAACTGAAGAAATAATTAGAAGGCGAATGAATAATTAATACAGACACTTGACGTGGACTAGGAAAATCAAACAGAGGTCATCGCTCTTTCCACGTTTATAAGCGGTGAATCCCCAGCATTGTGCAGGGCTCCAAGAAGCAACCTGCCAAATTGGTTTGGCAGTTAGTGTATGTGAGTCTGGAGGAATTCGAGGCCGCTGTGGTGCACTGGAAGCATATTCGGCGCGTAACTGGAAGACCCTGGGTTCGATTCCCAATGATAATTTTTCCGTGACTCGCTTATAAACGTGGAAAGAGCGATCACCTCTGTTTGAACAACACTTATGTAGAAATAGCGACATTACAAAAACAACATGATAACTTCCCAGGTAGGGAATGCCGAATATTGTGTCTTCATCGATCTCAATGCTCGTGGATAGCCGGGTATGTACGGAAGATGTTCCGAGTGGAGGTTTGCCTAGGAAACTCAAGGTCTTCTGCCAACTTTTTTGGTATTATTCAGAAACACGAAGCCCCGCGTCTGCGGTAATGACTGATCTATAGGCTAAGTATCGTCCGCTGTGACAGAAGGGAAATACGCATTTAATGTTCAATCACTCAAAAAAAAAAGAACATGTTTTTTTTTTTTTTGATCCACTTTAGCTGTGAATTTTCCAGGAATTTGAAGTTGGGGATGCGGAAAAATTGGGCGTGGGAGGAATGAAAACAATTTCTCCGAAGGTTCAAAACTATTGGAAATTGGAAAAACTTCAAAAATTGGTCAACTATTGAATTTTTTACAGTTCAGAATGGTTAAAACCGAGTATCTTTTTTTCCAAAACTACATTTGGTTATTTCGTTTTTGTGATATTTTTATTCTTTACCTCTCATGTTTAAATACTTTTCCCACCAAGGCTAATAAACCAAAGAAGTAGTAACACGGATTCTTGAAACAGTAGATAAATACTGGTGTGCAGAAATTAAGGACGAAGAGGAGAAATTAGCAAAATAACAGAACGAGCAGGCAGAACGGAGCGAAAGACCACTCAGGAGATAGACTAGGGTCCGGTACGGTAGGGCATGCGCATATATGCAGCATGACGTGGGGGGGGGGAGTGTCGGAAGGGTATAAAGCACACGGGCGGTGTACGCTCAGCAATTCGGTGAAAGCTATTGCACGGTGTACATCGGTTTGAACGACGTCGAGTTGCTGCCACCGTGTGATATGGCCAACAGGCAATCCAGTAGACGACATCTGGATGACTTTACCCGAGGTCGCGTCATCGGGAAGTTGGAAGAAGGTCGAAGTGTGACTAGTGTGGCCAAGGAGTTCGGGATCGCTCACAGCATCGCTTCACGAGCTTGGAGAGCATTTCAAACGACAGGAACAACTGTCCGAGAGTTTAGCAGCGGTCGTCCACGAGCAACAACGGCGGCGGACGACCGGTATACTGTCCCACAGGCGAAAAGAGACAGACGGCAGACAGCGGGAGAAATCGTAAGGCACATGCAACAGACAACTGGACGCCAGTTATCGCGTTTTATCTTGGCCAGGAAGGCTGCACAAAGGTGGTCTATTTGCACAACGACCAGTACGGTGTGTGCCATTAACGCCTGCTCATCGGAGACACGGTTTTTGTGGTGCCAGGAACACAGGAACTGGACACATCAGCAATGGGGTCGAGTTCTCTTTACGGATGAGAGCCGATTTAGTCTGACGAGCGATTCTGGACGTATACACATCTGGAGAGAGCAGGGAACACGCAATCACACCTCCAACATCTTCGAAAGGAACGGGTTTGGAGGTGGCGGAGTTCTCGTTTGGGGCGGTCCATACTTGGTATCCGTACTGACCTCCACATCTTCCAAGGAGGTTCAGTCTATGGTGTCTGCTATTGTGCCGAGATTCTCCTGCCTCACGCGCGTCTGTTTAGAGGTGCTGTGGGTCCTGAGTTCCTCTTCATGGACGACAACGCTACACCTCATTGTACAGTGGCTTCCGCAGAGCTGTTGGAGAGTGAAGATATTCAACGCATGGATTGGCCCGCAAGGTCCCCGACCTAAATCCAATCGAACACGTGTGGGACTTTCTCGGGAGACGCTTGGCAGCACGTCACCAGCCGCCAGCAACGATTCCGCAGCTGCGATTGGCTCCACAAGAGGAATGGGCCGCGATGCCAAAACAGCTCCTTGACAACCTCGTCCTCAGCATGGACAGACGTTGTAAATCCTGCAACACAGCCAGGGGTGATCATATCCCCTACTAAAGACTGGATTTTTCTTGGCAGCCGCCTGTCACATGGACGTTTCTGTCTTCTGTCCAGTTGTGCTCGAAGCTACCTTTTCAATAAAGTATCTTTGTATCCTTTGGATTCCTTGTTTAGACGGTTTTGCTCACTTGTCCCATATTCTTATATCTTGGGGATCTTATGGTATGATTTGAGTCGATGTGGAGCACTTCTGCACGACGGTACATTTGAAAAACCGTATCGTCCTTAATTTTTGCACGCCAGTGTAGATACTTTCACAAACCTCATGAATACTTAAAGGACTCAAAGTACATCTGTTATGGTGTATTCATACACATTCTGTTATTGACAACTGCGCTATATGATAATAAAAATGACATTCTTAAAAATCAAAAAGTGTGTGTGTCGTGTGTGTGTCGTGTGTGTGTTACACACCTTTAAATGGAGGGGTGGTGAGATCTTTTTATGGGCAGTGTCTGAGAAAATTGAAGGTGGGTGGTTGTTGGGGGGGGGGGGCTGATAAGAATCCTTGGGCCTAAAATCACTGGGGGTTTGTGGCGTCCCCCTAAACACGGCTTTGTTACTGGAGGCGTAAAGGATTTGTGCTGTAAATATGATTAGCGGGCTAGGGGTTGTGATTGAGATCGATGGAGCCACGATTTCCGTCATTCCTTACCTAGGAGGTAAGGTTTCTGTTCATTACCTACCAGATAGGTTATAATGTTGAGTTTGTATGAAGCGGAATGCCTCTCTTTCATCAGAAGACATGCTTTCTTCTCCAACTCCCCCCCCAAGCCCTTTTAACAGTCATATCAAGGAAGAAAAAACAAACTAAGAGCGCTTTTCAATGAATGCTATCGCATGATGCACGTAAGCAGATGTGCTGACATCTACTGTGGTTTCTAATAGACTCTAACAATGGCGTCGATTGTAAACGGACAGTCTTCTGATTTTCCCTCAGGTACTGCTTTCACGCTAGAGGTCGTTACAATACAGTAGCTTTGTGGCCAACTTCGCTTCTAGAAGCTCTATTTGAAAAATTCTTGCATTCGATTACCGTAACCGTGACCATAGATCTCCGTACAATTTGTTTTTTTAAGGCAAATTTTCTCCTCTCGGTGTCGTAATGTTCTACAAGTTGTTATAATTATTGGCGGCTCAGTCTAAAAAAATGTATATGTACACATTCTGGAAAGCCTTTGGAGTGCCAAATTTTAGTCTTTCTGGAAATAGGCGCTCATAACCCCCGAAAATACCTTTCTCGCTTGAACAGTTTCTTTTAATGCTAATTTCCATGAGTAATTCCGTTGGGTGTGAGTGTATGGGGACTGGGTTCAATAACAGCAAGATATATTCATCTTAGACACATTTAAACTCTTAGTTTTCTTCTTTCCATCAAATCATTTCCTGGAGTCACATATCAAGGAGAAGTTTTCAGAGCAGTATGCACTGGGAGATCCTGTGCATTCTTGCTACGCCCATAGAACTAGAAGTAAATGCGATCGTTTTTACGTTTTTTTACTTATCTCAAGAGCATCATTTCTACTAAAAGCATCATTTCTACTTCATGCGAAAGCATTTTTATTTTTTTTTTTAATTTTCGAGTTGAAAGAATCTTATTATTTTATGCCTTTTCTTTTCACTGCGTTGATACAGTCAAGCTTGATTTAAAATGTAGTGAACTGGCTCTTAAAATTACAAATACGGCTTTCGAAATCTTTCTTAAGCGTAATTCTTTACTGCTGGTGTTACAGTGCTGTTCATTGAGTTTGCTTCAGTACTCTGTCTCAAGGGTCTCTTAGACCTTCGCTTGTAAGTAATGTAGAAGTTTCGGGGTTTCACCAGTATTCCTCGCCGATGACAAAACAAGTAAATAAAATACCAGCTAAAGTGAAGACTCGATATTTTGCAGTGAAGAGTAGGTTTATTCAGTGCAGTATGTGGGAAAAGATCTATCTAGATTTGTCCTGATTTTACGTTTCTTCGTATCATCAGCCCATTAATCTGTTTCTGTTTGTTATTCTATATGGCTTCTTTCTCAGTTATCTCGCTGCTAAACTTGCCTCTCCCACCTTACTTCTGCTTGAAATCTCTCATCTCGGCACGAAAAGAATATCTGCCTCCGTTCTCCGGAGTGTAGAGAATTTCCCTCCAAAAAACTCTGCTCCTCTAGGCTTTCAAGTATCAGATCAATCACTCCTACTGGTCCAATTTCTTCTCTCCGAAAGGAAAAATCATTCGAAGCTCCTCAATAAGCTAGATCCAGAACCCCTCTTTAACACCCCTTCGTTAACGCATTCGATCTACCGTGAGAACTTGTTTCATTAAAACCTGAAGATGTTTGAATAGCTATGTGCTTGATTCTCTCGCTACAAATGATCACACATGCTTGATCCACTGTGTTATAAAGCTACAACACGGACAGCCGTTCGCTTGGAAAACGGCTGATAATAGCGTTTAAAAGCGAAACGAGGGAGTGCGCCTTATTAACGCCTCTGGCATAGAACCAGGAAGGGGACGTCTTCAACCCCTCCCTTGAGCACTAACTGAAGGGGAAATGATTTTGACTTGCAAGACATTCAAAATGGTAGTTTACTGTTTCCAAAACAGCTACGACTCCGGTGTTATATTGGGGCTCAAATATTTTGTGAAGTTACTTACGTAAGCATATCAAAAAATAAGTTTCACATTTTGCGCATAACTTTTGTTAAACAATGATAAACCAAAAAAATATAATTTCTGGTCCAAGCGATTACGAGGGAAAATACGTTTCCTTTATTTTTCCCTCGTAATCGCTTAGTTTTAGCAAACACTTGTCGGAACGAGAAACCAGTTCTTCAATACCAAAAATGTAAAACTTCGCTCCAAGTTCACGGAGACATGTTTTTACAGCCTCCTTGACTTCATCATCATTTGCAAAATGCTTGCCTCCAAGTTCCTTTTTCATTTTTGGGGACTAGAAGTAATCGCAAGGGACTAAATCAGGACTGCATGGAGGATGGGGCCATACTACCCACTAGAAATTGTGAAGAAGCTATTGCGTGGCGACAGTTTTGTGTGGGGTTGCGTTGTCGTGCAATAAAATGATTCCTTTTGACAGTTTCCTTCGTCTTTGATCCTTAATTGGTTTCCTTAACTTCTTCCATATCTCGCAGTATATTGCAACATTTATCGTACTCCCTTTTGCCATAAACTCTGTGTACACCGGCCTCTCGCAGTAAAAAAAACCGTTGCCATGACTTTTCCGGCAAACGGCACGAGTTTAATTTTTTTTTTTCAGTTGGTGAGCTGGGCTGTTTCCACACCATGGATGCCGATTTGCTTTCTGGTGCGAAGATATGCACCCACGTCTCATCGCCGGTGACGATGCGCTGCAAACGATATGTGCCTTCTTCAGAATAACGCTGCAAGAACTCAAGACTGGACGCAAATCGCTGATTTTTGTGCTGTTCCATAAAAGATCACGGAGCTCATCTTACGCACACTTTTCTGAAATGCAGGTGCTCGTGAATGATAGCACGTACACTAACTACCATATGACACGCGCAAATCTTTGACAATTTTATGAATTTTAATGTAGCGGTTATCCGAAATCAACTCCTAAACGCACGAAATGTGATCAACGGTCGTCGAAATCGAAGTTCTGCCTTTGTCGTGTTCATTTGTCAAATCTGTACGCCCTTTTTAGAACTCCTAATCCCATTTTGCAATTGCGTGGCTAGACATTGCCTCTTCTCCATCAACAGCCAAAACTTTGCGATGGATTTCATTTGGATTTAAACGTCTTCCCATAAAAAAAAAAAAAACCCGCTGTTCCGCCAACTTCCAATTTCGAGTAACACCTCAGCTGCTGCTACATCTGCGCAGCACAATAGTGCCACACTCCTTCCCCAAGCAGAGAACGAAACGTATGACTTCACTCCGCAGCTGCTTTCTTTCCTTCTTTCCATTTCCGATACTCGCAGCTATGTGAAAATATTTTTTTTGTTTCGCCCTCATAGTTCTAATGGCCTAACCTCATTGCCCCCTCTTTTCCTTCTTGCTCGCAAAAACGTATTTGTCAGCCTGTGCCCGTCGTCTGCTGATCGAAGATATCTTCTGTTCTGTTCAGCAGATGCAAAACAGCTCAGAATTCGTACAAACGCCTCTGCGCTAGTAGCTATATAGCTAAACAAACTTAAGGAAACAACATAGTGCATGTGTCATCTATATATAGGACAATGCTACAGAGGACAATCAATATTGTAAACGTCATTGCTTCTCAGGCTCCACTTATAAATAGCGCAATCATTTTTGTTGTCTGAGTTGAACTTTCAGCTCTTTCTTTTTAGCATATGTTGGTCTACTACTGAGGGAATATTTCCCCGTTTCTCCCCCCGAATGTCTCTGTTTTCGGGTCATGAACTTAATTCCTTTTCTGAAGTTCTTTTTATCACATCCAAATATCTCTGTCTGGGTAGTCTCTTTCTTTTGGGGGGGGGGGGAGGCAGTTATCGCAGTTCAGGGTTTTAAAGGTATTGTACGAGATCATCTTTCCTTTAGGCTATAATCTATTCATTTTCATTACATACTCTGAAGCGAAATGATGCCTTCTAGTTTTTGTTCAGTCATTCTTGCATTTTGTTTTCTCTCCCCTTCAAGGTTATACCTAATTTTTTTTTCCTTTCCTTCTATCTCTGTGTATCACAAATTTTCCTGGATTACTATTCTCATACGTGAGACTGACCACGGAACAAAAAAGCTGAACTTTTTAATCGGGCAAAAAAATCAGAACATGCGAAAAGAAAGTGTGTATATAAAAGCAGCATGATCATGATGGTATTGTTCACTGTATTCACAATATAAAATTACTGAATTCAAAACAAATTAAAGGGATTTTAAAAAACACTGGTTCAAACACATCTCTCTCTCCTTTTGTTTTTGTACTTGCTAGAACATCAGCTCAATTTCCCTCTTGTGTTGCTTTCTTCTCAGCAAGTTCCATGGCCATATTTGTCTTTTGTTGACCCTGCAGCTGCACAGCAATCTTTGCTTAGTTTTTCTTTCTGTTGATATAATTCCCTTCCTATTTCTTCACCACTTTTCTTTCCTCCTCATCTTTTATTCCCTGAGATGACAATTTATCCATCATGCTGAAAGAACTTTCATTCTGAGGACCGCTAACACATGAAATCAAAGCTTTCGCTGTTTTAGATAAATGGTGTGACTTTCAGAATATGAATACTTTTGAACACCATGCATCAATTCTAACAAATTTTCAAACTCTGTCACTTCCGTTTTTGGAAACTTTTCCCTCCCTTATAAAGCTTAAGTGCAGACATTTATGGGGGAAAGTAAAAATTAACAACAACACAGGATAGTAAGAACATCGCGGGAAGAAAAAAAAGCGATTTCGGTAGAAATCTTCGCTCCGACCGACTTCCGTTTTCGGTAACTTCTTCCTCCATCTTTTGGTTGAAATGCAGTATTTGTGGAATAAAAGGATATTTAAGATCAATACTGGGCAGAAGGAACATAGCGAGAGAAAAAAATAAGATTATGGTAGAAATCTTCGCTGCATCTAACTTCCGTTTTCGAAAGTTTCGTAAGATGAGAATCCCTTCGTCAAATGAAAAACGAATCCCTGTCTCCCATCCATTACCCCCAAAATTTCTGTTGAGTTGTGCACTGATCTCGAGAATGCGCAAAATGATAACGGAAATGGCTGAATTCTTCGAATTCACGGAAGAATCTTTGCCTGAAGACTACAGTGAAATCTTCGCGCCGTCTTAACTTCCGTTTTTGGAAATTGTTGCCCACAGTTGCATGCTGAAATACAAACATTTATGCAATAAAATGACATTTAATAACAATATTGGGAACAAGCAACATCGTGAGAAAAAAAAAATAACGATTACGGGGGAAATTTTCACTCCGTTTAACTTCAGTTTTCAAAAGTTTTGAAAGACAAAATACCATACCCGGACGGAAAACAACGCCCCCCCCCCATTTCTCTTCACTTCTGCATCGATCTCGAGAATGACTCAAATGCTGACAAAAAAGTTGGAATTCCGCGAATCCGCGGAAGAATCTAATGTATGTATTCTGCATTCAATGCTCATATACGTATCTGCCAATTAAAAAGTAATTCCTTTGAGAAAGAAGGGAATATTGCTTCTGATATGATTTTTCATAAGCAGTCCATAACAGTTCAACTTTCCCTTATATCACTTTTATCAGGCTTCCGTTGTTTTCGATTATTCGTCGCAGATTACTAAAAGATTTACTTTTCTTGCAACTCCCGCGTTTTAAATAAATGCTTTAAAGCACGAAAAAATAAAATAAAAAAGGTTATCATAAAAAAATAAAGTCAAAACGGAACGCTAATTTCTTCTCGGAGGATATTTTGCATTTTAACATTTGGTGAGGCTGAAACTTCTAAGTAAGCTATACGGTGCAGTTATTAAAATGTGTTCCTGTTTCTTAGCGGTGTTTATTTTATCACCGGAGAAGAATGCATCATAACTCGAAGCTGATGTTTTAAACAAGAATGTGTGATCGCTTTCTCTGAACCTGATCCGAAAGCGTTTAAGGCTTCTGAAATTTCACTTGAGTTGCCTATCGCATTTTCAGACTCCGACACTTTGCTTCTGTTTCCCTTTCCTCCCTTCATTCCTCGTTATTTTCTTACTTAGAAGGAGAGGTGCAAATTTCGTATATCGAATGATGGCAGGGGAGGAGAAGAAAGACACGCTGGGGAGGGTGAGAAGAATTCGTCGTATAGCTCTTCTCTCTCTTACTCTCTCTCTCTCTCTCTCTCTCGCTCAACACTCCCGGTCGCCATTTTGTGATTAATGAGTGTGTGGGACCCGAGGCTGAGTAGCAAAGATTTACCACAGTATCTGGGAGGCCGCAAAACGTCTCCCACCTCATCTAATCTCTCCCTTGTGCAGGATGCATTCTTGTGACGCAAGAATGAGAGCGCAAGAATGATGGAGTGCTAGAAGAGAGCCACTTTGGGTTGATGAGCGGGGTGGGTGACACGAATGCCACTTTGTAGCCCAGATACTCCCGATACATCCCCATCCTCCGCCCTTTCTCCACTCCTCCTTCTTTTCCTTGCTCATCCCTTGATGCCTCGGGATGCAAAGGGATCCTTTGCTCTGCGGTCGTCTTGGCAACAGAGTTGTCCAACCTCTGACCTGTGAAGGAGATAAATCATTGTTTCTGTCGGATTCAGCTCTGGCGACTGAAGCTGCAAGCGGAAGCTCGTTGACGTGCCTCATGACTTCTGAGCTTAGCGCCAACGAGATGTTTGCCTGCACCCTTTCCCCCCGCACCTTTTTTATTCTTTTTCTATTCTCCTTTTTGTGAAAGCTTTAGACATGCAAAATATCAAAACAGAATCCCGAGCTTTTTTACTTTTTGATGGTAGTAGAACACACATGCATGTACGTGTAGGATGCCTAATCGTCGGCGCGCATCAAGTGAGACTTTCGTACAACAATATTACTACTATTATTACATTTTTTTTTTCATCTGTTGCTCGTTAGATGTGCGAAAGGCTAATTAAATGTGCGAAGTTCTGAGGTAGTTATCTTTTTTAAAGCTGAAATTTGAATTTATGGAGCAATGTTGAAATAATACGTTTTCGAATATTCCTCATTTTTTCTTTAATAACTAACAATGAGAAAGTGGTCAGCAATCAAGACGCGTTATTTATCAAAATATTTATACTGTATGAAATAAAATGACTTATAAAAATGATATAACGGAAAAGTCAGGCATCTGTTATCCGCACACAAGTACGCGACGGAATATACAACGTAGATGTTCACGCTATAGATTACTGCATCGCTTATAATGTTTTAGCTGACATTTAAAAGCATGTGACGGAGTACACAATGTACATTACACGCTACATTATTACTGCATCGCTTATAATGTTTTAGCTGTCATTTAAAAGCATGTGACGGAATACAACGTAGATGTTAACGCAATATCATTACTACACCGCTTATAATGTTTTAGCTGAAAATGTAAAGTACGCGACGGAATAAACAACGTAGATGTTCACGCTATAGTATTACTGCATCGCTTATAATGTTTTAGCTGTCATTTAAAAGCATGTGACGGAATACAACGTAGATGTTAACGCAATATCATTACTACACCGCTTATAATGTTTTAGCTGAAAATGTAAAGTACGCGACGGAATAAACAACGTAGATGTTCACGCTATAGTATTACTGCATCGCTTATAATGTTTTAGCTGTCATTTAAAAGCATGTGACGGAATACAACGTAGATGTTAACGCAATATCATTACTACACCGCTTATAATGTTTTAGCTGAAATTGTAAAGTACGCGACGGAATAAGCAACGTAGATGTTCACGCTATAGTATTACGGCATCGCTTATAATGTTTTAGCTGTCATTTAAAAGCATGTGACGGAATACAACGTAGATGTTAACGCAATATCATTACTACACCGCTTATAATGTTTTAGCTGAAATTGTAAAGTACGCGACGGAATAAACAACGTAGATGTTCACGCTATAGTATTACTGCATCGCTTATAATGTTTTAGCTGACATTTAAAAGCATGTGACGGAATACAACCTAGATGTTAACGCTATATCATTACTACACCGCTTATAATGTTTTAGCTAAAATTGTAATGTAAGCGACGGAATGAACAACGTAGATGTTCACGCTATATTATTACTGTACCGCATATGATGTTTTAGTTGAAATTTGGTGTGCGTTTAAGGTTCACGTGCTTACATCTGCTCAACTATGTGTCTCTTACCTCCTGCTGGTAATGAACTTCGTTAACACATGTACACACACACACACACACACACTCGCAAGCACGCATTGAATTCTTTTCTTTATATCAAAACAGAATGCAAATCGCCTCCAGGGAATGAATCAGCACAAGACAATTTACTTTTGGCCACTTGTTCATTTTCTTGTCACTTACAGTTCAGATCATGGAGATAAACTGTATCCTATGATATCCGATGACCGTGCCACGTTGAAAGTCACTGAGCACTGCCGTACAGTCTATTATACTGAACTATTCACGATTGCATATGATGTTTGCCAGACCACTTGCTTCTTTCTCCATCTACGTATATGGGCTTTGCCGGCGACCACGGCAGTAGCCACTGGAAGGGCAGGGAGGCCGTTGCCCTCCCAGAATGGCCACACCTGGGGCGTAAATTCATGCTCCGGGGTTATGTAAAAAATAGAAATTGTAACCAAAAAAGAAAGTTACATCCTTCAGTATTTTCCTTTTAAAGACTTTAGTTAGTCTCATACAGTATTCCATGCAGCAAACCAGGGTACAGAGTAGAATACACTATGAAGTGTGAACATCTCGTATCCATGAAGGTAATTTTCCAAAACAGGGAATGGAGGCATAGGAAACAATATGCTATTATGCTTAACCTCCGTGACCTTTCCGAACATGCCATTGGGATCAGGGGCGCGCCAAGAGCATCTGTCGCCCGGGTGCAAGCACAGATTTGACGCTCCTTGTACGAGAACAGTTTTCAATATTTATTAATTTTTACATGAAATAAGATGAAATGAGAGCTTTTGGAAGAAACAGCATAATTTTCAAGAGCAATATGCCATTATGTCTTAAAAGAAAAGTGTTTGATCAATGCATCCTTCCAGTGCCTACGTATGGTGCAGATTCGTGGACCTTAACTAAAAGAGACATACAAAGGCTGCAGACAACTCAAAGGGGCATGGAGAGGTGCATACTTGGTGTAACCTGGAGAGATAAGAAGAGGAACACGTGGATCCGAAAAATGACAAGAGTGGAAGACATCATGATCAGAGTTAAATCCCTGAAATGGCAATGGGCTGGACATACTGCCAGAAGGACAGATCATCGATGGACAGCCGAAATTTTAGATTGGATTCCAAGGGACAGGAAAAGACCCAGAAGAAGACCACATGGGTGGACGAAATTCGAAAGTATGCAGGGGTGACATGGAGGAGACTGGCACAAGACAGACCGTTGTGGAGGAAACTTGGGGAGACCTTCGTCCAGCAGTGGATTGATAATGGTTGACAATGATGATGATGATGATGACATGAAATAAATATCTTTAGCAACATCATTTTCTATTTCCCGTAAAGTAAGAGTTTTCATAATATATATAACACTGAACATGACGGGCGTCTGTTTAACTATTCTAACCAACTATCCAAAAATTCTCTCATGTGGGTACATATACAAATAAGTTGTTTAAAACCAAAAACACAATTCGAAATAACTGGTTTTCATATTTAAATATATTTTTACATACAAAAATAAGTTGTATAAAACTAAAAACAAAATTCCAAATAACTGGTTTTCATATTAATCCCCCCCCCCATAAACCTCGATACCCTTATTGCATCGATTTCCCACCTTGTTTCAGGGCACGGTTTTACGGACAACGCCGGAAGCTCTTTCTTTAAAATTTGCCAAAGGTAAGGTAATTCAGAAAAGAAAGCATATATTTATTGAATAATGCTGAAACTTTCTAGAGAAATTTTTTCGTCGATATTTACGACCAGATTCAAAGCATGAGCCGTTCAAAGTACGTAAAATACATCAGGGTTTTAGATCGAAAAATTATGATTTTTGAAGTCCACTGTGTTTTTCCTTCATATTAGCCCTCATTGTCATAGCGCTGGCCACACATATCATGATACTGAAATCTACAAGATTAAAAAAAAAAAAATTTTAATTGTTAGCCCTTAGCCAGCAGTATGCATTACTGAACAAAACAAAAATTCTCTGATCTCAAGTCGTTTTCTGTTGAATATATAACGAATATTTTTATAAGAAAAATAAACATGCCACGCAGCATTACGATTTCTCACAGTAAAAACATTTTTTTAACGTCTCCCACATCGCTGACATTAATTTGTCAGCAGTAAAATTTGATTGAGGCGTCATACCGCCCCCGGAATCTGGTGCCAGGGTGCTTCGTACCCATTGAGCCCCCGCTTGGCGCACCCCTGATTGGGATGAACAGCTAATTAATAATTTGTACTCTGTCACAGAAAGTTCTCTAAGCGTTTGACTTTGAACGGAATTTTTCCAAGCCCTAACCCTACGTGTACATAATGAGGTTCCAGCATTTTTACCCACCTACACACTGAGGTCTTGTGCAGTACTCCGTCGAATAGCTGTAATTCCTGAGGCTTCGACGTCCTCTATCACTGATTTTCTTTGGTCTGCCGGTACGTTTTGCTGCTTCAGGCACGCCATGTGTCTTCCACTTATTCAGTACGTCCAAAACAGTTGACTTGGGTATGTTTAAACGCCTCTTGGTTTCTCTTATGAACAACCCACTAATATAACACCCAAGAATCTTTCCTTTCTCAAAGTCAGTTCTCTTCCGCCTTGACATTTTTACTGAACCTCACAATGCGATATGATCGCGGAGAGCTACAGGCTTGTTTTTATACCGTTTGCAGCTGTACTGCGCATCTTAACAATACAGCGGATCCGTTCATTTGCTTTTGAAGGAGTGTCTGGTGACTTTTGTCAATATAGTTCATATCAGATTTGTCCGGGTTGGGTACGGGTCAGTTACGGATGCGGGTCAGGTCCAATTACATGACTTCCGGATCCGGGTCGGGTCCAATTATGTGACGTCCAGGTCTGGTCGGGGCAGGGTACAAAATCTTTGACCCGGACATTCGTCAATATTATTCTGTCAATATTATTCTGTCGACATTTTAACTGTCGATATTTCATACCACGCCCCGTTTAAATGATATAGTGAATTTAAAAGCGGTAGTATATGTCATACATGTAGGTGTAAACTGGTGTAAAATTTTTATTGTTAGTTGGCTGCGCACACCGTTCTCCGATGGTAAAATGCTGGCCTTATAGAATCCCGTTATTGGACAAACGTGGTTTTGTATATACGTTGGCCTAACGTACAAGTGGTAATGGATATACTTTCCAGTTACGTTTGTGGTGGAACTAAGCTTAACCATCCTCCACTAACAGTGCAATAAAAAAAAAAAAAAAGCTATCACGACAAAAGCTGCAATTTGTAACCCTCCCGGTTATCTTTCGTTTCTAACCTCAGCAGCCTTGGAGTGCACTTGTGAAAATTTATTTATATGGGGTGACCTTTTCATGATAAAAAATGATTTCCTTTTTAGCAGTCAGTACCATAGTCTCATGGTAATTTTCCACATGCCTCCTCGGTGGCCGACTACTCAGAGGAGCCGACATCTGGCTCATCGTCAGAATTGAGCTTTTATTCGAGTTCCTGATGAGGCACGGGTGATGTGTTAGTCTTATGGCGATGACCTTAAATTATGACTTATGGACGGGGCAGTGCTTATAGCATTAAGTGCTGCTCATGGTGATCGGTACTCCCTTTCCCCCAAAAAAATATCCGTATAAATTAGGGCACATCTTTGCTACGGTTTGTGAAGCTTTTAGCTGTTTGTGAAGTTTTAAGGCTAGGATTAATGTTTATACATTGCATAAGTTTAAGCTGTAAGGTAAACAAACTTTGATCTTGTAAACGTTACACACTTGCAAATATCGAAAACACTATCAGTCAAGGTAAGGAATGAATCAGCATAATCCGCTTATATGAATCCACATTTATTTGTTCCTGACTGGTACTTCATCACAATCGAACACGCTAATCAGAATTTGAACTGGTTGGTTTTAAATCATATAACAACCACAACATCAAATTGCCTCTATCAAAAAAACAGTGCTATCTAAGAAGTCGTTATCTCAGCAATGCAATTCTATCAAAGACGGTCTATCCAAAACACATTTATCCTTGACATGTACATAAGCCGTTACCTCAACTCTGCTTCTCTTACAATCAGCATTAACGCTTTATTGTCTTCTGAGTCAGTACTTTCAAACTTAGAAAGGTCTTCGGAAGAAATAATGTATCGTAAAGTCAGATTTTTATTTTACTTGTGTGTGTGTGTGTGAGAGAGGGGGGGGGGGGGTTAGAGACAGATGGTTCCTTATATCTTTCAAGGAATAATGGAATCGCTCCTCGCTGATTTGGGGCCACTAGTTCCTGAAAAGGAACATAGCGCGGGCCAAGCTAGGACGACTAACCGAAACTCCAAGCCAATCTGAACACTCTGTTACCAATACGGCCCAGGCGAGTTTCATTTTTAATCTGATGCATACGCATAATTCTTCGAGACCTCCAAATATTTTATGTTTCCCGATCAGTGGGTTTTTAATCAGCTCCAGTATCCTCTAATAATACCCACTCTATAACATTAGTTGACAACATCACCATAAAATCTTATTTTAAGCAGTGTGCTTTACACTTTATTCCATCTTCTTTTAATATATTCCTACAGTTGGACAAATCTGCAATACGTACGTTAGATATCTATGTATGTATTAATTCTGTAAGTTTTTTTACCGTGAGTCCCATTTTGAGAGAACGGCTGAACGTAAAAATATAGTTGAGGTAACAAAATAAAGGTCTTACCATGTAGATGTGTCAGTCGAAGAGAAAAATGAGATTCGGGCAACGGTTCGGGCGTTGTGGGACGGCAAAGTTCCCATGTGAAGTCTATGGGACAAGCGTGCGGTTGACATTCGATCGCCTGCGATTGAATCACGCGCTGTTGAAGGCGGAAGCAAAGGGACTGAGATAGTCCAAAGTCCGAAGTCTTATCTTTTCTGAACGAACCGTTGCGCAAAGCAATGCTAGCAGGCGTTGGTATCAAAGTTCTTCTCATCGGAACAGCGAATACTCTCGAAGACCTGATTGCGTTATGCCGTTGGACTGTGTGATGTATATATACAATTTAATATTCATTCGATCCAGTTTATTCACGTAGGTAAGATGTTTCCCATAATGTAAAGATGTAAGTAAACATTCCGTTGACCATTGTTAGGTGGTCGTTAAACATCCAGTAAAAAAAAAAAAAATCACAAACCTGGACTATCGTCTTTACTAAAGTGGTTGAATGAATTTGCCAATCAAATAAAGTTTACATTTGTTGTTTCATATGAGTTAATTCTTTAAAAAAAAAAAAAAAAAACTTACTGTTGATTCCGACGGTTGAAGAGTATACGAAACGCGAATCTCATTCCAACAACATTTACAAACACAGTCCTTACTGAAGACGAGAGTGAAAGAGTGCGCTATCCAGTTGAATTTTTCCACACGATCGAGATGAGTGGAACTTCCGCCTCACATTTTACATCTGAAAAAGGGTGCAGTCGTGATGCTCATCACGAATTATGCGTCCCCGGTGGCGCAGTGGTCTTTTTTTTTTTTTTTTGGACTTTTAATGACCACCGTGAGCAACTCAATGGGCTATAAGCAGTCGCCCGTCCCTAATTTAGGGCCACTGGTTCCAGGGAAGGGAAAGAGCCAGTGCCGTAAGACAAACACAACATCCATGCCTCACCGGGATTCGAACCCGGACCCCGTTCGGACGAATGATCAGAGGCCATCGCTTAGACCACTGCGCCACCGAGGCGGCCGCAGTGGTCTAACGCACTGGCTTACGATGATTCGTTCGTGAAGGGTCTGGGTTCGAATCCCAGTAAGGCATGCATGTTGTGTTTGTCTTACGGCGCTGGCTGTCTCCTTTTCCTGGAGTCAGTGGCCATAAGTTAGGGACAAGACTGCTTATATAGCCCATTGAGTTGCTCACGGAGGCCGTTAAACCTTCAGTCAAAAAAAAAAAAAAATCACGAACCTGGACTATTGTCTTTACTGAAGTGGTTGAATGAATTCGTCAATCAAACAAAGTTTACATTTGTTATTTCATATGAGTTTTATTCTTTTCCAAAAAAAAAAACAAAAAAAAAACTAACCGTCGATTACAACGGGTTTCGTCTAGTTTTTATTATATGCCGAGAAACCGAGATGGAAAGTTACTCCTTAACACATTTACTATTATTTTTTTCTTGAAAAGATCCGAGAAATTATTCAAACACAGCATCAAAATAATTCGCACTGTAAAAACATTCGAGATTTTCTTTCCGAATTACACTTTTGGACAAGCTATTTGTTTTCTGTAGTAATTCGTTTTTCCAGACATTTAAGAGCAACCACGGTTTTCAGAAGTCTTTTCTTCTCCAGTTCGTTCCAGAAGATGAAATACACGTGAGGAACGCTGTTACTCATTAATGCATTTCGTACAATATACCGAAAGCACAATGGGTGGCTCACTTCTGATTCCGGTGGCTGTCTTTAATTGCGCCCCCTGCTGATCAGGGATGGACCTTAAGTAAACATGTCGCCATTAAGATCCTTATGTAAGCCCTCTGGTGAACTACGGGCCACTTACTACATCCTTCTATCTGTCTCATTTGCGTTCTGACTTGCTTTTCTTTTCATGTCTCTTTTTATTCTCTCTCTCTCCCTCTTTCTCTCTTTCTTTTTTCTTTTTTTTTTATTGTTTGCTTTCCTCAGCAACTGTCGTTATAAAGTGCAGCTGTCTTTCTACGTGAGCTCAGGAATCTTCAAAGCAAATATACTCCGTAAGAACTTCGCGAAAAAAAGAAGGTAAAAATAATAATGGAAGGCAAAAGTTTCACAAAAACTTATCTAACACATAAACTTAATGAGCGTAAAATGCGATTTACTTTTATTTTGAAATTTTAAACATAATCTTCTGTAGCACACGCAAAAAGTGTAGTATACTTTATCATGCAAGTAGTTTTTACTCGATCCGTGGAAAATCAAACTCGACAACAGAAATATATAGGATGTCTCTAAATAAAGTATACAACTTCAGTATGCTATTTCAAAAAAAAAAAAAAAAAACGTTAGAAGAAAACTTACTTTAAACGTCAAAGACGTGGCAAGTGTTAAAGTTTAAGTCAGATAATAGATGGCGCCAGATGTTTCATGTAATGAAAAATCTTGTCAAACACAGAATACAACAGACATGGCTTCCCCAGTGGAGAAAGCAGCGTGTGTGTTTTGGTTTGCTGAGTCAAAATCTCTAACAACAGTTCAGCGTAAATTCAGAACGGAGTACAAGAGACAGCCGCCGACACGAACGAGCATCGAATAATGGGTAAATAAATTCAAAGCAACAGGAAGCGTCTTAAAAGGCAAAAGCACTGGGAGACCTTTCATTTAGGACGAAAAGGTGGAAGACGTGCGTAAGGTTTATCTAAGGAGGCCGAAGAAGTCCGTCCGCGTCGCCAGTCGTGAACTCGAAGCACCGCAAGCAACGGCTCACAGTGTTTTGCATAAGCATCTACGCCTATATACATATAAAGTCCACCAACCGTTACTGACATAACGTACTATAGCGAAGTAAATTTCTCCGTCATTTCTGTCCACGCCAGGATTCGAACCCGGATCCCCTCATTCCGGAATAAGTCACTCTACCAATTGAGCTACGCGGACGATTTATTCTGATTCCTATCTGCCTTTATGTCGTGTGCGTCCTTCTGGTAGGTACGTCACATCTCCTGGTACGTTACATCATCTCCCCCTTATTTTTTTATTTTTTTTCGAAGTGCTGGAGAAGGGATTCTCTTATTTTTCCTATCTTGCGGTGTGGAAAGAACATCACACCACTGCGAGATTTTGAACGGTCGGGTCATCCGGATAGTTCGGGCGCCATTATAACGAAGTTAATTTCTCCGTCATTTCTGTCCACGCCAGGATTCGAACCCGGATCCCCTCATTCCGGAATAAGTCACTCTACCAATTGAGCTACGCGGACGTTTTATTCTGATTCCTATCTGCCTTTATGTCGTGTGCGTCCTTCTGGCAGGTACGTCACATCTCCTGGTACGTTACAGTACCTGGACATGTTAGAACAATTCTCGATTCCATAACTCCAAGATATTCGAGATATCATTTACCAGTAAGATGGAGCGCCTCCACATTGATCTTTGGATGCACACAGGTCTTTAGACCACCATTTTCCTGGGCTTTTGATTGGACATGGGAGTCCGACGGGATGGCCACCACGGTATCCTAATTACCCCATGCGATTTTTTTCTTTGGTGTTTTATTAAGGACATTGTGTACAAGAAAAAGGTTACATCTATCACTGAGCTCAAAGAACGCATTACTGCAGCCTTCCTCCTTGTTTCACCTGACATTCTGCAGCGTACGTTGGTGGAATGGACTATCGTTTAGACCTCCTGCAAGCAACCAACGGAGCACACGTGGAGACCTACTGACATTAAAAAAAAAAAAGATTCACAGTTACCATGTGTTTTGACATTAAAAAGCAAGTTGTTATTTATTATACTTTTTTCTGCAATAGCATACTAAAGTTGTATACTTCATTTATGGACACCCTGTATATTTATGTACAACCTGGACGCACTTTTATAATGCGATTCTCTTGCATCAGAACCATTTTTATGATGATATTTAATATTTACTCTTCATTTCAGAGCAAGAAGTGATATTTTAAGACTTATTTCAAATGATGAAGTATATTAATGGGTAATCACCTTAACAGAGGGCCTTGCGAAATATGATAGCTTTAAAGTGGGGAGACATTGAATTCATCAAGTTTCTCATCGTCAGTTATTTTTAAAGTGCAGTCGAATTCATATATAACGAAGTTGAAGGAACAGTCGAAAACATTTGATATATCCGAATTTCATTGTAACCGGACAGATAAAAAAGGGCTATTTTTGGGGTGCTAAATTACCTCAGATTAAAACCAGTTAATCATAAACTATTTATCAATTCATCGAAGGTAAATACTATTGATTTCAAACTGTATCTAGCAAAATAACATGAGTGAGATCTGCAATAAGCAAAACTTTTAAAGAATGTAAAAATTTAAGTAACTACGAACAATTTAAAATTTTTCCTGTTACATGTTACGTCAGATATACGATCTAATTCTTGTTTGTTCTGTGCTTATCAGGATAGCTATTTTAAATGCTTTTCAACTTCCTCTGAAGCGGTGGTTAACATATTTCTATAAGTTAAGTGAACTCAAATATTTTCTAAACAGAAATTCGGTGATTCAAAGACGGCGAGGGAGAAAAGAAATACCGCTTTTGCCCTAAGATGTATGCTTAGAAGCCCCGGTGGCGCAGTGGTCTAAGCGATGGCCTCTGATCATTCGTTCGAACGGGGTCCGGGTTCGAATCCCGGTGAGGCATGGATGTTGTGTTTGTCTTACGGCACTGGCTCTCTCCCTTCCCTGGAACTAGTGACCCTAAATTAGGGACGGGCGACTGCTTATAGCCCATTGAGTTGCTCACGGTGGTCGTTAAACCTCCAACCAAAAAAAAAAAAAAAAAAAAAAAGATGTTTGCTTAACAAGCGTTAGGAGGGTGGATGTAAAACAGCATCTGAAACATTCTTGTCTTCATGCGAACTGACCAATCTGAAAGGGGACCATGGGGTGTTGTCAACAGCAAGTAACACCTTGCTTTCCAGGGCAAAAAAACTGGATGAATATAACTTATTTTGTTTGCTCATAACCGTGCTGAACTTCGATGTTTGCGATTCCTGCAAAAAATACTCTTCGTAATACATGGCCTTGATATAGGGCCCTGTGCACATCCTGTGTCTGGAGTTCCCTCGATTAAAATTTTTAGTCAGCAGTTGAAAATAAATATCTATATTATTATTTTCAAGGTAGTTCTGAGGCTCCCCAAATTCTGAGGCCTTGTGCATATGCATCGCATACACGTGCGGAAATCAGGCTCTGTTGCAATATGTGATTAAAATAACAAGGGCAAATAATTACGGATCTATAAAAACTTCTGTTCGTGAGCTCGTTATATGTGTGTTCGACTGTAGAAGTAATTCATATGCAATGAAGGTTGAAGACTCGTGCAAGAATGAATCACTGATACGAAAAAATTACCGTCTTTGGCACGATTTAATGATGAAAGATGAAAAATATATACAATTAAAACTATATGTACATGAGCACTTTCGAGGCAGCGGCTACCTCATCGTCAGATGTATTAAACAAAAACACATTCAATCTATATATAGCATAGATTATGGCATTGTGGGAGGCATTGAGAGGCGTAAGAGCCAATAACATTTCGTATGCGTCAAATACTGTAGTTGCGTACACAGCATGCATAATGGTAAATGAGGAAAAACATATTGCAATGACTGAAGAATGAAGTGGGGTTGGGTGAGCATAGCATTCTAAACAAAAGTTACAATTTAAAGTTAATAGATTTAATTAGTGATTTCCATGCATTGTGCAATTCATAGGGGCTATGTTCATTACAACATTGTACACTGGAAGCTTCTATATACACACTTTCGCTTATTAATAGCTCCCTTAGGTTGCTAGGAGTATGAATAATTCTTGCATTACTCCAATCTGGATTAAGATTGTCTTGGAGTGCATATTTGGCTAGGGATGTGCAATACATGCCTGCTTTAATGTTGTATTTATGTTCTTTAATCTTAATCCAAGATTACGTTTTGTGGAACCCAAATAATTTGAGGCAGTTTGTCCTGTGTTTGCCTGAAGTAGCGGGACGTTGTAGATACACCATTAGCGCCGCGGATGGCATAGTAATCAGACGTTCGTGACTGCCTTGGTGAAGACCTCGGGTTCGATCCCAGGCAGGAACGAACGTTCGAACCACTAAATATCCGCAGTTCGTCGGATGGGCACGTTAAGCCGTCGGACCCCGGGTACTGGCCCCCGGTAATAAATAAGGGCGTCTTCCTCCCTTTTCTACCTCGCTTCCGTGTGACTTTCCTATCGGGCACTCTAGCCCAAATCTGCTAGCTTCCTACTTCTAAAGGTTGTTTAAGACCTGGGGTCAGACACTCCCTTCCTAAAATCCTCTACATATGATCTTATCTGATCTTATACCCCATTGATCCCTACTACAGCATTGTTTACGATCTTTACGAACTACTGAAAAAAGGTTTCGTGATTGTAAGCCAAACTTTATATCTTGTTGTTTACAAAGGTGTGATAAAGTTCTTGTTAAAAGTGGATAATACTGCATGGAGCCCACATATTTAGTGTTACGATTAGAGTCTCTTGACAAAGTAGTATTCAGGGCATATTTAACTTTACTAAATACCCGACTAGTCAAGTATCTAGGATATCCGTGTTGCTAAGCTAAATTAAAAATGTATTTAACTTCTTGTTGTAGGAGTTCGGGGGTTGACAATCTATCTATGCTATATATAGATTGAATGCGTTTTTGCTTAATACATCTGAGGATGAGGTAGCCGCTGCCTCGAAAATGCTCATGTACATATGGTTTTAATTGTATATATTTTTCATCTTTTATCATTAAATCGTGCCAAAGACGGTAATTTTTTCGTATCAGTAATTCATATGCACTCAATAGACAAAACATTAGAGATAACTACCTAATAGAGTGTTGGTCCTCCTCTAACGCGAATAACAGCCTGTACACGCCAAGGCATTAACTCCGCATCAGATGTCGGAGGGTTTCCGGAGATAATGTCAGCTATGCCTTTCGAAGCATTTTCCACAACTCCTCCCGAAACGTCCTTCCAGGATCCAAGGATCTGATGTTCCGCTCCAAGGCGTCACAGAGAGCTTCCACAGGGTTTAAATCAGGGGACTTTGCGGGTCACTGGATGATTCCAAACTCAGATGAGGGTTCCACGAGCTATGCCTGGGTGGTGGCGGCGCATTGTCCTGTGAAATAGATCACCGGCCGCACGATGCGCGAAGGCCATGAAAGCGTGTAGGTGAACAGCCAGCACATGCTGGTAGTGCGCAGCGGTTAAGGACCTCACCAGACACACCAAGGGATCTAATGTGTTCCGAGAGAAGGCTCCCAAACTATCACAGAGCCACCACCTCCTTGAACAGAGCCGACCTGGCACGACGGGACCATGGCCTCATGCTGCAGACGTGACATCCACTCCCTTCAGCTCGGTACAACTGAAAACGGGATTCAGAACACGACGTGGCGTCACTCTGAAGAGGTTGGGTTTTGATGTTCCCGGAACCAGGTGACGCGTAATTTCCGATGACGAGCAATCAACAATGGCACACGATTAGTACGTCAGTTCCTGTAGCCCAGGGTATGTAGCATGCGCAGTACTGTTCTCCTGCTGACGCTGCTTGGGCCTCCCATGTTTAACCTCGATGTGATTTGCGCCGCCGTTGCTAAGCGGTCGGTCTGTACGAGCCTGGAGTGTCTACGTCGACCTCGGTCATTAATGGCGTGCGGTCGGCCACCGTTTGCTATATGGGCGCAGGTACGTCCGTTGATGGTATACTCGCGGTATACCCTTGATACGGTTGCCCTCGGAAACCCTAGAGTTCGTACCACTTGGGCGATAAAATGACTCATGTGTCTTGCGCCGACAATGCGTCCACGATCAAATAGCTCATATCACAATGTCTATCCATGTTCGGCGATGGCGATACACTTTTGGGAAGCCCTGCTGTCCGCCTATATATCGCCTGCTTTCGATTTAGTTCTTTTCCACTCTGCGCGGGGAATGCTCATGTCAACTGCCCATCACCCCTCTTCCTACCGTTTTGTCTACCGAGTGTACTAGGTTTAGAAAACAAATGTTTTGTCTACTGAGTTTCGAAATAAACCTGAGTTCCATACCCCGCCACAATAACACTGCCAATTAGAACTGCTGCGGGCTGTAAATTGGTGAGATACCTACCCGCTGCAGAGCGTACCCGCCGCGACAGTGATGATAGATGAACACGGCGATCTGGGCAGAGAGTCGGTTCGAGAAAGATGCGGTGCCCCATCTACGCGTCTACAGAACGTCTGAGATTTTTGCCTGCTGCCGCCGTACGTGTGCACCAGAATTGCCTCAAAACTGGCAGTCGTCAAGAAAAACGTAGCCGTAAAGAAGCCGTTGATGTTTGACGTGAGCGCAGCTACCCCTTATTGGAACGGAGAAGCACAGTGGACAGGCGAAAGTCATCGATGGATGACGAGCACCTACGGAGGTCTGTGCGAAGATAATTTTACCTACTATTACATGAGTGGGCTATGACATCAGACTAATGCCCATACCGAACGCTCTTGTTAACAGCATGTCACCGTACTATGACGATGCAGTTAGAGAAGAAACATTTTAACGGAGCCATTGAAGACTGAAATGACTAAGTCCCACAGCAAGTGCCCTTGATAACAGCATGTCGAGGATGCAGTATGATAGGAAACATGTTAACGCAACCATTGAAGAGTGAAAACATGTAGCTTGGTCCGACGAATCGAAGTTCCAATTACACCACACCGACTGACTGGTGCATATGTTGAGTAGCCACACGAGGCCATGGACCCCAAATGTGAAGTCGATTAATTATATGCCAGTGGAGTTGCTGAAAATGATTAAGCCTATGTCTGCAAGTTTCACCGAAACGAAGTACTTCATGAGATTCTGAAAAGTTTCAGCAGGAAACTTATGGCATTAATAAAAGTCACCAGAACAGGAAATATATTTAACCTTACTACAAGGTAGTAGGGTATTTTTGACCTTAAATTAATGCATTCTTTATTTTCACCAAGGTATTTTAAAACATTTAGTGCTCTTTGCTGATATAGCGACGTTTATTTACGGGAATTTGTCTGTTGCAGAAAATTTACCAAGCTGAACCAAGGCCGTCCAGAAAACACAAGGCCATGATATTAGAAAAGATGAGTTCCTTCTTTTAGTGACGTCACGCCGAAACCTAAGCTTCCGACTGGTTTCCAACACTGTCGTGTGTGACGTCAAACACGATACGGACGTATCAGTCCGTGTAACATGAGAGTGACATCATGAACGGAGGGAACTCATCTCTCTAATGTCATGACCTTGTGCTTTCTGGATGGCCTTGGCTAGACAAAGCAAAACTGTTGCTAGGGCAGCAGGAACTGCTTACCACAGAAACCAGAAATCTTGCTAGACCCAACAAAACTGTGGATCTTAACTACTTTCCACAGAACTAGCTGCAGTTGAAAAATGGGTTTCAGCTAATCCAAGAAATATGCATAGCATGTCTATTTGCTAACTTCACTAACGAAATTTGCTACTAGTGAAATTTTTTTCAGTGTAGTGGTCGTTAAATCCAGAAACAAAGCAAAAAACAACAACAACAAATAATAGCACTAACTCTTTAGCCGGCTGATGTACCTGAACAAAACGGTATTCAACATTTTTTCCGCTCTTCAGACAGAAATATTCTCACAGAGGCCGAGTTTTGCGAAAGATATGGTAAAATAATTCTTTTCTCACTCATCTCAGAGGTACCGACCATAAAGCTAAGTTTCATTCGTTCCAGCCGCGTTCGGCCTACTTCTTAGACAGCGTGAATGGAGCTAATTTCAATCCATATTGCTTACTCCGAGTTAATTCGTTCCACCCGGTTAAAGGATTAATAACAATAATAATACAAACCGATGCTCTACATAAAATTTGTGCAGGTTTTAAATATATTGTTCGCTTTAATGGGGAAACGTGTTTTTTTTTTAATTTTTTAAGAGAGAGAGAATTTTAATTTTAATCAAGGCAATAAATCCAAATAAATCGGTTTCCTTTGTATATTTTCCATAAATCGCTTTTTCAAAGATCTAGAAAACTAAAAGCATAATTCGTGCTGTCACTGTCTGACACAGAGATGTTTCACGGAAGGCATTTGTAAAGAAGGTCATTAGACCTTAAGTGAAGCGCGTGAGAAACCGCATGTTTATTATTGTTTCAGGGGCGCATATAGTACGGACCCTCATCCCGCCAAATCCAGTTTCATGCACTAGTTCATGGCATGCAATTGACCCGCACAACAACGGGAAACGATCTGCCACCTGCCGATGTCACGTTCCTCTTTCTTATTCATATTATCTACGAACACTATTCTATCCGCAAACGTCACTTTATTCGTTACTGTTTAAATTAACGAGGGAAAGATGATAAAAAGGCATTCATCTATCAGGAAATGCAAAATAAAGGCAACAAAACTTCAAAACACATCCTAGTAACGTAAAAACTTCATTAATTATTTATTAGCAACCAGTGAGAAAGTAAATTAAAGAAACTTCAAAACGTACCCTGTTAACGCAAACTTTTCAAACGTACTCTCCTAATTCAAACTCTTCAGACGTATCCTACTAAAGCCAACTCTTCAACATTGTTCTTCTAAAGCAAACTCTTTAAATATAACCTCTTAATGCAAACCCTTCATTAATTATTTATCACCAACAGATGAGAAAGTGAACTACAGAAACTTTAAAACGTACGCCACTAACTCAAACACTTGAAACGTATTCTGTTAATGCAAACTCTTCAAACGATGTATCCTACTAAAGAAAACTCTTCAAATATATCGTGTTAATGCAAACCCTTTATTAATTATTTATCACCAACCAATGAGAAAATGAATTTAAGAAACTTTAAAACGTATCCTACTAACATAAACACTTCAAACGTATTTTGTTAATACAAACTCTTCAGGCGTATCCTACTAAAGCAGACTCTTCAACATTATCCTACTGAAGCAGACTCTTCAACATTATCCTACTAAAGCAAAGTCTTCAAACATACCCTGATAATGCAAACCCTTCATTAATTACATTTATCCCCAAACCAACCGATGAGAAAGTGAACTAAAGAAACTTTAAAACGCATTTTACTAAAGCAAACACTTCAAACGTATCCTACTTTTATGGAATTACAGTAACTCCTCAATCTATGCGCGAATTTCGTTCTGCGAAAACCTCATATAAATTGAAATCGCATATATCGAATATATCAGTATATAGAGAAAAGATGGGGTAGGTGCAACAACGTGAAATGTAAGGTCTCAAATACATTTTTAGCCACAATGAAATCATGCTAATACATCAGAAACATGAACATAAACATTGACAGAAACACTGCTTTTACTCAGACAAATCAACACTGGCGCCATGATGTGCAGTCTCTTTGGCTCCTGGAGAAAAAATGTGGTTGTAGTGGTACAAGTTTATATTTCAGGAGTGCAAGTTCATCTGGGTCAGAATCATCCATTCCAGGCAGAGAGAGTTACCTCAATGGGGAGAACCTTCCGTGGATCTTTTAGCAGCAGACAGCATCAGTGGCAAAAGTGAAGTTGTTGAAAGTGATCTAGATTCACTTCCGGAAAGGGTGTTGACGTTGATGATCCTGGTTCAGGTGCACTTGGATCAGGAGAGGAAGACCGTGGTTTGAGGTACTGCATCACACTAGTCTTCCTCGGCAGGTATTCTTTCTGAGAAAAAGCACCTTCTGCGTTGTTGAATCGAGGTGCAACTTTCTTGTCTTTGCCGATCAATAGCGTGTGGTCGTTGTATACAGCGCATGCATTGCATGCTCTAAATTACGGGAAAAAAATTTTCTATGAAAAAAATAAAAAAAATTATACGGCAAAAATGCGCTGCATTTTTTTGTGCGAATGGGATAGCTGTTTCCGCATCGTCAAGTCTATGTAAAATTGTGCTCTGTGGGGGAGGCGAGTAGAAGGCAGAGGAGAGGTAATAACACATGCGAAATGTCTAGTTGCATCTACTGTGCGACAATCGACCAATACCGAAGTCAGAAGTCCTTCGCTTTGTCTCGCCTGCTTATTCCGACTTCGGATGCGGCTTCGTTAACTGCCGTGGAAAAACGTGTGCAAATGCGAAACAGCCTATTACATCAATCAAAGATAAAGCAGAATTTCTTTTGACCGTGATTTTGTCTCCGAATTACCGTCCAGAGCGTAACTTCAGAGTGATACTTTCACACACCGTTGTAAAATTGCATAGCTACCTTTTGCATATTTCCTGTTTTTGTGAAGCTCGGAAAAGCTTTAAGATAATTTAAACAAACTATCAGTTCAAAAGAAAACAAGGCAAGGGACGCTGGTGTTGCAAAATTAATAAATAAGAATTTCGATTCCCTAAGCTTTACAGAAAACGCCAAATGTGTGTGTGTAAGCAACGGAAGACTAATTTCAGTCCTGAGTCCCTTAAACACGTCGTTAAGTAAGCAGGTAAAACATAAAAATGACATTTCAACACTTCTCTTTACCAAGTAAAATGGATTTGTTGTAGTTCAAACTTCAAAAGCTGTTTTCTTGGCCCTGTTTATGATCTTGTAATGGAATTATGAGGGCCGCCCCGGTGACGCAGTGGTCTAAGCGATGACTCCTGATCATTCGTCCGAGTTAGGTCAGGGTTCGAATCCTGGTTAGCCATGAAGGTTGTGTTTGTCTTACGGCGCTGGCTCTCTCCCTTCCCTGTAACCAGTGACCCAAAATTAGGGACGGGCAACTGCTTATAACCCACTGAGTTGCTCACGGTGGTCGCTAAACCTCCAATGAAAAAATAGAAAAGAATTATGAGAAAATGTTTACTCTTTTCGAAAAAAATATGCATATATCATCATCATCATCATTGTCAACCATTATCAATCCACTGCTGGACGAAGGTCTCTCCAAGCCTCTTCCACAACGGTCTGTCTTGTGCCAGTCTCCTCCATATTACTCCCGCATACTTTCGAATTTCATCCACCCATCTCACACGTGGTCTTCTTCTGAGTGTTTTCCTGTTTCTTGAAATCCAATCCAAAATTTCGACTGTCCATCGATGGTCTGTTCTTCTGGTAGTATGTCCAACCCATTGCTATTTCAGGGATTTTACTCTGATCATGATGTCTTCTACTTTTGTCATTTTTGTGATAGACGAGTTGCTCTTCTTATCTCTCCTAGCTACACCACGAATGCACCTCTAAATGCTACTTTGAGTTGTCTGCAGCCTTTGTATGTCTCTTTTAGTTAAGGTCTACGTCTCTGCACCATACGTAAGCACTGGAAGGATGCATTGATCAAACACTTTTCTTTTAAGACATAATGGCATATTGCTCTTGAAAATCATGCTGTTTCTTCCAAAAATATACATTACATGTATGTCAACTATTTTTTGAATTATATATATAATTCAAAAAATAGTTAAAATACATGTAATGTTTGTTTTTTATACACTTATTTTAAAGTGTACTTTAACATTCACTATTCTGTAACCCCTAAAGGGTAAAGTGCTTCTCCCTGGTAGTTTCCAAATTACAATCATCCTCCATAACTGTCCTATATTGAATGCTTATGGGTTTAAATTATTATGACACAAAAAGTGGCCAGTTTACCGAAAAGATCTTGGATTCACTCAAAGAAATATATTTGATTCGTTTTAATTTCGTTAGTTTAAAAGTTAATCATTGTTTTCTCTTTCCCTGAATTAAACAGTAAAATACTCTGCAAATCGTTCAAAGCTTTGCACGAATTTGATTTAGATAAACAAATTTCAAATCGGACTTTTGGAAGAAGGGATGTCGAGCACCGGACTTTTAGATTCGCAGATACGGATGCAAATTTGTTACAACCAGGAATACACATTTACGACCCCTAGTGCCAAAACAACTCATTCTGAAAAAATTAGGAATTTTATGCAAAATATTCCTCACTACAAACATTATCGGATGCAAAAATAATTTTTAAATTGCACTTTTAGAAGCAGTACTAAAGCTTGAATTTCATAGCAGACAGGCTTTGCATTAATTTGGGCAGGAGATATGCATAAATGCTGGTATCTGACCAAAAAAGAATGTTTCCAATCGGGTTTTTAGGAGCGTATATAAGGCTGGAAATAAATTGCAAATAGAAATAAGAATTTACGTCTCCTAGTACGTAGTACAATAGTGTGCTACAACATACGTATTGCTCACCATAAACGCTCTCCGACACAAAAAGTATTTTCCAAATCGGACTTTTAGAATCACAGGTATCGGGAAACATTTTTTTTTTTTTTTTTTTTTCAGATCACGTGCTGAAAACTTTCAGAACGCTTACTACAAGCACTTTACTGATGACAGCCGACGGAATTAAATCAGTAAAACTTTGAAACATGTCTTCCTAATATGAACACTTCGATGGTTATTTGTCAGCAGTGTAACAGAATTACAGGTTCGAATTAAGATTTTGTTTACTTAGTATAGTGGTTCTTAAAGTGGGGAACGCGTACCCCTTGGGGTAAGCGAAACTAATGCCAGCAGTACGCGATTAGTTAGCAATCATTCTGAGTCGCATAGTGAACCTATTTTCATGTTAACGAAATAAACAATCCGAATTTACGGCTAGTGTTGGTAGAGTGAGTGGTCAAATTAGTCGTAGAGGGGTAGGGTTCCTCCGCACTAATGGAATACGGCAGAAAACCGGTTCGTCCACCATGTGTCAAGCTTCATCGCTCAGTCACAACAGTAATGCTTTCGCGATTTTACGCAATTTTTGTAAATAAATATGTATGTTTGCATTTGTATGTACACTATATTGACAAAAGTCACCGGACACCTAGAAGAGGAACACAACATAACATTTGTTGACATACGTTAGTACGGTGTCGGTCCACCTTTCGCCTTAATGCATGCACTGACCCTTCGAGACATGATTTTGACAAGGTTTTGGAACACAGCGATAGGTATGCGCTTCCATTCAGTACATAATGCTGCCGCTAACTGTTGCTTAGTACTAGACCTTGGTTCGAAACTTCTTATGCGGCGCTCTAATTCATCCCATAGGTGATCTATGGGATTCAGATCAGGGCTCTGTGCTTTCCAGTCCACACACGATACGGAATTATCGTCAAACCACGCCGTAACAGTCCTTGTTTTACGCTCGATGCATTATTCTGCTGGTACCAACAAGGCTCGGTCCCATAGTATTGCCACAGATTTGGTAGGGCATAATTGTCCAGAATATCGAGGTAGACGTGCTGGTTAACAGGTTTGTCCACGATAACAAATCGGCCGGGACCATACCAAGAAAAACACCCCTACACGAGTACACAAGAGTCAGCTCCAAACCTGACCGTAGGAACAGTACACTGTGGTAATTAGCGTTCCCCTGGTTGCCGCTGTACCCACACACGGCCATCAGACTGATGAATCATGTATCTGGATTCACCAGTCCATAGGGCCCGCTTCCATTGATCTACTGTCCACGATAAATGTTCTTTACGCCATGCTAAACGACGAGTACCATTCCGAGTGGAGTTGAAAGGCTTATGAGCAGACGCACGACCACGGTAACCCATGGAATGAAGTTCTCTGCGAATGGTACGTGTACTGTGCGAGTGGTACGTGTACTCTGCGAGTAGTACGTGTACTCTGCGAGTGGTACGTGTACTTTGCGAATGGTATGTGTACTCTGCGAATGGTACGTGTCTCTTAGATCACGGGATACATCTCCTGTTTGCTATACCACCTCCTTCAAAAACACTGTAAAAAATTAACTATTCCTGTTAAACCCTGAAAGCTTCAAAGCTTAAGCTCCTAGTGACATTTTTCTTCATGAAAATTGTTCAAAAAAAGAAAGGGAAAAAAAAAGGACTTCCTCAAGCTCTGAGATCACCAGGGTACCCGATCTTCCTATCTGTTTTTACCTGCTTTCAATCTAATTCCCTTCGATCGAATGTACTGCCTCCCTCTTCCCCAACCACAAGCCAGGAATTATTATGGAATAATAAATCGTACTAGTCATTCTGAACAGAAGCCTTCGTCTGCACGGCTTCTCTCTCTCTCTCTTTCTCTGTAAGTGCACTGTCTCCCAATCTTTAGTATTTCAACTATTTTTAACAATTGAAATAAAATCTTTTCTTGCTTTCCAACTGTACCCCACACCTTTCCTGCATTGTCTTCCTCTTTTCCCGGAGACAATTATGCTGTTGCTCAGTGAATTGTGTCACAGCATGCTTTGTACTTATTTACTATAACTGGTAACATACTCCTATAAGTCTCTTTCATTTTACAATAGTTTCCCCTTTAAATTCTGTTCAATCAGGGAGACACTCCCTCGCTTCTCAAAAATTTCGTTTTTCAAATCATGTAACACCATGTGAATTGACTTCTAAACCTACTGAAATTATGTTATGTTATGTTATGTATGCTCCACCACACATCCGGACTAAAATAGGAAGACAATCAGGCGACCTGCGAAACAAACAAATATCCGCACACTTACCCTCTAACAGATGTTCCACATTTTTGCAAGATGCTAAAAATAATTCCAATTAAATATTATTATGAAATAGCATAATTACAGCGGCAAATGCGAAACAAAAATAAAGTACTTTCGAAGCGAGTTCTGTTAATGCAAACCATTTACTAATCACTTATCAGAAGCCAACGAAATATTAAATCAACAAAACTTTTAAACACCTCGTAATGATGAACATATGTCACTGATTATCAAAACTTGAAACCTATCCTTTTAATTCAAATAAGTTTGCTGATAAAAAAACAAAAAAACAAAACAAAAAAGAATTGAAAAGAGCGAAGGAAAAAAAAAATGTTAAATAAAATAAAATTAGCTGCAGATAAAGAGGACACAGAGAATTAGAGAGAAGCCGTTATTATTTCCGGAACACGAGGCGGATTTAAAAAGGAAATGGTCACAAAGTGTGGACATCGAGTGGGTGCAGCTGCTATTTAAATTCGTGTCATGGCGAAACCACATTGCTTGACAGGAGCTCATGTGGGAAACCGAAAACGCAATTTGTGGTGCATTACTTGTTACTAGAAGGCTGTCAACAAAAGGTACAATGCGCATCCGGATAGCATGGAGCAAATGGTTAGTACACAAACGACATTACTGCAGCTTGTCCAAGATAAAGGTTTTGTTTGCATAGCTCTGGAGCATTAAAAGATCGGTTTTACCGAATGATTTCTGTAAGCCATGTGGTTCCCGTCGTTGTGAATGTTGTCAGATCGCCTCAACTCAAATACTCTCCCACCCGCACTCCCAATTTATCTGTTATTGCCTTTGCTCACGCAAAGTCACTTCTGTTTGAATTTGAGCTCATGAAATAATCCAAAGTTAGAAAGAGAGAGAGAGAGAGAGACGTTTTCAGTAGAAATATCGATTGTTATTGGTGCTAAGTTAAGTTTGATGACAATTCATTGCGCCAAGATTAGCTGCCATAAATTTAGATACCTAAAACGAATGCCAAAATTTTAGATCAAATGTCTAAAAATGTTTTATCGAAAATAATATAACATGGTATGGGGCAGATCAGTGCCGTCCAACTGGCTGCCAGAAGAACGAAATTTTGCGGCCTGCAAATAAAGAATAAACCAAATTTTCCCTTTCTGGGTGAAAAGAGATGGAATTAAATCTAAAATGTTACACTGCGTTTTAATCAAATCTAAAATGTCGTTATTTAACCAAATCTAAAATGTTGTCATTTAATCTAATCTGAAATGTTATTATTTAACCAAATCCCAAAAGTTATTACTTAATCAAATCTAAAATGTTACGTGGCGTTTCAACCAACTTTGAAATATTATTATTTAATCAAATCTGAAATGTTACAGGGCGTTTTAACCAACTATGAAATATTATTATTTAATCAAATCTGAAATATTATTATTTAACAGAATCTGAAATGTTACATGGCGTTTCAACCAACTATGAAATATTATTATTTAACCAAATCTGAAATGTTACATGGCGTTTTAACCAACTCTAAAATATTATTATTTAATAAAATCTGAAATATTATTATTTAATCACATCTGAAATATTATTATTTAACCACATCTGAAATATTAATTATTTAACCAAATCTTAAATGTTATTATTTAACCAAATCTTAAATGTTATTATTTAACCAAATCTGAAATGTTATTGTTTAACCACACATCTGAAATGTTGCACTGCGTTTTAACACAATCTAAAATGTTGTTATTTAACCACATCTGAAATGTTGCACTGCGTTTTAACCAAATCTAAAATGTTGTTATTTAACCAAATCTAAAATGCTGTTATTTAACCAAATCTAAAATGTTGTTATTTAACCAAATCTAAAATGTTGTTATTTAACCAAATCTGAAATGTTATTGTTTGACCAAATCGGAAGCGTTATTATTTAAACAAATCTGAAATGTTACATGGCGTTTGAACCAACTCTGAAGTGTTACATTACGTTTCAACCAACTCTAAAATATTATTATTTAACCAAATCTGAAATATTATTTATCTAAATCTGAAATATTATTTATCTAAATCTGAAATATTATTTATCTAAATCTGAAATGCTATTATTTAACCAAATCTGAAACGTTATTATTTAACCACATCTGAAATGTTGCACTGCGTTTTAACCACATCTGAAATGTTGCACTGCGTTTTAACAACATCTAAAATGTGGTTATTTAAGCACATCTGAAATGTTGTTATTTAACCAAATCTGAAATGTTATTGTTTAACCAAATCTGAAACGTTATTATTTTAAACAAATCTGATATATTATTATTTAATCAAATCTGAAATATTGCATGGCGTTTGAACCAACTCTGAAATGTTACATTACGTTTCAACCAACTCTGAAATATTATTATTTAACCAAATCTGAAATATTATTTATCTAAATCTGAAATGCTAATATTTAACCACATCTGAAATGTTGCACTGCGTTTTAACAACATCTGAAAGTTGTTATTTAACCAAATCTGAAAGGTTATTATTTGAAACAAATCTGATATGTTATTATTTAATAAAATCTGAAATGTTACATGGCGTTTGAACCAACTCTGAAATGTTACATTACGTTTCAACCAATTCTGAAATGTTGTTATTAAACCAAATCTGAAATGTTATTATTTAACCAAATCTGAAATGTAATTATTTAACCAAATCTGAAATGTTATTATTTGACTAAACTTGGAATATTATGTAACCAAATCTGAAATGTTACATGGCGTTTCAGCCAACTCTGAAATGTTACATTGCGCTTCAACCAACTCTGAAATGTTGCATTGCGTTTCAACCAACTCTGAAATATTATTATTTAACCAAATCTGAAATATTATTATTTAACCAAATCTGAAATATTATTATTTAACAAAATCTGAAATGTTACATGGCATTTCAACGAACTCTGAAATGTTACATTGCGTTTCAACCAACTCTGAAATATTTTTATTTAACCAAATCTGAAATGTTATTATTTAACCAAATCTGAAATGTTACACTAACAAACATTATGTGAGTCTTCGCTGGAACTATTAAATACAATGGACAAGGGAGTGAAAATAACGAATTTATTTAGTGGCGGAAACCATGCTTTTACGCATAGAAAATTCAAAACAATTTTAGATGAACTTGATGCCGAGCATGATGACTTTCTTCTGCACAATCGAATCCGTTGTTTGAGTGCTAGAAAATATTTAGTCAGATTTTTCAAACTTTGGAAAGCACTTTGTTTCTTTTTTATTGGGAGAAATATAATGTGATGCTGATCTAACTAAAATATGAGTAATGACACTTTTCTTAGCTCACTATTTTTCTTAATTGATATCCTGTAGCATTTGAATGCGTTAAATATTTCTCTGCGAGGAAAGATAAAAATATTTGTAATCTTCACAGTCATATAGCAGATTTTCGTAACAGCTGTCATTGTTAAAATCAAATCTAGAAAGAAACTTCCGGCAAGGAGCTTTTCCATGAAATGATAATACTTGATGAAACTATAGAATCTATAGTATTTGTTCAGCAGCTAGACACACTTATTAAAAATTCTGATGACAAGTATAAACAATTCGATCAACTCAAACCAAGCATACGACTCTTCAACAGATGTCACCATTGGAAGAAAAAAACCGCATTTATCAAGTAGAATTATGTGAACTTCAAGCAGATGAATTTATTAGAGCTCGATCAAAGAGTGGAGCAGAATTGTTGGAATTTTCTTTCCACTGAGAAATACCAAACATATGAAATCGGTGACTGGAAGTTATTTTAATGTTTGGAAATATTTACACATGCAAGAGAGCATTTCCTGACATGAAATATTATTAATACATAAAGTCAAAAGACAGGTCTCTTGAATAATTGCTTCGATTTTCAAAGACGAGCATTAAAGTGGACATACTTAATGGAGTTTAATAGTGCACAGTACTCTCATCTCACTGAATGTAAGTTTTGTTCTTTTTTCGAATTTTAAATTTTACTTCAATTGTTAATTAAAAGAGCTTATAGATTGAATAAATTAAGCAGAACGTCTTTATATTTACATCATCTTGGATAAAGTGGTAGAAGTTGAAAGTTCCTCTGACAGAGCTGCACGACTCGTTATCCAACTATCGAGAAGTTACCAGGCTCAGATTATTCAAACTTATGCACCCACCACAAGTCATCCTGAAGAAGAAATTGAAGAATTTTATGAGGAAATTCGTCATCTAAATAATAAAGGTAAGCAGCACTTGAAGATAATTATGGGAGATTTCAATGCAAAAATAGGGCAACGGCAACAGAATGAAACTTCAGTAGGTAAATTCGGTCACGGCAACAGAAACCAGCGTGGAAATACTCTCGTTGAGTTTGCAGAGGCAGAAGGATTTTTCATCTTGAACTCCTTTTTCAAGAAAAAGCCACACAGGAAATGGACATGGAGACATCCAATTGGGACGACAAGTGAAATTGATTTTATTATGTGTAACAAAAAATTCGTCATCGAAGACTGCAGTGTGCTGAACAAGTTCAACACAGGTAGTGACCATAGATTGGTGAGATGTAAGATGCACCTCAACACTAAACTGGAACGTGGCAAGCTCATAAGACAAACAAAATGTATTGACATAACCAACCTTAAAAAACACCATAATACTTTCAAGTTGGAACTGAAGAACAGATTCTCTGCTTTAGAAGGCCTAACATCGGAAGAAGTGGATATTTCGGAAGTTAACAGAAAAGTAACCAAAGCTCTAATGGAAACAGCAACAAAATTAGCTGGGTCTAAGAACAAGTTGCATATGAACAAATTATCAGGAAAAACCAAAATGTTGATGCAAAAAAGAAGAGAGATGAGGACAACTAAAGAAGATGTGACTTCCAAAGTGGAATATATAGAGCTATGCAAGACAACACGAAAAAGTATCACTGAAGACGTAAGGAAATTCAACTGTGAGCTAGTGAGGAAAGCAATTGAAAACAACCAAAGCCTTAAGATAGCAAAGGGACATCTCAGTAAGGGAAGAAAACAGATTATGGCTCTGAGAAAAGAAGATGGTTCTATAACAAGAAATAGAGGCGAAATTTTGACAAGAGTGAAAGATTTCTACTCCAAATTATATGAAAGGGATGATACATGTACTCCAGACATCATGAAAGGCACCAGAGTTCTTCCAGTCCTCCCAGCAGAAGTTGCTCATGCAGTCAAGAACATGAAGCGGGGGAAAGCTCCAGGAGAAGATGGAATTACTATAGACATCATACAAGAAGCAAGTGGAGAAATTGAAACAGTACTCGCCCAAATTTTCACTCGATGCCTTAATGAAGGGAAGATTCCTGAGGATTGGAACAACTCTACAATGATCCTGCTACATAAAAAAGGTGACATTGAGGATCTCAGGAACTACAGACCTATCAGCCTCCTATCAGTGGTTTATAAAATCTTCACTAAAGTTCTTTCACACCGCTTGAAGGTAACACTGGACATGGCTCAACCGAGAGAACAAGCTGGATTCAGGAGTGGCTACAGCACAATAGATCATATCCACGTACTGAGAGAACTAATTGAAAGAGCGAGGGAATATGAACTTCCATTGTGCATGGCTTTTATCGATTATGAAAAAGCCTTTGATTCGGTGAAAATATCAGCAGTTACCACGGCTCTGAAATCCTGCGGTATTGAAGATGCATACATTAATATTATTAATAACATCTATGAAAATGCAAGTGCAAAGATTCGGCTGTTTGAAAATACAACACACATAAAAATTGGAAAGGGAGTGAGACAAGGTGACACCATATCTCCGAAGCTCTTTAATGCCACATTGGAAAATGTCTTTCAATCACTGAACTGGGAAAACAAAGGGATAAAGATTAATGGAGATTATCTAACCCACCTTCGTTTTGCTGATGACGTAGTCATTTTTGCAACTACCCCATCAGAGCTGCAGAGTATGATCCAGGAACTTGCTGACAAGAGTAAAGAAGTGGGATTAAAAATGAACTTTCAGAAGACAAAAGTGATGTTCAATGCTTTTACAAGAAATGAAGATTTATCGATTGATGGAGAAAAACTGGAGATAACAGATACATATGTTTATCTTGGACAGCAGATATCAAGTGAGGGTCACATTGATGAAGAAATTAATCGGCGTACAAAACTTGCCTGGAGAGCTTTTGGAAGAAACAGCATAATTTTCAAGAGCAATATGCCATTATGTCTTAAAAGAAAAGTGTTTGATCAATGCATCCTTCCAGTGCTTACGTATGGTGCAGAGACGTGGACCTTAACTAAAAGAGACATACAAAGGCTGCAGACAACTCAAAGCAGCATGGAGAGGTACATGCTTGGTATAACCAGGAGAGATAAGAAGAGGAACTCGTGGATCCGAAAAATGACGAGAGTGGAAGACATCATGATCAGAGTTAAATCCCTGAAATGGCAATGGGCTGGACATACTGCCAGAAGGACAGACCATAGATGGACAGCCGAAATTTTAGATTGGATTCCAAGGGACAGGAAAAGACCCAGAAAAAGACCACATGGGAGATGGGTGGATGAAATTCGTAAATATGCGGGAGTGACATGGAGGAGACTGGCACAAGACAGACCGTTGTGGAGGAAACTTGGGGAGACCTTCGTCCAGCAGTGGATTGATAATGGTTGACAATGATGATATATATATTTTAAGAGATGTGGCCATCCATCTAATTCATTTAAAAACCTTCGCCAACAGCTCTACAGAGGTTGGGCAGCATACTGAGTCAAAGAGTTAAAACTGACATTTTCTTCAGTAGACATTAATGACTCGGAGATTACTTTATTTTTAGTCATTTGTTTTACGGTTTAATGACATCCACGAGCAAACTTCTTTCGGCTTTGCCTCTGAAATCCGTTTGGTGACATGGCTTTTCAGTCTCAACATGCGTGAAAGTACTAAAAGAAAAATGAAAACCCCAAAGTTGGGGAGTAATAACCGTTAGAAATGGGATGTTTAAATTATGGAATGCAGGAAAAAGTATCTATTCCACTGAGCGCGTGCCTTTAAAAGTCATACAATTAGAAAAGTTCCAGTCTCGCGCCGGGCAAGGCTGGGATCGGGCTAGGCCGGGCTTGTACTGAAAAGTTGAGCTTTTATCTTCTGGATTAAAAGAAAACATTTGACCCGCAAAATGAAGATTGTCATGCTAAAGAATCAGATGGGAAGATTCCACTGAGTGAAACAAAATACACGGAACTGCATCCGCCATCGAATGCGCTGATTACAGCTGAAATCGACAAGCCGGATTGTTAGACTAGAGTCTGAAATTTGCCGGTCTATGTCTTCAGAGGCTGAAATCGAATTCGTTTTCACTTCCTTGTCTTTCATTTCCTTTAACTAATATTATGACAGCAACAGTGCTTGGTATTTACGTAACTATATTAAGCACAACTTTAACACGCGATCCAGTTACTTCATGACTTTGTGATATATTTATTTTGAAATTCGTATTTGTAAAAGAAACTCAGTTATGACCATTTCAGTGGCGTATCTTGAGTCCGAGACCTGGGCTATCTCATTCGCCCCCCCCCTCACCAGTACTGTTTTTTTTAATTGCGAAGTTTAATTTTTAATTCTTAAGTAATAGAAGTAACTTTTTTCTAAATTTTAGCTACATGCTATTGCTAACACGCAGGGCCGGCTGGACCAAAGGGGCAACCGGGGCGGTCGCCCCAGGCCCCGCGCCTTCAGGGGGGCCCGCAGTTTAGAAAACAAAATAATTTTCGGTAAAAAAAATTTTAACTACATTTTTTTGTAACTTTTGGGGGGCAAGGCCCTTAAAAATATATTTTTGAACTTTTTTGCTTGTTTCCAATCTCCCCATTTTTGAATTTTTGAATACGTTATCCCCCCCCTGTTCGTCGTACGGACACTGAGATTTGCAGATTCGAAATGATTTTGGTAACCACCTTAATCTTTTCCGCATTCATGAAATAGCAAATTAAATTTCATCGGGCGAGATCCAAAGTGAAAATCCTCCAAATACGTGGCGCCAGTAAATAAACAAATACATTGGTTTTTCCACGTTCCAGAAACACATAGCTTCCGAAAAATTGTTATTCGGTCACCGCCGGGGAATTGAACCCACGGATCTCTCGATGTGGTGTAAGGTTAACGCGCTCGGCTACATATCGAAAGATCCGTGGATTCCTTCGCCGGCGGTGACCGAATAACAATTTTTCGGTTGCTATGTGTTTCTGCAACGTGGAAAGAGCGATTTATATTTGTTTATTGAATTTCATCATTTTGTGGTCTTCTACTTTTATATATCCAACAATTTGTGTGAAAACCTGATACTTAAATTTTAGGAAATAAAAAGAACAATATCCAAGATACTTTCGGACTACATATGGAGGCCACTTTCCTAACATTAAAAGAAATTAAAAAAAAAAAAAAAAAGGCAACTTTCATATATGAACGTGCACAAAAGTTTAGAATGTCACTAATTCGTCATTTACTCCACCGTGCATTAAAAATCAGTCACTAAACATGTATCAGGGGAAAAAAACTGTTTATATTAATTTATTTTAGAGGGATCCTTATTATATTTCCTATAAAAAAATATTCGCTAAGCAGATATCTTTTTATCATTTTGTGAATATGCTGTTATAAGAGTCACAATGCAACCTAAACCTCTTGTCCCGGGAAAGAAAATGTAGATTTTAACAGTTTTTAATTTCTCTCTCTCTCTCTCTCTTTCTCTCCCCCTCTCTCTCTTTCTCCCCCTCTCTCTCTCTCTCTCTTTCTTTCTTTCTTTCTTTCTTTCTTTCTTTCTTTCTTTCTTTCTTTCTTTCTTTCTTTCTTTCTCTATCTCTCTTCCTCTCTCTCTCCCTCTCTCTTTCTCTTTCTCTATCTCTCTCCCTCTCTCTTTCTTTTTCTATCTCTCTCCCTCTCTCTTTCTCTTTCTCTATCTCTCTCCCTCTCTCTTTCTCTTTCTCTATCTCTCTCTCTCTCTCTCTTTCTCTATCTCTCTCTCTCTCTCTTTCTTTCTCTCTTTCTCTATCTCTCTCCCTCGCTCTTTCTCTTTCTCTATATCTCCCTCTCTCTCTTTCCTCTTCTCTCTATTTCTTTCTCTCTCTTTCTCTATCTTTCTCTATCTTTCTCCCTCCCTCTCTTTCTCTCTCTCTCTCTCTCTCTCTCTCTCTCTTTCCTCCTCTCTCTTTTTCTTTCTCTCTCTCTCTCTCTCTCTCTCTCTCTTTCCTCCTCTCTCTTTTTTTCCTCTCTCTCTTTTTCTCTCTTTCTCTCTCTCTCTCTCTCTCTCTCTCTCTCTCTCTTTCCTCCTCTCTCTTTTTTTTCCCTCTCTCTCTTTTTCTCTCTTTCTCTCTCTCTCTCTCTCTCTCTCTCTCTCTCTCTCTTTCCTCCTCTCTCTTTTTCTTTCCCTCTCTCTCTCTCTCTCTCTCTCTCTCTGAACTTTCAGTCTGTATTATGGTCTTTTTCTTAAGCTTAAAGCAAATACTTCTTTGAGATAATCATTTTGTCTTTACGGTAGTGTTCGTGTGTCTTCCTCACGAACGATAATTTTCAGAAACGACTTTATTAAAATAGGAAATTTATTTTTTAGTGACCACAATGAAATTTTGCTCTGGGCCCCGAAATGAAGTTTCGCCCAGGGCTCCGCAAGAGCTCCGTCCGGCCCTGCTAACATGATACCAAAAAATTATGAGGATTAGGATTTGAACACTTATTTGTACATGAATTCTGTTCTTCTTCTGAATACTTTATTTGTACCTGAACTCCATTCTGCCGCCCCGGTGGCGCAGTGGTCTAAGGCGTTGGCCTCTGATCATTCGTCCGTAAGGGGTCCGGGTTCGAATCCCGGTCAGGCATGGATGTTGTGTTTGTCTTACGGCACTGGCTCTTTCCCTTCCCTGGAACCAGTGACACTAAATTAGGGACGGGCGACTGCTTATAGCCCATTGAGTTGCTCACGGTGGTCGTTAAACCTCCAATCAAAAAAAAAAAAAAAAAAAAAAAGAACTCCATTCTTCTTTCCTTTTGTGTGAACTTGGGTGTTAAGTTTTCATAAAATGTTTCTTCCGAGTACTTTTTCATATTTAGGAAGAATGTTTTCCTCTACTGACGAAACAGCCAAGTTTTTCGAATGTGCATGTCCTTGTGTGGCTCTAAGATATACCTTGAATCTTTTTAATGCAGAAAAACTTCTTTCGGCAGTTGCAGTTGTTGATGGAAAACTTAATATGAGGTCTGCTGATTTGTACACCTCACTAAACACTATATCCAATTTATTCAACTTTATGTAACAAGTAACAAGTATGTCTCTTACTGATTTGTTTTTGTATTCATCAAGGGAATAACACACCTTCAGTTCATTTTTAAGTCGCGCTGTATCAAAATTTGAAGTATAGAGTTCTTTAAGTTGTGACAGTAGATGTTCAGTGAAGTTTTCACAAAATTTATCAAAACAGTTCGAATCCAACAAAGCCACGAATTTAAGATATAATATTTCTAATTTTAATTCATTGACACTTCACAAAAACTGAAACAACTCTCGCGAAACACTCTTATGGGCGGGAGCATGCGAGTGCCTGAGATAGTCTAAGTCTTCTCTATTCTGAGCGAATCGTTTCCCAAAGCAATTGCCCATTCCCCTCTACCAGTTGATTCATGTTGTTGTGAAAACGCTAGCAGGCGATGGTACGAAAGGTTTTCGCATCAGAACTGCGAAGACTCTGGAAGAGCTGCTTGCGTTATGCCGTTGGTTTTCGCTCGCCAGACTGAGTTAAAGAAGCGAATCCGCACGCGTTTTTTTTCGCAGTGAAAGCATTGACATATTTTAATACCGTTGATAGTTGACTTTTATTTGTGCATTCTCTGGGCTTCGCAGCTAGCTTATCTAGCCTCGAATATACGCCACTGGACCATTTACACCTAGAACTGCGGCAGCGGTCAGCTTGAATGTTATAAAGATTTCATGTAAAATGCTATAAATACTGGGGATTCGACAGTAACAGTGTTTTTGGATGCCATACGCCAGATTGTTGTTTCCGAGAGATGTTTTCATAAGCAGAGCTAACGACTAAGACACATCTGGCTTTTTTTTTTTTTTTTCTGCTCAGTAAAATGCTCACATTAAGAAACTTTTGTCACGTTGTTATGTTTACTTGCTAAGTCTTGCGTGTTTGAAAGACAATAAACTAGTGATTTTTCGCAATTCTTTTAAAACTCTAATGAAGCACTTTATTCTTTTCTTTGCTTAATCGCAGAAAGGTTGTCCATCAACTCTGTTATTCTTCCTCGCTGTTTCCCTGAAACTCAAATTTCCTTCCCTAAATCCTGCTTCGGTCATTTTCTCCCGTCTCCTTTCTGGCCCTGCGGAGAAAAAGCTCCATTCCCCGGTCAGCTCGAGACCTGCTCCCCAACACCTGAGGCCTTTCCTCCTCTCCTCCTTGCGACTGCCAGCTTTCAAATCCTAGTAGTGACTCTTCTAGCCCCCTTATTTGTTTCCACGCAAATGTACCTCTTTACCTCCGCAATGCGCCTCGTCTTCCAAGTTCCTGGGAAGAACACGTTGGCATCGGCTAATACACTGCTGGACAATTGCTAAGGACGGATCATAAACGGCTATATAGCGCATAAAAAAGTGAATGTGGTTGGATGCCAAGTGAAATAAAATAATGTCTGAATGCCAGGACATTACAAGAAAGACAATTTATTGTGCTCTGAAATCCAGAAGGCTTTGGAACGTGTTCAAGGGACAAACAGGCCATTTTGTGCAGAATACGTAAAAGTGAAAAAAATGCAATTACCGTCCGCAGGCGTTCCGGCGTAAGATGTCAATACGGGATATGGCCACCATGGAGGGCGATGCAAGATTCCACACGTGGTGTCATGCTTTGCACAACATTATCAAGCAGCTGTTGGGGTAATTTATCCCATTCCTCTGTCAGTGCACCGATGAAGGTGTCCTTGTTTATTGGAAAAATGTGCACCAGGAACTTGCGCAAAAGTTTCAATTCCAAATTTAATCACATTGTAAGCAGTGAGTTTTGCGCTCTTTCTTGAGCTGCGCACGGGGCAGCTCAAGAAAGTCTCGCCTTAGTTCAAGTCTGTCTCGCCGTAGTTACGCCTCTGCTGGCGAACATCCTCTTCCCAACGTTATGCCCATTTTCCAGTTTCTTCGAAATTCAAGTCTGTCTCGCCGTGTTACACGGGGCAGCTCAAGTCTGTCTCGCCGTGTTACACGGGGCAGCTCAAGTCTGTCTCACCGTGTTACACGGGGCAGCTCAAGTCTGTCTCACCGTGTTACACGGGGCAGCTCAAGTCTGTCTCGCCGTAGTTACGCCTCTGCTGGCGAACATCCTCTTCCCGACGCTATGCCCATTTTCCAGTTTCTTCGAAATTCAAGTCTGTGTCGCCGTGTTACACGGGGCAGCTGAAGTCTGTCTCGCCGTAGTTACGCCTCGCTGGCGAACATCCTCTTCCCGACGCTATGCCCATTTTCCAGTTTCTTCGAAATTCAAGTCTGTCTCGCCGTGTTACACGGGGCAGCTCAAGTCTGTCTCACCGTGTTACACGGGGCAGCTCAAGTCTGTCTCGCCGTAGTTACGCCTCTGCTGGCGAACATCCTCTTCCCGACGCTATGCCCATTTTCCAGTTTCTTCGAAATTCAAGTCTGTGTCGCCGTGTTACACGGGGCAGCTCAAGTCTGTCTCACCGTGTTACACGGGGCAGCTCAAGTCTGTCTCGCCGTAGTTACGCCTCTGCTGGCGAACATCCTCTTCCCGACGCTATGCCCATTTTCCAGTTTCTTCGAAATTCAAGTCTGTCACGCCGTGTTACACGGGGCAGCTCAAGTCTGTCTCACCGTGTTACACGGGGCAGCTCAAGTCTGTCTCACCGTGTTACACGGGGCAGCTCAAGTCTGTCTCGATGTAGTTACGCCTCTGCTGGCGAACATCATCTTCCCGACGCTATGCCCATTTTCCAGTTTCTTCGAAATTCAAGTCTGTCTCGCCGTGTTACACGGGGCAGCTCAAGTCTGTCTCACCGTGTTACACGGGGCAGCTCAAGTCTGTCTCGCTGTAGTTACGCCTCTGCTGGCGAACATCCTCTTCCCGACGCTATGCCCATTTTCCAGTTTCTTCAAAGTTCCGTACCATCCTTCTCAACGCCTCAGGTGTTAGAGGGTTCTCTCTGTAATTCTTTGATTCATCAATACTGTCTCAGTGTACTGTTTGTTGGCTTTACTCTGATTTTGATAATAAAATTTTTTCAGTAGCGCGCATTTCTTCTTTATAAGAGCCATTATTACTACAGGCAGCCTGAGTATTGCCGCTTTTATCGTGCCAGATGCAGCATGCAAAATTTGCATGTGAACATTTGCACATGAAACATTCCATGTGAACAACCTGCAATTTCTTGTGTTCCAGCAGTGATGTTTGTGCTTTGCCCTACAGGTAACCTCTTGTGATGGTCAGCATATTGAACAGATTTTGTCCTGGAACTTTTGTGCTATCAATAAACAGTCAATTTACACGCGTATCTGTTTTTTTTTTTTTTTTTTTTTGCATACACAGCGCCAATGTTCCCCTAGTGGCGCAACTTTGAACTATTTTTTTTATCCCCGCTAAATCGTTTTCTTATGCCCTCAAGTTTCAGGTTTTCGTCGTGATATCTCCATTTCACGTTTTTGTGGAAACCCCAAAATAGACATACTTGCTTTATAACGCCGCGGTATGTAGGTGAAGAAAAAAAATCAAACATCTGGAGTTCGTTCATTGGTTGGGGCCTCAAGAAGCTGCCTTTATTGCCGTTACCTGTTCCCTGCACTGATCGAAGCACCCTGTTACTCGCTTATGCTGGAGAGTACTGTTAACTAAAGCAAAAATCCGATTGCATTTCTTTTTTTCCAACGGAACAACCACGGAGATTTGCTACTAAACCATGGCAATTAACCACGGAGATTCGCTATACTATCATTCGGCAATTATTTGGGAAAATAAAATTTCGTCGAGATATCTCCATGCAAAATAGTTGGGATATTTAATATCACACAAATACTCGCTATAATCAAATAATGTAAATATCCTATAAACCATGCGTGTGAAATTAACGAATCACACGATTTTCCTTAAACGCCTTTCATAAAATTTTCACATAATTTGTCGCGCGGAACGACCATCGAAACGCTGTTGCTATAATATATGTGCTTCATTTTAATGTTAAACGGAATGTTCGTTTATTGAGAGGGCGATTTATCTTCGTGGCTTAATTTCTTTCATTTCTTTTTCTTCCGTACAAAGGCGCTAGCTGTAAATGTATTTATAGCTTGAAAACTATACGAATATTAGAATCTGAAATATGCAAACGATTGAGACCGAAGATTAGAAAAAAAAATGCAATTAAGCTCTAAACGGTGCTATTTCGTGGTTTGATTTTACAATTTGAAATTATTTCTGCTCACTAAAGTACGCAATTCTGTTTCCCGCAACTTAAATACGTTTAAGTTAAATTATTCATAAACGTTCATCGAAAGCGTTTTGTTTGTTAACCAAGTACTTCGTGAAAAATTTCTACGTATCAAAGATTGTTTAATTAGAAGCTAATGAAGCAAACTTTACATGCTCATTTCACGCGGTTCAGTAAAGGTATGCTAAAAAAAATGTTTATGATATGTTGTAATTTACAATTTCATTAGGATTTTAAGCACGTACATAGGGATATTTAAAAAAATTCTAAATTTCAAATAACGTGTATTTGACACTTTCGTAATCGAAATACTACACTGAGATTACAATTTCGTGTACATAGAATAAATCTACGAGATGTGTGTGCGTTAAAAAACGCTTATTCGACAGTTCCTTTTCAGTCTCATGCTCACATCTATGTTCATAATTTAAGACATAAGAGCGAATGCCCCTTTAGTGCCTCTTTAATGTGTGAGCTCTACACTAGCCGAAACACTAAGTCAAATACGAAACTGAAGTTCAATTTTCTCGCGAATCTGAAAAGATGCGACAATACAAATCATCTTTAACACTTCTTTCAGTAATATCTTCACCGTTGACGTCCGTATGGTATCACAAAAATTGCATGTTCCGTTCGTTTCTTCCTTTTAATATTCATGAACAAGTAATTCAAAACATCACTTCAATAATAATGGTTGTTTGCGATTTATGTATCGTATTAACGTAGGAAAGAATTATAAAAAGGAAAGAACTTATGCATTGTTTGCAGTTTTTATTTTGCAATGAAGATGCTAAGTTATACATGTCTTCCCAGCTTTGAGGCAAGAACGCTCTTCCGAAAAAACCCTGAGATAGTTACGAAATTAATGATGAAATTCACCCTTTTCAAACAAGTACCCCTTTCACATAACGCCGTCTCTGCAATTGCCGACTCTTTACTCTTGTTGTTTGGCAGAAATGCCCATTTATTGAGAGGGCGATTTAGTCTTGCGACGATCACCCTGAGTTTAATTTCGGCTTTTACGTCACGTTGTCTCGGAGGAGATTTCTTCTTCGAGTTAACGTAATCTGTGTCTGGATAGATATTTGAGTAGTCGTCGACAGCCAATGGAGTTAGCTGATTTTTTCCTCTCCTTCCAATCCACCCACGTTTCCTTCCCTCCCACTCTATTCCCTGCAATGTTGTTTCGTCGTGTGCTCACTTATTCATTCGTTCATTTGACTACCTGTGATGACTTCCTCCAGCAAAAGTATATTCCTCTGTACCAGCTTTTCCTTTGCTCCTGCTGCTAACGCTAAAATATTCATCGCAAGTGACAAAACACTAACGTCTACTGCTGTCCTCTCTCGGTCTCCGTAAGGCTCGCGCATCACAGGGGAATTCCAACAAACATGGGATCCAAGTGAATCACGAAAGCACGAATGATACGCAAGAACAAAACTTGCATTGGCAGATTGTGTGCGCAAAGAAAATGGTTCTCAGAGAAACGTCCGATCTTCTGCACCAACAGAATTCTCTTGGGAAGAGACCAACCAACGAATGTTTCAAGTTTTCCTTTGGAATCACTAACACGGCATTCCCTGGTATAATATCAAAAGGAAATGCCTCGCTTGCTAAATTAATGTGAAGAGCGGGTTGTGATGCATTTTCGGAGAAGCGGCGAAAACTTACGTTTAACATCCTCCCATTACTTTCTCAATTTGTCACCAAGACATATTTTTTAAGATGTTAGTGCGAGGAAATCTCCAGTAATGTGGAGTTCCTTCAACTTTTAACGAACTGGTGTTCTGTCGTGTGATCTTCATTATTTCGTATATCTGACTGTTCGGCGTTTTAAGAAGGGATAAATAAAACATGTCGGTTAATGTGCACTATTTCGTCGCATTTTTATTTCTCAGGAATTATTTAACCACTTCTTTAAAATTCTGCATCAAATTGCACCGCCGCTGAGAACAAAGAAAAGCAATTCGCTTCCCAAAGCGCGCTCAATTTTAAGAGATCTTTAAAAATAAGTGAGCTGACCATGATATATATATATATACACACACGGACGGGAAAAAAATCAATATATGAACCTTTATTGAGTTGGACCACCTTTTTTTGCGAATGACAGCATATTTGTAACGCAGCATGGATTCTGCGAGGTGCTTGAGCTTATTTTAGTCCAAAGATAGCGATTCCCACAGCAAAAATCTCGAGGGACTCTCTTAGTGCTGACGAAAGATGACATCGACGCCAGGACTGCTCTTTACAGCATGCCACGCACATTTTCAATAGGACTGAGATTAGGGAACTCTGGAGGCCAGAAGAGATGATGGAAGGCCTGCTCATGCTCATCAAATCATATATACACTATCTACCAACAAGCAATTGGACACCTGTGATAGCAAAGTAAAACGAAGTTTATTCACCTTCAATAGTTGGTGGAGCTTCCACGAACGGCGATTACAGCTGCGACCCTCCGGGGCATACTCTCACCCAGACGTTGTACGACGGCTAGCGGTAGTTTATTCCACTCGGCTTGGAGAAGAAAGGTCAGTTCCTTCACCAATTTCGGACGGTGGGGGCACCCCTTAAGTCGACGCTCCAACTCGTCCCAGAGGTGCTCGATAGGGTTAAGATCCGGGCTCTGTGCAGGCCAGTCCATTCGATTAACCCCATTGTCACCATACCAAGCCATGGTGGACCTCGCCACATGACTGGTGGCATTGTCATTCTGAAAGTAACATGAGTCCACCCCGTAAAACTGCCACAGCGTAGGAAGCGCATGGTCATCCGAAATGATGCAGTAGGTCTCGGCGTTGAGTCTACCAGGAATTGCGACCAAGGGTCCCGTGCCATACCAGGAGAAACACCCCCATAGCATAATTCCGCCGCCGCCGAACTTCACAGTTGGCACAATACATTCCGGCAGGAGGCGTTCTCCAGGCAGACGCCAAACCCAGACCCTGCCATCCGAACGGTAGAGGGTGAACCTTGATTCCTCGCTCCAGAGAACCTGTTTCCACTGTTCAACGCTCCACTGTCGACGTTCTTTGCACCACGCTAGCCGAGCAGCGCTATTGGACTTGGTGATCAAAGGCTTGTGGGCGGCAGCACGTCCATGATAACAGAGCAGATAGGCTTCCTTACGGATGGTATTCATCGAAAGAACACTCCTGGATGCCTGTTGAAACTCCTCGCGGATGTGGCCCATCGATTTGGTGCGGTTCTTCCGAATTTCTCTGATCAGCACCCGTCGGTCTCTAACTCCCAGTTTTGTGGGTCTGCCGGGTCGGGGCACATTGCGACAGTCCCCTCTCATCTTCCACATGCCAATCACGTAGGCCACTGTCGATTTTGGGTACTTCAACTCGCTGGGTACGTCACGTATGGATCGACCATTTCTGTGATACCCGACGATTACACCTTTCTCGAAATCAGAGAGCTCCGAACTGCGTGGTATCTTGCATGCGACTGATTGCGTTGTTGTTTCCCACACGATATTTCACGGCGGCGGCCGTGACGTGTATCAGGACCGCAGATATCGTCGATTGCAGGGGTGTCCAATTACTTGTTGGTAGATAGTGTATATATATATATAGGGTTTAAACGAAAGTCCTTATTCAGGGCAATAACTGCGGAAGAAAGGTCCGAGTGGTACACAAGTTAGGTTTATGTATAGGAAAGGGACGATGGCCGATCCAATGAAAGCGATTGGTGTGCCCCTAGCGGCAAAGGTAAGAAGTTTGCAAACCTAACTCGCGAACAACGCATGATAGACACATAATTCCAACTACAAAATTGTAGCTCATTGTCTAATTAGTAGGAAACGACATATGGTGCGCACGAATTATGTACATGGACGGGTAAAAATGCTGTTCATTCGAAATCGGTAAAGCGGGTGAAACAGACAGAAAAATAATAACACGAGACAGAAGCTGTGCAGGCTTATTTATAATACTGAAAAATGTTTAAAGGAGATATGCCTACTTACAGGCACAAAGTACATCTGTGGGAAGTCAATGAAAAGCCGGTTCGAAGTGGCCACCATCGGTTACAATGCACATTCCAAGGCGTAGCTTCTCGTACACTATCTAGCATGGCAGGTGTCACTGTGTTGCAGGCACACACAACGCGGTGTCGTAAATCTTCCAGACCAGTAGGTTCTGTAGCATACACCTTTCCTTCAAGTAACTTCACAGGAAGAAGTCCAAAGGTGACCGCGAAGGCCATTCCACCGTACCGCCATAACCAATTATCTGGTGTCTGAATGTTTCAGCCAGGAAACTCCGTACGTTGGCTGCCATGTGATGTGCTACCCCATCATGTTGGTACCACATGCGCAACAGATCTGTGAGGGGAAGATCATCCGGAAAGTCCGATATCGGGATCCGTAAGTGCTGAAGGTACCGCTGACCTGTTCTTGTCCCATTATAGAAAATGAGTCCAACTCGTGTGTTTCGCCAAATACCGCACCAAACATTTGTTGCCCAACGTCGTTGATGTCGAGCAGCTCGTCCCATAGATGGGTTGCTCAGAGCCCAGTAATGGGTGTTATGCCGATTGAATATTCCGTCCCGTGTAAAACGGGACTCATCTGTCGACAAAATATCGGCGAAGAAGTTTGGATTAACCTCCAACGTGTTATATACAAAGTTGCAGAAATCGAAACGCCATCCATGGTCTCCATCCATCAAACCTTGCACTAGCTGAACGTGGAACGGGTGAGCTTCATGCTCGTTCAGGATTTGCCAAACACGTTGTGCTGTTAATCCGCATGCTTCGGCGACTGCTGTGGTACTAATGTTGGGATTGGCAAGGACATATCCCAGGACAGCCTCAGGATGCACTGTAACACCCGAACCCGTAGGTCTGCCCGATCGCGGACGTGCCTCTAAGCTTCCGGTCTTTCGGAGGCGGCGAACACATAGTCGCTGCAGTTGGATGTTGACCAGTCGGAAAACGCTCGGCATACCGCTTTGCAGCTTCGTGGGCATTTCGATGACATTCGCGATAACGCACGACCATTTCACAGTACTCAGCGTTCGAGTAGCCCGCCATCAGTGTTTGCAACGTGTACGTTGACTGACGTTCAAATCCCCAGCCTCGGTATTTTATCTCACCGACCGGTTTCTACGTCACTAATAATATTTACATACGCATTTGAAACGTTCTCCACCGTGGGCCGGTATTTTGCATTGCCTAACCATCCAGCGACCACGTACACTTCATCAGCATTTTGACCCGTCCATATACATACTTCGTGCGCACCATATGTCGTTTCCTACTAATTAGACGATGCGCTACAGCTTTGTACTTTGAATTTTGTTTCTATCTTGCGTTGTTTGCGAGTTAGGTTTCCTAACTTCCTAACTTTGCCGCTAGAAGCGCCTCAATCGCATTCATTCGTTCGGCCATCATCCCTTTCCTATACATTGACCTAATTTGTGCACCACTCGGACCCTTCCATCAGCAGTTATTGCCCTGAATAAGGACTTTCCTTCGAACCCTGTATATACACATATGTGTATATACAGTATATATATATATATATATATCATCAGGGATGTAAGGTCAGGTGATGCGTAACATCACAGCCTCTCCTTGACAAATGTCAACCCCGCCTTCTCGTGGTACATCCTGTTCCCACTAAAGGGGCTCTGGCGACCGCCAATAGCGGTATAACTATACCATCGGGATTAGAGGAAATTCTATCCCACACTCACCAACCCGCTTGGCCAGCGTGGTGAGTTATGGCCAAAACCCTCCAAAATGATTCCACAACTTAAATCTTGGCCCTCAGTCTCCGGCAGCTGGAATGTACCCGGCCAAGGCAGCGGCCAGTGCGACATGAAGGCAGAGGGTGCTAAGAATCCCCGGAGGACCGGACTAGGCTGCCATCTGATGCTGACCTTGGCTACGTACAACGGACGCTCCCTATCTTCTGATTCAAGGCTTCTTGAATTGGAAGAGGAACTACAAAGGATCAAGTGGGACATCGTGGGGCTAAGTGAGGTAAGGAGAAAAGGAGAAGATCTCATCGAACTGAAAAGTGGACATCTCTTCTACTATCGTGGGACAGATACTGGCAGAACTAGTGGTGTTGGATTTATAATAAACAAGAAACTGAAGGATAAAGTTGTAGAAGTTGAAAGTTCCTCTGACAGAGCTGCACGGCTTGTTATCCAACTCTCGAAAAGATACCAGGCTCAGATTATTCAAACTTATGCACCCACCACAAGTCATCCTGAAGAAGAAATTGAAGAATTTTATGAGGAAATTTGTCATCTAAATAATAAAGGTAAGCAGCACTTGAAAATAATTATGGGAGATTTCAATGCAAAAATAGGGCAACGGCAACAGAATGAAACTTCAGTAGGTAAATTCGGTCACGGCAACAGAAACCAGCGTGGAAATACTCTCGTTGAGTTTGCAGAGGCAGAAGGGTTTTTCATCTTGAACTCCTTCTTCAAGAAAAAGCCACACAGGAAATGGACATGGAGACATCCAAATGGGACGACAAGTGAAATTGATTTTATTGTGTGTAACAAAAAATTCGTCATAGAAGACTGCAGTGTGCTAAACAAGTTCAACACAGGTAGTGACCATAGATTGGTGAGATGTAAGATGCACCTCAACACTAAACTGGAACGTGGCAAGCTCATAAGACAAACAAAATCTATTGACATAACCAACCTTAAAAAACACCATAATACCTTCAAGTTGGAACTGAAGAACAGGTTCTCTGCTTCAGAAGGTCTAACATCGGAAGAAGTGGACATCTCTGAAGTTAACAGAAAAGTAACCAAAGCTCTTATGGAAACAGCAACAGAATTAGCTGGGTCTAAGAACAAGTTGCATGTAAACAAATTATCAGGAAAAACGAAAATGTTGATGCAAAAAAGAAGAGAGATGAGGACAACTAAAAAGATGTGACTTCCAAAGTGGAATATATAGAGCTATGCAAGACAGTACGAAAAAGTATCACTGAAGACGTAAGAAAATTCAACTGTGAACTAGTGAGGAAAGCAATTGAAAACAACCAAAGCCTAAAGATAGCAAAGGGACATCTCAGTAAGGGAAGAAAACAGATTATGGCACTGAGAAAAGAAGATGGTTCTGTAACAAGAAATAGAGGCGAAATTTTGACAAGAGTGAAAGATTTCTACTCCAAATTATATGAAAGGGATGATACATGCACTCCAGACATCATGAAAGATACCAGTACCAGAGTTCTTCCAGTCCTTCCAGCAGAAGTTGCACATGCAGTCAAGAACATGAAGCGGGGAAAAGCTCCAGGAGAAGATGGAATTACTGTAGACATCATACAAGAAGCAAGTGGAGAAATCGAAACAGTACTTGCCCAAATTTTCACTCGATGCCTTAATGAAGGAAAGATTCCTGAGGATTGGAACACCGCTACAATGATCCTGCTACATAAGAAAGGTGACATTGAGGATCTCGGAAACTACAGACCTATCAGCCTCCTATCAGTAGTTTATAAAATCGTCACTAAAGTTCTTTCACACCGCTTGAAGGTAACACTGGACATGGCTCAACCGAGAGAACAAGCTGGATTCAGGAGTGGCTACAGCACAATAGATCATATCCACGTACTGAGAGAACTAATTGAAAGAGAGAGGGAATATGAACTTCTATTGTGCATGGCTTTTATCGATTATGAAAAAGCCTTTGATTCGGTGAAACCATCAGCAGTTACAATGGCTCTGAAAACCTGCGGTATTGAAGATGCATGCATTAATATTATTAATAACATCTATGAAAATGCAAGTGCAAAGATTCGGCTGTTTCAAAATACAAGACACGTAAAAATTGGAAAGGGAGTGAGACAAGGTGACACCATATCTCCGAAGCTCTTTAATGCCACATTGGAGGGTGTTTTTTAGTCGCTGAGCTGGGAAAACAAGGGGATAAAGATTAACGGAGATTATCTAACCCACCTTCGTTTTGCTGATGACGTAGTCATTTTTGCAACTACCCATCAGAGTTGCAGAGTAGGATCCAGGAACTTGCTGACAAGAGTAAAGAAGTGGGATTAAAAATGAACTTTCAGAAGACAAAAGTGATGTTCAATGCTTTTACAAGAAATGAAGATTTATCGATTGATGGAGAAAAGCTGGAGATAACAGACACGTACGTTTATCTTGGACAGCAGATATCAAGTGAGGGTCACATTGATGAAGAAATTAATCGGCGTACAAAACTTGCCTGGAGAGCTTTTGGAAGAAACAGCATAATTTTCAAGAGCAATATGCCATTATGTCTTAAAAGAAAAGTGTTTGATCAATGCATCCTTCCAGTGCTTACGTATGGTGCAGAGACGTGGACCTTAACTAAAAGAGACATACAAAGGCTGCAGACAACTCAAAGCAGCATGGAGAGGCGCGTGCTTGGTGCAACCAGGAGAGATAAGAAGAGGAACTCGTGGATCCGAAAAATGACAAGAGTGGAAGACATCATGATCAGAGTTAAATCCCTGAAATGGCAATGGGCTGGACATACTGCCAGAATGACAGATCATCGATGGACAGCCGAAATTTTAGATTGGATTCCAAGGGACAGGAAAAGACCCAGAAGAAGACCACATGGGAGATGGGTGGATGAAATTCGAAAGTATGCAGGGGGGACATGGAGGAGACTGGCACAAGACAGACCGTTGTGGAGGAAACTTGGGGAGACCTTCGTCCAGCAGTGGATTGATAATGGTTGACAATGATGATGATGATTATATATATATATATATATATATATATATATATAGCCCGGAGCCAGTCGGGCTCGGGTTTTATGAGATAGCCTGATACCTAATTTAAAACAAAACTGTGGTTGCAACCGAATTTGGACTTGCAAAATTTATTGGCCATCTGTCTTTCCTACCCGAACCCTCTAAGTAACATAGCAATAGATGGATAACTAAACATAACACCACTGAAATATGTCAAATATACAATAATCTCTTACCCTGTCTTCTTAAAGGACAAAACATACTGGAACATAGAATGTAAAGGACATACATATATAAATCCAAAATAAACATAGCTCATGCTCCCCTCGTATGTATCCATTTCGTGTGAAATATGTTTAACTTGCCATATGATATAAGACCACGTCTACTCTCAAAACCAACTCAAGTAGATCCACTCTTGAGTTGGTTTCGAGAGTAGAGAGGTATCAGAAACCGGTAAGGACTTCAAATTTGCTTTTCTGGATATGGAAATCATATTGCGACGAGGGAGATTTTTAACGGATGTTTATGACGAGAGCTGATTTTACATTTTGTCCTAACTTATTAAGTTCCTGGTCTTCCAGAATCCCTGGATCCATATATAGAAATATTATAATTTCACAATTTTTTCGGATCACTAGGATATGTAATAACAAAAACAGTACTACCAAATAATCACCATTTCTTTTTTTAACTTTAAAAAGAAATGGTTATCCCTATAAATTCTGTTATTCACATTTTAGTAAGTTATTAAATATTTTTAATCAAAATTCTTCATACAAAATTAGAATTTCTAACATAGTCACTTGAAACTTTTCGAATTAACCAATTTCTTAGGGCAACAATAAAAATGATTCTTCCTCCGAGTCGCCCCGAAGAATTATAACAATAAGCTTTACTTTCTTCCACATTTGAGGTCTTTCCTTTGGACTGTTTTCTGTGCTTCATTTGGACCTTTCGTGGTGGGTGTGTCTATTGGAAATACAAAGATTTTACGAACATACCGTTGCTGAGTGGATCTACTTGAGTTGGTTTCGAGAGTAGACGTGGCCTTATCTCATATGGCAAATTAACTATATTTCACACGAAATGGATACATACGAGGGGAGCATGAGCTATGTTTATTTTGGATTTATTTATGTATTTTCCTTTACATTCTATGTTTCAGGATGTTTTGTCCATTAAGAAGACCAGGTAAGAGATTATTGTGTATTTGACATATTTCAGTGGTGTTATGTTTAGTTATCCATCTATTGCTATGTTACTTAGAGGGTTCGGGTAGGAAAGACAGATGGCCAATAAATTTTGCAAGTCCAAATTCGGTTGCAACCACAGTTTTGTTTCAAATTAGGTATCAGGCTATCTCATGAAACCCGAGCCCGACTGGCTCCGGGCTCTCGGGTGTCTTTCCCTGAAGAGTGGTTCGGGGGTTCGGAGCCATTTGATATTATATTTGTTTGGGTTTTACATTTCATTATTGGTATTTTATAATTTTGCAGTGTGACTTTTGGGTAACATTTATTATTCTCCTTTTTCTTTTGCTGTGGTCTGGAGTTCATTTCTTGTCATGTACATGTTCGGGAGGTGTTGCTTGTGGTTGTTTATAAATATATGTACTATTCACTCTTGTTTTCCAGCTGCATTGCGCGGTAGCAGAGTGGTATGGGCATGTATCAAAGGAAAATAATTTATATATATACATATAAATTTGTGGATAATCAACGCAGACTAGTTCTACCTAAAACTCATGTAACATGCATGATTTTGGTACACTGCTGGCCACACCACGAAAGACAAAAGATATCAAAGCCATATTTATTGTACAGAAAGCAGATTATACAAGAGTGAATCGATTACAAATACAGCACGGTGAGACGAGGGGGAACACATTGCCACCAAGGGCGGCAATTACAGCTGCAACACGGCCCGGGAGCGAGAGGAAGAGACGTTGGATGTATGTTTGGAGAATGTCCGTCTACACAGTTTCGATACGATACCACAGTTCCTCCGTTGTAGCCGGGGATGGTCGCTGGCGTGCCAATCGTCCGACGATCATGGACCTCACGTGCTCAATGGGCGACATATCCGGGGACCGCGCAGGACAAGAAAGATGTGGCACATGGTGGCGATCAAGGAAACCTTAGACGTTGCGCGCCACATGCTGTCGCGAATCATCCTTTTGGATAATTGCCAACAGCAAAGAACGAAGAACCAAGTACAACAACAGGCTCCAACATCACAGTGATGTAACGATGGCTGTTCAACGTATCGGTAATGCGGACGAGGCACGTGCGGGAGTAGAATCCAATGGCATGTCATACCAAAACTCCGGGTGCTGGGCCGGTATGGCGCAGCATAATGCAGGACGCACTCAGCTGGTTGCCACGGTTCCCCCAGACACGGATACGTCCATCATGGTGCTGCAGACTGAAGCAGGATTCATCGGAAAATACGATGCCTTGTCCATTCGCTCCGCCATGCGCGACGTTCTTGGCACCACTGCAGTTGCAGAAGCCGGTGCTGTTCAGTGAAAGGTGGCCGAAGCAATGGACACCGTGCAAACATTCCCCGCTGCTGCAGACGACGTCGAACCGTCCGCGCGCAGACTGGGTGTTGTGCCACACACCCGAACTGTTCAGCTATACGGTTGTCGATGTGGCTGTGCGATCCGTCAGAGCCTTGCGCACCAGATCTAGGTCCTCTCGTTTGGTGGTCTGACGGGGCCGATGGGATCCGCACGTCGAAGTATTTGTTCCTCGGCTACCCACTGACGCCCTATTCTCCCTATTGTGGCCACATGCCGTCCCACACGAACAACGATGTGTTGGAGTGATAATCCGCAATCTCGATATACCATAAGTCTCCTGCGATCGAAGTCAGAAACCTGCCGGTAGGGCTGCCGTTGTCTTCGACAAGGCATGCTCTAGCTGCTGTCAGCGGCCAGGAACGACGAGCAAACACACTTCGAGTGGTTAACACTGGCTCCTTTGATCACCCCTCTTATACGTTTTCCAGGTGGTGTTACTGCCCCACATGATTTCCATATGTGCTGCCCGGTTAATCATTTACATGTGCGCCCGTGTTCTACCCTTCTGCAAACTTTCGAGCCCCTGGGATGTGATCTTCCTGGTGTTGCACTTTTAATGGCCAGCAGTGTATTTCAAGCACTAGGCGCTAAAAATGTTTCGTCTTAACGACTTTTTGCAGGGGAGGAGGCAATATTTCGTAGTTTTCCCAGGGCGCAGAAATGCCTAGTTACCCATCTGGAAGGAGCAAATGTTATTTGGCGAAGGCAAACGCTACTTGTTAGAGAGAAACGTTTTTTGGTGGATACAAACACTACTTGGTGGAGAGAAACGTTTTCTGTTGGGCACAAATGTTACCTCGGGTACGCAAACGGCACCTGGGGGGGGGGCGAATTCCACTTATTTGACTTTCTTTTCTGTAGTTCAACTTTGAGTCTGCTCATGTTTTAAAACTAGCGGCTACACCTGGGGTGATGTTAAGTTCATATGATTATTACAGCGCCACCTTTTTAAGTTGTAGGTTGCTATCATTTAAGTAGAATTAAATGTCGATGAGCACCTTTTCTCCTGTTAATGTCAAAGTTTATCCTTTTATTTAGGTGTGTCATCTGTATATAGGCTAATCTTTACATTGTAACCTTTACTTTGCCAGTGATGGAAATCAAAACCACATCTCCCTACTCCGGAACGGCTGTTCTCCCAACTGAACTACGCCGGCAAGCTTTTCCCGCTTCATTGCCGATTTGACTAGTGCGTCACCTCTGTAGTACATCATCTACGTCATGTCACGTAGTACATTACGTCATCTTACCCCCACTGAGAAAGGCGGGGGCACAAATTCACAGGCTTCAGGTCAGCCGACAAACATGCTTTAAGGACCATCTTATTGTAAAAGTATTAATTTCAATTAATTACGTGTGTTGTGTGGAAGAATCTTCACACAAATTTTTCAAACCTTACGGCTAAGATATTCATTTTCGTTCGGGTACCAATGTTACTTTTCTTTTGCCGACACTGGATTCGAACCCACATTTTTATTCCGGAATGGCTGTTCTACCATTTGATCTATGCCGACACGCTTTTCATTGCTTCGTTGTCGATTTAACTCATGCGTTACTTCAGTAGTATGTTCGAAAATATCACAAATACAAGTTCTATATTTACTTTTGTATAATACACCTATTGATACAGTACAAAGTTTTGAGTACCTGGGAATTATTTTAAATTCTGACCTAAGATGGAATAACCATATAAATTCAATTGCAAATCGAATCTCTAAAAATGTTTCGATTGTAAGCAAAATTACATCGAGTCTAACTACTAAGACACTTAAAACTTTAATACTACATACTCATACAATCACATATTAATTATTGCTTTTCTTCACGGGGACAAACCACTGAAACCAATATCAATAAACTACAAATATTACAGAATAAATACATAAGGTTATTAGACTTAAAAACAAATTCTGCTTCTCATACCAACTTCCCACTTTTCACTTCTCGCCATATTCGTGTCAACGCCAATAATTATGGAATTTTATCTGTTAAACAATTATTTGATTTCAAAATCGGTAAACTAATGTTCCAAAGAATAAAACAAAATTTATGCACAGATATCATTGAATTGGATTTTCATCCTTATAACTATGAAGCGAGACATAGATCATTATTAAGACCTATGTCTCCAAAAACTCTCTTGATGAAACGGAGTTTAAATTACGTTGGTCCTGAAGTTGGGAATGCGCTGCCTGTCGAGTTGACTATAATCAATAACCTAAACTTGTTCAAAAATAAACTAAAAATACTTGTTAAGTTAAATTAAAAAAACTTAATAATAAAAACACATTATTTATAATGTAACTAACACTTAACATTACTGCTGTGGGTGATGAACCTGTGCTTGCTTGTCTACATATTTGGGAAACCAGGGCTTTTGTCAGGACTCTAAGGCCTTTTCCCTGATTCTCCCTTGCTGTTCTCTATAATACAAATTATTGATGTATATTTAAAAATCCTAAATGTAACAGCAAGAATAAAATTTATTATTATTATTATCTACGCCATGCCTCGTAGTACGTTACAACCTGATGGAGACAAACTTTACCTGGTACAAAGAAGGCCCTCCTGGTGGAAGTAAAGGTTACTTGGTGAAGCAGAAGGGAGCCCCCCGGTGACCGAGTGGTCAGAGGCGTACGTGTTTGACCAGTCACCTTACTGAGCCTGGGTTCGAGGTGCGAATGTGGCATGAGTGGTATGTTTGTAACACGGCGCTTCTTCCTGGAATTAAAGGCACCAATTAGGGATGTGCGACTGCTTATAGCTCTTACAGTTCGTCGTTGAACAAAAAAACGGCGGGAGGGGGTTTACCTGCTGGGTCTCTGTAGCATATCGATTTCTTTCGACGAATAAATTTGCGTATTTGCAAAATGAGATAAAATGGCTGTCATGCGCAACTACAGAGAGATCCGAACAATCTTATTGGCTATTTCTAAGTGTATAATAACCAATAATGGTTTTCTGTTATTCTCTCCTGTGAGGTATTTGCTCTATATTGGTAAAGAAGGAGGCCATAAAGCACTGTTTATGGACATCCGAGTCGTCGACGAGCTGTGCCTGATCTTCCCTCCCCTCCCTACTAATAGTCACTCTGTTGCTATCAATTTAACTGAAGATTTTTTTCTTTTTCTATACACCCACCCACTCCATTCTCTCACTTTGCCTCTTTTCCCTCGCCAGGCATGATGCAAAATTTGGTTAGGAGTTGGTGTTGTTGACTTAATTACATGGGCGTGAATTAAAATGAATTATCTCACCCCTTTGTAATACATTTCTACGACTCTATTACTTCACCCTTCCCTTTAAAAACACTTTTGAATCAAGGCTCCCTCACATGTCATACAACTGGATGCGAATTGGCTTCTAAATCTACCGGATAGTTTAGTTTTTTTAGTTTTTAACACTATTTATCATAATTTTAGTTATTGGTCTCTTGTCAAAAGTGTCAAATATCACTGCCATCTGTTTATTACAGTTGCGCCAAAATACTTTAAAATGATTTATATAATATTTGGAAAAGTATTAGATGCCCATTGCCAAAATATTTCGGGAACATGTATGATAATGTTTCCATTGTGTCTGTCTACTCAGTTTTTTAAAGATCGTAGAAGGAGATTTCATTTCACGGAAGCAAAGTTTCATTCAGCTTTCCTTTCTACTCAGCACATTTCTTGACATGAATCAAGAACAATATACCATCGCACCAAATGAAAACGGAAGATTTATCATTTCTAATGGGCATCTTTCCTGTGCTAAACCGTTTCATTTTATGATTAATTTGTCCCTTTGTGTTATCTGTTTTCCGAACCATAAGATTCAAAACAATGAAATGAGAAAACAACGAAGTTTCTCACTGTGCTGTGACAAAGTGGTGTTGGGAGACGAAAGGCGAGTGTGAACAGCAAAGAACAGATCGATCCCCTCAAATCCTAAACTGCTTCCGAAAAATCGACAGTGAAGGAGCGATTTTTCTGTCTTGATTTATTAACTGGATACGAAGTCCACGTTATCAACGAGGTCGCCATTAAGAATAATAAAAAAGAGACAGATGTTCAACACTCACAAATTATTAATAATGGAGCATAACAATACGGGAACCGTTTAAAGAGCAAGACCTACAAAAGGCGGAACTGGAATTTTATCATCTGCGCATTGTTTCCCTTGTTATTTGCCACCAAGTTAAAAATGGGGAATTTATGGATAGATCATTGACGTGTGGAGCGGGGAAGTTTACAAGATAAAACTGATCCATATTTGTTGAGACATGTGTTCGCGATGTTCGTCGATGATCGGACTTATTGAGGAAATTGATGGCTGATATCGCGTGTCATCTCTAGAAAGAAATATTGACGTGCAAGATCGTTTTCACTGCACTGCAGGAGCGATCTTAATAAACAACGGCCCTATCACGTGGCAGGAAGAAATCTCTTTCCAGTTATAGGAGCGGATGTTGTCTGCCTCATGATTTCCACCATTCTCAGAAAGAAAAAAAGTTGAATGCAAAATTGTGAAAGACAGAAAATCAGTTGTCCTGGCTTAACTGAAGTAGACTTTAATAAGATTCAAATAAATACTGAGCTGGAATAATACACCTTGAGGCAATACAACTAAAATACTGTGTTTAGTTAGACTTCAGTATGAAGCAGCAAATGCCGAGCTGAAACAGACTAACGTGAAATAGCAAAAATACTGAGTTGGAATAGAAAAATACTCAGCTAAAATCGAAAAGAAAAAGAAAACTGTGATAGAATACTTTAATTTAAAACAGGAGCAAACAAAATTCAAAATTTAAGTTCGAAATATTTTTCTGGTAGCCAGTAGAACCGATAATTTCTTTACGGGCGTGGCCCAAAATATTGAAGATCAATTGAAAATACCAAACATCTCCCGAAATATTAGGAAGCGATAAAAATATCTCCGCCGTATTATAAATTGCGTTTTTAATGACTCATGAAATATATATTTTAGAAACATATGCAAATACATTTAAAAATAAGCAGCCAGCAGCAAAGAACGAAGGACCAAGTTACGGCCGTATTTAGAAGGGGTCAGAGAGCCTTCCCCGGCTCCCCGGTTCCCCCGAAAGTGCTTTATCGTTTTAAGTTTTTTTTTTTTTGCGACCTACATTAAAAAAAAAGTGCCTTAGTTTAAAAATAACGCATTAAACTTACACTAGAAAAAAGTGCTTTAATTTTTTTCTGATATTTTTCATTAACTTTAATTTTGTTCTGGTGGATTTCAAAAACTTCCACTTCTCGTCCCCCTCGGAAAAAAAAGTTATATACCTCCCTGGACCAAGTGAGGGGGCATAGTTCGCATTCGGTGGAAGTGACCCCCTGAGCCACCCCCACCGAGTGCGCCGCTGCTTCCAGCAGTTTGGCTATTTTACGAACAAAATGCTACGTAGATAAGTAAAATTTATAGCTTTATCTTTTCGTGCTTTTACGTTTAAAGATACATCTGCAATGCAATGGATAAATAAAATTTGCACTTTAAATTGAATTAAAGAATATAATTAGATGGAATCTTTCACTTCCGTTTTTAAGAAAAATAAATATATAAATGCGAACATTCGCCGATAGTTGCAATTTGTGTAAATATATGAAGCCCAATTTTTGTACATTTTGTCTGTATCTACAACAGAATTCTTACAGATATTTTTTATTTCTCTCCCCCTTCCCCAATGATGCATGGCTTTTCAAAGTAAAAATCTTTCCCTCCTTTTTTTTGAGGGGTGGAATAGCACGGAGCTTTGCACCACTCGCATGTGAGATTGTATGATAGTACACTTTCCATTAGAAATTCGTATCCGTTTTTCAGCTGAAGATTTAGTTTGAAGCTAAAGCGCAGGAGAGCGGCTTCACATTTTTTAATAAATTTTCTGAATGGAGTTCATATTTTTCGATTAGTGGGAGTATCTTCTTTGTCATACCAAAGAGCAAACATTAACCCGTACGCTTTATTCTAATGGGAAAATAAAGGTCAGCGTCAGTAGTTTCCCTGCCCGTACCAGAACCATCGGCATATTTTATGACCTGTAAGTTTGTTTTCACGGCAGAGTGGGAAGAGGCAGTTCCGATTTTTGAACTTTCATGTCATTTAAAATTAGAGATATAGCAGTACTAACTTAAAAAGTACAGGTACGCGCGGTGCCTTTGTGTTTTCAATACCTTTCCCTCCCCGCTATCCCGCCTCTCTTCTTTTTACTTTCTATATGTCATCATCATCATCATCATCATCACTGTCAACCATTATCAATCCGCTGCTGGACGAAGGTCTCTCCAAGCCTCTTCCACAACGGTCTGTCTTGTGCCAGTCTCCTCCATGTTACTCCCGCATACTTTCGAATTTCATCCACCCATCTTCCGTGTGTCTCCTCCTGTCCCTTGGAATCCGATCTAAAATTTCGACTGTCCATCGGTGGTCTGTCTTTCTGGCAGTATGTCCAGCCCATTGCCATTTCAGGGATTTAACTCTGATCATGATGTCTTCCACTCTTGTCATTTTTCGGATCCACGAGTTCCTCTTCTTATCTCTCCTGGTTACACCAAGCATGCACCTTTCCATGCTACTTTGAGTTGTCTGCAGCCTTTGTATGTCTCTTTTAGTTAAGGTCCACGTCTCTGCGCCATGCGTAAGCACTGGAAGGATAAATTGATCAAACACTTTTCTTTTAACACATAATGTCATACTGCTCTAAAAATTGTACTGTTTCTTCCAAAAGCTCTCCATCCAAGTTTTATACGCCGATTAATTTCTTCATCAATGTGACCCTCACTTGATATCTGCTGTCCAAGGTAAACGTACGCATATGTTATCTCCAGCTTTTCTCCATCATTCGATAAATCTTCATTTCTTGTAAAAGCATTGTACATCACTTTTGTCTTCTGAAGGTTCATTTTTAATCCCACTTCTTTACTCTTGTCAGCAAGTTCCTGGATCCTACTCTGCAGCTCTGATGGGGTAGTTCCAAAAATGACTACGTCATCAACAAAACGAAGGTGAGTTAGATAATCTCCATTAATCTTTATCCCTTTGTTTTCCCAGTTCAGTGATTGAAAGACATTTTCCAATGTGGCATTAAAGATCTTGGGAGATATGGTGTCACCTTGTCTCACTTCCTTTCAAATTTTTTAAGTGTGCTGTATTCTCAAACAGCCGAATCTTTGCATTAGCATTTTCATAGATGTTATTAATAATATTAATGTATGCATCTTCAATACCGCAGGATTTCAAAGCCATTGTAACTGCTGATGGTTTCACTGAATAAAAGGCCTTTTCATAATCGATAAAAGTCAGGCACAACAGAAGTTCATATTCCCTCAATCTTTCAATTAGTTCTCTCAGTACGTGGATGTGATCTATTGTGCTGTAGCCACTCCTGAATCCAGCTTGTTCTCTCGATAGTACAAGAAAGTATAAAACAATTAATCACTCCTGTGAGAGAGGTGGGGCCCAAAGTACTTGCTTTAGAATTGCCACTCACCGTCGGGAATTTTTTTTTAGTTCTAGCAATGTTTTCTTTTTTTTTTTTTTTCTCAGTTCCCAAAATAGCACGGCGGGATGGTTTTATTGCTTCGTCGGATTTTTTCCGCCTGTGTGAAACGGGCCCTAGAGAGAAAAATAATCTCCTCTGCTTCCAGCGTTATTAAAGGACACTCGTAACTGGACTAAACTCACTGAGACTTCACAAGTAGACTCCTTAAAAACGACTAGATTAATAAAGTTCCCAATTACAATAGTTGCCCCACTACAATAGCCCCACCTAAACGTTCTTAACATCAGTACAAAAAGAAGTTTCAAGGAACGGCCAAGTGAGAATGAATTTAGTGACTAACTCTATCTTCAAACAAACATGGGACGTTAATTCCCACTAACAGGGCAGTTTTTTTTTTTTTTTTGTCGCATTTTTTTTTTTTTATTGGAAAAGAATTGTAGGACATTCGCGTTTTAAAGAGAAAACAAATTATGCTGTTTAGGGTTTACCGGAACGCGTGCCGGCTAGAAAAACAAAAGTTCAGGAACCCCGTTCTGGCCCCACTACAGTATTTCTTAAAATACATGCTTTCCTATTCCGTACAGTCTGTTATTGATCGAGCAATCAACCGAAAAGTCCCCCATCTATTTCCAGTATTTTAATAAGCTAAATTAAAGTTACAAATTTCTGCTGCTTTTTGTTCACTTTGCAGTTAAATCATCTTTCAGGTTACGGAAGGCGATAGAGAACTAGCCCGCAAGCATTAATTTCGAACAAGTTTCCTTTAAAAAGAATAGAAAATGCTTGCTCTGTTCATTGATATGAAAGAAGAGACTATAAAGGATGGGAGAAAATGCATTTCAATAGGAAAATTTCAAAAAAAATATGAAGCCACTTCTCTCCACTATTGCAATGCTAACGAAATTTCTTTGCTAACTAAAAATTTTGTGACATTCTTAGCAGTCACTTTTTGGCGACTGAGTGATGACTTTTTGTCGCGAAATAATCGTCTATGTCGAGATTCGGTGAAAATAAAAGCAATAACTTAATCACTAGCTAGAATAGATTTTCGATACAAAAATTTTATGCTACATTAGATTTAATTGAAAAATTGACAAAAAAAAAAAAAAAAAAAAAAAAGAAGATTGAAATAAACTTTACTGTGAGAAAGCATAAATAATGAGCAAGAATATATTTCATCGTAAAATAATAAAAATACTGAACTGGTAAAATATAACGTAAAATATCACAAACACTGACCAGGAAAAGAATTTGTTGCTTACAGGAGTAATTTAATCCCGAAACAAATAGTAACAAGAAAGATGACACCAAATTTTCGGGTGTAATAAGCACGTCTTTTGAATCCGTTCTGACGCAAATTAAATTTATCAAAGCTATTCAAAGTCAATGGAACCGGTATGGAAAACAAAAGTATCGGACGGAAGAAAGAAGTTTTTCAATCGGGGTTTTAATCCCTCAGATATTGCTGTAAACGGAATCGTGAGCTTACGCCCTTTGGTTGCAGACTTGTGCGTTAAGAAAAACATGAATTTATATGAGATACATTTCGCACCGGAAACGCTCTCCAACACAGAGAGAATTTTTCAAATCGGACTCTTAGAAACAGAGATATCGACAAAAATAAGATGTGACTTTACGTCCCCTGGTAGGAAAATCATGCATTATTTTAGGAAGAAAGTATTTTCAAAAGGTGTATCCATATGAGCGGTATCGGTCCAAGAAAAGAATTTAGTCGAGTTTTCAGGAGCCCAGACTTTGCTGCAAATACATCAGAAGCAGAAGTTAACACTTACACCCCCTGGTGGCCAAACCATTCTTTTCCAATCATTAGAAATTATATGCAAAAGATTTCCCGTCAGGAGGTGTATCCGCTGAAGAAATTTTTTTCAAATCGGAGTTTTAGAAGAAGAGTTATCGGGGAAAATGTAATTTACTTTTACGCCCCTAGCGGAAAATCTATGAGTAATTTGAAAAAGTAACTATATTTAAAATACTCTTCGACATAAATGGAATCGAAAGATAAGAGAATTTTTTCAATGGGATGTTTAGAAGCAATTATGTGGAATAAAACGTATTTTTTGAATTCGACATCATCTGTATTTACGCCCTCTAGCGGCGAAATTGTACGTTGTAAAAGAAAATGAAATAAAGGATCATCATTTGCATATTTCAAGCTTCCCAATGCAAAAAGATTTTTTCAAATGGGACTAATAGTTGCAGAGATATCGTACGTACAGACGGACGGACGGATAAACCGGTAACTTAAGCACGACCTTTTTTTACAAAAGACGTGCTAAAAAATTATAATAAATAATGAAACTCAAGTGTCTATAGCAAAATGAATGCTCTGGATCACAGCCTAGTTTTTTGGTTTTTTTTTTTTTTTCGTAGAAAAATGGAGCAGCAATAAATTCTTAAGGTCAAATTTTGTTTTATTTACTTTTTTTGGTGATTTCACTCAGAGCTCAGACTTGCCATTACACTGACTGTACATATGAAGAACGTGAAAAATCAAACTGCATAAATGAAGCATGAGAACAGCCATAAATTTCCATTTGAAGAAGCTAAACATATCGACAAACCCAATTCAATCATTCAGCTTAATACATATTTTGGAAGCTTTTCATATACACGGTCTTATCAGAATAATATGACCACCCCCGGAATCACAATGTACCCACTCAGGCGCGTCACGCGGAGATATAAGCGGCCGGCCAGGACAGATGATACATAGTGCATTACGTGAGTGAGCACAGTGGGCAGAGGGAGTGATTTGACAGATGTTCGAAAAGGAATGATCATCGGCTACCGCGCAAAAAGTGGAAGCATCTGAGAAACAGCAGACTTCGTGGGTTGTTCGCGAGGTTTTGTAGTAAGCGTGTACCAAGAATGAAGCGTTGGCACAGCGAGTACCTCACGACGTCATAACTGTGGGGCCCCAAAGACCATCGACTCCAGAGGAGAGCGTCGCCTCCATCGACTGGTAAAGAGAAATCGACGGGCAACAGTGCAGCAACTGGCCATACAAATGAACTCTGGGGTACCCAGGTACGTATCCCTGATAACAGTAGAGCGAACCCTGTTACGCATGGGTCTCCGCAGTCAACGCTGCTTCAGGGCACCCATGTTAACCCAGGTCCATCGGCAATGACGCCTGCAGTTTGCATGGGACTACTGTCATTGGACAATAGAAAAGTGAGAAGAGGTTGCCTTTTCCGACGAATCCAAGTTTCTACTCCACAGAAGTGACAGGCGGTGGCGGATACGGCGTCAGACACAAGAGAACCACCACTTGGACAAGCTTGTCGGTCAAGTACAAGCCGGTGGTGGCAGTGCGCATGTCTGGTGGGTGTTTTCCTGGTATGACCTGGAACAGCTGGTACCTTTGAATGGGTCAGTGAACGCCATTGGCTACATGTCCATCCTCGCTGATCACATGCATCCCTTCATGTTGGACGTTTGCCCTGGTGGTAATGGTGTCTACCAACGGGAAAATCAGACGTACCACGTCGCTCAGGGGTGCGTGTCTGGTTCCAGGAACACGACAGTGATATCTCCGCTCTCCCGTGGCCGATCTTAATGTCATAGAGCACTTTTGGAAATCCCCGACCTCAATCCCATAGAGCACTTGTAGGACAATTTGGATTAACAGGTACGACGTGCCGACACACAACCACGTCGTCTCCTGGACCTACGTGCTCTGCTACAGTCCGAATGGGCACGAGTGCCTCGGGCAACCTTTCAGAGCATTAGCTCTGGAAGGTTGCCCGAGGCACACGTCTGATCTGGAAGGTTGCCCGAGGCACACATCAGCTCTGGAAGGTTGCCCGAGGCACACGAGAATAACCACCCTTGGCCGGGACGACAGCTGCGGACGACGCCGTCTCGCAGCTGTCGTCCCGGCCAAGGGTGGTTATTCTCATTATTAGGTAGGCAGTCATATTTTTCTGATATGACCGTGTATATACACTCATTGTCCAAAAAAAAAAAAAAAAAAAGAAAAAGAAAAAAAAGTTGCACCCAGAAGGACGTGCCGGATTGCAATGCTATTCGGGGGAAGGTAAGGGTTGCCAGGAACAATAAATGATTAAATATTGAGACTGATATGGGCAATATTTATTGAGCTACACGCCAATAAGTAGTGTCTTTCAGCATGGCGTCGGGCCGCCATGTTTGCTCACACAATATGCCAGACATCTCGGATGAAGTTGTACAGGTTCCTAATGGTGTCCTGGGATAAGCCATCCGATGCAGCTTGAACATTCTCACGCAGTTCCTGCAGATTGTGAGGTAGGGGTGGAGTGGGGATAGCGCGTCCGATAGCATTCCACACATAGGTCTGGCGATGCTGATGGCCATGGCAGAGTGCCAGTGCCTTGAAGGCAAGCTCTCGAGACAGCAGCAGTATGCAGACGAGCGTTGTCCTGTTGGAAAATCGCAACAGAGTGAGCGTCCAGAAGAGGTAGGGCCGCTGGTTGCAGGACCTCACTAACGTAACGTTTGGCTGTCAAAGTTCCGATATGAACACCAAAGGTGATCTGGCATCGTAGGCAATTGCACCCCACACCATGACACCAGGCTTTCTGGACGTGTGACACGGTGCCTCCACACACGGATTCGGTGGTCATCTCCTCCAAAACAAAAACGGGACTCGTCACTGAAGATCACCCGCTGCCATTCTACGTGTCTCCATGACAGTCTGGCACGAAACCATTGCAGTCTTTGGTGACGACGCAATGTTGTTAAGGGTAGTCGTTGTAACGGTCAGCGTGCGTGTAGTCCTATGTCGTGCAGCCGTCTGCCAATGGTGATGGCACTAATCGGACGATGCAAGGAGGGAACCACTGCTCTCTGAATATCCGCAATCTTGGTTGTTGGGTCACTCCGCGCATGTCGGACAACCGTTGGTCCTCTCTTTCCATGGTTCGTCTAGGTCTCCCAGACCCTTCCTGTGGCTGCTGCGTGCCTTGTCCTATCCGTTTCCGCCAACAGCGTGCTATGTATGGCTCACAATAAGGCGATAAGACCATCGCGCTTCCTGGAGCCCGACGATGCGGCCCCTCTCAAACTCCTCCAACTGCTCTAAATGCTTCCGAACTTTTCTCCGAGGCATACTTCACGTTCAAAGGATACAACCAACCAATACACCAGTACGAGTCAGAGTGGCAACCACGCGCAACGGGACGATCTTATATAGCCTGTCAGGCACAGCGCTACGACTCCTCCTTGCTTGCGTCACATGCGCGGCCTAGCGTGTTACTTGAATCATTTGCATGTCTCACGATGTCAAACCTACCCACCAAGTTTCATTCCTGTCGGTTGCTTCCTTCTGGGTGCAACTATTTTTTTTTTTTTTTTTTTTTTTTTTGGCGATGAGTGTATATACCAAAATATTTCGCAATTTGTCAACAACGTGGCATTTACTCCATACCATTCATCCGATATGGGTCAGGGTTCGAATCTCTGTGGGGCATGGATGTTGTGTTTGTCTTACGGATCTGGCTCTCTCCTTTCCCTGGGACCAGTGATCCTAAATTAGTGACGGGCGACTGCTTCTAACCAATTCATTTGCTCACGGTGGTCGTTAAACCCCCAGTCTAAAAAAAGTATCTCTAAACAAAATTAGCAAGATTGTTTGAGAGAGTCACACTTTTGAACTGCCGTATTTATCGGCGTATAACACCCATTTTTTCCCTAAAATTTAAGGCTGAAATTCTACCTGCGTGTTATACGCGTATACTACTTTTTCTTATTTAAACTTAGGTAAAATGAATACTGCTGCACAGTGCGACGCATCCCGACGTTGCCAAATGTTAAGGGTTGGTATCACTTTTCTCTAACTGCAGACGTTTCTCTAATGCATATATTTTCTGTTTTCCGACGGATCTTGTTAAAAGTTGAATCAATACAATCTTCATTTTTTCGGAAAGAAGATTTGCACAAAAAAAATTGAGATAGACTCCTGATTTACCTTTTTAAGCGCCCGAAAGTAAGTAACTTCACTCGCTTCGGCAGCGAACGCGAGCTGCCACGTTAAGCCTAAGCGTCTGCTCTCGTTAAGTTGCTTTCACGGCATAACCTGCTTAAGCAGCAGCTGCTCGGGGAAAATATGACTGTGACGTCCGAACTCCGTGGCTGACGGTGGGTGATAAAGATCGTTATTGCATGCGTAGTCTTGTCATGCTGGTTCGAGGGTATCATTTCTCGCGATGATGACTATGCATTATCGGCAAACAGCGTCGGTTTAAGGAACCCAGACTTCTGGCTGTTTTTAATTTTTTAGCCTGTCTCATCACTTTCCAAGACAGCAGTGATTCTGATTAAAATGTTTGTAACAGGTCTAATATCCAAGTTTCTTCGTTCAAACACATGCATTTTCTTTCGTATTATTTGCCTTATAAGTGGTATAAATATTAATAAACGCGCGTGTTGAGTTATCTGAAAAAGTTCAGAGCTCTCAAGTTATTTATTTTAAATTTGAGTTTTTTTTTTACTCAAACTTCCTTCTAAAAAATTAAGGTGCGTGTTATACACCGATAAATATGGTACTTTTTCGCTCGGGATGAATGGTGTTTCCACTCTATACTTTGTCTCATGCTTTTAGTTTAAAATAGTGCACCGAGGTCTCGTCCTCAGTGACAGTTATCTCCAGTCAACCCGGATCTTCTTCATAACACTGCAAGAATTGGGTGGAATTCTGCATACGGTGTTTGTGTTGGTCGGTGAGCTGTTTCGGGACTCACTGGCACACATTGTTAAAAAGTTTGTAGCATGTTGCAACAAAAAGTGGTACTATACCAGCTACACGACCTTTTGAGGAAAAGTACACCAATACGCGGTTCACGGAAAACCTAACAAAATGGTGCAATTATGCACAATGTTAAGGTCCAAATTTGCACCAGTAATGTTCAAAATTTGTGCAGAGTTTCACCATTATATGGTACAAAGGTATACTATATTTTTGTACAGAAGTGCACTACTTTTGGGCATTTCTGGTGCAAAATGGCACCATGTTATGGTGCGTAACAGCACCATGTCGTTAGATTTCCCGCGCAACGAACTTTGGTGTACCTCTCCTCAAAAGGTGGTGCAGCTGGTGTAGTGCAACAGGGTGGCGATATATACACTGAAGTGCCAGAAAAACGGGCACAGACGAGCTTATGCAAAATACATAGCAACGTCACCTATGCGCGTACTGTGTTGCGTCCGTCAGTGCGTATATAAAGCGATGGACATCCTTGCCAGCTGTCAGAGCTGTTTTCGGCATGAGAATAACAAGTAATAACGATTTAAGCGATTTTCAATGCGGTGTCATAGTTGGCGCTCGTGAGATGGGCCATAGTATTTCGGAGGTAGAAACGAAGTTCGGATTTTCACGGACGACCATTGCAAGGGTGTACCGTGCCCACAAGAATTCCGGCAAAATCTCCAACATACGATGCCAGCGTGGCCATAGAAAGACACTGGGTGAACGTGACCGTCGTCGGCTGTCAGGAATCCTTTCACGCGATAGGCGTGAAACACTCTCGCAGGCATAATCGGAATTCAATGCTGGAGCCTCAACAAGCATCAGCGTCCGGACTGTGCAACATACCCTACACGATATGGGCTTTAGGAGCCGACTCCGAACTCGAGTCCCCTTGATGGGTGCACGACACAGAGCTATGCGCCTCGCTTGAGCACGGCAACACCGCCACTGGACACTTGATGACTGGAAGCAAGTAGCCTGGTCCGACGAGTCCCGTTTCCAACTGTATCGGGCAAATGGAAGGATTCGTGTGTGGCGCAAACACCATGAAGCCATGGATCCCGCCTTTCAACAGGGAACTGTACTGGCTGGTAGGGGGTCCGCAATGGTATGGGGTGTGTTTAGCTGGACTTCACTGGAACTCCTTGTACGTCTACAAACGTCTATGAATGGCCAACGCTATGTACGCATCCTTTCTGACGAGGTACACCCGTTCATGTCCTGCATTCATGCTGATGGGTTGGGCTGTTCCAACAGGACAATGCACCTCCACACAAGTGTCGGGACGCCACATTATGGTTAGAGGAGCATTCATCTGAGTTTGGGGTGTTGCCATTCCCACCCAAGTCCCCAGATCTGAAAGTGATAGAACACATTTGGGATGCAATGCAACGCGTTATCGAGCACAGGAATCCGAGACCTCGGAATACACCCGAATTGTGGAACGCTCTGCAGGAAGTATGGTGTGCATTGCCTACAGCATATTTCCAGAAGCTAGTGGAGTCCATGCTCCGTCGTATTTCTGCAGTCCTGCGCTCCCGTGGGGGACCTACCAAGAATTAGACTGGTGTACCAGTTTTTCTGGCACTTCAGTTTATGTACATATCGCCCTTCACCCTCATCTAAAGATGAACTAAGTCGTAACACAGTTGAGTTACTGGTCACTCAAAAGTCATAAAAAGCTTTATGGCATTTTATTTACACTGAAAAGATGGAATAGAGCTTCATTTTTGATATATTTCAAATATGATTTTCTTTATTGTAACTTTTCACCATTTTTGTCTTTACTGAATAGGAAACCTATACTTTCTTCAAAAGAAATTCACTGTACATCAACAAATTTAAGTGTAGTAATAAAGCTTTGCTTTTTTACATCATTGATATTTGAGGGGCGGAGGAGATTTAAAAAACTGGGTTTTTGTGTTGCAGTTTTAAAACGTTTCTTTTTCTTTTTTTGTCTTTTCTAATACATTCACACAAGGAAAAAGGTTTTGATTTCCATCGCTCATACTTGTATTAGAATCAAGTCTCAGTCTGAAGGTTAATGCACTGAGCCAATTAATGCCGCAATTGGGGATGTTACACGGCATTCGAAAATATTTCCATGTGAACAACCTCCTTAGAAAACTTAAAAATTCGGAGCGGGAAGGGTGACACAATTTTCATTTGGAGTTTAACGTTGGTTTCTTTCGACGTTGGCAACACAAACTTTTATTGAGAAGCAATTTTTACATAATTCAATTTCATATGCCTTCTATATTAACTGAACTGTTTTTAACCATAGATTATCAAACTCGATCTTTGGGAGCTTTGAACTTTAAGAAAAAAGTTTAAGAATTTAAGAAAAAGTTATTTGATTAGGCAGAACGATCTGAAGTATTAGGCCCTACACTGGAAATTCTCCGAAAAAAAAAAAAACCCTGACGAAGCACTCTATATATAGGTCTTTGTGGAAGTGAGAAAATGCAGAGTTTTTGCTGGTCCTTGATAAAGCCAAGGCTCAGTATTCTCGACACTTTCTACATTCAGTTGTTTTATTTTCCTCTTTTTACTCACACCGGTCAATAAATAACCTTTTCTATGTTGTACTTGGTGAGAGACAAAATTTTTTTTGCTTCAGTCTCTTAATAGAATGTGAATTCTGAATTTTCATAATTGCTGCGTTGCGCGTTTTGATCTTCAGGTTATTTTGCGTCTTTCGTTTTAAATTTTAAAGTATTTCTTTTGTTTTCGGCTTTGCTCTTTTATATATATATGCCAATAAGCTACACAGGGGTAACAAAAAATGACACTTTCTGAACAGATATCGTTCATTGTAGCATAAATATACAAATGTAGAAGTATTTTTCATTGAGAAATTACCGTAATTCTTATAACCTTAATAAGGAATCAGTGCAACATTTTGTTTCGTTCAGACAACTAGACAGCATAATTGTCTAGCCTGTGAGGTAAAAATAATAATTAAAGACTACTCTGGAAATAATATATATATATATATACTCTATTAAGAAGAGACCTAAGCAAAAAAAATATATATATTTGAGACTCATACCAAGTACAACATACAAAGGGTTATATGTCTACCGGTGTGAGTAAAAGGAGAAAAGATAAAACATAAAATATATATATATATATATATCATCATCATCATCATTGTCAACCATTATCAATCCACTGCTGGACGAAGGTCTCTCCAAGTTTCCTCCACAACGGTCTGTCTTGTGCCAGTCTCCTCCATGTCACTCCCGCATATTTACGAATTTCATCCACCCATCTCCCATATGGTCTTTTTCTGGGCCTTTTCCTGTCCCTTGGAATCCAATCTAAAATTTCGGCTGTCCATCTATGGTCTGTCCTTCTGGCAGTATGTCCAGCTCATTGCCATTTCAGGGATTTAACCCTGATCATGATGTCTTCCACTCTCGTCATTTTTTGGATCCACGAGTTTCTCTTCTTATCGCTCCTGGTTATACCAAGCATGCACCTCTCCATGCTTCTTTGAGTTGTCTGCAGCCTTTGTATGTCTCTTTTAGTTAAGGTCCACGTCTCTGCACCATACGTAAGCACTGGAAGGATGCGTTGATCAAACACTTTTCTTTTAAGACATAATGGCATATTGCTCTTGAAAATTATGCTGTTTCTTCCAAAAGCTCTCCAGGCAAGTTTTGTACGCCGATTAATTACTTCATCAATGTGACCCTCACTTGATATCTGCTGTCCAAGATAAACATACGTATCTGTTATCTCCAGTTTTTCTCCATCAATCGATAAATCTTCATTTCTTGTAAAAGCATTGAACATCACTTTTGTCTTCTGAAAGTTCATTTTTAATCCCACTTCTTTACTCTTGTCAGCAAGTTCCTGGATCATACTCTGCAGCTCTGATGGGGTAGTTGCAAAAATGACTATGTCATCAGCAAAACGAAGGTGGGTTAGATAATCTCCATTAATCTTTATCCCTTTGTTTTCCCAGTTCAGTGATTGAAAGACATTTTCCAATGTGGCATTAAAGAGCTTCGGAGATATGGTGTCACCTTGTCTCACTCCCTTTCCAATTTTTATGTGTGTTGTATTTTCAAACAGCCGAATCTTTGCACTGGCATTTTCATAGATGTTATTAATAATATTAATGTATGCATCTTCAATACCGCAGGATTTCAGAGCCATGGTAACTGCTGATGGTTTCACCGAATCAAAGGCTTTTTCATAATCGATAAAAGCCATGCACAATGGAAGTTCATATTCCCTCGCTCTTTCAATTAGTTCTCTCAGTACGTGGATATGATCTATTGTGCTGTAGCCACTCCTGAATCCAGCTTGTTCTCTCGGTTGAGCCATGTCCAGTGTTACCTTCAAGCGGTGTGAAAGAACTTTAGTGAAGATTTTATAAACCACTGATAGGAGGCTGATAGGTCTGTAGTTCCTGAGATCCTCAATGTCACCTTTTTTATGTAGCAGGATCATTGTAGCATTGTTCCAATATGGAGGAAACTTGGGGAGACCTTCGTCCAGCAGTGGATTGATAATGGTTGACAATGATGATGATGATGATATATATATATATATATATATATGTGTGTGAAAAAGTATGCAGGGGTGACATGGAGGAGACTGGCACAAGACAGACCGTTGTGGAGGAAACTTGGGGAGACCTTCGTCCAGCAGTGGATTGATAATGGTTGACAATGATGATGATGATGATATATGAAAAAGCCTTTGATTCGGTGAAACCATCAGCAGTTGCAATGGCTCTGAAATCCTGCGGTATTGAAGATGCATATATTAATATTATTAATAACATCTATGAAAATGCAAGTGCAAAGATTCGGCTGTTTGAAAATACAACACACATAAAAATTGGAAAAGGAGTGAGACAAGGTGACACCATATCTCCGAAGCTCTTTAATGCCACATTGGAAAATGTCTTTCAATCACTGAACTGGGAAAACAAAGGGATAAAGATTAATGGAGATTATCTAACCCACCTTCGTTTTGCTGATGACATAGTCATTTTTGCAACTACCCCATCAGAGCTACAGAGTATGATCCAGGAACTTGCTGACAAGAGTAAAGAAGTGGGATTAAAAATGAACTTTCAGAAGACAAAAGTGATGTACAATGCTTTTACAAGAAATGAAGATTTATCGATTGATGGAGAAAAACTGGAGATAACAGACACGTACGTTTATCTTGGACACCAGATATCAAGTGAGGGTCACATTGGTGAAGAAATTAATCGGCGTACAAAACTTGCCTGGAGAGCTTTTGGAAGAAACAGCATAATTTTCAAGAGCAATATGCCATTATGTCTTAAAAGAAAAGTGTTTGATCAATGCATCCTTCCAGTGCTTACGTATGGTGCAGAGACGTGGACCTTAGCTAAAAGATACATACAAAGGCTGCAGACAACTCAAAGAAGCATGGAGAGGTGCATGCTTGGTGTAACCAGGAGAGATAAGAAGAGGAACACGTGGATCCGAAAAATGACAAGAGTGGAAGACATCATGATCAGAGTTAAATCCCTGAAATGGCAATGGGCTGGACATACTGCCAGAAGAACAGACCATCGATGGACAGCCGAAATTTTAGATTGGATTCCAAGGGACAGGAAAAGACCCAGAAGAAGACCACATGGAAGATGGGTGGATGAAATTCGAAAGTATGCGGGAGTGACATGGAGGAGACTGGCACAAGACAGACCGTTGTGGAGGAAACTTGGGGAGACCTTCGTCCAGCAGTGGATTGATAATGGTTGACAATGATGATGATGATATATATAATTATATATGTGCGCATTTCATTTTCCTACAAAATATTTACAACTTCAACAATCTCCTCTCATTGCGGCTAACAAAGTGCTGAGATATTTCTACTGCATTCAGTATGTCCGATTTTTCATCAGCTCAAAGACAGTTCGATAGTTTGTAAATGAAAAGAGAGAGAGAGAGAGAGAGAGAGAGAGAGAGAGAGAGAGGAAGAGAAAGAGAAAGACAGAGAGTGAGGAAGAGAAAGAGAACGACAGAGAGTGAGGAAGAGAAAGAGAAAGACATAGAGTGAGTAAGAGAAAGAGAGACAGACGGACAGACAGAGAGAAAGGCAATTCAACTTGATAGGATTAGACATGAAAAGCTGGAAGTCAGGAGAGTGTTGGTATGCTCAACAAAACCCCCATATAACTTGAGTAGTTATGGCGCAGTTTTCCATTACTGCTTAGAACACCCGAGAACCGAGAAGGCATCGAATGACTGACATGCCGTAAAGTAAAGGACACAGGGAAGCAATAACTCCAATTGATATTTTACTATCCCTGAAGAGTGAACAGAACATTAGGAAGGTTACAGTGGCAGAGGGCAGAGGCTCAGAACTAGGACAATGCCTTGTGTACTGCGTCATCGGGGAAATCCCGTTCCCTTGCGATACATTACACGCACTGGTATCAAAACAAAACTAACCCGATACATTTTTCAGCAAAATGCAGCGAAAGAAGTGTGTTCTGGCCTTTATGTTAAGTGAACACCAGAATTTTCCGAACAAACTTCTGTCTCACATAAAAATCCATGGCACCACATTACAGATACATATTCTCGCCCACTGCTTTGATTACGAAAACCCAAGCTTGATTTTCTTGAGTTGCAACAAAATTTAGGGCAATTTCGCTGCGTGTTGTACTTTGCACGAAAAAATGGTGAAAGTCAGATAATTTCAAGCACTGATTTACAGTGAAAATACACAAATTTCACCACATTATGGTGTAGATATCGGATATTTCACGATAATGGGAAGAACTTTGAACCAAATTTTTTAACGGTGCACGATTGTCATTATGTACCATTGAATTGGCAGAACTACAATTTATGTCTAACATATCAGCTACAGCAGATACAGTAATCCGTCGGTCTTCTTGAATGAGTCAGTTCACGCGATTGATAAGGTCTTGAGGTTGCGACGTTGATGACAGACCCAATCAAATTTTGTCAGTCCTACTTGTTCTCCTAGACTTCAACCTTTCTACCCTTTTGTAAACTTTTCTATGGGGTCATTTACTTACTCGTATTTACCATACTGTGCTGTAATTTTTTCGTAAATTTCAGTGGGTTCTACCCCTTCTTCCTAAAGAAACCTTATTTGTCGAACGCAGTTCAACAACGGTGCAATCGGAAAAAGAACTTCCATGTTTACACATTCACCGCAGGAGCCGTACTTAGATGAAAACTTGATCGACACAGGCACCACTTTGTCTAACTGCAATTATGATGTTTTAATGTTGGTCGGCTACTGTCGCTTACGGCATCAGCTAAATCGCAAGTTGCCTTTACTCTTTGTTTTACTCTAGTAGGAGGGCTCTCTTGTCGTTCTATTACAAGCTCTGTTCGAGTTCAGCATAATTGAAGCTCGTTGCGAAATATATATCAAAAGAACAGTTGAGAAAGTTGTAGTTTCAAATTTTTTATTACTTGCTTTAATTTATTTTATGTGTAGGTTGCGTTAGAAATTACCTTACTAAATTGTAACTTAATGTTTCTGTCCTCTCGCTGCGCTTTGTGTTTCCTAACTATTCGCTTTTTCTTAGTTACTCGAATTCTACATAACTAGCCTTTCATTTTACTTCGTTATCCTGATCCGAAAAAAGTGTTCCTTCTCAACTCATGATTCTACTAGCTCTGACTTGTCCTTCTCCATTCTTAGCGTGACCTCCTGTTTCCAGCTGAGCTTCTTACCCCTAGTTTGAAAGGGAGAATTTTTCTCTCTGACGCCTCCTCGGCAATAAACTAATTGAGCGGTCTCGATTGCGTCTTTCGTATCACAATGCACACGATTACAGCGCAGGCCAATAAAACGATAAAAAGCACTTAACGTTTTCGAATCGTCTCTTCAATACAAAGAACGACTGCTTGGGAACAACACTGTTTTATAATTCTAGCTAATTACCGATGACCAGAGTTGGAAACTGGTCAAAAATTTTGGACTTGGTCCCGACCAGGAGCCGGCTGTCACATAATTGGACCTGACCCAGAACTGACCCGGACAAACCTGCTTTGAACAATAAATTCGAATATATCATCATCATCATGATCATCATTGTTAATCATTATCAATGAACTGCTGGATGGTCTCCCGAAGTTTCTTGAATAACGGACTGTCTTGGGCCAGTCTCCTCCATCCACCTATCTACCACGTGGTCTTCTTCTGCTCTTTTCCTGTCCCTTGGGTTCCAGTCTGAAATTTCGGTTGTTCATCAGTGGTCCGTTCTCTTGGCATTATGTACATCCCATTGCCATTTCAGGGATTTTACTCCGATCACGATGCTTTCCACTCTTATCATTTTCTTTATCAACGAGTTCCTCTTCCAATCTCTCCTGGTCACACCAAGCATGCATCTTTTCATGCTCCTTCAGTCGTCTGCAATCTTTGTATGTCTTTTTTAGTTAAGGTGCACATCTCTGCTCCGTACGTCAGCACTGGAAAGATGCATTCATTAAACACTTTTCTTTTAAAACAAAATGGCATATTGCTCTTGAAAATTGTACCGTTTCTTCCAAAAGCTCTCGAACCAAGTTTTATACGTCAATTAATTTCTTCGTCAATGTGACCTTTGCTTGATATCTGCTGTCTAAGGTAAATGTTGGTATCGGTTATCTCCAGCTTTTCGCCACCGATCGATAAATCTTCATTTCTTGTACAAGCATTGTACTTCAGTTTTATCTTCTGGAAGTTCATTTTTAATCCCATTTCTTTACCATTCTCAGCAAGTTCCTGGATCATATTCTGCAGCTCTGAAGTATTATTTCAAAGACCTCTGTGAAGGGTTTTTCGAAATATTTTTTTTCTTTTCCAAAATAAAACGGAAATAAAATCGGGTCGGGAACATCTTAACCCGACCCGTTTGACCCGTAAGAAATTGTCGACTCGGTGATCCGTGACCCGTTTCCATCTCTGCCGATGACACCGCAGATAGCTCTTCTAACGTTCCCATGCTGACTGAAAAGGACTTAAGAGTTAAATATTCCTTACATGGAAAATAATTAATTCTAAAATCTCCTAAACTCTCGTAACACTCGTGCAGTTTGGGAACTTGAAGTTAGTTCTTCAGAACAGCAGATGATTTTGGGAACTTGAAGTTTGTTCTTCAGAACAGCAGATGATTTGGGGAACTTGCAGTTAGTTTTTCAGAACAGCAACTGATTTTGGGAACTTGCAGTTAATTCTTCAGAACAGCAGATGATTTTGGGAACTTGCAGTTAATTCTTCAGAACAGCAGATGATTTTGGGAACTTGCAGTTAGTTCTTCAGAACAGCAGATGATTCTGCAGACACTTGTAACCTACTGTTGAGGTGAAAGCATGAGTCAAATCGGCAATGAAGCAGCGATTAGCCTGCTGGCGTAGTTTATTTGGGATAGCAACCGCTGTGGGTTAGAAAGAAGTGGGTTCGAATCTCGTCATCCGCAAAAGGTTATAGGTTATTCACTTAATATCGAATTGTACTTTGCCTTTTTTTATCACATGATCTATACAATTTTCGTATTGTAATCCCTTAACCTTCTGTTGAACAATTTCTTTTTCTATGAGCTATATGTAATTTTACGTTCCTCCTTTCTGGAACACAACCATTTTGCATTTTATTTACGCTTTCCAACCATAGGTTGAAGAAGCGTATATGCTCCAGCTTTTTCCGTCCGTCTCTCCGTCTGTCGGCACGATAACTCACGTAAAAATGGTTCGATTTCGATGAAATTTTAGTATGTGGTAGGGGACCACCTGGGGACGAACCGTATTGAAAATGGGTGAATTGGGGTCCAAGGTCACGACATAAGAACGGGATCCATTTAATTGCCCTTATGCGTCATAACTTGCGTAAATATGGTTCGATTTCAATGAAATTTTAGTATGTGGTAGGGGACCACCTGGGGACGAACCCCATTGAAAATGGGTGAAGTGGAGTTAAAGGTCAGTGCATAGGAGCGGGATGCATTCCATTGCCCTTATGCGTCATAACGTGCGTAAAAATGGTTCGATTTCGATGAAATTTTAGTATGTGGTAGGGGACCACTTGGAGAGGAACCCTGCTGAAAATGGGACAGATGGGATCAAAGGTCGGGACATAGAATCGGGATCCATTCCATCGCCCTTATCCCACACTATTAAGGTGGACGTCAAGAAATTTTGCTTCCTATATTTCCAATAGAAAAACTTTTGTACACATTTCCTTCACAATTAGTGTGTTAAGGATGGAAATTTGAACATCGATTAAAATAACTTCATACTATAACTTGGAATACGTAACATTTTCTAAAACATAAGCAAAATTATATTAAAAAACAATAACGTTTCCTTTGGTGGTGTTGAAACCAGAAAAAAGATGGCACGACCTGTACTTTGATGACGTCAGTGGACAAATAAATGTTGGATTGCATAATTACTGTTATGTTTTAGAAAATATTAAGTATTCCAAGTTATGAAATGAAGCTATTTTAATCGATGTTCAAATTTTCATCCTTGGGAACGCCTTAATTGTGTAGAAAATGTGTACAGAAGTTTTTCCATTGGAAGTTAGGAAGCAAAATTACTTGATGTCCACCTTAAAGTAGCAATTCTTGTATGTATGCATGTATGTACATTTTATTTTGAAAATGGCTCTAAGAATTTTGATGAAAGTCGTTAACCTACCGTTTTCTGGTACTAGAAATTGATTTAGCTTGATCTCGACTTTATGAAAATTCGTTTAGTGGGTAAAATAACCACCCCAAATCACCACGTTTTTAGTGTCATAGCGTCGTTCCGTTAATGTTACCCATGCTTAGAAATCTTGTGACGTCACAAGCTCGCGATTGAGATGTTGGCGCGCGGTCGCGCCATCTGTCTCATTACGTCCCGCGTTGTGTGTGGATTCTATTAAAGTTTTATGACGTCACACTCTTGCAAACAGATGGCCGCGATTCCCATCTGCCTAATTACGTCACGCGTTGTGTGCGTATGTCCGTCCGCACGATAACTTGCGTAACAATCATTCGATATCGATGAAATTTTTGTACCTGGTAGGGAATCACCTGGGAAGGAACCCCATTTAAAGTGAACGAAATGGTGTCAAAGATCAGTACATAGGAGCGGGATCCATTCCACTGCTCTTATGCGTCATAACTAACGTAAAAAGGTTCGATTTCGATGAAATTTTAGTATGTGGTAGAGGACCACCTGACGACAAACCCTATTGAAAATGGGCGAAATGGGGTCATAGGTCAGGACGCAGGAGCGGAATCACTTCCATCGCCATTATACGTCATAACTTACGTAAAAATTCTTCGATTTGGATGAAATGTTAGTATGTTATAGGGGCCTGTCTGGGGACGAATCCTATTGAAAATGGGCGAAATGGGGTCAAAGGTTAGGACACAGGAGCGGGATCTATTCCATAACCCTTATGCATCATAACTTACGTAAAAATGCTTCGATTGCGACAAAACTTAATTATGTTATTTCGAAGGTATACTGAACCAGTTCTGTTAAATATCATTGAAATGGGATCAAAGGTCAGGGCACAGGACCAAGATTTATTCCACAGCCATTATCCTCATAACTTGAGTGATAACTTTAGTAATGATTTCTGGTATGTTGGAAAGCATATCATAATCAATGCATTGCATGATTTTACTTACTTGTTATTACAAGTTAATGCAGTATGCTAGATTCTCACCCATTGTAACTTCTTTCCGACAGCTAGGAGAAGGGAATGCAGCTAACTGGAACTGAATGTAACGCAAATACAAAAAAAAAAAAAAAAAAAAGTTATTGTGGCACCTGACATCATCTTCCCGTCCTCTCGTTTGCTGCACCAGCTATTGAATATTGTGCTACCGTGAGAAAACGGGTACTTAAATTATCGTACAGGTGGTTTTATAAAGTCTATGCATCAGTCTACGGACACTTTAAGACAAAAGCAATTATAGCTATCAAGATTAAATGTTACATTTATAGATTTTGCGAAGTAAAGCAATACTATGAAGCAGTAGATTTCACATTTTTTAAACATAGTTGAAAGTCATTGTCAGTTTTAAAAGATTTCGAGTTCCAAAACATTCACTTGCTTCCAAAAATCACGATGGGAAAAAAATGTTACAGTAAATGTTCCGAACGTCAAAAATCCGAAGCTTTCCTCCACTTTTTTTTTTTTAATTATTTTTTTTGGGGGCGGAAAGTTTAAATATAGTTCATTTTAATTTGGCGCTTGGTGATAATGGAATCGCCTAATTTTTGGGGGTGAGAGCATTTTAGGGGCAACGAGTCGAAGTTGGAGGTGACTTCTGATACTCAGAGACAAAAGGTGAAAACTTCCCCGGTCACTTGTTCCCTGCGGGGCTGAGATTTTACGACCCATTACACGACAGTACAGCCCTTGTTTCATCCCTGAGCCCCATTGTTCACTGTGAGCCGGGAGGAAAGTTATTCCTCCTGCACTCAGCATAAAGTACACCCCTTGGAAATCGGAATCAGCTTGTAATGATTGGTAAGTTTTGGAATTTGTACTTTATGTTTAAAAATTTCACAGCAGTACTAAAAAGGGTAAACTTGTTTCGTATTGCATAAAAACAAAAAATAATTTTTGGCTTATGTACATTTTTTTGTGTACAGTTGCTTATTTTTGGTACATGTATTTGGATAATATAATGAAGAAATTTTAGCGTATTTGTATTTTTTACGTGTTCCATAATCCGAACACGTCGAAAATCCGAACTACCATTGGTCCTAATTAGTTTGGATTTTCGACTCTCTACTGTATTTGTGGTAAATCCTATAGAAAAAATAAAATTATTACAAACCTATTCAGAAAAATAATAAGCTCCGAAAGAAAAAAATGGCTAACTAACCGCATTAATAGCGAAAAACATTTCGTCATCGCGCGATTCAAGTACCTTTCATTTATACCTTATACGTGATTAGGGACCGAATGTCTTTCTGGGTCAATCGGTAGCGGGCTTCGCTGCCGTTGGAGAGGTACCAGGTCCGCTACTCATTATAAGATCAAAGGGAAAGGATTTGTTCCCCTCCTACGCCAAAACCTGAAAAAGTCAAGCTCGAAGTTTTCGCGAAATCTCTGCACAAAAACGAAAAACAATCAAACAGAAACTGAATTTTCTGAAATAAACAGAATGATTAACAACGGCAAATCTTTTAAAATACGAAAGTTAGGAACGGAAATTTTTCAAAGTGGAAATTTCGTTAAAAGACGGTCTGCTGCCGGTAATCCCCGTAGCAGAATCGCGACGACGGGCAACCTACATAAAATAAAATTTTAAATCATGGGTGCATTGTTTCCGTCCGGAGACGTAATTCTGTCTTTCGATGCTCTCCGAAAACGAAAGTTAGACGGTGTGAAGATTTCTTCCGTTTTTTTTTTTTTTTTTTTTTTTTCCTTTTTACTTTTCTACAAGGTGTTTCTCTATCCTGTATTGTTGTTAACTATCATTTTATTTCATAAATCGTTGAATCGTTGTGGTTCAGCTGGAAAATGAAGCCAAAAAATTCCGACAACAGAAATTGAATGGAGCGATAATTTCTCCCGAAATCATAATTTTTATTTTCTTCGTGAGTTTTTCTCTGTCATACATTGATCAATATTATTGTATTCCATAAATGTTCTTTCAGTATGACAGTCGGAAGATCTTACTTCGCATGCACTTAGAGCTTTGGAAAGTGTACCCAGGTAAGCATGTTCAGAGGGCAAACTATTCCCGGTCCCAGTTATTATTGCAGTTGCCTAGAATTTTTTTTTTTTTTTTTTTTTTTAGGTAGAAAAAATATAAGGAGGTGAGTTTCTTTTCTCTCTTTTTAGTTTTCTTTTTTTTTTTTTAATTTCTTGTGCATTTTTTGTTTCGCGCTCACTACTTTTCTTGCCTGCAGAAGATTAAAAAAGATTATACAGTAACCGTCGCAAAGTGATCAGAATTTTTTTGCTATGGGGCCGGCAACTTTATTGCACATTAATTTCAGGAGTTTTCCGTGAATCCACACAACTTATTTTTTACAGTATAAAAAATCATGTTAAGATACCAAAGAGTACCTTAAAAACAATTTAGAAAAATGAAGAAAGTGAACGTTCAAACGTTGATGATCTAAGCATATGAATATGACGGAGGTGGAAAATACGCTTCATAAGTGATTTGTCGACGCTTCAGAGCTCCTAAAATTTCCAGTCTCCTATACCTACTAAATGTTCAAAGCAGTTCGCTACAGTACAGTAAGTACGTGCAATACGTGTATTGAGCTTTACATATCCAACATTTCGTTCGTATATATTCTGTCCTTTTCATTCGTATATATTCAGCCCTTTTCACTGGCAACTTTCTGGATAATTTATTACATCAGCAACGATGATAAAATAACGAAAAAATTGAGAATACATAAAAACTTTTACTGCATGTATTAGTAATACACATGGTAATTCCTTTTTATTCTTTATGTGTGTACGTGTGTGTTTGTTATGGATAGACGCACTGAAACTGTAAACTTTGGGGTGCGTCGAATAATGAATTTTCACCTTGGGGTGCGTCTATATTGGATGAAGTTTGTTCAAGTCATTTGAAAATTTGCTTTACTTACTTTTCTGTATCTTGATTTAAAAACTGATTCAATGGTGTCTATGTACCCTATTTCATACAAATGAAGCATAACAAGCGACCTAAATTAAAAAAAAAGTCTTGATAAAAAATGAAATATTATCACTTTCCATGCATCAGTAATTGTGAAATAACTATGTATGTATATTAATACATATTAAGATAGAGAGGAGGAGGGTAGGAGAAATAAATAAAAGAAACGGGGATTACTACAAAATTACCTAGCCAGTTTGACTAGAGACAGAGAGAGAGAGAGAGAGAGAGAGAGAGAGAGAGAAGAAAGCTAAGGAAAGCAGTGGAAGTAAATTACGCCATACCTTTCATAGCTTTTTTGTCATACTCATCATATTACTACGCCCCGAGGCGCCAGACTATCGAATAAAAATATCTATAAGAATTTAGATGTCAGGATGTCACGCAACGGCTGACGACCCGGAGGTAGACATTATAATTTAGAATAAATGTTTGTGAGCCCTTTTATCGCCGGAATCTTATGTACTGCTGTAAAGAATTCAGCCTGCAATTTAGCCAATTAAAACCAAGAAATTATTCCGACACTCATTAATTATTCATGCAACTTCAGGACTGGCACGAGACAACAGACATTTAATCAATTAAAAATAAAACATGAAGATAATGATGAAGGCGTCTATATACAGAGGATAGTGAAGGAGGTGCGTCAAATATAGACTAGCTCCTTTCGGGATAGCTCTGAGGCTGAATTTATCATTAGAGCCAATGATTACTTGTTCGCATGATTATTCACTGTCCGGCTTTAAAAACAGTTCTCAGCCGACGAAAGTCTATTGGCTGACCGGAGCCAATTCATACACGACTGGCATGCATAGATAAATTCAGTACTTACAGATATGCAACTTTTCCTCGGGTATCCATATATGGTGCACTCACTGTTTTGGCTTTGGAAGCGCACCTGTGTGACGACACGCCCATTTCAGGGCGCGCACCATGACCAATGAAGAGGGGAGTCGAACCCCATCTCCCATTTACTCTCGTGCACACACTTTTGTTCATTCACCTGCATGAAACCAGGTACGCATCTATGCGCACCAATGTCGAGGTCGAACGTAGCCGCTGACGCGATAGCAGGATCCGTCCGTCTGCCCAAAGATGATTCGCCTTACATCACCGGTCATGCACATCAGTCACTCGTGGCTGCAATTCCATCACTTCCTGTGACCTCCGGGATGGTTCTGGCTTTTTCGGCATCTAGGACTACGTGAGATCTAGCATCAGGAAAAGAGGTATCTTCCTCCCTTCTATTTCCTCGCCGTAACTTCAACCGCCCGTCCGCTCCTAGCTCAGCTGGCCGGCATATTTCAGACAGAATCTTTTCTATCCCTGCAAAATACCGCGCTGCTGGATCTCCTTGGTGCCGTACGAGTCCAGCTCCCTTCACGAGTTTGTTTCAGGCTAATCTTTTACGCTCGTTCACATTTCGTCAACAAACTCCTTGCTCTGTCGTTTGTTTTAACTCTCTTGTCAGTCTTCTTGTTTCCCAAAAGCATTCGGAACGATGAAGAGGTAAGAAATGCATGCCTCTACATTCGGAATATCTGGTGGGTCTGTTCATCGATAAGTACGGAAACACATAACTTAAATAACACTTCTTTGTCCTGCCAAGTTTCGGATTTGCAAACGTCGTAAGTTTTCCGATCTGGCGACACTCTAACGGTTTCTCCAAACCTGCCACCATCTCACACATTTACACGGCCACCCAACTTGACCGACACGCACTTAGGGGGCGACGCATCGGTTCCCCACTCCGAACGACCCATGTTCCACTTCAGATTTCTCCCTTCCAAGGAAAGGCGCTCTTATCTCTTTTCTTCTTTCACAATGGGGGAAACCACTGGCTGCTAATTTTCCACACAATAATTGACGTTCAACCCGCCTTTTGCAAAACCAGCTAATCGAATTACTTATTGCACCCCAAATTCGTAACAATATTATCAGGCAAGCAAAATGAGGGACGCGGTCAAGCCATGGCGGATTATTTCTAAAATTGCACACTAAACTTTTAAAACCGCTTTAATGAACCGCTCAGTGGGCAAATGGTGCTAGGCGTTAGCTTCAAATCACTTGTCCGAGCTTAGTCCGGCTTCGAATCCCGGTGGGCATGGATGTTATGCTTGTCTTACGGCACTGGCTCTCTCCTTATCCTGGAACCACGGGCCCTAAATTGGGGAAGACCACTACTTACGACTCGTATAGCCCACTGAGTTGCTCACGCGGTGGTCGTTAAAACCCAAACAAAAAATAATCTTAAATAGGTATTGTTATGCGGATACAACATTTTAAAGGTTTTCAGTATAAATTCATTTCTCCGTGCAAAAAAATTTCTATGGGCAAGTTCGAAGACGTTATCTAAAGCGACTTCAGCAATTGGACTTGTGAGAGTGGGTTTCGAAGGGAATCTTTTCTTTTGTATGGAAGGTCATTTTAGAAAACTTTTAAGTGCCTAATCGTTTCATTGGCATGCGCCGAAGTCAGGGGTACTGTCATCAGGAAAAGATTCCAGACTGCTTATTTAGTTTACTGCATCAGAGACGCCATAGCCCTCCAAGCTAGTGACGGACATAAGAGATCAAGCAAAGAAGTCTGGAGGGGTCATAACTTAGGGGGTGATGCTTTGAGAAAGAAGGATTTTGGAAGGAACGGGGACTTTGGGAAGAGAGCGAGGAAGCGGAGAACTAACTTCGGACAGCGAGCCGAGAGGAGGTTGGGTGAAAGATGGATTCGGTACCTGAAAACAAGAATAATGAGTAAACGAATTAAAAGAGGAGTTAGGTAGAACATGCAGATGACAAACAGAAAGTAAAGCAATCGTAATTTATTCAGTAATTAATATAACTTTATAGGACATGCCCAATAAGCGAAATAAATATTAGTAAAGGAGTGATCCAACAACGCAAATGATCTTGATACTTTAGTGAAGCACAATTTTTTTGTAGTATCCGCAAAGAGTTGCTATAAGGCACAAACATCGAGTCCCATAACAACTATATTCTCTACACGAGAAACATTTTCTGATTTTGTAAAAGTTTTTGGTGGAACTCAGAACAAATACAGTAAAAATTAGCATGTTGGAAGGCGAGTACAACTGAAACTATCGCATTTTTCATTCGAAACGCAACATACTTTAGATAAAGTCTAAATTTTGAGGCCATTTGATGACAAAAATTAAAATTGGAGGACAATTTGCATCCCCAAAGGCATGAGATATTTTTGGGGACAGGCACTAAATTCGAGGACTGTCTTTAAGCATTCGCGACTTATGATCAGTATATACTGTATATGAGCCATGCAAACACACAAAAACATATAATACGTTTCATGTTACTCATCTAAACTTCATTCCGTATTCACGTTGGTAGGTTACGATAAAAACGTAAGTTCATTCTTAGGTAAATAAAGACAAATTTGCAATATCAGTTGCTTTAATATGAGATACTTTACGTAAAAAAATCAGTTAGTAGTGCTATTTCTAGTTAGCTAGGTAAAAATTAAATACTGTTACTCAATTTATAAGGCTTTTACTGAAGGGTTTTTTGTTACCAATGAATTAAATGGGCGCGCCTTACACAACGATTAATTCCAAAGAGGATGTTTGAGACCCGGAGCATCCAAGATGTCAACGCGCATGGGCGCCCATAGCTCTGTTTCCAGGAAGGGGCAAATAGAAATTTTAATATGAATAACATTTGCAAACTCCATATGCAAATTTCCATTGTACCATCTTGTTATCTCTAACCTTCTTTATATGACATTTTCATCATGTAAATTTAATTGGAAATTAAATTTATACGTTGAGAATTTCTTTTAAAATTTTCGCAGATGGGTAAATGAAATTAAGCATCATCTTTAAACAATACGGAATGTTTTTTGTGGTTCTTTAGGTTCATTTGGCTACTTATGTCACATGCGCCACGAAAACCCAAATATCGCTCAAATGTTCATCGAAAAATGAAAAAATATCCTCAAGGCAAATTGTAAGAAATTTTTCAAGAGATCTGTAGAGACCATAAGTTTTTCCTTTCTTCCTCTTTAATAGTTTTCCAATGGACGTTGTTCTCCAATATGCAATGAGGGATTCCGTTATTACTTTCTACTGCAAATCCCCTAAGTTTTCTTTATTTTTACTGTATACACACGCATCCAGAAGTTCTACAGAAAAATTAGCAATTATAGTTAGTTTTTTCCAAAAATCTCTGTAGTACCTTCCAAGAACAGAAAGGGCATGGTACAAAAATCCAGCGGATTCCAAATGCCCCCTCTAAACCGGTATGGGCGCCTATGTCAACGTGTATGTTAAAAAACAAAAACAAAAACAGGTAGGCTTAGTTCTGATTGAGCCGTCAGTTTGGAATGTAGGAATACGATCGGTGCGTTGGATTTTTGTTTGGCGGCAGGCATTCTCGATAGTCTCTAGCTCGTTGGGCTGCAGTCTTCTTGGGCTCCTTACATTTCTCATCACTTGCTCTTGCATCTCGTTTTTATTTTATCCGCTTTTGCTTGCGTTCATTCTGCGAATTACGCGGAAATGATAGCCCGTTCACACGAATATTTTTTTTAAATTTTAGTTTAAACCACTGCGATATGTTCTTTATATATTTGAATAGATCTCGTCGAGAGCTTTGAAACGATACCACGCACAGTTGTTTTGTACTTACGGTTGTCTAGATAAACCGCGATATTTTCAAAAGTGTTCACCGGTTCACAAGAAGACAATTTTTTAAATGTTCAGTTTAAACCACTGCGAAATGCTCTTCGTATATTAGAATAGATCTCGTCGAGAGCGTTAAAACGATACCATGCACTGACGTGTTACGCTCACGGTTGCCGAGTCAAACGCGGCGGCACACCCAGAAATATTGCATCGTCTCCCTCGCGCAGTGGTGTACAAGTGCCTTAGCGCGGCTTAGAGACGCTAAGGAACTTTTTCTCTAGTCTCAACGGCGATAAGGCACTTTTCATCGTTCGTTGGGAAGAAAACCAGGGCAAAGGAATTTTTTGATGATCATGTGTGTAAAAAGAACACTGATTTATATGAAAGTATATTCGTAGCTTAACAGGACATTCGTTTTCAAAGGACGATACTAAACTGTGGGATCACGCAGTAAGGCGTGATCATACACGTAGGCAGAGCGACAAGTGGCCGCTATTGTGCCGTATCATTCCTCTGGGTGGGCCTGGGTTCGAGTTCCAGTCGAGGCATAGGTAGTGTGCTTGTCTTACAACACTGCTTTTCTCCCTTCTCTGGAACCAGTGGCCCTAAATTAGGGACGAATGGCTGCGTATATCTCTTAGAGTTCGTTTTAGTGGTCGTTAACTCCACTTCCCAAAAGTGGCAAGTGTTTTATGGTTGAAAAAGACATTTCCGCCAAACTCGCCACTTTTCCACTTCCCAAAAAATGACAAATGTTTTAGGGTTGAAAAAGGCATTTCCGTCAAACTCGCCACTGACTCCAAGAAAAGTAATCCCTGAGACCATTCTACGATTCCTTATGAGTAACATAAAAGGTCGCTCCAAGGGTACGAATAGTCAGAGGTACTACAGAGACCATTTAACAGGGGGGGGGGCTGAGCCCTAGGCGCCGCATTTTTAAGGTGCCCCAGAATTATGCAGGGTGCTTGAAGAATTGACAGAGTTTATTTATTTATTTATTTTGCAGACAGTACAGCGAAAACTATAAGAAACTGCCTTGTGAAAATTTATTTCTATTTCTTTCCACTTTTTTAGGAAGAGTCCACAAAAAGTATAGTCGCCCCCAGGCCTTCATCAAATCGGTCGAAAGCATTACAGATGTGTTTTTTTTTGTTTTTGTGTGTGTTTTTTTTTTTTTTGTACACATCTGTAACTGGCGGATATTTTCGTACATTAAGGATTCGTTTGAATCATGATATTTGGATCATATTATTTTGTCCTCTACTTCGATATAATTTTGATATGCTATGAACTCTGTGTGTTGGGGGGATTAAAGCAGAACTGAACTGGTGTCCATTTTTCAACCATGCATTTTTACATTTTCTTGTTAACACCGATTTGTCCATGAATCATGGGATACACACTTCAATATGGCCATGATATTTTAATGGCTTCCTCATCTTATTTTGGGAATGTTTTCCCCTGGGTATTTTTATTCGGCCACACATAGTGACATCCTAGATATGTCACTAATACTAGGGCCCCAAAATATTGTCCAGCCTCCTGCCCCCTGTCTCCTTTTTTCAGATTTTTCTACATTTTTCAGAGGAGGAAAGAAAAGTTTATATACATAAATCACTAGTGGACATCAGTCACTTTATGTATATATCTTTAAAAGACCCACCGGTGTGTCATACAGCACTGTATTGAAACAGGTACGACCCCACCGGTGGGTCGTAACGTACTACAAAAAAATCGCCGAAAAACGTCGTCGCAGCGAACGTGTTAAACGGGCTCTGGGCCAGATCTGAGTTCGGGCTCAATTTTAAGCGCCCGAGCCCTCCCGAGTCCGAAGTATGTCAGCCCGAGCCCGCCCGAGCCCAAATTTTATATTGCAAGATAGAGCCCGGGCCCGAACGAGCTCGAAAACTATGATTAACCTGTTTAGGCATTAAAAATCTCCTCTCCCAGACTTCCACTCTTTCCTCCCCGTGCAATAAACCGATGTCTTTCTCAACTGCAGAGCGGGGAAGGGATGTCTATTTATTTCCATAGCTTCTAACCATTTCTATAGTTTGACCATTTTCTATAGTTTGACCATTTTCTATAGTTTTTTTATTTCTATAGTTTGACCATTTTCTATAGTTTTTTTATTTCTATAGTTTGACCATTTTCTATAGTTTTTTTTATTTCTATAGTTTGACCATTTTCTATAGTTTTTTTATTTCTATAATTTGACCATTTTCTATAGTTTTTTTATTTCTATAGTTTGACCATTTTCTAAAGTTTATTAATTTCTATAGTTTGACCATTTTCTAAAGTTTTTTTAATTTCTATAGTTTGACCATTTCTATAGTTTTTTTTATTTCTATAGTTTGACCATTTTCTATAGTTTTTTTATTTCTATAGTTTGACCATTTTCTATAGTTTTTTTATTTCTATAGTTTGACCACTTTCTATAGTTTTTTTATTTCTATAGTTTGACAATTAATTTCTTCCTGAAATGTTTCTGGCTGCCGGGTACCAGGAAAAATTAGGAGGAACAACAATCTACGTTGTACGTTATTAAATAGAATTAGCAGGGAGCTACCCCTTTGAGGTAGGGAGCAAAATTTCGTCATCCTGCTATCTACTATATCTATAAGTTCTTAAAGAAACTTTTCACCGCCCGGTGCGCTGGCTTGTAACCACTCGTCCCTGAAGGGTCCGTGTTCGAATCCCGGTGAGGCATGGATGTTGTGTTTATCTTACGGTACTGGCTCTCTCTCCCTTCCCTGGAGGCAGTGGTCCTAAATTAGGGACGGGCGACTTCTTACAGCCCATTGAGTTTCTCACGGCGGTCGTTACACCTTCAATTAAAAAAAAGAACTTTTCCTTCGCAGAAATCCTGTAATCCATGGCCTATGGTAGTTGCTACCCAAGCACGGAATCAATAGCTCAGCTCTGCCGAAATCTACTCCCCATCTAGACCCAGTTGTCGAAGAATTCTCTTTAACAGTCTGAAGTGTAAAAAAGTCTCGGGTGCTAAATCATACAAAATTACATTGAAAGAAAAAGGAAAAAAATTATCTCACTCAGTGCCGTCTTAACACTTTTGGGGGCCCTGGGCCGTCATATTTTTCGGGGCCCCTGAACAGAACATATGCAACACATGGTATTATTACAATATGTGATTATTTTTTTATTCACATATGGTTTTATTGCATTATGTACAACATATAGATATATATACAACGTACGATAATGATTATATACACCACCATGACCATGTTATCCCTATGACAAGAAAATTTCAATATCCAGTAACTTTTTAAATACCACTTTAGTGAAAAATGGTACATGACAAAAATTGTAGAACTCCATGAAGTGTAGGAAATGCATTCACATTTTGTTGCATAGCAAATTGCAAAAAAAAATAATGGGTGCTGAAAGATATAATATTCCTTCCCCATTCTATAAATTATTCAACAAAATTAAATTAAAACAGAAGAAAGAAATGCGCCGTTTCCAAGCAATATGACGCACCGGACAGAAATGCCGATATGGGGCCCCAGTCATTTTTATTTGTTTAAACAGTGACGATTGAAAGAATTTATGTATAAGTAGCCCAGGTGGGCAAATCCCAGTGATAAACATACGTGCACTACTTCCTGTGGACAACACAATTGACTGCTTAAAAGGAAAAAATGATGGCCCTTATGGCTTAAGCCTAACCCACACTCGAGATCAGGAGAGAGATCGGCTTTCTTTGTTTCTTATTTTGTCACAAAAGATCCATCCTAACGCCTAATTTTCCTCCTGCCACCTCGGGAAATCGAAGCTACGGGCAAGATTTTAATAAAAAGGCAGAAGAACTTCCAACTTTCTGGATTGATGTTTCTTCTTTTCTTTAAATAAAAAAAAAACAAAAAAAAAACCTGCGAGTGAGTGGTCAAAAAGGACTTTTTGTAAACCCATAAGACTCTTGGGTCCCTGAGCACCGGCCCAGTTGGCCTACCCCTTAAGATGGCCATGCTCTCACTCTCTCAGAGCCCGAGCACGCCCGAGCCCGGGCTCGGCCAGTCTCAGCACTGCTCTGGGCACTGGCTTCTGGCCAATCGCTCGAAATGGGCTAGAGCTCCTGGCGAAGCATGGGCGTTGTCCGCCCCACGACGCTGGCCATTCCTGGATCAATGACTTCAAACCAGGGCTCGGTGACTATAGCCCAAGATGATCGCGGTGGTCATTATATCCGGAAAGAAACAAAAAGCAAACCAGCGGTATATAAGTTGCATGTATTCAATGTGACTGATGAGTTTAGGACATTTGGGCACCGGACATTTGGGCACCGGACATTTTGGACACCGGACATTTTGGCACCCGGACATTTTGGCACAAATCTTGAGGGGCCGTACAAAAATTGCCGGTTTTTTTTTCGCTGTGAGGGGAATTGAATGGAGAAAACGTTTCCAATTATAATTGAATTAAAAAAAATATTACAATGCACAAATTTTGAAGATGACGTTCCGTTTTTTGGGTGTAAATATGACAAGCATAATATCCGAAAACTTGACAATATAGTCGTCCTAAATCGGAATTACATAGCTCATAATCATGATTATGGATTACATCATATTCATGATTATGGATTACATCATATTCATGATTACATAGCACGAAGGGTGCCCATGAGGTGAGAGACACCCCCCCCTCCCCCGCCGTTAATATAGCCAAATTTTTGATAAATTTAAAACACTAAAATAGACGAAACCTTTTTTTAAATGTTTGACAGCCTTGAAGGAGGTAAGAATTTTCTTAGCCCCCCCCCCCCCTCCAAGCACACATAAAATGTCCGTAATTTCGTATTTTCTTATTTACGATATTTTTCTATAAACTATAACTAAACAAATTTTCTGCGAATATGAGTAAACCCGGGAAATTTGTCGGGTGGTGGGTGGGGGGGGGGGCTTAAAACCTAAAATATGAAATATAAAGGATTTCTGGTCCGATCGGGAGATTTTCAGCCATTACAAGCTACAAGTCATCGAATTGTCTGAGAGCATTTGCTGCCTCAGGAAACTAGTGTGTGTGTGTGTGGGGGGGGGGGGGATACCAAAAGCGTAAAATATCAAGAATTTCTCATATCTCTTCCGATCGGGAGATCTTCAGCATTTACAAGCTGCAACTCGACAAATTTTCTCAGCGCATGTGCATTCTCTGGAAACCTGTCAGCGATGGGGGTGGGTGGGGTGGGTGGGAGTTAGGGGGGTTAATACCAAAAGTGTAAAATATGAAAAATTTCTCGTCCGATCGGGAGATTTTTGGCATTTACAAGCTACAACTCGACACATTATTTGAAGGCATGTGCCTACTCAGCAATCCTGTGTATGTGAGGGGGGGGGGGTACCAAAAGTGTAAAATATGAAGACTTTCTCGTCCGATCGGGAGATTTTCAGTATTTACAAGCTGCAACTCGACAAATTTTCTGTTCTGAGCGCATGTGCCTACGCAGCAAACCCGTCCGGGTTGGAGGGGGGGGTATTTAAAAAGTGTGAAATATGAAGAATTTCTCGTCCGATCAGCAGATTTTTTGGCATTTACAACTGGACACATTATTTGAGGGTATGTGCCTACTCAGCAAACCTGTGTGTGTGTGTGGGGGGGCATACCAAAAGTGTAAAATATGATGAATTTCTCGTCCGATCGAGAGATTTTCAGCATTTAGCAGCTACAACTCGACACATTATCTGAAGGCATGTGCCTACTCAGGAAACCTGTCGGGGGGGGGGGGTGTAGCTTGTAAATGCTGAAAATCTTCGGATTGGACGAGAAATTCTTCATATTTTACAGTTTTGGTATTACCCCTCCCCCGGTCAGGTTTGCTGAGTATAGGCACGTGCCCGTAAATATTTAGTGCCTAAGTAACTCTTACGGCGAACATTTTCTCGGTCAAACTCTTACTATTGGGCCAAGAAACGGCAATTGTTGTACGGCCCCTTAAACATTTGTGCCCAAAAGTCCGGGTGCCCAAATGTCCGCCCCGTCTTTCAGATAGAAAATCGTAAATATGTCTCAATTTCTTAATGATTATGAGATATAAGTGAAAAAATTTGTGCACACCACTTGCTCAAGTAGGGAGAAATATAGGAACACTATAATTTTTAACGCAGCGCAATTTCATTGCTTTAAAAGGGAATGTGCCAAAATGTCCGGGTGCCCAAATGTCCGAACCCCTGACTGATTCATATTATTCTCACTCAATATTTGGAACCGTACAGAATGACAAAACAGTATATCTAAAGGAAAACTTAACATTCTTAGAATCTGAATCTCACGTAATTTTTATCTCTTACTTAAAATTGCTCCAATTAAACAATTTTAATAAAAGCTGATAAAATAATCAGCAATAAAACTTCAATAAAAAATACTAACTGAAGAGAACAACAAATCAAGTCCTAATTTGCTTTTGAAATTTTTAAGGTACTTGTTTCTGGGTTTCTTTCACCTAACCCGTTCACCGCTAAGGCGCTTTTTTTCTTAGAACTACATCACTGCCCACGCGCAAAGGGAGCGTTGCGCGCACGATGTATTGCGTAGTACGCGAATTGGACTCCATGCTGTTTGCGAATATGCTAACACGATTAGTGTGCAGCACGTATTTTTAACGCTATAATGATTTCAATTGCGACCTATTTTTCTCACAGGCGGGCGACCGTAAGTCGCCCCATACTATCCGCGGAGTTAGACGTAGTCCTACGTCATAAATGTAAAACGGTACTAAAATGCCACCGTTTCGGAGACATGCTATTTCCGTGATGATATATTAAGAAATTTTGGTGATAAAATTTGTTCCGTACACACCCGGTTCTGTGTGAACATAATCGGTACTTGCTATCCGAACCGAATATGCTCCCTTCAAGGCGACGGTTTCAAGTTTTCACTATATACACAAAGTTACGTGATAAAGACAGAGTTCAACAAGCTTCTTTATACTAACGTGTTTCAGTTATTGTATTATAAGCGAATGAAACCCTGTTCTTTTGTAAGAAGGCTTTGTGAAAACCCATTTACGGATGCAAAGAGCTTTCTGCATGCAGTGACTGAACAGATTGTGTCGCATCAGAATTGATCGTGGTAATTCTCACGGAACTCTTATTTCGTATTCCGTGTGCTCTCATTTATTTCAGCTGTCAACCTTAGTAACGCGACACTTGACTGGAAAATGTTTCTAGATTTCCCTTACACTTTTTTATATTTCGGAAGGCTTCGTTTTGACAGGATATCTCTGCCCTAATAACTCAAAACAGAAGGAACAGAATCCTTGATAGGGAACAGACGCTGAATGGGGGAAGGGGGGGCGACAAAACTGTTATAACGGGTGTGTACATGTCGCGTGGCAAGAATGTCATTACATCGACCAAGCAGTTGCAATTTGTGGTCATGCGAAACTTGTGACGGTCAACCGCAATTTTATTGATCGCCTGTTCATTCCCTCCCGCCAACCCAATTCTTTGTCGTCGGAATGACGTAATTGGTTTGCCATCTCGGAATGGCCATCGAGGTGGGGGTCCACCTCCTGCTCTTTGCTGACCTGTGCATCGATCTGAGGGCAGACCTCTGTTTGGTCGCTGCAGAGCTACACTCAGGTACAGACCACCAATAGCGAGCCGCTCCTGGCCTTGGCGCCGGCCAATGAGCGTGCTTGGTATGCCCCGTGCGTGACCTCCCCGACCACCCACACGCCTTCGATCAATGGAGTTCAAACAGAAAAGTAGAATTTAAAAAAAGAAAGGGAAAGGAAAAGCCGAGAGATGTAGTCACGTGTTAAGGGGGATTCGTATAATCTTGATCGGTGAATAGAAGCAGATGGTGTGGTCACACACGTCAACAAAGGGAGGCCTGACATCGACCTGCCACGGCCTTCGTAACCATATCCTTACACTAAAAACTCTGCAAAGAAAACTTTGTTACCAAGGGAAATAGCACTGCCCTAGGCCTCTGACATCCAAACCACGTTTCACTTCCTTTCACATGACTCACCAACACCATAATTATCATTGGAAAACCAATCATTTTTCCGCTGCCTTTTGCGTTTTATTTTTAACCCCTCCCTGCCATTCGCAGTTCATGCAATCTCATGCAACCGGCACTCACACACTTTTCGATATGTCATTGTATCTCGTTAAATATGAATGAGCTTCGTGATTTGAAATGGGTGTTTGTGATCGTCCGGTAGAATAGCTAGAGTCCTCCCTTCAGCTGATTTTGATTCGAAAAGTACGCTGTGATTTTTGAGCTGGAAAGACACGACTCGTCTATTGCGAGCCACTTATTTTTAGAAGAAAAAAGAAAAGTTAAAACTTGCAAGTGAATTGTTGACCACAAGCACGTGACTGTATAGCAAATTTATCACAAGCAAAAATCCTCGCGTTCACAGCAGATCGAAAATAAATGTAATTGAAAAAACAATATGCACTCCGCTGTTTTTTTTTCTAGAAGCTGAAAAAAAAAAAAAAAAAAATCCCGAAACGATTTTAGTAGTTCCTTCCACTTTCTTCGTATTATGAAAACCGATTTCCATAATACTTCCCACGTTTTATACCCACAAAGGTGTTTTTTTTTTTTTTTTTTTAAATTACAAGTGGAGAAAGTGATAAAATTAACAAGATCGATATCAGTGGGGACCGGCGATTTTCCAAAAAAATCGCAAAAGGGCAGAAAGTTACAGCTCCCTGACCTTTCAACCGTTTCTTCTAGGGACAGCTCATCGTCAGTACGTCATACTACTGTAGGTGAATACGTGACGGCTTCTGCAGTACCGCCTCTGGGATCTGGAATCGAACCCTTGCTATAAAATTCTTTCTGCGCATGTTTGTATCTACGTGCGTTTGAAAACAGGAGTGTTCCAACATGAAATTTAAAAAGACTGGATACGAGAATACTCACTTGGCCTACAGAAACTTACCCATGAGCAGAATGCCAACCATCATATTATAGTCTTTTCAAGTTTCTGTTTTGTCTTTTGTTTTTTGGGTGTGTGTGGGGGAAGGGATTGACGACCACTGTTTTACTTATAAGCATGGTCTGGTATATTATATTGGAAAATATTTGCAAAGCAATGAAAATCATGACAATCAAATGTTTTCGTTTACAGAAATGCCAATCGAAATATAAACTTAAATATTAAAGCTTTACAATGATGGATGACATAAACTCCTAAATGAATTAGCTGTGATAGTGGAACGTAAAAATGCATATATTACGTGACTTCCAATGAAATAGTATAAAGAGGGCATTATGTTTTCATCCTTTCCTCCAGCTCTTCTGGTGGAAAGAAAAGTGCGGAAACAGCTTGTTGTACAAGAGATAACGACGTTAATCAAATACCGAATGTGGTCATTGTTCAAATCGTGGTACTGAAACACAAGCAATTGAAACAAATACTGAAATAACGCGAGGAAACATTTTTTTATTTGAACGTGTAATAATTTTATTAACAAAGTTAAAATTAAGGTTAATATGAAGGATTTGGGCGAGACCGAATTTTTAATGGGAGTTTTAAATATTAAATGACACTAATAATTAAAAGATTAATCAAGTTTGCGAATTTAAATTACGTTGTGCTGCTGCTGCGAAATTAAATGTACTCTGTGAATGCTGTTTAACTGTAATCAGTAATTAGGCATTGTAAAGCAGCATTTACGGGCAGCTTTTCTTAAGTGCTTAAATCGTTTTATTGGCCTACGCTGCGTTCATGTAAGTTGTTATCATTAGCAAAGCAATCGGGACAGGTAAATTGTTTTATTGCATCCCAGGCGTCCGGCGCTTCTACCCTTCGAGCAAGGAGGGACACAGAAGGATTTTGAGGAATGGGGGAGGGAGGGAGAGGTGTCTAAGAAGCGGACAGAGATCTGGGAAAGAGTGTTGGCGGTATGCTGCGTTGAAAAGGAATTTTGTCCCGAAACTTTTGGAGAGGACAGTGAAAAGGAGTGCAAAGCGGGAAGTTACACTGAAGATGAGCGCATCTGAGGAATAAAACAGGCAGCGAGAGGACAGAAATGTTGAGATACATTTTTCATTTAAAATCAATCCGGGACAACCTGCACGTATGGCGCAGGAGTAAATAAACAATTTGAGACTATACCCTTTCCTCTGTCGTTTTTTAGCTTTTCAGCTTTTAAGCATTGGTTTGTCTGTTAACATTTTTGCGGGTTTTAACTCTTACTTTTCTTTGTAACTTTGAGCGTCTTTTGGGGTACCTAGGAACAGAAGATGGCTAAGCTTGTTCCTTTTCTATGCGCTGTCTATGCGCTGTTTTTTCAAAGTAGTTAAGTTCTTAATAACTAATTAATTATGCACTTAAAGCACTGCTGAAATACTTTGTACATATTGCAACTAACTGTTTAAGGTATATAACTTTCACAAAGTTTTCTTTAGTTAATTATTATCTTTAACTTATTCTCGTTTTCGTGCTGTCATAAGTTGTAGAGTAGGGGGTTTTTTAGACTCAAGTTTTCTTTCAAAAATCTGTTCGTTATAAATTAACATTTCCTTTTTTTAATTGCAATGTAAAATTTGGATTTCTTTTGCATTGTTTTTCAGGTTTAAATTCTCTCTCAAACGAACTTGGAATTTCGTTATAGCTGAAAATCATTTCTAATTATTATGTCACTCTCACAGCTTGAGTTCTCTTTAATCTTCTTCTCTCTGTTTAATAGTAACAGATGAAGAGCATGGGTCGGGCCATGAAGGTTAATGGATGCAAGCGAAATTGTTAACTAGTGCTAGGTCATGCTACTCTACGGAGGACATGACTTATATATATATTTTTTAAACTATTTTAGGTGGGAATGTTACTTGCATCTATGGCCTTGCAGAAACCCATTTCCAACTAGGTCTTTGTGGAAGTGAGAAAATGCAGAGTTTTTGCTGGTCCTTGATAAAGCCAAGGCTCAGTATTCTCGACACCTTCTACATTCAGTTGTTTTATTTTATTTTTTTATCTTTTCTCCTTTTACTCGCACAGGTAGATACATAACCTTTTTCTATGTTGTACTAGGTGTGAGTCAAAATTATTTATGTATTTTTTTGCTTAGGTATCTTCTTTATAGAATATAAAATATATATATATATATTTCCCATGTTTGCTCAAATGCAAGTGCAAAGATTCGGCTGTTTGAAAATACAACACACATAAAAATTGGAAAGGGAGTGAGACAAGGTGACACCATATCTCCGAAGCTCTTTAATGCCACATTGGAGGGTGTTTTTCAGTCGCTGAGCTGGGAAAACAAAGGGATAAAGATTAATGGAGATTATCTAACCCACCTTCGTTTTGCTGATGACGTAGTCATTTTTTCAACTACCCCATCAGAGCTGCAGAGTATGATCCAGGCTGCTTTTACAAGAAATGAAGATTTATCGATTGATGGAGAAAAGCTGGAGATAACAGACACGTACGTTTATCTTGGACAGCAGATATCAAGTGAGGGTCACATTGATGAAGAAATTAATCGGCGTACAAAACTTGCCTGGAGAGCTTTTGGAAGAAACAGCATAATTTTCAAGAGCAATATGCCATTATGTCTTAAAAGAAAAGTGTTTGATCAATGCATCCTTCCAGTGCTTACGTATGGTGCAGAGACGTGGACCTTAACTAAAAGAGACATACAAAGGCTGCAGACAACTCAAAGCAGCATGGAGAGGTGCATACTTGGTGTAACCAGGAGAGATAAGAAGAGGAACTCGTGGATCCGAAAAATGACAAGAGTGGAAGACATCATGATCAGAGTTAAATCCCTGAAATGGCAATGGGCTGGACATACTGCCAGAAGGACAGATCATCGATGGACAGCCGAAATTTTAGATTGGATTCCAAGGGACAGGAAAAGACCCAGAAAAAGACCGCATGGGAGATGGGTGGATGAAATTCGAAAGTATGCAGGGGTGACATGGAGGAGACTGGCACAAGACAGACCGTTGTGGAGGGAACTTGGGGAGACCTTCGTCCAGCAGTGGATTGATAATGGTTGACAATGATGATGATGATATATATATATATATATATTAATTCCAATTACACTGCAAAGACTTTTCTGAAATACATGAGTAATTTCCCGTGATTCCTTCCGTGAAACAACGAAGCATATTCCTGATTCAATATTTTCCGTGAAAAGACGGGAAAACCCTGAATTTCACGGATTTTCCACACGTGAAATGACAGAAATACTCCTGTCCATCTTTCTTCGGTTAATATAAGCCGCTGATGGCCTAGTGATCATCGTCAGTGACTGCCACGGAAAAGTCTCAGGTTCGATCCTAGGCAGGTAAAAAACGCTCGTAACTCTAAATATCCGTCGTGCGTCGCGTTAAGCCGTCGGATCCCGGATAGTGGTCTCCCGGTTATAAATAAGGGCGTCTTCCTCCCCTTTCTACCTCGCTTCCGTGTCACTTTCCTATCAGGCACTCTAGCCCAAATCTCCTTATTCGAAAAGTTGTATAAAACCTGAGGTCAAGTACTCCCTTTCTAAAAATCCTCTACATTAAAATCTTTAAAAAAATATCTTCGGCCAATAACGGAAATTTGCCGTTTTTAAGAGGTGTTAACAGAAAATTCTGAATTTTCAGAAACCTCTCGGAAAATTTCCGGTAAATGGAGTAGCTCGCAGGAATACTTGAGGTTTGATTACCAATTAAATTTCAGTCGTCTATCAGAAAGCCTAATTTTCGGATATTGTGGATAGCATATCACTTGATATTTAGATTACTGTGGCAACGGATATTCCTTGCTTCTTCCTCGGATGGTGCACCAGCTATCGTATATTGTTAAAGTAAGAAATCGGGTACTTAAAGTATATAGTACGGGCGATTGTATTATGTATCTGTATCAGTCCGTGGATCCCCTTTAACACGAAAGATATTATAGCTGTTAAGAGTAAATTGTATATTTAGGGGTTTTGTGAAATGAGAGTATGAAGCAGTACATTTCCCCTTTTCTTAAACAGTCATTGTCAGCATTAAAAAATCTCGAGTTCCAAAATATTCAATTGCTTTGAAAAATCATGTAGAAAACAAATGTAATTTGTCTCCTACAAAAAATAAATAAATAAATAAAATTTATTATAAACCTATTTAGAAAGATGAATTCGAAAATAATTTTTCTGAACGTAAAAAAAAAAAGGTGAAACGGATTTCGTGATAATGGAAAATCTGTCAAAATTCTGAAGTTTCCGTGGGAAATTTTCATAGTGGAAATTTCGCTAAAAGTCCGAAATGTATCGGCCACTTTGCTGCTCGTTGTTTTCAGGAATTTTACGGGAATTCACACCACTTACTTTTTGCAGTGTAGAGTATTCACTAAATCCCTCACCCTATGAAAGAAATAAATGTTAATAAAAAACTTCAATGTTCATCCTGACATTTGTCTTTTTCAGGTATTTTAAAACTTTGACGCCTGGAATGCGTAGGAGTAGATTGTTCAGAATTTAACAATAATGACAAAAGAAATTTCATCATCACGTAAAAAGACTTACTTTGACCATGAAGGTGACTTTGGGGTGTTTCCGGTTCAGTGGTTAAGACGCGCGGTTTCTGTTGAACCAACTCAACTGCCTTCGGTTCGCGTTCCAGTGAGGAGAGGGGATTCTCTGATGAAATTTCGCGAAAACGAAAACGTCTTTCAGAGCGTCTTCGTTTCCGTGAAATCTCGGTATAAATACGTACAAATTTTAAACTGACTATTCTGAAATAAACGGAATTACTAACTACGGAAAATCTGTGAATATTCGGAAGTTAAAAAGAAAAAAACGGGAACTTTTGAAAACGGAAATTCCGTTTAAAGACGGACAGCTACCGACTTGAGATCGAAATGGCTCACGTGGAATACAATCACCCGTACGACGAGTCAACGGGTCGACAATTTCTTGCGGCCCCAACGGGTCGGGTCAAAGTATTCCTGACCCGGTTTTACTGCCGTTTTATTTTTGAAAAGCGAAAAATATATTCCAAAAAAAAAAAAAAAAAAATGCGCGTTGTGGAATTCTGTAGTCAATAATGGTGCCCACGGAGTGAATAATGATTTGCCATGCAAAAATATTGTCGTCTCTTTCTGAAAGCAACGAAGATTTCCACCGACCGACGTCAGACAACCGACACCATATCGTAAAAAGATACTTCCTTTGCATTCTTTTACAGTGCGATTGTCCAGGGCAAGGTACTGTTATATCTTTTATTTTGAACAAATTTATTATAAGAATAATCATATGTTATAAACAAATATTTAGCTCATACCAATTCACCATAGTTATATACTTTATGAAACAATTCACCATAAATCTTCAAACGTTAATCTGTACCAACGTTACATTCTAATACAAAACACGTGTTAAAGTTATAAACAATGGAACACGTGTTGATGCTATTCATTGGAACACGTGTTACTGTCATCAATGTTAAATACAAGGTGTTAATTTTATTGTTATATTTATTATTATGAACAAATTATAGGTGCATCAGTTACAGATCATTTACCGATTAACTTTACTTTATCGTGCCTTTTTATAACTATGGGACTTTTGTTCTACAGTGATCGTATATGGACAAAAACGTGCCCCTTATATGTACTGGCATATAATAAAGCACGGCGTTGTGATTCACCTTTATCCCGTCACTGGAATGGTGGGGGAATAAAGGTGCCGCTCGTGAAAGAAATTAGAAACATAAACACATATTTTAACTTACACATACCTTAACTTATGCCTTGTGTGGTTATAAGGCAAACAAACAGTAGTCTTATGTGGAAGTAGTAAAAATGGTTTAATACGTGAGATTTAGGAACACTAAGGTACCACGTGCGTGGGTGCAGCCGTTAGCAATACCTTACACATAAAATGTAGTATTATTACGATTTTTCTCTATAACGTCTCCGATCATTTCTGCATACATCTATCTATATATATAAGTGCAAAGCTTAGTGATTCATTTTACTTCTAGTTCCTTTTCTCCTATGCTTTACCTAAATGTTTTACCTAGCTAACTGGGTTTTCATTGTTTGATCATGACCAATACACACGCCACGTGCTCTAAGTAGGTTTATGAATAAATTTAAGCAAGTACATGCAATAACAGGGAAAAGGAAAAATCACTTAACTGGTATTTCCATATGTCTTTCAGGTTTTCAATCCCAATCTTTATCCAATTGTCATCGCTGGCAGTACTTCATCTATCTCTCGTCACATCGCTCGACGATCCGCTATCCACGTCTGTGTTTCGCTGCTCCTCGAACTCAACTCCTCGTGACCAGTGAAGACCCTCTGAGCTTCACCTTGTCCGCGGATGCCAAGGTCACTTGACCAGTCTGGAATTCATCTAATCCGTCCGGGGAACGTCACTTCGCTCCCTCCTTGGGAACTGACCCTTCAACTTTTCCGACCCCCTATATCCCCTGGGGCCATCTATGCACGTGCATGTTGGACTAAATTTATTTTAAATAATTTTATTTCCAACAGTACAAGCAAACACTATTAGCCTGCTTCTCAGCTGATTCACTCTCTCCGTGCGAAATTCATTCTATAACTAAGTGTAACGTACCAGGAGATGTGACGTACCTGCCAGAAGGACGCACACGACATAAAGGCAGATAGGAATCAGAATAAAACGTCCGCGTAGCTCAATTGGTAGAGCAACTTATTCCGGAATGAGGGGACCCGGATTCGAATCCTGGCGCGGATAAAAATGACGGAGAAATTTAATTCGTTATAATGGCGCCCGAACTATCCGGATGACCCGACCGTTCAAAATCTCGCAATGGTGTGATGTTATTTCCACACCGCGAGATAGGAAAAATAAGAGAATCCCTTCTCCAGCACTTCGAAAAAAAAAAATAAAAAAAAAAAAAATAAGGGGGTGATGATGTAACGTACCAGGAGATGTGACGTACCTGCCAGAAGGACGCACACGACATAAAGGCAGATAGGAATCAGAATAAAACGTCCGCGTAGCTCAATTGGTAGAGCAACTTATTCCGGAATGAGGGGACCCGGATTCGAATCCTGGCGCGGATAAAAATGACGGAGAAATTTAATTCGTTATAATGGCGCCCGAACTATCCGGATGACCCGACCGTTCAAAATCTCGCAATGGTGTGATGTTATTTCCACACCGCGAGATAGGAAAAATAAGAGAATCCCTTCTCCAGCACTTCGAAAAAAAAAAAAATAAAAAAAACAAATAAGGGGGTGATGATGTAACGTACCAGGAGATGTGACGTACCTGCCAGAAGGACGCACACGACATAAAGGCAGATATGAATCAGAATAAAACGTCCGCGTAGCTCAATTGGTAGAGTGACTTATTCCGGAATGAGGGGATCCGGTTTCGAATCCTGGCGTGGACAGAAATGACGGAGAAATTTACTTCGTTATATAAGCGTTTTTTTTCACATCTCATCTTTTACATTGAGCATTCAGAGGTTTTTGATTGATGTGTTAACATCCCGTTCCCATGCATGTCATGTCAAATTAACTCCTTATTTGTTAATATGGATGAATTTAATATTAAGGAGGTTGAGAAAGGCGTCGAGGCCAATAAATATGTGCTTGTTCAAAACCACAAGGGGAAGTGTGAATGCTGGAAATTGTTTCTTCTCATTAAGGAACCGGTGAATAATTCTTTGTTGTTTGGTCTTGCTTGTTGTTCAAAACGTGAAAAATGTATAATTACAAAGAAAGATGTCGACGGTGTAATAAAAGAGTATGGAACCAAAAATCTAACGGACCATATGAAAGTATGCGCACCTCCATCAAAGCGTGGAAAGAGTGAACAATCTAAATACATTTAAAAACATACATTTGTGCAATCGTAAATAATGATTCCCATTTGTAATATAATCCATGGTCACGGTCATAATCAGCCACATACTTCTGGATTACGCAAAATAGTGGCACTATAAATGGCACTAAAATTTAGCAAGTAACACGTCGGTGTCTTGTCGAGCCCATGCCGAGACGAATCACCGCCGTCATCAGGGCAAAAGGTGGTGCTACACGTCACTAGACAGGTATCTCTAATTCAATTGATCTTCAGTGTACAGTATCCTGTACGACTAACCACAGTACAGAAGAACCTACATTGTGAGGTGGGACCCCTCTTATGCATTAAAGGCATTGTCCGAAAAAGCGGATGGAGGGATATTAAATAATATGCGGTTATGTGCCTTTCTGAGGATTTCTGAACACGCTGTAGGAATGTACAGCTAATCAGTCATCTGTGCGCTCCCGCAGAAAGAGCTAATTAATCATCTGTGCTCTCTATCCTGCGTGAAGAGCTGTAATTAGTCATCTTTGCCCTCTATCCTGCACGACTAACCACGGCACAGAGTAACCTACAGTGTGAGGTGTGAGCCCCTCACATGCATTAAAGGCATTGTCCGAGAAAGCGGATGGAAGGATATAAAACAATATGCGGATATGTCTAGCCTCCATGGCCTTTCCAAACACTCTGTAGGGATGTAGAGCTACAGTCATCTGTGCGATCTCGCAGAATGCTCCTGTGTAGGTGCATTTAACCTTGAGCGGAAAATTTCCAAGCCCTACTCTGAAAGCATCTTCCTATTGTTATGTCCACTATCTAATACCACCTCATTCTGTGCTAGTTTGTTTTTCATTCTGCATTTCTGCAGAGTGGTGGTGTCGGCGTTCGCATAATTTTTACGTTTTACTTGATATTTAAACCGTTGGCTCCTGGGTATTTACCTAGTTTCTACACTTTTAGTAAAATTAAGGAAGCGAGATTTTTGAACGATCATAATACTTTCCTATAACGGAAGTATGGAAAAGTAAATCGTGTATTATTTGAATGGAAGTATTGAAATCACGCTACTTGAACTCGAAGGGGCGTAATTTCAAGCCCCCCCCCCCCCCTCCCAATTTGAAAAGCTTGCCCTGGCCTTGCTCTCACAGGATCCCGAGGATAAGTTTAATTCTTACGTAAAGCGGGGGAAAGGTGCGAGGGTCTTTACACCAAACTTAGCTTCACAGTAGTAATCTGACTCATAGAAAGAGAACTTATTCTTGCAACTGTGAAGAACCTTATTTTCGAGTAGGAAACAATTATAATCCGCATTATGTTTCAAAGTAAGCTGGCTTCCACAAATTAAGGGAAAAACAGAGAAATCAGGATTATTTTTGAAAGAAGAGTTGGAAATGAACGAAACATGGGCATACGACGTGAAATGTAACGCAGAGTCAGGGTACCGTATGCAAATGAGTGGAGGACGGCATCAATTTATGCAAAGGAGGAACAGCATAAGCGTGGCTGGGTCCCGATGCCGGGCCCCATTCTCACTGCACGTCATCGCCAGCAACGCATGAAATGGTCCCAAGATCCTCGAGATTGGACCATGGGTGATTGGAAGAAAGTGGTCTGGTCTGACGAATCAAGATTCCTGGTGTATCACGTAGACGCCGAGCGCGGACACGAACGAAGGCAATGTCACGTGCATGGGCGTACTGTTGGGTGGAAACAGGCTGCCGGCGGCGGTGTCATGCCGCGGGCGGTGCTGTTATGCTGTGGGCGTTGTTTTCTTGGGACACTTTAGGCCCATTATCCCAATAGCACAATCCCTGGCAGCTGTCAGGTATCTGAACATCGTTGCGGACCAAGTTCACCCATCCACGGCAACTATGTTCCCTGCTGGTAATGGCCGTTACCAAGAGGATAATGCGTCATGTCACACTGCTAGAATCGTCAGGGAGTGGTTCGAGAAACATGCTGGTCACTTTCTGTTAATGCCCAAGCTTCCAAATTCACCTACATGAACCCAATCGAACATTTTTGGTTCGACTTGGAAAAGCGGATTCGAGCTAAATCCCCACCTCCCCGAAATGTACTGGAGCTGGAGGACCTTCTGTTGAAATTATGATACCAGATTTCCCAGGATATCTATCGCCACATCATCGAATCGATGCCTCGCCAAATGGCCGCTGTTTTGCGGGCTAAATGGGGTCCTCATGGGTGTATACCGATAAATCAGTCTTTTACTTGTGCAGTATAATACCCCAGTAAAAAAAAAAAAACGCAGGAAGAATAATTGAAGCATTAATAATTCTCAAAGCCTTAGCACCGAATTGTTAAATAGTTTGTTCCAGGTTAACGTTGTAAAATAGCAATCAAAATGCTATGTCGTTAATAATGAGCAGTACGTTAAAATATTTCATGAAATGCTTCTGTACCTTTTAAAGACAATTTATTCTTGTGATCTATTCGAGTTTTCCACACGCTTCTCCCTATCTTACTATCCTTTTCCCGTAAACAATAGATTTCTATTCCTATGATATCTGTTTTCGATGATTTTCTCCTCTCTCTCCCGCGCAGTCGGGAAAAACCTACTCTTCCGGCTAGTTTAAAACGTCGTTCCCGAAAAACAACGGACCCCCTCTGGTCCTCCTGTTACGACCAACTCCCTCTCTCTTCTCCCGCTGACTGTGTGTTTTTCCTCCTTTGCCTTCCAGGAAGTGGCCCCACACTTCCAACCTTTTCGCCGCAGAGCCATTTCGGATTAAAAGGTCGGCATCGCATTCAAAACTCAAAACTGAGATCAGTCGTTTTTTGCGTACCTCTCGGAAACTCTTGAAATAAAGATAGCAAAAGGTGCTAATTGCACTAGACGAAACTTCAGTGCACAAAAGCGATATTTGCAAATGTCTTTCACCATTGTGATAAGTTTGGGGAAGCAGCAGAAATGCGTCTGCTAGGCGACCTGTAAAATCCCTTATTTCCAGACTATAGGGGACAGAGATAAAACTTTCCCAGGCCCTAAGACAAAGAAAAGGGAACACGAAGTAAAAAAAAATGTTACGAATAAGATTTAATATTTTTGTCTAAAATTCTTGTATTAAATCTCCGTAACAGAATATTGAAAGATCAAGTGAAAGGATGGATTTTTTCTCTTGCACGTTTTAATTGAACAGAAATTAAAAGCGAAAGAAACCTCATTACTTCTGATGTTGGAATGAATGAATAAGATAAAGAAAATTTGATTGAGTTCTGCATTTTATTCTGTTGGGTGGACAACAAAAGTATGGAATTTCCATTGCATTTTGGATCGATTTCACACTGATTTGGGTAGATTTTTTCGAATAGGAATTTTTCTGAAGAATTTTTAGAAACAAATTAAATTTTTAAAATAGAAATATAAGCTGACGCCCCTGGCGCAAGAATTTTGAATAATGGAGAAATAGAAAGTATGCTAAAAGTATTTTTCATAGCAAAAGCTATGCGAAGGAAAAAGAGTTTCTCAAAGACTTCATTTGGAAAAAGAGATAACGAGAAAAAAGTTTTGTCATTCGCCCTCAAGTGGGAAAACCGTGCATTATTTATAAAGGTCAAAGATTTCAATATTTTTACTGTAGCAAATGGCAAACAGGGGAAAATAATATTCAATAGTTTTAGAAGCGGATATACTGTTGAAAACATAAATAAACGCTAACATCTCGTAGCGGTAGAACCGTGAACTACAAAATCCACGAGTACATGCAAAAAGTTCCACATGGTGAATGTCATTCGGCGCTGAAATAATTTTTGAAATCGGACTTTTACAAACAGAGTTATCGAGAAAAACAAATTAAATATTTGCACCACCTAGCGGGGAAATTTTGTATTATTTCGGGCAGAAAATGTACATAAAATGTTCTTGTATTTAGTACTGTAGCATCTGACCGAAAAAGGATTTTTTGAATCGAGTGTTTAGACACGCAGATATTGCTGTAAATATGCAAAAAACGGAAACGACAACTTATGTCCTCTTCTGGTAAAATCTGTGTATTGAGAACATTTTTAAATTACATGCCAAACATTTTGCTCCAGAAACGCTTTCTGATAGAGAAAAATTTTTTTAATCGGATTATCAGAAGCGGAGATATAGGAAAAAACAAATTATACAACTAAGCCCCAGGCGGCAGAAGTGTATACATTATTTTCAGCAGAAGGTATTCTAAAAAGGTTATTTGTTGTGAGGAGTATCTGATTGCGGAAGAAAAAAAACCAGCAACTCAGATGATTATCTGTTGTGAGGGGTATCTGATTGCGAAAAAACCCAAAAAACTCAAAAGGTTATTTGTTGTGAGGGGTATCTGATTGCGAAAAAAAACGAAAAAACTCAAAAGGTTATTTGTTGTGAGGAGTACCTGATTGCGAAAAAAAAACCAAAAAAAAACCAGCAACTCAGATGATTATCTGTTGTGAGGGGTATATGACTGCGAAAAAAAACCCCAAAAAACTCAAAAGGTTATTTGTTGTGAGGGGTATCTGGTCGCGAAAAAAAAACCCAACTCAAAAGGTTATTTGTTGTGAGGGGTAATTGATTGCGAAAAAAACAACAACTCAAAATGTTATTTGTTGTGAGAGATTTTGCGAATAGATTGCGAAAAAAAAAACAACCCCAAAAGTTTATTTGTTGTGAAGGTATCTGATTAAAAACAATCAATACAGTTTTAGAAGAGCAGGTATTTCTGGAAATACATCAGAAAGAAGAATATACACTTACGACCCCTATTGGCAAAACGTTCTTTACCAAAAATTAGAAATTATATGCGCAACCATTTCTATCAGAAGTCGTATCCTACACAAAAAAGAATTTTTTAAAACGGACTTTCAGAAGCAGAGATATCGGGGAAATTGCAATTTAGCTTTACACCCGCTGGCGGAAAAACTGAGCACTACTTGAAAAACAAGCTGTACCCAAATTAGTCTTCGCTACAAATGGTATTGAATGGAAGAAATAATGTTTTCAATAAGATGTTATGATGGAATAAAATGTATTTTGAACTCGATAGCATCTGCATTTTCGCACTCTATCGGCAAAGTTATGCGCCGGGAAGAGTTATCACTCTTTCCACGTTGCTAAACGTGAAAAGAGCGATGTCTTTGGTTATTCACTGACCGTATTTTTGGGATTTTCACTTCAAAGCGAACTCTTTGAAGCAGAGATATCGGAGAAATCACGATTTAATTTTACGCCCCCTACCTGGAGAGCTACACATTTCTTGAAAAACAAACTGTATCCAAAACAGTCTTCGTTAAAAATGGCATTGAATGGAAGACAGAATTTTATTCGATAGGATATTTAGGAGCAATTATGTAGAAAAAAAAATGCATTTTGAATTCAATAGCATCACAATTTGTGCCTTCTAGAGGCGAAGTGATGCGTTGTAGAGCAAGTTAGTAAAATCCTGCAATGCATTGATTATGATACGCTTTCCAAAATACCAGAAATCGCGCGCAGACAACCCCTTCTCCCTACCCTGACTATTGATTCGTTCAGTATACCATCGGAACAACATACTAAAGTTTTGTCGCAATCGAAGCATTTTTAGTCAAGTTATTACTCAAGTTATGAGGATAATGGCTGTGGAATAAATCTCGCTCCTGTGCCCTGACCTTTGAACCCATTTCGATGATATTCAACAAATACGGTTCAGCTTCCGGAACAACATGATAAAGTGTTGTCTCAATCGATGCATTTTTACGTAAGTTATGACGCAATAAGGGGGATGGAAGGGATCCCGCTCCTATGTCCTGACCTTTGACCCCATTTTTCCCATTTTCAATAAGGTTCGTCCCCAGGTTGTCTCCTTACCACATACAAAAAATTTCGTCGAAATCGAACCATTTTTATCCGAGTTATCGTGCGGACAGGCAGACAGAGAGACGGATGGACGGACGGACGGACGGACGGACAAAGCTGGAGCATATACGCTTCTTCAACCTACGGTTGGAAAGCGTAAAAATCCTAAAAGCAAGGGTCATCATTCTCATATTTCAATCTTCCCAATGCAAAAAGCACCTGGTCTGTTCGGTATATATGCCGAAATAATGATGGCCTTGGGGAGCGCCAATGAAGGAGTTTTGGTTAATGGAGAGAGAATTCAGCTCTGTAAAAACTTGCAGGGTCAAATTACAGTAGGAACACCGGCAGCTGAGTGACCAGTCAATAAAACGTAATTTTACGGGACCATACCGTAATGTTCATTATTAGTCTAATGGCCGCGAAACAAAAACGTTTTGCCCATAGAAGTGTTGCTTGTCCATTGATTGCACGTGAAAAAACAGGTATATAACTGCTTTAAGAAGAACGTTGCCAGATTGTCAAGGTTAAAATACAGTAACAGGTCAAACAGTTTTAACACCCTGGACATGTAGTTTATCTACCAAAAATTTATGGTTGACTGCCAGATGGCGTGTTTACGATTTGTAAACCGTTTTAATCCGGGTGCAACACTGACTATTCACGGCAATTTTTTTTACAGTGAGGCCATCAAGTTTGCGGACGACCAGGCAATAGTATGAGGATCAGCCAAATCATTACATCGCACTATGTCGAAAATCCACAAAAATGCGATTATCTATGGAATGAAGATAAATGGAAAAAAGACAAAATAATGGTAATAGGGAAAGATCCAGAACAAGCACTGCTGAAAATTGAAGGACAATTCATCGAACAAGTTAAATCATTTCGCTATTTGTGTCAAATTATTACTGAAGATGCGAAATGTGAAAAGGAAATTAGAATGAGTCTGGGGATGGCAAAAACGGGCTTCAGAGAGTATCAAAGACTACTGACTGCCAGAAATATAGATCTAAAATTGAGGAAGAGAATTTTAAAGGCATATCTTTGGTCAGTAGATCTCTACGGCTCTGAGACATGGACATTAACCAAGAAGGAAGTGAAATTATTATTATTATTTTTTTTTTTTTTTTTGATTGGAGGTTTGATTGGAGGTTTAACGACCACCGTGAGCAACTCAATGGGCTATAAGCAGTCGCCCGTCCCTAATTTAGGGTCACTGGTTCCAGGGAAGGGAGAGAACCAGTGCCGTAAGACAAACACAACATCCATGCCTCACCGGGATTCGAACCCGGACCCCGTTCGGACGAGTGATCAGAGGCCATCGCTTAGACCACTGCGCCACCGGGGCGGCACATTATTATTATTATTGGAGGTTTATCGACAACCGTGAGCAACTCAATGGGCTATAAGCAGTCGCCCGTCCCTAATTTCAGGCCACTGGTTCCAGAGAAGGGAAAGAGCCAGCGTAAGACAAACACTACAGCCATGCCTCACGGGATTCGAACCCGGACCCCTTACGGACGATTGATCAGAAGCCATCGCTTAGTTTCAATATTCGCTTTTATTCGCATAAAAGAATTACAACAGAACATCCCCAACCTCACACGCAGTGTGAGAAAAGGGAAGAAATAAAACAAAATGTAGATATTTACAATGAAATGGTGATTGTACAAATGAGCAATGACAGGCATTGCATTATTTGCTGTAAACAGCAGTAGCTCTGGGATAATTCTTCATTGAAGTCTTGGAACATCACTGGAGCGAATCAATTTATAGAAGAAATTTGCGCAGTTCTAGTGACATGGGAATCACTGGTGGCAGAGAGTCACTATGAGCATGAAAACTGTGTACAAAAGGTGACATCAGCAGGAAGCAAACACAATCCAGTTCCAGGAGGAAACATGGTGAGGGAACAGTAAAAATAGAAAGATCCGACGTAGGTTTAAGAGTATTAAAACAGCAAATGAACAGTCTGGGCACTAGAAACCCGAAACCAGGGACGACACAGCGACCATGTTTTGAAGAAGGCAGGTAACCGTGCCGTATCATTCGCCAAGGAGTATTCCAGGGTGAGTTTGGCTTTAACCCTGTTGCGGTAGTGTGCAACCAAGGAGGTAGAGAATGTGATAGGATCTGGATCTTGTAACTGTAGCAGGTGAGAGAAAATAATATATTTATGAAAGAAATACGGGATTACGCCATATAATACAAATTTTGAAGATGACAATCCGATTTTTGGCGTAAATGTGACAAGGATGGTAAGTCAGATAATATTTGAAAACTTGAAATTTTTCATCGTCCTGGAGCGGGACTCGAACCCGCGTCTCCCAGAAAACGCCTAGGTATGCTAACCACTACAATACCTAGGCGTTTTCTGGGAGACGCGGGTTCGAGTCCCGCTCCAGGACGATGAAAAATTCCAAGTTTTCAAATATTATCTGACTTACCATCCTTGTCACATTTACGCCAAAAATCGGATTGTCATCTTCAAAATTTGTATTATATGGCGTAGTCCCGTATTTCTTTCATGATTTATCTGCTTCTCCGGGCAATCACGGGATAGGATTATTAACCTCCAGATTCGCTAAACATGAATGCCGGTTGCTTCGACTAGCGAATCCTGTGATGGTTAAATTCAAATTGATCGGAAACTTGAAACTTGGTCGTTCTGGGTGGTGTAGTGGTTAGCATACCTAGGCGTTTTCTGGGAGACGCGGGTTCGAGTCCCGCCCCAGGACGATGAAAATTTTCAAGTTTTCAAATATTATCTGACTTACCATCCTTGTCACATTTACGCCAAAAATCGGATTGTCATCTTCAAAATTTGTATAATATATTTAGCTAGGATAAAAAAATACGAACAAACTGGTAAAATAGAGGAGAAACTTGTAGAACTGTGTCCGAGGAAACGATAATCTTCTAGGGTGAGATCACTGGTACAAGAAGGATTTGCAAGTTGGAACATACTGTGAAATAGTGGGAGCAGCGTCGGACAGTAAACAAACATGTGTAAGACGTCTCCAACGACGTTACAAAAAGGACAGAGATCTGATGATACTATATTTCTCCGGAACAAAGTCGAAGCGACAGGCATTTGATTGTGCAAAAACCTCCAGTGCACATTAAGTTCTGAGGAGAGGGCCGGTGAATGTTGGGCAGTAGACCAGACCGAGGTTAGTGCAAAAGAAGGAACAGAGGGGATAGGGCAAGGTACCGCAGAAGAAGAACGGAGAAAACGGCACAGGGTGCGAGTGGAAAGGCTGTGGAGAGGGAGGGAGAACGGGAAAGGGAGAGAGGCAGAGGAAACCGAAAGGAGGCCAGAGGAATCGACTAGGGAAGGAAAAAGTGATTGAAGAGCATGTTTAAGTTGGAGGAAGTTATCAGAGAGTTCGGGCGAGGGTAGGAGGGTCGGAAACGGGTTTCCATGAAAAATCGGGGAGGACCCGTTGGGAAACGGAGACTACACTAGCGTGTAGCCATGCGGGGAAAAAGAAAAAGTTGGCAGTAGGGGGGTGGAGGACGGAGGAGAAAAAAGAGGCTCGGAAAGAAGATCTAGAGTGGAAGAGGGGGTTGACGAATGAGCGCTAAAGAACGAAGGAACTGTACAGCTTCATGGTAGACTAGAGGAAAACGGAGTGGAATGACAGTGTGAATATCCATCTTGAGAAGAAGATGGACGGTGAGGCAGGAATTAAGGGGGAAGTCAGAACATTAAGCAGAAGAATGGAAGCGGAAGAGTCTGATTGAACTGTCAAACGGAGGAAATTGAAAATTCTTACAGCTTTATAACGTATGGAATCCCTGGCATATTGAGGCAACCACAAGTCGAAGGTAGAGATAATACTGAGGAAGATAACCAATGAATGGATAACCAAACAATGCTGAGCATTGCTGATGTTGTTGCAGTTTGAACGTAGGTTGGTGGCGGTTGTGCAATCCAGGAATGATAAACTAACGAGAGGATGTGGGTGCCAGCAAGCCGTGCACGACTGTGGTAGGTCAATCAACACTTGAGCTTGGACCAGTAAGCAGCGGTGTGACGTAGTTTCCTGACGAGGGGTCTCCAGGTGGCAGCCGCTGCTGAGACCCGGCTGCCAATGTGCACCCCAAGTATCTTTTGACGGGTGGAAGTCCAATGAGCGCCCCACGGTTAATCGGGGCGATGTCTCCAGAAGCCACACCACAAGCCTGTGCACTTTGAAAGGTTTAACGAAGCGCCGGAAGCCGCAGCATGTACCATGCAAGAACAATTGTGAATTGCCATTCTTCTCGGATGAGAACTGTGAGATCGTCGGCGTAGGCAGTAAGAACGATAGAATGGTGTCTGGTGCTATGCTGAATAGTTGAGGAGGGAGTTTGTAGAAGAGAACGGATAGAGCAAAGAAGAGGCTCAAAGACTAGAGAGAAAAGTTGTCCGGAAAGAGGACATCCTTGACGGATGCCCTTACGAAACGGAATGGGGGCTGTAAGGAAGGAGAACGTCCGGATATGGACAACTGAGTCCTGGTACAGGGCAAGGAGGGCTGTGATGAAGACAGATGGGAAACCGAAGGCAGAGAGCACAGAGGCAAGCCACTGATGACTCACGTTATCAAAGGCCTGCCTCTGATCAAGATTGAGGAAGGCTAAAGGTTCGGAAGAAAGGTGGGCAAGGCAATATGAGTCACGGAGGAGATTAATATTAGTATGAATGCTTTGGCCACGGATGGTGTACGTTTGATCGGGATGTATGACGGTGGGAAGGACGGGGTTCAATCGAAGAGAGAGTATTTTAGTATAAATCTTGTAGTCAACATTAAGGATGGATATAGGACGCCAGTTATCCAACTCCAGCAGACACCCCTTCTTTGGAAGAAGAATTATGTGAGCTAGAGTAAAAGCGGGGGGAAGAACAGATAAGTAAAAAGCAGCTGTAAAGCAAGTTAATAGGAGAGGGTGTAGGAAAGAGGAAAACGTGCGAAAGAAATTAACTGTCAACCCGTCAGGACCAGGTGACGAGTGACAGTTAAGTAAGGCAAGTGACTGAACTACTTCTGCTGGGGTGATAGGCAAGGAAAGAGGTGCAACAAGATGCGATGGAATATGTGGTAAGGCACGAAAAATAGAATCAGCATGCGGAGAACTTGACTGGAACTGAGCAAAACGTGACTGGAAATATGTTCTAACACCGGAGCAAATGAGAGTGGGGTCATTAGTAACAGTTCCATCGGGTAACTTCAGATTACGGAGGTGATGAGCAGAACGTTTGTGGAATTCCAGTTATTGAACCTGTTCACATAGATAGTCATTTGGCTAGAGATGGAGGAGCTTGAGGCGGTGAAGAGCTTGTTGGGAGACAGGAAGTAGCAAGGCTTGAAGTTCAGCTTGGTAATCAGAAAGCAGCGGAGAATCAAGATGTAGCGTGAGAAAAAACGAGCGTGAAGCATCAATCTTCATAGAGGCGGTAGTACGTTTTTCGTGGGAATATTGTTTGGTATAAAGAAGAATCCGGGATTTGACATGTAACCAGTGTTGCAAGGAACAAGAAGCAAAAGGGAGCGTATATAAAGCTTGTTGGAGCTGCGATTGGATGGAATTTACGTAAGTTGGATCAAGTAAAAGATCATCATCAAGGGTCCAAGTACGGTAGTATTGCCGAGGAGATGGACCGATGTGAAGACACATTACGACACAGCTGTGGTCGGAAGAAACTGTCGGTGTGTGAGAAGGGGAGATAACTGAAGGAAGAAGAATTGAAAAAACATAAAACCGGTCAAATCGGCCAGTTGTAGGGGAGGAAATGGAGTAGGAGCGCCAGGTGTACAAACGAAGAAATGGTTGCAGGTGTCAAAAAGAATCTTGAAGTTGTAGCTGGTTGATGGCTGTAGAAAGCGCTCGGGTAAGAAAATACCTGGTATCCGCGGAACCGTCCGATTTGTCGAGGGATGGGTCAAGGGTGCAGTTAAAATCACCACCTAAGATGACAATATCAGTGGCCGGAAGACCTTGAACACAGGAAACAAAATGCTCAAAAAGGCAGTCTGCATACTGTTGATTACCGGAAACATAGATGTTGAAGATATGATATCGGAAGTTGTGAAGTCGGAAGGACAGAAGCTGCAGGAATTCACGATAAATCGGTTTGACCGTGATATCAGTAATGAAGGATCGAAGACGAAAATGAATGGCCATCGCAAGTCCTGCGTGAAGACTAAGTCGATGGGCATGGTAGAATTGAAATGACCAGGTTCGCCACAGGTGGTATGGGGTTTGGGGATGACAGTCAGTCTCCTTTAGCAATAATATATGCGCATCATGCGGTGTAATGTCTTCAAATACTAACGCATTGGTAAGAGGGACGGAGCATCCCTTACAGTTGAAAGAAAGTAATTTTAACTTGAAAGAGTTTGTAGTGGTTGAATATTACTATCAGCACTTCTGTGAAGACTGGTCACACGTTTCTTTAAGTTAGATGTCTGCGCATTAGTGACTGTCAATTTTAGGCAAAAGAGCAAGTAGACTGAAGTTGGGTGATAAAAGTAGGAAGCTGAGCATTACGTGATTGAACGCAATCTAGCTGCTTGAGAGGACGTGACGGTTGATTGAGTATGATGAGAGCAAGATCAGACGGCGCCAGCGGCCCGTCTAATGCAGGAAAAGTTTGCAGATATTCTGCGAAAGCTTGTTGATCCAACAGTTTTGGAACAGCTGGGGACTTAAGAGATGTAGGAACTGCAGTTGGAGAGAAAGATTATCGAATTGGCGAACGGGAACGAGAGCAGCGTGGAGAAGGCGTCACCGGCGAGATTGAACTCTGTCTAGTACGTTTCAACATGGAAACGTCGGGAGAAGCTGGTGGGTGTAGGACAGTTAGATCTGACTCCACATTAGGAGATACAAGGGAAGAAAATGAAGCAACACGACGGAGGGGTTGCCATTTCTTTTCGGAGATAATACCCTCCGAAGAACGCAGAGGTACCACAGCAGCAAGTGGGTCCAACGATGGAGAGGTGGCCAAAGTTCCCGTAGTAGAGATCGAAGACTTGGAGACTGCTGATGAATCATCACTTGCTGGGGGAGAAGCCTCTGGAACAACAGTAGCGGGGATCAAGGACGTCTGTGGGGCTGAACTTGGTGTGGCCAAAGAAACTGGTGTTGACTTCGGGCGGTATTGAAATAGATGGCTTGGCAGATGCATGTGGACAACGTGATTGGATGTGACCATATGCCATGCATTTAAAACAATGCAAGGCAGTAACGATATCGATCCGAAAATTCTGCTTCCCTACAACCACAGTGAGGTCAGTAGGGAACAGGATCCTTGCTTGGCGACGCAGACCTAAGATGTTCCTGTCATCTGGGTCTGTTGGTGCAGAAGACAGAGTGGAAATGGAACCAACTACTTTTCCACAACGGGAAAGGGCCGCCATTAAGTAATGGCCCTTGATTTCTGGTGGTACGGGGTAGCACGTAACAAGCACGGGGCGCTGCGTGAGAGGGACTCCCAGTAAGGTATGATCGCCAACATGCAGTCCGTCAGATAAGACGCGCTCCACAAACTCTGGCTTCGCAAAATAGATGAGAACAGTCCTGGGTTTCCTCGCCATATGGGTGATCGCTCCCTTAAGGAGGATTTGGTGCGCGGCTAAGGAGTATTTCTTAAGGCTGGTGTAAGGGAGGGCATCAAAACATTTGCCAAGTTTTTGTGTGCGTAAAACCTCTTGCCCAGCAGTTGAAGTTTCCGGAACTTCGATGCGTAATTTCTTGTTGTCTCTAGTGACAATCATATCAAGAGGCATTGTACATGGATTCTTCGCTGTAGAGGAAGATGAACTGGTACCCTTCACAACGGAAGCATAAGGAAGAGTTGCCATATGAATGGGCGGAGATGGGGAAGGTCGAAATGCAGTGCTTGCAGGAGCAAATGAAGTACCAGAGTCAACGGATACTGAAGAAGTTAATGACGTCACTGTGGTGGAGAATGTCGGGAAATCAACATCCATAGAGTTGAAAGAAGAAGTGGTAACATCAGATAACGCGGCTTGGAAACCAGCTGCGTGTGGTAATGACGAAGACCGAATGTAACCAGGTAGGGGCGGAGCTTTGCTATCAAGCTTCAGACCTGGCCTATCGGATGCGGTCGCCGCCATTTGCAATGGCTGGCCTGCTAAACCGGACCCTGGGCAAAGCCAGGACGGAAAAAGAGTTAGTACAAGTAAAGTTTCACTTACAGGACGTCAAGGTCGGACTCAATCGACACAGGAGATGTTCACAATACAGGAGATACACAAAATTACGGCACACACACACAAAAGAACACTAATAAACGCAGGTCAAACACGGAGCACAGGTCAACACAACCCTTGCAAAGTCATCACTTAGACCATTGCGGCCACCGGGGCGGCTGAAGGAAGTGACAGGGCTGGAGGCATTTGAGATGTGGAGTTATAGAAGAATGGAGAGAATAAGTTGGCTCGATAGAAAGACTAATGAAGAGGTTCTGGAGAGAATGGGAGAACCGAAGAATCTAACCAACATGTTAAAGAGGAGAAGAAGAATGTTATGGATGTGACATATATTGCGCAATAGAAGCCCGAATCTGAATGTTTTGGAAGGAAAAATTCAAGTTAAGAGAGGAAGAGGTCGGTCAAAGAATAGTTTTGGGGCACAGCTACGCCAAGACACTAATACTAGGACATACTATGACTTGAAGAGAGCGGCGGAGAATAGAGAGGGATGGAGATGCAGAGTACATTTACTGAACAAGTCCTCGGACTGAGTAACCAAGAAGAAGAAGGCAAAAAGGATTTTTCAAATTTTGACAAACAGTTGCAGATATATGGTGCTCAAGGGGGAAGGACTGATGTGCAATGGGTAAAGGGATATTATGAGCACGTTCTTTTTTTTTTTTTTTTTTTTTTTTTTTTTGCAAAAGACGTGCAAATAAATAAGAGAGAAACAGAGCATGCCATAAGAAAGTAAGAAATTGTTAGGTAAATAAATAATATACAGCACTTTTATTCAACACTTTTTTCGTTTAACAATTCATTTTTGACAAATTTCAGTCTAGAAGCACCAGAAATTAAACGAGAGAACACAAGAGGAAAATGAAGTTCTTCCTACGACTTTTGTACTCAAGGAAGAAACAAGAAAATCACTTGCAATAGATGCACATCTAAAAAATGGGAAATTAACAGGAGCTAGATTAAAGGAAATACCGTTAACAGAAGTACGATTACATGTTGTTTAACATGGATGTTGTGTTTACTTATTCTTCGGTTTTGGCACTTCTTCCTCTTCTTTAGACATAAAAGTTTTTAACTTCTCTTAGTCTTCGATTCTCACGATGCGGCCGTGCGTACAACACCACAACAACAACAACAACAACGAGAGAGAGAGAGAGAGAGAGAGTGAGAGTGAGTGAAGTAATAAAACCGAGGAGTTAGAATGAGTAGAATTAAAAGATCTCACTTAAATGGAACATGTACATGACAAAGTTGCACACTGGAAAGAATCACATCAAATCTGCTCAGTCAAAAGGGCACGCTTATGTAAGAAGTACACTCAAGAAGTGGTAAATCAAATCCAATGCAGCACAATTGAAATACTCGGTCAAAAGAAATGTAATAAAAATATACTGAGCTAAGTAAAAATGAGGTCATGCAACAGCAACACTGTAAAATGTGCTAATTCAAGAGAAGTTTAATACAAAAGGAGCAGGCCGCCCCGGTGGCGCAGTGGTCTAAGGCGCTGGCCTCTGATCATTCGTCCGTAAGGGGTCCGGGTTCGAATCCCGGTCAGGCATGGATGTTGTGTTTGTCTTACGGCACTGGCTCTCTCCCTTCCCTGGAACCAGTGACCCTAAATTAGGGACGGGCGACTGCTTATAGCCCATTGGGTTGCTCACGGTGGTCGTTAAACCTCCAATCAAAAAAAAAAAAAAAAAAGGAGCAGTCTAAATCAGAGCCCATTTAAAATTCGGGGCCCGGAAGCTGCAGCCCCGGGTCCCGAATTTTCAAGGGGTCCCAAAATTGTGCAGGATGCTTGAAGAATTGACAGTGTTTTACAGGGTTTTTTCCTTTTTTTATTTTTTTTTGCTTTTTTTTTAATTTGCAGATAGCACAGCAAAACTAGAACAAACTGCGTTATGAAATTTTTGTTCTATTTCTTTCGTTCCGCATTTTTAGTTTAGGTGTCCGCAAAAAATGTAGTCGCCCCAGTCCATCCTCAAATCTTTCGAAAGCATTACAGAAGTTTTTTGTACACATCTGTAATTTGGAGAAATTTTCATACATTAAGAATTCGTTTGAATCATGACATTCTTCAATATTTATGTCCACTACTTCAATATTTAAACAAGCTAAAACCAACCTGCAGGGGGAGGGGCGGGGGGTTAAATTAGGCCTGAACTGGTATCCATTTTTCAACCATGCATTTTTACATTTTCTAGCTGATACTGATTCGTCCATGAATCATGGGATACACACTTCAATACGGAGGGGATATTTTTATGGCTTTCTCATCATATTTTGGGAATGTTTTCTCCTGTGTATTTTTATTCATCCATACTGTCCATCCCCCTGGTCCCCTGTCTTCTTAAATGTGCTCTGGACTAAATACATGCTCAGTCAAAAGGATCAGACTAAATACATGCTCAGTTAAAACTTGCAGACTAAATATACTGTATATACATTCTAAATCAAAAGATTAGCTAAATTGCGTGCTCAGTCAAAAGGATCAGACTAAATACATGCTCAGTTAAAACGTGCAGACTAAATATACTGTATATACATTCTAAATCAAAAGATTAGCTAAATTGCGTGCTCAGTCAAAAGGAACACACTAAATACGGATCAGACTAAACACGCACTCAGTCAAAAGGAACACACTAAATACGGATCAGACTAAACACGTACTCAGTCAAAAGGAACACACTAAATACGGATCAGACTAAACACGTACTCAGTCAAAAGGAACACACTAAATACGGATCAGACTAAACACGTACTCAGTCAAAAGGAACACACTAAATACGGATCAGACTAAACACGTACTCAGTCAAAAGGAACACACTAAATACGGACCAGACTGAACACGTACTCAATCAAAAGTAACACACTAAATACGGATCAGACTAAACACGTGCTCAATCAAAAGAAGCAGAAAGAATACATTATCAGTCAAAAGACAAAAGAATCAGACTAAAAATGAGCTAGCCTAAGTCAAAAGGAGAAAATAAAAATGTGATGAATCGACAGGAGAAGAATCCGAATGTTCTCTGTCAAAGGGGTACATGAAAAATATATTGAATCAAAAGAAGCAAAGGTCAAAATATGCTCTGACAAAAGAATAGAAAAGAAACACAATGAAGATGTGCTCACTTATAAATATCAAGATAAACATCTATACAGTCGAAACGCGCTCAATCAGAAGGAGAAATATTAAAAACAGCTCAATTTCAAAGTGCACCATTGGAAGCCCAATCAAAATGTGCTTATTCAAAAGCAGCATCGTTCGAAATGCGTTCAGTCAAAATTGACACACTTAAAAGAACCTGAGTTAAGATTTGCTGAATCAAAACTTCAAAAAGATATCAGTCAGAATGTGCTCAGTTGGTAGAATCGCAATTAATAGAAGCGCCGTTAGTACTATGAGAGTAACTAATGGATACCAGTTCACAACAAAGGAACGATTTTGAGCAACTGCGCTTCTGTTACTAATATTCCTGTAACAATAATTTTCATCTTAATACTTCGCTTTAGAATCTTGGTCAAAAAATAAGAACCGACGTAATTTCCTATGCTGCAACGTTTGAAGTTCCTCAAAGCCTTAATGCTTAAATATCAGTAAGAGAAGTCTACTTGACCTCTTACATTAAACTCTATGTGTTTGACCCAGTTCTCAAACTTGGAGATTAATTAAGGGCAATTTTTCGACTTAATGTCATTCGAGGTAGTGGTGCATACCCAAGTCCATGTTGTCTCCCCCGAGGAGTTATTAAGGTGAGAGGTTGTTCGTCAGCGGTACAGCGGGTAGCCAGCGTAAACACGTAATGAAATCTGTGGAGCAGATATCGCGGTGAAAAATCTTTTCGCAATAAGCATTAAAAATGAAGAAACATCAGTGCTGGAAGGACCCACATAAATTACAACCTTTATCCCCGCGCCGCTGGATTCCTTAGCCGGGAGTTCGACAATGGAGTCTTGCTCAGGGGCACTGTTGTAAGATGCTCATTAAGACGCCTGCTGCTTTGTTAATTCGGATGCTTCGAGAACACGTCTTTCATCTTTCCCAGCGCGACTCTTAGTGGCATTAGCCTGGCCTTTGAACTAGCCGTCAGACTTTCGGTAAGAAATTACATGTTCGATCTGAAGGAGTTCCTGCACGGAAGAAAAGAGACTACTTTCTGTGGGTGGGTGGAAAGTGCGGCCACATAGAATTAATGTCCATTCAGTTTGGATTTGGAATTCAGGTAAGCTCGATATTTACAGCAGAAGTTCAGTTTTCCTAACGGAGTTCTTTGATTTTACAAAGCATTTTACAATGTCCATCCAACAGGACAGGACGTAAAAGTTTTGTAAACTACGTAGTGCACTCGAAAAATAAGTTATATTTGACCATTGTAGCCCAATAAAAATTTATTGAGGTATGTAACATTATGCAATAGGAGGCACATACCTTGCAATACGTTTTCACATAGTCACCGAGTTGTTGTAAACACTTCTCTGAACGTGTGACTAAAAGTTATGTTCCCTGATGGTAGAAATCCCTTCCTTGGTCATTCAGCCACCGTACGAGTACAATTGCTTTTTGCACCTGCTCATCGTTTGCAAATCGTTGTCCCCCTAGATGTTCTTTTAGGTTACCGAAGGTAAGATAGTTACACGGCGAAAGATTGGGATTATACGGCGGATGTTGCCATACCTTTTATCCAAAACTTTGGAGGAATTGTCGCGTCGTGCGTGAAGTACGTGGCGTGGCGTTGTTATGAATGAGAACATCACGTTTGCTTAACTTTCCACACCTCTTGTTTTTCACGGCTGTTCTCAAAGACCGTAATGTTTGGCTGCATGAGGCAGCATTAATTGTTGTGTCTTTTGCCATAATTTCTGTGTAAAGAACTCCTTCACAATCGAAAAACATGTCTTTTCCTGCTAATCATGCAACTTTGAATATCTTTTGCGCAGGCGATGTTCTGTGTCTCCTTCCCCAGCTGTCAGCGGTGTATCGCTGCCCTAGGAGACTACTTTGAGGGAGATCATAGCCAGACTTAAGTAACGTAAGTACTTAGTTGTATATCGGCCTAGTCTCGGAACTTTTTGATCGGACCTCGTATTACCCATAACAATTGTGGTTAAGGGCCCAATATGTCCGAGCACACAGTTCATCGTACACTTTTGGATATGGGTCTCCGCAGCCGCAGACCCTTTCGTGTGCCTATGTTCATAGCCGTTCACCATCGTCAATGTTTGTAGTGGGAATGTAATCATCGACATTGGACCATAGAAGGCCGGAGGAGGGTCTCATGGTCAGACGAATCCCATTTTCTGTTATACCATGCCGACTGGCGAGCTCGCGTATGACGTTTACCTAAGGAAGCTTTCTCACCAGGATGCACTTTGGGGCGGATCCAGGCGGCTGGAGGGAGTGTGATGGGCTGGGCAATCATTTCTTGGGGAACACTTGAACCGATTATCCCTGTAGAGAGAACTCTGACAGCTGTCACGTAACTGAACGTCGTGGCTGACCAAATACACCCCTTTATAGCGACTGTATTCTCTAGCAAAGATGGCGTCTTTCAACAAGACAATGCTCCATGCCACACTGCGAAGAAGGTTCAGGAATTCCACTGTGAAGGATTTTGAAGACGGTTCAGGAATTCCATTGTCAAGGATTTTGAAAACGGTTCAGGAATTCCATTGTCAAGGATTTTGAAGACCGTTCAGGAATTCCATTGCCAAGGATTTTGAAGACGGTTCAGGAATTCCATTGCGAAGGATTTTGAAGACGGTTCAGGAATTCCATTGTCAATGATTTTGAAGACGGTTCAGGAATTCATATATACCCTTTGTGATGGCCCATCATTTACCTTGGGGAATGAATACTAGAAAGTTCTGAATGTGATAGTTAAAGGAATAAAAAAAGCAGTGTTAGAATTTACATAAAGGTTCAGGAATTCCACTGTCGAGGATTTTGAAGATGGTTCAGGAATTCCACTGTCGAGGATTTTGAAGATGGTTCAGGAATTCCGTGCTTCTTCACTGCGAAGATGGTTCAGGAATTCCACTGTCAAGGATGTATCAAAAATGGTTCCAAGAACATGAAGAAGAATTCCATTTATTTCCATGGCCTCCAAATTCACCGGACATGAATCCTATCGAGCATTTGTGGTTTGAGTTGGAGAAATGGATGCAAGCATCATTCCAACCACGTAATTAAGGGGAACCACGGGATCTTCTGTTGCAGTCATGATACCAAATATCAAGAGACACCTACCAACATTTCGTTGAATCGATGCGTCATCGGGTGAGAGATATTTTTTTCAGCGAGATGAGAACCTAAATCGTATTAAGTAGGTGGTTTTAATGTTTTGGCTGATCAGTGCAGAAATGGAAACGGATCACGGGTCAACGGGTCGACAATTTCTTGCGAGTCCAACGGGTTGGGTGAAGGTGTTCCAGTCCCGATTTTGACCCGGTTTTATTCCCGTTTTATTTTTAGAAAGAGAAAAATATATTCCAAAGAAAAATGCGCGTTGTGCAATTCTGTAGTCGATACGGAGTGAATAATGATTTGCCATGTAAAAATATTGTCGTCTCTTTCTTAAAGCAACGAAGATTACCCCCGACTGACGTCAGACACACCGACACCATATCGAAAAAAAAAACTTACTTTGAGTTCTTTTACCATTGTCCAGGGCAAGGTACAGGCAAACGGCATTCGCCTGCTTCTCAGCTGATTCACTCTCTCCGAGCGAAGTGGCACTAAAATTTAGCAAGTAGCCAAATTGTATTATTAAAAAAGGGCTTCAGTTATTAAATATCAAACAGTTATTGGGATGAATATGTATATTACGTTTACATGTAAATATACATAAATTAAGTTTCGAATTTATAGTTCAAAGCAAATTTGTCCGGATCAGTTAGGGGTCCGGGGCCGAAAGTTTTGACCCGTTTCCAACTCTAGATTGGTGCATGTATATGCCGTATATATACATACTCACGCGCACTTCCGGTTCTATGAGCGCAATTTTCCAACAGCTAAAAAGACTTGGAGGGCGCCTTTGATTGCAGTAATCTCTCTACAAGGGAGTAGCTCTGGGGGTGAGGGGTGGGCATGTAGTGTGGTGAAGTGGAGTAGAGTGGGGTGTCTCTTGAGTTCAATTAGCCTATGAACTTGAAGAAGCTATGAGTGAGACTGACCCTTTTCGGAGTTTCTTGAGTGCAACTGACCAACCCCCACCCTGATCTGACTGTCGTTTCGCAGTAGGATGAGAACATGCATGACAAACTTCAGTGATGCCTTATATGGCATGGTAGAACCTGGCGTTCGCCACGAACCTCTCAAACACCGCTTAGAGAATCCCCTCAGAGCCTCAGATATTTTATTTTCTTCCTTTCAGAGGTTTTTTTTTTTTTTTTTTTTTGAAAAAAAAAGATATACCTCGCAATATTTTTTAGATTTTAAATGATTACATAAAATTGAATGCGCGTGTGTCACGTGGGTATGGGCCTCGCGCAGCCGCTCACCCAGGATTTAATTATGGAGTACCCCAAAATATTAAGGATATAAATAAAAATACCCAGGAGAAAATTTCTCCCAAATACTGAGAAGCGATAAAAATAATTCCACCGTACTGAAGTGCATTTCAATTAATTATTCATAAAATATACAGTAGGAAACAAAAGTATTTAGTGAAACACTTTTTTCGACCATAATTTTTTTTCTGCTGGACCAAATCGGGTCATTTTGGGATATGATATGTGTTGATTCGTGGGTTACAATGGCACGTAGTTTGTATTTCGCTCAGAGCTAATTTGTCTTTCGAAAGGGGCCATATTCAAGAGTCGCCAATTATTACCCATTTGTATGTGATAATAAGTCAATCTTAGGTTTTCAGAAATGGGTAAAATGGCGGAGATCCCTGTTGGAGCTCGCCAGGCGGCCGTGAGCATGATGGAATCCAAAATGCGCGTCACCGACATTGCGAGGGCCCTGAAGATCCGACACCAGTCCATTTCAGCTATCCCGCAACGTTATAAGAAGACTGGGACCGTCGAGAACAGTTCGCGATGTGGTAGGCCTCGTTCCACTACGTTGCGTCAGGATAGACGCATCCTCCGTCGATCTCGTGCTGATCCCACCTTGACTGCTGTGGACATCGCCACCGAATTCCGCGACAGCGACGACCTGAACGTCAGCTGAATGACCATCTCCCGTCGTCTCATTGCTGGTGGATTGAATGGAAGACGTCCTGCCAAGAAACCACTCATCGGAGTCAAGAATCAACGAGCCAGAGTCGCGCTCATCGACACTGGACCGCGGCGGGCTGGAGTAAGGTGCTTTTCACCGACGAGAGCAAGTTCAACTTGTTCGGAAATGATGGCATCCGATACGTACGATGTCCGTGTGGCCAGAGATTCAACCCCTAGTTCATTCAGCCGACTGTTAAGCACGGAGGAGGATCGCTCATGGTTTACGGTGCCTTCTCTCGCAATGGAATGGGCCCCATCATCAAGATTGACGGAATAATGAGACCGGCCAGAGCTACACGAACATGCTCATCAACGATGTCTTCCCATGGGCAAACCAGAACATGCCACCCTGATGGATCATGCAGCAAGACAACGACCCGAAGCACACCTCCAGAGTAGCGAAGGCAGCCTTCCAGCAGCAACAGGTCACACTTCCAGACTGGCCAAGCCAATCTCCAAGCTTCAACCCCATCGAGCACATGTGGGAGGAGCTGGAGAGACGATGTTCGAAGAAAACCTGCCGGAATAGGGCCCAGAAGTTCGACCAGCTGTCTGATGAATGGGTGCGAATTCCGCAGGTCACCGTCGAGAAGCTAGTAGACTCGATGCCGGCCCGTTGTGCGCAGCAGTTATTAAGTCTCGTGGCTATCCCACTAAGTATCAATTATTATTTTGTCGTTTTCTCGTACTTGTTTTCTGTTATCGTTGCATTAAAAGAATGTGATACACACCTACTTTGTTGGTCAATTTGTATGATCTTTGCGATTAAGCTCGGTACCTGATCTGTGTTAAGGTTTCCAATCCATCTGCATTTGGGACATGTTTACAACTGAATAAGACATATCATATCCCAAAATGACCCGATTTGGTCCAGCAGAAAAAATATTATGGTCGAAAACGTGTTTCGCCAAATACTTTTGTTCGCTACTGTATATGTTTAAAAACATATACAGAGGCCATTCCATAAAAACAGAGTAATTTTTAACACGTCTTTTGTAAAAAAAAAGATCGTGCTTATGTTACCGGTTTGTCCGTCCGTCTGTACCCACGATATCTCTGCAACTATTAGTTCGATTTGAAAAATTCTTTTTGCATTGGGAATCTTGAAATGTGCGAATGATGATCCTTCATTTCGTTTTTTTTTTTTTTTTTTACGATGTACAATGTCGCCGCTAGAGGGCGTAAACGCAGATGTCGAATTCAAAAATACGTTTTATTCCAGATATTTGCTTCTAAACATGGATTGAAAAAATTATTTTATCTTTCGATTCAATTTAAGTCGAAGAGTATTTTAGATATAGTAGTCACTTTTTCAAATTACGCATAGATTTTCCGCTAGGGGACGTGAAAGTAAATTACATTTTTTCCCGATACCTCTTCTTCTAAAACTCCGATTCAAACAATTTTTTCTTCAGCGGATACACCTCCTGATGGAAAAACTTTTACATATAATTTAAAATTCTTGGTAAACAACACTTTGGCCACCAGGGGGCGTAAGTGTTAATTTTTGCTTCTGATGTGTTTGCATTAAAATCTGAGCTTCTAAAATATCGATTGAAAAAATTATTTCGTGGACTAATGCCACTCACATCGATAAACCTTTTCGGAATATTTTCTTCTTAAAACATCCCACAGTTTCTCCGCCAAGGGGCGTAGACGTATATCTTTATTTTTGTCAATATCTCTACTTCGAGGAGTCTGATTTGAAAAATTCCTTCTTTGTTGGATAGTGTTTTCAGTGTGGCATGTTTTTCATATAATTTCAAAATTTCCAAGCAATTCATAGACTTTCCGCTAGGGGGCGTAAATGTAAATTGCGTTTCCCCCTATATCTCTGCTTCTAAATCTCCGATTTGAAAAATAAAATTCTTTCTGCACCGGATACAGCTTCTGATGGGAAATCGTTTGCACATAATTTCTAATTTTTGGTAAAAAATATTTGGCCGCCAGGGGGCGTAATTTTTAATTTCCGCTTCTGATGTATTTGCAGCAAAATATAAGCTTCTAAATTCTCGATTGAAAAAAGTCGTTTGTAGACCGATACTACTCATGTCGACAAACCTTGTAGAAACATTTTCTTCTTAAAATAATGCATGGTTTCTACGCCAGGGGCGTAGATGTACATCTTATTTTTTACATCTTATTTTTTTAGGGGCGTAGATGTACATCTTAAATTTGTTCTTTGTTGGACAGTGTTTCCAGTGTGACACGTTTTTCATATTTATTTCAAAATGTTCAAGTAATTCGTAGACTTTCCGCTAGGGGGCGTAAAGGTAAATTGCTTTTCCTCCTATATTTCTGCTTCTAAATCTCCGATTTGAAAAATTCTTTCTGCACCGGTTACAGCTCCTGATTAAAAATCCTTTGCACGTATTTTCTAATTTTTGTAAAAAATGGTTTGGCCACCAGATGGCGTATGTCTTAATTTCCACTTCTGATGTATTACCAGCAAAATACGAGATTCTAAAATCTTGATTGCAAAAAAGTCGTTTATTGACCGATACTACTCATATCGACAAACCTTTTAGGAACATGTTCTTCTTGAAATAATGCATCGTTTCTACGCCAGGGGGTGTAACGTATATCTTATTTTTATCAATATCTCAACTTCTGGGAGTCCGATTTGAAAAATTCCCTCTTTCTTGGATAGTGTTTCCGTTGCGAAATGTTTTTCCTATAAATTAAAAATTTTCAATTAAATCATAGACTTTCCGCTAGGGGCCACAAGGGTAAACTGCGTTTTCTGCGTTATTTCTGCTCCTAAAACTACGATTTGAAAAATTCTTCCTGTATCGCATACAAGACCTGATGGAAAATATTTTTCACGTAATTTCTAATGTTTGGTAAAGAAAGGTTTGGCTACGAGGGGGCGTAAGTGTTAATTTCTGCTTCTGATGTATTTGTAGCAAAATCTGGGCTCCTGAAAAATCGACTAATTTTTTTTTCTTGCCGCTCATATGGAAAAAACCTTTTGAGAATACTTTCTTCCTAAAATAATGCATGGTTTTCCCAAAATGGGACGTAAAGTCACATCTTATTTTTCTTTTTTTTTTTTTTTTTATTGAAGGTTTAACTACTACCGTGAGCAACTCAATGGGCTATAAGCAGTCGCCCGTCCCTAATTTAGGGTCACTGGTTTCAGGGAAGGGAGAGAGCCAGTGCCGTAAGACAAACACAACATCCATGCCTCACCGGGAGTCGAACCCGGACCCCTTTCGGACGAATGATCAGAGGCCATCGCTTAGACCACTGCGCCACCAGGGCGGCCATCTTATTTTTGTCGATATCTCTGTTTCTAAGAGTCCGCTTTGAAAAACTGTTTCTGTGTTGGAGAGCATTTCCGATGCGAAATGTTTCTCATATAAATTCATGTTTTTCTTAACGCACAAGTCTGCAACCAGAGGGCGTACCGTAAGCTCACGATTCCGTTTACAGCAATATCTGAGGGATTAAAAACCTGATTGAAAAACTTCTTTCTTCCGTCAGATACTATTGTTTTCCATACCGATTCCATTGACTTTGAATAGCTTTGATAAATTTAATTTACGTCAGAACGGATTCAAAAGACGTGCTTATTACACCCGAAAATTCGGTGTCATCTTTCTTATTTTTGAGTTCGCACCAGTGCGAAGGAGGAAAAATAACCACCCAGACGACTAACTCAATTAAGAAAGTATTTATGGCAACAGTTATTAGCCGTGGCAGACGATTCTGGGTTTATTATTGGACAGTTGTTTAAGATACGTCTGCTTTTCGCCCTACACCTAACGTGAGTGATTCAGAGTTTAGAAGTGAAATGCGTTGTGTGATGAAATTTTGTTATCGTTTGGGCAAAACGGCTCCAGAAACAGTTGATTTAATGAAAAAAGCTTGCAAAGATAAGGGCCTTTGTCGGCAGAACTCGCTCGTAGGCCTGGTCGACTTGAAAATGTTGTTACAGAGCGTATTATTAACACTGTTTAGGCAATCCTGCAAGAAGACCGACGAATGACGTGTAAAGACATAGCGGCGTCAATTAATATTTCAAAAAGTCGGCATTCCGCATTCTACGCTACAAATTACTGCTTCATCGTGTTCGTTCCAGATGGGTACCTCATCACCTGACGAGAGAACAATTGTTAGCCAGAGTTCAGGTGTGTCATGAGTGAAAATAAATTATTGCAAAGGATCCAAACTTTCTAAACACAGTAATAACTGCCGATGAAACATGGGTTCATTATTTCGACACCCCCCCCCACACACACACGAAGCGCGCAACGAGTGTCTGGAAACACACAGGATCGCCTTCTCCAAAAAAAAAAAAAAAAAAAAAAAGTCCGCTAAACCAAATCAGCTGGGAAGATGATGATGGTAATTTCCTTTGATCATAAACGTGTAGTCAACAAGCATGCCATTCCTCCACAAATTACTGTCAATGCTGAGTATTACATTTCAGTTTTGAAATATAGTACTCAGCACTGACTGAGTATTACATTTCAGTCCACGGCACATATCGATTAAGCGGCTGGAACTAGTGGGCAAGGGTACCGTACACCATGATAACGCCCGCCTACATGTGGCTGCTTGTGTTCAACAGTTTCTTACGAAATGCAGTATTGAAATCATACTACAGCCTTCCTAAATTCCTGATCTCGCACCGTGCGATTTCTGGTTGTTTCCAACAATGAAGGAGAAGTTCCGTGGCGTAACATTCAACATTATTGTACAGCTTGAATACCTGACGTTATTCAAGCTGTACAAGCGTCGCTAAAGTAGCTTCCACAAAACGCCTTCGCCACATGCTTTGAAAAATGGACTGAACGATGGGATCGTTGCATATCATCCGAGGGAAGATACTTTGAGAAAGAATAACATATGTATTGATGTACCTATATTTCTTCATTTTGTTTGATTTTACTCTCAGTTTTTATGAAACGGCCGTTGTATAAATACATTTAAAAATTAGCAGCCAATAGCAAAGAACGAAGGACCAAGTTATACTTCCAGGAAGTTCCCAGGCCTCTGGGCAATCCCCCCCTACTAATTGCCCCACTGGTCTCATGCTACGACACGACGGGGGCCTTAAAGGTTCTTCAAACGTCTCTGATAAACTTTGAATATTCAAAAAGAATAAGGTCCATGTCCCAGTTATATTTATCTGTATTCTCAGTGATATAAATAATGAAGCAGAACTGTACTATCTCATATATTAATGGTGTCGTGCGCGAAGCGACCCTCTGGAAATCGTGCGCGAAGCTACCCTGTTATATTTTACCGTGGACGAAGCGACCCTGCTAATCGAATCATTTTACTTATCATCATCATCATCATCATTGTCAACCATTATCAATCCACTGCTGGACGAAGGTCTCCCCAAGTTTCCTCCACAACGGTCTGTCTTGTGCCAGTCTCCTCCATGTCACTCCCGCATATTTACGAATTTCATCCACCCATCTCCCATGTGGTCTTTTTCTGGGTCTTTTCCTGTCCCTTGGAATCCAAACTTATATATATATATATATATATATATATATATATATATATATATATATATATATATATATATATATATATATATATATATATATATATATATATACCCAAGAGCAGAGTCAAAAGACTAAATTTTACACCAAAGAATTAAACTAAATTTGCTTAAAAAACAACCTGAAGATCATGACGCGCAACGCAGCAGTTATGAATATTCAGAACTCCCACACTACTAAGTAGAGACAGTAAAAAAATTATTAAACAAGAACTAAAACAATACAGAAAACTTCAAAGCCCAACAGGCATGAGTAAACAATAAAATAAAGCAATAGTAAACCGGAATGTAGATAGTGTCGAAAATATATTTATATCATCATCATCATCATTGTCAACCATTATCAATCCACTGCTGGACGAAGGTCTCCCCAAGATTCCTCCACAACGGTCTGTCTTGTGCCAGTCTCCTCCATGTCACCCCTGCATACTTTCGAATTTCATCCACCCATTCCCCATGTGGTCTTCTTCTGGGTCTTTTCCTGTCCCTTGGAATCCAATCTAAAATTTCGGCTGTCCATCGATGATCTGTCCTTCTGGCAGTATGTCCAGCCCATTGCCATTTCAGGGATTTAACTCTGATCATGATGTCTTCCACTCTTGTCATTTTTCGGATCCACGAGTTCCTCTTCTTATCTCTCCTGGTTACACCAAGTATGCACCTCTCCATGCTACTTTGAGTTGTCTGCAGCCTTTGTATGTCTCTTTTAGTTAAGGTCCACGTCTCTGCACCATACGTAAGCACTGGAAGGATGCATTGATCAAACACTTTTCTTTTAAGACATAATGGCATATTGCTCTTGAAAATTATGCTGTTTCTTCCAAAAGCTCTCCAGGCAAGTTTTGTACGCCGATTATTTCTTCATCAATGTGACCCTCACTTGATATCTGCTGTCCAAGATAAACGTACGTATCTGTTATCTCCAGCTTTTCTCCATCAATCGATAAATCTTCATTTCTTGTAAAAGCATTGAACATCACTTTTGTCTTCTGAAAGTTCATTTTTAATCCCACTTCTTTACTCTTGTCAGCAAGTTCCTGGATCATACTCTGCAGCTCTGATGGGCTAGTTGCAAAAATGACTACGTCATCAGCAAAACGAAGGTGGGTTAGATAATCTCCATTAATGTTTATCCCCTTGTTTTCCCAGCTCAGTGACTGAAAAACACCCTCCAATGTGGCATTAAAGAGCTTCGGAGATATGGTGTCACCTTGTCTCACTCCCTTTCCAATTTTTATGTGTGTTGTATTTTCAAACAGCCGAATCTTTGCACTTGCATTTTCATAGATGTTATTAATAATATTAATGTATGCATCTTCAATACCGCAGGTTTTCAGAGCCATTGTAACTGCTGATGGTTTCACCGAATCAAAAGCTTTTTCATAATCGATAAAAGCCATGCACAATGGAAGTTCATATTCCCTCGCTCTTTCAATTAGTTCTCTCAGCACATGGATATGATCTATTGTGCTGTAGCCAGTCCTGAATCCAGCTTGTTCTCTCGGTTGAGCCATGTCCAGTGTTACCTTCAAGCGGTGTGAAAGAACTTTAGTGAAGATTTTATAAACTACTGATAGGAGGCTGATAGGTCTGTAGTTTCCGAGATCCTCAATGTCACCTTTCTTATGTAGCAGGATCATTGTAGCGGTGTTCCAATCCTCAGGAATCTTTCCGTCATTAAGGCATCGAGTGAAAATTTGGGCGAGTACTTTTTCGATTTCTCCACTTGCTTCTTGTATGATGTCTACAGTAATTCCATCTTCTCCTGGAGCTTTTCCCCGCTTCATGTTCTTGATTGCATGTGCAACTTCTGCTGGAAGGACTGGAGGAACTCTGGTACTCGTATCTTTCATGATGTCTGGAGTGCATGTATCATCCCTTTCATATAATTTGGAGTAGAAATCTTTCACTCTTGTCAAAATTTCGCCTCTATTTCTTGTTATAGAACCATCTTCTTTTCTCAGTGCCATAATCTGTTTTCTTCCCTTACTGAGATGTCCCTTTGCTATCTTTAGGCTTTGGTTGTTTTCAATTGTTTCCTCACTAGTTCACAGTTGAATTTTTCTTACGTCTTCAGTGATACTTTTTCGTACTGTCTTGCATAGCTCTATATATTCCACTTTGGAAGTCACATCTTCTTTAGTTGTCCTCATCTCTCTTCTTTTTTGCATCAACATTTTCGTTTTTCCTGATAATTTATTTACATGCAACTTGTTCTTAGACCCAGCTAATTTTGTTGCTGTTTCCATAAGAGCTTTGGTTATTTTTCTGTTAACTTCAGAGATGTCCACTTCTTCCGATGTTAGGCCTTCTAAAGCAGAGAACCTGTTCTTCAGTTCCAACTTGAAAGTATTATGGTGTTTTTAAGGTTGGTTATCTCAAAAGATTTTGTTTGTCTTATGAGCTTGCCACGTTCAAGTTTAGTGTTGAGGTGCATCTTACATCTCACCAATCTATGGTCACTACCTGTGTTGAACTTGTTTAGCACACTGCAGTCTTCTATGACGAATTTTTTGTTACACATAATAAAATCAATTTCACTTGTCGTCCCATTTGGATGTCTCCATGTCCATTTCCTGTGTGGCTTTTTCTTGAAGAAGGAGTTCAAGATGAAAAACCCTTCTGCCTCTGCAAACTCAACGAGAGTAATTCCACGCTGGTTTCTGTTGCCGTGACCGAATTTACCTACTGAAGTTTCATTCTGTTGCCGTTGCCCTATTTTTGCATTGAAATCTCCCATAATTATTTTCAAGTGCTGCTTACCTTTATTATTTAGATGACAAATTTCCTCATAAAATTCTTCAATTTCTTCTTCAGGATGACTTGTGGTATGTGCATAAGTTTGAATAATCTGAGCCTGGTATCTTCTCGAGAGTTGGATAACGAGTCGTGCAGCTCTGTCAGAGGAACTTTCAACTTCTACCACTTTATCCTTCAGTTTCTTGTTTATTATAAATCCAACACCACTAGTTCTGCCAGTATCTGTCCCACGATAGTAGAAGAGATGTCCACTTTTAAGTTCGATGAGGTCTTCTCCTTTTCTCCTTACCTCACTTAGCCCCACGATGTCCCACTTGATCCTTTGTAGTTCCTCTTCCAATTCAAGAAGCCTTGAATCAGAAGATAGGGAGCGTCCATTGTACGTTGCCAAGGTCAGCATCAGATGGCAGCCTAGTCCGGTCCTCCGGGGATTCTTAGCACCCTCTGTCTTCATGTCGCACTGGCCGCTGCCTTGGCCAGGTACATTCCAGCTGCCGGAGACTGAGGGCCAAGATTTATGTTGTGGAGTCATTTTGGAGGGGTTTGGCCATAACTCACCACGCTGGCCAAGCGGGTTGGTGAGTGTGGGATAGCATTTCCTCTATCCCGGTGGTATAATTATACCGCTATTGGCGGTCGTCAGAGCCCCTTTAGTGGGAACAGGATGCACCACGAGAAGGCGGGGTTGACATTTGTCAAGGAGAGGCTGTATATATATATATATATATATATACTAAAGAGCAAAGCCGAAAACATAAGAAAAACTTTAGAATTTAAAACGAAAGTTGCAAAATAACCTGAAGATCAAAACGCGCAACGCAGCAGTTATGAAAATTCAGAATTCACATTCTATTAAGAAGAGACTGAAGCAAAAATTTTTTTGACTCATACCAAGTACAACATGGAAAAGGTTATGTATTGACCGGTGTGAGTAAAAAGAGAAAAAAATAGAACAACTGAATGTAGAAAGTGTCGAGAATACTGAGCCTTGGCTTTATCAAGGACCAGCAAAAACTCTGCATTTTCTCACTTCCACAAAGACCTATTTGGAAATGGGTTTCTGCAAAGTCATAGATGCAAGTAATAAGCCCACCAAAAAAAAAAAAAATTAAAATATATATATATATATGTCATGACCTCCGCAGAGTTGTATGACCAAGCTTTAGTTAACAATTTAGCTTGCATCCATAACTTTCCTGGCCCGATCCATGCTCTTCATCTGTTACTAATAAACAGAAAGAAGATGATTATAGAAAACTCAAGTTGTAAGAGTGACATAATGAATCAGAAATAATGTTCAGCAATAACAAATTGCCAAGTTCGTCTGAGAGAGAATTTAAACCTGAATAGCAATACAAATGTATTACAAATTCTCAAACATTGCAATAAAAAAGAAAATTTGAGAATTTGTAATACTTTTGTATTGCTATTCAGGTTTAAATTCTCTCTCACACGAACTTGGCAATTTGTTATTGCTGAACATTATTTATGATTCATTATGTCACTCTTACAACTTGAGTTTTCTATAATCATCTTCTTTCTGTTTATTAGTAACAGATGAAGAGCATGGATCGGGCCAGGAAAGTTATGGATGCAAGCTAAATTGTTAACTAAAGTTTGGTCATACGACTCTGCGGAGGTCATGACATATATATATATATATTTTAATTTTTTTTTTTTTGGTGGGCTTATTACTTGCATCTATGACTTTGCAGAAACCCATTTCCAAATAGGTCTTTGTGGAAGTGAGAAAATGCAGAGTTTTTGCTGGTCCTTGATAAAGCCAAGGCTCAGTATTCTCGACACTTTCTACATTCTGTTGTTCTATTTTTTTCTCTTTTTACTCACACCGGTCAATACATAACCTTTTCCATGTTGTACTTGGTATGAGTCAAAATTTTTTTTTGCTTCAGTCTCTTCTTAATAGAATATATATATATCATCATCATCATCATTGTCAACCATTATCAATCCACTGCTGGACGAAGGTCTCCCCAAGTTTCCTCCACAACGGTCTGTCTTGTGCCAGTCTCCTCCATGTCACTCCCGCATATTTACGAATTTCATCCACCCATCTCCCATGTGGTCTTTTTCTGGGTCTTTTCCTGTCCCTTGAAATCCAATCTAAAATTTCGGCTGTCCATCTATGGTCTGTCCTTCTGGCAGTATGTCCAGCCCATTGCCATTTCAGGGATTTAACTCTGATCATGATGTCTTCCACTCTCGTCATTTTTCGGATCCACGAGTTCCTCTTCTTATCTCTCCTGGTTATACCAAGCCTGCACCTCTCCATGCTTCTTTGAGTTGTCTGCAGCCTTTGTATGTCTCTTTTAGTTAAGGTCCACGTCTCTGCACCATACGTAAGCACTGGAAGGATGCATTGATCAAACACTTTTCTTTTAAGACATAATGGCATATTGCTCTTGAAAATTATGCTGTTTCTTCCAAAAGCTCTCCAGGCAAGTTTTGTACGCCGATTAATTTCTTCATCAATGTGACCCTCACTTGATATCTGCTGTCCAAGATAAACATACGTATCTGTTATCTCCAGTTTTTCTCCATCAATCGATAAATCTTCATTTCTTGTAAAAGCATTGAACATCACTTTTGTCTTCTGAAAGTTCATTTTTAATCCCACTTCTTTACTCTTGTCAGCAAGTTCCTGGATCATACTCTGCAGCTCTGATGGGGTAGTTGCAAAAATGACTACGTCATCAGCAAAACGAAGGTGGGTTAGATAATCTCCATTAATCTTTATCCCTTTGTTTTCCCAGTTCAGTGATTGAAAGACATTTTCCAATGTGGCATTAAAGAGCTTCGGAGATATGGTGTCACCTTGTCTCACTCCTTTTCCAATTTTTATGTGTGTTGTATTTTCAAACAGCCGAATATATATATATATATATATATATATATATATATACAAATCGTAGTCAAATTACTTACATCTAATTAATTAATTACTTACATCTTCTGAATTTTGCAGCTTTTGTCCTTAGTCCAACTTGGTAAGATAGCTTACTTATTTTAGGCATTTTTTAAGGTCTTTAAATTTCCAAATTTGACGTGTGATGCACAAACAACAATTAAAGGAATTAAGAGAACTTGGTCCAAACAGGAAGAAAATGTGTATACAAGTAGAAGAACGCATTCGTAATATCATGGCAGAATTTGGAAATTCTAAAGACCTTAAAAAATACCTGAAAGCATTAAGCTATCATAATTCAGAAGATGTAAGTACTTAAAAAATGTCTGAAAGCATCAAAATTCAGAAGATGTAAGTAATTAATTAATTAGATGTAAATAATTTGACTACGATTTGTATATATATAAGTAAAATTATTCGATTAGGGTCGCTTCGTCCACGATGGAATATAACAGGGTCGGAAATCCGCCCCTGTATGTATAAAGGTTGGTCAAATGAAAAGGTGACGAGAGTCATGGAAAGTCACATATACGCACCAGTTAAAAGCAGTTACCGTAGGCTATATATATATATATATATATATATATCGCTTAACTGGGATGTAAGGTCAGGTGATGCGTAACATCACAGCCTCTCCTTGACAAATGTCAACCCCGCCTTCTCGTGGTGCATCCTGTTCCCACTAAAGGGGCTCTGACGACCGCCAATAGCGGTATAACTATACCATCGGGATCAGAGGAAATGCTATCCCACACTCACCAACCCGCTTGGCCAGCGTGGTGAGTTATGGCCAAACACCTCCAAAATGACTCTACAACTTAAATCTTGGCCCTCAGTCTCCGGCAGCTGGAATGTACCTGGCCAAGGCAGCGGCCAGTGCGACATGAAGGCAGAGGGTGCTAAGAATCCCCGGAGGACCGGACTAGGCTGCCATTTGATGCTGACCTTGGCTACCTATAACGGACGCTCCCTATCTTCTGATTCAAGGCTTCTTGAATTGGAAGAGGAACTACAAAGGATCAAGTGGGACATCGTCGGGCTAAGTGAGGTAAGGAGAAAAGGAGAAGATCTCATTGAACTGAAAAGTGGACATCTCTTCTATTATCGTGGGACAGATACTGGCAGAACTAGTGGTGTTGGATTTATAATAAACAAGAAACTGAAGGATAAAGTGGTAGAAGTTGAAAGTTCCTCTGACAGAGCTGCACGACTCGTTATCCAACTCTCGAGAAGATACCAGGCTCAGATTATTCAAACTTATGCACCCACCACAAGTCATCCTGAAGAAGAAATTGAAGAATTTTATGAGGAAATTCGTCATCTAAATAATAAAGGTAAGCAGCACTTGAAGATAATTATGGGAGATTTCAATGCAAAAATAGGGCAACGGCAACAGAATGAAACTTCAGTAGGTAAATTCGGTCACGGCAACAGAAACCAGCGTGGAAATACTCTCGTTGAGTTTGCAGAGGCAGAAGGATTTTTCATCTTGAACTCCTTTTTCAAGAAAAAGCCACACAGGAAATGGACATGGAGACATCCAATTGGAACGACAAGTGAAATTGATTTTATTATGTGTAACAAAAAATTCGTCATCGAAGACTGCAGTGTGCTGAACAAGTTCAACACAGGTAGTGACCATAGATTGGTGAGATGTAAGATGCACCTCAACACTAAACTGGAAAGTGGCAAGCTCATAAGACAAACAAAATGTATTGACATAACCAACCTTAAAAAACACCATAATACTTTCAAGTTGGAACTGAAGAACAGATTCTCTGCTTTAGAAGGCCTAACATCGGAAGAAGTGGATATTTCGGAAGTTAACAGAAAAGTAACCAAAGCTCTAATGGAAACAGCAACAAAATTAGCTGGGTCTAAGAACAAGTTGCATGTGAACAAATTATTAGGAAAAACCAAAATGTTGATGCAAAAAAGAAGAGAGATGAGGACAACTAAAGAAGATGTGACTTCCAAAGTGGAATATATAGAGCTATGCAAGACAACACGAAAAAGTATCACTGAAGACGTAAGGAAATTCAACTGTGAGCTAGTGAGGAAAGCAATTGAAAACAACCAAAGCCTTAAGATAGCAAAGGGACATCTCAGTAAGGGAAGAAAACAGATTATGGCTCTGAGAAAAGAAGATGGTTCTATAACAAGAAATAGAGGCGAAATTTTGACAAGAGTGAAAGATTTCTACTCCAAATTATATGAAAGGGATGATACATGTACTCCAGACATCATGAAAGGTACCAGAGTTCTTCCAGTCCTCCCAGCAGAAGTTGCTCATGCAATCAAGAACATGAAGCGGGGGAAAGCTCCAGGAGAAGATGGAATTACTATAGACATCATACAAGAAGCAAGTGGAGAAATCGAAACAGTACTCGCCCAAATTTTCACTCGATGCCTTAATGAAGGGAAGATTCCTGAGGATTGGAACAATGCTACAATGATCCTGCTACATAAAAAAGGTGACATTGAGGATCTCAGGAACTACAGACCTATCAGCCTCCTATCAGTGGTTTATAAAATCTTCACTAAAGTTCTTTCACACCGCTTGAAGGTAACACTGGACATGGCTCAACCGAGAGAACAAGCTGGATTCAGGAGTGGCTACAGCACAATAGATCATATCCACGTGCTGAGAGAACTAATTGAAAGAGCGAGGGAATATGAACTTCCATTGTGCATGGCTTTTATCGATTATGAAAAAGCCTTTGATTCGGTGAAACCATCAGCAGTTACCACGGCTCTGAAATCCTGCGGTATTGAAGATGCATACATTAATATTATTAATAACATCTATGAAAATGCAAGTGCAAAGATTCGGCTGTTTGAAAATACAACACACATAAAAATTGGAAAGGGAGTGAGACAAGGTGACACCATATCTCCGAAGCTCTTTAATGCCACATTGGAAAATGTCTTTCAATCACTGAACTGGGAAAACAAAGGGATAAAGATTAATGGAGATTATCTAACCCACCTTCGTTTTGCTGATGACGTAGTCATTTTTGCAACTACCCCATCAGAGCTGCAGAGTATGATCCAGGAACTTGCTGACAAGAGTAAAGAAGTGGGATTAAAAATGAACTTTCAGAAGACAAAAGTGATGTTCAATGCTTTTACAAGAAATGAAGATTTATCGATTGATGGAGAAAAACTGGAGATAACAGATACGTATGTTTATCTTGGACAGCAGATATCAAGTGAGGGTCACATTGATGAAGAAATTAATCGGCGTACAAAACTTGCCTGGAGAGCTTTTGGAAGAAACAGCATAATTTTCAAGAGCAATATGCCATTATGTCTTAAAAGAAAAGTGTTTGATCAATGCATCCTTCCAGTGCTTACGTATGGTGCAGAGACGTGGACCTTAACTAAAAGAGACATACAAAGGCTGCCGACAACTCAAAGAAGCATGGAGAGGTGCATGCTTGGTATAACCAGGAGAGATAAGAAGAGAAACTCGTGGATCCGAAAAATGACGAGAGTGGAAGACATCATGATCAGGGTTAAATCCCTGAAATGGCAATGGGATGGACATACTGCCAGAAGGACAGACCATAGATGGACAGCCGAAATTTTAGATTGGATTCCAAGGGACAGGAAAAGACCCAGAAAAAGACCACATGGGAGATGGGTGGATGAAATTCGTAAATATGCGGGAGTGACATGGAGGAGACTGGCACAAGACAGACCGTTGTGGAGGAAACTTGGGGAGACCTTCGTCCAGCAGTGGATTGATAATGGTTGACAATGATGATGATGATGATATCGCTTAACTTAAAAAACTGCAACTTGCAAACAAATGTAATATGATTTCTGCATAACCGCGCCATGCTGCAGGTTTTTAACAATCAGCATAGTAATGAGTTCAATCACAGATAAATTACAATCCTAATACAGAACCTAATAACAACACCCCTAAACTCCTGACAAGAGGGGATATCCCTCAAAAATCAAATAACCCCCCTCCCCTCCCCCACCATCATCACCACCAAAAAAATTCAAACATTTTTAAATGTATAACTGTATCCCAGAACACCAGATCACTCATCAGGAAAAGACATCCGGTACCCTGGGGTAGAGGTTCAGGTTTCATGAGAGTACTAAATTTTGAAGCCAATAGATAGATATCTTAATAAATTTTGTACAAAAATATCTCTTTAATGCACTCTGTCTTCCCTATCTGAACCTATTTGTAGAGCTTAAAGAACATAAAACAAATAGAATTTACTTGTAACTTCTAAAATAACAACATATAACCTGAAATGGAGTGTTGAAACATAAGACTCAAAACTCAGACTCAAATCTCCCCAAGGCAGTAAAGTAAAACACCTGGCGGCAGGGGCGGGTTTACCGTTGGGCCAACCTGGGCCATGGCATAGAGGGGCGCCAAAATTTTGAGAATATATGGGGCACAAGACGTTTTATCTCATCCCCCCTAAAAAAAGAGAATAAAATGGGATTTTTCATTTCTACACATTATAAACTTAGTAGTATACCTTTAAATCTTAAGAAAATATTAAATGGTGTTAGTACATTCGGCGTGTTTAATTACTAAAAATATTAATTCATTTGGAAAGTGAACTCAGTAAGACTCAGAAGCCTTAGAGGAAGTTATTTCTTCCTGCTTCCGGGCAAGGTCAAAACTCAGAAGAGGGCGGAGAGGGGGAGCATTTATTTTACAGAGCTCGCAGACAACGGGGAACAAGAGTGGGAGACTAGGAAAGGGGCACTGCACCGGCGCATAATTTTTACAAGGCATTGAAAAATCTGAGCGTGAGGACAGCCCTGGGATGTGGGTTGAAAGACCAAAATCGGACTTCATGAATTCAAGGTCAAGGCCCCAGGGTATTGTGGGTGACAAGAGAGGGCAGAGTACTGGTTAGCAGGGCCCCGACTGGTTAGAATTAATTCCAATTCAGCTTATGACACCAGCTGCCTGCTTTGGGATTCCTCCTCCGCCCCTCGTAAGTTTACATGTGTGTTTTCATTATCGCTTTGTTCTTTTGGGGGAAATCATTACTATTAAGCATCGCCGTCAGCGAAATGTTGGTAGTAAAGCTAGTATAGTATAGTTTTCATTTCCATAGACGGTCACAGGTAGAAGCTTTAGCAGTCTGTGAAAACAAAGCCAAATTTGCCGGTAACGGAATTCACGCCTCCTTGCTCCGGAGCCAATTGTTCTCCCAACTAAAGTACGCCGACGAAATTTAGCGCTGCAACTTTGCTGTCTTGACATGTGCGTCGCCTCTGAGGTAGGTATCACATACCCCCCCCCCCATCCTTTTGAGAAAGGACTCGGACGAAATCGTTAGTTTCCGGGTCAGCCGGCATACCATGCTTGAAGTAGCTCACTGTAGAAGAAGGAGTTTTCATTAATTCCAGACGATGTGTGGAAGAATCATGACACAATTCATTTTTACGTTCGGATGTCAATGTGAAAATAAAGCCGCTTTTGCCAGTGATTGGTTTGGAATCCACGTCTACCTTTTCCAGAATCGACTATTCTACCGATTGAATTATACCGACGAAGCTTGTCGCTGCAACCTCGCCGTCTTGACATATCCGTCACTTCTTAGGTAGCTACGTCACAAGTCTCAATTACTATTAAGCATCGCCGTCAGCGAAATGTTGGTAGTAAAGCTAGTATAGTATAGTTTTCATTTCCATAGACGGTCACAGGTAGAAGCTTTAGCAGTCTGTGAAAACAAAGCCAAATTTGCCGGTAACGGAATTCACGCCTCCTTGCTCCGGAGCCAATTGTTCTCCCAACTAAAGTACGCCGACGAAATTTAGCGCTGCAACTTTGCTGTCTTGACATGTGCGTCGCCTCTGAGGTAGGTATCACATACCCCCCCCCATCCTTTTGAGAAAGGACTCGGACGAAATCGTTAGTTTCCGGGTCAGCCGGCATACCATGCTTGAAGTAGCTCACTGTAGAAGGAGTTTTCATTAATTCCAGACGATGTGTGGAAGAATCATGACACAATTCATTTTTACGTTCGGATGTCAATGTGAAAATAAAGCCGCTTTTGCCAGTGATTGGTTTGGAATCCACGTCTACCTTTTCCAGAATCGACTATTCTACCGATTGAATTATACCGACGAAGCTTGTCGCTGCAACCTCGCCGTCTTGACATATCCGTCACTTCTTAGGTAGCTACGTCACAAGTCTCAATTGCTAATTCGTCGAATGCACGTATATTACTAGACCGATGGGCACAAAGTTTAGTTGGGGAGTGCGGAACTTTATGTCCACATGTATGCACTTTCCCCCTCAAGACTGCGGCAGGCCGTTGGCATTCCTCCATGTTATAAGAAGAGCTTTTGGTCTATGTTTGCAGGTCGTGACCTAGGTTGCCCAGTTCCGAAAAATAAGGCTGACTATTCCTTTCATATATACAGGGTGCATAGGAAAGTCCCTTTAGCCTGGAATAACTTACGAACGGAGAGAGGTACAGTTATGCAACTGAGATAACGGTATAGTAAAGCGACTACAGCAACCAATAGCAGGGCCCCTAGTGGCGAAATGCGGAAGTTAGCCATTGCAAATCGAAAACAAGAAGAGATAGAGCAAAATTTCCAACTATAAAGTTATAGAGCATCAATTAATTAGTACAAAACGACATTTGTTTCACACGGATAAGATAAAGTGTCGCCTGAATACCCTACAATGTCCGAAATCGATGCGCGACGATTTGAATCTGCATATTCACATTTCGCAAATGTAGCCGCATGCAAATGCAGATTGTGACGTTGTATCGTACCTACGATATAAAAACCAGTTGCAGGATGTACCCTGATCAGAAGTTTAGGTCTACGTACGCTGTTTGAGAATGGCGAGCTTGGATTTCTGGGGTTAAGTAAAAAATCAGGTGTATGCAACAGCGCCTACAAGTCTGCTGGATCTACGTCGTCGTGTTACAGATGCTTGCAATAGTGTGACACCTTTCATGCTGAGAGGAATGTGCATGCAGAGTTACTTTCAGGAATACAAATGTGTATCGTGGGCAATGGCGAACTCTTCGAACATGCTCGACATTAACTTTTTATCACTGTGCGCCAGTTTCCCTTTTTTGTTTTTGTTTTGTCTGACGTCATCAAACCGTATTGACATAAGTACGCATTTATGCAATAAATTGTGTGCATTTGCTCATACCTATGCCCGTTCCCTTCAAACGTTCACACAAAATGTCGCGCATCGATTTCGGACATTTTAGGGTATTCAGGCGACAATTTATCTTATCCGTGTGAAACAAATGTCGTTTTGTACTAATTAATTGATGCTCTACAACTCTATAATTGGAAATTTTGCTGTATCTCTTTTCGTTTTCGATTTGCAATGGTTAACTTCCGCATTTCGCCACTAGGGGCGCTGCTATTGGTTGCATTCGATTGGGAGTAAGCGCTTTACTGTACCGTTATCTCACTTTCATAACTGTACCTCTCTCCGTTCGCAAGTTATTCCAGGCTAAAGGGACTTTCCTATGCACCCTGTATACTCCCCGCAGTCATGTAGTTAAGAGCCTTCGAAAATATTTTAGACTATTGATTATTTGCAGAACCAGCCGCGCGGTGCTTAACCTTAGTACAGCAAAAAATTCCGTGAACTAACGTGGCGAGGAAGGAGATAGCTACGCCCTAAAATCTACAATACCTGATGAAAAGGTAGTGCCGCTCGTTTCTTCAGGATGTCAGAGTTCAACAGAAAGCTTCATCATTTTGTTATATTTTGTACTCATTTCCATTATCGTGCCGAATCGGTATAGTTCCAAAAACTGACATTGAAGTTAAGACATTTGACATGGTATTTAGCAAAATACATGTAACTATCCGCAGAAGCATAACGTAGTTTAGTACACTATTTTCTGTATCCGACTGCTTAATTTCGAAACCTTAACTTGAACTTTATAAATATCAGTTCATAAGCAAAAGCCATACCATTAATTTAGGCGTGTAAACGAAATTAACTGAATTTCAAAATTAACGATTATGCTTAACAGAATTAATTTGGTCACCTCACCTCAAGGTTGCGAGGTATTGTAAGACATTCCGTAATCTCGAAGGATTAAATGTTTTGGATAAATCAGTTGTTATCACGTGTTAACGTCGCGTTCTTGTTCATCATTGGTTTTTAATGTTGAAAACTGTTAATTGTTAACGGGAGTTACACAGTTGTTTTTCAGATATGTCGCATATACTTAAATTTTGCATCACTAAGGTCAAATGAATCACAGTTTTGAAATTATAACGTTAACAGTACAAATACAAAGGTGGCACTCTTATCTCCCCACACAAGTAACGGAGTAAAGGTGAAACACAATGCGATACTTTTTTGTATATCCTAGATATACAAATACAAGGGTATTCCATTTTACAGATGGTAACGAATGATAAAATTGAATGCATGTGTTTTGTTTCAGGTAATATACAGTTTGCAACGATATATAACATTAGCACAGATTTTTCACAGTTCCTACGGATTTCACAATGTTTCTAAACACATTTAAAAACGTTTAATTATAACAGGACAACAAAAGATGCAGAAGGCCACGGAAGAGATGGCTGGATGAAAATTGAAAACACGCCGGAATGTCTTGCTCTCTGTCTCTCTTCTTTTCTTTTGAGAACAATTTGAACTCTCACATGAGCTGCTAAATTGTTCTTTCTTCTTCCCTTCCCTTCCCTGGGCAGGAAGATTCATTTCGATTTCGATGTCCACGCTCTACAGATGTGCGGTGTTTGAAGGAGAGATTAATTTTTCATTTAAAGTATTTGGAGTAATAAAGAACGGAGAAATAAATTAACAACTCTAGATCAGATGTGTACAACTAATTTTAAGCTTAATCTTTCTTTTAAAACACAGAAAGAAAAGAGACGCGTTTTCAAATTAAAGTTAGATTATTTCACAGATTTTCCTCTCACTTTTTAATGAAGTTTTTTGGTAGTATCTGTCCACCGAAATGAAATCGCATTGTTACTTTGTTTTGCCTGCTTAATTCAGGTTTATTTATCTCGTCATGCAGTTGAAATAAATTCAACTAAAAAACAGTAAAACGCATTATTGTTACAAAGTAAAGTAATAATGCAGATGGAATTAAAACGGTTTTACAGTATAGAGCAAAAGTATACACGAAGAGGATATTTTACGGCAATTTTCTGAAATGGTATGTTCGTTCAGTTTCACCTTATCGTGTGGTAGGTGGAAATATCTTTTTTAACTTCGTTTTTAAAGAAACCGATTTGCTTATCAGAGAGAAAAAAAAAGCAACAAAACTAAAAAAAAAAAAAGGGGGGGGGGGGACTCCCTTTCGCCTGGTGTCCATCTCCCTCATTCCGGGGACAAAGCGAGCGAAAACGGCCAAACGTTAAAAGAAATTTCTTAGGGAGAGAGAAGAGCAAGCTGTTTCCGATAGCGGAGTGATACCTCAGGGGCAAGGAGTGCAAATACATGCCGTAAAATGTCCCCGAGGTTACACTTATCAAGTGAGCCTCGCCAGCTCTCTGGGGCCCCGGAGACTGGCCCAATGGGAAGTCCATTAAGCTCATCAAAGCTCTCCCGGCTGCGGTCACTTCGTGGCTATCGCGGGTTTTGTCACCTGCGGACATCACCCAAGACACGGCCTCTAACTTTGGACACTCAGTTTAACTCCTTTCCGTTTCAGATAATAAACCGAAAATTTTATTGGAGACCATGTTTGGTGTAAAGTCGTAAAATACTGCCCGCTCGTGTGCCTTTTCTAAAAGATAGAAGTCACATAGGATTACTTTGCCTCGAGTTCCGACGTGCAGGTAGCCACTAGTTTATTACAAATGTGTCACAGATGGTCATTTTACAATTTTTGCAACCCGCTAGCATATTTCTTTTTGCTTTAATGTTATTTAAAAAAATGAAAACATTCCGCTTTCCTTTGAAGTGAACATTTAAATTGCCCCCTCCCCGCACAATCATGCATTTCCTTTTTCCCTCGTTCAAATTTCGGAATTAATTTCATGGAGTCTCAATTTAACTCTTTAAAGAATGAGACAGATACACGGTCGAGTCACATTGTTGTGACCACCAGCTAATATCCAGGGTAACCGCCGTGTGCAGCGCGGACAGCAGCTAGACGGGTGGGAGTGACTCATTGAGGTGTTGGAAGGTGTTCACAGGTATGTAGAGCCATGCTGACTGCATTGCATCTGACACCTACTGCAGGGTGCTTGTGGAGGAGCCATAAAGCGAACAACACGATCGAGGTAGTCCCACATATGCTCTATTGGGTTTAATTCTGGGGAATTAGGGGGCCAGAGAAGTACTTTGAAGTCTTCAACGTGCTCTTCCAAGCACTCTCTGGCATCTCTAGCTGTGTGACACGTCGCATTGTCGTTCTGGAAGATCCCATCTGCTCCAGGGAAGACAATCAGCATGTATGGGTGTACGTGTTCTGCAAGGGTGGATTCATAACGAATTTGGTCCATAGTGCATTGCACAAGTATGAGTAGACCCAAAGAATGCCATAACTCTGCCGCTACCAGCTGTTTACGCTTTCCAACCGTAGGTTGAAGAAGCGTATACGCTCCAGCTTTTTCCGTCCGTCCGTCTGTCCGCACGATAACTGGCGTAAAGATGGTTCGATTTTGATGAAATTTTAGTATGTGGTAGGGGACCTCCTGGGGACGAACGCTATTGAAAATAGGACAAATGGGGTCAAAGGTCACGACGAAGGAGCGGAATCCATTCCATTACCCTTATGCGTCATAACTTGCGTAAATATGGTTCGATTTCAATCAAAGTTTACTATGTGATAGGGGACCGCCTGCGGACGAACCCTGTTCAAAATGGGTGAAGTGGGGTCAAAGGTGAGGACATAAGAGCGGGATGCATTCCATTACCCTTATGCGTCATAACGTGCGCAAAAATAGTTCGATTTCGATAAAATTTTAGTATGTGATAGGGGACCATCTGAAGACGAACCCTATTGAAAATGGACGAAATGGGGTCAAAGGTCAGGACATAGGATTGGGATCCATTCCATCGCCTTTATCCCGTATTATTAAGGTGGACGTCAAGTAATTTTGCTTCCTATACTTCCAATGGAAAAACTTTTGTACACATTTCCTTCACAATTAATGTGTTCCCAAGGATGAAAATTTGAACATCGATTAAAATTACTTCATATTATAACTTGGAACACTTATTATTTTGTAAAACATAACCATAATTTTATTAAAAATCAATAACTTTTCCTTTGGTGGTGTTGAAACCAGAAAAAGGATGGCGCGACCTCTACTTTGATGACTTCAGTAGACAAACAAATGTTGAATTGCATAAATATGGTTATGTTTTAGAAAATATTAAGTATCCCAAGTTACAAAATGAAGATATTTTAATCGATGTTCAAATTTTCATCCTTGGGAACGCATTAATTGGGAAGAAAATGTGTATAGGAATTTTTCCATTCGAAGTACAAGAAGCAAAATTACTTGACGTTCACCTTAAAGGAGCAATTCTTGTATGTATGTAAATTTTATTTTGAAAACGGCTCTAAGGATTTCGATGAAAGTCGTTAACCTACCGTTTTCTGGTACTAGAAATCGATTTAGCTTGATCTCGACTTTAGGTAAATTCGTTTAGTGGGTTAAATAACCACCCCGAATTACCAAGTTTTTAGTGTCATGGCGTCGTTCTTTTAATGTTATCCATGCTTAGAAATCTTATGACGCCATACTCTCGCAATTCAGATGTTGGCGCGCGGTCACGCCATCTGTCTCATTACGTCACGCGTTGTGCGTGGATCCTATTAAAGTTTTATGACGTCACACTCTTGCGAGAAGATGGTCGCGATTACCAACTGCTTCACTCATTACGTCACGCGTTATGTGCGTATGTTCGACCGCACGATAACTCGCGTAAAAATCGTTCGATTTTGATGAAATTTTAGTATGTTGTAGGGGAATACCTGGGAAGGAACCCTATTGAAAGTGAACGAAATGGGGTCAAAGGTTAAGACACAGCATAATTAATGCACTGCATGATTTTACTGACTTGTGTTCTTCCAGCAATGATTCAAGAGCGTTTGTTCTCCGATGTTTCTCGCCTTATACACCAACGTCCATCCGTTCGATGAAGCAGAAACCCTGACTCATTGGAGAAGGCAATCCTTTGCCAATCAGCGGAGGTCCGATTCCGATACTGCCGTGCAAATGTAAGCCTTTTCTGCCGATGCACCTTCGTTAGCAAAGGTGCGGTGACCATCCGTCTTCATCGGAGCCCCATACGCAGCTGAGTTCGCTGAACTGTCGTTTTAGACACACTTCTGCTAGCCCCGTGGCTCATTCGGCCAGTGAGTTGCTCCACTGTAGGGTGTCAATCGGCCCTCACGCACCTGCGTAGCCGACGTTCACCTCTCACATCAATAGCCCGTGGTGCACCGCAGTTTTCACGTTGCTTATTCGCAATGGTGCCATTTCACCAATCGCGATACACTTTAACCACATCAGCACACGAACAGTTCACACACTGTGCTGTTTCAGAAATACTGCCACCCTTGGCCCGAAAGCCGATAATCATCCCTTTTGGCAAATCTGATAAATCGCTCCTCTTATCCATGACAGAACGAGTGATATGTTTTCAGATTGTCTACTGCACACCTTATATACCCTCCAAGCCAGCTCACGACACGTGCTTTCCTTTCATTGGCTACGCCCTGTTGACGTCAAAAGTAGCAGGTGGTCACAATAATGTGATTGGACTGTGTGTAATACCCTGATTCTGAAATTAATGAATTGTTAGTAATTCTTTTGATACAAAGAATGCCTATCAATAAATGACGCGCAGCATTGGCTTATTTATTTATCCTCCTGTGTAAACGCAATCTCTGAATCAACATATCTGATTCGAAAATTATTTTTAAGTTGGATCTGCTGCTTAAATTTTCAGGTGCAAAATCCTGCATAGCTATTGTTTTTTTAGCATGCTTTTTTTAGAGTGATGTCACAGCTTTGAAACTTCCGTTTAAAAAGTCCTTTTATGAAAAGTTGCATACTAAATTTTGACCAAAAAGAAATTAATACTTATTTGCTAATTTCGTTCTCTGTGACTGTTTTCTTTCAAAATATCCCACTACCTTGTAAAAGAGGCTCTCTGGAGAGGTGGACTACCTTTTTTTATTTAGGTATGTGTCCTTCCAAGTCAGACCCCCTCAACTATTGGGAGACCGTCGCACACTCTGTTGATGCCTTAGAAGATCGAATAATCTTGTCAGAAGTAATAGCAATGCAAAATTTTGTTAATTTCTTGCTTCGATGAAAAAAAAAAAAAAATACTAGAGCTAATGCTTGCCCGTCGATATCCGCACTGAAGTCTTAGTATAAGTACGTTATAATTCATTTGGGAAGTCACTGTGGGGGAAGGGAGGGGGGTGGGGCATAACGCACCACGCCGGCAACGCATGTTGGTGAGCGCCGGATGACATTTGCTCTAATCTTGGTGGTATACAAAAGTTATGCCGCTATTCGTGGGCCGTAAGATCAAGACATACCACAAGAATGCAAGATAGACATTTGTCTAAAGAGGAATTACACTTTCATTTTTCTAGAGATATCACACTTTCATTTTGCTAATAACACTATATTATAAATAACACTTTCATTTTGCTAATAACACTATATTATAAATAACACTTTCATTTTACTGACGAGACACCCATTTTAGTAGGTACCCCCTCCGATCGGAAAAGTGTGATTTTGGGTCTTGCTAACAAGAGTAACGAAGTAGCATTAAAACAGAAAACAAAACTGATGCACAAAAACTAAAGTTTTAGAAGTTGAAGTGGCGAATTTAGAAGCAACTAAAGCCTACATCCACTTCGGACAAGAGATATCAAGCGAGGGTCATAAAAAAAAAAAAAAAGAAAGAAAGAAATTAGTGACGTATGAAACTTCCGGGAGTGCATTTGGAAAAAGAAGAACAATTTCCAAAAGCAATTTACCCTTCCGTCTTTAAAAAAAAGTGTTTAATCAATGCGTTCTTCCTTTCTTACTTCTGTATCAGAGATTTAGACTTTAGCTAAGAAAGATATACGGAGGCTGCTGACAACTCAATTAAACATGGAAAGATGCACGCTTGGTGAAACCACGAAAAATAGGAAAGGTAGCTTAGGGTCAGGAAAAGGACAACAGCATATGACGTCATGAGTAAAAACCCTCAAGTAGCCATCGGATGAACACATTTCTAGAACTGACCGCCGATGGACAACTGAAACACCAGACTGAATACGAAGGGACAGAAAGAGACCCAGAAGACCAGGTGGGAAACAGATGGTAGAAATTCGAATGCCTGCAGGAGTGACATGGAAGAAAATTGCTCAAGTGAGAGAAACGTGTGGAACAGAGTTCTTTTTGGGGGAGGGGGAAGGCTTTAAAACGAGCACGGTGAGCAACTTGATGGGCTATAAGCAGTCGCCCGTCCCTAATTTTTGATCACTGGTTCCAGGAATGGGAGAGAAACAGTTCCGTAAGGCAAACACAACATCCATGCCTCACCAGGATCCAAACCCATCTCGGACGAATAATCAGAAGCCAGCGCTTAGACAACTGCGCCTCCAGTGTGGCGAAGAGACTTGGGGTATCCCTTATCGCATAGTAGATTGAAAACAGATGATGATGATCTACTTAGTAATTTCTTTTCTTTTTTTTTTTTTTTTTTTTTTTGATTGAGAGTTGTACGACAACCGTGAGCAACTCAATGGGCTATAAGCAGTCGCCCGTTCCTAATTTAGGGCCACTGACTCCAGAGAAGGGAGAGAGCCAGTGCCGTAAGACAAACACAACATCCATGCCTCTCCGGGATTCGAACACGGATCCATCTCGGACGAAGATCAGAAGCCACCGCTTAGACCTCTGCACCACCGGAGCGGTTTAGTAATTTTGAAAGTAATGCGGGTTAGGCAATATTCAGGAAGTACGTTAGCAGTTGTTGAGATTAGGGAGTGTAGCATTTTTTGATCACGTGTGGACTTCTGTCGAAAATTCGTCGCACGCCTTTCGGTCTCTCACGCTATAAATGAATAGAAGTTGGTCTTTGAAAGAGCAGTCCCAGGTTTCCCCGACCCTTAGGATCATTGGCTTTTCTCGAGAATCTGACTTGTAATCGTGATAACGTTGGCAGTTTTTGAGATTGATTGTTGATCTTCAGACTGGCTGGCTGACTGCATGTGTGTGTATGTGTTCAAGGTGCGTAAAATATCCAGTCCTGAGACGAGGAAATACAGAGGGTGAGTCGAAAGTTTCGCAATATTTGCATAAACGCATGTGCTGCGGCGGGTGTGTCACGTGTTTAAATTAGTTCAAGTCGCGCAGTGTAATCAGTCGAAAGGGATATAAAGTGGTAGTCGTTACTGTGAACAACATTGCATGTCATCGTTCTATCTGTGGTTTAGACGCCTGAAAGATGAACAGCCACAGCAGGCTAATTAGGGAACTCTTGTTTTACGAGTTGGAACACGGCCATAACGCCGCTCAAGCAACACGAAACCTTTGTCATGCGAAAGGGGAAGGTTCTGTGGACCGCAGCACCGCAACCAGATGGTTCAAGAAATTTCGCTCAGGTGACAGAAACCTCGACGATCAGCCACGGCCAGGTAGGCCGCGAACCATGGATTCGGAGGCCGTGCGCCAGGCCGTAGAAACAAATCTGACAACCAGTACTCGGAGATTATCAGTTGAGCTGGGCATATCACAGACCACCGTGGTTCGTCACCTTCAGGACCTCGGCAAGGTCTACAGGAGCTGCCGCATTGTCCCTCACGAACTGACGCCAGTTGAAGCAAACTGCCGAGTGGAAGTGTGCACGAAACTCCTAGAAAACACGCGCCGTGTACGTTTCATCAAGAGAATTGTTACGTGCGATGAAAAGAGAGTCTATTTCCGTAATCCTAACACACAACGGCAGTGGTCGAGCCAGGGCCAGCTTTCAGAACCTGTTGTCAAGAGTGTGCGCTTCAAGCACAAGGTGATGATCTGCGTCTGGTGGAATTTCGAGGTGATAATTCATTACGAATTCGTTCCAGGCGGTCTGACCATCAACGCCAAACTCTACTCTGAACAGCTGAAGCGGATGTATGCTGTTTTGGAGGAGAAGTACACGGCACTGGTGAACAGAAAGCGCGCTCTCCTAGAGCAGGAAAACGCTCGGCTCATACTGCGCGAACGACCAGGGTAAAACTCCAGGAACTTGAGGGCATCGAACTGATGCCACACCCAGCATGTAGTCCGGACCTTGTCCTGTCGGATTATTGCTTGTTCCTGTCCATAGCCCAGTTCCTTCACGGGCGGCACTTCAACAACCAGGAGGAGGTGACAGCTGGGGTGAAGGAGTTCTTCGCTTCGAAGGACAAGAATTGGTACCGCCGCGAAATCGAAGAACTGGCAGCCAGATGGCTACATACGGTGCAACATGATGGCCTATACTTTAAATGCTAATCAGCTTTCGTCGTAAAGGTACGTGTGAAGACATAAAGTGAACCAAATATTGCAAAAATTTCGACTCACCCTTTGTAAAATTTTGAAAACGCACATGGTACCCACTGGACGACTACCTTTAATAAAGACGGCGTCCCTGTCATCCCTTCAAGATGTAAGAGTTCAACAGAAAGCTAAGTCGTATTATTCGCATTTCTCAACTGTTTCTATTGCCATGCCGCTTTGGTTATTTTGTTTGTTTGTTAACGACAAAATGAGCAGGTTTGAAGGCTATAAGCAGTCGCCTGTATCTATTTAACTGGTTTGAGGAAAGGAACATAACCATCCTACAAACACACCACCCATATCTCATCCGAGCTCGATCCTGGACCTATTACTACGGACGAATGGTCAGAAGCCAGTGCCTCAGATCACTCCGCCACCGGTGCAGCAAATCGGCAGTGCCAGTAGTAATAATGAAGTTATGGCATTTGATGACAAAGAAATACACTCTTTGCAAAAAAAAAAAAAACGTAGAAGAAATCATCCCAATGGAGATGAAAATTGGTACGTGCAATGGTACAATGTATATGTATATAAAAGCAAATAATAGCAATTCCAAAGCAGTTGGGCCACTTATTTTCTCGGATAAATCAGCTACACGAGTGAAACAAGTCAGCACGTTGTAGTGCCACCTGTTGCTCGGATAAAAGGGGTTGGTTACCCGGAGTAGCACAGACGCATGCAGTTCACGAATACTGTCCTGAGGTACAGAATGCCAGACGGTGTCTAAATTGCGGGGCAGTTTGCAGCAGGGACGTCGCCAAGGGGATGCGAGGGTGGGCTCTAGCTCACCCTGAAAATTGTCTTGCCCACCCAGTTAAAGATCTGCCATATTTTAATTTTTTTAACTTTAGAATATAATCTGGAATTTGTCAAGGAATAATGACTCCCGTGTTTTCCGTCATAAAGCCCTACGTATTTCCCCCTAGGAAGAGCGGTTTTCTCTCTACGTAGAAAGGTTATCAAAATAACATCCGCAAGACCATGAACATTGAGTTGTTTTCCAAGTCCAAATCTTCATTTTAAGCCTTTTTTTCAAGTTAATATGATCAGGAGCGAATGAAGAGGGTGAATAGCAGTTCACTGAGGTCATTAGTAAGTGCTCTGCTGTTTGTTTGTGATACTAAGTAGGGGATTTCAGCACGGAATGTGAAGTCTGAAGCTATACCAGCGCTCTTAAACTTGCTGCCTTAGGGCAATGAGTGAGCAGGTCCTGACTGACGACTGCTTTGAAAGAGACGAGTGCAAGACAAGGTCGCTGGGTTGAAGGAAAGAAGTTAAGGAGGGCGAAAGGTATCATCTGCAAGGATTTATTTCCCCTCAACCCTAATCCACAAAAAGATTTGCTTTAAGACATTTCTCTTGGGCATATTTTTTTTTCCTTTAGGGCATGTTACTGGTGTTGGTGACAGTGCGTTATGTTTATTAAACGGTCATGTGACTCTTTAGGTGTTACTAATTTTATTAAACACGCATGGACGGAACATCAGCAAAATGACTCCAAACTTTTGATTCTTTTGTATTCCAAATAGTGGAAAAACAGTTCCAAAATCAATGAGTATGTATCCAGGAGGGGCAGGAGATTTTGCACGCGCTGAATTAAAAGCAGCTGCAGCCTGTAGAAAAAGGAAAACAAATTGCTTCTTTCAGTGTTTCGTAAATAAAGTTGCTATCAAACTTGCCCCAGCAAAAATAATACTCGCCCACCCGTCGCCCATTCTGATTTCGAAGTCTAGCGACGTCCCAGGTTTGCAGACATTCCAGGATGGGAGTAAGCGGCGTCTTCCAGACGAAATTCAAAATTGGAGCGTTCGATCCTGCAATAAAATATTATTATACTTCGCATTTAAAAACATCACGCTGTTCCCGTGCGGAAACAGTCTTAGTGCATTTACACAGCATTGCCTTACAGGCTTACTTCGTTTACATAACACCTCACTGAAAACTTATTTCATGCTCCATTTGAGGCGTTGCATGGCGTTCTTTCTCCAACAGCAGAGGTTCAGCAACTTCGCTAATGAGCAATGCTATCATGCTCAACGCAGGAGTTCTCCTCGGCAGTTTCGAAAGAGACAATGGCATGCAACATAAAACAAGAAAGATGACACCGAATTCTCGGGGCCACCCCGGTGGTGCAGTGGTGTAAGCACTGGCTAATGACCGTTCGTCCGAGATGGGTCCGGGTTCGAATCCCGGTGAGGCATGTGGGTTGTGTTTGCCTTACGGGACTGGATCTCGCTCCTTTCCCTGTAACCAGTGGTCCTAAATTAGGGACGAGCGACTGCTTATAGCCCATTGAGTTGCTCACGGTGGTCGTTAAACCTTCAATCAAAATAAAAAAACATAAAAAAAAAATTCTCGGGAGTAATGAGCACGTTTTTTGAATCCTTTCCGACATGAAAAATATACAGGGTAATTCAAAATTGTTGCCCCGATTGCAAATGAAAATGACGTGTTTGTCAAGATAAATAGACAGCTGATCTCCGTACACAAGAAAGAAGGAAGTTTAGAATTTTATTGGAGCCTACTGCTGTGTTGCTATCAGTGATGTATTCAGGCATCTTCTCAAGGGTACTTAGCCCCCAAAAATCCATGAACCCCCCCCCCTAGGTTTTTGGTGATCTCCCCTTATATTTAGTCTAATTGTGTTCGTTTATAGCTGAACATTTGGAGATATTAATTTTAAAAAAAATTAAGAAAATGAGGGAAAATTAAATATTAATTAAAAAAACCCCATCTTCATGGACTTCAGTCTGAAATTTGTATCATACTTCAGCAAAACATTAAACAGTTCTCGCTGAAGGGACAATTTTTCAAGCACTGACAACTCGGACAGATGCTTGCACTGCAATACATCATCATATTTTGGAAGCTGGCATTCAGTTTTTTTCCAGTCTTTCGGATGCCTACTTTTCATGCACACGGTTAAGCCTCAGTGTAGCTAACGAGACGTTAGTGCTTCCAATACAACAAGGTATTTATTTGCTACCTAATTTTTAACAATAGCAAATTATTAGAAATTGTTCACATGAGAAGGTTTTTTTCCTGACGGTGGAGGTTTACACTCTGGGACAAAATAAATAAATAAAAATAAAATAAAAATAATCGAAGAACCTCAAACTGACATCCATTCGGTTAGTTATTTTTTGCTTACTTTTACTACTATTTGCTAATCTAAATAATCTGAAGGGGCTGAAACCAAATGGCAGGGGAATGGCTTACACCATTCGTTTTCAATGGTGTAAGCCATTCCCCTGCCACTGTAATGATTTCTTAATAATCAGAGACACGCTTGTATAATAGTAAGACGAGGACATTTTTATCACTGCTACTAATGTCTTTGGGAGATTTTCTCCAGCACAGGCTTACCTTACTAGCATCCTGAACAATTTACATGGTGAAATCCGTGGTCCATTACTGAATTAAAGCACAAAGGTATAACATTTTTCTATTTTTAATCACTTGTATGTGTAGATTTCTTGGAATTTGTATTTGCGATATTTTTGTACTCTATTTAAAATTTATATACGTACAGTATATAACAAAATTGAAATTATCTTATATATAAAATACAAAACGTCCGTTTGTCTGAAGCAGCAAAAACTCTCGAACGCCGAGCTGTGGCATCGTGAAATTCGCATAACTTATTAATACTGGAATTTCTAGGTCAACGCAACTATTTTAAGATCTCTAAGTTGTTTCGTTCACGAGTTATGAATTAATTAATAAGCTAATCAAGAAAGTCAGCGTCGTTTGCTACGTCATCGTTATCTGTTCCAAATCTGAAAGCACGTGACTGCATTCATCCACAGGTGTTTCTATTCTTTGAGAAATGCGCATAAAAAAGTGCAAAAACGAACTTTGCGAAATGTTAACGAAACGGGCTGAAATTTTTGTCAACACCATGAATTGGTAATAAGAGGAGTCCCTCAAAATTTCACCGGAATCCGCTCAAAAATTTAAAAAATAGGCATGGAATTTTTAATTCATCGGTAAACAGAAATATATACGCAGAAATGGTTAATAAAATTTTGACGGCTAATTTAAAAAGTTATTCAGCTATTCAGGCGAAATTTGGAGGTCATGTTCCTATTAACGACTTATGGCGTTCATTAAAATTTCAGCCAGTTTCATAAAATATTCGCAAAGATACCTTTTTAATTTTTTTATCCCAGAGATTCGCTCTTCAAAAACGTCTGAAACTGAAAGCACGTGATGCATTTGATCGTCGATAACAAATTTTGTTCAGTCAGTGTTCCAATGCTGTGTCTCCTGGATGCGTGTTAAATAATCCGTAACGCTTTTGGTCCGTTTGATTCTACAGCTGTATGTTGGAATGTCAAGAGCAAAGGATCCAAAAAAATTACATATTGTCGCCGATGAAGGAGAAACCAAAAATGCTGTGTACGGCCAAGTGTTGAAATAATCACACTATGAATAAATAATTTGTAATGACCGACTTTGTGAAATCAGCTTTTTTCTTTTTTGCAAGCATAAATTTTTTTCCCGATTTTTTCAGTGACATATAAGGAAATCTGAAATTAATGAGCCTAAATCACGGGTAAAGCCGGGTAGTAAAGCTAGTATGTATATAATCAGTCAGCAAGTTTTAGCCGCCTCGAAATTTGTGATTGCCTTCCGGAAAAATCTCTCTGAATGCAACACTGGTTGCTATGGTGACGTAGGAAAGTGAACTGCCCGTGCGCCAAAGCCAGTGGGACAGAAAATCCTGTGGTCCTGTTGTTGTAAACAGGACGACAGGGTTTTCTGCAAGTGGCCTCCCAGGTCTCCGGACTTACTCCTTGCGACTTCTTTTTGTGGGGGCATGTCAAAGACCATGTATGTGCCACCTTTGCCGAGAACACTGCAAGAACTAAAGATGCGCATTCAGCTTGCACTGGCATCAGTGACTACGGACATGCTTCATAATGTATTGCTTGAAATGGATTACCGTTTAGATGTTGTCCATGTGACCCAGAGTCACATAGAACATTTGTAAGGTATGGAAACAAAATTCTAAACTTCCTTCTTTATTGCGCAACAATGTCATGTCCGTATCTTTGTTCATAAACCAGGCATTGTCATTTGTAATCAGAGCAATCATTTTGAATTACCCTGTATTTCAAAGCAGATCTTTAGAAAATCTAAAAATTCAGCAAAATATAAAATAAACTTCCACCACTTAAGAAAAATCTCCCCATAATTTAAAATACGTAATGAAAGCAGGCTTATTCATAATCAATGGAACCGATTAAAGAGATCAACTGAATCTGCAATCAATATAATATCTAGAAGTAGAAATAGATACTTACACACACCTGCGACTAAAAAGTATGTTACAAAAATTAACAAATTGTGCTCAGAAAAAAAAATCATTTAATTCCAACAGCGTGAAGAAAAGTTATCGAGGAAACAATTATAGCATAACTTGACGCCCCCTTGCAGAAAATCTTTGTGGTATTAAAGAAGAGTGAAGAGTGCTCTTCATATGAAAAGTATCTTACCAGAAGAATGATTTTTCTAAATGATTCTTAAAGTCGAATGAACTCTTTCAAATATAAATGTACACTGATGCTCCCTTGTGGCAGAATATTGAATAATGCAAAAGTAGAAAATATACAAAAAGTATTATTCATAGCAAAAGTTATGTGAAGGATGAAAACATCTTAAATACGTCTTCTGGAAGCAGATATAGCGAGAAAACGTTTTTGATAGTTACATCCCCTGGCAGGGAAACTGTGCATTATAGGAAGAGGATTATGTTCCCCACCTTTACTGTAGCAAAAAATGCCATACAATAAAAAAAAAATCAATAGGACTTTTAAAAGCAGAGATACCGCTGCTAACAGAATCACACAGTAACACCACCTAACGCCAAAACTATGATCTACAAAAAAAAAAAAAAAAAAAAAAAAAAAAAAAAAAAAAAAAAAAAAAAAAGTGCAGGCAAAGTGCTCCACAAAGTAAATGGTATCTGGTGTTACAATAATTTTAAAAATCGGACTTTCAGAAGCAGAGATATCGCCAAAAATAGATTAAACATTTGCACTCCTAGTGGGGAAACTATGCATTTTTTGGCAGGAAACGCATACAAAAAGTTTTGGTAGTTATCAGTATCTGACCGAAAAAGAATTTTTTCAGTAGGATTTTCAGAAGCGCAGATATTGCAGCTAATATGCTAAAAATGGAAACGTGAACATATAGCCTCTACTGGCACACTTGTGCCTTATGAAAAGTTTCGAATTATATGCAATACATGCAGCACCGGAAACGTTTTCAGACAAAGAAATATTTTTTTAAATCGGATTATTAGAACCAGAGGTATTGACAAAACCAAGACATACATCTACGCCACTAGGCGGGAAAGCTATGCACTGTTCAAAGTAAAGGGTGTTTTCAAAAGGTTTGTCATAATTAGTGATATTTGATCGCAAAAAATCGTTTTAAATCGAATTTTCAGAAACGCAGATATTGCTGCGAAGACATTAGAAACAGAAATACGCCGCCTCGGTGGCGCAGTGGTCTAAGCGATGGTTTCTGATCATTCGTCCGAAAAGAGTCCGGTTTCGAATCCCGGTGAATCATGGATATTGTGTTTGTCTTATGGCACTGAATCTCTCCCTTCCCCGGGACCAGTGACCTTAAATTAGGGACGGGCGACTGCTTATAGCCCATTGAGTTGCTTACGGTGGTTGTTAAACCTCCATAAAAAACAACAACAGAAATACATATTTAAGCTCCCTAGCTGCCTACCAGAAGCTCTATCCGATGCAAAAAATGTTTTCTTTAAATCGGTCTTTTAGAAGCAGGAATATCGGATAAATCGCAATTTTGCTTTACGCCCCCTAGCGGAAAAACTACGCAATACTGGAAAGAAATTGCACCTAAAATAACCTTCGTTACACGTGGTATCGAGTGGAAGAAATAATTTTTTCAATCGGATATTTAGAAGCAATTATATGGAACAAAGTGTACTCTGAATTCGATAGCATTTGCTTTTATACTCTCCAGCTGAATAGTTATGCATCAAAACCGCAAAGCAAGTATCATTGTTACCACATTTCACGCCTCCCAATGCAAAAAGAATTTTTCAAATCGAACTAATAGTTGTAAAGATATGGTGTCCACTGCTATTGGGGCTTATAGTAAACTGATACTATAAGCCCCCCATAGCAGAAAGTTCCTGCTCAGTCTGCGACAGGTATCCTTGTGCGACAAAATAATCTGTGGGTGGTTACTAAGCAAAAAAAACTACTAGATGCGAAAATCGATAAACATTGCACAGACGTATTTTTCTACCTAAAAAAATGTATAACCTAAGTACTACAGCAATTGCAATGTTAATTAAGATCAACAACATTCTGGCCCTCTGTATCTGGAATTTTGCCACTATTTTCAAGCTGAAACACAAAGATTTATGGTATAAAATGATATTTAACAACAATAAAGCGCAGAGGTATCACTAGGAAAAAATTGTCATAACAGGAGAAATCTTCGCTCCGTTCTATTTCCATTTTCAGAAAACTTTTCTCCATTTCCCGTCTCAAATGCAAACATTTATGGAATTAAACGATGATTAAACAATAATACAGAAGAATAACAGGTGGAGAGATATTAGAGGGAGAAGTTTTCGATTACGGAGAAATTTTCGCTCTGTACAACTTTGAAAATGGAGGAAAACTTCCGAAAACCAATCTTAAACATTTATAAGAAAATGATATTTAATTACCATATATAAAACCAATAATAAAATGATATTTAATTACCATTACCAAAAACCAATCGTAAACATTTATCTAATAAAATGATATTTAATTACCATATATAAAACCAATAATAAAATGATATTTAATTACCATTACCAAAAACCAATCGTAAACATTTATCTAATAAAATGATATTTAATTACCATATAAGGCAGAGGGAACATCGCAAGAAAAAGAATTTAAGATTATTGGGTTCTGTCAAACTTTCATTTTCGGAAATTGTCGCCTCCATTTTGCAAACTAAAATACAAATATCTGTGCAATAAAATGATATTTAACAACAATATCGGACAATCCTATCTTCAAGCATCGAGGGAACGTCGCGAGAAAAAAAAAATTTACGACTACGGGAAATATCGTCACTCCGCCTAACTTCCGTTTTCGGAAATTTTGAATGGCTGAAAACTTGCATCTATGATAGAGCCTGTAAAATGATTTAATAGGGTTCTGGGGATATCGTTTTTGTCTGCAGGACCAAAATAAATCTACAATGTACGTCACCCGTAGCCGCGATTCTGCTACGAGGATGAGTACAAAATAAATCTGCGATATACGTTGCCCGTCACCGCGATTCTGCTGCGGGGATGAGTACAAAGTGAATCTGCGATGTATGTCGGCCGTCGCCGCAATTCTGCTACGGGGATGAGTACAAAATAAGTCTGCGTTATACGTCGGCGTTGACGCGAATCTGTTACGAGGACGAGTAAAAAATCTGCGATATACGTCGCCCGTCGTCGTTAATCTGCCGCGGGGATGATAGTGGGATGAAACTCGCTTCCTGAAAGTTACAAGTACAAGGTATAATTTGAATTGTTAAAAATACTGAAGTCAGAAGAATCATTTTTTGACGAATTACGTGCTCAGGTAAAAGTTGCTTGTTGACATAATCCAACCGTTGCTATTGCTACAAAAAAGATTAAAAAAAAAAAGTATGAACCGCAGTCTAATAATGGGAAAGCGCAATAGATCAGCGGAATTAAATAGCTATTCCGTGACTTGGAGTTTCGGTCAATGAATCATCAGCCGACTTTGACATCTGCTCATATTCTTGCTAAGCACTGCACATCGATAACAACCGCTAATGCGGAATGATGATCTTTTATTTATTTGGCAGAACAAAAAATAAAGCCGGAAACAAAAGAAAAAACGATAAAGTGATAAAAAATCACTGCAAACAAGTCAAAATGGCGAGTGTCCTGGTTGCGATCACTAATTCAGACGACAGCAGGTCACACGCATCTCAGCAAGAACATTTCTCTGCGGTCGGCTATAGTGCGCCTTTAAATATCAATAACTAGTGATCGGATTGAACTTTCTGACTGACATTATTACATTTTTGTTTGTAGATCGCGAAACGAAGATAAATGTAATCCTCCCTTAATGTTGAAATGAAAAGCGCATTTCCCTGCTTCCAGAATAATCTATAAAAGTGAAACTACTCATACGACTAAGTACATTAGGATTTCTGAAGTTTGAGCACAGTTTCTTTTTCGAAGCAACACCCTCCACAGTAGTGATAGCTTAAACCAGAGGTGAGGAACCTTTTCACGTTGGAAAGCCGCATTAAGTTAGCTGTAATCTAATAAGCTCGCATTCCAGAAACTTCAATTAGATATACTTCAAAACGTACATTATTTTGTAAAATTTAACTACTATGTACTAACTAACTTCAAAAAACGAAAAAAAAATGTTAATTCTAAAGTTAATTAGCCTTTTAATGACTTTGTTGTGACTGTTATTTGTTGAAAATCATTTAAGTATTTGGTTGCAACATCGAGGTCCGTAGTTTCAGTTGATCCTCTAGATCAGTGTTTCTCAAACTTTGGTCTCCCATGGGTAACTTTAAGCATTTCTTTACTTATCGCGAACCACCAAGCGAGGGAGCCTGGGGAACTTCCCTCTGAGAAATTTGAAATTGAAAAATATATTGTCTGAAACTGAGGTTGCCAACCCTCGTTAATAGCATTAGGACCTACCGGACACCCTCATCAGCCGGTGAGTGATCCCCCCCCCCTCTCCAAGGAAAGACATAACCAAAGTACCCCCCGATCTATGTGATTTATAGACGGGCTTATGAGCTCCGGCTCAATTTACCCTACTTGAAATGTAATTTTTAGTCAAGTTTAGCTTCTTTTGGTAAATTTTAAGCTTTTTTCAGCAAATTTTCAGCTTTTTTTACTTGAAAATAATACAGTCCCCAATAGGGTCAGTAAGCAATTACCACCGGCCTCAGCAGAAAACCGCCAACATTCCAACCAGGTGCTTAAAATACCGGTCGGCTGCCAACTCTATTTGAAACAAAGTAATTTTTAGAGTACCTATATTTCTTAAAGAAAGAAAGAAAGAGTTTTGTGAGTTATGGTTTTATTTTGTCAGTTGTATAACGAAAAAGAGATCATTCATTTAATTAAATAATTGGCAATGTAGTCACAGCATGGGCGTAGTCGGGGAACGGGGTTTCGGGGGTTCAAACCCTCTTCGAAAAACCAAAAAGTAAGATTTATAACAGGTAATATTTAGAGGAAATTACCTAAACCTTCTCCGAAAATCGCAATCCCCCCCCTAAATTCGAGCCACGGCAAAAGAAAAAAATTCCATACAATTGAAGTTACATCATATGCAAAATCAAAATGTGATATGGATATTTTGATTTTCTCTTTTAATTTTAACGCTTTCCTGAAAGTCCGCGTGTAAAGATTCAGTAATTAATAACAAAACTAATAACTGCAATAATAATCATAGCATCTATGAGAAGGATGCTGCTGCTTGAGATCTTTAACCAAGCTATCTTTATCCGGTTCGATAGATGATTGATAGTTTGAATAGTAGAGTAGCTTACACATCTAATCATTTCTTTTCTTGCTCTTAATTTCAACTAAATCCGAAAATCCAAACTCCCAGTTGTAAGGAAAATGATTGATAGCTCTGGATATTCGCGTCGAGCATGCACTCAAAATTTAAGACGAGAGATTCTCACATTCTTCATTAATTTTTCTTCTGAAATTTCCTGTGGACCACTTGATAAACCGCCGCGGACCACCAGTGGTCCATGGACCACACTTTGAGAAACACTGCTCTGTCTGTCATTTGTGACCTTAAGGGCATTGTGCCGTTCCCAGTCCTGAATAGTGACGTCATTGCTGATGCCACGAGGCTGACGAGAAAGACAGGCTACGGTGCGAAATAGTCACGTGCACAACTTAGTGCTGTCGCCAAGTCAATCGGTTGAACAGCCATTGCATCGATTGTTCACAGTTATTTGTATTGAGTGAGTGTTCCGTTTATTGTCATTTGGATACACGTATAGTTTTGTGAGGTAGGTATTTTTATAATTCGAAGATAAGGTTAATTCTTAGTAAACGTTTTATTTAGTTTTAGTGATAGTTATAGGTTTAATGAGTAGATCTTAGTTTCACACGTGTTGAAATCTGTTCATGTCTCGTGAATTGTGAAGTATAAAGAAGTGAGTTATTCTGTGGTGTTGAATTCTTATTTCAAATAGAATAATTAATATTTTTTACCAATGCCGATTCACATAGAGCTTGAATATTACCAGAAATCAGGGCAACTTTTCAGGGAATTAGCCTTCGTAATTTGTATAACATTTGCATCTCCAACAATCGTTAGCCCTTTCTTTACGAAATTAATGCTTGAACTGTTACATTGTAATGTGTCTCTGAATTAAAGAGGACATTTTTTAATTTCGTAACTTAATGTAACTGTGATATAGCATTTGTCTGGTTGAATTTACTAAAGCTGTCTGAACAGTGTGGACAGATTATGTTGAAAAACTGCATGATCAATTTTATTCTAACTGTACAAAACATAGGGAACTACTTTCGATTAAAAATTTCATATCTAGTTCTTCACTTGTATTAAAAGGTATAATTATTTTTAGAGGAATTGCCATGCCACGATTTCGCAGTGTTAGTGGCTGCAAGTCAAATTATAGAAGTGAAAAGGAGACTTACAACTTTTGCCATACCAAAGTAATGTATGCAGCAGATTTTGTATAAGACAAACTTTGTCTTATACAAAATCTGCTACTACGTTTAAACAAAGTTCTGATTTTAGATTTTTTTATTCATTTTCTGTTGAATCTTTGTGTATGAGTAGCTTGAAAATTAAATAGGAAAACATAACTCCTCAGCTGCAAAATACTCTTGAACAACTTAGTAAAGCCAAACATGATAACCGAAATGATTTGAAATCGCGTGAAAGAAAAATTAAGAAGTTGAAAGTCAGAACGCTTAGTTTTCCATGTCTTTCCTTAGTGCATAGTGTGCACAAAGTCCTGAGATAGGAAAAAAGAGTTCAAACTTATCAAATATTTTATATGCATATAAAGTGTTTAGCCAGGTTGGTTAAAGCATTGAAATGTATTTTTCTTCTGTAGTAAATGCAGATAACATTTCTGAAAAGTTATCTTTGAAACTAGAAAGTAAAGATATGTCATATTTGGTTTCATTTTATTTGAAACTTGTTTGTCATTTGGATACACGTATAGCAGTACTTCAGTTAGCGTCTCGTAACATATTTCCGATCATTTTTCTGCTTCATCACATATTATTCACATAGTGATGCTGAGTGGTGGTGTCATTATGTACTGAGTGGTGGTGTCATTATGTACTGAAGATTTGTATTTAATTTTTGGTGGTGTCTTTTTTTTTTTCAAATTGGAACTAATATTGTTTGTGCAGTTGTTGCCCGTGTTACACAATGTGCCTGTGATATACCTTTTTTATATTCTCCTATCCCAAGATATGCATCTTAATTTGCCAAGCCATTTCACAGCAAAATGGGCCAGAGGTCCTCATTTTAATAGCAGTTTTGATTTCATCAGTCCAAATTCATTTGAAAATCTATGGACTATTTTCTTTCCGTGGAAGATGATGCTGTACTCTTTCACGTCATGGGGTCTGGCTAGTCCCTCAAAGACACCATACCCGTACGAGTTCCATGTCACTTATTTCCAGATTAATAAATGTTAGCAGTAATATTGTAGCATTTTTGTTTACGTTTTAATACTGTACTAAAAAATTCCAGGAAATTTCTCTTATTTTTCATACTTGACTATGACTTCATTGCCATAAAATTTTTTGATAAAAACACCTCTGTGAAGTTAACTGAAGTGTTACTGTGTGTGTGTCAGAGCTGAGTTCGGGTTCAATTTTAAGAGCCCGAACCTGAAGTATGTCAGTCCGATTGAGCCCGAAAACTATGATTAACCTGTATAGGCATTAAAAAGTTTTCCAGACTTCCACTCTTTCCTACCCATGCAATTAACCGATGTCTTTCTCAACTGCAGAGTGGGTAAGGGATGTTTCTATAATTTCTTTAACCATTCATTTCTTCCTGAAATGTTTTTTTTGGGTAGGGGTATCAGGAAACATCTTGAGGCACAACAAACTATGTCGCATGTTGCTCAATAGAATTAGCAGGGAGCTGCCCCTTTGAGGTAGGGAGCAAAATTCCATCAGCTTACTATCTATACTTCTTAAAACTTATCCTTGGCAGAAATCCTGTAATTCATGGCATATGGTATTTTGTTATCCAAGCCCGGAATGGATAGCCCTGCAGAATTCCTACTCCCCATTTAGACCCAGTTGCTGAAGAATTTTCTTTAACAACTTGAAAGTGTAAAAAAGCCTCGTGTGCTAAATCATATAAAATCACATTAAAAAGAAAAAGGAAAAAAATTCTTCCCCTCCAAGCTCGAACTCCAGTAAGTAATACGCAGCCAGCACCTGGTTCGGGTTCGGCCCGTCTCAGCACTGGTGTGTGTGTGTGTACTAGTGCTTAGCTTGACATTTATAGTAGGTATATTGAAAGTAAAAATTTAATTTTACCATAACGAGCAAATTTGGCTTCTAGTAAAGAATGTTAGCAAAATGTATAAGTTCCCTAGTGTTATGAAATATTAACCAAGTGTTATGAAAAATTAACCAATTCCTTTAGAAATGTGTGGGAAATAATTATTTATACTGTTGAAATGTTGTCTAATCAAAATGTGTTATCAAATATGTTTTATAAAAAAGTAGATCACAGTTAGGTATGAACATTACAAAAGTAGATTTTAGGTAAAGAAAATAATGGACACAACTCATACATAAAATATTCAGATTGTAACACATACTGGAGGATCTAAAGCTGAGATAATTTTGATGTAACTTGCGATGATTCAAACTATTTGAAACAGATGTCTTAATTTCTGCCATTGGTTAGCAAGAATTCTTTATTTATTTTGTTGTATGTATCTATAACTTTGTTGCAGATACTATCACATAAGGAAAGTTAGGGTAAACAATCTGAAGCTGAATACAGTTGCAGCTTGTGATGACTTCCTTCTTTCAAACTATTTGAAACAGACATTTGAGGTACATTTATGTAAAAAAAATGGACCCATTTGTTTATTTTTAATAGTATTTTTACTTCGTTCCGCTTGAAGATACAAGACAAATTGATAGTCAATAGGTAAGTTGATACTTTTTCCAAATGTAGTGTTGATGCTAATTTTTAAAGCAAACTAAAAATTTGATTTCTGAATTGCAGCAAAGTGCTTTAATAATATGAGGGTGGATCAAAAAGTTAGTTACACTGTTGAATAAAACAAACAAGCAAAGATATACTCAAGGGATGTATGTTGGTTTAAAGGTACAACATTAATTCATTTTTCGACATAGGCGCCTAAGGACTGTAAACATTTATCGGAACGTGCGATTAACTTTCCCATACCTGTACAGAAAAAGTCCAGTTTGGTGCAACTAGTTAAGGACCGCACTTTTCACAGCCTCATCGGTTGGTAATCATTGTCCACTAACGTCCTGTTTCATTTTACCGAACAAATGGTAGCCGCATGGGGATAAGTTGGGGCTGTAAGGTAAACGTTGCCACGCCTCCGACTTGAATGACTACAGCAATTCCCTTTGTTTTCCGTGCTGTGTAGCGTTGTTGGGCAGCAGAGTGACACCTTCGCTCAACTTACCCCGGCATCTGTCCTTAATTGAATTTCGCAAATTTAATAGTGTTTGGCAATATGAGTCACTATTGATGGTCATCTCTTTTGACAGAAATTCTGTGTAAACAACAGATTCACAGTTGCCATGACCTCTCCCGCAGACAGAGACAGTTGGACTTTTCACGTCTTCCTTGTTGGAAAGGTGACATGTTTCCATTCCATTGACGATCGTTTGATTTCAGTTACGTTAACAGTAAATATGTGATTTCAGATTACTTATAGAGATATATATATTTCCCATGTATAATAAGAAGAAATATTTCTTCCCCAATGTTTACCTGAATAACTGGGAATTTGCTAAGCATCGACCTGACTCTAAATAGCTGAGCTACGATGAAGCAGGGCTTACTTTGACTGGCGAAAATCTGAGATTATTCAGATTAAATCACTCGGATGTTTGGGACTTCCTCATCCTGGATGGTGTAACGGTAGCATGCTCGAATGGAAATCGGGAAATGCAGGTTCGCTTCCTGCTCCATGGCGATGAATTTTTAAAATTTTCTGGTATGAAAGAGTTAGTCAGTAGCGCTAAATCTGCAATTTCAGATTGCTTATTGGCTCATAATGCAATTAAATTTCTGTGAATGGCGAGCAAGAATTCTGTTCACTGAGCTATAGTTTGAATTAAATTCTAGTATGGAAATAGTTTTTTCAATTTTTGGCTTACCTAACAGTGTTCAATTATAGTAATTGTGAATTTACAAACGAAAGGAAAATTTAATAGTGACAAAAATGAATAATTTTATGAAAAAAAGTTCTTGCATTAATTTTTCACAAAACAATGAGAGCATTTTTTGTGACAGTATCCTTCATTCGACTTTTTTTCAATTACCAAGAAAATAGCTTGTGCCAGAATGTGTTGTCACATAATTTTAAAGTGTTGAAATATATACAGATAAGGATTAATTTTTTTTTTCTTCCCCCAAGTAGAAATAAGTAAAATAAACTAATGCACAGACATGATTTGTATTAAAAGGGATCCTAAGCATTTTTTAAGAAGGAATTATTTCCAAATTATGTACTTTTAGTGTACAGAAGCATTGTCCTAGAAATAACCCCATTAAACAAAATACATGCAATAATATCCAAAAATTATTTTTTCCAGAACAAGAAAAAATATAACTTTTTTTAATTTAGTAAGGAACGTTTTAGCCAGAGATATGTATATGAGGGAACACTTTTTCTTCGACCTCAATATGATTTCGCTTGACGTTTTCCGTTTGCTATTAATATTCTGTACGCTATTTATTAAACGAATTTGCTTTTCATTGTTGCTAGAAAATCATGAAGGCAAAAAGAAAAATAAATGAACTACACGGACAACGAAGAAAATATAGTTAATTTCATTAAATCGAGCAACAAAACTTTCGAATATGTCTCTTGATACGATTTTGCTAAAGGAATGGCTAAACGCAAAAATCCACACTACACGGAAAACGAAAAAAAAAAAATAATTCAGTAATGTTAAACGATTAAGTTCAGTAGAGCTCACATTTTAATGTTCCTTTTGAACGTTTTATTCTCTAATAGTTTGAAATTAATATGCAATGATTAGATGTGCCACCTTATATTTGCTGCGTGTTGGAAAAAATAGCTCTCTACTCGGTCACCGTTTGCTCTCGGCAGCCCAAGCAGAGGCAACAGCACTACCTTGGTCACGTGACCTTACAGATTCCCTTCCGCACCGAAGCCTGTCTTTCTCGTCAGCCTCGTGATGCCAATGCTGACGTCAGAGCTGACAGGAGAACTTTGAGGTGGACATAGAAGCAAGAGACAGAGTGAAGAGCGTGGGAAGAGAGTTGGTTTGTTTTGATTTGTAGGTAGGGTGACAGGGCATAAGAATCGGATTGTTTTCTGTGTTTATTTGATTAAATGTTGTGTTGTGAATTTGTGATAGTCATAAATGAGTATTTGTGATGATTGTTAAGACGCCACAGCTTTAATGTGAATAAATGGTGCCAGCGTAGTGAGATACAATAGTGCACTGTTTTCTTTCACAGATTTTTTTTTTCGGATGCCATCTTGGATAACTTCAAAATTTGTGAACAGTGGATAAGTTATGACCGGGTGTAATCAGCTCTATAATATTGCTAGCAAACTAAGGATGGAAGACGTCAGTGCTGTTGGTATGAAATATAATTTTGTTTATCACTTCCAAAATAGTTCCTTTTCAATTTAGGACACTCGTAGCATACGAAAGTAAAAGTGTTCCTTAAGTGCGTCAGTACAAATAAAAGTGAATTTTGAAAATATACATACGGCAGTATAAAAGTTGCAGTAATCGGTATTGAGGAAATTTTGTACGCCAGTACTAATCGTTAGAATTACAAATTCTTGTAGGTTGATAAGTTCACTGAATCTAGGTTTACTGTTTATTGTCGCAAAATGGCATATTTAGCGAAAGCAAAAAAAAAAAAAAAAAAAAAAAAGAAGAAGACTTACGACTTTTGGCAGAAGAGTTAGGAGAGAAAGTATCTCCCGACTATAAGATACTGGATTTAAAAAAATTATTTTGGGAAGTCAAGAGTACGAAGAAGAATTCGTGAAAGAATTATTAGCCACAATTATAAGAGTGAGAACAGATAAAGAGGAACTCGAGCAACGGAAAAGGAAAGAAGAAATAGACGAACGGAAAAGGAAAGAGGAAATAAACGAACGGAAAAGGAAAGAAGAAATGGAAGAACAGCAGAGAAAAGAGGAAAGAGAATATGAATTGGAATTACGACGAATTGAAGTTGCAAGTAAAACACAAGGTAATGATTCAGAACAAACTGTAGGAGGAATATTAGGAAGGCCTCTAATTGATTTACATAATCTGATACCAACTTTTGATCCTAGGGAAGGCGACATAAGTCTATATTTGGGCTTGTTCGAAAGGCAAGTGCGTAAAGCACAATAAAAAAAAGCAGATTGGGTTTCGCATCTGATAGGATTACTACCGTATGAGATTAATCAGCTTATAGCCAAAGAACCGGAAGAAGAGGCAGACAATTATGAATATGTAAAAACCCTGTTGTTAAAAAGATTTAAGCTAAGTCCAGAAAAATTTAGGCAAATGTTTGTGAAACATCAAAAGAAAACAAAGTTGTCGTGGCGTGATTTTAGCTATGAACTTCGAAATTATTGCACTGAATGGGTTACAGGTCTTGAAATTTGTAATTTGGAACAGTTACTGGATCTAATGGTGACCGATCAGATGAAACGTCGATTACCAATAGAAGTACGTGAGCATTTTATTGATGAATGGACTAAGATTTCATCATCGTCCAAACTTGCTGAGATGTTGGATGACTATGACAATGTCCGAGGAAGTATGAAAAATGCTTAAGTAAACATTCAGCAAAAAGAGAAGAATGTGCCCAAATGGCGAACAAAAAACTTGTACGATAATAGCAGTAGAAGTGAACCTATCACAGCTCAAAGAGATCGAGTTCATGGAGAGCCTAATGTTTCTAGAACTAGGAATTTTGAAAATTTTAAACGCCGGGGGAGATTACAATGTTTTGAATGTGGATCGTATAACCATCTCAGACTTCAATGACCACATTTAAAAAAAGTCATGAATCAGTTTCTGCAACTGTAAATATAATTTCAGAACTGGCGGAGGATGAATTGTTGATACCGTTTACAACTACCGGCAAAGTAAATGGGTCTAAAATGCCTATTTTACGAGACTCTGGACCGACTATTGATATTGTTTGTCAAAAGCATATCACATCTCAGATATTAACAGTAGAATATGTTTGGGTTCAGCAGCCCCTTGATCTCGCACCAACTTGTTTACCTTTAGCTCAAGTGCAACTGATAGGAGATTTTGGACACATCGTCACAGAAGCAGCTGTAATTAGAAATGAGCTTGACCAGGGCCGATATTTACTGGGAAATATCACTGCTGCTTTATTAGATCAGATTGAGCACGATAAAGAATTAGTTCATCATGAATTAAATGCTGTGCAGACTAGGTGACGGAAGTTTTTGGAGGAAATGTTTAATGTTCCCGAAAGTAGTGGGAAAGAACTTGAAAAGAGAAAAAATGAAAGCTCACCTAGTAATGTTGAAGTGTCGGGAATAGAGACTGAGCCGAGCGAGGAAGATGGTGTATTATTGCCAGTTGTACAAAATGATCCCGATCCAATATGTTCGCTTTTAGAAATAGATTCTGATACTTTTGCTGCTGCACAGTAGAAGTGAGGATTTGAAACCGTTATTTGATACTGTCAGGAATTCTTCCACTGATTTGTCGAAGGAATCGCATATTTTGAGGAACATATTATTAGTGAAACGGAAGGTAGACAAAACCGGTGTTGAGAGAGAACTACTCGTAGTTTCTGAAGAATATAGGGAACGCCTTAAAGCTTTGTGTCATGAAGGAACCTCAGCTCACCTAGGTGTGACGAAAACTAAGGATAGAATATTCTGATATTTTTTCTGGCCTAGATGTTATAAAGAAGTAGAACATTATGTGCGATAGTAGAGGAAAAGGGCGGGTTCTGGCACAGGGGCAGCCCTCCCATAGACTTAACATTAGCTGTCCACGAGGCTGTCCACGAGGCTGTCCACGAGGCTGCCCACGAGGCTGCCCCTGGCTGCCCACGAGACTGTCCCAGCTGTCCCCGAGTCAGAATTTTTGTCACGTGGTCGTCCCCATGATGTACTGGCCCCTAGCGGTGCTTCTTGGAACTTTCAATGGAACTTTGTTTTTGATGGATGGCAACGACCGAGAGGGAATGGGGGTGGATATAGGGGGTGTCAACTCGATGTGCTGCCCCTGGCGGTGCTTCTTGGAACTTTATGTTTTTCTCGGGAGATTTATTGGACTTTTGTCAAATTTTTGGAGGAAGTTTTTTTTTTTTTTTTTTTTTGTCCATTCCAATATTTTTTGTTTCCTCGAATTTGTTTTATTAAACTTATATTTTTAGAGCTTTCGTGGGGTGTTAGGTTTTTTTCTAAACGTTGCAATATTATTATTTTTTTTTTAATTTAGACGACGAAATGCCTCGATGGATGAGATTTCGTTCCTATTGATTCATGTTCCGCATCAGGAATGGTTCTCGTCAAAGGATTGGTTCTATTCCCAGGTCACATGATCGTTATGGTCCATTCCTAACAAGGTGGATGATTGACGTAGGGGTTTAAGTTTCTATCAGTTGAACTCGATCGGTCGAGGAGAGTGGTCGTCTTTTGGGTTTCTTGAAAATTTTATAATGGAATCGTCCATAGCATTACTCGATGAAAATCGCATCATCTTTAGGAAGAATGAAATGCCTGAAAATTGCTTTCCTTTAGGAGACGATCGATTCATTCGGATATTTTGTTTTGATGGAGAATTACAGATTCATGTCCGAAAATATATTTGCATCGGTGACTTATACGTTCCTACAGCTATGGGAATCGCTTTGAAGGGTGTTGAATGGTTTGAACTTCCAGACAGCTTTGTCTTTCTGCGTGATGTTGTTAAAAGTCGCAAGCCTGCGAAATATGATTACGTTTTCAGTGGAAATATTACAGTGGCTCATCGTTTAGAACCGTTGACTCCTTTTATGAGAATGAATCCCCACTCGGTGGAATGCACAAGTCGAGATTTTCACCATGTATTGGATTTCACTCAGGAAAAAGTGGGTCAGGATGGTGAAATTTTGAAAACTGAAATTTCTCTGTGCGGAGAACATTGGACTAAAGTGACTGATAAGAAATCTACTATGTTAAGAGTCATACAACAGACGTTTCTTCGTTCCATTTCGTTTTCAGCTTTAATTAAGAAAGCATTGGAAAAAAATAATTTGACTTTGGAAGCATTACAGTCCACAAAAGAAGGATTTCGACATTATGAAGATGGTTCTTTTCTGCTTGAAGAAACTCTCGTGGACACAATGTATGACACAGCGGATATGAATGGAATGGAAATCTCCTACGACAACGACAATCAAATAAACATGACCAAAATTATTTTACAACTGGATTTTGAGAAAATAGCTGAACAGTATCTGAAGGAACTCCAGCGGAAGCGAAATACTAAAGTAGACGAAGCATTTCTGGACTCAGTTGACCTAAGTCATTACGTGGGGGAAATTTTACGAGATTTAGACGAATATTATTATTGGTAAAAAAAAAATCTTAACGGTCCTTTTCAGGACCACCCAGTTTTTTCAAAAAGGAATTATTGAAATCGTACGCTGTGTTTTCTTTATGTGAAGAACAAAGTATTTCATAGTTCACTCGGTTTTTTTTTTCAAAAGCGGTTTTAATTCTGAGATGAATTCTTTCAAGGTGTCTGATTAAATTCTTTCGCTTTCCGTATTCCTTTTGTGGAAAATTCAGCCATGAAGAATTTCTTACCGAATACATTTTAGTTTTATTCTCTCAGGATATGAAAATTAATTATAATGAAGTTCTTTCGTTTTTCTCTAAGAATTTTCCTGAAAATAAGCTTTGATTAGAATCGATAGCATGTTCGTTGAGAGATGAACAGATAAGGAAACAGTCCCCAGTGTTTTGAAACGTCACAAGAACTGACACATGATGATTCATCAGCATCGTGTCCGTTGCTAGATGACCAGATAAGGAAGTAGTCTCCATGAGACAGGTTGTGGTGATAAGGATCGTGTGTTGTTTCTTTGTGAACAGCAGAATTTCGGAAACTGATTAAACTTAGAACCCTCGAAATGCTTAGAAAACGCATAGGAATGTAGTTCAATTTCCTCCCCTTGCGATAACAGCTCGATTCGCCCACATTTGTCATGTGTGAATTCCTGAATTTTATTAGTTGAGATGTCCGCTTGAAATGCCCTCGTGACGTTTCCGAAAATGCTTGGGGTCAAAGTGCATTCAGCTTCCTTTAAAACGTTTGCCATTTCTACTGCATCACTTGTTTTTTCTGGTTCAGTTGTCGACACGTGTGCTGTTGTACCTCTCTTGCTCTCTGGATTATTATTTTGGAAAATGTCTATCAGATTTTACCAAGGTTCTACAATGGAAGAGGTAAGTTCGCATTTCCTCGCATGCAATTATTTATTGTTAGGTGCACCAAGTTGTTTGAATTAGGATGTTGTTAGAATTTCATGTTAGTGGAATCGTTTATTCTCTTGACGGAAAAACATGATTCTTTTTTAGAAAGCTTTTAGGAATTCATTCCTTTACGATAGCTCCCCTTTCGAATAAAAATTTAAGAAGTTTATTCTCGACGCAGGAATTTCCCATTTTAATGTTTATTCCATGAAAATGCGTTGATAGGGGTTTAAAACATGTTTGCGTGTTAGGAAAAGCATTTGAGTTCTTTTGCATACGATTAAAGTTAGATTTTAAAGAAGAAAAATTCATGTTAATGGCCTCGTTTATTCTTTTAAAACATTTTATTTTTCATACTTTTACGATAGCTCCCCTTTCCAATAAAAATTTAAGAAGTTTATTCTCAATGTTTATTTCATAAAAATGTGTTAGAGGAAAGGGGTTAATTTTTTTTTTTTTAATTCTTTCACAGACACAGTGGTGGTTAGTGGATGAACAATTATTTTTGCAGAATTCCGATGTGTTCGATGCCTTGGAGGAAATTCCCATGAATCAAGACCTAACCTCTGATTTTACACCCGACATCCCAGTCAATATTCCTTCCAACACATGCTCGGTCTGCTCCAAGACCTTTGCCAAAAAATTCAACCTGAAAAATCATATGAGGAGCCATACAGGTGAAAAACCATTCGCGTGTACACAATGCCCAGCAAAATTCAGCCGTAAACCTCATCTTAAGCGTCACGAACAACGAGTTCATCGACAAGGCGGTGGTTCGGATCCCGCAGTTGCAGGGCCAAGTCATGCTCCCCCAAACTTTGATGTTCCGATAGCTGCACCAAATCAAGCTCCGGTCGCTATGAATGCACCGATAGCTGTGCCCATACAGGCCCCCCTTGAAAATATTGGAGGATTCATTGAAGTCGAGTCTGCCGCGAGACAGCGACTCACCACCTATAAGACCGTACCCAATGAGGGGTCAGCATCATGTCTCCGCTCCTTTTTAGAATCCAGTAAAGCTCCATGTCTAAGAATCCTGCAACATTCATTAGCTACTCACCCATCGATCAAAGTCAGCGTTTTCATGGAGGCAGTTTTTAAAAAACAGAAAAAAGATGTTCCAGACGAGTACGAGTTTTGTGACCACAACCTGAAAACCCCTAACAAACCTCTCTTCAGAGCTAGTGATGTTAGTGAATTTTATGATTCAATGGCTGCTAAAATCGAGAACGAAAAGTCGGAGGCAGAATTGAAAGGGTCCGGTTGGGTATTTTCCCATGTCTCCTGGTTCGAACTTAGAATCAACCGTTTCAGACCCTTGAGGGGTAAGTCATTTATCGCCCTTCCAAACAATATTCAAAGGAAGAAGGCAGTAGTGAATGTTATGAATAATGACATCTACTGCTTTAAATATGCAGTCTGGACCCCACGTCTTCAATGTTACAATAGGGATAGAGTCAACAATTTCCTCAAGGACCCACAATTCCTCACAGGATATATATGGGACTGTATTGAGTACCCGGTAAAAATTTCCGATGTCAAAAAGTTCGAGAAGGCAAATAACATGTCCATCAATGTCTTCGGCATCGATGAGAGAGAAAAAATATTTCCCATTAAGGTATGCGATGAGGAATTACAAGACCATCGAGATCTCCTCTATTTAGAAGATGGATGTCGCTCCCACTACGCATTCATCACTAACTTCGAGCGGTTGATTTCCAAACAAATCACCAAGCGTCGTGTAAAAGTCATAATATGCAAAAAATGTTTTACAACCTACGATGCCCGTTATGATGGAGAAAACAAATTAAAAAATCACAAACTCCTCTGCATGAAAAACAAACCAGTTGCCATTCAGATGCCAGAGAATAATATCCTTCAATTCAAAGATTTTCAGCATGCTTTACGGGTTCCCTTTGTCATCTACGCTGACTTTGAGTGCGTTCTCAAACCCATTCAAGGGCCCCCTCAAAATCCCGAAATTTCATACACCATGACAACCCAAACTCACGAGCTCATGTCGTATGCGTACTTCATAAAAGATGAATTAGATGAATTTTCCGTATTTCGGAGTCATAGATCTGAAGACGGCGTCATTCGTCATTTCCTTCACTCCTTGAAAGAAGATGTATTGAAAATCCAGGAGGAGTATCAAAAAAATGTCCCCATGTGTCCATTAAGTGCTGAAGAAAAAGCATCTTTTCAATCTGCATCAATCTGTTATCTCTGTGAAAAAGCATTCGCCAAATCAAAAGGCAAACTCAAAGTCGCTGACCATGACCACCGAACTGGCGCATTCCGGGGTCCAGCACATGCGTCATGTAATATCAATTTCCGAAACCCAAAATTTGTGCCTGTCTTCTTCCACAACTTATCTGGTTATGATTCCCACTTTATCATTCAAGAGCTTGGTTTTTCAGAAGGAAACATTAAAGTCATTCCAGAATCCACCGAAAAATTCATTTCCTTCTCAAAATTTATTGGTGGGATGGAAATTCGATTTTTAGACAGCTTAAGATTCATGCCTACTGGGTTGTCGAGCCTTGCAAATAATCTTCCAGCAAACCAATTTAAGATCACCCGAAAGCACTACCCCCAAGATGATGAGTTTCGTTTGTTGAAAAAGAAGGGTGTTTTTCCGTATGAATATGTAACATCATACAACAAATTAGAAGATTCACGCCTCCCACCAAAATCAAGTTTTTATAGTAGCATTTCCGAGTCCCACATAAGTAACGAAGATTATAATCATGCTCAACAAGTATGGGAAAAAATGAATATAAGAGATTTAGGAGAATACTCAGATCTGTATTTAAAGACTGATGTTCTCATCCTGGCCGATATCTTTGAAAATTTTCGGGATATCTGTCAGGAAACATATTCACTGGATCCTGTGTGGTTCTTCAGTGCACCATCATTAGCATTCGCTGCCATGCTTAAGAGTACGAAAATGTCTTTAGAATTACTTACAGATTATGAAATGCTATTATTTGTCGAGGCGGCAAAACGAGGGGGACTATGCCAATGCATCCAGCGGCATGCCCTGGCGAACAACAAGTACATGAAAAATTTTAATCCAGCAAAAGAAAGCAACTATATTTCTTATCTCGACTGCAATAATATGTATGGATTTTCTTTAAGCGAATCGATTCCATATGCTCACTTTAATTGGATGCATTCTGATGAGTTGAAGCAGCTGAATATTGGCTCTATTCCTGATGATGGTCCCTTTGGATGCTTTTTGGAAGTCGACATCGAGTACCCGGACTCATTGCATGATTTTCACGCCGATCTTCCCTTCTGTCCTGAGGTTGGGGTTGTTCCTGGTACCCGACAAACCAAACTTCTGACAACACTAAACCCCAAGAACAGATATATAGCACACTACCGCTTACTTAAACAAGCAGTTGCAGCTGGGCTTGTAATTAAAAAAATTCATCGAGGCATATCATTTTCCCAATCTAAGTGGTTGCAGGTATACATAAATCTAAATACTGAGAAACGAAAATTGGCAAAAAATGAATTCGAAAAAAATTTCTACAAGCTCATGAATAACAGCGTCTTTGGGAAGACTATGGAAGACATCAGGAAAAGAACATCCATAGAACTGGTTCATGATGAGAAACGTTTGGAAAAAGTGTTTGCTAAACACAACTTCAAAGACCGAAAAATTCTGAAGAATGAGTCCGATGAGGAGTTTATGATTTTATGCCATCTAGATGTCACCAAACTAGTTTTCAATAAACCCATATATATAGGAATCGCCGTTCTGGATATGTCTAAAACCTTAATGTACTCGTTCCATTACGACGTTATAAAACCCATGTATGAAGAAAGAGTGAAGGTTCTGTACATGGACACAGACAGTTTCTTTTATGAAACGAAGACAGAAGATCTTTATAATGACATGGTGAAAATCCTGCCTTTACTAGATACGAGCGACTATTCAATAGACCATCCTCTCTACAGTTCAGCTAATAAAAAAGTTATCGGAAAATTTAAAGATGAAATGAATGGGAAAATAATAAGAGAATTCGTTGGGCTGAGGGCAAAAATGTATGCTTTTTCTTCCGATGATGTAGAAATAAAAAAAGCTAAAGGAGTGAGTAAGCCAGTTGTTCAAAATCAACTCCAACTTCAAAATTACCGATATTCATTATTCAATAAACAGGAGATGAGAAATGTTTGTCACTCGTTTCGTAGTATGAAACATGCAGTCTTCAGCATTAAAACAAATAAGAAATCTCTAAGCCCTCATGACAATAAACGCATCATTATGGAAGATTTTATTCATACCCTTCCCTATGGGCATTACTCATTCAATTCATTAGAACCTCCTCCTAAAAGAATGAAAATAGAAGAAAAAAACAGTCTTCAGGACTAAACCGAAAAAAAAAATCGATTATTCATCTGCTGACGTCATCTGTTTTATCTCGTAGCTAATCTATCCTTTGTCTTCCTCATTCTTACTTCGTTGATCGTTGGGAGCCTACTTCAATTGCGCCTACTCGTCTGAAGAAATGCATTCATCATATCACAAGGACGGTCTCCATTTTTCGTATTCCAAGTTGTTTTCTAAATCAGAGGCTGATTATTTTCTTCGGTGTTTGGAGACAGAAGTGAAATATCTTAGCGGTGAATTCTCAAAGATTAAAGTATATGGGAAATCGTATTCCATTCCTCGACAGCATGTTGCCTACGGTGATGCTGACCTCCATTACTCTTTCAGTGGATTGACCATAAAAGCAAAACCGTGGATTCCTGTACTTCGAGAAATCAAGCGTGAGGTAGAGAACGTGTGTTGTGACACCTTTAATTTTGTATTGATTAATAGGTATCAAAATGGAAATCAATGCATCGGATTCCACATGGACGATGAAAAGGAAATCGTGAAAAATTCTTGCATTGCTTCAGTTTCTCTAGGTCAAACAAGGGACTTTGTTTTTAAAAGAGAATGTTTTCAACCAGTTGTCTTAAGATTAGAAAGTGGTTCGCTTCTCCAGATGCTACCCCAAACAAATGATTCATGGGCACATGGTCTACCACGTTGCGGAAATGCCCCAGATGTTCGAATAAATTTGACCTTTAGAAAGATGATAACACAGACGCCATTGTCTCGTGACTCATTCACGCTTTCAAGCAGTAAACAGGATACTTGCCTCAGCCACAATCTGTTATCAGTTTTGTTTGAACGCACAGCAACTCACTCATTCGGTTCTCTACCTTCGAACTCTGAACACGTTCAGTTGTCTGCCCTTACAAACCCTTTACCAGCCATTAGCATGAAGCGTACTGCCAACCAAACCAAATCGGATGCTGTAAAGAAATTTCATCGTGGTGACGACTTGTTGCGTTCCGACACACCTGTCTCAACTGTGCATGCTAGTACTGGGTCTACATCAACAATGCCTGCTGCAAACAAGTCTGCTTCGTCGGGAATTTCACTAGAAAATTTACCACCCCACCACTTCTCTCTCGGGGGAAACAAGATCGCGAAAGTGACTGATTTTACAGGAACTGTAAGAGTTCATGTCAGGAGCTATGAGTTCGATGGCGAGCTCTTACACCCCACTAAATTCGGTGTTACGATGTCGGCATACACATTCTGCGTTTTCAAGGAGTCTAGATTCATGTATTGGAACATGAACGATATTAAAGTAGTGGGAAAGAAACTGCTTCTTTGTGCAACTCCTTCAAGTTCGGGAACCGTTTACCAGTTTCAATCACTAAATACCGCGGCCAATGGCGCCCTTCAACTATCGCCTACTGCAATATCTCTCACTAGGTCCCAATTCAGTGAGCTCGTTGAAGAATGTCCTAAAATCTGGGAGAGTGTTTGCCAAGTTTTATTTGGAACTGTTTTTAAGAACTTTATCTTAATAAACCAAAGTGCTGAAAATTCCCCAGCGAGCGATGAGGAACTGCATTTCATTCTGGCTAATGTACTCAAGTCCGCCATTGAGCAAAATACATGGACTGTGTTTGATTGTGCTACGTGTCGTTTGCCTCTTGAAGAACAACCCAACAACCAGTTAGGACATGAGTGTGCTCAGTTTACCAACGATGAAAAATGGAATATGGGTTTTAATAAAGCACTTTCTTTACTAGAACCCCAAACTGTTGCGGAATCTTTTTGAAAGAAGTTGGTAGCTTGCTCATCACAGAAGCATTTGTGAACAATATTGATGCAGCTTCTTTGTTAGAGACGGTGAAGAGTCTTCGTAACAGCAACTCCTGCTAGTTTAAAAAAAAAAAAGTCCTTTTTAGGACTCTTAAAAATTTGGGTAAGGGAAGGGGGAGGGAGGTAGGTAAATTACTAAAAAAAAAAAAAAAAAAAAAAAGGGGAGGAATTAAGTTTTTAATAAATGCATTTTTTTAGCCATTTCTAATACTAGACCCTAAATTTAAAGTGTAATTTTTATTTTTTAATTTTAAACATAAATTTTTGTGAAATTATTTTTTATAGTGACATAAATTAAGTGAATTTTTTTTTTTTTTGAAATGGGTCAAAATTTAAGCTTTCAAGAATTTTAAAAGTAAAATTTCTTTTTAGAAATGTTTAAAACAGTAACAGAATGAATGCAATTGTTTTAATGGTGAACTAGTGCTTTTTTTTGGAAGACTTTTCTTATGGATATTTGGGTATTTATTAAGGGAACTGGGCCTGATGTTTTCCATTAGGCGGCCAATCGGGGGGGGGATTTCCGACTGGTCTGAGAGCAATGCTTTACAGTATTGAGCCGAAACCAGAGTACACGGCTTATTTTCGGGGAGTTTGAAATGTTTCAAACTGACTCGCTTCATTCTTTGGGTTGAAAAAGAAGAAGTGCTCTCACTGAAGACCCCGCTAGCCTGGGAAAACTAAAACAGTCTGTGTTTTATAACAATTTCTTTCCTTAGACATTTTTCCAAATTTCAACCTCATCTATTTTCAACTTTCAGGAACTTGCTGGGACTGTTTTTTCTGCATTCTGTTTTCTACCTGAATCGTTTTCAACTGAATCGAAAATAGACCTTTTAAAATATTTTCCTTGAACGAAAACGTGCTTCTTAAATTTCATAGTTCCCCATGTTATTCAATGGGAATTTCACTGTTTTTACTGAAACGTGTTTCATCAAAACCGCCCCTAAGAAAATATGAAGTGTTCCATTTTTTAACCCTATATGAGAATGTACTTTTGCGAAACGAACATTATCTGTTTTCAACTTTCCCGAAACGAACCTTATCAGTTTTCAACTTTTTCTAAAACGATCTTTCAATCCAAATTTAAACCCTTCTCAATATGAACTTATGAATGCATTTAAAAAAAACTAAAACTAAAAAAGAATGACACTTTTTTTTCAACTAAATTTTTAATAAGGAATCCAACGAACATTTTTACATAAATTTGTCTTTTTCCGTTTAGAAGTTACAACCGAATTTCCTTCTTGTACAGGAACTTGCAACATTCGTTTATTTTTAATGAACTTTTTGGGTAAATTAATGTCTTTTAATGCTTTAACAAATTCAGGAGGTATGTGCAGCTTAGATCCTTTGCTTCGAAACATAGAGTCTATGAGGTCAATAATATTCGTGTTTTTCACAATACGTCCTCGGACCTGCAATTCGGCCTTAGGGCTCCAGCCAATAATATCAGAGTTCGTTTTAAAGACGTCCAACACATTTCTTGCATTTCGCTTCAAGTTAGTAGGAACAGTCTGAATGATAAGGTCTTCCACAGCATCTTTTACTTTCTCGTCTTTGACATGTTCTTCTTTCAATGGTTCTTCAGTTCTCGATGGTGTTTCCTGAGATGAAACTGGGGGATTAAAACTCGGTACATGAATACGTTTATTCAAGACTTGATTATATAATTTCACTTTCACTTCGTCAGACACTTTGCTTAGTAGGATTTTTTTCATTTCTTTGTCTAAGTCCGTTAACGTTTCCTCTGTTGGTATATGACGTGAAATCCGTTCTTCGGGAATCAGTACCATTTTCTTGGCAAATTCCATTATTTCGTAAGCAGAGTCGTTAATACACTGAGAGCAGCAGGAATCAACACACCTAAAAATCCGCCTTTTTGAATAAGGAGTTTCCTCTTTTTATATAGAGGCGTCTTTTTTCGAGAGAGTGCTCGCAAGGTGTGCTTATGCCGTTGCAGTGAATGTTTCTGGGCTGGTGTAAGCGGAACATTTCCTTTTAGCGTATTCATACAAACTTCGCATAGTGCTTTAATTCCATTTTTTCTACAATTCAATATTAGGTCTTTTAATACTTTTCTTGGACAGTGTTGAATTATGCATAAAAGTTGGACCTGCTGCTTAGACAACGTCATGATGAAAACTGAGACTTATTTCATTTCACCGAGGTTGATATATTACTTGAATGTCTCCTGGAAGAATCTGAGAGCGTAATCTTAATTCTTCCTTGGTCTCTGGTTTTAGATCAATCAATAAATAGCTGTAAGGGGATTTTGTGGCATCCAAATACACTTCTTGAAAAAATTTAAGTTTGCTAGGGTACAACTGCCTCCCTAAATGAGTGATTTGATTCACATCTCTTCGTGATTTAAACAGAAACAAGTAATGCGCATTCAGGGAAATTTCTCGCATTTCTTTGCCTTTATGAAAAATATTTTGAGTAATGAATATCACAGATACATTGAAATGATGACTCCCTCTAGTGAACAAGTGAGTTAATTTTTTATCGCTTCCGCATTCAGTCATGAGATCGTCAATAACAAACAGCATTCTTCCTTTCACATAGTCACGGAAATTAGAGGGAAGGCCTTCCGCAAATGTCACATTTTCTATTTCATCGTACAATGTTTGGTGAACCCCGTAGAACCAAACCACATGTTCGGGAGAGGGAGATATGACTTCCCCTTGATGTTGAAGTAAGCGTTTTACAAACTGAGTCTTCCCACAGCCAGTAGGACCCGCTATCAGAGCAGTGAAAGGATGTTGTAGTCTGGGCACTTCCATGTTGTCAACTGAAGTCATTAAAAAAGATACAAAATAATTTAAAGACACATAAAATAGATTTCAATCAATTTTTATTTTAAATTCTAAATTTTGATACAATTCGAAATTTATTTCGAACGAAATGATAGGCAAGCACGTCGTTTGTTTCAGATTTCCATCGAAAATTTCTTACAATGGAGTACAAGCTTTTTCCGCGACATCTAGAATACAAGAAGAAAATACAATATTGTCCACATACGGCTGTAAACGAACTTTGAAGAGGTACATCATTAAAATTTACAGTATCAAACTTGGCGACAAATTGAGCAATAGGGCCTTGAAAATATTCTGGAGAATGTCCGAAAGAATCAAAGAATTCCATTGTTTTGGGGTTTGACATATACATAGCCAACCAGTGTTTTCCAGGATTTCCATGTCGGTCCGTATTCACAACAAGGCATGCTGGGAACTTGGTAATTCTCTTGGGAAGTCTGTCACAGGCAAACACTCCTAGAAATGATCGTCTTGTTACGTGATCTTGCTTTAGGGTCTTTGCAATTTGAACACTGTTCATTTCTTCAATTGGAGAAATCACAAAGAATGTTTCTGGACTTTGAAATTTCAATTATGTTTTGGAACTCTGCGTAGATTAGCACAGAAATGGTTTTTGCTAAAGCTTTTCCAAATTTGATTTCCACTCTTAAATTTCCTTGTTGGATCAGGTTCATATGCCCTCCATCACACAGGTCGGGACTGAGATTGAATGCATAAAGAGTGTATCCTTTGGAAAATTCCTCTCGATCGATATATATTCCACAATCTTGGCCAAGTTTCTCGGTTCCTTGAAATAGACTATGGAAAGAACGAATTGTGTTTCCCTTTTCAAAATTGGGTTCTAGAGGTTTATGAGGAACTGGCTGTCCGTCAACGTACACGGCTATAAAGTTGACATCATAATGCTTAAATTCAAAGGGGTTGGATTTATATGTACCATTAAAAGCATCGTTATCGACACATCCGATAATCAGTCTTTTGGGCATTTGTCCTAGGAATACGTTGTCTTGCACGAATGACATACTTCCTTGAGAGACGGAATACACTTTGCATAAAACACGGTCAATAGGATACTTGGCTGGAGATTTTTCTAAAGCTTTTGCATGGCCGATGGCAACTCCCGGGTTGACTTTCACTTTTCTCACAAAAATTGATGCATGTTCGATGAGAACTCTGTAATTGGGGGCCTCTGAGGAGGAAACGAGGCAGAAATCAGATTTACTTCGAACCAGTTTAATTTTCACATCCACTAAATTGAGGAGCAGTCTGTTTTGAAAAAATAAATCACAGTGCAAGGTTCCAATCATGTCCAACGTTTTGCTGTCTTTCACGAGCTCATAGCGTTGATGCAATCCTTTGTTTGTTGCTGCATTCGTGGGATTAATTTCGTTCAGATGTCCGGCTGTATCCTTGTAAAATCCTTCACATGCTAAATAGGATTTCTTTGCGTCTTCTCCATAATTTAATAGAGTTTCAACATATGCTCTGTGAGGATACGTGTTGCTTGAGGACGAAATCACTCTTTCGTTTAAACTAACATCAACTTGGGAAAACAGAGAATGAAGAAAACAGTTAATGGGTCCCACGGGCTCTTTGTCAGCTATGACAGAATTGTCAGCTTTCACAATTTTAATTTTTACGTAGAGTTGACTGGAAGACAAATCCATGTATTCTTCCCCACTCCCAGAAATATTAAATTCCAGAGGTCCTCCATCTCGAATGTTGGCCAAGGGGTGATATTCGATCCATTGTCCTTTTTCTATGCTCGTTTGGGTGGGCGGTAAAGCAAATAAATCAAGCTCTGACTTGAGACATACGGAAGAATGACTGTGAATCAAAGCCATGGTTTATGGATCAAAAATATCGTGTGCTCTCCTCTTGACTTTCTTTGAACGAATGATGCGTTTCTTCGCATTTCTCTTCCTTTTAACACTTCCTCCCAACATTTTCTTCACTTTATTAGCTGCTTTGTCAGTGAGAATTTGTCCTGCTTCTTTAGCTCGTTGTTTGGCTGCTGTTTTTGCATCCTTTCCTTGCATTAAATCATTTGCAAGGTCGACCCCCGTTCGCAAGACTTGTTTTCCAAGCGTTTTTGCACCTTGTTTGAATAATGGTACCGCCGCTCTAAATAACGAGCGAAAAAGTCCCCCAAGTCCATACCCTTTTTGAAGGGGTGCTCCTTGATAGTAGACTAAACCTTTTCCAGTTTGATTGACGTAATATTCCTCGAAGGATTTTGTACAACAGCGGTATGGTTCATACATAACTACAGAGCCTTGAGACGAAAATGAAGTTTCACGATCGCTCTCCCACGTTCAAATGGTACTAATTGTCCCGAGTGATTCCTTATAACGATTTCTACGGTTTGGAAATGTTTTCTTGCGATAGGCAAATAATGAGGGCGGTCGTATAAGGCGCTCACCACATCTCCGTCTTCTCCGCACACTTTCACGATGCGAAGGAGCGGAGCAACCATGTCTCCCACAGGCTGAGGATCCACAATATCGCTGTACACGTACAATAGGGAAAGCGACGTGTTCAGATCGGCTACGAAATTTCCATGAATTGTGACATCACTCCCTTCTGATGCTGAATACACTCCAGATTGAAAACCTAGAATTTCAGCTATTCCAGGAAATAACTGCAGTTGAGAACCATGAGTTAAAGCTGCTTTGACACGTCTCGTGTTTTTATTAAAAAACATCGTAATTTTTTTCGACCAGTGCTGGGACATGGCTTTTACCACATCTCCCACAGAATCATAATATCCAGCAGGGATTTTTGCTGCTTTCAGTTGATTTGGGCCGACACCGTAAGCAAAGGAATTTGAATTTACATTCACATTAAACCAGGAATGAGGGTAGATGAGTTCGACGAGTCCCACTTCCCAGTCACCATTGAGTTCGATCGGTGAGGGAAGACGCGTGATGAAATGAGAAATTTTATTGTCTGCAAAGTAGCGGAGAGAGCTGTCGCTAGGTAACGTCAGATAGAAACTCATGTTGACGAATGATGTTTCTTCTAAAAACAAGGTCGGTTTTATAGAGAGGTCAAGTCTTCCGCGGGGATCCAAGCATTAAATTTATCAAGATACCCTTTAAATTTAACAAAGTATTCCATTTTTCCTTTTCTTTTGCGTTTCTTCAGAACACGTTCCACAGGAAAGGACTCTGAGAGAGTCACTTTTTGAAGCTCTTCAGCGTAAAAGGTTCCCTCCAGCTCTTCATTCAATAAGTCTTTTACTTTGTACACGGGAGGGGATCTTGGAACAAGGTCACTCACCACAAACACTTCTTCCGTCCAATTTGATTCGCATCCCTTTTCAAACTTTAATTTGGTTTTAGAAATCCTCACATGATTACCGACTTGAAATTTATAGGTTGGTTTTTCCCTCTTGAGGTCACCATACAGATTGTCAAACACTTCCTTTTCATTGTTTTCGTTCACTTCTACAGGCTTCATTTTTATACTTCGATGGGGAGAATTATTGTAACTGTGGACTAAATCGTTGAGTACGTGGATGAATCTGAACGTATTTTGACTTGAAAAGAATCGCCACATTCTAGTTTTCAGCGTGCGATTGAATCTTTCAACAACACTTGCTTTCGTCTCGTTGTTCGTCGTAAAGAAATGCACCTCGTGCTGCTTTAAAAACTTTTGCAATTCTTTGTTCTTAAATTCAGTTCCTTTATCAGTTTGCAGTTTTAATGGTTTTCTCTGTTCGAAAATCTTGGAAAACGCTTGAACGATATGTGACCCCGACTTTTGTTTTAAGGGAATTACCCACGCATATTTGGAAAATATATCAATACACGTCAACAAGTAACGAAATCCATCATTATGTTGACTCAAACTGGGAAGGTCAACCAAGTCTGCTTGAAACTGTTGATCTATTTTATTCACCAACACTCTGTTTCTCGGAAAATTATGTCTCGTCGGTTTGTGGAGGGTGTACGTTTTCTCCCCCTTCAGCCATTTTTCGACGTCTTTTTTCTTGATTCCTTCTTTCTTGACAGCACGGAATAAAGCATTCACACCACCGAAGCTTCCTTCTTTTACGGCTGTAAGATAAGTCTGTTTCATTACATCCTCCATTACAACAATTCAACGAGAGATGTTCAACCCTAACAGAAAAATTCATGTTCACACCAACTCGTTCACAACTCAAATAACGTCCACTCCCCCTCACACTCCATTTTTAAATGAAATTCCAAGAAAAGTCCCCAAAAACATTTTAACACCGTGAACAAACATCTTCCTATCTCAAACATATTTTCCCAATGGTCTGATGGTCTAGGGGAAGAATGTACGCTTTCTGAATGAATTAATGTGAGTTCGAATCTCACCGAGACCATTAGAGCATTTTTATGTACTCTGAAATAAAAAAAAAATTAAAAAAATTGCAACGTTTATAAAAAAAAAAAAAAGCCTAACACCCCACGAAAGCTCTAAAAATATAAGTTTAATAAAACAAATTCGAGGAAACAAAAAATATTGGAATGGACAAAAAAAAAAAAAAAAAAAAAACTTCCTCCAAAAATTTGACAAAAGTCCAATAAATCTCCCGAGAAAAACATAAAGTTCCAAGAAGCACCGCCAGGGGCAGCACATCGAGTTGACACCCCCCTATATCCACCCCCATTCCCTCTCGGTCGTTGCCATCCATCAAAAACAAAGTTCCATTGAAAGTTCCAAGAAGCACCGCTAGGAGCAGTACATCATGGGGACGACCACGTGACAAAAATTCTGACTCGGGGACAGCTGGGACAGTCTCGTGGGCAGCCAGGGACAGTCTCGTGGGCAGCCAGGGGCAGCCTCGTGGGCAGCCTCGTGGACAGCTAATGTTAAGTCTATGGGAGGGCTGCCCCTGTGCCAGAACCTGCCCTTTTCCTCTACTTGCGATCTTGTGAAAATTGTAAAAAAGCAGGAAAATCAGGTGATAAGAAAAATGCTCCGTTAAAACTAGTACCAGTTATCGAGGAATTTTTTTCAAAGATCAATGTTGATGCATGTGGTCCCTTACCACCTAATCCTACAGGAAAAAGATATACAGTATTATCACTGCAATGTTTTTGTCTTCAAAACATCCTGAGACCGTAGCTGTGACTGACATTGGGTCCGTATCAGTGATCGATGCGTTACTGCAGCTTTTTAGTCGTATGGGGTTTCCTAAAGAACTACAGTGTGATCAAGGAACTTCTTTCATGAGCGCTTTAACAACATAATTTTTGGAAAGATTTGGGATAAAGTAAAACATACTTCGATTCATCATCCACAGAGCAATCCTGTTTGAAAGATTTCACAGTACGATTAAACGTATACTGCGAGTCTTGTGTTTGGAAGCAGCGCTCGATTGGGAACAGCACGTTCATTCAACATTATTTGCGCTTCGAACTGTGACACATGAAAGTACTGGGTTTACTCCCGCAGAATTAGTCCATGGGAAGAATTTAAGGACACCAGTTATCCTGATCAATGAGAAGTGGATGAAACCTGAAGGCATCGAAGAAGAAAATTCAGTCGTGGAATATGTGTTTCAGTTGATAAATCGATTAAGAAAATGCCAGACAGTAGCTGTACAGAAAATGAAAGAAATGCAGGTAAAGAGAAAAACCTGGTATGCTAAGAACGCAGTAAAAAGAGAATTTAAAGAAGGTGATTTGGTGCTAGTATTGGCTACTTCGAGACCAAATAAGTTAGCTGTCCAACGCACTGGTCCAGGTACTATTGAGAGTAGAATATCTGATACTAACTATATTGTTAAGGTTCCTGGAAAGAAAATGCCATCGCAGATATATCATGTCAATATGCTTAAACCGTTCTACAAAAGACCAGAGCTAATTAATTTCTTATCCGGTAGTGAGCCACCGGATCAACCTGGTTTGGAAATAGAAATTCCTGGAATAGAAAATGATCCTAATGTTTTTAATTTTGCAGAAATTGTTCAGAAAAGTCATTTGGAAAAAATGCTAGAGGTAGAATAAATTCGACAATTGCAGGATTTGCTTTGTAAATACGCAACATCTTTTTCTAATGTACCTGGTATGACACATCTTGTCAAGCATGACATTGATTTAATTAGTGACGAGCCCATCAGAGCTAAGCCATACCGTATGTCTCCTAGACAAACTGAAATTTTGCAGAATGAAGTAAGAAAAATGTTGCAATGCAAAGTAATTGAGATGGGAAAGTCAGATTATACATCTCCGATTATTTTGGTGGAATCTACAGGAAGAGTTCGCTAGTACTGATGTAAGCAATATCCCACGATTGGTGGTGTCCATACCTAAGAGGACAGCTTCTTTAATTCAAGGAAAGGGATGTGTCACATAGCTTCAGGTAAGAAGTTGAAGAGGTGACGAATTTTGTGTCCGGTGAGCTTATTTGGTCCCATATTTCAGCCACAATAGGAGTCATGAATTCCTCTCAGATGGTTTAACAGAAAATTCACACAATTTCTCATGTGTCAGTATGAAATAAATGAGATCGCTGATGACTGTAGCAGCAGCGCATATAATTAGAAGTATAAAAATCATTATCCACGAGCAGTGAGGGATCCAATCATTTTTGACAGGGGCTCCCGAATTTCGGCAAGTTTATTTGCAGGCCCGGACACAGAGCGGGACTCGAGGATCACCCCTTGTCGTTTTTCCTTGTTTTTATTTTGTACTAAAACAACTGTTCCAACTATTCTAAGCAAAAATTGAAAAAAAAAAAAAAAAAAAAAAATTGCCCACTACGGCAAATTAAGCTAAAAATAAAATGTTCCCACCGTTTGGCCTCATGAGAGGCATAAGGCTTGTAAACGCAAAGTGGTTACGGATCAAAAGAACTAGGATGAGAACAGCACTAGCATTTGTACCAAGACGATGGTTCAACGTTACAAGGAGAGACCTGCGGAGTTGGAAGGCGTGTGTCTGGATGATTTCGCAACCTGTTCGACCTCTGTCGGTGCTAGCAATCGTTCAAAGAGCAACGCGGACGACGACGACGATGATGAGAAAGCTGCACCACACAACACAGCAGTGCACAGTGCCAAGTATTGCAAGAAAACTTCACCACGAGTCATTCGATACAGATGCTACGAGTTGGATGACGCGGTGAATCATAAGCGGGAGATGTTTACTTTGTATCTGCCGTTTAGAAACGAGGCTGTGGAAATCATCGATCGCTACGCCTTCTTGGAAATGTACGATGCCAGGGAACAAGAGATTCTGGCCAAGCATAAGGAATACAAGTCTAACATCGATATCGATCGTGTTGTCGAGGAATTATGACTGATGTGTGAGGAGTTCGAGAAAGAGGATGGTTTAGCAGCCGGCGAAAAACGAGACTGTGAGAAGTGTTCTGTAGAACGGCGCCGAGGAGAAAAACGATGACTTCGACACCATCAATCCGTGCAACATATCAGCGGTGCGCCAAAGAGGCAACGTCATGGCTAAGCAAGAGTACTATCGTATGATGAAAAGTACAAACGCAAGCCAGAGGGAGATCATACTCGAGGCGATACATCATGTGCACACACCGGATAGCAAACCCATACAAATCTTCTTCACGAGTCCGGCAGGCAGCGAGAAAACGTAGTTCGGAAATTGCTTATGGAAACTTACAACAGATACACCCAACAACACAATTCCTTGCTCAAAGCTTACGTTGCTTGCGCGACGACTGGTCAATCTGCGGTGAACCTCGGAGGCGTTACTGTGCATTCGGCGTTCAAGATAGCACAGTCGAGACGAGTCGGCACTATGGCGAGAGAGATACTGCAGAATTACAGAAACATATTCGTCTGAGTCAAGTGTGTGATAGTCGACAAAGTGAGTATGGTTGATTTTGATGTCTTGCACAAAATCAATCTGCGAATGCAAGATATCACTGGAGCGCACGATCAACCATTCGGAAGGTTGAATGTGATCTTCTGCGGTGACTTTCGTCAACTGCTACCCGTTAACGCCACACCGGTTTACAAATCGGCACGCAACATGGTCGGCGGTGCCATGCTCTGGCAATCGATGGATTACTATCCGTTGCAGCAGGTTGTGAGGCAGAGTGACTGCACGTTCTCTGCGATACTCACGAAGATCGGCAACGGCGAGAGACTGGACGTCGATGAGATTCAGTTGATCGAAAGTCGCTTCAGAACTAAGCAGTGGTGCGACGAAAACGTAAGACTAGGTAAACAAGACTGGACGTCAATGAGATTCAGTTGATTGAGAGTCGCTTCAGGACTAAGCAGTGGTGCAACGAAAACGTAAGACTAGGTACACAAGACGACGTCCATGAGATTCAGTTGATTGAGAGTCACTTCAGAACTAAGCCTTGGTGTGACGAAAACGTAAGACTAGGTACACAAGACTGGACGTCGATGAGATTCAGTTGATTGAGAGTCGCTTCAGGACTAAGCAGTGGTGCAACGAAAACGTAAGACTAGGTACACAAGACTGGACGTCGATGAGATTCAGTTGATTGAGAGTCGCTTCAGAACTAAGCCTTGGTGCGACGAAAACGTAAGACTAGGTACACAAGACTGGACTTCGATGAGATTCAGTTGATTGAGAGTCGCTTCAGAACTAAGCCTTGGTGCGACAAAAATGTAAGACTAGGTAAACAAGACCGGACGTCGATGAGATTCAGTTGATTGAGAGTCGCTTCAGAACTAAGCAGTGGTGCGACGAAAACGTAAGACTAGGTACATAAGACTGGACGTCGATAAGATTCAGTTGATTGAGAGTCGCTTCAGAACTAAGCAGTGGTGCGACGAAAACGTACCGAGTGCCATTCGATTGTTTCAACGGAATCACAGCGTCGACGCTTACAACAATCAAGCTATACCGGTGGAGATGGAGAACGTCGCCGACGATACGATGCTGGGCTACAGGAATCAAACGGAGGTGGCGAACGGTAGACGTAAGCTTTACAAGGTGAGTGTAGTCGAGACCGGTGGTTCAGCATATGCGATCAAACTGGCATTTCGGTATCCGTATATGGTCATGACTAACTTAGACGTAGAGGACGAGCTAGTGAACGGTGCGATCGGCATCTTGAAGTACATCGAGTTCCTCAGTGAGGATGAAGCGTGCTCCGAGGAGGTGGCAGAGAACGAACCGTCTAAATCATCATCGACAGCCCAACCGACGAGTTCGTTTGAGGCTGGAGTTTCCGTATGACACCATGGGTCAGAGATGTCGAGTTAAAGCTAGACCAAACGTGACGTTCTCGATTTCAAATGGCGATTACTATACTCGATCCGCGAACATCCCCCTCGGTGGATCGTTGAAGTGCAGGCGAGCTCAATTTCCGCTTGCGCCAGCTTGCGTGATCACAATTCACAAGTCACAGGGAGGCACTTTTGATCAAGTCATCTTTAACTACGACAAATTTCAACAAAATAAACTCGTCTACGTTGCTTTGAGTAGAGTCACTTTGTTCGACGGATTTTGTTTGACAAGAGCGAAGGACGATTACAAGTTCTATCATGGTTACGGCAACTCGGCACCGGCGGTGAAGGAGATTCGAGATGAGTACGAGAGAATGAAGAAACACCAGTTGCCAAAGTTGATGAAGCGAGTCGGTGAATTCTGTAGTCGACGATCGTTGACGGCTACAATCACTGAACAGGTCGAGAACTTGAACATTGATACCGAAACATGTGAAGAAGATGGTGAGAACTCGCTGCAAAAAATAGTCATACTCGTTTCATTTCTAAATGTGCAGAGTTTGGTGGTACATACCGAAGACATCGAAACTGATCCTATCATCAAACAAACTGACTACTTGGCAGTGAGCGAAATTTGGATGGACGATACGCTGCTTGTGCAGGTGTCTGCGACAAAAACTTTCATTAATCCTCCTAGATAAGCACGTGTCAATGTCCAGAATCAGTAAACCTTATTGCTTGTTGTTATGATTTAATTCCACTTAGTACGTATCAGACTGTGGTTTAGTGTGGTCATGAGCAGTATTGCATTCAGGGAGTTTTTTCCGGGGGCGGGGGGGGGGGCAATTACAAATTTTGAGGGAGATGAAACTTGTTGACTGATTATATACATATAATGACAATTTTGTTATTTATAATATAATTAATTTATATATTTTTTTAAATAGAGTAAAAAGATTTTCTTATGCTCGTATATCACAAATCAAGGCAAATTCCAAGTACAAATCTACAGATACAAGACACTAAAAATGTGAAAATGTTATACCTTTGCTTTAATTCAGTAATGCACCACAGATTTCACCATATAAAATATTGAGGATGCTAGTAAGATAACGCTGTTCCGGAGAAAATCCCCCCTAAAACATTAGGAGTGGTAAAAATGTCTCCGCCTTGCTACAAGCCTGTTTCTGATTATTAAGGAATCATTACAGTGTTACCCTGAAAACGTAAGATGTAAAACATTCCCATGCCGTTTGGTTTCAGCCCCTTCAGATTATTTAGATTTGCGCATAGTAGTAAAAGAAAAACAAAAACTAACTAACTGTTTGGATGACAGTTTGAGATGCCTTGATTTTTTTTGTTACTGAATGAAAACCACCCACCGCCAGGAAAAAGAAAAAAACTTTTTATGGGAAGAATTTCTAGTAATTTTTCTATTGTTAAAAGTCACGTAGCAAATATTTTGTTGTATTGCAAGCACTAACGTCGTGAAGGCTTAACCGTATACATGGAAAGTCGGCATCCAGAAGACTGAAATAAAGCTGAATGCCAGCTCCCAAAATATGATGATGTATTGCTTTGAAAACATCGCTATTCTGTGGAATTACGTTTTTATTGCTGAAGTAGATCGTGTTATCAGTGCTTGAAAATACACCCCTTCAGCGAGGACTATTTAATGTTTTATTAAAGGATGATAGAAATTTCAGATTGAAGTAAACATGTGGGTGTTTTTTAAATCATTATAATATTTTCCATCATTTTCTTAAGTTTTTTTAAATTAATTTCTCAAATTATTCAGCTATAAACGAAAACAGTTAGACTAAATATAAGGGGAGACCGCCCCAAAACCTACGGGGAGCGTTCATAGATTTTCGGGGGGGGGGGCTAAGCACCCCCGAGAAGATGCCTGAATACATCACTAGTCATAAGTCACGCGAACAAATGCAAAGTGTTGTACGTAAATAAATGCATACTTTCGAATCGCTCGGTTTATTTCAGATCCACAAAGATATTGTCATGCGAAAGATGCATGTCATAAGTTATCTACAAAGAAAAAAAGTTACTCTCTCGATTTTCTTTTAATTCGATGTTACCACAGTGGCGCATCCAGGAATTCTTGTTGGAGGGGGCTGTATATACATGTATATATAGTATACGTACACAATGTGCGTACATATATATATATATATAGTAAAAGAGACATATTAAGCATTCAAAAATATTACAAGAAATGACTTACAAGAAATGAAGATTTATCGATTGATGGAGAAAAGCTGGAGATAACAGACACGTACGTTTATCTTGGACAGCAGATATCAAGTGAGGGTCACATTGATGAAGAAATTAATCGGCGTACAAAACTTGCCTGGAGAGCTTTTGGAAGAAACAGCATAATTTTCAAGAGCAATATGCCATTATGTCTTAAAAGAAAAGTGTTTGATCAGTGCATCCTTCCAGTGCTTACGTATGGTGCGGAGACGTGGACCTTAACTAAAAGAGACATACAAAGGCTGCAGACAACCCAAAGAAGCATGGAGAGGTGCATGCTTGGTGTAACCAGGAGAGATAAGAAGAGGAACTCGTGGATCCGAAAAATGACAAGAGTGGAAGACATCATGATCAGAGTTAAATCCCTGAAATGGCAATGGGCTGGACATACTGCCAGAAGGACAGATCATCGATGGACAGCCGAAATTTTAGATTGGATTCCAAGGGACAGGAAAAGACCCAGAAGAAGACCACATGGGAGATGGGTGGATGAAATTCGAAAGTATGCAGGGGTGACATGGAGGAGACTGGCACAAGACAGACCGTTGTGGAGGAAACTTGGGGAGACCTTCGTCCAGCAGTGGATTGATAATGGTTGACAATGATGATGATGATGATATATATAGTGTACGCCTGTAGTTCATACGCTCTTAATCTCGTTAGGGCTTTGGGAAGAAGACACCTTGTAATAGAAATGTAATTTTTTGAACATGTAAAATAATATTTTTGATGTTTAATTTGTAACGTACGTCGCTCTTAACCTCTTTGGGGCTTTGGAAAACAGACACTATGTAATAGAAAACACTATGTCAGACACTGTGTAATTTTTTTTACATTTAAAATAATATTTTTAAATGTTTAATTTGTGACGTACATCTCTCGGAATATCTTTAGGGCTTTGGGAAGAAGACACTATGTAATTTTTTGAATATGTAAAATAATATTTTTAAATGTTTAATTTGTCACTTACGTCGCTCTTAATCTCTTTGGAGACACCATGTAATAGGAGACACTATGTCAGACACTATATAATTTTTTGAATACGTAAAATAATATTTTTGAATGCTTAATTTGTCACTTATGTCGCTCTTAATCTCTTTGGGCACACCTTGTAATAGAAGACACTATTTCAGACACTATGTAATTTTTTGAATATGTAAAATAATATTCTTGAATGTTTAATTTGTAACGTACGTCTCTCGTAATCTCTTTGGGGCTTTGGGAAGAAGACACTGTGTAATAGAAGACACTATGCAATTTTTTGAATATGTAAAATAAATAAATAAAATTATGTTTAATTTGTCACTTACGTCGCTCTTAATCTCTTTGGGGCTTTGGGAAGAAGATACCATGTAATAGAAGACACTATGTAATTTTTTGAATATGTAAAATAATATTTTTGAATGCTTAATATGTCTCTTACGTCGCTCTTAACCTCTTTGGGGGCTTTGGGAAGAAGACACCATGTAATAGTTAGACACTATGATATTTTTTGAACACGTAAAATAATATTTTTAAATGTTTAATTTGTGACGTACGTCGTTCTTAATCTCCTTGGAGGGCTTAAGCCCCCAAAGCCCCCTCCGTGGGTGCGCCAATGTGTTACCATCATCTATTAAAAAAAATAGCTGATGTACCAAGAGCACTTGAATTTCACAGCGCAAAGAAACATATTAATATTAATAACTTTATACATTTATTTCAAAATTGAGAAGAAAGCTCCTGAAACGTCCCTGCCGATTTTTGTCTGGAATATTTAAATGTATTTTTTTTATAACTGAGAAGTAATACAGTGTAGATACCTCATTATAACTACATTTTCCTTGATCATTTTCTGAATGAAGAAAATTTTCCTGAGCATGGATGGATCTCAGTTTTATTTTGTTTTCTTTCTCTTGGTTCTTGCCGTTCGCAAAAGGGCGCTCCTAGTTTTAAAATAGAGTCAGCCTCAAACGTCCTCATCTCTCTCTCTCTCTCTCTCTCTCTCTCTCTCTCTCTCTCTCTCAACGCAAGAAATAAATCTGCGTAAAAAAAAAAAAAAAAAAAAGAGCGTGAGTTTTCCTCGCTAAGTTTTGAAACAGGATCTCCTGCGGACTAGGCTTCGTTTTGAAATCTGTCTATAACGATAGATCCAATCCTTAAGCCTCTTCGTGCTTCTAACTTTGTTGTCTCGTTCTGACCGCATTGGAACGAATTCCTTTTTCTCTTTTTTCGGACTGAGGGAGGAATGCATTTGCTGAGCAGAAGAGATAAGGCAAAAACTAATCACGTGGGCTAATTGATTTTTGCGTAGAAGCCTTTGACGAAATATGTTTTTCTACAGAAGCTGTCACTCCGTTGGCTCAGAGATGCACTCCTCTTTTACTGAAACACCTAAGTGAAAAATCTGAAATCTCTGTCATTGGAAAAATAATATAGATAGAAAGAAACTCGCCCTTTTTCTTCCACTTCCTCCTCTCTTTCTCTTTTCCTTTTAAAAACAAATTATATATGCAGCTGCAGTATATCAGAAACGATGATCAACCGTAAAGTTTTCAATTTTTTGCAGCCAAGTTTTTTTTTTTTTCTCTTTTCTCCTTTCCTAACAAAAATCCCCCCCCCCCCGGGAATGGTCTGACGACGTGCTGTTTTTCCTCTTGGTATAGTGCAGTTACGTTGTTTTTCTAAGTACTTAACTCCTAACACAATGCAATCAGCCCGTCTACTTGAAGCTTTAAGCGGCAGGAATTTCTGACATCCGACACTGAGTCTCTTATTAATCCCAGCTGAGCTTTGTCACACGTGGTGATGAGGAAAGAGTGCATAAAGGCTCGGGATGCTTTTCAAACTCTTCGTCGGCAGATTCCAAAAGATATTTGTCGCCTAGACCTTCTTTTGGGGGATGCAGAATAGAGTGTTTTGGGGTGGAACTGAGCGGAAACTGATTGAAACTTAATTAAGAAAGAGTCACAAGATGTATGCACAGAACACAAAAAAAAAAAAAAAAAAAAAAAAAAAAGAGGGCTGGAATAAAAAATAAGGCAGTTTTTTTCGGTCATCCCCTCCCCTCAAACTTTTTTTTTCTTCAATAACCTCAATGCTGTTTGCCTTTTGCATGCACTGATTTGTTAAATCAAGTTTCCTGTAGTTTTTTCCTATTTATCCATTGTGCAACGGAAAAAAAATTCAACATGAAAAAAATAATAAAAGATTGAATGCAGGGGCGTATTGGGTCGACGAAACCAGGTCGGGAATTTTAATCTTGTGGTCCACTCAGTGCAGAAACACACGTACCCACAAGAGAACACGTCATAAATTTCCTCATGAAAAACATTCTGTTAACTCTTAGATGAAAGAGAATGCATTGTGAAACTAATTCAGTTGTGAACAAATTTTAACAGTAATTTAAGGGTGAAAGAATTTTAAAAATCCACTCATGATTGAATGTACCACATCAAACCATGATCAAAACGGGGTGTTGCAGCAAAATACACTCATCGTCAAAAAAATAGTTGCACCCAGAAGGAAGCAACCGACCGCGACAGGAATGAAACTTGGTGGGTAGATTTGTCAAAGTGTGTTCCGCGGAATCCCCGGGGTTCCACGACGGCCCTCCACGCGTTCCGTAAGCAATTCGTAAAACATTTTGAGACATGCAAATGATTCAAGTAAAACATCGTAAGACATGCAAATGATTCAAGTAAAACATCGTAAGACATGCAAATGATTCAAGTAAAACATCGTGAGACATGAAAATGATTCAAGTAAAACATCGTGAGACATGCAAATGATTCAAGTAAAACATCGTGAGACATGAAAATGATTCAAGTAAAACATCGTGAGACATGCAAATGATACAATTAAAACATCGTGAGACATGCAAATGATTCAAGTAAAACATCGTGAGACATGCAAATGATTCAAGTAAAACATCGTGAGACATGAAAATGATTCAAGTAAAACATCGTGAGGCATGAAAATGATTCAAGTAAAACATCGTGAGACATGCAAATGATTCAAGTAAAACATCGTGAGACATGCAAATGATTCAAGTATCACGCTCGGCCGGGCATGTGACACAAACAAGGAGGGGTCGTAGCGCTGTGCCTGACCGGCTATATAAGGTCGTCCCGTTGCGCGTGCTTGCCATTCTGGCTCGTGCTGTTGTGTTGGCTGCATCCTTTGCAAGTGAAGCATGTCTTGGGAAAAAAGTTCCGAAACAATTCGAGCAGTTGGAGGAGTTCGAGAGGGGCCGCATCGTCGGGCTCCGCGAAGCGGGAGGGTCTTATCGCCGTATTGCGCGTCATACCAGTCGTGTGGATATCACCATAGCACGCTGTTGGCGGCGGTGGATAGAACAAAGCACGCAACACCGACAGGAAAGGTCTGGGAGACCTAGTCCAGTGTTTCTCAAAGTGTGTTCGGCTGAACCCTGGGGTTCTACGACGGCCCTCCACGGGTTCCGCAAGCAATTCGTAAAACATCGCCGAAATTTTCAAGAAAATCTGTTAATTCCATCTCTTTCCCGATGAGAGCCTTAAGCAACCAATTCTTCGCAACCAATGAAAAACAGGAAAAAAGATGTGACAGAGAGCCATGAAAACCACGTACGACAGAACAGCTCAAAGAAGGTGTGCAAAAAAATTGAGGGAGAAGTCAAACAATTTGGCGCCTGAAACGCTGATAGGGCGTTTTATGGCCTTCATTGTTGCCTAGGTTTGGACGGCTGTAGAGTGTCGGTGAACTTAGCAAGAATTAACCGCGTAGTTTTGGCCTGTCAATGTTAGTCAGTGTGTGCTTATTGAGCTGTGCTCTGTACTCCGCTTAACGTTTGAAATGGATCGTTGGCTTAAACAGGGTACATTAAAACGTACAAGTTCCGAAATTTTTGAGTCGAATTCTCCATCAGTGTCTCGTACTTCTCATATAGATGAGAATGATAATGACCAAGAAACAAAAGAATGTCCTTCAATTCAAGAAAATAATACACGTTCTGGAAGGTGTGATCAAGATGAAACCGTCAAATTTGTGAAAAGAAGAAAGTATGATGAGAGCTATATTGGTTTCGGATTTATGAATGCTGACGATAATCCGCAGTGTGTCGTATGCCGCAAAGTTTATCACAATAGTTCAATGGCACCTGCTAAACTGTGGTGCCATTTGGAGACTTATACATCGAGAGCTCAAGGATAAGAATTTTGATTTTTTTGGACGCAAGGGTGATGAACTTTTAAAAATGAAAAAAATATAGTTTTCATGAAGCACATACAGCGAATGGAAAAGCTGCAGAGGCTTCCTTTTTAGTAAGCTATCAAATAGCACGAGCACGTGAACCTCATACAATAGCAGAGAATCTAATCAAGCCATGTGCTATTTGACATGGTTAAGTGTATGCTTAGTGAAAATCGGCCTAAAAAATATCGAAAATTCCACTATCAGATGATACAGTGTCTCGCCGAGTTAAGGAAGTGGCAGGCAGTGTAAAAGAGGAACTTATTTTTCGCATTAAATCTTGCGATTTTGCTTTGCAAATGGAGGAGTCTATACAGACGTGTCAGGTCTCACGATATTGCTCGTCTTTGTAAAATATCCGTACGAAGCATCTCTAGCAGAAGATCTCCTTTTATGCAAGCCGATAACAGCACATGCAACTGCAGCAGAGATCTTTAATATCTTAAATTTCGTTTTTGAAGAAAATGAAATTCCGTAGAAAAATTGCATTGATATTTGTACAGATGGTGCTAAAGCTATGGTGGGAAAAACATTTGGTGTTGTCGCGCGCATCAAAATGATTGCAAAGCACTGTACCAGTAGTCACTGTATGCTTCATAGGCAAGCTCTTGCAGAGAAAAATTTGCCTCTCCATCTTTAAAAAAGCGCCCTGGATGATGTAGTTAAAATGATAAACTTCATAAAAGTTCGTCCTTTGAATAATAGATTGTTTAAAATCTTGTGCGATGATATGGGAAGTGTGCATACGTCATTGCTTCTACATACGGAAGTGAGGTGGTTATCTCGAGGTAAAATATTGGAACGCTTTTTTGAACTTCGAGCTGAAGTGCATGCTTTCTTCATAGATAACCACTTTTATTTGGAAGATCGACTAAATGAAAGAGAGTGGTTATTTTGAGTGACTCGTCTACCTGATATTTTCTCAAAACTGAATAAACTCAATCTTTTATTTGGAAGATCGACTAAATGAAAGAGAGTGGTTATTTTGAGTGACTCGTCTACCTGATATTTTCTCAAAACTGAATAAACTCAATCTTTTATTTGGAAGATCGACTAAATGAAAGAGAGTGGTTATTTTGAGTGACTCGTCTACCTGATATTTTCTCAAAACTGAATAAACTCAATCTTTTATTTGGAAGATCGACTAAATGAAAGAGAGTGGTTATTTTGAGTGACTCGTCTACCTGATATTTTCTCAAAACTGAATAAACTCAATCTTTTATTTGGAAGATCGACTAAATGAAAGAGAGTGGTTATTTTGAGTGACTCGTCTACCTGATATTTTCTCAAAACTGAATAAACTCAATCTTTTATTTGGAAGATCGACTAAATGAAAGAGAGTGGTTATTTTGAGTGACTCGTCTACCTGATATTTTCTCAAAACTGAATAAACTCAATCTTTTATTTGGAAGATCGACTAAATGAAAGAGAGTGGTTATTTTGAGTGACTCGTCTACCTGATATTTTCTCAAAACTGAATAAACTCAATCTTTTATTTGGAAGATCGACTAAATGAAAGAGAGTGGTTATTTTGAGTGACTCGTCTACCTGATATTTTCTCAAAACTGAATAAACTCAATCTTTTATTTGGAAGATCGACTAAATGAAAGAGAGTGGTTATTTTGAGTGACTCGTCTACCTGATATTTTCTCAAAACTGAATAAACTCAATCTTTTATTTGGAAGATCGACTAAATGAAAGAGAGTGGTTATTTTGAGTGACTCGTCTACCTGATATTTTCTCAAAACTGAATAAACTCAATCTTTTATTTGGAAGATCGACTAAATGAAAGAGAGTGGTTATTTTGAGTGACTCGTCTACCTGATATTTTCTCAAAACTGAATAAACTCAATCTTTTATTTGGAAGATCGACTAAATGAAAGAGAGTGGTTATTTTGAGTGACTCGTCTACCTGATATTTTCTCAAAACTGAATAAACTCAATCTTTTATTTGGAAGATCGACTAAATGAAAGAGAGTGGTTATTTTGAGTGACTCGTCTACCTGATATTTTCTCAAAACTGAATAAACTCAATCTTTTATTTGGAAGATCGACTAAATGAAAGAGAGTGGTTATTTTGAGTGACTCGTCTACCTGATATTTTCTCAAAACTGAATAAACTCAATCTTTTATTTGGAAGATCGACTAAATGAAAGAGAGTGGTTATTTTGAGTGACTCGTCTACCTGATATTTTCTCAAAACTGAATAAACTCAATCTTTTATTTGGAAGATCGACTAAATGAAAGAGAGTGGTTATTTTGAGTGACTCGTCTACCTGATATTTTCTCAAAACTGAATAAACTCAATCTTTTATTTGGAAGATCGACTAAATGAAAGAGAGTGGTTATTTTGAGTGACTCGTCTACCTGATATTTTCTCAAAACTGAATAAACTCAATCTTTTATTTGGAAGATCGACTAAATGAAAGAGAGTGGTTATTTTGAGTGACTCGTCTACCTGATATTTTCTCAAAACTGAATAAACTCAATCTTTTATTTGGAAGATCGACTAAATGAAAGAGAGTGGTTATTTTGAGTGACTCGTCTACCTGATATTTTCTCAAAACTGAATAAACTCAATCTTTTATTTGGAAGATCGACTAAATGAAAGAGAGTGGTTATTTTGAGTGACTCGTCTACCTGATATTTTCTCAAAACTGAATAAACTCAATCTTTTATTTGGAAGATCGACTAAATGAAAGAGAGTGGTTATTTTGAGTGACTCGTCTACCTGATATTTTCTCAAAACTGAATAAACTCAATCTTTTATTTGGAAGATCGACTAAATGAAAGAGAGTGGTTATTTTGAGTGACTCGTCTACCTGATATTTTCTCAAAACTGAATAAACTCAATCTTTTATTTGGAAGATCGACTAAATGAAAGAGAGTGGTTATTTTGAGTGACTCGTCTACCTGATATTTTCTCAAAACTGAATAAACTCAATCTTTTATTTGGAAGATCGACTAAATGAAAGAGAGTGGTTATTTTGAGTGACTCGTCTACCTGATATTTTCTCAAAACTGAATAAACTCAATCTTTTATTTGGAAGATCGACTAAATGAAAGAGAGTGGTTATTTTGAGTGACTCGTCTACCTGATATTTTCTCAAAACTGAATAAACTCAATCTTTTATTTGGAAGATCGACTAAATGAAAGAGAGTGGTTATTTTGAGTGACTCGTCTACCTGATATTTTCTCAAAACTGAATAAACTCAATCTTTTATTTGGAAGATCGACTAAATGAAAGAGAGTGGTTATTTTGAGTGACTCGTCTACCTGATATTTTCTCAAAACTGAATAAACTCAATCTTTTATTTGGAAGATCGACTAAATGAAAGAGAGTGGTTATTTTGAGTGACTCGTCTACCTGATATTTTCTCAAAACTGAATAAACTCAATCTTTTATTTGGAAGATCGACTAAATGAAAGAGAGTGGTTATTTTGAGTGACTCGTCTACCTGATATTTTCTCAAAACTGAATAAACTCAATCTTTTATTTGGAAGATCGACTAAATGAAAGAGAGTGGTTATTTTGAGTGACTCGTCTACCTGATATTTTCTCAAAACTGAATAAACTCAATCTTTTATTTGGAAGATCGACTAAATGAAAGAGAGTGGTTATTTTGAGTGACTCGTCTACCTGATATTTTCTCAAAACTGAATAAACTCAATCTTTTATTTGGAAGATCGACTAAATGAAAGAGAGTGGTTATTTTGAGTGACTCGTCTACCTGATATTTTCTCAAAACTGAATAAACTCAATCTTTTATTTGGAAGATCGACTAAATGAAAGAGAGTGGTTATTTTGAGTGACTCGTCTACCTGATATTTTCTCAAAACTGAATAAACTCAATCTTTTATTTGGAAGATCGACTAAATGAAAGAGAGTGGTTATTTTGAGTGACTCGCCTACCTGATATTTTCTCAAAACTGAATAAACTCAATCTTTTATTTGGAAGATCGACTAAATGAAAGAGAGTGGTTATTTTGAGTGACTCGTCTACCTGATATTTTCTCAAAACTGAATAAACTCAATCTTTTATTTGGAAGATCGACTAAATGAAAGAGAGTGGTTATTTTGAGTGACTCGTCTACCTGATATTTTCTCAAAACTGAATAAACTCAATCTTTTATTTGGAAGATCGACTAAATGAAAGAGAGTGGTTATTTTGAGTGACTCGTCTACCTGATATTTTCTCAAAACTGAATAAACTCAATCTTTTATTTGGAAGATCGACTAAATGAAAGAGAGTGGTTATTTTGAGTGACTCGTCTACCTGTTATTTTCTCAAAACTGAATAAACTCAATCTTGCACATCAATGAAAGTAAATTGATGTATTCACTACCAGCGACAAAATTGTGGCATTTAAAAAAAGAAGCTACAATATTGGACATGTTGTGTCCGCAGCCACGAACTTCACTGCTTTCCAACAGTGAGAAACTTTCTGTCAGAGTTGGGCTCACAAATAGAAAACAAACAATATGATGAAATAACCAAACATCTGGAAGCTCTACATGATTCATTCAATGAGGCACTATTTTCCTGATAAGCAGCACGAAAAAAAAAAAAGTCGATTACGGATTAAAAATCCATTTGTTATAAATGAGAAACCTACATGCTTTTCATCTGATGAATATGAAAAATGTATTGAACTGACGTCAGATTCTCCAATGACATATCTTTATAAAACAGTGTCAGTGGCAGAATTTTGGTGCAGTTTGAAAGGAGAATATCCATTATTATCGAAAAAAACTGTGCCAGTACTCTTTCCATTTGCAACAACCTATCTTTGTGAAACTGCTCTTAACATCATAATCGCCGTCTTACGCACGATAAAACTATGAAGATAAAATAGATGATATATTACACCTAAAAAGCTAAAAGAAACATGAGCATTTTCGGTTCCTCCTGGAACCATCTTCAGATGTGATTAAGAAACAGCAAAGTGAGCATATTTATAAGCAGGCTTAATGCCTATTGCGCTTGCATAACATGAAACTGGATCTCAGTATTTGTTTTTGTGTGAGTATGCCCATGTCTGGATCGGTGATTGGTCCGTCGCAACGATCATGTGTTTCTTTTGATATCACAGAAAGCCAGGATATCCTGAAACGCTGATAGGGTGATTTCCGCTTTTACTGGAAATCTCAAACTTTTTCCATTTTTACTGCATTCACATGCATCCAGTTCGGCAGAAATATCAGCAATAGTACTATCACGAAAATCTCCGTAGTACCTTCCAAGAGCAGAAAGGGCACTATCAAATTTCTGAGGGAGTGTTAGTGCCCCCTTTTGCTCTCCCCGCTAATGGGCACCCATGACAATCGGCCAACATCTGTCAAAATAACTCAAAAAAGCTTTTATCGTGTAACATTTTGTAGACCCGTGTTATTTACGTGTGTGGCAGAAAATATCCCTTTTTCCAAATATTCTTTCTATTTTTTTTTTTTTACATATTTCTAGAAAAAGCAAAAGAGGATTTCCCATTTTTAGTAACAATTCCAGATTTTATCTAAAAATCTGCATATTGGGAGAAGGGGGTGACTTAAAAAGTGGAACGAAGTTCCCGGCGGTCCTAAGATTGTTTGGCTGATAAGAACCGAAAATGCTCATGTTTCTTTTAGCTTTTTAGGTTTAATATATCATCTATTTTATCTTCATAGTTTTATCGTGGTAAGACGGCGATTATGATGCTAAGAGTACCATTCTAGGCACGAATTTCATTCCATTTATTCATTTTGTGAAACTGGCTTTTCTGTGTATGCCCCCCAAAAAACTAAGCACCGGAATAAGCTGAATGCAGAGCCCCATATAAGATTACAACTTTCTTCGATAGAACCGAATTTTAAAGAATTATGTGGCAATAAAAAGCAAAGCCATTCATCGCATTAATATTTTTCATTAATGAATACACGCATCATTGGCATAATAAATTTTCTTGGCTTTACATTACCTTTTTATAAGTATTACTTTTTTATTGATTGCTTATTTTTTTCGTTTCATTTTATTTCAAATCAGTGATAAATAATAGGCATATAAAGGTACATTAATTTTTTAAATGGTCTTTATAGAGGGTTCCGTTGCTAGACATTGTAGGACAAAGGGTTCCACAGGCTAAAACGTTTGAGAACCACAGACCTAGACGAACTGACGGGTTGTCCGACATGCGCGGAGTGACACAACAGCCAGGATTGCGCACATTCAGCGAGCAGTGATGCCCTTCACGCATTGTCCGATTAGTGCCATCACCATTGGCAGACGGCTGCACGACGTAGGACTACACGCACGCAGACCGTTACGACGACTGCCCCTAACACCTTTCCATCGTCGCCAAAGACTGCAATGGTGTCGTGCCAGACTGTCATGGAGTCACTCAGAATGGCAGCGGGTGATCTTCAGTGGCGAGTTCCGCTTTTGTCTTGGAGGAGACGACCAACGAATCCGTGTGTGGAAGCACAGCGGTCAGCACCAAGATGAACAGTTTGTTGTCGAGCGTCGCACGTCCAGAAGGCCTGGTGTTATGGTGTGGGGTGCAATTGCTTGCGATGCCAGATCACCTTTGGTGTTCATTACAGGCACTTTGACAGCCCAACGTCGCCGCCCCGGTGGCGCCGTGGTCTAAGGCGCTGGCCTCTGATCATTCGTCCGTAAGGGGTCCGGGTTCGGATCCCGGTCAGGCATGGATATTGTGTTTGTCTTACGGCACTGGCTCTCTCCCTTCCCTGGAACCAGTGACCCTAAATTAGGGACGGGCGACTGCTTATATATAGCCCATTGAGTTGCTCACGGTGGTCGTTAAACCTCAAAAAAAAAAAAAAAAAAAAAAACAGCCCAACGTCACGTTAATGAGGTCCTGCAACGAGTGGCCCTACCTTTTCTGAAAGCTCACTCCGGTGCGATTTTCCAACAGGACAACGCTCGTCCGCATACTGCTGCTGTCTCGAGAGCTTGCCTTCAAGGCACTGACATTCTTCCATGGCCAGGCCTATCTCCGATTGAAAATGTGTATGATGCTATTGGACGCGGTATACACACTCCACCCCTACCGCACAATCTGCAGGAACTGTGTGAGAAGATTCAAGCTGCATGGGATGGCTTATCGCAAGACACCATTAGGAACCTGTACAACTCCATGCCGAGACGTCATGCTGTGTGAGCAAACAATACTGCCCGACGCCATACTCAGAGACACTACTTATTGGCGTGTAGCTCAATAAATATTGCCCATATCAGTCTGTTCCAGGTAACCTTTGCCTTCCTCTTGAATAGCATCGCAATCGGACACGTCCTTCTGGGTGCAATTATTTTTTTGACGATGAGTGTATATTATATAGTCACTGATCGTCTACTGCGCAATTATCTTCGTACCATAAACCAGTACTGGTAAACCGTTGTTTCTTTTAAAATAGATGCACGTGGGACACGGATTTCGGAACATCTATGCCGGAAAACCGCTTTGTGCCCTATGTCTGTATGTGGATAAGGGTGTGGGGATGATGGGCCATCAAAGCGTTACTAGCGCCTCCTTCCAGATTACAAAAGAGGGTAGGGCCTACCAATCAGAGTTGGAAACGGGTCAAGAATTCTGGACCTCGATCCGGACATCACATAATTGGATGCGACAGGGACCTGACCTGGACAAATCTGCTTTGAACTGTAAATTCGAAACTCAATTTATGATTATAATATATATATATATATATATCATCATCATCAACAACCATTATCAATCCACTGCTGGATGAAGGTCTCCCCAATTTTCTTCCACAATTGTCTGCCTGTCTCCTCCATGTCACTCCAGCATACTTTCGAATTTCATCCATCCATCTCCCATGGGGTCTTCTTCTGGGTCTTTTCCTGTCCCTCGGAATCCAGTCAAAAATTTCGGTTGTCCATTGGTGGTCCGTTCTTCTGGCAACATGTCCAGGCTCATTGCCATTTCAGTGATTTCACTCTGGTCATGATGTCGTCCACTCCTGTCATTTTCCTTATACACAAGTTCCTCTTCTTATCTTTCCTGGTTACACCAAGCATGCATCTCTCCATGGTTCTTTGAGTTGTCTGCGGTCTTTATATGTCTTTTTTAGTTAAGGTCCATGTCTCTGCTCCATAGGTAAGCACTGGCAGGATGCATTGATTAAACACTTTTCTTTTGAGACATAATGACAGACTGCTCTTAAAAATTGTACTGTTTCTTCCAAAGGCTCTCCATCCAAGTTTTATACGCCGATTAATTTCTTCATCAGTGTGACCCTAGCTCGCTATCTGCTGCCTAAGATAAATGTAGGAATCGGTTGTCTCAAGCTTTTTTCCATCAATCGACAAATCTTTGTTTCTTGTAAAAGCATTGTACATCACTTTTGTCTTCTGAAAGTTCATTTTTAATCCCACTTCTTTACTCTTGATAATATATATATACATGTACATACATATATATGTATACAGGGCGTTCAAAAAGTCTCTCCGCAGTAGGTATCGTAGGTTATATAAAAATCAGACAAATATATTACGGCAACGTATGATTTACTCACTTATTTACAAAAAGTGTTGAAACTAAAGTCCTCCATACAACCTGTTTTACACATGTAGGAGAGTCATAAAGACCCTCCGCAGTAATGTTAAAGGCTACTCCACTTGATTCTAATGGCGCTACAGTTACAAATTTTGAATTAAGTAACTTGTATTTTTAATTTCAGTTTTAGCTTTTTTCTTGATAACATATCAAGCTTCCGAATCTGTTTCACAGCAACACCAATTTTCACAAGCTTCTGATGAGTTGAAAGTTTCCAAAATGGGGATGTTGATTTTATCATTGCCCCTCAGAAGGAAAGGACACTTATGAAATCAAAACTCCCATTTTGGAAACTTTCAACTCATCGCAAGCTTGTGAAAATTGGTGTTGCTGAGAAATACATTCTGGTTCCTTAATGAGACGAAACAACTTCCAGCATTCACTCTTCCCCTTTTTGTTTTCAACAATAACGTAGTTGATGGCCTCGACGCCTTTCTCCTTTACATTAAATTCATCCATATTAACAAATAAGGCATTAATTCCGACACGACATGGAATGGAACGGGATGTTAGCACGTCAAACGAAAACCTCTGAATACTCAATGCAAACGATGCGATGTGAATAAAGTAACTCTTAGTCTTACAATGTGACACCGTGAGAGTGACAGAATGAATCACCAGAGAAGCAGGCGACAGGTGTTTGTCTGTATCTTGCCCCGGACATAACACTGAAACAAACGCAAAGGAAGTATCGTTTGACGATACACTGCAGGGGACGCGCTGGCTCTTAAAATCTTCGCCGATTGATTCGCCAAATTCAATTTTTTATCGCTAAAGTTTTATAACAATACGAAACAGTAATCGCCAAAGCTCTTTTTCCTTCGCCAAAACGATTTTTTTTTTTCGCAAATTGCGAAGATGGTAATCTGCAGCGTGACCCCTATATGATATCTTCTGTCGATAGAAATCTTCGTTGCTTTAAGAAAGAGGTGGCAATATTTTTGTATGATAAGTCATTTTTCACTTCGTTGGCACCAGTGTCGAGCACAAAAGTCCACAGTACGCATTTTTCTTTCAAATATTGTTTTTTCTTATCAAAAATGAAACGTAAATAAAACCGGGTCGAAGTCGGGTCAGTAACACATTTACCCGACCTGTTTGACCCGCAGGAAATTGTCGACCCATGACCCGTTTCCACCTCTGCTACCAATGTACCTTTGTCTTAAAGCTTAATTATTTATAACAGCGTGCTTTGTCCGGCGGAAAATTTTTCACTGAAGTAGAGAGAACTTTGCTTTGTCATTTTAGAATAAAAACCCAACCTATACAGTATATAGACAGAAGGAAACGCCACTTTTTCAATTTTTTCAAGACAGAAACTTTTATGAGCACTGAGCCGGTTCTGTTGAATATCATGAAAACGGGGTCAAAGGTCAGGGCACATAGGAGCGATATTTATTCCACAGCCATTATCCCCATACCTTGACTAAAAATGCTTCGATTGCGACAAAACTTTAGTACGTTGTTCCGGAGGTATACTGAACCAATCCTGTTTAATGTAATCGAAAATGGGGTCAAAAGTCAAAGCACAGGAGCGAGATCTATTCCACAGAACTTGAGTAATAATGCTTCTATTACGAGAAAACTTTAGTAGGTTGTTTCGGAGGTATACTGAACCAATTCTGTTTAATATAATCGAAATGTGGTCAAAGGTCAGGGCACAGGAGCGAGATTTATTCTACAGCCATTATCCTCATAACTTGAGTAATGATTTCTGGTATGTTGGAAAGCTCATATAATGCATTGCATGATTTTACTAACTTGTTTTTAAATCGCAAAGATCATTTTCGACATGATCATGTTGAAATTATTCCGACATGAGATTCAAACGTAGCGCAAACAGAAAAGGAAACTGTGAACTGGAATGTGTTACTTAGTATAATAGTTTCATAAAGACGAGTCAGAAAAATTTTCCTAAAAATTACATTTAAAGTTGTACATGAAAATTGGGTCGAAGTAGGATTTTAGTTGAATGATATCAGGTGGTGTTCCTTTCAATGGATACAACACTATAAACATATCAGTAGGGAATACACTTTCTAACGCATACATAGACATGACAAAATATTTTTAGATGGAATAATAAGCGTAGTTAGTGTCAACTGAAATCCCAAAAAAGGTTCCTTGGATTTATAGAGCATGTCATTTCAACAAAAATCAACGTTTACAGAAACACTGGAGTTATTACACGAGGGTGATAACAAAAGTTCTGCACACGTTAATCTGAAACGGAAGCGGATGATGCAATCGAGAAAATGATTGTGTTATCTCAATACGAGGGTCATAATAAAAGTTCTACACACGTTAATCTAAAACGGAAGCGGATGATGCAATCGGGAAAACGATTGCGTCATCTCAATACGAGGGTCATAACAAAAGTTCTGCACACGTTAATCTAAAACGGAAGCGGATGATGCAATCGAGAAAATGATTGCGTCATCTCAATACGAGGCTCATAATAAAAGTTCTACACACGTTAATCTAAAACGGAAGCGGATGATGCAATCGAGAAAATGATTGTGTCATCTCAATACGAGGCTCATAATAAAAGTTCTACACACGTTAATCTAAAACGGAAGCGGATGATGCAATCGGGAAAATGATTGCGTCATCTCAATACGAGAGTCATAACAAAAGTTCTGCACACGTTATTCTAAAACGGAAGCGGATGATGCAATCGAGAAAATGATTGTGTCATCTCAATACGAGGGTCATAACAAAAGTTCTACACACGTTAATCTAAAACGGAAGCGGATGATGCAATCGGGAAAACGATTGCGTCATCTCAATACGAGGGTCATAACAAAAGTTTTGCACACCTTAATCAGAAGCGGAAGCGGATGATACCATCGGGAAAATGATTGCGTCATGTTAAGGTCAGACTCTCAGCAATGCAGTGGTGTCAGAACGACGCGCTAGGATTTGCTGTGTGGAAGTGGGATGGTTTGGAAATGGAAACATACAGCTCCTCAGGTCGTGTCATAGAGTTGGACCAGCGCTGATACGTAAAAATAGAAACTCTGCGGGAAAAAACTGCGACACAGATCCCCACTGCCTCGCAAGAAGTTTGGGGAGAAGGAACTCTTGATCGAAGCACAATTTCCCGTTGGGCATCGCGCTTTCGGGTGGGCCGAAGCAGCATTGAAGGTGATAACCGCTCAGACCGACCCCAAACGGCGACAGAAAAAAACATCTGTCACCATTGTTGCAACGCTTCTCGAAGAGCATTGCTGTTTGACAGTCGAGGAGATTGCTCATCAGGCAAATTTATCCACCATGTCTGTTCACCAGATTTTGACCGAATCACTGGGAAAAAGAAAAACCGCCGCCCGCTAGGTGCCTCATCAACTCACCCCGGAGCAGAAGGCAGCTAGAATGAGCATCGGGCAGGATCACCTCCACAGGTTCGAAAGAGAGGATGACACCTTCCTGGACAGAATTGTCGCCATTAGTGAGACTTGGACCCGTGATTTTGAGCTGATGGAACTGAAGACAAAATCAGCGGCATGGAGTCATCCCAGTTCCACACGCCCCTCAAAGTGTCGTCGGCAACAATCCAAAAGGTGTTGTGGTCTCTGATCGAGTGCCAGTAGGGAAAAATGTCAAAGCACAATATTATCGTGACTTTCTGAAGACAAAGTTGAGACCGAAAATTGGTCAAAATCTTGTCGAAAGCGGGAGCGATCTTGCTGCATGACAAAGCACTGTGTCATGGTGCAGCGTCGGAACGCGAACTTTTGTCGAAATATGGCTGGGAAACCTTATCCCACCCACCATACAGCCCTGATCTCAGTCCACCCGGGTTTGATCTTTTCCCAAATTTAAAAAATCGGCTCCGTGACATCAGCTACGAATCGCTGGACGAAATATCATTAAACGTGACGCGAGTGATATGACAGCTGAACAAAGATAGGAGGATCCAGGACTTACCTCACCGCTGAAAATCTGCCATTAGCAGCAGAGGGGAGTACATTGAACTGCAATAAGGTAAGTTTTCTTCGTTACTTCACGCTTTTCTCTAAAATGGACAATGTGCAGAACTTTTGTTAGAACCCCCGTAGAAACCGGTCTGGAAAGTCAGGATGATGCGGTACAAAAAAATCAAAGATTCTTACTATTAAAAAAAAAAAAAAAAGATGTCACCGAGTTTTCGGTTGTAATGAGGGCGTGTTTTGAATCCTTTCCAAAGCAAATAAAAATTTTCAGTTATTCATATAGAGGACGTAGGCGTCAAAACCTTTTCCCCGTAATTTCTACTTCTAGGAGACGTATTTGGAAAATTCTACTTCCTTGGCATAGCTTTTGCCATGAGGAATACTTTTCGCATAATTTCAACTTTTTCATTATGCAAAAATCTGGTACGAGGCGTAGATTTATATGATGTTTCCCTCTGTATTTCATCTTCTAACTGTCTGATTTGAAAAATTCCTTTGTCTCTGATGTATTATTCCTTCTGCTAGGAGAAACTTTTTGAGCACAATTTGTTAAATTTTCGTAACATACTTTTCAGTAGCTGGTGGGAGTAAGTAGCTCCTTCCAATTGTGAATATTTTGTCGATTGTAGAAATCCGGTTGATTTTTTTTTTTTTTCCTAACCAGTTCCACTGACTGAGAAAGCTGTACATTATTTAAAGAGGATAATGTTCCCCATCTTTATTGTAACGAATGACTGTTGGAAATAGTGAATTTCCGCTAAAATAATAATAATAATTATTATAACATTCACAATCATGCAAAACAGCGACGTTGACGTATTACGTCACAAACCGTCATCAAGCCGCTATAAAGACGGATAGAGGCGGAGTACAGCCAGGAGTATATCTCGGAGTATGACTTCTGGAGTACGACCTGGAGAACCCGAATCAGATGTCGACAAAATCTGATGTCGTCGGAGTATGAAGGTCTTAATGACTCAACTACGAGGAACTGCTATGGATAAGCCTAAACAGTAAATACAGAGCCTAGTGGAGTTTTTCCAGATCAAGGTGACAAGTGACTGTCTTCCCGATGTCTCTAAAACAGTAAGCATAAAGTATCTTATCAACAAAGTTGAATTCGAACTCTTTTTAATAGTGTGTTGTATAATATGTTTTATCAGTCAGTTCCACTGAACGTCATTCTTATTTTGATAGTTACACCATGGTATAACAGAAGTCTATAGCTTAGGTCAACTGTATATATGTTATACTCATTTAAGCTTCAGATAAAGCTAATTTTGTTCTCATTAATGTGTCGTCATATTTAGCAGCTTTTATTAAAATTTACTTAGTCAGCATTCCTTTGTTGTTAAAAGCAACTGCGCCCTTCAAACAACAACGACATTCAGTAAAAACCGAAAATTCTCAATAGGGTTTTAAGAAGCAGAAATACAGCTACGAACAGAAGTACATAAACACCACCTAGCGACAGAACTGTGGATTGAAAAACTCCACAGCTACAAGCAAAGCGTTTCACAAGGCAAATAGTGCAGTTTCCGGTGTTAAAAGAATTTTTTTTAATCGGACGTTTAGAAGCAGAGATATCGAGAAAAGCTGATTAAATACTTGCGCCTCTTAGCGGTGAAGTTGTGCATTATTTTGGGAAGGAAACAGGCACAAAATGTTTTTATAGTTAGTAGTATCTGACCGAAAAACAATTTTTTCAATCGGGGTTTTAGTCCCGCAGATATTGCTGCAAATATGCTGTAAACTGAAATTTAAAGTTACGCCCTCTAGTTGCATTCCTTTTTGAGAAAAAAAAAATGAATTATATGCAAAACATTTCGTACTAGACACGCTCGCCGATAAAGAAAGATCTTTCCAAATAGGACTTTTAGAAGCATAGATATAGGAGAAATTGCAGTTTCCCTTTACTCCCCCTGACAGAAAATCTATGTGTTTCTTCAAAAAGTAACTACCCAAAATAGTCTTCGTTATGAAAGGAATCGAAAGGAAGAAGAAAATTTGTCAGTCGGGTATTTATAAGCAAATATATGGAGCGAAATTTATTTTGAATTTAATGGCATCTGCATTTACGTCCTCTAGCGACGAAGTTATGCAGCGTAAAAAAACCAAAAAAACCCAGGAAGCTAGAATCATCGTTCTCGTGTTTCATCAAGTTTTCCAATGAAAAAAGATTTTTCGAAATCAGAATAATAGTTGCGTAGATATGGTGCTCACGGACGGACAGACAAAGTAATACTATAAGCACGTACTTTTTTTTTTTTTTTCGAAAGACGTGCTAAGAAAAAGGAAAATGTAAATCTTGCAAAGTATTTCGGATCTGTTGTGGTACTGTGAATAAATTTCTTCCTTTGCCATTCAAGACATTAGTTCCGCAGCGCAGGCAGCAAGCACTTTTTATCGAAATTGATGAATGAATAAATATAAATATGAATAAAAAATAACTAATATTATATTAAAGATGAAATATCCTACTCTCTGAACTAAGAGGTATATTTTCTTTAAAGAAAGCACAATTTTCAGATATTATGAAGTCACCAGCAAAAATCATACTAACATGACATCATCTCAGGGAACGCAAAAAAGTTGTTAGATAAGCAAAACATTTGTACACTTCGTTTTTCGTACGTTTTCTTGTGACTGAATTATATTTTGGGCATGAATCATCGCGAACTAAAATTTCAGTTTTCATGAAAGAATCGGCGGATTTGAAAAGAGTAAAAGCCATATTAAAATAATATTGAAACATACATGTTTGGGCTAAAGAGGAGGATGGATATGCAATCATCGAGTGATCGAATCACCATTAACACCAAAATCGGCAATTCTGAATTCACTGCTGGATGAAGGTTTCTCCAAATCTCTTCCACAACTCTCTCTCCCTCTCCCCCTCTCTCTCTAGCTCTAGCAACTCTGTTGCATGTCATTACTTCCATACTTTCGAATTTCATCTATACTTGTCTCCCACGAGGTCTTTTTCTGGGTCTCTTCCTGTCTGTCCGTGGAATACATTATAGTATTTCAGTTGTCCAACAGTGGTTGGTCCTTGTCCTAGCAATATGTTCAGCTACTAGTGGGCATTTCTAAAAGTCTGTTTTTAATTATCTAGTGGACAAATCTTTATATATTGTTTTAGGGAGACAACAGGGACGACGCCCCCTCCCCCTGACAGATTTTTTCTGTTTAAATATCCAAGATCGCAAATAATTAACGTATTTATTTTTGCATAATTATAGTAATAAATGCACAGAATTTTATGAAAGTTTTCACAAATATTAAAATGTGCTGTGAATTTGGAGATTAAAGGTTCTGTTCCAGTTTCAGAGAGAGAGAGAGAGAGAGAGAGAGATAAAAGTAAAAACCAAAACAACTAACGTTTCAGAAACAGAGAAGGCTGAGAAAGGAAGGGAAAAGAGATTTTTTCTAATCATAAAAAGTAATGAGTGTGCTTTGTTTGAGGTAATAAATATTTCCACATACTTCCGAGAAAAAATTGCCAGAAAGACAATGAATGGCGCAGTAATAACTTGAAGTAAAGAAACTGGAAGTTCCTTTTAAAACAAGTGGAAATCGCGTATTGAGAAAGAAAGAACGAATATTTTAAAGAGGAATTACAAGTCATGCTGCTTAGGAATGATACGATAATTCAAGCTGGAAATTATTATATTAAATAAGCCGTCTGAATAAAAGAGCTCAAATTTATTTTGAAAGATTCTATCCAGACTTGATATTTAAAAAGCAAGGAGTTTCATCACAAAGCAAACAATTTAACTCCAGGAAGATGCTGCTAATTTTTCATTTGTTCTTCCTACTTTATAATTTTAAAATTTAGTACTTTGACGGAAAAAGTTTAAAAAGAAAAGCAAACATGCAATGCCAGAGACGGGCTTCTCTGCGAGTTTGTGAAAGTGATCCTTCCACAAAGTCTTTGTTTCAGTCATTTTAAAACCAATGCAGCCGCCCCCACCCCCTTCCCGAGCCATTTTCTAGATTCGTCCCTGTGTCCAGCCTAGTCTTTATTTTTACCGTGCTATCACTAACTCTTGTCATTATCCTGATCCATGAGTTCACACCTCTTCAGCCTTCTTTCAGTAGTTTGCACTTTGCAGCCTCTGTATGACTTTTTCAGTTTAAAGTCCGTGTCTCTGATCTGTGAGTAAGAACTGAATGGATTAATTGATTAAACACTTTTTTCTTTTTCAAACCGTAATGCTAAATTGTTCACGAAAATTGTGCTATTTCTTCCATATGCTCTCCAGTCAAGTTTTATACGTCAACTAATTTCTTCTTCGACAAAGCCCTCGATCGATATCTCTCGCCCAAGGTAGATGCAAGCTTCAGCTCTAAATTTGTCCCACCAACCTCTAAATTTTTAGTTCTTGTAAAATCATTGTACATCAGTTTAGTTTTCGATAAATTCATGCTTAATCTCAGTTCTTTACTCGTGTCAGCTAGTTCCTGTGTTCTGCAGCTCCGAGAGGGTACTTGCAAAAATGACTCTGCCCTCAGCAAACCGAATGTAGGTGAAACTCTATCACTGTTCATCATTATCCCGTTTTGTTCTCTGCTCAGTGATTGAAAGACGTTCTGCAATACAGTATTAAAGAGCCTGGGAGATATGGTATCACACCGCACCAAGGCCTTCTAGAAAGTACAAGGCCATGACATTAGAGAGACAAAAGTCCTCCGTTTGTGACGTCACTCTTACGTTACATGGACTGATACGTCAGTGTCAGGTGTGACGTCATACACGACAGCGTTAGAAACCAATTGGAAGCCTTGGTTTCCGAGTGATGCCCCTAAAAGAGGGAACTCTTCCCTCTAATGTCATGGCCTTGTATTTTCAAGACGGCCTTGGCCTCACTCCCTATGTATCAAAATAAATTCATTCCTTCACACTAAGAAAAAGCATCGTATCCACAAGTCGAAAATCACGGAATCAACAATGGTGACATTTTTCGTATCTATACAAGTTTTGGTTAAATGTACAAAGAACACTGCAGAAAATTCAAAGAAATGCGAGAATTCTTTTTAGTTTCTTCAATCAAAAATACATATGGTGGTACGTTCAGGAGAAAGTTGGAGAAAATGTAAAATGGATCTAACAAACGGATATTTTATGCTACAGTTATGAAGCAAAGATTAATATGAAAAAGTTCTAAAGTAGCATCCGTAGTCAGCTGAACTTTTAGTAAATACTAAGTCTTTTTAAATGTATCAATACATTTTTGACATGTTGCTAAGGGAACAACTGAAAGACGCACTGTAAGGGGCAAGGGCAGTCACCCCAATTTCTGTTCCTTATCTGACAGTTCAGTTGCACTCAGAAAGGAAGACAACAAACCAAACGGTTACACTCACCAAGCCCTTGTTCACTAGCAGAGGAACGTGAAAATCGGTAGGTAGAACAGGGAGCCTCCGGCATAAGATGCTCTTTGCTGGACAGCACTCCACTGGCTCACTGAAAAACAGTGGTATCATTGCATCAAACAGCGATTATATGGGCAACTTTCAGTTGTTCCCTTAGCAACATGTATCGCGAAAAAGAGAAAAAAAACAACAACAATGATACATTCAGGACACAAATTTTATAAAGATCGGGAAACAGGGTAGGATGGAAGTGGCGTTGTACAGTACGCAGATATTTGGCAAAACTGTATGTGGACAACAGAGCTTCGATTATTTTATAGTCTGATTGATGCCACAATCACGACCCGCCAAAACTGCTGTCCCATCAAATCCCTGAAATGGCAATGGGCTGGAAATATAGTCAGAAGAACGGACCACCAATGGACAACCGAAATTCCAGACTGGATTCCAAGGGACAGGAAAAGACCAAGAAGAAGACCACGTGGGAGATGGGTTGATGAAATTCGAAAGCATGCGGGAGGGACATGGAGGAGACTGGTTCAAGACAGACCGTTGTGCAAGAAACTTGGGGAGACCTTCATCCAGCAGTGGATTGATAATGTTGAGAATGATGAAGATAAAAGAGAGAAATTAAGGTCATATGTACAGTATATAGATTGTACATACCCACATGCACTTACGGTACTATAAGCGCAATTTTCGGACAGCAAAAAGACATTGAGGAAATCTAGTAATCTCTCAACAATGAGAAGCTCTGGGCGGGGACGGGGGTATCTCTGAGGGCAATTAGCCAATGAATCGGGAAGGATAAGCTGTGAGTGCAACTGACCTGTTTCGTAGTTTCTTAAGTGCAACCCACTGTAAGATGGAAAAAAGAAATGGAAGGCTTGTATCGGCATCTCAAAACACCAACGTCCCCTTCCGACCTTTCTCTATCCTTAGAGGTAGAGAAAATAATAGATTTCATGACAATTAGCTAAGATTTTACCAACGCGAAATGCAGAAGGAAGAACATTATTTATAATGAGCAATATTCCTTTATGTTTCTTCAAAGTATTGCATTACGAAAGGAATTATCTTTATTGATTTTACTTAATATTTTACCAGATTTAAATTTATGATTACCTGATTTCTTGCTTGCTGTAAAAAAAATATGTAGACTTTCTGATACTTCATAATACTTTGAACTGTATTGCTCGCAGCAAAATTTTACGAGAAAGTACTAAAATATGCAATTCCACCACTTAATGCACGCAACCTGATATGTAAGATCAAAATTCTCGCCTGAGAAAAAAATGCAAGTACAAATTATTGGAAATGATGACTTACTGAATGTGTTTTAATGTTTACTCCTTGTATCAGTAATATTCGTTCTCTTTCTCCACGACTACTTCTAAAAGTTTTATAGTAACACTTGAAAATCCGGCATAATTCATAGTTGATTCACGCTTTCAAACATCGAAAATATTTCTTAGTAATTGCAAGCCAAATGTTTCTAAAAATGCACATGTTTATGAAATGCAAAAGGATCTACGGGTGAAAAAGACTGGGCACCTGTGAGAAAAGTTTACGAATAAAAACACTAGAGGGCGCTAGATATCAAGCATCTATTTCAGTAGGAGATTTCTAATGATATGTCTGTTTGTGTTTGGTCATGCTCGGAAGGAATGATTTCAAAGCAGTAATTAACTAATTGAAATAATGGCAAACGAATCTGGAGAAATTATTTCGGTGCATTATGTTTGGGAAGTATAAGAAAAGTTATTGACAAGCCTTGTTTTTTTATTATTTGGCACTTTTGTTGGGTGGGTGGTTATGTTACATGAATTACTTAAAATGAGGCTTCGGACAGCGGATCTGAACGTGTGCTGTCGCGTCCTTTATTAAACAAGCAATATTTTAGCCAGTAATTCTCCACCTAACTGGAAGAAACAGGTCGGCGACAAACTGTATAAGACTAAAGGTATTGCTTTTCACAAAAATGTATTAATTTAGTGCGTTTCCACTCCCGTGTAAAGTATAAACATAATTATTTTTAAAACGAACGAAATCTTTAATACGAGAGAGAAAGTATAACTTAGTTCACACAATCATGAATCGTGCTACCATTGGCGCACCCACGGAGGGGGCTTTGCCCTCCAAGGAGATTAAGAACGGCGTACGTCACAAATTAAACATTCAAAATTATTATTTTACGTGTTCAAAAAATTACATAGTGTTTGAAACAGTGTTTTCTATTACATAGTGTCTTCTTCCCAAAGCCCCAAAGAGATTAAGAGCAACGTACGTTACAAATTAAACATTCAAAAATATTATTTTACATGTTCAAAAATTACATAGTGTCTTCTATTACAAGGCGTTTTCTTCCCAAAGTCCCAAAGAGATTAAAGAGCGACGTACGTTACAAATTAAACATTCAAAAATATTATTTTACATGTTCAAAAAATTACAGTGTCTTCTATTACAAGGTGTCTTCTTCCCAAAGCCCCAAATAAATTAAGAGCGACGTACGTCACAAATTAAACATTCAAAAATATTATTTTACATGTTCAAAAAATTACATAGTGTTTTCTATTACAAGGTGTCTTCCTTCCAAAGCCCCAGACAGATTAAGAGCGACGTACGTTACAAATTAAACATTCAAAAATATTATTTTACATGCTCAAAAAATTACATAGTGTCTTCTATTACAAGGTGTCTTCTTACCAAAGCCCCAAAGAGATTAAGAGCAACGTACGTCACAAATTAAGCATTCGAAAATATTATTTTACATTATACAACTTGAAGCGTTTATTCCGTATTGAATGGTGTAAAAATTTATAAAACATACAACGATTAAGTGCCGAGCTTTCACACTCCGAACGGGAGGCTTTTCAAGACCAGTGAACACAAGAATAATTTCGGGAACGACGATAATTTCAAATCTTGGAGCGCGTATCTCTACGTGTCTAGGTGATATTGCGTCTCGTGACCTACCTTTTCAAACATTCTCTCTCATTTCCCCCTTTATATTCTATGTCAGTAGAATGTTTGAGAGAGAATGTTTAAAAGGAAGGTTACGAGACACCACCTTCCGCGAGACGCAATATCACCTAGACACGTAGTAGATACGCGCTCCAAGATTTCAAATTATCCTTGTTCCCGAAATTATTCTTGTGTTCACTGGCCTCGAAAAAGCCTCCCGTTCGGAGTGTGAAAGCTCGGCACTTAATCGTTGTATGTTTTATAAATTTTTACACCATTCAATACGGAATAAATACTTCAAGTTGTATAATACTAAGGTGTAAGTTCCATTATTGTAATTATTCTACATGTTCAAAAAATTACATAGGTGTCTTCTGTTACAAGGTGTCTTCTTCCCAAAGCCCCAAAGAGATTAAGAGCGACGTACGACACAACCGTGTATAAACTATAGGCGTACACTATATATACGTACGCAAATTGTGTACTTATACTATATATATGTATATACAGCCCCCTCCAACAAGAATTCCTGGGTGCGTCACTGCGTTGTACCCTGTGTAGTGGCGCACCCAGGATTTCTTTGTGGGGTGGCCCAAAATATTGAAGATGCAAATAATAATGCCCAGGAAGAAACATTTCCTGAAATATTGGGAAGCAATAAAAATATCTCTTCCGTATTAAAATCTGTTTCCAATGATTCGCAAATATGTATTTAAAAACATATAAAAATGTTTAAAAATAAGTAGATAATAACAAAGAACGGAAGACCAAGTGATACCTCATGGGGTGGGGCCACCCCCTCTGAGTGTGCCATCTGACCCTGTGATATTCATTTGGACGTACAAAAACGCAAGATATTTGAAATCGGGATAGCTAACTAGTGCGTCGACACATTCGTCGTTGTACGTTTGCGGGAAATATATTAAAGATAGTATATCCTGAGATTTTAAATATCCTCAAAAATCAGTGTATATGATGTTCTGAGTCACGTGACAAAAATGACCAATGAGCCCATCACGCCAATCGCCTTTTCGGCTCAAGAGAGCTTACTGATCATGCTAGGTTGTAAAAAATTTTCACCATGCTTTATAGGTAATTTTATGCAAAATCGTTGTCTTGAAGTTTGTTCCCGAGCGGCCCAGTACAAGATTCTAGCTCTCTGTCTGGAAGTGATTACTCAAAAGTCAAAAAAGATTCTGACAACTCCTGCAACAAGATTCTGACCACTAGATACCACCTTTACCACACAAGATTTTGACCACTCCTTCAACTTCCACCTCAACCATCTTGAGACTTCTGTATTGATTTCCGAACTGATGAGGACACCAGAGGCCCAGTAAAGAAGCCTTAGAAAAGCCCTAAACTACCGATCACAGAAAGTGGTTGCATCTCTTTTCCAGTAAAAGAATAAAACGAAAAATTTGAGTGAACCGAAGAGGAAGAAGAAACAAGGGGTGGTGCCGGGGCGGATTTACAAGAAGCCAACACAGCCCAGACGCGGGGCTCCTCAATGCTGGAGGGTCTCAGAAATAACGATTTTTTATTTTATTTTATATTTTGCTTCAAAAAAAAATGTTGAGCGGCGGATGGCTTAGTGGTTAGCGAGTCAGACTATCAATGCAAGGTCCTCAGGTTCGAACCTGGGCTGATCTTTCAGAGATGGTGTGATTTACTAACAATCGCTGAATATCCGTCGTGCATCGGACGAGCACGTTAAGTGACGGCCCCCAGGCTGGACCCACTGGTTAAATGGGTATCCTTTCCTATGCCCCCCTGAAATTCTCTCACCCCTCTATGTGCAACATCGTACTTGTACGGTCGCGCCATCTACTGTACACTAATCTCACTAAAAACTGTTCTGTCAAAGTCGCTAGACTAGCTCTCATTCCTTCCGTTTCTATGTCCTGCCCAAAAGGCGATCTCGCTGTAGGTGGGTGGGACCTAAACTCTACTCACTGTGGACGGAAGTCCTACAAGAAAATGACAAATACTGTGTAAAAAAAAAATGGTTGTCATACAGCGAGGGATAAATTTGTTATTCTGGGTATCTGGAGCATGATGGCCCCCGAATTCGAATTACGTAATTTACAAGCAGGACTATAGCAAGTTTTTCTTTTCTGGGAGGGTGAGACTTGAAATTACGCCCCTTCGAGTTTAAAATTACAGCCCTTCGAGTTCAAAATTCCGGCCCTTCGAGTTCAAAATTACGCCCTTTCGAGTTTCACTCAAATAATACGTGGTTTTTACTTTCTCACACAACACCGTTATAGGAAAGTACTGTGATCTTTCAAAAATCGCACTTCACTGTTTTGACATAATTTTATTAAAAAATCTAAAAACTAAGTAAATACCCAAGAACCACAGGTTGTAGATACCAAGTAAAGCGTAAACGTCATGGGAACGTCGACAACACAATACACCACAGAAATGCAGAACGAAAAGCAACCAGCGCAGAACAGATGAGTATCGGATAGTGAACGTAACAATAGTAGGGCTTGGAAAACTTCCGTTCAAGGTTAAACGCTCAGAGAAGTTTCTGCAACACAGCACAAATGATTAAATAGCTCTTCATCCCAATGACACGTCCGGAAAGATCATGGAAGTTAAGCATATCAGCATATTGTTTTATATGTCTTCATTCGCTGTTTTGGAAAATTCCCTATGAGATATTCACACCTCATAGTGCATGTTACTCTGTACCTTGGTTAACTGTGTGGAATACTGTAAGAGACTAACTAAAGTCTTTAAAAACAAAATACTGAAGGGTGTAACTTTCTTTTTTAGTCACAATTTCTATTTTTCAAATCCCCGAAAACATGAATTTACACCCCTGGAATGGACATACTGCATGGGTGGGCAATCGCTCTTCCTGTCCTTCCGGTAGCAATGGTCCTGTCTACAAGTATGACTTTATTAGCTTAAAGGTAAACTTACTAAAAATCGTTTTGAGGGTAATATTACTTTATTGAACTGCAACTGAGCCAAGAAATAGTACGTTAATTCTGGCCAATTTTCTTAGAATGTAATGAACATTTTGCTCTGATATGACTGTTCATCTTTCCCTTAAAATTTCTTTTTTCGTCACTAAGTAAGTTTAGTTTAAGAGGCAATCACAAGACTGTTACTATACGACAACAATGGCATTGGAAAAGGTGATTGTATGAGACACGCTGATTGATTTCATCCATGTTCAGACTCTCTTTAAGGGAACTGTCGGTGGGTAGAGTATGATGAAATGCGACAGTTAATGATATGCGACAGCAGATCCCACACCGCATGTAGCATAAATGTCTATTGAAGCAGTACCATAAACTCACCTTACGCAACATGCTGAAGTATTGTAGTTCAGTGACCATACTTACAAAGTTCCGACTTTTCTTACTCAAGAAAGACGTTTCACTTTTAACTTCAACCATTTTTTTTTTCCTCATTAGGGTATCACAAAACCCTTAAAGCATTAAATTTCGTTTTGATAGCTGTAATAGTCAGTCGATCAGAAAAAAGTTACACCTGCTATAAAGTAAATGCAAGATCTCTTCTTACGAGTGGCATAGATGACATGTACGCTCAAGAGATGGCGCTAGTGCTCCAGGCACCTCTGTGAACTCCTGTGCCTAGCGTGAGATGCGCAATGACATTTGGAAATGACAACGCGGTTGGAAACGTGGTCTCAGGTCGAAGTGAGAGCAGTGATAAGGTTTGTATGGGTCAAGAACGTGCTCGCCGGGGGCCGCGGATGGCCTAGTGGGCAACGTTCGTGACTGCCACGGAACAGACCTCAGGTTCGATCCCAGGCAGGTACGAACGCTCGATCCACTAAATACCCGCCGTGCGTCGGATGGGCACGTTAAGCCGTCGGACCCCGGGTACTGGCCCCCCGGTAATAAATAAGGGCGTCTTCCTCCCCCTTTCTACTTCGCTTCCGTGTCACTTTTCTATCGGGCACTCTAACCCAAATCTCCTAGCTTCCTATTTCTAAGGGTTGTTTAAGACCTGGGGTCAGACACTCCCTTCCTAAAATCTTCTACAATCAACGTGCTCGCCGCTGAAATTCATCGGCAGCTCATCGAAGTTTATGGTGACAACGTGATATCTGGGCAACACGAGGCGAAATTATGCCGTTCGTTTCAATCTGGCAGGGATGATGTGAGGAACTGACATTGCACAAACAGTGGACGTCCAAGTTCGTCGACGACAGAGATCAACACTGCACGTGTGGACGAAATGATGCAAGACGACCGAAGGGTAACTTTGTGCCACATTACTTCCGAGCTGGGTTTGAGTTACGGCGTTGTTCAACATCTTGTGGTAGATGTTTTGTAGAACTCCAAGCATAGGCGCCGACTTGAAAAATCATTGGGGGTTTCGGAAATTTTTAATCGAATTACCCATGCATTTTTCAAAGTATTTAAGTCTAATTTTAATTTCATTCTCTCAGATTATCTGGCACAATAATACGCATGAAATGCTAAAATGAAGCAAATTTTAGTTAATTACAGATTATTTTTTTCTCTAGATAATTATTTATTTCATTTATTTTTTGCTTTTGTAGGCGCAACATTATTATGTACAATACACAGATACTGTGTGAATTTCTAACTCAATTGTCTTATAAAAGTAAAAAAACGTTTAAAATTTATTGTAAGGTTTGTTTTACCAATTTTAAAAATGCCAACATTTTTTTTCTTCAAATGATTTCTGAGTTAAAATAGGAGGTTAGAAGGGAGAGGAGATGTCATCAGCCGCACGCCCTGCGTTTTCCGTGGGCCATGCTTCGTGTCAGCTGTATATGCCCAGTGTGCCCAACTTGGGCTGCTTCTGTACCTTTCTATGAGGAAATAGTTGACTTTGAAGAGGTTTTAGAGGCACTTGTGCAGCATGTACAGTCAAGAAAAATGAGACCGAAATATACATGCACATAATTAAAAATTTGCAAAAATGTACCGAAATACTGTTTAGTATTTTCTAAAAAAATAAACAAAATTATGCTTCGTCGACCGGAAGTGCATATTGCGTATTAACCAATCACGGCCTTGCTAAAGCTGTGGGAGCCTTGTTGACCTTCAGGGACTGCTGCAGAGAGTAAGAGACGGCCGCTATCAACCTGTGCTCCAGCACAGGTCGTCTGTAAGTGACGTCACGTCACTGAAGCCTCCCCACCCGGAGGGCGCCATGAAACCAGATTATCAGATTTGGCTTCACCAACGGCTTCTCTCTCTCTTCTAACCTCTTTGGTCCCCGACTGTCCGAAGATAGGGTGGGTCAACAGACTGTACGACATATTTCCGCCTTTATCACTATGACCTCGAATAAGTTCTCGTCTCCGAATGTAGAGCTAGACTTTGCCGCCCTGGTGGGGCAGTGGTCTAAGCGATGGCTTCTGATCATTCGTCCGAAAGGTGTCCGGGTTCGAATCCCGGTGAGCATGGTTTTTGTGTTTCTCTTACGGCACTAGCTGTCTCCCTGCCCAGGAACCAGTGACCCTAAATTAGGGACGGGCGACTGCTTATAGCCCATTGGGTTGCTCAGGGTGGTCGCTAAACCCCGAATAAAAAAAAAAAAAGAGCTAGCTTTTGTGGGGTCCCAGATAAACCGAAGAATTTTCTTTTATAAGGGAGGCAGATTTAAATGTTCTTAAACAACGGTACTTGAGGTATTGTCTGTCGTCGCGTCAAATTTGATAAACACGAACAAACACTAATTCTTTTTTGAGGCACAATAAACAGTCTGAGGGATAAATTTCTATATACACTTTCTATATACAGTAAACGGGGAATGAATAATAAAAAAACTTGAAGAATTGATAAGGAAAAACATAATTTATGCACATATGCGTACGTGTATTGTCCCCACGAAATACGAGCAAAAATATTAGGGGTTTGAGGAGCCCACAATAAAGGCATTGGGGGTTCAAAAAGTGTCTCGAACCCACGAAGTCGGCGCGTATGACTCCAAGGTTTATGCTTGATGAGTGCCACGTTCATTATCCGTCGGTCATAAATAGCACGAATAATGGCCTGCTTGACGTTCCTGTAACGTTACGCTGAAGGCGGACAAAGCTTTCGTGACCGTATTGTGACTGGGGATGAGACGTGGCTCCACCACTTCGCTTCTACCAGCAAGCGAATTTACATGCAATGGAAAAACGCTGCTTCACCGCTGGAAGTTTGTAGTTACATCGTATGCTGGAAAAATCGTGGTCTCCATTTCCTGAGATTCCTCAGGTGTGCTCTTGATGCACTGGCGTGCCGGAAAAACTCGAGCACCGCAAAAAATGTTTTCGAGGCCCTTTTACGAAAATCCATTAATTTTCAATTACTCAAAATACTAACTTCATTATTAGTAACTAGGCTTTACGGGTGTTTCAATAAATCAAATTCTTTGGAACCTACGAGTATTTTTCGTAAAATAAAAATTATTTCACTTTATTGCGTGACTGTCCTGGTTACCAATACACATTACTATTAAATACTTACGTTAAAGGTAATCATCTCATGCAAAATTTATTATTTTAAAGAACTAATGCCTGCATTTTGAAATGCCTCGCGATTGCACACACAAAACATACAACTGCCTGTGTGACTCTGTCTGATGACTTTTCCGATTCATAATAAAGGTCACAACATAAGTAAGCAAATAACTAAGTAACGAATGAAAACTGTAGCGCCAAAAAACGTACGTAAAATTACTTAAATATTGAATTATTATGGAATATAAAAACACACTTAACATAATGCCACAATGTTTTGCACATAGCAAACAAATCTTTTGACTCTGTTATAAAAAAATTACACAGATTTCTGATTTTCCGTTCCCGTGAAGAACACTTTTTGGTCCATTATATTCGGAAGGCTGCATAGTTATGTGCAAACAAGTGTAATACATAACACATTACCCTCATTGGTATAACAAATTCCGCTCATGGAACTGATATTTTTTTCACATTCTCTTGTTGACATACTTGCATAGAAACTATTGCAAGGGCTGTGAACATGAGGCCCCTTGAAACAACAAGGGCTGTGAACATGAGGCACCTTGAAACAGCAAGGGCTGTGAACATGAGGCCCCTTGAAATAGCAAGGGCTGTGAACATGAGGCCCCTTGAAACAGCAAGGGCTGTGAACATGAGGCCTCTTGAAACAGCAAGAGCTGTGAACACGAGGCCCCTTGAAAGAGCAAGGGCTGTGAACATGGGGCCCCTTGAAACAGCAAGGGCTGTGAACATGAGGCCTCTTGAAAGAGCAAGGGCTGTGAACATGAGGCCCCTTGAAACAGCAAAGGGCTGTGAACATGAGGCCCTTTGAAACAGCAAAGGCTGTGAACATGAGGCCCCTTCAAACAGCAAGGGCTATTACAAGGGGCCTCAAGTTCATTTAAATAGCTGCTTTCCCGTCATCCAGAGTTTTTATGAACTAAAGCAACGATAACGATTTCTAAAGATTTTACGCCTTTACTAAGAAAAAAAAATGCTTTTCTTCTTAATACTTCATTCAAAGCTGCCTTAATTCTTGGCTATTTCTTTAACCACTTTCATAAAAAGTTTCCGCAAAAAAAATTGTGAAATATTTTTGCTCCAGCTAGAAGTCCTTTTAACCATGCCCCACCCCCCCCCGCACTGCGTGGTTTGCGGGGGCTATCAGTACGCTCCTGTTTTGGTTTATTTCTTAGAGTGTGGACGCACAATAAGCGCTGTTCGGTAGTGTGCCACAATGAAGAAATTGCACGAGAGCATCCGAAGTAAACGATTAGGTCTGCTGAGCGATGGAGTCATTCTCCTTCACTATATAACGCGAGGCTGCACACGAACACTACGCAGCACTTGCTCCACAAATTCTGGTGGCAGGTGGGGGCGCATCCTGCCTACATCCCGGACTTGGTTCCTAGTGACTTTCATCTGTTTCTTGCTGTTCAACAGCACTTGTCTGTTACTAGCTTCACGTGTGACGATGACGTGAAATTAGCTGCAACACGCTGGCTACATCAGCACAGGCATGAAGTTTTTCGGACCAGGATGGACAAGCTGGTCATGCGGTCCGACAAATGTCTTAATCGTCACGGTGATTTCGTCGAGAAACAGTGCTTCATATCCTTTGTCACATCGCACAAACACATTTGGGTTGGTGAATTTTCCTTTCTCCTACTCGAACGTGTAACCTTTTTTTTCTGATCGACCCTCGTATAACGACGACAAACCACACACACACACACACACACACACACACACACACAGAGCACCGTAGGTCAAATCATATTCGAGGAAGCCCAAAATGTGTATTTCTGTTACAATCTAGAAGTCATTTTATTTATTTATTTATTTATTTTGCGATTGCAATACTTTCTCTTTCATTGGAGGAAGAGAGTAAAAATAAGCGAATGAGAAGGAATGTGCGGAAACAGGAAATGCTGCTTTCAAGGATGCCATGCAAAGGGGGTGGGGCAAAACTGATGCTGTACACAGGGCCCCAGTAACTCTAAAACCGCCACTGGGCTGGTGAACAAATCATCACAAATCAACAACCAATCGGGAAATAAGCCGAAGGAGATTTCTAAACATACGGACATTACCGTGCTTAGCAAAAGTGATCTCCAGAAATCTTCAAAGTTCAATGAAAGCTGGTACTGCCATTTGTGCAAGACAGACAAAAAGACTGACATGAGATTCTGTACACGACGCCCGAGATATGTACACGAAGAGTGTGAGGGACTCACTGTTCGAGACAAAATCCTAGCATTCATATGCTGGTTCTGTCAAAATCCTGATTGAAAGACTGTCATCTTTAAAAAATAATTTCGTCTTTTCAGCTACAATTTTTTGAAATTCTGTATGAAACTGACTAATAGGAGCGTTCTCTTAGCAATAATAAACAAGTTTTCCTAGACCGTAATGTTCCTTTCTTTCAGAAACTCAAAAATAATTTTCTAAGCAATTTTAACCAGGAGGCTACCTTTGGTTCACCTTGTGCTCAAGGTGGTCTACAAGTTACCATTAATATATATATATATATATACATTAAGGATGTAAGGTCAGGTGATGCGTAACATCACAGCCTCTCCTTGACAAATGTCAACCCCGCCTTCTTGTGGTGCATCCTGTTCCCACTAAAGGGGCTCTGACGACCGCCAACAGCGGTATAATTATACCATCGGGATTAGAGGAAATGCTATCCCACACTCACCAACCCACTTGGCCAGCGTGGTGAGTTATGGCCAAAACCCTCCAAAATGACTCCACAACTTAAATCTTGGCCCTCAGTCTCCGGCAGCTGGAATGTACCTGGCCAAGGCAGCGGCCAGTGCGACATGAAGGCAGAGGGTGCTAAGAATCCCCGGAGGATCGGGCTAGGCTGCCATCTGATGCTGACCTTGGTTACGTATAATGGACGCTCCCTATCTTCTGATTCTAGGCTTCTTGAATTGGAAGAGGAACTACAAAGGATCAAGTGGGACATCGTCGGGCTAAGTGAGGTAAGGAGGAAAGGAGAAGATCTCATTGAACTGAACAGTGGACATCTCTTCTACTATCGTGGGACAGATACTGGCAGAACTAGTGGTGTTGGATTTATAATAAACAAGAAACTGAAGGATAAAGTTGTAGAAGTTGAAAGTTCCTCTGACAGAGCTGCACGACTCGTTATCCAACTCTCGAGAAGATACCAGGCTCAGATTATTCAAACTTATGCACCCACCACAAGTCATCCTGAAGAAGAAATTGAAGAATTTTATGAGGAAATTTGCCATCTAAATAATAAAGGTAAGCAGCACTTGAAGATAATTATGAGAGATTTCAATGCAAAAATGGGGCAACGGCAACAGAATGAAACTTCAGTAGGTAAATTCGGTTACGGCAACAGAAACCAGCGTGGAAATGCCCTCGTTGAGTTTGCAGAGACAGAAGGGTTTTTCATCTTGAACTCCTTTTTCAAGAAAAAGGAACACAGGAAATGGACATGGAGACATCCAAATGGGACGACAAGTGAAATTGATCTTATTCTGTGTAACAAAAAATTCGCCATACAAGACTGCAGTGTGCTAAACAAGTTTAACACAGGTAGTGACCATAGATTGGTGAGATGTAAGATGCACCTCAACACTAAACTCGAACGTGGCAAGCTCATAAGACAAACAAAATGTATTGACATAACCAACCTTAAAAAACACCATAATACCTTCAAGTTGGAACTGAAGAACAGATTCTCTGCTTCAGAATGCCTAACATCAGAAGAAGTGCATATTTCTGAAGTTAACAGAAAAGTAACCAAAGCTCTTATGGAAACAGCAACAAAATTAGCTGGGTCTAAAAACAAGTTGCATGTGAACAAATTATCAGGAAAAACCAAAATGTTGATGCAAAAAAGAAGAGAGATGAAGACAACCAAAGAAGATGTGACTTCCAAAGTGGAATATATAGAGCTATGCAAGACAGTACGAAAAAGTATCACTGAAGACGTAAGGAAATTCAATTGTGAACTAGTGAGGAAAGCAATTGAAAACAACCAAAGCCTAAAGATAGCAAAGGGACATCTCAGTAAGGGAAGAAAACAGATTATGGCACTGAAAAAGAAGTTGGTTCTGTAACAAGAAATAGAGGCGAAATTTTGACAAGAGTGAAAGATTTCTACTCCAAATTATATGAAAGGGATGATACATGTACTCCAGACATCATGAAAGGTACCAGTACCAGAGTTCTTCCTGTTCTCCCAGCAGAAGTTGCACATGCAATCAAGAACATGAAGCGGGGAAAAGCTCCAGGAGAAGATGGAATTACTGTAGACATCATACAAGAAGCAAGTGGAGAAATCGAAACAGTACTCGCCCAAATTTTCACTCGATGCCTTAATGAAGGGAAGATTCCTGAGGATTGGAACAACGCTACAATGATCCTGCTACATAAAAAGGGTGACATTGAGGATCTCAGGAACTACAGACCTATTAGCCTCCTATCAGTGGTTTATAAAATCTTCACTAAAGTTCTTTCACACCGTTTGAAGGTAACACTGGACATGGCTCAACGGAGAGAACAAGCTGGATTCAGGAGTGGCTACAGCACAATAGATCATATCCACGTACTGAGAGAACTAATTGAAAGAGCGAGGGAATATTAACTTCCATTGTGCATGGCTTTTATCGATTATGAAAAGGCCTTTGATTCGGTGAAACCATCAGCAGTTACAATGGCTCTGAAATCCTGCGGTATTGAAGATGCATACATTAATATTATTAATAACATCTATGAAAATGCAAGTGCAAAGATTCGGCTGTTTGAAAATACAACGCACATAAAAATTGGAAAAGGAGTGAGACAAGGTGACACCATATCTCCGAAGCTCTTTAATGCCACATTGGAAAATGTCTTTCAATCACTGAACTGGGAAAACAAAGGGATAAAGATTAATGGAGATTATCTAACCCACCTTCGTTTTGCTGATGACATAGTCATTTTTGCCACTGCCCCATCAGAGCTGCAGGGTATTATCCAGGAACTTGCTGACAAGAATAAAGAAGTGGGATTAAAAATGAACTTTCAGAAGACAAAAGTGATGTTTAATGCTTTTACAAGAAATGAAGATTTATCGATTGATGGAGAAAAGCTGGAGATAACAGACACGTACGTTTATCTTGGACAGCAGATATCAAGTGAAGGTCACATTGATGAAGAAATTAATCGGCGTACAAAACTTGCCTGGAGAGCTTTTGGAAGAAACAGCATAATTTTCAAGAGCAATATGCCATTATGTCTTAAAAGAAAAGTGTTTGATCAATGCATCCTTCCAGTGCTTACGTATGGTGCAGAGACGTGGACCTTAACTAAAAGAGACATACAAAGGCTGCAGACAACTCAAAGCAGCATGGAGAGGTGCGTGCTTATTGTTATCAGGAGAGGTAAGAAGAGGAACTCGTGGATCCGAAAAATGACAAGAGTGGAAGACATCATGATCAGAGTTAAATCCCTGAAATGGCAATGGGCTGGACATACTGCCAGAAGGACAGACCATCGATGGACAGCCGAAATTTTAGATTGGATTCCAAGGGACAGGAAAAGACCCAGAAGAAGACCACATGGGAGATGGGTGGATGAAATTCGAAAGTATGCAGGGGTGACATGGAGGAGACTGGCACAAGACAGACCATTGTGGAGGAAACTTGGGGAGACCTTCGTCCAGCAGTGGATTGATAATGGTTGACAATAATGATGATCATGATGATATATACATTAACATTTTTTAAAGTTTTTTGGAGAACAGTACATTAGTTACATGTTGTAACTGATTAAGAGGGTTCGACTACAATTGTTCAGGAGTGTATCTCTTACCATGAAACTCTAAAAAGGTCTTAAAGTTGGTGCTTTTGATCAGAATCTGGTGCTTCTAAAAGGTCTTAAAGTTGGTGCTTTTGATCAGAATCTGGTGCTTCTAAAAGGTCTTAAATCTGGTGCTTTTGATCTACGCTTTTGAACAACGAATAAGGTAGGTTGGCTCACCTACCTTATTCGTTGTTTGGTAATCAGTACATATGAAAAGCTGCGTAGGTACTTCTGAATATAACACTCTAGCCCCATGAAGATAGCTGAGGAGCACCGTACACGGCAAAGTAAGCAACTGGGTTTATTTGAAACATGAAAATCACCTATTTCGTTTTTGAATCTTATACAGTTTGAAATCATAAAACATTTTTAAACACAAGAAATCTTCATTCTCTACTGATTTCCTATTTTATTTATCTATTTTCTTTCTTTCTTTCTTTCTCTCGTTTTCCCTCTGTTTTACAATTACCCTGTTGGATATTCTGCGGAACGGCGTTGATATTGTTCCACTGTAACAATGATATATCTACGTAGAAATGAGCAGAGAGTGTTTATCTCAGAAAGGTATTTTTTTTTTCGATTGTATAATATGGCAATAAAGAACAAGAAAATCCTGTTTTACGATTCCCGGAGTTTCCTCCTCATGATCTTACTTTGTGTAAGAAAAAATGATGTTTTTCAGCAATATTAAGATGAAGAATGACCTTGCAATGAAACCTGACTTAAGGTCAATAAAATGCGTCGGAAATTTTTGATTGCAGAAATCATCTGTGGAGCTAACCAAGGAGATCTGGTGCTTTTGATCAGAAACGATTTGCTTTCCCCTTCACGAAACAAACTCTCATCCATTTTCAAAAGTACGAAATTTCCAGTGACTTCACCCTTCAAATGCTTTCATTTATTAACTGATAACTTTGGCGGGAGCGAATTTTTTTTAATTTTCTGTGATTGATTGTTTTCGCCTCTAGTACTGTCAGAAAAAACGCCTGTTGATTCGTTGCAGGTGAAACGGACGCCCCTTATGACTACTAAGCATTGTAATTTATGAAGCATTCTGACATCAAAGATGGAGCGACTCCGATTGATGTTCATCAACGAATGGAGATTATTTATGCTGATGAATGCACAAAAGTACTGTAGACTTTGTAACAAACAGCGTGGAGATAAGAAACCCGGCTAAGCGGATTTGTGTGACCAATGGTAAAACAGGAGATATGTCATGTAAAGCGACAAGTCTCAGAAAAATCAGACTGATAATATTATAAAAGAAGTTGACGAATTAAAAAGGATTTTCTAGCACGAATGAAATGTTTGATACAGCACCAAACTACAAGGCCTCACACTTCGTGAACAACGTAGAAACAATTCCGCCATTCTCCTATAACACCATACAGTCCGTATTTGGTCCCATCTGATTATCTGATTTTCGAAAAACAAGAATCTTTGTCCTGTGCAGAAATGATAACGGTTCTAGAGATCTGGCTGCAGGGAAAAAGAGTAGAGTCCTTTCTCAACGGCATTAACAAAACTTGTTCATCGTCGTGAAGTTGGCCAACGGCTGTGGCGAAATGTAAGTAAATAAATGAACGATTAAATTCATACAATAGAAAGACATGTTGAAAATCAATTTTCCGTATTTCATTTACCTGAGTATGTTTTTTTTTCAACCTCAAATTATCGATCTGGGGGTATTGTTTTTTTGTTTTCTTTCTTTTTTAGCCTGCACGAAAAATAAGAGCAGTGGAGATAAATTTCGCTCTTAAGAATTGTTTAAATTATTTCAAACTTATTATTCTTTTCGTTGTTCTCCAGAATAATAAAAACGACTCGGTGAAGCGCAAAAAATAACTGCACTGAATTAACTTTTTTAGCGTCAAAAATAATGTTTGAATGAAAAACCATAACTCCACTTAAAAACCAAAAATGAATATCACTTTTGGTATTAACTTAATGCGGAAACACCTGCTCCCCCGCGTACTTTTTTTTTTTTTTTTTTTCGTCAGTTATAGTATCGTTAAAATTTGTCTTCTGACAATTTATCGAAAGGAATTTTCCTTCATTATAAACTTAGATAAAAAGCGCTACAGAGTTCAATATTCTTTCTTTCTTTTTTTTTTTTTTTTTTAGTTAAGATACATAACTTTCAGCGAATTGTGAAATTAAAAAATGGTCCTTTCCTTCATCAAAACAAAATTGCTAAAGCGAAAAGCTATGATAAGCTGGTATATATCAGTTTACAAAAAATTATCCCTCTGGAAAAGAAAAAAATATAAACTGGAAACAAAATTTTGTGCTGGTAAATAATTATTCATTCTCCTTTCGAGTCCATAGAAAAGTGTTTTTGCAATTTACACACTTTTGTTATCAGTATTTTACGAAGCTATACGAAGCCCTTAAGTTAAATTTTTTGGGAGCAATGAGAATTAATATAACGGATCACCATTTATAAAGCAGCATTTGGGACTCATATGAAATTTATCTAAGAGAAATATATATTCTGTTACTAGATTTTTTACCAAGATTTTGTACTTTCCGATAGATAAATTAAAGCTGAAGTACTCGATAACATCTACTAATAGAGAATCGCTGAAATAATATATTCACGACTGCAAGTAGTTTATTCTAAAAAAAAAAATTTATAATCCATAAAAATATGTGGTGCGTTAAAGCTTATTTCATGAAAACCCGAGTTTCGTAAAAACTGACAAAATGAATATGGAATACTGGAGCGGTATTGTCTGAGCATTTTAGTACACGTACAGGGGATAATCTGGACGCAAGTGTAATGCATTTTTCTATGAAAACGTGAGGACGAACTCTAATGTTGTACAGGAAAAAAGAGAAAGAGAGAGAGAGAGAGAGAGAGAGAGAGAGAGAATACAAATTTTTAAGCTATTTTACAGAACATGACGCATTGTGAATCATGGGCAATCAATAAGCTCCATCAAAAGAAATTAAATATTTGGAGAAGGAGTTTTGGAAAAAAGTGGTCAAAATATTAAGGTTAGGAAGAGTAACAACAAGAGAAAGTCAAAGTTTCAGTGGAAGTGAATAAAAACTGAATTAAAGTAATTAAAAAAATATCTTGGTCTGCGTGAACTTGTGAAGAGTATAAATGCGGAAGTTGTTTAAAATGATTCTGAAATGGACTATAGATTGAAGTAGGGAAGACCAAAGAAATCCTGCATGGAAAACCGAAGAAATCCTGCATGGAAAACCGAAGAAATCCTGCATGGAAGACCGAAGAAATCCTGCATGGAAGACCGAAGAAATCCTTAATGCTGAAACACCGCTGAGGAACGAAGCAGAGGACCAAGAAATTCCGCGTGGAAGAACTGCTCAAGGTTGAAGAAGAAGACCAACGAAATCCTACAGGGAAGGACCGCAGAGGAAAAAAGAATCCTGCATGGAAGCAAGATAAGAAAATCCTGCATGAAGAAGGATGAAGAAATCGCTGAGGGAAGCAGCAGAGGACCAAGAAATCCCGAATGGAAGAACTGCTAAGGGTTGAAGAACGAAACCTTGTATAGAAAGACCGCTGACTGAAGAAGATGAAGACCAAAGAAATCCTTCATGGAAATACTTCTGAGGGAAGAAGAGGAAGACTAAAGAAATCCTGCAGGGAGGACCGCAGAGGACAGAAATAATTCTGCATGGAAGCAGGATAAGGACCGCAGAGGAAAAAAGAATTCTGCATGGAAGCAGGATAAGAAAATCCTGCATGGGGAAGGATGAAGAATTCGCTGAGGGAAGCAGCAGAGGACCAAGAAATCCCGCATGGAAGAACTGCTAAGAGTTGAAGAAGAAGACCAACGAAATCTTGGATAGAAAGACCGCTGACTGAAGAAGACGAAGACCAAAGAAATCCTTCATGGAATTACTTCTGAGGGACGAAGTGGAAGACCAAAGAAATCCTTCATGGAAATACTTCTGAGGGAAGAAGAGAAAGACCAAAGATATCCTGCATGGAAGGACTACTGAGGGAAGAGGAAGACGAAAGAAATCCTACAGGGAAGGGCCGCAGAGGAAAAAAGAATCCTGCATGGAAGAAGGAAGGATCACAATGGAACAATAACACTTCAAAGATGAAAACTGAAACAACATGGCTAAATGTAGCAGAAATTGATTTATTTCATAACTTTTATGTGCGGAACAGCATGTGCAACATACAGTTTTTTTTTTTTGTTTTTTTTTTTACGAAAACTCTGCGTGTATGATTATGTTTGCCAAAGGAAGTTAGCTTCCTCAGATACATTTTAAAAAATCAAAATGATTTTTCGTTCGTAGAAAGAACGAACCAAAAATCATTATGATGTTTCTCGCAGGATCCACTGCTATTTTAATCCACACGAAAAGTGGCGGAAAGGTGCGAGGATCGGTATACAGCTCTCTGACGAATCCAACAATTCTCGTAAGAAGGAGAAAAGACGGGAAACATCGTCTTGTGGCAGACTGCCGGTAGTTAAATCTACTTGCAAAAGTGGACAGCTACTATTTGCCTTTGTTATGTACTATTATTGATAACTTAGAACACGGAAATTTCCTGATAAGTCTTGACCTGCACTGTGGTAACTTCAGGTTTAGGTAGGTAGTCATATGAGGAGAACGTACCTAAATCAAGCTTTACGATGGAATTTGAAACTTATGGTTTTAAAAAATGCCATTTGTTTTGAAAAATGGACCCCTCTACTTTCCAGCGTACGATGGATATTTTATTACAGGATTCGCGTCACCTTCATGTTTAATGTTTCATTGATGGCATTCTTGTTATACAGGGTGTGCCATATAAAAGAGGTCCGAGTATAATGAACGACAACAGACAGGCAATGTTACTATACACGGTAAAGAATAGTTGAAATGACAGAAAACAGGAGGAATTTACCTGCGTTTACAACAATTGCTGAAAGTGCTGTCTTCCGACATCAAGACACAGCTGCACACGACGAAGCATGTTGTTCGCAACGCGCCACAACTCAACGGCAGTAATCTGGGCTATGGCATCCGTAATGTTCACTTATAATTCATCAAGGGTGTGCAGAGTAGTTGCGTACACTTTCCCTTTCAATACTCTCCACAGATAAAAGTCACAGGTGGAGAGAGCGGATGATCTGGGTGGCCATAGTCCCTTCGATACGTGGAGAGATCGGGTGATCTGGGTGGCCATAGTCCCTTCGATACAGTTCTATCCTCCCCAAACGATTCATGCACAGCATGTATACTGTTCCGCGCAGTATACGCCGTTGCACCATCCTGCTGAAAGAAAGCATATGTTCGCTCTTCTTCTGTAAGTGAGGCAACAAATGGGTTGAACAGTTGCTGAACATAGCGCTCCGAGTTGATGGTGTCAGTGAAAAAGAATCGGCCGACTATTTTCTTCGCAGACACAGCACACCAAACGCCTATCTTTTGATCGTACAGAGGAGTCTCCATTGACCGTCTCGGATTCGTGTCGTTGACATACCCGTTCTGCGCATTGACATACCCGAACAGATAAAACCATGCTTCATCTGTCTTGTAATAAAGTGTTCGGTCCATTTCACCGCTGACAATAGTCTCCCGAAACCACTTACAATATTGCATCCGTTTTGCATAATCAGGAGTTTTAAAATCTTGGAGCGCCATAACTTTGTACGGCCGAAAATGCAAATCCACCTTAAGAATGCGTCGGCATGACGTGGTAGGTATTCCCGTTGCAGACGATAATCGGCGAATCGACTTCCGAGAACTTTGTAATATCATTGTGCACACATCCTTGATATTGTCTTCAGTAGTACGAATTGTCTTGGGTTTGTTTCTTTTCCTGCATCGTGCCGGTTTCACGAAATTTCCGCACCAACTACTGTACCACTGATTTTCCCGGTGCTGCACAATGTGGAAATTTTTCTGTATGAACTCATTTAAAACCTTCTATGAGTTACTTTTGAAACACTGCTCCACAATAAAAATTCGCTGTTCCGTACTTAAAACCATTTCCGTTGCCTTCGTTCTCTCTTCCCTTACACTTATGACCGCGTACCTACACTGCTCTGGCTGTGACTAACCACTCCGGAGAATTTCTTTGCAGCTGTACACGCAGAAACCTGTTAGAAGTGAAACAAAGCGGTTTTAACTGGAAACCCGCCAAACAACTTTAACCCGCCTAACAACATCTGGCTACGGGGCATCTTTTATATGGCGCATCCGGTAGGAAGCCGTACCTTCAAAGAACATTTAGAACGGCTGCACTTGGGATAACAAAGGTTAAGAGAACATAATTTGAAACTTAAACTATATACTTGCCACTTCTCGAAGAATTCATTATTTACGTATATAATGAATTTTTATCACAAGGGGTGAGCCCCAATCCATAAATATTGGAGCGATTCAAAATCTGAAAATTCCGACCACTATAAGGGAAGTGCAACAAGCAATTAAATTTCGTAATTATTACAGTGATCATGTTCCGAACATTTCAGGAATTATAGCTTCTCTAACGGATTCTATTAAGAAAAAAGAAAAATTGTTTCGTCAGGAAGAGCAGATGCTACCCTTCAGAAAAATCTAGAGAATTCTGACATCCAGACGTTTTATGACAACCTGATCCTAAACAAACGTATTATTTATACACTGATGATAGCTCAGTTTCGCTTGAGGAAGTTCTTAATGACGAGGATGAAAACACGGCAGGCAAAGACAAATCAGCTACACTAGTCGAAAACTGAAGAAACAGAAAAAATTATTCTACTATGGAAAGAGAGGCCCTAGGAATCATTTCGGAGATTTATCACTTCATAACCTTATTTAGTGAGAATCAAATTTGCATTTTGCAGCAATCATAAAGTAAGAACTCATCTGCTAAACAAAAATTAAGCTTGAATCCTGTGAACCTGCACTACAGATAATGAGCGAAAAATAAAGAGCAAAAATCTTGCACTTCAAAATTGAGTTTTCATGACTGCCTATGAACTTACATAATTGTAGCTTTGCTGCTCGAACCTACAACACATTAACTTTCATAATCTGCAAAGAAACAAGAAAATAATTCAAGCACAACAGCACTGCTGATTCAAAAGTGCAAATAAAATGAAACCAAATTTGATTTTGTAAAAGAAAAAAATCAAATGTAATTTACAATCTAAAGTTGACTTCCCTGAAATGCACACGTTTTGAAAGACATCTCATACAGATTTTTCAATAGAAATATCCACGTCTTTCCATTTCTCTCTTCCCCTACCACCCATACTTCTGTTTCCATCAGTTTGAAAAACCGAATACTGAAATTTTGAAATGGAATTTTGTTTTCACTGCGTGATCTTTTCCGTTGGTTTTACACGCATTGTCATACAAATACGCGCACCAAGGAAAAACCGTGTGATTAACACGAAACTCGGCGAATAGCTACGGGTAGGGTAGACATGCAAATTATTAGAGTTTCATGCGATTCCGCATGGCCGGGCGTCCAAGACCGGCGCTGCAGTTGCAATCCTTGAGGCTTATAAGACGCCGCGCAGGGGACTCCACATTCGTGCCGAAGTGTACGGTAAGAGTCAGGTGAGATCTCTGAGCGATAGACATGCCGAGGAGCCACTGTAGATCCTTGGGGCTTATAAGGCGCAGCGCAGGGGACTCCACATTCGCGCCGAAGTGCACGGTAAGAGTCAGGTGAGATCCCTGAGCGATAGACATGCCGAGGAGCCACAGCAGATCCTTGGGACTTATAAGGCGCCGCGCAGGGGACTCCAAATTCGTGCCGAAGTGCACGGTAAGAGTCAGGTGAGATCCCTGAGCCATAGACATGCCGAGGGGCAGCCATAGATGTGCGTACGGGCAACCGACGGAGTTTGAACGAGGCTATAACGTAAGGATGAAAGAGGCAGGGTGGCCGGCGCGCCAAATCGGCCGCCATTTGACCGGTCGAACAGTACAGTGTAATGGAAAGACACCCAGACATGGTGGACTGGACCTGGATGACCCAGAACCACCACCAGCAGAGAGGACCGTGGGATCGTGAGAGTGGCACGCACGGATGCAACGGCGTCCTTGTCCAATATCCAAGGACATGTGGTGGCTGTACAACGGACTCCTGTGTTCGCCAGAACCATTTCCAGACGCCTGGCGGAGACGAGTCTGCTCTCTCGACGGCCCTTACGTTTTCTGATATTAACACCTGACCATCGTCGGCGTCGATTGCAGTGATGTCAGCAGCGAGCCACGTGGGACGCTACGGACTGGCGACGTATAGTGTTCAGCGACGAATCCCGCTTCTTATGGAAACGGATGACCACCTGGTCAGAGTGTGGAGGTCCGCAGGTGAGAGCTACAATCCCAACGTCCTCGTTCACCGACACACGTCCCGAACTGCAGGCGTGATGGTCTGGGGACCCATCGTGTATAACAGCCGGACTTCCTTCGCAGTGATCCGAGGGACGTTGACAGCCCAGCGCTACGTACAGGTGATCCTGCTGCCCCATGTTCAGCCTTTCCTGGCGGGGTGGCCCGGAGCCATTTTCCGACAAGATAACGCCCGTCCGTACACGACTCGGGTTTTTTTTTTTTTTTGATTGGAGGTTTAACGACCACCGTGAGCAACTCAATGGGCTATAAGCAGTCGCCCGTCCCTAATTTAGGGTCACTGGTTCCAGGGAAGGGAGAGAGCCAGTGCCGTAAGACAAACAGAACATCCATGCCTCACCGGGATTTGAACCCGGACCCCGTTCGGACGAATGATCAGAGGCCATCGCTTAGACCACTGCGCCACCGGGGCGGCCGGCTCGGGTTTCCCAGAACTGTCTACGCCATGCTTTGACGCTTCCTTGGCCTGCCAGATTGCCTGATCTCTCGCCTATCGAGCACGTGTGGGGCCAGATGGAATGCCAGCTTTCTCAAATGTCCTAGTGTTCGTGATTTAGAGTGTCAATTGCAACAAGTGTGGGCCAATCTGGCCCAGGGTAACATACTGCATCGCTTTGACTCCATGGCTGACCGTATCACCGCATGTATCCGAGCACGAGGCGGTCCGACGCGCTACTAACGCTGACCGGAATGTGTACCATATGCCCGCGGGAAATCGTCCTGCTGCTGTGATATTGTAATCACTTCTGTCTTTGGTATGTACCATCTCACTACTAAAAATCTTATTTCAATCGGACGCCTCCTTCTTGGTGAGCAGATTTTTATGACAATGAGTGTATTTACCCTTTAAAACAGAGCAGGAGAGACGAAGATCACAGAGTGAAACGGAAGACACGGAAGCACAACACGAACAGAGTGCGTTCAGTAATTCTGGCTGAAACCATTGGGCCAGGCTGTAAGTTGAAGGACTCAAAAGGCCGGACTAAATATCAAAATTCTTAAATGTTCCAGGCCGGACTATAAGCTTGTAAATCTGATAGAGGCAGGGTCCCAAATTAAGAACCGCGAATATCTCTATCTGACACAAATTGCTGCAGAAGCTTTATTCCGTTTCGTTTTTCTTCTTTTTTAATCGTGACTAAAAAAAAATTCTGTTGGGTTGTTTAATGGATCCTTTCTTCAGTGGGCCTTAGAAATAACTCATCTCTTATTAACAGCCACTGGTTCAGATTAAAGAAGGAATTAACTAGTGATGGTAGTGTTAAGTCTGCATTTCAATGCTAGGTAAGATACGAATTTTTTGTATGTCCTTTCATCCCTATAATACTCTCTCTCTCTCTCTCTCTATCTGAAAATACAATTTTTCCGGAAAATAATGAGACCACTTTTCCTGGGCCAGTCAGAAGGGCCGGAGGGCGGAGTCTCCGGGCGTAACAGATGGCGGGGTATGTTAGGTGAACAATCGATGTCTCGTCAGTTGGCTCTGAGCTTTTACAGAGTGATGATTGCTTACGAAGTGGACAGCTGTGTGAGCGTCGCTTAACTGTCAAAATGCAGAAAAGTATCGAACAGCGATACGCGGCAAAGTTTTGTGTTAAACTTGAAACATCCGCGACCGAGACGCTTGCTATGATACAGAAAGCCTGCGGGAAGAATGCTTTATCGAAAGCACAAGTGTTTCGGTGGCACAAAACATTCACACAGGGAAGAGAGAGCGTCGAGGATGAGCCACGCCCAAGGCGCACTTCAACGTCTCACACTTCAGACAATGTGGAAAAGGTGAAAGCGGTTTTGGACTCTGACCGACGTCTGAGTGTTAGATTGGTAGCAGAGCACGTAGGACTCGCGAAATCCATTGTGCATAAAATCATCACGCAGGATTTGCAGATGCGGAAAGTTTGCGCCAAATTGGTTTCTAAGGTCTTGACCGATGAACAGAAGAACAACCGTGTGTCGATTTCTCGTGAGCTTGTGGACCGTGTGAGGAGTGAACCTGGTTTTTGGTGAAAGTGATAACAGGTGATGAAACGTGGGTCTTTGAGTACGATCCGGAGACGAAAAGACAGAGCTCAGAGTAGCACACTCCCGAGTCTCCTCGACCAAAAAAGGCTCGAATGTGCAAATCAAAGATGAAATCGATGCTCATTGTCTTCTTTGACTGTAAAGGTATTTGTCCATAAGGAGTTCATACCCCCGGACAAACGGTCAACGCTGCATTTTTCGTGGAAGTGCTTCAACGGCTGAAGAACAGAGTTCGTGCATCCGCCCGGAGATCACCAACACTTGGGTTCTTCACCACAATAATGCGCCGAGCCATGCGTCGCTGAGAGTGAAAGAGTTTCTGGCGAAACACATCGTGTAACGCTGCCCCAACCTCTCTACAGCCCGGACTTGGCCCCGGCTGACTTCTTTTTGTTTGCCCTGTCGCCGCGGAACTACTTCATTGTTCGGGTCACATTGTTTGCGGCCTAATTAAATTTAAAGACCAGGAGTAATTTACCTTAATTATATTTTTTACTTAATTTAAATTATTTTTCCTTTGCTCCCTTCCAGCTTCATAAACCCCCTTTTCCCCACTAGAGAAGAAAACCCAGGTGGTCAAGACGGTTTTTGCCGGACACCCGTGGAGAATGACCAAGGAATTCATCTTCTTTTCACTCTTGTGAGAAGAAGCACGGCATTCACAAAATTTACGAAATGGCCCCAGTGCTAGCGTTGCTGGTGGGACAATACATCCCGGTATTTCAGGAGTGCACATGCAAGAGTCCGAAACTCGGTCAGGTGAATAGGCGAGTTGCAGTTTACGACCATCTCATCGATGAGGGAGGCACCATGATTCACAATGATTGTCCATGATTCACAATGCGAATACCTTGTAATGAGCCCATATGAAACACAACGCGACGTCCGTAAACTTTGAGATTGGGTTCCTTACGTTTATGGAAACGCAACCTCACTGTTTGTCCAATTAGACGAGGATTAAGTATTCCGCGACCTCCGTAGTACCGGGGCCGTGGTAATAGCCCGGCTCAAATCCAGCCTGAAAGGACACCATTTTGTGACTCTTACAAACGTGCAAATTGCCTAGTGCCGCAACGACTGCTTTGAAAGCGATCCCTGTTCCCGACTTCTAGGCAAGCTAAGCGGCGCAGCGTGGTAAATCAGCTGGCAGCGGTGTATTGATGTTCAAGGATGTTACTTCGAGGAATTTTAATGTTATGTAAGTATAACCTTAATTGAACCTTGTAGTATTCCTGAATTTGGAACGGAATCATTCTCTTAGCTTCAGATGCTCAGTAGCTAGTCCAACTCGAACAAAGAAAATACTGGAGAGCAAAGCAGTCCCGATTTCAGTTTAATCACCGTTAACGAGCCGCATTCGGTGAAATCTTGTAGGACTTAAATTTAAGAAGTTTTGTTTTCTGAACCAGAAGCATGGTGTTGTTGTTTTTTTTAATTATCTTTCTGTTGTTTCTCAAAGTAATGAAGTCATTATCGTTTTCTTGCTTTCTGTTTTGAAAATGCAGTGTGACAAGCTTCCAAAAGTTTGAAAGAGTTCGCTATAGTAACCCGACTGCGTGATTCAAAAGTCTGAAAGAGTTCAGTAAAGTGAATCTACACTGCGATGCGGAATACATGAATTACATGTCGAAAAAAGAATGCTGTATATTTTTTAGCCCTTGTAACCATTTGCTCCTTACCTTCTCAGATTATTTTACGTCTGTCGAGTCATCGACCCGCTTCGTATTCATTCAGCGACACGGCAAGCGCCAAATTGTTGCAATAATACCGAAAATCACCAATGCGTGAGCGGTACCAATGCACCTGGGTGACGCAACACCCACACCTGGCGCAGCTCCACCTGTGTCAGTTAGCCGCCTGCCGCCGTAGATCCGCTAAATCCACGACATAACCTGACAGGTGCAAAGGTACCTCAGACAGTTCAGATGGAACAAATGTACTGATAACAGCAACGGCAAGTACGGGAGAAATAACAATATTACGATACTGTAATGTAACAGATAAATAACCAACACTCCAAACAATAAAGTCAAGGTCCAACCGAAGCTTAATACACGGAACAATACATCTAAATAACATACCCCATCCACCTGTCTGCGATTTTGGCCTGGATTAATAACCCAATCAGGATGACTGACCGACAACTCAGGAAAAAGAAAATAATAATAATACCTTATGATAAATCATCCCATAATTTAAACTGACGGTGAAATTTCGTAATACTGTTTGTATCCCAGGTTTTTTTTTTTTTTTCCTTTTGGTTTTTTTTTTTAGAGACAGCATTTATACAGTAGTTATATACAACAGCCCTTCCATAAAAACTATGATCATCCGCTTTTTGGTGTAAATGTGACAAGGATGGTAAGTCAGATAATATCCGAAAACTTGAAAATTTTCATCGTCCTGGAGCAGGACTCGAACCCGCGTCTCCCAGAAAACGGGCGTTTTATGGGAGGAGCGGGACTCGAACCTGTGACGTGCCTGCCCAGCTGGACGCACACGACATAAAGGCAGACAGCAGTCAGAACGAACGTCCGCGTAGCTCAATTGGTAGAGTGGCTTATTCCGGAATAAGGGGACCCGGGTTCGAGCCCCGGCGCGGATAAAAATGACGGAAAAATTTACTTCGTTATAATGGCGCCCGAACTATCCGGATGACCCGGCCGTTCAAAATCTCGCAATGGTGTGATGTTATTTCCACACCGCGAGATAGGAAAAATCAGAGAATCCCTTCTCCAGCGCTTCGAAAAATAAATGTGTGTGACATTTATTTTTTGTCCGCCCCGGCGTGGACAAAAATGACGGAGGAATTTACTTCGTTATAACCTTTAATCCTCTAGCCAGGAACACGATGGAATTATGGACAGCGGTACAGCAAGCATTGGTGGAGATACCTGTGAAACGCTTTCGTGACGTACATTGCTGTGGGACTGCTCTTATCCATGGCGAAAGGTGGACCTACCCATTGCTAGTTAGGTATCTAATGACTTCTGTCCACTTGGTATACATAAATATCGATGTTTTTCAATCAATCAATTAACTAATTTGAAAAAAAAACCAACAATTTTATAAAAGCCAAAAAAGGTTCGTTTGTGCGTATTTTCCGAATTGCATTAAACGAATCCCGATAAAATCAAAAGATAAATTAGAATGAATTTCAAAAATAAATATGCGCAAACTTGTTTTACGAAAAAAACTGTCACTGGAACGGTACTGCAGCTTGAAATTCGCAAAATACAGCGTCGAAGATCCTGTTTGCCAACCCGGTGGCGCAGTGGTCTAAGCGATGGCTTCTGATCATTCGTCCAAGATGGGCCCGGGTTCGAATCCCGTGTGTGGCATGGATGTTGCACTGGCTCAATCCCTTCCCTGGAACCGGTGGCCCTAAATTAGGGACGGGCGACTGCTTATAGCCCATTGAGTTGATCACGGTAGTCGTTAACCACTCAATCAAAAGAAAAAAAAAGATGACACCGAATTTTCGGGTGTAATAGGCACGTCTTTTGAATCGTTCTGACGCAAATAAAATTTATCAAAGCTATTCAAAGTCAATGGAACCGGTATGGAAAACAATAGTATCTGACGGAAGAAAGAAGATTTTCAATCGGGTTTTTAATCCCTAAGATATTGCTGTAAACGGAATCGTGAGCTTACGCCCTCTGGTTGCTGACTTGAGCGTTAAGAAAAACATGAATTTATATCAGAAACATTTCGCACTGGAAACGCTCTCCAACACAGAAATAATTTTTCAAATCGGACTCTTAGAAACAGAGATATCGACAAAAATAAGATGTGACTTTACGTCCCCTGGTGGGAAAACCATGCATTATTTTAGGAAGAAAGTATTCACAAAAGGTTTTTTCATATGAGCGGTATCGGTCCAAGAAAAAAATTTTTAGTTGGAGTTTTCAGGATCCCAGATTTTGCTACAAATACATTAGAAGTAGAAATTAACACTTGTGCCCCTGGTGGCCAAACCATTCTTTACCAAACATTAGAAATTATGTGAAAAATCATGAAAGAAATACGGGATTACGCCATATAATACAAATTTTGAAGATGACAATCCGATTTTTGGCGTAAATGTGACAAGGATGGTAAGTCAGATAATATCCGTTTTCTGGGAGACGCGGGTTCGAGTCCCTCTCCAGGACGATGAAAATTTTCAAGTTTTCGGATATTATCTGACTTACCATCCTTGTCACATTTACGCCAAAAATCGGATTGTCATCTTCAAAATTTGTATGTGAAAAATATTTTCCATCAGGTCTTTTCAAATCGGAGTTTTAGAAGCAGAAACACCCCAGAAAACGCAATTTACCTTTGTGTCCCCTAGCGGAAAATTTATGATTTACTTGAAAATTTTGAAATTATATGACAAGCATTTCGCATCGGATAAACTTTACAACAAAGAAGGGATTTTTTAAGTCGGACTCCTAGAAGTAGAGATATTGACAAAAATAAGATATAAATCCACGCCCCCTGGCGTAGAAACCATGCATTATTTCAAGAAGAAAATGTTCCTAAAAGGTTTGTCGACATGAGTAGTATCGGTCAGCAAACGACTTTTTTTCCGATTGAGATTTTAGAAGCTCATATTTTGCTGCAAATACATCAGAAGCGGAAATTAAGACTTACGCCACCAGGTGGCCAAACCATTTTTTACAAAAAGTTGAAATTATGTACAAAGGATTTCCCATCAGGAGCTGTATTCGGTGCAGAAAGAATTTTTCAAATCGGAGATTTAGATGCAGAGATATAGGGGGAAAATCGGACTCCTAGAAGCAGAGATATTGACAAATCTACGCCTCCCAGCGGAGAAACTGTGGAATATTTTAAGAAGAAAATATTCCGAAAAGGTTTATCGATGTGAGTGGCATCAGTCCACGAAAGAATTTTTTCAATCGATATATTAGAAGCTCAGATTTTATGGTAAATGCATCAGAAGCAAAAATTAACCCTTACGCCCCTTGGTGACCAAAGTATTCTTTACCAAAAATTTTAAATTATATGCAAAATATTTTCCCTAGAAGGTGTATCCGCTGCAGAAAAAAAATTCTAAATCGGAGCTTTAAAGAAAGAGTTATCGGGAAAAATGCAATTTACTTTTACGCCCCTAGCGAAAAATCTATGCGTAATTTGAAAAAGTAACTAAATCTAAAATACTCTTCGACATAAATGGAATCGAAAGATAAAATAATTTTTTCAATCGGATGTTTAAAAGTAAATATGTGGAATAAAACGTATTTTTGAATTCGACATCATCTGCATTTACGCCCTCTACCGGCGAAATTGTACATCGTAAAAAAAAACGAAATGAAGGATCATCATTTTTCAAATCTGACTAATAGTTGCAGAGATATCGTGGATACAGACGGACGGACAAACCGGTAACATAAACACGATCTTTTTTTACAAAAATGTGCTAAAAAGGATCCTGTTTTACATACAGTAACATCCAGCTTTGAACAGTCTCGCGTCACTGTTGAGAGCGTAACTTGGATTTAACATGCTTTAACTTCGAGAAGAACTGGTACATAAAATGAGGGGGCGCACATACAATCATAAGGGTCATGAAGAAATTTGTTTACTTACTGAAACACTAGGCACTCCTGTAGTTTCGCCTATGAATCCTGTCACTACTTTTGAACTAAATGACAATAAAAACATTGAAACAACTAAATCCTTTATTCCTCTGCGCGTATATGTTATGAGACTGTACAGACCAGAGGTGTATAGCCAAGGAAGCGGTCATCGGGTCCGAATCACCCATCCTTGAGGCTTGAGCTATACTGCACAGGCCCAGAAATCAGGGCCGCTGCAGCTAAGTCCGAGAATCAAAGGCGGGGACGGGAGACGGGGGAGGCTTAAGAACCATCTGAGGTCTCTGTGTTCAACTGCAAAGTAACTTTTTCCAAGAATACCGAGGCAAATTTTGCTTCTTTTGGTTAATTATTTCACTAACGAATAATTTCTCCATGCCAAAAAAATTAAACAATGAAATAAAACACAGAATGTGAGCAAAAGGAAAGCAGAAAAGAAATTTAACCCTCTTGAAATATAAAAAGTAAATCACATTCTCTTAAATTGCTTGATGGTGGTTGAGTTACAGGTTCTTTATCACGGGAGGTAAAATGACTCTCAGCTAGTGTGAGAAAATTATTGGTTCTTTTATTTCACAATTCTGATTCATTTCGGTGAATGCACACCACGTCATTGAGGAGAATTCGTGTCGTATTTCGAACCCTTCGGTTCCTCTTCTGATTAACCTTTTCTCCATTTTTTAAATACGCATTCTCCTCTGATGGTCAGAAGTATCGTACTCTTGACGTGGTTAACAGCCAAAATCAGTCCCTTGCACACTCAAAAATTAAGAGTTCTCAAATTCCCTCCAACAAACTCCATTTCTCCCACACGAGTACTGTAAAAGCACTGCTGCTGATCGTAAAGCGATGGACAATAGGGAGTAGAAAGCTCATTCGCCGCCACTGTATCCCAGTAGTCTAAGCGCTGGCTTCTGACTCCCATATGGATCCGGGTTCAAGTCCCGGTGAGGCATGGATGTTGTGTTTGTCCTATGGCACTGGCTCTTTCCCTTCCTTGGAGGAAGTGTCTCTAAATTTGGGACTGGTGACTGCTTATAGCCCATCGAGTTGCTCACGGTGGTCGTTAAACCTCAAACGAAAAAAAAAGAACTGTCTCTCTCTCACACACAGGGATTTCCTTTGAGAACTATTTTTCAACATCTAGAGGGACGTACTTGGCTAAAACATGCTATCACGACACTTCTTTGTAGGCAATTTACTTCGTGGAAGTTTTTTAACCGCATTTTTTCGTTTTACAGTGATTTCAAAGTGACGAATAATGTTTTCACCTCCTGCTCAACTACGTCTTCACCCCTCCCCCTCTCTTTTATTTTTTGGTTATCGCAATCTACAAATGGAATTTGGACTTTCAAATAACAGACGTTTTCTTAATGACACTGGTATTTTCAACGGTACTCGTTAACAGTCCACGGTTGAGGAATGTACTATTGACAATGACGGGAAGGGAACTACTAATAATTTCCCTCAAATGTTGTGATCATTGCTTTGCTATAATAACATGACCTATAACTAAGTTGAAAAAGTTCATTTACTTCTCGAGTGACCTGATATTTTAAGAGCATTCCAATTTGTACTATTTTTCTCAAGAGGCTTTCACCGATGACTGAAATCCACCGATTACCGCACCCCCGCACCCCAAAAATTTTGGCTACGCCACACTTACAGACTGTCTTTTCGACTGAACACCTTAGAGCCTCAACTAATAAAGCAGTTTTGAATAAAGTTTTCTTTTCGTATATACTTAAAACTTCTCTCGTCATACACATTTTCCCCGTAAAAATTTTAGCAAGTCGTTTTCAAAAGCCCCAAGTGTAGTGGAAACGGAATGTGCTGTTGTAGGTAATGGTGCTGGGGGATACGGGGGTCGGTGGAGAAACCCCCGGCTATGAACCTCACTCACCATTTCAATTGAAGCTCACTTGGCGACTCCGCAAAGTAAAGAGGCGATCACCGAGCCTGATGAGCACCACTTACTGTACAACCACCTTCTTCTCTAAAGTCGACCAACTTGATTACCGGAAACCATTAGTGCTTTTTCGCTCGCCCTCCCCCCTCCCCTCTTTTTTCTCTCTCTCGAACTTCCTTGTGATAAACTCTCCGAGGAAATGCCTCCTCTTTTTCTTCTCGCTAGGGACTTTTCCAAAGACATCATTATTACGTAAAGAATCTTCAACAAATATACGACAAAAAAGGTTACGGAGCAAAAAAGAAACGAGACATCAGCTGTAAATAAATGTGACTTTTTGAGGTGCCAGCGGTTGCTTTCAAAAAAGCTCCCACATCGTGATAGTGTTGACAAGCTCTCTGGAACATTTCCGGCTGAGCTTTAGGTAAGAAGGCGGCTCAGGACATTACTGCGCCCACGAAATGTACAATTAAGTAAATGGTGATTAACAGTCGAGGAATTGTTCGGGCAAGTAGTGTTCTGGATTAAAATAACTGACATTCTAACAGGAACACTTCCCGGAAAGTTCTGGTAGTTAAACTAATACAGAACAAAATCTCTTTCTTCCGGCAAGCAGCAAATAAACGTATTCAGCAAAAGTCATATCTAGAAGAAATTGCTGGTGTTTCGTGAGTTTGCACATACTAAGTTGTTCAGATAACATTATGTTACAAATGCTCAGAACAGGAATATCGGGAAAAATGTTTATTACACTTTTCTTTTCCTTTTTCGGTCACAGATTGCCAAGTAGTAAAGAGATGTTTCCTCAGCCGTTCTGTGTCCAATCAAATTCCCCTGTAGTTCACCCAATATTGACTGACTTATTTAAATGCTTTTCAAATCACGTAACTTTTATAAACGAGCATAAAAATCGAGAGCGTACCTAGGTACCCTATGTAGATAATTTGTGCTATGCATCTTTCATATGCCATAATCTTTTGGGGAGTGAAATAAAATGAGTGATTAGAGAGTATATAGTATTGATTTAGGTACAACACATTGCTTTTATTGGCGTCACTCACGAGCACTCCGAGCCACGGGCCGCAGATGGCCTAGTGGTCAACGTTTGTGATTGCCACGGAGGAATCTCAGGTTCGATTCCGGGCAGGTACGAACGCTCAAACCACTAAATATTTGCCGTGTGTCGGATGGCACCGTTATGCCGTCGGATCCCGGGTACTTTCCCCCCCCCTCCGAAATAAATAAGGGCGTCTTCCTCTCCCTTTCCAGCTCGCTTCCGTGTCACTTTTCTATCTGGCACTCTAGCTCAAATCACCTACCTTCTTGTTTCTAAGGGTTGTTTGAGACTTGGGGTCAGACACTCCCTTCCGAAAATAATCTATGCATGATCTGATCTGATCACTCCGAGTCACAGTCCGGTACATGGTAAGTGAAATTAAATCATAACAACAAACAATAAGATTTACTAATTCATGACAGTCAGCGGTACTATGTAGATAGATAAATGACTGTTACTGTCGCAAAACCAATGAAAGAAGATATGCCAGTCATAAAAGTAATATATTTACTAAACTATGGCGGCGGCAATAGTAAGTATTTCGACTGTTTAGTTTTTCAAACACGACATTTATTACAAATTTTGAAGATGACAACGACATTTATTATTATGGTATATTATTTTCACGACATTTATTATTATGGTATATTATTCAGATTTAGACGAACGTAAGAAACAACTCTGATACTGATAAAATGTGATTAGGGCCGGATTAAGGCCTTAGTGGGCCTCTAGGCTAAGACATCTGAGTAGACCACTAAGGCTAAGATATTTGAGTAAGCCCTTAAAGAATTTCTGACGGAGAATCATTGTAGCAGTGCTGTTTTATTTCTTTCCTTATATTACCGAAATAGGTTTGAATCAGAAGATTGACAGGTTCCTTGAGCACTGTACACATTAATAGAGTATTAATAGATCATTTAACAGAAGAGAGTTGACATTTGATAAAATCCTTTATTGTCGTGATTTTGCTTACTTTAATTATTACTCCTGGTCACCTGTGATCAGACCATCTCTCATGCTCCATAACTCCTCGCTATTCATTCATGGTTACCGCTCGAACGCGGAGAAAACCTCCCCTCTCAATATTTTCTCCTTTTTTTCCTCCACGTCTCGCCGCTTCGCCCTCCACACGTCAGACGCCTTCTCTCCTAACACACGTCATCATTCCTACCCTCGAAGTCCCGTTCTATTGTCTTCCGCACTTCTTCCAAAAAACGAGCCTGAAGCCTCTGTCAGAACACCTTCCCATTCCGTCTCCATTCCTAATCACCTCCCCGAAGGTTGAGAACGGAAGTCCTTCCTAATAAGTCGCTTTAAAACTCTAAAAAACAAGCTTTGTTCTATAATAGCTATCTATACACGAAATCTTGTGTTTTGTCCACTCCCGGAAGTTCGCCGATAACTAATCGTTTCCGGAGACTTACTGGCTCTCCCAAATCGTACTCAAAAAATCATATCCTTAAAAGTTTCCCAATATTACTTTTAAAACATTCTAAAACTGCAAGGATTCTTAATTATTTACATATTCATTAAAATTCAATACTTAAAATATATTTACATTACATTACATTTCATGAAATAAACATTCCCGTTCCATTACGCTATTATTAAAAGTTATTTACAATTACCACTATTACATCATTATGAAGTCCGTTAAAACACGAAACAACAGCAATATGATTGTTCAGTTTCGTGTTTTAACGTAATTAATACGTAGTGCATTCATCAAACTAATAAATTCCCTGCAGAGTTTTCATAAAATGTCACTGTATTTTAAAATGTTCTCACAAGACCATGAGTTAAAAGTTCAAGATTCTTGTATTTTGTCTTGAATTTTTTAAAATTTAGCATTGTATACTTTTACCTGGTGCATCATTTTTTTCATCATCATCATCATTGTCAACCATTATCAATCCACTGCTGGACGAAGGTCTCCCCAAGTTTCCTCCACAACGGTCTGTCTTGTGCCAGTCTCCTCCATGTCACTCCCGCATATTTACGAATTTCATCCACCCATCTCCCATGTGGTCTTTTTCTGGGTCTTTTCCTGTCCCTTGGAATCAAATCTAAAATTTCGGCTGTCCATCTATGGTCTGTCCTTCTGGCAGTATGTCCAGCCCATTGCCATTTCAGGGATTTAACTCTGATCATGATGTCTTCCACTCTTGTCATTTTTCGGATCCACGAGTTCCTCTTCTTATCTCTCCTGGTTATACCAAGCATGCACCTCTCCATGCTGCTTTGAGTTGTCTGCAGCCTTTGTATGTCTCTTTTAGTTAAGGTCCACGTCTCTGCACCATACGTAAGCACTGGAAGGATGCATTGATCAAACACTTTTCTTTTAAGACATAATGGCATATTGCTCTTGAAAATTATGCTGTTTCTTCCAAAAGCTCTCCAGGCAAGTTTTGTACGCCGATTAATTTCTTCATCAATGTGACCCTCACTTGATATCTGCTGTCCAAGATAAACATACGTATCTGTTATCTCCAGTTTTTCTCCATCAATCGATAAATCTTCATTTCTTGTAAAAGCATTGAACATCACTTTTGTCTTCTGAAAGTTCATTTTTAATCCCACTTCTTTACTCTTGTCAGCAAGTTCCTGGATCATACTCTGCAGCTCTGATGGGGTAGTTGCAAAAATGACTACGTCATCAGCAAAACGAAGGTGGGTTAGATAATCTCCATTAATCTTTATCCCTTTGTTTTCCCAGTTCAGTGATTGAAAGACATTTTCCAATGTGGCATTAAAGAGCTTCGGAGATATGGTGTCACCTTGTCTCACTCCCTTTCCAATTTTTATGTGTGTTGTATTTTCAAACAGCCGAATCTTTGCACTTGCATTTTCATAGATGTTATTAATAATATTAATGTATGCATCTTCAATACCGCAGGATTTCAGAACCGTGGTAACTGCTGATGGTTTCACCGAATCAAAGGCTTTTTCATAATCGATAAAAGCCATGCACAATGGAAGTTCATATTCCCTCGCTCTTTCAATTAGTTCTCTCAGTACGTGGATATGATCTATTGTGCTGTAGCCACTCCTGAATCCAGCTTGTTCTCTCGGTTGAGCCATGTCCAGTGTTACCTTCAAGCGGTGTGAAAGAACTTTAGTGAAGATTTTATAAACCACTGATAGGAGGCTGATAGGTCTGTAGTTCCTGAGATCCTCAATGTCACCTTTTTTATGTAGCAGGATCATTGTAGCATTGTTCCAATCCTCAGGAATCTTCCCTTCATTAAGGCATCGAGTGAAAATTTGGGCGAGTACTGTTTCAATTTCTCCACTTGCTTCTTGTATGATGTCTATAGTAATTCCATCTTCTCCTGGAGCTTTCCCCCGCTTCATGTTCTTGATTGCATGAGCAACTTCTGCTGGGAGGACTGGAAGAACTCTGGTACCTTTCATGATGTCTGGAGTACATGTATCATCCCTTTCATATAGTTTGGAGTAGAAATCTTTCACTCTTGTCAAAATTTCGCCTCTATTTCTTGTTATAGAACCATCTTCTTTTCTCAGAGCCATAATCTGTTTTCTTCCCTTACTGAGATGTCCCTTTGCTATCTTTAGGCTTTGGTTGTTTTCAATTGCTTTCCTCACTAGCTCACAGTTGAATTTCCTTACGTCTTCAGTGATACTTTTTCGTGCTGTCTTGCATAGCTCTATATATTCCACTTTGGAAGTCACATCTTCTTTAGTTGTCCTCATCTCTCTTCTTTTTTGCATCAACATTTTGGTTTTTCCTGATAATTTGTTTACATGCAACTTGTTCTTAGACCCAGCTAATTTTGTTGCTGTTTCCATAAGAGCTTTGGTTACTTTTCTGTTAACTTCAGAAATATCCACTTCTTCCGATGTTAGGCCTTCTAAAGCAGAGAATCTGTTCTTCAGTTCCAACTTGAAAGTATTATGGTGTTTTTTAAGGTTGGTTATGTCAATAGATTTTGTTTGTCTTATGAGCTTGCCACGTTCCAGTTTAGTGTTGAGGTGCATCTTACATCTCACCAATCTATGGTCACTACCTGTGTTGAACTTGTTTAGCACACTGCAGTCTTCGATGACGAATTTTTTGTTACACATAATAAAATCAATTTCACTTGTCGTCCCAATTGGATGTCTCCATGTCCATTTCCTGTGTGGCTTTTTCTTGAAAAAGGAATTCAAGATGAAAAATCCTTCTGCCTCTGCAAACTCAACGAGAGTATTTCCACGCTGGTTTCTGTTGCCGTGACCGAATTTACCTACTGAAGTTTCATTCTGTTGCCGGTGCCCTATTTTTGCATTGAAATCTCCCATAATTATCTTCAAGTGCTGCTTACCTTTATTATTTAGATGACGAATTTCCTCATAAAATTCTTCAATTTCTTCTTCAGGATGACTTGTGGTGGGTGCATAAGTTTGAATAATCTGAGCCTGGTATCTTCTCGATAGTTGGATAACGAGCCGTGCAGCTCTGTCAGAGGAACTTTCAACTTCTACCACTTTATCCTTCAGTTTCTTGTTTATTATAAATCCAACACCACTAGTTCTGCCAGTATCTGTCCCACGATAATAGAAGAGATGTCCACTTTTCAGTTCAATGAGATCTTCTCCTTTTCTCCTTACCTCACTCAGCCCGACGATGTCCCACTTGATCCTTTGTAGTTCCTCTTCCAATTCAAGAAGCCTTGAATCAGAAGATAGGAAGCGTCCGTTGTAGGTAGCCAAGGTCAGCATCAAATGGCAGCCTAGTCCGGTCCTCCGGGGATTCTTAGCACCCTCTGCCTTCATGTCGCACTGGCCGCTGCCTTGGCCAGGTACATTCCAGCTGCCGGAGACTGAGGGCCAAGATTTAAGTTGTAGAGTCATTTTGGAGGTGTTTGGCCATAACTCACCACGCTGGCCAAGCGGGTTGGTGAGTGTGGGATAGCATTTCCTCTGATCCCGATGGTATAGTTATACCGCTATTTGCGGTCGTCAGAGCCCCTTTAGTGGGAACAGGATGCACCACGAGAAGGCGGGGTTGACATTTGTCAAGGAGAGGCTGTGATGTTACGCATCACCTGCAGCGCGAAGTCAAAGTGGATTTCGCCCATTAACGGTTCAGAGTGCAAGCAGGGATGTGTGGGTAGATAGGTGGTAGTGAAAAAGCTGAAACTGTCTCACCGATCACGCTGTACACAGCGACATGAAACGCCTTAGTGAGTCACTGCCTTGAAATCTGTTCGTCTTCTAGCTACTGTTTGTGATCGAGTGGAAATCATACGAGACAAACCTAAAACAATTTTACTTCTCTTTCTATGTAAATATATAAGCTGTATATGCCTCCTGGGCCCTTGTTAGAGGTGGGCCACTAGGCTATAGCCCGTTAGACTCCCTACCCCACTTTAATAAGTCCGTGAATGTGATGCAACTACGAATGTCTATTTGTGGCATACTCAAGCAAAAAATCTGACCTCACGATTAGATGTCTGCCCGGGCCCGGGCCGGGTTGGGCCTTTGCACATTTCTAAGTTCGGAAAACGGGTCGGACCGGGCCTTCAATATTTAATGTAAAACAGACACGGGCCGAGCAGGGGGGGGTTATGAGCAAAACAATCGCTGTACGGTGCCTTTCTCGTTTGGAAAACTCGCAACATACAGCAGCAGGATAAAATTGAATAATTTCCGCTGTTGGAAAAAATAGAAGTTCTACGACATCCTCCCCTCCTACAAAACAATCGGAGTGGGTCAGCTCCCTTTGTTTTTCAATGTGAATGTGGTCCCTTCTCTCTCTCTATCTCTCATGCTTCAGGGCAGGCTATTAATTGTAGCATTTCTAAACCGAGCCACCCGCAGGCATGTAGAGGATGGTGTAACTGTTTGGGAGGTGCGTTGTTGTACTCAAAAATGATAAAGATTATAAAAATTTTGAACAACAACTCATGAATTAGAAAATTCATTTTCCCTGCTCTTAACTTTCACACGTCGCAGTAATTCCTGCCTTGCACTATTGTCGTTTGGAAGCGCGATAAACATCAAACAGCCGCGGGGTTGCTGCTAGACAATGAGGATCGCAGACACACGCTTTGTTAGAACCTAAATGCTAAACTTCAGGCGTCAGCGTCTGGAAATGACACTACGGCGATACACTAGTAATCTTTATAATTCTGTCGAAATTTGAAGTAAGGATGCGTTGCCTCAAAGAATCGGTTTTTAATGCTTACTTTGACAACCCGGAAAGTATTGTAAAAATCTGAAATTAGAAAACTCATTAACGTCAAATGTCGTGAGAAAGTTCTAGATCTTCCTTCAGCGTTCCTAGGAATGTTTTTAACCACCAGGACACATACGATATAGGATACTTTTTGGTTCCAATAATTTGAGCCCCCCCCTACCTTTTCCCATGCGATTCATCTCAAAAAGAAGTGAGTTGCACGAGAGAGAGAGAGAGCGCGAGACAGTCAGTTAAGAAATCATCGGAGAAAGATGCTAAAGAGAAAAAGAAGTTTGAGTCGTACGAAAGAAAGCGAGCGAGATCGGAGAATGATGTTGAAAACGCAAGTTGCGATGCACGAAAGAGATGAAAGATGCCTCCTATGAACAGCGTGCCAAGAATTCCTGACAACGCTGATGTGCCTTCCCAGAGATGCCCGATGCCTCTTGGGATGTCTGAAGGATGAAGATAAGTTACGTTTGTACTAGGTGAAAGCCCGTCAATAATGATGGGAAAAAATAAGATATGTAGAGTAATTCTTTAATAACCAAGTACTCTTTTTGTTTGTGATGTCCAGATGTGAAAGTATGTTTCATGAACATTACAATGAACATTATAACAATAAAAAAATAAAAGTGTATTATTGGTTGAGCAGGGATTAGACAGTTAAAACAGGCAAGGGCTCTTTCCACGGAGCAGCCAAAATGGGACAAACGTTCAGACGAAGGGAATGATATTGTTTTAGATTAGATACCTCGTATTTCGCTATCTCTTTATTCTGTTGCGCTCTAGCAAACCGTCAATGAATTTATTTTATTTTGCTTGTGTCCATGAGGTCATGTCAGAGTGCAAGAAAATTAATAGTATAGGCAGCAGCAGCAGCACAACCTAACTAAATTGTAAAAACAATTGCAATGTTTAAATCATTCGTTAATGTCAGATACTGAATCGTTTGTTTTTAAATTTAATATGTTTAAAAGTAAGCTGACATCGAAATATGGTCGTACCCAAAATTCCCCACATGTCAAACTTAACCACATTTTGTTAGTTAAAAATTGTCAAACGTTATCGAAAGGTTTTATCATATAATTACAATATTTGTTTTATTACATTATGTGCATACAAAGCCATAATTCAAACGATGAACATACATAGTAGTGATTTGGATAATAGCAGCACTTACTCAACAACACTGTTGTGGCACTCTGCTCTCACCCACTGCAAGGGTTGGAGAAAAGGGTGACACAACGTGCTTCTCATAAGTATACTAGACGATCGTTAATATTCGTATTATCAAATTTTATTTTATTTTTACACAATCACTGATTATAACATTTAGTGATATTCGCACAGTTCGTTAAATATAACATTGGTACCGTTCCCATAAATATAACAGCGTTTACATGGGCTCCTTGGAGTCCCTCGTACCCGTCGAGACAACTGTCACCGGTACAAGGTATGTGAAAATTCTCGCGGAGCATCTACACTCGTTCATGACAATTCTCTTTACGCAACATTTTCTCTTTTTTCTCAACATTTTCTCTTTATGCAACACCTTAGAACATGACAACGTCAGACCGCACATTTCTCGAGTGGCAACCAACTGACTCCAAGAGCATTCATGTAAGTTTACCGCACTCGAATGTCTCCCCTCGATCACCGAACGAACTTCAACCCCATTGAGAATTTGTGGGACGTATTGGAAAGATCTTTTCGAGCCATCCAACCCCACGACCAACTGTGGATGCTCTACGACAGGAGATCCTGGCACAATCGGAGGCCATACCACCTCCATGTTTTCAACACCTCGTTGAGTCCTTACTAAGACATCTGGCTACTGTTGTGAGAGCAAAATGCGGAGCAACTCATTATTAGGTAGGTGTTTAAAATAAATAATTCGTTTTTCAGTTTACATTGAAACAATCCCTCTTGCGCTGTTAAACTCGACTATCCTTTAAACCAATGGTGTTCATGTGAAAACACAAGTTTGTCCACGCCCCCTCACGCCGGAGTAAATTGCTCTTCCAACTAAGCTACACGGACAAAACGTGTCGCTGCAGATTTGTCGTCTTGACACGTGTTTTACCTCCCTAGTACGTCACATAATCTTCCTCTTATTTTTTTTTCTTTTTGAAGCGAATAACGAATTTTTCATTAATTCTAGACGATGTGTGAAACAAGTACACACTTGTGGAAGAACCCAGCGCCCAGTACATCCACTTATACGTTCGGGTGCCAGTGTTTTCACACTGGCGCCCGAACGTATAAATTGTTTGTCCGTGACGGGAATGGAAATCGCGCCTCCTCACTCTGGAGTAAGTTGCTCTCCCAACTAAGCTACACGACGGAACGTATCGCTGCATATTTGTCGTCTTGTCACGTGCTTTAGCTCTGTAGTGCGTCACATCCACTGTAGGTAAGTAGGTTGGGCACTGTATACTCAGTTTATTAAATGTTTGTCTAAACTACTATACACATTTATTTCGCGTTACAGTCCTCTTGCTCCCAAAAAAAAGAAAAAAAAAAGGCAGTTCTTAACGTAACTTTAGCGCAATTTGTGGCTCTTATAGTGTCTGTCCGGCTGCTTTGTTTCACGCATATTTTATCGCCATGTTTTAGTTTTGTCTGCGTAGGGAATCAGGATCCATATTGCTTCGACCCGGCGCATGCGCATCTAAAACGTACTTCATTTCATTTCATTTATTTCGTATTTCGGTTGTAAGTATGCAGTTGACATTCTAATGTAAAGCAAATTAATACCGCGACAACCAGGAAATGAGAGCGAAAAGGCCTCCACGAGGCCTGACGAGCCCTTTCATCCTGACGACTGAACACATAAAAAATATCCAAGAACAAAGCAAGTCAGACACATCATACAACCTGTTTAGGAGGTGAAAATGATAAGAATAAGGGAATCACGAAATTGATTTCAGGATAATAAATGTTGTTTAAGTTTTCTTTTAAACAAATTATAATCATTAATAGCTAACAACTGTCGTGGGAGCGAATTCCAAATCTGCGGGCCAGCATAATTAATTAAAGCTGTAGAACGTTCATGTGAAGGGAAACAAGGGATCAGTGAGGTTTTATGTCTAGGTGAGTAAGAATGATTAGGGACAGTTAAGGAAATTAAAGAAGAGAATAAGTCATTCTTTACCCTTTTAAACATGAGTTTTGCCGAGTTAAAACGGTATAACTGATCAATATTAAAATATTGATCAGTTATACTATTAACTTGGCAAAACTAAAAATTAGGGTTTGAAAAGCAGGAACCTGAAAGTATGAACTGTTAAAATTAACTAAACTGATAAATTAACTAAAATTAACTAAAGTTAGGGTTTGAAAAGTCTGAACTGATAAAATTAGGGTTTGAAAAGCAGGAGGAACCTGAAAGTCTGAACTGATAAAAATTAGGGTTTGATAAGCAGGAACCTGAAAGTCTGAACTGATAAAAATTAGGGTTTGAAAAGCAGGAACCTGAAAGTCTGAGCTAAATTGCACCGGTTTCAAAAATCTATTTTGTAATCTCTGAAGTTCAGTTAAGTTATAATTGGTAGTCGAGCCCCAGACTGAAATACAATATGAGAAGTATAGATTAATTAAAGTGTAATAAAGTAAAATCTTAATTTTCGGAGTCAAATAAGCCATAACTCTTCCTATGATTCCAATATTTTGAGGAATTAGGGAAATAAGACAACACAGGTCTGCAACCAAAAAACTGCACAGGATTTTTATACTGTTTCTTATAGATTTTTACTCACTGAAACCGGGGAAAAATACTCAAAAAATTCCATCACGTCAGGTTTTCTTGCAAAACTCGTGTTTGTAGTTTCATTTAGAGTGAAACCCCCGTTTAACTCGAAATCTGGTATCCTATTCTTGATTCTAAAAATCCTATGCAAGAGTGATTTCTTACTTTCATTTAATATGTATTAGAGTGAGACTCAAGAATAAATACAAAGAGAAAATGAGCGGAATGGGGTGGGGGAACAGTGGAAGGGTGGCAGGGCAAGGGTAGTGTTGGCGGTGTGAGGAAGCTCAGGTTGATCATGTCCCAACCGGTTTAATCTGTTTATAGCGAAAAGTGAGGAATCTTACTGGCTGGGTTGAGCATGTTTATACACGTTCTCTAGGGTATTAGGAATGAGTATAAACAAGCGTATTGTCAGATTTGATCATGTTTCAACATGCTAAATAAGTTCAGGATCTAGGTTGCTTTGGTTATGTTGCATATCTTATATAGATGACAACTGGATATTCGAGGCTAAAAGTGCCTAGAGAATCCCTCGAAAGCATTAATTTTTATCTTTAAGAACGGGAAAAAAAGAAAAAAAGAAACTTTTTGCTGTTTTCTTTTATTTATATGCAGCGCCATTTTGGAATTTTTTTTTTTTTTCATCGAGCCAGAGGAAGAAGCAGGTGTTGCCGATTAACCTGCCCAGCTACAGAGAGAGACGATCGGCAGACACGCAGGTGTCAACATAACCTCGTTCGCTCTCGTGTTCACCTATGTTTTACGTGTTATTTCACTGGTCTTTTTGAATGGAACGAGGCTAGTTTCCATCTGCTTCACCACAGGAAAAGCATTTGCTTCTAGATGTACGGAGAGTCAGTGTGTGTACTCAATGCGGTGTATACAAAGAGCGAGGAGACGCACTCAGTTTACATTTGGCATTCAAACGTGACTGTGCTCGTGTTTTTAGTTATATATTATGGCTCCAAGAGGTTGTGCTATTTCTCCTGACAACTTTTGTTTTATTTGTGGTGAATACACTGTTAAAAGTCAACAAAGAAACATAAGTGATTTCGTGAAGAAAGTGTATTTTGCTTACTTCAAGTTCAAACCTGGGGATCAAGACAAAGCCTGGGCTCCTCATAAGGTGCGCAGAAGATGCGAGGAAGATCTCTGTTTGTGGTTTAAAGGTAAGAAACACTCATTTCGTTTTGGCATTCCTATGATGTGGCGTGAACAGCAAAACCACACTACCGACTGCTATTTCTGTTCGGTAGATGTGAAAGGTTTCAATACAAAAAATAAAAATAAAATATCTTACCCAAACCTAAATTCAGCTATTCTTCCAGTGCCTCATAGCTCTGCAATACCAGTTCCACACCCACCTTCCAGTTTGGATGATATCCTGAGTGATTCTGAGGACGGAAACACATTACCTCCCCAGGATGAATCTAGTTCAGATTTTTCTGTTGATGAGGGACCCCAACTTTTTTTATCAGAGCGAGCTCAATGACCTGGTTAGAGATTTAGGCCTTTCAAAAGATGCTGCCGAATTGCTGGGGTCAAGATTAAGAAATAAAAACCTGCTGTCACCCGGAACCTCATTTTCGTGGTACAGGCACCAAGAGAGAGAATTCACTACATTTTTCTCCAAAGAGGGAAACCTCGTTTTTTGTAGTGATGTTCAAGGGCTAATGAAGTGTTTTGAAATAGAATATAATTCATCTGAGTGGCGCCTATTCATTGATTCCTCAAAAACAAGCCTCAAAGCAGTTTTGCTGCATAATGGGAATGAATTTGCATCACTTCCTGTAGGACACTCGGTGCATTTGGAGGAAAACTATAACGATGTGGCAATGATTCTTAAGAAAATAAAATATCAAGAACATCGCTGGATGCTTTGTGGTGACTTCAAAATACTAACCGTGTTGTTGGGCCAGCAGGCAGGTTATACGAAATATCCGTGCTTCCTTTGCTTGTGAGACAGTCGAGCCAGAGATCTCCATTGGACAAAAACTGACTGGCCACTTCGAGACGCCTTAATTCCCGGCGAAAATAACGTCATTAATACAACCTTGGTTCCTCCTGAAAAGGTTTTATTACCACCTCTTCATATTAAATTGAGGCTTACGAAGCAGTTTGTGAAATCCCTGCCAAAAGATGGGGAATGTTTCAGATATCTGTGTTCCAAGTTCCCAAAACTGTCTGAAGCCAAGTTGAAAGAGGAAGTTTTTACTGGCCCCGACATACGAAAACTGTTATCCGATCCCCTCTTTTCAGAAACAATGGGAGTAAAATAAAAAGAAGCGTGAGACTATTTCAAAGACGTAGTGCACAAGTTTTTGGGTAATACTAAAGACCCTCACTACAAAGCCATTGTACAACGCATGTTGGCTGCGTATAAAGCTCAAGGATGCAAGATGAGCTTAAAAGTTCATTTCTTACACTCCTATGTCGACTATTTTCCCGAAAACTTGGGAGCCCTCAGTGAAGAGCAGGGTGAAAGATTTCACCAGGATGTCCGTGATATCGAGAGACGCTACCAAGGACGATGGGACATCAATATGCTAGCTGACTACTGTTGGATGCTCAAGTGGAAAACAGAAAGTGGAAAGCGGAAGCGTGTTCGGAGAAGTATCAAAGAGAAGAAGAAAAGGTTTCATAGGCAAAAAGGATGAACACGGAATGTTAAGTACATTTCATGAAGAAATTGTTTGTTTATTATAAGAAATATTTTTAGTTCATTGTAATGAAATGGTGGTTTTCTCATTATTGTTATGGTTATGCTTTTTTAATGCAAACACCTTGTATTTTGCAAAAACACTGTACGTGATGGAGGGAAATGGGGGTCATTTTTGGATTCAGCACACTCGAAAACATAATATTTACCAAAAACATCCCATGCAGCTGAAAAAAAAGTTTTTGCAGACCTGTGTAATCAATGTGAGAGTTGGATTTAAGATCTGGCTGAATAAAAAAAACACCTAAATATTTAAGACTTTGTACAACCTCAACCTGAGTGTTATTTAAAATTACAGAATGTAGAGAGATTCTGCTTATCTTTTGTGCAGAGAACAGCGGAAAGCCTCTGCTTAGCTTTCCACGGCCAGTGATTGACTGATGCATGCGCGCCGACCACTTACTTCGGGTAAGCATAAATTCTGCTCCTTGCCTTGGCTCTTCTCTCTGTCGTTCAAAAAAAGTGATTTGATTATTTCTCCAAAGAGGAGTCTTCCTTCCTATCAGAAGGCTTATGTAAATTTTTATTCCATTTGTTATAGTCTTCAAGAAAGTCATTTTAAGTGCATGAATTTTTAAGAAAGAAGGGGAGTTCAAATATCAACGTGAATTTGATTCTATTAATAAAAAAATATCCACAACAAAATAGAAAAATCATTCAAAGGTTATCGTATCCCCCCCATTTTAGGTTCGATTAGTATTGCAACTTTTATATGGAAAAGTACGTCACGAAAAAAACAAAGGCATATGTTTGTACTTTTAGAATAATTTATTGTCAGCTACGGCTTATTATTACGTTGAAATTGGATTGTCCTGAGATTATCTTAACTACTTATTTACATTTTCATTTATCTCAGAGCTCTGTTTTTTTTTTTTTCATTTTTGGTGCCAGCTAGTCCTGTGTCACACTGGTGAAAAGACCCCAACTCACTGGGTTTTGTTCCAGAATATTTAAGTTGAATGACCAACTGGAACCGTCAGCTGTGGGCTAATCCTACACACTGATGTACTTACCTGCTTTAAAACACACAAAGAAATATAAAAACTGGCTCAAATGTGGGATATGGTGAACCTACCACACTTGAGAAGGACGGTTCACCACGGAACCGATCTGTACTTTCTAAACGGCATATGAGAAAGAGATCTCGGCTGAGTGAGTGTAAGATTGGTGTATGGAGTACTAGAGGCATAAATGGCAAGATGAACGAGGTGATTGAAGAGATGAATAAATAAACATTGGATGTGCTGTGTGTAAGTGAAACCAAAAAGAAGGAAATTGGATAGAAGAAGTGAATGGAACGGTGAGTGTGTGGTGTAGAGTATTGGATAATGTTAGAAAACAGGCTGGTGTAGGTGTGATTTTAAGTGAAAAGATGAAGAACAACTTGATTCACTATAGTTGCATAAGTGAAAGAATTCTTTGGATTCGTTTGAAAGTAAATCATCAGAGAATAGTAATTGTTGTAGTGTATGCTCCTTGTGACTGAACCTTCTGAAAGGAAGGAAGATTTCTGGAATGAGCTAAAAGCTGTTTTGCCTCAGTTTGGTGCTAAAGAGAAAGTTATAATATTAATAGCAGGGGATTTCAATGCTAGAGTAATAGCAGGGGATTTCAATGCAGAATGAAATTTCTGACAATGTTTTGGGTAAGTTTAATGATCCTTGTGTGAATGATTATGGTGAAAGATGAATTGAACTCTGCACTGAGAATGATTTCTGTGTATCCAATACGTTCTTCAATCACTAGTATATCCACATTCATACTTGGGAAAATCGTACTCTTGGTCAAAAGAGTGTGATAGATTTTGTTGTCTATGATCAGCGTCTGAAACACTTAATTGTTCACACTCGTGTGATGAGAGGTGCGGATGTTGGTTCTGATCATTACTTGGTAGTGTCACGACTGAAAATGAAAGTTGGTTGGAGGAAAACGAATAGGAAGAGGCCCAGGATGGAAAGAATAAAGGTTGAAAGGCTCCCTGAAGATAATCAGCGTTATTCTGACTTACTCAGAGAACGACTGAAGGAGCTGATGCCTTGTGAGTGGGATGTAGAAAAGAAGTGGAAATGCTTTAAGAACTGCGTTGTGACTGCTGCTGAAGAGGTCTGTGGCACCACAATAGTGGGTAACAATAGAGGTGATGCTTGGTGGAATAGTGAGATTGAAAAGGCAGTAAAGAAAAAGAAGAAAGCCTATTCGGGGATGTTGCAAGGTAGAGTTTCTGTGGATGAATATCGCTGTAAGAAGCGTGAAGCCGCTAAGCTGGTACGCCAGAGTAAGGGAAAAGATAAGAATGAGAAGATGGAAAGGCATGAATTGGCTTTTTGGAAAGACAGGAAGACTTTCTGGAAGCACATGAGAATCAGGAAAAATGGGGGAAACAAAGTTGTAAGTTGTGTGAAGAAAAGGATCGGGGAAATGATATGGGAGCCCAATGAGTTAAGTAAAAGATGGGGTGAATACTTATGTGAGTTTTTAGATCAGGAAAGCAAAGGTGATTCAGGGGAAGAAGCAGGTGATGTCACAGTGAAGGATGGAAGCACAGGAGGGATCTCAAGAGAAGAAGTGTGTAAAGCTCTAAAATCTGTTCAGAATAGTAAGGCTCCGGGAGTTGATGGCATAACTGCCGAGGTGTTGAAATATGGGGGTGACCCTGTAATTGACTGGCTAACTGAAATTTGCCAGTTGTGCTGGGAGTTAGGAATGGTCCCTCGGGAATTGGAAGGATTTTATCATTGTTCCCTTGTATAGGGGAAAAGGTGATCAGACTGACTGCAAGAATTATCGTGGTATTAGCCTACTGAGTGTGCCAGGGAAAGTGTTTGGTAAGGTCGTTATTGAAAAAGTACGGGGTCTTACATCAGAGAAACTGTGGGATGTTCAGAGTTGTTTCATGCCTGGTAAAGACTGCACTAACCAAATTTTTGCATTACGCATGATGATTGAAAAGTATCTGGCTGTTGGTAAGAAAGTTTTTACTGCCTTCATAGATTTAGAGAAAGCTTACGACCGAGTAAATAGGACACTTTTCTGGAAAGTATTGAATGAATATGGTGCTACTGGGAATTTACTTAATAGTGTAAAAGCCATGTATGCTGGCAGTAGAGTTTGTGCAACCTTGGAGTTTGTGTACAAGTGAATGGTGTTTTATCAAAATGGCTTTCTATTGGTGCAGGAGTCAGACAGGGTTGTGTAATGACACCATGGCTGTTTAATGTATTTATGGATGCGTGCATGCGTGATGCCAAAATAGTTAATACAGGTTTATGTCTTGGTGACATCCGTGTGTGCAGATTGCTGTATGCTGATGACACTGTTCTGTTGGCAGAGAGCAAAAATGACTTGCAGGGTATGCTGTCTCGGATGTACGAAGTTTGCATGAAATTCAAACTGGGTATAAATAAGGGAAAAACCAAAGTTATGGTTTTCGAGCTAGTACTGAATATAATATAAGTATACAGTGATTGACCAGGTGAATGAGTATGTGTATTTAAGAAGCATGTTTGACAGAGGGAACTAACCGGATGGTGAAATTAGTAGGCGAGTGAATTTTTCAGTGAAAGTCATGGCTGCTTTGGGAGGTTTTCACAGGAATAATGGGTTCTCAAGAGGGTCCCGCATGGCTGTGTATGAAAGTGTAATTGTTCCTACTATGATGCATGGCAGCGAAACATGGGTACTACAGTCGAAACATAAAAGTCGTTTGTGAGCTGGAGAAATGCGTTACTTACGGGGTGTTTATGGCAAGACACGTTCTGATTGTGTGAGGAATGAAGATGTGTTGCAGTTGTGTAATGTGAAGCAAAATGTTGTTAGCAAGGTGGAGACTAATATGCTTCGGTGGTTTGGCCATGTTGAAAGAATGAGGGAAAATCTTTTAGCCTTTTTTTTTTTAGTTAAAATCTTAAAAAAAAAAAAAAAGGCTAAAAAGATTTTGACTAAAAAAACGGCTAAAAAGATTTTCCCTTCTACCTTTCTTTCCTGCCACTTGGGCTAAAAAGATTTTAACTAAAAATAAAGGCTAAAAAGATTTTCCCTTCTACCTTTCTTTCCTGCCACTTAGGCTAAAAAGATTTTAACTAAAAAAAAAGGCTAAAATCTTTTTAGCTTTTTTTTTAGTTAAAATCTTTTTAGCCCAAGTGACAGGAAGAAAAGGTAGAGGAAGGCCAAGGAAGTCATGGGAGGATCAGATTCAGGAGTGTCTGCATGAGAAAAAGATTATTAGTATGAAGTATAAAAGATTTTGTGTACAGCGTGTGATGGATGTGAGTGAAGTACGAGTTATATGTCAAGATCGCTGTAAATGGAGAAGTTTGATATGGCAACAGTAAATAAAAATTATTTGGTAGTCTGTATTTCTTTGTGGAGCTAACCTCTGAATATCAGAGAACAGCTTAGTAATATGATATGTATATTATTTTCTTTCCAAATTATCGCCTTTTGTATTTCCCTATTTTTTCCATGCATCAGTCTCATTCTCTAACGTGCACTGAGTCACAGAGACTCAAAAACATCGCGTCCACCCTCCACTACGTCTCGTAACTTTCTCTACTGATTCTTCTTCTGGTCTTCTCCTTCTTTTTGCTTTCATAAAAACGAATAGGGGTGCCGATTGAGTTGCAAACTAATTACGTAGTCTGGAATCACTTTCGTTCGTCGTGTTATTGTTTGCTGAGGGCATGGTTAAAATGACTGCAATAAAACTTTAAACGTACAAGTCTCGATGACTTTGGAAAATGCTTTAGAACAGTCACTGATGATTACAGTGAATTACCGTTAGAAAGAATTTGACGGGACCACCTAACATCGTTCGTTATAACGAAATTTCGCAATAACGGGATTTTTTCAATAAATTTCAATCTAACAAAAAATTCAGAAAAATTGACACTAAATTTTCGCTTAAAATATTTCCAAGTTCAGATATGCTTATAAAACCAAAACGAAATACCTAAAAAAAAAGGCTTCGAAACAAACCTTTGCTTGTATCTACATACATACAGTATGGATATATATTTACACCTCCTTCATTTGCACAAATTCTATGTTTTTTTCTGTACAAGTCATTTTGTGGCTTTAGAAATCAGAAAGTTTCGTAGGGAACGCAGATTTGAAAATATACCCTCTGAGACGTTTGCCTCATAGAAAACGAAATGACGCACTTTTTCGAAGCATGAAAATGCCTCCAATACATTGATGTTTGGCAACGACGCGACGTCGTGACATCTTCGTCGTCTCTGCTTTCCTGATCAGCTCCGTCATTTCGTTTGTTCGTAATTGACTGTATATGTCGGCATCGGTTAGTTCATACGAGGTAAGTAAACAATCATTTACCGACAAAAATCTTTAAGTTTTACATCATTAGGGACGGAAGTCGACTCTGCAACCGAGTTCTCTGTTGTTTCAAGCTCGGTAGATGTTTCAACGTCCGTATCTTTTTCTCATGAATTCTTTTAATCGGAATCAGTCAGTGCAGCATGTTTCCAGCAGTTGACGATGGTATTTTGGCTAACTTTGCTCATGCTCCTTCAATCATATCCATAGCCTCTTTCATGGTTTTTTGTTTTTGGTCAGTTCTTTCAATCCCACGAAGAATTTGCTTCATTAAACAGGCTTCGACAGCGAGTTTTCACATTTGTTATGATTCCTTGATCTAAGGTTTGTAAAACGGCAGGGCTGTTTGGCGGAAAATATTCAACACGAATGCAGTCTAAAGTTGAGAGCTCATTATAGTGGGGCAGATAAGTGATAAAATCGTTCACATGTGAATACAAGCACTAAAATTGGTGTGGTTATTAGTCATTGTCCAATAATTTGAGAAATCACATTAGCCACCTGAATTTCCAAGATGGCCGCCATATTGCAACACGGCTGCCATTCCCAGTATTTTGCCACAAATTTAAACCCACTGGACTTGTTTCAACTACTTTTATTGACTCCTTTGTTTATCACATAAATGGGAAAGTTAAATGTACAACTACGTATTAAACATCTTAAGTTCTTAGTTTTATCTAGCTTCCTTGTGGTGCCGCGTGAGATGTGGGAGACGGCGCATTTCATGGAGCACAGTGTTGCGACTTTCCTTGATTCGTCGATGAACTGTGTCCTTTCAGACCGTGACACCAACAGTCCGAAAAACTTTACGTAGTGATAACCTTCGGGATGAAACTAAACGCATGATGGCACGATCATCTCGTTTGGTTGTTATTCCAGGCCGTTTTCTGGCAGTTAACGCACAGCGTTTCGATAAAGTCTTATAAATGACTGCTCTACTCCTCCCCATGGCTTTACAAATTTTCACTACAGGCAATCCATTTGCTCTCAGTCTCCAAATCTTCTGCACCTCCTCACCAGAAAGTTGATTGTTGCGTGGCATTTCGGCAAATGAAAATCTGACGGCAGGTCCGCTGTCTTTTGTAGACTGGACCGAATTACGGCCCATGCGTGTGCGTACAACATGCTAATTTGTACATCTCATTTGCATGTGGTTACTTTACATAGTTGTCTTTATATTTATGAGCACCTAAAATTACACTATTTCACTTTGTGTTGTTCTTTTCACACAATGCGGTCATCTCGACGAATCGAAACGTTTGTTGTAAGGTTATGAATAATTAGGTACCATTTCAGCTTTCTACCTATATTCGCATTGCATTCACGGCGCAAAGTCGACTGTCTCTATATTTATGCGACGCACCTTTTGAGTTATTCCACGTTTTTGCTGCTTGCTTTAAACCATATATAGATTTGTCCAATTTGCAAACTTTGTGTTCTTCGCCTTTCACTTCAAAACCTTCTGGTTGCTTCATATATATTTCCTCATTTAATTTTGCATTCAAATACGCAGATATAATATCAATATGGTGTACGTGCATTTGTTTATGTGCGCTGTAGTAAGAAAAGATCTTATTGTGGTGTGCTTGACCACTGGTGCAAATGTTCCATCGTAATCTGACCCATATTTTTGGTCATATCCTTTTGCTACTAATCTGGCCTTATACTTTGTTTCTTGACGTTTATCATTACATTTTGTCTTGAAGATCCATTTGCTTCCTATAGCTTTCTTTCCATTTGGTAACTCTGTTAGCGACCAAGTATTATTTGCTTTTAGAGACTTTATTTCTTCTTTCACTGCATTTTGCCATTTTGTGCTCTCTCTTTCTGGAAGATCGTGTATATCACTTATACAGATTTTGGATCTGAGTTAGAAGTTTGGTCTGTTTTTGCTTTAAATCCAAGTCGTTCTGGTGGAACCCCTTTATTTGAACGCTCAGAAACTCTAGGTAAATTAATGTTTATGCCTGATTCAGTTTCTTGCTCTTCTGAAATTTCTTCAGTGCTTTCCTCTAGTCGAGTCTTCCGTATTTCATTTTCAATATCTGCACTTTCTAGATAATTCAGACTTCCTAACTCTACGAGATTAAAATCTCCTTGTTCTTCAGCTTCTTCTTTTTCTTTGCTAAATTGATTTTCAAAGAATTTTACCGATCTTGACACGACAACGTTTCTTCCTCCAACGTAAACTCGATATCCTTTTGATCTAAAATCCTAACCGATGAATGTACCTTCAACTGCTTTTTCACCAAATTTCCTTCTTCTCTGTTTATGAATGTAGTAGTGACTTTACATTCGAACACTTTTAAATGATTGATATTTGGTCTGACTCCATTCCACAACTCATACGGAGTTTTGTTACTTGCTTTAGTGACTAATCTATTTTTGCAAATACGTTGCTGTTAGCACTGCTTCTCCCCAATATGCTTTTGGTAAATTTGCATTAATTAGCATTGCTTTGCACATTTCAACTAACGATCGATTTTTTCTTTCGACTACTCCATTTTGAGCTCGTGAATACACTATAGAAGTTTGATGAACAATGCCTTCTTTTGTTAAATACTCTTCAACTTCTTTGCTGCAGTATTCTAGGCCATTATCTGTTTTCAAAATTTTTACTTTTCTATTAAATTTATTTGTAGTAGAACTAAAAAATTCTTTCAACTTTGCCAATGCTTCATCTTTTCTACTTATTACATATAGTGTTGCATATCTACTGAAATCATCTATAAAAGACAGGAAATATCTTTTTCTTCCCAAGCTTTCAACTTCAAAAGGCCCACATACGTCTGAGTGTATTGGTTCTAACGGTTCTTTCGCTCTGTAAGATGCCTGTTTCGGGTATGGGTTCTCTGTAAGTTACGCTCTAATCGCAATAAAAATTATCCTTACAATTATTTATTTTCATACCTTTAGCTAAATTTTGATTTGCCATTTCTTTAATTGTTTCAATACTTCTGTGTCCTAGTCTGAGATGCCATTTATAAATGCAGTTTTCATTTTTACACATATTATTCCCGAATTGTGTTACGCAGTTTGTAACTTGTTTATCTTTATCTTTAACAACGATGAGTTCAAATAAACCATCTGTGGCAATGACATTTGCAACTATGGTTTGACCTTTGTTTATAGTGCAAGTATTTTCTTCAAATAGTGCTGTAAAGCCTTTACTAGCAAGCATTTTAACTGATAAAAGATTTCTAATTAGGTCTGGGACATACAAAATATTTGATAGACTAAGGGTATGAACATTTCCCTCTAGAGTTTTCACTAGTACCTTACCTTCTCCAAAACCTTTTGACTTCAACATTTGACCATTTGCGATGGTTACATTTTCATTTGATTTTTCTGTAATTCTATAAAAGAAATTTGTGTCACTACGCATATGGCTAGTTGCTCCTGAATCCACAATGCAAGACATTGAATTGTTTTGTGATACTAATGCTCTTTGTGCATCATGCTTTGTTATATCAAGTTTTGCATCTTTGCTTGTAACGCTAGCACAAAAATCGTTCTCCACATTTTTATTTTGCTACATATGTTCAACTTGTGTGGCAGGTTATTACTTTGTACTTTACCGTTATAAATCGGCTGCTTAGGAGTAAACTTTGTTTTACCTTTGTGAATATTACTTTGCTTATTATTAGCATTCAGATGCCAACACCCATTACTAACATGATTTGACTTATGACAATAAGTACAATATCTTTTGGCTTTAAAATTAGGGACAGCAAAAGTGTTCTTTGTTTTATAAACTGAAAATTGTGTTTCAGAGTGTGTAACTGACTCCTCCTTAATATGCATTCTTCTCTCATACTCGTCAATTAATTTAGATTTCGCATAATCCAGTGATAGTTCCTCTTCATTTTTGCTTTCCAGAGCTGTTATTAACGCATTATAACTTTGTGGCATACTACACAACAAAATTGCTGCCATTTGGGTTGCTTTTATTTGTTCCCCAATATTGTTTAACTTCTCTCCCATTTCGCTTACTTCTTTAATATGTGATTGCATTGCCTATCCTTTTTAACCCATGTTTCATCTACAGTTTGTGGTTTGGGTTCAAACACTACATCACTTAGGTTTTCTCTGATTAGTAACATTTCCATCCTAAATTTCCACGTTGCATAGTTAGTTTCTGTCAGTTTTCTATGTGAATATATTCTTTCGACATCGCCATTTTCCTGACTGTTTTGCTTTGTACTTAGTACTTGTGCCTTTTCTTTCCACTTATTTCCGAAACTGCGATATGAAACTAGTCTTCAGTCTCATAATCAAAAGTAATGATGGTGTAAGTTAAAAACTAAGAAATTATTTGCAACGGTAACTATGTTCATAATCGACAGACTCCTGATTTAAGTTTTTCGTTATTTATTCTTGACTAAACACACAACTAAAACGCTAATGATGGTTCACGGATATATAAAAAACATAGAATGAATGAGTTATTAAACAATAATGACACCGTGCTTTAAGGTTATTTGGTCTGATTTAAACAGTCTTACCATGATTAATATTCCTTTTACATTTCACGGAAAAACACTTTGTATATTCCCTCGAGAATTCTTTTAGATGATGACAATAGATGTATTCTTTTAGAGCACTTTTGTAAGAACAACAAATATCGTGTTCACACACAGTGAAGGGACGCCATCATTTCTTCTTCTCAATTGTCCTGGGTCGTGATCCCATAATTCTTTGCAACGCACCGCTTACTGGCTGCTCGGTATCAACGCAAACATAAACAAACTTGCAGCAGGTGCCCGATGAAAAATAAAAAGAAACGAGCAAAGGACGAAAAAATCTTTTATAGCTCTACAAATGTAATCAGTTATCTCCTTCTCCTGTTACATCAGGAATCTGTGATATGTATGAATTCCATTTGAATAGCGCGATTCTTTCTTGGTGTTGCCATTTTCACAAACGGAAGTGTACATGCAGTGTTGGATCTGGGTCGCATATAATTAGATTTCACCCCACTGAGAGTTTTCCTGAAGAGCCCGAATTTCTCTCTGCAGTTTTTTCTCCGAGCAATGAAATAATTTTAAAGATTACCGCCTAGACGATGGACTTAATATTCTCTCTACGCTGTCCCGGTGGCCGAGTGGTCAGAGTTGTAGGTTTCTGGTTAGTAGTTGGTTGGTTGATGGATTTTTATGGCGCAAGGGCCATGTTTGGCCAAAGAGCGCTCGACACTGGTTAGTGGTCTGAGCTCCGCATGAAGCACGAGTGCTGTGCCTCCCCCGCCCAAAATCATGGACCCCCCACGGCATATGACCCTTATAGCAGCTCACGGTGAAAGTTGAATTCAGAAACAAACAAACATTCTCTTTACCCTTATGATCTATGAAATATCCTATTATGTGATCCGACGGTTAAATCATCTTTGCGATACGAATATTTCGGTTATGATTGTATATAAAAACACAGTAATCACTATTTTTGAATATATGATCATCTAAAAATTTCTTTACCTACCTTCTCTCGCCGCTAGGCCGCGCTAAAGATCTTCTACACTCCTGATAATGGGTAAAACAAAGAATCTTTCGGATTTCGATAAAGGGCTTATTGTGGGTGCCCGTCTGTATGGAGCGACGATTTTGAATACAGCACAGCTAACTGGTTTCTGAAAACGTGCGATATCTCGGGTCTATAATCAGTGGGAAAATAACCCATATTGCTTGTGTAAGAGACGTAACTGTGGCGCAACGACAATCTGTCAGAAACGAGATCACCGTCGTCGGACCAAACTTGCACGGAGAAACAGCACTTTCTGTGTGCAGCAATTGACTGAGCATTCAATGAAGGCTTTTTCTGACCCATATGTCAGCAAACCATACGCAGATAATTGAAAAGGATCGGTATTGGCAGATACACTCTATACGAAATCCAGATTTCTGAGAATTACCGAAAAGTTCATCTATAGTTGTGTCAAGAATACATTGAATGGACACTGGAAGACTGTAAAAAAGTAATCCGACGAGTCGCGGATCACCTTGTCCCGTACCGACGGCAGGCATAGAGTTTGACGGGAACCCCATGAAGCGATGGACCCATATTGCTTTCTAAACACAACTCAAGGTTGTTGTGGTGCTGTCATGACGTGGGGCACGTTCTGTTGATACAGAACGGGTCTCTTAATATTGCTGAAAGGTCAGGCGTCTTCCAAGAGTTATCTGAACATTGTTACAGATCAAGACCATCCTGCAATGTTGACTTTTTATCCAGCAGATGACGGCTGTTTCATGGACGACAGCGCTATTGTCCATCGGGCAAGACGTGTTCAGCAGTGGTCTTCCATGGCCACCACAAATCCCAGAACTGAACCCCTTTGAGAATGTATGGAACATGTTAGAAAAACAGATCTGGAAGCAAAGTCCTCTTCCGTGAAATTTGAGTCAGTTAAAGTACTGTGTAGTGAACGTTTGGTATGCTCTAGACGTAGATGCATTCAAACACTTTGTGCTATCTATGGAAAACCGCACACGTGCTGTAATTTGGGTTAAAGGAGGCCGAACTGATATTGAATAAAAGTTTTAAATTCAGTGGCCTTATGTGTATGTGTATTCAGTGGCTCTATACACCTCCTTAGGGTCATGCACGCACCATACGGCCCAACAATTCTATAATCTACCGTAAGGTTTCCCCTCCATGCTAGCAAGTTCTAAAGCTGAACGCATCTGCAACGAGTGCGTTTCCCCGGCGATTGGAATTAGGGTATCTCTTCAGTAAGAAAATTACAAGAGGTATTTACTTTAACACATTTGAGTCCAAAGTTGTGCAGGAGTGGGGAGAAAAAAACACGAACCTTTAGCAAATTATGCTTGAGATAAAGCAATTCATGGAATTCCTCAGTTAGGCTTCGTAATATATAATTCAATGTCCTAAATTTTGAAAAGAGTAAACATTTTTCTCCATATATAGGTTGGATGCTGAAAGAGGCAGAGCTAATTTCCAGTGCTCTTTGTTATCTAATTATGCCCGAGGAGCAACAATTCCACATATTAAGTAACGGGGTGATATAGACCCTCTTAATGTTCAATGCCAGGGGGCAAAAGAATGCACCCACGAAGCCACCAAGGGAATGTAAATCCTCCATGTACGAGATTCCCCTTCCGAGACGGTGTGGAGTGCTTTTGCTTTGTACTTTAATACGCGGAAACAAAACCCATTCTTTAATGAGCGGAAAATTTCCCGTTTCACCAAAGCTCCCGTCCACCCGCGGACTGCCATCCTGGGGAGATCATCAGAGCGGCTAATGACAGACGTAAAACAAAAGGGATCCAAATAGACTCACATAATTTTCGGGTGCCATTTACCGCTTGGCTTGGCGTAGACTTTGAGGCGGTTTTAATTGCTCTTGCCGGGGCGCAAATTAAAACATTCACTGGTTCCGCAGGGAGGAAACGGAACAATCCTGCTTCCGGTGCTCTCCGTGAATGAGCCTCTCAACAATTAACGGTGCTCCACGCCCTCCCCCACCCCATTATCCCAGTACATTGTCTTTAATCAGCTGAGCGTACGTTGAGGCAGCACTGACTCAGCAGCTGAGTGTGCACAAGACTCCGCTGGCTATAAGGTGGGAGGGGGCAAACTGGATTCTTGATGAAATGTTTCTGATGTTCAGTTAGTGAAATTATAACAGTTCGTAAATGTGGCATCAACAGCCTTTTTCCTGACTCTGCCGATTTTTGTGTTTCATCGTTACTCTTGTTCCCGGGATTTGCAGCAAGTTAAGCACAGCGATGGACAAATGCTTGCTTTCCTTATTTTCAAAAATGCGCCGTAAATGAATGGCGTTGAGAGGAATTCTTAATTCGTTTTTTGTAAGCGTTTTCACCTTCAGCCTAGGAATTTATTTCTTCCTTTTAATTCATCGCATCAGTTTCGAACATACACTTGCTTTATCTATGAAAAGCGTTTTTTTTTTTTCTAATAAAGTTTAAATCAATATTAGTTTTTCGTGAGAAACTTGGAAAAATTCAGATGGAGGGCAAAAATTTCGCATCAGTCGTTTATCATGTTACACGAACGCAGCAAAAGAAAGTTTCTATTTTCCGTCATGCATACTAAGAAAATTCACTTAGAGAATTACTATATGCTCTTGGATTCCCATTGTAGCGCAATTTAGAGACGGTTCTTGTAAGATGTGGTCGTATATATCTTAACTTCAACCTAACCTACTTTGTATTATTAGGGGCATGCAAAACTTTCCGCCGCCCCCGCTGACGGGCGCTGTAGGGGCCTAACCGCCCGGCGATCCGTGCTGTCAGTTTGTACATGAAGCCAAGCATGGCGGTAGATAAAGTTCATTTGAGGCACTGTTTGTTGTCATGTTTAATTCAGGGGAAAAGTACGAGTGAAGCATACGGTTTAATATGTCAGGCGTACGGCGCAACGGTTATGGGTGAGCGGACGTGTCGAGGATGGTTTCCCAGGTTTAAGACAGGTGATCTAAGCTTGGAAGACAAACCACGTGCAGGTAGAACGCAGGAACTCGCACGCAGACGAGGAGCTAGAATCGCAGTTGCAAGAGGATACCACACAATCGACGACGCAACTGGCGAAACGTTTGAAAGTAGCTCAATCGACGGCGGTACGGCGTCTAAAGGCCTTGGGGAAGATCCTGCGCAAGAGGTTTCAAGGGAAGAATTTCTCGTGGAAGGTCACCGGGGATGAAAAATGGGTCTATTGCGACAATCTCGTACGCAAGCGATCCTGGGTCGACCCAAGCCAGCCATCAAGATCCACTGCAAAACAGGATATCCACGGGGAAAAGGTGCTGTTGTGTGTGTGTGTGTGTGTGGTGCAATATGCACGGAGTGCTGTACTTCGAACTGTTGAAACCGGGCGAAACAATCACTGCACAACGATATAGCGATCAGTTGATGAAACTGAATGCCGCAATCGAGCAAAAACGCCTATAGACAGGTAAAGGGTGCCACCCAGTCATCCTGTTACACAATAATACCAGACCACATATCGGTGTCATTACGAAATCAACCCTTGAACAGTTACACTGGGAGGTTTTACCGGACCCGGCTTACTCCCCAGATATTGCACCCTCAGACTTTCATCTGTTTCGCTCTATGCAACATTCCGTAGCCCAACAGCGGTTCACCACAGTTCTAGAGGTGGAAAATTTCGTCACTGCGTTCTTCAGCTCGAAACCCGAGTCTTTCTACCACAGGAGCATTCATTTGTTGCCTGAAAAATGGCAAAAGGCCATTGATACTAACGGCCGATATTACGTTGAATAAATGTATACCGGTTTTCTGATTGTTCCTGTCTCCTTTCTCCTTAAAACGGCGGAAACTTTTGCATACCTCCAATATTATAAATTCTGAATGGCAAGTCTAATGCTTTGGATAGGCTTCGAGAAATTTAACACTAACATGGTGTATAACTAATGGTATGTTTGGGTTTGAGTATGATCCAGAAAATGTTTGATAAGAAGTAAAGAAGCGGGATTAAAGATAAATTTACAGAAAACAAAACAAAAAATTATTTGATATAGAATGGCTTTTACAGAAACTGAACATTTAAAGATTGATGGGACAAATGTATAAATAATCGATGTCTCCGTGTACCTTGGGCAACAGATAAGATGCGAGGGCCACTTCGAAGAAGAATTTAACAGGTGTATAAAACTTGGATGGACTGCATTTGGAAGAAGCATTACAATTTTCTAGAGCAATTTACTGTTACGTGGGTTTAAAAGATTTTACAAGATTTTCGAGCTAATTCTTTTCCAAGTAAGGAATATTTAGCGGTAAGTATTTTTTCAGTCAGCATGGGAATGTTCGAAGAGAGTACCAACCGTGGCAACGGCAGTTAGCAAGAGTTGTAAAGAACGTGTTCCTAGGCAATCGTTCTTTGTATGTTTTTAGGGGGCGGGGGTTAACGACCACCGCGAGCAACTCGATGGGCTATAAGCAGTCGCCCGTCCTTCATTTAGGGCCACTGTTTCCACGGAAGGGCGAGAGCGAGCGCCGAAAGACAAAAACAACATCCATACCACACCAGGATTCGAATTTGGACCGATCTCGGACGAATGGTCAGAAGCCAACGCTTAGACCGCTGCGCCACCGGGACGGCACTTTGTAATGAAGAGCCTGTTTAGAAAACGTTAAGTGCTTTTTATTTTTATGGTTGTACTAGCCTAAGCAGCTTTTGTACATTGTGATCCGAAAAGCGCATCGAGACGGCTATATTAGTTTATTGCTCAATAGGCGTGGATAAACACTTTCTCCTTTGAGCTAGAGACAGAGATAAGCTCGGACAAAAGAGGAGGTCTAGAAAAGGAGTAGAACATGGATAGGTCACGAGATGATGGTCTGAGAAGGAAGACTTTTCGGGTCTCCGGACAAGGAGCTCAAAAGAATGAAAAGTTACGTAGCTTTAGAGTAAGTACGAAAGAGCGTATAATTAGGAAACTGAATAAGCAGCGACAGAACTGAGAGATTCAAATAATAATTTAGTTAGATAATTCTAAGACAACTTGCACAATAAGTTTAAGCAAATAATAAATTAATTGAAACTGCAACTTTCTCAACTATTTCTTTGCTATATATTTTTTGGAACGAGATGCAATTAGGCTTAGACATCGAACACGAAGGGGGCTATAACAGAACGACAACAAAGCCCTCTTACATTACTATCATGTTTTAAAAGAAAAGTGTTTAATGGCTGCATCTCTGTAATCTTTATTTATGGATCAGAGACATGGAACATAACTGAAGCAGGCGTACGAAGAATGTGAATAACTTAAAGAAGCATTAAGAGATACATGCTTGGTGTAACCAAGAAAGAAAGAACAATGAACTTTTCTATCAGAAAAATGACAAGATTTTATGACATCATGATAAAATTAAAGACCTTCAAGTGGCAATGGACTGGATATATTGCTAGAAGAACTGACTATGGACATCCAAAATACTGGTCCAAAGGACAGCAAAAGACCCAGAAAAAGACATCTTGCGAAATGGATGAATGAAATTCTAAAGCATTCTGGAGTATACGGGAAAAAATTGCTCAAGACAGAGTTGTAGAAGAGACTTGGGGAGACCTTCATCCGACTGTGCATTGAGAATATTTTACGCTGACACTGATTTGAGTGTACTGCATTCAGTGGCGGACTGACAATGCATAAACGGCTCTGGAAGCGAAGTTTTTGCGGCCCACTATTTGGGAAAAATTTCCAAGGGACCCAAACCTTAAAAGTAACGATATGTCGTGATAATTAACACAGCAATCGGACATCGCCGAATTGACTGTAATTACTGTTTCACACGTGAATTAAATCACATCAGAAAACTTGAAAATAAATAAATCCATCGCTCTTTCCACGTTAAGCAACGCACAGCAACCGAAAAATTGTTTTTTGTTTTCCAACTTGAAAATTTCATCGCCATGGAGTGGGAATCGGAACCGCATCACCCGACTTCCGTTTGAGCGCGCTATCCGTTGCACCACACACGACGGCGAATTCACACGTTTCTGTGTGTTAAGAGCACTGGGAATATTCTCCGACCGCGTTCAGATTCATGCAAATTCTGCTGCCATCTAGCGTTGTTAAGAAAATCTCCAGTTGTTTAGGTATTCAGAATTGAAGAAATATTCTTCTCATAATACGTAGTAAATACGTCATGTTAATTAACACAGCAATCGGTTTCACACGTGAATGAAATCACATCAGAAAACTTAAAAATTTCATCGCCGTGGCAGAATCTGCACGAATCTGAAAGCGGTCGGAGAATATTCCCAGTGCTCTTAACACCTAGAAACTTGTGAATTCGCCGTCGTATAGCGCGCTCGAATGGGAATCGGGAGATGCGGTTTCGATTCCCGCTCCACGGCGATGAAATTTTCAAGTTTCCTGATGCGATTTAATTCACGTGTGAAACAGTAATTACAGTCAATTCGGCGATGTCCGATTGCTGTGTTAATTATCATGGAGTATTTACCACGCATTTTGAGAAGAATATTTCTTCAACTCTGAATACGATATGTCAGCATTGCCATTTCCAGTTTAAATGTCTTTTCAACGCAACTCTAGGAATTACCGCAATGTTCTTATTGAGACAACAATTAATTCACATTTTATCCATTTTTATGGACTGCAGAATGAGATATCCCTGTAAATGTAATACAAAGAGAAGCATTACGTCTGTTGCTGCGTCAACAGACAATGTATGCTCTATGAAAGTGACTATCAAATGTTTTATTCCACTCTTACGAATTTTATTGCGATAGCCGAGTAAAAAATTAAAACAGTTTCGTCGCTTTTAAAAAGAAGAGAAATCCAAATGTTCAAAAAAATAATAATAATAATACAAGATTTAAGTGTCATAAACAACATGGTCACGATTTTTTTTTTTTAAGAAATTGAAAATTTTGAGAGCTGCACGAAATTTAGCGCAAATTTATAAAGTGAAAGAAATTACCGTCCTAAATTTAACGTTTATTTAACTTACTAGCTGTAAAACTCACTGAGAGAAGAATACAATGGGTTCTAGAAATCACTTATTGCTATTCAAGCGTTTATTAACTACACTGGAAAATATCTTTGTACACGATATTTTTTGTAAATATCTTTTAGGAATCTGGAAGGAGTTTTCCTTGTTCTGGCCTGAACTACTTTAACAGCTGTGACATCATCAAACCGTCGAACTCTTGACAATGCAACATAAAGTTGTCCATGGCTATCACTGGTTCAGTAACGTAGATACCCACTTTCTTCAGTGTTTGACCTTGAAACTTGTTAATGGTCATAGCAAAGGCGAGTTTTACAGGAAATTGTCGTCGTCTTAATGTGAATGGGAAGTCTATATCAGTAGGTGCGAGGTCAATTCGCGGAATAAAAACAGTTTTACCTCATGCTGAACCTGTGAGTACTTCTGGAATGATTAAATTGGGTTTTAGTTCTTTAATTCCATTGCATAAACCAATGTCTTCTTACAATGCATAAACCTCGTTGTGTATTGAGGTTTCTCAGGAGCATGATAATAGCTCCAATCTTCAACTTCAGTCTGTGAAGTGGTATTCCTGATGGAGTTTGCTCATTTAAAAACTCTATATGATAATACTGGTCAGTATTTTCTTCGCCATCGGCATCAATTGAATCAGAGCTTAAGTATGCGCTTGCTGTCCCCTCTAAGAGATCATGAACATTCTCATTTAATTTGTCAACATCAGAGTTTGGTGGTGTGTGTGGCAGAATAGCTTTCTTTGCAAATGATTTTAAACCACAAATTTTTAAGTTCCCACCATATATTTTTTTGACTATATCACATCATATAAAACATGTGAAGGTATCTCTATCATTTCCTCTGGTAGGCCATCAGCTGTTTCATGGGCACCATCACCAAGTCGTTAAAGCCATTCACTAAATGATGAATCACCAGATCGAAACATTACTTTTGAGTCTTAAAATCTTAAACTTCTCCCATATTGGTTGAATTTAATGTTGGCTTCGAGTATTTTGGTTATGCCACCATGTTTGACAACAGGGAGAATTTGTCTAAGGACTTTGCCACCAAAAGTTTTCTGATTTCTCATGATATCTTTCAGTATTCGGTCAACTGCAAGTAAAGCAGTACCGGGGGCCATTGTAGCTTCGTCCCAAATGATGGCTTCCGCAGATCGAATGATTTCGGCGTCGGTGGAATTAATCTTTATATTCGACGTAGACGTTTCATTTAAAGGTAGCACTAACTTAAATTGGTTAAAGTATGTTTTTAACCACCTTCTAACAGATTAGCAGCGATTCTTGTGGATGCAACAGTCAAAGCTATTCTTCCTTCTCCAAGGATAGTGCTGAGGAGGGTTTTATACAAATAATTTTTTTCCTGCGCCCTCCGGGCCATCAAGGAAAGAACATCTATGAGGAAGATCTTCATTAGTGGTGGCTGACATAATACTGTCATACGCTGCTTTTCGCTCTGCATTCAAATTACTTGCCGTTTCTGCAGCTTTTTGTCGTTCTGCAGCACTGTCGAAATAAACATCCGGATTTTGAGGAATGTTACTTGATGGAATTAGAAGATTATATTTATCGCATCAGCTGTTGTTAGCTTTGAGAGTATCGTTTATCTCTTGAAGGGTCAAATTCAAGCAATGTGCACAATCCTCAGTATGTCCAATGTTATGTTTGTGTGCAAAATTTTCCCAAAGATGGGATTTATATTTTTTAAACAATTCTTGTGCATTGGGTGGTGAAACAAAGATAAGAATGTATTCAAATAAATCTCGTAGTTGTCGAGGCAAGCTGCAAACTGATGCTTCACCTCAGGTTTTCTCCCATATTTCATCCTTCTGAATTAAACCCTTCTACAATGCAGCTTTTTGGAAGGTATCATATAGAATTCCACTGACTGCTCTTAGATCTGTAAAGCTTTTCGCTCCAGACACATGAAGTAGCAGTAGTCTCAAACAATATCTTCCTGGATCAGAGCCAAGGTTGACTGAATACATTCTTCCAATCACATTATCTCCACCACGTTTTCGTTGGACCCATTGTCTTTCTTTTTGATTGAACACATAATGTCTTGGTATGTCGCTATGTGAAATGGATCGCGCATATTCATTGCCCTCATTTAGTTTGAACCATGCTTTCAGCATTGTATCTCTTTGAGCATTATGAACAACTGCATTTCGATCATTGTTTAAACGCTCCGGATTAAAGGTAATGTTCTGTTCTTCACGAAGGTGAACAGGTAATCTAACTATTGTATGATATTGCTGATGCATATCATAACCAAGTATTTGCCACATTGCCTCAGGTGCGCTAACGTATCGGGGATCAACATGACTTTTTACTTCGTCGTATTTGGTGTTGTGCTCTGTTATATGCACATTTGCACAGTCATGACCTTTGTACACGTACTTGAAAAGATATTTCACGCTTTTCACACACCTCGACATTAATGTGGCAATTGTACTTTAACAAAAGATATGGATTATAAGGGACAATCCAGCTGTTATCAATACTTTTACCACGTACAGTTGTGGTTCCACCATTCTTTCTACGGCGATATAAAGGATACCCGCCTTTGTTAGCTACTGTTTCATTTTGGAAAGACTTCGGAAATTGCTTGGTACATTTACCATCTTTCATACAGGGTGAATTGTGATTACTTTCACCTCTTCTTTGGGAGGAAGAAAAAGTTGACGATCCCACTAGATATGACGTGAACTCTGATTGAACTTTCATTTTCAGTTGTCTTCCTGTATGTAAATTGTGTGTTCATTCTCTTTAAGCGTTTTAACCAAACATTATATTTTCTCACACAATGAATGTTTCGTGGCAATAATCTTGAGGTCAGAGTGAATGACGTGCGCGTCTTGACAAGATAAAACGAGATATATACACTCATCGTCAAAAAAATAGTTGCACTCAGAAGGAAGCAACCGACAGGAATGAAACATGGTGGGTAGGTTTGACATCGTGAGACATGCAAATGGTTCAAGTATCACGCTCGGCTGCGCGTGTGAAGCAAGAAACGAGGGATCGTAGCGTTGTGCTTACCGGCATATAAGATCGTCTCGTTGCGGGCGCTTGCCATTGTGACTCGTGCTGTTGTGTTGGTCGCATCCTTTGCAAGTGAAGTATGCTTCGGAGAAAAGTTCGAAAGCGATTCGAGCTGTCGGAGGAGTTCCAGAGGGGCCGGATCGTCGGGCTCCAGGAAGTGGGATGGTCTTATCGCCGTATTGCGCGCCATACCGGTCGTGCGGTTATCACTATAGCACGCTGTTGGTGGAAGTGGATAGAACAAGGCTCTCAGCAGCGACAGGAAGGGCCTTGGAGACCTAGACTAACCACGGAGAGAGAGAGGACCGACGGGTTGTCCGCCATGAACGGAGGGACCCACCAGCCACGATGGCGGATATTCGGCGAGCAGTGGTGCCATCCATGCATCGTCTGATTAGTGCCAGCACAGTTGGTAGATGGCTACACGACGTAGGACTACACGCAGACCGTTACGGTGACTGCCCTTAACACCACTGCATCCTCGCTAAAGACTGCAATGGTGTCGTGCCAGACTGCCCATGAGCCACTCAGAATGGCAGCGGGGGATCATCACTGACGATTCCCGCTTTTGTGTTGGAGGAGACTACCAATAAATCTGTGTGTGGAGGCACCGTGGTTAGCGCTAAGATGAACATTTCTGTTGTCGAGCGTCACACGTCCAGAAGGCCTGGTGTTATGGTGTGGGGTGCAATTGCTTACGATGCCAGATCCCCTTTGGTGTTCATTACAGACACTTTGACAGCCCAACGTTACGTTCATGAGGTCCTGCAACCAGTGGCCCTACCTTTTCTGAATGCTCACTCCGGTGCGATTTTCCAACAGGACAATGCTGGTCCGCATACTTCTGCTGTCTGGAGAGCTTGCCTTCAAGGCACTGACACTCTGCCATGGGCAACCTCTTCGCAAGACCTATCGCCGATTGAAAATGTGTGGAATGCTATTGGACGCGCTATCCACACTCCACCCCTACCGCACAATCTGCAGGAACTGATTGAGAAGATTCAAGCTGCATGAGATGGCTTAACTCAGGACACCATCAAGAACCTGTACCACTCCGTGCCGAGACGTCTGGCATGCTGTGTGAGCAAACATGGCGGCCCGACGCCATACTGAGAGACACTACTTATTAGCGTGTAGCTCAATAAATATTGCCCATATCAGTCTCAATGTTTAATCATTTATTGTTCCTGGTAACCTTTAAATACCTCCCGAATAGCATTGCAATCTGACAGATCCTCCTGGGTGCAACTATTTTTTTGACGATGAGTGTATAATGTATGGAACTAGCATCGAAAAGTGTGATGTGGATAGATTACTGCAGCACTGTGTTGTAATTCGTAGATTATATACATTATACATTCTCTAAGAAAGGCAGGGCAGCAGCTGCCGGGGGGGGGCAAGTGGGGCAGTTACCCTCCCAGAACTGTCAAACCATGGGCTTAAATCTGTGTTCTGAGGGACACAAAAATAAACATGTACATTGTATCAATAAATTTTCTGAAAACTTGAACTGAAAAATAAAATTATGAGCTTTAATATTTCCTGTTTTGCAGACTTTAGTTAGCAGCATAGAGTATTCTGCGCAGACAACCTAGGTCCAGAGTAACTATTCTCTTAGGTGTGGACCCTCATATGCACAAAAGGAATTGTCCAAAACAGCAGAGATAGGCGTATGAAACAACATGCTGATATAACTAACATTCGTATCATTTCCGAATATGCTGAAGAGAAAAATAGCTAATTAGTCATCTGTGTTGTGTCGTAGAAAGCCCCCGCCCCTCCGACCGTTTAACCTTGAACTGAATTTTTCCAAGCCCAACTCCGAAATTCTCTTTTTATTGTTACCGCTCACTACCTGATACCCATTCGTTTTGCGGGTTCGTTTTTCATTCTGCGTTTCTGCAGAGTGCTGTGTTGTCTGCATTCACATAACTTTTTTTTTTAACTTGACTCTCGGATATTTACCGTAGCTTTCACCTTTTTAATAAAAGCATGACCAAATTCGGGAGTATAATCTTTAAAAGATCATAATACTTTCTTATGTTTGAGGCATGGGAAAGTAAAAACCATGTACAGAAAACATTTTAAAAAAGACCCATCACTTATTCTACTTGTTAGAATAAGTCTAGTTTGAAAAATTCACTTGATAATCTGCACAAAGCACAACTTTTGAAGAAAACAATCCGTTTTTTGGTGTAAATATGTCAAGGATGGTTAGTCAGATAATATCCGAAAACTTAAAATTTCGTCGTCCTAGAGCCGGAATCGAATTCGCGTCTCCTAAAGAGCGCCCGGGTATGCTAACCACTACACCACCCAGAACGGCCAAGTCTCAAGTTTCCGATTAATTTGAATACAACCATCTCTATAGTCGAAGCAACCGGCATTCATGTTTAGCGAATCTGGACGTTAAAAATCCTATCCCGTGATTGCCCGGATCATATAGGTGTAGTCCCGTATTCCATTCATGGTCTGTACAAATTGCTACTCTTAATCTACGATGTAAATAAAGTAAATGCCGCTTACCATTTGAGTGGAAGCAGCGAACTTTTTAACTTCAAGGGGCGTAATTTCAAGTCTCGCAGATGAATACAGCTTGCTCCGGCTCCGAAGAAAGGTATATTGAGATGTATACACGTGGAACCTAAAATTATAAAGATTCAGTTGTCTACAGGACCTCGGTTATATATGAATTGTTAACCTGAAGTAACTCGAAGCTCCTATAATAAAGACCTTTATTTCGTAAGTGTTTACAAGAATTACTCTGTTCTGCCCGTTAGGCAGCCTAATTTATCTCAGTGTATAAATAAGGTTTTTGTATATCAGTTCATCCCAGAAGTACTGTCGTTTTGCGCATGCCCAACAGTAGTGAGCGCTCTGGTGCCCAGACTATGACGTCGACCACGGTGAGTATAAGAGGGATCACACGAGCAGACCTTCAAGTCACTTGAGACCGTAAACGGAAGTTCTAGGTGCAGTCGTTGTGTACTTAAACAACATAGGAAATGGCAGTGTCAGAAGACCACATTAGGCACAATATGCAGTATGAATTCCACCATCGACATTCAACGACGGTAGCAACACGAAACATCAATGCTGTACATGGGCCGGGTACCCTGGAGGTCAGGAAATGTCAACGCCGGTTCCAGAAATTTCGACGGGGGACACCAGCCTCAAGGATATGCAGCGACCCGGACGGCCTGTTGAGATGGATAACAACGTGCTGAAAGCTGCTATTGAGGGAATTCCGCACGCAACAGTCGAGGAATCGGCCACATTTGTTCATACAACCAATTCCACTGTTCACCGGCATCAGCAGGACCTCGGTTATGTGTCGGACTGGATAAGTGGGTACCCCATGATCTCAATCCACAACAGCGTGTGGACATTTGCACTTCTTTGCTCTCCCGTGTAAAAAGGGAGCCGTTTTTGCGCAGAATTGTCACGGACGACGAAAAATGGATTGTTTATCACAACATTAAGCGTAAACGGCAGTGGTTTCCCAAAGGGAACGTGTCTGCAGCAGTCTCGAAACCAGGACGTTTCCCACAAAAGGTTTTGATGTCTGTGTGGTGGGATATGCAAGGCATAATCCATTATGAGCTGCTGCCACCCAACAAAACCATTACAGAGGAAGTCTACTGTCAGCAGCTATAGCGTTTACGCACTGCTTTGCAGGATAAACGTCCAGCCCTCATGAATCGTGAAAGCGTGGTGCTGCAGCAGGACAACGCAAAACCACACACAGAAAAAATGACCAGTGCCACGTTGCAGGACTTCGGATGGAAAAAGCTTCCGCATCCAGCATATTTCCCTGACTTCGCCCCATCCGACTACAACTTCTTTCGCAGCCAGCAAAACCATCTTGCTGGAACTACACCTTCTTTCGCAGTCAGCAAAACCATCTTGCTGGAACTACAACTTCTTTCGCAGCCAGCAAAACCATCTTGCTGGAACTACAACTTCTTTCGCAGCCAGCAAAACCATCTTGCTGGAACTACAACTTCTTTCGCAGCCAGCAAAACCATCTTGCTGGAACTACAACTTCTTTCGCAGCCAACAAAACCATCTTGCTGGATCTACAACTTCTTTCGCAGCAACAAAACCATCTTGCTGGAACTACAACTTCTTTCGCAGCCAGCAAAACCATCTTGCTGGAACTACAACTTTTTTCGCAGTCAGCAAAACCATCTTGCTGGAACTACAACTTCTTTGGCAGCCAGCAAAACCATCTTGCTGGAACTACAACTTCTTTGGCAGCCAGCAAAACCATCTTGCTGGAACTACAACTTCTTTCGCAGCCAGCAAAACCATCTTGCTGGAACTACAACTTCTTTCGCAGCCAGCAAAACCATCTTGCTGGAACTACAACTTCTTTCGCAGCCAGCAAAACCATCTTGCTGGAACTACAACTTCTTTCGCAGCCAGCAAAACCATCTTGCTGGAACTACAACTTCTTTCGCAGCCAGCAAAACCATCTTGCTGGAACTACAACTTCTTTCGCAGTCAGCAAAACCATCTTGCTGGAACTACAACTTCTTTCGCAGTCAGCAAAACCATCTTGCTGGAACTACAACTTCTTTGGCAGCCAGCAAAACCATCTTGCTGGAACTACACTTCGAAATGTGGAGGAGGTACGGCGAACCCTTTCTGCTGAAACCCATGGAATTCTACAAGTCTGGGATGCTAAACCTTGTCGATCGATGGGAGAAGGTTTTAACTACCGAGGGCACTTATTATATGGATTAAAACATCTGTTCCAGGTACGTTTTCCTTTCTTTTCTTGACACATTGGAAAAACAACAGTATTTTTGAGATTACCTGATACGAGCTATACGAGGCTTAACACTAAGAAGTTACAGTGATACGAAAACAACTGACCGAGGGTGCGAAGGTAATGTAAAGTAAAGAAAAAAGTGAATAAATTTATGAACATTACACAGCATTTAAAGCTACCGGAGTTGCCCGTTCATAATTTGAGATTACGGGTTCCAAAGAGTGGGGGCGCAGAACACATACTCCATTCAGGATTCGAACCAAGGACTAGATGGATTCCCCTGTTTTTCTGACACCTCTGTCATCACGACGACTTTACTTCTTGTCTTTTTTTTTAATTTAATGTTCTTTACATGCTGTTTATAATTCAGAAAATAAAATTAGAAAATTTTTAATTTGGAAAGATATGAACATAATTTAGTTTGTTGTTTCGGGGATTCAATGACCCCCGTGAGCAACTCGATGGGATATACAAAGTCGCCTGTCCCTAATTTAGGTGCACTGACTCCAAGGAAGGAACAGAGGGAGTGCCGTAAGGCAAATACAACATAGATGCATCACCGGGAGTCCAAACCGGACCCATCTCAGACCAATGGGTAGAAGCCAGCACTTACACCACTGCCGTCCTTTAACCAAATTATGTATGTGTTCATGCCTTTCCAAATTATAAACTTTGCTTTAAGGTTTCTGAATATTTGTTTACTAATCCGTTTATTCTGTGTTGCATTAATTTAGCTGTGTACCAAGATCTCTGCAAATGGAGACGTTTGATCCATTATCAACACCAAGTAAAATCGAAGATCATGAACAATCTCGATTTGGCTGAGGAGCTTCACCTCTGAAACACCGATTTGGGATTTGTATGTATGCACATTTATTTATGTATCAATAATACGAAGTTTTTCCCATTCGGTAACCATCGCATCTCAGTACTTGGCATATTTGTTAGCTGAAATTGTAACAAAGAATGACACCTTAAATGTTCATAAGGGAGATTCGGAAAACGTGTTTGGGTTTCCCTTGTGTAGTTAGCGTTATCAAATCTCTCTATTCTATAAAAAAAAAAAAAAAAAAAAAAAAAAAAATTGCCGCTGCCGCAGCCGCTATTTTAGAAATTTCGCGACACTCGCGCTTTACTAGCTTGCAGCGCAAAAAGTATTGAACACAAAAACATGAAATTTGCATCGTTTGTTGAGAAGTGTTCGGAAAACGTGTTTGGGTTTCCCTTGTGTAGTTAGCGTTATCAAATCTCTCTATTCTATAAAAAAAAAAAAAAAAAAAAATTGCCGCTGCCGCAGCCGCTATTTTAGAAATTTCGCGACACTCGCGCTTTACTAGCTTGCAGCGCAAAAAGTATTGAACACAAAAACATGAAATTTGCATCGTTTGTTGAGAACTGTTCGGTGAACACGCTGAAATGCCCAGTTTTTTTTTATTCTGGCGATACTTCAAGAGCTATTATATTTCAAAGTTAAGGTAAGCAAACAAGTGCTATCAGTTCGCGTTCCGGACACACTAACAGTAACAGAACCAAGAAACTTTGTAGGCATGTAACGCCATGGCCGAATTTTTGCACCTGGTCACCCTTTTTTTGAATTTCGATTTAATTTACGAGAAATTAAATTTTTAAATTTCACAAAATTCTCTATTTCGCAATGGGATCTATTTTAAAAAACAGATGTATGGCAAACTATAAATCATAACGCATTGCAATTTTTATAACATAAACTCACAACTATCATTACTATTTGACAAAAGAAAACAAAATAAGAAAAAGTCATTTTCTGATTTTTAAGCATTTTTTAAAGACGCAAAGAAAAGGAACGAGGGGCTTACTCTATCTTCAGCGTTAACCACACAGGAAAGTTCTGGTCGCGTGACCTGCTGCCATGGTGACGCAGCTATTTTTTGCACTCCCTTCTCATTGGGTGAAAGGACAGGCTACAATCAAACTGGTAATAACGCAATGGCTGATGACGTAGCGACGCTCTTAAAGTTCGGCGTTTTCCGCCAGCACACATGAATACTTATGTAAATATAGGCTTTCGTCTGGTATATAAAAAGCTAAGACGGAAAATGCGAGTGTGTTCGTCCGCGAATTGTTTTGATTTCACTCCTAAATGACCAAACAATTTAATTTCTCTTTTAATTGTTTGGTCGTTTAGAAGTGAAATTTGACCACTTCTAACTGTTAGGTCATTTAGAAGTGAAATTTGACCACTTCTAAATGACTTGGAGATCTGAAAATTGACATGCTGAAAAATCTTAAGGTCCGTATACCTAGAAACGTAGAAATAAAAAAATAAAAAATAAAAATGGCGGCTTTGGAACATTGACTGCTTGAACTTTTTGCGAATTGTTAGACCACTTCTAAATAACCTGCATATCTGAAAATTGGCATGCTGGTAATTGTTAAAATCCGGATACCTGCTACCTGCCAATGCACGAAAACAAGAAAAGGGAAAAAAAAAAAAAAAAAAAAAGAACAGTGCTTTGAAACATTGTCGGCTTGAATTTTTCTACCACTTCTACACCTAGAAAAAGTCTGAAAACCAAAAAATTCAAAAGAATGGCTTAGGTTTGCTGTTTTAAAATGCTGATCGGTTTAAATAGAATTTTGTCAGAATCACTGAAATGCTTTGAAAATTTCAAATTTTGATTTTAAATTAAGGGGCGCCTGTTCCGTTTTAAGTCTAACCGTATGCATGACGTCACAACGCTGTTCTAAATCGTAAAACAGTTACGAATTTTAAATTACTTTTCTTTCTCTAAATTACTTTTCCCTTTCTTTAATTTTATGTTCAAAAAATTATTTTATAGATTCTTCGTTCGGAGAACGGGCATGATTGCTAGTATTAAATAAAAAGACATTAAGCTAAATGTGATTCATTAAAAAAAAACGTAAGACCTGGAACATGTAGTCAAAAAGCAAGCTGTTGTTAACACAACATAAGTCAGGAAGCTGGTTATACATGACGGCAGTACCTATAATGTAAGGTTCCTCTTCAAGAGATAATTATTTTGATGAATGAGCATCACAAAAGTTACTCTCGTGCAACATCCAATGCTCATTTCTCACATGTACCCTTCATTTCTTTAAAACTGAAGCAGGAGAAAACTAAATGTGATACATAAAAAAGAGCCCAGTAACACTTGGGGCATGCAGTTACAAAGTTGTTAACACGAAATAAGTCATTAAGCTGGTTATACGTACATGATGGCAGTATTTACAATGAAAGGTTCTTCTTCAAGAAGAGGTAATTATTTTGATGAATAAGCATAACACACACACACACACACTAAAGTTATACACTCATGTAACACACAATGCTCCCTTTTCTCACATGTACACTTCTCTAAAATTGAAGCTGGGGAATGAAACAGCAGATCTTGCAAACATGGGTGGCAATGGTGGAGTAAAATATGAAACATAGTGATAATTACTAAACGCAGATACAGAATCACGAAAGGTTCCACTAGGAAACGAAAATTTCAACAGTATTTAGAAAAAAGAAATATTCAAGACTCTTGAGATTTATCCGCAGCATGAATCACTATTGAAAATGTCGCATCAAGAAAAAGGAAGAGGCAATTTTAACGAGTACAGAAAAATTGCAACAGGATATTCATGTACAAAAACAACAAGGCCTGTGTGACTTATCCAAAATAGAAATCTCAGTTGGAAACAAAATATGGTACGACAAGAAAAATTCAGCAAATTTAGTTTCATAAGGATGGTAGAAATTTCAGAAATATTTAGAGACGCGAAATCCGCAGATCAGCGAAATTTGTCACGGTTTGAAATGCATATGAAATAAAATGCATGTCGCTGGAAAAAAAGAAACTAAAGTTTCAGAAAAACTGAGAAATTACTGCAGAGTTTAGAGTCGATAACGTGACGACGTATGAAACGAATTCACAGTTGAAATAGGAAGGAAAAAATCTAAAGAAAAATTAAACTCAAAATGTTTTTATGAGAATTGGGATATTGTAGTAGAATTTTGACACGATAAATGGGAAGATTCATGAAGTGGGTCCATGATTAAAATTGTTATGAAGAGAATACTAGAGAAAAATGAAGCAGAAAAGGTTTTCATGAGAACTCTGGGCAGCTGAATTTAGATAGATAACTTAGGAAGCTTAATGAAATGGAAACAGGGTTAAAATAATAATGAGAAAAAAATACTAGAATGAAATGAAGCAGAAAAAGTTTTCATGAGAACGGGGAAATTACCCATGAAAAAAATGGTGGAAGAAGAAATAGTTCGAGGTCAACAGCATAAGGTCAGTTTCGTTATTAATTGGAAAATAAATTTTTATGAAATATGAAACCAGCACAATGCACATTGAAGTCTGTAAAAAAAAATATGTGAAATAAAGATAAATAACGAATTTTTCGATAATTTTGCATCAGTCCTGAGTGCCGTGTTTTGCACCTAATCGAGAAAGGATCAAATAAATTTAAAGATTTCTGCTTGATGAGACACTTGTTAATTTGCGTCCTTTCTCGTTTGATATTTACTTTACCTTATCTGGATACTGTGTCGGATTTTTATGAACACCAGAAACAATTTCATACTATTTAAAAAAACGATAAAATTTTACATTACACAGAATTAAAAGTGACAGTAATAGCGAAGATATGGTGTAAAGAGCAGTAAGATTTCCTAAACAGTTTTTGAACAGTTTCTTAGAAAACGAAGAATTACAACGAAATATTGATGTGTTTTCAAAAACATTTTCTGATAAGTTACATAACTTTTTAATCGTAGGAGTGCATCAACAATTTTCTTTTTTTCCTGTCCATTGTTCAAAAGATGTGAAACAAAATTTTAGCTAGGCAGTTTACACCTGACATAAAATATGTTTGGACTTACAGCCTGGCTCGTCATATTTTCAAACTTACAGTTTGGCTTGTCATACCTTAAACTTACAGATTGACTAAGTCGTGCTTTCAAAGTTACAGCCCGGCTCATCCTACTTCCAAAGTTACAGCCTGGCTCATCGTACTTCCAAAGTTACAGCCTGGCTCATCATACTTTCAAACTTACAGTTTGGCTTGTCATACCTTAAACTTACAGATTGACTAGTCGTGCTTTCAAAGTTACAGCCCGGCTCATCCTACTTCCAAAGTTACAGCCTGGCTCATCGTACTTCCAAAGTTACAGCCTGGCTCGGCATACTTTCAAACCTACAGTTTGGCTTGTCATACCTTAAACTTACAGATTGACTAAGTCGTGCTTTCAAAGTTACAGCCCGGCTCATCCTACTTCCAAAGTTACAGCCTGGCTCATCGTACTTCCAAAGTTATAGCCTGGCTCATCCTACTTCCAAAGTTACAGCCTGGCTCGGCATACTTTCAAACCTACAGTTTGGCTTGTCATACCTTAAACTTACAGATTGACTAGTCGTGCTTTCAAAGTTACAGCCTGGTTCATCCTACTTCCAAAGTTACAGCCTGGCTCATCCTACTTCCAAAGTTATAGCCTGGCTCATCCTACTTCCAAAGTTACAGCCTGGCTCAGCATACTATATCCTTGGATCCATTTCTGATCAGGCGAGCTTTCGACAAGTTAAACGGGGAGTAGCAAACGCCTTTGATGTAACGTATATTCTATTTTAACTTTCCTTTTGAGTTTCTTTTTCTCTGTAAATTTGAGTTTGTTCTCTTAGACATTTTCAAACCTTAACGTTATGTATTTTCCCTCAAACGAGAATATTGCTGGCAACACACTGTGAGGTCGGAACAAGAGTGACGTGTGTGTGGCCGGATAAGAACGTTAGATAAAAAGGCAAATGCAGCGGTTGCTAAAGGGGGATTGATGTTATTGATGAGAGACGTGCTGTTATACTATGATTGCATATTGATAATAGACGTGCTGTTACACTATGATTGGATAATGATGATAGACGTGCTGTTATACTGTGTTTGGATGCTAAATCACTGATACTGTATCGAGTAAGCCAGTAAACCATATGTGAGTGTGGAGTACAACCCATGCAAGCAAAATAAAAGTATTTGTAAGTACCACTTGACCTCTTCCTTGTAAGGTGTATGGATACCTTCTAATATTGCATTGACTTAGCACGCATAACGTAATTACTGACGTAAGGACTATAAAATTACGGTTATTGACTGGTCACTCAGCTGCCAGTGTATCTACCGTAATTTGACCCTGAAATTTTTTACAGTGCGGTGTGTGAGTAAATCCCTGCTTGAGACACTTGTGGGTGCATCTGTGGTACAATTATTAAAAATCGCATAAACCGCTATTATTCACTTGGACAGTCACATTATTCGCTTTAGGAGATCTACGGATAACTGAAATCTGTTTTGTCTTGTTCGCTCCATATCATTTACCTACTGCTATGCAACTGTTTAAAATATATGCGCCGCTATTGCGTACCATGCCCGCAGTAGAATAGTTTAGAAATCTGCTGCTAAGAGAAACAAGGTGTTTTAAATTTACTTTTATTCTAATGTGCACTTCTGTCCTGCGAAAACCTGCTACTAAAACTGTGCACTCTTTGCTTTCATTCCAGTGGTGGTTTGCTTAAATATATTTAAGCGAATACGGCGAAATGAAAACCGTTCAGAATTCGTATTTCTAAAAGCACATGGCAGCCCAAACCTTTCTTCTCTCCCCACAACTCTCCTTTCCAGTGCTGTGCAACTATCCACATTTTGGTGTTAAAAGCCGTGTGTGATTGCATGCCCTGACACCGTTAACCTCAGATACGTGCGAATATCGTTCAGTTCCTATGCACTTTTAAGTGAGTGAGATGAGATCTTTTTCATGGGGCATTCCTACTGCGAAAACATCATAAAAATAATAGAATTATCTGTGGCGTATATCACTAAATCAATCTTTCTGTTTTAGCTTCTTTTTGCATGTAAATTATGTTACTTCTTTGTTATATTTTCATTCTGAACGGTGCATTGAAAATTCAACATAGATTTTGGCAACGGCAGACAGTGTAAATAAAACGCCACACCTAGTGTGTAAAAAAGGGTGTGCGGGTGATACGAGATTTGTTTCGAGTTGAATCGCATGTATTATTTTCCATGTTACATTTTACTAGAGTTGCTTGAGACGCTTAAATGATATAAGCCTTCAAAGTGTTACAAAAAAAAAAAAAACTATTCCAGTGTGATAAGTTCATGAGAGTCAGTTCAGTTCCAAGTATCTTGTGCAACAAGTTGCTAATAAGAGTACCGTCAACGATTACTTAGTAAGTGCTTTATCTTTGCCTTTGAATCTTATGACCGTTAGATAATTATTTTAGTGATAGTTTTGATATTTTAGTGACTATCAGCTTACATACAAGTAATATACATATACGAATTATTTAAAGTATTTTACATCCAATTCCTGAAAACATAAATAGACAGGGAAGTAGAGGAAGTGGGAAGAGTAAAACCTTTCAATAGAACATGTAGACAGTGATAACCACAAATATGAATTATTGTATCGTTCGGTTCGCGATGATTTTTGCAGCGACGGAGTGAGAATAAAAAGTGCAAAACAGAGACGAACAGCACTTTTTTTCTGGAACATAGAGAAAAATTTAAAGACGAAACGGGAGATACACTAAAAAAGAAATAGCTCGGAAGAAGAGAGAAAGATAGAAAGAATGAGTGAAAGAGAAACAGACACGATGAGATTCTTATGACAGTAACTGTAGACAACGTTGCTGGAGATACGAAAAACGAGCAGAACCTTTTGATAGGACGTAAAGACATCTTTTCATTATATCCTGATAAATGCTAGAATTGTTACAACTGTACACAATTTTAATAGAGGGAAGGAAAGAGGGACCAGCAGAACCTTTCAAAGGAGCATACGGTAAATGTTTACCTCAGTAAAATTCAAGACAATGATCACCACAGATAAGACAAGGAGAGGGAGGGGGGGGGGGATGGAGAAAAAGAGACAGGAGCAGAACCTTTTGATAGAACGTAAAGATACTGCTGTTTTCAGATAAGTGAAAAAAAAAAAAGGTAGTCTATTTTTTCTAGAATTGTTCATTTGCAAATAGTCTTAAAAGACAGGGAGAGGAGGAAAGGCGGATGAGAAGATCCTTTCAAAAGAAACGAAGTTAAACGTCAACGTTAGGAAGTCCAAAACAACGTTGAACACAGATATAACCGGAAGTATTATTCAATTTCTGATAATCTTCAGAGTAGAGACAGATGGAGGGAAGAAAAACAGACACGAGCAGAACCTTTTGTTAGGACGTAAAGATGATACTGAAGAAAGACAGATAGACAGACACGAGCAGAACTTATTGATAGGACGTAAAGTCTTGAGACAGAAGGTGAAGGGAAGGCTGATTAACAGATCCTTTCAAAGAAATATACAGTAAATGTTAACGTTAGATAAGTCCAAGACTACGTTTACCACAGAAAAGCGCAAGTATCATTCAATTTCTGATAATCTTCAGAGAGAGAGAGGAGGGACAGAAACTGACACAAGCAGAGCCTTTTGATATGACGTAAAGACGCTACCATTCTCAGATAAATGCTAGAATTTTTCAGTTGCAAAACGCTTCGCAGGAGCATAAGCTTAATGTTAACTTTAGATAAACCTAAGCATCATTCACTTCCCAATATAACCTAAAATATGAGTTAGTAGCATTCCATTTCAGATCATTTTCACAGGGACGGGAGGAAAACAAGGAAGAGCATGCACCATGAAATTTAAGTTCCTGATAATCTTAAACGAGGGAGACGAGTGAGGGTGGGAGAGAAACCGAACAAGAGAGTTGGAGGGATACCGGTGAGGCGAATCTCTGAAGAGAGATAAGAGATAAGGAAAGAGAGAGAGAGACAGAGAAGAGAGGTTGTTAGCGATAAAGAAAGAGGATCAAGCAGAACGTTTTGACATAAGATATAGACAAGCTACATTCCTGTAACAGTATGTGCTAGTATCGCTCAGTTCCTGCTAATCTTAAGAGAGACGGAGTGTTAACGGAAGCGTTTTTTTTTTTTAATTACAGAAAGCATGAACTAAAATACTTAAAAGTCGAATTCTGTGGAATTCATGCATACAGAGAGGAGAGATAATCAAGAAATTTCATCGGCTACGTACTTTTTTCATTGCGCATCCTTGCTCGTGTAGTGTAGTTTTGTTCATTCTTTTCAACGTAAGATGATATTCCTTGTGCTAACCTGCAAAAAATGGAAAATAACAGCTGATGAAATATAACTATAAAAATATATAACATATACTGCTGCAGTCAGTATGTTATTTATGCACTGAAAAAGTAATATGTATAGTAACCAAAGCTACTTTAGATGTTTCTTCACATTTTATTAAATATGAAAATATACCATCATTTGATATCGCGAAAGAGATAAAGTAAAAAGTTGGAACTATAAAAAAAAAAATATTTTCAGGAGTTGCAATCTGTCAGTTGCATTTTTCAAAGCGCCTGAAAAGTTAAAACTTCACTGAAGATATAAATCGTTTTTGTACGACGTCTTAATTTGTCGTTTTCAATTAATCAACATTCCTAATAAAGTAAAAATACGCGTACAAAAATCATAATCCCACGGCAGTTGATTGCACATCAGTATTTTAACATCCAGTCTAGCTTTCATCATTCATTTGCCTTTGATATACGTATACTGAAAAACGAAATATTCATAATTTAGAGTTAAGTCCGCAAACAGAGACCTGATGCTTAATTTTCCCCTCGTCGGAATTCACTGTGTTGTTTTAAATCACTCCTTGTAGAAAATTTCAGCCAGGATAAGGATTGGTCACTTCGTGCTAACATTTCCAGGATAAAAAAGATTAATTCGCTTTCGGTTCTGCGAAATTTTTAAACTTTGGAATGCTGTGTTTTGAAGCAAGACAAAGACGCTGAAAAAAGTTTCACAATATTGTTTCCCGTATTCTTGAGAAGTGGAATTTTGTTTTATATTCCCTCGTTCGCAAGCAAGCGTTCCACAAGCACTGGTGTTAAGGATACAGCACCACAACTTTAAATTTTTTCCCCGTTTTCGGATTTTTAGCATATACCGATTCATAAAATTAATGATCACCATCAGGAGTTCACAGATGTGAGGAAACCTTTTAAGCAGGCTTCAGTCGGTATTTATATTAACTCAATTCCCAATCGCTTCGATCAAGCATCAATAACAAATTGGAGTTTCAAAGAATACATTAGAAATTGTGGCGTAATAATAAACCTCACAAAACGCACCGAGAGGTCTGAAGCGAAAAAATCGCTCTTTCGAAAGTAGCAACTTAATTGAAACATTTTCAGTGAACTGCGGGTAAAAATACCCTTAAGAATATAAAAATATGTAAATCTTCTGAGACTGCATGCTTTCGAATGGTAAAAGGTTTCTGAAATGAGAAAATTAAAAAAAAAAAGGACAGTTCTCCCGAACACTCTTCTCATTATTGTTTATTTCTCACTTATTAAAGCCCATCATTGGGGAAATTCTCGAAAACTTAGGCATTATGTGCTGTGTTTTCCCCTCAGCGACGCAAAAAAGGCAACCAAGTGATTTATAATTTAAAATGTTTAAAGAAAAATAACGAGCCTGTCAGGACATATTGGAGAACTAATTGACAAAGATATTTAAGTCAGATATCTTTAATTTACATTGCGTGTAGTTTTAGGCCAGCCTGTTCATTTTTATTTATTTTTTCTATTTCCTCTTTCCAGTTTTCTTTTCTCTCCCTCTTACTTTTTTTTTTTCGCCGTCGCACTTCCTTCCTCGTACTTTTCTGAGAGCATTTTCTCTTTCTAATTAAATTAGGAGATCCATAAGAGCAGTAATTTTACAATCAAGAAGTGAAGTGCCTTTAAGTGCTCCGATCAACAGAGCATCGAGGACAGATTTTTTGGCATCGGAATTCAACTGCAGGGAATTCTTCTTACCTTTTAGGAGCTGCGAGTTTTCTCTATAGATCAGGCATCTTTAAATTAAAGATATTTATTTCAAGTTCTTTGACAAATTGCAAAAAATGTATCTATTTCATTAAAGGAAAGTTATCTTAATGCATTTCGTATACTGAATCCTGGAATGCTTTTTTTACTTACTTCAGTTAATCCGTAACTCCTTTTAATTTGGCATCTGTATTTGCGAAAATTCTCATCTTTACGAATAACATCTTCTCTTATCAAAACATATATTTTCGTTTGTATAAACCACTTCAAGCATGCAGCATTGAATTGGGAAACAGTCTTTTTCTGAATGTAACGTATTTCATTTACTTTGTATATCGAAAATATTGTTAATGTATCATACTCTTAATAAATCAACAATTTCAAGAAAGAAATCATTCCGTTTATGAGTTCTAAATGAATAATGTTGAAGATCCATTACACCTGCACTTATAGAATAAGATTTGCGTTAATTCTATGTAGGAAAGAAAAATAAATCGCTACACACAAATAATTGGTGTCCCGTGCATGTGAGAACGGTAGAAAATTTTTCTTTAGCACCCAGAAAATCTTGGAAGCAGTCGAATGGAATAACCTGCAAGCCAGAAACGTCCATTTGGTTCGTACCATTCGTACGCTTGTGATTAATAAATCTTTTTTCGATTTGTATCACTTATCGTCTGTTTAGCAATTGATTTAGTCACGTCTGTAAAGCACCCTAATGCCAGCGGTTAGAAATGATGAAAAGCTTATAAGTAGGCTAATACTACCCATAGTGAAAATCTTCCAAATCCGTGCAGACAATGTGAATAGACAAAGTCATCGCTCTTTCCACGTTTTCTTTAATTAACACACAGCAACCAAAAATTGTCATCCGGACACCGCTGGGCTCGTACCCCGGATGTCTCGATAATTAGCCGAGTGCGTTCGCCTTACGCTACGGGGGCCAACAATTCACGGCGCTATGTGTGTTTATCTATTTTTTGTTTTTTATAGGAGGTTTAACGACCACCGTGAGCAACTCAATGGGCTATAAGCAGTCGCCCGTCCCTAATTTAGGGTCACTGGTTCTAGGTAAGGGAGAGAGCCTGTGCCGTAAGACAAACACAACATCCATGCCTCACCGGGATTCGAACCCGGACCCCGTTCGGACGAATTATCAGAGGCCATCGCTTAGACCACTGCGCCACCGGGGCGACATGTATTTATCTGTCAGCATCTGACTTCACAAATTCGTAGGGATGGGCTCAGCAACTGAGACGTCACCATACGCTACGGTGACAACAATCCACGGCGCTATGTGTGTTTATCTGTCAGCATCTGACTTCACAAATCCGTAGGGATGGGCTCAGCAACTGAGACGTCACCATACGCTACGGTGACAACAATCCACGGCGCTATGTGTGTTTATCTGTCAGCATCTGACTTCACAAATCCGTAGGGATGGGCTCAGCAACTGAGACGTCACCATACGCTACGGTGACAACAATCCACGGCGCTATGTGTGTTTATCTGTCAGCATCTGACTTCACAAATCCGTAGGGATGGGCTCAGCAACTGAGACGTCACCATACGCTACGGTGACAACAATCCACGGCGCTATGTGTGTTTATCTGTCAGCATCTGACTTCACAAATCCGTAGAGATGGGCTCAGCAACTGAGAAGTCTCCCTCTGTTGGGGCTTTAACTGCACAAGCTATTAAATTATAGCTAATAAATCCAAAGGATGAGAGTAATAGTGAAAATCTTCCAAATACGTGGAGATATGTGAATAAGCAAGTCAACGCTCTTTCCACGTTTTTCTTTAATTAGCACACAGCAATCGAAAAATTGTTATCCGGACACCGCTGGATCATACCCCAGATCTCTTTATAACTAGCCGAGTGCGTTCGGCTAGTTATCGAGAGATCTGGGGTATGATCCCAGCGGTGTCCGGATAACAATTTTTATGTTGCTGTGTGCTAATTAAAGAAAAACGTGGAAAGAGCGAATACTATCCATACCGAAGATTTCCCCGATGTCTACAAATTTTCAGCATTCGTATAGGAGCATTATCAGCTGGTGTTTCAGCTTCGCAGATTGTGAGACAATTATACTATCTTTGCCTTCCGTTGAATTGATCTCCCTTCAAGTGGGATCGCTGTTTATTTATTTGTTTATTTATTTGTAATGGCATCCCTACGAACAGTAGATCTAGTTACAGGAATTGCTATTACATCGTTTTGCGTTAACATCATAGTGCATTAAAAGTGATGATTACAATCTTGAAAAACATGCTTTACAAAAGAAATCCCAACTTACATTAAAAGTATTGGTACATTTTTAACGTGATTTGTGAAATCCATACTTTTTACATAACGGAGAATTTTCCCCAGCTTCAGTCCTGCAGAATGGTACAACAAATGCTTTACATGTTGTCTTTGGTGAACGTGACACAAGGAAATTTATCCGGTTTACAATTAGAATATCATCTGTCTCTCCATTGATGATACCGTACAAACACTTAAGTTGGCGATCCTTCCTTCTCGAGTGTAGAGAGGCCATCTTGAAGAAGGACAGGAGATCAGCTGTCGGGATATATACTCCAGTAGATTTGTAAAGAAAGGTGTCGTAGAAATGTTTTTTGTACTTTCTCAATTTCATTTATTAGTGTTACGCGGCTGAGGCTCCAAATGATCGCAGCATGCTACTGAAGTTCTGACCGTAGTCTCAGAAATGAGAATAAATATCTGAGCATTGAAAAAACACTTAAGAAGTCCCATAATGAATTCAAGATTTCTATAGGCTGAACGTACAATTCTATGGATATGGCTTTTAAAGTTCAAGTTTGAATCAAATGTAACTTCTGAAGTCCTGGACATTGTCCAGCTAAGGGAAAAGTTGCTATTTTTGTAGTCAAAAAGAATTGGGTCCCTTTTCCGCGAAAAGGAAATGACATGACACTTGGAGATGTTAAGGCGGAGATAGTTTAACATACATCACTGATGCAGGTTATTGATGTCAGATTGAAGAGCAAAACAGTCGTCAAAAGTCTGTACATTGCGATAAAGCTTGAGATCATCAGCAAACAAGAGACAAGCGCCATCAATGTAAAAAGTAAGGTCATTAATGTAAATGGAAAGCAAAAGTGGTTCAAAATTAGAGCCATGGGATATCTCAGATGTGGCAACACAGCGATCAGAAACATGGTTGTTATAAATAACAGACTTGGACCAGTTAGAAAGATAGGACTTAAACATGGACAGCAGAATATCACTGAGGCATCAGTGATCTGGCTACTTATGAGGCTTCCTTTCCACACTGATTTTGCAGTATTTTTGAGCCTCATATCCTTGTTGACGCTAACCTTAGCCTCAGATAGCGGTTTGGTTAGGGCAGCCAATTTACAACTATGCAGTTGCCGATTCGATCCCAGCTCAACTGCCTTATTGACCAAATATCCGCCCTTGCCTGAGAGCATGTTAACAGCCGTCACGGGTATCGGACCCACAGATATGTGCTCTTAAAACAATAAGGGTTGCGTCACTGTAAAAATTTGACGTTTAAATGTCACTTATAGAGTTAACCTATTGGTTAAAATGAATTAATCTGAATCCTTGCTTGAAGAAGTTGTAGTTGTGATACGTCAAACTTAACTACAACACTTGGACATCATCAAATAGTAACGGTCTAGAGTAAGGAATCAACAGAACAGATTACTCATTAATTCATTGTTGAAGTTTATTTAATAGATAAGCACATCAAGCAAAAACAACGTTGAAGGTATACGTACCGTCCACATAATTAGAAACTTTCATTCAATACAAGTTGGACCTCCTTTAGCCCGAATTTTCAGCACGTATCCTGTTTGGCATTGATCACACAAGGTGCTGAAGTGCATCTATACGTATACAGCATACGCAGATATAATGCTAAAACCAAAATAAAAAAAATTTAGAGAAAAAAAATAAAAAAAAAAATAGAGAAAAAAATAGAGGAAAAAAATAATGAAAAAAACAAAACTTCCGCACCAAACAATCACCGGAGCAAACTAAAAAAAGAAAAAAAAATCCATAAACAAGAACACTGAGATTGCAGATTGTATGACAAAGTCGATTGTTTGGTGCCGAAGTCTTGGTTTTTTCATTATTTTTTTCCTCTATTTTTTCTCTATTTTAATTTTGTTTCATTTTTTTTCTCTTATTTTTTTTTTTTTGTTTGGCTTTGGTTTCAGCATTATATCAGCATATGTTTTGATCTTTATTTTGTGCAGCCTTGGACGCTTTAGAATTTCAAAGTGGGTTTTTATCTGATGCTTTTACTTAGTTTTCTGCTACAGCATACCAGGAATACACCAGTCTTTTAAGTCTTTAACTGGTTCAGATTTAACGGAAGAGGACTATGCTCCCGGATCTGTTTTTTTTTTTTTAACATGTTTCTGATGTATTTACCATAAAATCGTAGCTTCTAAAATATCGATTAAAAAATTCTTTCGTGGACTGATGCCACTCACATCGATAAACCTTTTCGGAATATTTTCTTCTTAAAATATTCCACAGTTCCCCGCCAGGGGGTGTAGATGTACATCTTCTTTTGTCAATATATCTACTTCTAGGAGTCCGATTTGAAAAATTCCTTCTTTGTTGGATAGTGTTTTCAGTGTGACATGTTTTTCATATAGTTTCAAAATTTTCAAGTAATTCATAGACTTTCCGCTAGGGGGCGCAGCGGTAAATTGCGTTTCGCCCTATATCTCTGCTTCTAAATCTCCGATTTGAAAAATTCTTTCTGCACCAGATACAGCTCCTGATGGGAAATCGTTTGCACATAATTTCTCATTTTTGTAAAAAAATAGTTTGCCCACCAGGGGCGTAAATCTTAATTTCCGCTTCTGTTGTATTTGCAGCAAAATATGAGCTTCTAAATTCTCGATTGAAAAAACGTCGTTTGTTGACCGATACTACTCATGTCGACAAACCGTTTAGAAACATTTTCTACTTAAAATAGTGCATGGTTTCTACGCCAGGGGGCGTAGATGTACATCTTATTTTTTCAATAACTCTACTTTTAGGAGTCCGATTTGAAAAATTCCTTCTTTGTTGGATAGTGTTTTCCGTGTGACAGGTTTTTCATATATTTTCAAAATTTTCAAGTAATTTATAGACTTTTTGCTAGGGGCGTAGCGGTAAATTGCGTTTCCCCCTATATCTCTGCTTCTAAGTCTCCGATTTAAAAAATTCTTTCTGCACCGGATACAGCTCCTGATGGAAAATCGTTTGCACATAATTTCTAATTTTTGTAACAAATAGTTTGGCCACCAGGGAGCGTAAATCTTAATTTCCGCTTCTGCTGTATTTGCAGCAAAATATGAGCTTCTAAATTCTTGATTGAAAAAAACGTCGTTTGTTGACCGATACTACTCATGTCGACAAACCTTTTAGGAAAATTTTCTTCTTGAAAAATGCATGGTTTCTACGCCAGGGGGCGTAGATGTATATCTTATTTTTGTCAATATCTCTGCTTCTAAGAGTACGATTTGAAAAATTCCTTCTTTGTTGGATAGTGTTTCCGATGCGAAATGTTTTTCCTGTAAATTTAAAATTTTCAAGTAAATCGTACACTTTCCGCTAGGGGGCACAAAGGAAAATTGCGTTTTCTGCGTTATTTCTGCTCCTAAAGCTCTGATTTGAAAAATTCTTCCTGTATCTCATACAAGACCTGATGGAAAATATTTCTCATATAATTTCTAATGTTTTGTAAAGAATGGTTTAGCCACCAGGAGTCATATGTGTTAATTTCTGCTTCTGAAGTATTTGTTGCAAAATCTGGGCTCCTGTAAACTCGACTAATTTTTTTTCTTCGACAGATACCGTTTATACGGATAAACCTTTTGAGAATACTTTCTTCCTAAAATAATGCACGGTTTTCCCACCAGGGGACGTAGAGTCACATCTTATTTTTGTCGATATCTCTGTTTCTAAGAGTTCGTAAGCTCACGATACCGTTTACAGCAATGTCTGAGGGATTAAAAACCCGATTGAAAATCTTCTTTCTTTCGTCAGATCTATTGTTTTCCATACCGGTTCCATTGACTTTGAATAGCTTTGATAAATTTAATTTGCGTCAGAACGGATTCAAAAGACGTGCTTATTACACCCGAAAATTCGGTGTCAACTTTCTTGTTTGGATTGGTGACGTCCCGTTTCATCCTCTGCTCAAAATCGTGCCGTTACATCCTGGGGTTTTAACAGGAGTGGCGATTCGTCCTCTCTTACATTTTCCCAGTCGCTTAATAAACTGTGTTATTTTAGTTAGTGTTATTTACTCGTTATTTAGTTTTGCTCAGAGTGTTAGCCGTATATTGCGTTTCCAGGGAACACCACGAGGAGGTAGTCTGACTTCGTTCCCCAAAAAATTATTATCGTGGTTTCTGAGACTACTCAGTCTTTTTTTTAATTTTTCTTGTCACTAATGCAGGAAAAATCTTTGTCAGAAAAATGCAGTGAAAATAGCTGTGATTGGTAGCACTTTGTCAATATTAAGAACTTATCTAGCATATTATTGTAGTTTCACTGTGTATGCCAAAGCACGTAAGCATTCAATTAGTGTCTTCTTTCCGGTTTCGAAATCATGAACCGTTTTCTGAATTATTTTATCCCAGTTTATATATATTTTTGTCTTTTTTTTTTTTTTGAAGGCATATTAAACTCATGTTGTTTTCTTTGAATGTCATAGATCTTTTAACTTAATCAAAAAGTTCTAATATATTTGGATGTGATTTTCTTACAGATTTATTTAATCTCTATCTGTCGTGCCACGAATCTACGGAATTTGTCGTTCTGTGACGCTCTTTAACACAGTTCCATATTCGACCAATAACAGGGTTGTCCATCCACTGATCTACCATAAAATTATTAATCTCTTGAACAGCATTATTTGTGGGCGCATCCTACATTATAGCTAAAAATCCATCGTCTACACATGTGGGTTGTATGAATGAAAGGGCTGCAAACATTCGTATATGGCGTTTGATGTCTTCATTGTTTATGTATTCTGATGTTAGGTGTAAATTTTGAAGTTTACGCCATAGAGTTTGGTTTTAATGGTAACTACATTCTTAGACTTCACAATCTATATATTAAACAAAACGGGAAAGAATGAATCGGTACCTACTCTTGTGTGCAGGAGACGAATCGCCGCACGTGTTAAACCCCGAGGATCAAACGGCACGATTTTGAGAAGAGGATGAAACGGGAAAGGATGAATCGGTACCTAATCCTGTTTGCAGGAGACGAATCGCCGCACCTGTTAAACCCCGAGGATCAAACGACACGATTTTGAGCAGAGGATGAAACGGGAAAGGATGAATCGGTACCTAATCCTGTGTGCAGGGGACAAATCGCCGCACCTGTTAAACCCCGAAGATCAAACGACACGATTTTGAGCAGAGGATGAAACGGGAAAGGATAAATCGGTACCTACTCCTGTTTGAAGGAGACGAATCGCCGCACCTGTTAAACCCAGAGGATCAAACCACATGATTTTGAGCAGAGGATGAAACCGGAAAGGATGAATCGGTACCTAATCCTGTGTGCAGGGGACGAATCGCAACACCTGTTAAAACCAGAGGATCAAACGACACGATTTTGAGCAGAAGAGGAAACGGGAAAAGATGAATCGGTACCTAATCCTGTGTGCAGGGGACGAATCGCCACACCTGTTAAAACCCCAGGACGAAACGGCACGATTTTGAGCAGAGGATGAAACGGGAAAGGATGAATCGGTACCTAATCCTGTGTGCAGGGGACGAATCGCCGCACCTGTTAAACCCCGAGGATCAAACGACACGATTTTGAGCAGAGGATGAAACGGGAAAGGATGAATCGGTACCTAATCCTGGGTGTGCAGGGGACAAATCGCCGCACCTGTTAAAACCCCGAAGATCAAACGACACGATTTTGAGCAGAGGATGAAACGGGAAAGGATAAATCGGTACCTAATCCTGTGTGCAGGGGACGAATCGCAACACCTGTTAAAACCAGAGGATCAAACGACACGATTTTGAGCAGAAGAGGAAACGGGAAAGGATGAATCGGTACCTAATCCTGTGTGCAGGGACGAATCGCCACACCTGTTAAAACCCGAGGATCAAACGACAAGATTTTGAGCAGAAGATGAAACGGGAAAAGGATGAATCGGTATCTACACCAGGGTGCAGGGGACGAATCGCCACGCCTGTTAAAACCCCAGGACGAAACGGCACGATTTTGAGCAGAGGATGGAACGGGAAAGGATGAATCGGTATCTACACCAGGGTGCAGGGGACGAATCGCCACACCTGTTAAAACCCGAGGATCAAACGACAAGATTTTGAGCAGAAGATGAAACGGGAAAAGATGAATCGGTACCTAATCCTGTGTGCAGGGGACGAATCGCCACACCTGTTAAAACCCCAGGACGAAACGGCACGATTTTGAGCAGAGGATGAAACGGGAAAGGATGAATCGGTATCTACACCAGGGTGCAGGGGACGAATCGCCACACCTGTTAAAACCCGAGTATCAAACGGCACGATTTTGAGCAGGGGATGAATCGGTACCTACTCGTTGGATTCAGGGAGCGGGATACTCCTTGTACCTTCAGATTCTCATTAAACCCGTTAAACCCCGAAGAAAACAGCAAACCAATTTACATGTCTTGGGTTGTACATCTGAAAAGTGCATTTGCATGTGAATTCAGCGCCATAAAATTCAATAAACTTTAGTAATAAGTGAGAGCCAGGACTGCTGGAACAAGTGAAATGCATCCAGATTTCATCATTCGTTTAGAAAACGTTCAATCCAGTGAAATGGTTTCCAGAAGCTTTTTCTTCTCTATTATGGATTACACGACAGACTTGTAATACGAGTGTTGTACCGAAATTAATGCAAAAGTGGGCATAACGTTTTTATTAACTGACAGAGGTCGTTCAAATTGCACATGTTGGTAGAGTAACCCTTCCTCGGTAGTAACCTTTCTTTTTCATTGCCGGTAAATAATGGATTCCAAGCAGAAGCGACGTGCCGTCATTGAGTTTTTGACGAAGGAAGGGTACAGGCTGTTCGACATTAACAGAAGGCTACAGAATGTTTGCGGATATGACACCATTGACAAGAGCAATGTGCACAGATGGATGAGGAAGTTTAAAGAAGGAGAAACCAGCACTGAAGAGAAACCACGCGTTGGGAGACCACCATCTGCGACCGAATCGTCAGCGAGTGGATGAATTGATTCGCTGGGTGAGACGAGTCAAAATCCGTGATCTTCTTACACAACTGGACTGTGATCACAATGCCATACAGAAGATGGTGGAAGACTTAGGGTATCGGAAAGTATTTGCAAAGTGGGTAGTTGACACCCGATTTGAAGGATAGAAGGGTGGAAGTCTGCTCTGATCTGCTGGAAGCGTTTGAAGCCAATGAAGACACGATTTTGTTCCGAACTGGTGACAAGAGATGAAACGTGGGCGTATCTTTACGATCCCGAAACGACGAATCAATCCGTGGAATAGGGTCACACCTCTTCGCCAAGGCCGAAGAAATTAAAGAGCCATCAATCAGCACAGAAAGTCATGGTGACTGCTTTTTTGGAATGACAGGGGTGTCATTATCTTTGATTTTCTGGAACGTGGCCTCCCAGTGACCAGCGAGCGGTGCATTGAGACACTCAAGAAGCTTAGAGAAGCCACAGGGAGGAAGAGACCGAATAAGAATCTGAAAAGGATCCACATTCACCATGACAATGAGAGACCACACACACATCTTTGGCAACAAAATAGGATGGTCGGTGGTCCCATCCACCGTACAGCCCAGATCTGGCACCCTCCGAATTCTACCTGTTCGGTCCAATTAATGACAGTCTCCGGGGACAACGATTTGATAACACAAACGAGGATAAAGTGGCTGTGAAGAAGTAGGTACAACAGTCCACACCTGAATCTTTTCAAAGATGATTCCAGAGTTGGGTTTAACGATAGCGCAAATGCATCGCTTGTGATGAAGAAGACTATGTTGAATAGTTCCTTTGTATAGAGAAAGAGTTACTCTACCAACATGTATAATTTGAACGACCTCTGTCAGTTAATAAAAAAGTTGTGCCCACTTTTGCATTACTTTCGGTACAACTCTCGTATAAAAGAATGGAAGCAAATGCTCTGTGCTCTACCTGGAATTAACTGTGATTCTGAGAATCAGCGCAGGTTTTCTTGCAGGCAGACTAGAAGATTTGCTGAGAAGCGAAGGTGTTGTCAATGGAGCCGATTAGACAATATATATATATATATATATTCAAACGGATTCTACAATCGATAAATATACAGAAATAGAAACAGCTACTTACTCCCACCATCGGCTGTAAAATATTTTACGAAGATTAACAAATGGCGCACAGAAAGCTTCTTATAGTGAAGGAAGGTATTGAGGTATTGAGAGGAAGTGATTTTCAAATTGAACAGTTAAAAGAAGAATTATAGCAGGAAACAAGAAATAACTCTACTCCCCCCAGCAGGAGAATTCTGCATAATGTAAAAATTGAAAACATGCTAAAACATTCTTCATAGCAAAAGCTATATGCAAAGGAGATTTTTTTAAATACGTCTCCTGGAAGCAGACATAGCGAGAAATAGGTTTTGACCTTCATGCTCCATAGCGGGACAGTTGTGCATTATTTAAATAGGATAATGTTCCCCAAATTTATTGTAGCAAATGGCATACAATGGAAGAGAATTTTTTCAATAGAGTTTTTAGAAGCTGCGATACAGCTGCAAACACAAAAACAGCACCAAGCAACAGAACTGTGGACTACAGAAGAAAAAACAAAAAAAAACTCCACAAATGCAAACAACGTGTTCTACAAGGTAAATGGTATCCGATGTTAAAAGAATTTTTTAAGTCGTTCATTTAGAAGCAGAGATATCGAGAAAAACAGATTAAATCTTTGCACCCCTAGCGGGGAAATTGCCCGTTATTTTGGGAAGGAAATACACACAAAATAGCTAGTACTATAAACGAATTTTTTTTTAAATCATTTTTTTAGTCTCACAAAAATTGCTGTAAATATGCTGTAAATGGAATCGTGAGCTCACGGCCTCTGGTGGCACCCATATGCGATAAGAAAAATTTTAAATCATATGCAAATTATTTCGCAGCAGAAGCGTTCTCCGATAAAGGAAGAATTTTTAAAATCGTGTTCTTAGAAGCAGAGATATCGACAAAAATAAGATATACATCGACACCCCTGGTGAAAAAACTATGCACTATTTAAAGCAGAATGTATTTTTAAAAGGTCTTACGTGGTGACCGGTATCGGTCCACAAAGAAATCTTTTTCAACCGAATTTTCAGAAGCGCGATTTTTCTGCAAATACGTCAGAAACAGAAATATAAACTTACGTCTCCTTTATGGCCAAACGCCACTTTACCAGAAATTAGAAATTAAATGCAAAGCATTTTCCATCAAGAGTTCTATCTGATGCAGAAAGAATTTTTCAAATCGGATTTTTAGAAGCAGAGATATCTGGAAAATCGAAATTTGCTTCACGCGCCCTAGCGGAAAATATATTTATGCATTACCTGAAAAAGAAATTATACCCAAAATAGTCTGCGTTATAAATGGCATCGACAGTAGGGTGGAGCGAAAAACACTTTTTTTTTTAATTTGAGACTTTGAGACGTCACCATGTGCAATGATTGCGATTTTATTACTGAAATGACCCCCGAAATATGTATGACTTTATTCGATATCTTAGGCTTCCCCAAGAGCCTCGAAGTTTGAAAGTTATAGGGAAAAATGGTTTCAAAACACCCGCTTTCTCCATTTCGGAAATATAAAAAAAAAAAATACTTTGTCACCATGTTATTTAATATCACCTTTGAGTGTATAAATATGGGTAAAAATTCAGCAGACATAAGATAATTTCTAATTTCTTAGGCTTCCCCAGATCCCTTAAATTATGTAATTTTTCGCCAAAAATGGTATGATATGATAAGTTGCGTAAGCATTAAGTTCGACAGCAGCCTTATTGTTACCAATTTGGGCTTAACATTACCCCCCCCCCTCTCATACTTTTTGGAAACCTCGTGTTGATTTTCAGAAGCATAGGTTGCTGTTTTGAGCTCTCCTTTGTTTTTTTTTACCTTCTTCACCTCACTCCACCCCCTCCCTCACACTGGAGCTCTCTTTGCGAACTCGCTGAGTCATCTCATCACAGTCGCACAGATCCTTTTGAGAGAGAGTGTTGGCGGATTTGCGTCATAATGTTGTAACAGTTTCTTTCACTCCTAGTGACGTTGATTGGAGCGCGCCGGTATTTTCGTTTTGTCGTTCAACTACTTGAGATGGCTGAAACAAGAAATAAAGCTGATTGCCCTATCATCGGGAGTTATATGGAGATGCATGAAAATGTGTTGCCTACGTACGAAGATGTAATGCGCCATTACTATCTTGTGAGGCAGGAAGGTGTAAATTACGAGCCCGCTGCAGTAGAAATAACAAGTATTGTCGAGGACAAAGTGCTAAGTACATGGAAGAAAGCATCTCCTCCGACATCGCTCCACAAATCAGTTGTAAAGCGTATTACCGCATACAACACTGAAATCTAAAAGCTGATAAAACACGCTGCAAGAATGGATGAAACCTACCGAATGAAGATTGAATAATTTCGTGCAGATTCGCAACGTATCTTTGACATATGCAAGTGCAAATGTTTTAGAAACTGCAAATGCAGCTCTGCAAAAAATGTACCTGTGAAAGAGCGAGACTTTCTAATGGACCAGAGAACAAACAAAAGAATGATAGTAGGTGGGCTTGACGCAAAAAATCACCAGTGTACTGAAGAAAATATCAGCTCGAAAGAGTGACAGGGAAGAGCATGTCCGTAGGAAATTACAGAAAACTGCATCACTGAAATCGGCCCTGCGAGTCGAGGATGATCCTTCAGAAGAGGGTACAAATTCATACTAATACTGCAGGAAAACCAGACGAACCGGGTCCTAGTCATTTGTTGGCCTCGGAGAAAGATTACGATTTCACTCCACGTCGCTCTTCCAAACCTATGCGTAAAATGACACTGTCTGCCTTTTCTAGAAAGTGCGATAGGCGAGGCATCAGCGATCGAGCGGTAGCTGATCTTGCGTCGGAGTTGCTTCATGATGTAAGTGAACCGGTTCAGTTGAAAGAATATAATGTATCTGTTATTGGCCTGCATAAATTATGACGAGGAAGGAAAAAGACCCGTCAAACAATTCAAGATGAGGTAAACGTGACTGGTCGCAAGATTGTAGCTCTATTTTTGGACGTAAGAAGGAATGAAACTCTTACGAATATCCAGACAGATGATGGCAAGTGGCACAAGCGAAAAGAATGGTAGGAGCATATTAAACTTGTTGAAGAACCGGATTCGGTCTATTTGGGACATTTTGCACCGAAGAGCAAGAGTGCAAATGACATTTTCGACAGTATCTTCAACTTATTAGACCAGAAGTCCTTTGACTTGTCGGAGTTAGTCTTTGTTGGAAGTGACGGGGAAGTGACTAATACCGGCACAAATGCAGGTATAATTAGGCGCCTTGAAGAGAAGCTCAATTCTCCCGTACACTGGATTTATATGTCAGCTTCATTTTAAAGAACTGCCTTTACGCTACCTCACTGAAGCACTCGACGGGAAAACATCAGGTCCAAGAGGATTTAGTGGATTGATTGGAAAGCGCCTGAAGACGTGCGCAAACCTTCCTATCATTAATTTCCAGAAAATTAAATTTTCGCTTCAGTCTGACATTAACTATGGAGATCTTAGCTCGGATCAACTTTATTTGTGGGAAATTTGTAAGGCATTCTCCGCAGGTGATTGCCCACAAGATCTGGCAAATCGGGATCCTGGAGCACTGGCACATTTCCATTGGCTGACCCTCGCAAATCGCATTCTGTATTTGTATGTTGGAACAAGTGATCCAACACCAAAACTTGTCTCATTAGGAACCTTCATAATGAAAGTATATACATCATCGTGGTTCACGATCAAATGTAACGGTAGCTGTAAAGATGGTCCAAGAAATTTGCAGCTTTTTATATCTCGATTTCAGTATCTTCCAGATAATTTAAAGGATATTGTAAAAAGAGTCCTCCAAGACAATGCGTATTTTGCCCATGCAGAAAACTTGCTCGCAGCAATTTTGTTTGACGACAGAAGGTATGTCCGTGAGCTTGCTGTTCGACGCATCATGAAGGCCAGAATTTCTTCCGAACAAACAACTACCATTAGGAAGTTTCGGATTCCTAAGCTGAATTTCCAGAGCAATGATTACATAGACCTAATCGACTGGCAAGAGTGTATTGTGACTGAGACTCCCATCACATGGAAATGGAAAGATGATGAGCTTCTGGAATTACTACAGTCGGACAAATATCCAAGTTCTTGCTACGAATTTACAAAAATACCCTGCCATTTTCTCAGGCAGTAGAGAGGATGGTTAAGGTTGTAACACATTCTTCTGCTCATGTGTGCGGCCTTCGTGCAAGAGATGGATTCATCAGAGCAAAAATTTCGGATAGGAAGCTGATGCCAAGTTTTGAAAAAAAGTCTGATTTCCAAGTGAAATAAACTCACTCCTCACGTTATGCTACTAGGTAAGGCTGGTGTCTATCATATTTACATAACTTATGCCATTTTTGGAGAAATATGACAAATCTTGAGCTCTTTGGGGAAGCCTAAGAAATTAACTCACGTCTGCTGAATTTTTACCCGTGTATATACACTCAAAGGTGATATTAAATAACATGGTGACACAGTATTTTTCATATTTACAAAATGGAAAAAGCGGGTGTTTTAAACCATTATTCCCTATAACTTTTAACCTTCGAGGTTCTTGGGGAAGCCTAAGATATCAATCAAATAGTGTCATCCATATTTTGGGGGTCATTTCAGTAATGAAATCGCAACTATTGTACATTGTTACGCTTTAAATAAAAAAAAAGGGTTTTTCGCTCCACCCTAATCGACAGCAAGAAAGAATTTTTCAACTGAATATTTAGTGCATGGAATAAAATGTAATTTGAATTTGACAGCATCTGCATTTACGGCCTCTAGCGGGGAAGATATATTAATACATCGTAAAAAAATAAGAACAATCGAAAAGCCAGGATCATCGCTTTCACATTTCACGCTCTCCAATGTAAAAAGAATTTTTCAGATCGGACTAATAGTTGCAGAGATGTGCTGTCCACAGACGGACGGACAGACAAAGTGATACTATCAGCACGTACTTCTTTTCACAAATACATGTTAAAAAAAATAGAAATGAGGGTGCTCAGATCAAAGAATGAGTTGTTAAGGGGAAAACACAGAAGAAATGAGTATATAGATAATTAAAAAAATCAGTGGAAAATTAAAATAAAGGTTATCATGATAAACCGGACATTCCTGGAGAAAAGATGAAGAAAACTTAATTCGAGAAGCATTAGAACTGGAGGTTGCCAGGATATATGGGACTAGAAAGTCCAAGAAAATGATTAGGGAGAGGGGAGACGGGAATAAAGAACATGGGAAAGTCCAGGGAAAAAGAAAAAAATCACAAGACATAAAAAAAAAACCCCAAAAAAACCATGGAGATGTTCCCAGAACTGTGGGGACTAAACTGTCCGCCAGAAGAAAAAGAAAGAAATGAAAAGCACAGTTTTTTCGGAAACACTTTTTTTATTTAATAGCCAGTTATATAACATGCAATGTTACTTATAACGTTTTTATTTATACCAATTATATAATATGCATGTTCATTATATCTCTGTTTTATCAGTTATATACGTAATACGCATTGTGGCTTATAACGTTTTTATTTAACCAGCTGTATAATATGCATCCTCATAAAAATTTTATTTAACCAGTTATACAGTATAATATGCATTCTTATAATTTTTTTATTAAACCAGTTATATAATATGAATTGTTACTTATAACTTCTTATTTAACCCATAATGTGCATTGTTACGTATAACAGCACTCAATTCTCCAGTAAGTTTGTTAACATCGCCCTGGCAAATGGTTGTTGGTCTTCACTCAAAATGTCATCGATGCAAGTTTGTATAGCATCGAATAATTCTAGTTTTCTACCGCTAAGGTAGACCTACAAAGAGCGAACTAAAAGTAATCAGGAGGTGCTGTGTCTGCTGAATTCGGAGGGCCAGTGAGAATCTCTCAGCCAAGTTGTCTCAATTCCTGTTAGGATCAGGCATTATCTTGGTGGATATTGCACCTTTTCTACTGACCGATGATGGTCACTTAATTTTAAGCGCCTCAGTTGTAGCCAACAGGGTAGAATATTATTTGCAGCAGTAGGTTTTAAGAATGTATAGTATACAGCACCTAGGTTGTCCCACCAGCAGGAAAATCTTCTATGGGTTCAAATAAATTTTTGAGGTAATGGATGGTACTTTCATAACTATGACGAGAAATCAACGTTACCTGAGAAGTAAATTGGTCAACACTTTTTTTTCTTTTTTATCCCACCACCAGAACATCGAGATCTGAAAACATTTCAGTCTTTTGAAGATGATAAAAAGAATTTGTGTGGTTAAGTTTTTGTTCAAGATCTCACGATGCTTGCAGTGGACTTTCAGCAACCATTTTCTTTTTGAAATTGGAAGACAAGAATGGCCTATTAGACGAAGTTTATCCTTTTAAAAAGTCATCGGAACAACATTTTTAAATGAAAGTTCGCTGTCCAGGGGACAATGTGGTTGGAAGTTTTGTTCCGGTCTCGGATGAGGTGTGGATGGTGCGTTTGTCTTATGGAGCATGCTCTGTTCCTTCCAGTGGCTCCAGATTTGCTGCGGGCAACTGCTAACAGCCTTTGGAGTTGCTCACGGTGGTCTTTAAACCCCAACAAGTTAGTAAAATCATGAAATGCACTGATTATGATACGCTTTCCAACATGCCGGAAATCATTACTCAAGTTATGAGGATAATGGCTGTGAAATAAATACCGCTCCTGTGTCCTGACCTTTGTCCCCATTTCGATGATATTAAACAAAACCGATTCAGTATATCTTCGGAACAGCATGATAACGTTTTGTCGCAATCGAAGCATTTTTAGTTAAGTTATGAGGATGATAGCTGTGGAATAAATTTCGCTCCTGTGTCCTCACCTTCGACCCCATTTCGATGATATTCAACAGAACCTGTTCAGTGTACCTCTGCAACAACATGAAAAAGTTTTGTTGCAATCGAAGCATTTTTGCGTAAGTTATGAGGCATAAGGGCAATGAAATGGATCCCGCTCCTATGTCCTGATCTTTGACCCAATTTCGTCCATTTTTAATGAAATTCGACCCCAGGTGGTCCTTTATCACATACTAAAATTTCATCGAAATCGAAACATTTTTACGCAAGTTATGACGCATAAGGAGAATGGAATGGACCCCATTTCGTCCATTTTTAATAGAATTCATTCCACGGTGGTCCCCCACCACATATGAAAATTTCGTCAAAATCGAAACATTTTTACGCAAGTTATGAACTGTAAGGGCAATGGAATGGATCCTGCTCCTATGTCGTGACCTCTGACCTCATTTCGTCCATTTTCAATAGGGTTCGTGCGGAGGTGGTCCCCTACGACATACTAAAATTTCATCGAAATCAAACCATTTTTACGTAAGTTATGACACATGAGGGCAACAATTGAATGGATCCCGCTCCTACGTCGTGACCTTTGGCCCCATTTCGTCCATTTTCAATAGAGTTCATCCCTAGGTGGTCCCCTACAAAAATTTCATCGAAATCGAACAATTTTTTCGCAAGTTATGACGCACAAGGACAATGGAATTGATCCTTTGACCCCATTTCCTCCATTTCAATAGGGTTCGTCCCCAGGTAGTCCCCTACCACATAGTAAAATTTCATCGAAATCGAACAATTTTTGCGCAAGTTATGACGCATAAGGACAATGGAATGGATCCCGCTCCCATGTCGTGACCTTTGACCCCATTTCGTCCATTTTCAATAGGGTTCATCCCCAGGTGGTTCCCTACCACATACTAAAATTTCATCGAAATCGAACCATTTTTACGCGAGTTATCATGCTGACGGACAGACGGACAAAGCTGGAGCATATACGCTTTTTCAACCTACGGTTGGAAAGCGTAAATAAAAGTAAAACAGTGAGCAGGTGCACTAGTTCTGTAATCGCATTATTATTACACAAATAAACATTTCTTGAACAGTTTGCCATGGAGTGGCGCAATGGTTGATTCTTAAATTTAGTATTTCGTTAGTGTTTTAAAACAGCATTAGAGGATATGTTATAGGAAAATTCTTTGTTTCGTACAGTACACTTTTTTGAAACCTCAGCGGTTTTATCGAATTTTTCGTTGTCAGGGTTGTAGCGTACCCGGCGCTAATATTTATTGGCGAACCAATTGATTCGATTGGAGATAGTCTGCGCCCGAGAAGCGAGGATGTTCGAAGGAATTTTGTGTCTCCTCTTTTTATGGCAAGATGATTGTCCTTTGTAGGGACCAGTACATTGAAAGGGAAGACGATGTAGTACATTTGTATCGGAGAAAGGAGTCCGTTGTTGTTTTTTCTGAGGGTATTGAGAAGGAATGTTGAGAAGAAAAAAAAATTGGGTTTCAGGTGGTATTGGAGGAAGTGTCGGAAGGAGGTTTTCGAAGGCATGGAAACAGGTATGTCGTTATACTTGGAAATCAGGGTTGCCGACAGGTGCGCGAGTATTCTTGTTCTTGAGGATAAAGGTAGCAACTTATTTGCGAAGCACAGAAAATAAAATAATGCTTTTTACTGCAAACTGCAAAGGAATTCGTGAAATATCCCCTCTACCCCCCCCCCCCACCCCCTCTCGCTGGATACCCACTCATTAATTTTGGAACTGTCTTGAAGTTTTTGCCCCTTTTTGGAATACGAAAGAAACAAAAGTTCTGGGAATAATGTTCCGACCATCCATTTTTAATACAATTAGTAAAACCTGAACAGTTACATACTCGTATGACAAACATGACCACCAGCATCAGTAGCACACACTGATTAAACTAAAATTTTGTACCTAGGAAAACGGTCTGAAAGCAAATTGCTTTCGTAGTCTAGGTTTGAGAAGAAATAAGCACTGTAAAAAATTGCCGTGAAAATTCAGTGTATCACCCGGATTAAGACGTTTTGCAGATCGCAAGCATGCCACCCTGGCGGTCAACCATAAATTATGGTAGATAAACTCCATGTTCACGATGTTTAAACTGTTTGAACTGTTACTGTGTTTTAGCCTTGACAATCTGGCAACGTTCTTCTTAAAGTGGTTATATACCTGTTTTTCCATGTGCAATCTTTAGACTGGCAACACCTCTGTGGACAACAGGTTTCTATTTCCCGGTCATTATTCTGTTAATGAACATTACGGTATGGTACTGCAAAATTACGGCTTATTGACTGGCCACTCAGCTGCCGGTGTATTCTACCGTCATTTGACCCAGCAATTTTTTTTACAGTGAGGTCACGCAGAGTCTGCGTGTCCTTATTATACCTTTGTCCCTCTTTAGCTCCCTTCCTTCAAGCCAACGACATAGTCTTGCACTCATGTGTTCCAAAGCAGTAGTCAGTCAAATCCCGCTACCTCACTGCCACGGAGAAGGCTTAACAGCGCCTTTATAGACTAAACTTTCCGCGTTTGAATCTCTTTCTTAGAAGCATAAACAAACAGCAGAGCATATTATTGTAGTAATGACCTCCCTCAGTGAATTCCTGTTCACCCTGATCATTCGTCCCAGGTCATATTAACATTAAAAAAAAATCAAACTACGAATTTGGAACAATAAAATTTTCACACATACACACACGCGCGGGCGCGCGCGCTTTGGCACCTGCGGTTGCTATTTTGATAACCTTTCTACAGGGAGAAATAAACAAATAAACAAAGCACTTCCTAGATGGGAAATACGCTGGGGTACACTACTAAAAACCCGAGACTCATTATTTCTTGGAAAAATCCACATTATATTTTAAAGTTGAAAAAATTTTTAAAATGGCACATCTTAAGCTGGGTGGGCGGCAGGGTGAGTGAAAAAACTCTGAGCGACGTCCCTGCGTGGAAAGTAAGCGGAAGTAGGATATGGTACCGGGAGTAGCCCGGAGTAAGAGCGAGTAATTGGGGAGTTTCGGAAAAATAGCGGTTGTGAAAAAAAAAAAAAAAAAAAGACAGAGAATGTCGCCTGGGGTGCTCAAGCCTTCTGTAATCTGCTAGCGAGAATATACTGAAATGGAAATGAAAAATTTCTGTTCGCCCCGTTATGAAGAATTTTCTAAGAAAATCCCAGGAGTTTTGTAGTTGCATTTTTTTATGATGAAAAACAACGCATCTTCTGTTCTCTTATGAATAATCAACATTCCGGGTTATACGTGACACTTCCCCCCCCCATCAAAAAAATAGTACAGCTCTTACAAATGATACAATTTTCAAAGACTTCTTAGCTGTTTAATCAAAGGGATAAGTACTTTATGATTATCCCTTATTAATTGGGAAAAAGTTACTTACTAACAGCGGAACTACAACGTCAGGCAGTGCAATTACAGACAATAATAAAACTATGCATGGTACTAATGAAATCTACTCACAGCTATCAAATGAAAGAAAAAGAAAAAGTGGTAGGAAATAATTGACCGGATTTAGATAGTTCAACATCAGTGCCATTTAAGGAACGCCGAACATTAATTATTTTCGCTTTCTACTTGACCTTTGACTTTCGATTTTCAGTTTAAGAGCTGGGCTGCCTTTTAAAGACTTAAGCGGTATCTGGCCAACTGCAAACCAGAGATCAGAAATTCATCTCGGTATTCTGCCTTTCCTGCACCGTGTTCGGTAATTACAGTTTTGCCGTCCTGTCCTTACCGCTGTGGAAGGGGAGGAAAACGTACAGGGGTCGGAAATTACCAATTACTTCTGGAAATTGCTCTTTGGCTGCAGAAACCACCAATGCCCGTCACGAAGTGTTGGAGACGGGCACCCAATAACGAGCCCTAATTCCGACCAAGGTCTTCATCATCACGACTTTTTCTCTGTTGAGAGAGAGAAAGAAAGAAAGAGAATTAAAACAACAAGCAGGTAAGGAGCAAAAAAACAAAAAAGTTTCAGACTTCTTGAAGGGTATAACACCGACCGCAAACTCAACTGCTCTGTGTCTCAAAAATGAGAGTCAATTCTTTAAAAAAAAAAAAAAAAAAGAAAAAGAAATCGTGTAATTCAGTTCCTTGAAAAATTAGCGGGGGAAATATTGGATGTAGTTTGCCAATCACGCTTCTCTTATTTTTTTACCGCATGCTCACTCCCAGCTCTAAATCTTTTCTCTCATACCCCTGCCCGCCCCTCTTTCCCTCAATCCATCTCAGTTTTTTTTTTTTTTCGTTTGACATGCTACTAGTACAGCAAAGAAAACGTGACTATGACTAAATACGATTTCCTCATGAATATGTTCTGGATGAGCTCATCGTCAGCTCCGTTTTGGGAAACTTCAGCCGCTACAATGCTGAAAAGACGATTCTGGTTTTCAGAGGGGGAACTGAAAATTTTAATCAGGTTTTGTGGAACTAAATATGAATCGAAAGCGTCAAAACACCAATCACCGGTATGCACTGTTCGCTTTGAAAACATTATCCACTTCCTTCATAGCTCATTTCTCTACTGAAAACTTAGTGGAATTGTGGGTGTAACCTCACGAAATTTCTTCAGGGACAGAGCACTGAGCAGTTCGTGTTGTAATTAACCTTGTGACCGTACTTTCCTTTTTACTGTTTTTCGTTTCTTTAGTATATCTTAAATAGAGTGCCGAAGTGCTCATCGTCATGCTTGAACACGCAACGCATCTTCAAAATTTGGTGCTCCTGTCAGCTCACCAAAGAACGTGAATCGATTCAACAAATCAGTAACTGCGGGGTGACACGCTTACGAGGTACAGCAGATAATTTGTTTTGCTCTGTCTTTGTTCATGTGCTGAAACATACACTGTTCAACATTTTGCGGAATACTCTTAAAGACGTGTATCATCTTTCTATATTCTGTTGCTCACGTTTAAGTTAATCACAACAGCCCATGGTGGTGCATAAAATGTGAGAATTGTAGTTCCCACATGGTGGTGCATAAAATGTAATAAATGTAGTTCCCACATTTTATGCACCACTTTGGGCTGTAATAAACTTAAACGTGAGCAACAGAATACAGAAAGATGATACACGTCTTTAAGAGTATTAATTTAACCACGTAGTTGTAGTGTTCCTTACTTCAGAATACACATAATATATATATGTTGCGGAATGTATTGCATTAAAAACTTGTGCTACACCAGCTTTTGAGGCAGAGTACTGCGTGCTGCATGAAACACACAGAAACGTGATGCAATTATGCAACATATTTTGAATTTCTATCTACGAGGGTAAATCAAAAAGTAAGGTCAATGTTGTCGAAAAAAAAAAAAAACTAAGAGGCATACACATAACAAATACCTTATTTCTCAATTTAGTCCTCCTGTCGTTCAACGCATATTTTATATCTGTCTACAAGCTTCTAGACTCCTGAAGAGAAGAATGTTTTGAGTTGTTCCTGCAGCTACACATGCACTGCTTCCTGTACCTGGACATCACTTTCAAAACCGCGGCCTCGCAAAGCGTCTTTCAGAGGCCTAAAGACATGAAAGTCACGCGGCGCCAGATAGCTGCAGTAAGCAGGATATGGTAATACATCAAACTTCAACTGGGTAATTGTTTGTTGAGTTGCCAATGCCCTATGTGGACGAAAATTGTCGTGCAGTAACAGCAGTTTTTGGATAACATTCCCCGTCGTTTTGTGCAAATTGCTGGTTTTAATTTGTCTTTCAGCAAGTCACAGTATGACCGACTGTTAATTGAGTCACCCTGTGCTTTATAGTGTTCAACGATGGGTCCTTTCATGTCAAAAAATCGAGTCAGCATTAATTTCCGTGCCAAAGGGACAACTTCTTTTTGCAAGGGAAACTCGGATGTTTCCACTGCATACTTTGCCTTTTGCTCTCGGCGTCGTAATGATGGACCCATGCATTGCCTTTTGCTCTCGGGGTCGTAATGATGGACCTATGCTTTGCCTTTTACTCTCGAGGTCGTAATGATGGACCCATGCTTTGCCTCATGCTCTCGGGGTCATAATGATGGACCCATGCTTTGGCTTTTGCTCTCGGGGTCGTAATGATGGACCCATGCTTTGCCTTATGCTCTCGGGGTCGTAATGATGGACCCATGCTTTGCCTTATGCTCTCGGGGTCGTAATGATGGACCCATGCTTTGCATTTTGCTCTCGGGGTCGTAATGATGGAACCATGCTTTGCCCTTTGCTCTCGGGGTCGTAATGATGGACCCATGCTTTGCCTTATGCTCTCGGACTCGTAATGATGGACCCATGCTTTGCCTTTGGCTCTCGGGGTCGTAATGATGGACCCATGCTTTGCCTTTTACTCTCGGGGTCGTGATGATCGACCCATGCTTTGCCTTTTGCTCTCGGGGTCGTAATGCTGGACCCATGCTTTGCCTTATGCTCTCGGGGTCGTAATGATGGACCCATGCTTTGCCTTTTGCTCTCGGTGTCGTAATGATGGACCCATGCTTTGCCATTAACTCTCGGGGTCGTAATGATGGACCCATGCTTTGCCTTATGCTCTCGGGGTCGTAATGCTCGACCCATGCTTTGCCTTATGCTTTCGGGGTCGTAATGATGGACCCATGCTTTGCCTTTTGCTCTCGGTGTCGTTATTATGTACCCATACTTTGCCTTTTACTCTCGGGGTCGTAATGATGGACCCATGCTTTGCCTTTTGCTCTAGGGGTCGTAATGATGGACCCATGCTTTGCCTTATGCTGTCGGGGTCGTAATGATGGACATATGCTTTGCCTTTTGCTCTCGGTGTCGTAATGATGGACCCATGCTTTGCCTTTTACTCTCAGGGTCGTAATGATGGACCCATGCTTTGCCTTTTGCTCTCGGGGTCGTAATGCTGGACCCATGCTTTGCCTTTTGCTCTCGGGGTCGTAACGCTGGACCCATGCTTTGCCTTATGCTCTCGGGGTCGTAATGATGGACCCATGCTTTGCCTTTTGCTGTCGGTGTCGTAATGATGGACCCATGCTTTGCCTTTTGCTCTCGGTGTCGTAATGCTGGACCCATGCTTTGCTTTATGCTCTCGGGGTCGTAATGATGGATCCATGCTTTGCCTTTTGCTCTCGGGGTCGTAATGATGGACCCATGCTTTGCCTTTTGCTCTCGGGGTTGTAATGATGGACCCATGCTTTGCCTTTTGCTCTCGGTGTCGTAATGATGTACCCATGCTTTGCCGTTAACTCTCGGGGTCGAAATGATGGACCCATGCTTTGCCTTTTGCTCTCGGGGTCGTAATGCTGGACCCATGCTTTGCCTTATGCTCTCGGGGTCGTAATGATGGACCCATGCTTTGCCTTATGCTCTCGGGGTCGTAATGATGGACCCATGCTTTGCCTTTTGCTCTCGGGGTCGTAATGCTGGACCCATGCTTTGCCTTTTGCTCTCGGGGTCGTAATGCTGGACCCATGCTTGGCCTTATGATCTCGGGGTCGTAATGATGGACCCATGCTTTGCCTTTTGCTGTCGGTGTCGTAATGATGAACCCATGCTTTGCCTTTTGCTCTCGGGGTCGTAATGATGGATCCATGCTTTGCCTTTTGCTCTCGGGGTAGTAATGATGGACCCATGCTTTGCCTTTTGCTCTCGGGGTCGTAATGATGGACCCATGCTTTGCCTTTTGCTCTCGGGGTCGTAATGATGGACCCATGCTTAGCCTTTTGCTCTCGGGGTCGTAATGCTGGACCCATGCTTTGCCTTATGCTCTCGGGGTCGTAATGATGAACCCATGCTTTGCCTTGTGCTCTCGGGGTCGTAATGATGGATCCATGCTTTGCCTTTTGCTCTCGGGGTAGTAATGATGGACCCATGCTTTGCCTTTTGCTCTCGGTGTCGTAATGATGGACCCATGCTTTGCCTTTTGCTCTCGGGGTCGTAATGATGGACCCATGCTCAGCCTTTTGCTCTCGGGGGTCGTAATGATGGACCCATGTTTCGTCCCCAGTGACAATCCTCTCCAGACTCATACCGCTGCAAAAAAAAATTCTGCTAATTTCCAGGCGCTGCTGCTTGTGCGCATATTAGACAGCTGACGTGGCACCCATCGGACACACACTTTATGATATCCGAAAACGTCATGCACTATTGATATTGCAGAACCATAGCTAATGTTTACCTTTCGGGCGATCTCAGACAGAGTAGCTCGGCGATGTTCTTCAATGAGAACATCGGTGCGATCCAGATGGTCGTTCGAGAGGTCGACGGGCGCCCGAGCGAGCTTCATCAAACACATTCGTTCTACCAGCTTGAAACTTTTCTATCCACTTATACACGTGTCTCCGGCTCATACACTTGTCTTCCCTATATTGCACAAGCTTCCTACGATGAAATTCGGCTGGTTACACACTTTCAGCCCATAAAAATCTCACTGCTCTTCGCTGCTGAACGATGGAGCATTCCGACAAACGAGCAGCCATGTTTTGCACCCTTACAATTGTTGGGTAACAGAGGTTAGAAGATTAACGATTGAATCCGCCACGTATCAAGGTCACGTGCCATCCTCTCACCAAATAGGAATCAGCCGCAGCTCTGCTTGCCTACGTAATGAGAGCATTGACTTTACTTTTTGATTCTCTCTCGTAGTTAGCAAATTTTATCTTTTCCGACGAGTCATTCCTCGGCGAAAAAAAGTTGATATCAAAGAGTCAAGTTACTAGGGGTATTAACATTTATTACGCCATTATGCACGAAGAAATAAACATTATACACGAATAGACTACACCTAACACATAAACCTCTGAATACAATAAAATCACGAATTAACAGTTCTACATTCCTTTACTCTGCAACTGCGCACGAACCATTTTCTTCTCCGAACTTCGTCTGCTTCTGCTGACGTCACACCAAGTAAACAATTGCCAGCATTCTGTGGTTGCGGTTCTGACGTCACGCACTATAAGCAAACAATCGCTAGCGTGCTGCGCTGCAGTTCTGACGGCACGTACATTAAACAAGCAGCTTGCTGGGTTTGCGGCTAACTCCAAGTTCTAACAACATGTTATGCTACTCAACGTTATGGACCAACGCGTTTTTGGTGCGAAGCTGCAGGCACGAATCTACAATTTTTTTCTAGCCGGGGTTATGATATCGATGAAAGCTATACTCTGAGTTAGCTTTGCATTAGGTACACCTACCTATAATAACGCGTTGATCCACCTTTCTGTGCAATCACGGCTCGCAGACGCCCTGGAACAGATTATACAAGGTGTCGAACATCCTCCATGCGTAACTTGACCCATGTCTGCTTCAGTAGCTCCGTCAATTCACGCACGTTCTGTGGAGGTGGATCAGCAGTTCTCACACCTCGTTCTAGCATATCTCACAAATGTTAAATTGGGTTACAGTCAGGGAGATCAAGCAACGTGAGCCCCCAAACTCCCTGAGTGTAACCCAATGTCATGTTCCTCCAATCACTCTCACTAGTTATACGATCCCGTTGACACTGCGCATTGTCCTGTTGAAAGATGGCACTGTGCTCGACGTAAACCTCCTGCAGATATGGATGGAGATGGTCCGCTCACAGGTTTCTGTAGCATCCACCATTCAGTGTTTGTGAAATGATAACCAACGGACCTAGGGCTTGCCAGGAAAAAGCTCCCCAAACCAGAACGTCACCTCCACCGGCCTGTTGAACCCCAACTGTGAAAACAGGGGTTTCAAGCTGTTTACGTCATATGTGAACCCGACCATCAGGAAACGATACACATCACTCCAGACGACTTTCTTGCATTGTCCAGGGTCCATTGCCGACGTTCACGGAAGAAAGCTCCTTTCTGTCACCCGGCCTCTACCAAACTTCATTGTCTTGAAGGTAAAATTTGAAAGGTAGCTTTTTCACCGCATCCGCCACACCTAGGAACGACTGGTATACTGTGCATCGTGACTCGTCAGTCCCAGGCGCAGTTTTCATTTGTCTATGGCCTAGAATCGACGTTCCTTGCACCAGTCGATTGGTGTGGCATTAGTCCAATTGATTAGCGGCTTGTGGATGGTTGATCGACCGTACTAATAAATTCTTGTCGCTTCTTTTTCATTGCACTGGTGCTAACATCAGTCTCAATAGTCTCACACAGGGTTTGTGTAATTTGAGACCATATTGCTTTATGTTCTGTGTGGTCAGTGACAATATTGTTTTATCTTCTGCGCGTTCAGTGACAATATTACTTTATGTTCTGTGCGGTCAGGGATGATATTGCTTTATGTTCTGCGCGGTCAGTGACAATATTGCTTTATGTTCTCTCCGGTCAGGGCCAATATTGCTTTATGTTCTGTGTGGTCAGTGACAATATCACTTTATGTTCTGTACGGTCAGTGACAGTATTGCTTTATGTTCTGTGTGGTCAGGGCCAATACTGCTTTATGTTCTGTGCGGTCAGTGACAATATTGCTTTATTTTCGGTGCGGTCAGTGACAATATCAATTTATGTTCTGTGCGGTCCGCGACAATATTGCTTTATGTTCTGTGCGGTCAGTAACAATATCGCTTTATGTTCTGTGCAGTCAGTGACAATATTGCTTTATGTTTGTGCGATCGGTGACAATTTTGCTTTATGTTCTCGGTGGTCAGTGACAATATTGCTTTATGTTCTGTGCGGTCAGTGACAATATTGCTTTATGTTTTGTGCCGTCAGTCATTTTCAGAGCTCTCCTGTTGCGATTTTTGTTTTGTTTCGGAGGTATATCGAATGGTTTCTTGGCAGATTCAGTCCCAGTCCACTGCCATTTGCCTATCACATTCCCAACCATCAACCTAGGGATCTTCGGTGCCGCCAAAATGTCACGCATGGAGCAATTGCTTATGTGGCACCCCATTATCAATCCGTTCTGGAAATCACCTAATTCTGTGAATCAAAGATATTTGCATTCACAGTCGGGTTATTGTCTTATCACAGCAATATGAACAGTTGGATCTGTGATATGGTTCTTGCGTAAGACCTAATTGCGGGAGTCCGAATTTTTGCCTACAAAATCATTTAATTTTTACCGTAATTACTTTGAGATACTTTTGCTTACGCACTCTGATCCTTGAGAAGCTGCGACCCACACTCCTTATTCCGCTAGACACTTCCAAGTGTCTTTGAAATACTTCTCCTTCGAGCATGTACATAGAGCATAAGAGTTTTATCTTTTCTGTTATGATATAAAGCAGTAAACAATCAATCAGCGCGTGTTTCTGATCTACAAATCCAAGAAAGTGGCTACATTTATGGATATTCAAATGAATTTCGTAACATACGTGGGAGAAGAAGCGCGCCGTCGGATGTCTGTGCCCATAAATTGGTTAGAAACAACAGAAAGCTTCATCAATCGTCATGTAGGAAGCCTCTCTGAGCAAACAGTCCAGAGTGTAAAGATGTAGGTTTTAGCGCCCAGATCGTTACGCAAACTGTCCTATAACAATAACATACCGTATTCAACGTTCCAAGGAGCTGCCAAAAAACTCAAACTGCACCCTTATCGTCATTCAGGAATTGCTGCTTTCTATTGATTACTGTAGGCAAATTGCTTTTGGGTGTGATTCCAGCCGTTTGGGGCAGAAAATCTTGGCAGATTCACCTGGTTCACAAATCAATCTTGGCTCCATTTAAAAGGCTATAGGCAGTCGGATAGCACACATGTCGAGCACACGAAAATCCACATGCAATGGAATCCTTGTATGCAAAGAAGATTGGTGCTTTGGTGTGCAGTATCAGGTAGAAGAATTGCCGGCCCTATTTTTTTGGAGCGCACACAGAAGTTTGCGTTAAACTTTACAGCGAATTTGTAACTCAGTTGACAGATGAAGAACTAACCGTTGCATTATTTCAACGAGAGGGTGAGATGTGCCACTATCAAATGCAAGTCATCTCAAAAAACCTCTAGCCATAGGCGTAGAAGGACCAAAAATTTCGGGGAGGGGGGCGCAAATAAGTAAAATGATGTGGGGGGCATTCTCGGAAATTGTTTCTCCATAAAAATGCTCCTTTTCAATTGCCATAACTTACGTTTTTACATGCCTAATATATCCAAAACTACGAGGTCTACCATGCTTTGGTGATTCACCCTAATGAGAATGAAAAAAAAAACATGCCTTTCGAAGCACCTTATGCAGTCAGTCAGACCATCATTATACGACTGCATGTTATTGTGTATGGAGTGACTGCTGGAAAGCAGTCACAGCAGTGCTCGCTATTGCGTAGCGTTGTTACCTTGGCTATAGGTCACACTTTACAACATTTAAAAGGCAAACGACTAATTAGTTTTTCCAATGTTTATGTTGAGCGGGCACGTGTCTCCCCCCCCTTCCCGCTACACCTATGCCTCTAGCTAGAAAAATTCCCAGGTTTAAGTCTTCAAGATCATGTAGCGGTGCTTGAGGTTCAAGCACGAAGGCTACGGTAACGCAAGTTTCAGCAAAATGAAGACGCAATTGAGAATGATGGAAACTCTTTTTTATTACTATTCATTTCTTATTCAATGCGGTATCACAGGGTAAGAGCTAATTCTGATCTGGTCTCTCACTATGCACGCTCAATCGTCGGGCTCCTTATTTCGCTATATCCAGAACATCCTTTCCACGCTGATACCCAAAATCCACTCACTTGTCTCTATCGAACTATCTGCTCTTCCGACTTACTCGATTTCCCTAGCTGAGGGCGCTAACTTCCGTCCGCCGTGAAAGCCAAATTTTCAGCCCCTCATAAAACACCGACTAATAAATGTTTTGTCACCTGTAGACTATTCTATCTCCAGCGCAAACACAGGCCATAAAAGAAAAACAATTATGAAATAAACTCCGGCTCCTAGCATACACTAAAATTCGACTCCAAAAGCTTCCGTTTGGCATCAGAATTATTTGAGGAGACACACTGGCACCCCAACAAACAAACAAATATCTGCCTTCTAAAAAAGTTTCTTACATATTTACAGCTTTTAAAACCCATTAAAATGAAAGTTCCTAAGTATCTACGAAACATTAAAATTTAATAAAATGACATTCAACAGCCTACTACATTAAATGTTATTAAGATAAAACACTATTAACAAGTATCACTATTACACGTACTTCCTATGGAGGCTGCTAAAGGGAAAGTTGTACATGAAGATTCTCGCACAGCCCAAGATCTCAAAGGAGATATTTGCCAAGAAGGTGGAGCCATTACCTTAACAAAAACAGGTATGAGGAAAGAATGCCCACGGAAAAAACACCCACGGAAAAATCGCCCACAGAAAAAACGCCCACTTTTCGAAAATAGGAAAAAACGCCCACGGAAACTATGCCCACAGAAGAAATGCTGACGGGAAAAATATGTGGTCGACTGATAAGTTTTTATGTTTGTTACAAACAGTGTTCGGACAACTGATCACAGACTGCTGGCCAAAAAACCGATAGGGGTCATATAAAAATTGCGATTTCTTGGCCACCTCACCTACATAACGCGAATATAGGAATGACGGAATGAAAACTTTTGGAAGGGCCTAAACGTTAGTCCTAATATTATTTTCTGCCTGAGTAATACCACAACATTAATAAGTTGATGTGTAAAATATTTTCTGCAAACCTTACAAATACGGGAGGAAAGTTCGGATTGCACTGACGGACTGTTTTAAGGGGCCGCATAAAAATTGCGTTCTGGGCTGCTGCGTGGCTACGTCTCCCCGAGATTGGTTATCTGACACACATAAAATGTCCGTAATTTCGTATTTTCTTATTTACGATATTTTTCTAGAAACTAAAACTAAACAAATTCTCTGCGAGTATGTGCAAACCCAGGAAACTTGTTGGGGGGGGGTTAAAACCTAAAATATAAAGAATTTCTGGTCCGATCGGGAGATTTCCAGCGTTTACAAGCTACAACTAACTCGTCGAATTATCTGAGGGTATCTGCTGCCTCAGGAAACTAGTCGGGGGTGGGGGGATACCAAAATTGTAGAATATCAAGAATTTCTCTTCCAATCGGAAGATCTTCAGCATTTAGAAACTGCAACTCGACAAATTTTCTTAGCGCATGTCCACTCTCTGCAAACCTGTCGGCGAGGGGGGAGGGGGGTGTAATACCAAAAGTGTAGAATATGAACAGTTTCGTCCGATCTGGAGATTCTCATCAATTAGCAGCTACAACTCGACACATTATCTGAAGGCATGTGAATGATGAAAATCTCCGGGTCGGAAGAGAAATTCTTCATATTTTACACTATTGGTATTAACTCAACCCCCCCCCCCAGGTTTCCAGAGTAGGCACATGCGCTCAGACAATGTGTCGAGTTGTAGCTTGTAAATGCTGAAGATCTCCCGATCGGAAGAGAAATTCTTGATATTTTACGATTTTGGTAACCCCCCCCCCCGACTACTTTCCTGAGGCAGCAGATACCCTCAGATAATTCGACGAGTTGTAGCTTGTAAACGCTGTAAATCTCCCGATCGGACCAGTAATTCTTTATATTTTAGGTTTTAAGCACCCACCCTCCTCCCCCGACAAGTTTCCTGGGTATGCACATACTCGCAGAGAATTTGTTTAGTTGTAGTTTCTAGAAAAACATCGTAAATAAGAAAATACGAAATTACAGACATTTTATATGTGGCAGATAACCAATCTCGGGGAGACGTAGCCACGGAGAAGTTCAGAACGCAATTTTTATACGGCCCCTTAAAACAGTCCCTCAGTGCAATCCGAACTTTCCTCTCGTATTTGTAAGATCTGCAGAAAATATTTTACACATCAAATTATTAATATTGCGGTATTATCCAGGCAGAAAATAATATTAGGACTAACGTTTAGGCCCTTCTAAAAGTTTTCTTTCCGTCATTCCCATATTTGCGTTATGTAGGTGAGGTGGCCTAGAAACCGCATTTTTTATATGACCCCTAACGGTTTTTTGGCCAGCAGTCTGTGACCAGTTGTCCGAACACCGTTTATAACAGACGTAAAAACTTATCAGTCGACCACATATTTTTCCGTGGGCGTTTTTTCTGTGGGCGATTTTTCCGTGGGCGTTTTTTCCGTGGGCGTTTTTTCCGTGGGCGTTTTTTCCGTGGGGGACATTCTTTCATACAATCCAAAAACATTAACAAATTAGGAGTGCCACTTGCATTAAGTTTGGATTCTGGTTTGTTTGAAGATTTAATACCCATCCTCAGGAGCTCTAAGGACTAAAGGGTCCGCCCCTAACTTTGGGCTACTGGTTCCAGGGAAGGAAGAGGCCCACAGCCATATTACAAACACACCACAAATGTATCACCTGAAGCATGTGTGGTGTGCTCGACAGGGCCGAATTAAGGTGGGGACTATAGAGGCTACTACAGTCTTGGGGCCCACCATGACCAATGGCCCAAGAGGCATGTCTAGGCAAATAATTGATAGGTAGCTAAAGAGAGAGAGAGAGGGGGGGGGGGGTTATAAAATAGTTTTACTTTTGTCTCGTATGATTTCCACTTGGTAAGAAACAGAGGCTGGAAGACGAACAGATTTCAAGTCAGTGACTCGCCAAGGGTAAAGGTTTCATGTTGCTGTATACAGCGGGGTCAAGAGAGACAATTTCAGCTTTTTCACTACCATCCACCTACACCTCCCAGTTTGCACTTGGAGCCGTTAATGGGCGAAGTCCCCTGTGGCTACACATTGCATGACAAAAGAGATGCACTAAGAAAAGCATACAATGCTAAATCATTAGAAAATCCAAGACAAAATTTAGGAATCTTAAGCTTTTAACTCATGTTCTTGTGAGAACAGTGGAAAATATAATGATTTTTTATAAAAACTCTGCAGGTAATTTATTAGTTTGAACAATACACTACGTATTAGTTATCATCACCATATTGATACTTATAACGAAGTAAATTTCTCCGTCATTTTTGTCCACGCCGGGGATCGAACCCGAGTCCCCTTATTCCGGAACAAGTCGCTCTACCAACTGAGCTACGCAGACGTTCGTTCTCGCTGCTATCTACCTTTATGTCGCGTGCGTCCTGCGGGGCAGGCACGTCACATCTCCCCCACTACCCGAAAGAGGGTTGGGGCATGGCCCAAGGGTCAGCCGGGACCATGTATCGTTGCAGGCAGTCATCCGCTGAAGAACGTGCACTTGAGAACTCCCAGTCAATCTGGTGTGTGGAATGCAACGTCACACACATTTATTTTTCGAAGCGCTGGAGAAGGGATTCTCTTATTTTTCTTGTCTCGCGTGTGGAAAGAACATCACACCATTGCGAGATCTTGAACGGCCGGGTCATCCGGGAAGTTCGAGCGCCATTATATCAAAGTCAATTTCTCCGTCATTTTTGTCCACGCCGGGCATCGAACCCGATTATTCTGGAACAAGTCGCTCTACCAACTGAGCTACGGAGACGTTCGTTCTCGCTGCTATCTGCCTTTATGTCGTGTGCTTCCTGCGGGGCAGACACGTCACATACTGTCTCGTGTTTTAATGGTCTTCCTAATGATTCCCCGTCATAAGTTCTTCGGGAGGCCCCACTTATATGTCTTAGCCTTGAGGCCCACTCAAATGCCTTAGCCTAGGGGCCCACTGAGGCCTTTATCCGGCTCTGGTGCTCGAAGCATGCGAAGAGTAGCTCGAACGACTAGCCATAAACCTACGCATCTGACCATTCTGCCACAGGTAGGGGCGGACTTGGCCTCGAATGTAGGGTGCGATCACACTCCGGGCCTTTACGCCCACAGGCCCTTGAAAAAAAAACAATCCAAAAACGCACCTAAAATACGTATTCATTGAGTTTATGTATTAAAAAATATCTTGAAAATTGATAAAACGCACAGCGACTCAAATTCGCCAAAATAATTGGCCTATTTTTGTCTTCTCCCCTGCCAGGTGCGTATCTACTGCGTATGAGTCCATCTCCCTCGCACCTCGTGTCCGTCCATCCATCTCCCTTTCACCTCGTCATCTCACTCGCATCTCGTGTGCGAAATGTAACTCCTCTCAACCTCGACTAACCCTCTTTCTTCTGGCTTCATCTACCCTTACCTCCGTATCCCACAAAGAATTTACACCAATGAGGCACTACATTATGACCAGCTACCTAATAAGCTGTTTGACCCCCTTTAGCCAGCAAAACAGCGGCCACTCGGCGAGACATCGATTCGATGAGTTGGCGATAGGTATCGTGGAATATCTGGCACCATAATGTCAACAGCAGGTCCTCCAGTTCCCGTTCATTTCCGGGTGGTGGTAATTTAGCGCGAACCCGCTTTTCCAAGTCGAACCACGAATGTTCGATTGGATTCATGTCAGGTGAATTTGGAAGCCAGAGCATTAATAGAAAATCACCAACATGTTCCTCGAACCGCTCCTTGACGATTCTGGCAGTTTGTCATGGCGCATTATCCTGTTTGTAATGGCCATCACCAGCACGGAACACAGTTGCCATGAATGGGTGAACTTGGTCCGCAACGATGTTCAGATACCTAACAGCTGTCAGGGATTGTACTGTTGGGATAATGGTGCCCAAAGCGTCCCAAGAAAACATCGCCCACAGCATAACACCACCACCGGCGACCTGTTTCAGCCCAACAGTGCATCCAGATGCCATAGCTTCCGTTGGTAATCGGCGTATTCGCTCTCGGCTATTTACGTCATGCACCAGGAATCTTGATTCTTCAGACTAGGCCACTTTCTTTCAATCATCCACGGTCCAATCTCAATGATCTTGGGCCCACTTTCGTGCGTTGTTCGCGATGACGTGTAGTGAGCATGCGGACCCGCCTCTGTCTTCGGCTACGCAGGGCCATACGCAGAACGCTGCGATTAACTGTGTGATGTGACACATTGCACTTATTACCACTGTTGTAGCTGCGGGTGATTTGTCGCACTGTTTCCCTGCGGTTGCTGTGAACAATGCGCGACAGTCTCCGCTCAGCTCTGTCATTAATGAGCTGCGGTCGAAACACGGCTGGACGACGGTTCGTCGTTTGGCCATCTGTGCACCACTTTTCATACGCAATCACTACAGCGGTACGTGAACAACCTACAAGCCACGCCGTTTCTGAGATCGTAGTTCCTAGGCCCCGTGCCATCACAATTTGTCCTTTATCAAACTACGATAAATCGACAGTTTTTCCCATTCTGATTCAGAACACTCTACTAACCGAAAGCTGGTTCGCGGGTTGTATATATATATATAGGACTGCGTGGAACTCCGTGAACTTCACCTGCGCCACCGTTCCGTCTCCAGGCGCGCTCGTTTCTCTAAGCTGGGAGTGGTCATAATGTAATAGCTTATCGGTGTAGTTCAGTCTGTTCCAAAAATGGTATTCCGCTAAGAAAGTATTCCTACTATGGGTTGGAAGATCATTTAATCCCCGATACGGTATCAGAGAGAAATTCATAAAGTCCGAGTAAAATTAAATGGCGAATATGCCAGGAACAGATGAATGACTCACTGCGACTGCGTAAGCCGTATAAGGCAAAAATAATAACACCACCAAGCGGCACCGCATTAAAACTCCCATCTCAAGTTACACATCGAGCGGACGCCGAGGATCCTAGTGAGAGGTAGTCTCGTGTTCCGGTGTTCTTGTTCTAACTTGTGTTCTGCCAACATTTGAAAGAATTGGGGAAAGGATACGTACAGCGCCGACTAAAAAGGGAACCCTAGTATTCATGTACTGTATATTCCTAATCTTTCACATTTCGGCAAACACACACACACACACACTCCGGGCCCCTAGTAACTAGTAAGCAACACCCCGGGCCGTTTTGTCGCAGTCCACCACCGGCCACAGAAGCGACTTGGATGCCGGATGATGCAGTCCAAGGTAAGTGTGTATACATTTTCATTAAAATCCGTTAATGAGTAGCAGCAGTCTTGAATCACTCTTAAATGCATGCAATAATTAGTCCTATTTTTTTTTCATTTTAAACATTCTCAGTTTTAATTTTTGAAGGCTGATGTATTTGTTGAGGTCGAATTATCCTGACATCACAGACATTATGATTTCATCAGCAATCTTTTGTTGTATTATTATTTATTGTAATAAATTAAACTCGAAAGCAGGATCGCTAATCACAACACGCGTCACAGAAATCCGGGCATATGCCTAACTGAAACGGTCATCACCGCTTGATAAAACCTGCGATCGAAGAACTGATTGTGAGAAGTAATGTAAATAATCAGACATTTTTCGCGAGGAAAAGGGGAAAGGATGAAAGACATTGCCCTTATTTCGCAGAATTCAGTTCTTTTTTTACTCATTTAATCCGCTTAAAGTGCCGTCATTAAAGGAACGATGACAGGAAGAATACCACCAGCCCTGCCCTGTCCTCTAACACGTGCCTACTTCACATTGAATAACCGAGCATGAAAAGTTTGCCCAGCTTCAAGTGGCTGAGACGACCTGGAAAGCATTTCTTCAGAAATAAGCCCCAAACACTTTTTTCACACCCATTTTCTTCCCTGTGCCGTGATTTATAGCGGAGAATGCAAAAATGAACGCTCATAACAATGCATTGCTTAAGAAAAGTTTGTTTCATTATAAAATAGCTTAAAATTAGACACAAATATTCAGTTAAGATCTTACGTTCTGAATTGGAGTGAGGGAGAGAGAGACACAGAGAGAGAGAGAGACTGTTTAAAAAAAAAATAACTATTTCACTTTGCAAATACAGGTACCTACTATTAAAAGAGCAACAACGGCCCAACAACCTAATCTTGTTGACGAATCATCAACAGCCTCGTGAGGGTCCTACATTTACCTTTCTCCCAAAAATGAACTTCGAGGCAGAGTTGAAAACGGGTCAGAATTTTTAAATACGGCCCCGGACCCGGATGTCACATAATTGGATCCGACCCGAATCTGTAAGTGACCCGAACCCGATCTGGACAAATCTGCTTTGAACTATAGTATACGGATACAGGGCGTTCAAAAAGTTTATCCGCAGTGGGCAGCTTAGGTTATATGGAAATCAAACAAATGTATTATAGGAACTATAATTTACTCACTTACTTACAGGAAGTGTTAAAACTGTCGTCCTTCGTTTGCAAGATATAACCCAACTCTTTTACTTATGTTTTCAAACACATCTGCGAGAGTCAAAAAATCCCGCAGCAGTAATTTTAAGGCTGTTCCGGCTAATTTTGATGGCGCTACAGTCAAAATATTTGAATTAAGCAACAATTTTTATATGTTTAATTTCAGGTTTTACTGTTTTCTTGATAAAATATCAAGCTTCAGAATATGTCTTAGAACAACACCAATGATGAGTTAAAAGTTTTAAAAATGTTGATGTTGTTTTCGTCACTGCCCCTCGCAGAAGGATGTGACATTTTTCATTCATATTGCCTCTGAGAAGGATGTGACATTCATTCTTCATCAACATCAAACAGAAGTCATCGCTCTTTCGTCGGTTATAAGTGAGTCACGGAAAAATTCTCATTGGCTGCCACCGAGAATCGAACCCAGGTCTTCCAGTTACGCGCCGGATATGCTTTTGACATTCTTCATTCATATTGCATGACAATTCATTTGCCAGTCTGCGGGCACCATAGTACCTAGCACAAAATTGAACAGTGCGCACTTTTCTTTGGGAAAAAAAAAAAATTTACTTTTAAAAAATAAAACAGAAATAAAACGGGGTCGAAATCGGGTCAGGAACACCTTGATCCGCTAGAAATTGTCGATCCATTGACCCGTGACCCGTTTCCATCTCTGTTCCAATGAACTAGACCCACCTTCGCATGGGCGTGATTACAGGTAACCATCTCTCGTATAATGACATAAATAGGCAAGACTTAAGAATATAATAAGTAACATTCGATCTAAAAATCAGGCATCCATATTGAGTTTTTGCATGCACTGCTTTTCATCCATTACCGTGGAACTATACTGAACACCACTCACTCCCTAAGAAGTCCCTTCTACACTGACGGAGGAAAGCCATTATACTCCCAAACCACTCCCACCCGAATCTATCAAGGACTATAAAGCTATGAGGGTAGGTAGCTCTGTTCCAAAAGCCGCGGGTTGCCGAGTGGGCAACGTTCGTGACTGCCACGGAAAGGGCCTCAGGTTCGATACCAGGCAGGTACGAACGCTCGATCCACTAAATACCCGCCGTGCGTCGGATGGGCACGTTAAGCCGTCGTACCCCGGGTACTGGCCCCCGGTAATACATAAGGGCGTCTTCCTCCCCCTTTCTACTTCGCTTCCGTGTCACTTTCCTATCAGGCGCTCTACCCCAAATCTCCTAGTTTCCTATTTCTAAGGGTTGTTTAAGACCTGGGGTCAGACACTCCCTTCCTAAAATCCTCTACATATGATCATGCTCTGTTCCAAAAGCAGAGTGGCTTCTGTCGGCGTGGACATCAATTCGTGAAATCAGTGTTAACAAAAACCGGCTGTTTTTGTCACGATGTTTCGTGATAGATGATTATTGATTTTGATATTATATTAATATGAATAGTTTGGTGTTTTCTGTCCGCGACATACGAGTATTGCAGCAAATTTCATTGTTTCGTCTGTTTGTTTGTTTGTTTGTTTTGAGACTTTGTGGCTTAACGGAGTTCTTTATCGTCAGAGACACAGCGCGTGCGTCGCTGATATTTATTGTAGAACTAGGTGATTTCACTGCAAGCGATGTGTGCTGGACAAAACGAGGCTGCTCATTGGAACTTTTGGGTCGCCAGGGGCGGATTTCCGGCTAGGCGGCACTAGGCGCCCGCCTAGGGCCTCACTATTTGAGGGGCCCCGAAAATATGTAATTGGATTTTCAGTTTTGGTTTTGGATTTCACAGACCGAAGCAAATCAATCCTTAAAGCGACTACTTTGTATTGTGAATTGATATTTTACTTTCTCATTTTAATAATAACATATTTTTTCTTGCTCTAGCTGATATTCCGAATTTTCGAATTCTTATCGATGTACTTATTTTGAAAGGAATGGTTAAAATAATTTTGAGTCTTTTTTAGTGGTAGGTAAAGCAGGTATTCACGCTTCCCACACTTTTCATTGTTTAAGGTGAATTCTTAACTGGCCTGCTGTTATACTATAAATTGCTTTCATGCTACTTCCAGCCAAGGGAACACATCTGTGTTGGAACCTTCCCCCCCCCCCCCCCGAGTTGCGATGAGGAGTACTTGTAAAAACTGTCCTGATGATCGGGGGTGTTCGCTGTTAATTTTTTTTTTTTCCCTTCGTGGTAGGCTAATCAATGAAGAAAGAAATATTCTTTATAAGATAATTATTCTTAGGACAATCAAGTTCTTTATCGGCCCTAATCGCTCTAAACCATCTTAAACCAAAAGAGTTATTAATATTTAAGCTGAAAAGTAAAGAAATTTGAGAATATCACACTATCTATCTTATTTAATAGTTTCAAAAGTAATTTATATTGTATTGCAAACATTTGCTCATTACATTCTGCTCCCCTGGTTCAACACTGATAATTTTCAAGTATTCTCACCTTTTCTATTCCTTAAATCGACTTAAAACTAGGTTTTGAGAAAGCAATAAAAAGTTTCAATGATACTCTTACTCAAAAACCTGGAGTTCCTACTTTTCCATTTTCAAACCGGATCTTTTGCATTTAATTCGTATGCTTCTGGCCTTGTGTTTCTGATAACTGCAGTGCAGGTATAAATGGGATACGGGTATTGAAAGTGCCAAACTTAATATCCATTAATTTCCTATTAGCCGCAAAAATAATTTTTGAAATATCTCTAAAATCAAAAAGTTCGATGTGCATGGACAGACAAAATTATTACACTAGCACTGTTTCTTACAGAACGTTCTAATAATAGAAAGATACAATGGTATTTTGAAAAGGGTAAAAAACTTTTTCTTGACCCCCCCCTTTTTTTTTCTTAATCTGACGGATGAAAATTTCTGAAGGGAGAAGAAGGGGGAGGGGAGGGGAGAGGGCTGAACCTTTTAGCGCCTATAGGGCCCCAAAAGATCTAAAGTTGCCTCGGTGGGTCGCGTGTTTTTATGGCAGCAGTTGTGAAGAAAATGTCACCTAAAAAGAACGATGCTATATAATGCATTCGCATCGGGGAATTTAGGTTTAGGTGGTAGAAATTCAGAGGGAATGGAGTAAAGAGAAAGAGAGTGGTAGCTTTTTGAAAGGTCAAACGTCTTGAGAGAAGATATGCTTGAAGAGAAAATCTTGAAGAGAACGGCTTCGCAAGCGTTTCTTCGAAACAGCACGGAAGAAACGAAGGAGCAAAGTGGTCTTTGTACACTGTAAAAATTAAATTGCGTGAATTCATGGGAATTCCTGATAATAGCTTGCAGCAAAGTTGCCGGTAGGTCTCCGACTTTTAACAAAATTTCCGTTTTGAAAAATTTTCGATTGTAACTTCATATTTTGACAGATTTTCCGTTGTCATTCATTCCGTTTATTTCAGAAAAGTCAGCTTCGGGGTTTTTAGTTTTTATACAGAAATTTGGCAAGAGCTTCGATTTTGACGTTTCCAGGCCATTAATAGCAGAGGATTTTTCCTACCGTAAGAACTGAAATTTCCCCCTGGTGGTGATCTAACCTGGTACGTCTTCAAAGCGAACGAAGCGCACTGTACGGTCTAACCTAGAAAGGCACTTAACATGTAACCACGTGTAAGATAGAAATGAAGGGGGGGGGGGCCTGAATTGCGCGATGATGAAATGTTTTTTGCTATCAATGCGGGTTAATTATTCATTTTATTTTCTGTAGGAGCTTTTTATGGATAGCTTTATAACAATTTTGTTTTTTCTATAGAAGGACTTATCACAAATTATATATATTTTTTCCATCTTGACTTTTCGAAGCAACAGAATGCTTTGGAACTTGAGATCTTTTTAAATTGTCAACGATTTTCATTTACGTTTGAGAAAAGGTGAAATGTACTTCTTCATAGCAGTATCTCACAAAACCTTAAAGATAAAGTTTACTCATAATAACTATAATAGTTGTTGTCTGAAGGGTTTCACAAACTGATACATAGACATCATACAATCACACGTACCCGATTTCTTACTGTAACACAATATATAATATTGTAGCTGGTGCACCAAATAGGGGAGAGGGAAAGGTCGATTAAAATTTTATAGTTAATTAAACCTCAAATATTCCCGCGAATCTGAACAAAATGTTTCCATTAATATACGGAAGGAATTGCGGTAAGGTTTCTGAAAATTCAGAATTTTCTTGAAGTACAAAAACTCTGTGAAATTCTGTTGGGGTTTTTTTTTTTTTTTCATTTAACTGAAAATGTTGAATCTGGAGTATGCTTGGTTAATTCACGAAAAGAATCATGGAGAAATAGCTCTTGAATTTCAAGAATTTTTTTACAGTGTAGGCAACATAGGCTGAGTTAGGTGCGTGAATATGCATCTTTGGGATATTCGAAAAGGCAACGGTTAAAGGGGGAAATGAAAACTCCGGCGGCCAAAAGAACTCCAGCTTCTGTTATCTTCCGGGAAGAAACAAGAATTACTAATGGTTAACGAAAGGCATAGAGCGAATGCAGTTGTGTTGTTTCTCTTACTTTTGAGAAATCTGTTCCTCTGTATGTATCAGCACTGATCAGGATCTGCAAACAGTTTTACACAGTAAAAAACAAGTGGTGTGAATTCACGAAAAATTTCTGAAAATAATGTGCAGCAAAGTTGCCGGTAAGTGTCCGTCTATTCGCGAAATTTCCGTTTTTCGTAACCCGTATTTTCACAGGTTTTCCTTAGTCAGAATCTCAGAAATCCCTTTTGTTTCAGAAAAGTCCGTTTAAAGTTTTTCCGTATTTATACAGAAATTTCGTAAAATCGAATACGCTCAATTTTTTCAGATAAGCTTTTCGCGCCGGTGGTTGGTATCGAACTCAGGTAGTTTGGGATAAAAAAACCCGCATCTTTAACCATTGAGCCAGAATGTCTTCGGAATCGCACTCATGTTCAAGGTAAAACTAATTGCCCGATGATGTCCCCACCCACTCTCGCATTAATGCAAGAGATTTAGTCATTTAATTTTCTGTAAGAGCTTATTATTTTTCTGGACAGGTTTATAATAATTTTGTTTTTTCTACAGAAGGACTTATCACAAATTAAATATTTATTTCATCGTGATTTTTCGAAGCAACAGAATGCGTTGGAACTTGAGATCTCTTTTTTAACTGACAATAACTTTCGATTATCTTTAAGAAATGGTAAACTATACTGTTTTTATAGTATAATTTCACAAAACTGCTAAATATAAAATTTACTCTTGATAGCTATAATAGTTTTTGTCTTAAGGATTCCACAGACTGATACATAGACATCGTACAAATCACCTGTACAATAATGTAAGCATCCGGTTTCTTACGGTAACATAATATGTAATATCTGATGCACAAAATTGGGATAAATATGATGTGCCACAACAACCAAAATTGATGTGATATGCTATCCACAATATCCGAATTCGCTAAAGAGCTTCATAATCAGATTCTTCGACAGATTATGGAAATTTAGCAATTAAACAAACAAGTACTTTCGCTAATCATTCCTATTACCGCAAAGTTTTCGTCATATGGATACGGAAAAAGTGAGAACGAAGTTTTTACGTTAATATACGAAAGGAATAACATTCTGTAAATATATTTGAATTCAGCATAAAATTTCCTTTAAAATGATGTATAATATGTATTCCTGACTTTACCATTACCCTGCATAAGTTGACTTCAAACATCAAAAGTTGGCTTTCGTTCTACTGGTGCAGGACTTTTGGCCACGATTGTATATATCTTTCCGCCAGCAGGCAAAATATTATAAATATAATGCCGCATTTTTCGGTGGCAACACTGTCATCGCCACTGCAGAGAGTAGTCCCTCTTATTGTTAATGGCTAATGAAAAATTGAATTATTTAACTGAACTCTCTTATGACTTCTCTTCGAACCATGAGTATGTTGGATGAAGTAACACACTGCCACGGCCCTGGCACTTTTTCGTGACATGTATTATAAGACGCAGTTCTATTATTTATTTATTTATTTAGGTGACCTGTGTGGGCGTCAGCCTCATTCTCTTTCTTGACCATTTTCATGGTGCAAATCTCCTTTGTAAAAGAAGAGTGCGTGGGAGACTCAGCGGATCGTTTTAATGAAGTTAGGTAATTCTTGCATTCTCGTTAAGAAAAGGTGGCCCGTGGTGAAAAAGAACACACCCACAACACACGAAAAATTTACATAAGATGGAGGTTTGACGGAACTGGGGTGATACAAATGTACGTAAGTAGTTTCGTGTACATAACGTGGAGCTAATGGGAAGTGAGAAAGTTTAGAAATATAGAAGTTCCTTTCCTGTGATCCGAGTGTTTTTTCCCCATGTGAAGCACCTTTATGTTTAGGTTGTTTTTTAACACCAACATTTTTTGAACCGCTTTGTTGTAAGCAGGTTAAAAGGTCAGTTTCCTTATTAATTTCACAAAGAAACACGAAAGGTCTGATGGCGAGGACAAGCAAAACGCATAGCACTTTTGGCCAAAGACTTTGCCTCGAAAAAAGTATGGGAGTTCACATACATACAGAAAACGTAAAACCCTTTTTGATGAATTTCTCTTCTTTATTAACTGTCTGAGACTTCGAGAACTTTATTTGCAAACACTCTATTCTCTTAGAATAAAAATAGCAAAGTTTACCACAATTAAATGTTTATTATATATCGACTGTAGTTTCGCAGAACGTTTGGCTCGGCATCATAAGGACGAATGGAGCGTAAACATTTCAGTCATTGTGACATCGTCAGAGTTCTGACGGTCACGGATTTTGGTGAGCTGTTTCCACGCGTTTGAAAGAAAGGGAATAGACGTCATGTCGTTGCCAAGCCGTGAAGAGTTCCGGTATTCGTGAAAAGCTTCTAATACATTAAGCTTGATAGTCGAAGCAGGTTTTTCAATAAGCGTAGCGTTTCCAAACAAAAATTTAATTTATGGTTATTTTTGTGACAATGTTGGGTTATAGACGACTTCTTCAGTTCATAGTTCCGTACGTAAGTCTTGTGTCCCTTCACACGGAAACTTAAAGCCCTGCGGGTCTGTCCTATATATGAAAGTCCATATTCACAAGGTATCTGATAAATTCCCCAGGAATTTATGTCTTCGACGTAGTCTTTTGATCCGTTAAAATTCGTCTTGTTTATGGGTTTGAAAATAACTGAAATTAAAACTTTTGAATTTCCGAAGCAAATCTGAGGAGAAAATGGGATAACCGCCAAATTCTATCGTATTGGGGGTCCATTGGCGTGAGCAAGCAGGCAGGCTTCAGTTTCCTAAATTTTTAGACAGCTTTGTCTATAACGGAAGTGCTATATCTTTGTGTATGCATTTCGTTTAAGAAAAGCAAGCACTTTCTGCAAGGAATCCTCAGTTGAGCATTTATGTATTGCACGATATACGTATGTGTAGAAGGCAGAGATTTTTTGTTTCCATGGGTGATTTGATTTTGCATGTGGGGCTAAGGAAACAGCAAATGGTTTTCGATAAACTGTTGTACTGAAGGATTCTTCAGAGCGCGATACATGGACATCTAGGAATGGTAAGCAGTCATTATTTTCAGTCTCATATGTAAACTGTATATGAGGACCAATTGAATTGACAAGTTCAACTAATTTAGATACTTCCGAATACATGCCGTTCCAGAGAACAAAAGTGTCATCTGCATATCGAATCCACAGGTCGAATGTAACAAGCTAAAAAAAATTGGCCTCAAAGTGACGCATATAGACTTCGCATAAAATATGCGACAGTGGGCCATTCATTGAACGACCTTCCGTTTCTTCGAAAAATCTTCCACGAAAAAGGAAACTGTTCTGTCTCATACAAATTTCCACTGGTATCAAAATATCTTCTACTTCTGGTTGGCTGAAAAGATGTTCAATAAGACTATAGTTTTCAATGATTCAAGGGCTCCATTCAGGGGAATACTTGTGAACATGGATTTCACATCGAAGGAAAACATGAACTGTTCGTTGTGTGGTTGTTGTTTTAGCCGATTGACGAACTCAATGGAATTTTTTACAGCTGTTTTGTTCGAAGAAGTTGTTAAGGTGATAGTTTCGAAGATAGAAACTTGGACAACTTATGTGTAGCTGAGTCGATATTGCTGACTATGGGACGAAAAGGGATACTAATCTTATGTATCTTCGGAAGTGCATAAAAACACGGACAACGGGCATATCAGGGCTTCTGATGACTTTTTGAGCTTTGGTCAAGAGTTACACAAGTTGATACCACTTCCCGAACTTCTTTTAATTGTTTCTCTGATGGATCATTGTTTATTTCTTTACAGGGTCCCTCGGATATAACCTTTTCGCCCGCTGCCGTGTAATGTTTTTGTCCAGAATAACAACTTGTCCTCCTTTATCGGCTTTAGCAATGCTAATATCATGATTTGACTGTAATTCTTTTAGAGCATTATATTTTCCATTGTTGAGATTGGGTTTAAATGGTGGAAAGGACTTTGACATTATTATTTCGCTGACACAATGTCTAATCGTTTCGTTTTTATCAATGTTTAGATCGCTTTTTATCAGGGACTCCTCAACCGGTGCAACGATATTGGATATTGGTACTTTTTTTTTTTTTTTTTTTTTAATTGCAAAATTTGAATTGTAACGTAAAATCTGTTTTTTTTAATTTCGCTCGGTTTAAAACAAGAAACGTTAGATATTACTTCATTATCCGTAAAGATATTTCGTTACAGGCAGCCTGACAGCTTGTCGGTACGTGGAGAATATCCTTGATACAATTGCAATACCTTTTACACGGAGCAGCATGTTTCAGCAAGATAATGCTCGTCAGTGTACAGCAAACATCATCAGGGTAAGTTTACGCGCTGTCAACATCCCATAATGTGCACCAAGATCCCTAATCTGTCTCCAAAAGAATATGTATGGGACATGACTGGACAGCATCTCAATATGCAGCAGCAGCCAGCGTAGATAACGGTCAACTTGCGGGACCATATGCAGATGCATAGTAGGAAATGCTTAAGGAGGAATGAGACGCATGTACGACTCAATGCGGCGACGTATTTATTGAATGCATTGCCAACAGAAGTGATTGTACTACTTACTGATGTGCCTAATTTTTCAGGTAATAAGTCTACTTGTTTCGAAAATTCAACCATGTTTTTCGTTTCTCCCATACTGCTCTGTCCGTGAACACCAGTTGAAATTTCCCACTACTTCTGGGTGTTGAAATTTTGTTGTTACACAGCGTAACTCATTATTTTATCTTCGTCAATATTTTCCTGCTTTGTTGTCCTTTACGGGTATAAATGCCATTTTAAGAATCTTGTTTTCAAAAATTCGAAATAATTTCTAATCATGGAGTTGAATTTAATTCTTAAATTGGATGTGTAGTTAAATGGTTAATATCAACACTCCAATCGGTTTGGTACGCAGTATAAAATAAAAAGTTTTTACGTTAGACCTTCATTCAAGACGGAAGAATGTGTGCTTAACAATAATAGAACGAAGAGCACTTCATACTAGTAATAATAATCATATACCTATCTGAGTTGTATACAAATAAAACCCTTTAATTATAATACAAAGGATGATACAATGACACAGTGATATCCAACTTGGGCTGATATGTTCGCAACCCGTAAATGCTCCACGATAAAACAATAAAGCATTTCTTACTGACGCCATGTTTTTGTAGAAGAACACTTCAGTCTTGCTACATAAGTAGCTGTTAGGGAACGCACTTACTTAATGATGAAAAATACACATACACAAAACAGTGTAGCATAAATGAGTGGCGTAGCCAGATGGGGGGTTCGGGGTTTGACCCCCCCCCAAGGGAAGACTGAGAACGAATTTAAAGCGATATATATATATATATATATATATATATTAATTGCAAAATTTGAATTGTAACGTAAAATCAGAGCTGCAGAGTATGATCCAGGAACTTGCTGACAAGAGTAAAGAAGTGGGATTAAAAATGAACTTTCAGAAGACAAAAGTGATGTTCAATGCTTTTACAAGAAATGAAGATTTATCGATTGATGGAGAAAAACTGGAGATAACAGATACGTATGTTTATCTTGGACAGCAGATATCAAGTGAGGGTCACATTGATGAAGAAATTAATCGGCGTACAAAACTTGCCTGGAGAGCTTTTGGAAGAAACAGCATAATTTTCAAGAGCAATATGCCATTATGTCTTAAAAGAAAAGTGTTTGATCAATGCATCCTTCCAGTGCTTACGTATGGTGCAGAGACGTGGACCTTAACTAAAAGAGACATACAAAGGCTGCAGACAACTCAAAGCAGCATGGAGAGGTGCATGCTTGGTATAACCAGGAGAGATAAGAAGAGGAACTCGTGGATCCGAAAAATGACGAGAGTGGAAGACATCATGATCAGAGTTAAATCCCTGAAATGGCAATGGGCTGGACATACTGCCAGAAGGACAGACCATAGATGGACAGCCGAAATTTTAGATTGGATTCCAAGGGACAGGAAAAGACCCAGAAAAAGACCACATGGGAGATGGGTGGATGAAATTCGTAAATATGCGGGAGTGACATGGAGGAGACTGGCACAAGACAGACCGTTGTGGAGGAAACTTGGGGAGACCTTCGTCCAGCAGTGGATTGATAATGGTTGACAATGATGATGATGATGATATATATATATTTCCAAATAGGTCTTTGTGGAAGTGAGAAAATACAGAGTTTTTGCTGGTCCTTGATAAAGCCAAGGCTCACAGTATTCTCGACACTTTCTACATTCAGTTTTTCTTTTTTTCTCTTTTTACTCACGCCGGTCAATACATAACCTTTTCTATGTTGTACTTGGTATGAGTCAAAAAACTTTTTTGCCTCAGTCTCTTCTTAATAGAATATATATATATATATATATATATATATATCGTGGACACATGACCTTTCCAAACATTGACCAGAGTTCACTGAGAGCGTTCTCTTCCCAACCGCACTCAAGGCAGAAAGCGGAAGGAAGACCCGGATGTGTGGTTTCAAGGTACACGTAGTTCCTCTCGCCGACGGTTGAATAACAGCTGCCACTGCCACGCAGTGATGTCACAATCCATTTGGAGCGGCTGCAAATCTTGTCTGACGATTTGGGTTTTTTTTCTATTTTTTTTTTTAGCGCTGAGAGGCCATAATTCCAACAGTATTGTACCCCAAATTAGAGATCTGCACGGGCCTAATTTGGTGAGCCTGACCAGGCCGGTCCCGTTTCAAATATTAGACACTCGGCCATCCCGGCCCATGCCCGTCAATGGACCTTATTCATGTGACGTCAGAAGTGGATTTCTACTGATCAACATGGCTGCTGATTCAATGTTTTCGCTATTTGATCATCCCTTACTGTTGGCTAATTTTTACAATCCTAACATCATGAATTTTGTTGAGGAATTAATAGAGCTATAGGGCGAAGAAGAAATTAATTTCTTAAAAGAACAAATCAAGGTTGCAAAAATATACCAAGACAATTTTGTGTTCGATGTTTATTTCGCATGACGCTGGAGACCATCGCCGTTAGTCATCGTGAAGTTTTTAATGTAGCATTTCTCGTACACGCTATATTAAATTTTCATGTTCTTATTGTCAGACATTGGCGACATATCTTAAACATAAAATTAAGTACCTCGTTTTGTAAAACAAAAACATTTAGAAGCTCAGACAAATACGTAATAAGGAAACAAACTAAGGTTCGCACGCTAGGCAATCTACTTAAAAATTAAATGAACGCGTAACATTAAATAAAAAGGAAATTTTAGATATCTTTGTTTTATTCTTTGAGGAAAGTGGAACTTAATTCGTATTTTTACCGCTCCAAATATTCCATCAATTTTCTCCTGCCTTTTTTTCGTTTATTTTATTTATTTTTTTCTATATTGAAATTGAAATTCGAAGGAATACTACGAGGTTTCAACTGCCTTTGATTCGTTGTGTCATAACATCCAAAAGTTTTTTCGTTAAAGTGGACAGAACATATTGGAGAGTGCACATCGGAACGGAAATCCCCGCGCTTCATTTTACACAGCCATTCCTTTAATAATTTCGTCTTTTTCAAAGGAAAATTAAGGAATATTACCTGTAGTCGAATAAAAATTGGCAAGACAATTTTTTAGCAAAGCTGGTAAACCAGCTCCAGTAGAAAAGGAATAAGACTTTATAATGTTATTAGCTTCTTGACGTGGTTGTTAAGTAATCATTTAATGTTCTTAGCTAAACTTGTTGAACGCATAACATAATCAGCCAAATCTGGCTAATTGAAATTAACGACGAGGGTCAAAAGAATCAGTTACTTACGTAAAACTTTAATTTAAACCAATTGAACGGTAGTAACCACTTTAATTTTCTCCAAACGGTAGTAACCACAAACATGAAGTACTAGCCAAAGATACTCTTTATCTTTGCCCAGCTTTTAGTTGACAATCATCAAATCATAAATTATCCAGTTACCCTAAGAGCAAGGTCATATCATTTTAACAAACATAGCAATCTCCACAATTTATCTCCAATCTCCACTCTTTACACCTCACCACCCTCAACACTTTGTGTTAGCTTTTTGTTTTTATTTGATTCACTATGAGTGTTGCCAAAACGTGCAAGTTCTTCGGGGAAGTAATGTGCCATTTGTTAGGGATAGATATACCGAGAAGTAACTAGATTTACATAAGAAAGAGAAACTAAAAAGGAAGGTCAAGTTTGAGATATACATCACAACTCAACTTATACCAAAATGTTTTCCTTGTTTTAGGATTCAATTACTTCCATGCGCAAGGAATTGCTCATTCCTAATTTAAGGCCACTAGCTCCGGGGAAGGGCCCGTGGATAAACGTACCGCCCATATGGCATCTGGGAATCGAACTGGAACCCAGCACAGACGGAATCGTGCGAAGATTTGTGTAATGCTACAGTGAAATGAATTCAGCTGATTCAGGTCATGGACGTGCCATCTCTGGCCCGTTAATAAAAGAAAAGGCCTTGAGACATGCGCTATCTCTACGAGATATTGAATGTGAAGTAAATATTGCGTGGATGAATATGTTCATGAAAAGACATGATACGTATAATACAATGCACCTTAATCCGGAGAAGGAGTAATTGCTTGTGACGATTGCGTTCATGTATTCAGAAAATGAAAAGTGGCCATCCAAAAGAAAAAAAAAAAAAAAAGTAGGCAGCAGAAAAAGAAGATGGAGAAGATAAGGAAAGAAATTTTCCCACAATGCTTAAGAATACTTAAAGTAGCAAGTGCTTTGTAGGTATACAATCAAAATTAAATATTTAAAAGTGGCAAATGCTTGGCAGGAAAAAAATCTAATAGTGACAAATGGCTTGGAAGATGGAATTTAAATATCCAAAAATGGCAACCGCCTTGTATGCACACATGGAATTTAAATACCTAAAAGGCACATACTTAAATGGTTTGTAACGAAGCGTATGAAGCTTATATATTTTTTTTAAGGCAGTATATACTTGGGAGGGACTTTGACACTGGTACCTGTCGTAATATCTGCAATAGATGTATCATCCCTTTCATATAGTTTTTAATAGAAATCTTTCATTTTTGCCAAAATTTCGCTTCTATTTCTTGTTACAGTACCAACTTCTTTTCTCAGAGTCATAATCTGTTTTCTTCCCTTGCTGAGATGTCCTTTTGCTCCCTTCAGGCTCTGGTTGTTTTCAATTGCTTTCCTCACTAGTTCACAATTGAATTTCCTTATGTCTTCAGAGATACCTTTTCGCACTGAACTGCAGAAGTTACATATGGAATTAGGAACATGAAACGGGGAATAGCTCCAGGAGAAGATGGAATTACCGTGGACATTATACAAGAAGCAAGTGGAGAAATTGAAACTACACTCACCCAAGTTTTCACCAGGTCTTAATGAAGGGAAGATTCCTTAGGATTGGAACAATGCTACAATGATCTTGCTCCATAAAAAAGGTGACGTTGAGGATCTCAGGAACTACAGGCCCATCAGCCTCCTTTCAGTGGTTTATAAAATCGTCACTAAGGTTCTTTCACATCGCTTGAAGGTAACACTAGACACGGCCCAACCGACAGAACAAGCTGGATTCAGGAGTGGCTACAGCACTATAGCTAATATCCATGTACTGAGAGAACTAATTGAAAGAACAAGAGAATATGAACTCCCATTATGCATGGCTTTTATTGACTATGAAAAGGCCTTCGATTCCGTGAAACCATCAGCAGTAACAATGGCTTTGAAATCCTGCGGTATTGAAGATGCATACATTAGCATCATTAATAACATATATGAAAATGCAAGTGCAAAGGTTCGGATATTTGAGGACACAGCACAAATAAGAATTGGAAAGGGAGTGAGACAAGGTGACACCGTATCTCCCATGCTCTTTAACGCCACATTGCAAAATGCCGTTCAATCATTGAACTGGGAAAACAAAGGGATACAGATTAATGGAGATTACTTAACGCACCTTCGTTTTGCTGATGACGTAGTCATCTTTGCAACTACCCCTTCAGAGCTGCAGAGTTATGATCCAAGAACTTGCTGACAAGAGTAAAGAAGTGGGATTAAAAATGAACTTTCAGAAGACTTTTTCAAGAAATGAAGATTTATCGATTGATGGAGAAAAGCTGGAGATAACAGACACGTACGTTTATCTTGGACAGCAGATATCAAGTGAGGGTCATATTGGTGAAGAAATTAATCGGTGTACAAAACTTGCCTGGAGAGCTTTTGGAAGAAACAGCATAATTTTCAAGAGCAATATGCCATTATGTCTTAAAAGAAAAGTGTTTGATCAATGCATCCTCCCAGTGCTTACGTATGGTGCAGAGACGTGGACCTTAACTAAAAGAGACATACAAAGGCTGCAGACAACTCAAAGTAGCATGGAGAGATGCATGCTTGGTGTAACCAGGAAAAATAAGAAGAGGAACTTGTGGATAAGGAAAAAGACAGGAGTGGACGACATCATGACCAGAGTGAAATCCCTGAAATGGCAATGGGCTGGACATGTTGCCAGAAGAACGGATCACCGATGGACAACCGAAATTTTAGACTGGATTCCGAGGGACAGGAAAAGACCCAGAAAAAGACCCCATGGGTGATGGAAGGATGAAATTCGTGACTTGGAGGAGACATGCCCAAGACAGACAATTGTGGAAGAAATTTGGGGAGACTTTCATCCAGCAGTGGATTGATAATGGTTGATGATGATGATGATATACATGGGAGAAAAAAGCACATAAAACTGAGATACTCACTTTAATCTACAAACATTTTCGAAGGGAGCACATAAATAAAAAATATTTAAAAATGCTAAATAGTTTCGAATGAATTAATGTAAAAATTAAGTATAAGAGAAAAAATTATTTGGAAGTAATCATATATAATTTCAATATTTAAAATCGCTAAACATCTTGGAATTAAGGGTGTACAATTTAAATATTTAAAAGTGATTAACTTGTTTCGAAGGAATCACATGTATTTAAAAGTAAGAAGTGTTTTGGAAGCAACCTTTCGTTTTTTTCCTGTTCAAAAGTTTAAAGACCACCTTGAGGATATAAGGTTATAAGTAATCGCTCATCCTTAATTTAGGGCAACTGGTTCCAGCGAAGTGAGAGGACCAGCCCTATGATACAAGTGCACCACCCAAGCCAAAGCCGGGACTCGGGCTCTGGCCCAAGTCAGATGATTAGCCTGAGCCGTGCGCCTTTGACCACTCGGTCACCGGGACGGAGGAAGGAAACGCATAAAACTTAAATATTTAAAAATCTAAAATGCTTTGAAGGGAAGCACGAAAAAGTAAAATTCAGGGTGTTTCAAAATGATTAGAACGATTTCACATTGTTACATACATTTCATAAATTGCCAAAACAAGATATAATTTCACACATACGTAATGAAACTCCCCAAGTTTAATTGTCAGTGAGTAACATGAAACTGGCTGTCACAGATGCTCAATGTGAGCTCACTTCCTTACTCTACAAACGTCAATGCGGTAATCTAACTTTGTCCAGGTTGGTTCAACAACTTAGTGAGGACTTTTAGTCCCAGAAATGAGAACATTTTGCTTGTTCACCTTTCTACTAACAAAAAATGTAGCCTCCTCACTGAACCCCAACTTCTCTAAAAAACCATCGTCACTGCTCAATTCTTGAAATGACACAAAAATTGGAAACGGGTGGCGTGATTCGCCGGTGTACTCGACAAGGATGCAGTTTTAGACGCAGCAACTGTACTCGACAAGGGTGCATTTTTAGACGCAGCAACTGTACTCTTGGAAATTGCAATCTCCCGGCTCGTTCTCGCTGTAGACTTTCGAGGGCTACGCTGAAAACATTCCCTAATTCTCTCTCCACATCAAAGGTTTGTCAGACGATTTACCTTTACAATGACAGCCTGTTCGCTGGAATTGATCATACCACCTTCAAATAGAGTTCTTTGCTGGTGGTTGTTCCTTATGAAATCGTGTACGAAACTGACGTTGCACACTCAACACTGGCCTACTCGCATGAAATTGTGAGATGCAAAATACACTGGCGTGCAAAAATTAAGGACGAGACGGTTTTTCGAATGTAACGTCGTGCAGAAGTGCTCCACAACGACTCAAATCATACCATAAGATCACCAAGATGTAAGAATATTGGACAAGTGCGCAAAACCGTCCAAACAATGAATCCAAAGGATACAAAGGCACTTTATTGAAAGGGTAGCTTTGAGCACAACTGGACAGAAGACAGAAACGTCCATGTGACGGGCGGCTTCCAAGAAAAATTCAGTCTTTAGTAGGGGATATGATCACCCCTGACTGCGTTGCAGGATTTACAACGTCTGTCCATGCTGAGGACGAGGTTGTCAAGGAGCTGTTGAGGCATCGCGGCCCATTCCTCTTGTAGCGCCAATCGCATCTGCGGAATCGTTGCTGGCGGCTGGGGACGTGCTGCCAAGTGTCTCCCGAGAAGGTCCCACACGTGTTCGATTGGATTTAGGTCCGGGGGCCTTGCGGGCCAATCCATGCGTTGAATATCTTCACTCTCCAACAGCTCTGCGACAGCCACTGAACGATGAGGCGTAGCGTTGTCGTCCATGAAGAGGAACTCAGGACCCACAGCACCTCTAAACAGACGCCCGTGAAGCAGGAGAACCTCCGCACAATAGCGGACACCAGTGACTGAACCTCCTTGGAAGATGTGGAGGTCAGTACGGCTAGCAAGCAAGATACCGCCCCAAACGAGAACTCCGCCACCTCCAAACCGGTCCCTTTCGATGATGTTGGAGGTGTGATTACGTGTTCTCTGCTCTCTCCAGATGTGTATACGTCCAGAATCGCTCGTCAGACTAAATCGGCTCATCCGTAAAGAGAACTCGACCCCATTGCTGATGTGTCCAGTTCTTGTGTTCCTGTCACCACAGAAACCGCCGTCTCCGATGAGCAGGCGCTAATGGCACACACCGTACTGGTCGTCGTGCAAATAGACCACCTTGTGCAGCCTCCCGGCCACGGTAAAACGCGATAACGGACGTCCAGGTGTGTGTTGCATGTGCCTTGCGATTTCTTCCGCTGTCTGCCGTCTGTCTCTTCTTGCCTGTAGGACAATATACCGGCCTTCCGCCGCCGTGGTTGCTCGTGGACGACCACCGCTAAATTCTCGGACAGCTGTTCCTGTCGTTTGAAATGCTCTCCAAGCTCGTGAAACGATGCTGTGAGCGATCCCAATCTCCTCGGCCACACTAGTCACACTTCGACCTTCTTCCAACTTCCCAATGACGCTACCTCGGGTAAAGTCATCCAGATGTCGTTTACTGGATTGCCTGTTGGCCATATCACACGGTGGAAGCAACTCGACGTCGTTCAAACCGATGTACACCGTGCAATAGCTTTCACCGAATTGCTGAGTGTACACCGCCCGTGTGCTTCGTACCCTTACGACCCCCCTCCCCCTACGTCATGCTGCATATATGCGCATGCTCTACCGTACCGGACAATAGTCTATCTCCCGAGTGGTGTTTCGGTCCGTTCTGCCTGCTCGTTCCGCTGTTATGCTAATTTCTCCTCTTCGTCCTTAATTTTTTCACAGCAGTGTATTTTCTCCTCACCACTGTCAGCTATTTTCACAATTAGTCCGCTTTCCATCTGGCGGTAGAATTATGAACTACTGGGCCTGTTCAGAAATAAACTTTAGGATGTGTTCCAATGTATTTCACCGGATATTCGATCGCTGGTAATGTGGTATTCCAGATGGAACGTGTTGTTATCGTTCAAATCATTTTGAAACACCCTGTATGTAAAAGAATGCAACACTTTAACGAGACGCTTACACCGTTACATATAAAATACTATTGCTCGATATTTCAACTTACAAAATTATTTAAAAAAACTTACAAATTATAAACAACTTTCATGATGATGCACGTATATAATTCTTAATGTCATAAAATTGTAATTAATTTTTAGTAATATTTTAGAAAATATTGTAAGTTTTAATAGCTCAAGTTCTGGTACATTTCTAGTATGTCTATATTTTCAATCATTCTGTTGTCTAGGCAACTTTTTGTTTTCTTGACGTTAAGTTACACCGGCAACCAGCGGCATACTCAGGACTTCTTCATGGGGGTAACCCAAAATATCGAAAATATAAATAAAAATACCCGGGAGAAAGTATCTCTCAAAATACTGGAAAGTGATAAAAAAAATATATCTCCGCCATATTAAAATGCGTTTCCATTTATTCGTAAAATATACATTTAAAGACGTGCACAACCATATTTCAAAATAAGCTGCCAATAAAAAAGAACGATGCACCAAATGATATCTCATTACGAGGGCCCGGGCCCCTTGGACCATTTCTTTTGAGTAAATCACAGCGAGAGACACATTTGTGTTGAAGAAAATACCGGCGGCGGGGTTGTGGATTGTGAGCTTCTGAATCAGGCGCGTACTAGCCCCCGCAACGGCTAAGAGGACCTCTAGCCTCAGCAAAAACACTTTACAGAATCTTTTGGGGAAACTTCATATGAATAAAGAAATAACCAGCTTTTTTACGGCAGCTTTGGAACAAGTATTGGGTTGGGGCGAATAAAATGTCCGGCGCGAACGAGCAGTGGAGAAAGGCCCCCACCACAGCGGATTGGAACCACCCACAGGTGTTGCGGGTATTACGTCACAGAGTTACTATAAATAGCTAGCACGTGTGTGTGTGAAGAACAAGAGCCGCGAATGGCTGAGTGGTTGGCAGTTCACACTACCAATGCGAGGTCCTCAGGTTCGATCCTGGGCTGATCTTGCGGAGGTGGTGTGATTTGCTAACACTCACTGAATATTCGCCGTGCATCGGACGAGCACGTTAAGTGACAGCCCCCAGGTTGGACCCACTGGTTAAATGGGTATACTTTCCTATACCCCCCCTCCCCTGAAATTATCTCACTCCTCTATGTGCAACATCGTATTCCATCTACTGTATTCTAATCTCACTACAAAATGTCCTGTCAAAGTCGCTAGATTTGCTCTCCTTCCTTCTGTTTCTGTGTCCTGCCCAAAAGGCAAACTCGCTGTAGGTGGCTGGGATCTAAAATATACCCACTGTGGACGGAAGTCCTAGAAGAAAATGACGCAATGCTTTGTGTGAAGAACAAGGTTCAGGCGTGGTTTGTGTTGGACGTAACGTGGCTTGCAAAAGAAACGTGCAGACGCCGGATTCCAGAGTCATCTTCTAGTGTGAATTTAAACTAGGCCATTCTGCAGGAATTGCCGCTCCAAACGTTAGCATAGCTTTTGGGGAGAACATAGCCAACGAACGAACCATTCGGCGATGGTTTGTGAAGGTTCGAAGTGGACATACGGACCTTCAAAACGAACCACATGGTCACCGACCTTTTGCTGTTTCTGACGATGTTCTGTTACGTGTGGTTGAAGCGGACCCCAGAGAAACGTGTCGTGAGATAGCGGCAGAGGTAGGTGTCCACCACACGACAGTTGTTCGGCGTCTGGCTGCGCTGGGTAAGGTCAAAAAGCTGGACATGTGGCTGCCGCATGAGTTGACACCTGCCAACAAGACTAGGCGTTTGGAAGTCTGCACGTCTCTGCTTGCCAGGAATAAACAGGAACCTCTACTGGATCGAATCGTCACCTGCGACGAGAAGTGGGTCCTTTATGATAATCGGAAACGATCTGCACAATGGTTAAACAAGGCACAGCCTGCTGGACGGCATCCTAAGCCACCCCTACACACCAAGAAGATGATGCTCCTTGTCTGGTGCTCCATAGCCGGGATAATTTATCGGAGTTTCTTGGCAAAAGGCCAAACCATCACAGCAGAACGTTATTGCGCTGAATTACACCAGACGCACTGGAAATTGCTGCAGAAACAACCGGCTTTGGTCAACAGACGTGCTGTTCTTCTACTCCAGGATAACGTCATGTCGCACAACGAACAATGCTGACATTAAGTGCCTTGGGCTATGAATCACTGCCTCATCTTGCCTATTACCCGGACTTCTCTCCACCAGACTATCATCTGTTTCATCGCTTGGATCACTTCCTGCCCGGGAAACAGTTCACGACGGACAACGAGGTTCAACGTGCAGTTGATGACTTCTTCGGGTCTCAGCCACAAGACTTTTTTCGTTCCGGGATTGCCGGACATTTGGCAACTTTGTGTCGATGCCGAGGGGGATTATTTTGCCTAGGTAAGTTATCCTACTTTTCCGTTCTCGCCGTCCACGTGTGCTGGACCTTTGCCGGACATTTCATTCGCACCAACCCGATATTAAAAAGGAAAGTAATTTCTGGAAGTTTGTTTTTTCGTATTTAAAATTTGTAAAAACTAGATGACGGGAAAGCAGTCATTTCAGAAGACCTGAGGCCCCTTTTCACCCTCATAGTAATATAGTTCCTGTACATGCATATAAACAAGAGAATGTGAAAGAAATATCAGTTCAATGAATGAGAAGTTTTTACCAATGAGGATAAGGTGTAATGCATAACACAATTCTTTTCACGTAACTACACATGCTTCAGAATATAATGAACTGAAAGGTGTTATTCCCGGGGAGAAGCAGATACTTATGCTTTTTTTTTTTTTTTATACCAGAGTCAAGAGAAAATTTTTTACTATGTGCAAAATCTTATACAGTGTGTTTTTTATATTCAGTAGTAAATAATTTAAGTAGGTTTACTTGAATTAATCAAACTTCTTAACGATTACTTATTTATTTGCTTACATATGTTCTGCATTTTTGTATAAATCGGAAAAGGTCATTACACACTGTCTGAGTGTCACATGAAAGTTACGTGTTTTATATGTGTGATCGTGAAACATTTCTAAGAGAATGGCCTTAGTTCTCTAAAAGAATAAAATTTGCATGATATATTCAACTTTGGCCTAACTGTTTTGTAGTACTTTCTATTGGTATAAAATTAGGTCAACTATTTCAATTACAACGTGCACATTAGTATTACATACAGTAAAAAGTGCAATAATTTTGGTTTTGCGCAAAATACCTCTAGGTTCCAAAGAATTTTAATTATTGAAATGCCTATAAAGCCCAATAAATAATATGGAATTAAAATTTTAAGTGAGTGCTAATATTTTTTCGAAAAAGTGAGTCGAAGAGATTTTTTGCGGGGAGGTCCGATGATTTTTCGGTACGCAACAGTTCTGAATTGTACTAGAGCTTTCTGTTATGGTGTCCACTTCCACCATGTACGAGAATCAACTTTCAAAGAAGTTGATACAACCAATCATCATATTTGGGAGCGCCCACCAACAGCCCAGTTCCCCAGTATCACGAATGCATCTTGACCCACATCCTGTCTCAACTGTTGTTCGACATTGACGGTCTTCGAAAAACCGTTATTCCCGAGTGTTGCTTAGGAACGAGGATAACGCCATCAGTTTCAGAGACACCAGGTACGAATGTCCACTTCCTGCGTCGAGATACACAAAAGCGACCATTTCCGGTCAGAGACATCTGCAGGAAGGAAAGGGGATTCTAAGTGGGAAGTATAGAGCGGACTGAGTCCACGTCCGTGTGTCTTGAAAGCCGGGGAAAAAAAAAAAAAAAAAAGAAACCCTTCACCATTATCACAACGCAAGTCACTAGAACGTATAATAGCAGCAACGCGTGGCCCAGTGTCCAGCTGAGACTCTCACCTTTGTTGGGAAAGAAAAATCAGCTTGTAAGATTATCGGAGGTGCTTTGCACAAAAAGCCGTGAGTATCCCTTCGGTAAAGCATAAATGAAAATGTGTGTTCTTAATCCTGTGGTAGAAAAGATCGGTTTCCTTCAGCACAAAAAGGAAATGAAAAAGAAAGATATACTGGGTCTAACGGATACATATGGAATGGAACGCTTGAATTACTCAGAATATGTAACTCGGGGCAAGGCTAAGTTGACTATGGAGTTTCAGTTAAGGAGTGTATACTTCCACTGCATAATATAGTTCCAGTTTAAAAGCAGTGTTCGAGCTTGAACTGAGACCTAAGAAAGCACATGAATATCTAGGTGTTCTAAATGTCGTACGTACGCACATTAAAAAAATGAAGATTCCAGTTTCGGTCGCATTTCTAAAAAATACAAATATTCGCATTTCGGCGGCGTCATGTCACTGCTTTTAATGGTTGTTGTTTTAAAATACTCATTCAGAAATCATTTGTCTGGTGGTCGGCAAGGTTGAGAAGGTGCGGAGGTGGATGGGGGACATCGTGATGGAACGCGGGAAGTCTAATTTTGTCTTGCCTTCAGTCACCTTTAGGGAGAAGGGTCCGTGTCACATGGCACACCATTAATGCGCGGAGAAATCTGATAAGCAAGAAATTGCATGTCGGTGAATCGGTTTCACAACCTTAACAGCGTAATAAGGTTAACTTTGCCCCGAGTAAAGAAGAAAATGTCTCGGAAAATATATTCATACAAAATAATGCGAAGTCAGCAATCAAACGTTGTAGCAGAAACGATTGCTTTTGTGTTTCATGCTTAACTTTAAGATAAATATCATTATCGACACAGAAATGCCCTACTTTCACTGTTTCACATGTAGCCCTTTCTTTAGGAACCTTAAAAAATTGCATCACCTCGAAGTAGAATCGAACCCGCATCTCCCGACTTTCGTCCGAACATGCTATACCACCTGAGATGGCTGCATGGGAATCAGTGCAAATACTGCAACTTCTCTTCCGATAACCAAATTTGTTTGTGCCTTCCATGTAATTATGAAGAATTATTTCTTCTGGAAGATTCGTTCCCCGTTGATATCTGAGATGTTAACTTTATGATGTAAACTCCCATAATTTCCATTTCATTCACTCAGCCCAGATGATTGGTGCTTTATTAGAGAACTATGTATCACGTGCTTACAACCTATTTTGCTATTGTACTCAAAAGTCTGTAAATACTTTCGTGCAGCTAAAAACATTAAAGTAAAACACAAGGCAGCTCACCTTGGTGCACGATACGTCAATAAAATCAATCCATGGTTTAGAACCTGAGTTGATGAACCACAACTTTAATTATGCTCAAGATACAAGTTAAAACCTGATGATAATTAAAAACACTTCATAAGAACTTTCAGTTCCACCCTGGATCCCGTCTTCAGATGAGAAATACAAATTCAAACATAAGACAGGGAAACACATTTAATTTATAGGTCTCAACAATGACCTATGTGTAGTGGTCGCCTAGCGGCCAGCAGGATATCTACATCGTTAATTGATATCAAAGTGAGACAAATAGGTTGACAGGGAAGGGGGTATATGTAGGAAAGGTAGAATAAGTACGAAAAGCAGTTAAAAGGTACCTGGGGGAAAAGGGGTTGTAGGGGGAAAGGGGGAAGGGGTGGTAGAGGTAGAATATGTTATCGGAAAAGAGGCTCCAAATATGTAGGTTGGGAACGTAACTAACATACTGTGACGTATCTGCCAGCAGGACGCACACGACATAAAGGCAGATAGTAGTCTGAACAAACGTCCGCGTAGCTCAATTGGTAGAGTGACTTATTCCGAAATGAGGGGATCCGGGTTCGAATCCTGGCGTGGACAGAAATGACGGAGAAATTTATTCGTTATAATGTAGCCCGAACTATCCGGATGACCCGGCCGTTCAAAATCTCGCAATGGTGTGATGTTCTTTCCACACCGCGAGAAAGGAAAAATAAGAGAATCCCTTCTCCAGCGCTTCGAAAAATAAAAAATGTGTGATGTTGCATTCCACACACCAGATTGACTGGGAGTTCTCAAGTGCACGTTCTACAGTGGATGGCTGCCTGCAACGATTCATGGTCACGGCTGACCCGTGGGCCATGCCCCCGGCCCTCTTCTGGGGGGGGATGTGACGTACCTGACAGCAGGACGCATACGACATAAAGGCAGATAGTAGTCTGAACAACGGTCCGCGTAGCTCAATTGGTAGAGTGACTTATTCCGGAATGAGGGGATCCGGGTTCGAATCCTGGCGTGGACAGAAATGACGGAGAAATTTACTTCGTTATAATACGTAAAATGTACAACTCATATCAATTGATATGAGTTGTACACCTACATATTTGGAGCCTCTTTTCCGATAACCTATTCTACCTCTACCGCCCCTTTTCCTCCCCCCTACAACCCCTTTTTCCCCAGGTACCTTTTAACTGCTTTTCGTACTTATTCTACCTTTCCTACATATACCCCGCTTCCCGGTCAACCACATTGATATCAGTTAACGATGTAGATATCCTGGTGGCCGCTAGAGGACCATTACACATACGTCATTGTCGAGACCTATAAATTAATGTGTTACTCTGTCTTATGTTTGCATTTGTATTTCTCATCTGAAGACGGGATCCAGGGTGGAACCGAAAGTTCGTATGAAGTGTTTTTAATTATCATCAGGTTTTAACTTGTATCTTGAGCATAATTAAAGTTATGGTTCATCAACTCAGGTTTTAAGCAGGGATATCGGAGAAGTCGCGACTGAGCTTTACGCCCCCTCCCCCTAGCGGGAAAACTCGGCACTACTTGAAAAAGAAACTCTACCATGCACCCAAAATAATCTTCCTTATAAATGACATCGAAGGGGGAAAGATATTTTTCAATCCATTTAAAACGTAAAGCTGTAATCGATAGATCACGCAGACAACTGTTCTCTCCCATACATGTTATTTTAGCTTTCATTCTTCCATATTTTCCAAACGGATAACTTCAACTTGATGAGATATAATTGCCTTTCTTGAGCTTTGAATCTGGCAATAGATACTTTTATTAACTTTTAACACACCACGTACGTTTGTGGCATTTCGGAAGCGAATGATCGCAATTTTCCCTTTTTTTTCATGGTCCTAAATTTTAATGTAACTGAAAGTAAAATTTAGACATTTTTTTTTTTTTTTTTTTTGCAAGAGCCATAATTTTAAAGCGTTTCTGTTTCTGCGGCCGTTGGCATTCCGTAAGTCGACGCCGCAACTTTTTTTCTATTTGCTTCCAAATAGCTTCACTTCAGTTAGATTGACGTTTATAGTTCTTCCTCCGTTTTTTTCAAAAACCGTATTTTTACACATTTTTATCGTCGGTCTTCCGTTTTTCACGGTCACATTATGAGGCATTCCGGAAGTTGATTGCAATTTTGCTTTTTTTGGCTTCCAGATAGCTTCAGTTAGATTAATGCTGCTTTGTGGTTGTTGTTTTTTTATTTTATTTTTACAAAATCCGTATTTCTTAAGTGTTTGCAACATTCCCTTCCGTTTCCGCGGCCATGCGGCATTTCGGAAGTTCAGGACCGCATTTTATTTTATTGTATTTTTTTTTTACTTCCATATGGCTTTACCTCGGACTTTTTTTATCTAAAACCATATTTGTATGCATTTTTAACGCCCCCTGCTTAGTTTCCAAAGCCGTATTACACGGTGTTCCGGAAGCGTACTGTCCCATTCTTTTTTTTTTTTCTTCCAAATAGTTTCATCTCAGGTTGAGGTGAATTTTTTTTCTTTTGCTTTACAAGAACCCTTGCAGTTTTTCCCACTTTAATTTTATGGGGTTTAATTATCAATGAAAATGCTCCACTCACATTTTCATAAATTCACTAAATTTTTCTTAAAACTGCGGTCAATTTACAAATTTGGTTTCAAATAAAAATCTTACATATGGATATTCCTGTTTTACAAATAAAGTTAAATGTGGCAAAATTACTGTTTCCAAGGTAAACATGACCCCCCCCCCCTTCCCAACTCGTCACCTAAATTAATCACCTGGTGAGGCCCCTGGTACAACATAATTGCTGCAGGAAATAGTAAAAGCAGAGCAGAATGTCTGTCAGGCAAAACATTCTTTCTTCGAAGGAGAGAGTTAAAGTTTCATCAATTAACTAAATGCAAAATAAAAAGGTATGGATTTCAAATTATTCCTTATACTGTCTGACCATTATTTTTAAAACTCCAAAAGCATTTAAAGAATAGTGTTTAAGTTCTGACATTTGTACTTAGTTATTTAAGTGTTTAGGCAGCGCCAGAAAAACTTTTTGGGGTCCCTATTTCTGGGCACAAATGCTTGTAAAATACTTATATCCTATACGAAATATATGTATGTCATGTACACATCTAACATGCCTATGTCCTTTATATAAATGCTAAGGCCTTGTTGCCATGTGAAATACATCTTTTGTGTTTGCAGACATAGAGAATTGCATTGAATTATCATTTTTAATATTTATTACTAAAGGAATACAAACACTGAATCAAGTATAGACAGCAAAAATTAGATATGAATACACAAAAACAGAAGTTCACACATAGTTCAGGAGTAAGTTTGCCTTTAAAATGTCCGTTTAAAGATTTTGAAGCATTTTTCTACAAACCAACACATTGAAGAACTCTCATGTGAGCTGTGTGTATGGCTCTATCTGTGGTAGGATGGGAATTTATCAGAACCATTCAATTTCTTAAAAATTAGGTGAAATATATCAGTACTACCTGGGCAAGAAATTATTTACTTGCCCAGGTAGTAAAAGCTGGATGCGCAGGAAAATGTATCTTTTAAGATAACAAACCTATTTTTTTTTTAAGTTAAAAATATGAACTGTTTTAACATGTTTGCACTTCCATTTTAAGGGTCTGTATTACAAATGTTCAATACACAAACGTGTGTATATCAATTTTTAAGATGCTGATGCTAAAATTGGTATGAAATGGTACGAAGATGAAACTGGTGTTTCGGAAATTTAGTGATTCTGCCATGTTCCTTTTGTAAAAGTTTTCTCCCTTTGTCACTTAACATGAGAGGCCAGTTACATCAGAGGCATGCATACTGTTGTTGATTATAAACAAAATTTGGAGCAAAACTAGGTTTCCGATTTCTGGGCGTAGAGCATAACATAATTAAAGATGTGATATTACTCTTTCCTTGGTACTTCGTAACAATAATACAACTTCCATTAATTAACAATGACATGAAACACGACATGTGATGACTGTCTTTTTTTCTTGTGTAGTAGGAAATTTTATTGCAAACTTTTTTATTTTAAAATTTAGTTACCATGCGCAGGCAATTAGATGTTTTATTTATCTGCCCAGACGAATGATTTACATGCTCTGGGCATCTCGGGCATGGTATTTTTAAGCCTTGGATGTTGTTATTTTTAAGAGAAAAAAAAGTACGTGGATCGACATGAATCCACATATTGTGGAAACTATGTTCTAAACAAACAAGATTTTTAAAATACAAGTAGAAATATATACTCGCTTCTTTTTTTTTTTTTTTTTTGAAAACATTTGCTTAAAATGAGAGATCAACTTTTTATTCATTTATCTAGACTTATCTGTTTCCAGACTTCCTGCACTGTGTCTTCACAAGCTACAGCAATAATAACTGGAACTAATATATCTCATATTATCCGATAACTACTGGAAAGTGTGCTTCCAAACGTGGGATTGGGTGTCAATTTTTGTATGGGGAAAAACTCCTTCAATCCTTCATAGAATTTATTTTGAAACTAAAATCATAAAAAAAGGAAAAAACAATCTTTTTCAATAGCTTTAACAATGACAAAACATTTGTGCAAAATTGTATACCATTGCTTTTTATAGTTTCTGAGAAAATGGTACATCAAGTTAGTCAATTTATAATGAAACATGTACATCTTTTAAAATACATCCTATAGTACCAAAACAATCGCTTAGATTTATTCAGTACAATAACTGCATGTGCATTTGTCAGGTTCTCAAAAAATATAATAATTATCTGAAAAAATACTTTAAGAAATTATTGGAACAAATTTCAGATTTTCTTAGAAACGTGTTTGAAATTCTTCAAGGAACAGCTAACGGACACATAATCAAATTGTGCTTGTGATACACAAAGAACTACACAACCATAATTATATGTACATTGGCAGTTTTCCTGAATACTTCTTGAAAATCAAATTTCAGGAAATTTCTGCCAATAAGTTACTTGTATTTTTCCAGATAAAAAGAAATGCTTATATTGTGGATCCAAATAGTTTTGCTTAATGCTACTAATATACTTAATACAGATGTGTTGAACTTTGACAAGGTAACTTTTTTGAAGTAGTGCTCTGGAAGACAAAAATTATAAACTTTATATTTGCTTATCAAAATGAAGTTGTCCAAACACGTAACTAGAAGGTACTAAAATTAGGAAAACTTGTTATGTCATTATTGTACGTTTAATAATGTAGCAATTGCATAATTTTCTTCAAATCTTAATTTATTTGATGCAATCAGTGGATCAAGCAGCAATTCACTGTATGTATGTTAAAACGTGTTTTATTGAGCCTTTGTAATAATTAAAAAACACAGAAAAAAATTCAGTTTTTCTTGACCTTTTTTTATATTATATTAGTGATCACGGATCGCATATAAAATACATTTTCACTAAAGGAATTATTTAATTATTAAAATTTTCATAGTCATAAGTTTGCAATGAATGAAAAATCTGATTCCTTAAATATGTCAATCGGCATCTTTTGAAACGACGGCGATACTTCGTAATGGACATTCAAACTAATCTTTCAAGTACAAGAACGATTTGTTCACAAGTACAGGAATCGTTCGGCTAATTATAAAGACACTATAACTTCAAGTGAAACTACGACAACAGTTTATAATTTCGATTATAGGAATGGTTTATCACTTCCAGTGAAATGACAGGGATGCTTTCATTAAGTTGACGAATCTGTGTTGCTTACCCTTTCAAGTCGAAATTATTGGTACGCTAAATTTTACGCTGTAATTTCTTTTTCTTCTGTATTTTAAAAGATTATTAAACAAACTTGTTAACTCTGCAGTTATTTGAAAACTAACACACAAGTTCTTATTTAAATGCAGTGAAACTGTAAAAGAACGCACGACCTGGTTAGTTGGTGTACGTAAAGACGCGTTCGTTCGCACATCGCTGTAATGCTCCTCTCCGCGACTGCGGACTACTCTAGTGACGTCACAAATTGGTGCGCGGGCCTGCTAAGCTATTAGGGGGTGATGGTTGGGCGCATGTGTAAACTCCCCCACCGGTAAATTCCCCCACATTCAGTCAATTCCCCCACCTCGGAAAACTACCCCACCGGTAAATCCCCCCACCTTTTTCCGCCAGGGACCGTGCACAAATGAATTTTACTCAAAATACGACTCAAAAAGGTGGGGTTATTTACCGGTGGGCGAATTTTCCGATGTTCGGGAGTTTTCCGACATTTGGAAATAACTCTCTGCGGATGTTTTTATAAAATCCCAGGCTGAATTTTATTTGTAAAGATATTAATATTCATCAAAAGAATATTTCTGCTTCCTAGTTCATTTACTGATGAGAAATAACAATTGCGTTTTAAAATATACTTCGAATTTTGTAGTTTGTCTTTTTGCCCGGTTTTTTAAATTTTCCTCCGTTGGAAGAAACATGTTCTTTCCACATGTACTCTAATTGCATGAGGTCGAATATTTTCATGTCAAGTTGTTAATATTTCTCTTTTGATTACCTAGGCACTAAATACTAATTACTATGCATCATACGTAGAAATATTAATATTAATTACAATGTCTCATGCGCAGGAATATTTATCACTAAATATTAATTACTATGCCTCAGTTTTTATTCTAACGATGTCATATTCATAACGTTTTTGTATGAACTGAAGTTAATCATATTGCACTTTAACTTAGGTACTAGTTATTAATTCATTGGCCTTAGGCCTAATAATTAATATTGAATGCCTAAGTAAAAGCGCAATGCTATTAACTTGATTTTTTTGTAAACTTTGCGAGCATCACATAGGCAAACCCCCGCACGGGGATAACTGGTTTTCCAGTTTTTTGGGGAGCGGCGCCCTCACGGCCCGAGCTGACCTTGTGACTGGTCAACATCTGATGTCATGCCACCGCTTGTTTTTTATTTTGCTGCTGTTGGTGTTTGCAGGGACGGCTGTTCATCCAGCTGTTGGGGAGTCGCGGCCCCACGATCCCGAGCTGGTCTTGTGTCTCGCTTTTTTGTTTTTATTTATTTTCTCCACTGGCTAGTTGCCCGTGTTGTATCCTCTACCTAATCGCTACCACGTTATGTACTAACACCCCGGTCTTGTGGTTTTGTTACCCTCCACCACTAACTGTTTTATATTAACCGCTCAGTTCGTAGGTTGCTGAGATTCCGTTTAGGTTCCCTGCCAGGATTTGTCTTCTTTGGATTTCTTTTTTTTTCCTTTTAGCTGGTTTGGGTGCTAGACCTACCTGCATGTTTGCCGCGTGCGGAGACCCGTGAGGCGGAAATGGGATGTCTGGCGGCTGAGGTCGCAGGAGACCGGATAAGTGCCTCCTGTGTACCAACACTCCTCTTCGACCCCGGCTTCGCTGTAAACGGGAGGCTAGAGACTAACCCACCTCTAGTCAGAAGTCTTGTACCAAGTTGTGTGCAGGGCTTTAGCGGCTTTTTGTCGTATAGCACGGCAGGGTGAGCCCGGGGGCTGTGTGATCATGCCAAAGTCATTGGCATGACGGTACCCGGAGGCCGAAGTGTCCGCCGAGTGCGTGTGATCACAGCCAACGGACTATATCTGCAACGTATAAGCTCCATAACTGTGTCCAGCGTCATTTTCTTGGCTTGCAGACCTCCAGTTCTCCCTTGTAGGGCTCGGTGGTGGGTGGAGTAGTCTGCAGACGAATCTTCCTCCTTTTTTCCATGGGTAAACACAAGAACAAAAACTCCAAATTTAAGTCACCTGAGAAACTGATCGTTGACACCGACTCTCCTTCGTCTTCTCAACCTACCAAGTCTCATACCCTTAAACGTTCTTTAGACCATGACCTGGACCAAGAATGTGGAACCTCTTCTTCGGCAGCTGTACCAGTCGCTCCGAAGCGTCGTCTCCCCTCGATTGCTGTGACTACGCATGCTACACACTTACTTGTAGAATCCATCGATCCGAATGAGAGACTGTCCACCAGATCTCCCTTTTTCATTTCTAAAGCTTTGGACGCTGCGGTTGGCCCCTTGAAGTCTGTGAGGAAGCTTCGCTCTGGGGACCTGCTTGTCCAAACTTGCAGTGTTTCTCAGAGTAACACTTTTCTGCACATCACTAGTCTTCAAGGCATTCCTGTAAAAGTGACACCTCACCCGTTTCTTAACACCTCTCGGGGTGTTATTTCGGAGTTTGATGCAGTGAATACGAATTGGTGACTGAACTTGCAGATCAAGGTGTTATTGCTGCTCGTCGTATGATGTTCCGGCGCGATGGTTCCTTGATTAAGTCTAAAAATGTAATCTTGACTTTTAACTCCCCGAAAGTTCCGACCGAAATCAAGGCTGGCTACTTGGTCTGTGGAGTTCGTCCGTACATTCCCAGTCCTCTGCGCTGTTTCAGGTGCCAGAGGTACGGGCATTCCCAACGTTTCTGTAAGAGTTCCGCTCGTTGCGCAAATTGTGGCTCCAGTGAACATGACGGGGATGGTTGCACTTCTGCGGCCTGCTGTGTTAACTGCTGTGAGGCCCATGCAGCTTACTCCCGCAACTGTATGAAATGGAAGGACGAGATGGCGATCCAGCGCCTCAACACCCTGGAAGGCCTCTCGTACCCTGCTGCCAAGGCCAAGTTGGGTATACCCACCAACCGACAGCGTACTTTTGCCGCAGTAGTTCAGTCTCTGCCACAACCCGTGCAGCCCTTTGTTCCGCGCCCTGTAGCTCTCGCTGCACTTGCCAAGCGATCTACAGCTGAACAAGCGACACAGGTGGATTTCACCGAGCTCCAGCTTATTCGACCAGCTGAATCTGCGCCTTCTCTTTTGAAGACGGCCGACTCTTCCGGTTCCCAGCAGACAGCCTACACGTGCTGGAGACCCGACCCTCAATCCGCAAAGGTGTGCAGTGTCCATCCAACTGTCGCGGTCCACCTGACCAACATTGCAACTGTCTCGGACTCAGCGAGGTCCCCACCCTCAACCAACATTATAGAGGAACATCGGGGGAGGAGAGTGACAGTTCGTCCCCAGCCTCAACTAACATTGCAGAGGAACATGAGGGGGAGGATAGTGACAGTTCGTCCTCGCCCTCGGCCAGCATTGCATTGGAGTGTGTGGGGGAGGAGAGTGACTCATCCTATGTGTAGTTGTGTTCGATTTCGTAATGTGTTTTATCATTCTCATTCCTCAGTTTTACTTAATCGGCTTGTTTCTCACCATTGTACCATGTTTTTCATACTGTTTGTTTCATTGTCTTTTTTGGCCCTTCCTTCGTACTCATGGTTCGGTTTTACTTGGTCAGCCAGATTTTGCGATTTATGCCCCGTTTTTTAATTTTGTCTGTTTGTCTTGTGTCTGGCGCTCTTTGGCCAACCATGGCCCTTGCGCCAATAAAATCTAATAACCAACCAACCAACCAACCAACATAGGCAAAGAAAAAATTGTTAAAAAAGCTTAGGCCAACGGCCTATTAATTAATGTATGGTGCATAAGTAGAAGCGCAATATTATTAACCTGACGTAGTATGTAAACTTTATGAATATGGCAACGATAGAACTGGTAAAAGGGGCTAGGCCTAGGGCCTATTAATTAATATTTAGTCAGCGCCTAAGTAAAAGCGCAATACTCTTAACCTGACATGGGATGTAAACTTTATGAATATGACATCGGTAGAATAAAAACTGTTTAAAAGGTCTAGGCCTAGGGCCTATGAATTAATATTTAGTGCCTAAGTAAAAGCGCAATACTATTGACTTGATTTGATAGGTAAGCGTTATGAATATGAAGTCGGCGGATTAAAAGCTGTTAAAAAGGCCGAAGTGTAGGGCCTCTGAATTAATTAAGTAAAAGAAAAATGTTACAAATTTGACATGTTATGTAAATATTTAGTGCATAAGTAAAAATGCAGCATTATTAAAAAATCCCACCTTATTGTCCTTTCCTGAAAATTCCCCTACCTTTTTGAGTCTTATTTTGAGTAAAATTCATTTGTGCACGGTCCCTGACTGAAAAAGCTGGAAGAATTTATCGGTCGGAAAACTCCCCATCGGAAAATTCCCCCACCGGTAAATTCCCCCACCTTTTTGAGTCGTATTTTGAGTAAAATTCATTTGTGCACGGTTCCTGATCGAAAAAGGTGGGAGAATTTACCGGTGGGGGTATTTTCCGGTGGGGGAGTTTGCCGTTTACCGCGCAGATATCTCACGCATTTTCCTCGATATTTCTGCTTCAAGCTGTGCGATTTAAAAAAGCCCTTCTTTGTCGGACAGCGTTTCTAGCGCGGCATGTTTTGCATATACACTGCTGGACAATTGCTAAGGACGGATCATAAACGGCTATATAGCGCAAAAAAAAGTAAGTGTGGTTGGTAACCAAGTGAATTAAAATAATGTCAGAATGCCAGGACATTACAAGAAAGACAATTTATTGTGCTCTGAAATCCAGAAGGCTTTGGAACGTGTTCAAGGGACAAACAGGCCATTTTGTGCAGAATACGTAAACATGAAAAAAATGCAATTACCGTCCGCAGGCGTTCCGGCGTAAGATGTCAATACGGGATATGGCCACCATAGAGGGCGATGCAAGATTCCTCACGTCGTGTCATGCTTTGCACAACATTATCAAGCAGCTGTTGGGGTAATGTATCCCATTCCTCTGTCAGTGCACGGTTGAGGGTGTCCTTGTTTATTGAAGGGCATTGGCGACCAGCAAGACTCCTCCCCAAAGCATCCCACACATTTTCAATGGGATTCAGATCTGGAGAACGTGCTGGCCATACGAGGCGTTGAATATCCTCGCTCTCAAGACACTCCTGGACAGCGACTATTCGATGACATGTTGCGTTGTCGTCCATGAAAACGAATCTATCACCGACAGCACCACGGAACATGCGAACATAAGGTAGCAGAACATCATTAATGTATCGTTGGCCAGTCATAGTCCCAGTTGGAAGCACATAGAGGGACGTACGGCCATTGATCATGATGCCAGCCCATACCATGACACTACATGTCGGATATCGGTCCCTTTCCTGAATGTTTGCTGGACAATATGCAGTACCACTATCACGCCAGATCAGTTGTCGTCGACAATCAGACGATAGACTGTATCTACTGTCATCTGAGAAGAGGTCAGCAGACCAGTCGTTATCAGTCCAATTGCGATGTTGATGGCACCATTGCAAACGGGCAGTACGGTGACGTCTGGACAATGGGATGCACACAACAGGGCGGAGGGCGTATAGTTCTCCTTCATACAAACGTCTGGCGACAGTTTTTCGGGAGATCCGCTTGCCAGTAGCAGCCATAAACTGATTTGCTACCTCACTAGCTGTGCTGCGCCGGTGTCTTTTTGTTGATAGCACTATGTACCGATCTTCTGCAGGTGTCGTACTGCGAACACGACCTCCCCCGTGACGTTTGCTACACTCTCCATTTGTTTGAAATGATTTCCAAAGCCTTGAAACAACACTGTGGCTGACGTCAAACTCCCTGGCAACATCTGTTACTTTTCGCCCTTCTTCAATCTTGCCAGTAATACGGCCACGCATAAAATCATCTAGGTGATGTCGGGAAGACATACTGAAAATTGCAAGTTTGTCAATTGATTCTTTCCCTTTCAACTTTGCGTTTGAACAACAACGGTCAATACGCGTCAAATCCTTTATATCTGTTATCAGCGCTATGAAGTCACGAACAAGTTCGGCAATCCAAAATTTGCATACGCACAACACGTCTTACTGTATCCCGCACTTATGCTAATTTCCACATTTTCCTGCCTTCCATTTTATGGTTGCTATTGTCATCCGTCTTTAGCAATTGTCCGGCAGCGTAATTTGGAAAGTTTTTTAACGAACAGATTTTCCACGAGAGGACAAAAAGTTCACGTTTCCGTTTAGAGCATATTTTCGGTAATATCTACGCGTATAAAAGTCCGACTGAAAAATCCTTTTTTTGTTCAGATACTACTAACTACGAAAACACTTTGCCGCATTTCTTGCTTAAAATAATACATAATTTCTCTGTTTGGGGCGTAAACATTTAATTTGTTTTTCTCAATATCTCTGCTCCTAAAAATCTAATGCAACTTTTTTTACTGGGGTTTTAACAACCACTGTGAGCAATTCAATGGGCTATAAGCAGTCGCCCGTCCCTAATTTAGGGCCACTGCTTCCAGGGAAGAGAGAGAGAGCCAGACAAACACAACAGTATGGCAAACACAACTTCATGCCTCACGAGATTCGAACCAGGAGCCATCTCGGACGAATGGTCATAAGGCAGTGATTAGTCCACTGCGCCACCGGGCGGCAAAATCTTTTTAACATTTGATACTATTCATCTTGTGCAACATTTGCATGAAAACCTGCTGTTAGTGTGTATTTCCATTTGAAAATTCCATTGAAAACCCCTTCGCTCACACTGTGTATTTTAAATTATGCAAAATTTCCCCCTAGGTGGTGGTGTAAGTGTATTAATTATCTTTATTGCTGAGTTTTTTGATTTTCTAAAAATCTTTTTCTTTTTTTTTTTATGTGTCGAAACGGATTTAAATGCTTGGTAGTGCTCATTACAGTGGGAAATCAGTTGTCATCTTTCTAGTTGTTTTTTTTTCTAAGGGAATCTGGTTAATTACTTAATTACCAATGAAAATTTAGCACCACGTAGTGAAAGGAAAGAAAAGTGTGCTACGTTTACAGAAAATGCCACTGAACTTACAGTAGGACGCACTGATTCACTTTTAAAGTGAAATCATGTGAGAGATCAATCCGAATTCCTCACCAGTTTGGATAATATTTTATTTGTCACTTACCATGCCTTCAGTAGTTGCTCCGACATCCTGAAATTTGTAAGTGGTTCCAGCTGTAGAAAATGAGCTACTTTCCCGTTCTCACAATTCACTCACGAGTGTTAGCTGACCTGAGGGCAAAACATGCCTGTTTCAAGAAAATTACAATTTACACAAAAACTGGCTTTTATTTCAGGGCTGGACGTAAAGTAACAAGCGTTTCAACGGTAGCACATTTGGTGTCTTCCGCAACAAGGATTTAAGTCATTCAGTCCCCCATGCTTCCCCTACACTCGCTCCCTCTAATCCTCCTCATCTTTCTTTACAAGAAAGAAAATGGGTTCAAGGTTCGCAAGGTAACGGTGTGAGAAAACAAACTGCGGTCTTTCATATAATTGTTTACGATCAGACTGAAAAAGCCAAAAGAGGTTCACGACCTCTGCTGTAGTCCCCTTGACCTATGACCTCGCACCCATCGCCTCACACACCAGATGCTCAGCTTGTGGGCTTCGTCGGCTTTTCATGAGCCGAAAAGATTATTTACATTCTTTCTTGGACCTCAGGGAGGGGGATTCGTAGATTTATAGTCTTAATACGTTAACAGAAATGCTTCCGATTTTATAGGGGCTGGTTCTAAATTGGAGTGCCTATTAGGAGTGCTATTTGAGTGAAATGTGCATGCTCAGAGTTTTTTTCCCTCCTCTTTTCTTTCAAAAGTGCCCCGGAATGAAAAAGACATTGGCTAATTCTGGACACGTTCCCTTCATATATAGAAACCAAGTACTAAAATTAGGTGATTAAAAATGAACTTCACGATCAAAGAAAAATTATGATTGAAAAGTGAAAAACGTAGTATATAAATAAAGCTTTCCAAAGAAAGGAATTGCTTTATTTCATTTACAGCACCCTATTTGTTGATATGTAATCTTCCTCGTTCTTTCAGTTGAAACAATAATCACAAAATTATGTTGCTTCATGTGCAAGTGCAGACATGTGTTTCTTGAAAATGCATTTCTAAATGACAGACAGGTTGAGACTCAAAAGTAAAGAGACCGTAACTTTCATTATTTTAAACTGTTATGTCATAACTTATGTAACCTCATCATCATCATCTGCAACAACAGAAGCCAATGTATTGCTATATAGGTGAAAGCCCAAGTCTCCTCCACATCATTCTGTCTTGAGCCAGTCTTCCAAGTCTCTCCTGCACAGGCGCGACGCTACGGGTGGGATGGGGTAGGTTTCAGCCCCCCACCCCACCCCCGAACTTTTCTTTTAGCCCACCCTTTAGCCCCCACCACCCAAAAAATATTTAAGCTGTTAGAACATATAGCTGGTTCAGTCGTCTAAGATTTTAAGGAATTTGGATAATCGTACCTGAATTTTTCGAATTTACAGAAATTTTGTTACATACGGTATGAGGAAAGAATGCCCACGGAAAAAACGCCCACGGAAAAATCGCCCACGGAAAAAACGCCCACGGAAAAAACGCCCACTTCTCGAAAGTAGGAAAAAACGCCCACGGAAAAATTGCCCACAGACGAAATGCTCACGGGAAAAATATGTGATCGACTGATAAGTTTATATGTCTGTTATAAACGGTGACAGGACAACTGGTCACAGACTGCTGGCCAAAAAATCGTTAGGGGTCATATAAAAATTGTGGTTTCTTGGCCACCTCACCTACATAACGAAAATGGGTGTAGGAGAATTGGCCACAAAAGTTCAAGGGTGTGTGTGCGGGGGGGGGGGGGTAAGTATTATCGATTTTTGGCCTACATTGAGAATTGAATTAGAACTCCAAACAAATTTCGAGAAAACGTTCTATGTAAGCCAAGCGAGAATTACAGCATAATTCATGTATGTTCGGAAAAGGACCCTAAGGGGTGGGATTTTTTAATAACGCTGCACTTTTACGTAGGTACTAAATATTTACATAACATGTCAAGTTTGCAATATTTTTCTTTTACTTAATTAATTCTTTTTTTTTTTTTTTTTTTTTGATTGGAGGTTTAACGACCACCGTGAGCAACTCAATGGGCTATAAGCAGTCGCCCGTCCCTAATTTAGGGTCACTGGTTCCAGGGAAGGGAGAGAGCCAGTGCCGTAAGACAAACACAACATCCATGCCTCACCGGGATTCGAACCCTGACCCTTACGGACGAATGATCAGAGGCCAGCGCCACCGGGGCGGCACTTAATTAATTCACAGGCGAAGAAAAAAGTGTTGAATTGGCTTAGGCCTACGGCCTATTAATTAATGTATGGATTGAATGTATGGTGCATAAGTAGAAGCGCAATAGTATTGACAATTAATACAGACATTTGACGTGGAATAGGAATAGCTGTGGTGCCGTGGAAGCATATCCGGCGCGTAACTGGAAGACCCTGAGTTCGATTCCTGGAGGCGGCCACTGAGAATTTTTCAGTGACTCACTTATAAACGTGGAAAGAGCGACGACTTGCCGCCCCGGTGGCGCAGTGGTCTAAGGCGTTGGCCTCTGATCATTCGTCCGTAAGGGGTCCGGGTTCGAATCCCGGTCAGGCATGGATGTTGTGTTTGTCTTACGGCACTGGCTCTCTCCCTTCCCTGGAACCAGTGACACTAAATTAGGGACGGGCGACTGCTTATAGCCCATTGAGTTGCTCACGGTGGTCGTTAAACCTCCAATCAAAAAAAAAAAAAAGAGCGATGACTTTTGTTTGATTATTGACAATACTTGTATACTTGTTATGTAAATTTTACGAATATGGGAATGACGGAACGAAAACTTTTAGAAGGGCCTAAACGTTAGTCCTAATATTATTTTGTGCCTGAGTAATACCGCAATATTAATAATTTGATGTGTTACGTAAACGTTATGAATATAACATCGTTAGAATAAAAACTGTTAAATAGGCCAAGGCCTAGGACTTATGACTTAAGGGCCGCGGGTGGCCTAGTGAAGAACCAAATAAGATTGTTAACTTTCAACTTCCTACTGTAGAGTAGCTACTTTCTTAAAAAATTCCAGTTCGGCTGTACTATAATAAATTTGTGACTATTCTTATTTTTTAAAGTAAGGTCTTAATTTTTATAAAACTATGCATGTTTATTATTTAACTATATCAATTAAAAAAGAAATCATTAAAAGTCAGATTATTTTATTTATAAATACTTTTAAAGTTTAATGCATTTAATTGTAAAAGCGATTTTCGTAAAAGCCGCAGTGTACTGATATAACTTTGTGTAATGTGCTTTCTTTCCACTGTTGTCTGTTGAGTACGGCGAGCGGAAGGTGGGGGGGACATCTGTCTTTCGTCAAAGTGGTACTTTGCAGCTGCAGCTTGAACGTTTGCTAGAGACCGCACCTCAAATAACAAGCGATATATTTCATTTAAATTTATCGGTTGGCCACCGGTCGGGGTGTGTCTTCCCCGTGAGTAGTATAATCTCAAGTTACAGGCATACTTCTTTTCTTCCCAGTGTAAAGAAAAAAATACGCACTCATAGCTTCCTGGGAGTTTTCCAAAGGACAACTAAAACAGTTAATTTCTACATGACGGGTGTAGGAGAACTGTCCACAAAAATTTTAAGGGGCCGTATAAAAATAACGTTTTTGACCGCTTCATGCCCACAAGCTCCAGAGGTTGGTAATCAGAGTCATATATAGTTTCCGCAATTTCGTCTTTTCTTAATTGCGATAATTAATGTAATTCTTTATAAGAAATGTTTATGATCTACATCTGAGCAAAAGATTTAAGGGTTTTCAAACTACAAGTCTGCAAATTATCTGAGCGCATGTGCTGACTCAGGAAACCTGTCGGGGGGGGGGGGATATATCAAAACTTGATTTGAAAAATGTATCGTCCCATCGGGAGATTTTCAGCATTTACAAGCTACAGTTGGACAGATTATTTGAGGGTACGTGCCTATTCAGCAAACCTGGGGGTGGGGGTGGGGGGTTATATGATAATTGTGAATTATATAGAATTTCTTGTCCGATCGGGCGATTTTCAGCATTTACAAACTACAACTGGAGACATTATCTCCGGGCATGAACCTACTGAGCAAACCTGTCGGGGGGTAATACCAAAAGTGTAGAATATGAAGTATTTCTCTTCCGACCCGGAGATTTTCATCATTCACATGTCTTCAGATAATGTGTCGAGTTGTAGCTGCTAATTGCCGAGAATCTCCCGATCGGACGAGAAATTGTTCATATCTTACACTTTTGGTATTACCCCCCCCCCCTCTTCGCCGACAGGTTTCCAGAGAGTGACATGCGCTAAGAAAATTTGTCGAGTTGCAGTTTCTAAATGTTGAAGATCTCCAGATCGGAAGAGATATTCTTGATATTCACGATTTTGGTATACCCCCCCCCCCCCCGACTAGTTTCCTGAGGCAGCAGATACCCTCAGATAATTCGACGTGTTGTAGCTTGTAAACGCTGGAAATCTCCCGATTTTACCAGAAATTCTTTATATTTCATATTTTAGATTTTAAGCCCCCCCCCCTCCCCAGACAAATTCCCTGGGTTTGCACATACTCGCAGAGAATTTTTTATTTGTAGTTTCTAGAAAAATATCGTATAGCAGTTGGCTTGAAGACAACGGTGAATCATTAGTGTGTTTTTAAATAAATGTTGCATAAGACTACCACGGCTTTCAGGCCAAGACCATACAACCTCTACAGTCAATCAGTGCAATCCGAACTTTCCTCTCATATTTGTAAGGTTTGCAGAAAATATTTTACACATCAAATTATTAATATTGCGGTATTACTTAGGCAGAAAATAATGTTAGTACTAACGTTTAGGCCCTTCTAAAAGTTTTCATTCCGTCATTCCCATATTCGCGTTATGTAGGTGAGGTGGCGAAGAAACCGCAATTTTTATATGACCCCTAACGATTTTTTGGCCAGCAGTCTGTGACCAGTTGTCCTGTCACCGTTTATAACAGACATAAAAACTTATCAGTCGATCACATATTTTTCCCGTGAGCATTTTGTCTGTGGGCGATTTTTCCGTGGGCGTTTTTTCCGTGGGCGTTTTTTCCGTGGGCGATTTTTCCGTGGGCGTTTTTTCCGTGGGCATTCTTTCATACAATCGTTACATACAGAGGATGAGTGGAAAGTTTTGCAATATTTTGATCACTTTATGTCGTCATAGGTACCTTTACCGCAAAAGCTAACTAGCATTCAAAGTATAGACCACCGTGTTGCACCGTCTTTAGCCATCTGTCTGCCAGTTCCTCGATTCTGTGTGGAGGTACCAGCTCTTGTCCTTAGAGGCAAAGAACTCCTTCACCCCAGCTGCCACCTTCTCCTGATTGTTGAAGTACCGCCCGCAAAAGAAGTGGGCCACAGACCTTAACAGGTAATAATCCGAAGGGGCAAGGTCCGGACTAGATGCTGGGTGTGGCATCATTTCGATGCCCTCAAGTTCCTGGAGTTTTGCCCGGGTCGTTCGCTCGGTATGAGGCTGAGCGTTGTCCTGCTGTAGGAGAGCGCGATTTCTGTTCACTAGTGCAAGGTACTTCTCCAAAACGGCATACATCCGCTCCAGCTTTTCAGACTAGAGGTTGGCGTTGATGATCCGACCGTCTGGAACAAATTTGTAATGAATTATCCCCTCGAAATTACACCAGACGCAGAGCATCACCTTGTGGTCGATGCGCCCACGTTTGGCAACGGGTTCAGGAAGCTGGCCCGGGCTCAACGATTGCCGTTGTGTGTTAGGATTACGGAAATAGACCTACTTCACATCGCACGTCATGCTGGTTTTCTAGGAGTTCCGTGCACACTTCCACTCGGCGGTTTGCTTTAGCTGGCGTCAGATCGTTAGGGACAATGCGGCAGCTCCTGTATACCTTGTCGAGGTCCTGAAGTTGACGAACCACGGTGGTCTGTGATATGCCCAGCTCGCCTGATAATCTCCGAGTGCTGGTTATCGCATTTACCTCTACGGCCTGGCGCACGCCCCCGAATGCACGGCTCACGGCCTACCTGGCCTTGGCTGATTGTCGAAGTTTCTGTCACCTGAACCAAATTTCTTGAACCATCTGGTTGCAGTGCTGTGGTCCACTGAACCTTCCCCTTTCGCATGACAAATGTTTCGTGTTCTTTGAGCAGCGTTATGGCCGAGTTCAAACTCGTAAAGCAAAAGTTCTCTAATTAGCGGGTTGTGGCTGTTCATCTTTTAGGCGTCTCGACTGACAGAACGACGACATGCAATGCTGTTCACAGCAACGATTAACACTTTATATCCCTTTCGACGACTATAGTGCGCGATTTGAACTAGTTTAAACACGTGAGATACCCGCCGCAGCATATGCGTTTATGCAAATGTTGCAAAACTTCCGACTCACCCTCTGTAAAATGACCTTTTTGTCAAATTTAGCGTTTGTACTTCTGAGGAAAGGGAGAGAGTCTTCTGAGACAGTTTCTAAGAGAGTAATAGAAACACACACCAGTTTTATAATAATAATTATAGTTTAAAGGATGAGAGAGAGAGAGAGAGAGAGATATTCCTTGTCAAGTCACAAACTGAAATTCTTAAACAGCCTTATGACAGAAAAAAAAACGAAAAAAAAAACAAAAAAAACGACGTAAGTAAGCTAAAATTGCGAAGAAATAGTAACTTGCTATAGAGAGATTGCTATCAAAAAAGTTTTCAGTATGCAACTGAAAACTTTTTTTCGACTAGGGTAACATTCGTCTGGTAAAATCCGCATGAACTGAATATTTTGCAAAAATTTCTGCCTAACACTTCGAAATTTATGCCCCCCTACCTCCGCCCATCATGCTTAGCCCCACCTTATATAGCCCACCCAATTCTGAGAGGCTGGTGTCACCACTGCTCCAGCACGCTTTCGAATTTCATCCATCCATCTCCCACGTGGTCTTTTCATGGGGTTTTCCTGTCCCTTGGTATCCAGTCGGGTATACTGAAGCAGTGTCCAACGGTGGGCAGCTCTTCTAGCAAGATGTTCAGCCCATTGTCACTTGAATGTTCTTACTTTGATGATGATGTCATCAACTGTTGTCATCTCACTGACTCATGTGTCCCACTTCAAATGCTTCCTAGTTATATTAAGCATGCATCTCTCCACTTTTCTTTTGGTTGTTCGCATCCTTTAAATGCCTTTTTTAGTTAAGGTCCATGTATCTGATCCATAAGTAAAAACTGGAAAGATGCATTAATTAAACAGTTTTCTTTTAGGGTATAATCGTAAATTTCTCATAAAAATTGTACTGTTTCTTCCAAAAGCTCTCCAGCCTAGAGTTTTACAGGCATATTTATTTCGTCTATGACGCCACCCTCTCTTGATATCTGTTGTCCAATGCAAATGTAGGCATCGGTTACTTTTCGATTTGTCCCAGTCAACTTCCCAATCTTCAGTTCTTGCAAAAGCATTGTACGTGAACTTCGTTTTAGGTAAGCTCAATTTTAATCCCACTTCTATACACTTGTCACCAAGTTCCAGGATCATACTCTGCAGCTCTAAGGGTGTACTTGAAAAAATTACTATGTCTTCAAGAAAGTGAAGGCGGATTAAATAACCTGCACTAAATCTTTATACCCCTTCTCTTTCCAGTTCAGTGATTGGAAGACATTCTGCAATCTGGCATTCAAGATTTTGGGAGATACGGTGTTGTCACCTTGCCTCACACTATTTAAAATTTTTATGAGTTCCGTATCCTTGCACAGTCGGATCTAGCGATTGCATTTTTATAGATGCTATGAATAACGTTGATCATGCATCTTCAATACCGCAAAATTTAAAAGATAATAGTAGTATCAAACAGAAGTCATCGCTCTTTCCACGTTTATAAGTGAGCCACGGAAAAATTCTAATCGGCCGTCATTGGGAATCGAACCCAGGGTCTTCCAGTTACACGCCGGGCATGCTGCCACTGCACCACAGCGGCCTCGAATTCTCCAGACTCACATACAACTAGCTGCCAAACCACATGGCAGGGTGCTTGCAGTGGTAGCTTGTGGTGCAGTGGTAGCATGTCCGGCGCGTAACTGGAAGACCCTGGGTTCGATTCCTGGTGGCGGCCGATGAAAATTTTTCCGTACTTCACTTATAAACGTGGAAAGAGCGATGACTTCTGCTTGATGTTCCTAATCCACGTCAATTGTGTGTATTGATAATAGTAGTGCAGATGATTTCACAGAATTATAAGCTTTCTCATAATCAGTAAAGCCATACATATAGGTAGTGGGAGTGCATATTCATTCGTTCTTTCAGTTGCTGCCCTCAGTATATCGATATGTTTTATAGTGCTGTAGCTGGTCCCGAATCCAGTTGTTCTGTTGGTTGGGTCATTTCCAGTGTTTTCTTAAAGCGATGTGAAAATCTTCCTTAAGAATGAACTACAGAAAATAAAATTGACGTACGACGCTTTTACAAGAACTGAATATTTAGCGCTTCATGGAGCAAATCAAGAAAATTAATTTCTTCTTCAATGTGGATCCAAATCAAGATCCACATTGAAGAAGAAATTAACAAAGAATAAAACTTGGTTGGAGAACATTTGAAAAAAAACCAGTACAACTTTCAAGACCAATTACCATTATGTTTTTAAAGAAAAGTATTTAATCAATGCATCTTTTCAGTTCTTACTTAGGATCAGAGACGAGCCTTAACTATAAACGATATTTAGAGGCTGCAAACAACTGAAAGCAGCACGGAGAGGTGCATACTTAGTGTAACTAGAAAGATAAGAAAAGGAACTCATGGATCAGAAAAATGACCAGAGCATTGATGACTTCAAGATTTAAAGCCTTGAAATGGAAATGGGCTGGATTATTGCTGGAAGAACTGACCACCGCTGGGCAACTGAAATACTAGATTGGATACCAACGGATAGGAAAGGACCCAGAAGAAGATTCCGTGGAAGTTGGGTGGATGAAATTCGAATGCGCGGTGGAATGACATGAAGGAGACTGGCTCAAGGCAGAAAGTTGTGGAAGAGAATTGGGGACACCTTAATCCAACAACAGACTGATAGTGGTTGTTGTTGATGATGATACACACACATACACGCACACATTGGAGACCTTTTTTTTTTTTTTTTTTTTTGTTAATTTATTTATTAAGCGTGAGGCATCCCACTCAACACGATGGTGAATCGAACTTTTTTTCTGTTTTCACATAGACTCCCCTCACTTAAAGCTGCCCAAGTTCTCCCAGCTACAACTCCAGTGACTGTTAACTCCTGCAAAACAAGAGCAAATAATTTTTAATAATGTATATTAATACATACATGTATAACATACTGTAGTAGGGAGAATCAGATTTTTCTCCAAATTCTGGAAAGTGGCCATTAAATATCACTTCCTCTGACGAGCTTTACCTGACAGTCTGATTACATCTGCGCAAATGCCACGAGTTGTCAAATGAAATACTGTTATGTGGGTTTTGGAGATTTTACAAGATTTTAGGATTAATCCATTTTCAAGTAAGGAATCAGCCAGTATGGGAAAGTTCGAAGAGGCAATCAGTCTTAGGCGAAAAGGGCAATTAGAAGTTGTAAAAGATTGTTCTCAGGCAGTCTTTCTTTGCTTTGAAGAGCCGGTTTAGAAAACGTTAAGTGTTTTTTGTTTGTCGTTTTATGAGCCATTGGCCTACCGCTGCAATCATGTACTGTGACGTATATTCTAAATTAACTTTCCTTTTTAGTTTCTTTCCCTATGTAAATCTTGAGTTTGTTCTCAGTTATACTTCACACTTAACGTGATATCTTTTCTCTCAAACGAATACTGTTGGCAACATAATTGAGGCTGAATGAACGTGACGTATGCCTGTTATTAGATAAGAACCAGAGATATAAACTACGATAAAACAGTTGCTTGTGGATCGTTGTGGAACGATTAATGTAGAGAGTTGTGGAACGTAGCGTTGTTGGTGTGTGGTGTGTTTAATGTGGAGTGTTGATACCGATATGTTATGTTACGATGTGTTGGAGAAAACATCTTGAATAAAGCATAACTTCCGTAAGTTTTACTTGTTTTTAAATGTTTCGTCTGGCCGTTAAGATTTAATTTAGGAACTCTTTCATCGTATGGTGATGTTTTAAAATAACGTAGCAGTACGAAAAGACGTTTACGTTATAGTACATTGTGATCCAAGGCACAATCGAGACAGCTTAATTAGTTTATTGCATCGAAGGCGTCGGACGCCATCCTCTTCGAGCGAGAGGGGAGAGGCTTGGACTGACACAGAGGTCAGGAGGTGATGATTTGAGAAGGAGGACTGTTTTCGGGTCTTCGGACAACGACAGCGAAAGAGAATGAAAAACTAGTTACGGATAAGGAGGTAAAATACGAAAGAGCGATTAGTTAGGAAACAGAATAAGCAGCGAGTGGACAAAAACATTAAGTTATAATTTAGTAAGATAGCTCTAGGGCAACCTGCATAAAAACTTAAGCAAATAATAAATCAGTTATAATTACAACTTTCTCAGCTGCTGGTAGATGGTAGTGTTTACTGGTGGTAGTGTAATGTTTACTGTCGATGGTAGTGTAATCAATTATAATTACAACTTTTTCAGCTTACTGGTAGGTGGTAGTGTAATTGACTAACATGCTCGACAGGAAATCGGGAGGTGTGTGTTCGATTCCCGCTTAAGGACAGCGACATTTTTCAAGTTTTCTGAATGAAGTAAATACATGGAATACAGTGAAAATATGCCAATAATCCGTGTAATATTCTGCTAGAGATGACTTGGTGATTGTGGATGTGTGCGGAGGCACGTCAGCATTAAATAATTTTTTCTCTTCTGCACCTTGCACAACGAAGGCCATTTTGCTTACAGTTTCTTCGCCAAAAAATGCAATGCTTTTCCTCTAGTTTAATGCAAGTTATTGGCAAGGCGAGAAGGGTTTCATTAATGGTTTTGCACCCGGACCACGATAAACTGCCCACCGCCCTTGTCGGCAACTACAACGTTGTCTAACAACTTCCTGGAAACATCTGAAGAATTACGAGTATACAATGACAAGTGCTACGCCGAGTTTAGGACATTTGGGCACCGGACTTTTGGGCACCGGACATTTGGGCACCCGGACTTTTGGACACCGGACATTTGGGCACCCGGACTTTTGGGCACAAATCTTATACACAAATTTTGAAGATGACAATACGTTTTTTTGGGTGTAAATATGACAAGCATAATATCCGAAAACTTCACAATTTCGTCGTCCTGAATCGGGATTACATAGCTCATAATCATGAATATGGATTACATCATATTCATGAATACATAGCACCAAGGGTGCCCATTGTCGAGGGAGCTCCCCCCCCAGTTAATATAGCCAAATTTTTGATAAATTGAAAACACTGAAATAGACGAAAACTTTTTTTAATGTATGACAGCCTTGAAGGAGGTAAGGATTTTTCTTAGCCGCCCCCCCCCCCCGCGCCACGTTTTCAGAGTAGGCACGAGCGCTCAGATGATGTGTCGAGTTGTAGCTTGTAATTGCTGAAAATCTCCCGATCGGACTAGAAAATTTTCATATTTTACACTTTTAGTATGGTATGAGGAAAGAATGCCCACGGAAAAAACGCCCACTTCTCGAAAGTAGGAAAAAACGCCCACGGAAAAATCGCCCACAGACAAAATGCTCACGGGAAAAATATGTGATCGACTGATAAGTTTATATGTCTGTTATAAACGGTGACAGGACAACTGGTCACAGACTGCTGGCCAAAAAATCGTTAGGGGTCATATAAAAATTGCGGTTTCTTGGCCACCTCACCTACATAACGAAAATGGGTGTAGGAGAATTGGCCACAAAAGTTCAAGGGTGTGTGGGGGGGGGGGGGGTAAGTATTATCGATTTTTGGCCTACATTGAGAATTGAATTAGGAACTCCAAACAAATTTCGAGAAAACGTTCTATGTAAAGCCAAGCGAGAATTACAGCATAATTCATGTATGTTCGGAAAAGGACCCTAAGGGGTGGGATTTTTAATAACGCTGCACTTTTACGTAGGTACTAAATATTTACATAACATGTCAAGTTTGCAATATTTTTCTTTTACTTAATTAATTCTTTTTTTTTTTTTTTTTTTTTTTTGATTGGAGGTTTAACGACCACCGTGAGCAACTCAGTGGGCTATAAGCAGTCGCCCGTCCCTAATTTAGGGTCACTGGTTCCAGGGAAGGGAGAGAGCCAGTGCCGTAAGACAAACACAACATCCATGCCTCACCGGGATTCGAACCCTGACCCTTACGGACGAATGATCAGAGGCCAGCGCCACCGGGGCGGCACTTAATTAATTCACAGGCGAAGAAAAAAGTGTTGAATTGGCTTAGGCCTACGGCCTATTAATTAATGTATGGATTGAATGTATGGTGCATAAGTAGAAGCGCAATATTATTGACAATTAATACAGACATTTGACGTGGAATAGGAATAGCTGTGGTGCCGTGGAAGCATATCCGGCGCGTAACTGGAAGACCCTGAGTTCGATTCCTGGAGGCGGCCACTGAGAATTTTTCAGTGACTCACTTATAAACGTGGAAAGAGCGATGACTTGCCGCCCCGGTGGCGCAGTGGTCTAAGGCGTTGGCCTCTGATCATTCGTCCGTAAGGGTCTGGGTTCGAATCCCGGTCAGGCATGGATGTTGTGTTTGTCTTTACGGCACTGGCTCTTTTCCCTTCCATGGAACCAGTGACACTAAATTAGGGACGGGCGACTGCTTATAGCCCATTGAGTTGCTCACGGTGGTCGTTAAACCTCCAATCAAAAAAAAAAAAAAAAGAGCGATGACTTTTGTTTGATTATTGACAATACTTGTATACTTGTTATGTAAATTTTACGAATATGGGAATGACGGAACGAAAACTTTTAGAAGGGCCTAAACGTTAGTCCTAATATTATTTTGTGCCTGAGTAATACCGCAATATTAATAATTTGATGTGTTACGTAAACGTTATGAATATAACATCGTTAGAATAAAAACTGTTAAATAGGCCAAGGCCTGGGACTTATGACTTAAGGGCCGCGGGTGGCCTAGTGAAGAACCAAATAAGATTGTTAACTTTCAACTTCCTACTGTAGAGTAGCTACTTTCTTAAAAAATTCCAGTTCGGCTGTACTATAATAAATTTGTGACTATTCTTATTTTTTAAAGTAAGGTCTTAATTTTTATAAAACTATGCATGTTTATTATTTAACTATATCAATTAAAAAAGAAATCATTAAAAGTCAGATTATTTTATTTATAAATACTTTTAAAGTTTAATGCATTTAATTGTAAAAGCGATTTTCGTAAAAGCCGCAGTGTACTGATATAACTTTGTGTAATGTGCTTTCTTTCCACTGCTGTCTGTTGAGTACGGCGAGCGGAAGGGGGGGGGGGGACATCTGTCTTTCGTCAAAGTGGTACTTTGCAGCTGCAGCTTGAACGTTTGCTAGCGACCGCACCTCAAATAACAAGCGATATATTTCATTTAAATTTATCGGTTGGCCACCGGTCGGGGTGTGTCTTCCCCGTGAGTAGTATAATCTCAAGTTACAGGCATACTTCTTTTCTTCCCAGTGTAAAGAAAAAAATACGCACTCATAGCTTCCTGGGAGTTTTCCAAAGGACAACTAAAACAGTTAATTTCTACATGACGGGTGTAGGAGAACTGGCCACAAAAATTTTAAGGGGCCGTATAAAAATAACGTTTTTGACCGCTTCGTGCCCACAACCCCAGAGGTTGGTAATCAGAGTCATATATAGTTTCCGTAATTTCGTCTTTTCTTAATTGCGATAATTAATGTAATTCTTTATAAGAAATGTTTATGATCTACATCTGCGCAAAAGATTTAAGGGTTTTCAAACTACAAGTCTGCAAATTATCTGAGCGCATGTGCTGACTCAGGAAACCTGTCGGGGGGGGGGGGGATATATCAAAACTTGATTTGAAAAATGTATCGTCCCATCGGGAGATTTTCAGCATTTACAAGCTACAGTTGGACAGATTATTTGAGGGTACGTGCCTACTCAGCAAACCTGGGGGTGGGGGGGGTTATATGATAATTGTGAATTATATAGAATTTCTTGTCCGATCGGGCGATTTTCAGCATTTACAAACTACAACTGGAGACATTATCTCCGGGCATGAACCTACTGAGCAAACCTGTCGGGGGGGGGGGGGGTAATACCAAAAGTGTAGAATATGAAGAATTTCTCTTCCGACCCGGAGATTTTCATCATTCACATGTCTTCAGATAATGTGTCGAGTTGTAGCTGCTAATTGCCGAGAATCTCCCGATCGGACGAGAAATTGTTCATATCTTACACTTTTGGTATTACCCCCCCCCCCCCTCTTCGCCGACAGGTTTCCAGAGAGTGACATGCGCTAAGAAAATTTGTCGAGTTGCAGTTTCTAAATGCTGAAGATCTCCAGATCGGAAGAGATATTCTTGATATTCACGATTTTGGTATTACCCCCCCCCCCGGACTAGTTTCCTGAGGCAGCAGATACCCTCAGATAATTCGACGTGTTGTAGCTTGTAAACGCTGGAAATCTCCCGATCTTACCAGAAATTCTTTATATTTCATATTTTAGATTTTAAGCACCCCCCTCCCCAGACAAATTCCCTGGGTTTGCACATACTCGCAGAGAATTTTTTATTTGTAGTTTCTAGAAAAATATCGTATAGCAGTTGGCTTGAAGACAACGGTGAATCATTAGTGTGTTTTTAAATAAATGTTGCATAAGACTACCACGGCTTTCAGGCCAAGACCATACAACCTCTACAGTCAATCAGTGCAATCCGAACTTTCCTCTCATATTTGTAAGGTTTGCAGAAAATATTTTACACATCAAATTATTAATATTGCGGTATTACTTAGGCAGAAAATAATGTTAGTACTAACGTTTAGGCCCTTCTAAAAGTTTTCATTCCGTCATTCCCATATTCGCGTTATGTAGGTGAGGTGGCGAAGAAACCGCAATTTTTATATGACCCCTAACGATTTTTTGGCCAGCAGTCTGTGACCAGTTGTCCTGTCACCGTTTATAACAGACATATAAACTTATCAGTCGATCACATATTTTTCCCGTGAGCATTTTGTCTGTGGGCGATTTTTCCGTGGGCGTTTTTTCCTACTTTCGAAAAGTGGGCGTTTTTTCCGTGGGCGTTTTTTCCGTGGGCGATTTTTCCGTGGGCGTTTTTTCCGTGGGCATTCTTTCATACAATCTTTTAGTATACCCCCCCCCCCCCAAGGTTTGTTCAATAGGTTCATGCCCTGAGATAATGTCTTCAGTTGTAGCTTGTAAATGCTGAAAATCTCCCGATTGGACGATAAATTTTTCAAATTTTACAGTTTTCGTATTAACCCCCCCCCCCCCCCCCGACAGGTTTGCTTAGTAGGTTCATGCCCTGAGATAATGTCTCCAGTTGTAGTTTGTAAATGCTGAAAATCTCCCGATCGGACGAGAAAGCCTTCATATTTTACGCTTTTGATATCCCCCCCCCCCCCCCGACAAGTTTGCTGAGTAGGCACGTGCCCGTAAATATTTAGTGCCTAAGTAACTTACGGCGAACATTTTCTCGGTCAAACTCTTACTATTGGGCCAAGAAACGGCAATTGTTATACGGCCCCGTAAACATTTGTGCCCAAAATGCCCGGTGCCCAAAAGTCCGACCCGTCTTTCAGACAGAAAATCGTAAATATGTCTCAATTTCTTAATGATTATGAGATATAAGTGAAAAAAATTTTGTGCACACCACTTGCTCAAGTAGGGAGAAATATAGGAACACTATAATTTTTAACGCAGCGCAATTTCATTGCTTTAAAAGGGAATGTGCCAAAATGTCCGGGTGACCAAATGTCCGAACCCCGCTTCGCCAGTCCAAAAGTCAGTCATTTTGTAGATATGCCATAAGGCCTAGGACAGAGATAAATTCCTGTGCCTTTTGCTCACCGGCTTAATGCATAGAACTACAAGGATCAAGGGTAAAAACGAACAAATTAGACAGAAGGCTTTAAGAAGCAGGGTGTAAGTGTGACGAACGTTTTTGGCCACAGCAAAGTTCGTGCACCTTATCCAGCTAACGAAAAATTTAATGCCGAGTTTTTGACTGCAGAGGCAATAAATTGCCAGCAGAGAGCGTTGTGAGCACATGTTTGTGAATACCACGAGAAAATTCGTTGATGTGGATACAGTTACTGACCATGATTTATGGACTTCTCTCAGACAAGCTCCCAGGGACAGACAAGTAAAACTGGGAAGGAGAAAGGCAGGCAGAAAATTCGGGGTGGCAGCAGGTCTGTAATAGCATGGGAGTGAAAAAAAAGGGGGAGGGCAGTCCAAAGCAGGATGATATTCGATACGTGATTTCCTCAGAAACGCACAGAAGAAGCAAAGACGGGAGAACTTGCTCACTCTGGTCAGCTTCTTCTTCAAGGCCTTTGGACTGCCACAGAGTGAATGACATTTCCTTTCCTCCGTTCTGTTACCCCTAAGAAAAATCGACAAAGTTGGGGAAAGCGCAGGCTATAAGTGAAACAAGGGGCAGGGGGCTGGAGCAAGGAGGGCCATTCTCTATGCCGACTGACTTTGTTTACTTCGTATAACGGTATTTCTCCCTCTTCATAATCAAAACCCTTGTCATCACATGATGCAGAAATTATATGACAAAGATGCTGCAACTACAGTAGAAAGCCAGATTAAAGGAGGGGGAAATATTTACCACGATGCGCTGCTCCGTAATTATTCCGTTGCAAATTCTTGATTATGAAATCTTTTGCTTTTAAAGGCTTTGTGTGTGCGCGTGTTTTTTCTTTTCTGTTCTTGGAAATAGGGAGGAAAGAGTCTCAAGACCTGCACACACACACACACACACACACACACACACACACACACACACATATTGCTCCACAGCTGCAGAACAAAGCTGATACAAAAACAGCTGTGTTAGTGAGACTATTTTATTAATGAGGCACGTTTAATTCGCAAAATTTCAGTCAGAATTCAATCACTTCTGCGGGACCCAATTCGCAAATTCTCTGTTAAATTCCAAACTCGTTCTGACATTTTATGAATAACCAATCTTTCTAATTTACCGGCTGGTACACAAATCTTTATGCATCATTCTACATTTTCGATTTTTTTGTTATCAAAATCCATCCTCTTTCTACAGTTCAGGAATAATCAGTTTTATGCCACTGCGCACTAAATTGTGAATTTTCGGGTCAGCAGCTTTTTTTTCTCTTGTTTTCTCGCTGATTGGCAAGCATTTTTATATCGTATTACCTTCGTTGTAATTGTTTTTCTTTTTTTTTTTTTTTTTAAATGAACCATTCAAAATATCATGTATAATATATCTGTTTATTATGGGTTGTTAATTACAACTTTTACGTTAGATTTAAATTTACTACATTTCAGTGTTCTTAACTTGAAGTTTAGAGATTTTCATTGAACACAGATTATTTATTCTCAGTCCCTTGTAGCAGCTAAAAATCTTAACTAAACATATATTTATATATTACTTCAATAACACTGTCAAGTTTAGTGATGAAGTCTACTTATAGGTTTCCATACCACTTTTTTATTCGGAAATGAAGCATGTCAATGAATATCCAGTAATAATAAGTCGTCGTAACACGATAACATACGTTGAATAGAACTGAATGTTAAAACGGTCTGTGACGTACCTGCCAGCAGGACGCACACGACATAAAGGCACATAGCAATCAGAACAAATGTCTGCGTAGCTCAGTTGGTAGAGCAACTTGTTCCGGAATAAGCGGCCTCGGGTTCGAATCTCGGCGTAGACCAAAAATGACGGAGAAATTTACTTCGTTATAATGGCGCCCGAACTATCCGGATGACCCGGCCGTTCAAAATCTCGCATTGGTGTGATGTTATTTCTACACCGCGAGACAGGAAAAATCAGAGAATTCCTTCTCCAGCGCTTCGAAAAATAAAAATGTGTGGTGTTGCATTCCACACAGCAGATTGACTGGGAGTTCTCAAGTGCACGTTCTACAGTGGATGGCTGCCTGCAACGATTCATGGTCACGGCATGACCCGTAGGCCATGCCCCCGGCCCTCTTTCGGGGGGGGGAGATGTGACGTACCTGCCAGCAGGACGCACACGACATAAAGGCACATAGCAATCAGAACAAATGTCTGCGTAGCTCAGTTGGTAGAGCGACTTGTTCCGGAATAAGCGGCCTCGGGTTCGAATCCCGGCGTAGACCAAAAATGACGGAGAAATTTACTTCGTTATAGGTCTTACAAAATTAATAATCGCTCGTAACAATGAATATCGCTGTATTCTCTGGGGTTCGAACATTTGGGCACCCGGACATTTGGGTTCTCCATTCAATTCCCCTCACAGCGAAGAAAAACGGCAATTTTTGTACGGCCCCTCAAGATTTGTGCCAAAATGTCCAGGTGCCCAAAAGTCCGGTGCCCAAATATCCTAAACTCGTATTCTCTACATAAATACACCTCGCTCAAATTACATTGAATACTGCGCATAAATCATTCATGATTTTCTCTTTCAACATGAACACTGCTCAATTCACATTGCACACTGAACTTTTACCTCGGTAGTCTTGTTACGTAGTTTGCCCTTTGACATACTGTCATTATTGCCAACATTAAATTCATGGGAAGGAACTCTGTGGCATTAAGTCAAAAAATATTTAACGAGAAGATACCAAATTTGTATAAAAAAGAAAGACAGGAAATCAAAAGGAAGTTTAAATTAGAGGTTATACATCACACATGTACGACTCATCGTTCTTTTACAGAGGCTGCTATGTCTTCGACTGACAGTTTCGGTAGCGGACTTTCTAAATCCTTTGCAAAACTGAATGCACTGCTTCACACCCTGGCTCACAGGGGGGCCGACTCTCTAGCAGTTCCATGGGTGACAAAACTCGCAATGTGATATCAAACAGTGCCGTCAATATTCTCTAGATGAAGAAAGGGAAGGAGGTGGGGATTATACAGTGAAAGTTCACATATTCTTTTCATGGCGCATCCTGAATGTATATTTTTCAAACTTTAAAACCAGATTATTTAGGAAATGTTTTACGGAAAATTGATTATTTAGGGAAAGGCGCCGGTTTCTGGGCTAGTCATCCAAAATGAGACCGGATTCGAGTCCCGGATGAAGCATGTTTGGTATGCTAGTCTCAGGGATACTGGTGTGCCGGTCATACAGCAGTGGATCTTTTCCTTCCCTAGAACGGGATCCTGACACTTTGCCTCATCCCATCTGGTCCCATGTTGCCTAATATTAGTCGCTGTTAAATGGAAAAGCCAACTTTCAGTCGGAATTCAAAATCCCGTTTTGCCTATTTCCATTCTACCTGACGTTACGGCTGTGAAACAAGGCAAAGCATATCGGCTGTTAGAATGTTCTGTTACGTAAAAGTTGGTTACTAGAATATAATGCTGACTAGTTGGTCTGTTTGTCACCATCTGGCAGTCAGCAAAAGGGAACTTCTCCAAGACGCCATTAAGGGTACATCAGCGGAGGCAATAATACAGAGGGTGAATCGAAAGTTTTGCAATATTTGGATCACTTTATGTCTTCATACGTACCTTTACGACGAAAGCTGACTAGCATTCAAAGTATAGGCCATCGTGTTGCACCGTCTTTAACCATCTGTCCGCCAGTTCTTCGATTCTACAGAGGGTGAGTCGAACGTTTTGCAATATTTGGATCACTTTATGTCTTCATACGTACCTTTACGACGAAAGCTGACTAGCATTCAAAGTATAGGCCATCCTGTTGCACCGTCTTTAACCATCTGTCCGCCAGTTCTTCGATTCTACAGAGGGTGAGTCGAACGTTTTGCAATATTTGGATCACTTTATGTCTTCATACGTACCTTTACGACGAAAGCTGACTAGCATTCAAAGTATAGGCCATCGTGTTGCACCGTCTTTAACCATCTGTCCGCCAGTTCTTCGATTCTACAGAGGGTGAGTCGAACGTTTTGCAATATTTGGATCACTTTATGTCTTCATACGTACCTTTACGACGAAAGCTGACTAGCATTCAAAGTATAGGCCATTGTGTGGCACCGTCTTTAACCATCTGTCTGCCAGTTCCTCGATTCTGCGGCGGTACCAGTTCTTGTCCTTCGAGGCAAAGAACTCCTTCACCCCAGCTGCCACCTTCTCCTGGTTGTTGAAGTGCCGCCCGCAAAGGAGGTGGGCTATAGACCGTAACAGGTAATAATCCGACGAGGCAAGATCCGGATAATATGCTGGGTGTGGCATCAGTTCGATGCCCTCAAGTTCCTGGAGATTTGCCCGGGTCGTTCGTACGGTATAAATCCGTGCGTTCTCCTGCTGTAGGAGAGCGCGCTTTCTGTTTATCAGTACCGGGTACTTCTCCTCCAAAACGGCATACATCCGCTCCAGCTGTTCAGAGTAGAGGTTGGCGTTGATGGTCCGACTGTCTGGAACAAATTCGTAACGGATTATCCCCTCGAAATTCCACCAGATGCAGAACATCACCTTGTGCTCGAAGTGCCCACGTTTGGCAACAGGTTCTGGAAGCTGGCCCGGGCTCAACCACTGCCGTTGTGTGTTAAGATTACGGAAATAGACCCACTTTTCATCGCACGTAACAATTCTCTTGATGAAACGTACATCGCGCTGGTTTTCTAGGAGTTTCGTGCACACTTCCACTCGGCGTTTTGCTTTAGCTGGCGTCAGTTCGTTAGGGACAATGCGGCAGCTCCTGTAGACCTTGCCGAGGTCCTGAAGGTGACGAACCACTGTGGCCTGTGATATGCCCAGCTCGCCTGATAATCTCCGAATGCTGGTTGTCGGATTTGCCTCTACAGCCTGGCGCGCGGCCTCCGAATCCACGGTTCGCGGCCTACCTGGGCTTGGCTGATCGTCCAGGTTTCTGTCACCTGAGCGAAATTTCTTGAACCATATGGTTGCAGTGCTGTGGTCCACGGAACCTTCACCTTTCGCATGACAAATGTTTCATGTTGCTTGAGCAGCGTTATGGCCGAGTTCAAATTCGTAAAGCAAAAGTTCCCTAATTAGCCGGTTGTGGCTGTTCATCTTTTAGGCGGCCCAACCACAGACAGAACGAGGACATACAAGACTGTTCACAGCAACGACTACCACTTTATATTCCTGTCGACTGACCGCAGTGCACGACTTGAACTAGTTTAAACACGTGACATACCCGCCGTAGCACATGCGTTTATGCAAATATTGCAAAACTTTCGACTCATGCACTGTAATTACTGACCGTTGGAAAGGCGTTTCCCAGAGTAATCGTGCATTGTACGTTGTCTGTGCATTTTATTGTTATACTGTATTGCAGTCATTTTCACTATGCCTTCAGCCCTCAACCCTCAGCTAAGAGTTATACGAGATACGAAACTGAGCCAGTGGTTCCAACCACTACAATTTGCTTTCACTAAGTCGAAAAGCACTACAGGTGCCATTGCTTACATCCGAGAAAAAGTACAACACCACCGAGACAGACATGGAAAGACATACTTGTCTCCTATCGCTCCTATCAGAGACGCTTTTAATATGGTCTGGCGGCCAAGACCATATTAAAAGCGTCCCTATACTTGTCTCCTATCAGAGACGCTTTTAATATGGTCTGGCGGCCAAGTGTTCTTGATTCTTTAAAAGCTACTAATTGTCCGAAAAATCTTTTTGCATTGGTATCAAGTTTTCTTCAGGACAGATGTGTGGAGTCTCATCTTGGTGGATCTACAGTTACACATCCTTATTCCAAAGGGTGCCCATAAGTGTCCAATTCTGGACCTCTGTGGTGGAATGTTAGTAAAGGAGGCATTAAAAATCCAGCTTGATGACAATGTTGAGCTATTGGCTTATGCCGATGATTTCATCTTATTGATTTCGGACAGTGGCAGACACATTATTGAGAAGAAAATTCATTCTTCCCTGGATAAACTACAGGACTGAAGAAATAAGGTAGCCTTCGCACCTGAATAGACTACGTTAATGGTGGTTCCAAAGGGGAAAACTATGAAAACTCCCCCAAAATGTCGCTTTCCAGGACACACGGTTAGAGCAGTGCAGAGTGTCAAGTTTTTTGGGTGTTGTTCTTGATAATAATTTTTCTGGGCTGCCACATATTCAATACCTAAGAGAGAAAATTTTAGCGTCTGCCAATAGAATTATCTCAATGAAATTCGTTGGGAAAACGCAAAAGGCAATTTATAAACTTTGTATAGAGAGGATGGTTGCATACTCTTGTGGTGCCTGGTACACACCTTCTGTGAAAGCATCTACTAAGATTCAGGAGATCCAGCGCTCTGCTTTACTTGGAATAACTGCATGGATGCTACAGAACAACTGCTACGGCTACTTTGCAGGTACTTGCTGGTTGTGAACCTTTAAATCTGGTTCTTGAAATGGAGGTGGCTTCATTATAATTTACAACATTTTGATGATACAGTTCGAGTCTTCGGGGAAATAATTCTTACATTTGAGTTTGAGAGACAAAAGCGTTTTGAATGATACATCCTGCTTTTCAAACAAGTGTTCACTGGGATACTAAGTTACCCACACAAACTGGCAAACAGATTTTCACCAATGGCTCTAAGACTGGGAATTTGGTCGGAGCTGGATTCTATGCGACATCTGATGGTAGCTCCTGTGTCCGCGGTCGTTTCGCCTTTCAAGTCAAGCATCAGTGTTCCGGGTGGAATTGTATGCAATTAAGATTGCATTAGAATGGCTTTCGATAACTTCTTGTGCGTGTGAAGTCCATATTTATTCGGACTCACTGGCTGCTCTTGCATCTTTATCTAACTACGAGAGTGCGGAAGGACTGGTCGCTGCAATTCGGAATTTAATTTGCAATTTCGGACTTGTCATTTTCACTGGGTTTCCGGCCATCAGGGCACAGAGGGAAATGAGATGGCTGACTCATTGGCAAGAAAAGATACCTTACGGTCACAAGTGGATTATCAGGTGAAAGCTTTTCTTGGAACACTAAAAAATTGCCTCAAGACATTTCTCTTGGAGGCCTGGCAACAAAAATGGTCTTCTAACGATAAAGGAAGACACGCGTTCTCAATTTTATCTATGGTGTCTATTGATAGATGCCTAGACGACAAATTCTTCAATCAACTGGTCACTGAACATGGTTCATGCCCTGCTTATTTTTTGCGATTCCGCTTAAAGATCTCAAGGTGCAAGTGCGGTCTACCGACAGCTACGTTGCATCATATGGTTTCCGAGTGTCCTGGTATCTTAAATTTTAGATCCGTATACCTGGGAGCTATAACAGAAACTGACGTCTGTAGAATTTTGGGGAAGCCTCATCTTCGACAAAGAGTGTCGGAATTTATTAAGTTCCTCAAGTACAACGAAAGCGGGGTACTCGACGTCTCCAGTTTTTCGTATTCGTTCTCGGATTTCGGACTGTAGAACCTGATAATTGACAATGTGTCTTAATTTGGCCCGACCTAGCGTATTGAATTAGGGGATGTGCACGGTGTTTGCATTCTTTCTTTAGTGTGATGAATAACTGTTTTTGGATAGATTTGTACCTATTTATTGATAGTTCTTGCAATTGTTGGGTATTATGCTAATTTATTTAATAGTTCAATGGTTTTAACATATATAGCTTTATTGGTGGTGGGATGTCGGTTTGGTTTGAATTGTGGAAGCTTTCTTGGTTTTGAACTAATTTATTTATTTATTAACAGCATTGACAGGATGTACATATTAAATTATTACCTTTTTCATATTTTGCGTGTTGAGAACCCATTCGTGTTCTTGTGGTTATCGGTCTTAAGAAATGTATATTTCACAGTGTTTGTTATGCATTCATTTAAAACTTTGTAAATACATTGTATTTTCTTGTTTGTGTGTTTGTAAAAATATGAATAAAGATCAAGTTGATCTTGGTTGGTGTGGTGACATTGCCCCAGTCGAGGGTGGGGTCTCTTGATTGTTGGGGGAGGGTGTCTTTCAAAATTTGGTTCGCATTACTAGATTTTAGAGAGTTCCATTAATCCCTGCAAAGCTATCGCGGTGCAGACAATTAACATCAGAACTTACAGCTCTCGCGACACCAGTAACCGTTTTCTTCAAAGCAGGAGATAAATAGCAAAGGAACCAGCATACAGAAAAAAATGCAGTAGCAGGATACAAGAAAATTTTGGAGGCAACAAGAGAGAGCGGATACATTTCTTTGAGTTTTGAGGGACTTGGAAACCGAAAGAGAATGAAATGAGGGGAAATATAGAAAAGGTGATGAGTAGAGAAATAAATGAGTATACAGATAACTGAAAGAAAAAATAAGTAATTAAAATAATGCCTGGACAACCCATAATCCGTAAAATAACAAGCTTTAGCTGAAAACAAACAAATTTAAATTGCAATTATTCCCATCTAGATGCTCGTGATATAACCAACTGAGAGATGCAATTAGATCGAACCTAGAAAGGGAAGACAAAAGCCCTGATAACAATTAGCTGTTTTTCTCATATATACACCCCTAGGATTGTATCAAGAGAAGAAGTTCCACCAAGCGCCTTGTACTAACATAACGACGTAGAAAAAGTACCTAGGATATAAAAACGACTGCCATTGATGAAGATAATGTATTGCTCGTACTTTCAAGGTGTAGTTCAATGGAATAGCGATTAGAGGTCTGCACGGGGCCGGGTCGGGCCTTTGCTCATTTCTAAGTTGGGAAAACGGGCCGGGCCTTCAATATTTAATGTAAAACAGACACAGGCCGATCAGGGCCTTTTTTTTTCTTTTTATGAGCAAAACAATCGCTGTACGATTCCTTTCTCGTTTGGAAAACTCGCAACATACAGCAGCAGGATAAAATAGAATAATTTCCGCTGATGGAAAAAATAGAAGTTTTACGACATCCTCCCCTCCTACAAAACAATTGGAGTGGGTCAGCTCCCTTAGTTTTTCAATGTGAATGTGGTCCCTTCTCTCTCTCTCTTCCTAACTTTCACCCTCCTCTCAGGCTTCAGGGCTGGCTATTAACTGCAGCATTTCTAAACTGAACCACCCGCTCGCAGACGATCTTTTTTATTGTTCTGGTCTGCGGCACTTTGTTCTCTAGATGTGTGAAAAGCTTTTAAGTTGTCTTAAATAACACGGGAGAAATGGGCTGGGAGAAACTTACTCCCCATTTGTACTCTCAGGCAGCCGTTTTCAAAACTTCTATCATACCGGTTAGCTGTGCAGTCTGTCGTTGTTTTCCATATGCTCAGTTTAGTGATGCTGATAAATATACTCTTCCATACTTATTATGGAATTTAAGAAAGCGAAAGATTTTCGTGAAAAAATCGCTTTCGAAGAATACGTGCTTATAGACAATGTAAAGGGGAAAGGTGATATTTGGAAATATTTTAAATTACTGTCCCGTTCCGAAACTAGTCGGCCGGAAAACGTTGTGCAGTGCACTAAATGCAAAAACTTTTTGAGTTACGAAAGCACAAAATCTGGAACATCGCATCTTAAGCGGCACAAATGTGGGTTCCAACAATATGATATGCCAGCAGAGATAGGTGCGGTTTATAAACCCATAAAATCTTCTCCCAGTAGAATGATCGGACTCATAATTCTGAATATTTCATACTTTTCGAATTACCCCCCCCCCCTTCCTTATCCCCAAGGATATTTCCGGGTCCGGCAGTAGGGAATGATAATTTGAAAACCCCCGAAAATTTGAAAGGCATGGAAATTGTGCTTTTCATGCAATGTTTTTTAGTATGCAAGCCCCCCCTCCTCGGACGTCACGTTACTTATACAGAGTCTCGGAAATATTCTGAATTAACGTTTATTGTAATAGAATACGTGTAGCAATTAAGAAAACTAAAACTCTTCAGGAGTCGAATGACCGAGTGCACCAGGTGTCAAATTCGTGTTTTGGTAATTGTTGAAATTTTACGGGCTGGCCCGGACCTTGGAAGCAGGAGAAAAATACGGGTCGGGCCCGGCCGGGCTTTAATTTAAAAAAAAAAATGAAACGGGCCGGACCTTGAACATGTGGGTTTGAGCCGGGCCTAGCTTTTCAAATTAAGGCCCGTGCAGACCTCTAATAGAGATAAGTAATTTTTCTGTTCTTATATTCCCCTTTCCAAGGCCATGCTGAATCAGTAAGTTCCAGTGCAATTAAAATGCTAGATGTAGTAGTTACTTGTACAAAAATAATTTTTACCTAGCAGCATGACGGGTTGTAGAGTCGTATTTACATTATTAAGCTCCTACATTTCAAAAAGTTCATAAATATCAATTCCTGATGGGATTAGAGATGAACTTACAGAAAACAAAGCTGATGTTTAACGCTTTTACACGAACGGAAGATTTCGAGATAGATGGGAAAATTTAGAAGTAACTGACGCCTACGTTTAACTTGGACAACAGATATCAAGCGAAGGCCTTCTCGAAGAAGGCATCAATTGGCGTATAGAACTTGGATAAAGAGCGTTTAGAAGAAGAAGCCCAAATTTTCAAGAATATTACACCATTATGAATTGAAAGAAAAGTGTTTAATCTCAATGTATTCTTCCTTCCAGTTTTTATTTATGGATCAGAGACATAGGCCTTAACTAAAAAAGACATACATGTGATGCGGACAACTCAAAGAAGTGTTGCATGGATTTTGAAGATTTTAAAGGATTTTTAGTATTAATTAATTTCAAAGGAAAGAATATTCTAGCAGTAAATTCGAAAGGAGCTATCTACGGAGAGTATTCTGTAATTAGAGGTTATAAAAATGTGTTTCACAATGAATCGTTCACTGTACAGAAGAGACATTTCAAATCGTTTGCTTAAATCGTCCTATTGGCCTACGCTGCGATCATGTACATTGTCATCAGCAAGGGCATTCGCGACGACAAAATTGTGTTACTGCATCGGAGGCGTTGGCCGCCGAACCCTTTAAGCTACGACGGACGCAGGGGGTCTGAGAGAGAGAGAAGTCTAAGAAGGGAGACGATTTTCGGACAGCGAGCTGGGAAGAGGTTGAAGAGAATGGCTTCCGAACTGGGAAACGTGAGTGATCAAAAAATGAAATCGAAGATAAATTAGGTGGAACGTACACATGGCAAGTGGAAAATAAAGTAATCATAATTAATTTTGTAATTAATATATAATTCCAGGTCATACCCAATAGGGGAATCAGATAGTAATAAAGAACTGATTTAATACCACATCCGATCTTAGTACTTTTGTGGGAGGACAACTTTCTCAGCCATTCATTTACTACATATTTTCCGCAATGAGTTGCAACTAGGCATAAACATCGAACCCGAAAATGTAATATACAATCCGACATCCTAACGAACCTGTAATAGAAGCAGGGAGAAATTAATGCTTGATGTAGCCACTCTTGTCATTTTCTTGTGGATCAAGAAAATGACAAGAGTGGAAGACATTATAATCAAACAAAGTAAGGTTGGACATGTTGCTAAGAGAACTGACCAGGGCGCGCAACCAAGATAGGGTTTTAGGGGTCAAAGCCCAGAGTTATTTGTTTTTTATTTTTTCCCTTTTCCATTGTTCTATTTTTTTCTTTAATTTTCGTCTTCACTGAGCGCTCCTAAGACAACACTGTAAACGTTTTGCGTTCCTACATTGCCAGGCTTTCAATCAGTAACCCGACCCCGGAGTACAGACGACACAATTACCCGACTTTTTCCACAGCTCATATATCCCATCGGAAGAAAAAGTGGGTTTAACTTGTCACTGTGAAGCCCTTTAACCAGGGTCGGGGCTGCATAATCCCCTATAGTATATCTAAGCTCTCTAGGGTAGGGTAGGATAAAGGGATTTTTGGATTTTCTGTCACCTATCGCTTGGCTCTAAAATTCTTCTGGCAAAGTTGAAGTCTGTGGTCAAGCTTCAAAGTTCGTGACGAGCATTTTTCTGGAAGTAAATGGTCATTCAACGGAACATACCACCAAAATAATACGAATAAAACGCAGTCTTCATTAGTCATAGACAGGAGTGACACATTTCTTTAGCGTATTGCCTTTACATTATATTTATTTTTATGATAATGCGCTTGCATTATTTTTAACCGATATTCCTTATTATTTCATGTTTTTATTATACATTAAGACCTTTTCAATTTCTGTACTTTAATTCGTTTAAAAATGATACTTATTTTCATGGTACCATTGAAATATCTAGTAATACTAATTGCTTGTTTTTTTTTCAAAGGTAACAATATTATATCGACATTGAATGGAAATAATTGGCGTACTGTTCATACAGAGCTTTAATCGATGCCATAAATCCCTCCAGAAAAAATTTCTAGCTGCGCGTCTAAAACTGAACATCGAAGAACAACTGAATTATTAGATTGGATATCAAAGAGCAGAAAAAGACCCAGAAGAAGACCATGTTGGTGGATGAAATTAAAAGGTATATCGGAGTGACATGGAAGAGAACGATTGAAACACAGATTTGTGGGAGAGAATTTGGGTGGCCTTCATCCAGCAGTAGATAAAATGTTTGATGATAATGAATAAAAAGATACAAGGTTCGTTAAAGTGTTTAAACAGAAACGTTATTTTGATTACATATCACTAAATACTAGATATGAAAGTGTTTCCTACTAACTATTCAGTTAACGTAACTGATTTGGTCATTCCCCCACAGTGCTCAATTTCTAAACACATAACGGGCGCCGATTAAAGTGGTTTTGTTAATGTTTAATAATAATGTGTTCGCTTTTTTTACGGAAATTTTCAGTTGTTGCGTTATTTAATCACAAAGTTATTGGACACGACAAACGCAGCGCAAACATACATATAAATCAGAAAGTTAAACGATCACACAATTCACCCCATTTTAATTACAACATTTGTGCTTTGATTTAAGACATGAATTATTCGGAGACTGAACCCGAGGTTCAGTGAGGAGGATTAGCCAGAAGCCGGAGTCTCTGACCACTCGGCTAATGATGCGGCTGAAACATCCTCGTTGGGAATATACAATCTTTGACTGGTATATGTTTAATCATACTTGAGCACTGGCGCATCCAAGGGTGTGTGCCTCGGATGCCCCTCCCCCCTACCCCGCGCAGAGCCTTGAGTTTTATTGCACATATATTTACATTAAAAAATGTTGCGTAAACGGACACTCATAATGGGTAAGTTTGTCTGTTTACCCTAACTCTCCCCGCCCCCCAGAGAAGGTTATTATAATTATTATTATTACTTTTCGCTTTTAAAGATTTTGAATGAATTTAGGACCCCTTCCCTTTAGGAATTTCTGGCTTCGCCCCTGAACTGAGGGTGACGGTCTGCAAGTTTCCATCGAAACTGAAAAAAAAAAATGCTGCAGTCAAGTTGGTGTCCGCCAGGCGGCGCTGTGGTCCTGTGACAACGAAAAGACTAATCGGTGGATAGGACTTTTCTATACCCATCGATTATCGAATGAAGTGGAGTAATGTTCTGCTCCCCCTTTCTTCCCTTTTAAGTGACCCTCTGACCACTGGTCAGTTCATGAAACTGTTCTCCCGCGGAGAACAACGGTTATGGGCCATTTACATGTAGTAGACAATTGTGGCTCCCACCCCACCCCTGTTTTCCCTTTCTTCGCCAAGTGTCCCTGAAAAGTCAGCGGACATTGGCTATTACGCCTGCTTCGGGAGTTAGTAATGGCGGGTTCAACTGACCATCGATCGTCATGGCAACTTGAGGGTCAACGATGAGCCCCCCCCCCTTTCGCCAGTCAAGTTCCTAATTGCACACTTTGCCGTGAGTGGAAAATGATGCCCGATCCCCCCATCCCTTCTTAGGGTCGGCTGAGGCTCCCTGCTGGCCGCAAGAACGGAAGGCTAATTGTTACCAATGCGTTTGGTGTTGTTGTTGCTACGGGGTCCCCATCCAGACCTTTTTGTCGTCCCTTCGTTCTCTCTCATTCTAAATAGAAGCTCTCTTTGGGCGAGGGTTTCGGACCCACCTCTCCGTCGTTCAGCGATGAGACTAGGGGAAGCTGAAGAGTAAATTGTGGTGTGGAATTGCCCGCAGCGCTGGTCTCCATTACAGCCATTGTTAGACGTAAAATGGAGCCTGCAGTAATGACACTGGGGTGGATTCCCCAAGCCAGACGAAGAAAGAAAAATTTCATGCCTGACATTCCATACTACACGCAATCAGAAAAAAGGTCGATGTTTCAAATGCGAATTATACAAGTATCCCCTTCCAGAAGACAGTAATGTGCTAACCTCGAACTTCCCAAAACGACGAGTATTTGCAATTCCATTTTATTTATTATTTGTCACAAACAGCGGACATTTTTTGGGTAAATAGCATTTTTGAAACAGGTTAATATAAAATAGCATTTCACTTAAAACTTATGTAAGCACTTCTTTTATTCATTTTACAGTTCCAATTTTATTTTCATTTTACGTTAATACTTTCATTTATTTAAAATTCGGGTTTGAAATGCGCAACATGATTATTAGATATGCCTTTGTAATCCTGTATTCAGAAATTTTAAATAAACTGTAAAGTGGTTATGGTTAATTTGCAGAATATTGCGTCGTTAAATACAATAAAACAGTAATATGTAATAATTTTTGCGATCCTTTTATATCTCTAAGAAACCTTTATTCTTTTCTTTACTTAATCGCAGAAAAGGTTGCCCATCAGCTCTGTAATCTTTCCTCGCTGTTCCCCTGGAATTCAAATTTCCTTCCCTAAAATCGCGCTTCAGTCATTTCTTCCATGTCCCACCGGCCCTCCCAGAGAAAAAACTCTATTCCCCGGTTAGCTTGAGACCTGCTCCCCAACCGCTGAGGCCTTTCCTCCTCTCCACCTTCGACCGTTCGGTTTCAAATCCTAGAAACGACTGCCTTAGCCTCCTGCTTTGTTTCCGCGCGAACTCACCCCATTGCCCCCACGAAGTCCCCATGGAAAAAACACGCCAGCATCGGCTAATACAAAACATCAAGGTAAAAATTAAGAGGGCTTCCGCCTTCAGTCGGCTGCTTTTAAATGAAGAGGGCGAAAGCACCAAGCGAGTACGACAAAACTAATCCCTTTGCAACACCCAAAGGTGCAAACTCTAAAATGAGACAAACTGGCGTCTCTAAATAAACCGTGTCTCCGATATTTTAATGCGGGATGAGACAGCGAAATTTCTCTCACGCTTCGTGGGAACAAAGGAAAAGGAGCACAAAGCGAAGTAAAAGTTGCAAAATGAGATTTAATATCTATGCTGAAAATCAAGAATTAAATCTCCGTAACAAAACAGCGTTGCAAATAATAAAGAATAGAAGTTCTAAGGAATAAAAGTAAGGAATGTAGCTTTGCTAAAAGGGAAAAGAAAACACATTCGCGTTACCGGGTAAACTCAGCATTCATTTCACAGATACCAAAACCTAGAGGCTATAGAGTGGTGTTAAAAAAATTTGAAGATGACAATCCGATTTTTGGTGTAAATATGATAAGGATGGTAAGTCAGATAATATCCGAAAACTTGAAAATTTCATCGTCCTGGAGCGAAACTCGAATCCGCGTCTCCCAGATAGCGCCCGGGCATGCTAACCACTACACCAACCCAGAACGACCAAGTCTCAAGTTTTCGATTAATTTGAATATAACCATCACATGATTCGCTAATAGAAGCAACTGGCATTCATGTTTAGCTAATCTGGAGGTTAAGAATCCTATCCCGTGATTGCCGGGAGGAGCAGATAAATCATGAAAGAAAAACGGGATTACACCATATAATACAAATTTTGAAGACGACAATCCGATTTTTGGTGTAAACGTGACAAGGATGGTAAGTCAGATAATATCCGAAAACTTGAAAAGTTTCCGATTAAGTTGGATATAATTCTGGGTGGTGTAGTGGTTAGCATACCCGAGCGCTATCTGGGAGACGCGGATTCGAGTCCCGCTCCAGGACGATGAAATTTTCAAGTTTTCGGATATTATCTGACTTACCATCCTTGTTACATTTACACCAAAAATCGGGTTTTCATCTTCAAAATTTGTATTATATGGTGTAATTCCGTATTTCTTTCATGAGAAACTAAAAAGTTTATGGTCTTTTAGACGAAGGACGCAATTCTGATTCAAAGCGTACACAAACTGATATATCACGCCAATCATTCAGCAAAAATGTTAGATGTCTTTTTCTTGCACACATCACCGCTCCGTCCCCCTTTTGTATGGAGGGGTAACTCCCCACATGAGGATCAACGGTTACACGAGATTGCCTATTCCTTCATCTCTGAGCAACTGATGGCACAGAAGGATAGATCCTGTTCTGTAGGACAAACTCATCGCATATGCCTCATCCGGTACTCGATCCGGATTCAACTGGTATTAGCAGCTGGAAATCCGAACTTCTGTCAGTAAATATTATCTTTAGCCCTAAAAAATAAATTAAGTAAAAGCACATTTCTATTTTTTTACTCAGCGATCAGATTCCGATTTACTTCTAGTAGTTCACTATCTCAGAGGAAAACTTGGAAATCGTCCTGGAGAGGGAATTGAACCCAAATCTCCCGATTTTCTTGAGCATGCTATACGTTACACTACCTAGGACAACGTACGCTATACTGTTTGTGAAAACTGCAACACCGAGAAAGAATCGCGCTATTCAAATGAAATTATATTACAAATTCCTCATGTTGCAGGAGATAAACTGATTTTACAGAGGGTGCAAGATTTTTCACTTCAGCCACCTTGCGCAACAATAACAACCTCTACACGGAGTGAATGTTATTGTTTATAGATAACCTGTTTCTATACAAGACCAGAGTTCACCAAACAGAAGTCATCGCTCTTCCCACGTTAATAAGTGAGTCACGGAAAAAATTGGTTTGGCAGTTAATTACTTGTGAGTCTGGAGAATTCCAGGCCGCTGTGGTGCAGTGGTAGCATGTCCGGCGAGACCCTGGATTCGATTCCCGGTGGCGGCCGATGAGAATTCTTCCGTGAGTCACTTATTAACGTGGAAAGAGCGATGACTTCTGTTTGGTGTTCGTGATCCACGTCGAGTGTATGAATTAAAGACCAGAGTTCATTTGTGCTGACTGGCCTAGGTGCTTGACGGGCCAGTTGCTTAGCTATCATCTCCCAGACGTGCTCGATCGGGGACATATCCAGTAAACCTGCAGGCCAGGGAAGAACCGATATCTGCCGTGCATGGAAGAGGTCTTGGAAATTCCAGGCTATATATGGCTGAGCATTGTTCTGCTGGAATATATCGCCAAGAAAAATCTGAAGGAAGGGTATCACCTCTGCCTCCTAAACTCCCAGATGTATCACTGGCTCTTGAAGGTTCCCTCAATTCGTATCAGGCGAGATCGCGATTTAAACTCAATGGCGACACAAATCATGACGCTTGACGTTGAGCCGGTATGACGCTGCAAGATGCCGTTCACCATGATGTCTTCGAAGACGTATGCGGCCATAACGCTGCATCAAACTGAATCGTGACTCCTCAGAAAACACGACCTGTTGCCAATCAGCTCGCCAATGTCTGTATTTGAGATCCCGTTGTAGCCTGAGGCGTCTGTGGTTAAAGGTCAGAGGAACGCGCAGCAATGGGCTGCTAGCGACTACTCCTCTGTTAAGCAGACAACGTCGAACTGTGCTGGAGGACAAAGCCTGACCTGTGACAGTGTTCAACTGCTGCGATATCACCGTGGATGTCACTGTGCGATCGGTCACTGCCATGTGGTAGAGGTGTCCCAGGTAGAACAGCCTTGCAACTTAACGTAAACACAATAGTGATCCACCGTGTTCTATTCCTGAAAGACTGTGGCTCAGTGTTGGGCCTACGTTATACAGTATTACAAGTCTGTGCTACCTGTGGTCTGCCATACCGTGCGATTTTGCTGTCCATTTACAGGATTTCTGTACGTCCGAGCCTCGTCTGTCCACTAACGCCACGTCCGCATCACTGTACTGGCGTCTCGTCCACTACGAGTGGCAGTTTCGCGGTAGGAAAATCCAGCTTCTGTCATCCCAACGATCCTTCCTCGCTCAAAGTCCGTCAAGTGTTCATAATGCGACCTTCTTCAGCGACGCGGCATAGTGATACACACAAGAAGCACCCTTTCGACTCAATGTCGGCTATTCATTGATTACATCAGATTAGATCAGATCATATGTAGAGGATTTTAGGAAGGGAGTGTCTGACCTTAGGTCTTAAGCAACCCTTAGAAATAGGAAGCTAGGAGATTTGGGCTAGAGTGCCCGATAGGAAAGTGACACAGAAGCGAGGTAGAAAGCGGGAGGTAGACGCCCTTATTTATAACCGGGGTCCGACTGCTTAACGTGCCCATCCGACGCACGGAGGGTTTTTAGTGGTTCGAACGTTCATACGTGCCCAGGATCGAATCTGAGGTTATTTCCATGGCAGTCACGAACGCTAACCACTAGGCCACCTGCGGCCCCTGATTACAACATCTCGTTTGAGCCAGCGCTTTATACCCAAGACCGGATAGTTCAGATGGTACTGCTCCGAAACCGCAGGGCCGCCCATGTGGCGCAGTGGTCTAAGCGATAGCTTCTGATCCTTCGTCCGTGATGGGTCCGGGTTCGAATCCCGATAAGGTATTGATGTTGTGTTAGTCTTAAGGCGCTGGCTCTCTCCCTTTCCCGGAGCCAGTGGCCCTAAATTAGAGACGGGCGACTGCTTATAGCCCACTGAGTTGCTCATGGTGGTCGTTAAACCTCCAACTCGAAAAAAACATAAAACAAAAACCGCATGCGCATTTTCACTGACATTTTTAATCACTTGCCTGTCCCAATCTGTTGTGCATACATGTATTCTGTAAGTTTCAAGCCAATACCAGCCGTCCTTCAAGGTATTGCAAATTTCACAAACAGTATAGTTTAATTGAAGCTAACAATTATGGCCTAGGAATTTGAACAACTTCAGACTTGCGCTAGACGAAACAATCCTGTGCTCCTTCGTATCGTTGATGACCCTTTCAAATCCTGGAACTCATACAGGTCAGAAGACACCAGTGTATCACATATGATCATAGAAATTAAGGAAAGAATATTCCTGTGAAATATATGGAGAATTCACGAGTGCATTATACTCCGTGCACATCGTGATATTGAGTTGCTTGTAATTCACTTTGTTCATCATAAATAACATCTCAGAAACTTTCTAAATCTACCTTGTAAACACACAGGCACACAATGAGTGGAAGTGGCCAATTTGTTAGGACCACCCACCGTACAAGGTGTTCGGACAGCAGAACAGCAGCCATTCGCCTCGACATTCGTTCCACTATTTTTTGGTAAAGTTTCTGTGGAACACTGGAACGCGCACTTCGAATTTACAAAGATTGGATGACATTGGGTCCTGATGTCTGATGTGCTTTTCGACTTCATTTCAGAAATGCTCCATATGACACATGTCAGGAGACTGAAGGTGGCCAACGAAGCAGGGAAAAATCTCCATCCGGTTTCTGAAACCACTTCGAGGCAATGTGGGTATTGTGACATGGTGCATTGTTCTTCTAGAAGCATCCATCACTATAGCAGTACAAAAGTGACCATGATTGGATGAACTTCATCAGCAACTATGTTTAGATACCCTTGTGGACATTCAGGACTGAGTCCATTCGAATCAAGGGACGAAAGGCCTTACATGGAAACATGAAAACCACCAATACACTGTCTCCACTAGCTTGAAGTGTCGTGACCATGCAGTATGCATCTATATGGTCTCATACTGTTGTTTCAAAATTCTTACTAGAGACATTTCTCGTTGCAAACATGTGTTAGCGACTAAAGCTTTTAGGAACCCAGTAACCAGAAGGAGTTTTTCAAAATTATAGAGGTGTGTACTTCAAAATTTTTAACCTTCGGTTCCTGATCTATCTCTGTCTTCCGAACAGTGTATCGCAATCGACGAACATGAATAGACATTGTGATATGAGCTGCTTTGATCGTGAACGCATTGTCGGAGCAAGACAGTTGGATCATTCTTTTGCCCAAGTGGTAAGAACCCTAGTGTTTCCGAGGGCAACCGTATCAAGGGTACCTCGTTCGAGTATAACATTGACGGATCTGCCAGTGCCCAGAGAGCAAGCGGTGGCCAACCACACGCCATTGATGACCAGAGTAGACACAGACTATCCAGGTAGGTTCGTACAAGCCGAACGCTTGGCAACGACAGCGCAAATCCCATCCAGATTAAGTGTCGGAGGCCCACGCAGCGTCAGCGAGCGAACGGTATGACGCACTGTGCATACCATGGGCTACGGGTGTGCCAATGTTGACTGCTCGTCATTGGAAATTACTTCTCGCTTGGTGCCAAGGAACATCAGAACTAGCTGGACCTCCCCAAAATGCCTTGCATCGTGTGGTTAGATGAATCCCGGTTTTAGATGTACCGAGCTGACCGGAGCTTGCGGGTGTAGCGTCGGCAGCATGAGGCCATGACCTCGTTGGGCCATTTCGGCTCTGTTCAAGGCGGTGGTGGCTCTGTGATGGTTTGGGAAGCCTTTTCTTGGGGTACATTAGGTCCCTTAGTGGGTCTGGAGATATTCTTAACCGCTGCGCACTACCACCGTGAACTGGCTGATCACCTACACGTTTTCATGGGTTTCGCGCATCCTGCGGCCGATGGTCTGTTTCAGAACGACAATGCGCCTTCCCACTGGGCTCCAACCACTCAAACATGGCTCGGCAAACACTCATTTGAGTTTAGAATCATCCAGTGGCCACCAAGGTCCCCGGATTCAAACCGTGTGGAAGCTCTCTGTGATGTCGCGCAGAGGAACAACAGATCCATGGAACCTGGACAGACATCTTGTGCGGAGTTGCTGACAATGCTGCAAAAGGCATGGCTGGCATTACCTTCGAAAACCCTCCGGCATCTGGTGGAGTCGATGACAAGGGCGAGTTAAGCTATTGTTTGCGCTAAAGGAGGACCAACACACTATTAGGTTGGTATCTCTGTTTTGTCCATTGACTGTATAAAAAGTTGCGTTTCACCCTGTCTCCATCACTGCTGTGGGGAGATAAGAATGTCGCCCATGAATTTGTACAAAAAATAAGTTGTAATTTAAATTCTGTATTCCTTTTGACCCTTAGTAATAGGAAAATGCGACATGTGCTTAAGAAAGCTTAAGAAAATAAGACATGTTCCTGGAAATAACGTTATGACTCATATTTAAGAATAACAACCTTTTTAATATCAATACCGGTAATGAACTCGAGCAGTTAATTATTTGTTGTGGGGAAGCGACCGAGCTTTAAGGTTACTGGTTTTGCATAAGAGAGCTTTAGGATAATGAAAGCCTACGAACTTATAGAGTGTATAACGTAACCCATTTTTGTGTGCGTGATTGGTTGTTACGCTATGTCTAAAACCATGGCTAAGGAAATGTTAAACTAAATGAGAATACGATGCAATAGTTCCTAATTAAGCTTTTACGGCCAGACGAAACATACACAGAAATCAGACTTACGATAACCTCTTATTCGTCCAGCACGAATGATGACATCCACATTACATATAGCACTAACATTACAATTCACGTATGTCTTTACAGCGATCGAACATCTCCACACACACACACACAAATACACTAAGAAACTGCTGTATCGTCGTTTTTATCTACCGTTCTTATCACATCCATACGTCACTCACTCTGACCTCAATTGTGTTGCCAACCTCATTCTTGTGAGAGAGAAGATATCACACGTTAAGTTTGGAAATTGTAAAGGGGAACAAACTTAAATTTATATAGGAAAAGGAACTAAAAATGAAAGTTATTTTAGAATATACGTCACATGTGTTACTTACGTGTTAATCGAACTCAAACTCCAGCCCACAGAATCTAATATTCACAGCAGGGTAAAATTTGTTTAAAAGAAATTGTATAACAAAATCTGTTATGCAAAATTTTTCTGGATAGCAATCTCTGAATTTTGCGTAGCAGTTGTTTCAGAAATTTCAATTTACTACATATGTAACAGTGTGTTCCAAAAGATACTCGTATTATAGCCCATGTTGCCTTGGGCATATTTGTCACTTTATTTCCAGTCTTCCACACAGATTTTTGTCAATGCCGCCCTTCCTCAAAAGGCACATTAAAAAGATTAGCATGTGTAAAAAACTATTATTTGAAAATGAAAATGCCTTTGACAAATACTTATGGGGGAAAATATTGTATACTAGCAAAGGAAAAAAGTTATGGACGTAGGGCCAGTTGTGACGACAGCAGTTCAGAACTGTATGGAGGGTATTCGGAGGCTAAGTATCGTACGGCGGAGCACAAATTTTGAAGTGCTTGGCAGAAATTTTGCCAAAAGAATTTCATTCATCTAGATTTTACCCTAAGCTGACGTCATGTCCAGTAAAAAAAAAGTTTTCAGTTACATACTGTATGTAGTAGTAGTACTTATTCAATAAATGAAGAACTGGGAACCATGAATACGGATCCTTGATGCGCTTTAACAAGTTGCTATTTCTTTGCACTTTTAGCTTGTATTATTTATATTTTCAAGTGTTTGTTGTCAAAAGGCTGTTTATGAATTTAGTTTGTAATATGAAAAGAAATATATCTCCCACATCTTTTTAAACTACAATTACGAAAATTGTCTTCCTAGTACTCTTGTAGACATTCGCTCAGAGGACTTACTCCATTTCACAGAATAGTACATTAACTTTAACATAAAATTAATTTTGTATAACAAAATTTTTTGTGAATCAAAAAATTCACATACCTTTATCCAAGTTTACTGAACTCTTTTATGGTTGCACTCGCCATGTGTTCAAATTACTTAAATATTTTGGGAGTGCTAAAGCGTGAGCTCCAAGAAAAGTTGGATGGACTGAAACCCGCCCTCGCCCCCTCGCAGCGTCACTCCTGTATTGGGCATTGGTGAAAGGTGACATCATTCAGCACCACTCTGTGATTCACGTAGATGTTTACTGCCACATGGCTTTACATTAGAATGAGCATGTTCCTATAACTTAAAAATAAATCGCATGCTAACCATGAGTTAAAGTCCTTGAGTTCTGAGGAGCCCTCTAAAGTAATTCAAAGAAGTTTACTAAAATCTCTGGGACCATTCTGTTTAGGAAATCAGTTTTTACACGGCTAATTGCTGAGAACGCTGTTTCTACTTTTGAATTTGAGGTTGAAATACTTTCAAGATGTTGATTACGAAGGGCACGGCTGACACTATTTATTTTTATTCGGAACCTGCCATCGCACAACTGAAAGATCGAATTCAATAATGTGCACGCTCACTTTGATCAGAAATCAAATGCATGTTCTTAAAAAGCGCATCATTTTTTTTAAAGTGCCTTCTTCTTTTGCGTAGCTTTAAAACTTACATCGCAAAAATATAGTACATAAATCTAAAATTTTATCGAAACTCTGCAGCACCGATAAAGTTTCACCTTGGTTGACAGCATCTTATCCACTCGAGCTCGAGATCTATTAATATGTCTCAACGTAAGAGCATACCTTTGCCCAAACATCTTTTCCAAAAGATGCATCTTCGGAATCCGGTACTTCGCACGTCTTGGTATCGTGCATTTCTTGTAAATAATCCGTAAATGCGCTCCTTGATGCCCCGTGCAATTAATACCCGAAGTTTCTTCAGAACCACATGTGTGTTTCCGGAATTGGTGTGCATTTTTTTATGTAATCATTTCATCCCCGTCTGTTACGGGCTGTGAATCAGAAGCAACGGTTAAATGACTCATTCTTTCGATTTAGTAGCAGTGACAATAAGAAAGGAACTAAAAAACGCCGTCTTAATAAATTGATCAGTATATAATCTGCACATATTGCGTGTTAATCCGAACTCGCACCTTTTTAAGTCGTCACCACCACATCACTCTGTGGGAAAATATTTCTTTTCTTTTTTAGCACATGGAGTCGTACTCGCGATGGATTTCGACGTTTCAATGGGGCGTAAGTAATTCACACCGTTTTTAAATTCATCTAAAAAACGGAACGGATCGTCAACCATGAATGCCACGAGACGACCCAAAGACCGAGGTCACCTACCGCATTGTCCCGAGAACTGCGACACACGTGTATCGACAACAGTTGAACCGTACTCATTTTTTTGCTTCTGCCATATTTTGTTCGTCCCTTTATTCTCCCGGGTTTTTTTTTATTATTCGTGCTTAATCTCTTTCTCTGCAGCACATATACGCACTGCATATGCTACTAATCCCGACGTGCTGATTTAAACAGGCTTCTTTTGCAAGCATGAGATTCATTCTGAAAACCATATTTATCGATAACGACTCACATCAACATTGCGTTCCCTGCTTTTTATCACCACGTTCTTTCCTCCCTTTTATCATTTCAGTGATTTTTTGAGGTTTCTGTACTGCACATGCATGTATTCTGTTTTTAGTTTTTTTGACACATACTGCATTATTCAAAACATAAGATTTTTTTATCATCAAACAGGGACTGATAGTGAATATTCTTCGTAAAGTCGTAATCTAGAAAAAATAATTCTATTTATAATACTATTTGTCTTTTCAAGAGTGAAAAGACACACTTTTTCTGCGATTGTACAGAGCATCATTTTATATGGTGCAGAGACATGGACACCGAATAAAAGACATCAACAAAAATTATTGGCTACAGAGATGGACATTTTGGAGGCGTTCTGCAAAAAAATCCAAATGTGAAAAAGTGCGTAATACAAAAAATTTGAGATATTATGAGTGTCAAAGTAGACATTCTTTAAACTATTCAGATGCGGAAATTGCAATGGTTCGGCCATGTAAGGAGAACGTCATAAGACTTCCTAAAATTCTGGTGGAGTGGGGGCTCCCGGAAAGATGAAGACCAAGGAGAAAATGGATGGAGGAGATTAAATCAAATTTAAAAAATAATGAACTGGATGACGTGATGGCCTTGGATAGAGAGAAGTGAAGGAAGATCCTAGCTGAACTATATGGTCGAGGAAATTCGCTTAGTAGTGGAAAATCCTGATGATGATGATAATACTACTGCTGTTATGGTAAAAGTGCCTTTCACTGGTGGCTCATGATTTGTTGCCATGGTGTTACATCACCTGAGGCAACACTGAAGTAGTTCTTACATTTCAGTTAAAATTCATTACAAAAAAAAAAACAGTTATTAAATTGCTATTTTACGTAAAAATAATGAAAAAACAAATCAATAAGTCTCCTCGGCTTTTAAACCCGCTAACTAGATCTACAAAACGAAGTCATTTCTCAAGAAAGGATTTGTCAAACAATTTGAGAAATGTTAATAGGCATTGTAAAATCAAGGGACGGCTCCAAGGTGATGTGATACAGGAAACAAGATGTAAAACAAATGGAGAAGGGCTTAGAGATAATGCAAGAGAAAAAACGACGAAAATGATAGTGAAGATGAATGAGTAAGTGCTGTTCAGTGGCGTGCTGTGAACGTTATGCGTAGGCATGAAAAAAAATATATAATAATAATAACTAAATAAAATACGTCATTTGTAGCGGCATTCCATCCTGCGGTTTTTTATGCTTCTGTTACTTTGCCTTAAAAAACACAGGTTTCGGCATCAAAATCTTCAGTAGAATTTTTCAATTGTTGTTACATTTTTCTTTTTTCTTTTTTACATAGCATGTCTTCTTTGCGTAAATTGCGTGAATAGGTTTTCATGTTTCACAATTTAGTGTCACAACGTATTAGTTCACTCAAGCATTTATCCAAACCAAACCAAGTTCGTGCGATGCACTGAACAATTTACTCATTGTTTACCCGCTTAATCTACAGGTAAGAGTAAAAAGCGCTTAGTTCACTTTTTTACAGAACGAAATTAAATATTTTAGTGAATTTAGGCTTACCTCGGAAAACCCGATGCTTTTTGTATTACAATTTTTTGAGCCCATAAGCTTCCCATATAAGATAGTTATAGGGGTATGATTATGATTTATATATTTTTGTATGTGTAACCTGCATACTTAACGACGATGTTTATTTTTATTTTATTTTTATTGGAGGTTTAACGACCACCGTCAGCTATTCAATGGGCCATAAGCAGTCCCACATCCCTAATTTAGGGCCACTGGTTCCAGGGAAGGGATATAGCCAGAGCCGCAAGACAGACACAACGTCCATGCCTCACCGGGATTCGAACCCGGACCCCTTTCGGACGAATGATCAGAAGCCATCGCTTAGACCATTGCGTCACCAGGGCGGCACGACGATGTTAAACGACTCAAGTTTGAAGTTGGTGTTTCATTGCTTACGCATTCTGATCTTTCTATAAAACTAAGGGAATCAAAAGACTTATTAATTTTGCATCACATCCATTTCCTTATTCCCCCGTTTGCAGTTTGTTTAAATGATCTTGAAGCATTACAGTGCTTCAGAAAGGCAAGGAATATACAAAAATGCAGCCCTACAATTTTCCAACTGAATAAGAAAGGATCCCTCTACGCACTAGATAGCAGATACTCACCGTCAAAAGAAAACGAGCTTTCCATTGGTTGATACGACACTCTCCTCATTTCGTGGGGCCATCTGATGATGGCCCCAAACCTTGTGGGAATAAACAGTGGGGACAGAGGAACAGACTCCTGTTCTCTGATTGGTTGACTGCCCAAGCCCTGAAAGAAACGGCCGATTTCGCATCAAATGTTATGCCCCTGGCAACACGGCACTATGCCACTATTTCACATGAGCTCGGGAGCGTTGATACGAAGTTCGCATTTGCGCTTTGTTTCAGTTCCGGCTAAAATAAACACAAATATGTGAATTATTTTAAATAAAACTCTTCTAAACCAGGTATTTGCTCAAATTTCCGATAAAAAACGGTAGTACAAAGCTTTCTTCGTATAATTCTTTTATTTTCAGGGAGCAGATTTTTGCATTTAATTAGGACATACAACAACCGCCAACTAAATCACAAACAAGATCATTCTGAAAGTCGAGATGTGCACATGCCACATTGTTACTACCCCACGAATTTTTGTATTCTTTTAGTCTGATCGCCTACTTCGTAATGGTGGTACATTCTCTTTCAGTAGACGCCTTTTCTAAGTCTACCCATTATTTTGGCCCATGAAACACCATTTCAATCTATGAACTAATAATGGTAAACTATTGTTTCTTTTAAAATAAATGTGGGTCGGGCACACATTTCGGAATATCACTATGGGAGAATCGCTTTGTGTTTTGTGTCAGTCTCTAGATAATGGGATGGGAATGATGGGCAGTCAGAATAGGGGCCCTTATAGGCTAATACATCTAAGTGGGCCCCTAGTACATCTGCTACGTGGGCACCCAAAGAGCTTATGAAGGGGAATTATTATTAAGTCCACTGAAACACGAAACTGTAGCAATATGCTTGTGATAACTAATTTGTAGTGCATTCTTTAAACTAATGAATTATCTGCAGAGTTATAACAACAAGTAACTGTATTTTCCATTGTTCTTATAAGAACAAGTTAAAAAAGCTTAAGATTCTTAGATTTTATCTTGGCTTTTCTAACGATTTAGCGTTGTATACGTTTCTTGGTGCATATTTTTTGTTATGCAATGTGAAGTCATAAAGGGACTTCGACTATTAACGTTTCTAAGTTCAAATCCGGAGGTGTTTGTAGATGGTAGTGAAAAGGCTGAAACTGTCTTGCCGATCCCTCTGTACATAGCGACATGAAAAAACCTGAAATCTGTTTCAGCTTCCAGCCTCTGTTTCTGACGAAGTATATATCATACGAGACAAAAGTAAAACTATTTTATAAACCCCTCTATCTGTCTGTCTGTCTCACTATCTATCTATCTATTCAATATTTGCCCAGGCATGCTTCCTGGGTGCTTGGTGAGGATGGGACCCAAGGCTAAAGCCCCTATATATCCCCTTAATCTGGCCTTGATGGTAGGGCATACTGATTACTCTGGATTCCAAGCCGTCCAACAATCTATGTCTAACTGTAGTTAGCTTTACTTGTATTAATTTATAACAGCGTGCTTGGTCCGGTGGCACTTTCCTCACATAATTACAGAGAATTTTGCTATGTCATTTCAGAGCAAACGCACAACGAATAGATAGAAACAAGTATCTGGAATGTTTTACATATATTTTCTAATAATTCGTAACGCCCAATTTTGTCACTCGACGGCGTAAGTTCTGTCTACGGCATATCTCCAGGAGTATCTGCGAGTATAAAAACCCGATTGAAAAATGTCTTTTTGAATCAGCTATCTACGAAAGCAAAGTTATGATGATTTCCTGCCCAAAATGAAAAAAAAAAAAAAAATGCCCACTAGAGAGTGCAAATTTGCTTTCAATTTTTATCTCTATCTCTTGTAAAACTCCGATTTAAAAAAATCTTTTTGCATCACATATCATTTACACTTCGGAACATTTTCCTTACACTTATAATGCTCAGTTTTTTCGTTAGAAACCGCAAATGTGTATTTCCGCTTCGAAAAGTCTCATTCAAAACATTCGTTTCTTTTTTTTTTTTTTTTTTTTTTTGGAGGTTTAACGACCACCGTGAGCAACTCAATGGGCTATAAGCAGTCGCCCGTCCCTAATTTAGGGTCACTGGTTCCACGGAAGGAAGAGAACCAGTGCCGTAAGACAAACACAACATCCATGCCTCACCGGGATTCGAACCCGGACCCCGTTCGGACGCATGATCAGAGATCATCGCTTAGACCACTGCGCCACCGGGGTGGCACATTCGTTTTGTACTGTATGACATTCGCAACGGTAAAGATTGGAAACACCACATTCTTTAAACAATGCAGTTTCCCGCTAGGAGTGTATACTTAAAAACTTTTTTTTCTCACTATCTCTCTTTATAGAAGTCGTATTTAAAAAAATAATTTTCCTTCGCATAACTTTTGCTGTAAGGAATATTTTGCGCATATTTTCCACTTTTCTCTTTGTAAGGACTCTTGTTAAAATACTGTGATTTATTTTGCAGTATGTGTTAATGGCAGCTGTACTTCGGAAATTTGTTAATTTGTAACTGAAGTCCGCGCAGCAGCAAAACTGAATCAAGTGGTCCCGTGCCCCTCGAAGTATACAGACGCTCCCGAGCTGAGAAGAACCACATAGCCTTGACTCGAGAAGAGAATTCGGCCAGAGAGAGCTGTGACGTACTACAGAGGTGAAAAGATGTGTTAAGACGACAAATCTGCAGCGAGACACTCTGTCCGCGTAGCTCAGTTGAGAGAGCGACTTACTCCGGAGTAAAGGGACACGGTTTCAATGTCCGTCGCGGACAAACTTGTGTTTTCACATTGGCGCCCGATTGTGGAAAATGGATCCACTGGCCGTTGGGTTCTTCGAAAAATGTGTGATGTTTGTTCCACACATTAGTTTGGAATTAATGAAAAATTCCTACTTCGCTTCAAAGAGAAAAAAAAAAAAGAAGAAAAAATTAAGAGGGAGATGATGTGACATACTACAGAGGTGAAAACATGTGTCAAGAAGACAAATCTGCAGCGAGACATTTTGTCCGCGCAGCTCAGTTGGGAGAGCGACTTACTCCGGAGTGAGACGACACTGAACAAACTTGTGTTTTCACAGAGCTCGGGTCGAGTAATGGCTGCATATAACATAAAAGTAGGCTTGATATGATATCGATGTATTGCGATCAGTAATCAGGATTACGGAATAAAGTTACGTTTTATTTACCTCCGTGAATGATGCTTATTATGGGTATTGCTGGATAAATGGTTTACTAATGTCTGGTTAGTGAATGTTGCGGGGACATATCAGCGAGGACCGCACAACGTAGGACCTAAAAGTAACCAGGTGCCGCCCCCGGTGGCGCAGTAGTCTAAACACTGGCTTCTGACCGTTCGTCCCAGACGGGTCCGGGTTCGATTCCTGGGGAGGCATTGATGTTGCGTGTATGTCTTACGGCACTGGCTCCCCCTTTTCCAACCAGTGACTCTAAATTAGGGACGGGCGACTGCTTATAGCCCACTGAGTTGCTTATTGCTTATGGTGGTTGTTGTTAAACCACGAAACAAAAAAACAAAAAAAGGTAACCAGGTCCCCTACACTGTTATTTACAATTCTGCCTTCTGCCACCGTAAAGAAGGGGGTCAGCGTATATTCCTATTTAAAAGAATATCTCGGATTCTAGATAGGGCTGTAGCTACCGGGAAGGAGTCGGGGGGGGGGGGGCAAATCCATGCTCCGAGGGACCTAAAAACTAGAAATGCGCAGCATGTGAATAAATTTACTGAAAATGTAACTAAAAAGAAATTTCAGTATTTTCTTTTCTAAAGACTTTATTTCGCCGCATACAGTATTCAGCGCAGTTAACCAGTGTACAAAGGGACCTCTACATCAGTGTTTCTCAAACTTCGGTCGCTCATGGACCACTTTAAGCATTTCTTTTCTTATCGCGGACTACAAAGCGTCGTTGGGAGGGGGGACTTTCCTGGGAGAAATTCGAAATTGAAAAATATATTGTCTGAAACTAAGGTTGCCAACCCTGGTTAATAATACGAAGACCTACCGGACACCCTCACGGCCGGTGAGTGATGCCCCCCCTCCCCGACGCTCCAACGAAAGACAATACCAAAGTATCAACCGATATATGCGATTTATAGGCGGACTTATACCTGTAAATATGAGCTCCGGCTCGATTTAAACCCTCCCCCTACCCTCTTGAAATGTAATTTTTAGTTAGTTTTAGTTTCTTGTGGTAAATTTTAAGCATTTTTTCAGCAGATTTTCAGCTGTTTGTTACTTGAAAATTATGCCTTCCCCAAATAGGACCAGCAAGCAGTTGCCACCTGCCTTAGACACAAAATCGCCAAGAATTCCAACCAGGTGCTTATAATACCGTTCGGTTGCCAACCGTATCTGAAACAAAGTCATTTTTAGAGTACCTATATCTGTTAAAGAAAGAAAGAGTTTGGTGAGTAATGATTTTATTTTGTCAGTTGTATAACGAAAAAGAGATCATTCACTTAATTAAATAATTGGCAATGTAGTCGCAAGGTGGGCGTAGTCAGGGGAGGAGGTTTTGGGGATTGAAATCCTCCTCGAAACGTCAAAAACTAAGATTTATAACAGGTAATATTTATTGGAAATTACTTAAACGTTCTTCCAAAATCGCACCCCCCCCCAACCTAAATTCTAGCTTTCTAGCTACGACCATGAGCCAAGGCAAAAAATTTCTCCATACAATTCAAGTTACATCGTATGCAAAATGTTATATGGACAATTATACTTTGATTTTCTCTTTTGATTTTAATACTTTTCTGAAAGTCCACGTATAAATGATTCAGTAACTAATAACAACAAATTAGTAAAATCATGCAATGCATTGATTATGATACGCTTTCCAACATACCAGAAATCATTACTTAAGTTATGAGGATAATGGCTGTGGAATAAATCTCGGTCCTGTGCCCTGACCTTTAATCCCATTTCGATGATATTCAACAGAGCCGGTTCAGTATACCTCCGAAATAACATGATAAAGGTTTGTCGCAATCGAAGCATTTTTCCGTAAGTTATGATGCATAAGGGCTATGAAATAGATCCCGCTCTTGTGTCCTAACCTTTAACCCTATTTCGCCCATTTCCAACAGGATTCGTCCCCAGGTAGGCCCCTACAACATACTAACATTTCATCCAAATCGAAGCATTGTTTCATAAGTTATGACGCATAGTGGCGATGCAAGTGATTCCGCTCCTAGTCCTGACCTTTGAATCCATTTCGCCCACTTTCAATAGGGTATGTCCCCAGGTGGTCCCCTACCAAATACTAAAATTTCATCGAAATCGAACCTTTTTTACGTTAGTTATGACACATAAAACGAGTGGAAGGGATCCCGCTCCTATGTACTGACCTTTGACCCCATTTCGTTCACTTTCAATAGAGTTCCTTCCCAGGTGTTCCCTCACCACATACTAAAATTTCATCGATATCGAACGATTTTTACGCGAGTTATCGTATGGACGGACACACGCACAGAACGCGTGACGTAATGAGGCAGATGGTCGAGAGAGTGTGACGTCATAAAACTTTAATAGGGTTCACAAACAACGCGTGACGTAATGAGGCAGATGGTCGTGAGAGTGTGACGTCATAAAACTTTAATAGGGTTCACAAACAACGCGTGACGTAATGAGGCAGATGGCGTGACCGCGCGCCAACATATCAATCGCGAGTCTATCGCAATAGTGTGACGTCATAAGATTTCTAAGAATGGGAAACATTAATAGAACGACGCCATGACACTAAAAACGTGGTAACTCGGGGTGGTTATTTAACCCACTAAACGAATTTTTCCAAAGTCGAGATCAAGCTAAATCGATTTCTAGTACCAGAAAACGATAGTCTAACCACTTTCATAAAAATCCTTAGAGCCGTTTTCAAAATAAAATTTACGTATATACAAGAATTGCTCCTTTAATAAGATGTGATGGAATGCATCCCGCTTCTATGTCCTGACCTTTGACCCCACTTCACCCATTTTCAATAGGGTTCGTCCCCAGGTGGTCCTCTACGACATACTAAAATTTCATCGAAATCGAACCATATTTACGCAAGTTATGACGCATAAAGGCAATGGAATGCATCACGCTCCTCTGTCCTGACCTTTGACTCTACTTCACCCATTTTAAATATGGTTCGTCTCCAGGTGGTCCCCGACCGCATACTAAAATTTCATCGAAATAGAACCATATTTACGCAAGTTATGACGCATAAGAGCAATGGAATGGATCTCGCTCCTATGTCGTGACCTTTGACCCCATTTGATTGGATTGATTGGAGGTTTTAACGACCACTGTGTGCAACTCAATGGGCTATAAGCAGTCGCCCGTCCCTATTTAGGGTCACTGGTTCCGGGGAAGGGAGAGAGCCAGTGCCGTAAGACAAACACAACATCCATGCCTCACCGGGATTCGAACCCGGACACCTTACGGACGAATGATCAGAGGCCATCGCTTAGACCACTGCGCCACCGGGGCGGCAACCCCATTTGTCCCATTTCCAATAGGGTTCGTCCCCAGGTGGTCCCCTACCACATGCTAAAATTTCATCGAAATCGAAAAATTTTTACACGAGTTATCGTGCTGACAGACAGACGGACAAAGCTGGAGCATATACGCTTCTTCAACCTACGGTTGGAAAGCGTAAAAAATAATTACAATAATTATCATAGCGAAGATGTCAGAGGGATGCTGCTGCTTGCGATCTGTTACCAAGCTCTCTGTATCCAGTTGGATGACCGATAGTTCGAGTAGTAGAGTAGCTTCCACGTAATCATTTCTTTTCTTGCTTTTAATTTCAACTAAATCTGAAAATTCAAACACACAGTTGTAAGGAAAATGATTAATGGCTTTATCTGATAGCTCTGGATATTCGGGTCGAGCATGCACTTAAAATTTAAGAGGAGGGAATCCCACATTCTTCATTATTTTTTCTTCTGAAATTTCCTGCGGACCACTTGATAGGCAGTCGCGGACCACCAGTGGTTCGTGGACCACATTTTGAGAAACACTGCTCTACATTATGAGGTGTGAACACTGGGTATGCATGAAAGGAATTGTTCGAAACAGCGGATAGAGGCGTATAAAGCAATATGTGGATATACATAGCCTATAGAGCTTTCCAAACACTCATTAGGAATGAAGAGCTAATTATAGTTATTTGTGCTCATTCGCAGGAAGCTATTTTGGGCATTTTACCTTGAAAGCAATTTTTCCAAGTCCTATCCCAAAAGTAATATCTTTCTATTATTATGCCTCGCTATCTGATGCTCATGTCGTACTGCGCTGGTATGTTTTTCATTCTGCATTTCTGCGGTGTGCTATGTTGTCGGCGTTCACGTAACTTTGACGGTTTACTTGATTTTTGCAACCACTGGATCTTGGGCAGGTCCCATTTAGGAGAGGGGAGGCTGGGGGGGCTGCAGCCCTGGGCCCCGCATTTGCAAGGGCCCCCGGAAATTATGCAGTGTGCTTGAAGAGTTGACAGAGATCTACAGATTTTTTTTTTGCAGATAGCACAGCAAAAAACTATAAGAAACTGCAATATGATTCGGAAAGCACTGTTTAATGCACGATGTAATAACTTGTGATGCAAACCTTCGTCAGGTTTTAAAAGGGGTTTACTAAAACATAGATTACAATATTACACAAGTTAAAAAACACATAAATAAACGAGATCTTTCGACCTGACATTCAGGTCATCTTCAGGTTTTGCTGAAAAATTCCTGTGGAAACTGCTTTGTGAAAATATTTCCTATTTCTTTCCGCTTTTTTAGGAGTCCGCAAAAAGTATAGATTAGCCCCTAGTCCTTCCTCAGATCTTTCGAAAAGCATTACAGGCGTTTTCAAAACATTGGGGAAAATTTTCATACATTAAGAATTCGTTTGAATCATGATATTTGGATCATGTTATTTTGTCAACTACTAAGCAGAAAAGAACTGTGTTCCATTTTTCAACCATGTATTTTTACATTTTTTGCTAACACTAATTCGTCCATGAATCATGGGATACACACTTCAATATGGCGGGTATATTTTTATGGCTTTCTTAGCATACGTTGGAAATGTTTTTTCCGGGGTATTTTTTTTCAGCCACCCATATATGGGTTCACTATATAGTGAAATCCCAGATGTGCCACTAATACTGGGGCCCCAAAATACTGTCCATCCCTCGGCCCCCTGTCTTCTTAAATGTGCTTTGATCTTGGGTATTTGCCTAGTTTTTATATTTTTAGCAAAGGAAAACTGTCAAAAACCGGAAATGAGATTTTTCAAGCAACGGAATGCTCTCCTATAAAGGAGGTATAAGAAAGTAAAAAATGTGTAGTACTCGTATTTGAGTGATCGTATTTGAGTGAACTTTTGAACTCGAGGGGCTGTAATTTCAAGTCTCGCTCTCTCAGGTACGAAAACTTTGCTCTGGCCCTGCTTTCGGAAAGTCCCCTCTTGGTAGGTTACTCTTCATTATGAAGACTATTATGCACCCATTTTCTCCTTTATGCAACGCACAACTTTCTTACAAGGAGACGTAAAGTTATACATATAACATCTCCCTCTATATCTCGTCGCTCGATTTGAAAAATCGCTTTTGCCTAGGATATCTTCTGCTATGGGAATCGTTTATGCACAATTTGTGAGTTTTCGTAGCACACATTTCTGCCGCTAGTCGCCGAAGATAGTAATTTGTATTTATGGATGTTTTACCGACTGTAGAAAATCGATTTCTCTTTCTTTTTTGTCGCAATCGCTTCTATTCACAGTGAAGAACACTGCTCATATTGCATATTTGAAATTGCTCAGATTTTTTTTTTAGGTTGCATAAATTCGTTCGTTTCTTTTTTTCCCGTGAATATTTTCTTTTACAAATATTCTGCTTTCAAATATATTTTTTGTGTCGGAAAGGACTCAAAAGGCGTGCTCATTACACCTTTAAATTAGGTGTGATCTTTCTTGGGGTTTTTGTTGTTGTTGTTTGCAGAAATGGACAAGGCAACAATATGTAATACCAGGGTCACACATAGACACATATGCAGTTTATTTTTCGATACAGTCGCCAATGTCTGTTCAGGGACGTATCGTAAGCGGAGATCAAACAGTCAAAGCCGTGGTGGTAAAAAGATGCGTTGTGCGATCGGAAGTTATCGTGCAACGCCAACATTCCCTTTGACACAATCGAGTTTTTCTGAGGCGGACAGTCTCCTTTATGTGAGGTTAGTATAGCCTGATAAGTAGCTACATTGTTCGTTGCCCCGCGAGGAGTGAAATCCACCAGGGGGACGCCTCGAATGTAGAGGTCTGCAATGGCCGGGCTGGCCCGCCAAGCTTGAGCCCGGCACGGATAGCGGGCCGGGTCGGGCCTTTTTTCAGTTTAGAGAACAAAGCAACGGGCCGGGCTGTTTTCCAGACACTCACGACAGGACCGGGCCAAGTCGACATATTCTTTTTATCGCAATGGTAAAGAAAGAAAAAATCGTGTTCCCCGATTTCCTGGTGTGTTTAACTGTTTCTATTAACTGTTTATCTAACTTTTCCTAGAGGCCACACATTGTTTTTACCAATCTGTACGTATTAGGATGGTAAAACCATTTTCGGGTTTGTTGACAGCAAAAAAGATTCGACCCCGAGCGAGTGTGTGTGTTGTGTAGAGTGAGGGACGGGGAAGGGCCGGAGTGGGGCGAGGGTGTGTGTTTGTGTTTGTACTTATGAGAGAGTGGGGCGACATGGGCTTTTTTCTCCTATCCCTAATCCGTATAGGGATTGACTTTTGTAGTGTTACCTCTTACTACAAGTAGTTCAGAGAAAAGGAGATTCAGAACTCGCTTAGTCTTTCCCTTTTCTCTCTTTTTTAAAGGCTATATTTTTCGGTAATTGTCAAAGTTTAGTTAATATTTTTAGGCTTACATTAAACTAAATATTTTCAATAATATCTCATTTCATTATTTAATTTTCACATTTTAATAAAGTACAATAAAAAGACAAAATAATACCAAATGGCACATCACGGGCCAGGCCAGACCTAAATAAGAGCTGCAACTGACGTGCCACGGCCGAGTGTCTGGTATTTGAAACGGGCCGGGCCGGGCTCACCAAATTAGGCCCGTGCAGACCTCTACTCGTATGTCCCAAAACACAGTCGCTAGCACTTTTCCAGGGCTCTGTAGCATCTCGAATTTATTTGTAACAGAGAAGCCAGGTTAATGCCATGTTACTGATTCGGATTTTCTCTCTGTGGTGTAATGCAACACCCACTTCTCACCTTCAGTAATAACTATACCCATCAAGTCTTCTTCCTCTTCTACGCATCGCTGAAGAAATGTCGGTGATGTCGCAATGCCGTATCCTGTGTGCCAAGGAATCCATAAACTACAGACTTTTTGGTAGCTTAGACGCTCATGAATGATGTTCCACAATGTGCCGTCTGAAAGGTTAAATCGCTGTTTCCATGTTGCTAGAAACACACGTCTGTTTTCCCGCAAAGATATTAAATACCATCAAATGCTCAGCAGGATGTGGATGGGGCCCCCACCTTCGTTCGTCCAATACGCTTATCCGAGCATGTGAAGGCACGACACCACTTCCGCACGTGTTGCAGTGTCGTTACAGGGACACCATTGACTGCCACCAGCTCACGATGGATTTTGACAGTTTGGGTGCCAGAGGCGTAACTAGGGCGGGGCAGGTGGGGCAACTGTCCCGGGCGCAGTTCAAGTGAGTGAGTGCGCAAAAAAACACAGCTTGCAATCCGATTCAAACCGGAATTGGAACTATTGCAACAGTTTCTGATACAGATTTTTTCGCGTCATTCGTTCATTTGCAGAATTTCCTTATGTTTTGCCAGTTTCGATAGCCTTCGGAGCTTAAAATTTGCATTTCTTCCTCAAAATATTCAAGGGATATATTAGTTGCTCACATTCAAAAATGAAAGCGGGTTTGTACGTACGTTGTGAGACAAGGATGTCATTCACAGTATTGAAGATTCTCTGAGGATATTTAATCATTACTACAACTCTGCGAGTCATGACCTCCAGTGACATTAGTTACGTTTGATGTGGTACTCATGGTCCAAAGTAGTTGGAAAAAGCCATACAAAGAGTCACAGTTTGATTGTGCCTTCCCCATAGTGATAACATGAGGGTGTGATGCTAATTTTGTTTTGTCGAGAAATGTATATTTATGTATCACAATTCATTCGACTTTAAGAAGCAATGGGTATCCATTGATACCTAATTATGCGGTGAACCTCTAGATCACCTGCGTACAGCAATTAAGAACAAACGCCCAGCGAAGCTATCTCACGGAGTTATCCTTCTTCAAGACAATGCACGTCCCCATTTAACAAACTTCATCATTCAGCACATGCATTGGAAGGTATGGGAGCTTCCTGCATATAGTCCGGATCTCTCAAATCTTCGGACCACTGAAGAGAGCCCTCAAGTGTAGCAGGTTCCATCATGTGTGCATATACTGTATATACGAACATCATCATCATCATCATTGTCAACCATTAGCAATCCACTTCGGGATGAAGGCCTCCAAGTTTCTTCCACAACTGTCTGTCTTGAGCCAGTCTCATCCGGCATGCTTTCGAATTTCATCTACCAATCTCCCACGTGATCAGCATATTAAGTCAGACAACGGCACACTTTCGAGAAAAATAAGGCACACCACCCAGTAGAACTTTACTAGCTATCGTAATTAAGGCAAGACTGTAGAACTTCATTAAACTAAGTTGGAAATTCTAAAATTAGAAAGATAATTTTTCTTTTATTTTCTTATACCATGCTACAAATTCAGATACTCATACTTCTTGCATACATGCTGCGATGATTTAGATTTCAGTCTAGAATTACATGTCTTTATTGAATGACTGTGGTCAGTTAATAACTTAATATACATTGGAAATTATTTCTGAACAATGTTGGGATAGCGTTAGTAAAAATAAACGCGAGAAAATATTTGAAAAACATAACAACGATTCCGTTCTGCAAAATAATTGGCAGGAACGTAGTTTGTATTTTCAGAGAAAACCAATAATTTTAAAACGCATGCGGCGATGTGAACAGCGTAAACAGAAACCCTGCGGGACTAAAATTCATTTTTAATAAACATGTTCAAATATCTTCCATGCATATAAGAACAGTTTAAAAAATAAATGGGTATACTTAATCCCATCCGCTAATAATTGTTCCTTGTCGAGCTTTTTAGAGAATTTTATGGAATTGTTGCAGCATTCAAGAGATTGCTTTATCTGTTTGGAGTCACACGCATTTGTTTGAAAAAGAATTTTCGGTTATCAGATTATTTTGTCCATGCCGAAGGTAAATTCTGATCATCTCATCACAATTTTACCATATTCAAAATTTGTGAAAGGTACCGTGGTGCCGTATAGAGAAAAGACATTAAAGAATTTCGACTAGCAGGAACGAAGTTTGACGTCTAGTGACAAATGTAATGTTTCATCCATATGTATATTCACGGGAACACTTCGAAAAGAGTAATGAGAAGGCATTCAAATACCCGCCGTTCTCCCTACCCGAGACTTTCGCTGCTGTTGATGATGAGATTTTCGACAGTGAAAGACGAGAGGATAACGATCTGACCGTGCTTATTATCATATGAAATAAAAGCGTAACTCACTAATGTTTGGTAGAAAGAACCCTCTCAGACAGTAGAACAGTACACACATCTTTCTTCGCTTCCATTAGTCATATCGCTGCGTGCCGATTTAAAAACATAACTTCTATCTTTTTTTATTATTATTATAATTCTCTTTTCTTTAGTGGAGCTCATAATATCAGCGCTTCAAAATGCCGAATTTGCACTTTATAGAATAAGGAAATCGAAATAAAAAAAAAAGAAGCTAGTATCTCTCCATCCAGCGGAAGTGAGAGTGCATCCAAGTAACTAATGAAAGTTAAGCACATTTTAAGCCTCATAAGCCATCCCGGAGGACGAGTGGTCAGAGGCGTAGGCCTCCGGCTACTTGTCCGAGCAAGACCGGGATTATGCATAGATTGTGTGTTTGTATTACAGCGCTGGCTCTCACTCCTCCTTGGAACCGGTAGCCATAAATTAGAAACGTGTGACTGCTTATTTCCATTAGAATTGATCTAGAACAGAATGTTTTCTCGGCAGCTGTAGTCGTCGCAAATTAATAAATCCATATAGTCCGCAAAACATTAGACTTAATATTTTGTTGAATACGCGGTTATAAATTTAACCACTAATGCCAAAAAGGCGATAAATTTCATCACTGACGCTGAAAAGGTGAACAAAATATTTGAATAATGATTGATAAATTCCCATATAATTGCGGAAAACTTCTGGAGTTTGCTTTATTTCTTTTTCCTTTATTTATCTCCCCACCCTTAAAGCGTCAGTGGTGGGGGCCAAGCCAGTTGAGTCCAAGCTCCAAACAACGCCTTTGCTAAAAGTGGGTGGTGTGGGGGCCTCAGATCATGCGTAAGTCGTAGCACGTATACATTTCTAGGGGGAAGGGAACGAGCGGCCATCATTGTTGCGTTTTCCTGTTACAACTTCTTGTTGTCCTCAAACTCTGTTACAACTTATGGTAGTAGCCTTATTAATGTTAGAACTTATATATAGTATTACAACTTATATATAGTATTACAACTTATATATTGTGTTACACTTTTATATATAGCGTTACAACTTATATATTGTTACAATTTATATATAGTGTTATGTTACGCCGCGCTAGCAGTGTTCCTGCCGAGTCGGCCGGTAACGGTGCTTGGAACCTGAAGTACAATTTAGTTGGCCGCGGCACCAGGTGAGAATCTCAGGTGCACTGCTGCACTCAAAGATTCACACCAGAACATAAAAAATGAAAAGTTGAAGAATGACCCGAAGCATAAGGCTTGGGTGAATCCACCGTGTGAACAAAATAACAACAAATAAAAAATAAAATAAACTAAAAAAACGATACTTTGGGATCAGAGTTGTGATGAGGTTCACCCGCAATCACCAATTCGTGACTGAGTGTAGTGGTCCGGATCTTACTCCGGTACATTCAATCCCCAACCAGCCAGTACAACACTCACTTTCGCAAATAACACATGATTCTCAAATACACAACACAACATTTAATTACGTTCTGCGAGATTTAAACAGATACGGCGCTCTCTAGGCGCATAGACAATTGCCCCTCTTATGTGGGCAGCATACGGTGTCACACTTTACTGTCGGAAGACGCAAGCCGACTGAGTCTCCACCGGACTATCTGAACAAGAGATGCTACTCGTTAACACACTAAATAGAGCTGCAGGTGATATATTCATATACAATTGCTTAGAGAATGAAAAAAAAAATATATGCAAATGATCACATTAAAAATACTCGCGACACAAAATACACAAGCACGTTAATTTGCGGTATAAGATTATAGGTGCGAAATACTGCCAAAGTTAATTAACTAAATCTAATAAGCATGCACATGCAGATCCCTTCCCCGCTCGCTTTGGCCCTGAACCAAAGTTAAAAGAAACTGTCCCGCCCAGCGGAATTTGTGGCCACACCCTCTCCCTTATTCATGTAAAAAAATAATCAGGAAAGGGGCCCTGTAAGAAATTGAAATCTGTATGTGCAGGTATTTCCTCTGAGGTTCAGTCACTCAGCATTACTGCATCTATGTCCATGCAGCTTTGGGTGTCGGGATGGCACAAGTTCGCAGATGTGCGAAGAAAGAAAAAGGAAATATTCATCTACTTACAGTTTCGTGACTTTGCTGTGCAAATCCAGTGTGCATCACATAATATCACACGACAAAAAAAAAACACGCACACACACACAGACAGACACTTGCACCATGTGGCAGCACCGATGATTCAACACTTCACTTTGACGCTTGATGTAAATGAAGCACACAATTAAAATGGTAATATCACGCCGCACTTTGTTGCAATGATTAGAGTGCACACTGATCTACTCTCGTGACGATTTGAAGGTGGCCGTTAAACAAAACAGCCCCTCTCACCTCTGCTGTTGCGATTTCCGAGACTGATTTTCCGTGTTCCTGGGAAATGATTTCTGTTGTCGTGAAGAAATGATTCTGACCGTCAGCTGCTTGGAGAGTGGGACCCCCTCACTTCCGCTGCTGCTATAGTAGATTCCGTCCGTCGCTACCTTCCGTCCTTTTTGACCGTTCATTCCCAATTCAGTCAGTTCCTTTCCGTTAGCATAACATCTACCCTGCCTGAGTACGCAGTTCAAATATGCCCCTCGCAGGTTTTGTTTCCAATTTTTTTTTATCGAGTTGCGACCGCCAGCCCTGAGATTAATTTTCTCGGCCGAGCAAAATCAGACGTGCTTTCACCTTAAGCGTATATCGGCAACTGCTGACCGAAAACAACGCTCGAATTCACCCCTATTCTTTTCGGCGATTCTATACTCTTAATTGCCCATTGTCCCTCGCAGACGTCAGAGTATCTTTCTTCCTGACAGAGTTCTGTGTCTGCTGAGGGTCTCTTGGCCCACCCACTGAAGTAAACATACGGACCACAGCGTTAAGCTACAAGCGGAAAGAAGAAAAAAGAAAAGTGAAAAACCACTTCGAACAATGCTGCTTCCATCTGCATTCGAAAGCACATTTCCCTCGTTCGTTTTGCAGCCCTTCGAAGACACTTGAGATAGGAATTTTTATGTTTCACTTCAGGGCTATGTGTGAGGTCTAGCAATTCAAAATGGCAAAAATATTGCGTTTCTTGCTTTCAAAAGCATTGGAGCGACTTCCCAATTATCCCGCAATTTTGTTAATTAATTTAGAGAACAGCCGAAAGAAAAAAACAACGTAAATGAGAAATAAATAATAAAAAAAAAAAGCTGTGAACTGTAAAAGAACATGTGAGCCTGCCGAACTGTGATTCCTAGCTGCCTCATACAATACGCGACATGGCGGACAAATTTTAAAGTTTTCTTCAGGTTTTAGGTTGGGAGGGGGGGGTGTCCACTGTAACAGTTACAACTTATATATAGTGTTACAACTTATTGTTGTCCTCCTAATTCTCATAAGTACGTCTTACTTAGAATCAATTAACAACATAATCGCTCACCTCCAGACGCGTTAACCTTTTAACCAGCTTGAACGAATAAAAAAAATGCGCTATAATCAGCCAAGACGAATAGATTTGTTCTCCAAGAAGTGGGCTGAACGCGTCTGGAACGAGTGAACCTGCGCATAAGGAAGCTTTGCTTTCTCCTCAGCTTTGTTATTTAAACTTGTCATTTAGGTGATGACTGACACTAATTCTTTCTGATTACCTGCTAAAACGGTATAACAATGGCGACGAACCTAAGAAAGGAGAAAGATATTTGAGTCATTCACTTGTTTCTACCCAGTGACATGATGTCCGTGTCAGGGGGACTAGCTGTTATCCATCACGCTATAGATCATTAAACGGAGAAAAGGGGATTGGAAGTGAGTTCTTATTATCTGTTCCCGGATTATGGTCGGTACTGCTGAGATGAAGAGGGAAAAGGAATTGTTTTGCCGTTGCTTCCATAAAACTCTCCCACTATGGGAACAATATCTGTGGAAAGTCGTTTGTTTATTTATATTGAATATTTTATTTTTTATCTCTCTGAAAATCAGAAAAATGCATCTCGTTCCCTTGTATTTCACTTGACTTTGATACAAAACATGTGCTTCTACCTGCTTTACGCTGTATCAAAGTCCTGGATTGATATTGCATAGTTATTTTCTCTTTTCTCGTCTTATTTATAATAAACTTTTTACATACTAGTACCTGTCAATTACGTATGGAAATATATTGTTCTAAAAACCATGGCAAGAATTTTTTATCGTATTTTCTTGAGATGAAAGTAAAAAGATATATCTAGCAATAATTTTAGATCATAAAATCAAATCATGTGTGTGCTTGGGGAGCGCCGGGGATGACTGGTGTCATTTCGTGGCGGGGGCCACAAGGTTCTTAAAACGCCCCTGGTCTTGTTGCAGCCAAACACTCACGTGGTTCGGAATTCACATTAAGCCGAAGGACCTGGGGTACTGACTCCTCGTCTTCCCCCCCTCCCCCTACCCACACTCTAGGATCCCGGTCTGATCCATGTAACCGCCACCGTGTGTCGTAAAGAGAGCCCGGTCTGCGGTTAACAAAAAAGACACACACACACAAAAGTCACAGTTCTAATTTAAATAGATTGCTGAATCGGTTAAGTTTCAGATGCGACTCAGAAATTAAACATGTCTAAAACTTGGAATGCGAAGAGTTTTTTTAAAAAACTTGGTCAAAATCCCTCATTTTGGTATAAAACGTGCTTATTGTTTGCAGTTGAATTGCTGCAAATGAATGACTTATTTGCAACTGACAATTTGACGGATTTAAATACCGTTCTTCGTGCAAAGAATCACATAAATTTTTAAAATCGAAAAAGCGTAAATCTGTTACATTTGAAAATTATGATTTAAAATATTTAACTATAAAAAAAAAAAAAAAAAAAGAAGAAGCTTGTAGTCTGTAAAAAGCAGTACAAAACTAATTATATGCCTTTATTACCTTACTACTAAGTTACTACGGACAACAAGGCATATTTTGAATTTAGTAACATCACATGGTCTGTAATTATAATAATAAATGTACATACATTTACTTGATCAAAAAGTTGCTCAAGTTTTTATCGAAATGCGAACAATTTTCTTGGGCTGGGTATCTACGTAAACATTGAATTCTTGGATTTACTAAGGTAAGCATTCATTAATAGCTCCAAGGTTCACTGTAGCAGATGTGCCTTGTCCACAACACTGTACTATTTTCATTTAAATTAATCCACCCTAAATTTTGCTTCGCAACACATATAATACTAACAGTTACGAACCAAATTATACACACCGCAGAAAGGAACATTATTAGTCGAGTTTTGAACGTGAAAATAAGCAAAATTTCCTTGGAAACAAAGCAAATATTTAATTTGTTATGAATTAAACTATCTTTCGGCTTTTGTAACTACGCAATATTATTAAATGTTGGTTGTAATGAATAATTAACATCAAATGTTTACTGCAAAACTAATGCTGTGGATAGTAGTATTCCGGTATTCTTACTTCGTATAAAAGCGAAAAGGTCAATAAATACGTGAAGTTCTTTTACCGTATTTTATCCAGTGATTTCACCTGTAGCCCCGTAGAGTGGAAGAACATAAAAGGTAGGATTACATAGCAGAGCACGCTGTATTGGAGAAAATACATAGCTAATATTGAACATCTGTACTCACACAACAGCAGATACGCCCATGCAAACAAAGGAAGATCAGCTTCTAACTGCGTAATAGCTTCTTTTAAGACGCAGACGATGAAGTTTGAGAGTTTGTTTAACCATCTGCGCATTTTCTACCCGCAGATGTGTTTTTCTTCCGCTTGTGACGTAAGCTCTGTAATTTTTGACGGAAAACAAGAATTTCGCGGTCAAACACTTCTACGCTAGAACTGATTAAAAGAATTACGCTCTGTAAAAAAAGAATCCAGAAGTGGTCGTGCGACTCATATGCAAATTGGCAGACAAGACTGTAGCGTGCCGATATGCAAATGATTTCACTATCGAAACCGTTCAGTAACAGCTGAAGCTTTTATAGCAGCGCAGCGCGAATGCAGTGATTCGTAAGAGTTCGACGAATCTTTCCTAGTAACACTGCCACAATTTTTTAAAAAAGGCTTTCGGAAGAAAACCGCCATAAGTAGAACACCGAGAACACATCAGCGCAGTGCTTATCATCAGACAAAGAACTTCGACAGAGGATGAATTATTGGCCTCTTTGAAGACAGATGGTCGACTCGGCGTATTTCGTCGCATGTTGACCAGTACAATGCCGCTCTCCATCGTTGCTATGTACACGGATGTGCGAAGGCATGCGAAGCGGTCGGTTCGCAAGTGTTAGTGATAGAACGACTACAAGACGAGAAGACAGTTTGATTCAGACAGAGGCTCTTACAGGAGCGACAGCTTCGCTCCCAGCCATGAGAAGACTAACGATGTCGAGCGTTAGTCGCCCATTCACACGGCTAACCATTTCAAACCGTCTGAGGGAAGTCGGTTTGCGTCAGCGCATGGAGTGTGGTGCTTCTCCATAGCAGCCTTCAGTTGAAGAACGGCGTCGTGAGGTGTAAAGCGACGAATCTCATCTTTTGCCTTCCACCAGATAGTCGTCGGATACACTTGTGGAGCCAATGTCGTCCACGCAACAATCCAGAGAATATCATCAAACGACACACCACTCGAAGAGCGAGCGAAATGATTTGGGAGCTGTCTCTTATTATTCGCTCTCCAGTTTAGTTTTCATTACAGGGACTCTGACGTCTCGTTGGAAAAATCCTCCAACCGCTGCGTTACCGTTCGTGGCACCGTTTAAACAACTCATCGTTTCCGCAAGATAGTGCCCGCCCTCATTCTGCAAATGCATCGAAATGATGTTTACAAGGCGTCCACATGCTATCTTGGCCAGCCGGATCCGCAAATTTGTCGCCGATAGAATGTGTCTGAGTATGCTGGAACTACACCTCTAGACTTTGCATCAGCTACTTCCGACAATAAATACCATGGTGGCCAGTACCGCGGAACGCTATAAGACGTCTGTACAACTCTGTCTCGCGGAGGGTGACCGAATATACTGCTGATCAGGGAGGATTTACTTCATAGTGGCATGGACCTGTAAGTCCTCTTTCCCAGCATTACTTTTTATTTCTTTTTATCTGAAAATGTTATCATTTCTTAATGTATGCAGTAAGTTTCGCAGCATTTGCGACAGCTCTTCTTGATGTCCCATTTTTTTCAGAATGTATCGATATTATACTGAAAAAAACAAAAAAACTCTTGCTGCATTACATTTTGCAGAGTGAGAAATACTCTGAGTTGCCGTAGCAAGCACGAATTTATTCCTTATTTTTATGGCAAAGCACACACTTATGTGGAAGAACAATTTTTTTTTTAGCTATTCAGAATTTTGTGTAGCAGCCAAAAAATTTGTAAATTGTACAAATGCACCTTGCTGAACCAACCAAATACACTTGCCACGTACGTCGTGTTTACTGCCATTAACAATTTTGCAGCTGCAGAAAACTTGTAGCTAATTAGTTAGTACTTAAATCTTACTGCTGTTGTAAAATGTATTTAGCTAATCCAATCAGTATGTATAGCATGGCTATTTACTGTATCTATTTTCACTTGCGAAATTTGTTACCACTGCAAATTTTTGCATTCATAGCAAAGTATTTTTCACGTCTTTTGTAAAAAAAAAGCAAAAAACATGCTTATATTATCACCTTGTTCGTTCGTCTGCGGACTGCATATCTCTGCAACTATTAGTTCGATTTGAAAAATTCTTTTTGTATTGGGAATCTTGAAATGTGAGTACGGTGAACCTTGCTTTCCACTTTTTCTGCAATGCATTATTCTGCCACCAGAGGGGTAAATGCAGATGCTATAGACTTCAAAATACATTTTATTCACTATACCCGTAATTGCTTCTGAACATCTATCATTCGATACCATTTATAACGTAGACTACTTTCGGTACATTTTCTTTTTTAAGTAATAATGCACAGTTTTTCCACTAGGGGACATAAAGTTAAATTGCGATTTCCCCGATATATCTGCTTCTAAAAGTTCGATTTGAAAAATTATTTTTGCACTGGATAGAGCTCCTGGTGGGATATGTTCTGCATGTAATTTCGAAGTTTAATGTACATTTTTGTTTCCGATATATTTGCAGCAAAATCTACGCTTCTGAAAGCTCGATTTTAAAAATTCTTTCGCGGATACCACTCACCACGATACGCATTTTGGGAATACCTTCTGCTGAAAAAAGGATATAATTGTTCCACCATAGGGCGTATATGTATATCTTACTTTTTTCGATGTCTCTGCATTTAATAGTCCGATATAATTTTTTCTTTCTTTTTCGGAAGGCATTTTGGGTGCGAAATATTTTGCACATAATTCCAACTTTTTCTTAACGCACACGTGTGCCGCTAAAAGCGCATAAGTTCATGCATGTTTCCGTTTGCAGCATATTAGCAGCAAAATCTGCGCCTTTAACAACCCGATTGAACAAATCCTCTTTTGGTCAGATACTATTATCTTCCAAAACATTTTGTGTGCGTTTGTGGCCGAAAAATAGTGCACGATTTTCCCTGCAGGCGTGCAAATGTCTTACCGGTTTTTGTTAATATATCTGCTTTTAAAAGTCCGATTTAAAAAGTTCTTCGAACGCCGTATGCTTCATCCTTTTTAGCACATGCTTCGTAAAAAAGGATCGTGCTTACTCAAGAAGCACTTATATCCGTTTATTTAGTGGTGTAATATGCATAAAGATCCGCACTCCACTGGGAGGCTTTTTCAAAATGGATTTTATGTCTACCATTATCTTTAAAAGTTCTGCCGCCCCGGTGGCGCAGTGGTCTAAGCGATGGCCTCTGATCATTCGTCCGAAAGGGGTCTGGGTTCGAATCCCGGTGAGGCATGGATGTTGTGTTTGTCTTACGGCACTGGCTCTCTCCTTCCCTGGAACCAGTGACCCTAAATTAGGGACGGGCGACCGCTTATAACCCATTGAGTTGCTCACGGTGGTCGTTAAACCTCCAATCAAAAAAAAAAAAAAAAAAAGCCTTCCAGTGGAGAGCGAAAGCTTGGCGAATCTTTATCCGTTTGTGGACAACATACTCTGATTGATTGATTAAGGGTTTAACGACCACCGTGAGCAACTCAGTGGGCTGTAAGTAGCCGCCCGTCCCTAATTTAGGGTGACTGGTTCCAGGGAAGGGAAAGAGCCAGTGCCGTAAGACAAACACAACATCCATGCCTCACCGGGATTCGAACCGGTACCCCTGCCGGACGAATGGTCATAAGCCAGCGCTTAGACCACTGCTACCCGGGTTGGCCATACTCTGAAGGTATTATTAGTCCGATTTGAAAAATTCTTTTTGCGTTGTAAAGCTTAAATGTAAGAACGATGATCCTCGCATTCCGGTTTTTTGTTTTTTTTTAATGCAGAACTTCGCCGCTAGAGGGCGTAAATGCTGATGGTATCGAATTCAAAATACATTTTATTCTATATATTGCTTCTAAACATCAGATTGAATTTTTTTCCCGCTTCCCATTACATTTATAACAAAACCTATTTTAGGTGCATTTTCTTTTTGAAGTAATGCATAGATTTTCCGTTAGGGGATGTAAAGGTAAATTGTGTTTCCCCCGATATCTCTGCTTCCAAAAGTCCGATTTTGAACATTCTTTCTGCATCGGATATAGACTGTGATGGGAAATTTTTTGCATATAATTTCTAATTTTTGGTAAAGAATGGTTTGGCTATCAGGGGTGTAAGTGTTTATTTCTGTTTCTGACGCATTTGAAGCAACATCTGAGCTTCTGAAAACTCGGCTGAAAAATACTTTCGTGGATCGATATGCTCACCTCGAAAAACCTTTTGAGATTTCTTTCTGCTTAAAATGGTGCATAGTTTTTCAGCCACGATTATAATATAGTAGATTATAATTCTTATTTTTTTCGGTACCTCTGCTTCTAATTAGAGTCCGATTTGAAAAGTTCTTTCTTTGTCGGAGATCGTTTCCGGTACGAAACGTTTCTTATATAATTTCAAATTTTTCTTAATCAAACAAAGGTCTTCGCTCTTTCCACGTTTATAAGTGAGTCACGGAAAAGTTCTCATTGGCCGCCACCGGGAGTCGAACCCAGGGTCTTCCCTGGGTTCGACTCCCGTGGCGGCCAATGAGAACTTTTCCGTGACTCACTTATTAACGTGGAAAGAGCGAAGACCTTTGTTTGATGTTCCTGGTCCACGTTAAATGTCTGTATTAATTTTTCTTAATGCACAAGTGTGTCACTAGAGGGCGCAAGTTCACGTTCCGTTTACAGCAACATCTGCGGGACTGAGAACCCGATTGAGAACATTCTTTTTCGGTCAGATACTACTAACTATCAAAACATTTTGTGTCTATTTCCTTTCCAAAATAATGCAGAATTTCGCCACTATGGGCACAAACTTTTAATCTGTTTTTCTCAATGCCTGTGCTCCTAAATGCTCGATCTAAAATATTCTTTTAACGTCGGATACCATTTACCTTGTGAAACACTTTAGATTTGTATTTAAGATGTTTGCAGTTCATCATTCTGTCGCTAGGTGGTGTTTGTGTATTTCTGTTTGCAGCTGTATCTCCGCTTCTAAAAACCCTATTGAGAAATTTGTTTTTTTCTCTGTGTGCCATTCGTTACAATAAAGTTGGGGAGCAGTATCCTCTTTAAATAATGCACAGCTTTTTTTTTTTTTTTTTTTTTTTTTTGTTTGGAGGTTTAACGACCACCGTGAGCAACTCAATGGGCTATAAGCAGTCGCCCGTCCCTAATTTTGGGTCACTGGTTCCAGGGAAGGGAGAGAGCCAGTGCCGTAAGACAAGCACAACATCCATGCCTCACCGGGATTCGAACCCAGACCCCTTACGAACGAATGATCAGAGGCCAGTGCCTTAGACCACTGCGCCACCTGGGCGGCATGCACAGCTTTCCCACTAAGGAGCGTAAAGATCAAATCCTTTTTTCTCACTATCTCTGCTTCCGGGAGATATATTTGAAAAGTTCTTTTTTCTTAGCATAGCTTTTGCCATGAAAAATACGTTCCCCCTATTTTCAACTTTTCCATTACGTAAAATTCTTCCGCTAAAAGGCTTTGAGTTTTATCACGTTTCCTTCTGCATTTCTTCTTTTAACTGATCGATTTGCAAATCCGTTTGTTTCTGATACATTCTTTCTCCCATTTGAAACTTTCTGTGCATCATTTGTTAATTTTCGTAACATGCGTTTTAGCCGCTGTTGTAAGTAAGTAGCTGTTTCTCTTTCTGGGTGTTTTATCGATTGTAGAAATCCGGTTGATTACTTTTCTAACCGGTTCCGTTGACTTTGAATAGATTTGATAAATTTTATTCGCGTCGGAAATTATTCCAAAAGACGTTCTCGTTGCAACCGAAAATTCAGTATCACCGAATTCTTCTTTTTTTTTTTTTTTTTTGTGCAACACTTTTGCTCTACTCGTGAAGTTGTGTTGTTCGGAATTCTGGCGTTAGGTGGTGTTAGTGTGAACTTCCGTTTAATGCTGTCTCTCCGTTTCTAAAAATCCTTCTAAAAATTTTCTATTTTTACCGTATGCCGTTCGTTACGAAATCTTTTCAAAATAGTGCACAATTTACCCACCAGAAGGCAGAAATGCCAAAACCTTTTTCTCGCTATCTGTGCTTCCAAGAGGCGTATTTGAAAACGTTATTATTATTTTTTTCCCTTAATGTAGCTTTTGCTGTAAAGAGTACCTTTCACATGTTTTCTGCTTTTCCATTATTCAAGATTTCTCCGCTAGGGAGCGTAAAGTTAGTTCATGTTTTCCTGTATATCTGTTCTTCTAACGGTGTGATATAAAAATCGTTTTGTCTCTGATATATTCTTTCAGCTATGAGAATTTTTGTGAGCACGATTTGTTAATGTTCGTAACAGAATTTTCAACCGCTAGTAGGGGAAAGTAAGTGTTTCTGTTTCTAGATGTTTTATAGATTCTAGAAACGCGATTGATTATTATTATTTTTTTCGACGTAGGACTATACGTCTAACTCCGCGGATAGTATGGGGCGCCCTACGGCCGACAAAAATAGGTCCCAATTGAAATCATTATAGCGTTAAAAATACGTGTCGCACACTAAGCGTGTTAGCATATTCGTAAACAGCATGGAGTCCAATTTGCGTACTGCGCAATACATCGTGCGCAACCCGCTCCCCTCGCTCCCTGTGCGCGGAGGAGATGATGCAATATTTCTGAGTGTGTCGCCGCGTTTGACTCAGTCTATCTCTCGACGAGATCTATTCAAATATACGAAGAACATTTCGCAGTGGTTTGAACTGAACATTTTAAAAACTGTTTTCTTGTGAACGGGTGAACGCTTTCGACAATATCGCGGTTTAGCTGGACAACCTTGAGTGCAAAACGACTGTGCATGGATCGTTTTAAAAATCTCGGCAAGATCTACTCAAATATATAAAGAACGTATCGCAGTGATTTAAGGTGAAATTAAAAAAAAAATTCGTGTGAACCGGTTAATATTTTTGACAACGCCGCGGAATTCGCAGAATGAGCGCAAGCAAAAGTGGAGAAAATCAAAACGAAAGGACTACTTTTAAACAAATGATGAGGAATGTAAGAAGCCCAAGAAGACAGCGCACCACGTTGGGTAATTCGTGTATCGATCTGCTCTGTGTTCGCAATGTATCCAGCATTATATGTATTTGTAAAACTTATGTAAGCTACTTTTCATATCATAGGCCTGTATTGGCAGATTAAACGCTTTTGAACCATATTCGACTAGCACGTTTCAACTGTCCGATCTGCCAGTCGTAGTTTTACCTTCCAAACTGACGTCTCAATCAGAACTGAGCCCACATTTTTTTTTTTTTTTTTTTTTTTTTTTGTATTTTTTGTAATGGGTTCCATCACTTTCAATTATTTTACTTGTGTCGGAAGGGATTCAAATGACGTGCTCATTACAACAGAAAATTCGGTGTCATCTTTCTTGTTTCCCTGTTACAACGGTTCATGGGCCATTCATGCAATCAGATTACTCACCTGCGCTGTTTATTCCAACCCTTCTTGAAAAAGGCCCTTAAAATTTGATGACGTGCGATTGTGTTTAATTGATACTCTGTTTCTCTGCATTATATAAGGATCACCGAGAAGCGAAAGATAAATTCATCCTTGACAAATGCACTTCGTAATGTAGTATACGACAGCAACTAGTTTTAAATAATGATATCGCAGTAGATTTCGTGTGTTTTCTCTACGGGCCTTGATGTTTAGAGGAGAGCAGACGATCATTTACACAAGATCTGACATCGTCGAACTTCTGTTGTCATTTACAGACACTGTTACCTTTCTACCGACTTATCAGTAGGTTTACTAATTTTGACTCCTATCTGCTGATCTACGGATAAATTTTCGTAATCACAGGAATCTACGGTTTTTCTCGGGTTCTAAGAAAGTATCCTGAACTTCGTATCTTGGACTTCAAAAACTTCGTCAAAATCCAAAAATGTTTTTTTTATTTTTCCAATTTTCTGGCTTGTGTATCAATTTTTGTAATTTTTGGCGGTAAACAAGAAATTCCACTCCTTTCGTAACTGTAACTTTCTTCTTCTCCAAGATCATTGGAACTGCGAAACATCACTTTATTAATTCCGGGAATATCAGTGGTGTGATTTTAAATTGTCTTCTGTGACATTTCTGAATTTCTGTGAAGTCAACAATCTTATGGCCTGCTTTGATAGGTGCCTGGAACCGTAAAGTAAGGTCAGTAACAAAACATTCTCACCGTTAACAACTTTGGACCCTACGGAGACTGTTCTTGTGGCGTATGAAACGCGCAGTGCAGGTCGAAAGTGAATACAATGACGTTGAAATGTTCGTAACCAGAAATACAAAGTTCACCTCACTCTCTGCATTTGTTCGGTAACATGTGTAAACGAAGGTAGACGTGGTTGTTGGCTGTGCACCAGAAAAAATATGCTCAGTAGACAAAACTTCAGAGATAAGAGTAATGGGCAGTTGACATGGGCAGCCCCCGCGCAGAGTGGGACAGACCCAAAACGAACGCAGGTGATAAATCGGCAGACAGCAGGAATCCTTCCTTTGCAGTCATTTGTTTCCCCAGTTAAATTATTTATTTATTTATTTATTTATCTGTAGGTCAAAATTGTTAGGAATTTCATTTGGCGTACTATTTTTACTTGGTAAGAGTGCTCTCACTTTTGCCTCCCCCCCCCGCCCCTTTATCAACGTATTCCTACAACTATTTTTTACGCTTTCCAACCGTAGGTTGAAGAAGCGCGTATATGGCCCAGCTTTGTCCGTCTGTCTGTCAGCACGATAACTCACGTAAAAGTGGTTTGATTTCGATGAAAGTTTAGTATGTGGTAGAGGACCACCTGTGGAAGAACCCTATCGAAAATGGACGAAATGGGGTGAAAGGTCAGGACATAGGAAAGGAATCCATTCCATTGCCCTTATCTTATGCGTCATAACTTACGTAAAAATGCTTCTACTGCAACAAAATTTTAGCATGTTGTTCCGGAGGTATACTGAACCAATTCTGTTGAATATCATCGAAATGGGGTCAAAGGTGACGGCAAAGGAGCGAGATTTATTCCACAGCCATTATCCTCATAACTTGAGTAATAACTTTAGTAACAAGTTAGTAAAATCATGCAAAGCATTGATTATGATACGTTGTCCAAGTCTAACATACCAGAAATCATTACTCAAGTTATGAGGATAATGGCTGTGGAATAAATCTCGCTCCTGTGCCTTCACCTTTGACCCCATTTCGATGATATTCAACGGAATTGGTTCAGTATACCTCAGGAACAACATGCTAAAGTTCTGTTGCAATAGAAGCATTTTTACGTAAGTTATGATGCATAAAGGCAATGGAATGGATCCCGCTCCTATGTCCTGACCTTTGACCCTATTTCGTCCACTTTCCATAGGGTTCATCCCCAGGTGGTTCCCTTTCATCCGCAGGTGGTTTTCTTTCATCGAAATCGAACCATTTTTACGTTAGTTATCGTGCGGACAGACAGACGGACAAAGCTGGATCATATACGCTTCTTCAACCTACTGTTGGAAAGCGTAAAAAATGTTTCTTTAGCGACAAAACTTTAGTATGTTGACCCGGGGGTATACTGAACGAATCAATAGGCAGGTTAGAGAGGAGAGCTTGCGATTTTTGGGTATGTTGGAAAGCGTATCATAATCTATGCATTGCATGATTTTACTAACTTGTTCATTCTTCTCCTATAAAACAATTTCCAATCAGGGCCTCGGGTCTACTCCTTCATTCTGCGCACCGTACAACTGAATGTGAAATGTCCCTAAACTTCAGAAATTATCGTTATCGTTATTGTATCGCAATCGATGAACATGGATAAACTTGGTAATATGAGCAACTTTGTTTGTGGACGCATTTTCGGTGCAGGACAGATAGGTCATTCTATTTTCCAAGTAGTAAGAACCGTAGGGTTCCTAAGGGCAACCGTATCAGGAGTATAACGCGAATATACCATCGACGAACGTACCAACGCCCAGAGAGAGCAAGGGGTGGCCGACTACACATGCCACTGATGACCAGGATCGACGTAGACTATTTAAGCTCGTACATACTTACCGCTTGGCAACGGTGGTGCAAATCACACCCATGTTAAATGTCGCATCAGCTAGCGAATGGTACAGGGCACGCAGCATATCCTGGGCTACAGGAGCAAGCGCCCCACTCGTGTGCCACGGTTGACTGATCGTCATCTGACATTACGACTCGCCTGCTGCCGAGAATATCAAAACTGGGCCTCTGCAGAATAGTGCATGTGGTCAGATGAATCCTGTTTTCAGTTGTACCGAGATGACGGGAGGGTGCGGGAGTGGCGTTGACAGCATGAGACCATGGCCCCGTTGTGCCAGGTCCGCTTCGTTCAAGGCAGTGGTTGCTTTGTGATGGTTTGGGGAGCCTTCTCATGGGACACATTGGGTTCCTTAGCGTGTCTGGAGAGGTCCTTAACCGCTGAGCGCTACCAGCGTGTGCTGGCTGATTTCCTACACGCTTTCATGGCGTTCGCACATCCTGCGGCCGATGGTCTGTTCCAGCAAGACAATGCGCCGCCCCACCGAACCTCAACCACTAAGGCATGGCTCGCGGAACACTCATCTGGATTTAGAACCATGCAATGGCCCCAAGGTACTGGGATTTAAACCTTGTGGAAGCTTAATGGGATGCCATGAAGATGAACATCAGATCCATCGATCCTGGACCGACGTCTCGGGCGGAGTTGTTGACAATGGTGCAACAGGCATCTGGAATTACATCCGATAATCCTCCTCTGTTGGAGTCGATGCCTCTGCGTGTACAGGCTGTCCTTCGTACTAGAGCAGGACCAACACACTATTAGGTAGGTATCTCTAATGTTTCGTCCATTGAATGTACAGAGTTCAAGTACCAAGCAACGCATAAACGTGAATTTCTAGCAAAATGAAAGAAAACGCTTCTGAAATATTTTCGTATGTTGAGTGAGACGCGTACGGAGAAGAATGCATGTTATGTGCTTGAGTTTTTATGTGGAATAAGACATTCGGTATAGGTCGGGAGGACATTTAAGACGACGAAGGTCTGGGATGCCCAATCCCTTCATAAACAGAAGACACTGTAGACAAAATCAGTGCAACTGTTCGAAATGTTCGCCGACTTAGTATTAGAATGATAGAGCCGAAATGGTAATCATCAATAACGAGACTGCTAGGCAAATTTTACTTGAAAATCTGAACATGACAATTGGCTTGTGTCAAGATGATTCCGAAGCTAACCACGCCTAAACAAAATGAAAATCGTGCTGACACTCTGAAGCAAATTCAGGTGAATCACAGACAATTTTTTTTTTATTGGGAGTTTAACGACCACCGTAAGCTACTCAATGGGCTATAAGCAGTATCCCGTCTATAATTTAGGGTCACTGGTTCCAGGGAAGGGAGAGAGCCAGTGCAGTAAGACAAACACAACATCCATGTCTCACCGGGATTCGAACCATGGACCCCGTTTGGACGAATATTCAGAGGCCATCGCTTAGACCACTGCGCCACCGGGGCGACCCACCGACATTTAGAAAGTGTTATCCCTTGTGATAAAACCTGGATCTGCTAATACGACCTTGAAAAGAAACAACAGCCGATGCATTCGAAAACACCAACGTCACTAAAAACGAAGAAATCACGGCAAAGCAAGGCAACGTTTCAAGCCATGTTCGTGGGCCCTCATACGGGAGAATAAGAGGGTGCATTTCCCCTCGTCTGGAAATGTGACTATGCCGTTTCAGTGCTTGGGAGGTACAACAAAGGTTTTCGCGGTAGCACTAATTCTAGTAATTTTTCTGTTGACTTTCTGGATGTATGTGTGCTGGATTGGACTTGGTGCGTTGGGTTTTCATCTTGGAGTAGAGGAATATTCCGCTCAGATTTAGAGAAATTGAATGAGGAACATATACTCAGCTCTTACGCCCAAACTGAAGTGGCCCTTTAGTGTCCTAAGATCTTGAAATAAAAGCGTTTGTAGCAACCGGTGAAGCACAACAAAGTAGGGTCCAATGGGTGCAGACCCCCATCCCCCAATTAAAATAATAACGTTAAGACTGAAGATGTGTGTTACAAAGAACTGGGCAAAATGAGAAAAAAAAAAAGCCAGAGATTTTATTTTGTATTGTAAAAACCGCTGACTTGATCATTATACTTCTTTATGAACATAACATTCTCAACTTGAAATAGTTCCCAAAACTCTAATCGAAGCATACGAATAGACAGTCAGACGAAGAAACAAAGAGCTTACGTGGGGTGAGAATTTCATTAGGTCCTTAAGGGCTATCCAGAAATTCTAATATCTTCATCTCAAACTGCTCCCTAGTCATTCATCAAAAACACAGGTCAGACGGACGTACGGTCAAACAGACAGACACACAAAGTGCAAACATGGTGTGACGTTAACTCCCGGTTCTTGAAAGGCCATCCAGAGAATTTCAAATCTATCTCAGATGGTTCCCAAAAGCTGAGTTATTTATCTAAAACAGGTGGGCATACTGACAAACTCCGATTCGAAAAATCTTTTCTTCAGCGAAAACACCTCCTGATGGAAAATCTTTTGCATGTAATTCCAAATTTTTGGTAAAGAATACTTTAACCACCAGGGGGCGTAAAACTGGCAGACGGACAACAAAGTCCTGACGTGGCTAATGTGAAAGTTGCTTGCTGTCCCTGAAAGTCATTCTGGAAATCTCCGTCTAAAATAGTACAAACGTTGCCTCGTCAAGATTTCGTCGTAATCCCCCACCGAAAAGGTCTGACGAAGCATTAAGAATCCAATCCATTTAAGTGTTGCCACTGAGTATCTATCTAATACGACTGTAACGAATCGATGTGTGCGTGCGTGTGTATTTATATACTGTAATCAAAGACAATATTTTCTAGACACCTCTTTTGTCCAAATCCTTGGTGCGCCCCTGGTTGCAACTACAGGTGTATGTTGCCAAAGATATTGTATATGCAATATATTTGGCAACATACACTGAAGAGCAATTGAATTACAGACAGCTGGCATTATGCAAATATGGCGCTGTGGGCGGCCCTGTAAACGGAAACGACATGACGTATGCAGCGATCCGACAATATAAGGAGTGGTGCGACGGGAATCAGTAAGAGTCGAAAGCAGTATGGGTAAGACGAAGAATCTAAGCGCATTTGATCGTGGACGAATTGTCGGGGCCCCACGAATGGGTCACTTCATCTTGGAAGTCGTGCAGGCACTGGGATTTTCACGAGCCACCGTGTCACGGGTGCACCGTGAGTACATCGAATCCGGTAAAACCATCCCTGCAAGGACGAACTGCCGTGGACAACAGCGTGTGGATGAGCAGGGTCATCGTCGGCTAGCTCGCATTGTAACAGCGGATAGACGGGCCACAGTGCCAGAAATCACTCGGCAATTTAACGCTGGTGCACAAAAACGTGTAAGCAGCCACACCATCCAGAACCATCTCCTCGCAATGGGGTACAGAAGCCATCGTCCCACGAACGAGGGTACCGCTGCTGACCGCACATCACAGGGTGCAAAGATTAGCATGAGCGCGGGAACATCGCCACTGGACCCTAGACATGTGGGAAAATGTTGCCAGGACTGGTGAGTCGAGATTCACCCTGGTACATGCGGATGGCAGGATGCGAGTACGGCGCAAACCACATGAAGCGATGGATTCTCCTTGCCAGGAGGGTAATCTTCAAGCTGGTGGGGGTGGCATTCTCGTCTGGGGACTGTTTACGTGGACTTAAATGGGACCCCTGGTATGTTTGACATCGTCCCTCACAGGTCGACGTTACCAGGATATCCTGGACAACCATTTGCTCCCGTTTGTGCGTCTTCAACGTCCCACTGGGGACCTCATCCTGCAACAAGACAATGCACCGTGCCATCGCTCCCGAATTGTATCCGAATGGTTTGGATGAACACTCCACCGACGTGACCTCGCTTCCTTGGCCAGCTAGGTCACCTGACCTCAATCCCATCGAGAGATATGTTCGAGGCTCTGACCCCCTCCATCAAATCTTCGTGAACTGTGGGAGCTTGTTCAGGGGTCGTGGATCCGTATGGCTTCCCAACGCTTCCGGTGTCTTGTCGAGTACATGCCGAGACGAATCGCCGCCGTCATCAGGGCGAATGGGGGTGCTACGCGTTACTAGACAGGTATCTCTAATGCAATTGCTCTTCAGTGTATGTATCTCTTTTTCACCCGGTTCAAAGCGCTGAAGGATCGGTAGAAGAAGTGAGCTGTAGTGACCTGGGACTACGTCAGAAAAATGAAAAAATAATTAGAATAGGACAGCTTTCTCATATTTGTTAAAATACAAACTTTTTGAACGACTTTGGTATATACAAGATAGCACTGCCAATCACCAGATTCGCAATTTACGATACAGGTTATGTATTGCCCCCCCCCTCCCCCAAAAAAAAAACAGTCCATTTCAGAAGCTTCCTTTTCTGAAAACCTGAGCTTCTGAAATTTTAACCATTTCAGAAGCTTTCTCTTCTGAAAACCTATGCTTCTAAACTTTAAATCATTTCAGAAGCTTCCACTTTTGAAAATCTAAGCCTCTGAAATGTAAAACATTCCAGAAGGAAGCTTTTTCCTCTTGTGAAATTTAAAACATTCCAGAAGGAAGCTTCTTCCTCTTGTGAAATTTAAAACATTTCGGAAACTGCCTCTTCTGAAAACCTTAGCTTCTAAATGTTAAAACATTTCAGGAGTTTCCCCAACGCATGTGCGTACAGTGAGGGATCACTGCACAGGCGCAAGAAGCGCGGGCTCCGAACCTCATTATTGAAGGGGCCTCAAGAAGCCGGGAAGGAAATTAGATTTTTTATTTTTTTTATTTTTAACGTTCAGTTAATTGATAAAAAGTATAAAACAATAATAACGATGAGAAAGGCAAATTCTCTTGTGTTTTATGATGTTATTTTCATAGTGGGTAACAGTTTCGCTCTCTATGAACAATGAATAGAACTGCGTTCAGTGTGTAGTGTGTGTGCATTATTACTACTTCAGCAGGAAGTTACTTTGATTTCAAGGGTTAATTGGATTTAAGTACCAATTTTAAACCAAAGCTGGGAAGAAAGTATCACAGAAAGTATTCAGTCTTGTGGTCATTCGCGAAATCATCGAAAGGGAAAAAATATTTAGAAATAAACTATTCTAAAAAAATTTATAACAATATCTGTTTGCAGTGCTGGAGGTGAACGCTCATTTTCTGTACTTAAATAAATTCAAAATTTTACGCTCCGTTCATTGATTCAGTTCCATTTAGCGAGCTTTCATTCATCTTTATAGAAAACGATGTTGTTCAATCATTAGATTATGAATCTATTATTGATAAATTCGCAAAACTTAGAGTAAAGTTAGGTATATGTTAATATGATTTTACATGTAAATCTATCTAAAATAGCTAACATATTTCATTTATTACAAAAAAAAACAATTAAAAAACATTTGACATGTATTATTTTATTAATACATGTCAAATGGGATGCACAATATGTTGTTTTATGTCAGGAACCTGTGATTTCTAATATGTATGCCATCTTGTTTAGTTAAAAATAATAAGTCTCTTTTTCAATTCATACATTTAGTTTAACATTCTTAAAAAAACACCAATTTAAAATTTTTGGAGTGGGGCCTCAAAATCGGATTGCTCTTGGGGCCTCCAAATGTGCTTAATCCGTCACTACACTACAGGTATGTGCGTGTAGTGAGAGGTGAGGAGAAAAGAAGGAAACCACACACGAACACATCCATCCCTGTCCCGAAACGTCCGAGACATTCCCTAGTAAGGCATGGGAGACAGGGCTTCCACTTTCAGGTAAAATTTCCCTTTCTAGGGAAATTTTCATCAAAATCGGACTTCATGTTGAGGGCAAAAGAGGGGGAAGGGGGAATCTATTGTTTTCAGAAACAAAAGGGAACGTTTTGCTCCTTAAAAGAGAAAAAGTGCAGAGTGGAAGTGGAAGCCCTACATGGGGGACAAGCTTATTAGATGGCGGAACCAATGACCCGAAGTTTGGGACGGGCGACTCCCTAGAAACCTTGGTGCCGACGAAGGTAATTTATTAAGCCAACCCCGAAAAAGAAAGCAACTTTAAAAAAAAAATGTATGGGGAACTAGAATTTATGCGTTATGGCCCTGTTGAATCACCAGAAGAAAGGGGAAGGGAGGGAGGGAGGGATGCTGGACAATGATGATTAAAAATATATATATATTGCTTTCCTGTTCTTTCAGTCCTTAATCCGTCCTCCCCCTCCTCCTCTCATTTTGCTATATCGTCATTCAAACATAATATAATACTTCCTTTTTACTGAATTTCAATTTCCTACGACACACCTAGTTTATAAACAGTTGGAACATCTGCATGTAATGGATAATTTCGACTCATGGCAATAACATTTCATTATTATTACAGTTAATTAAAAAATCCAACCGGTAACTCTGTGCGTGCGTGTGTGTGTGTTAATTCGTCGGAATCATTCAACGTTAGCTGCAACAAATTACTCACCGCAGTTTAACGACTAGCTGACCTAGTAAGATCGGAATTCTGTTTTCCACGTAGCCTTTGACACGAAGAACATTAACACTAGATTTGCGTCCAGCCTAAACAGGCGGTGTCGAAGTATCACGTTTCGAGGCTGCCTGCTGTTTAATGCGCTTTCTGAGGGGCATCAGATGTGCCATTGAAATTCCGCCCGCCAATATATCCATCAAGGAGGTATACACTTCACACTGCAGGTGCGTGCGCTTTCGGCGGAAATTACGATATGCACTTTGACTCTCTAACGTACCGACAGTTCACTCTGGTGAGGAACCGAGAGATGGTGTAAACAAATTCGGAAAATAAAAAAAGTAATAATAATAACAATAAATAAGCATGGCATGCACTTTCCACCGCGACAAACATTCATATTGCTTGCCATTCCTATATATCACTAAAAGTGTTCTGAAGAATTCTATAACGAAAATAATTTTTTCGCTACACGCGTGATGGCTTTAAAAAAATCAACAGAACTGAAGGTTGGCGACAGGAAATATGATGTCACTATTTATACTAGCTGAACCCGGAGCTTCTTCGATTTAGCTTTCACGATGCAATCCCTGATCTTATATTATTGCAGGCGAGACACTATGGGCTGGCTTCAGCTCAGTAAACTCTTCTTTGGGTCCACCCTTTAACCCCCCCCCCTTCCAATCAGCCCCATTTACTTTAACCAGCGAAAGTAACTGATTTAGTATACGCAGCTCTCTTTCTGCAGAAAACAGCATTCACTGAACATTTTTGTCAAACCTTTAGCCATTTCATTCAATCTCCAATTTAATAAATAGGCATCACGACTTCCCTATTCTCCATAAAATTAACTCTTCAAAATTCACCAGTTTAACCATTTGAGTGTCAGCGACGCGTCTAGCGCTTGCAGAGCTTTCCTTTAACCAGTGTAGCAACGCATCTAGCTAGCGCAAGCTTCGTCCATGACACTGAGTTGGAGAAACATCTGCACGTGCTAGGACGCGTCGCTGACACTGAATAAATGAAAGCTTTGCTCGAGCTTGACGCGTACAAGTTTTCTCCAACTTAGTCAAGGCCGGATTAAGGCCTTAGTGGGCCCCTAGGCTAAGACATTTGAGTGGGCCCCAAGGATAAGATATCTGAGTGGGCCCCAAATGAATTTACGATGGAGAATCATTATGATGTGCATGTGCTTGCGATAATAATACGTAGCGCATTCTTCAAACTAATGAATTATCTGCAGAGTTTTCATAATAAGTCACTGTATTTTCTGTTGTTCTCATAAGAACACGAGTTAAAGGCTTTAGATTCCTAGTTTTTGTCTTGGATTTTCTAATGATTTAGCATTGTATACTTTTCTTAGTGCATCTTTTTTGTTATGCAATATAAAGCCACAGGGGACTTGGGGCATTGACGGTTCCAAGTGCCAATTGGGAGATGGGTGTCGATGGTAGTGAAAAAGCTGATACTTTCTCGCCAACCCCTCTGTACATAGCGATATGAAACCGGAGGTAGTTGTTAAAATCTGTTCCTCTTTCACTTCTGTTTCTGACCAAATGGAAATCATACGAGACAAAAATAAACCTACTTTATAACCCCCCCCTTAATCCGGCCCTGAACTTAGTCCATGACACAAGTTTCCTCGAACTCAATCCACAACTTTTGCACGTTCTAGGCGCGTCGCTGACACTTCGTCCATGACATTGAGTTGGGGTAACGTTTACAAGCTATAGATGCGTCGCTGACACCAGGATCGGATTGGGACAACCAAATCAGGCCAGGAGTTTCAGCCTTGCTGTTCACAACAACAACAACAACAACAAAAAAAAAACGCAAATAAAAGCACGTTACTACAGGGAAAGACCTTGTAATTTCGTTATGGAAAAAAACCTGGATGGAAGAGAGTACTAATGTTGAACATGCATTTTAAAACAAATTCACCCGTGAAGAAATTTTTAAAAACAATTTAACACGAAAGAATTTTAGAAATTTGCTCATGATTAAATATAAAATCAAACCACCCTCAAAACGGGGTGTTTGTTGTACTAGAAAACCTTTTTTCTTAACTTTAAAAAACATCGGTTTTGATGTCACGAGTCTCTTGAACACCGCATTTCCAACTGAATCATGTTGAAGGTCATTCTGAAAGTTGAAGAGAGCACATACCACATTGCAATAATCTTACGCAGCAATTTTTCTTTATGTTTGTTTAGTCACTAATCACATACTGAGCAATAATATTGGTACCTATTGGTACCAGGCGCCTTTTTCAAGTCTACCCATTATTTTGATCCATAAACCAATATTGGTAAATCGTTTCTTTTAAAATATATGTCGAAGGAACATGAATTTAAAAAAAATATCTACGGATCTCTGTGCTCTATGTGTGTAAGTGGATAAGAATTTTGGAATGGTGGGACCATCACAGTTGGTACTAGTCTCTCCTCCAAGGCTAAAAAAGGAGAGTAGAGCCTACCAATGACCCTTCGCCAACGACCTACGTTTAACATTAATTAGCTTTTGCTTAGTTGATTTATAAGAGTGTGCTCGATCCGGCGGCACTTTCTCTCACGTGAGTGTAGGGAATTTTGCTATGTCTTTTCACAGGAAACGCCCAACATATACTTAGACAGAAGGAAACTTTTTTTTAAAGAAAATAACCCGTTTCAGAGAGATATAAAGCTCAAATGGAGTTAACGATTACTCATACGTTTTAAAAGAAACTTTCGTTCGTTCCAAAAAAAAATCGGACATAAAGTAAGAACACCGGGACATTTCCCGGTGGGCCAGTCTGCCCCTGGCTGACACTGGGTAAAAGAAAAGTTTTACACGCGCTAAACGCGTCGCTGACACTAGGTAAAGGAAAGCTTTGCACGCGCTTAGACGCTTCGCTGAGACAGAGAAAAGGAAAGCTTTGAACGCGCTGAACACGTCGCTGACACTCAAAGGGTTAATGGGCTTTTCTTCGCTACACAGTTTGTCAACGCAAACAGATAATCTTGTTACAATACGAAGGTTCAATTTTTCTGTTTGTATGAAAAATGTTTATTTATTTATTTTTTTTATTTTTTTGCTCGTCCGTACTTAAGGACGGACTTATAACCTGAAAAATTACATAAACACTCAGGAAATTCACAAATTTGTCAGTGATGAGGATCGAACCTGCGCCTCCTCGCTTCGGGGCCAGTTGTTTTAGGCAACTAAACTACGTCGACGGAATGTATCGCTGCAGATTTGTCGTCTTGACACGTATTTCACCTCTGTAGTAAGTCACATCATCTTCCTCCTATTTTTTTTTTTTTTTTTTTTTTTGAAGCGAAGAAGGAACGCAGGTAGCACACACAGCCTTGCAATTTAACGTATTCGCAACACTAAGTCACCGTCTTTTAGGAAAAGAAGACGGTGACTTAGTTTCGGGCCTACGTTAAATTTGCAAGGAATTTTCACTAATTTTGGGCCAACGTTAATTACCTGGGAATTTTCACTAATTCTAGACGATGAGTGGAACAAACATCTCACATTTTTCGAAGAACCCAACGGCCAGTAGAAATTCATTTTCCACAGTCGGGCGCCAATGTGAAATTCACAAATCTGTCGGTAGCGGGGATCGAAATCTCGCCTCCTCGCTCTGGAGCCAGTTGTTCAAGCCAACTGAACTACACCGATGGAATGTATCGCTGCACATCACCTCTGTAGTATGTCACAACTCACATAAAGAATGACGCCCCAGTTCCTGATTAACATATGTATCCATCTTGAATGGAATACGGGATTACACCATACAACACAAATTTTGAAGATGAAAATCCGTTTTTAGGTGTAAATATGACAAGGATAGTAAGTCAGATAATATCCAAAAACTTGAAAATTTCGTCGTCCTAGAGCAGGAATCGAACCCCGTCTCCCAGATAGCGCCCGGGTATGATAACCACTACACCACCCAGAACAACCAAGTCTCAAGTTTCCGATTAATTTGAATATAACCATCACAGGATTCGAAGCCCAGAGAATGAACAAATAAAAGTCAATTAGATATACACAAATAAATTTCAATTATCATCGGTTTTAAGATAAGTTGATACTTTCGCTAGGAAAAAAGCACGTGCGGATTCGCTTCTTTGACTCAGTCTGGCGAGCGAATGCCAACGGCGTAACGCAACCAGCTCTTTTAGAGTCTTCGCTGTTCTGATTCGAAGACTTTCCATATGATCACCTGCTAGCGTTTCCATGACAACATGAATGAGCGGGTGGAAGGGAATGGGCCATTGCTTTGGGCAACAGTTCGCTCAGAAAAGAGAAGACTTAGACTACCTCAGTCACTCTCATGCTCCCTCCCGTAACAACACATGCTTCGCGAGAGTTGCTTCAGTTTGTGTGAAGTGTCAATGAATTAAAATCAGTGATATTATTGTGATATATTCGCGAGAGTTGTTTCAGTTTGTATGAAGTGTCAATGAATTAAAATCAGTGATAAATTCGTGGCTTCGTTGGATTCGAACTGTTTTGATAAATTTTGAGAAAGCTTCCCTGAACATCTACTCTCAGAACTTAAAGAACTCTATGCTTCAAATTTTTATATAGCTCGACTAAAAAATAAACTGAAGGTGTTTTATTCCCTTGATGAATAAAAAACAAATCAGCAAGGGGCATTATTTGTTACATAAAGTTGAATAAATTGGACATAGTGTTTAGTGAGGTGTACAAATTAGCAGACCTAATATTAAAGTTTCCATCAACAACTGCAACTGCCGAAAGAAGGTTTTCTGCATTAAAAATAATCAAGATATTTCTTAGAGCCACACAATGACATGCACATTCCAGCAACTTGGTTGTTTTATCAATAGAGAAAACCTTTCTTTTTAATTATGAAAAAGTATTGGGAAGAAACTTTTTATGAAAACATAACACTCAAGTTCATACAGAAGGAAAGAAGAATGGAGTTCATGTACAAATAAGGTATTCAGAAGAAGAATGGAGTTCGTGTACAAATAAGTTTTGAAATCCTAATCCTCATAATTATTTGGTCATGTTAGCAATAGCATGTTATAAAAAAAGCTTTTATTACTTAACAATCAAAAATTAAACTTCGCAATTAAAAAAAAACGAAAACATTACTGGGAGGGATGGGACGGGACGAGTGAGATAGCCCAGATCTCGGACCCAAGATACACCACTGACCCTGAGTCTATACTTTGAATCCGTTTACTTTTCTCTCTCACTTCTGTCTCGTATCGTATTTTCCCCTACTCCTTAGTCAAATCGAGCGGGCACCATGCGCTTTTCCCTCGTAATTTACAATAATTGTAGTGATCCCCTGAGTCCCCTGAGTCGTATGACGTAGTTTGCAGTAGGTTATAAAAAAGTCGACTGTATGATTTTTTTGTTTAGTAACTACAATTTGAGGAGCGTGAAAAAACCCCAAAAAACGCGAAGATTGAGATTTATAAGCGTTAGGCGTGAAACACTGATTCTGTTGCCACTACTGTCAGACTCCACTTTAGAGAATCACACCGGAACAGAAGCGTGACGTCATAGACTTCCTAGGTGAGAGCTCCTAGGGCCTGTCACTATCGTTGGCTGCGCAATGCACCAGCACCAGTGAAGGATCCTCGGCGCTCGAGAAGTATGTGTAAGCGCGCATGCGTAGAATGGCACAGTGAGAATAACCTGAAATATCCCTGCGTGGACGTTCGACCTTAAGAGCTTTGGAGACGCACGTGGTCAAAGTGCCGCTTATTTCTCCATGTGATGTGACCACTCCAGATGCAAAAGGATGTGGCAGCCGTATTTAATCAATTTATGTTTTATTTGTGGCTGTGTGAAGTTGTTGTGAAGCGTGACATGTAAATATAACCGTGTTTCCCCCAATACTTATTGTGTTTAATGAAGGGTGAACACAATCGTGATATTGAAACTTCGTTTTTACAATGAACGAAGAGTTTTTCCAAAATTACAAATTTTTATTTTAGAAAAAAAAGGGGGATTTTTTTTCTACACCAAAAAGTTAGAAGTATAACATTTAGGAATACATCAGTCTGATGATTTTGTTCTTGTTAATAGTAAACGCTTATTGGATAAATTTAGAGACAAGTTGCTATTACGTATTATTAAAAACCATTTATAAGATGTAATTATAAAAACAATTTATAGGGCCTGCAATTATTAATAAAAACGATTTACGAGGCTCGCAACATGTTTGTTATGACGGTATTGTTTTAAAGAGTGGTTATCGGCCATCATCCAAATATTTGGCTTTCTGAACCATAAACAGCACACACACACACACACACACACACTGTTTACCCAATAGCGTATGTACCATGGGAACCATTGCTACTTCACCACCGAGTTTTCGATTCGCTCTCGATAAAAAAGTTTGCAGGTTTACAGGTGAAAAACTGGACAGAATCCCACCCAGAGGTCTTCCACCTGCGCCATTTTGCACCATCAAGATATTGCTATAACACTGTGGCTAAGTGAAATACCGATGCGGATCAAGCTCTAGATAATACTGTGGGCGGAGCATTAATACTCAGTCAAAGTCCTTGTTGGCAATCCTATATTTCCCTGAAAGGTGATCCTTTTCATGTTGAAGCACGGCACCGCTATGTCTGATCAACCGAGAATTGATTGCGCACTTAAGTATTCTTCAACCGGTCCTCAGCAATAATAGATTCGTTTGCTGGTAGAAGGAACTCAGGGAGAACTGTTCCTTTTGTTCCGCTGGGATATACAAAATTCAGATCGAAAAGCTACAACATTTCTCTGCTTATTTCTTTCTTTGTCGCTCATCCTTTGTATGGAATTTTACAACCCTTAACAGGGATTCCGTTAGCGACGCAGAGGTTCTTATTTAACACAGGTGTTGCCCTTTATGTCCCCTTCTGCCAGAAATTCATTTAAGGCAGTTTTTGTACGGCATTACCCCTGGGTGCGCTTTAATCTCTTCTGAAAGTCCTTGCTGTGTTATGACATTTGTGTTACGGAGATTTGAAGATTTTAGAATTATTTCGTTTCCAGGAATAGTAGGAAATATTCAACAATAGGCCTTTCTGTCGTCAAAATAGAAACTTCGACGTCGCCTTTAAGATGATATCTATCAGGTCGGCAACAGTCTTTAGCAGGGTTGAAAACCATGATCTCCCAAGCAATCGAACTTAGTACGCAGGGTAAGTATTTTATTGTTTTTGTTGCCTTACGCAGCGATCAATACATCTCAATATTTGGCGTAATCAGACGGCATAATGACTTCATTGCTCTTTTTGTGACAAGGCATTTCCTTGACGCAAGGGATAAGAGGGGGTCACGAGAGAAAAGGGTCACACAAAGCAGGTGGTCGAGAGACACCAGACGGAGAAGAGAGTGCCTCCGAAAGCCCAGTGCGAAAGAATGAAAAGTTCCGTAGAATTGGAGTAAGGCGAAAGAGGAATAATTAAGAGTCAGAATAAGTAGCCAGAAGACTGAAAGCTTTAAGAAATAGTTAACTAAGATAATTCCGGGACAACTAGCATAATAAGCTGGTAAGAAATTAATTGAAACTGCAACTTTTCTCATATATTATTTCGTTATATATTTTAGTTGCAATTAAGGTTAAATATCGAACCCGAACGGGAAGCTAAATATTGCTTGCAGGAACCCTCTAACGTTTGGATAATCGCCTACTTCCAGTGGTGCAGTCCTGAAAAAGAAGTGGCCTGGAGCTAAGAAGGCCGGCCCACGAGGTATCGACTCTAGCAGGAATGCAAGGGGGAAGGGGGGCAACAAACCATTGAAAGCGAATATATACTGTATATACTGTCTGGTATTCACTTCATCGCTGCTATTTCGGAGGTGGTTTCGGTAAACAAAAGATCTACGGATTTGCACATAGCCACCATGAAATAAATAAATAAATAATAAAATAAAATAAAGTGAGAGAGAAGAACAAAAAAGCTCGGTGAAGATTATTTGTGTTTCGATTTCGATATGAAGCGAATAAATACATAAATTAAAAAGTTCGCTTCAATTGGGTAAGATGTAGCGTGGCACCGCCAGACCTTGAAAAAAAAGTGGCCTGCAGGGCCCGCTATGCCTCGACTGCATCCCTGACTACTTCTAGGAATATACCATACAATAGCTGGATATGTCCTACAGTTTTTCTAAAGCAAATCTGCCTGTTAAGCTCTGGCAAAACTTATCATACCTCATTTAGGAATACATCGAATTTCGTTTCGGTTGATTGATTCTTCCGGGATTTGGAGAGGCAGCGAGATAAAATTCGTTAAAGAAACGTGGAGTTTGGTGGCTTTCCCCCTTTGTTGATGTTCCCCAGTGTAGGGTCCCGCCTTGCGTTGCCTCCTGCGGCATCCCCGATTTGGTTCTCTTCGATTTTCATGAACCCCTGTTTCATCTCTAATATTACATATGGTTTCGAACCGGTCGCAGAGGAAGGCTTGAACTGACAGCTAAAAATATATATATATATATATACACAGTGCGTCAAAGAATTTTTAAGACTGGCGCTAGATTTCAGCCTACGGTGACGCCACCAGCGTAATCGCAAATGCGTTATAAACCGTGACCATCTGCTTGCTTTCTGCCAAAAGTACTGCGCAGTTGTTAAAGTAACTGAAACGAAACGGCCGTTCATTAGAGAAGTAAAATTTTTCATGTTGAATTATTAAGATGGAACAAAGGGCTGTTATTAAATTTAACGCAAAACTTGGTAAAAGTGCCTCGGAAACGTACCAAATGAGGAAACAAGTTTACGGTGAGTTTTGTTTAAGTAGACCAAATGTTTTCCTGTGGCACAAACGTTTTTTGGACGGAAGAGATACGCTAGAAGATGATAAGCATACCGGAAGAGATACGCTAGAAGATGATAAGCATACCGGAAGACCAAGTTCATCTAGGACACCTGAGATTATTGAAAAAGTGCGTGATTTCGTGGCAAACAATCGATGTGCGTCACTAAGAATGATGGAAGAGTCTTTAAACATCAACAAAGAAACGATTCGAACCATCCTGCATGAAGATTTGGGCAAAACAAAAGTCTGTGCTAAATTTGTTCCACACAAGTTAACCAATGCACAAAAATCAAGGAGAAGTGCACATTGCAGAGACATCATTTCAGCCGGTGAAAATGATCCAAACTTCTTAAAATCGATTGTGACTGGTGATGAAACATGGCGTTTTCAATATGATCCTAAGACAAAGCGACAAAGTGCGGAATGGAAGTCAAAAAACTCGCCACAAGCCAAAAAAAACAAGAAAAAGTTCCATCGAAAATCAAAACAATGCTCAAAACAAATTATAATTTCTTGTTTCTATTTCATTTTACAGACCCAGTCTTAAAAATTCTTTGCCACACTATATATATATCAGAGTTCTAGTGCATGCGGACGTACATTCGTCTCTGATTCGTTCTCATCCGACTTAGAGATGGGCAAACCGATTCTTTTGAAAGAATCGATTGTTTCGATCCGACTCACTAAAAAGATTCGTTCAGATCGATTCGTTCGTATCGGTCGTTTGATTCTTCCGGTTTAGAGAACGATTTGTGTCTCGGAGTTGGTTCTGTATCGGATCCTTTGGTTTGTCTCGGTCAGTGATTTTTCCGGTTTAAAGAAAGATTTGTATCTAGCGAAACGATTCTGAATCGGATCCTTTCGTTCGTTGACAGTTTTCGGTTTAGTGAACTATTTTTTATGTTTACATTTTTTTATTCTTATGGAAATTTTGTTCCTCAAGGCTCTTGTAAGTTTGTTTCGAAATGTTCATGTAATTTTTTGCATTTATCCACTTCTGAATAAGGTAAGATTTTTTGGCTAGAACATGAACCTCACCGAGACGCATGGTGAAATTTTGATGTCTAGTAAGAAGTAGTCCCCAAAAACATTGGCTTTGAGTAGTTTTGACTGATTCATTCAGGGAATCGAATCTTTTCAGAAAAGATTCTTCCGCCAACAACTCAGTTTGCTGATTCGTTCTTTTGGAACGATAACGACACATTTCTAACATCTTCGGAAGATGTGTCGAGATGTTACGACACATCTCTAACATCTCTAATCCAATTGAGAAACGCAGTTTCTCTTCACTTCATGCACTTTGCTCCTCAAGCACCCGGCTTCCCGCCGATGAAGATCGCAAAATCGTCGGCTGTGGGTCGTGTGCACTCAGCCAAAACCTTTCTTTCGGATCGCTGTCTACCAGCCCTTCCCTGTCTTTTGACGTGGGCTATCTCACCTTAGCCATCGTGGCTTTCTCAGTAATTTTCGGTCGGCAAGGATGGATTGGCCAGCCGGGACACCGAAATATTTCCCGGTGGAGCACTCAAGAAATGGCCCACTTCTTCATATTCTTTTGTCTGGATTTTTTGGAACGAACAAATAATTGTTTTGGTACTTGTGAATAATAAACATAAACGTCATTTTAGTTTTACTTCTGTCTGAAACTTTATTTGTTTATTTTTTTTTTAATTAAATGTTTTCTTGTATTTATATGTTGGGTGTTTTCTCTGAAAGGACACTGAAAATTTCTGTTACAGAGATTTAACATAGGATTTTTTGGCAAAGATATTAAATTTCATTCGCAACATTTCTTTTGCCTCGTGTTCCTTTTTCTTTGTCTTCGAGCCTGGGAAAGTTTGATTTATTTCCCTAGTCAGGAAGAATCGGATTTTACAGACGGTGCCTTCCAGTCGCATTTTTACGTTTCATCTCCAAAGACAGCTCAATGGAGAAAGCCATTTGCTGACATCGCTTTTGTACATTTGTAGTCTCACCTTGGGTTTGGTCAAGTGCAATTAGCACCCTTCGCTGTCTTTGATCAAAGGTTTCCGAAAGAGACGCGGGAAGCGATTAAAATCAGCGTTGAGTTTTGAATTTTATGCCGCCTTTAATCCTTCGGAATACCGCAGTGTTGTTGGAGCGAGAGTCATAAATTTTCCTGAGGACAAAGTAGAAGCAACACAGTCAGCGTGAGGAGAAAAGTGCGAGTTGTCGTGTGGTGGACTAGGGCGCCTTGTTTTCTTTCGCGACGGCGTTTATAAGCTGGCCGAGGGATAGATTTTTCGGGAGCCAGCGAGAGAAGCAACAAGGAGGGATTGAAAGTGATAACGTCGGGAAATGATAAGAGTTCGTCACTATAACTAAGATAGGAAGTAGCTCTAGTGGACAACCATAATTCAGGCGATGAGAAAAATAAATTGTTTTTAACTGATAAACCCATCTCCTGGAATATTTAGCGTGCTGCATTATTTTGTCAGTTTTTCTATTGTTTTTTCACGTTGGTAGCTGCATGCCGAACTTTAACTACTGACCCCGAGACGAAAGTACCTATCATTATTACAGTCTCTTACATTTAACAGTTAATTTGATCCCGCATCATATCTTGTAGTTCGGGATTGCTTATCCAGCAGACACGAAAAATTGTGATAACATTTATGGTGTTGGTCTGTTCATTAGTAATAATCGTTATTTACGACGTCAAGTGGAGCTAACCACTTACAGTTAGAAGAAGGTAATTGGACCTGAAGACCAGGGTCATTGGTAATCCCTACCCTCCTTTTGAAATTTTGAAGAAGATACTAGTACCCATTGTGATGGCCCATCATTTCTACCATACTTATCCGCATAGACTGACGCAGAGTACAAAGCGATTCTACGGCAGAGATATTGCGTAATCCATGTCTCCCCCAGATTTATCTTAAAGGAAAAAGATGCTTTACCAGTACTGGCTCATATGGTTCAAAATAATGGGTAGACTCTTAAAAGGCGTCTACTCATGGAGGAGATACCAATACCATTTTGCAGTAGGCGATCGTTTACCAAAAAATATACACTCTTAAAGGAAAAAAGATGCTTTACCAGTACTGGCTCACATGGTTCAAAATAATGGGTAGACTCTTAAAAGGCGTCTACTCATGGAGGAGATACCAATACCATTTCGCATTAGGCAATCGTTTACCAAAAAATATACAATCTTAAAGAAAAAAGATGCTTTACCAGTACTGGCTCATATGGTTCAAAATAATGGGTAGACTCTTAAAAGGCGTCAACTCATGGAGGAGATACCAATACCATTTCGCGGTAGGCGATCGTTTACCAAAAAATATGCAATCTTATAGGAAAAAGATGCTTTACCAGTACTGGCTCATATGGTTCAAAATAATGGGTAGACTCTTAAAAGGCGTCTACTCATGGAGGAGATACCAATACCATTTCGCATTAGGCAATCGTTTACCAAAAAATATACAATCTTAAAGGAAAAAGATGCTTTACCAGTACTGGCTCATATGGTTCAAAATAATGGGTAGACTCTTAAAAGGCATCAACTCATGGAGGAGATACCAATACCATTTCGCAGTAGGCGATCCTTTACCAAAAAATATACAATCTTAAAGGAAAAAAGATGCTTTACCAGTACTGGCTCATATGGTTCAAAATAATGGGTAGACTCTTAAAAGGCGTCTACTCCTGAAGGAGATACCAATACCATTTCGCAGTAGGCGATCGTTTACCAAAAAATATACAATCTTAAAGGAAAAATGATGCTTTACCAGTACTGACTCTTATGGTTCAAAATAATGGGTAGACTCTCAAAAGGCGTTTACTCATGGAGGAGATACCAATACCATTGCGCAGTAGGCGATCGTTTACCAAAAAATATACAATCTTAAAGGAAAAAAGATGCTTTACCAGTACTGGCTCATATGGTTCAAAATAATGGGTAGACTCTCAAAAGGCGTCTACTCATGGAGGAGATACCAATACCATTGCGCAGTAGGCGATCGTATACCAAAAAATATTCAAGGGTAGAGTGAAAAGTAGTAGCAACAGGCATTTACATTACTAGATCAGGTGATGCGTAAACATATCATAGAATCTCCTTGACAAATGTCAACCCCAGCGTCTCGTGGTGCATCCCGTACCGACTAAAGGGGCTCTGACGACCGCCCCACATAGTGGTATAGTTCAAAGGAAATACTAATCCACACTCACCAACTGGCTTGGCCACTGTGGTCAGTTATGGCCAACCCCCCTCCACCCCCACCACCCTTCACCACATGATTTTAAACTGAAAAAATGGACCTCGGTTCCCAGCAGCTGGAATGTATCCAGGCAAGGCAGCGGCCAGTGCCACGCGAAGGCAGAGGGTGCTAAGAATCAAGGTGCCTTGCTAAGAACCACCGGAGAACCGGACTAAGCTGCCATGTGATGCTGACCTTGGCTCAGTTCAATGGACGATCTCAATCTTCTGATTCAAGTCTCCTTGAATTGGAGGAGCTACTACAAAGAATCAAGTGGGACATCATCGAGCTAAATGAATTATAAGAAGAAAAGGAGAGGATCTCATCAAACTGAGAAGTGGGCATCTTTTCTCCTATCGTGGGACAGATACTGGCAGAACTAATGATGTTGGATTTATAACAAATAAGAAACACAAGGATAAAGTTCTAGAAGTTGAAAGTTCCTCGGACACAGCTCCGCTATTTGTTGTCCAACTCTCAAAAAGACACCAGACTCAGATTATTCAATCTTACGCCCCCACCACAAGTTATTATGATGAAGAAATTAAAGAATTTTACGAGGAAATTCGGCATCTAAATAACAAGAACAAACATCATTTGAAGATCATTATGGGTGATTTCAATGCGAAAATAGAGCAACACCATCAGAACGAAACTTCGGTAGGAAATTCGGTCATGGCAACAGAAACCAGCGTGAAAATACTCTTGTAGAATTTGCAAAGCCAAAAAGGTTTCTCATCATTAACTCATTTTTTCAAGAAAACGCCACATAAGAAATGGAGATGGACACATTTCAATGGAACGACAATTGAAATTGATTTTATTATGTGTAACAAGAAATTTGTCATCGACGACTGTAGTGTGCCAAACAGGTTCGACACAGGCAGTGACCATACAATTGTGACATGCACGTAAGTTGCACCTCAACACTACACTAGAACGTGGCAAGCTCATAAATCAAACAAAATGTATTGACAGCATGACCAACCTTAAAAATCATCATAATACTCGTACATCAAGTTGGAGCTCAGGAACCAATTCTCTGCTCTAGGAGATCTAACATCAGGAAGAAGTGGACATCTCTGAAGTTAAGAAAAAACTAAGGGCTCCAGAGCCAGAGCCAGAACAAATTTTCGGGGAGGGTTTTTGAATTTGAAAATTAATTTTCACTGTACGTTATGCATATGTTACATTTTTTCTTTATCACATTTTACTTGCACACGAAATTTTTCTATTTAATATCCCCCATTTTTAAAATACTGACTTACATGCTATACTACTTACACAAGTACATTCTACGTCAAAAAAAAGTTGCACCCGGAAGGACGTGTCGGATTTCAATGCTATTCGGGAGGAAGGTAAAGGTAACCAGGAACAATAAATGATTAAACATTAAGACTGATATGGGCAATATTTATTAAGCTACACGCTAATAAGTAGTGTCTCTCAGTATGGCGTCGGGCCGGCATGTTTGCTGACACAGCATGCCAGACGTCTCGACATGGAGTTGTACAGGTTCCTAACGGTGTCCTGCGGTAAGCCAACTCATGCAGCTTGAATCCTTCTCACGCAGTTCCCGCATATTGTGCGGTAGCGGTAGAGTGTGGATAGCGTCTGTAATAGTATCCCACACATTTTCAATTGGCGATAGGTCTGACGATGCAGCTGGCTATGGCAGAATGTCAGTGCCTTGAAGGCAAGCTCTCGCGATAGTAGCAGTATGCGGACGAGCGTTGTCCTGTTGGAAAATCGCACAGGACTGAGTGTTTAGAAAAGGTAGGGCCACTGGTTTGCAGGACCTTATTAACGTAACGTTGAGCTGTCAAAGTGCCTGTAATGCACACCAAGGGTGATCTGGTATCGTAGGTTTTTGCACCTTACTCCATGATGACACCAAGCCTTCTGGATGTGTGAAGCTCGATAACAAACCGTTCATCTTGGCGCTGACCACGGTACTTCCACACACCGATTCGTTGGTCGTCTCCTCCAAGACAAAAGCAGGACTCGTCACTGAAGATCACCCGCTGCCATTCTGAGTGGCTCCATGAGAGTCTGGCACGACACCATTGCAGTCTTTTGCGACGATGCAATGGTCGTCGTAACGGTCTGCGTGCGTGTAGTCCTACGTCGTGCAGCCGTCTGCCAATGGTGCTGGCACTGATCGGACGATACATGAAGGGCACCACTGCTCGGTGAATATCCGGAAGCGTGGCTGTTGCGACACTCCGCGCATGCCGGATAACCCGTCGGTCCTCTCTCTCCGTGGTTCCTCTAGATCTCCCAGACCCTTCCTGTCGCTGCTGCGTGCTTTGTTCTATCCACTGCCGCCAACAGCGTGCTATGGTGATATCCGCACGACCGGTATGGCGGGTAATATGGCGATAAGACCATCCCGCTTCCCGGAACCCGATGATGCGGCCCCTCTCGAACTCCTCCAACTGCTCGAATCGCTTCCGAACTTTTCGCCGAGGCATACTTCACTTGCAAAGGATGCAACCAATACAACAGCACGAATTGGAGTGGCAAGCACGCGCAACGGGACGACCTTACATAGCCTGCCAGGCACAGCGCTACCAACCCTCCTTGCTTACGTTACATGCGCAACGGAGCGTGATGCTTGAATCATTTGCATGTCTCCCGATGTCAAACCTACCCACCAAGTTTTATTCCTGTCGGTTGCTTCCTTCTGGGTGCAACTATTTTATTTGACGTAGAGTGTATATGTATCTATATACCCTCTCTTTATCTAAGTACGACATTTAGGGGTGGGTTAACCCCCCCTCCCAAAACCCTTCCTGTCTACGGCCCTGCACCAGCTGTCGACTGATGTGTTCTTACATCTGTTAGAAACATGGAGTTTTTCTTAATTTAATGAAGAAATGTCTCAATTTCAACTAAGCAATCGACAAAACTAATCAGAACATTTCGTCAGCTGAACCACATAACATTAACTACCCTTGCAAGGACATCATAGTTTGTTCCCAAAATGGCAGAAGAGGCTCATTTTTCGAAGGGACACGTGCATAGGTCATCCACGAACAGTAAGTATATACGCCTGAGCAACTTTAAGTAAGCTTTCCATCTGAATCTTAGACACGTGGTAAAATCAAAAGAACACCCACCTCATAAACAAGAGTACGGCACATGTCAACACATGTGTAAGGGGCTAAGTCCTACGCCTTGGGATTAGACACACTTCCGGTGGTAAAATCAAAAGAACACCCACCTTATAAACAAGAGCACCGCATAGATTAACACATGTGTGAGAGTGCAACAGCTAAGTCCTACACCTTGGGATTAGACACACTTCCGGTGGCAAAAACGAAAGAACACCCACCTCATAAACAAGAGCACCACATAATTTAACACATGTGTGAGGGTGCACCAGCTAATACCTACGCCTTGGGATTTTATAAAAGCTTCAGGTTCAATGCGTTAATGACTCTTGATAATATTTTAATAGATGTTTGCACATATTAATATTGTTCTGTTCCTCCTAATAATGAGCTTCTTCTGCCATTCTGGGAAAGCACTATACGATGCCTTTGTAATTCTGAGTAACGTTAAGTGGTTGACCAGGGCAAATATCCTGACTAGTTTTGTGATTGCTTAGTTGAAATTGAGATATTTCTTCATGAAATTATGAAAAAACTTCATGTTTCTAACCGACGTAAGAAAACATCGGTCAACAGCTGGACGTATTTTCCTATTTTCGGGATGTGGACATATTTTATGCTTTCCAAACGTTGGTTGAAGGAGCGAATATGCTCCAGCTTTTTCCGTCCGTCTGTCCGTCCGTCTGCCTGTCGGCACGATAACTCACGTAAAAATAGTTCGATTTCAATGAAATTTTAGTATGTGGTAGGGGACCACCTGGGAAAGAACCCTATTGAAAATGGGTGAAGTGGGGTCAAAGACCACGACATAAGAGCGGAATTCATTCAATTGTCCTTATGCGTCATAACTTGCGTAAATATGGTTCGTTTTCTATCAAATTTTAGTATGTGGTAGGGGAACACCTGGGGAAGAACCCTATTGAAAATGAGTGAAGTGTGGTCAAAGATCACGACATAAGAGCGGAATTCATTCAATTGTCCTTATGCGTCATAACTTGCGTAAATAAGGTTCGATTTCAATGAAATTTTAGTATGTGGTAGGGGACCACCTGGGGACAAATCCTATTGAAAATGGGTGCAGTGGAGTGAAAGGTCAGGACATATGAGCGGAATGCATTCCATTGCCCTTATGCGTCATAAGATGCGTAAAAATGGTTCGATTTCGATGAAATTTTAGCATGAGGTAGGGGACCACCTGGAGAGGAACCCTATTGAAAATGGGACAAATGGAGTCAAAGGTCAGGACATAGGATCGGGATTCATTCCATCGCCCTTATCCCACACTATTAAGGTGGACGTCAAGTAATTTTGCTTCCTATATTTCCAATGGAAAACCTTTTGTACACATTTCCTTCACAATTAGTGTGTTCCCAAGGATGGAAAATTTGAACATCGATTAAAATAACTTCATACTATAACTTGGAATACTTAACATTTTCTAAAACATAAGCATAATTATATTAAAAAACAATAACGTCTCCTTTGGTGGTGTTGAAACCAGAAAAAAGATGGCGCGACCTGTGCTATGATGACGTCAGTGGACAAATAAATGTTGGATTGCATAATTACGGTTATGGTTTAGAAAATATTAAATATTCCAAGTTATGAAATGAAGCTATTTTAATCGATGTTCAAATTTTCATCCTTGGGAACGCATTAATTGTGTAGAAAATGTGTACAGAAGTCTTTCCATTGGAAGTATAGGAAGCAAAATTACTTGACGTCCATCTTAAAGTAGCAATTCTTGTATGTATGTATGCACATTTTATTTTGAAAACGGCTCTAAGAATTTGGATGAAAGTCGTTAACCTACAGTTTTCTGGTACTAGAAATCGATTTAGCTTGATCTCGACTTTAGGAGAATTCGTTTAGTGGGTTAAATAACCAGCCCGAATTATAACGTTTTTAATGTCATGGCGTCGTTCCATTAATGTTACCAATGCTTAGAAATCTTATGACGTCACAATTTCGTGTTTGAGAATGTTGGCGCGCGGTCACGCCATCTGTCTCATTACGTCACGCGTTGTGTGTGGATCCTATTAAAGTTTTATGACGTCACACTTTTGCGAGCAGATAGTCCCGATTCCCATCTGCCTCAATACGTCACGCGTTGTGTGCGTATGTCCGTCCGCACGATAAACTCGCGTAACAATCGTTCGATTTCCGATGAAATTTTAGTATCTGGTAGGGGATCACCTGCGAAGGAACCCTGTTTAAAGTAAACGAAATGGGGTCAAAGGTCAGTACACAGGAGCGTAATCCATTCCACTGCTGTTATGCGTCATAACTAACGTAAAAAATGTTCGATTTCGATGAAACTTTAGTATGTGGTAGGGGACCACCTGGCGACAAACCCTTTTGAAAATGGGCTAAATGGGGTCAAAGGTCAGGACATAGGAGCAGAATCACTTGCATCGCCATTATGCGTCATAACTTACGTAAAAATGCTTCGATTTGGATGAAATGTTAGTAGGTTGTAGGGGCCTGCCCCTGCCTGGGGACGAATTCTATTGAGAATGGGTGAAATGGGGTCAAAGGTTAGGACACAGGAGCGGGATCTATTACCTTATGCATCATTACTTACGTAAAAATGCTTCGATTGCGACAAAACTTTATCATGTTATTTCGGAGGTATACCGAACCGGTTCTGTTGAATATAATCGAAATGGGATCAAAGGTCAGGGCACAGGACCGAGATTTATTCCAAGAGTGATAACTTGAGTAATGATTTCTGGTATGTTGGAAAGCGTATCATAATCAATGCATTGCATGATTTTACTAACTTGTTTCCTATTTTCGAGAAGTGCACATATTTTCTGTGGGCATTTATTCCGCGGGGGTTTCTGTCGGCATTGTTTCCGCATACCGTTCGTTCCATTTGGTAAATTGCATTTTAGCGGCGACATGAACTGTTGTTATTTTTCAAGAAGTTGACGGCAGATCTTTCGATCAGACAGCTACGGGAGAAAATATTAATCCTTTTCTTGTCTGTCGAACCAATCTTCCTGGTTACAACCGCGAGTGAGAGTATATTTTGTATTCTAGTATAAGGAAGTGATGGGGGGGCTTGTTTGATGGATGCTCAAGTTCGAGAGAGGTCAACCTAAGCTATTGGTACACACCCGATGAAGACAGAAGGAAAATTTTTGGATGGTCCCCAATATGACCCGTGCGTATAAAAATAGAGTTTCATCAAACATAAGTCATCGCTCTTTCGACGTTTATAAGTGAGTCATGGAAACATTTTCATTGGCCGCCACCGGGAATCGAACCCAGTTCTTCCAGTTTCGCGCCGGACATGCTTCCACTGCACCGCAGCGACCTCGAATTCCTCCAGACTCACATACGACTAACTGCCAAGCCACTTGGCAGGTTGCTTCTTGGAGCCCCGCACAATGCTGGGGATTCACCAAAGATGGTTGGTAAGCAGCAACTGAACAAATAACTAGAAGGTGAATGAGTAATTAATACAGACATTTGACGTGTACCAGGAACATGATTATAAACGTGGAAAGAGCGATGACTTCTGTTTGATGTTCCTGGTCCACGTCAAATGTCTGTATTAATCATTCATTCGAAATAGAGTTTGTCGATATTATTGATCAATCTGTAAAATGTTAAAGGCACGAAAAGTAAGATGTAATAAATTTGTATATTTGAGCACTTATCGTTTTCACACTGAAACAGATGTAAAGTGTTTTCATTATCAAAGACTTATTATTCATAAAAGAATACCGTGGTTATAATTCTTCATTATCAAGCTTTTCTCATTATTTTGTGTGATGAGTGTGTTTTAAATTTATAATTCTTTTCATTAAAGGGCGCTTTTGAATAATAGCCATAAGCGCCCAAAATCCTACGCCTTTGTTTCCCGTTGTGGAAAATAGACCTGTTGACTATCGCTGGAACACAAGGATAAGTTTAATACACTGTTGGACAATTGCTAAGGACGGATCATAAACGGCTATATAGCGCATAAAAAAGTAAGTGTGGTTGGATGCCAAGTGAAATAAAATAATGTCAGAATGCCAGGACATTACAAGAAATACAATTTATTGTGCTCTGAAATCCAGAAGGCTTTGGAACGTGTTCAAGGGACAAACAGGCCATTTTGTGCAGAATACGTAAACGTGAAAAAAAAAAAAAAAAAAATGCAATTACCGTCCGCAGGCGTTCCGGCGTAAGATGTCAATACGGGATATGGCCACCATGGAGGGCGATGCAAGATTCCACACGTCGTGTCATGCTTTGCACAACATTATCAAGCAGCTGTTGGGGTAATTTATCCCATTCCTCTGTCAGTGCACGGATGAGGGTGTCCTTGTTTATTGGAGGGCATTGGCGACCAGCAAGACTCCTCCCCAAAGCATCCCCCACATTTTCAATGGGATTCAGATCTGGAGAACGTGCTGGCCATACGAGGCGTTGAATATCCTCGCTCTCAAGACACTCCTGGACAGCGACTGTTCGATGACATGTTGCGTTGTCGTCCATGAAAATGAATCTATCACCGACAGCACCACGGTACATGCGAACATGAGGTAGCAGAACATCATTAATGTATCGTTGGCCAGTCATAGTCCCAGTTGGAAGCACATAGAGGGACGTACGGCCATTGATCATGATGCCAGCCCATACCATGACACTACATGTCGGATATCGGTCCCTTTCCTGTATGTTTGCTGAACAATATGCAGTACCACTATCACGCCAGATCAGTTGTCGTCGACAATCAGACGATAGACTGTATCTACTCTCATCTGAGAAGAGGACAGCAGACCAGTCGTTATCAGTCCAATTTGCGATGTTGATGGCACCATGGCAAACGGGCGGTACGGTGACGTCTGGACAATGGAATGCACACAACAGGAAGGCGGGCGTATAGTCCTCCTTCATGCAAACGTCTGGCAACAGTTTTTCGGGAGATCCGCTTGCCAGTAGCAGCCATAAACTGATTTGCTACCTCACTAGCTGTGCTGCGCCGGTGTCTTTTTGTTGATAGCACTATGTACCGATCTTCTGCAGGTGTCGTACTGCGAACACGACCTCCCCCGTGACGTTTGCTACACTCTCCATTTGTTTGAAATGATTTCCAAAGCCTTGAAACAACACTGTGGCTGACGTCGAACTCCCTGGCAACATTTGTTATTTTTCGCCCTTCTTCAATCTTGCCAATAATACGGCTACGCGTAAAATCATCTAGGTGATGTCAGGAAGACATACTGAAAATTGCAAGTTCGTCAATTGATTCTTTCCCTTTCAACTTTGCGTTTGAACAACAACGGTCAATACGCGTCAAATCCTTTATATCTCTTATCAGCGCTATGACGTCACGAAACAAGTTCGGTAATCCAAAATTTGCATACGCACAACACGTCTTACTGTATCCCGCACTTATGCTAATTTCCACATTTTGACGTCTTCCATTTTATGGTTGCTATCGTTGCTATTGTCATCCGTCCTTAGCAATTGTCCGGCAGTGTACTTACGTAAAGCGGAAGAAGAGGGAGAGGGTTAGTACAACACTTCGTTAAAAATAAGGCCTAGGCTGGGTCTGATGGTGAGGGTGCGTTCAATAGGGATGAGGGAGATACAATTATATTTGTGAGAACAGTCCCATGATCCCTCTCGGGGACGGAGAAATTTCCACTGGAGAACTGCCCACATCGCAATTTCAGTGCCACAAAATTGTTGAGAATAAACAAATATCGTGTGGCTATATTTCCTGCTACTTAGGCAACATTCACAAAACATTTTTTAATATTTGATTTTCAATAACAAATTTAGACATTTCCATGATTTTTGGGCCAAACACAAAGCGGAGAACTGGCCACAAAAAAGTTTAAGGGGCCATATAAAAATTACGTTCTTGACTGCTCCATGGGTCTCCAGAGGTTAGTTATCAGAATCACATAAAGTTTCCGTAATTTCGTATTTTCTTAATTGCGATAATTAATGTAGTTCTTTATAAAAAATGTTTATAATGCACAACTCAACAAAAAAATTTCAGGGTTTACAAACTACAACTTTACAAAATGTCTGAGGGTACGTACAAACGCAGGAAACCTGTCGGGCGTGGGACTTAATATCAAAAGGTTCTCAACGTTTATAAACTCAGCTCTACAAAATTTCTGGGGCATCTGGTACCGCAGGAAGCCTGTCTATGGGAGGATGGGGGAGGGGGAGGAGGATAGAAACTTAATGTCGAAAACATAAAATATAAAGAATTTGTAGCCCAATCGGAAGATTTTTAGCGTTTACAAACTACAGCTCAACAAATTGTCTGCGGGCATGTGAAAACGCAGGAAACCTTTCGGGGGAGGAGTTACCCCACTCCAACAGACAGGTTTCCTGCGGTAGCAGATGCCCGCAGAAATTTTGTAGAATGGTAGTTTGTAAACGCTGATAATCTGTTCCCAATTGGGCTACAAATTCTCTATATTTCATATTTTTGGCATTAAGCCCCTATCCCCCATCCTCCCATAGACAGGTTTCCTGCGGTAGCATATGCCCGCAGAAATGTTTTAGAGTTGAGTGTATAAACGCTGAGAACCTCCGGTCGGACCAGAAATTCCTTGTACTTTATATTTTGTTATTAATCCCTCAACCCTACCCCTTAAATTTTTTGTGGCCAGTTCTCCGGTGACCACTTCTCTCCCCCTCCCGATCCTTCCACTTCCAGTATGTTTCCGCCCAACTGAGCAGGCTGGTTACAACTGTTCACCGGCGAAGCTTTGAATACGGATTCGCTCATCGGCATACTGGAACTGGAACCTGGACTCGTCGAACCAGGCGACTTTTTTTGCAGTCGTGAAATACCCTTTCGCTGTGTTCCCGTGCCCACTGCGGATTGAGCTGTCGATGACGGTCTGTCAACATGGCCAAATCAATGGGAAAAGACGTGTGCTGGATTTTGTTTCGCAAACATTTTCTACGTGCTCTGCTTGTAATATGTGGTTATTTGAGGGATCGTGTGTCGTCTATTGTCCTGGACTGCATGTGCCGACCAGCGTCCACCTCGATTATCAAGGAACGGTGTCCCCTTTCCTGCACGCTCAGTAGATGTCTGTCCTTTTCTAACCACTCCTATCACACTTTCACTACGGCTCGTCACACGTTCACTCATACAAGTCCATCTCTTTCCCTCATGCACTGTGTACGTACTGGCGAACTGCCACGCTCATATCTATACCGTGTATGTATATTATACGCCGGTCAGTGGCGTTACTTTTGCATTCTGAAGGCCGCGTCCACTAGTGGAGATGGTGGCCATAATGATCAGCCCCATACATGTAGTAGAACTGTGTCAGCTGACTTACAGATACAGTTTTACTGTTTCTTCAAATCCGATTCGAAAAATGATTTTTGTATGAGCTATCTGTAGTTTCATTAAATTTTCCAAGCATTTCTCGGACTATTCTGATCTAAAATCCCGGATAGTACAGCCTTGCAATTTAACGTAGTCCCAACACTGAGCCACGGTCTTTTTTTCCCAAAAGATGGTGGCTCAGTGTTGGGCCTACGTTAAGTTGCAAGGCTGTGCTACTTGGGATGTTCTCTTTTTTTTTTTTTTTTTTTTTTTGATTGCAGGTTTAACGACCACCATGAGCAACTCAATGGGCTATAAGCAGTCGCCCGTCCCTAATTTTAGGGTCACTGGTTCCAGGGAAGGGAGAGAGCCAGTGCCGTAAGACAAACACAACATCCATGCCTCACCGGGATTCGAACCCGGACCCCTTCGGACGAATGATCAGAGGCCAACGCCTTAGACCACTGCGCCACCGGGGCGGCGGGATGTTCTCTCTAGAAGGCATAATTTTTGTTTCCACAGTACCTCGGATTCTACCTGTCGGATTGAAACATTCTCTTTTAGCATCTAGCTTCAGTCACTTAGTATCTGATTTCCCAGATGCAGTATTTTTCCACTTGGGGGCGTCCTGTTGTATTCGTATTTGTAACTATATCTGACCTTCTGAAGGTCGTATTTGAAATATTCTTTCTGTTCAGATTGCTTTAGCTGTGACAACAACTCAGTTTCTAGTACTGGGACTGGAGAGACATTTTTAACACCAAGTAGTTCTAGACAATATCAGAGTGTACCTCCTAATATTTTATATTCATGATTTTTTACTAGAGAGCGCAAGAATATTATATTTTGTCATTTTTTTCAGCGCATCTACAAATCCCATTTTAAAAATTATTTTTGATCTGATCACTCCGCATTTTCCAGCTTTTCTACTGTAAAATTTTGAAATTTTCTCGCTAGACGCAAAGAATATCATGTTTTTGTTAGCATGTTACTGACTGCAAAGTTTAAAACCGACAAAAAAAAAAAAAGACAATCTTTAGTGCCTTTAGTGCAGTTTTTGTCTCCGACTTTTGTTAAAAGACTTGCTAGTTACATTATCACATTATAATTATATCAAAATAATTCTTACGATGAGATTTTGGAAGTAAATGTCGACATTTTGTGAGGAAACTCGCTTTACTCTTAGGTTAGTTTTAAGGTATGGCCTCTTGACATCTAAAGGAAATTAATCGATAAATTAACCCTTTACTGACAACATACTGCAGCACAAAGCAAGTGTGGGGGTTATGTAGGAAGTCAGTCAACCTAACATAGCTTTTTTTTTTTTTTAATGCATGTGTTATCCAAACGCTTTTGAACGAACAGGCTTACTAATGGACTAGTTCGAAAAACATCTAAAAAATGAGTCAACCCTCTGAAATCACCTATTAATGCTCCGTAAGTTATGAGAGCAGTTATGAAGAGGTCACAAGAGTTTCTTTGCAGTAACTTGACCTTGATAGAACCGGGGTCTTATGTCCTCGCAGGCTGTTGCAGCCCCTTACGAAGCCCCCTTCCACACACACGCTCCCTTGCTTATGCCATCCCTCCCTCTTTGAACGCTGCGTCCCTCACCTCACCTCGTTCTGGACCGTCTTGAGCATCTTATATGCCAGCACATTTCTTTACCAGCTTTAAAAACCGTACTCAGTCTGTACCTATTTGTTCCTCTCTCACAGTGCCAACTAACCCTCCCTCCCCCTTTTTTCGAACGACCCGTCAAAACTCCCAAGTTTCAACAACACTCTTTACGAACTCTGAGGGTCAAAGAAGGTCATCAGTAAATGGCCTCCACCACCATACCCGTATACAGCCCCAACAAAGAAAAGGTCTCCTGAACTGTGTAGTAGCCGACCGACCCCGGTGACCTCCAAATCAATAGGAGTCAAAGGTCATGCCGATGCTTTGAACTGTTTGCAGGGGTTATTTGAGAATAACACAAAGGGTTTATGTACATACACCATGGAATGTGAGGGATGTAAAAAAGTAGAGGGGGGGGACTACCGGGATGCTAATCACACGGGCAAAAGAACGAAGCAACAACTCCCACCTCCTAAGCGAATGTGTCTTCCTTTCATAGTAAAACCCCGTGTAAATTTTATGTTTGCGAATTTATACCATGCGAAGATCAAAATGTTATAGTTGTGGATGTCCGGAAAGAGAGCAATTACCTACAAGAATAATTAAAAAAATAAGAAAAAGAAATTGAAAGGTATATATATATATCATCCAATACCTACATTTATCTTGGACAGCAGATATCAAGTGAGGGTCACATTGATGAAGAAATTAATCGGCGTATAAAACTTGCCTGGAGAGCTTTTGGAAGAAACTATAATTTTCAAGAGCAAAATGCCATTATTTCTTAAAAGAAAAGCGTTTGATCAATGCATCCTTCCAGTGCTTACATATGGTGCAGAGATGTGGACCTTAACTAAAAGAGACATACAAAGACTGCAGATAACTCAAAGCAGCATGGAGAGGTGCAAGCTTGGTGTAACCAAGTGAGATAAGAATAGGAACTCGTGGATCAGAAAAATGACAAGAGTGGAAGACATCATGATCAGAGTAAAATCCCTGAAATGACAATGGGCTGGGCATACTGCCAGAAGGACAGACCATCGATGGACAACTGAAATTTTAGACTCGATTCCAAGGGACAGGAAAAGACCCAGAAGAAGACCACATGGGAGATGGGTGGATGAAATTCGAAAGTACGCGGGAGTAACATGGAGGAGACTGGCACGAGACACACCGTTGTGGAAGAAACTTGGGGATACCTTCGTCCACCAGTGGATTGATAATGCTTGACAATAATGATGATGATGATGATGATATATATCATCATCAGTTGCGCTTACGTACAGTTTTTTGTGTGGGAGAATACGCTTTCAAATTTTAATTTCAGTTTCCTTTGATAGAAAAGTATACTGTTTTATCAAGTAAAAATTGAAATGTTTTAATTCATGTGTTTCTTACCTGTATGAAAAGAATGAAACTATCTTACCTAGCTGACTTGTCTGAATTATACAATACTTTTGATTACACTTTTTACTTAACATTATTAGTATTGTGAAACTTTTACGACAGAGGATGTTGCTGCTTGTGTGCTATTTTAAAATCGGTTTGAATTAACACTTACCTACAATAAGGGAAAGGAATAAATTAAGTACATACTATATTATTAACACTTCCCTACAATAAAGGGAAAGGCACAAATCTAGTATATATTCTAAAATACAGCAATTACGAGTTGCACTTATCAAATGGATGTTATACGAAAAGAATACTAGTAACAGTTCGGGACACAAGGATCATGGCCACATCATCCAGTTACATGCATATGTTTGGTCTTGACAGGTGTACAGCATATTTCGAGATTTGCAGCATGACGCAAGAAACGCAAAATAAGTAAGAAAAGTGCTTTCCGTTTTTTTTTTACTGCTTTGAATGACTGCGCGAAATCTGCATCATATGAATGAGAAAGTATGTCCTAGCTCGTCGAGAAATGTTCGCACAGCGGAACTTGTCCATCTCTCCGGAAAGAAAAAATAAACACTACGGCAGAGACATTCCCTTTTCAGAGGCGTGTGTTAACATTTAGGGTGATTAAATAGTTTCACGACTTTTCGGCGCTTTCAGTCTTAAAGTAACAGTGTGACATGTCTCTACCAGTGCTGAGGCGGGCCGAGTCCGGGCCCGAAAGCCCAAAGCGGAGCTTGGGCGGGATCTGGCTCGGGAGACAGAGAGAGATAGAGAATGACAGTGGCGCACCCAGGAATTTCTGTTGGAGGAGGCTATATGCACTGAAGTGCCAGAAAAACTGGTACAGACGAGCTTATGCAAAATACATAGCGACGTCACCAATGCACGTACGTTTCTCCTGGTATGGTCCCGTGCCATACCAGGAGAAACACCCCATAGCATAATTCCACCGCCGCCGAACTTCACAGTTGGCACAATACATTCTGGCAGGAGGCGTTCTCCAGGCAGACGCGAAACCCAGACCCTGCCATCCGAACGGTAGAGGGTGAACCTTGATTCGTCGCTCCAGAGAACCTGTTTCCACTGTTCAACGGTCCACTGTCGACGTTCTTTGCCCCACGTTAGCCGAGCAGCGTTATTGGATTTGGTGATCAAAGGCTTGTGGGCGGCAGCACGTCCATGATAACCGAGCAGATGGGCTTGCCTACGGATGGTATTTATCGAAAGAACACTTCCGGATGCCTGTTGAAACTAATCGCGGATGTGGCCCATCGATTTGGTGCGGTTCTTCCGAATTTCTCTGGCCAGCACCCGTCGGTCTCTAACTCCCAGTTTTTGGGTCTGCCGGGTCGGGGAACATTCCGACAGTCACCTCTCATCTTCCACTTGCCAATCAAGTAGGCCACTGTCGATTTTAGGTACTTACTCGCTGGATATGTCACGTATGAATCGGTCATTTCTGTGATACCCGACGATTACACCTTTCTCGAAATCAGAGAGCTCCGAACTGCGTGGCATCTTGCATGCGACTGGTTGCGTTGTTGTTTCCCACACGATATTTATCGACAGCGGCCGTGACGTATATCAAGACCACAGTTACCGTTGATTGCAGGGGTGTCCAATTACTTGTTGTAGATAGTGTAATTTGGAGTAGAAATCTTTCACTCTTGTCAAAATTTCGCTTCTATTTCTTGTTACAGAACTATCTTCTTTTCTCGGTGCCATAATCTGTTTTCTTCCCTTACTGAGATGTCCCTTTGCTGTCTTTAGGCTTTGGTTGTTTTCAATTGCTTTCCTCATTAGTTCACAGTTGAATTTCCTTACGTTTTCAGTGATACTTTTTCTTACTGTCTTGCATAGCTCCATATATTCCACTTTGGAAGTCGCATCTTCTTTAGTTGTCCTCATCTCTCTTCTTTTTTGTACCAACGTTTTGGGTTTTCCTAATAATTTGTTCACATGCAACTTGTTCTTAGACCCAGCTAATATTGTTGCTGTTTCCATAAGAGCTTTGGTTACTTTCTGTTAACTTCAGAAATATCCCCTTTTTCCGATGTTAGGCCTTCTGAAGCAGAGAATCTGTTCTTCAGTTCCAACTTGAAGGTATTATTATGGTGTTTTTTAAGCTTGGTTATGTCGATACATTTTGCTTGTCTTATGAGCTTGCCACGTTCGAGTTTAGTGTTGAAGTGCATCGTACATCTCACCAATCTATGGCCATTACCTGTGTTGAAATTGTTTAGCACACTGCAGTCTTCTATGAGGAATTTTTTGTTACACATAATAAAATCAATTTCACTTGTCGTCCCATTTGGGTGCCTCCATGTCCATTTCCTGTGTGGCTTTTTCTTGAAAAAGGAGTTCATGATGAAAAACCCTTCTGCCTCTGCAAACTTTACGAGAGCATTTCCACGCTGGTTTCTGTTGCCGTGACCGAATTTACCCACTGAAGTTTCATTCTGTTGCCCTATTTTTGCATTGAAATCTCCCATAATTATATTCAAGTGCTGCTTGCCTTTATTATTTAGATGATGAATTTCCTAATAAAATTCTTGAATTTCTTCTTCGGGATGACTTGTGGTGAGTGCATAAGTTTGAATAATCTGAGCCTGGTATCTTCTCGAGAGTTGGATAACGAGTCGTGCATCTCTGTCAGAGAAACTTTTAACTTCTACAACTTTATCCTTCAGTTTCTTGTTTTTTATAAATCCAACACCACTAGTTCTGCCAGTATCATTTCCACGATAGTGGAAGAGATGTCCACTTTTCAGTTCAATGAGATCTTCTCCTTTTCTTCTTACCTCACTTAGCCCGACGATGTCCCACTTGATTCTTTGTAGTTCCTCTTCCAATTTAAGAAGCCTTGAATCAGAAGATAGAGGGCGTCCATTATACGTAGTGTGACGTATATTCTAAATTAACTTTCCTTTTTAGTTTCTTTCCCTATGTAAATCTTGAGTTTATTCTCAGTTATACTTCACACTTAACGTAATATATTTTCTCTCAAACTAATACTGTTAGTAACATAATTGAGGTTGAATGAACGTGACGTATGCCTGATATTTGATAAGAACGAGAGATATAAACTACGAGTAAACAGTTGCTTGGGGAGCGTTGTGTTATGGAGCTGTGTGGAACGTATCGTTGTTGGTGTGTGGTGTATTTAATGTTGATACCGATATGTTATGTTACGATGTGTTGGAAAAAAACTTGAATAAAGCATCTTTTCCGTAAATTTGACTTCTGTTTTTTACATGTTTGGTCTGGCCGTTAAAATTTAAATTAGGAACTATTTCATCTCATGGTTATGTTTTTAAAATAACGTAGAAGTACGAAAAGACTTCTACGTTATAGTAGCCAAGGTCAGCATCAGATGGCAGCCTAGTCCGGTCCTCCGGTGATTCTTAGCACCCTCTGCCTTCATGTCGCACTGACCGCTGCCTTGGCCCAGGTACATTCCAGCTGTCGGAGACTGAGGGCCAAGATTTAAGTTATGGAGTCTTTTTGGTGGGGTTTGGCCATAGCTCACCACGCTGGCCAAGCAGGTTGGTAGGTGTGGGATAGCATTTTCTCTAATCCCGATGGTATAGTTATACCGCTATTGGCGGTCGTCAGAGCCCCTTTAGTGGGAACAGGATGCACCACGAGAAGGCGGGGTTGACATTTGTCAAGGAGAGGCTGTGATGTTGCGCATCACCTGACCTTACATCCCCCATTTATGTAAATCACATTATACCAGATGCTAATTCGCTACTTTGGTGAAAAAATACAAGGGCTAGTGTTAATATGTCCGCAGTCTACTGTTAACAGGTTCTTTTTAGTATCTTTGTTCTAGTTGTTAACTTGTAACTGCTAATAACTCCGTAGTGGTTGATGATGATAATGATTAACATGTAATAACCATATGATAATAATTGTATGAAATAATTCTTGCGATTCGTAAATATGTCTAAGAAACTTTTATTCTTTTCTTCATTTAATTGCCTGCAAAGGTTGTCCGTTAGCTGTTGCTATATTTCCTAACTCTCCCGCTTTCGATCATCTCTCGCGCTGTCGTCCAATCCCCCGACCTCCCGGCCCACCTAAGGCCTTCCCGGCCTCGCCTGGGAAAATTAGCTCGAAGTACTTTTCGTGACCTACTCCTTTCCAAACCTCGAAACCACTGCCTTTCGCCTCCTTCCCTTGTCTCCAAAAAATGCCCTTAAGCTTATCAGAAAATTCCCCGTGAGAAAGAACCACACCGCTTTCGGTAAATCATAAGCCTCAAAGTAAAATGTGAGGGCTAGTGCATTAGTTGGCACCATTGAAATTGATACCTGAAAAGCATAAAAACAGGCGCGATAGAGTTAATCTCCATTCATCATACAAAGTGCAAATACTACGCATAGACAAAATGTCGTCTTAGTAAATACCGTGCATCCGGTGTCTAATGGGGAACTGATTCTGAGAAATTTCTCTCACGCTTTGTGGAGACAAAGGGAGTGGAGCACGAGATGGAATAAAAATTGCATTTTGAGATTTTATATGAAATCCTAAAACCCCTGCATAAAATCTCTGTAACATTACGACGAAGTCAATTTCTCCGCCATTTCAAAGCCAGGAGCAGGATTCAAACCTGCAACTCTCGGAGCTCCAAGTACTATCCACTATACTACACTAGCATGTGTTGTCACTGCTATCTGCCTTTATCTCATGTGCGTCCTACGGGGTAGGCAGGCACGTCACATTAGAGCCATTAAGAATACAAAACGCCGTGCTTTTGGCTTTGTATTGCACCTGAGTTCCAACTTCGGGATAAGACATGGATGTTGTCTTTGTCGGCTCCCCCGCTCTCCTTGAACCAGTGTCTCCAAATGAGGGACGGGCGACCCCACGTAGCGTTAGGACACTCATGGGGGTCATGAAGTAAAAAAATAAAACTTCCTCTCCCTTCCCTAGAGGCACCGGCTCTAAATAAGGTACGGGCGATTCCTTAACGCCTTAGGACCATCTTGGGAATCTCATTAAAGTCGGAAAAAAAAATACCCTCTCTCCCGTTCCTGCAGTCAGTGGCTCTGAGAAAGGGATGGGTGACTATTTATCGCCGTACGAACCTCATGTGGGTCGTTAAAGACAAAAAAAAAAAAAAAAAGCCCTCTGTTGCTTCCCTTTAACCAGTGGCTCTAAATAAGGAGCAGGCGACTCTTATCATCAAGACACTCATGGGGGTCATGAAGAAAAAAACCCCAAAAAACCTCTCTCCCTTCCCTGGAGGCACTGGTTCTACCGAGTGAGTCATAAGTTCGTAGCGTTTTAGGGTACAACGCTCAGTCCGGTAACACATGTTGACCACATATGGCTATTCGGCAAAATACAGTCCAGCAAAGTCTATGGTCATTCGCCAACGTTCAGCCAAAGATGCGATGCTGTTGCGATACCAGGCGGCTGGCTTGGATGCAAAAAACTCTGTGGTACCATCTTTCACAGCCTCCAAGGAATGGAACTGTCTGCCGGCCAAGAAATGCGCCATGGAACGAAATTCCGGCTGAAAATCCGTGTCCTATGACATGGGGCATTGTCGAATGCAGGAGGACCTTCTTTCGGTTCACTATTACGGGGTAGGGGGTAGCGCTGGCGTAGAACGTTTTATACGTGTTGCAGTTGCTCGGCATACAAGTTCCCATCGACGGGCCGACCATGCGGCACAAGCTTCCAGTGGACAGGACCCTCAAAATTCCACCATACACACAACATTGTCTTCACCTCAAAACGCCCTCTTTGAATCACTGCTTGAGCCTCATTCCCTGGCCACAGCCATTGATTTCCGGTATCAGGATAACATAGGAAGACCCACTTCTCATCATTCGTTACGATTCTCCGCCATAGCCGGTCGTCACGTGGATTTTGTAGCAATTCTCGACACAGAGTGACACGCTCCTCAGCTTGCTTTGGGCTCAACTCATGGGGAACCATTCGCGGACGTCTGGAGAGAAAACCGAGCTAGTGTAGGTGACGATCGATGATGGTTTGTGATGCATGTACCTCCTCTGTTAATTGTCGGGTGCTGGTTCCTGGGTACTCTTCAACAGCTAGACGCAGGGCTTCGGTGTTTGTGGTGGTTGGTTTCCCACACCTCGATTTGTCAACGAGCTCTGTGTCTCCGGACCGGAAACGTTGCAACCATTTTCATGATGTTGCAGGGTGCACTGTCCCTTCACCTTCTACACTACAAATTTCCTTCGCGGCAGTTGTCGCGTTCAACCCTTTTTTCCAATAATGGCGTAGGAGCACACGAACAACAAGTTTCTCCTCCGACATTCTCGTCTCGTAGGCCCGGCGTATGCCAACCTGTCTGAGCAGAAGAGCACGTCACCCAATCAGGCGTGGGACACATTCCACCTTACTACACATGTCCCTACTGTTCGGCGAAGCTTCTACATCTGTACCGCGAAACGCTACGAACTTATGACTCACCCGGTAAATAAGGAACGGGCACCCCTTATCGACTTAGGACGTTCATGGGGGGTAGGGGGTCATTAAAATGGAGAATCAACCCCGCTGTCCCTTCCCTGGAGGCAGTAGCACTAAATAAGATACGCGCGACTCCTAGGCGCCTTAGAACGCTCATGGGGGTCATTAAAGTTGAAAAAAAAAACCCCAAAAAAACTCTCTCTTCCTTTCCCGGAGGCAGTGGCTCTAAATAAGGGACGGGCGATTCTTTATCGCCTTAGGATGTTCAATGGGGTTATTAAAATCGAAACCCTGCAGGTAGTGGCTCTAAGTAAAGGACGGGCCACAACTTTTTCCTTTAAGAAGCTCATGGGGGTCGTTAAAAACCTAAAAAAATCCCTCTCTCCCTTGCCTGGAAGCAGTGGCTCTAAAAAACGGATGAGCGGGGCAGGATGCTCATGGGGGTGGTAAAATACGAAAATACACGACAAGTCTGACACTAGATGCCATTTGGTGTTTGGTTTAATACATCCGCCAGTAATGACGCAGAAAACTGTAAGTGTGAAGCCCCTAAACAAACTTTTATTGAAAGATGTGAAAACACAAGTTTGTCCGCGTCGGGTATCGAAGGTGTGTCCCCTTACTCCGGAGTAAGTCGCTCTCCCAACTGAGCTACGCGGACAGAGTGTCTCGCTGCAGATTTGTCGCCTTGGCACGTGTTTTCACCTCCGTAGTACGTCACAAAGACACAAAACTGCTCCGACTAATATTCATGAGATTATAGTCCAAAGTGTCTTATGGATATTCTGAGCCAACTTATGCCAGTCTGGAACCCTTCATCTTGGAAACACAATTCAAGGTGCTTAAAAGTTACAGAAGCCAGAGGAGCGTGGGTGACAGAAATTGACCTTTTTCTTTTTTTTTTTTTTTTTTTTTTTTTTTTTTTTTTTTTTTTTTCTGAGTGGCACAGTACGTCAGTTCTCGAAAAATAATGGCACGTTTCTGCTTGAATGCAGGACACAGGTAAGTTAGGCTTAGAATTTACTGAATGATCACGTTTAATTTTCTTATTTCATTCAGACCGCACTGTGTTATTCTAAGTGTGGCAGTCAATCAGAATATTTTTTTTTTATTAAATCGGTAAGCATTTTGAGGTTGTTCTGGAACACACAGCACGAATGTTGTCATGGGTAATAACAGACTATGCATTATTTTAAAGAACAAATATTTGTAAAACTTAACTCCGTCCAGAGCAGTATCCTGTATGATAGCTAGAGAAGGATGAAACTTCGCCTCTCTTAAAATGCAGAGTCATCAATCAAACGTAAGCGATAAAGTGGAGTGTAAGGGCTTGCCTGCCTCTTCAAAGTTTGCCAGTGATTCAAATCATCATCATCATCAACTGCTGTATTCCGACGTGTGTTGGGCTGCTTCTGCTGCCGTGGTGTGGTGTCAACCGCAAGGGGTTGTGGTTTGGCTTCCCCATGTGAATGATCTTCTTTGACCGGCCACCCTTATCTTCCCCGACCAGTGGCAGGGTCTATTTAGTGGAAAGCGCCCCTTTCTAGGGGGAAAGCGAAAAGTAAGGGGACAAAAGCGGGGATTAACCCAACCGAAAACACAACACTCCCAGACACAGTTGTGTTCTCGGAACGTTGATTACAGGAGGATGTAGTTGAAGTCGACGGGTGAAATTTGTAAGAACAAAGAATTCTTAAGGAGGTGAAGAGGGATCTCAGTTTTTTTCGCCATATTTAATCAAAGTTGTTATTAAATTTAACCTAAAATCGTGTGGCAAACTCTTTGGAATTGTAAAAGCAGTCGGTGTTCATTTGTGCAGAAAAAGTTTATCGTCCTCTTAATGATCATGCCATACACATAAAAAAAGTGTTATGTAGAAGACTCTTCTTTTATAAAAAAAAATTTGAAAAGGTCATCCTTGTTGTGTTCTTCCTCATCTCATTGTTTGACCACATACTCAGTTTTCTTCTTTTTCGCCATAGTTTTTTGTTTTCCTTTGCAGAATTATTGCGGTGTTTTCTGTGTGATGTCATATTCCGAAATATATGCCTTAATTTTTTGCTGTGCATCCATTTTATTTTTTATTTTTGCTTTCTCGTTTCTTGTTTTACGGGGAGTACTGGGAGAAAGATGCTAAAACGAAATGGTTATTACACATTCTACGTATTTTGCATTCATAAATGAACCACGATATTTTTCTAGTGAGCTTTTTCCTCAGTACGAACTTTATTTCTTTTCTGATGAAAACGGTTCCTCATTATGATCATTATGAATTTGATCTTTTTTCTGCCGAAAGCAGTTTCTCATTGTGATAATTGCGAACTGCGATTTTTTTCTGATGAAACGGGTCCTCACTGTGATCATTGTGAACTAACATCTATTTTCTGATTAGAAAATTTCCCAATAATAAACGTTACGAAGTATAGTCTTCTGGTAATGAGAGAAAGGTTTCTTCATTATGTTTTTCAGCTACATGATAGCTTATTACTAACACCATAAGAGAGGATAAATTTCAGATGTAATAAGCACGACTTTTGTAATAATTCTAAACAAAAGCACCGAACAATAATTTACCTAACTAAAAACATTTTGCGCAAGAAAAGCTAAATGTTTCTCACCGGTCCTCCTTTGCATCTGCTGTCGGTTTAGAAAAACTTTGGATGCCGAATGTTGTCATATCATGGAGAGTGAGGAAACTGTTTTGCCTGAGATCGTCGTACACACATCAGGAAATTATATGATCAACGCCCCGAACCATCTGAAACCATACACAATGTCAGAGCAACTACAGTGGTCTCGGGGTACAATAATTGCGATAACCAGTTGTCTCTGGTGTATATCCTAGGAATTTTGACGGTTTGGATGACATCCTTCACCGCAAGAACTCTTGGCCCCCTGTTTCAATAAGATAGCATCAGACAATATTCGGCTACATTTCATCACAGCAACCAACTCCCAGGATCAGAATGATTTTTCAGGTAATCATCATTTGCATCTGAATGCTGTATGCAAAATTTCTAATAATAAGATAAATTTGCGCAATATGAATTTTATTTTTATTTTTAAAGAAGTACTTTGTTGCAAGAAGGTGTCTTTTTCTCACGGACCAAATCCTTTTGATCGCAAATTCTTTTGTTTTCCTTCGATGGCAGCGGTAATACAGTACTAATAGGGAAATGAAGCGACGATTTGCCTTTGAGACGCATTGTACGTACTTCGGCCCACCAGTGCTACGGTATATATTGTGGCGCCTGCTACTCGTTCTCGTCAAAGAGCTACACCGCTGATCTCTTTACATTTCTTTCCGATGTGCAAAGGATTATATCTTTGAGTCGGTACGGTAACGTCTTCGATACAGTCTATATTACGTAGCCGTCTGGCTACATAATATAGACAGATTCGAAACGAGCATATAGAGAGAAGGCGGCTTATCCTTCGTCAAACGGTTAAGACCAGTGAGGGAAATGGAAGAGAGCTAGTAGGTTACGAACAATTGGCGCCCCACCTACCTAACGTGGAAGTTTAAAGAAAACTAGACCTTGCTAAAGAGAAGGGAAGAGACAGGAAAGGATTAAGAATGTAGTGAGAAAGGGTGGCATTTCAAGAAGCGGCCACCCCGAAGGAGAGCAAGGATGAGAGAGAAAGGGAGAGAGGCCCCCAACTAAACGAATGGCCATGTCTATCTACAGAGAAGTTGCTAGAATTACGTGGAAACAAACAAATTCCGCAAATTGTTGGAATCTCCACCTCCTAAGGAAGCAGCTGAATTAAGTTTAGTTTTTTTAATTTTCCAAGTGTTGTGTGCTATGATCCGTATTCCGTCACTTGTCGCTAGCAGGGATAGATAGACCCATCATCACAAACCATGTCAGATACCAGTGGGTGCTGATGCATAAGCAGCATATAGTGTTTCAAAATACATTGAAGTCTAAAAATTAACTTAATGTAACTCAACAAATACTTGTTCCGGAGAAATTTTTATTTGAGAGTAGAGCATGTGTATTGTTAGATCACACAGGATTTCGATTATACGAATTGAGAAATTAAATATGATTCATATATGTAATTCTTGTATGACGTAATTAATAGCAATTATATTTGTTGATTCAATAAGGCATGATTTGAGTGCATTGGAGTCATTAAAGATCGGAATAATTATTGTGAAAAACAAGATAATAACACAAGATTTTGTCTTACCCACAAATAATTACCACAATTGTTACTAAAAAATTTTTATTTCTTAAGCACATGAGTCATTATATAATTTTCAGAGATGTACGGTATTTTCTTAAGAGTATTTATAACTGAATGGATAACAGAATACATAATTTAAATTATAAACTTTTCTTCGATACAATTCACACATGGCATTCTTATCTCTCCACAATAGTGCTGGAGGAAGGGTGAAGGACAGCGCAAAACCTTCCTGTATTGGGTTGGCATGAAAGTAATTTCTGCAAATGCAAGGCAGCAGTAAAGATATAATTACCATTTGTACAAGTACAAATCAGTCCAAAATGTAGTCGCCCTCGTTTGCCACGACTTGCCCCCATCGTCTGGACAGCTGTTGGACCCCGTCCTTATAGAATTGTGACGGCTTGGACGCAAAGAAATGAGTAAGTGAGTTTTCGACATCGTCCCGGCTGGTGAGCCGCTGTCCGTCCAAGAAATGCCGCAATGACCGAAGAAAATGGTAGTCGCTTGGGACAATGTCCGGGGAACAGGCTGGATGCGGCAGCAGCTCCCAGCTCAGGTCCCTGATTTTGTGACAGGTCATAAGGGCTGTGTGAGGTCTCGCTCCATCCTGCTGCAGCAGGACGCCCTTGCGGTTCAGCAGTACTGGTCGTTTTGACGTGAGCGATGAGTGCAGATAGTCAAGCTGGCGGCAGTAAACATCGGCGGGGATAGTGATGTTGTCCGGCAGCAGCTCAAAAATTCACGAGACCTCGCATATCCCACCAAACAGACAGCAGGACCTTACCCGGGGGTAAGCCGGCTTTGTGGGTAATCACGGGCTTCTGTTTTGGGTCAAACCAATGTTTAAAGCACTGACGATACGAGACCCATTTCTCGTCACCTGTCACAATGCGGTACAAAAACGGTTCAACTTGGTCACGTGCAAGCAGGAAAACGCATGTACTCATGCGATTTGCTTTCTGCTCAACTTTGAGTTGACGGGGTACCCAAACTTTCCTCTTGTGCACCTTCAAAAGTTGACGAGGTGCGTGACAATGCCTGTGAGGAAAGTCCCTAGATGTTCCTCCAACTCCCGCGTGGTCGCACGTTTTGCCCACTCAGTATCATCTGTACTCGCCAAGTAATGATAAGTCTTGTGTTTCACTTCATGAAGCCTGACGTATTTTTCCTAGGAAGTGCGTTGTTTACGTCTCCGTACAAAGAATATCAAAATAGCATCACTACGGCCATGAAAATTCAATTGTTCTCCACTGTTCCAATTCTTTAGTTTAATCCTCTTCTTCGTGTTTGTATGGGGTGTGACGTACCTGCCAGCAGGACGCACACGACATAAAGGCAGATAGGAATCAGAATAAACGTCCGCGTAGCTCAATTGGTAGAGCAACTTATTCCGGAATGAGGGGACTTGGGTTCGAATCCCGGCGTAGACCAAAAATGACGGAGAAATTTACTTCGTTATAATGGCGCCCGAACTATCCGGATGACCCGACCGTTCAAACTCTCGCAATGGTGTGATGTTATTTCCACACCGCGAGATAAGAAAAATCTGAGAATCCTTTCTCCAGCGCTTTGAAAAATAAATGTGTGTGACGTTGCATTCCATACACCAGATTGACTGGGAGTTCTCAAGTGCACGTTCTACAGTGGATGGCTGCCTGCAACGATTCATGGTCACGGCTGACCTGTGGGCCATGCCCCCAGCCCTCTTTCCGGGGGGGGGAGATGTGACGTACCTGCCAGCAGGACGCACACGACATAAAGGCAGATAGTAGTCAGAACAAACGTCCGCGTAGCTCAATTGGTAGAACAACTTATTCCGGAATGAGGGGACCCGCGTTCGAATCCTGGTGCGGATAGAAATGACGGAGAAATTTACTTCGTTATAGGGGCAGGGGGCGAATGAGGAGGGTGGATAAGAATTCACTGAGGGTACTAATTACTAATTGCTCTGCTGATTTATTTTTTTTATTTGTTGTTTTTTTACAAAATTGGGCATTCTAACACGAAAAGCGGAGTCTAAAGCTATTCTAGCGCTCTTAAGATTGCCCCCGTACAGTGAAAGTGGCTGACGACTGCTTTGTAGAGGAGGAGCACAAGGCAAAGTCGCTCGCTGGAAGGAAGGAAGTTAAGGAGGGGGGGTATTGTGTCTGCGTGGCACAACGTTAAAATTTGGTTTAGATGAACAAAAACGACATTTTCTTTAAAACAACACATTAAAAAACACATTAAAAATTCGTTCTATCAGTATTTCATAAAAAAAAAAAAAAAAAAAAAAAGGAAGTTGCTATCAAGCTTGCCCCACTAAAAATAATGCTCGCCCACCCGTCGCCCATCCTGATTTCGAAGTCGAGCGATGTCCCTGCCCAGGAGAAAAGTCTTAATGCAAATGTGTTCGTGAATTAGGGTTGAAGGGAAATAAGAACAGGCAGACAATACTTTCCCCTCCTTAACTCATTTCCTTCAGGCCAGCAACCTTGTCTTGCACTCATCTCTTCCAAAGCAGTCGTCAGCCACGTAGGGCTTGCTCCCTCATTGCCCTAGGGCAGGGTTAAGAGCACTGGTATAGCGTTAGACTCCACTTTCTGTGTTGGAATGCTTTACTTAGTAGCACAAACAAACAACAGAGCAATTACAAATGTCCTCTAACAACACCAGAGCACTTACTAAGGACCTCAGTGAACTCCTATTCACCTTCTTCATTCGCCTCTTATCATACTAACTTGAAAAATGGCTTAAATTGAAGATCTGGATAGAAAAAATTTGAATTTTCATGGCCTTGCGGATGCTATTTTGATAAACTTTGTACGGAGAAGGAAAAACGCAGGGCAAAACGACGAAAAACACGGGAATCATTATTACTTGGCAAAGTCCAGATTATATTTTAAAGTTTAAAAAGTTTAACTATGGCACCTTTTTAACTGGGCGGGTGGCAGGGTGGGGAAGACATCTTTCACATCCCCTTGACAACGTCCCTGCCTCCCTCCAGGATCATCTAAGATTAATAGAAATAGCCCCTCCGCAATTTATGGTCAGTGACTCCAAGAAAGAGATAAAATCAATGCGTTTAGAATGAGCATAATATTCATGTCCATTTCGTTATACGAATCAATAAGTGCAGTGCTCTGGACAACTCGACCTCTCCTATGAGTTTTAAAATAGCATTTTTATTTATTTTAAATTACGTTAGTTAATAACTCTAACTGTGTACTGTCATACTGTATCATGCAACACTTATTTGCATGGTTTCGCAGTTTTCGCATCCAATCCGTTTGGCCAGATCCGATACATCTGAACTCAGATCCGTTAGAGAAACATTAAGAAATAAGAGTTTTGTGTGAAGATGATGCTGAGAAAGGATTGTAAAAATTGGGAAAATATTTTTACATTACTGCTGAGGAGGGCAAGTTCCAAAGTTCAGAGGCTGAAATTTGATTTGGAGAGAAAGTTGGATTTATTGCTACAAGTGGATGATGATGCCGTCCCTGTGGGGCCGTCCCTACTCGGAGAAGCTCTCTAATAGCTGGAAATTGCCGCCGTTGTCCAGCTAGGGAAAAATCATACTCCTTGTAAATCTGCGCTTCGGTGACAGGTGCGACAAGAGCAGGATCCCTGTAACGCAGTCTCTGACGCTGCGGCCAAGGGGGCTCGAGGGTACATTTGGACATGTTCATTTTAGCTCAAGGCACTATCCGCTGAAGCACAGAGCTGGGAAAAGATTAGCTGCCCAGCAGAAACAGAAGATATTTCACCTTTGTAAAGGCGCGAAGAAAAACAAAGCCAAAGGAAATTGTTTCATATTTCTGCTCAGATCCGTAGGCTTTATATTTCCTTATCCTCGATGCTACCGCATATTCACAACAACGCAGAATTTTAGTGCACTGATAGAACATTTTTTTTTTTTTTGTCGCATTAAAGTGATTCAACAAAAACTGATTTCTGGTCATTAAGAATTACGATTAACAGGAGAGGCATAAAAATCGATGTAATTATATCACAATTTTCTACTTTTCGTGTTTATCTTTAAAGAAATGAATACATCCATATACATATCACTAAGCTGTTCTCTGAGATTCAGAGGTTAGCTCCAAAAAAGAAATACAAACTTCCAGATATTTTTACTTATTGTTGTCGTATCAAACTTCGCCATTTACAGCGATCTTGACATACAACTCGTGCTTCACTGATATCCATTACACGCCGTACACAAGATATTTTATACTTCATACTCATAATATTTTTCTCATGCAGACACTCCTGAATCTGATTTACCCATGTCTTCCTTGGCCTTCCTCTGCCTTTCCTTCCTGCCACTTGGGCTGAAAATATTTTCTTAGTAAGCATTTCATCACTCATTCTTTCAACATGGCCAAACCACCGAAGCATATTGGTCTCCACCTTGCTAACAACATTTTGCTTTACATCACACACTGCAATACATCTTCATTCCTCACACAATCAGATCGTGTCTTGCCACAAACCCCACGTGAGTAACGCATTTCTCCAGCACACAAACGACTCCTATGTTTCTTCTGCAGTACCCAGGTTTCACTGCCATACATCAGAGTAGGAACAATTACTGTTTCATACATAGCCATGCGGGACTCTCTAGAGAACCCATCATTCCTGTGAAAACCTGCCAGAGCAGCTATGACTTTCAAAGAAGAATTCACTCGTCTACTGATTTCACCATCCAACTTGTTCTCTCTGTCAAACATGCTTCCTAAATACACAAACTCACTCACCTGGTCAATCACAGTGCCATTTATACTGTAACGTACCAGGAGATGTGACGTACCTGCCAGAAGGACGCACACGACATAAAGGCAGATAGGAATCAGAATAAAACGTCCGCGTAGCTCAATTGGTAGAGTGACTTATTCCGGAATGAGGGGATCCGGGTTCGAATCCTGGCGTGGACAGAAATGACGGAGAAATTTACTTCGTTATAATACTTATACATTACATTCAGTGCTACCCGTTCCTCTCTCAAACACCATAACTTTGGTTTTTCCCTTATTTATACTCAGTTTGAATTTCATGAAAACTTCGTGCATCCGAGTCAACATACTCTGCAACTCACTTTTGCTCTCTGCCAACAGGACAGTGTCATCAGCATACAGCAATCTGCACACACGGATATCACCAAGACATGAACCACTATTATCTATTTTGGCATCACGCATGCATGCGTCCATAAATATATTAAACAGCCATGGTGACATTACACAACCTTGTCTAACTCCTGCACCAATGGAAAACCATTTTGATAAAACACCATTCACTCGTACACAAGCTCTACTACCAGCATACATGGTTTTTACACTATTAAATAGATTCCCAGTAACACCACATTCACTCGGTCGTAAGCGTTCTCTAAATCTATGAAGGCAGTAAAAACTTTCTTCCCAACAGCCAGATACTTTTAAAGAGATGAAGTAGGTAGATAAATCGATATTTACCGGTATATAGACAAATAGGGTAGAAAATAAATTGAATATTTTTCTATTACATATCTGGAATACACAATACAGAAAATACCTCATAAATGCTTAACACAACACTTAGACGACCACTAACGGTCTCGGGGATCGATTTAGCAAGAAATAGAACTTGCAACGACTGGAATAGAATTTACAACCCCAAAATAGAACTAACAACTATACCAAAAAATGACTTACACCCAAAATAGAACTTACACCTCTTTCCTGGTTATTGACTTACAGCTTATAATCACAGTTCCTCATTGAACAACTAAAAGAGTGCTGTAGACACAATATCCGTCGCGTAAATAAAACTCATTCAGCTTAGAGATCATCAATCACGCAGTCACAATTTAATCCTGAAATCGTCTTTCGTTGTACTACCGCACCACCTTACACTCTTCGCGGCTTTCGATTTACCTTTGCCTCACTGTCGATTGTTGCCAAAGAGGTATAAGGAAATTCGGATATTTCAATTTTCGGCAACAACTGACATTGGGGTAAAGGTAAACAACGGATAGTGTCTTGAAATTCAAGACATTATCCGCTGAAGCACGGAGCAGAAAGAAAATCTAAAGGGAAAGTAACATAATTACATAACAACAAAAACTTAAAAAAGGAAGGTTAAATTAGAGATGTACACTGAAGAGCAATTGAATTAGAGATACCTGCTTAGTAACGTGTAGCACCACCTTTCGCCCTGATGACGGCGGCGATTCGTCTCAGCATGGACTCGACAAGACACCAGAAGCGTTGGGAAGCCATACGGTTCCACGACCTCTGAACAAGCTCCCACAGTTCACGAAGATTTGATGGAGGGGGTCAGAGCGTCGAACATCTCTCTAGATGGCATCCCAGATATGCTCGATGGGATTGAGGTCAGGTGACCTAGCTGGCCAAGGAAGCGAGGCCACGTCGGTGGAGTGTTCATCTAACCATTCGGATTCAATTCGGGAGCGATGGCACGGTGCATGGTCTTGTTGCAGGATGAGGTCCCCAGTGAGATGTTGAAGACGCACAAACGGGAGCAAATGGTCGTCCAGGATATCCCGGTAACGTTGGCCTGTTAGGGACGATATCACACGTACCAGGGTCCCATTTCAGTCCACGTAAACAGTCCCCAGACGAGAATGCCACCCCCACCAGCTTGAAGAGTACCCTGCTGGAAAGAACAATCCCTCGCTTCAAGTGGTTTGCGCCGTACTCGTATCCTGCCATCCGCATGTACCAACGTGAATCTCGACTCATCAGTCCAGGCAACATTTTCCCACAAGTCTAGGGTCCAGTGGCGATGTTCCCGCGCTCATGCTAATCTTTGCACCCTGTGATGGGTGGTCAGCAGCGGTTCCCTCGTGGGACGATGGCTTCTGTATCCCATAGCGAGGAGATGGTTCTGGATGGTGTGGCTGCTTATACGTTTTTGTACAGCAGCGTTAAATTGCCAAGTGATTTCTTGCACTGTGGCCCGTCGAGCTAGCGACGATGACCCCGCTCATCCACACGCTGTTGTCCACGGCAGTTGGCCCTCGCAGGGATGGTTTTACCGGATTCGACGTACTCACGGTGCACCCGTGATACAGTGGCTCGTGAAAATCTCAGTGCCTGCACGACTTCCGAGATGGAGTGACCCATTCGTCGGGCCCCGACAATTTGCCCACGATCAAATGCGCTTAGATCCTTCGTTTTACCCATACTGCGTCCGACTCTTACTGATTCCCGTCGCATCACTCCTTATATTGTCGGATCGCTGCATACGTCATGTCGTTTCCGTTTACATGGCCGCCCACAGCGCCATATTTGCATAACGCCAGCTGTCTCTAATTCAATTGTTCTTCAGTGTATACGTCACACGATGTTTAATTCAGAAACCACAATACACTGTTAAAACTTTTTGTTAGGTCGTACCAAAAGGTGGTGCTATACCAGCTGCACCACTTTCCAAGAAAAGATACACCATTGTGTGGTGCAAACGAAACCCAACAATATGGTTCAACTTTGTACCATGTTATAGTACAAGATTGCATCTTGTTATTGGTTTTTGTTTGCACCACAGAATGATGCACCTTTTCTCGGAAAATGGTGCAGCTGATGCAGCACCACTTTTTGGTAGAACCTACCACAACATTTTTAACAGTGTAGATGTCTGTCACTTTATTATGCTCATCTACTGCACTGTGAGATATTGTTAGTTTCCAAGGGAAAGTAATTTCAGCTTTTCTGCTCTCAACTTAAACTATTCATAGGAATTCTTCTTGTGATATCCACTAATTCTCATGTGGGTTTCGTTTCAGTGGACATCTTTAAAATGTTTTTACTGACAGAAGCAATGGCATCCAGAACAGTTTGTGTATCATGTTTTTTGATTTCAAAAAAGGTGTGAACTTGTTCAAGAAATGTTTGTGAAGGGTTTGGTATTAATACGATTACAGGCGCATACCAACTTTGATCTAAAAAAATCCTTTCTGGTGGTTTTGTCTAAAGAGACAAATCCCGTTCTGGTCAAACAGCTTTGTCTCGTGTTGATGATTCATAGAAAATACCACAAATTCACAACCGACGTATTTAAGGAAAAGGCAAAACTATACAGTTTAAACAATTACATGATTAATGAGCCAACTCTGAAGACGTTTCGAACTTACATTTTTTGTGAACGAAACATTACACTGTAAAAAGTTTCCTGAAATTCACGGACAAGTTGCCGCCATTTCTTTCGTGAGTTAACGAATCATATTTCTAATACTTTTTCCGTGAAATGACAGAAAGAAACCTGAATTTAACGGATTTTTCGTACCACGGGAAAATTCTGAATTTTCAGAAACATTTCCGCAATTCCTTTCGTATGTTAACGGAAAATCTCCGTTCTCACTTTTTCCGGATATGGAAAAAGTGAGAACGGAGATTTACATTTTTACTTGAGGTTTAATTAGCTTTTAAATTTCAATCCTCTGTAGAATTTTGAAGTTCCGGAGCGAGATCGGATGTTGTGGATAGCATATCGCATGAATTTTGTTTATTGTGGCACAGGATATTTCTTCTCCTTTTCCCTATTTGGTGCACTAGCTACTTATTATATATTGTGTTACTGAAAGAAACCGAGTATTTATTGTACAGATGATTATACGATGTCTGTGTATCAGTCTCCGGACAACTTAAGACAAAAGCTATTATAGCTATCAAGAGTAAATTTTATATTTAGTTTCTCTTTTTTTTTTTTTTTTTTTTCTTTTTCGTGAAATAATACTATAAAAAGTACATTTCACCTTTTTTAAAGATAACTGAAAGTCACTGTCAGTTAAAAAAATCAAATTGCAAAGCATTTTGTTGCTTCGAAAAATCAGGATCAAAAACACTTAATTTGTGAAAAGTCCTCCTACAGAAAAGACAAAAACAAAAAAACATTACAAACCTATTCAGAAAAATAATAAGCTCCAACAGAAAATAAAATGACTAAATCACTCACATTAATGACAAGAAAACAAAATTTCATCTTCGCGGAATTCGGTTTACGATGTACATGACTCCCGTTGCTGAGCGTTTGCGGCTCAGTTGTTAAAGGTGGGAGTTACCTGTTCAGTCAGCTCTAACGACGGTGGTTCGATTCTGACCTCAGCGAAGGATTGTCTGGGATAAGTGCTGTACAGGGTCGTCGCTTTTGCGAAATTTAAGTTTAAATACGGAAAACCTAAAATGGACTTTTCTGAAATAAACGGAATTTCTGTCTACGGGAAATCTGCGAAAATACGGAAGTTAAAATAAACGGGCACTTTTAAAAACGGAAATTTCTGAAAAGCACGGATACCTACCGGTAACTTTGCTGCACGTTATTTTCAAAAAAATTTCGTGAATTCACACGACTTATTTTTTACAGTGTACCATATAATAAATAATATTGCAAAGAATCCCATTCGAGTTTACATTTTTATCGGGTAGATACATCACTGTTTTGTGGCATTCAAAAATCTTCTGAAATAATTAATACTGAACGTTGTTGCTAACGACTGGAGAAACCTCGTACAGCGGGAAAGTTGAACGGCGGTTTTGTGTAAGATAAAAAAAAAAAAAGTAGTCATCCTTAAGTATAAAGCCAGATCTCAGGTTCAATTGCAAAGCCCCACCCTACCCTCTCTCTAAAAAAAGAACAAGACAACAGGGATATTCTAACTTTTCCTCCGTATTTCCAGATGTAGCATCTTCTGATTATCACTTGCTTCATACTTTGTAGAACAATCTTAATGGCAAAAATCTGGATTCATTCGATGTTGTAAAAAGGAGTTTTTGAGCTAACAAACAACCTTGCGCAAGAGTAGTATTAACAGGTTACAGAGAGATAGAGTATTATGATAAGTAACAACTCAGAACATACGACGTATATAGCTGATTTCACTAAAACGTTTTCTAAAAATCTAAATCTGTTGATTTCCCGTCAATCCGATGTATTTCAATGAAAACGTAAGATGTAAAAAAATTTCTGTACGACGATTTCGGCATTTTCATTTCTTTCTAAAAGTACTTACATACTCTTTCAACTTATGGCAATTTTCAACTTATAATACTATTCAATTTGTAGTCGTCCGCAACTCTGCGGAACGAGAGTAAAGCAGGTACTCATAAAGCTGCCGTAGTTTATAGCTAAAGTCTCGTTCAGATGTGGTTTAAAGAGTCGCGAAGACAAGGAAGTGGTCAGTTAGCAGCACCATATGACCATGTGACAACCAGTGACGTATATACACCCAATGGACAAAACATTAGAGATATCTACCTAATAGTGTGTTGGTCATCCTCTAACGCGAATAACAGCCTGTACACGCCGAGGTATTGACTCCATCAGATGTCGGATTGTTTGCAAAGGTCATTATACACTCAATGGACAAAACATTCGAGATACATACCTAATGGTGTGTTGGTCCTCCTCTAGCACGAATAACAGCCTGTACACGCCTAGGTATTGACTCCATCAGATGTCGGAGGGGTTGCAAAGGTCATTATACACTCAATGAACAAAACATTAGAGATACATACCTAATAGTGTGTTTGTCTTCCTCTAGCGCGAATAACATCCTGTACACGCCCAGGTATTGACTCCATCAGATGTCGGAGGGGTTGCAAAGGTCATTATACACTCAATGAACAAAACATTAGAGATACATACCTAATAGTGTGTTTGTCTTCCTCTAGCGCGAATAACATCCTGTACACGCCCAGGTATTGACTCCATCAGATGTCGGAGGGGTTGCAAAGGTCATTATACACTCAATGAACAAAACATTAGAGATACATACCTAATAGTGTGTTTGTCTTCCTCTAGCGCGAATAACATCCTGTACACGCCCAGGTATTGACTCCATCAGATGTCGGAGGGTTTGCAAAGGTCATTATACACTCAATGAACAAAACATTAGAGATACATACCTAATAGTGTGTTTGTCTTCCTCTAGCGCGAATAACATCCTGTACACGCCCAGGTATTGACTCCATCAGATGTCGGAGGGTTTGCAAAGGTCATTATACACTCAATGAACAAAACATTAGAGATACCTACCTAATAGTGTGTTTGTCTTCCTCTAGCGCGAATAACATCCTGTACACGCCCAGGTATTGACTCCATCAGATGTCGGATGGGTTGCAAAGGTCATTATACACTCAATGAACAAAACATTAGAGATACCTACCTAATAGTCTTGTCCTACCTAATAGTGTGTTTGTCTTCCTCTAGCGCGAATAACATCCTGTACACGCCCAGGTATTGACTCCATCAGATGTCGGAGGGGTTGCAAAGGTCATTATACACTCAATGAACAAAACATTAGAGATACCTACCTAATAGTGTGTTTGTCTTCCTCTAGCGCGAATAACATCCTGTACACGCCCAGGTATTGACTCCATCAGATGTCGGATGGGTTACAAAGGTCATTATACACTCAATGAACAAAACATTAGAGATACCTACCTAATAGTGTGTTTGTCTTCCTCTAGCGCGAATAACATCCTGTACACGCCCAGGTATTGACTCCATCAGATGTCGGATGGGTTGCAAAGGTCATTATACACTCAATGAACAAAACATTAGAGATACCTACCTAATAGTGTGTTTGTCTTCCTCTAGCGCGAATAACATCCTGTACACGCCCAGGTATTGACTCCATCAGATGTCGGATGGGTTGCAAAAGTCATTATACACTCAATGAACAAAACATTAGAGATACCTACCTAATAGTGTGTTTGTCTTCCTCTAGCGCGAATAACATCCTGTACACGCCCAGGTATTGACTCCATCAGATGTCGGAGGGGTTGCAAAGGTCATTATACACTCAATGAACAAAACATTAGAGATACATACCTAATAGTGTGTTTGTCTTCCTCTAGCGCGAATAACATCCTGTACACGCCCAGGTATTGACTCCATCAGATGTCGGAGGGGTTGCAAAGGTCATTATACACTCAATGAACAGAACATTAGAGATACATACCTAATAGTGTGTTTGTCTTCCTCTAGCGCGAATAACATCCTGTACACGCCCAGGTATTGACTCCATCAGATGTCGGAGGGGTTGCAAAGGTCATTATACACTCAATGAACAAAACATTAGAGATACATACCTAATAGTGTGTTTGTCTTCCTCTAGCGCGAATAACATCCTGTACACGCCCAGGTATTGACTCCATCAGATGTCGGAGGGGTTGCAAAGGTCATTATACACTCAATGAACAAAACATTAGAGATACATACCTAATAGTGTGTTTGTCTTCCTCTAGCGCGAATAACATCCTGTACACGCCCAGGTATTGACTCCATCAGATGTCGGAGGGGTTGCAAAGGTCATTATACACTCAATGAACAAAACATTAGAGATACATACCTAATAGTGTGTTTGTCTTCCTCTAGCGCGAATAACATCCTGTACACGCCCAGGTATTGACTCCATCAGATGTCGGAGGGGTTGCAAAGGTCATTATACACTCAATGAACAAAACATTAGAGATACATACCTAATAGTGTGTTTGTCTTCCTCTAGCGCGAATAACATCCTGTACACGCCCAGGTATTGACTCCATCAGATGTCGGAGGGGTTGCAAAGGTCATTATACACTCAATGAACAAAACATTAGAGATACATACCTAATAGTGTGTTTGTCTTCCTCTAGCGCGAATAACATCCTGTACACGCCCAGGTATTGACTCCATCAGATGTCGGAGGGGTTGCAAAGGTCATTATACACTCAATGAACAAAACATTAGAGATACATACCTAATAGTGTGTTTGTCTTCCTCTAGCGCGAATAACATCCTGTACACGCCCAGGTATTGACTCCATCAGATGTCGGAGGGGTTGCAAAGGTCATTATACACTCAATGAACAAAACATTAGAGATACATACTTAATAGTGTGTTTGTCTTCCTCTAGCGTGAATAACATCCTGTACACGCCCAGGTATTGACTCCATCAGATGTCGGAGGGGTTTGCAAAGGTCATTATACACTCAATGAACAGAACATTAGAGATACATACCTAATAGTGTGTTTGTCTTCCTCTAGCGCGAATAACATCCTGTACACGCCCAGGTATTGACTCCATCAGATGTCGGAGGGGTTGCAAAGGTCATTATACACCCAATGAACAAAACATTAGAGATACATACCTAATAGTGTGTTGGTCCTCCTCTAGCGCAAATAACAACAGCCTGTATGTGCATCTGAAGATGAACCAAAGCGGGTTTGAAAGATATTATGTGTTTTAATCTATGATTTAAACTAAACGGTATTTTAAATATCATAGTTTTAACTCCTATCTTTTTACGATTGTGCAGAGACGGCGTTTGTTAAGAAGTATGATGTTTGACAGCACGAAATGTTTTAGTACTATGTTACAGAGATTTTATACGGGGTTTTAGGATTTCATATAAAATCTTAAAATGCAACCTTTTTCCATCTCGTGCTCTCCTTCCTTTTTTTTCCACCAAGCGTGAGAGAAATTTCTCAAAGTCAGTTCCCCATTAGACACCAGGATGCAAGGTTATTTACTAAGACGACATTTTGTCTATGCGTGGTATTTGCACTTTGTATGTTGAATGGAGATTAACTGTATCGCGCCTCTTTTGATGTTTTTCAGGTTTCAATTTCAATGCTGCCGACTAATGCACTAGCCCCTCACATTTTACTCTGAGGTTTGAGATTTACCGAGGGCGGTGTGGTTGTTTCTCACGGGGAACTTTAGGATATGCTTTAGGGCATTTTTGGAGACAAGGGAGGGAGGCGAGAAGAGAGTTGTCTCGGGTCCAGGAGAGCGAACGTTCACGAAAAGTACGACGAGGTAATAGCCCCAGGTGAGGCTGGGAAGTTTAGGCGGACCGACAGGATTGGTGATTATCACGACAGCGCGAGAGATGATCGAAAGCGGGATATAAGAAAGAAGAATTGGAGTTTAAAGCGGAAGAGTTGGGAAACATAGCACAGCTAACGGACAACCTTTGCAGGAAATTAAATGAAGAGAACAATAAAAGTTTCTTAGACATATTTACGGTTCGCAAGAATTATTTGCATACAATTATTATCATTTGGCTATTACGTGCTAATTACTATCATCCTCAACCATACAACACTTAGCAACTCAACCACGCAATATTTATGAAGTTGATATGAACATGTTAACAACTAACATCCTGTACATGCCGAGGCATCGACTCCACCAGATGCCAAATGGTTTCGCGGAGGTAATGCTTATTGCATCACTGTTCACAACTCCGCCCGAGATGTCGGTCCAGGATCCATGGATCTGATGTTCCGTTCCATGGCATCCCAGAGAGCTTCCACAGGGTTTAAATCCGGGTATCTTGGGGGCCACTGGATGGTTCTAAATCCAGATGAGTGTTTATCGACCCATGCCTGGCAGGTTGCGGCGCGGTAGGGTGGGGCATTATAATGTTGAAACAGACCATCGACCGCAGGATGCGCGAAGGCCATGAAAGCTAGTAAGTGATCAGCCAGTACATACTGGTAGTATGCAGTTGGTAAGGGCCACTCCATGCACACTAAAAGACCTTGTGTGTCCCATGAGAAGGCTCCCCAAACCACCATAGGGCCACTACTATCTTGAACAGAGCCGACATGGCACGACGGGGCCATGTCTTCACGATGTCGACGCCACACCCGCACCCTCCAGTCAGCTCGATACTTCTGGGTTCATTTGACCACACGCGCTATTCTGCAGACGTCCAGTTTTGATATTCTCGACACCAGGCGAGGCGTAATATCCGATGACGACCAGTCTACAGTGGCACAACAGTAGGACGTTAGCTCCCGCAGCATAGGTTATGCAACGTGGGCCGCACCGTTCGTTCGATTACGCTGCTTGGGCCTCCGACATTTAACCTGAATGGGATTTGCGCTGTTGTTGCCAAGCGGCCGGTCTGCACGAGCCTGGATAGTCTATGCCGACTCCGGTCATCAATGGCGTGTGATCGGTTACCTCTTGCTCTCTGGGCACTGGCACATCCGTCAATGTTATACTCGAACGAGATACACTTTTGATTCGTTTGCCCTGCGGAACCCTAGGGTTTTACCACTTGGTTGACAGAATGGCCCACCTGTCTTGCGCCGACATTGCTTTCACGATCAAAGTTGTTCAGATAACCACGTTTACTCATGTTCGTCTATTGCAATACATTGTTGGGAAGCCCAGCTGTCTACCTATTTATCGCATGTGTTCGGTTCGGTTCTGTTCCACTCTGCGCAGAGGATGCCCATGTCAACTGCCCATCATCCCTGTCTGTAATATTTTGTTTACTGAGTGTATATACGGAGTGGCCACTTCATTATGACCACCCCCTCAGTACTTTGTTGGGCCACCTTTTGCCTTTAATACTGCGTCGATTCTGGACTCCATGAGATGTTGATAGGTGGTTTGCGGAATCTGAGACCATGCTTGATGAATAGCACTTTCGAGGAGTGTGAGATTGCAGGGCTGTGTATCCAGCTGTCTGATGGCTCGTTCAACTTCATCCCACAAATTCTCAATGGGGTTGAGATCTGGAGATTGTGGGGACCACCTAAGCAAAGTAAACTCACCGGCATGTTCCTGAAACCAACCCTGTACAATACGAGTACTATGGCAGGACGCATTATCTTGTTGAAAGTAGCCATCGCCATTTGGATAAACCATCCACATAACAGGATGCACTTGGTCCTCAACGATGTTTAGATATGATGTGCCAGTCAGACGTTGATCAACACGAATTAAAAAGCCCAAAGCATGCCAGGTAAACATTCCCCAAACCACAACGTTGCCTCCACCAGCTTGAAGGGCTGTAGCAATGCATTTGGGGTCCATGCTTTCGTGCTGTTTCCGCCAAATTCTCACTCGGCCATCGGCATGGTGCAACTGAAAACGAGATTCATCGGACCACATAATTTGTTTCCAATTATCGACTGTCCAATCCTTGTGCTCCTGTGCGAACTGGAGACGTTTTCTCTTGTTAACTGCAGACAGCAAAGCTGTTCGAACAGGCCTTCGGCTGCCATATCCCATCCGCTGCAGTGTACAGCGAACAGTGCGTGCAGAGATCATTTGAAGGGATCTTTGATTAAGATGGTCTGTAATTTGCTGCACTGTTGCCCTTTTGTTGTCTGTTACCAATCTGGACACTCTCCGTTCCGCCCGAGAAGTCACTAGTCAATGACGACCACACGTTGCACGTAGAGGCCCAGTTGTTTGGCTTACAGTCCAGTCTTTAAACACTTTAACAACAGCTGCTCTGGATCATTTTTACGAATGCGGCGGTTTCGGTGATACTCGCTCCTACAATCATCCCACGTTGAAAGTCCATCAAATCGCATTTTTTACCCATCTCGTCACCCAAAAATCACTTCTACTACTGTCGCAAGCCCTAAGCTTTCCCCTTTTTATACTAGCCTCGCCTTCTGGCGGCAACAACGTGCAGCCATAGCTCATTTTCTTAAAACTGTCAGGTGGTAATAATAAAGTGGCCACTCAGTGTATACCTGGGTAGTAATTTAAGGTATCAGAAGTAACTGACATTCGATTGATTTATTCTGTATCCCGTACCATGTACAGTATGTATTTCACGTTTTATTCTTCAATAATAATTTGGAAACTTTCCCTCACTTTGAAAATAATTTTATTAGAAAACAAAAGATAGACAGCTTGTGCAGAGAGACATTATACCTAAGACTACATCTGCATCAGGAGAAATGTCTGAATGCACTGAGCAAAGAGTTAAACTATTAAATCATTGCTGTCAAGTTTTGTTCCTTAAGACGGATTTGACCCTGTTCATGAATCGACAAGGATTGTTCATTTGCCGTTAAGACAGAGCTAACCCAGAATAGCCTTCGAATACCTGGGTAGATTTTCTGTTCACAGGAAAGAAGAGCTGTAGTAACATCACCGGAGGGTATTAACTTTTGTGGTGCCTGTTTCCGTTTCCATTTCTCATGCCGCGTATGATATTCTGATTCTTTACTGTTGTACAAACCACTGGTTTTCAAAATAAGGTTCCAAGTGATATGGTTAATTAACTTTGTCGCGATGATACTTTACAGTCCCTACAACATAGAGATCGCTGTGTTCTCGCATGAGTAGAGAGAGAGAGAGAGAGAAACAGAAGATAAAACACATAAAAAGTGTAATAACCAGAGAAAACATTTTTAACGCGTATCATAATGTATATTCAAATTCTGTTGAAATAACCTGATTTTATCTTATTAAATAACAAGGAACTGTACACCAACTGTACTTAAATAGTATAACTATACTAGCAATATGAAATTTCTTGGTATAGAATAAAAATATAGGTTTCCGAGCTTTTGCACATCAACCAGGTGACTAATTTCAAGGAAGGTAGACAGCAAACTGTCTACAACTGTCAACTACTGTCTGCCTTCCTTGAAAAAGCCATCTGGTTGATGTGCGAAAGCTTGGAAACTTTGATTTTTATTCTACACCAAGAAATTTCGGATCACTAATATAGTTATACCACTTAAGTAAAAAAAAAAAAAAAAACTGATCTTATCTTACAAAATTGAGGGCAGCAATGCACAGACTGTATGCAATGAAGTCGTAGAAGATGCTATTTTTAAATGACTGTATGCAATAAAGTCGTAGAAGATACTATTTTTAAATGACTGTATGCATACAATAAAGTCGTAGAAGATACTATTTTTAAATGACTGTATGCAATAAAGTCGTAGAAGATACTATTTTTAAATGATTGTATGCAATAAAGTCGTAGAAGATACTATTTTTAAATGACTGTATGCAATAAAGTCGTAGAAGATACTATTTTTAAATGACTGTATGCAATAAAGTCGTAGAAGATACTATTTTTAAATGACTGTATGCAATAAAGTCGTAGAAGATACTATTTTTAAATGACTGTATGAGAACAATCCAAAAAATATCTATCATTTATGAATACAAAACTTGTGGTGTTGAGACAAAATAAAAATGGCAGCGTCCATTCTTCCTGATGATGCCGAGCCAAACGCAATGCGAAACTAAAGTCGATGTATAATAAACATTTAATTGTGGTAAACGTTGATATTTTTATTCTAACCAAAAATTACCGTCCGTGTAAATCTTCTGGGGAGGAGACGGAGCCCTAGGACCACCCCCTTGGCTACGTCCCTGACGACAACCATAGCTGGCACACATTTTAAATGTGAATTACAACAAGATATTATGACGTTTTATTGCGTCACTTGCAATAAGAAAACCTAAACAAAACCTTTAAAATTAACTTAATTTCTGTAAAGAAATATTTTTTTTTGTCAGGAAAATGTACGACATTCGGACAAGGATGAACTTTTATTGCTACGATTAATAAAGAAATTTTATGAGGAAATCAGGACATTCCGTCCTTATTATATTTTTCCACATTATGTTTTAAAGTGAAACAGAAAAGATTATTTCATCGAATATTATTAACTGAAATCTACAATAATTTAGGAAAAAGAAAAACTTCAGTCGAAATTTACGGAGCATTTGTTGCATAAACTGTGTTTCAAATTTCGAAAAGCACTTCGCCGACATTGTTCACCGTAGAATAAATTAAGAAAACGTGTAACGCCACTGACCTGTGAACAACCGAAAAATCGACCTTTATCTTATACCTTACTCCCCCCCCGCCCCCCGCCTTGAGGAGTGGCTATGTTATACAGAGAGTTCAGTCACCGAATCGTAAAGAACCCTGGGGACATTCGGAAGATCAAGATCAGTTCTGTTTTACTGAGCATTACTAGCTCCCAGATATCATTCCGGAAGTTCAGCAAAAACTCAGACAGCATTCACAATGCTAAGTCACCATGACAAAGTGTTCATGTCCGAAATTACACTAAGAATTTCAATGATCCCTAAGTAGGTCGGTATTACGTTTGTTCGGATATTTCTGTTTCTTAACTATGGGCTTTGGAGAAGAAGGTCTCTTGGATCATTCTTGATTATTCTGAAGGGAGTGTCCGAAGTTCAGATGCCCCATTCGTAGAATGGGTTTTCTAATAATTCCCCCGCATCCACCCCTTTTTTTAAACCTTTTCTAACTTTCAAAACAACCTGGAACATAGAATGTCCGTGTATTTTTTAGTTCTGACAAAAGAATAATGCACCAGCGATGTTATTTTGAGATTCGTGGATAATGTTCCTCATCAGGTTCCAGGAAATTATAACAATAATAACGAAAAAAAAAAAACCGTTTTGCCACATATTAAGAGATCAAGCACGTATTTTGAATAGATTCGAAAGTCTAAGAGCGTGAAATTGCAGGAAGTTCTTTTCGTATACTAGATAATTTGCCATTTCTTTTCGACTTAGGTGAACCGAGATGATAAACCCTTTTCTTGTGATTGACATTCTATTCGCCGTAACGCGGAAAACATCTCACGAGACTTAGAAATTTTGCTCAGTGAAGACCATGAATAATCAAAAAGAAATTTCAGCATTCAAATTATTTGTATTCAAGAACTTCCGGTGTAGTGTAAAGTTTTATTATACCTCAGCTAAATTTTTCCAGTGTTATTCTAAGAGATTTGCTCTTTCGTTCTTAGCAATCTTTACAGCAGAGATAAAAGTTATCGAAAGCCGGATAAGTATGCTCGGCTTCAATTTGTATGGCTCATCAACCTAACATACACTGTGAAAACACAAATTCGTCCACGCCCTTCACTCCGGAGTAAGCTGCTCTCCCAACTAAGATACACGGACAGAGTGTATCACTGCAAATTTGTCGTCTTGACACGTGCTTTACCTCTGTAGTAAGTCACATCATCTCCCTTTTAACTTTTTTTTTTTGAAGCGAAGAACTAATTTTCATTTATTCCAGACGATGTGTGGAACAAACATCACACTGTTTTCGAAGAACCCAACGGCCAGTACATTCATTTTTACGTTCGGGGGCAAATGTGAAAACACAAATGAAGAAGAAAGGCGCCAACATTATGACACCTACAAGCAAGTATGAGTCATTTTCTAGTAGAACTTCCGTCCACAGTGAGTAGATTTTAGGTCCCAGCCACCTACAGCGAGTTCGCCTTTTAGGCAGGACACAGAAACGGAATGAATGAGAGCAAGCCTAGCGACTTTGACAGAACAGTTTGTAGTGAGATTAGAGTATACAGTAGATGGCGCCACCGTACAAGTACGATGTTGCACATAGAGGGGTGAGAGAATTTTAGGGGGCATAGGAAAGGATACCCATTTAACCAGTGGGTCCAGCCTGGGGACCGTCACTTAACGTGCTCGTCCGATGCACGGCGAATATTCAGTGACTGTTAGCAAATCACACCACCTCCGCAAAATCAACCCAGGATCGAACCTGAGGACCTTGCATTGGTAGTCTGAACTGCTAACCACTCAGCCATTCGCGGCTCTGAAAACACAAATTTGTCCGTGACGAGATTAAATCAGCGCCACCTCACTCCGGAGTATGTTGCTCCGGAGTGAGGTGGCGCTGTATGTGGTAGTATAGAGCTTTTTTCTTAGTTCGTGTAGCGGATACCAGGAGAAAGGTACTTTCCGGACTGCTCGTACCGACAATGAACTTTGGTGGAAGTAGCGTGGTAGTATAGAGCTGTTTTTCTTGGTTCGTGTAGCGGGTACCGGGAGATAGGTACTTTCCGGACTGTATCGTACTGACAATAAAGTTCAGCGGAGGTAGCGTGATAGCATAGAGCTGTTTTTCTTGGTTGGGCTTGACCCATCACTCATTTTGGGGAAAAAAAAAAAATGAATACTGAGTTTTACCTAGTGTAGCCAAGGGATCATAGGTTTTAACAAGAGTAAACTTTAATAACCATTTTTTAATATAGTAAGTTTAAATCATCTCCCTTTTTTCTTAGTGCTCATTTGGAAACGGCCCCATTTTCCCGAATTCCGCAAAGATGCGCTAATGAAGCAGGACACTCTCTTTCGTTTTTAACTTTCCAGTTCGAGAGTTATCGTGGAGTTCGGTTTTATTACGTCACTTTTCTGAGAGGGGGTAAGCGGACAACGATCTTTGTAGGGCATCAAGAAATTCTCACATCTTCGGCTTAATGGGGTAGTTTTCACGGTAGGTCGAAGGACAGTTAATAGATCAGGGTGTCAGCAGCAGGATAAAACAGAGAGAACGCAATTAAAAGTAACTCGCGCACCTTCTGTGAAGAGCTGAACAGGGGTGTAAAAATGAAGGTCATGGAGTGGCCGAGATGAGAATGGGGCTCTGGAAGAGAGCGGTTGGTAAGATTTTCCTCCAGGTCGTGAAGGTGGCGGGAGAAGGAATGTCCGATGTCGTCAAAGTAGAATGAAAAAACAAAGTTGATAAAAGTAAATTTAGCAGCCATATAACTCAGAAAGAAGCGCGATAGAATAATAAGCAGAAAGGGTTATTGAGTTAATAATAGAAGTTATGGTAAGGAAAGCAGGACAAAGCTTTGTAGAGCCCTCCTCGTAACTAACTGAATAAACCTGTTCTTCAGTGTAATAACGACTTATAAGTTTTAGCAGTTGTTTTATTTGTTTCATAATCGGGGGAAAACACAGGTAAAACCGCGGGACTTTGAAGTTCTTTACAAGTGAAGGTCTGACGAAGCCTTGACACAGGGCACTGAAATGTAATTCAGTGAACAGCCCTGTAATACTAGATGTCCTGGATATTCACACGCCATCAACAGTGTGGCAAAACTTGGAAAAGTCCCATACCTCTATCAGAAGGACAACAGACAGTATCCTACTGTTTGCATTGTAAGATTGTTTTGAAGATGTGGGAGTCCAACAGTTGGACTTGCTAGCCCAGAGTCCTATCCTGAACCCTATAGAGAATCTCTGGGACTAATTGGATCGTGGGCTTCGTGGAACAAGAGAATCACCCAACAAAGAAATTTGAACTGGTCACTGCTTTAAAGGCTGGCGGAACATATCAGCGGACATTTACAAAAAAGTGGTGGAGAGTGTACCACCAAGAGTAGTAGGTCAAAGGTTTCAACACACAATATCAAGTTTTCTGTGAAAAATAAAGAACAGATGATTATTCGTAAACATGCATACATACACAGCCGTATCAGAATAATATGACCACCCCCAGAATCACAGAGTACCCACCCAGGCGCGTACACAGAGTGTACGTGACAAGGTCGACCACACGGAGATATAAACGGCCAGCCAGGACAGATGAGCCATAGTGCGTTACGTGATCCCAATGAGCAGAGGTAGTGGTTTCACCGACGTTCAAAAAGGAATGATCATCGGCTTCCGAGCCAAGGGTGGAAGCATTTCAGAAACAGCAGACTCCGTGGGCTGTTCGCGAGGTGCTGTAGTAAGGGTGTACCAAGAATGGACCACTGGCACACCAAGTACCTCCCGACATCATAACTGTGTAACCCCAAAGGCCATCGACCCCAGAAGAGAACGTCGCCTCCGTCGACTGGTAAAGGGAAATCGACGCGCTACAGTGCAGCAATTGACCACGCAAATGAACGCTGGGGGCACTCAGGCGCGTGTCACCGACGACTATAGAGCGAACCTATGTTACACATGGGCCTCCGGAGACGACGCTGCGTCAAGGCGGCCATGTGAACGTAGGTCCATCGGCAACGACGCCTGCAGTTCGGTTTGGTTTACAGTCATTGGACAGTAGAAGAATGGGAAAGGGTTGCCTACTCCGACGAATCGAAGTTTCTACTCCACAGAAGTGACAGGCGGGGGCGGATATGACGTCAGACACACGAGAACCAACACCCTATATATACAGTCAGACACAGTGAGGATGCAGGATTTGTCATTTTTATGTAGGACTTCCGTCCACAGGGAGTAGAGTTTAGGTCCCAGCCACCTACAGCGAGATCGCCTTTTGGGCAGGACACAGAAACGGAAGGAATGAGAGCAAGTCTAGCGACTTTGACAGAACAGTTTGTAGTTAGATTAGAGTACAGTAGATGGCGCCACCGTACAAGTACGATATTGCACATAGATGGGTGAGAGAATTTCAGGGGGGACATAGGAAAGGATACCCATTTTACCAGTGGGTCCAGCCTGGGGGCCGTCACTTTACGTGCTCGTCTGATGCACGGCGGATATTCAGCGATTGTTAGTAAATCACACCATCTCTGAAAGATCAGCCCAGGCTTGAACCTGGGGACCCAGCATCGACAGTCTGAAACACTAACCACTAAGCCATCCGCGGCTCGAGAACCAACACCCGGACAAGCTTGCCGGTCAAGTACAGGCCGGCGGTGGCAATGCGCATGTCTGAGAGATGTTTTCCTAGTATGACGTGGGACCGCTGGTACCACTGTATATGTCTCTAAACGCCAATGGCTACCTGTCCATCCTCGCTGACCACATGCATCCTTTTATGTTGGACGTTTACCCTGGTGGTGATGGTGTCTACCATAAGGGGGTGCGGACTGGTTCCAGGAACACGACAGCGATATCTCCGTTTTCCCTTGGCCGGTGAAGTCGCCAGACCTCAATCCCACAGAGCACTTGTGGGACTATTTGGATCGACAGGTCCGACGTGCCGACCCACAAACACGTCATCTTTGGGACCTCCGTGCTCTGCTGCAGTCCCAATGGGTACGTGTCAGAGCTGAGTTCGGGCTCAATTTTAAGAGCCCGAGCCTGTCCGAGCCCGGAGTATGTCAGCTCGAGCCCGCCCGAGCCTGAAATTTATATTACAAGATACAGCCCGGGCCCGAACGAGCCCGAAAACTTTGATTAACCTGTTGTGGGATTAAGGAAAATCTCCTCTTTTTTCCCCGTGTAATTCGCCGATGTATTTCTCAACTGCGGAGTGGGGAAAGGATATCCATCTATTTCTATAGTTTCTTTCACTATTCATTTCTTCCTAAAATGTTTCTGGTGGCCGGGATTCAGGAAAAATCGGGAGGCACAACAACCTACGTCGTACGTTGCTCAACAGAATTAGCAGGCAGCTGCCCCTTTGAGGTAGGGAGCAAAATTTCGTCAGCTTGCTATCTACTATCTATAGTTCTTAAAGAAACTTTCCCTTCGCAGAAATTCAGTAATTCATGGCTTATGGTATTTGTTGCCCAATCCCGGAATGAATATCCCTGCAGAGTTTCCATTTAGACCCAGTTACCAAAGAATTCTATTTAACAACTAGAAAGTGTAAATAAAAGTCTCGTATGATAAATCATACAAAATCAGTTTTTCTAAAAAAAAAAGGAAAAAAATTCTGTACCTCTCTTAGAGTCCGAGCCCGCCCGAGCCCGAAGTATTATTATACATAATACTTATTATGTAAGTATTATGCAGCCCGAGCCCGGTTCGGGCCCGAGCTCGACTTCGGGCTTTCGGGCTCGGGCTTAGCCCGTCTCAGCACTGGTACGTACAGTATGCCTCGACCAACACTTCAGGGCTTCATTGCGTCCATGTTACTACGTCTCGCCGCTGTCATCCGGGCCAAGGGTGGTTATTCCCATTGTTAGGTCGGTGGTCATATTATTCTGATTCGACCGTGTATATAAATACAATAAAACCTCTGAACAGAGGATACCCTTGGTCTTCAGCATTTGTACATTACTGGGAGGTTGATTTCGGAGCCCAACTAGGCTCACATTACAAAACACTTCATGTTAAACATGTATGTGTAATTAAAATGATGTTTTGTGATTAAGCGTTTTATTTTTTTGCTATTGTTTTGCAGTGAGAAATATTACAACACGTATGGATACATACAATATTTTAATTTTAAAATATAGTACCTGTAACGCTGCAGGTTGAAACATCCATACGAAACAATAAAATATGTTACATCACGCATTTTAAAATGCACACGTATTATTAGATTAAATGTCAGCAATTTTTGGCTGTAAAAAAATCTGAAAACAGCGGGAGTTTTTTGGTAATCCCTATCATTTTCTTCAAAATGTATTTTTGTATACTTCAGCAGTGTTAATTCCCCTCGAATCCCTCTTTTTTAGAAAAAAATTTGGAACTCTTCACTACACTTTACAGCGTCTTTAAAAAAAACTCGCACACTTCTTAAACAACTGCATCAAAATGCTTCCTCAATTAAAACATTTTCTTCCTTTTCAAAGCAACGAACTGGCGCATATTTTTCGTTGTCTCTTCGATACCCAGATAGTCATCGACCGTAATGATTTTTTTTTTTTTTTTTTTTTGCGTTTCTTTCACAGTTGAGACACGTGTCGAAAATTTCGCCTAGATCCTATTCTCCTGCATTCACAACGAATAACTCAATTTTGTTTGAAAAAAGCTGTTTTCCCCACTTCTAAGAAAAGACTGGCCATATTAGAGCCACAAAAGCAACAGCTTTCTGTAATGGAAATCCTGAGAACAGAAAGCAGAGCTTGATTTACGAAAAAATAAATGTGTAGCAACATTTATTATACAAATTAAGTTTTGTGTAGCAATGAGAAACTTTTGATTAGACATTACGCTACGATAGCAGTCCAGTACCTGCTCGAAAACAATATTATTATTATTATCTATATATTAATTCTATAAGGTTTTTCACTGTAATTCTTATTTTGAGAGAACGGCTGAACGTTAAGATATGGTTGAGGTATCAAATTAAAGGTCTTACCATGTAGATGTGCCAGTCGAAAAGAAAAATGATATTGGGCCAACGGTTCGGGCATTGTGAGGAGGCAAAGTTCCCATTTAAAGTCTATGGGAGAAGCGTGCGGTTGACATTCGATCGCCTGTGGTTGACTCACGCGCTGTTGAAGGCGGTGTCACGGAGGGTCTGAGATAGTCCAAAGTACGAGGTCTTCTCTTTTCTGAGCGAACCGTTGCGCAAAGCAACGCTAGCAAGCATTCGTACAGCGAACACTCTCGAAGACCTGATTGAGTTATGCCGTTGGAGTGTGTGATGTATATATACAATTTAATATTCATTCGATCCAGTTTATTCACTTACGTAAGACGTTTCCTATTATGTAAAGATGTAAATAAACATTCTGTTGACCGTTGTTAGTGAAAATATTTAGAATGTACATATTGAGTTGCGCCATCTATATCTTCATTCTATAAGGTGTTTTACTGTGAGACCTATTTTGAGAGAACGACTGAACGTAAAAATATGGTTCAGGTATCAAAATAAAGGTCTTACCGTGTACATGTGCCGGTCGAAGAGAAACCTAAGATTGGGGGAACCGTTCGGGAGAGGCGGGGCGGCAAAGGTCCCGTGTAAAGTCTATGGGAGAAGCGTACGGCCCTTACCTACATCAGGCGCTCAGTTCAGTGTCAGACTTGCGTGTGTACATGGTGTTCTATGATCAGTCCTAAAGTAAGTAAATACTTTATTGCATACTTACCCTTAACAGAATATCTCTCCCGCAGAAAAAATAAATAAAACGTAAGAGCCTTACTGGAAGGCGTGAGCGATCAGATAATGGGTCGCAACTAAATGTCTCTGACAACAAAGAATGAACAGCATTCGCAACGCGAATCTCATTCCAACAATATTTACAAACAGGACGCCATGCCAAGAACCTTGGATTGGGGAAAACAGAGGTCTAAGATGAGGTCGCGGGATGAGTCTTAGAGAAGGAAGCATATTTTTCCAGTCTGTGGACCTGGAGGAAAAACGTAATAAAATGTTGTGTAGAATTAGATGGCAAATACGAATGAGCAAACAACTGAGAAATAAGCTAGGCAGCGAGAAGACAGAAGATATGATTTTCATCTAATATCGACCCAGGACAATTTGCACTTATAAAGTATAAGTTAGTAAACCATATGAGACTACAACTTTTTCAAATATTCATTTGCTACATATTTTCCGCAATGAGTTGCAACTAGGCATAAACATCGAACCGAAAGTGCTATGTACAAAATGACTTCGTTACAATTTCCTAACACTTGCTTCCATCTAAAAAATTTAAATGTTTGGGACAAAAATTCGCTGACATTTCCCCCTTGAACGTTCATGTTTCTTTAACTGTTTTATGACCAAAGTTACTGTATGTTAATTGGAGGGTCCGCTATTTGGAGGCAAATATACAGAATAGTATGTAATTTCGGGACTGGGGATCTCAAAACTATCCGCAAATAATGGAGATGCCCACTAGTTCACTATTCAGGAGTGTTCGTTAAGGAGGTCTTACTGTATATACAAATTTATGTATTTAACTGTCTTATAGATTTTTTAACTGTCTTATGACCGTCGATATTCTGTCTAAAGGAAGACGAATGGTTGAAATGATACCATAAGTGTACACAGCCGTATCTGAATAATATGACCTCTTACCTAATGATGGGAATAACCACCCTTGGCCCGGATGAGAGCTGCGAGACGACGCGACATGGACACAATAAGGCCCTGGAAGATTGCCCAAGGCACACGTGCCCATTCGGACTACAGCAGACCACGGAGGTCCCGGAGATGAAGTGGTTGTGGGTCGCATGACGAACTTGTCGACCCAAATAGCCCCACAAGTGCTCTGTGGGATTGAGGTCGGGCTACTTCGCCTGCCAAGAGAGAACGGAGACATCGCTATCGTGTTCCTGGAAGCAGTCCGCAACCCCTTAGCTAGGTATTGTTGGTAGACACCATCACCACCAGGGTAAACGTCCAACATAAAGGGATGCATACGGTCAGCGAGGATGGATAGGTAGCCATTGGCGTTCAGAGACCCATTCAGTGGTGCCAGCGGTCCCAGGTCATACAAGACCCCCCAGACATGCGTACTGCCACCGCCGGCCTGTACTTGACGGACAAGCGTATCTAGGTGTTGGGTCTTGTGTGTCTGGCGTCATATCCGCCACCGCCTGTCACTTCTGTGGAGTAGGAACCTCGATTCGTTGGAGAAGTAACCTTTTCCCACTCTTCCACTGTCCAATGGCGGTAGTCCCATGCGAAGTGTAGGCGTCGTTGCCGACGGACCTGGGTTCACAATGGCGCCTTGACCTGCGTCGACTCCGGAGACTCATGCGTAACAGGGTTCGCTCTACTGTTATCGGGGACTTGTACCGGTTGTGACGTACCTGCCCAGCAGGACGCACACGACATAAAGGCAGATAACAGCGACAACGAACGTCCGCGTAGCTCAATTGGTAGAGTGACTTATTCCGGAAGGAGGGGACCCGGGTTCGAGCCCCGGAGTGGACAAAAATGACGGAGAAATTTACTTCGTTATAATGGCGCCCGAACTTTCCGGATGACCCGGCCGTTCAAAATCTCGCAATGGTGTGATGTTCTTTCCACACCGCGAGATAGGAAAAAATAAGAGAATCCCTTCTCCAGCGCTTCGAAAAATAAATGTGTGTGACGTTGCATTTCACACACCAGATTGACTGGGAGTTCTCAAGTGCACGTTCTACAGCGGATGGCTGCCTGCAACGATTCATGGTCACGGCTGACCCGTGGGCCATGCCCCCGGCCCTCTTTCGGAGGGAGGGGGGAGATGGGACGTACCTGCCAGCAGGACGCACACGACATGCAGGTAGATAGCAGTCAGAAGGAACGTCCGCGTAGCTCAATCGGTAGAGCGACTTATTCTGGAATGAGGGGACCCGGGTTAGAGCCCCGGTGTGGACAAAAATGACGGAGAAATTTACTTTGTTATACGGTGTACCCCAGCGTTCATTTGCGTGGTCAATTGCTGAACTGTTGCGCGTCGATTTCCCTTAATCAGTCGACGGAGGCGAAGTTCTTCTCTGGGGTCGATGGCCTTTGGGGCTTCACAGTTATGACGTAGCGTGGTACTCGGTGAGCCAGAGGTGCATTTTTGGTGCACCTGTACTACAGCACCTCGCGAACATCCCACGAAGTCTGCTGTTTCTGAGATGCTTCCACTCTTGGCTCGGTAGCCGATGATAATTCCTTTTCGAACGTTCGTCAAATCACTGCCTCTACCCATTGCGCTCACGTAAAGCACTGTGGCTCATCTTTCCTGGCCGGCCGCTTATATCTCCGTGTGGCCGACTTTGTCGCGTGCAATCTGTGACGCGCTTGAGCTAGTACACCGTGATTCCGGGGGTGGTCATATTATTCTGATACGATTGTGTATCTTTCTTTCCTCCCACTTCTCCCAAAAAAGGACTTGCTAGTAATGAATATTAAGTTACTCATGTTATACAATGGTTTTACTATGAAAAGCGTTAGTGCATTTCTACAGTACGGCTTTATTAGTCGCAAACGGTTAAATGACACAAATAACAATTCATTAACCCGAAACTCTGTAAGAGAAGAAAAAGAGAAACAGAGAGCGAGAAAGAGAGAAAAAAACAAAAAAAAAACGCATGCTCTTCTTAAGGACTCACAGAGAAGGCGTTTCTCCGTGAAATTAATCCACTTATGACAACAGTAATTGTGACCGTCAAATCCCAATGAGCATTTGAAAGAGACGGGAGGGACTGAGGAGAAATGAGAGTGAGTGAGAGGGAAGGAGGGGAGAGAATGCCGAAACAAAAGCTCATTTGCAGCGAACCGTTTCTAATCATCGCATCGTCACATCCTGAATGGTGGCAGGTCTGCGATATGGCCAATTACGGCCACGCCACTCTTTCGTAGGCAACGCTATTAGCGGAACTATTGTGTTTACTAAGAACGGCAACTACAAGGCGATAAAATAATAAAAAAAGTTAGCAAATAAGTAAAAAAAAAGTTGCAGCGGAAACTCAAAAGCAACGGGAAAATTAGCTTGAGAGAGAAAGGAATGAAAAAAATGCTACTCTCGGGACAGCACTTCCAAAAGTAGCAAGTACGCAACAACGTATCAGTCCGTAATTATATCCACGCTTTGTTGGTAGCCGCTTTTGTCGCAGAGGCACCTTGGGCGGTTTCCTGGGGCGTCATTCGACCTGTTTCTCACTCATTCCGGTGAACTTGGCACTCAAACAGCTCAACATACTCATTTACGTAATGGAATCATGTCTATTGCATCCTCCAAGCGCGGACAAGATCGCGTTGATTGAAATATTCTAAAACTCTGAAAGATTGGTAGTATTTTATTAACTGTAACAGCTATTGCCGGCCGAGACGGAAAGTGCTGCTGAGGCAAATTATTTTTCGACCTGGATTCAAATAAGTTTATTTTATTCTAGCATCATTTTAATACATTATTATTAAAAATTTATCGTGTTTTTTTTTTCATACCGTGAAAAGGTTCTTCAGAATTTTACCGAAGAAGCACGTTTTTTTTTTGTTGTTGTTGTTTGTTTTCAGCCTGAGATCTGGAGGACTCTTATTATGAACAAACGTTCCCCCATTCCCATAAAATGCTGACTCTCGTGTACAGTTTGTGAGCGACTACGTCTGCCTTTATTTCTTAAATTTTTAAGTTGTAATCTGGCATCGGTCATGGTATATAACCCTGTGTAATCTCGAAGTGCGGTTTCATTCACATCTCGGTTTCATTCACATTTCATTCAGTCTATAGTAGACCCGAAAGTCCTCATGTAGTTTTAATTGTTAACCTTTTTAATAATGTTTTAATTGTCCCAATGAAAAAATTGTCATTTAAAAAATTGTCATTTAATTGTCCCATTGTCACCACCATCAACAAATTTTTATCGTGTAGAAAACGGCAAGTCCGTTTATATTGACTCCAACACGATTAAAGCATCTTTTAATGAAACACGGCGGCAGCAGTGGTCTAAGCGATGACCTCTGATAATTCGTCAGAAAGGGGTCCCAGCTCGAAATCCCGGTGAGGCCTTGATGTTGTGTTTGTCTTACGGCACTGGCTCTCTCCCTTTGGAACCAGTGACCCTAAATTAGGGACAGGCGACTGCTTATAGCCCATTGAGTTGCTCACAGTGGTCGTTAAACCTCCAATCAAAAAGAAAAAAAAATGAAGCACGTTTTATGTGTCTTTGAGGCCAACTCAGAACCTGTTTTGTAAAATTCCTAACTTAAAGATTTCCTCTCCATCAGTATTGTTCTATTAGACCATTTAGGGACTGCTAAGCCAACTTCAGTAGAAAATCTATCGCATCGAAATCGAGTTTTTATTAAAGAGATTTACAGAAAATTAAAAATAAGTGTCAAATGAACATCATTTGCATCTCAAACAAAGTTCTACAAAAATCAGCCACTGAATTAGAAACTTTATGCAAACTTCTCTTACGCAGTGTATATGCAAAAAACGTGGTTACGTGCGTCACCACGTGTTCTACCCAAATGTTTAAGATGGCTACTTTTCGGTAATTATCACTAGTGTTGATCACAATGGGAAAAACAAAGGACCTTTCGGAGTTCGATGAAATGCTTATTGTGGCTGCCCGTCTGACTAGAGCGACGATTTTGAAAACAGCAAACATAACTGGTTTCTTGAGTTTCCCAAAGAATCGTTCTTGGTGTGGAGGAGTCGTTTTGGAAAGCCTTAAGTGCTTAAATCGTTTTATTAGTGCACGCTGCAATCATGGCCATTGTCGTACTTCATACGCAGAGAGATCGAGACTGCTTAATTAGTTTATTGCATCAGAGACCCCATAGCCTTTCGAACTACGACGGACACAGGGGTCGGAGAGAGAGAGGAGTGTAGAAGGGACAGAAGTCGCAGGAAGATGCTTTCAGAAGGGAGACGATTACGAGGAGTAAGCGAGGAAGGAGGTGCAGTGAAGATGGTTTTGAAACCGAAAATGATAAGTAAAAGAAATAGAAGAGAGATTAAGTAGTACGTGCAGATAGGGAAAATAAAGTAATCATAATCAATTCAGTAATTAATATAACTTCAGGACATACCCAATAGGGAAATTAGATAGTAATAAAGGAGTAATTCAGTATCGCAAATTATCTTAATACTTTTGTGAAATGCAATTTTTTCATATCATCTGCAAAGAGTTGCAATTCGGCATACATACCGAACCCCAACGGGAAGGAAAAGCCCCTTTAACAAATTTTCTAAACCCTCGTAACAATGCACTGAGATGACAGTTTATTAGGTACACCTGTCTTTCTTGTCACATAAATGGCTCACTCCAACATATACATACACTGCACGTGAGTGGTGTGAGGTATTAGTCAGGCAGACCAGTGCATTGAGCATCAACTAGAGTTCGATCGAGGGTATGAATGGGCAAAACGAGTGATATGAGAGACTTAAAACTTTGCATGATAGTTGACGCCAGACGTGCCGGTTCGAGCATTTCCCAGAGAGCTCCTGCTGTGATTTTCATGCACAACCGTAGCAACTGTTTACCGTGAATGGTGCAATTCACAAAAAAAAAAAAAAAAAAAAGTAAAAACCTTCCAGTAATTGGAGATCCTGTTAGCGAAAATTGAAGGCGGACTGTCGAGGTCAAAGGAGAGTGACTAGAATCGTGCGAGCGAAAAGATGAGCCACAATCCGGAAAATCCCCATCGAATTCAACAATGATACGCCAAGTGTCATCTCCGAACTCACCCCGAATCAGGCCATGTCGTGAACAGACCACAACAGCTGACCACCATGTCGGGTACTCCGTACTCACATATGCGTAGCGTGACCAAAAAAGAAATTTTTTGGAGAGGAAGGGCACAACTAAGTATTTTTTCTTGGATGCGGGTGCATTCTGGGAAACAGTTTCTCCGAAAATTTCTCCTGTTCAATCGCAATTAGGGCCATAACTTAACTTTTTTTACATGCTTAATATACCCAAAACTACGAGGTGTGCCAGGCTTGCGTTGATTCATCCTAATGTGGATTTAAAAAACAACATACCTTTCAAAGCACCTCATGCAGTCATCTGATAATGAAAACCATCATCAGATGATTGCACGCTATTGCCTATGGCATGACTGCTGGAAAGCAGTCATAGCATATAGCAATGCTCGTTATTGCGTATAGCGTTGTTTCCCTTTGGCTGTATGCCACGCTTTATAACACTTAAAGGGCGAACGACTAGTTATTATTTTTTATTTTTTTCAAATTTTTTAAGTGCGGGGGGGGGGGGGGGACACATACCTCCCGACGCTACACCTATGGGTGCTCAAATTGCCAGCGCTGAACAGGATTGTGCGCCTTCAGTGGGCGCGGTAACATCGGCACTTGACCGCTGAAAAATGGGGAATGTCTCTTGGAGGGATAAATCGAGGATCCTTCTGCATGATGCCGATGGTGAGGCTATGAAATCATCCTCTCAGGTATCAATAGTACAGATCAATGGTGGCAGTGTGCTGGTGTCGGGAATGTTCTAGTGCCCCCCTGATACCCATCGGAGGACATACACAGTGTATGAAAGCCAAGGCGTATCCGAACATCTCTTCCAGTTAAAGTTATCCCTTCATGGCTACGGTTTACCCTTAAGCAGGTGGAAACGTCCAGTAGCATAACGCACCAGTTCATAACGTCACCGAATGGTTTCAAGAACATGCCGACGAGTTTTTCTTGCACTAGCAACCTGCACAGTCCCCAGATTCAAACCCAATCGAGCATCTCTGAAATGAGGTTGAACTAGCTCTTCGCTCCGGGATTGTGCAACCGTCCAATTTGCGACTCAATCATTTCTGATACAATGTTCGTGCACGACGCTTCAGCAATTATTAATATTATGTTCCGTGCACTGACAAATTCAAGATGTTTTGCAAGCCAACGGCAGCGCAAAACGCAACTGCATAGGTATAGGAGTACCTAATGAACTGACATCTCAGGGTATAAAAAAAAAAAATGAAAATCGGTCTACGGAGTAGGTGCTTTTATTCTTCCAACTGAAAACAGTCATGTAAGGTATAATGCGTCGCATAAATATAGAAACAGAACAAATTCTCGAATAAAAACGAAACAACAACGAGCTGAAATGTACACCTCATATTTATAGCAAAAATAGCATAGGACATGCACAGCTGCGCAATAGTTTGACGGAAACATAACAAGTTCAACGCCAAATACAAGAAAAATACAGAAATACGCTGTCTCAAAAATATTAAGACTTACTAGTTATGAGCACCTCCGGTACGAATAGTGGAGCCGTTGTTCCGAATAACACTGAAAACCCGATTGGGCATGCTGTCCACCAAGTGATGTAAGTGTTCTGGACGGAGTGCGTACCAACTTCGTTCAATCTGCTCTTTCAATGCCACCACACTTGAGAACTACCGTCCATTCGCATACACATCACAAGCGAGAATACACCAGAGGTTTTCCATAGGGTTCAGATCTGGACTGAGTGCTGGCCAATCCATTAGGGTCACATGATGAGTGTTAAACCAGTTTTCCGTTGATGCAGACCTATGGATAGAGGCATTGTCTTGCTGGAACAGATAATCAACACCCGCTAGAGTTTCGGCAAATGATGGCTGCTGAGTATGTCCTGACACGTTTCGGAGGTTTGCCTGCCTTGCAGGAAAGCGGTATCCGTTGTCTCATTGAACGCGAAAGCTCCCCAGACCATCGCAGATCCCCCTCCTTTCTGTCTGCTGAAGAAGGTGCGTGGCTCGCGTCGTAAATCATGCCAATAGCAGTTCCAACAGTCAGGGCCGTCCAGGTTGAACTATTTCTCATCGGAGAAAATAGTTGTGATCCACTCGTCCGTCCAGTGCATGTGGCTGCTTGCCCATAACAATCTAGCTTCCTTGTGGCGCTGCGTGAGGTGTGGCAGACGGCGCATTTTACGGAGCACAATGTTGCGACTTTCCTTGATTCGTCGATAAACTGTGTCCTTTGAAACGGTGAAACCAACAGTCCGAGAAACTTGACGTAGTGATAACCTTTGGGATGAAACTAAACGCATGATGGCACGATCATCTCGTTTGGTTGTTATTCGAGGCCTTCCAGACCGTTTTCTGGCAGTTAACGCACCGCGTTTCGATAAAGTGTTATAAATGACTGCCTACTCCTCCCCATGGCTTTACAAATTTTTGCTACAGGCAATCCATTTGCTCTCAGTCTCCAAATCTTCTGCACCTCCTCACTAGAAAGTTGACTGTTGCTTGGCATTTCGGCAAATGAATGTCTGACGGCAGGTCCGCTGTCTTTTGTAGGCTGGACCGAAATACTGCCCATGCGCGTGCGTACAACATGCTAATTTGTACACCTGATTTGCATGTGGCTACTTTACATAGTTGTCTTTATATTTATGAGACACCTAAAATCAATCTACTTTCAATTTGTGGTGTTCTTTTCACACAATCCGGTCATCTCGACGGATCGAAACGTTTGTTGTAGGGTTATGTCTAATTAGGTACCACTTCAGCTTCCTACCTATATTCGCATTGCGTTCACAACGCAAAGTAGACTGTTTCTATATTTATGCGACGCACCTTAGGTGCTTCTTAAAAAAGTAGCAGAAATTTAAAACATGAAACTTTTTTTTCCTTCGTTCCCACTCCGAGTGACAAAACGTAGCCATATCGTTGTGACTTCGGCACCAAATTACAGGGGTTTTTTTTTTTTTTTTTGGTTTTTTCTTCTACAAGTTTTACTGTACGAACTGAAACATTTGCCCCTCTGGTATCATACAAAAATAGCTACGTTTGTCTGGCTAAAAGGCACCATATCTTTGCGCCTGTTATTCAGATATGAAAACATTCGTTTTCCTTTTTCGTTCTTGAAATATGAGAATGATAATTTCTCCGTTTTTACTTTTTCGAAGCCCAATCTCATAACTAGGGAGAGTAAATGCACACGCTATTTACTATGACATTTACTTCATTACAAGCAACTACTTTTAGTCTAAAAGTGCGAGTGAAGATACTGTTTTTTCGTTGGAAATCTTCACTATATGGCGAACTTTTACATTTTCTGCTTCATATAATCCGAAGCTTTGTGTTAACAAATGCCTTTGCATATTTTAATTATTTCGCTATGTGTGTCCTTAAAGTCCGTTTTGAAAAACCTTTTTTTTTTTTTTTTGTCATACAGCTTCCACCATGAGAAACAGTTTGCGCTTAATTCCACAGAGCACAAATGCGCATTTCCATTAGAAGCTATATCTTCACTTCTAAAATGTTGAATGAAAATCAGCGTTTTGCTACGGATACCTGCGACAAACGTATGTGTTCATTTGTACATTCAGGATACATGGTTATCCTGATAAAGAATGTCAATGGGCATTGCGTTCATATCTGCGCATTTAAAAGACCGATTTGAAAACTTATTTTTGCATTGGATGGCCCTTGTTTGAGATCCATATTTGCTGCTAAGAAAGGGCTTAACTGTTTCCGGTGTGCATTTGTGGGGTCCAATTGAGTAGCTTAACTCAGGGCTAGCTCAGCTACTCTTTTACCTTGCGCATTTGCAGGGTCGCCTTAATTTTAACTATTTCCGTTATCAAACCGCAGAGTCGAATCAAGGTGTTTAACCATTTCCGGCAAGCACTTACAGGGTCGGATTAAAGAGTTTAACTCTTTTCAGACTGCAGTTGAATTTAAGAGCTTAACTACTTCCGGAGTGCAGTTGAGGGGTCGGATTAAGGAGCTTAACTAATTCCGGAGTGGATTTGAGAAGCTTAACTATTTCGGAAGTACATTTTGTGGGTCTGATTAATGAGCTTCGCTATTTGTGGAGTGCAGTTGCAAGGTCAGATTAAGGAATTTACCTATTTCCGGTGTGCAACTGCAAGATCAGATTAAGGAGCTTAACTATTTTCGATATGCATTTGAGGGATCGGACTAAGAAGCTTAACTATTTTCGGTATGCATATGAGGGATCGGACAAAGGAGCTTTGTTATTCTGCTGTGCACCTGTAGGGTTGGAATAAAGAGCTTGGCAACGTTCGTGACTGCCACGGGAAGGGTCTCAGGTTCGATCCCAGGCAGGTCCGAACGCTCGATCCACTAAATACCCGCCGTGCGTCGGATGGGCACGTTAAGCCGTCGGACCCCGTGTACTGGCCCCCTGGTATTAAATAAGGGCGTCTTCCTCCCCCTTTCTACTTCGCTTCTGTGTTATTTTCCTATCGGGCGCTCTAGCCCAAATCTCCTAGTTTCCTATTTCTAAGGGTTGTTTAAGACTTGGGGTCAGGCACTCCCTTCCTAAAATCCTATACATATGATCATGATCTGTGCGGTTCCGGACGCGCGTCTGAAAGTTGTGCTTGTAAAATTCCTTTCGTGACCGATAACTTAATCTACCAAGAAAACTTTGTACACATGAAACAACTTGCTTTTCATCCAGTAGCTTTGCTACTAAAAAGTGCATATTTCTATTTGCCAGGTTGCTTCTGCCTGTGCAAGTACGATTAAGCAAGAAATTAATCTCTATCTGATTGCCTGCAATAACATTTTGTGTGTATCGTGTACTTTCCATGATACAAACTTTGCCCTCTAAATAACGTAAATGCATTTCTCCATTTCAGGTTGCATCTTTTTTCTCAAAGTTTGCTTAAAAGAACGCATTTCACCTCTAACGTTTTCAACTCCAATTAAAATTTTGACACCTTTTCTAATATTCATGTGCAGCCGTCTGACCAGATTTTCTTTTTCATTCGATTTTCTATCTCCTCCGCCATTTTCCAGCTTTTTCTGATTCAAAATTCTCTCTCTGGAGATCGTCAAATCCATTTTTATCTCAGAAGTCACATAACATTATTATTTCACTTGGCCCTGGAGTCTCATTTAGAATGAGGAAACGTGATCAGAGTCTATGTAGAGGTTCCTTCCCTTGTAAAATAAGTCGGACATTTAAAAGTCAAATTCCCTGCAGATTACAGAGAGTTTTCCTCTGCTCTGGCAATAGATTACGACGATCCTTCTTCACTGTTAGTTCCCTTCCCCCATTCAAGGAGGCAGTGCTTACCACAATAGGACTCCCCACAAGCAACTTCAATTCCAGTTTAATCTACTTAATTTCCGGCCAAAAGGAAGACGTTGTGGATCAAAGGGCGGTGAATCCTAATCCTATCATACGCTTCGGGTGATCTTAAGAGCTGCGCTTCGGGTCGATTAGGCGTAATCCTAAATCCTCTTGAAACCTCGCACTTGGTAGACACTATGACCCCAGCGGTTCCACAAACCTCCATATATGTTTGAGACAAGTGGGGCATGCTGTAAAGGAAAAAAAAAAGGGGGGGGGGGGGGCAGAAAAATGACCCTCATGCTCTCCGAGAGCTTTAAACAGTCGCTGCGAGACAGATGTGTCACCACAACCAAGAAAACCAGTACACGTTAAAGTTCCGATTTTTCTCTGCGTTACCAAATTTTGTTTCATGGTAATGAGTCTACTTATTTAATACGTTAATTAAACTACTGTAGCAGAAAATTGCGTATTCTGTTCTTTAAAAGAGAAACTAACTTTGTCTTCAAGTGGCTTTTGAAACAGGAGTTCTCAACAATGTAACACAGAGTTAAAACATCGGGACAGGAAAAGCTTATGAAAAGCTCACAAGCGCGTTTAAACCATTTCTTTAAGTTCTGTGTTCTAAAAAATAATTTCGTCTTTATTTTTCTAAATATTAAACTGAATATATCAAAATTCAGCATTCTTTGTATGATACAGCATTCAAGCATGATTATTGACAAAAACAACAATCATAATTCAAATGGATTAATATCGACGACAAAAACAAATTTCTGATCTAAAACCATCATGCACTCTCAAGAGCTTCAATCACTGTCGGATCCTGAAATTTTTGACTGGGAGAGGGGCGAATTTTGACAAGTTTATTTGCACGCGGTGATATAGAGCTAGAGCCGGGGACAGCCCCCATAGCCGTCAATTTTATACATCTTTTTATTTTTTTCCGAAACAACTGTTCTACACAAAGAAAAGAATATCCTTTCTAACAGCAAATAAAAAGAATAGTTGAATTTTTTTTTTTTTTTTTTTTTTTTTTTTGGTATACAGTGTGTGTAGCATTTATTCGGTTACAAAGTTCGGCCTGTACTGAGCCAAAACCGTCTCTAATAAAAAGGCTCAGAACTGCTCTGTGACGTCATAGCTAGAAAGTCGAGCCGCTGTTGAACGCCGATCGAGTGAGTAATGCGTTGTCTTGGTAGAGAAATATGTTTGGGAGTGCGATGTTATGTACAAAGGCCGTTCCATAAAAACTGAGAGTAATCTGTTTTGAGTTGGCAACAGTGCGACGTAGACGACTAACTGAATTAAAGAAGTATCTATGGCAACAGTTATTAGCCGTCGCAGAGGATTCTGGTTTCGTTATTGCGCAATTAAAGCACGTCTGCATTTTCATATACAGCTATGGAGGTCAGTGATTCAGATTTAAGAACTGAAATGCGTTGCGCGATAAAAGTTTGCAACGTTTGGGTAAAATGGCTACAGAAACAGTTGATTTAATGAAAAAAGCTTATAAAGATAAATGTTTGGGTGAGTAAACGATTTTCAGATGGTACCATGATTTAAAAAAAGGGCGTATAAAAAATGTTTAACATTGTTTTACATTTGTCTTGCATGATTTCCTCTTGGTCAGAAGCACAGGCTGGAAGATGAGCAGATTTCAAGGCAGTTGCTGAGAACAGATTTTCAAGTCATGGCGCTGCGTGTGGCGGGGCCGGCGAGACAGTTCCAACTGTTTTTACTACCATCCACCCACTCCTCCCAACTTGCACTTGGAACCATTAATGGTCGAAGTACACTGTGGCTTCATATTGCATAACGAAAAGATCCACTAAGAAAAGTATACCATGTTAAATCATTAAAAAATGCAAGATAATATCTAAAGACCTTAAACTTTTAACGCATGTTCTTACGAGAACAATAAAAAAATACAGTGACTTCTTATGAAAACTCTGCAGATAATTCAGTAGTAACAGTTTCATGTTTGAGCAGACTTCATAATGATTCCCCGTCATAAGTCCTTTGGGGCCCTACTCAGATAAATTAGCCTTGGGTCCCACTAAAATGTCTTAGCCTAGGGGCACAGTAAGGCCTTAATCGGGGTCTAGTCCTAATGCGTGATAGCTGAAAACACCCCACACCATAACAGAGCCACCGCCGGTCAGCACTGTCCTTTGCAGGCATGCGGGATTCATTGCCTCGTGAGGTTATTGTCCCACCCGGAGTCGGTTATCTGTCCGAAACAGTTGGTACCGCGATTTGTCAGACCAGGCTATACGTTTCCACTCATCCTGCGTCCAACGCCGGTTTTCCCAGGCGAGGTGCCCAGACTTGTGTCGTCGGGTCAGGAATGGCACCCGGGTGGGCAGTCTGCTCCGGAACCCAATAGAACACAGAAAACGTTGCGTTGTCTGATCACCGATGCTACTACTGGCCCCAGCTTTCAATTGCGCTGTGATTTGAGGCAATGTTGCACGCCGGGAGGATGTTACGATGCGTGCCAGACGCTGATGTCCAGATCGTCCAAGACTTTTCTGCGGCCACACCGGTCTCGCATTCTGGATTTTCTCCTCTGAGTTTGTGTAGTCCCCGTGGGGTCTGGTTCATTTGCCCGACGTTTGCTTCACCGAAGGGTCACTTGATCGAAAATCCCTTCACCGAAAGATCACTTGATCGAAAGTTCATTTCACTGAAGGAAAGGTACATTTCACCGAAGGGTCATTTGATCATGATCAAAAGGTACATTTCACCAAAGCGTCATTTGATCGAAAAGTTCATTTCACCGAAAGGCATCTTTACCTAAAAGTTCATTTCATCGGAAGGTCATTTCACCGAAGGGTCATTTGATCGAAAAGTTATTTCACCGAAGGGTCATTTGTTCGAAAAGTTCATTTCACCGAAAGGTCTCTTTACCTAACAGTTCACTTCACCGAAAGGTCTCTTTACCTAACAGTTCACTTCACCGAAAGGTCTCTTTACCTAAAAGTTAATTTCACCGAAAGGTCTCTTTACCTAAAAGTTATTTCACCGAAAGGTCATTTGATCGATAAGTTCATTTCACCGAAAGGTCTCTTTACCTAAAAGTTATTTCACCGAAAGGTCATTTGATCGAAAAGTTCATTTCACCGAAAGGTCATTTGATCGAAAAGTTCATTTCACCGAAAGGTCTCTTTACCTAAAAGTTCATTTCACTGAAAGGTTTCTTTACCTAAAAGTTCATTTCACCGGAAGGTCTCTTTACCTAAAAGTTAATTTCACCGAAAGGTCTCTTTACTTAAAAGTTCGTTTCATCGAAAGGTCATTTCACCGAAGGGTCACTTGATCGAAAATCACTTCACCGAAAAGATTGTTTCACCGAAATATCACTTCACCGAAAAGATTGTTTCACCGAAATATCACTTCACCGAAAAGATTGTTTCACCGAAATATCACTTCACCGAAAAGATTGTTTCACCGAAATATCACTTGATCGAAAAGTTCATTTCACTGAAGGAAAGGTACATTTCACCGAAGGGTCATTTGATCATGATCAAAAGGTACATTTCACCAAAGCGTCATTTGATCGAAAAGTTCATTTCACCGAAAGGCATCTTTACCTAAAAGTTCATTTCATCGGAAGGTCATTTCACCGAAGGGTCATTTGATCGAAAAGTTATTTCACCGAAGGGTCATTTGTTCGAAAAGTTCATTTCACCGAAAGGTCTCTTTACCTAACAGTTCACTTCACCGAAAGGTCTCTTTACCTAAAAGTTAATTTCACCGAAAGGTCTCTTAACCTAAAAGTTATTTCACCGAAAGGTCATTTGATCGAAAAGTTCATTTCACCGAAAGGTCTCTTTACCTAAAAGTTATTTCACCGAAAGGTCATTTGATCGAAAAGTTCATTTCACCGAAAGGTCATTTGATCGAAAAGTTCATTTCACCGAAAGGTCTCTTTACCTAAAAGTTCATTTCACTGAAACGTTTCTTTACCTAAAAGTTCATTTCACCGGAAGGTCTCTTTACCTAAAAGTTAATTTCACCGAAAGGTCTCTTTACTTAAAAGTTCGTTTCATCGAAAGGTCATTTCACCGAAGGGTCACTTGATCGAAAATCACTTCACCGAAAAGATTGTTTCACCGAAATATCACTTCACCGAAAAGATTGTTTCACCGAAATATCACTTGATCGAAAAGTTCATTTCACTGAAGGAAAGGTACATTTCACCGAAGGGTCATTTGATCATGATCAAAAGGTACATTTTACCAAAGGGTCATTTGATCGAAAAGTTCATTTCACTGAAGGAAAGGTACATTTCACCGAAGGGTCATTTGATCATGATCAAAAGGTACATTTTACCAAAGGGTCATTGATCGAAAAGTTCATTTCACCGAAAGGTCTCATTACCTAAAAGTTCATTTCATCGAAAGGTCATTTCCCCGAAGGGTCATTTGATCGAAAAGTTCATCTCACCGAAAGGTCTTTTTACCTAAAAGTTATTTCACCGAAAGGTCTCTTTACCTAAAAGTTCGTTTCATCGAAAGGTCATTTCACCAAAGGGGCACTTGATCGAAATTCACTTAACCGAAAAGATTCTCACCGAAATATCACTTGATCGAAAAGTTCATTTCACTGAAAAAAAGGTACATTTCACCGAAATATCATTTGATCGAAAAGTTCATTTCACTGAAGGAAAGGTACATTTCACCGAAGGGTCATTTGATCATGATCAAAAGGTACATTTTACCAAAGGGTCATTTGATCGGAAAGTTCATTTCACCGAAAGGTCTCATTACCTAAAAGTTCATTTCATCGAAAGGTCATTTCCCCGAAGCGTCATTTGATCGTAAAGTTCATCTCACCGAAAGGTCTTTTTACCTAAAAGTTATTTCACCGAAAGATCATTTGATCGAAAAGTTCATTTCACCGAAAGGTCTCTTTACCTAAAAGTCATTTGATCGAAAAGTTCATTTCACCGAAAGGTCTCTTTACCTAAAAGTTAATTTCACCGAAAGGTTTCTTTACCTAAAAAGTTCATTTCACCGGAAGGTCTCTTTACCTAAAAGTTAATTTCACCGAAAGGTCTCTTTACCTAAAAGTTCGTTTCATCGAAAGGTCATTTCACCGAAAGGTCCCTTTACCTAAAAGTTCATTTCACCGAAAGGTTTCTTTACCTAAAAGTTAATTTCACCGGAAGATCTCTTTACCTAAAAGTTAATTTCACCGAAAGGTCTCTTTACCTAAAAGTTCGTTTCATCGAAAGGTCATTTCACCGAAGGGTCACTTGATCGAAAATCACTTCACCGAAAAGATTGTTTCACCGAAATATCACTTGATCGAAAAGTTCATTTCACTGAAGGAAAGGTACATTTCACCGAAGGGTCATTTGATCATGATCAAAAGGTACATTTTACCAAAGGGTCATTTGATCGAAAAGTTCATTTCACTGAAGGAAAGGTACATTTCACCGAAGGGTCATTTGATCATGTTCAAAAGGTACATTTTACCAAAGGGTCATTGATCGAAAAGTTCATTTCACCGAAAGGTCTCATTACCTAAAAGTTCATTTCATCGAAAGGTCATTTCCCCGAAGGGTCATTTGATCGAAAAGTTCATCTCACCGAAAGGTCTTTTTACCTAAAAGTTATTTCACCGAAAGGTCTCTTTACCTAAAAGTTCGTTTCATCGAAAGGTCATTTCACCAAAGGGGCACTTGATCGAAATTCACTTAACCGAAAAGATTCTCACCGAAATATCACTTGATCGAAAAGTTCATTTCACTGAAAAAAGGTACATTTCACCGAAATATCACTTGATCGAAAAGTTCATTTCACTGAAGGAAAGGTACATTTCACCGAAGGGTCATTTGATCATGATCAAAAGGTACATTTTACCAAAGGGTCATTTGATCGAAAAGTTCATTTCACCGAAAGGTCTCATTACCTAAAAGTTCATTTCATCGAAAGGTCATTTCCCCGAAGGGTCATTTGATCGTAAAGTTCATCTCACCGAAAGGTCTTTTTACCTAAAAGTTATTTCACCGAAAGGTCTCATTACCTAAAAGTTCATTTCATCGAAAGGTCATTTTCCCGAAGAGTCATATGATCGAAAAGTTCATCTCACCGAAAGGTCTTTTTACCTAAAAGTTATTTCACCGAAAGGTCTCTTTACCTAAAAGTTCGTTTCATCGAAAGGTCATTTCCCCGAAGGGTCATTTGATCGAGAAGTTCATTTCACTAGAAGTTCGTTTTATCGAAAGGTCATTTCCCCGATGGGTCGTTTGATCGAAAAGTTCATTTCACCAAAAGGTCTCTTTACCTAAAAGTTCATTTCACCGAAAGGTCTCTTTACCTAAAAGTTCGTTTCATCGAAAGGACATTTCACCGAAGGGTCAGTTTATCGAAAACTTTGGATTTCATTACAGGATCTGTTGAAGCATGGTGCAAGTTCGGCAGACAGACCACCGAAATGTTAGGGGATCATACTCAAATTGCACTTTTGATTTCTCCGTGTCACAGAGAATGCAAAGTTTAGTTTTAAGGAAAATCATGTTTTATTAAGGCAATAGGCCTCAGTTTAGTCCTTTTTAGCAAATTTTAATCATGTTCATCAGGTTTTCATAAAAGTTATGTTCAGTGCTCATGTTCAAAAGATTTACATAAAGAGGAAAATTAAGAATGTTGCACATTTTTTCATGCAAAAAGAATCAATTTTAGATCCCTAGGCCTTGGCTTAGGCCTTTTTACCCAATTTTAATCTTGCGAACTCATGTTCAAAAGATTTACATAAAGAGGAAAATTAAGAATGTTGCACATTTTTTCAGGCAAAAAGAATCAATTTTAGATCCCTAGGCCTTGGCTTAGGCCTTTTTACTCCAATTTTAATCTTGCGAACTCATGTTCAAAAGATTTACATAAAGAGGAAAATTAAGAATGTTGCACATTTTTTCAGGTAAAAAGAATCAATTTTAGATAAATAGGCCTTGGCTTAGGACTTTTTCCCCAATTTTAATCTTGCGAACTCATGTTCATAAGGTTTACATAAAACGTCAAGTTAATATTGTTGCACATTTTTTCAGGCAAAAAGAATCAATTTTAAGGTCCTAGGTCTCGACTTAGGCCTTTTTAGCAAATTTTAACCGTGCGTGTTCATTTTCATAAGGTACACACAAAAAATTATTTTATGTAATGCTTATGAATATGAGTAGGGTTAAAATCTAGGCCTACGGTCAAAAATTTATGTTTTGTGGTTGAGTAAAAGTGGAATATTATTTATTATACTTGATTTGCTATGCAGCCTTTTTGAATATGAGCTCGGAGGATTAAAATTTGACAAAAAGGCATAATTAATGTTATATTTCGAAAAACCTACTTATAATTAATGTTATATTTCGAAAAACCTACTTATAATTAATGTTATATTTCGAAAAACCTACTCATGGGGAGGTGTTTAATAAAAATTAAAAGTGTATTGTTTATTCAATCCGATAATGTTTAGGTGGCCAGTTTATCGAAAAACCCGCACCACACTCCAACAGATCTCTAACAACAAAATTCTAAGTTTTCGATAAACTGACCATTCGGTGAAATGATCTTTCGATATAATGAACTTTTAGGTAAAGCAACCCTTCGGTGAAATGAACTTTTCGATGAAATGTCCTTTCGATGAAATGAAATTTTAGGTGAAGTGACCTTTCTGTGAAATGAACTTTTCGGTCAAGTGACCCTTCGACGAAATGTACCTTTCGATCAAGTGATTTTCAGCGAAGTGATTTTCGGTCAAGTGACCTTTCGATCAAGTGAACGATAACCGTCCAGGTACACCCTTGAAATTTTTGATCGTGTAAATCCAAATTTCATGGCAATTTCCGAGATGGAGTGAGCCATCTCCCGGCCGGGCGCCGATTATCAAACCATTGAACTGCGAAGGCCTCAAGTAGTAGAATTCACAGTTCAGATGGCATGATAATCAATTATTAATCAATAATTTGATTATATACCATCTGAACTGTGAATGCTACTACTTGAGCTTGCGGAGATATCTGCCTCTATATACAATATAAGTCGTTTGCGGACGATACCATTTACCGCGTGGGTGTGGTGGCACGTAGTGGAAATGGTAGTGCCTCTCCGAGTTTTGTTGTTGTTGTTGTTGTTTTTGTTTTTGCACGTCAGTGTATATACATCTTTCTTGTGTTGTCAAAACTTACAGACATTCAAATCTGACCTCAAGACTATTGCCATATAACATTTTGTGAGTGAGAAAATATAGCGTTTAAGGTTTGAAACGCTTAAAGAGAACGAACTAAAAATTTACATAGGGAAAGAAACTAAAAATGAAAGTTATATTAAAATATACGTCATAGTTCTTGTAAGAGTTCAGTGCCATCAGGATACACGGTTCCCATGTAGGGCAGCACTTGGTGTGAAACAATGGCTAGATATGATTTGGGGTTGAGGGTGTATATTCAACGAGAATGAAAAAGGCCCTGTGATGTCCACGACAACAATTCCCACACCATGCCTGGTTTGATGGCACTGTACGGTTTGATGGCACTACACGGTTTGATGGCACTGTACAGTTTGATGGAAGCACTGCCGCTGGCCTGCTTCCATCAAACCATATAGTGCGGTTGCAGCTGTTCAACCGTGCGCCGTGGAATACAGATCCATCCATCTGTATCTTGAAGATGGTACCTGGATTCATCGGACTAGGCGACACTTTTCTATCGTCCAGTGTCCGGTCATGGTGCTCCAGGGGCCACTACAGGAGAAGTTGTAGCCGACGGTGGGTCATTATGGGCACATAATCGAGCCTTTGATTCTTTACGCTAGAGGTGGCAAACCTATGGCACGCAATTTTTTTTATTGGATCGCAGTATACCGTGCCTCCCCTTGATTCTTTAAACAACATCTCTAATAAGCGAATAGTGATTATGATTACTGCCAAATTAAGCAGCTGTTAATAAGTGTTAGTTTCGAGTTTTAAATGTCTAGGACGCGTACAGAATTTATGTAAGGACACTTGTTTTAACTTAATGAGTCTTCGGAGGGAAGTGTCCCGAAAGAGGGTCTCTATAGCTAGACTGCGAAAAGATGACAGCTCGCTTGGTTCGTAAAAGAAGAAGCGCGAAACTATTCCGGCTGGCCGTAACTCGAAGGGATATTAATAGACAAACGAGGAGAAGAAGATTCAATGACCATGATAGCACGCTCAATCACCTCTCTCTCTGGACCAGGAGGAAGAGGGACTTGCTATTTTGTCCCCGCTCCTTTTTGACGCCGACAAGAGCAGTGTAAAGTGTTCACAAAAAAAAAAAAAAAACGTCTCACGCCGACTTGGTGCCCGTTGGACAGTTCCGAGAACATGAGACGTCATATGACACGTTTTAACGTCCTCGCAGGTCCAGTGTACACACATCACGGGTACTAATAGAAATAAATGCTCAGCATTAGATTTGCTCGGCATATGTTTTTCTTCTGTTGTTTGTGTGTAAATAGTGTATAAGTTGTTAATGACAATCTGCTGCCAGAAATTCCCATGGGCACGCGATAGAATATTTTGAAAGATTACTGTCAATTTGGGCCCGCACTCTCAAAAAAGTTATCCACCTCTGCTTTCACTTGGAAACAGCCAATGACAGTAAGCGCCAAGGTCATACGTAAACGTTGATTTAAAAAAAGCAAATGCACATGTATGCAGAATTTTGTTGTTTTCAGAAATAAAGAAAGCAAAAGCAACATATGCTTATATTTCTGAACATAAATATTGAGTCATGCTCCACGATTTCATTTGAACAGGAGAATTTTTTCCCCAAAATATACACTGAAAGGACAAATTATTACGTACACCCCGGTGAAAATACGCAAAGCAGCATATCGCGGTGTGCAAGAAAACCAGTTGGGGCTATAAATAGAGTGGGTCGATACGCACAGGAATACATTTCGTCAAGTGCCAGGATGGGTCGAGGATGAGACTTAAGTGAGTTTGATCGAGGTCAAGTAGTGGGAACCAGGAAGGCCGGATGTTTAATCAGCACAACGGCGAAACTGTTAGGAATTCCGCGACAAACCGTAGCAAGTGTGTACCAGGAGTACGTGAAATCCGGCGAAACTGCTAACAGTCCGATGAAATGTGGGCGTAAAAGTGCATCGGATGATCAAGGGCTCCGACGACTGGCCCGTATCGTACAGATGAATTGGAAAGCTTGTCTGCAGCAAATCACGCCACAATTTAATGAAGAAGCATTTACAAGCCTATGCTCAAAGATAAATAATCCGTCGACACATGGCACAACTATTGCTGGGGAAGTCGACGACCACATCGTGTCCCGATGTTAACGGTACAGCATCGCATGATTCGGCTGCAGTTTGCGAAAGCTCATCGAAACTGGAGCATGGATGATTGGAAACGCGTCATATGGTCTGGCGAATCCCGTTTCACACTGTATCTCGTCAATGGCAGACAGCGTGTGTGGCGTAAACCACACGAAGCTACAGACCGCGCATGCCCAGTTGAGATCCTACAGGCCGGTGGAGGCGGTGTAACTGTTTGGGCAGCTTTCGTGTGGTCCGGCCTGGGTTCCTTGGTACTTCTTGAGTCTTCCGTCTTCCGTCACTAGTTCCAGCTATGTACAGCTCCTGCCCGACTATCTCCACCCTTTCATTACGTGCCTCTGTCCGAACCAAGTTCCGATCTTTCAACAGGACAACGCTCCACCCCATCGGTCCCGGCTAGCGATCGACTGGCTCCAGGAGCATAGCAGTGAGCTTACCATACTCGCATGGGGCCCCTCGCTCACCGGACATCAACCCCATAGAGAATTTATGGGACATATTGGAACGAGCTGTTCGTGATCAGCCATCCCCACTTACATCTCTGCCTGATCTACGCCCCGCACTCTTAGATTGTTGGTCAGCGATACCTAGTCTGTGTTTCGGAACCTCACTGCGTCCGTAACACGACGTTTGGATGCTGTTCAGCGTGGTAAAGGTGGTGCCACACGCTATTAGATAGGTGAACGCAATAATTTGTCCTTTCAGTGTAGTTTCCTTTTCAAAGATATTGAACTTTTTAAGAAAGTGACTGAAAATAGTGACAGAGCATTTAAATGAATGGAGAAAGTAAAATTTTTTATAGCGGATACAGAAAGATTGCGACGATATTTTATATCTGTACAGAAAGATTGCGACGATTATGTTTGCACAGCAACAAAGTATCTACTTCGAGAACTTTTCCTTCGCTACAAATTTGACCACTGATCTGCATTTCTGTAAAGTACATGAAAAATAATAACCTTGTCCCAGTAACAAAAACAGTCATTAAGAATTTCGCTTGACGTTTATTGCCATTTTGAGCTAGATTCTCGTGTTTCTGAAAGCGTAGTCGTATTCACGCGCAAAACTGACTTTTATAGTTCTTTTAACTCAAATACTTTTCTCCTGGCATACAGACTCTTTTCCCCCTAGTGGGTTCGAACCGGATGCTTCTTCAACGTCAGCAAGGAGTGCTACCCATTGACCTAAAAAGCCACGTAACACTTGGTCACGTATAAGGAAATAATGAACAGGGACTCGAATCGCGCAATGATGAAATGTTTTCCGCTATTAATGCGAGTGAATTTGAAATTTTATGTTTTGTTGGAGCTTATTATTTTTCTGAATAGGTTTGTAATAATTATAATTTTTTTTTCTGTTGAAGGAATACTCACAAATTACATTGTTTTTCACTGTGATTTTTTGAAGCAATCGAATGTTTTGGATCGCGAGATCTTCTTAAACTGACAATGACTTTCAGTTATGTTAAAGAAAAGGTGAAATGTACGTCTTCAAAGAATTATTTCACAAACCCTAAATATAAAATTTGCTCTTGATAGCTAAGGACTCCACAGACTGATACATAAACATTCTACATCCAAAAAAAGTTAATCCAAGTTCCAACTACAACAGTCAAAGGAGAGAGTATCATCCTTTGACTGTTGTAGTTGGAACTTGATATATCTACGACTGTTGTAGTCGTAAATATATCGTACTAAGATGACCCTTGCAGTTGGAACTTGATATATTTATATAATTTGTTCTAGTTGGAACTTGATGTTGTTGTAGTTGGAACTGATAATGAAAAAAAAATCGGAGCTTGACTGTTGTAGTTGTAACTTAATGTTGGAACTTTTTTTTGTTGTAGTTGAGTGTTGTAGTGTTGAAACGTTTAAAGTTGGAACTTAAAAAAAATGGTACTTGATCACTGTTGTAGTTGGAAACTGATATGTTTACAACTGTTGTAGTTGGAACTTGATACATTTATATATTTTGTTCTAGTTGGAACTTGATTAATATTGTTAAACATCCAAAAAAAGTTAATAAACATTTAGTAGTGAGATGTTACATATCAGAATTATTTCACAAAACCCTTAAATATAAAATTTACTTTTGATAGCTAAGGACTCCATCACAGACTGATACATAAACATCCTACAATCGCCTCTACACTAATTTGAGTATATGGTTTCTTACGATAACATAATATACAATCGCTGCATGTATCAGAAAACTGCGGAGGGGCGAAGGAATATCCGTTGCAACAATAACCAAAATTTCATAGCCATATGCTATCCACAACATCCGATCTCGCTAAAGAACTTCAATAACAGATTCCCCGACAGGCTATTCAAATTTAATAGTTAATCAAACCTCAAGTATTCCTGCGAATCGTTCGTCTTACAAAGTTCTCCGTCATATGGATACGGAAAAAGTGAGAACAGAATCTTTCCTTTAACATACGAAAAAATTGCGGAGAGGTTTCTGAAAATACAGAATTTTCCGTTAAAACCTCTTAAAAACGTGAATTTACTGTCAATGTACAAAAGGAATTGCAGAAAAGTTTCCGAAAATTCAGAATTTTCCTGGCGTACGAAAAATCCTTGAAATTCAAAGGTTTTTTTGTTTTTTCGTCGCTTCACAAAAAAGGCTGTTTTAGGAATATGCTTCGTTAATGCACGAAAAGAATCACAGAAAATAGCTCGTGAATTTCAGAAAGTTGTTCACAATGCATTCTCCTTTTCTTCCGCTACTATGCTTCGTGTTGCATCTGAAGCTACCCACGCTATGTTGTCAATTGCTCCTTGAATAAAATTTGTGAAAAGTTAAGAAAAGTAATTGTTATCATCTATGATCGCCGTTGTGGATCATAGATTGCACTTAAACTTTGAAGTTGCTTCGTGAACTGGTTGTGCAGTCAGAGAGTGATTTTCGCTTGACTAGGATTAACGCGATCGTGAATAATAATCTTAAGTTTGTTTCTCAGCAAATCGCGAGAGTGTTGAAAACTTTTTACGATAGAGCAAAGCGTTTTCCTTGCCCTCACAGCCGGCTCACGAATCCACTTTTTAAAGTTTTATGATAAATCATGACCCACATTCATGGAGTGGGTAACCACTTGGCCAAACAGGGCGCTGAATATTTAGGAACGCCAAAATTTAGGGAATACACGTGACAAAAAACTTATAACCTTATTATGGAAACTAAAAAGTTAAAAGCGGCGATAATGTAGCACGTTGCATTTCTGCAAATAAACTGAGTAGTAATCATCATTATCATCAACATTGTCAACCATTATGAATCCACTGCTGGCCGAAGGTCTCCCCAAGTTTCTTCCACAACGGTCTGTCTTGTGCCAGTCTCCTCCATGTTACTCTCGCACACTTTCGAATTTCATCCACCCACCTCCCATGTGGTCTTCTTCTGGGTATTTTCATGTCCTTTGGAATCCAGCCTAGAATTTCCGGTCTGTCCTCCTGGCAATATGTCCAGCCCATTGCCATTTCAGGGATTTAACTCTGATCATGATGTCTTTCACTCTTGTCATTTTTCTGATCCACAAGTTCCTCTTCTTATCTCTCCTGGTTACACCAAGCATGCACCTGCCACCTATCCATGCTTCTTTGAGTTCTCTGGAGTCTTTGTATGTCTCTTTTAGTTTAAGTCCACGTCTCTGCACCATACGTAAGCACTGGAAAGATGCATTGATCAAACACTTTCCTTTTAAGACATAATGGCATACTGCTTTTAGAAATTATACTGTTTCTTCCAAAAGCTCTCCAGGCAAGTTTTAAACGCCGATTAATTTCTTCATCAATGTGACCCTCACTTGATATCGGCTGTCCAAGATAAGTGTAGGTAACGCTTATATCCAGCCTTTCCCCATCAATCGATAAATCTTCATTTCTTGTAAAAGCATTGTACATCACTTTTGTCTTCTAAAAGTTCATTTTTAATCCCACTTCTTTACTGCTGTCAGCAAGTTTCTGGATCATACTCTGCAGCTTTGATGGGGTAGTTGCAAAAATGACTACGTCATCAGCAAAACGAAGGTGGTTAGATAATCTCCATTAATCATTATCCCTTCGTTTTCTCAGTTCAGTGATTGAAAGATATTTTCAAATGTGGCATTAAAGAGTTTGGGTGCTATAGTGTCACCATGTCTCACTCCCTTTCCAATTTTTATGGGTGCTGTATTCTCAAATAGCCGAATCTTTGCACTTGCATTTTCATAGATGTTATTAATAATATTAATGTATTTAGTATAATACAGCTAATAACCTAATATTAATTGCATTAGTACTCGTGACATTACCAGAGCTGTAAAAGATTTTTATGTAAATGACTTAAATGTTGAATAATTTGACGAAGAATTATTTCCTTAAATTTGCATTCAAAGTATATTTTTCTAATGGTAATAAACAAATAGGAACATACTGTATGTAAAAATTTCATTTTTGTTGTGATTGTGTGTTTATTTGCGGCTGTTAGCCATTTATTATTATGTTTTTTTTATTTCTGGGTTTATGCGTCCTTTCTAAGAGAAGTAGCCTACTTTAGTGACAGTACAGTTCTAAATGAACTACAGAATCAACTTCGTAAGACAAATGCTCTGTCCATAGACAAATGCACTGTCCATCAATCATCCAGGTATCAAATCGAAGCCCAATTGGCCAGAAACTCTAGCCTGACGGACCAGAGGACTCCACTTATCTCTTCACTCAGTTCTCTTTTCTCTTCACTCAGTTCGCAGCCAATAAACAGAGGTTGCCAAACATAAATATTTGCCTGAATGCAAGATTAAACTACGAGTTTTGTCAATACTGATGCTTGCTGTTTTGTACTCCGTAAACAATAAGTGGCGTGAATTCACGGAAAATTCCTGAAAATTGCATGCAGCAAAGTTGCCAATAGATCTCTGACTTGTAACAAAATTTTCGTCTTGAAAAGTTATCGTTTTTAATAACGGAAATTTCGGTATTTTGATAGATTTTCCGTTGTCACTATTCTGTGACGTACTACGGAAGTGAAAACGTTTCAAGACGACAAATTTGCAGCGAGACATTCCGTCCACGTAGCTCAGTTGGGAGAGAGACTTACTCCGGAGTAAGGGGACACGGACAAATGTGTGTTTTCACATTGGCGCCCGATTGTGGAAAATGGATGTACTGGCCGTTGGGTTCTTTGAAAAATGTGTGATGTTTGTTCCACACATTGTTTGGAATTAATGAAAAATTCCTACTTCGCTTCAAAGAAAATAAAAATTAAGAGGGAGATTATGTGACGTACTACAGAGGTGAAAACATGTGTCAAGACGACAAATCTGCAGCGAGGCATTCTGTCCGCGTAGCTCAGATGGGAGAGCAACTTACTCCGGAGTGATGGGACACGACTTCGATGCCCGTCGAGGACAAACTTGTGTTTTCACAATTCCTTTTTTTTTCTTTTTTACACTCAGAAATGTCAGTTTCGGTTTTTCTCGTTTTTATATAGAAATTTTCCGAGTTTCTAAAAACCTCGATTTTGACTTTTTCCTTCCCATGGACATACCACCTGCGCAACCACTGCAGCGACCGGGGGTGGGGGTCTCACAACTAATAGAGCCTCTGGCCTCAACAGAACGTTATTACAAAATGTTTTACTGAAACTTCATAAGAAACTGGTTAAAGAAATAGCCAGGAATTTTTGACTGTACCTTTGAATGAAGTTTTAAAAGGAAAAACATTTTTTTCTCAGTAAGTAAGTAAAGTCTCCAAGGAATCATTTTCACTTTAGTTTATAAAAACTGGATCACGGGAAAGCAGCTATTCCAGAAGCCTTGAGCCCATTTTCTCAGCCATAGTGATAGTTCCTATACATGTATATTAACAACATTGGGAACACTGGGAATGCAAAGTCAGGTGATGAGCAAACTTATCGTGGCTTTTATTGATTATGAAAAGGCCTTTGATTCTGCGAAACCATCGGCAGTTACAATGGGTTTGAAATCCTTCGGTACTGAAGATGCTTACATTAGCGTTATTAATACCATCTATGAAACTGCAAGTGCAAAGGTTCGGCTATTTGAGGATACAGCGCCAATAAAAATGGGAAAGAGAGTGACACAAGGTGACACCATATCTCCCAAGCTCTTCAATGCCAATTGCAAAGTGTCTTTCAATCAAGGAACTGGGAAAACGATGGGATAAAGATTAATGGAGATTATTTAACTCACATTCGTTTTGCTGATGACGTAATCATTTTTGTAAATACCATTTCAGAGCTGAAGAGTATGATCTAAGAACTTGCTGACAAGAGTAAAGAAATGGGGTTAAAAATGAACTTTCAGAAGACAAAAGTGATGCACAATGCTTTTGCAAGAAGAGAAGATTTTGCTATTGATGGGGAAAAGCTGGAGGTAACCGATACCTACATTTACCTTGGACAGCAGATATAAAGCAAAAGGTCACATTGATGAGGAAATTAATCGGCGTGTAAAACTTGGCTGGAGAGATTTTAGAAGAAACAATACAATTTTAAAGAGCAGTATGTCATTATGTCTTAAAAGAAAAGTGTTTAATTAATGCACACATCCTTTTTTTAATTCTTACATATGGAGCAGAGACGTGGACGTTAACTAAGAAAGACATACAGACAACTGAAGGAAGCATGGAGAGATGCATACTTGATGTAACCAGGAAAGATAAGAAGAACTTATGCATAAGAGAAAGTACAAGAATGGAAGACATCATGAACAGAGTAAAGTCCCTGAAATGACAATGGGCTGGACACGCTGCCAGAAGAACGGACCACCGATGGACAACCGAAATTTAAGACTGGGCATTAAGGAGCACAAAAGGACACAGTAGACCACATGGGATGGATGAAAGTCGAAAACATGCCGGAGTAACATGGAGAAGAGTGGCTCAAGACAGACAGTTGTGGAGGAAACTTGGGAAGACCTTCATCCAGCAGTGGATTGAAAATGGTTGAAAATAATGATGATGATCAACAAGAGAATGTGAAAGAAATATTAGTTCGATAAATGCAATGTTTATATCAATGAGGATCAGCCATTATGTATCACAGTTGTTTGCACATAACTACGCATCTTTAAGAATGTAATGAGATAAAAGGTGTTCTTCACGGAACGAGAAAACAGAGACCTATATCATTTTTTTTATAACAGAATCCAAAGAAAAGATTTTTACTGAAAAAAAAAAAAAAAAAGAAATGATTTGTACTGAAGAAAAGATTTTTACTTATTAAGATTATTATGCGTGCAAAATATTCTGGCATTGTGTTTATAACGAAGTAAATTTCTCCGTCATTTTTGGTCCACGCCGGGATTCGAACCCGAGGCCGCTTATTCCGGAACAAGTCGCTCTACCAACTGAGCTACGCAGACGATTATTCTGATTCCTATCTGCCTTTATGTCGTGTGCGTCCTGCTGGCAGGTACGTCACATCTCCCCCCCCCGAAAGAGGGCCGGGGGCATGGCCCACGGGTCAGCCGTGACCATGAATCGTTGCAGGCAGCCATCCACTGTAGAACGTGCACTTCAGAACTCCCAGTCAATCTGCTGTGTGGAATGCAACATCACACATTTTTATTTTTCGAAGCGCTGGGAAGGAATTCTCTGATTTTTCCTGTCTCGCGGTGTGGAAATAACATCACACCAATGCGAGATTTTGAACGGCCGGGTCATCCGGATAGTTCGAGCGCCATTACAACGAAGTAAATTTCTCCGTCATTTTTGGTCTACGCCGGGATTCGAACCCGAGGCCGCTTATTTCGGAACAAGTCGCTCTACCAACTGAGCTACGCAGACGATTATTCTGATTCCTATCTGCCTTTATGTCGTGTGCGTCCTGCTGGCAGGTACGTCACAGGTTTTTCATGTTCAAGAGTAAATAATTTAATTAATTTTACTTTCTTTTGTGACACAATTCTTGAATTGTTACTTTGTAGTCTGCTTACTTATGTTCTGTATTTTCCTATAAATCGGAAAAGGTCATTAAACACTGTCACACATCACACGGTAGATACGTGTTTTATGTGATGTCATCGTGAGGCATTAGCAAGAGCTCTCCTTAGTTCTCTATAAGACTAAAATTTGCATATGATTAACTTTGGCGTAAATGTTTTGCAATACTTTGTATTGGTACAAAACTTGAGCAATCATTTTAATTATAACGTATACATTTGTGTTATGCGCAATAAACTGTAACAATTTTGGTTTTATGAAGAATACCTATAGGTTCCAAAGAATTTGAATTATTAAAACACTCGCAAAACCTAGTTAATAACATGGAATTTAAAAATTTCAATACCTGAAAGCTCATAGATTTTCGCAAAAGGGCCCAGAAGAATTTTTTGCGGGGAGTGGGGAGGGAGGGGGAGAGTTTTTCCGGTACTCAACTGTTCTGTCTTCTGTCCTTGTGCAGAAGTAACTTGCGTTCTCAGTTCTTTCTAAAGCCTAAATGCACTTCTCACATTGCAGGCCTTTTCCTACGCACAAAACGAAGGAATCCGTCCCCTTGCCGAAGATGAAGATCGAGCCCGCGGTGGTTTGTACCAGAGTTGGGAACGGGCCAAAAAATTTTATACTATACATAAGCACACACACACAAACACCACAGGGCATTCAAAAATTCTCTCTGCAGTGGGCATTGTAGGTTACATAGAAATGATATAAATCTATTACAGAAACGTATAATTCACTTACTTACTTACAGAAAGTGTTGAAACTGTCGTTCTTCACATAACCTAACTGTTTTACACATGTTTTCAAACACATCTGCAAAGAGTCAAAAACTCCCTCCGTAGTAATTTTAAGGCTGTTCCACAGAATTTTGATGGTGCTACAGTCCAAATGTTTGAATTAAGTTACTTGTTGTATATTTACTTTCGAGTTTTGCTGTTTTCTTGATAGCATATCAAACTTCACAATATGTTTCACAGCAACACCAATTTCCCCAGCTTCTGACGAGTTGAAAGTTTCCAAAATGTGAATGTTGACTCCACGAGTGCTCCTTTTTTCTGAGGAGCAATGTTGAAAGCAACATCCAGATTTTGGAAACTTTCAACTCATCACAAGCTTGTGAAAATTGGTGTTGGCGTGAAGCATATTCTGGTTTCTTAATGAGACGAAACAACTTCCAGCATTCACTATTCCTTTTTCTGTTTTCAACAAGAACTTATTTGCTGGCCTCGACGCCTTTTTCAATCTCCTTAATATTAAATTCATCCATTTTAACAAATAAGGCATTAATCCCGCCACGACATGCAATGGAACGGGACGTTAGCACGTTAAACGGAAACCTGTGAATTCTCAATGCAAAAGATGCGATGTGAAAAGTAACTCTCAGTCTTGAAATGTGACACGCGGGGTGTGAGAGAATGAATCACCAGAGAAACAGGCGACAGGCGCGTTTGCCTGTATCTTGTTCCGGACAATCGCACTGAAAACAGACGCAAATAATGTATCGTTTTACAATATGGTATCGTCGGCCGGTGGAAATCTTCTTTGCTTTAAGAAAGAGGCTGCAATATTTTTGTAAATCATTTTTCACTCCGCCAGCAATAGCATCGAGAACAAAATTCCACTGTACGCATTTTTCTTCGAAATATTTTTTTCTTTTTAAAAATAAAGCGGAAATGAAACCGGGTCGAAATCGGGTCAGGAACACCTTGACCCGACTCGTTTGACCCTCGAGAAATTGTCGACCCGTTGACCCGTTTCCATTATTGGTTTACACCCCAGTGAGGAGCACTACCGACTGAGCTAGAAAGACGTTTATCACCAGTTACGTTTAAGGTAAATAGAAACGAAGTTGGCTGCAATCGCGTGAAGATAAAATGGTTTTTGCTATGAATGCGGGTTAATAAGTCATTTTATTTCCTGTAAGAGCTATAACAGCTTTTGTGTTAAAGGGTCCACAGACTGAGACATTTTAGAACAACCACTGTAAGACAGTTCAAATACCCGGTTTCTTACAGTAACACAATATACTACAGCCTGTGAACCAACTAATGAAGAAGGGGATATCCGTTTCACAATAACCTTAATATCTTGAGATATGCTATTATCCACAATGTCGTCTCGCTACAGAACCTCAAAATCAGGTCCACCAAGAGACAACTATAATTTGATAGATAATCATACCTGAAGTATTCCTGCGAAACGGTCTTATAGCAGGAATTTTCCGTCACAAGAATATAGAAAAAGTGGAAACACAATTTTCCCGTTAATATGCAAAAAGAAACAGAAAGGAAACCAGGTACAGTTAATGTACCTGGTTTCTACAGTAACACAATATGCAATAGCCAGTGAACCTAATGGGGAGCGGGGTGGAGGGAGGGGGGTACGTTGTCACAATAACCTTAATTTCGTGAGATATGCTATGTACAATGTCGTCTCGCTACAGAACCTCAAATTCACGTCCGCCAAAACACAATTGTAATGTGATAGATAAGCATACTTCAAGTATTTCCGTGAAACAGTCTTATTGCCGGAAATTTCCGTCACAAGAATATGGAAAAAGTGAGAACACAATTTTCCCGTTAATATGCAAAAGGAATCATGGGAAGGTTCTCCGAAAATTCAGGATTTTCTGTAAATGCCTCTTAAAAACAGCAATTTTTCGTTATTAACCGGAACAGGAGTATTTCTGTCATTTCATGTATGAAAAATCCGGTTGTTTCCGTCGTTTCAAGGGAAAAGTTGGGTTGGGAATATGCTTCATTAAATCCCAAACGCAATAATGGAAAATAGCTCGTGAATTTCAGGAAATGTTTGATAGTGTATACTCTCCTCATGAGCTTGGTTAATTTCGCATTTTGCTATCTTGCTTGTGCAATGTTACTGGTATTTTAAATGGGTTACAAGTACATAAATCCTACCGTTTATAAAAAAATTCGGTTTCAAACGTTGGGAAACGTCCTACTGAAAAAATCTTGTTTCTTAAGTTAAATGGCTGTCCTGAAAGTTTCCCATCTGGGTTCCGTGATTTGGACGCTTGTTAGTAATTTTCCGGAATTAATCAATTATATGAAGAAAGAGAGGTGAAAATGATGATGATGATGATAATAATAACAGCAATAATAGTGATGCCGCAGACCGAAAGGGCACTCAAGAAGAAGACGAGAGACAGAGCGAAGCCGTGAAGCAGTCATTACGAAGACGAGTTCATCCAAGGAAGGTCAAAGGGCAGGGTCGAGTGCCAGATGGCAGGCGTTGCCTTCGTTTTAAGTCCGAATATTAACAATTCTTGAGAGACTGTGTGCCTAAACAGGAAAGCGAGTGTTAAACCTTGGCACGCACAAAAAAGTAATGACTATTGTTCCGATCCATCAACGAAAAATCCGCCTTTTCACATTTGAGAGGACGATCCTATTAGTTTGTTTGCTCATTTAGCGATTCTCCTTCGCGTCTGTGTTAACGCATGGAGACTCAAACAAAGAAAATTGCTTCTGGTTATTGTTTGTCCTTCTGAGTGTGAATTTGCGTAGTCTGTTTTTGACTTAAGTAAACACGTCAAGAAAGCAAAATAAGACAGATTTAAACTACAGGAGCGCAAAAAAGGTATATTTAACAGAAGGGAAACGTAAATCAGAAAAAAGAAGAAAATAATCTGAGAGAAAAATGGCGCGCAGGTAAGAAAGGCCGGAGAAGACAAAATACCAGTAGAATAAAAACGCAAAAAACAAAACAAAAAAAAACAAAGACGCTACAGGCAAAAGACCAGGTGTGAAAGAGCGTGAGAAAAGCAGAGTGAAAGAGTGAAAATTATAAAAGCTGGTGCATTAGAAAATTGAGCAAACTGAAACTAGAAAGGACATAGAATCTTTAGAAATAGAAATCGCAAATACTGCAGAAGATTTATAACGGAGAGGAGACTATTAAAACTAAAGGAAGAAAAATAAAAGATGTGCCCATGGGCGCCCATATGGAGGGGGAGGGGGCAAGAGGGGGCACTTGTCCTCTCCTGGAAATCTGACTATGCAATTTCTGTTCTTGGAAGGAGCTAAAAATATTTTAGCCGTAACAATAACTCTGATTGTTAACTATTCTGTTGAACTTCTGGATGTGGGTGCATGCAGTAAAAAATAATAAAAGCGTTGGGAATTTGCAGTAGAAAGCAAGCAATAATGTTGAATTTTTGGATTGAATGTTGGAGCACAGAATATATATTTGTACAGTATGGAAAAACATGAAAGGCGAAGAAATGGAAGATGCATCACCTTCTGTAGCGCGCATTCACAGCTGGGCAAAGATAACCCGAAGTTTTTCGCAGAACGTTGTCTTGAGTATATTTTTTCTTTCTTGATGCCAGATCGAATGATCGCCAGGGCTTCGCGGCGCATGAAACATCAGTGGCTAAAAGGCACAAGGCTCCAAAGAACAACAAGATAATTTTTTATTGCCCAAACAAGCTACCTCATTCCATCTATTTTATGTAGTTTTGGAGTCTTCATATTTTCAGTTGAATGTATGTGTCAGGTGTGTGGTAACTGTTACATAGCAAGAAGGCACAGTAGAGATTTGTGTATGGTGTTTTTGTATGTTACTTTTAGTCACAATTTTTGTCTGCCCCCTCCTGAAAACTAAGCTATGGATGCCCATGGATGAGCCAAAATGGGGGAAAAAAGGAAAGATCCATTTGGGAGATGTGAAAACACAAGTTTGTTCGTAACGATGATCGAATTCGCGCCCCCTCACTCCGGAGTAAGTTGCTCTCCCAACTAAGCTATACGGACATAATGTATCGCGGCAGATTTGTCGTCTTGACGCATGCTTTACCTCTGTAGTACGTCACAGAGGTCACAGAAAGTGTTGTACAATCATGGGCGCCCATAGCTTGGTCTTCAAGAGGGAGCAAACAAAACCTGTAACTTCAAATAACATACAAAAACACCATATGAAAATTTCCACTGTGCCTTTTGTTAGATAACCGGTTTTTACCACAAACACACTACATGTAATTTTTTTTTTTTTTTGATGCTATACATATTTCCGACAGTAGTAAAGTAAATTCCAAGTAAAAAATTTCGATGTAACGAAAATGGGTAACGGTGCGTCATTGTCAAGTCCATCGTTTGAATTTGATCGTGACGCAACAATTGTTAATTTCATTGTCACTCAACGATATTATATTATACTAAACTATCACCGAATATTATTTCAACACGTTTTACACAAACGTAACAACATCTCATTGCAATTTGCGTAAATTACGAGAAGCTGATGTTAAATGTGATAAAAGCCATTACAAAAAGGCATTTTGATTCTGTAGGCCGTGAGCCACCTAGGCTGATTTTCTCAAATATCTGGAAAACGGTGCGTGTTAGCGAAATTTGGCTTCCTTTCGACGACCCCTAAGAGAGATTACCTGCTATTGACAAGAGCTTTAAAAGGATGTATAACGCGATTGGATGTGACATGTAGATAGCCTAGACCAAAAGTTACCAAGCACCCTCGCTAACACACTTGCGATTCAGCTTTTCTTTCTATCTTGAGGTGAGATTTTATCTTGCGCATGCGCAGATGGACTTTCGTAGCTACATCATATTTTATCGGTGCCAGGGTCGTTTCTTACGTTCGTCTAGATTTGAATAATATATAATAATAAAAATAAATATTGATTTTGAAAAACTAAACAGTCGAAATACTTACTAATGCCGTCGCCATAATTTAGTAAATATTTACTTTTGTGACTCACATGTCTTCTTTCATTGGTTTTACGACAATAACATTCATTAATCCACCTACCTAAGTACCGCTCGATGTGACGAATAAGTGAATCTTAATTCCACTTAGTACGTACGCACCGGACTCTGGCTTGGTGTGGTCGTGAGTGCGTGACGCGAATAAATGTATTATGTTGTACGTACATAAAAATATACTCTCGAATCACTGGGTTTTTTTCGCACCCACAATTATCTTGCATGCGAAAAATACTTAGCATAAATTGCCTACAAATACCCTCTCGATTTTTGTATTATTGTTTAGAGGTGTGACAACCACCGTGAGCCGCCCCGGTGGCGCAGTGGTCTAAGCGATGGCCTCTGATCATTCGTCCGAACGCGGTGCGGGTTCGAATCCCGGTGAGGTATGGATGTTGTGTTTGTCTTACGGCACTGGCTCTCTCCCTTCCCTGGAACCAATGACCCTAAATTAGGGACGGGCGACTGCTTATAGCCCATTGAGTTGCTCACGGTTGTCGTTAAACCATCAATTAAAAAAAAATCAACCACCGTGAACAACTTAATGGGCTATAAGCAGTCGCCCGTCCCTAATTTGCTGCCATTGATTCCAGGGAAGGGAGAGAGAACACTGCGCCACCGTGACGGCACACATAGATCGAAACGAAACCCAGAAGACCCAAAAGCTACACACACACACAGATGATGGATAAATTAAGTTTGATAGCTTTCGGGGACAGAACGGAAATTTCTTTATTATTGCCTTGCGCCACGAAACCCTAGTGATCACTCACTTGGTCAACAAGAAGATAAAAATACCTTCAAACCAAAGTTCTGGATGAAACTTCAGGAGATCTTTGTCAAGTACTGAATGGCTGCTGCAGAGAACGATGTCATAGTTTTAGTGCACACATACATCCAGAAATTCAGCCCAAAAATTAGCAATCAGAACTATCACCTCCCATGCAATGAAATGGCATCGTCAGATTTTTAGGAGGGGGGGGGGAGGGTGTCGCTCTGTCTTCTCCCCATATGGGCGCCAATATATATATACGGGGTGATTCATAAAGAAGTATACAGTTTCCAGATGCTGTAAAACAGTAACTGTTGAAGACACGGATCACAACTGCGAACCGTTAGGTAGATGTACTCATAAAGTTTGTGTCCCGCTACTGAGGGAAGTGGCGTAGGCGATAGCGCATGTGTCACGTGACTAGTCTGTCAAAATGGCAGCGTCTGCAGTGGAGAAGGCGTTTTATGTTCTTGAATTGAGCAAAACGGAATCTGTAACTGTAGTGCAACGGCATTTTCGATCACGATTCGAAAAAGAACCTCCAACCAGAAAATCTTTCTACGATTGGCATAAAAAATTTGAAACTACGGGCTGTTTGTGCAAACTTAAAAGTCCTGGACGACCGCTTGTATCGAAAGAAATCGTCGATAGTGTTTGCACCGCCATTCAACAATCCCGGGAAAATCAACGCGGAGGGTGAGTCGTGAAGTGCAGAATTTCACAGCTCACTGTCTGGAAAATTTTGAGAAAGAAGCTGAAAATGATTCCATACAAAGTGGAGATGTTGCAAAATCTCACTGACCTTGACAAGACAAAACGCTTTGAATTTTGTGCAGAAATGCAGCACCGATTTGAAAAGGACGATTTTGCCGATCACTTAGTTTTCACCGATGAAGCTACATTTCACGTGAGTGGTCAGGTAAACAAGCTCAATGTTCGCTTTTGGGGAACGGATAGTCCCAGATTTACAGTGCAACACTGTAAATCCCCTAAGGTAAATGTGTTCTGTGCTGTGTCCAATAAGAAAGTGTACGGCCAATTCTATTTTCACGAGAAAACTGTCACGGGAGGCTCTTTTCTGGATATGCTAAGTCTTTGGTTGATGCCACAGTTGCAGGACGACAGTGACAACTTTAATTCTCCAATTGGATGGTGCACCACGGCACTGGTTAGGCGACGTGCGAGATTATCTCGATGAACATCTTCCTCACCAATGGACTAGACGAGCCGCGGACTACAACATGCCACTGACCCAATGACCACACAGAAGTCCTGACCTAACACCTTGTGACTTTTTCCTGTGGGGGTACGTAAAGGACAAGGTATTCGCCTCTACCTTGCTGTTGTTCTAACGGAACTGAACAGCGTAGCACAGCCACTATCGCTGCACTTGATATCACAGCCACTATCCTCGCGTTTTGGCGGCAATGGATTACCGGCTCGATGTGTGTCGTGTGACTAAGGGTACACACATAGAACATCTGTCACTGTCTCTAAAAAAAAATTGAAACATTTTCGTACAGTTCTGTTACAGGTAACATAAAATATCTTACATGTTTAACGAAAGATAATGAGAAAATGCTCATGGGATAAAAATATGCGCAGACCTTAGAGAAGCCTAATAGAATCAGGCACGATTACGATATGAATGGGTTCTAAAAAAAAAAAATAGAAAAAAAAAACAAAAAAAAGTCAAGGCAAAGCTGAACTGACTATGCAGAGGAAGGTCTGAGTGTGTATTTCCACTCCATAATAAAAATACAGATATTCTCAATTTCACGATGCCATTATAACATGTGTCGGTTGGTCATCTGCGTTAGAGATGCTATACCCGGAGGCCATTTATTCCGGGCGAGAGGGTAAGTTATTAGTGTAAAAGGGGTGGGTGGGTGGAATGCTAAGGGTTACTCCTTTCTTCCCGATCGGTGATAGTAGAATAAAGGGAGGTTTCCGTTTCTTCTGCCTCCTGCCGTAGTGGCACCCCTTTGTGGGAAGGCCCCGACACATATATACATTAACACATTAGTGCAGAGAAATACCGAGAAACAGTATCTTTTCGGTTAAAAGGCATTTTCAGCTTCGCCTCCGTAGTCAGGTTAACTTTTCCCTGAGTATTGGTAAGATCGGTTTAGGGTACTAACTTGCAGCAAGTTATATAGTTGCGAAGTGGACATGACAGCACAGATAAGTATTGCATGAGATGGATAGAAAATACCACACTAATAATTAAGGAACTAACTCGATGGAGATTTTGGAATTCATTACGTGTTTTTATATTTCAAAATAAAATAAGAAAATGAAATAGAGTAGAACCCGTTTATAAAGAGAATATCGGGACTGACAAAAAATCTTTCCTAAATCCGGGTACTTGCTAAATCCGTTTCGGGGTAAAATTTCCCTCTATGTGCAAATATGCATAGTGATAATATGCATATAGTATGCGTTTATCAGATGTACTTGATATACCTTAGAGCAGTGGTTCTTAATTACTTTTCACCAGCGGCCACATTTTTTTTTCTTTTCATGGAACTGGGTCAGAGGGTGTGAACACTTAATTTGGTAAATGTAGGTTACATATTATACTGATACTCACATAAACATTATTTTTATTCTATTAAAGGTAATGTGAAAACTATGAAATGAAATTTACATAGTGCCCAAAAGAAAAAAAAAATTTCTGAAATTAGTTACTTGTATTAACGTAAAATTACAAGAGATAATTTCGAATAACTCGCACTTAAAGTAGATATTTCAGTTTTGCATTTGCCCGATCAGGAGGAAACTTTTGATTAAAACTCGCAATGGCTGTGGAATAAATCCCGCTCCTGTGCCCTGACCTTTGACCCCATTTCGATGATATTTAATAGAATTGGTTCAGTATACCTCCGGAACAGCATGATAAAGTTTTGTCGCAATCGAAGCATGTGCGATAGAATGGATCTGGCTCGTATGTCCTGGTCTTTGACACTATTTCGCCCATTTTCAGTAGAGTTCGTCTCCAGTTATTCCCTACCACATACTAAAATTTCATCGAAATCGAACCATTTTTATGCGAGTTATCATGCTGACAGACAGACAGACAGACGGACAATGCTGGAGCATATACGCTTCTTGAACCTACGGTTGGAAAGCGTAAAAAATAATGCTTTGTTTAAGCAGAAAAAGTTGACTACACTGTTAAAAAAGTTGTGGTAGGTTGAACCAAAAAGTGGTGCTACACCAGCTGCACCACTTTCTTAGAACGACACTTTTCCCAAACAAGTTTGAACAGTCACCCTGCCTAAACAAGTTTGCAGAGACATTTCCTAAACAAGCTTCAACATAGACTGTTCCCAGGGAAAGTGATGTTGCCTGTGTTTTTGGGAAAATAATGTTATTCTCAAGGGTTATTTCGAAAAAGGGACACCTGTCAGTAGTAGTGCGTCCTGCATCCGTCTTCTTAAGAACGACCGGAAACTTGCCGTACTTTTAAATCGTTCGAGCTTACTCAACAACTGTTTTTTTGCTGTACGACAATACCCACTGTGACGTTTGCAACTTTTCAGGAACTGTGTTTTGAAGTGTTTCCTCATCCACAGTGAGCTCGGAGTTGGTTCCGGGTGATTTCCGTCTTTCTATTCGATTGAAAGAGACACTAAGAAAACGATTTGTCCCAAATGCGAAACGCAACATACCGGGTGCGGGTGGCTGCATACGCAACCTAAGAAGCTTTTCTCGTAGGAAATGCATGCCTTGATTTGGAAAGGCATGAATTTCCTACGAGAAAAGCTTCTTAGGTTGCATATGCAGCCTCAACTTTGGAAGCGAACAGAAAAACACTGCGGAAAACTGAATTCAAGGTATGAATAAAACATTTCTCCTTTTCAGTTTTGAGGTTTCACTTGAAACACCCACCTCGTTTATTTCTTTGTTTCACATGCATAAAACAACTGCTCAGACAAAAAACAATCATTACCTGCATTCAACATAAGTTTATTAAGAATTTACAACTGCGGGTTATCCCAAACAAAATAGAAATTATAATGATGGGGTGCGTACACTTTCAGTCGGCGTTGAAAGCGTACACAATCATACTGGATTATCGCTATGACGAAACTAGCTGAACTGCACCCTTCGCTATCTCAGCATAACGTTAAAGATACAAATTGTACATTTGATTTTTATTGCAGCGAAGGACTATGTTACCATTTGCTTGCTGTGTTTGACTTCGTGCCTCCTGGAGGCGTTGGAAGTTCTTACTTGTTCGTATCCATATGACGAAAATTTTCCGGTAATAGGAGTGGTTCGCGGTAATACCTGAAATTTCTTTAACAAACAAATTCGAATCGTCTATCGGAGGATCTGATTTCGAAGTTCTGTAGCGAAATCGGATAGCGTGTATAGCATATTAGAGGATGTTTTGTTAGTGTATCAACGGATATTACTTGCCATTTTTACCGATTTGGTGCACCAGCTACTGCATATTGTACGACCGTAAGAAACTGGATACTTAAATTATCGTACGGGTGATTGTATGATGTCTATGTATCAGTATGTAGCCAACACAAAAGCTATTATAGTTATCAAGGGTAAATTTTACATTTAGGGGTTTTGTTAAGGGACTCTGCTGATGTGCTTTCTCATAAGCCCCGTTCGGGTTCGATATTCAAGCCTAATTGCAGCTCGTTGTGGATGTTACGAAGGATTTGCACTTCACAGAAAGTATTAAAAGTAGTTGCGGTATTAAATCTGTTCTTTATTACTATCTAATGCTCGTTACACTGTTCAACAAATTTCAACTTTTTTTTTTTTTTTTACGAAAACGAAATTTACCGTCCTTTATAGATTTTTGGCTGCTCAACACGAAAATCTCGGTTAAAATACTCTCCCAGCTCAAATTTCCGAGTAAATGAACCGTTTGTGTTTCACATATACAGTATATCAATGGGATGTTTTAATAGCGATGCTCATAAGTCAGCCCGGCAGACGTTAAATTGTTGTCCGGGTGAGTTAAGGTTAACAATCTCTCTTGGCTAACAGTTTTTGATGTTTGTTTCTTTGTCATTACAGTTGAGAAAAAGTTTGGGATGTACTTTAGACTTCGGCCCCTGTCGTCTGCTTCAATCAACGCGCGGATGGAATCACGGGAGAAACGTTTCCCGATAGGTGGCGCTGCAGCTGCGTCGGCGTTGTTTGCTCCTTCGCTGCGTGTATTACGTAATCTGTGTGTTGCTTGTGCGGAACGAGTGTTAAGGACGCGAAATGTGCGGCGTGGTTATTTTTTAAAGGAATAGGTTTATTCGGTAATATGGCTGACCCTCAAAAAGGGCCTTTACGGAATATGAGTAGTTCAGGTGTTGTTAAATATTTATAACGACGGAAAAGAAATGTTTCATCCTCATTGAGAACCTGTTTATCTAGTACGAATATTGAACTGGAAAACATTACGTACTAGGGAAGAACTGTTTGATGATTCCAATCATCACCTCAAAACAGTGTTCAGAGGAAAGACGACAATTTCGCCGGAATAAATATTCCAGAATGTGGTCTGCCAAGTGGTCTTTGTGAATTCCATTAGATAGTGTGCGTTTGAGGGGCCGCCAATTGCTCTGAATACCTTGAGTATGCGCCCCAGTATTCGGATCAACGAAATTGAGCGAGTGGTTGACTGACAGATGTGGGAAACCATAGGATGGGAGGTTGCGGTACGCAGCCCATTGATCCGTCATTACAGTACTTCCAGGTTGAACATGTTTCTGGATGAGCGGCAGCAATGTCTGAGCAGAGCGGTTATTCTCCAGGCCGATCTCTACACTGAATGGTTTAGAATCTCGTTCAAAGATGCCAAGGATCCAGGTGCTCTCAACGAGACGACCACAATTATACTTCCGCTTCCCAACCTTCGCCTCATCCACTTCTACGATTACACCAGGGACTCCAAGATATCCTTCGTCTTGTTCGTAGGCTACAATAAACTCTGCGACTAGTTCTCTACAAGACTGATAATAGTCGCTGAGGATGTGAAAACCTCACCCTGGGAAGATTCCTCAAGTGCATCATCGTAGGGCAATCATTTGGCGAAAAAATATACAAGAGTCATCACCTCATCAAGATTAATACAAGCAGCTTCAAACCACGTCCCAAGTAAATGGGAACACTGTTCACTTTTCCCTGTAACGTGATTCTTCCTACATCTGAATTGTCCTAAACGATAACACATATCCAGTTGCAAACTCATTGGATGACCTGCGGAACATCTTCGTTCGGTTGGAAGCAATCCTTTCCGAACAGAAGTAAGTCAACGGGCCTAACGGCTCACGCACTGAGCAAAGAGCGATAACGTAACACACACAGCGCGGGAGCAAACACCGAGTGCAAGCAAGCAGCGGCAGCGTCACCTATCGCTACACATGTCATTTCCCGTGATTCCATCCGCGCGTTGGTTGAAGCAGACGACAGGGGCCGAAGTCTAAAGTACACCCAAAATTTGATCTCACTGATATGGGAGTCTCCAACATGAATGGTCACTGTTGATGAATTACACTGTTCAACAAATTTTACCTTTTTTTTTTTTTTTTTTTTTTTTTTGACAAAAACGATGATGATGAATAGAATCAGTTGATATACAAGCTCATCCATCCACCAGTGATGCGGATCCTACATATGTGCTACCATCTTCCTCCAGTGAATCACACAGAATCACACAATGTGAACTTAGTGATCTTATTAGCGATTTGGAGCTGCCGACGTGTAAAGCTGAACTGTTAGCATCACGATTGCAGCAGTGGAATCTTCTTGCCGATACAGCAAAAGTGTCTTTTTTTGTGATCGTCAGAAGCAACTGGAAGGCTATTTTAGCAGTGAAGATGAAATAACATTCTGCAAAAATGTTGAAGGTGTGATGCAAGAACTAAACATTCTGTACAAACCAGACGAGTGGAGTCACTTTATAGATGCATCCAAAACAAGCCTTAAGGCTGTACTGCTACATAATAGTAACAAAAGGCCTTCTATCCCTGCTGCGTACGCAGCCTTAGCTAAAGAAAGTTATACCATGTTCAAACGTGTTCTAAGCATCATCAGCTACAATAAACATGAATGACTGATATGTGCAGATTTCAAAGTTATTGCGATTTTGCTTGGCTTGCAAGCAGAGTACACAACGTACTGTTGCTATATCTGTGAGTGGGATAGCCGCGCAAGAGATCTACATTACAAACAGAATGAATGGCTTCGACGAACAGCCTTGTTGCTTGGCGCAAAAAATGTTGCATACGAACCTCTGGTGAAGGCTAGAAAAATTGTTCTGCCACCATTGCACATAAAACTGGGGCTCATAAAGGCATTTGTAAAGGCTGTGAACAAGAATGAATCTGCATTTCAATACTTGTGCCAAAAGTTCCTACGACTAAGTACTGACAAGATCAAACAGAGAATATTCGTTGGACCACAGATACGCCAGCTTTTGGGAGACCAACAGTTTGAGTGTATACTTGATCCTGATGAGCAACACGCTTGACAATGTTTTCGGAATGTTGCAACATTGTTCTTGGGAAACAAGAGGACTGACAATTACATGGACCTTGTGGTAGAACTATTACATGCTTATAAAAATCTTGGCTGCAACATGACACTCAAGACGCACTTCCTACATTCACATATCGATGTCTTCCCTGAGAATTGCGGAGCTTTCAGTGATGAACATGGGGAGCGATTCCAATACGACATTTCTGCAATGGAACAACGATACAAAGGAAAGTGGAATGCTGCAATAATAGCAGATTTTTGCTGGATGCTCCAGAGAGATGCCCAGACGTTCCCCACAAGCTGCAGGCAAAACAGCAACGCGTATAAAGTAGGTGAATTCGTTAAATTGTATTCCTAGTATTTGGACATCCCATTGAAATATATGTAATATATACAAAATATAAATGGTCAAATTAATCCGGAGCCGTAGCTAAGAGATGATTTTTACTGTTATTTTGGTGTTCAGCGCCCAAAGATTTATAAAGAAAAACCACTTCCATTCCTGTAAAAATTTCATTGTTGAACAGTGTTATCGGTTTGTCCTGGAATTATTTTGACTATTAAATTAAATATTGGTTACTTTATTTTCCACTAGCCATCTGCACGTTCTACCTAATTTCTTTTCTGTTTCATTTCCTTATCACTCACGCTTCCCAGCTCGGAAGGCATCTTCCTCCTAACACTTTCTCTCGTCTCCAATAAACCACTGTCTTAAGGCGAACACAGACACACACGCTTGAGTGTCACCCCAGCAAATGGGGGAGTTTTGTGCCTAAGGCGGCATGTAGCGTGTAGTGAAGAGGATTTCAGGTGGGTGTTGAAGAGCTTTCCTCAACCCCCTTATTCTTTCTGCGTAATCATAGAGTTCTCTCAGGCATTTTGCTTCTGCTGAGAAATGTGAAAAGGAAAATTTCTATTTGCTGGCGTGACACTCAAACGTGTGTGTCTGTAGCCGCCTTGCCCTTCTCCTTTCCTGACGTGACCCCTCTTCTCCTCCTCCGTCTCGACCCCTGGCATGAAGGAAAGCTTCCTCGGCTGTAAGTGCAATAAACTCATTTAGCAGTCCCGGTGCTCTTTTGGATCACAATGTACTTATCACTGCGTAGGCCAATAAAACAATAAAAGCACTCAGTCCGAAAACTAACACCTAGTAATTCTTATCGCCATCCTGACAGATGACGTCTTGTAGACGCTGTTTCCGATGCTGACTGAAAAAGATCTACTACTGAATATTCCCTACTAAACCTGGAAACGAATTAATTGTAAAATCTAAAACCCTCGAAACAGTTTTGTGTAATCATACTATGAAACAGTACATTTCACCTTTTCTTAAACATAACTGAAACTCATTGTCAGTTTAGAAAGATCTCAAGATCCGAAACATGCTCTTGCTTTAAAAAACCATGATGAAAAGCACATGTAACTTTTAAAGCGTCTTCTTACAGAAAAAATAAAAATATTATAAACTTATTCAGAAAAATGATAAGCTCTAATAGAAAATAAAATGACTGTACTCCGGGCACACCTAACCTGATAATGGGTGAAAAGCCTAGAGCAGGATGATTTTACCATTGCAATATAGTTCTCATTTTCGCCTATCAACAGAGTTGATAAAAGATACATTTCAGATATAAAATATTAAAATAATGGTTGAACTGATAAAACATCGGGATATTTGTGCAGTTAAAGTGTGGTCTGTAATGTATTTACGAAAGCATATCCACTGCAGCGAGAGAGCGAGAGTATGACGTCATACAATGATCTGACCGCTCCCACGGCTTCTCTCTCTTCGAGGGAGCACGACTGGCGTTCAGTGGAATTCTGATAAACCGGTTTTGCCGTCTGGAGTCTCGCCAATTCATTTGAAGTGGCGTAGAGATACTCGTGCAGTGGGTGTGGATAGGTCGCCGTAACGTACCTCCTGTTATCAGGTTAGGCGTGCCCGGACCATAATTAATCCGCATTGAGAGTGAGAAACATTTCATCATCACGCGATTCCAGTCATCTTCATTTCTACCTTTAACGTGTTCGCGAGGTAAGAGTCTTTTCAGGTCAATCGGTAGAGCACATCGCTGGTGTCCAAGCAGCACTAGGGGAAAAAGATTATTTCATAAGGATCTCTGCTAAAATGCCTGGAAATCTCAGCTTTGGGAAAATTTTCCCTTACACAAACGGAAAAACCCGAAACTGACTTTTCAAAAAACAACAATAAAACAAACGGAATTACAATTCAAATCATTAACTTCAGTCAGAAACGGAAGCTTTACAAAACCAAAATTTCGTAAAAAGTCGGTAACTTTGCTGCACGTTATTTTCTGGAATTTTTCGCGAATTCACATCACTTATTTTTGCACGTTTTTGGTATAAGAAAATCAAGCTTATGTTATCGGTTTGTCCGTCCGTCCGCCTGTAGACACCATATCTCTGCAACTATTAGTCCGATTGAAAAAATTCTGTTTGCATTGGGAAGTTCGAAACGTTTCATTTTTTCATACGATGTACAATTTCGCCGCTAGAGGGCGTAAATGCAGATGATGTCGAATTCAAAATACATTTTATTCCATATATTTGCTTTGAAACATCTCTTTGAAAAAATCTTTTACCTTTCGATTCCATTTATGTAAAATACTATTTCAGGTATTGTTTCTTTTCGAAGTTACGCATATATTTTCCGCTAGGAGATATAATGGTTAATGACCTTTTCCCCGATATCTAGGCTTCTAAAACTCGGATTTGAAAAATTCCTTCTGTAGCGGATACAGCTCCTGATGGGAAATTGTTTGCATATAATTTCTAATTTTTGGTAAAAATTGTGTTTGGCCACCAGGGAGCGTAACTCTTAATTTCTGCTTCTGATGTATTTGCAGCAAAATCTAAGCTTCCAAAATCTTGACTGAAAAATTTCTTTCCTGTACCGATAATACCACGCTCGTCGATAAACCCTTTCGGAATATTTCCTTCTTAAAATAAGCCATAATTTCTCCGCCGGGGAGGGGCGTAGATGTATATCTGATTTTGTCAATGTCTCTGCTTCTAAGAGTCCGATTTGAAAAATCCCTTTGTTTGATAGAGTTTCCGGTGGGAAATGTTTTTCATGTAATTTCAAAATTTTCACGTAATTCATAGACTTTCCAGCTACAGGGTGTAATGTAAAAGTAAATTGCGCTTTCTCCGATATCTCTGCTTCTAAAACTCCGATTTGAAAAATTCTTTCTGTATCAGATACAGCTCCTGATGGGAAATATTTTTGCATATAATTTGTAATATTTAGTAAAAAAATGGTTTGGCCACCAAGGAACGTGAGTGTTTATTTCTGTTTATTTCTGCTTCTAATGCATTTGCAGAAAAATCTGAGATCCTGAAAACTCGATGTAATAAATTCTTTTCTGGACCATACTGATCACGTCGAAAACCTTTGGAGAATATTTTCTTATCATATTGCATGTTTTTATTCCGCCAGGGTGCGTAGACGCATAGCTTATTTTTGTCCATAGCTCTGCTTCTATGAGTTCGATTTGAAAAAAAAATTATCTCTTTGTTGAAGAGTGTCGGTTTCCGCTGAGAAATATTTCTCATTTAATTTAAAAATTTTCTAAGGCACAAGTCTGCCACCAGAGGGCGTAACTTCACGTTTTCGTTTATAGCAATATTTTCAGGACTGAAAACCCGATTGAAAAACTTCTTTTTCGGTCAGATACTACTAACTAAGCAAACCCTGTGTACTTAGTTTCTTCCTGAAATAATGCACAATTCGCCACTAGGGGGCGCAAATGCTTAATCTGTTTTTTTTTAATATCTCTGCTTCTACATGTCCGATTTAAAAAATTCTTTCGACACCGGATGCCATTTACCTTGTACAACACTTTAGACTAGTATAGGAATTTTGTAGTTCGCATTTATGTCGGTAGGTGGTGTTTGTGTACTTCAATTTGCAGCTGTAGCGCAGCTTCTAAAAACACAATTGAGAAATTTCTTTTTTACTGTATGGCATTCGCTACAACAGAGATGTGGAGCATTTTCCTCTTTAAATAATGCAGATATTTCCGATAAGTGCGTAAAGATCGAAACTTTTTTTTTTTCGCTAACTTTTTTTTTCTGTTAATTTAGTAACATGCCTTTTAGCCGCTCGTGGAACTAAGTAGATGTTTCTACTGTATTTGTGGATGTTTTATCGATTGTAAAAACCGGTTGATCGTTTTCCCAACCGGTTCCATTGACTTTGAATAGCTCTGATAAATTTAATTCGCGTCAGAACGGATTCAAAAAGACGTGCTCATTACAATTGAAAATTCGGTGTCATATTTCTCGTTTACTCTGTACCGAAAAAACCACACAAGCTGCAAGTCGAAAAATTAGCTTCTCAGGGGGTGAAAGTTAATAGCAGTTCATAGTTACTTCTTTCATTAAAAGTATCCATTTGGTATTAAATTTTCTCAATCAGACACGTGCATTAGGGAGCTTAAAAGGAAATATTAAATTCCAGCGATTAAATTCAGTCACGGAGGGATCAAACGTTAGCGTCCTTGATATGCCCATAAAGCTATCATCCGCCCAATGTCCTACATTTCCCTCTGAAAAAAAGGACTCGGAATCGGACGAGAGCGGAGATTTAAAAATTACGGAGTAATTGTTTTTGATTTCGATCACGAAGTAACCACCTCGTCGTGTAGAAGGCATCTGGTCTATCTCTTTTGCAGCTACGAGGGAATAAGATATCACGGATATTCGAAGGGCAGAACCCCCTTCCCCTCCCTATGCACAGTTCAAAGCTACCAGGGTCGCTTATTAGCGGTGATAGGGCATGCCTAAAAACCCCTTTCATATCTGCATCCGTCCCATCAGACAATCTCCGGGAACCCGTTATTATCAAGCGCAACCATGAAGTTCCACCGTTTGGGTTCACGAATTTTTCATTACCTATAAATAACTACCTCCACCCTTCTTCTTCTCTGGCATTTTGCCTCTTTGTTTTTAGTGTTTATTGCACACGACGGACATGAGATGGGGAAATTGGCTCAAAGCAAACAGAGCAGTATATGATTCGGTCTTCTTTTGGGAAACATTTTGGCATACTGAAGAAATTAAATTTTTTCTAGTGCCGTATTTTTCGGCGAAAAAGATGAGACTTCTAAAATTTCGGGCCTCGACTTTTACGGTAAATGTCAAAGAGGAAAAAAAATTATTGATTGTCATTTGTTAAACAGGGGAAAAAATATTATGCCGCACACACCAAATCGACTTATCTGTTGATTTGTCAAAGAGAGGGAGGGGGGGGGGTATTGTGCCTTTAATTCGGTGGTAATCTAAGCACCCGAAACACAATATTATTTTCGTAAGAAACCATTCCGAAAGTGTACGAAATGCGATATTTCGTTCACTAAGAACTTGCTCAAAAGCTACTGAAACTGATATTTCCGTTCGAGGCAAACTTGATTAAAATCTCTGTGACCTCTTTGAATGGCAGCTTCATTTTCAAGTTGCTGGTTTTTCAAAGCCGCCAGCACTACAATGGGTGCAGCCACGCATTCGATTGATGTTGAAAATCGTGTCGACAGCTAGCAGCGCATGCACTTTAAGAAAAACAATGACCAGCGACTAGCGAAGGCAATCTTTTTTTTTTTTTTTTGGATTTATCACAGCCTCTGACTTGTATCTCTCAACTGAATAAAAATCCATAGCTTCCATTTGTTATGTTTATCTCAATTTATTTTATGTTTCGATTGAAATCAAAAGTTTTTTTTTTTTTTCTGGCTTCTGCTTTCAGCTGGACTCTGTGAGAAAGCAGCGAACGATAACTGATGTTGCTAGCATCACTGTGATTTGCCACACTTTTTTTTTCTTGTTTTTAATCCTTGCGCAAGAACTTTTCCTGCTGGTCGGTCAAGGGAAGGAATACAGTAGCGTCAGTTCATAAGCAAAAATAAGCTTGCGAAATTAATTTTTTTACTAAAAAAAATGTGGTACAACAAATACAGACACCCAACGTGTACCAGGAACATCCAACAGAAGCCATCGCTCCCTCCACAAGTGAGCCACGGAAAAACTCCCACCGGTCGCCACCGGGATCGAACCCAGGTCTTCCAGTTACGCGCCGGATATGCTTCCACTGCCCCACAGAGGCCTCGAGTTTTGAGCCGCGGATGGCTTAGTGGTTAGTGTTTCAGACTATCGATGCTGCGTCCCCAGGTTCAAGCCTGGGCTGATCTTTCAGAGATGGTGTGATTTACTAACAATCGCTGAATATCCGTCGTGCATCGGACGAGCACGTTAAGTGACGGCCCCCAGGCTGGACCCACTGGTTAAATGGGTATCCTTTCCTATACCCCATCTGAAATTCTCTCACCCCTCTATGTGCAATATCGTACTTGTACGGTGGCGCCATCTACTGTACTCTAATCTCACTACAAACTGTTCTGTCAAAGTCGCTAGACTTGCTCTCATTCCTTCCGTTTCTGTGTCCTGCCCAAAAGGCGATCTCGCTGTAGGTGGCTGGGACCTAAACTCTCCTCCCTGTGGACGTAAGTCCTACAAGAAAATGACGCTGAGCCCCCCCCCCCCCCCAGGCCTCGAGTTCCTCCAGACTCACATACATTAACTACCAAGCTACTTGGCAGGCTGCTTCTTGGAGCCCGATTCCCGGTGGCGGCCGGTGGGAGTTTTTCCGTCGCTCACTTGTGGACGTGGAGGGAGCGATAGCTTCTGTTTCATGAAAAATGTGGTACATTATATTTCACTTTCTCTTCTTTCTAATGATTACTAAAACCTCAAAAATATAGCTATATAAATTCGGAACATTAATTATATTTGTTCTACCTTCGTCTTATACCCATACTCAGGATCGACTTATCTGTGAATGAAGATAAGGAAGTTGAGAAATTTAACCCATTCGACTTACACTCTTTATCGACTTCTAAGCCGAAAAATACGGTGCTTTTAAAATTTTCCTCTGCGTTCTGTTCACTGTGTTTCATTACTTTGAGAATCCTTTTCTAGATTCCTACGTTATTAATAAAAATATATAATTGAAAAAAAAATTCTTCATTTTGATTTGGGCTTATACGTAGGTGCTCCTAGGAAAAATCCAGAGAAATTACTGGGTAAGTAAATTGGCTTAGATGTGTGAAGTCTTTGCACACTACAGTAAGGTATGTGTGCCAGTCAGTTCAGTTGTGTTTTATCCAGATGCTTTTCCAGCAGAACTCAATGTCTTCATGGATCTACATATTTATCAGATTAATGCATTTATGCATCCATGATGTTAAAATTGGTGATTTGTATTGGGGATTTCCGAGGTTGAATGCTAGCGATATAGCCCTGTTGTCTGAAAGTGAGCTGCAACGAACAAACAGCGGTTGGACAAAATAATGTGAACATCGTGATTGTAAGGGTTAACGTTGTTCACGTAAGCTACACTGAAAGAAACGAACGTTGTGATTATCTTTTGCGTATCTTTTCTGGGTATATATTCTTTAGGTTGTATGTCAGTGTACTACAAGTTGTATTCAGTAGCAGTTTGTGCGAGCGGTCGGTGAAATGGGTGATTTGTTAGACTTCCAAAGAGGACAATTGTGGGAACCCGTTAAGCGGAAGCGTCTATAACCACAGCAGCCAAATTCCATAACCACAACAGCCAAATTCTATAACCACAACAGCCAAATTCTATAACCACAGCAGCCAAATTCTATAACCACAACAGCCAAATTCTATAACCACAGCGGCCAAATTCTATAACCACAGCAGCCAAATTCTATAACCACAGCAGCCAAATTCTATAACCACAGCAGCCAAATTCTATAACCACAGCAGCCAAATTCTATAACCACAGCAGCCAAATTCTATAACCACAGCAGCCAAATTCCATAACCACAACAGCCAAATTCTATAACCCAACAGCCAAATTCTATAACCACAGCAGCCAAATTCTATAACCACAACAGCCAAATTCTATAACCACAGCAGCCAAATTCTATAACCACAACAGCCAAATTCTATAACCACAGCAGCCAAATTCTATAACCACAACAGCCAAATTCTATAACCACAGTAGCCAAATTCTATAACCACAGCAGCCAAATTCTATAACCACAGCAGCCAAATTCTATAACCACAGCAGCCAAATTCTATAACCACAGCAGCCAAATTCTATAACCACAGCAGCCAAATTCTATAACCACAGCAGCCAAATTCTATAACCACAGCAGCCAAATTCTATAACCACAACAGCCAAATTCTATAACCATAGCAGCCAAATTTCATAACCACCACAGCCAAATTCTATAACCACAACAGCCAAATTGTTTGGTAATCCAAGAGCAACAGACTCAACGATTATGTCTACGTACACAAAGCATGGCAAGACTTCATCGGCGAAGAAGAATATTGGGTGCAAACCGGGACTAAATGAGCAGGATCGTCGGACACTGACAAGGACTGTGTCCAAATTACACAGAACTACTGCGGCAAAAGTGACAGCAGAACTCAATATCCACCTAGAAGACCCTGTTTCCGCGAAAACAGTTTGCAGAGAACTTCACAGAGCCAACATACATGAAAAATCTGCAATTGCTAAACCTTTAACCACAGAAACCAACGTTACATGCGAAAAAGATAGTTTCATGAGCATAAAACTGGAAACGTGTGATATGGTCCGATGAGTCCTCATTCACATTATTGGTAACAGTAGGTCGGGTTTATGTATGGAGAACTTTCAAAGAAGAAATGTACAATTGGCAATATCTGGTTCCAACTGACAAACATAGGGGTGAATCTGTGTTGATTTGGGTGACCATATCTTAGTTTTCTACTGACCCCATTATTACCCTATACTGTATAGTCGAGTTAGTACCAGCGAGTACTTAGACATTCAAAGTGATCAGGCGCATCCTATGGTCTAAATGTTGTCTTTCAAGAGTGAGTCCATTTTTGAAGATGATACTCCGCCCCTACACACAGCCAGAACAATTCATCTTTGGTTTGAGAAAGCATTAAGACGAACTTCAACATCTGCCCTGGCCTGCTAAATCACCTGACTTGAATATCATCGAACCACTGTGAGAAGTTTTGGAGAGCAGAGTGAGAAACAAATTCTCTCTTCCAACATCGCTGAAGCAATTGGCTGATGATCGATGAATGGTACAACCTTCCACTCGAGGCTATTAAAAAACTGCATGAATCTACTCCTAGAAGGTTGGAGGCTGTATTAAAGATAAATGGTGGTCCAACACCTTGCTAAATAAAGAGTGTAACGTACCAGGAGATGTGACGTACCTGCCAGAAGGACGCACACGACATAGAGGCAGATAGGAATCAGAATAAAACGTCCGCGTAGCTCAATTGGTAGAGCAACTTATTCCGGAATGAGGGGACCCGGGTTCGAATCCTGGCGCGGACAGAAATGACGGAGAAATTTACTTCGTTATAAGAGATACCGCCTATTTCCCATGTGTTCACATTATTTTGTCAAATCCCTGTATATATTGTTTCAGTTAAATGAAGTATGCATAAGTTCAAACTAAGCATAAACAAAAGGAAAATCAGTCCGAGTTTTTCAGGAAAGGAGTGTTACTCTTGAATGTGAAATTATCCTGAATCGTTGGGAGCGGGGTAGCGTCGGTATTAGGATCTCTCCTTAAAATATCTTTGCGGCTCTATTCAAAATAAATGAATAAATAAATAAATAAATAAATAAATGAATAAATAAATAAACTCTCAACCCACCCAGGAAAAGAATCCCACACTACCGAATTTCTTCAGGTTTTTAGTCTATCTACCCTATTATCTGAATCTACAACTCTGTATGAATCCATTCCAAGAAAGATTGGAAGGAGCAGTATTGATAATAGCTAATAGCGTATACAGAGGAAATTTTCTTATCTCAGGGGGAAAAATAAGAAAAAAGTAAAAATAATACATAAGGATATACCAAAACAAAAATTATGTTCACATCATTCTACTGCAGCACTTCCGAATAAAAATTTGTAAATATTTCTGCTGATACAGAGAAATTACTCTCGTTTAGAGCGAGGGACGTTACACAACGCCCCCCCCCCCCCCCTTATAAAAATAAAGCAAAAATCCTGAAACCGCCACTTTAGGGAAGAGGGAGAGGAAGTATGAAAGAATCAGCGGCCACCAACCAATTGTCAAAATCTTGGCAGTGCCGCAGTGTAGCATAGCACTAAATTCCCCCCCCCCCCCCAAAACAATAGCAAAATTTGCAGTATTGCATACATTGAGTGAGCGTCGTTTTTAGGCAATGCAACTAGCTGCCTATCTCCGTTACTCGGCGCGAGTAATTAAGTATAAAACAACTTTCTCTTTGTAATACAACCTGGATGCAACAGAAAAGACGCAGCAGTCATCTGTTTGCCGGAGAGATGCATTTTTTGCAAGGGGTGGCAGCAAGACTTGTTTTGTGATCATCTGTCGAACAAGTTTTTTTTTTTTAGTTTTTTTTTTTTCTGATGCATGGTATAAAACAAAATGTTGTAAAAACGGGAAAAAAATCCTCTGAGGTGATTTTAATATGCTAAAACAATGAATCATGAGATGCTAACTGAGTAAACTTATTCAAGTGGATGGAAGAAAATTAAAGAAAATAAAAGGAAATTATCGGAAGATCAGATACAGGGATGCCTAAAAAACAAATGATTATGAGTACGAAATTTGCGTGTGGCAAATCTGTTTTAACTTGAGTTGTGTACCAAGATAGCTGTTAATGAGGCTTTTTTGAAGCAAATGCAAAACCTGATATCTGGCATCTCCAGCAATTAAAATTTGTGATAGTATTTTCCTTTGAGGAATTGTTTTCTGAATCTCGGTGAACAGTTCAATGATGTGCACGTATGACATTTATTTACAACCCCTGGCAAGTATTATGGAATTAGTGCCGCCGGCGCCCCGGTGGCGCAGTGGTTTAAGGCGATGGCCTCTGATCATTCGTCCGAAAGGAGTCCGCGTTCGAATCCTGGTGAGGCATGGATGTTGTGTTTGTCTTACGGCACTGGCTCTATCCCTTCCCTGGAACCAGTGACCCTAAATTAGGGACGGGCGACTACTTATAGCCCATTGAGTTGCTCACGGTGGTCGTCAAACCTCCAATAAAAAAAAAAAAAAAAACAAAAATCAGTGCTGCGTGAACATGGAGGCGCATAGTTGGTAATATGTAAAAACGACACAAAGTAAGTAGGCAAAACGAAAACATAGTATAACGAAGGCTGCACATCTAAGTTACTGACAGCAGGACTCATGTAAAGGAACGTGCATGTACAATATCTGACTGAAATAGATAATGACGGGTAACAGCACGTTTGAGAAATAATTGTAGGCCGCCCCGGTGGCGCCGTGGTCAAAATGATGGCTTCTGATCATTTGCACAAGATAGGCCCGGGTTTGAATCCCGTGAGGCATGGATGTTGTGCTTGTCTTACGGCGCTGGCTCTCTCTCATCCCTGGAGCCAGTGACCCTAAATTAAGGACGGGAGACTGCTTTTTGCTCAGTGAGTTGCTCACGGTGGTCGTTATACCTACAATAAGAAAAAATAATAATAATTGTAGACTCACCGACATTAGAGGGAAAAATTATGGAATCAGTCCATGGTAGATATGGTATTTCATACTTTGTAACTCCTCCATGAGATTTGATACAGCCTGGATCCTTTGAGGCATAGATGTCACCAATGAAAAACTACAATCACTATCAAGCTCTTTCCAATATCCCCGAATAGCAATCACCAAATCAGCTTTGCACCTTGGAGCTTTCCCCTGGACTAGTTTCATCAATTTTCACCACATGTTCTCAATGGGATTTTGATCCGGACAGTTTGTTGGCCACGTCATTATACTTATATGTCGTTCTTGAAGAAGTTGCTGTACACTTGTGGGCCTGTCACATGAGGCATTATCGTCTTGAAATATGACCTCATCATCACCCAAACCATTTTCAATTAATGGAGTGAGAAATTTCTCTAAAATGTCAATGCATGCCTTAGCATTGACTGTTCCTGTGATGATTGTCATCTCACCTGGTCGCTCACCTGATATGTAATCCCATATCATGAGTGACTAGGGAAACTTCACTGTTTTCTTGAAGCAGTTATTTTTATAAGATTCATTAGCACGTCACCAGACAAACGTTTCAGCATCATCCGTGATTCATCCCTAAATATCATTCTCATCTAACCTTGTACAGACCATGATTGCTTTCTTCTGGCACACTGTAAACGCCTTTTCTATTGGGTAGTTGTTAAGCTGGTTTCTGCTTTGCTTTTCTGTAAGAAAATCCCATTTCCTTCAAACGGATTCGAACTGTTCTATCACAGAGAGTATCCGCCCACTTTGTCTTCATTTGTGTCGTTGTACACTGAAGTGCCAGAAAAACCGGGCCACCAGTCTAATACTTGGTAGGTGCCCCACAGGAGCGCAGGACTGCAGAAATACGACGGGGCATGGACTCCACTAGCTTCTGGAAATATGGTGTAGGCAATGCACACCATACTGCCTGCAGAGCGTTCCACAATTCGGGTGTATTCCGAAGTCTCGGATTCCTGTGTTCGATAGCGCGTTGCATGGCATCCCAAATGTGTTCTATCACGTTCAGATCTGGGGACTTGGGTGGGAATGGCAACACCCCAAACTCAGATTAATGCTCCTCTAACCATAATATGGCGTCCCGACACTTGTGTGGAGGTGCATTCTCCTGTTGGAACATGCCCAACCCATCAGCATGAATGCAGGACATGAACGGGTGCACCTCGTCAGAAAGCATGCGCACATAGTGTTGGACGGTCACAGACGTTTGTAGACGTATCAGGGGTCCCAGTGAAGTCCAGCTAAACACACCCCATACTATTACGGACACCCACCAGCCGGTACAGTTCCCTGTTAACAGGCGGGATCCATGGCTTCATGGGGTTTGCGCCGCACACGGTTCCTTCTATCTCCCCGATACAGTTGAAAACGCGACATTGTCCAGTGGCGGTGTTGCCGTGCCCAAGCGAGGCGCATAGCTCGGTGTCGTGCACCCATCAAAGGAACTCGAGTTGGGCGTCGGATCCCAAAGCCCATATCGTGCAGGGTACGTTGCACAGTCCGGACGCTGATGCTTGTTGAGGCTCCAGCATTGAATTCCGATGATACCTGCGAGAGTGTTGCACGCCTATCGCGTGAAACGATTCTTGACAGCCGACGATGGTCACGTTCACCCAATGTTTTTGTACGGCCACACTGGTATCGTAGGTTTGAGGTTTTGCCGGAATTCTTGTAGTCACGGTACACCCTTGCAATGGTCGTCCATGAAAATCCGAACTTCATTTCTACCTCCGAAATACTATGGCCCATCTTACGAGCGCCAAGTATGACACCGTGTTGAAAATCGCTTAAATCGTTATTACTTGTCATTCTCATGCCGAAATAGCTCTGACAGCTGGCAAGAATGTCTATCGCTGTATATACGCCTTGGCGGATGCAACCTAGTACGCGCATAGCTGACGTTGCTATGCATTTTGCATAAGCTCGTCTGTACCAGTTTTTCTGGCACATCAGTGTATATTTACACTTTGTTTTGAAGACATATTTCTTTTAATTTTCTGCCCTCACGCTTTGATGTTTTCCTTGGGCGACCGTTATGTTTACTTTTATAACCGTCCTGTTCTGTTTACACTTGCATCAAATTTTCGAGACCGCCAACGGCGAACAATCGACATCTTTTGCAACGTCTCTTGTCAATATTCCTTCTTGAAGACGCTTAACAACTGCGTTTTCATTGATAACTCCTTCCGAGGTAAGCACACCGGACAAAAAATTAGTCACCCCTGAAATAACTTACCTAATAACGGATGATGGTGCCTCTTGACTTCATAACAGCATGAAACAGGTGTGGTAGAGACTCCACGAGTTTGTGGATGTATTGAACATCGATTTGCAGCCTCTAGTGCGTCAATTGGTCCCAAAATTCCGCCAGAGGAAGTGGGTGTCTATTCCGGCGTTTCACCTTCTGTTCCAAATGATCCCACAGATTTTCAATGGGATTTAAATCTGGGGATTCGGCGGGCCAGTCGAGGTGAGACAGTGTTGCTGATTGTTCGTCGTGACACTCAGAAACAGTTTCAGTCCTGTGCACACGGCAATTGTCTTCTTGGAAGACAGGAGTGGCAATGTGATGCTGCTCCCGGAAATGTAGGGCAAACGGCAACACTTCGTCATTCAGAATGCGGAGGTACACATGCTAGTTCATATTCATCATCACTGCAAAGAGAAGGCCCATTTCGTGGTACGAAAGACAGCCCCAAAACATCACAGAACCCTTTCTAGCTTGAGCAACACCTTCGGCACAATCAGGATTAAAGGCTTCATTGGGCCTGCGATGCACTCGTCGCCTCCCATCATTGGAGTACAAACAAAAACGAGACTCATCAGACCAAATTGCTCGTTTCCAATCCTCCACAGTAAAGTTTTGGTGCCTCTGAGCCCATTGACAACGTGCGCCTTTGTGACTTGCTGCTAAAAGAGGCCTCTTCCGTGGTACTCTGCTCCAGATGTCCATCGCATGCAGTTCTCGTCGCAATGTCCTTTTAGAAATTGGTTGGAGTGAACTTTCATTGAATGTTTGGAGCAATTTTAGCCTGGTTTGAAATCGATTTGCAGTTTACTAGGCGTGAAACATGGCGGCGGCCCCTGTTGGTGAGAATCGTTTACCGGCCACAGTTACGTCGCCGATTTTCAGTTGACTGCGAACTACACCACTGTTTGTAGACCCGCTGGACAACACGCTTTGACACCCCAACAAATTGGACGACCTCATTCGCTTTGTGTCCGTGGGCACGGACAAACACGATGGCTCCTTTTTGCAACTCAGTCACGTCTGTCTTACGGACCCATATTGCAGACTAAATTCAACACACACGTTGCTCTTCACCACTGCAAGAGATAAAATGATCCTGTAGACCAATTTCAGTGCTATTTATCTCCCAACAATGACCACCTCCGTGAAAACGGTAACTTTCTACTGTCATTTCTGTTAGGGGTGACTGATTTTTTCCCCGGCGTGCTTACAGGCAGCAACAAGGTGATACTGCTGACTCACAGCCACAACTATTCCATTTAATCGCCACACTTATTTGCATATTCCGAACTGGTGCCATTTCTAGATTCCTTTTACAACCTATACGTTGATTCCGTATTTTTTTCCCTCAGATGTGGGTGAGTCTACAGTTATTTCCCACACTTGTTGTATCATATCATTATGTATTTCAGTCAGGTATTGCACTTTTCCTTATATGAGTCCTGCTCAGCGGCGTAACTAGCACAACGTGCGCTCCCCTGCAAGACTTACTTCAGTGACCCTAAGCGCAGTAATTTTCCTAGGATTTCAAGCACGAGGGAGGATGCGTTTTTCGCGGGAGTGTGTTGTGGACGGGGAAGGGGTGGCAGGAAGTCAGGGAGAGTGTGTGGAAAAGTAATGCTAGTACCTAGATACCTAGAGCTCTGCAGTTTTAACTTTTTAAGTAATAGATTTAACAATACATGTAATTGTTTTGTACAGAACTAAAATACATCACTTGGAGAAATCACCCCCTCTTGTACATGCAGATCCGCGGCTGCTGTGAATAAACGTTGGCGCCTTCCGTGTACGTAATCCTAAGTGACTGACTGTCTCCCCCCATCCTCCATGGGGAATCCCTATGTAGCCTCGCATTTTGTCTCAGCAGCGCAGACAGAGGGCGATTGGAGAGCAATCGTATGGCAACCCGGGGCCAAGGGCCGAATGGCTTCAATCTGTAGAACATCCAGAGCTTTAAAAGTGAAACTTGACATTTATTTAGGCAAAGCTAAATGTACCTTAAAAGAAAATATGAACCTTTGGGTTAATTATTTGTTTGTTTGTCTTTGTGCATGATCGAATTTAAAAAAAAAAACTAGAACTGGAAGCTGCAGTACGCCCTTTGGTTGCCTGCGCCCCCCCCCGCATCTGTGGGGGCTGCGGGGGTGGTAGTTACGCCACTTCCTGCTCTCTGCTTTCTATTATATCTGGCACGATATATGACAGACAATATTCTGGAGTATTCCGGCGAGACTGGCGGCGGAACTGTGGATTTCTACTTAGCACTACTTACTACAACTGCTTCATTTCCATTGACACTGTGTTACTTTGCATCATTCGACAATTCCAGGACCGTAACCTGGAATTGTCGAATGATGCAAAGTAACACAGTGTCAATGGAAATGAAGCAGTTGTAGTAAGTAGTGCTAAGTAGAAATCCACAGTTCCGCAGCCAGTCTCGCCGGAATACTCCAGAATATTGTCTGTCATATATCGTGCCAGATAAAATAGAAAGCAGTATGTCTTATACTGTATTTTATCTGATTAAACATGTTCGGTGTAATAATAATAATGAATGTATTTTATCTGATTTATCTGAATTATGCAATGCTTTTCATTCTACATTTTATTTAGTATCATTAGTATTTTGCAAACTTTTGCAAGACAGGATGTTGCTGGTACTAAAAAAAAAGGTGTGCTAGCGAAGCAATTTTTATTAATTCTTCACCAAGGTAAAGGGGCCAGTAGATTATCCATCAGATAGGTGAGGTCATTCTAATATATCTCTCCTGCTTGAGTAATGTTCTGACTTCGGAACCTTCTCATAACCCCCAGAAAAAGAGAGGGAAAAAACGTCACCAGTCACCACACGACGTGTGGTGACTGGTGACGTTTTTTCCTTCTCTTTCTTCCTGGCGTGTGTTTGGTAATTGACAATAAATTAGGGTGTAGAAATCGTTTCATGTCTTTTCAGCTCTTCTAGTATGCATTAAAAGCAAATTTTAATGTAATAGAGTGACACGGAAGAAAGTCTCCACGGTCTGTTACGAAGAAGCATTTGCCGTTTCTTGACGGCACGGTAAGCTGTCCTCAGTTATTGCTTTGTAGTCGAAAGTGCAAGAAACGGATAATTAATTACTAGTTTGTGGACATGTTGAGACTGTAGGCATGGATTTTTTTTTCAGTCGTTTCATTGAGCATGTGAACGGAAAGTTTAAACCAGAGTTCTGCTTCGACTGGGTTAGCTCGTGTGAGGGCTCAGCTTCCTTTCCAAAGTTTTTTTCATCATGAATATCAGGTAAGCGCACAAGACAAGTTAAGTAACAACGAATTTCGCCAGAAATAATCAGCTCAAATTCACCTCCGATGCGCATTTTTCTCGAAATTAGCAAAATGCTATGCTCTAGTTTTGAAACCAAACGAGCGGTACAAAAAATAAAGCATTTCAACAATAAAAATGAAAGTAAGTTATAATATTGAAGCATTTTAACATCCAAAAAAAAATGCATATCCTCCTCACTGAAAATAACTGGGGCTCGTCATATTTAGTGAGCAAGACATGTCACTCGTAAACAACGGAACATAATTATCAGTTGTCATAAGATCACTTCAAAATCAGCTCTCATTTCGTTCATGCAACCGAACGAGACAGGTATTCTACACGGCAGTAGAATAAACTACACATACCGGTCATTGAACGAGAAACCGTTATGCAGATGTGTGTAAACGTCACTTGCGCAGCGTATATGTAAAATACTTGGTCACGTGAGTCACCAAGTGATCTTGGCAACTATTTAAGACTGTTATTCGTCAGTAACCATCAGTAGTGTTGACCACAATGGGAAAAATAAAGGATCCTTTGGAGTTCGATAAAGGGCTTATTGGTGGTATTCATCTGACTGGAGCGAAGTTTTTGAAAATGCAGAGCTGACTGGTTTCTCAACGGTTTAGTCATCCCGGGTCTTTAATCAGTGGAAAAATAACCCACATTGCTTGTCTAAGAGGAGTAATTGTGGCGCGACGGCAATCCTTCCTCCCAGAAGTCTTGTAAGGAGAAACAGTACAAGATTTCTGGAAGAAGTCTTGTCCTGTCCGCAGAAGTTGGCCGAAGTATTCAATGAAGACTGTTCCCGACACATATCTGAGCGAACTATGCACAGCTAATCGAAGAGAATCGGTACTGGCAGTCACATGCCTATACGGAAAAAAATTCTGTCTCCAAAACTACAAAGCTTATACGTCAGATCGAGCTGGAGCCAACAGAAAAGAGACAAATGAGTTACCTATTTTATTTTTTTTTTTAATGGATTCAGGGATCAAAGCCCCTCTGAAAAAGGATTTGACAGTAATTCTGTTTCAACACAACATTATGAACCAGTCAAAGAGAGTGTACATATTGCCTGTCATGCTCATCCAAAGATGAGGCAAGTCGTAACACAGTAGAGTCACCGCAAGGTAATTCAAGAGGCATAAAAAGCTTTATAGCACTTCACTTACGCTGAAAAGATTGGACACAGAACTATTCACTATTTATCTCAAACATAATTTCCTCTACCCTTTCTACTACCGTATCCTACCTATATATATATATATATATATATACGCAAACCACTGATTTCTGAGAAGAACATGACAATTCGTCTACAGTTGTGTCATGAACACTGTAACTGAACACTGGAAGACTAAAAAAAGTCTCGTGGTACGATGAGTAGTGGTACACCTCGTTCTGTACCGACTGTAGGAAAAGAGTTTGATTGGAGCATCATGAAAAATGGAAACATACGATGTCATCGCTCTGTCCACGTTATTTTTATAAACAACGAATAGCAACTGAAAATTGTACATCCGACACCGCTGGGATCGAACCCCAGATAACTTGCCGAGTGCGTTCGCTTTACGCTGCCGTGCCAACAATTCACAGCGCTATGCGTGGTTTATCAGTCAGCATCTGACTACACAAATCCATATTGATGGGCTCAGCAACTGATGTGTCACCATTTCTATCGCCCTTTGGATTTATCAGCTGTAATTCAACAGCTTGCTTTGTTGAATGCCACTAGATGGCGACACATCAGTTGCTGAGCCCATCAATATGGATTTGTGTAGTCAGATGCTGACTGATAAACCACGAATAGTGCTGTGAATCGTTGGCACCGTAGCGTAAAGCGAACGCACTCGGCTAGTTATCGATAGATCTGGGGTTTGATCCCAGCGGTGTCGGGTGTACAATTTTCAGTTGCTATTCGTTGTTTATAAAAATAATGTAGACAGAGCGATGGCATCGTATATTTACATTATCTCCACATATTTAAAATATATTCATTCATTCATAAAAAATGGATCCAGCTTGCCTTGTAAACACAGTCAAGGTTCTGGGAGTGGTGTCATGGTGTGGGGTACATTCTATTGGTAAAGAATGGATCCCTTGATACGGACTGTTGGGTGTCTATCTGAACACTGTTGCTGACCAAGTCCATCCTGCGATGTTGACTTTTTATCCAGCAGATGACGGCTGTTTCATGGACAGCAACGCTACAGTCCATCGCGCAAGACGTATTCAGCAGTGCTTCCGCGAGCATGGCAGCGATTTCCATCATCTTCCATGGCCACCACAAATCCCTGTCCTTAACTCCAGTGAGAATCTATGGAACATGTTAGAAAAACAAATGCAGATGCAAAGTATTTTTCCGTCAAATGTGAGCCATTTAAAAGACTGGTGAACGCCTGATATACTGCAGACGTAGATGCACTCCAACGCCTTGTGGAATCTATGACAAATAGCACACGTGTTGTGATTCAGGCTAAAGGAGGTCCAACCCGGTATTGAATAAGTTTCTAATTCAGTGGTCGGTATGTGTACAAAGTAGCTCTTAACGTGGGGCTTTCCTTTCGGCACTGTTTTGCGCATTGTGTCCTCAACGTAAAGTGTTCAAAGCTTTTAAGTTTCCACACATATGCATGCTTATTTTTTCTTCCTTTTTTTATAGGGCAACAGCTCTACGCATGAATTACTCGTAGCCCACGCACGAAGGTCATTTCAAAAGTTAGCACACTGAGGGTTATCTCTTAAAAAACGAATTTATTTCACAACATACACAGTGCGTCAAAGAATTTTTAAGACTGGGTCTGTAAAATGAAATAGAAACAAGAAATTATAATTTGTTTTGGTTTGTTATTCAAAATAAGTCCCTCCGGCTTCAATACACTTGTTACAGCGATTTAATAATGATTCGCATGCCTGTTCTAGTTCACTTTGCGGAATTGCCTCAAAAGCACGTGTCGAAGCTGTTTGTATGGTCGAAATATCATAAAAAAACCACCCTTTTAACATCATTTTAAGTTTTGGGAACAAAGAAAAGTCGCAGGGTGCTACATCAGGCGAATACGGTGGATGATTCAACACAGAGACGTTACTTTTTTGCCAAAAACCTATGAACATGAAGTGAGGTGTGACTGGGTGCATTATCGTGCAACAAACACCAACTGTTTTCATCTCGATATTCTGGACGAATGCGACAAGCTGTGCCCATAAAACGCCTCAAAACATTTAAATAAAACTCACCAGTAATTGTTTGTCCACTTGGAACAAATTCTTTGTGGATAATACCCTTACTATCGAAGAATGTAATGAGCATTGTTTTGATTTTCGATGGAACTTTTCTTGTTTTTTTGTCCTGTGGTGAGTTTTTGACTTCCATTCCGCACTTTGTCGCTTTGTTTTACATCATATTGAAAACACAATGTTTCATCACCAGTAACAATCGATTTTAAGAAGTTTGGATCATTTTCAGCGGCTGAAATGATGTCTCTGCAATGTGCACTTCTCCTTAATTTTTGTTCATTGGTTAGCGTGTGTGGAACAATTTTAGCACACACTTTTGTTTTACCCAAATCTTCATTCAGGATGGTTCGAATCGTTTCTTTGTTAATGTTGAAAGACTCTTCCATCATTCTTAGTGACGCACATCGATTGTTTGCCACGAAATCACGCACTTTTTCAATAATCTCAAGTGTCCTAGCTGAACTTGGTCTTCCAGTATGCTTATCATCTTCTAGCGTCTCTCTTCCGTCCAAAAACGTTTGTGCCACAGGAAAACATTTGATCTACTTAAACAAAACTCACCGTAAACTTGTTTCATCATTTGGTACGTTTCCGAGGCACTTTTACCAAGTTTTGCGTTAAATTTAATAACAGCCCTTTGTTCCATCTTAATAATTCAACATGAAAAAAATTTTACTTCTCTAATGAACGGCCGTTTCGTTTGAGTTACTTTAAAAACTGCGCAGTACTTTTGGCAGAAAGCAAGCAGTTGGTCACGGTTTATAACGCATTCGCGATTACACTGGTGGCGCCACCGTAGGCTGAAATCTAGCGCCAGTCTTAAAAATTCTTTGACACACCGTGTATACCTTTACTGGCTCTCGAAGTAATCTCCATGTTTCTTTAGGACAGCGGCCCAACATTTGGGCAAATCTTGTATTCGGGACACCTCCATTGTTGAGGCGCCAGATTACTTGAGTGAGTCACCTCATTAGAAACATCCTGAATCGTACTTAATCCTTTCCCATGGAGTAGCTTCTTCAATTTTGTCTGGTGGGCTCATGTCAGGACTGCATGGCGCTTGAGGAAACTTTTCTAGAATGTCTCTTACTGTACGGGCAACATGCATGCTCGCTTTGTCGTGCAAAATGACCAGTTTGAGCATGTCGGGTCTTCTTTGGCGAATCTTTGGGCGCGAAACGTTTTGCAGAAATCTGTTACAGTGATCCTCTCGGGCATTCTCTTGCTATCACTCCAATCTTGTCATAGGATATAATCATCATCAGCTTAACCTTCGATTGTTTGTGGCGGAATTTTTTCTGGTGTGGTGATTCTGGGTGTTTCCACTAAGTGAACTGAGACTTCAGTTCTGTTTCAAAATCTCGTATCCACGTTTCGCCTATAGCAACAATTCTGCCCCAAAACTGCTCGCCTTCTGTCTCGTATCGCTGACTTTTATTACCTTTATCTCGAACCTCCCTACTAACGGTCCTGTGCATTTTTGTTTTTAGTTGGGTGTTTAATGACCACAGTGAGTAATTCAATGGGCTATAAACAGTCGCCCGTTCCTGATTTAGGGCCACTGGCTCCAGGGAAGGGAGAAAGCCAGTGCCTTAAGACAAACGCAACACCCATACCTGACCGGGATTCGAACTCGGGCCCATCTCGGACGAGTGTTCATAAGCCACTGCGCCACCGGGGTTGCTCTGTGTACTGGGATCTCGTGCCAGATGGTCAGGCTTTGTACGGAAACCTCTATGCCAAACAAAAACAGCGGGCCCATGATGCTCTGCGCCAACCTTACCCAGCGCTCATCAAATAAGAAGCGAGAGTTTCTGCAAGTGAATAATGCTCCAAGTCACACCTCGAGAGTGGTCTGCCGGAAACTATACGGATTGGGAAGGGTTGAAGTACTACCCCATCCTCCATACTGTTGGAAACTTGCCCATCCGACTACCACCTATTTCACTCCATGGCCAGTTTTCTAGAAGTACGACGCCTTGCTTCAGCGGTGGATGTAAAATTTTCCATCTGGGAGTTTCTGTCCTCGAAACTGCCGAGTGGTACCGCCGTAGGGTCATGGCTCTGGTGTAAGGTTTGCAGAGAACTGTAGAAAACATCGGCCTGTAGTTTGGAGAATGAGGTCGTCGTGTACAGCTTTGTTGCATCGTCCAACTTAGAACACTTTTTTGCTGGACTTAGACTTTTTCGCTGAACTTAGAAGACTTTTTTGCTAAACTTAGAAGACTTTTTAGCTGAACTTAGAATACTTTTTTGCTAACTTAAAAGACTTTTTGCATCGTTAAACTTGAGTCTTTTTCGTAGAAGACTTTTTCAAACTTGGAAGACAAACTTAGAAGACAACTTTTAAAATTTAGAAGACAGCTTTTAAATTTTTTAATGATTTCTAAACTTTTTCGTTAAATTTAGAAGACTTTTTACTTTTTCGCTGCAAAGGAAGACATCCTGGAATGCAAAAACACTCAGATACAAAGTGAGAGGATTTGCTGTTGAACGATCCTAAAATGAAGAAATATCGGACGATAGCAGAAATCGTATTTTTGGACTTCACGAGTTTTTGGCTAATCAGCCGAGTATTGTCAGAGTTCAAGTATCATGTAGTCAAGTGACTGCATATAGCCCATTGAGTTACTCACTGTGGTTGTTAAACCCTTAAACAAAGCTTCAAGCAGGTAATGCATTGTGCGAAACATACCAATTTGTTTTTGTCAGAGCATGAGGATGAAGTATAGCACCTACCCTGGCTATCTCAATCTCCAGCCCTCAATATTATTGAACATCTGCGGGGTGAATACCCGGTGTGAAAGGTCAGAACACATTTTCCACCTCCAACATCACTGGTACAGTCGGCACATATTTTACAGGAAGAATGATCCCTAATTTCATTATCGTATGTGCCTGACTTGTACAAGTATATTCCAATTCGAATTGCTTCTGTTCTGAAAGCCCGAGGTGGGCCTGTACACAAGGCCGTAGCTACCGGGAAGGGCAGGGAGGGAGGTTGCCCTCCCAGGATGGTCATACCAGGGGCATAATTTCATACTCTTAGGAGCGTAAAAAATAGAAATGAACAGAATGTGAATAAAATTACCGAACATTTAACTGAAAAACAAAATTATACACTTTAGTATCTTCTTTTGTAAATACTTTAGTTAGCCGCATACACCGCTATGCGCAGCTAACCTGCGTACAGAAGTTACACTGTGATTTGTGGACTACCTCATACGGATGCATGGAATTGTCCCAAACAGTGGATGGAGGTATGTAAAACAATAGGCTTACATGCCTAACTTCCGCGACCTTTCCGAATACGTCGTACTAACTAATTAATCATCTGTGCCCTATCGCCCAAAGTTCATCTGAGTATTTGACCTTGAATGGAACTTTTCCAAGCCCTAGTCCGAAAGCATCTCCCTGTTGTTACGTTTACTATCTAATACTCATTCATTCTGAGCTGGTTTGTTTCAATTCCGCATTTCTGCACGTGTTGTATTGTCGGTCTTCACATAACTTTAATGTCTCACTTGATATTTAAAACCGTTGGCTCTTGGGTATTCAGGTAATTTTTTAATTTTGAGTAAAATTATGTTGAAAACTGGAAGTGAGATTTTTTTAACGATCATACTTTCCTATAACGAAGGTATGAGAAAGTAAGAATTGTTTACTCTCTATTTGAGTGGAAGTAAGGAACTTTTCAACTCAAAGGGGCGTAATTTCAAGGCTCTCCCGCTCAGATAAGAAAAGCTTGCTACGTTCCAATCTGTACAGCTTATTAATAAAAAGTTCTCCACAAACAGTGTTTCCACTAGTGTGATAAACCCCTGTATTTCCTTTTCAATGTTAACATTTCTCGTATATTTATTCTCGAATACATTTGTAGATTTGCCTGCCTCGATAAAGGCACACTACGAGTGTCAAAAACTCGGTAATATCAGTTGTTTAAGGCAATAAAAAACGGATTTTCGCAATATCTTGTTTCATCTTCATTGTCGTTGTTAAAATGTGATAATCATTATTTTATTTTAAAATTCCTGTAGATCAGCAAGGAAACGATTAAGAAGTGGTTATTGACTGTAGTTCATTAATCACATCTATGCACTATATGAACTATCATCAATTTGCATAGACTTCTAAATAAATGTGAGAAATATTATTTTTATTTTATTCAGATGTTATGAATCAAACCAAGCGATTCAACGTATACATGGGAGAGAGAGAAAGAGAGGAAGAAGAATTAACTATATATGTGGATAAATTGATTAAGCAAAATCATTCGAGTGGTATGGTCTTAAATTAATTAGAGGTGACTGTCTTTAAACAAAGTGAAAGTGAGGAAGTTATTAAGCTGCCAAACAAATACCCAATGACTGCAAAATAAAAATAAAAAAAATAAAAAATAAAAAATGGAAGAAAGCAAGTTGTGGACGAAACTGAAAGCGTACTCGGAGTGTCAGATAAGCGAAGCGGAGGCGGCAGAAATTCTTGCAGAATGATGAGGTTTCTGTGCCTAGGAAACTTACTTCAGTGTGTGTATGTAATTATGAAACCACTTTATACACTAGTCAAACCACTGAATCCTGCATTTTTCTTGTACCTGCTGCTGCAGTCTTTGATGACGGGCTTCCGGTATGAAGGAGCCCGAACCCACCAGAGGTTTCTAGGGTCAGCGACCTCTTTCGCTGAAGGGTGGGCCAAGGTCAGATTCGACGTCTGACCGCAAGCAGCTTTCCCCAACCCCCTTATTCTTTCCGCGTAATCATGGAGTTCTCGCAGGCATTTTGCTTCTGCTGAAAAATGAGAAAAGGAAAATATCGAAAACAACTGAAAATAACAGACATCTGTGTAAACGACGATGTGAAAACCAAAGTGCGGAAAAACGGTGATTTTCACAAGAAAGTGACAAGATGGGTGTTCGAAAACATGGAGTACCATTTATTTAGAAATCAGTTTTTTTGGTCTTTAGGAAAAGAAACACTAGATTTACATTTTACTAAGTTCGTTAAAATGAAGTACATTTGCTCGAGTTAAGCACGGACAGAATTAGTTGTTCACTCAGAATTTCAAATTCTGAAAGTCATATGAATACATCAACGTGATAAAGTTAAATGCTAGTCAAATACGAATCATAAATACAGTATGCTTTTGACTTGTTAAAGAATTAGAGTAATGAAAGATTTATGTTAGTGAACACTTTCTTATTACCGTTAATGATAAAAACGCCAGGCATAAACTGGGAATGGAACTACGAAGTCGGCAAAATGGCATTCATATATAGATTTTTTTATATACAAAAACATTCATTTTACTGAATTATACTAGTTTTTTGTGAGTACTAAAACAGGTGAATAGCTTGACACATAAACTTCGGAAGGGAACCTTCCGATGTTCCACCACGTCCCTGGCGTCTTCACCAACTCTCGGCGCAGTGCGACACGATTCCTTCAGTGAAGCTCCACTGGTATTTAAAAAATACTGTGAGATAATACACCAAAGAGCCAATTACATTATGACCACCTACCTAATAAGCTGGAGGGGACCATCTTTAGCCCGCAAAACAGCGGCCACTCGGTGAGACATCGATTCGATGAGGTGCGATAGGTATCCTGTGGTATCTGGCACCATAATGCCAACAGCAGGTCCTCCAGTTACCGTACATTTCGGGGTGGTGGTGATTTAGCGCATACCTGTTTTTCCAAGTCGAGCCACAAGTGTTCGATTGGATTCATGTTTGGTGAATTTGGAGGTCAGGTGAAGGGCGTTAACAGAAAGTCACAGCACGTTCTTCAAACTACTCCTTGACGATTCTGGCAGTGTGGCATAGCGCATTATCCTATTGGTAATGGCCATCACCAGCAGGGAACACAGTTGCCATGAATGGGTAAACTTGGTCCGCAACGATGTTCAGGTACCTGACAGCTGTCAGGGATTATGCTATTGGGATAATGGGGTCTAAAATGTACCCCCAAAAAACATCGCCCACAGCATAACACCACCCCCGCCGGCCTGTTTCCACCCAATCGTGCATCCAGGTCTCCATTGGCAATCGGCGCATCCGCGCTCGGCCATCCACGAGATACACCAGGAATCTTGATTCGTCAGACCAGACCACTTTCTTCTAATCATCCACGGTCCAATATCGATGATTTTGGGCCCATTTCATGCGCTGTTGGCGATGACGTGCAGTAAGCATGGGTACCCGGCTGGGTTTTCGGCTACGCAGACCCTTGCGTAGAAGGCTGCGATGAACTGTGTGCTGTGACACATTGCTCTGATCACCACTGTTGTTGCTGTGGGTGATTTATCGCGTGCAACCCTGCGGTCGCTGTGAACAATGCGCGACAGTCTCCGCTCCCCTCTGGCATCAATGAGCTGTGGACGACGTTTTGTCGTTTGGCCATCTGTGCACCACTTTTGATACGTATTCACTACAGCGGCACGAATGGGTAAACGTGAACAACCCGCAAGCCGCGCCGTTTCGGAGATCGTAGTTCCGAGGCGCAATGCCAACACAATTGTTATTTATCAAACTCCCGATAAATCGGCAGCTTTTCCCATTATGACTCTGAACACTGTACTAACCGAAAGCCAGTCCTCGGGTTGTATATATACTGCTATGTGAACTTCACCTGCGCAGCAACCGTTCGATCTCCAAGCGCGGTCATTTCTGTAGGCTGGGGGTGGTCATAATGGAATGGCTCAACGGTTTATTTATTTATTTATTTATTTATTTATTTTGGAGGTTTAACGACCATAGTGAGCATCTCAATGGGCTATATACACTGCCGGACAATTGCTAAGGACGGATGACAACAGCAACGATAGCAACCATAAAATGGAAGGCAGGAAAATGTGGAAATTAGCATAAGTGCGGGATACAGTAAGACGTGTTGTGCGTATGCAAATTTTGGATTGCCGAACTTGTTCGTGACGTTATAGCGCTGATAAGAGATATAAAGGATTTGACGCGTATTGACCGTTGTTGTTCAAACGCAAAGTTGAAAGGGAAAGAATCAATTGACGAAATTGCAATTTTCAGTATGTCTTCCCGACATCACCTAGATGATTTTACGCGTGGCCGTATTACTGGCAAGATTGAAGAAGGGCGAAAAATAACAGATGTTGCCAGGGAGTTCGACGTCAGCCACAGTGTTGTTTCAAGGCTTTGGAAATCATTTCAAACAAATAGAGAGTGTAGCAAACGTCACGGGGGAGGTCGTGTTCGCAGTACGACACCTGCAGAAGATCGGTACATAGTGCTATCAACAAAAAGACACCGGCGCAGCACAGCTAGTGAGGTAGCAAATCAGTTTATAGCTGCTACTGGCAAGCGGATCTCCCGAAAAACTGTCGCCAGACGTTTGCATGAAGGAGGACTATACGCCCGCCGTCCTGTTGTGTGCATCCCATTGTCCAGACGTCACCGTACCGCCCGTTTGCAATGGTGCCATCAAAATCGCAATTGGACTGATAACGACTGGTGCTGTCCTCTTCTCAGATGAGAGTAGATACAGTCTATCGTCTGATTGTCGACGACAACTGATCTGGCGTGATAGTGGTACTGCATATTGTCCAGCAAACGTATACAGGAAAGGGACCGATATCCGACATGTAGTGTCATGGTATGGGCTGGCATCATGATCAATGGCCGTACGTCCCTCTATGTGCTTCCAACTGGGACTATGACTGGCCAACGATACATTAATGATGTTCTGCTAATTCATGTTCGCATGTTCCGTGGTGCTGTCGGTGATATTCATTTTCATGGACGACAACGCAACTTGTCATCGAACAGTCGCTGTCCAGGAGTGTCTTGAGAGCGAGGATATTCAACGCCTCGTATGGCCAGCACGTTCTCCAGATCTGAATCCCATTGAAAATGTGGGGGATGCTTTGGGGAGGAGTCTTGCTGGTCGCCAATGCCCTCCAATAAACAAGGACACCCTCATCCGTGCACTGACAGAGGAATGGGATAAAATACCCCAACAGCTGCTTGATAATGTTGTGCAAAGCATGACACGACGTGTAGAATCTTGCATCGCCCTCTATGGTGGCCATATCCCGTATTGACATCTTACGTCGAAACGCCTGCGGACGGTAATAGCATTTTTTTTTCACGTTTACGTATTCTGCACAAAATGGCCTGTTTGTCCCTTTTAACACGTTCCAAAGCCTTCTTGATTTTTTTTTTTTTTTTTATTGGAGGTTTAACGACCACCGTGAGCAACTCAATGGGCTATAAGCAGTCGCCCGTCCCTAATTTAGGGTAACTGGTTCCAGGGAAGGGAGAGAGCCAGTGCCGTAAGACAAACACAACATCCATGCCTGACCGGGATTCGAACCCGGACCCCTTACAGACGAATGATCAGAGGCCAACGCCTTAGACCACTGCGCCACCGGGGCGGCCTTCTTGATTTCAGAGCACAATAAATTGTCTTTCTTGTAATGTCCTGGCATTCTGACATTATTTTATTTCACTTGGCATCCAACCACACTTACTTTTTTATGCGCTATATAGCCGTTTATGATCCGTCCTTAGCAATTGTCCAGCAGTGTATAAGCAGTCGCCCGTCCCTAATTTAGGGTCACTGGTTCCAGGGAAGGGAGAGAGCCAGTGCCGTAAGACAAACACAACATCCATGTCTCACCGGGATTCGACCTCTGACCTCTTTCGGACGAATGATCAGAGGCCATCGCTTAGACCACTGCGCCACCGGAGCGGCCATCGGTATATTTCTTCTGACTTCTTGTACTGCTGGGTCTGGGTTCGAATTTCTGAGCAAGATACGAATGTTGTGCTTGTCCTGTGTTGGTTTTGTCTCTTCCCTGGAACCAGTGATTTCAAATGAGGAATTAGCGCCTTTTGCTGCTTATCGGGAATTCTGAAGCTAATCTTGCCGAAGAAATTTCATCGAAATATATGCATCATTACAGGTTTGCTTTAATTTTATTTAAAAAAAAAAAAAGAGGAAAAGAAAAGAAATGAATCTGACGCATGGATGACTTTTCGTATAAGTGCATGACTCGGTGGACCAGCGGCTGGCCAAATGTTCAAATCGCTAGGCTGAAGAACATTAGCTTCTCGATGACACCGAACAGCATCTACGATAGAATCAGAGGCCACGCTAATGGCTGCCCACAGACAACAGTACTAAGATGGGCCGAACCCAAGCCCGAAAGCCTGAAGCTGAACTCGGGGCCGAACCGGACTGCATAATATTTACTACGCTTTGGGCTCCGGCTGTGAATTTGCTCCTTTAATTATTGTTATTTTATTTTTTTTAACTGTGATTTCTTATGATGTAGCATACGAGACTTTTATTACATTTCGTAGTTGGTAAAGAGAATTCCACAACTCGGTGTCGGTGGAGAGGGTGGACTGGGAAGGGTTATTTCTTCTGGGCTTCAGGAGCTAATATCATAGGCCACACATTTGTGGTATTGTATAATTGTTAACTGGCGTGGTTGAAGACAATAAAATAGTATTAAGTAATAATTTTTATGATCCTTTCATATCTCTTACATAACATTTATTCTTTTCTTTGCTTAATCGCAGAAAGGTTGTCCATCAGCTCTGTAAATTTTCCCAGAAACTCAAATTTCCTTCCCTAAATCCTGTTATCGGTCATTTTCTGCCGTCTTCTTTCTGTCCGTGCGAACCCGCTTAGCTTGAGACCTGCTCCCCAACACCTGCGGCCTTTCCTCCTCTCCACCTTGCGACTGCCCGCGTTCAAATCCTAAAAGTGACTGTCTGAGCCCCCCCTTTTCCCCCGCAGAACTCACCTTTTTGCCTCACGTAGCCCCATGGGAAAAGCACGCCGGCATACAAAACATCAAGGTAAAAATTAGGAGGGCTTGCGCTTTCAGTCGGGTGCTTTGAAACTAAAGAAGGCAAAGGATCAAACGAGCACGACAATATTAATCCGTTTGCAATATACAAACGTGCATACTATAAAATGGCGTCTCTAAATAAACCGCGTCTCAGATGTTTTAATGCGGGATGAGACAGCGAAATTTCTCTCACGCTTTGTGGAAACAAAGGAAAGGGAGCACAAAAGCGAAATAAAAGTTGCGAAATGAGATTTAATATCTTTGCCTAAATTCCAGTATTAAATCTCCGTAACAGTATGGTGAATTTCTACAGAGAAGGAAAAGTTTCTTCAATTATTGTAGATACTAGATACAAACCTATCAAAATCTCCCCCTTCCCGCAGCAGCTCACAGCTAATTTTGTTGAGTAACGTAAGTAGATTGCAGGGCAGCCATATTTTGTCGGATGTCCGTAGCATTTCAGAGGAAAACTAGTGGTCAAAGAAAATCGTACGGCTGCACCACAACACTATAAATTTAGGTAGATGTCCCTTTCCCACTCCCCAGCTGAAATAGTCTAAGCGCTGGCTTCTGATGATTCGTCCGAGATGAATACAAGTTCAAATCTCGTGAGGCATGTTTACTGTGCTTGTCTTACGGCACTGGCTTTCTCCATTTCCTGGAACCCGTGGTTTTGAATTTGGGACGGGCGACTGCTTATAGCCCATCATCGAGTTGCTCACGGAAGGTCGTAAAGCCCCCGATAAACAAACAAAAAGTTATAAAAAGAAAAGCTGCAGGGAAGGAGAAAGTGGAAGTCAAGAAAAGTTTTTTTTTTTTTTAATTAATGCCTAAACAAGTTAATTTTTGGGCTCGGGCTCTTAAAACTGAGCACTGATCGACACACCAGCATAAATAAAGCCGTACCTCATCATTTTGTGTCTGACGGACATCTAAATACTTCGAATTCATGAGCTAACTAAACTCTAGCTAGTGAGTAAGACCGAAAAGCTTCACACTGGGGGGGGGCATAATGACTACCAAAAGCAATTTTTACGTCTGCCAGGGCTACTGGCTCACTGTGCACTCGCCTGGTGGGTGTGTCTGGTGGGAAATGGATCCGGACGCCACCTACCAGGCGTACTGGCCAGAAACCAGTGTTTCTAACCACTCGATCATTGGGGTGGCCCAGCTTTAGGTTTCATGTGCAGTTGGCATAATGCTTTCGTGTTAAATTTTGTGAAAATTAATTAGCTACGTTGTTGAGGTTATAAATGCGCCATATCAAGATTATCGTTTCGCGAATCTTTGTCGCAATATTGTCTTTATGCAATATTTTTTCGCGAATCTTTGTCGCAATCTTTGTTGCAATATTTTTTAGCGTATGTGTACTGAGTAAGTGTAATGTAATATTCTGCCCCATTCAACTTCGCCGTCATGTGTGTCCTGATATCGACATTTTACGGAAGGCAAGGTGACGCCGTTATTAACGTCCCGGAAAAATTCTTACTCGCTTTAGCCAGAGATGGACACAGAAGTTTACGTTAGGCGGAAGGTTATTTCGGTCCAAGAAAAATAAGTCACTAAATACCAAAATGGTACAACAGCGTATTGAATATTTTAGTCACGCACAGAATTTGAAAAAATTTAGTTTAAAAGAATTCTTTTAATGCTGTCGGTTGCCAGCTTTTCAATGAAGTGAGTTAGACGTTTTTGGTTTTTTCGTCTGAATAAAATATTTCAAAATAAAATTTTTTGCCCTTAATTTGGACTGCTGAATTTAAGAGAGAGAAAAAAAAAAAAAAAAAAAAAAAAGAAACGATTGATGACGTAATTTGACCAGCAAATTATCGTCGAAATATTCATCCATAACGCATGGTATTGTCTATTTTTGAAAGGATCTATCTGTGCGTGTCTTTTTCTTTCTTTTTTTTTTTTTTTTGGTTTAGCGATAAACTTTGAGAGCTATAACTGTTGCCTTTTTCTAATTTGGAGTCGCTAGTTCCAAGAATGGGACAGAATCAGCGCCCATACCTCCTCCTAGACTTTTTGAGAGCTATTTCTAATTTGAAGTCGCTAGTTCCAAGAATGGGACAGCGCCCAAGGTGCCTAGACTTTTTGAGAGCTATTTCTGATTTGGAGTCGCTAGTTCCAAGAATGGGACAGAATCAGCGCCCAAGGTGCCTAGACTTTTTGAGAGCTATTTCTGATTTGGAGTCGCTAGTTCCAAGAATGGGACAGAATCAGCGCCCATACCTCCTCCTAGACTTTTTGAGAGCTATTTCTAATTTGAAGTCGCTAGTTCCAAGAATGGGACAGAATCAGCGCCCAAGGTGCCTAGACTTTTTGAGAGCTATTTCTGATTTGGAGTCGCTAGTTCCAAGAATGGGACAGAATCAGCGCCCATACCTCCTTCTAGACTTTTTGAGAGCTATTTCTAATTTGAAGTCGCTAGTTCCAAGAATGGGACAGAATCAGCGCCCAAGGTGCCTAGACTTTTTAAGAGCTATTTCTGATTTGGTGTCGCTAGTTCCAAGAATGGGACACAATCAGCGCCCATACCTCCTCCTAGACTTTTTGAGAGCTATTTCTAATTTGAAGTCGCTAGTTCCAAGAATGGGACAGAATCAGCGCCCAAGGTGCCTAGACTTTTTGAGAGCTATTTCTGATTTGGAGTCGCTAGTTCCAAGAATGGGACAGAATCTGCGCCCATACCTCCTCCTAGACTTTAGTCCGGGGCCATTCTGACAAATGGTCAGAAACGGGCGCCTCAGACCACTCCGCTACCCGGGAGGCATTTTCGTGTGCTTCACTCCTGCGTTCAGATGTTCATGGAAAACATGTTAAGCATTTGTTGTTGTACACAACATTTGCTATAAATTACAGGCTACGTGACACTATGAGGAAGCATTGAATTGCTTCGACTAGCGCAAATCTGAACGCTTCCTAGATTTCAACGCTACATCTGCTTAGATTCAGTTACTTGGAACTTTACTGTCATGGGTGGAGTAACGGATAGCTTGCTCGAATGGAAATCGGGTTCTATTTCCGCTCCAGGGCGATGAAATTTTCAAGTTTTCTGACGAAGTGGCTACAAGAAAATAGTGAAAATACAGCACACTTGTGCCAGTCGTGACAATTTCTAGTCCATTATATTCTGAAAGATGCGTAGTTGTACGCGTACAACTGCAATACAGTAACACTTTATCTTCAGTGGTACAGTAAAACCTCCATTAAAAGAGACCTTCGAACAAGGGCAATCTCCGAGCAACGGCAAGTTCTGGTTGGTAGAGAACCTTTGCCATGGGATTAACATTAACGATAACCTGCGAACAAGGAAACCTCTTAACACTGATCAACGGACACTTCAATCAATCCTATCGGGATCTAATGGACAACCCTGAAAGAGATTTAACGGACACTTTATCCCTTAGATTTCGTAGTTCTTTCCGTACTTCGACGGGAGGGATATATAAGGATAGAAGTTATTGTTTAAGGAATTGTGCTTGGGGGTAGAATGGGTTCAATTAGTCCTGAAGGAGATTTAATGCATTGACGGAGGCAAACACACTGCACACCATCGTACTCATGTGAGTAAAATGGTGTGCAGTACGTTTGGGTCGGACCCCAGCGGCGGCGGGGGTGGTTTCTGGTGCGTGGTATGTTGCCCGATGGCGGTGTTCTATCTTTGTTTGGTATGTTCCGTTCCTGTTTTCCGAAGAGCTTCCAGCCAACTGCATTTTCACTTCAGTGTCTGTCATTTTTCATATTTTATTTCCTATGCAGTAGAACACCCAGACATTTCACGGGAGGAGGGGGGGGGGCCGCACAGAATTTCCCTAAGGTGGGAGTGATCCGCCTGAATAATTTGCCGGGGAAAATAGTGAGGTGCCATAACAATTAAGTAGGAGGTTGACGTTTGTACATTTATTTTTATCCAGTTTCTAGCAATGTTACAGTACAAGAAAGTTAAATGATTAGAAGAAGCAGTAGATCTAATTCTTTTTCTGGTTAGATTCTTCTAAATTTATTTAACAGAACTACTCCCTTATAATTGTTTTATGTTATAATAATTATACGGTACATGATTAAGAAGTATATATAGATCGCGTATCGTGATTTTCTGTTTCAAACTTCGACATAATAATTTTCCACTTTGTCAGACCAGCAGGGGGAGGGGGACGGGGGGAATCGGCCCTTAACGTGAGGGTGCGCCACTGCTATAGTCTACCCTAGCTCTAATCTCCCAGAGCTTCTATTTTCTAAGGATTGTTTAACACCAGACGTGAGACATTGCTTTCTTAAAATCGTCTACACCATGATTTATTTATTTAATTGTTAAATTTTATTCAGCATTTGGAGAAAGTACTGTGTCCGATTTTTTATATACACTATATTGACAAAAATCACCGGACACCTAGAAGAGAAACAGAACATAGCATTTATTGACATATATTAGTATGGTGACGGTCTACCTTTGGCCTTAATGCGTGATGCACTGACCCTTCGAGACATGCTTTCGAAAAGGTATGCGCTTCCATTCAGTACATAATGCCGCCGCTAACTGATGCTTAGTAGTAGGCCTTGGTTCCAAACTTCTTATGCAGCGCTCTAATTCATTCCGTAGGTGCTCTATGGGATAAAGATCAGGGCTCTGTGCTGGGCAGTCCACACACGATACGGAATTATCGTCAAACCACGCCGTAACAGTCCTTACTTTATGGCTCGGTGCATTATCCTGCTGGTACCAACGAGGCTCGGTTTCATAGTATTGCCACAGAGCTGGCAGGGTATAATTGTCCAGAATATCAAGGCAGACGTGCTGGTTAACAGGTTTGTTCACGATAACCAATGGGCTGGGACCAAACCACGAAAAACCCTCCCACACGAGTACACTGCCAGCTCCAAACTTGACCGTACTAGGAACAGTACACTGTGGTAAATAGCGTTCCCCCGGCTGCCGCCATACCCACAAACGGCCATCAGACTGATGGATTGTTTATCTGGATTCATCAGTCCATAGGACCTGTTTTCATTGATCTACGGTCCATGATAAATGTTCTTTACACCATGCTAAACGACGAGTAGCATTCCAAGTGGAGATGAAAGGCTTATGAGCAGCCGTACGACCACAGTAACCCTTAGAATGAAGTTCTCTGCGAATGGTACGTGTACATACCGAGGTTCCAGCATTTTTACTCACCTGTACACTGAGGTCTTGTGCAGTACTCCGTCGATTAGCTGTAACGACTCTTCTGAGGCTTCAACGTCCTCTATCACTGATTTTCATTGGTCTGCTGGTACGTTTTGCTGCGTAAGGCACGCCATGTGTCTTCCACTTATTCAGTACATCCGAAACAGTTGACTTGGATATGTTTAAACGCCTCTCGGTTTCTTTTAAGGACAACCCACTAATATAACACCCAACAATCTTTCCTTTCTCAAAGTCAGTTCTCTACCTCCGCGACATTTTCACTCAACCTCACAGTACGATATGATCGCGGTCAGCTGCAGGCTTGTTTTCATACCGTTTGCAGCTGTACCGCGCATCTTAATAACGCACCGGATCCGTTCATTAGCTTTTGAAGGGATGTCCGGTGACTTTTGTCAATGTAGTGTATGTGCTTCATACACTTATTCTTCTTTTGTATAAACGCTGTGGAGTAGTAATGTTAACTTAGTCCCAACTTCCGAACAGCAGTCACTTCCCAACAGCGATCACTTTTTCCACGTCCGAGTAGTGACCACTCTTCGGAGGTTTCACTGTAAAACAAATTGATAAAGAGGAACAGTACACCAGTTATGTAGTAATTAGTAACACTGTACTAGTGATCCGATTTATTGGCGTATGAAGTAGACCCGTTAGCGTTTCCAAGCTGTCGCACATCAACCAGATGGTTTTTTCAAGGAAGTTGCAGTTTCTGTCTGCCTTCCTTGAAAAAGCCATCTGGTTGATGTGCGAAAGCTTGGAAACGCTAATGTGACTACTTCCCACGCCAATCAATCGGATCACTAGTACAGTGTTACTATTCACTGTGAAACATTTCATTCAATGAACTAATATTTCTTTCAGATTCTTTTGCTAATATACATACATATGGCTGTGGAGAAGGGCCTCAAGTCCTCTGGAATAATTGCTATCCCGTCACCTTGCTTTTATAAGCTAAAAGACAGCGAAAATGATACCTAAATATTTTACTAATTTATTGAAAAAGAAATAAAAAATTGCTTTTATTTTTAATACTTCAATACTTCAATCAAAGCTGCCGTACAAAATTCCTGTCTATTTCTGTAACCAGCTTCATACGAAGTTTCCCCCACCCCCAATGTAAAATCGTTTTGCTGAGGTTGGAGCCCCTATAGCTGTGAGTCTCCCCCCCCCCCCTCTGCGGGCCTATCATTACGCCTCTGTCCTTCACTTTACACCTCCACGTTATTTGAGCAATGTTGATGTCGGCCCTGTACACTGAAGAGCAATTGAATTAGAGATACCTGTCTAGTAACGTGTAGCACCACCTTTCGCCCTGATGTCGGCGGCGATTCGTCTCGGCATGGACTCGACAAGACACCGGAAGCGTTGGGAAGCTATACGGACCCACGACCCCTGAACAAGCTCCCACAGTTCACGAATATTTGATGGAGGGGTGTCAGAGCCTCGAACATCTCTCTCGACGGCATCCCAGATGTGCTCGATGGGATTGAGGTCAGGTGACCTAGCTGGCCAAGGAAGCGAGGACACGTCGGTGGAGTGTTCATCCAACCATTCGGATACAATTCGGGAGCGATGGCACGGTGCATTGTCTTGTTGCAGGATGAGGTCCCCAGTGGGATGTTGAAGACGCACAAACGGGAGCAAAGGGTTGTCCAAGGATATCCCGGTAACGTTGACCTGTGAGAGACGATGTCATACGTATCAGGAGGTCCCATTTCAGTCCACGTAAGCAGTCGCCAGACGAGAATGCCACCCACACCAGCTTGAAGAGTACCCTGCTGGCAAGAAGGATCCATCGCTTCATGTGGTTTGCGCCGTACTCGTATCCTGCCATCCGCATGTACCAACGTGAATCTCGACTCATCAGTCCAGGCACCATTTTTCCATATGTCTAGGTTCCAATGGCGATGTTCCCGCGCCCATGCTAATTTTTGCACTCTGTGATGTGCGGTTAGCAGCGGTACCCTCGTGGGACGATGGCTTCTCTACCCCATAGCGAGGAGATGGTTCTGGACTGTGTGGCTGCTTACACGTTTTTGTGCACCAGCGTTAAATTGCCGAGTGATTTCTTGCACTGGGACCCGTCTATCCGCTGTTTCAATGTGAGCTAGCCGACGATGACCCCGCACATCCACACGCTGTTGTCCACGGCAGTTGGCCCTTGCAGGGATGGTTTTACCGGATTCAATGTACTTACGGTGCACCCGTGACACAGTGGCTCGTGAAAACCCAGTGCATGCACGACTTCCGAGATGGATTGACCCGTTCATCGGGCCCCGACAATTTGCCCACGACCAAATGCGCTTAGATCGTTCGTCTTACCCATACTGCGTCCGACTCTTACTGATTCTCGTCGCATCACTCCTTATATAATCGGATCGCTGCATACGTCGTGTCGTTTCCGTTTACAGGGCCGCCCACAGAGCCACATTTGCATAACGCCAGCTGTCTCTAATTCAATTGCTCTTCAGTGTATTTTGCAACAATGTATTTGTTTCTCGTTGTGCGTTAGATATATTATTTACACCAATAAACGGATTCACATCTTCCAAATTTGTATTGTACAAGGGTGTAATCCTGTATTTCATTCATTGATATTCTTCGCCTCCGGGCAATCACGGTAATGAATTCTAAACCTCCAGATTATCTGTATATGAATGCCGGTTGCTTCGATTAGTGAATCCTGTGACGGTTGTATTCAAATTAATCGAAAACGTGAAACTTGGTCATTCTGGGTGGTGTAGTGGTTAACATACTCGGGTGCTATCCAGGAGAGGCGGATTCCTGCGCCAGCGCGATGAAATTTTCAAGTTTTCGGATGTTATCTGACTTAACATCCATGTCATATTTACACCAATAAACGGATTTACATCTTCCAAATTTGTATTGTACAATGGTGTTATCCCGTATTTTATTCATTGATATATTTCTAAACTATTTTATTTACTTATTAATTTAAAACAGGCTTGATTAATACTAAAATACTAAGATCTGTACTAAAAATATACACTATAACGAAGTAAATTTCTCCGTCATTTTTGTCCACGCCGGGGCTCGAACCCGGGTTTCCTCATTCCGGAATAAGTCACTCTACCAATTGAGCTACGCGAACGTTCGTTATCGCTGCTATCTGCCTTTATGTCGTGTGCGTCCTGCTGGGTAGGTACGTCACAACACTTAGTGGCTGCTTTGTATTAAGCACTCTATGGATATGAAATGAACACTGACAGAGGTTTATTTTCTGAAATTCTAGTTGTATCTGAGAGAATTGTGTGTAAGGAATATTAACCGGACCCAAAATCTATTTAAAATTCTTTACCTGTTATCCTCAATTATTTATTACAATTTTATTATATGGGAAGTAAAATGTTTTGAATTAGTACTCTGTCTAAGAAATTATGCTCCCAAATCTGATTAGAATAGGTACGAAACAGCGAAGTCATTATCTGAATGAAATCAGTATCTGCAAAAGCGTTGCTGGACAAAAGCTTTATTTTCCTTTTGTTTCGGTTAGCTTGACACGTAATCAAGGGGTAGATCTGGGGGAGTTGATGACAAAATTCCTAATTTGTTGTCATTTAATAAAAAGAGTGATATCATATTTTTGTGCTACAGATAAGTAAGTTACTTTAAATTAAATTCTCTTTCTTGCATTTCTTCTTATGAAATTGCCATTCAAAGCATTACACTGACCATAAGTGTTTCTTCTCGTTCATATCATACGGTATCACTATTAATTTGACAATGCGGTGTATGTATATCTGACTGAAATGCATGTCTAACTGAAGGAAAGTGCAGATTTGAATGCCTGCTTTAATAATGAGCGAAAAAATAGGTGTTCCACCGATGTCGAAATAGGTTACCTTTCCTATTCCATCTTACAATCCCTTTTACTGTTTCTCCACCCATATTTGATTGTTTTCTGAAAGTCCAAAGAAGAAAGCATCAGTTCCAGCAGCTTTTGTTCTCAGAAGGAAATCTGATTTCCGAGCCACCTATTTCTTCATACAAGTTATTCATTCATTCAACACTGCTCATTCCACACGGCAACTATTGTACAAACTGCTGGTTCAAACATTTATAACTTGAGCGAAAAGAAAAACTGTAATCTCTCTCTCTCTCTCTTTTTTAGAGGAACTCCTTATTTGGATTTTTTCAACTTTGCATTAAACGGCTGACTCATCTCCGCGCGTTTGTATATATAAATGAGCTGACATTCGTGAAAATACCTTTTATTTTTGTAAACATTAACGTTGTTGGAGAACAACACACAATACTTTCAATTATAATTTTTTTTCTCTCAGGAAGATAAGATATAACCAGGACATTTAACGGATGAATTGACTTTGTTCTGTTTGTGCGAGACGCCTACACACGCAGCGCTATTTTAATTCATGAACTATTCTTGCCTATCTTAATGTATTTGGGAATCAACTAAATAAAATATGGAGCAGGTCAAACTGATTTTATTATGTTCCATTTTATTATTATTTTTTAAATATGAAGACTTAACTCTCTACGAGGGGCGAAGCGGGCTAGCATCCAGTGTTGCCACTGAGGAGCAGTTTTAAATTAAATTAATTTATTCAGATATGAAACAGTAATGGGAGGAAAATTACCTATGATAAGTCGTTCATTCTATATCAGTTGGAAGATAGTCTGCCTTGTGAATGAGCAGATGGGGGAGCCATTAGTAATGTGTGTTTCCACTTCTGATAGTGGTTACGAAGCAGTGAGAATTCTGTTGACTACGTTTGCGGGCGAAGCCAAAGGGTATGTATGAGTTTTCAGGTAGTCTTTATTCCACAGAGCGTACTTTCGCTGTCATCATGCCAGAATTAGGTTACATTGAGCGTTTTAAATTGTTGACCCCCCCAACTTTGATTACAATGCTTTACTCACGTTTGTTTTACGTGCTACCAACCTAACGCACGTGGACAAGTGTTTTATTATTATTTGCTGGTTATTTTTATTCATTTCTATTTTCAAGCTGTGTTTGGAGCAAACAAAATGAACTGTAGCACTTCATCTGTATCCGGCCCTTCCAGTACTTCATCGACATGGGTAAACCTAGCTGACTTAATACTGCTCCGCCAATTATGCTGGCTGCACAGGGATTATTGGGACTCATTAGACAAAATTTCCGTTGCTGAAGGAGCTGCAAAGCAATCCTGCCAGGGTCCACAGGTTGGTTCTTCTCGGACAGAATCAGTTGAAGGACCGACCGGCACCTGCCCCCTCCATGGGCCACCACTTCTATCCTCTTAGTCAGAACACACTGGCGCGGCAAACCAATGGAATGGGACGCCAAAATTTCTGGCGACTGAGAGATTCATTCGCCACGCGATTTTGTTATATACCTCTCTGGAACTTTATTACAATAACCACAGTATAGATCTCATTTAACACACAGAATACTAATTTTCTAATGGTGTTAGACACTTTATTATTCGAACATGAGTATTTTACATCGACTGATTTTATTACACAGAAATCACAAACACAGCGATCACACAAAACACAACAATGAATTCTAATTACACTTTTCCTCGGCGATGGGCGGTCACTAGTCTTCTGACCCTAGGCCGGAGTCATGACCCCGGCCTAGGTTCAGAAGACTTCTGTCTCTGATCCCGGTTCTTCATTTGGTCAACTTGCTACCACGGCGTCTTGATTCGCCGCTAGATCTTTCACCACCTGTGCAATGCCCTCCCAGGCTTTCGGGACTCCTAGAAGAAGTATAAGGTTCTTCGTGCATTCCCCGGCTTTCGGGACTCCCAGGAGAAGGGCAAGGTTCTTCGTGCCTTCCCCGGCTTCTTTCGGGACTCGTCATCTTTCTGCAAGAGAAGAACAATCGAGTATCATACGACCGATGTCCGCTGGGGGAAGGTGGGGGGGGGGGCACAGCGACAATCAGAGCTGAGTTCGGGCTCAATTTTAAGAGTCCGAGCCCGTCCGAGCCCGAAGTATCTCAGCCCGAATTTTATATATTGCAAGATAGAGCCCGGGCCCGAACGAGCCCGACAACTATGATTAACCTGTTTAGGCATTTAAAAAAAAAGTCTTCTCTTCCAGACTTTCACTCTTTCCTACCCGTGCAATTAACCGATGTCGTTCTCAACTGCGGAGAGGGAAAGGGATGTCTATCTATTTCTATATATAGTTTCTTTGACCATTAATTTCTTCATGAAATGTCTCTGTGGAAGGGGGGGGGTATCAGGAAATCAGTAAAAGTCGGGAGACACAACAATCTACGTCGTATGTTGCTCAATAGAATTAGCAGGGAGCTGCTCCACTTGGGGTAGGGAACAAAATTTCGTCAGCTTGCTATCTATTGTCTATAGTTCTTAAAGAAACTTTTGATTCACAGAAATCCTGTAATGCATGGCTTATGATATTTTACTACCCAAGCCTGGAATGGATAGTCCTGCCGAATTCCTACTCCCCCATCTATACCCAGTTCCAAAGAGTTCTCTTTAACAACTCAAAAGTGTAAGAAAGTCTCGTGTGATAAATCATGTAAAATCACATTAAAAGAAAAAGGAAAAAAATTATCTCCCTCTCTTAGCCCGTGCCCGCCCGACCCCGGTTCGGGCTTCGGGCTTTCGCGCTCGGGCTCGACCCGTCTCAGCACTGGCAACAATCGCAACTCTTCATTCAAAACCTCGCGAAATACGTGGGTGAGATACCATGCCCTGTTAGGACTTGGTTTAGGAATCCGTTCGATTCCGTCCTTCTTACCAAGACTTTTGGGAAGATGGCGTGGATTCTTCTTTCCATGTCTGCACTGTCCCATCTAGCCTGCCATTAACCCCAAACGGCATTCCTTTGGTTAGAACGCACACTCTGCAATGGCGTTTCCAAACTATTAGGGGTATGCAAAAGTCTCTGCGGTTTTAAGGAACAAGCTGGATTGAAAATATCGGTAAAGCTCGAAGAGCAATGAATAATTTTCCCATCCCTTTTGATTTTCTTCAAATGTATTATTTTCCAAAAAGTAACAGTGAACTTATGATCGACACTGTACCTATTCTTCAAAAGACCTACTCAGAAAATTCCTCTTCTATTTGGTTGCTGCAATCATTCCATGCATTTCCCGTTTGTTCGCTGAAAAAGTTTCCTAAATCCCATTTCCTTTTCTAAAAACAAATGATTTTTGTCAAAAGATCTGTTTATTACTTAGGAATATTCGGTGTCGTTTTTCTTTTGTATCGGCACTACATAAAAAATAATGTGGATTTATACACGTTTCTGTCGTTTTTTTTTTTGGAAATACTGATTTTCCCGTGAACTTGTTTAAGAAATGATTTTGCAAATAATTCTGTTCTTTGAAAAAGAAAGTGTTTTTTAATAAATACTTTTCCTGGATTTAAAAAATCCCATAATTTAAGGTTATGACCTTTACTCCGAATTTCACCTGCTGGCCACGTGACACCAAGGTGGTCTTAAAGAAAATGACTACCATTCCCTTGCCATTGTCGGAGGTTTTCGTGTTTGCCGTCAGTTTCAAATTCTGAGTGTGAAGATGTCCGTACAATCGGTAATAACGTGTTGTCAAGTCATCCCCAAAGCAGACGTATCGAGATGAGGGTGATATCAGGCGCATCATGTCCCAAACGTTCTTAAATTCAGAGAAGCGACAAGGGTTTTGATAAGATGACACAACAAACAGCAGCCAAACACGTGTAATAATAATGATAATAACTGCACACGAGAGGAAACGTCTTACGTCGTTTTCTGGGTTTCTGTAGAGCGCAAGGGAACAAGCGTGCTATCAGCGTTGCTTGTAAATCCGATAGCTTTATTTATTGCAAGGCCCGCCTCGTCGAAACAGATTTATAGAGTCGTGTAAGAGACGCAAACTGGTCATTATACCCAGAATGGATTGACACCTTCTCTTCTCGCCGACTTTGTCTACTATCTTATTAGCCAAGTGCGCGGGTCGTAGACCTCAGGGAATCTGGAATGTTTTAATTAGATAATTAAATGATTGAATTCATTCTGTGATGTCGTCGAGTATCAATGTCCAAGCTGAGATGATCAATGGATGGTTTGTAAATGTTAGGAAAACTACCTCAGTCTTTCTCCTATATTGACGTTTTCTTTTTATTTATTTCTTTTAAATCTCTATTACATCGGAAATGCTATAATGAAAAGAAAACTCTCAAAAAAAAAAAAAAATCATGGGCATCTATTTTCAGGTTACATAAATAAAAGCATTTAATAATTAGTGTTTCACGCGCACAGAAAAATAATTATATACATGCATTGTATACACCGATGAACCATTCCATTATGACCGCACCTGGAGACCGAACGGTGGCGTTGGTGAAATTCACGGAGCGGTTCATATACAACCCGAGGACCGGCTTTCGGTTAGTAGAGTGTTCGGAGTCAGAATGGGAAAATCTGCCGACTTATCGGAGTTTGATAAAGGACAAATGTGATGGAACGGCGCCTCGGAATTACGATCTCTGAAACGGCGCGGCTTGTGGGTTGTTCACGTGCCGCTGTAGGGAGTACGTATCAAAAGTGGTGCACAGATAGCCAAAGGACGGACCGTCGTCCAGCCGTGTATCGTCCGCAGCTCATTGATGCCGAAGGGGAGCGAAGACTGTCGCGCATTGTTCGCAGGGACCGCAGGGCCACATATGCGACAAATGTAACGCAGCTACACCTACAACTGTGATGATCAGGGCAATGTGTCACAGCACACATTTCATTGCTGCCTTCTGCGCATGGGCCTGCGTATCCGAAGACCCAGCCGGGTCCCCATGCTCACTGCACGTCATCGCCAACAACGCATGAAATGGGCCGAAGATTATCGAGATTGGACCGTGGATGATTGGAAGAAAGTGATTTTGTCTAACCAATCAAGATTCCTGGTGCATCATGTAGACGGCTGAGAGCGGATACGCTAATTATAAACAGAAGTACCAGGATGCACTGGACTATGCGCTGTGGCACCTGAACGCACTGTTGGGCGGAAACAGGCCGGCGGCGGTGATGTTATGCTGTGGGCGATGTTTTCTTTGGACACTTTATAGGCGCCATTATCTCAATAGCACAATCCCTGACAGCTGTCAGGTATCTGAACATCGTTGCGGATTAAGTTCACCAATCCATGGCAACTGTGTTCCCTGCTAGTGATGGCCATTACCAGCAGAATAATGTGCCATGCCACACATGCCAGAAACGTCAAGCTGTGGTTCCAGGAATATGCTGGTGACTTTCTGGTAATGCCCTGGTCTCCAAATTAACCTGACATGAACCCAATCGAACATTCATGGTTCGACTTATTGGGAAAGCAGGTTCGCGCTAAATCATCACCACCCCGAAACGTACTGGAACTGGGGAACTTGCTGCTGACATTATGGTACCAGACACCCCAGGATACCAATCGCCACCTCATCGAATCGATGCCTCGCTGAATAGCTGCTGTTTTGCGGGCTAAAGGGGGTCCTACAGCTTATTAGGTAGGTGGTCATAATGTAATGTCTCATCGGTGTATATACATGCATGCATACATACACATTAACAAGTGTTGGTAACATTATTATTAAAGCAAAGTAACCTTCACGTAATAATGGGCTTGCCGTACCTCTAGAACAGTGATTCTCAACCTGTTGTCCGCGGACCACTGGTGGTACGTGTCTATAGGTCCTAGGTGTTCCGCGAAATTTTCTATGGAGAATCTATATTTGTAGCACGCAAATAATGCAACTTTAAGATAAGCGGCGTGTGCAGTGGTCTATCACACTAAGATGGGAGGAGTGTACCTTCCCCACCGCCATGCGGCTCAGGCCATCAAGGTCAAATACGCTGTCAACGTCGCAATCTTACCGAAATGTAGTAATCCCAGTAGCTGCAATACGGTGACGCAAACAATGATCCTCCGCGGAAACCACTGTCACAGCTCAGTGGCACCGAACCCGTCTCCAAAGAGCAGGAACTGCGGAGCTGGAAGTTTTGGCCGGGGACAGCGACAGGTGGCACCGACAGTGATTATGTCACTGATATTTCAGCAAAGAAGTTATAGCCGGTGACAGTGACATACTCGTATCAGAGACAAAATATCAGTGACGTGATTTCCGACCCATCTGTAATACTGAGTAGCTCTTTGCTTTCGGCAGTTAGTTATTCTTACATTTTTTTTTTTTTTTTTTGTGGGGTTTACCTAAATATTGTATACCATTGACATTATTATTGTGTTATTTATAATTTATATTCAGAATGGATAGGAGGCTTAACAGTTGTCATTGAAACGGAATATGAGTGAAATCGATACGACTCCCCATGCGCATGCTACAACTAAAATAATTGACGATCGTTTTCAAACCAGTTGCTCTGTTATCGCCAAAAAAGAAATGTGTAAACAGGAAATATGATGAAAGTTACCTGAAAATGGGATTTTATTGGACCGGTGAAACGCGATGAAACCTTCAAAACTTTCACCGCATTTTCAAACAAAACATGCTGATTTAGCCCATAAACCTGTTGAATATTTTCAAAACAAACTTAAAGTGATGCTATCATCACAGCAATCAATGACTTCTGTAGCTACGGGTGAGGAAGACAGTAAAACTACAGGGGGCATCATTCCAAGTGGCTTTACTTGTGGCAAAAACTGGTCAATGGCATCATACCGCTGCTGAAACATTTGCAAAGCCAGCGGCTAAATTATTGATGGCAAATATTATTTTTGGTGAAAAGGCAGGGCGAGCAATAGACAAAATTCCTATGTCGAATGTTACAATTCAGCGTCGCATAACATCTTTGGCATTTAATGTGGAGAAGCAATTAATCACACGTATGCGTGGTAGTAGTTATTTTGCTTTACAATTGGACGAAATCACGGACATAGAGAACTTGTATCAACTTTCAGCATATGTAAGATGTACATTTACGAACTGAAGTTCATGATGACTTTTTCTTTTGTTTATCGTTAAAAATTCCCAGTACAGGAGATGATATTTTTGGTATGGTTAATGATTATTTCATAGCACACAATTTGGATTGGAAAAAATGTGTCGGAGTCGGTGCTGACAGTGCGCCAGCTTTGTGTGGGAAAAGAGAGGGTTTTACAGCAAAGGAAAAATAAAAGAGTTAGTACCTGAATGTAGTTTAACTCACTGCTATATCCACAGTTAGCAATGAAAGGAATGCATTCTGAACTGGATCTTGTGTTGAAACAAGTAGTTAAGGTGGTTAATTTAATTAAATCACGGTCACTGAACTCCCGCCTTTTTAGTGTATTGTGCGAAGAAATGGGAGGGAAGTGTGCACAAAACTTTACTTTTCCACATCGAAGTACAGTGGTTGTCAAGGGGGAAAGTGTTTTCAAGAGTTTTCGACCTGAGGGATGTGATCAAGATCTCCCTTCATGACACTGATGAAGTAAGTAAATCTCTTTTCCACGATTTCAAGTGGCTAGCGCAGGTGGCATATCTCAGCGACATTTTCTGCATCCTGAACAGCCTAAATCTATCACTTCAGGGGCGCGATGTAACCATTTTTAAAGTGCAAGATAAAATAAAAGCATTTCTACAGCAATGTGAACTTTGGAGTAAACGGCTTGGTCGTGGAGAGTATGATTCATTTTCTGCATTTGATGATTTTTTGCAGTCTTCAGGAGAACTAATAGATGATAAATTAGTACAATTATTTCAGAACCATATAACAATTCTGCAAGATAACCTAAAAAAATATATTCCATAGCCTTATGAAGGTAAGGAATGGATTAGGAATTCTTTCAGTGCTAGATTTAGTCCTTCGGCCTTTCAGCTCGTATGTGTGATCAGCTTATTGAATTGGTGTCTGATGAGGCACTAAAAAATCACGTTTAGTGAGAAATCCCTCACAAACTTCTGGATCCATGTGAAATCAGAGTACCCTGAACTCGCCAACAGTGCTATCAAACGCCTACTGCCGTTTCCCACAACTTACAATTGTGAAATAGGATTTTCTGCCCTGGTTGTACTAAAAAGTGTGAAAAGGAACAGGCTTAATATGTTGAGCCTGACTTAAGACTGAAACTATCTTCCATTGCACCTGATGTAACCAAACTGGTCAAAGATTGTAAGCAACACCATTCATCACATTGAAATGGAGAATAAAAAAATTATTCGTTTATTTACTTTCTTGAAATGTACTAATGCCATTTTAATTCTAAAAATAATTATGCTGTTATTGTTTCTTATTCCTTGGTCTTAAACAGTTTGCATGAGGTTATATTTCTTTAATTCATTTATTAATTTTTATGCATCATTTTGAATTATTTTCTTATTGACGCCTATATATTGAAAGATGTGGTTTGGCGTTGATTCTTTTGCATTACATTTTGTGTAGACTTTTGTGCCATCAAGTATTTTCATTGATTTGAGATGCCTAATTCTAAATCTTAATAATGCGGTTTGTTCTTTTCTGTTTAATGTTATGTTCAGGGATTCGCCATGTTCTTTTGTGTTTTAAAATACAGTAAAAAAGAACGTACTTTCTTATTAATTTATTTTTAACTTTTCTATATATGAAGTTTTTATGATGATAATGATTATTTTTAACTTTTCTTTATATGAAGTTTTTATGATGATAATGCATTTTAATGAGCATCATTATTCCTACATTTTGGTACTTGAATCGAAGAGCTTCCGAGGTAGGTGGTCCGTGTTAGGTTGACAGTCTACACTTAGTGGTTCGTGGTAAAGGAAAGTTTGAGAACCACTGATCTAAAACAACTGACCACCGTTTGTGAAACCCAGATTGGCCACTGGTGGTTCTCGAACCCATATGCTTCTGCTCCGGAGCCGGATGCTTTCCCAATTAAGCTACGTCGGCAAGGACTTATCACTGCTACTTGCCGTCTTGACATGTGCGTCACCTCTGTAGTACGTCACACATTGGACGACTTTAATATAATACTGAATACCGAGGGTCTAGTAAAAGTGGACGATATTCGAAAGCACGACAAAAAATAACATGAAAGAGAGTTGATCAAGACAGAATGATGTGGAAGAAACTTGTACGCCTTCACACAGCAGTGGATTGAGAATGGTTGATTGATTATGAAAATATACAAATATATATATGCACTGCATGGACACATTATTATATAATCTCCGATAACAATGTACAAAGCAGAAGTACCGCGTCCAGTCACGTGGAACGCAAAATGGCAATGCTTAATTGCTTATAAATAGAACAGGTCTCTTCTAGATAGAATATTAAAAGTAAACAGAATATAATTCTGAATTTGCTTGTACCACTTACTGGTTATCCATGTAACACCTCTCAGAAAACTTGAAAATTTCATCGCCATGGAATCGAACCCGCATCTCCCGGTTTCCGTTCGAGTGTGGTATACGTTACACCACTGAGGACAGTAACGTTTCAAGCAACTGAGACTAAGCAAACTAAACTTAGCGGAAATCGGAAGATTCGGGTTCGATTCCCGCTTCAGAGTGATGACATTTTCAAGTTTTCTAAGAGATGTTGCATGGATGACTAGTAAGTGGTACAAGCGATTTCAGAATTTATATTCTGTTTGCTTAAAATATTATATCGATTTCCCATGTATTTATTATGAGGAATACTTCTTCCTTCATTGAGGTCTCTACTCATTGGAAACCAGTCACGGAAAAGTAATCATGGAGTGAAGGCAGCAAAGTAAATTATAGTAGCTGCAAGGAAGATCGGTTGTTCAATTTCCGCAACGGCTAAACTGTTGGAACTTCCACGTCAGATCGTCGCACATGTATACCAAGAATACGTGAAATACGGCTAATTTCCAACCTACGGGACAAATATGGGCGTAAATGTGCAACTGACTCTCGAAGTGAGCGAAGACTGTCCCGCATCGTTACAAGGAATCGCACGGCTACCACGGAGCTGATAACACCAGGACTTAATTAGGACGCGTTTACAAGCTTAAACACAAAGATTATTCGTCGTACCATGGAAGAAATCGAATAGGCTGTGTCGGAGCACGGCCGCAAGGTTTTACGTAAATACGTCTCGTTAGCGCATTGTATTTATTTGGGTGTAGTAAATGAAAGAAAGGCAAATTCAGTAGTCAATTATAAGTTTACTAACCACTGCTCTATGGTAAGAGAAGTAGGATACAAACCGGTTCAATGGATTCGATCGGACACTCACTATCCATCTGCTCGCTCTCGTCGAATGCTTCCCAGTTAATCTGGATGTTGTAATTCTTGTACAACGGTTGGTTCACCAAGAATCGAAGCCAAGCCTTTACCACCGACTTCTTTACGAAACCTCTCCAGTACGTCGACTTGTGGATCAAGTTCTTGATATTGACATTGAAGGCGTGATCACCGTCCAGACGCCATGGCAACTGTTGCACCATTGTGTTAACATCCACTAGAACGTTTATCACTTGGCCAACGATTCCATAGTTGCCCTCGTAGCGAAGTCGACGGATCTGCATGAATGGAAGCTTCGGAGAAATCAATTTGGTACTTATCGGATCCAACGGTGGCAAACCGATCGGTTTCGGTGGATACTTGAAACCGTTCGATCGCTACAACTTCGGAATCTTGTTGCTGTCCAAAGATTTGTGACATGTACTGCGCAACCTGAACTCCGCTACGTTCTCGCCAGGAAACTTGTTTTCGCGTAAATCCACGTGTTTTGGCTTCACTGGCTTCAAATCCTTCAGAAACCACAGTCTGTCGCAAACCCCACACGAATGACCGAACGGACTGCTCACAAACGTGTTCTCGAAACGTTCACTCGCTGATCTCCAACAGTTCTCAAACCGTGCCGATCTCTCGAAATCTACTTCCATTTCGTCGTTTCCGTGTTCCGAAGCATGGGAAGAATCGTTTTCATGATCCACGTCCATGGGCTCGTGCGTCGCTGGCGCCGAAGTGCTCACGCGTTGCGCCGCAGCAATCTTCTTTCGCTCCCAATATTTTCTCATGCGTTCTGCCGCAAACAGTGCGGTGTTTATCGAAAGCTGACGAGTTGCTCTTCCGCGTAGACTACGTTCGATGTATTTCTGCTTGGCTTTTCGACGAGTGTATGCCGACATTGTGATTTTTTTACATTTTTTTAACTGCGATCCAAAGTTTCACAGCCAACACCGTATTCGATTTCACTTCTAATGTCCTAAATTGACAGTTCTCGACGTTAGCTTTCGTTTGAGATCAATCTCGACGTCGTAGCGCTTTGCAGTCCTGAGTTATACTGATTTGAAGCTCGCGAGGCGCAGCGAAAGTCCCCAAAGCCACCACCACCCCTCCCCGGCTTATCGCGGCGCACGAACTCAATGTTACTAATAAGTCTTCTTTCCCTTAGCTATCAAATGACACTAAGTTGGTTTAGTTCGCGTTGATAATATACAAATTATTAGACAGAACTCGATGCCCCTTTTTTCGTAACGCTCAACTTTCAGTACTGGCCACCTAATACTGGGCCTGTCTGAAATGGAGTGAGGAGGACTGGAAACACATCATCTGGTATGACGAATCACGGTTACAACTCTATCACGGCGATAGGAGGGTGGTGAGGCGTAAATCGCAGGAAGTGATGGACCTAGTTTGCCAAGTTGGGATCATATAGGTTGGTCTAGGCGGGGTAACGGTTTGGGGAGCGTTTAAAAATGGGGTTCCTTGGTAACTTTCCTCGTTCCCGTTAAGACCTCCGTCATTGGGACAAGGCGTGTGGACATACTCACCCACCATCCACACCCGTAACGATTCTCTTTCCACACCATGACGCCATTTCTCAACAGGACACCAAACTATATACCGGGTGCGCCATATAAAAGAGGCCCCGTGGCCAGACGTTGTTAGGCGGGTTAAATTTGTTTGTCGAGTTTCCAGTTAAAACCTCTTTGTTCCACTTCTAACCGGTTTCTGCGTGTACAGCTGCAAAGGAATTCTCCGGAGTGGTTAGTCACAGCCAGAGCAGTGTAGGTACGCGGTTATAAGTGTAAGTGAAGAGAGAACAAAGTTTTAAGTACGGAACAGCGGATTTTAATTGTGGAACAGTATTTCAGAAATAACTCCTACAAGGTTTTAAATGAGTTCTTTACAGAGAATTTTTCGCATTGTGCAGCACCGGCGAAATCACTGGTACAGAAGTTAGTGCGGAAATTTCGTGAAACCGGAACGGTGTGCAAAACGAAAAGAAACAAACCCAAGACAATTCGTACTGAAGACAATATCAAGGATGTGAGCACAATGATGTTACAAAGCCTTCGGAAGTCGATTCGCCGATTATCGTCTGCAACGGGAATACCTGCCACGTCATGCCGACGCTTACTTTAGGTGAATTTGCATTTTTGGCCGGGCCTCTTTCATATAAATCCCCCAATGGCGACCAGTTGGATGTAGGAGGAGCATTCAAGTGAATTTACCTCACTCTATCGCCGTACTTCAACCCCACTGAAAATTTGTGAGACGAATTGAGAAAATCTGATCGAGTCAGATTTTAGTTGTAGCGGTAGTTTGCTACCGCTACAACTTCTTTTCCCGAGAAGTACCTACATTCGCAACTTTTTAGGTATTATTTTACGTTTAAATTTAAGTTAAATATGTAAATTCTGAGAATCATGCACATTCTCACATATGGTACTCTGTAAAAAAATTTCTGAAATTCACGAGCCACTTTCCGTGATTCCTCTCGTTAATTAATGAAACACATTTCTGATACAACCTTTTCCGTGAAATGACGGAAAGAAACCTGAATTTCACGGATTTTTCGTATCACGGGAAAATTCTGAATTTTCAGAAACCTTCCCCCAATACCTTCCTTATAACACGGCAAATTATCGTTTTCAAGATGTGTTAACGGAAAATTCTGAATTTTTAGAAACCTTCCCCCAATACCTTCCTTATAACGACAGTAAATTACCGTTTTCAAGATGTGTTAACGGAAAATTCTGAATTTTCAGAAACCTTCCTCCAATACCTTCCTTATAATGACGGTAAATTATCGTTTTTAAGATGTGTTAACGGAAAATTCTGTATTTTCAGAAACCTTCCCCCAATACCTTCCTTATAATGACGGTAAATTATCGTTTTCAAGATGTGTTAACGGAAAATTCTGAATTTTTAGAAACCTTCCCCCAATACCTTCCTTATAATGACGGTAAATTATCGTTTTCAAGATGTGTTAACGGAAAATTCTGAATTTTCAGAAACCTTCCCCCAATACCTTCCTTATAATGACGGTAAATTATCGTTTTCAAGATGTGTTAACGGAAAATTCTGAATTTTCAGATACCTTCCGCAATTTCTTTCTTACATTAAAGGGAAAATTCCGTTCTCACTTTTCCCGTATCCGTACGACGAGAAATTACCGGTAATAGGAGTGATTGGTGAGAAAACTTGAGGTTTGATTAACTTTTAAATTTCAATTTTGTGTCGAAAGATCTGATTTTGAAGTTCTGTAGCGAGATCGGATATTGTGGACAACATATCGCATGAATTTTGTTTATTGTGGCAGAGAATATTTTTTTACTCTTCCCGAATTCGTACACCAGCTATTTATTACATATTATGTTACTATAAGGAAACCGAGTTCTTAACTTATTGTACAGGTGATTATACGATGTCTATGTATCTGTTTTTGGATCCCTTAAAACAAAAGCTGTTTTAGCTATCAAGAGTAAATACACTGCTGGACAATTCCTAAGGACGGATCATAAACGGCTGTATAGCGCATAAAAAAGTAAGTGTGGTCGGATGCTAAGTGAAATAAAATAATGTCGGAATGCCAGGACATTACAAGAAAGACAATTTATTGTGCTCTGAAATCCAGAAGGCTTTGGAACGTGTTCAAGGGACAAACAGGCCATTTTGTGCAGAATGCGTAAACGTGAAAAAAATGCAATTACCGTCCGCAGGCGTTCGGCGTAAGATGTCAATACGGGATATGGCCGTCATGGAGGGCGATGCAAGATTCCACACGTCGTGTCATGCTTTGCACAGAATCATCAAGCAGCTGTTGGGGTAATTTATCCCATTCCTCTGTCAGTGCACGGATGAGGGTGTCCTTGTTTATTGGAGGGCATTGGCGACCAGCAAGACTCCTCCCTAAAGCATCCCACACATTTTCAATGGGATTCATATCTGGAGAACGTGCTGGCCATACGAGGCGTTGAATATCCTCGCTCTCAAGGCACTCCTGGGCAGCGACTGTTCGATGACATGTTGCGTTGTCGTCCATGAAAATGAATCTATCACCGACAGCACCACGGAACATGCAAACATGAGGTAGTAGAACATCATTAATGTATCGTTGCCCAGTCATAGTCCCAGTTGGAAGCACATAGAGGGACGTACGGCCATTGATCATGATGCCAGCCCATACCATGACACTACATGTCGGATATCGGCCCATTTCCTGTATGTTTACTGGACAATATGCAGTACCACTATCACGCCAGATCAGTTGTCGTCGACAATCAGACGATAGACTGTATCTACTCTCATCTGAGAAGAGGACAGCAGACCAGTCGTTATCAGTCCAATTGCGATGTTGATGGCACCATTGCAAACGGGCGGTACGGTAATGTCTGGACAATGGGATGCACACAACAGGACGGCGGGCGTATAGTCCTCCTTCATGCAAACGTCTGCCGACAGCTTTTCGGGAGATCCGCTTGCCAGTAGCAGCCATAAACTGATTTGCTACCTCACTAGCTGTGCTGCGCCGGTGTCTTTTTGTTGATAGCACTATGTACCGATCTTCTGCAGTGTCGTACTGCGAACACGACCTCCCCCGTGAAGTTTGCTACACTCTCCATTTGTTTGAAATGATTTCCAAAGCCTTGAAACAACACTGTGGCTGACGTCGAACTCCCTGGCAACATCTGTTATTTTTCGCCCTTCTTCAATCTTGCCAATAATACGGCCACGCGTAAAGTCATCTAGGTGATGTCGGGAAGACATATTGAAAATTGCTACTTCGTCAATTGGTTCTTTCCCTTTCAACTTTGCGTTTGAACAACAACGTCAATACGCGTCAAATCCTTTATATCTCTTATCAGCGCTATGACGTCACGAACAAGTTCGGCAATCCATAATTTGCATACACACAACACGTCGTACTGTATCCTGCACCCATGCTAATTTCCACATTTTCCTGCCTTCCATTTTATGGTTGCTATCGTTGCTATTGTCATCCGTCCTTAGCAATTGTCCAGCAGTGTATTTAGGAGTTTTGTGAAGTAATACTGTAAAAAGTATATTTCACCTTTTTTACAGATAATTGAAAGTCATTGCCAGTTCAAAAAAAAAAAAAAATCAAGTTGTAAAGCAGCTTTGATGCTTCGAAAAATCACGATGAATATAATGCTTAATTTGTGAAAAGTCCTCCTACAAAGAAAAATAATTACAAACCTATTCAGAAAAAATAATAAGCTCCAACAGAAAGTAGAATCACTAAATCACTCGCATTAACAGCAACAAGAAAATGTTCATCTTCGCGTAATTTGCTTTTACGATGAATAGTGTTTCTGGCTCAATGGTTAAAGGTGCGAGCTGTATCTGTTGAGTTAACCCAAACGACGGGGATTCGATCCTGACTTCTGAGAAAGAATTATGTGATGTAAGGGCTGGAAAGTACGAGTTCTTCAACTTTTGAGAAATTTCAGTTTTAATACGGAAAAACCTCAAACGGACTTTTCTTAAATAAACGGAATTTCTGACTACGGAAAATCTGTGAAAATACGGAAGTTAAAACAAACGAGTACTTTCAAAAACCGAAATTTCGTTAAAAGACCAACACCTACCGGCAACTTTGCTGTACGTCATTTTCAGAAATTTGGCGTAAATTCACACCATTTATTTTTTTTACAGTGTATTCTGAGCTAAATTACACGATCTTTGTATTCACCTCAACTCTGATGATCATATGTAACCCTTTTTTAACACACTCAATGGCGTATATTCCAGGCTAGTTAGACATACTGCGAATCCTAGGAAATGCAAATATGAATAATACCAAGAAATGTCTACAAATTTATTTTTTTTTTTTGACGAAGAGAATTGACTCTTTCAGTCACTGGACCTCAATGAAACCTCTAGCGCCATGATCTAGTACAGGCTGTCTTCGCAGGATGGCCGAGCAGACTTCCCAATCAAGAGTTTAGCTAGCTTTTACGATGTAAGTCATCTTAGGTACGTGATTGTTGCCAGTGTTCCAGCCAATAACGCCTCTGGAAATCTGGAAAATGTCACATGATTTGAAGATTTTATTAAAACTTTTTTTTTTTTAATAGCACAATTTGTAGCATAATCTTCCACTACAAGCTGTTGGTTTGTAGCGGTGCTACTGCTACAGCTACGTTTTTTCTTTTTGTAGTGCTGTTACATGCCACAGTATCGTACTACATACTTTTATCGCGATACTTTCGTTCACTTACATGTACTCAAGTGCCAGATTATTGCGTATGAACAATCCTGTCTCCACGAGTGAACGCGTACATGGACGGCACGGTCAGAGAGCGTCAGTTCGTTGGTACTAAGTTCGTGCAATGGGGAAAGGGAAAAGGATTTGTCCAAGTTTTAGTGAGGAATGATTATCGGCGCGCAGAAGGCGAGGGCGAGTCAACCTCTGGCATTGTTGACTGTCAAAGAGCATTCGTAATGAAAACGTGGCAGGAATGGTCCGAAGATAACACCTGCGTGATCCGAAGATAACGCACATAACACCTACGTGGTGGAAAGGGGAGACCACCACTTGTTGACAGTTGAAATGAAAGCCGGCTGATACGTATTTTCCTGGACAACAGCCTGCTTACTATTTCTCAGTTAACGACAGACTACAACCATGAGAGGCGCAGCAATAAAATCACAGATGCGTAGAAATGGAAATTGTAGTAAATCCTATAAGGTGCAGGCGGATAAGGCGAAAACTACAAACTTAGCTTTCGTTGCTCTGTCAAGAACCTGATGAGAATTTTTGCTGAACAACGAGAATGCTGTCCTGTACTGGCAGTTTAGTATTACTGCAACGTAACAATTCTTGTGTGTGTGGGGGAGGGGCTTAATGACTACCGTGAGTAACTCAGTAGGCAATAGGCAGGCGTTCGTCCCTAATTTTGGGCCACGAGTTCCAATGAAGATAGAGAGCCAGCGCCACTTGAATGTTACCGAAATTCTGGAAATTATTCGTTCCCAAGAATATAATATTGAGTAGTAGACCTTTCTTTGTTATCATCTTGAAACTTCTTTTCGATGGCGCATACAACAGCCTATCAGCAAAGGCAATAATAATTACTATGAGCTCAGCGTTTCCCAAAGCAATCGATCACTGTACGTTGGCTAAGTGTTTATTGCTTTGTCGCACTCATTTCAAATCATGCCCTCAGCAGCGACCAGTAACACGTGAGGGAAAGTGAACCCAGACTACGTAATTATTTTAGTGATTTTAACACGACAAGTGCCTTCTTCAAAGCAGAGGTTAGCGTGTGGGCAAACTCGGGAAGGAATGAGAAGAGTCGGACTCTGAAGTCGCGAGTGAAGGGTTATAAGACGAGCTAGGAAGCAAGGAGGAATGACGAAGGTTCGCGTGATGGGTTGCGTAAGGACAAAGAAAATGAAGCACAGAAGAAATAAGATAGAACGTTCACTTGAAAGCGGAAAGTAAAGTAATAGTAAATCATTGCATAATTAGGACCAATTCCAGGACAGCCAGCATAACAAGCATTACTTAACAATAAATAACATATTAAATTCCACAAGTGCTTTCACTGGCTTATTCTTATTTTAATTTATTTTATGTTATAAGAGTTGCAGTTAACCCGAAGCAGGAAGAAAGGCCTCGCTAACATGATAAACACACCATCTATGCCTGTCCGCGATTGGAACCAGGACTCATCTCGGACAAATGATTAGAAGCCATTGCCTCGTACCATTCGGTTATCGGGGTAGCTAGAAACGCATTACCGTAAGGTTGTTTACAAGAGAAGCTGTCGTTTTGGTTACTTTTGGCGTTTAGCAATGAAATCTTCGTTCTGCAATAGAACTAAATCACTGATGAAAACTTTCGTCGTCCATAACTCAAAAGTGTTGTGACATACTTATACTACAGAGATGAAAAGATGTGTCAAGACCATGGTCAAGACGACAATGAATACAATGTCCGTCGCGGACAAACTAGTGTTTTCACATCCGGAGTAAGTCGCTCTCCCAACAGAGCGACTTATTTCGGATGCGAAAACACTAGTGTGGAAAATTGATCCACTGCCGCCCGATTGTGGAAAATTGATCCACTGGCCGTTGGGTTCTTCGAAAAATGTGTGATGTTTGTTCCACACATTGTTTGGAAATAATGAAAAATTCCTGCTTCGCTTCAAAGACAAAAAAAAAAAAAAAAAAAAAGAGAGAGAGGGAGATGATGTGACTTACTACAGAGGTGGGAACATGTGTCTAGACGACAAATCTGCAACCTGACATTCTATCCGCATCGCTCAGTTGGGAGAGCGACTTACTCCGGAGTGAGGGGACAAGACTTCGATTTCCGTTGCGGACAAACTTGTGTTTTCACAGTGAAATTTTAGAATATTTAAACTGTCAAGAACACCACGACTTTCTGCTTTTGACGAAACATGGTGTTTGACATATACCCTAATTTAATTTTCCTTTTCAGTTTCTTTCTTTATGTAAATTTGAGTTTGCCGCCCCGGTGGCGCTTATGACCATTCGTCCGCAAAGGGTCCGGGTTCGAATCCCGGTGAGGCATGAGTGTAATGTTTGTTTTACGGCACTGGCTCTCTCCCTTCCCTGGAGCCAGTGACCCTAAATTAGGGACGGGTGACTGCTTATAACCCATTGAGTTACTCACGGCAGTCGTTAAACCTTCGCACCCACCCACACACACACACAAACACACAAAAATTAGTTCCTTCTCCTTAGTGTTTTTCAAACTTAACGTGATATTTTCTCTCTCGCAAGAGTATGGTTGGCAACACCTTGAGGTCGGTACGTATGACGGAAGTATGAGTCCGATGAGAACTGTACGATATATGTATAATGTTAATTGTGGAAGAGAAGTTGGTTAAATGAAGTTGTGTCGATTTAAAGGCTGCGTATTGCGCTGATATACAGGGTGTTCGTAAACTGTTTTGACAAAAGAAGAGGGGTGATAGTACCCATCAAGACGAATAATATTTACTTTGGAACCTAGGGTCGCATTCCACTCTGAGTGTCAGAAAAGAGTAACTTCGAAATACGTCCATCAAGCACAAGTCGTCACCTCAGACCTCATTTCTTTCGTGCCGGAGAAGTAGCACATCGCCAGAACATCACCGTCAAGTATTTACCGTATGCAAATTGCCAGAGAAAAGACGCAGCATTGACAGTTGCAGCTGATTGGCTTATCAAGGTGCAGTAGACACTTCCTGAATGCCACATATCCCGCACGATGGATTGGACGTGGCGGACCTGTGGCATGGCCTCCACGCTCACCGGACTTAAACCCACTGGACTTCTTCTTCAGGGGGCACATGAAATCATTGGTGTACGAGATGCCTGTGGACTCCGTGGAAGATCTCGTCGCGAGAATCGTTGTTGCAGTGGACAGGATAAACACGACACCAGGAGTCTTCGAGAGGGTGCGCCAGTCTTTCATTCGACGGTGTGAATTCTGCACCGGCACCTGTGGCCGCCACTTTAAGCATCTACTTTGAGTCTGTTCCTGATCTCCATAAAGGGGATTGTGCAACTTATGATGTCGTTAATTCTCTTTCTTTGCACTGTTGAAAGTTTAACTTCGACATCTAACTTTACTCTTTTCTGACACTCAGAGTGGAATGCGACCCTAGGTTTCAAGGTAAATATTGTTCATCTTGTTGGGTACTATCACCCCTTTTCTTTTGTCAAAACAGTTTACGAACACCCTGTATATATACACTGCTGGCCACCCAAAAATGCAACACCAAGAAGGACACGAGATAGCAAAGCCAGATTTACTAGACATATAACAAAAGATACAAAGATGAAACGATTGAGCTTACAGGCCCGTGCGACTTGCGGAACACGCAGACATGAATAGTTCGTAGGATACACATGGCTGGCAATAACGGCCGCTACACGCCGCGGCATCGAACGAAAGGGGCTTTGGATGTGGGTTTGGGGTATGTCGGTCCAGGCTGCTTCCACACGTTGCCACAGTTCATCAGGCGTAGCCGCGGGTGGTGCTTGCCGGGTCACTCGGTTGCCGATCAGTGACCAGACGTGTTCGATGGGCAACATATCGGGAGAACAGGCGGGCCACGGCAGCAGTGACACCTGGTGGGCCGTGAAGAATTGTTGCACGATGCGTGCCACGTGCGGGCGCGCATTGTTCTGTTGAAACGTGGCCGCTGGCAGGTCCTGCAAGTAAGGGGGGACTACAGGCTCCAAAACGTCGGAGATGTAGCGGTGGCTGTTGAGTGTGCCGACGATGCGTACCAGAGGGGTGCGGGTGTCATATCCAATTGCGCCTCAAACCATAACGCCAGGCGACGGACCGGTATGGTGATGCATAATGCAGGCGTTGTACAGTCTCTCGCCGCGGTGCCACCACACGTGGATCCGACCATCGTGGTGTTGCAGGTAGAAGCGGGATACGTCGGAGAAGACAATGTCGTGCCATTCCGTAGTCCAGGTGCGGCGTTCAACGGCCCACTGCCGCCACACTCGCCGGTGGTGTAACTTCAATGGTAATCGGAGCAATGGGCGCCGTGCGACAAGTCCCCACTAGTGCAGACGACGTCGAATGGTACGTGCTGACACAGGTTGTTGCGCAACACACCCTAATTCCTGCACAAACGTTCGTGATGTGGCGGTGCGAGCCGTCAATGCCCGCCGCACAACATGCCAGTCCTTTCGTTCGGTGGTGTGCCGCGGCTGCGGCAATCGATCACGTCGGTCCGTCCGTCCCTCCTGCACCTACCGAATCCATACTCGCCTCACTGTATCTGAATGTCGTACCACACGGGCGCCGATGTCTCGGTAAGATATAAACTGCTGTCGCGATAAGCCAATATTCGTCCTCTGTCGAACTCCGAAATGTGCTGGAATGACTGCCGTATTCTGCGACGAGGCATCATATTCTGCGACTGTCACTCTACAGAACTGTTTACGAAGGTCTGGTTTGGCTACTGGGCGAAGATTTTCTAGACAAATTCCACTGAAGCTGAAGATTTTATCGATACTGTCTGTGAAGTTAAAACGAATAAAACCCCGTCGGATGAAACTATTGTCGAGGCTGTGAAAGGCGGTTCCAGCATGGAAGAAAACGAGGCAGAAGATGACGAGGACGATAATGAAGAACGTGTTTCAAAAATGAAAGAGACGGTAATTAACAGTAATTTATAGTAATTTTAAGAATATTAAGAGCAATTTCTCTCTATTATGAATAATAGAGAGAAAAATCGTAAAACATTGCTGTTATATGCCGCTGCTTGATGTGCTAAAAATCCTAGAATGCACGGAACATGCAGAATCGAGAGTACCAAAAGCACAGACTCTAGAAAAGGACATAGAGACAATATGTATTAAAACTGCTTGCAGCAAACAGTGACACAGAACAGACTATTTTCATGTTAATTAAAATATAGTAAAATTTATTTTGTTTACTTAATTTAATTAATATACACTACGTACAGAAAGTTATTATTTTTTAGATACATGTGTAGATATTTTATTTTCTTGCTCACTATTTCACTCAATTGAGGTTAAGGGAAGACACTTCAGTTTAAGTGAACCTCGGACATAGTGAATGAAATATGCGAGTCCGTAGAGGTTCACTATAAGCGGAGCTGACTGTATATATACATATATATATATATATAACCCTCCTTCGTTTTGCTGATGACATAGTCATTTTTGCAACTACCCCATCAGAGCTGCAGAGTATGATCCAGGAACTTGCTGACAAGAGTAAAGAAGTGGGATTAAAAATGAACTTTCAGAAGACAAAAGTGATGTTCAATGCTTTTTCAAGAAATGAAGATTTATCGATTGATGGAGAAAAGCTGGAGATAACAGATGCGTACGTTTATCTAGGACAACAGATATCAAGTGAGGGTCACATTGATGAAGAAATTAATCGGCGTATAAAACTTGCCTGGAGAGCTTTTGGAAGAAACCGCATAATTTTCAAAAGCAATATGCCATTATGTCTTAAAAGAAAAGTGTTTGATCAATGCAACCTCCCAGTGCTTACGTATGGTGCAGAGACGTGGACCTTAACTAAAAGAGACATACAAAGGCAGCAGACAACTCAAAGCAGCATAGAGAGGTGCATGCTTGGTCTAACCAGGAGAGATCCGAAAAATCGTGGATCCGAAAAATGACAAGAGTGGAAGACATCAGAACTCGTGGATCCGAAAAATGACAAGAATGGAAGACATCATGATCAGAGTTAGATCCCTGAAATGGCAATGGGCTGGACATACTGCCAGAAGAACAGACCATCGATGGACAGTCGAAATTTTAGATTGGATTCCAAGGAACAGGAAAAGACCCAGAAGAAGACCACATGGGAGATGGGTGGATGAAATTCGAAAGTATGCGGGAGTAACATGGAGGAGACATGCTCAAGACAGACAATTGTGGAAGAAACTTGGGGAGACCTTCATCCAGTAGTGGATTGATAATGGTTTGACAATGATGATGATGACGATATTTATTTATTTTTATGATTAAGAGTTCGCCGATTAACGTTATTTAGTTCTGAAGTTTACTACTAATCTGATATGTTTAACGTTCGACGTAAAGTGTTCTGTTTTATTGGAATATTACCGTTTCATAGATCTGTTGAAAGAATAAAGCAATCAATCTGCAAGTAACTTTTTCTTGACGTTTTCTTGGAAGATTCCTGTTTCATTGTAAGTGAAGTTATTAAGAGCTGATTTATGTAGTGTTCAGTCAGCAATAATACCACGAACATTACAGGTGCTAAAATAATTTTGGGACATCCACGGTTTTCTTATTCTATTGTACTCTCAATGAGTAGTAAAAAAAAGACTAAGTGAAAATTTTAAGCTTCTTCGTTTCAAAAGTTGCAGATTTCGTCGTACAGTCACTGCCAGGGGACTGACAAACGCAACATGAAACTGCAGGCGACACAAAAACTTGTTCATAAATGTGAACTTTACCATCAAACGGAAGAAAAACTTACTTTTTCTAAATCCCATTCATTAATTCTTTGTTCGTCTTATCAACAGCGCATGTCAATTAAATAAACAAATTCTGATAAACATTTATTCACGATGTATTTTTCTGAAAATTACTCATTAAGATTTTTTTTAAAGAAATTTTTAATTTGGAAATTAAGTCTCAAGATAAATATTCATTAGTAAACTGCTTCTTTGCAAAGGAATAATTATCTTTCAGTTGCGTTGCTTTTCCGACGATATTCTTATTCTTCTTTACGACAGTTTACCTGTTATTATCAGCTGCGCTGCCGACTCGTTTCTTCCTTTCAGTGTTTTGAAGAGGATCCGCGTAACTAGCTTTCCTATTGTTCGCGTAGCTCAGGTGCGACCTTCGAGTTCGCCCACGCTGCCGTGAGGTCGTTGACCCGTGGATGTCACTGACCAACCCCTTCCAGCTTCGGACGACCACGGGCTAAATCCCAAACACCCCCTCCCCCCCCCGTCCTTCCATCATCCCTTCTCCTCCTCGTGCATCCGGTCATCCATGCATGCCAAATTCTCTGGATTTTCTCTTCATCTAAGCTCCACCGCTACCACGAGCGAATTTATCAGATCTTTTGTTCTGAGGTTGTCTGCAAAAGCAAGTTTTGTGGAAATGTGTAAGAACTGTAGGAAAGCTTAGATGAGAATGTTTGGGGCAGAGAAAGGGGTTGCGTGAAAGTGCCTCAGGGCTGGTCTTTCTTCTTTTTCTTTACTTTTCAGCAATATTATTCTGACCCGCAAAGCAAGCACCTTGTCACGAAAGGCCATTTAAGGCACACTTTCCCGCATACTGTGTAAGCATACTTGACTCCCTCCTACTTTCTCTTCAGTTAACTTACATCAGACTACATAGCAGGGCACAGTTCTCTCCGCCTTCCCAAGTACCAAAGACGGAGTTGTAGGCCATTGTATCTTTCACCATCTTTAACTTCTTTACCCTTTTTCTCGATTATACTGCGCTACCTTTCGATTTGAACAGATAATGTCAGTTATAATAATGGAATTTACCTCTTCAAACGTGTAAGACAAAAAAAAATTATGATTATTATGATAAAAAAAAAAAGTGCTACCAACAGCGGTGTGAGGTTTTTCTGCGTTTTCGCTTCTGAGTCAAACCGAATTCTCAGAAAATTGCTAAGTCAGCAAAACTTAGGGTCATCAACTTCAGCTATGGTTTCCTGACCGCACTTTAAATCTGCTGCCTAACTCTCTTCCTTCCTTTCTCACTCACTCGTCGATATCTCACCTTTTCTCCTTAGTTTTCTCTCTCTCTTTCACTTCCTATCTCTCTTTCTCTGATATTTTCCCTTTACTTCCCTCTCCTTATTTGTCCTCTCACTTTTACCCTCTGTTTTTATACAATATACACATATACACCGATTAGCCGTTCCATTATGACCACCCCCAGCCTAAAGAAATGACCGCGCCTGGAGACCGAACGGTGGCTCAGGTGAAATTCACAGAGCAGTAATATATACAACCCGAGGAACGGCTTTCGGTTAGTAGAGTGTTCGGAGTCGGAATGGGAAAGTACGTATCAAAAGTGGTGTAGTAAGTACGTATCAAAAGTGGTGCACAGATGACCAAACGACGAACCGTCGTCCATTTGTGTGTCGTCCGCAGTTCATTGATGCCAGAGGGAAGCGGAAACTGCCGCGCATTGTTCACAGCGACCGAAGGTCGCAGTGCAACAAATCACCCGCAGTTACAACAGTGCTGATCAGGGCGATGTGTCACAGCACACAGTTCTTATCAGCCTTCCGCGCATGGGTCTGCGTAGCCGAAGACCCAGCCAGGTACCCAGGCTCACTGCACGTAATCGCCAACAACGCATGAAATGGACCCAAGGTCATCGAGATTGGACCGTGAATGATTGAAAGAAAGTGGCCTGGTCTGACGAATCAAGATTCCTGGTGCATCACGTGGACGGCCGAGGCGGATACGCCGATTACCAACGGAGGCTATGGCACCTGGATGCGTTGTTAGGCGGAAACAGGCCGGCGGTGTTGTGCTGTGGGCAATGTTTTCTTGGGTCACTGTAGGCCTCATTATCCCAATAGCACAATCCCTGACAGCTGTCAGGTATTTGAACATCGTTGCGCACCAAGTTCACTTATTCTTCGCAACGGTGTTTCCTGCTGGTGATGGCCATTACCAAAAGGATAATGCGCAATGCCACACTGCCAGAATCGTGAAGGAGTGGTTTCAGGAACATGCTGGTGACTTTCTGTTAACGCCCTGGTCTCCAAATTCACCTGACATGAACCCAATTGAACTTTTGTGGTTCGACTTGGTAAAGCGGGTTCGCGCTAAATCATCACCACCCTGAAATGTATGAGAACTGGAAGACCTGCTGTTGATATTATGGTACCAGACACCCCAGGATACCCATCGGCATATCATCGAATTGATGCCTCGCTGAATAGCCGCTGCTTTGCGGGCTAAAGGGGATACTACAGCTTATTAGGTAGGTGGTCATAATGTAATGGCTCATCAGTATACATGTTCCTTTCTCTCGCTCTGTATCTTTATTTCTCTCAAAGCCCGTATTCTTGTTTCTGTGCAACTGCCACCGCTTCTTTCTCACCCTCTACTTTCATTTCAGTTTCTGCGGCATTTTTAGCATTCTTCTGTCTCTCTTGCCTTATTTTCTTCTCTTATCACATCCAATTATTTCTCTCTCTCTCTCTCTCTACTTCTCCTTTCTCTTTATTTCTCTCTCACTGACTTTAAATATTTCTCTAGCTCTCCCTGTTCTTTTATTTCAGTTTTTCTTTTTCACACTCTTTATTTTTTATTTCTCTCTCTACCTTTCCCTCACCCTCTATCCTTATTTATCTCTGAGAGCCTATCTTCTCCCTTCGACATTCTTTCCTTATTGTTTGTCACATCCTGTCCTTACCTTTCTCAAAACTTTTCCACGTACTTGTCACTTTCACCTTTTTCTTATTTTTTCATTTCAATATCTTTAGCTATTTCCCCCGTATTTTTCTTTCGCCTTTTCTCCGTATTTCTTCCCCTCAACATACCTACTTCTTAACCCTCTTTCTTTCGCGCTGTTGCTTTTTTCATATTTATTCTCCCCGTCTTCCTGTCTCTGTCCCTCACACACACCTCTACTTGTTGTTCTTCTCTCTCTCTGTCTCTCTCTCTCTTTCTCACACTCTCACTCTCGCTTTCTCCCCCGTATTCATATTCTTCAAAACTCTTTGTATTTCTCTCTCGAGTTCTCGATCTCCCTTCCTCGCTGCTTAACCTTTTGTCTATGTATATTCTTCTCTGATTATCACATTATCTCTCTTTTTCTGAGTATCACTTTCCTTTTCATCCTTGTTTCGCTTTCCCTTTCTTACTGTGATGATCTCGACACCTACTTTTCTTTCTCTAGTTGTCCTCCTTACCTCCTCACCTTCGCTCTTTCTGCATGACTTACTCTTCTTTCTCTTTACTCTCTCTTTCTGTCCCTGTTCATCAGAATTTCTTTCTCTCTCACGCACACACACACACAAACCCACTCATGCATATACACACACGCTTTTCTATGACGCTGCAGAGATAGTTTCCATTTTCAGATGTATCACCCCTCTTAGTGTTGTTGATTGTAATTGTCGATCTTTTTATTTGATCGCATTAAACGAGACGAACGTTCCGCAAACGAACTTAAAATTTACAAGATGACGTAAAGACTTTCTTTCAAACTTTGGTTCATGGCGAAGGAAATAAAATAAACGTGCAGTCTTGTTTTAGAGCACAGAACATGGGTGTCAAATGCTAAGCTCAAATGTTAAGCATGGGTGTCAAGTGTTAAGCTCAGTTTAAGGTAAATTGGAGGTCATAGGCCATAGCATTCTACGACATTACCACTTTTGCAGCTTAAACAATTAAACTTTCTTTTTTCTAATTGATGGTAACATGTTACGAACTTAATTACTTAGTTGATTTAGTAGATAATCACTGCAATGAGAGACATATTTAGATGAACGACTGGGATTATGAAGAAACACTGGAAAATTAAAAACCATAGAAACAAAAAAACAAAAAAAGAAACCATTTTACATTTAATGACTTTATCGTTACGATTCAGTGCATTACTCATTAGATTAACTGTATTATTTAACAATTTTTTTGATAAAAAATTTGTTTCGAGCTTGGGATACAGCTTATACACGTAATATTATGTACTGATTTGGGGGGGGGAGTTAGATCGTCAGGAAATAAAATCTGTTATCCTACAGAAGAATGATTTCGCAATGCTTTTATTGCATGTTCTGAAATCCTATAGTACAGACCGTTCATATTTGAGAACAACAGAAAATGTTAAAATGAACTCGCCAAGGACTGATTTCCGTGTTTTAAAAAAAGTCCACAGCAGAGATACAACTGAGTAATAAATGTACATTAGCAATCCACCCAGTCTTCTCTATTGTCAATCCCGTCTCATAAATTTGCTTGTTAAACCGATGCCACAGGAAGTCATTCTCCCCTCCCTCGATCTCGTACGATATACCAGCAGATTTCAAGATTTTCTCTATCACAGCGGTTGTCAAACTTTTTGATCTTAGGACCTATTTGCAATTCTAAAAATTTTTGAGGACCCCAAAGAGCTATTGTTTTTGTAGATTATATCCATCGATATTTACCGTATTAGAAATTAAACCTGAGAATTTTTTTAATATTTATTTATTAATTCATTTAAAATAAAAATAATAAATTCGTTACATGTTAACATAATGTATTTTTATGAAAAATACCTATATTTTTCAACAAACAAAATTAGTGAGAAGTGGGATTTTTTTACGTTTTTGCAGATCTCTTTAATCCCTGGTTTAATAGAAGACAGCTGGATTCTGAAAACTGCTTCTGCATTCTATCCGTTGCGATATCTGGTTTTGGTTGAAGTATATGAAGAAAATTCGACCTCACAGAGACATGTAGTGGAAAAAGTAGTAGTATTTTAATAGTCTCTTAAGATAATTGTAGATATTCTACTTTCATAACTCATAAGACATCCAAAACCTGAAAGTGGTAGTTTCTTAAAGGTTAGTTGCAATGCAAAATCCGAAACAATATCGTTGAGCTTTTCGTAATCTGTTACAATAAAATCCATGAATCTATTTTGCACTACACTGTTAAAAATTTTGTTGTAGGTTATTCCAGAAAGTGGTGCTGCTGCTGCACCACCACCTTTGGGGCAGCACCCCTTTCTGGAATAACATTGTGTGATGTATTAAATTACATAAACATGGTGAAATGAGTGCCACTTCGTACCATTTAGGTTGAATACCATATTGTGGTGCATAACTGCATCACGTTTTTGTGTATTTCACACACAAAAACGTTATAATATCAGATCACTGGGCCTAAAACGAAAGAGACTTTATGGAGGACACACACACACTCTGTAAACTTGTAGCGCTGCCCTTCCTGGCATTTCAAAGCTTTTTAAAATTTTCCATTAAAATTCTTTCTAAATTTTTAAATCAAAAATTTCAAAAGAAAACTGAAAAATCAGCACTATTTTCCTGACGTTCGATTGCCCGCTTTTCGAGGAAACCAAGTTGATGCTTTTTAAATCTCGCGTCTGGATAAAATCTTTCAAAATAAAGTACTCGTGTAATCTCTTCTGTTGAGAAGAGTAAATTTAATAGAAAATTTTCCAGCTTCGAAATTTGTTACTAAGTGTTCTGTATGGCCCAATCGAGGTACGTACTTCGCTCTGTACTCTCACTATCTCTCTCTCTCTCTCTCACACACACTTCAAAGTCTACAACCACACGGTGACTTACCCTGCTCCCAGTAACTAATGATGTCAGACAATATATAAAAAAAAACTCACGCATTGCTTTTCATGATCAGTCAAAATCGCTTTTCACTTCCGTTCTCATCTTTTTTTTTTTTTTTTCGAACCTTCTAGTGTGTATTTTTGTTGTTGTTTTTCCTGCTGAAGCTAAAATAGGACATTTTATCTCCAAATTTACAGTAAATCCTTTTACTAAAACCAGCAAATTTATTACTATAATTTTACAAAAACTGATGCATTATTTGTTTAGTTATTGGCCATTTTAAGGGGGTTCGGTAGGTTAATATGGGCACAAAAATCGAGTTTTGTGTTATTGTATATTTCCATTGCATGAATCATTGGCTTTAATTTGACACCTTATTTGTACTTATCCTATTGATAGAACAAAAGTTATGGCCATAAATGTGAGTACATGTGAGGCGGTCTTTCGCGCGTTGCCCTCATTTGGTAAAGGACAGAAGTTTCTTGTTTCAAGTTGGCAATCCTGCCGCAAGGGAATAAAAGCATGTGCTTCGTGATAACAACTGATAGATTTCATTAGTGACACTCACACGGACTGTAGTTTTTTTACTGTTGTGTAAGTGTAGTCTGAGGTTATTTGGAGTGTATCCTAAACTTTAACAAATGGAATATATCTATATGCACGGTTTTGCAACAGCTTAGGATCATTGTCAGCAAGAATACGGGATCAGTTCTGGCGGAGCTCGATAGTCTACGGGTGAGAAGGGGTGAGCGTATTTTGTCTACACTCCATAAAAAAGCTAGACAACAGCGTGCAAGTGCCAAGAGGAAGCTTGAAGAGGCATTGCATGAAGAAGAGGGGCCAGACAACCCCTCCTTTAGCGCTGGAATGCACTGAATCTACTGTTGTATAGTAACTTTAATTGCATATTTCCGAGAGTTGTATTTTTTGAATATTAATGACCCGTTATCTCAGAAACTATAAATGATACAGCTTTGAAATTTGTACCACAGGTATCTACAGACTTGAACACAAGTTTTTTTGTAATTTGATGTTTTGATATCTTTTTATACATTTTTATGTTTCATTTCTTACAACACTTTTAGTGGTTCCTGAAATAGAACTCATACAATGAGAACTAAAATTAATTTTAAGAAAGCCTAGTGTTAAAGTGTGTAGCAGTATGTAGAGAACAACCCCCGAAAATGTCAGCCACTTCTTTCCAGTGATTCCTGAGATAACAGATCTTCAATATGTTACAATTAACATGGCCGACATACAATCTACCGAACCCCCTTAAAAAGAAAACCGTACTTGAGGGGGACACGTCGCCCCGCTGGATCTGCTACTGCGGTAGAGGTGGAGTACGCGAATTGGTTATTAAAAATGAATATTTTTTTTTCTAATGAAAGTGAAAATGTTATTATTGAAAGTTGAGAAGCCAAGAATTTCCTAACAGGTTACGGAAGTGTGAGAGAAAAACAAAACAATCGCGTTGCTTTGTTGTGAGAGAAATGAAGGCGGGGTGACGTTACAGGAAATTGAATGAAAACTTGAAGGGATTGTGTATGCCTCATTCGCTCCTACTCGGTAGATAGCACCCACTGGTTGCAGGATCATTATAACACTGCGGTATGTCAGTGGATAACCACCGTTACATTCTCTATTTCTCGTTCTGCCCCTTCCTTTTTCTTTTTTTTTATTCTGTAGCGACAGATGGCTGTGTTATGACTGCGCACGTGCTCTGGAGGAAGCGGTGGTCTCGAGAGGCCACGTCACTCTCGTCCCTAATTCTGCGTCACAAAAAAACAGCGGGCCGTGGATGAAACAGGATCTGAGGGGGTCCATAATGCCCTGGCATTCCCAACACTTCTTCTCCCTGCTGAAAACTCTTCCTCAGTCCTGGGAATCCGTAAAAATCACTGCGGCAAAAAATGAGGTGTGACGGAACAACTCCTGCCCCCAAAAATGCAGAGCATTTCTTAAAGACATGGGACTTTCCCTTTTTAACGAGAAATTGAAGTATCAGTGTCATGAAGAGTTCTCATCACTCACGCGAAGACGAATGCTTTGTGAAGAAAGAAGTAGAACAGTTTGAACAGTCGGTTATTGTGTCGCATAGCATGTGCACCCGTGCCTTAGTTTTCAGGAGGGGGGAAACGGAAATCGTAAATACAAATAGGACATACAAACACCATATATAAATTTCCACTGTTCCATCCCTATTTTTCACGACTACGTCTAACTCCGCGTATAATATGGGGAGACTTACGGCCGACTGTCTGTGGCAAAAATAGGTCCCAATTGAAATCGCTATAGCGTTAAAAATACCTGTCGCACGCTAAACGTGTTAGCATATTCGTAAAGAGCATGGAGTCCAATTCGCGTAGCGAAAGTGGAGACAATCAAAGCGAAAGGAAAGAGCAAGTGATGCGGAATGTAACAAGCCCAAGAAGATTCTAGCCCGACGAACTAGAGAGTATCGAGAACGCCTGAAAACAGCAGCCGCCAAACAAAAATGCAACAATACAACAGATCCGAAGTGAGAGCCGGCGCTGTGACGATATACGAGAAGAACAGCGCAGCAACGTTGACCTCACCGCACATACTGAAGAAAGTTGACTACAAGTTCGCTGAAATATTCAAATATGCCGATACCTATATGGTGGGGATATGTGCCCAGCAGAAGTGATCATCAACAATGCAAAAACGTAACTCGTGTAACGTTTTTGCACAACAATCCCGGCGCCTCCTTCGACGACCTGGAAACGTTCATACTCAGTAATCTGGTATTATACACACCAAAGTTTTCAGACTTCCGCAACTGGCCAGAAAGGGATACTGCAAAATACATATCATTATGTTGGGCGATTTCAACTTGAACATCAAAGACAGAGCCACTTACGAGAGATTAAAAGAGTTTATTTCCCGAGATCTCCGCACGGATGTTGTAACCGATCTCACGGAGAGCAAGCACCACGTTGGGTAATTCGTGTGTCGATCTGCTTTGTGTTCGCAATGTATCCGCATTATTTGTATAAATTATGTAAGCTTCTTTTCATATCATAGACCTGTGTTGGCTATAGCAAATTAAATAAACGCTTTGAAATCATACTCAACTAGGTCATTTTAACTCTCCGATCTTCAAGTCGTAGTCCTACATTCTAAACTGACGGCTCAATCAGAACTGAGCCTACCTGTTTTTGTAACCATTTTTACTACTCACACAAAAGAACATTTTATTTGATCCAAAATGTCATAAAACAGAAAGTTAATGAAATTTGACGGCATATCTGAACAAATATGGAAACTTTTTTGTTGTTTTTAGCAGAGCCGTACCTATAGGGCATTGCCAGAAGAGATGTGTCGCTCGTAAACGATTCGTTCAAAAAGAACGAACCCGCAAACTGATTTGTTGGTGAACGAATATTTCCTGAAAAAAATCGATTCCCCAAAAGAGCCGATTCCCTGAATCAATCAGTCAGAACTACTCAAAGCCAATGTCTTTGGAACTACTATACTCTTTACACTAGACATCAAAATTTCACCACGTGTCTCGGTGAGGTTCATGTTCTAGTAAAAAAATCTTACTTATTCAGAAGTGGGCAAATGCAATAAATTACATGAACGTTTCAAAACGAACTTACAAGAACCCCGAGGAACAAAATTTCCAAAAGAATAAAAACAAATTTAAACTTAAAAATCGTCCACTAAACCGGAAATTGTCAACGAACGAACGGATCCGACTCAGAATCGACTCCGAGACACAAATCGTCCTCTAAACAGGAAGAATCAAACGACCGAAACGAACAAATCGGTTCGAACGAACCTTTTTAGTGAGTTAAATCGAAAGAATCGATTCTTTTAAAAAATCGGTTTGCCCATGCCAGTGTGGCCTCCCCTATATAGGCACCAATTAAACGAAGGCGCTGTACGGTGTTTAAAATACAGTGAAACCTTAGTTACACATCTTTCTAGCGGATGCCCTTAAAAAACGTATAAATGAATAAATGAAATTTCAAAATATTAAATACTAATGTAAAATTTATGCCTTGAAAGAAGTGTAGGACGTTCCTCAATAATAATGGTTTATTTTCAGTCGAATTGCTGTTACACACACAAAAAAAAAAAAAAAAAAAAAAAAGCGTTACAAATCATCATCATCATCATCATCATGTCGACAATTATCAATTCACTGCTGGACGAAGGTCTCCCCAAGTTTCTTCCACAACGGTCTGTCTTGTGCCAGTCTCATCCATGTTACTCCCGCACACTTTCGAACTTCATCCACAAATCTCCCATGTGGTCTTCTTCTGGATCTTTTCCCGTCCCTTGGAATGCAATCTAAAATTTCGATTGTCCATCGATGGTCTGTCCTTCTGGCAGTATGTCCAGCCCATTGCCATTTCAGGGATTTAACTCTGATCACGATGTCTTCCACTCTTGTCATTATTTTGATCCACGAGTTCCACTTCTTATTTCTCCTGGTTACACCAAGCATGCACCTCTCCATGCTGCTTTGAGTTGTCTGCAGCCGTTGTATGTCTCTTTTAGTTGAGGTCCACGTCTCTGCACCATACGTAAGCACTGGAAGGATGCATTGATCAAACACTCTTCTTTTAAGACATAATGGCATATTGCTCTTGAAAATTATGCTGTTTCTTCCAAAAGCTCTCCAGGCAAGTTTTATACGCCGATTAATTTCTTCATCAATGTGACCCTCACTTGATATCTGCTGTCCTATATAAACGTACGCATCTGTTATCTCCAGCTTTTCTCCATCAATCGATAAATCTTCATTTCTTGTAAAAGCATTGAACATCACTTTTGTCTTCTGAAAATTCATTTTTAATCCCACTTCCTTGCTCATGTCAGCAAGTTCCTGGATCATACTCTGCAGCTCTGATGGGGTAGTTGCAAAAATGACTACGTCATCATGAAACGAAGATGAGTTAGATAACCTCCATTAATCTTTTCCCCTTTGTTTTCCCATTTCAGTGATTGAAAGACATTTTCCAATGCGGCATTAAAGAGCTTCGGAGATATGGTGTCACCTTGTCTCACTCCCTTTCCAATTTTTATGCGTGTTGTATATTTTCAAACAGCCGAATCTTTGCATTTGCATTTTCATAGATGTTATTAATAATATTAATGTATGCATCTTCAATACCGCAGGATTTCAAAGCCATTGTAACTGCTGATGGTTTACGGAATCAAAGGCCTTTTCATAATTGATAAAAACTATGCACAATGGAAGTTCATATTCCCTCGCTCTTTCAGTTAGTTCTCTCAGTACGTGGATATGCTCTATAGTGCTGTAGCCACTCCTGAATCCAGCTTGTTCTCTCGGTTGAGCCATGTCCAGTGTTACCTTCAAGCGGTGTGAAAGAACTTTAGTTAAGAATTTATAAACCACTGATAGAAGGCTGTTAGGTCTGTAGTTCCTGAGATCCTCAATGTCACCTTTTTTATGTAGCAGGATCATTGTAGCGTTGTTCAAATCCTCAGGAATCTTCCCTTCATTAAGGCATGGGGTGAAAACTTGGCCGAGTACTGTTTCGATTTCTCCACTTGCTTCTTGTATGATGTCTACAGTAACGCCATCTTCTCCTGGAGCTTTTCCTCGCTTCATGTTCTTGATTGCATGTGCAACTTCTGCTGGAAGGACTGGAAGAACTCTGGTACTGGTACCTTTCATGATGTCTGGAGTACATGTATCATCTCTTTCATATAATTTGGAGTAGAAATCTTTCACTCTTGTCAAAATTTCGCCTCTATTTCTTGTTACAGAACCATCTTCTTTTCTCAGTGCTATAATCTATTTTCTTCCCTTACTGAGATGTCCCTTTGCTATCGTTAGGCTTTGGTTGTTTTCAATTGCTTTCCTCACAAAGTTATATCCCAGAGATTTATCGTTTTTTAAATAGCGCATATGTGTGTAAGTCATGAAATGCGAAACCAATTTTTTCATACAAACCGAAAGTAAATAACATACCCTACTCTGGTGGGATCAAGGCTCAACTTTGGCTGCACCAAGAAAGAACACAACAACGTTGTCTCAATTCTCTCAAAGTTGTAACATACCGGGTTATATATAAAACAATCAAAAAACTTTTTTTACTTGAACTTAAAGACTACAGTCTTCTGACGATTATATACATATATTAAGAGAATACAACGTGGTTTGTCACAAATATTTATTATTTTAAGTAGACCGTGGTTTCGCTGGGTATTGACCAAGCTTCATCAGGACGAATGGCACGTAAATGTTTACAGTCACGGGCTTCGGTTAGTTGCTTCCACGCACTTGATAGAAATGGGGTGGATGTCTTGTCATTAATAAGTTGCGAAGACTTCTGATATACACTATATTGACAAAAGCAAATGAACGGATCCGCTGCGTTGTTAAGATGCGCGGTACAGTTGCAAACGGTATAAAAACAAGCCTGCAGCTGATCGCGATCATATCGCACTGTGAGGTTGAGTGAAAATGTCGCGGCGGGTGAAAACTGACTTTGAGAAAGGAAAGATTGTTGGGTATTATATTAATGCGTTGTCCATAAGAGAAACCGAGAGGCGTTTAAACATACCCTAGTCAACTGTTTTGAATCTACTGAATAAGTGGAAAACACATGGCGTGCCTGAAGCAGCAAAACGCACCGGTAGACCAAAGAAAATCAGTGATAGAGGACGTCAAAGCCTCCGGAGAGTCGTTACAGCTAATCGACGGAGTACTGCACAAGACCTCAGTGTGCAGGTGAGTAAAAATGCTGGAACCTCGGTATGTACACGTAGAATTGGCATAGAACTTCATTCCGTGGGTGCCGCCCCGGTGGCACAGTGGTCTAAGCGATGGCCTCTGATCATTCGTCCGAACGGGGTCCGGATTCGAATCCCGGTGAGGCATGGATGTTGTGTTTGTCTTACGGCACTGGCTCTCTCCCTTCCCTGGAGTCAGTGACCCAAAATTAGGGACGGGCGACTGCCCATTGAGTTGCTCACGGTGGTCGTTAAACTTCCAATCCAAAAAAAAAAAAAAAAATCCATTCCGTGGTTGTACGGTTAATCATAAGCCCTTTCATCTCCGCTCGGAATGCTGCTCGTCGTTTTCATGGTGTAAAGAACATTTATCGTGGACCGTAGGTCAATGGAAACGGATCCGATGGACTGATGAATCCAGATACACGATCCATCAGTCTGATGGCCGTGTGTGGGTATGGCGGCAGCCGGTGGAACGCTGTTTACCACAGTGTACTGTTTCTAGTACGGTCAAGTTTGGAGCTGGCCGTGTTCTCGTGTGGGGGTGTTTTTCGTGATATGGCCACGGCCCATTAGTTATCGTAGACAAACCTGTTAACCAACACGTCTACCTCGATATTCTGGACAATTATGACCTACCAACTCTGTGGCAATACTATAAAACACGAGCCTTGTTGGTACCAGCAGGATAATGCACCGGGCCATAAAGTAAGGACTATTACTGCGTAGTTTGACGATAATTCCGTATCGTGTGTGGACTGGCCATCACAGAGCCCTGATCTTAATCCCATAGAGCACTAATGGGATGAATTAGGGCTCTGCATAAGAAGTTTGGAACCAAGGTATATTACTAGGCAACAGTTAGCGGAAGCATTATATACTGAATGGAAGCGCATACCTATCGCTGTGTACCAAAACCTTGTCGAAAGCATGCCTGGAAGGGTCAGTGCATGCATTAAGGCCAAAGATGGACCGACACCGTACTAATGTATGTCAATAAATGCTATCTTGTATTTCTCTTTTAGGTATCCTGTGACTTTTGTCAATTTAGTGTAGGTGACAGTGGGCTGCCCATCATGGTTAGGCCTTCCGTCTGTTCGTAAAAGTTTCCACGGAAAGTAAAACTGTTCTATTTTATGCAAATGTGCACTAATGTTGTTATTTCTCCTACTTCAGGTTGGCTGTAATGATTCTCTATGAGACTTGCTTTTAGGGATTCCAGAGCTCCTTTTACTGGAACATTGGTGAACATAGATATCACATCAAAGGATAGCATAAGTTGATCTACGCAGGTGTGTGTAGTTTGAGTCGATTGGTAAACTCAATGGAATTCTTCAATGATATTTCGTTTGGAGTGGCCATGGCAAATAATTTTGAAGATAAGAATTGGGATTACGTGCCATTCGTCCTGATGAAGCTAGTTCAATACCCAGCGAAAGCATGGTCGACTTAAAATAATAAATATTTGTGACAAACCACGTTGTATTCTCTTAATATAAATCAAAGAACTGTGTATTACAAATTTTGAAGATGACAATCCGATTTTTGGTTTAAACTTGATAATTTTTTTCATCGTCCTGGATCCGCATCTCCGTCGTCGTCCGGATCCGCGTCTCCCGGATAGCGCCCGGGTATGCTAACCACTACACCACCCAGAACGACCAAGTCTCAAGTTTCCGATTAATTTGAATATAACCATCACAGGATTCGCTAGTCGAAGCCACCGACATTCATGTTTAGCGAATCTGGAGGTCAAGAATCCTATCCCGTGATTGCCCGGAGGAGCAAAAATCAGATTGTCATCTTCAAAATTTGTATTATATGGTGTAATCCCGTAATTCTTTCATGATTCGGTAATTCGTGTATCGAATTACCAAATCATGTAAAATTTGAAAATCAAATTTTAACTTACGGAAACGCGTATAAATGAATTACGTATAACAGAGTTAAAAAATCGATAGACACTACCGCAGAATATTTGGACTAACGCACAATTACATATAAAAGTAAAAACTCATAACTCAGAAACGTATAATATAGGTTCCACTGTAAATAGTAATTACTAAGCGTAAGGTTTAAACCATCAGCGGGGAACAAACTTTCTCTCCACAACAGTATTTGAATGTTTTCATTATTTTTTATATATGTTTGAATTCTGCATTTTAGCGGCGAGATGAACTGTTGTTACAAGGAGTGTTCAAATGAAAAGGTACGAAACGACACTGTGGGTATAAATGAAGACTTTATTCAAAGTATACACAATAGGCCGTAGCACAACGATCCCATTGATTAACGAGCCGAAGGATTCCTTGTTCCCAGAATTCTTGTGGCCGTGACGAGACCAAGTCCTGCACAGCGTCCTTGAGTTCGTCGTCCGAGTGGAAGCGCTTCCCTTTCAGATGTTTTTTCAGGGGACCAAACACATGGAAATCGCAGGGCGACATGTCCGGGCTGTAGGGCGGATGGTCAAGCTGCTCCCACTGGAACTTGGCCAGTTCCGCGTGTGTGACCCTGGAGACGTGTCTTCCCCATATACGGTCACCATCCGGCGATGAATAGCGGCCGGTTTAAGACCTTCCGCTGTCAGAAATCGGATAACGCCTCGCTGCTCCTCAATCGTCGAATTTTGCAATGTGAACGCCACCCTGTCCTCACACGCACTGCCGCGTCAATTGGACGGCGCTCTTTATAAGAGCCTCTGCTCTCTCCTGCGCATGCGGGCGCCCGCGCATGATCCGATCCACGCCGGCGATTCCAATCGCATCCCTAGATGTGTCGCTACGTTCTCCCATAGCGGCATAGGCAAATATTTTAACGGTTACGTTCTTATGACGTTTCGTACCTTTTCATTTGAACACCCCTACTATTTCTTCTGTAGTTGACCGCAAATCTTTCGGTCACATGTCCACGGAAAACACTGCTAATAATTTTATTAACTGTCGACCAAGCTGTTGTAGTCCTGGATTATAACTACGAGCGAGCTTGTATTTTGTATTTTACAACAAGAAGTGCAAAATGTAGCCCTGAGTTATAACCGCTCATAGACTGATCTTCCACTAGAAGATCAATCTATGAGCGGCAGATCGTGAGTTATGAGTGCCACGTGGGTAAAACAAGACTTTTTTCATGGTCGCCAATATGATGTGTATAGAAACAGGTTCTCATGATGTTAATGATTTATCTGTGAAATTGAAGGCACGAAAAGTCAGGTTAATTTAATCTGTAGATTGTTAGACACATAAAAATTTTGAAGATGCGAATCCGTTTTTTGGTGTAAATATGACATGGATGGTAAGTCAGATAATATCCGAAAACTTGAAAATTTCGTGGTTCTGGAGCGGGAATCGAACCCGTCTCCTGTGATAGTTATATTCAAATTAATCGAAAACTTGGAATTTGGTCATTCTGGGTGGTGTAGAGGTTAGCATACTCGAGCGCTATTCTGGAGACGCGGGTTCGATTCCCATTCCAGGAAGACGAAATTTTCAAGTTTTCGGATAATATCTTACTTACCATGCATGTCATGTTTACACCAAAAAAACGGATTCACATCTTCAAAATTTGTATTGTATGGTGTTATCCCATATTTCATTCATGTTAGATACTTATTTGTTTTTGTAGTGTTCGGTGTGTGACGTACTACAGACTGACGCACCTGTCATGAAGGCAAAGTTGCTGCAATAAATTCCGTCGGAGTAGCTTAATTGGGAAAGCATCCGGCTCCGGAGCTGAAGGATGCGAGTTCGATCTTCGACACCGGCAAGTGTGTTTTCACATTGGTGTCCGATCGTGGAAATGGATCCATCGATCGTTGGATGCTTCGAAAAATGTGTGATGTTCCTCCTACACATCGTCTGGAATTAATGAAAATTTCTTCTTCGCTACAAAAATGTGTTATGTTTCCTCCACACGCGTTTTTTATTATTGGTCAGAATTCCTTTTTCTACAGAGAGTTCCTTCAAGCATGGTTTGCGGGAGACCCGAAACCTGCGATTTATCCAGGCCGGGAGGGGGGGGGTATACATAACGTACTACAGAGGTTACGTACATGCCAAGACGGTAAAGTTGCAGCAATAAATTCCGTCTGTGGAGCTTAATTGGGAAAGCATCCGGCTCCGGCGTAGAAGAATGCAGGTTCGATCAATGTCACTGGCAAAGTTGTGTTTTCATAACTGAAAATGTGAATAAAGTATTTTCACTAGCAAAGCCTGTATATTGTTTATAAGAAAAAACTGCGATTATATTTTTATGAGTTTAAAGATCGTTTTTAATGTATTGCCCAAAATCATTAGCGCCCAAATTCCTAGCTACAGCTCCGATTTTTTTATCCTCTCGGATTGACCAATTGGGGATTTAAAATTTTGGGAACCCTAGCCTTTGGACGAACCCCCTTCCCCCCATCTTCCCCACCAAAAAATATTTAACAAAATTAAGTGTATCACTGACTCCCCTCCCCCTTCCTCTTCCCCACCCAAAAATATTTAACAAAATTAAGTGTATCACTGATCATTTAGACTACAATGTTTTTACGTACCCTACTTTAAAATTTAATGTGAGTGTGTTTTATGTGTTTTATAACAAAAGCAGGAAGAGGAAAAGAATTTTTTTTTTTCTTTTCTTGAGTTCATACTGAAGTTGATAAACATGCATTAAGTAACTGGTACATCAACCGTACACTGTAAAAAAAATTCTGAAATTCACGATCCACTTTCCGTAATTCCTTTTATTAATTAACGAAGCATATTTCTGATGCAACCTTTTCCGTGAAATGACGGACAGAAACCTGAATTTCACTGATTTTACGTGGAAATTCTGAATTTTCAGAAACCTTTCCGGAATTCTTTTCTTAAGAGCAAAAAAACTATTTGGTAAATTTAATGTGCTTAAAAGATATCGAAATTGAAGTTGTATGAAACATACTATAAAACTCTGAACATTTTCATCACTTGTAGCGAAATGAAGATACCACACCAGTGACAGAGGCTTAATGGATTTTTGAATCCATAAACCAAAATTCCTTGTAATCTATGAAACGAGTAGTTATTTTAATCACACAGGATCTACAAAACACATATATACAAGTCTTTCAGATTGCGAAATATGAGGTAAGAACATACTGTTTTAAGGTGAATTGAATGAATTGAACACAATATTGTAATATACTGAAACAGTCTATATCATTAAAACCTAGATGCTGGTTAAGAGCAATTAAGCAATAAAAACCTTGTTTCTTTGCCTTCGAATGAATTTTCCGTAGCTGGCATTAGGCCCTCTCTGAGGTATTCGAGTCTCTCGTTCAGTAGTCAATCTGTGGACTCTGAGACTATAGTTAAAATCAAATGAAGAAGTAAAACTAAACAACTGTCACCGATATCGCCACACCACCCCGTCACAAAAAAGTACATTCAAGTGATCTTTCTGACACGCACGATGCATTTCGGTATGTCTAACATACCATTATCAAGCGGTTCTCAGTATTGCTAGTAAAGCACCTGGGTATTTATTAGCATAACCTATCGATGCATTGACGGTCACGTCTTGTCAACGCCATATGTGATGTCATCTACTGATTCGTCATAGTGAGGACCTTCGTTAACAATTTGCTGTAAGCCGACTAGTGAACTCAATTTAGGATCACAGTTAAGTGGGCAGTTTCCAACATCTCTAATATTTCTTGAGTTATATTGAGTCTTTTTTTTTTTTTGGTTTATTTTGAGTTTCTTTTTCCAATATAAGTTTCCATGGGTATGGAACTTCAATGGGGTTGACCTCATTACAGTTGTCCTTCCATGTTTTCTCAATGACGAGGGCTTCTGAAAAACGTATTAGTTTCTCTGAACGCTGATCAAGAACAATTTTCGCCCCTTAAAATCAGAGAAGACGGCTTTAATTAAATTTTGCATTAATAATGCATGTAACCCTGATTTTGAAGGGGCGAAATTTTTTTAATTTTCAGAAACCTTTCCGCATTTCCTTTCGTATATGAACGGGAAAACTCTGTTCTCAATTTGTACGTATGTATATGACTGAAAATTTCTGGTAATAGGAGCAATTCACGAAAATACTTGAGGTTTGATTAATTGTTAAATTCTAGTCGTCTGTTGGAGGATCTGATTTTGAAGTTCTGTAGCGAGATCGGATATTGTGGATAGCACATCGCATGAAATTTTGGTTATTGTGGCACCGGTTGTTCTTGTTCCTTCCACTCTTCCCCATTTTGTGATCCACTTATTGTGTATTCTGCGATCGTAAGAAGTAGGGTACTTAACATATTGAACAACTGACTGTAGGATGTCAGTGTATTAGTCTGTGGAGTCCATAAAGCGAAAGCTATAATCGCTTTCAAGAATAAATTTTATACTTCGGAGTTTTGTGAAATAATACCATAAAACAGTACATTTCACCTTTTCTTAAAGATAATTGAAAGTCATTGTTAGTTTAAAAAATACCATCGCAAGTTACCTTAATTTGTAATAAATCTTCCAACAGTAAAAGAAAATTCATCATCGTTTAATTATAATTTTACCTTGAATGTGAACCGCGAGTTATGAGTCGTTCTGACTCAGTGGTCTCAGTGGTTAAAGCGCGCGCGGTTTCTGATGAGCCAACCCAAACGACCTGAGCTCAAATCCCACCACGGAAAGGAATCGCTAGTGCAAGAGCCGAAAAATTCAGCGTCTTCGGTTTTGCGGAATTTCTGTATAAATACGGAAAAACCCTAAACGGAGTTACTAACTACGAAAAATCTGTGAAAATGCAGAAGTTAAAAAACAAAACAAAAACGTGGACTTTTAAAACCAAAAAGTTTGTTAAAAGACAGACCTACCGGCAACTTTGCTGCACGTTATTTACGGAAATTTTCCGTGAATTCACATCACTTATTTTTTACAGTGTACGTGCTGTTTTCCATTCGCTAGACTTTTCACATGTCTTAACGCTAATCTTTCTTCAGCGATTCAAATCAGCAACACTTGATATTGTTCTACAAGAAGAATAAGTGCAGGATTGGAGTGGAAGTTATTTTAGTCTCTTGGCCTGTATGATCTTGTCACCTGAGTCATTCAGCCACGTTCTCTTGATGCAGTGTATCTCGTTAAATTAGTTACAAGAACAGCTGACGTCGAAAGACTGTAGGATTAGAGCTCTGAACAGGTACAGATATACGGATGTGATTTTCCCATCGAGCCAGTAATAGTGTAATAATGAGCGCGAACATATTTTCTGCTTACACTCTCTTTCTAACATGCGCACGTTCTTGAGTCGGTCATGCTTGGACTTCGGCTAATTTGCATACGATTTACATCTAATAATATCTACTCCGACAGGGAACCATATTCTTTATTCCGGCTGCAGACCATCTTGTTGCAATTATTGTGAGCTTCTGTGAGGTTGCTGCTCTTAGAAACACAAATAATAATTTAGATATTTAGTGGTTGATGCCTTAAATCCTGAAGCGAACTTTGCCTTGTGTCTAATTGACCATAGAGACAATGACAGTAATCGACGATGCAGGGAGAGAAAAACTCGAGAGTTTACTCAACTTTATCAAAGATCTGTCAACATGGATGAAAGTCTTTTATCGATATGACACCAGCAGTAATACAAGCAAGGGCAGGATAAAGTCTAGACTGGATTATTTTTGCATTTAAATGTGATATACTATATGGACTAAAATCTTTCTTTCTTTTTTTTTCTTAACTCATTAGTTTTTAACATTCGCGAGCGTCTATACTGATTGGGAGGAGTTGCTCTTTGCAAATTCGAATGTTTCGAATCTAAACTTTAGGCATCAGAGGCGTAACTAGGCATCTCTGCGACTGGGCCAAACCACAAAATATTGCCCCCCCCTCTCTCTCTCTCTCTCTCCTCTCGCATCCCGAAATCATTAGGACGAAAAATTCTGGTGCTTGAGATACGATATTCGTGCATGATGCTACATGAGTTTTCAGGTAAAACTAGTCTTCTTTCTCTGCCTTGATTACGCACAAGTTTGCAGTATTTAGTGTCCACAAGCCATATTTCAAAATAAGTATTTAGTGTCCACAAGCAGTATTTCAAAATAAGTATTTAGTGTCCACAAGCAGTATTTCAAAATAAGTATTTAGTGTCCACAATTACAATATTTCAAAATTATTAACACTAGACACTGGGAGTTAGCTACCTCTGATATTCCACTTCACACTGAATTTTATATTTTCTTCTTCTTTTTTTCTTTTTGGTCACATTCTCTTGTAGTTAATTGATAACCAATAATCATTAACGGTTGGGCAACAGAGTTTAACAACCAGTTGGTGTTTTTTTGACTGACCAGAAGAAGACCCGCATTTGCGAATTTACTGCTGCCCTCATTGCCATTTTCATTGTAGTTTAACAAACGAACGCTCAAGTATTTTTATTGGGGTATGATACAGTAAAATAGTGTTAAGAAATGAGGGCCAGCACCCAGCAGAAGGGTTTCGAGCATTTCCCTTACCTTTACATCAACGATGTTCTGAGTAAAGAAACCCAGCTGGACGCGGAACACCATTATGTCTGTAAAGTGCAGAAGGTGAGATTCCTAACTCCTTCGGAGTTCAGATCTTTGGAACCACATTAAACGGATAGAATGCAGCTTGCAGTAGTGACAGTACAGACTGTATTGCACCCAGAGAGTCTGCAATAATTTGAACGATATGCTTACGTTGCAACGTACGAACAACCGCGCTTTCATTTCTGGTTGGAAGTTGTGACGTACCTGCCAGCAGGACGCACACGACATAAAGGCAGATAGGAATCAGAATAATCGTCTGCGTAGCTCAGTTGGTAGAGCGACTTGTTCCGGAATAAGCGGCTTCGGGTTCGAATCCCGGCGTAGACCAAAAACGGCGGAGAAATTTACTTCGTTATAATGGCGCCCGAACTATCCGGATGACCCGGCAGTTCAAAATCTCGCATTGGTGTGATGTTATTTCCACACCGCGAGACAGGAAAAATCAGAGAATTCCTTCTCCAGTGCTTCGAAAAATAAAAATGTGTGATGTTGCATTCCACACAGCAGATTGACTGGGAGTTCTCAAGTTCACGTTCTACAGTGGATGGCTGCCTGCAACGATTCATGGTCACGGCTGACCCGTGGGCCATGCCCCCGGCCCTCTTTCGGGGAGGGGAGATGTGACGTACCTGCCAGCAGGACGCACACGACATAAAGGCAGATAGGAATCAGAATAATCGTCTGCGTAGCTTAGTTGGTAGAGCGACTTGTTCCGGAATAAGCGGCCTCGGGTTCGAATCCCGGCGTAGACCAAAAATGGCGGAGAAATTTACTTCGTTATAAAGTAGTTAACATCCCCTACACGTTTTGAGGAAGAAATGCGAATTCAAAGCTACCGAAACTGGCGAAAGATGTTATAAGGAAATTCTGTAAATGGAAAAACGACGAAGTATGGTAGGAAAATTTTGTGCCAGAAACTAGTGCAAAAATTTATCAATTTTTGATTTTAATCAGATTGTAAGCAGTGATTTTTTCCGCCCTCTCTTGAGATGCGTCCGGGGCAGCCCGCATGTCCCACCTCTTTTAGGAACCAATGTTTTAAAGTTTTAATCTTCAACGCTTACCTGAAATTAACAGTAACGCTTTAAAGCAAACCGATATTGCCTATGTACGTGGCATAACGCTGTACTAATATTTTCTGCTTGTTATCTAATGATATCAATAAAATAAAAGGCCATTAGCCACTACTACTGTTTTAAGGTCAATTTGCTGAGTTTTAATTTAAGTTAACCACTTCTTTTTTTTTTTTAATCCAAGGTATGACGTCGGCATACCGCACGTTAGATATTTCTGTAAGGGTTTAGGGATTTTCTCAAAAGTTAACACATTTTTGTGAACAGTTCTATGAAACATGGAAAAACTCAAGCCTATGCGTAATACGTTTCGGAGATTAGTGTAACATTTAAGGATAGCCGCAATCGATTTTCGGAGATTAGTGTAACATTTAAGGATAGCCGCAATCGGTTTTCGGAGATTAGTGTAACATTTAAGGATAGCCGCAATCGATTTTCGGAGATTAGTGTAACATTTAAGTATAGCCGCAATTTGTGCAATGCGCGTGCGCAAATATTTTTTTGCAAGTGTGTATGGTTTCTAAGCTTGAACGCCTGATAGGCATCTTCCTAGAAACTGCGTAATGTTTCTGAGCTCGGTATAATATATTTCAGAATTTTATCATTATTAATTCATTTGGTGTGAGGCGCATGGGCAGCGTTTTTCAGAATATGTGTGACTTTTCAGAGTTGAGAGCAACTTTTCGCTGAATTTCAGTTCATTTGGCGAAAAGCTCAGTTTTTTAGTAAAATGATTCACCGCTCAGTGTAGCTATTAAAATTTTTGACAATATCAGTTTCTTTAACTAAAGGACATGCAAGTGTTTACGGTAGATTTCTGCAGTGTTTGGGATTTGTAGTTTTTCTTGCACTATACGAGTACAAGTGTTTCAGAATTCTTGTCAAGTTCTTAGCAGAACTTCTATCCAAATTGATTTAGAAAGTTAATTTTGGCGGCGTTTGACAGCTTTGAAGATGGATATTCATCTGAAGTGCAACACAAATGGATTTTACCGATGGTAAATTTGGGAATATGTTTATAAAACCCTTCTTTACCATACATTTAATTTGTTCAATGCATAACTTATTTCTATTTTTTCAGGCATTACCGATGCTTATACCTTTTCTAAAATTCACAGTAACTACGATGCCAACACTGATCGAGTTCTAAACTTGCTTTCGTTGATGCACTTTTTTAATCAGATTTTAGGTCAGAAAATACGGAAAACTGAAATTCGAAAACATAGGTTTTCGCACAATGTTTGATAAAGAAGTGTTTCATGAGGATTTCCAAGATTTTGATTTTAGGAATCAGTTATCTTAGAAATTTATTTTACCGGTAAGAAACAGGAAAGAAAGAGTAAAACAATAAAAATGTCTCATTTAGAAACAGCAACATATCGAGCCGCTGAAACAGAGCTTCAAGAAATGAATTATTCGCCTCGTGAGCACCACGAGCAAACGACCTATGTCGAATGTCTACTAACTCCCCTTCCCGTCGATTGAAAGTCTATTGGTGACCTTTCAAAACAGCATCCTCCATTAAGAGGTCATCCTATTGCTGACGATGCCTGTAGCTGTGAAGCCCAATGCATACAAATGAAGTTGAATTTGATCTTATGCCCTCTCCAAAAAGGCACTGCACACGATTGGCAAAAATGTAGAAATAAAAACTGCCAACAGAAATATTTCTAGAGGTTGTGAACATCCGGCTATTTTTTTAGCATTCAAGATGGGAAAATTCGCCTAAAGGAGAAACAAAATAAAGATCTGTCCTACGCATTGATGTTTTTCTATTTTGCTAGAAAAAAAAAAGAGGCTCACAAAATCAGTTCGACAGCGAACAAACGCCACTGTGTTATGTAGAAATTACGTAAATATGAAATTTCTTGACTATAAAAATCCTGATCGCGAGCATCAAATTGTTATACAGAAAGCTTTACGAAAATTGTGGATGTTGTGTATTATTTTGTTGTCGTTAAATTGGTGCACTTTTGTTTTATTTGTTACTTTTTAGGTGGAAACAAACAAACGCGAACAGAAGTGTACCATATGAGATTGCATAACTATACTGGTGATCCGAATTTATTGGCGTAGATAAAAATCAAAGTGCACATCGATCAGATGACTTTTTCAAGGAAGTTTAACAGCAAACTGCAAACTGGATAATGGGACACTTTCAACAATTTGAACGCGATGACTTGACTTGACAATGAATGCAAATGTAATTATTCGCTTAAAGACACGAGGCATCGTGTTCGTTTTGCATGCGGAATTCTGGGAGGAAAACAAAAGGCTTTATTGTCAAGTAATCGCGTTCAAATTGTTGAAACGTTCTATTATCGAGTTTGCTGTCTACCTTCCTTGAAAAACCATCCTGGGAAATGAGAAAGCTTGGAAACTTTGATTTTTATGTACACCAAGAAATTCGGATCACTAATATTATACAATCTCATATATAGTTGGTGTAAAGTTCCTTGTGTTAGTATTTAGAAGTGTACCAATTCGACTACATTAATACCAATACACAACAACTACAGTTTTCCTAAAGATTTCTATATAATAATTTGATACTCGCGACCATGATTTTCCTAACCAAGAAATTTCGCATTTAATTTTTGCATAACAATTAGCAGGAAGAGGACTAAAAAACGACTACTCTTCTAGAAAGACAACTCTTCTAGAAGAATTGTAATAACGTTAATGAATGGCACTTACTCTTTCTTGCCAACTGAGATGTTAGCAATTATTAGTCCACTCTGGAACAGTTCGCATTTCATTTAAATCACTGAACACAAATTAGTAACTCTCAGTTTTATTCACTTACTGTCCAACACATTTATCAAAGATTAGCAAAATGTGATGAAATCAGCTCGAACGAATATATTTGCTGTCTAAGAAGTGGGCTGAATGCGGTTGTAACGAGTGAGTTTGTGCATCAAAAAGTATTGTTTTCCCCTTGGCTTTGCTATTCAAAGTGGTCATTTAGGGGAATAACTGACGCTAGTCTTTTCTGAATGATTAATGCTAAAAGGGCTAATGAGCACCACGAGGAGAAGTAAGAAGTATTACTTTATAGAAGTAAGTATTTCTTTAGTTTCACTATTGGGTGGGGGAATAACTGTTTTCCTGACGAGTTAGTAAAACGTTAAAAAAATAATGTTTTGTGGAAGTACGGACTTACTCGCTTTGTCTCCAGAATGAATGTTTTTTCGGACGAGACAGAAAAAATATACAGAAAATATGTCCCAAAGAATACAAATTTTAGCGTAAGAATGAATGTTTTAGAATGGCGAGGAACCGAAGAAAGGAAAGAGATGACTGAGTCACTTGTGTGTTTCTACCCAGTAGCATGATGTCCATGTCACGGAGACTGGGCCTTTCCCTCATATGCTTAGCTTTGTTATTCCAAGCGGCCATTTAAGGGGATGATTGACACTAATCCTTTCTGAGTTCTGACTGATTACCTTTAAAGGGTTATAACAATGGCGACGAACCAAAAAAAGGAGAGAGATGTGTTAACTTGTTTATTCCAGTTAACGTTGTAAGTAGCAATCAAAATGATCCGTAGTTGATAATGATGTGCTGAACGTTGTTGAGAAATGTACGCTAAAATATTCATGAATAGTTCTAATCATTTAAATAATTTATTTTCCTCATCAGTTGCTGTATGGTTGTCCACAGGCTTCTTCCTGTTGTGATTCCCGTAAGCAAAATGTTTCTATTCCCTAAGACATCTGTTCCGAATTACTTTCTATCCCTTTCCTTACGTTATCACTTTCGGTCACCCCCTGTCTTTTTTTCGCGCGCTTCCGAAAAATCTCCGTGGCCGAAAAACAAAGCATCCCCCGCCTTCTTGGCGACCCCTCGCTCCTAACTCCTCGCACTGATTGTCCTACTCCCCGTTTGTCCATAGGAACCTGGCCCCTTTTGCTCCTCTCTACATCACAGTAACACCTCGGATTAAAAGGTCGACATCAAATTCAAAACTCAAAACTGAGATAGGCTGTTTCTCGGGTACCTTTCAGAAATACTTGGTCAAAAGCGGCGAAAGGTGCTAATTGCAAGGAGAGGCTATGATGCACAAAGCCATATCTTCAAATGGCTTTCTCCATTGTGGTATCTTTGGAAACGAAACTCGAAAATGCTTCTGGCAGGCGCAGAAGGTAAAATCCGTATTTTTTCTGACTAGGGGAAATAAGTGCAATTTTTCCGGGCTCGAAGACAAAGAAAAACCACTAGGCAAAAGAAATGTTACGAATGAAGATTTCATATTTTGCTAAAAATCTTTATATTAAATCTCCGTAACAGATGATTGAGTCACTTGTTTCTACCCAGTGGCATGATGTCCATGTTAAGGGGACTAGTCCTTCTCCATCATGCCTAGTGTCCTTCCCCTTAGCTTTGTTATTCAAAGCTACCATTTAGGGGGATGACTTACACTAATCCTTTCTGACTGATTACCTGCTCAAAGGGCAATAACAATAGTGAGGAGACGAAGAAAGGAGAGTGATAACTGAGTCACTTTTTTCTACTCAGTGGTATGATGTCCATGACAGGGGGGGCTATCCCTTCCCCATCATGCCTTGGGTCTTTTCCTTTAGCTTTGTTATTCAAAGCAACCATTTAGGGGGATGACTGACACTAATCCTTTCTGACTGATTACCTGCTCAAATGGCTATAACAGTAGTGAGGAGACGAAGAAAGGAGAGTGATAACTGAGTCATTTGTTTCTACCCAGAGGCATGATGTCCATGTCAGGGAGACTAGCTCTTCCCCATCATGCCTTAGGTCTTTTCCCCTTAGCTTTGTTTTTCAAAGTGACCATTTAGGGGGATTACTGACACTAATCCTTTCTGACTGATTACCTGCTCAAATGGCTATAAGAATAGTGAGGAGCCGAAGGAAGGAGAGAGATAACTGAGTCATTTGTTTCTACCCAGTTTCTACCCAGTGGCATGATGTCCATGTCAGGGGCGAAAGCTCTTCCCCATCAGGCCTTGCGTCATAGAAGCAGACTTGAAGGAAGGGACATGTTTTTGGGTAATACTACTGAGATGAGAGGAGGAATGGAATGAGAAGGCAAAAATTTAGAGCCAATGTGTCCTCAAGCTGCGGCTGATTTAGTGCACCATTTGGTGGATGTTTGACCGTTAAAGTGGTTAGGACATGAAAGTAGTTCGGACTTTTCTTTCCGTAATAAGCGTTTTTAGGTGGGGGAGTGATTGGTACTACATTCGATTAATTACTCTTAACAATCGGGTAGGGATCAATGATTGAATGTACACACTACTTATGGTGTCAATCCCCTCACCCTTCGCAGAAAAAACATTCAGCTGAACGAACAACATCACGGAATAAATAAACAACAGCTGTGAAAACACTTGATAATTATATAATGCCAAAAATATGTTTATTTATTCGAAATAGAGCACACAATTAAATAACTGAGAAGAATTAACTTGATGCTGTAAAGGATTGTAGTGTAGCCTCACCCGGTGGTCGAATGGTAGTTACAAGTACAAAGTACTGGCTTTTGATCTTAGTCCGAGATGGGTTCGGGTTTGAATCTGGAAAAGGCATAGATTGTGCTTTTGCTTTAAGATACTGGCTCTTTCTACTCCCCGGAACCAGCTGCCCCAAATTAGGGACGGACGAGTGCTTAAAGCCCATTCAGTTGCTCTCGGTGGTCGTGGAAACCCCAAAACAAGAAAAAAGGGCCGCCCCGGTGGCGCAGTGGTCTAAGCGATGGCCTCTGATCATTCGTCCGAACGGGGTCCGGGTTCGAATCCCGGTGAGGCATGGATGTTGTGTTTGTCTTACGGCACTAGCTCTCTCCCTTCCCTGGAACCACTGACCCTAAATTAGGGACGGGCGACTGCTTATTGCCCATTGAGTTGCTCACGGCGGTCGTTAAACCTTCAATCAAAAAAAAAAAAAAAAAAAAAAGGATGGTAGAACACAAGACAGGTGCTCGCAATATAGGTTGTAAATCCGACCACAAATACAAAAGCATTGAATTATTGGTGCTTGCTAACTCTGATGGCCACCCCAGTGACACGAAGCGTTGGCTTCTAATCATTCGTCCGAGATGGATCCGGGTTCGAATCCCAGGCGAGGTTTGCTTGGCGTACGACACTGTCTCTATCCCTTTCTTGGAACAAGAACAAGTAATGGTAGATTAAGGATGGGCGACTGCATATAGCCCGTTGGGTTGCTCACGGTGGTCGTTAAATTCCCAAACAAGATTAAAAAGAAACAAACTCTGATCGTCAAACTCGTATGCACAAAAACATGGACAGCAAGTTCGCTTATCGCGATAGAAAAATTTGAATTTATTGGAGAGCATCAAGTCTTCCTAATGTTCCTCGAATCATTCTTGAACAATCAGGGCAGTGTGGCATGACGCATTATCCTGCTGAAGGAAGGCACTACGAGAGAGGGACGTCGTTGGCATGACGCATTATCCTTCTGAAGGAAGGCACTACGAGAGAGGGAACACCGTTGGCATGACGCATTATCCTTCTGAAGGAAGGCACTACGACAGAGGGACGCCGTTGGCATGACGCATTATCCTTCTGAAGGAAGGCACTACGAGAGAGGGACACCGTTGGCATGACGCATTATCCTTCTGAAGGAAGGCACTACGAGAAGGGGACACCGTTGGCATGACGCATTATCCTTCTGAAGGAAGGCACTACGAGAGAGGGACACCGTTGGCATGAAAGGATGTATCTGGTCTGCAATGATGTTTATGTAGACGGTGCGTGTCATAGTTTTGTGCACATGAATGACTGGGCCCAGGGTTTGCCAGAAGAATATTGCCAAAGCATTACACTTTCTCCACCGGCCTGGTTTTTTCAACGGTGCATCCTGGTGCCAACACTTCCCCAAGTGCACGACGCACAGGTACCCGACCGTGCACATGGTGCAATAGGAAACGTGATTCATTGGACCACACGACCTTCTTCCACCCAGTGTAGCCGCTTTCGACGGTGAACCCTGGCTAGCATGGGCACTTGAAACGGCCTGCGCCTACGAAGCCCCATTTTCAGCAGCGTTCAATGTACTGTGTGTTGTGACACATTACTCTCGTCGCCAGCATTCAAATTACCGGCGACTTGCGCCACAGTATCCTTTCTGTTTTCTCGTACCATACGGGATAGCCATCTCTCACCTCTAGCACAGATCAGCCGTGATCGGCCCTCACCTTGCTGGCGGTTCGTGGTTTTCCTCCTCCTCGAACCACTTTTTGAAGGTACTAACTACGGCTGACCCTGAACACCCGATAAGCCTTAAGTCGTCTCGGAAATACTCTAATCCAGTCGTCTGGCCATTACGAGTTGGCCTTTGTCAAACTGCCATTCCCATCTGAAGAACAAAAATAACAGTGATTAACAGAGAGCTCTTCCAGGCAGCACACTTACATTGGACTTACGTAAAACACAAAACGTTGGCGAAACGTACGGTTACTACGATGGGCCTCTCTCAACATGTCTCGCTGGCCACTTACCAGCCTCCGGTAGGCCTAGTGTACTAGCCAGCAATGATCCAACGTAAGGATGAACGTTTGTATAAAATTCTGCCAGCAGTAAACCAATGTTTCATACAACATAAATCCACCAATCCTTCAACATTGAGCCACTCTTACAACATTAAGCCATCAGTACAATAACATTACGCTAACACAGCACACAACGTCACCATCGTTTGGATAACCTTGTACCAACATGATTTACAACATTAAGCCATCGCCCATATACATAACATTGTGCCACTATCGCAACGACGAGCCAACGTCTTTATGACATTGACCCAGCGTATAACACAACGTTAAACCATCATTTGGACAGCATTGTGCCAACATCTTTTACAACATTAAGCCATCATTCCCATAACGTGGAACCACTGTTGTAACGTTGAGCCATCAGTTTCATGACATTGTGCCAATGTATTACACAACATTCAGCCATCACTCCTATAACAGTGAGCCAACTTTTTTTAATGCAAGAATAATACATGTGCAGTGTTCTCAGGAGCTTTGTATGTTACATCCTTTATGTCCGTAGCTCTACATTTTTACCTGAAAGTGTCGCAATGTAATCTTTTGTCCCATACTGTATACACTGAAGCGCCAGAAAAACTGGTACAGACGAGCTTATGCAAATTACATAGCAACGTCACCTATGCGCGTACTTGGTTTCGTCCGTCAGTGCGTATATAAAGCGATAGGTATCCTTGTCAGCTGTCAGAGCTGTTTTCGGCATGAGAATGACAAGTAATAACGATTTAAGCAATTTTCAACGCGGTGTCATAGTTGGCGCTCGTGAGATGGGCCATAGTATTTCGGAGGTAGAAACGAAGTTCGGATTTTTACGGACGACCATTGCAAGGGTGTATCGTAACTACAAGAATTCCGGCAAAACCTCCAACCTACGATACCAGTGTGGCCGTACAAAAACATTGGGTGAACGTGACCATCGTCGGCTGACAAGAATCGTTACACGCGATAGGCGTGTAACACTGTTGCAGGTATAATCGGAATTCAACGCTGGAGCCTCAACAAGCATCAGCGTCCGGACTGTGCAACGTACCCTGCATGATATGGGCTTTGGAAGCCGACGCCCAACTCGAGTCCCCTTGATTGGTGCACGACACAGAGCTATGCGCCTCGCTTGGGCACGACAACACCCCCACTGGACTCTTGATGACTGGAAACAAGTAGCCTGGTCTGACGAGTCGCGTTTTCAACTGTATCGGGCAGATGGAAGGATTCGCGTGTGGCGCAAACCCCATGAAGCCATGGATCCCGTCTGTCAACAAAGAACTGTACCGGCTGGTAGGGGTCCATAATGGTATGGGGTGTATTTAGCTGGACTTCACTGGGACCCCTGGTACGTCTACAAACGTCTGTGACCGGGCAACGCTATGTGTGCATCCTTTCTGACGAGGTACACCCGTTCATGTCCTGCTTTCATGCTGATGGGTTGGGCCTGTTCTAACAGGACAATGCACCTCCACACAAGTGTCGGGACGCCACATTATGGTTAGAGGAGCATTCATCTGAGTTTGCGGTGATGCCATGCCCACCCAAGTCCCCAGATCTGAACGTGCTGGAACACATTTGGAATGCCATGCAACGCGCTATCGAACACAGGAATCCGAGACCTCGGAATACACCCGAATTCTGGAACGCTCTGCAGGAAGTATGGTGTGCATTGTCTACAGCAGATTTTCAGAAGCTGGTGGAGTCCATGCCTCGTCGTATTTCTGCAGTCCTGCGCTCCCGTGGGGGACCTACTAAGTATTAGACTGGTGTACCAGTTTTTCTGGCGCTTCAGTGTATGTTCCAATCAGTATCAGGTGCTATTTATACCATTTCATAACCTTCAGACGCCCGTCGTTTACCTGTAGTTACTTCGATTTGCATAATAGACCCGCTGGTCATAATCTTTTGGCTCCTCGGTGTACATGTTCCAATTGTTGATTTTGTTTAGCCAATTGAGTTTTCAGTTGACGACGAGTTCCTATTATGTGTGAACGCCAACAGTTACATACATATTGCAAGCAAATATCTCCTTCCATGAGAGATACCTTCCTTACACACGAGGTTTTCTTTTTCCAATTTTATTTTAAGTAATTGCTTCTGGTGAGTTTTTAATCCTTTTTAGGTGGGATTTTTACACTTTTTCAGTTTTTTTTTTTTTCAATAACTGCTGCTCGATAATTATTCGCTAAAAGAACTGCTTTTAATTTTTTTTCGGACGATCTTTTTGTTTTTCAGGGATCCAATTTATTTATTTATTTATTATTATTATTTTTGATTGAAGGTTTAACGACAACCGTGAGCAACTCAATGGGCTATAAAAGTCGCCCGACCCTAATTTAGGGCCACTGGTTTCAGGGAAGGGAGGGAACCAGTGCGGTAAGACAAACACAACAGCCATACCTCACCGGGATTCGAACCCGGGTCCTTCTCGAACGAATGGTGATAAGCCAGCGATGGGCGGCGCTTATTTATTTACTTTTCAAACTAACATATATGCAACAAATTTGCTTTTAGGGAAGAATGATTGTTTGATTTGCAATCTAATAATCTGATGGTGTTTATGGGATTCTTGGGTAACTGAATAATACTTTTATCTTTTTCTGTAATTCAATTCAAAAAATTTGTTGTTCTCCCAAGTTAAATCTGAACTTCCCAAACTTCTGAAACCGCGAAGAATTTTCCCTGGTAACTTTTTTTCTTCCGTGTAACTAATCTTGCATTAAAACTAGAAGAACGGATTTAGTTGTCGGCCTAAATTTCTTCAATTAGTCAAAGTGTAACTTGGGATTCAACACCTTCTGTGGGCAATCAACAGGAAAGCTTTCTTATACTTGTTTTCACATCTTTCAGAAATGCATAGGAATGAAAAACTATTTCCTGTTAAAGTAATTTCCTCGTTTTGGAGTTTCGCAAAAAAACAAAAACAAAAAACAAGTTAGTAAAATCATGCAATGCATTGATTATGATACGCTTTCCAATATACTAGAAATCATTACTCAAGCTATTACTCAAGTTATGAGGAAAATGGCTGTGGAACAAATCTCCTCCTGTGCCGTGACCTTTGATCCATTTGGATGATATTCAACAGAACTGGTTGAGTATATCTCCGAAATAACATGATAAAGTTTTGTCGCAATCGAAGCAATTTTACGTAAGTTATGATGCATAAGCGCTATGGAATAGATCCCGCTCCTGTGTCCTAACCTTTCGCCCCATTTCGCCCATTTTCAATAGGATTCGTTCCCAGGAAGGTCCCTACAACATACCAACATTTCATCCAAATCGAAAGATTTTTACGTAAGTTATGACTCATAATGGCGATGGAAGTGATTCCGCTCCTATGTCCTGACCTTTGACCCCCATTTCGCCACTTTTCAATAGGGTTTGTCCAAAGATGGTCTCCTACCACATACTAAAATTTAATCGAAATCGAACCTTTTTTTACGTTAGTTATGACGCATAAGAGCAGCGGAATGGATCCCGCTCTTATGTCCTGACCTTTGACCCCATTTCGTTCACTTTCAATAGGGTTCCTTCCCAGGTGTTCCCCTACCACATACTAAAAGTTATCGAAATCGAACGATTTTTACGCAAGTTATCGTGCGGACGAACATACGCGCACAACGCGTGACGTAATGAGGCAGATGGGAATCGTGGCCATCTGCTAGCAAAAGTGTGACGTCATAAAACTTTAATAGGATCCGCAGATTTGTTTGACTGCTGACGTCATGAAAATACAGGTCGCGCCATCTTTTTTCTGGACAATTTATGCATTCACAAGGATGAAAATTTGAACAACGATTAAAATAGCTTCATTTTATAACTTGGAATACTTAATATTTTCTAAAACATAACCATAATTATGCAATCCAACATTTGTTTGTCTACTGACGTCATCAAAGTACAGGTCGCGCCATACTTTTTCTGGTTTCAACACCCCCAAAGGAAAAGTTATTGATTTTTAAAGTAATTATGGTTAAGTTTTAGAAAATATTAAGTATTCCAAGTTGTAATAAAGTTATTTTAATCGATGTTCAAATTTTCATCCTTGGGAACACATTAATTGTGAAGGAAATGTGTACAAAAGTTTTTCCATTGGAAGTATAGTAAGCTAAATTACTTGACGTCCACCTTAATAATATGGGATAAGAGTGATGGAATGGAACACATTTCTATGTCCTGACCTTTGACCCCATTTCGTCCACATTCCATAGGGTTCGTCCCCAGGTGGTCCCTTACCACATACTGAAATTTCATCGAAATCGAACCATTTTTACGCGCGTTATGACGCAAGGGCAATGGAATGCATCCCATTTAAGGGCAATGGAATGCATCCCGCTCTTATGTCCTAACCTTTGACCCCACTTCACCGATTTTGAATAAGATTCGTCCCCAGGCGGTCCCCTACCACATACTAAAAGTTAAGCGAAATCGAACCATATTTACGCAAGTTATGACGCATAAGGGCAAAGGAATGATCCAGCTCCTACGTCGTGACCTTTGACCCCATCTGTCCCATTTTCAAAAGGATTCATCCCCAGGTGGTCCCCTACCACATAGTAAAATTTCATTGAAATCGAACAATATTTACGCAAGTTATGACGCATAAGGGCAATGGAAGGATCCCGCTCCTACGTCGTCACCTTTGACCCCATTTGTCCCATTTTCAATAGGGTTCGTCCCATGGTGGTTCCCTACCACATACTAAAATTTCATCGAAATCGAACCATTTTTACGTCACTTATCGTGCGGACGGACGGACGGACGGACAAAGCTGGAGCATATACGCTTGTTCAACCTACGGTTGGAAAGCGTAAAAAACCAGGAAATACAAAGCGCAAAAAATAACAATGGCAGGCAAGATGAAGGGAAACTGCAATAAAGAAAAAACAAAGATCCAGATACTTCAGTTTTGACAAAAGCTAATCAGAAAAAAATCGAAAAAGTAAAACAGAGTGCCTTTAACACCTAAGCTATCAGTCACGAAGGGCTGGGTGGGGGGGGAAGGGTCAGAATCGTATGCGGGCAGGCGGAACGTATCCTCCTCAACCTCAGCTTTTCCTAAGTAGGGATCTTCCACCTCAATAATTTGGCTTTAGTTTGCTACCCAACCTAAAATGGGTTTTTACTTTTTTTTTTTTTTAAAGCTCGTTATTTCAGGAATTTAGATTAAAATTCAGAATAACTGAGTACTACATTAGTGAATACCGGATCCATCGCTTTGAGTTTATTTTTGTCTTCATATATGTAATTGTGTGTAATGAAATCACATGAGAATGCAATTAGCTGGGTGATGTGGGTGGGCAGGGCATGTACATAATTGTGCCAAGTTAAATTGCCTTTTTACCTTTTCTAATAAGAGGAGACTATTAACATTCGGAACTGTGTGTTTCGTCGGGAAGACTAATTATTGCCATAGTTGTTTTTAATCAATACTTTTACTTTGCAGTTTAGGCATTTATGCTCTTTAGCTGTCTTAATGAAACAATATATTGGACTGATTTCTTATTAAAATTATAGTAACTACGGTGATTGTAATGAAAAATAAGCATAGGTACATACTAAAACATAATTACCAATAATTATCAATCCACTACTGTGCTAGATGAAGGTCTCCCCAAGCTTCTTACACAACTTTGTGCCCTGAGCCAGTCTCCTCCATTCACTCCGTTATGCTTCTGAATTTCATCCATACATGTATAATATATATACATGTCAGAGAGAGACAGCGACAGAGAGAGAGAGAGAGAGACTACTTACAATATTCCGTTTAATCAAAACATTCGTCCCAAAAATTCGGGAACAAATTTACGCTCATGCTATCAGCTATTTCATTCCTGTCTTACTCTGACACAAGATCACGTGGATTTTATGTTTTGGGAAAATATACAGTAAAGCACAAGTTTTCTTTCGCACCATATATATTTTTCTCTTCTTTTTAAAAGCCGATTAACATAACGAAATGTTATTGACGCAGACGAAAAGACAGTTGTCTTAAAAATGATCGATTAAACATCTGGCAGAAGTCTGTTGAGAGACGGTCGTGTCGGGAACTTTGGGCCACCCATAATCCGAGTTGTGTTGCATCGCCTATTGTGGCTCCGAGTCACAAAAGTTTGCACACGAACTACTTTAAATGCCAGGTCGGCTGCGACGGGGGCTTTGAATGCCTTTGAACACCACGCCCGACACACTGCTAAGTCGAAAAGTCCCCGCTGACGGAGTCTCCGTCAGCGACCGAGGAAAGCTTTAACACAATGAGCAACTGGACACGGCTTTGTTATATTGGAGTGGGGTGATATTCTGTGGGGTTCCTACATCTTTGGGTGACCAGCGGAGGTCATGCCGTGTCCACTCAGATAACTGAACTTGGTCCGTGGGTGATTTGTATCCCAGTTGACCTGCAGTTGCTCCCTTGTTCGTGTTTGACACGGTCAGGAAAGGGTGAATGCGCACATGGCGGGAGGCCGTTGTTTGCGCCCTGTTTGAGGGCTGAGCAGGGCGGCTGCAGAAATAGCACATCCTCATTTGGAAACAGGGAGGGCCCCTAAAAGCAGCTGCGAGCCACCGGATCGAATGCGGGATGAAAGCATTCTCAGTCTGCTTCAATTACTTGCGACACAGGGAGTAAAATTATTTTTCGAAATTTTATTCGATCGGGTTAAGTGGGAGAGAAGTGACGAGAAATCTACACATTGTACGTCTACATCTACAGAACGTAATGTTCCCAGTTTCTGCCTGAGTTACCAGACTTGGAATCGAAATTCCAGTCTAATGTTTTTCTTCTGCGATATAATCTGAGATTGCTGTTGAGAATATTCCGTGTCAACTCAGTTCGTTTTTTGTCATCACTCTCATGAAATTCCTTTCTCTCAAATCGCTACCCTGTACAGCAAAATATAGGCAATCACGTGTTTATCCGGAAAATTTGATGCTTCTTTATTTATTTTGGCGCGAGGATTTAAAAACTGACACTATTTTTGGCACAGCATCAATAGTTCAGCCATAATTAACGCTACTCCAAAGTCTATGCTGTTGTATAAGGTACGACGTGTATTACAATGCATTCGACAATAGGACAAGGATTTAAGAGAGTACAAATCATGAATACTATATATGAGTATACAGCACGAATTGATACGTTTAAAGACAAGAAGTATATCTGTCCTAAAAAGTTACTTTGGATCACCTTTGCCTTTTATGAACACTACTAGCATGGTGCACCAAAGTCCAGATGTAGTCTCTTATCATAGTTTCATCCCATCTCCCGCGCTATCTCCTTTCCATATCTTGATGAAACCTCTCACCATGTTCATTACTCACTTATCCCAAATTTTCTCTGCAAAAATCGAGATGTAAGTGCAAGTATTGTAGCTTCACTGACATTCGACACCCCATTCTTCCACAATTATCTATTAAATTCTATACAAGATGCTTGTAGTTGTTGCTCTTACTATCTCCAAGAAATTCAGTCAAAGCAAGACAGAGTGACTGCCGTATTAATAAAAACACAAAATTTATCATAACTGAAAAAGTTTTGATGAAAAAAACAACAACAACAAAAAAAAAAAAACAAAAAAAAAACTAAGACCACCGTTGGAATTAGCGCCTATGAATTGAATAAGAAACTTAAAAAATCAACATAAACAATTTTTGTGTCATTTAAAAAGTTCCTCCATCTCACTCTAGTTCTTCTCTGTTCCTCTTTCCAGATTACGACATGTTTATAATGTTACACCTCATCTATCCTTTATTCCCTCCCAACACATGTTCATAGCAACGCAGTTTAATTTCCCTAGCATTGTTCAAAACCTTCATGATAGCGCAGTTCACTTCAGCATCTTCATTTCTTTAAACATTTGATTGTGACGTATTTGCATCAGAGGCGATGCACATGTCAAAACGGCAAGTTTCAGAGTTAAACCTTCGTCGGTGTAGTTCAGTTGGAAGAATAACTTGATCCGAAGCGAGGCGGCGTGAGTTTGAATTTCACCACCCGCAACAAAGGGCTTTATTTTCGCATTGGCGCCCGAACATAAAAATGATCATCAAATAGAAGTCATCGCTCTTCCCACGTTTATAAGTGAGTCACGGAAAAATTCCCATCGGCCGCCACCGGGAATCGAACCCATGGTCTTCCAGTTACGCGCCGGATACACTTCCACTACGCCACAGCGGCCTCGGAATTCTCCAGACTCACTAAAGACAAACTATCAAACCACATGGTCGGTTGCTTCTTTGGAGCCCCTCACAATGCTGGTTATTCGCCAAAGATGAACAGCAGCAACGTAACAAATAACTAGAAAGCGAATGAGTGATAAATACACAGTTGACGTAGACCAGGAACATCAAATAGAAGTCATCGCTCTTTCCACGGTTATAAGTGAGTCACGGAAAACTTCCGAGGCCGCTGTGGTGCAGTGGAAGCATATCCGGCGCGTAACTGGAAGACCTTGGGTTCGATTCCCGATGGCGGCCGATGGAAATTTTTCCGTGACTCCCTTATAACCGTGGAAAGAGCGATGACTTCTATTTGATGTTCCTGGTCCACGTCAACTGTGTATTTATAAAAATGATCTCCTGGCCATGAGAGTCGAGAATAATGTGTGACGCTTCTTTCACACATCGTCCGGAATTAATGACAATTCCTTCTCCTACGCTTCGAAAAGCGTGTGATGCTTCTTTCATACAATAACTGGAATTAATACAATTTTTTCGTACAGTGAGCTTTTCTCCTCCAAGCATGGTTTGCAGCGGACCCAGAACTTGCGATTTGGAGCCCCCGCCTTTCTCAAGGGGAAATAATATATGTGTCACACCGCTGAGGTGAGGCAAGAGTAAAAACGGCAAGCTGCAGCAATAAACTATCGGTCTAGTTCAGTAGGGAGAATAACTAGCTCCGGAGCGAGGTACGTGGATCTGGATCCCACCACAGGCTTGAAGGGTTTATTTTCACAAGCTGATTTTCCATATATCTGGAAATTCCCCGAATCACCGTATTGCCGGTCGTACTACGGTCTTAAAAACCTTGTTTTTCAGCATCTTTAACAGTCTTCTATTACAGAAGACATTAAATGTCTTCTTCCAATTATTTCATCTCATTTTCACTCAGGCACTCACTACTCCTTTCAGATTTCCATATCCCTTCAACACACATTGATGCCAGGTATTTAAATATTCTTATTCCATCACAAAATACTATGACTATACTAATGATCCGAATTTCTTGGCGTAGTCCATCAAACTGCAGTTTGATGTCTACCTTCCTTGAAAAAGCCATTTGGTTGATGTGCGAAAGCTTGGAGACTTTGATTTCTATTTTACGCCAAGAAATTCGGATCATTAGTGTAGTTATACTACAGGGTGTGCCATGTAAAAGAGGCCTGAGTATAATGAACGACAACAGTCAAGCAATGTTACTATACATTGTAAAGAATAGTTGAAATCACAGAAAAGAGGAGTAATTTACCTGCGTTTACAACAATTGCTGAAAGTGCTGTCCTCCGACATCAAGACACAGCTGCACACGACGGAACATGTTGTTCGTAACGCGCCACAACTCATCGGCAGCAATCTGGGCTAAGGCATCCGTAATGTTCACTTTTAGTTCATGAAGGGTGTGCGGATTAGTTGCGTACACTTTCCGTTTCAATGCTCCTCACAGATAAAAGTCACAGGTGGAGAGATCGGGTGATCTGTGTGGCCATAGTCCCTTCGATACCGTTCTGTCCTCCCCAAACACTTCATGCACAGCACGTAGACTGTTCCGCGCAGTATGCGCAGTTGCACCATCCTGCTGAAAGAAAGCATATGTTCGCTCTTCTTCTGTAAGTGCTGCAACAAATGGGTTGAACAGTTGCTGAACATAGCGCTCCGAGTTGATGGTGTCAGTGAAAAACAATGGGCCTATTATCCTCTACGCAGACACAGCACACCAAAAGCCTATCTTTTGGTCGTACAGAGGAGTCTCCATTGTCCGTATGGGATTCGTGTTAGTCCAAATCCTGCTGTTTTGCGCTTTGACATACTCGGACAGATGAAACCATGCTCTGTCTGTCATGTAATAAACTGTTGGGTCCATTTCACCGCTGACAACGGTCTCTTGAAACCGCTTACAATATTGCATCCGTTTTGTATGATCAGGAATTTTAAGTTCTTGGAGCGCCATAACTTTGTACCGCCGAAAATGCAAATCCACTTTAAGTATGCGTCGGTATGACGTGGCAGATATTCCCGTTGCAGACGATAATCGGCGAATCAACATCCGTAACATCATTGGGCACACATCGTTGATATTGTCTTCAGTACGAATTGTCTTGGGTGTGTTTCTTTTCCTGTTCCACGAAATATCCGCACTAACTTCTGTACCACTGGTTTCGCCGGTGCGGCACAATGTGGAATTTTTTCTGTAAAGAACTCATTTAAAACCTTGTATGAGTTATTTCTGAAATACTGTTTCACAATAAAAATCCGCTGTTCCGTACTTAAAACCATTTCCGTTGCCTTTGTTCTCTCTTCACTTACACTTATGATCGCGTACCTACACTGCTCTGGCTGTGACTAACCACTCCGGAGAATGCCTTCGCAGCTGTACACGCAGAAACCGGTTAGAAATGGAACAAAGCGATTTTAACTGGAAACCCGCCAAACAAATTTAACCCGCCTAACAATGTCTGGCCACTTGGCCTCTTTTATATGGCGCACCCGGTATTTTGCGTATAATTGGTGTATGGTTCCTATTTATTAATTCCATTTATCACTTCGTCCGGAATGTAATACCAATAATGGGATTCTCCCATACGTTTTTGCAGCAGCACTCAGATATTAACTGAGTGATATTCTTTAATTTCTTAGCTTTTATTTTGATTCTCTTTTAATTTTGGCAAATAGCATTTCATCATCGGGAAAAGACATTGGCGACGATGATGCTTCCCTCACTCCTACTTTTATCCCAACCAAAGTAGTACCTAATAACTGAGGGTTTAAAAAGCCAATACTTATTGCATTCTGACTCTCAGATCAACTAAGTTGGTCTAATGTCGTTTAATAACTGCACACATACATAATACAGGCCCTGTACATAACACCCGCAGGAATTCTTACTTGACAAACTCTTTGACTGGATCCTCTTAGGGGGTGTCAAAGTGAATAAAAAAATCTTAGGTGGACATCTGAAATTCGGTCAGTTGTTGTTTTTTAACGCCGCGATATTGGATTTTAAAATTGAAAACTGTGCGGTCAAATTTACTTTTTTATCAGTTTAAATGTAAGTTAAATCTGATTACACCATCGGATTCCTCATAAAATTCCGTTTAAAAGGGTGATATTTCTGTTATTTTGGAACTTATTTTTCAATTCCTGTTTCATTTTCGGTGTAGACCATTTAATTTTTCTCCCAGGTTTCAAGCAATGGCATGAAATATTAATTCCGTTCAAGTTAGAAACACATGGAGTAATTAATTCAGACATAAAATCAAGCTGTTCTTTCCATGTAACACAACCATGGAAATTTTAGAATTTAGTTATCCTAGAACGAAAATCGAACCCGCATCTCCCGATTTGCGCTCGAGTCTGCTAACCATTACCCCACACAGGACAATACGTCAGACTTTCATTTCACTGTACCAGTTGCGGATGATCTAACTTAGCATTACGATGAGACATGTTTGTTTCGACTGGTGCAGTGAAATCAAAGTCTGACGTTTCAGATTAATGCCTCAGTTGTTTGGATTTCATTTTCCTGGGTGGTGTAATGATTAGCATACTCGAGCGTCAATCGGGAGATGCGGGTTCGATTCACGTTCCAGGGAGATGAAATTTTCAAATTTCTGTGGTTGTGTTACATGGAAAGAACAGCTTGATTTAAGTCTATGTCACAGTGTTGTTTTAGCTTTTCCTTTACTTATCGAAATATGTTATAATCAGAAGATTGCAAGGTTCTTTGAGCACTGTAAACATAAGTAGAGTAGTAATAGATCATTCAACAGAAGCGATTTGACGTTTGACAAAATCCTTTATTTTCGTGATTTTGCTTACTTAACGATTACTCCGAGTCACCGTGAGATTACATCCAATCCATGTCCTAACACCTCGCCACATTCATGCTTACCCTTAAAACCCACCCCTTCTCAAATTCTACTCCTACCCCGAAAATCTCCCAACCTCTGTCTACTACCGTCAGTCGCATTCTCCCCTAAGACACGTCATCATCCTACCTTCTAAGAAACATTACTCTTGTTTTTCACACTGCTTCCAAAAAACGCGCCTGAAGCCTCTGTGCCGAGCACCTTCTTCTCAATGCGTCGCCGTCTCCATTCCTAATGACCACCCCGAAGGAAATCCCTTACTCGAGAACGGAAGTCCTCCCTAATGAGTCGCTTTCGAACTCTAAAAATAATCCTTCTTCTATTATAGCTCACTACACACAAAATCCTGTGTGTTGTCCATCTCCAGGAAGTCCGCCGATAAACTAATCGCATCCAGTGACTTACTGACTCTACCAAATCGAACTGAAATTATATTCTTAAGAAGTTTCACACGATTACTTTTCAAACATTCTAAAACTTCAAGGATCCTTAATTATTTACATATTCATTAAAATTCACAAATTAAAAGATATTTGCATTACATTACATTTCATAAAATAAACATTCCCGTTCAATTACACTATTATTAAAGCTTATTTACAATTACCACTATTACATCTATAAAAATTCCGTTGCCGTTGATTTCTTAATGATGGCGGAAGAGTTCGTATGTGGCCTCTGCACACAAGTATCAAGGCCAAAAACAAAAACAACACAAGAAACGTATTTGTCCTTGAAAAACAGCTGACTGTTGTAAGGTAGGAAAAATGGCGTATATAACAATGATCTACGGTCTATAGCAGTGAGGATGATGAAATAGACGAGGTAAATATAGAAGCCATGTCTAGGATGAAAGCATATCATCAAACATTGCAAAATGCATTTCTCCGAGGTGACTCTGAATTGCATATTTCAACTAATGAGCAGCGCACTCTTTGAGCATCATATTGTGTTACTGTACATAAATCAGAGTTGAATTATTATAGTAACAGAAGTTTGTGGTCATTAATTTATTAGGGTATGTACTAGCAATACATTCTTTTGAGTAATCACTAATTATGCAGAATCTGTTTTGAGCATGACAAAAACGCAAATGTTTACATTTCAATGGCTCCTATAGATGCACCTGTACAAAACGGAAGAATATACACTGCCGGACAAATGCTAAGGACGGATGACAATAGCAACGATAGCAACCATAAAATGGAAGGCAGGAAAATGTGGAAATTAGCATAAGTGCGGGATACAGTAAGACGTGTTGTGCGTATGCAAATTTTGGATTGCCGAACTTGTTCGTGACGTCATAGCGCTGATAAGAGATATAAAGGATTTGACGCGTATTGACCGTTGTTGTTCAAACGCAAAGTTGAAAGGGAAAGAATCAATTGACGAACTTGCAATTTTCAGTATGTCTTCCCGACATCACCTAGATGATTTTACGCGTGGCCGTATTATTGGCAAGATTGAAGAAGAGCGAAAAATAACAGATGTTGCCAGGGAGTTCGACGTCAGCCACAGTGTGGTTTCAAGGCTTTGGAAATCATTTTAAACAAATGGAGAGTGTAGCAAACGTCACGGGGGAGGTCGTGTTCGCAGTACGACACTTGCAGAAGATCGGTACATAGTGCTATCAACAAAAAGACACCGACGCAACACAGCTAGTGAGGTAGCAAATCAGTTTATGGCTGCTACTGGCAAGCGGATCTCCCGAGAAACTGTCGCCAGACGTTTGCATGGAAGAGGACTATACGCCCGCCGTCCTGTTGTGTGCATCCCATTGTCCAGACATCACCATATCGCCCGTTTGCAGTGGTGCCATAAGCATCGCAATTGGACTGATAACGACAGGTCTGCTGTTCTCTTCTCAGATGAGAGTAGATAGTGTCTATCGTCTGATTGTCGACGACAACTGATCTGGCGTGATAGTGGTACTGCATATTGTCCAGCAAACATACAGGAAAGGGACCGATATCCGACATGTAGTGTCATGGTATGGGCTGGCATCATGATCAATGGCCTTACGTCCCTCTATGTGCTTCCAACTGGGACTATGACTGGCCAACGATACATTAATGATGTTCTGCTACCTCATGTTCGCATGTTCCGTGGTGCTGTCAGTGATAGATTCATTTTCATGGACGACAACGCAACATGTCGTCGATCAGTCGCTGTCCAGGAGTGTTTTGAGAGCGAGGATATTCAACGCCTAGTATGGCTAGCACGTTCTCCAGATCTGAATCCCATTGAAAATGTGTGGGATGCTTTGGGGAGGAGTCTTTCTGGTCGCCAATGCCCTCCAATAAACAAGGACACCCTCATCCGTGCACTGACAGAGGAATTGGATAAATTACCCCAACAGCTGCTTGATAATGTTGTGCAAAGCATGACACGACGTGTAGAATCTTGCATCGCCCTCCATGGTGGCCATATCCCGTATTGACATCTTACGCCGGAATGCCTGCGGACGGTAATTGCATTTTTTTCACGTTTACGTATTCTGCACAAAATGGCCTGTTTGTCCCTTGAACACGTTCCAAAGCATTCTGGATTTCAGAGCACAATAAATTGTCTTTCTTGTAATGTCCTGGTATTCTGACATTATTTTATTTCACTTGGCATCCAACCACACTTACTTTGTTATGCGCTATATAGCCGTTTATGATCCGTCCTTAGCAATTGTCCAGCAGTGTATTATCAGTACCTTGGATTCCGATTCTAAACTGAAAATATTATCAGTACCTTGAATTCCGTTTTACGCAGGTTTCACTGTAGTTGAGCAAGGCAGACTCACTCCTCACTAAAAACATTAAAAAAAACAATCTAAAAATAGAGCCCGCCACTTTTACCATTCTTGATATTTTGATTATTCGTTACTATGTGTTCGTGAAAAGATGAACGGACTTTTTACTATTGTGTCTTTTGTTTTTTCCAGAAACAAACGCTTGGATGGAGTGCACGACTCAGACAGTTTAGAAGTCTTGAAACAACGCCACGAAATATCTCCCGGACAAGTTAGTTCCGTAGATGATCTACATCGATGGGCCATTACATTATGACAACCTACCTAATAAGTTGTAAACCGATGAGTCATAATGGAATGACTCATCGATGTTATTCAGTTTGGGAAGAACCTAACAGAATTTCATTTGAGCTCACTCACTGTTTCGCATTTACACAGTTTGGCAATTAAGTAATAAACACTAAAAGAGCCACACTGACTTATTCACAATATCACTCGCGTAGATACATCTTATTCGATGTACAGCTTCTTAATATACCATGCGACAAAAGACAGTTAGTAAAGCAGCATTCATCGTACCGTCACCACATACACTTTACTCGACAAGGCTTATAATTTACCTTTGACTCACTATCAGCTGTTGTCAAAAATTATATGGAAATTGCGGGAGGTGACATGCAGTTCAGAAGGAAAATCTAGGGGTGGGGGTTAACATAATTTACATGGAAATTCAAAAAAGGAAGTTTAAATTAAAGACATAGTCACAACTTCTGCAAAACTTCCTTGGACTGGCAATCCGATGACTTCTTCGAGAACATACACTGAATTCTTAGATTTACTAAGTTAGCAATTTTAGATTTACTAAGTAAGCAATTTTAGATTTATTAAGTTGGCAATTCATGGCAGACTGCAAACTTCCATTGTAAAAAATGTGCCTGGTCAACACACAAGCTTATTATTTTCAGTACAGACGCGCCCGCCTTATTCCACTGTTTATTTTATGTTTTGTGTTTTTCATGTAGCCATTTCTTCAGAAAATTTTAATATTGTATCCCCATCGAGCGGGAATCGAGTCCGCATCTCCCGATTTGGCAACACGGTAAAAATAAGGCTTTTTTTTGTGTGCCGAAATTAATGTTTGTAACGTACCAGGAGATGTGACGTACCTGCCCGAAGGACGCACACGACATAAAGGCAGATAGGAATCAGAATAAACGTCCGCGTAGCTCAATTGGTAGAGTGACTTATTCCGGAATGAGGGGACCCGGGTTCGAATCCTGGCGCGGATAAAAATGACGGAGAAATTTACTTCGTTATAATGGCGCCCGAACTATCCGGATGACCCGACCGTTCAAAATCTCGCAATGGTGTGATGTTATTTCCACATCGCGAGATAGGAAAAATAAGAGAATCCCTTCTCCAGCACTTCGAAAAAAAAAAAAAAAAAAATAAGGGGGAGATGATGTAACGTACCAGGAGATGTGACGTACCTGCCAGAAGGGCGCACACGACATAAAGGCAGATAGGAATCAGAATAAAACGTCCGCGTAGCTCAATTGGTAGAGTGACTTATTCCGGAATGAGGGGACCCGGGTTCGAATCCTGGCGTGGACAGAAATGACGGAGAAATTTACTTCGTCATATGTTTTCATCTAAGTTATAAGACAAATTCATACTGGATTTTGTTTTGAGACATGAATCATGCCAATCGATACGTCTCCAGTGATACATGTCCCAGGAAGCGCTGGATGGGAGGTAATGCAAACCTTAGTTACAAATTACGCAACTTTTGCCAAGCGCTATGAATAAAAACTACACACCCCGGCCACTAAATTAGAAATCTTTATGCAGATGTACGTAAACTTCGCTTGCGCATGCAGCGTATATGCAAAATACGTGGGCACGTGCGTCACCATGTGTGATCGTGGAAACTATTTAAGACTGTTTGTTGTCCGTCAGTAATTATCAGTAGAGTTAAGCTCAATGCGAACAACAAAAACATTTTTCGGAGTTCGATAAGGAGCTTATTGTGGGTGCCCGTCTGGCTGGAGCGACGGTTTTGAAATCAGCGGAGCTGACAGGTTTCTCAAAAGGTGAGATATCCCGGCTCTTCAGTCAGTGGAAAAATAACCCACATTATTTGTCTTAGAGGCGTAACTGTGGTATGACGACAATATGTCAGGAACGACATCGCCGTCGTCAGAGAAAGCTTATACGAAGGAATTGGAATTCCTTTATACAGTACAACAATTGACCGATGCATTCAATGAAGGCTGTTCCTGACTTATATCTCAACGAACTATGCGCAGGGAATTGAAGAGGGTCGGCATTAGAGGTCTGCACGGGCCTAATTTGGAGAGCCCGGCCCGGCCCGGCCCAAGCCCGTACGTTTAAGGCCCAGCTCGGCTCGACCGTTTCAAACATCAGACACTCGGCCCGGACCCGTCAATTGCAGCTCTTATTTAGGTCCAGCCAGGCCCGTGATGTGCCATTTGGTATTATTTTGTCTTTCTATTCTATTTTATTAAAATGTTAATATTAGATAATGAAATGAGATATTAATGAAAATATTTAGTTGAATCTAAACCTAAAAATATTAACTAAACTTTGACAATTATCGAAAAATATAACCTTCAAAAAGAGAGAAAAAGGAAGACTAAGCGAGTTCAGAATCTCCCTTTCTCTGAACTAGTAAGCGGTAACACTACAAAAGTCAATCCCTATACGGATTAAGGATAGGAGAAAAATCCATGTCGTCCCACTCTCTCATACAAGCACACACACACACACACACACACACTGCAGGCATTCTCCGTCCCCCACTCTACCAAACACAAACACTTCCAAACACAGCACTGGTGGCGCAGTGGTCTAAGTGGTCTAACACTCTACCAAACACAACACTGGTGGCGCAGTGGTCTAAGCGATGGCTTCTGATCATTTGTCCGAAAGGGGTCCGGGTTCGAATCCCAGTGAGGCATGGGATATTGTGTTTTTCTTACGGCACTGGCTCTCTTCCTTCCTTGGAACCAGTGACCATAAATTAGGGACAGGCGACTGCTTATAGCCTATTGAGTTGCTCACGGTGGTCGTTAAACCTCCAATAAAACACACACACACGCTCAGGGTCGAATCTTTTTGCTGTGAACAAGCCCCAAAATGGTTTTACCATCTTAATACCTATAGGTGGTAGAAAAAATGTGAGTGCCTCTAGGAACAGTTAAACACACCAGGAAATCGGGGAACACGACTTTTTTCTTTCTTTACTGTTGCGATAAAAATAATGGGTTGACTTGGCCCTTCCCGTCTGGGCCCGGTCGTAAGTGTCTGGGAAAAAGCCTGGACCGGCTCGTTGATTGATTCTCTAAACTAAAAAAAGGCCCGACCCCGTCTTGTGCAGATCTCTAGTCAACATTAGCAGTCCCGTGCCCATACGGAAACTACAGATTTTTTTCCCAAGAAGTTCATTTACAGTGGCATCAGGAACACCGTAACTGGTCACTGAAAAACTGGAATAAAAACGTGTGGTTCGATGAGTCGCGGCACACCTTATTCTGTACCAGGCAGAGAGTTTGGCAGAAGCCCAGTAAATAGCAACGGACCCAGATTGCCCTGTAAACACAGCTCAAGATTCTGGTGGTGGTGTCATAGTAACGGGCGCGTTCTGTTGGTACGGAGCGGGTAACGTAATATTGTTGGAGGTTCGGGTGTCCTATAAGGATTATCTAAACATTGTTGCCGATCAAGTCCATCCCGCAATGTTCACTTTATATCCAGCTGGTGACGGCTGTTTCCTGGACGACAATGCCACTGTCTATTGTGCAAGATGTGTTCAGCAGTGGTTCAGCGAGCATGACAGCGATTTCCTCCATCTTCTCTGCCCACCACAAATGCCGGATCTGAACCTTATTGAACATATATGAGACATGTTGAAAAAAACAGATCCGAGAGCAAAATCCTCTTTCGTCAAATCTGAGGCACGTAAAAGACTGTCTGGTGAATGTCTGTTATGCTGTAGACGTAGATGCATTGCAATATCTTGTGCAATCTATGCAAAATTGCATACGTGCTGCAATTCGGGCTAAAGGAGGTTCAACCCATTGGCGGATTCAGAATTTTCGTAAAGAGGGCAGAGGGAGCGTAATTGTCTGGAATAAATGGGGACTTTTCAGATATTTTCCCGCAAAACGAAAAATTATTCTTAGTGTGTCAATAAGTTTATAATATTTCCCACAAATCGCTAAGTTCATAATGGGATGTCAACTTTCAAGTATCATGGATGTCACGTAAAGCATCTCTTTTTTTTTTTTTTTTTATTGGAGGTTTGACGACCACCGTGAGCAACTCAATGGGCTATAAGCAGTCGCCCGTCCCTAATTTAGGGTCACTGGTTCCAGGGAAGGGAGAGAGCCAGTGCCGTAAGACAAACACAACATCCATGCCTCACGGGATTCGAACCCGGACCCCTTACGGACGAACGATCAGAGGCCATCGCTTAGACCACTGCGCCACCGGGGCGGCGTAAAGCATCTCTCTAGTCAGTGGTAGTTTTGCCAAAATAATGAGTACGCAGCGCAAAATCATCGTATGGAAATGGAAAACACATATCCCCATTAGTTCCGAATGATAAAAACGAACGTTGATATCTTCCAAATAATCAACGAAATTAACATACTTTTAAGTAATACAATGGCGTGCAAAAATTAAGGAAGAGACGGTTTTTCGAATGTAACGTCGGGCAGAAGTGCTCCACGTCGACTCAAATCATACCATAAGATCCCCAAGATGTAAGAATATGGGACAAGGGAGCAAAACCGTCCAAACAAGGAATCCAAAGGATAAAAAGGCACTTTATTGAAACAGTTGTCGAGCACAACTGGACAGAAGACAGAAACGTCCATATGACCGGCGGCTGCCAAGAAAAATTCAGTTTTTAGTAGGGGATATGATCACCCCTGACTGCGTTGCAGGATTTACGACGTCTGTCCATGTTGAGGACGAGGTTGTCAAGGAGCTGTTGAGGCATCGCGGCCCATTCCTCTTGTAGCGTTTCCCGAGAAGGTCCCACACGTGTTCGATTGGATGTAGGTCCGGGGACCTTGCGGGCCAATCCATGCGTTGAATATCTTCACCCTCCAACAGCTCTGCGACAGCCAGTGTACGATGAGGTGTAGCGTTGTCGTCCATGAAGAGAAACTCAGGACCCACAGCACCTCTTAACAGACGCACGTGAGGCAGGAGAACCTCGGTACAATAGCGGACACCAGTGACTGAACATCATTGGAAGATATGGAGGTCAGTACGGCTACCAAGCATGATACCGCCCCAAACGAGAACTCCTCCACCTTCAAACCGGTCCCTTTCGATGATGTTGGAGGTGTGATTGCGTGTTCCCTGCTCTCTCCAGATGTGTATACGTCCAGAATCGCTCGTCAGACTAAATCGGCTCTCATAAGTAAAGAGAACTCGACCCCATTGCTGATGTGTCCAGTTCTTGTGTTCCTGGCACCACAGAAACCGCCGTCTCCGATGAGCAGGCTTTAATGGCACACACCGTGCAGGTCGTCGTGCAAATAGACCACCTTTGTGCAGCCTCCTGGCCACGGTGAAGCGCGATAACGGACGTCCTGTTGTCTGTTGCATGTGCCTTGCGATTTCTCTTGCTGTCTGCCGTCTAGCTGTCTCTTCTCGCCTGTAGGGCAATATACCGGTCGTCCGCCGCCGTGGTTGCTCGTGGACGACCACTGCTAAACTCTCGGACAGCTGTTCCTGTCGTTTGAAATTCTCTTCAAGCTCGTTAAACGATGCTGAGAGCGATCCCGAACTCCTCGGCCACACTAGTCACACTTCGACCTTCTTCCTACTTCCCAATGACGCGACCTCGGGTAAAGTCATCCAGATGTCGTCTACTGCCTGTTGGCCATATCACACGGTGACGTCGTTCAAACCGATGTACACCGTGCAATAGCTTTCACCGAATTGCTGAGCATGATCATGATCATATGTAGAGGATTTTAGGAAGAAAGTGTCTGACCCCAGGTCTTAAACAACCCTTAGAAATAGGAAACTAGGAGATTTGGGATAGAGCGCTTGATAGGAAAGTGACACGGAAGCGAAGTAGAAAGGGGGAGGAAGACGCCTTTATTTATTACGGGGGCAGTACCGGGGTCCGACGGCTTAACGTGCCCATCCGACGCACGGCGGGTATTTAGTGGATCGAGCGTTCGTACTTGCCTGGGATCGAACCTGAGGCCCTTCCCGTGGCAGTCACGAACGTTGCCCACACGGCCACCCGCGGCAGAATTGCTGAGCGTACACCGCCCGTGTGCTTTATACCCTTCAAACACTCCCCCACCCTACGTCATGCTGTGTATATGCGCATGCCCTACCGTACCGGACCCTAGCCTATCTATCTGCTGAGTGGTCTTTCGGTCCATTCTGCCTGCTCGTTCCGCTGTCATGCTAATTTCTCCTCTTCGTCCTTAATTTTTGCGCACCAGTGTACTTTCTTTCACGAAAAAATATTCAATTTAATTTCGTTAAAGAAACCTAACAAATCGTGGTTTTTCCTTAATTCCTGGGGGGGGGGGGGCTCCCGAGCCACACCTTGGATCCGCGCCTCTGGTCCAACCTGACAATGAATAAAAGTCTCTAATTCATGGCCGGTATGTGTACAATTTGACTATTTTTAGTTGTGTTACACTACTGAACACAAACAGCGTGTACTGTTATGACGCCACTAATAGCGCATTTACGACCAGTCTTCTGATGCCATTTTCTGAATCAAAATTGCAATGATTTAATTCTCTTTAAAAATAAACACACAGTAGGAATTTATATGCCTCAGTAAAATCGTAAGTATGCGATTTATTGAAGACTTCGAAAGCAACAGCTTTGCTTACGTAGCTGAGTTATTGAAGCAAGAACTTAATATTCCACTGTTTATTAAGTGCTTCATTCAGAAGTGTCCCAAGCCCTCTGGTGTACGAAATTTTCATATTTCGCTTTCTAAAATTGAGCATCAATGCACAGATATTTCACGAAAAAGAGCAATAGGCTGTTGTAACCAGCTGGCGAGGATTCGTGGATGTGGACCATTTATAAAAGTGTTAATCCCTTTCTACACGAAAAATGAAAAGAGTGTTCTAAAAAAAGGAGAAGAGAGGGGTTACTACAATGTGTATGTTCCACACTGTATTACGGAAGGAAGTTCGCACCGTAGTATTCCCTATCGCTACTGAATGGTCGCTCAGGAAGTGCGTGTGCAACCGGACTTCCGGTGCAAAGGGGTCAATCAGCGACGAAGTGACCAAGGACGGTTAAATGATGGGATTGTGGTCGGGATCCGTGTCAATGGGATGACGAGAGACATTCACCAGGTCATATGAAAAAAAAAAAAGAAGAAAAAAGGAAAGAAAGCTGCTGCCCTTTGTCCGGCTGTTTGTACTTGTGGTCAGAAATGTGTTAACAACGATGACCCCAGCAGCCAGGAATATCATGTATACGATTGGAAAGCTATCCTTATAACCAACTACATATGAAAACGAAACGTCACAGAGACTTTCTCAAAATTTCTGGTGAAATTCAACAGAGATTTGCTTGGCAAGCGCAGCAGCAGTCCAGAAACATAAAGGGTCACGTTTAGAAATAGTATGCAGTGTTGCCAGACAGTTTAATGAGAAAGTAGCCAAATAATTTCAAAAGTAACCCAATTTTTATTGTTTCTTTAATGAAAAAAATGAAAAGCTTCTGTATCCATTACCAATCAAAATTTGCTAGTTTTTAAAAAGATTTTTTAAGGTAAAAAATAGTTTAATTTCTTTTAAATGCTTATTTGATTTTAAAAAAATGATTAAAAGATTGAAATAAAAAGAAGACTGATTAAAAAGATTGCAACCATTCCATTTCAATTTTTTTTTTACACGCTGATCCCACTTACCCATGATTAAACAACTTAACGTATATTTTCCAAGACAAAGAAGAAACAAAATATTAATGAACTTAAAGTAGATTGAAATGATACCATTGGAAAAAAACAAAAACAAACTAAGGGCCGTACCTGCTTCTGTTGAACTGAACTGTCCTGCGATGAAATTAATTAATGAATACTGACAACATCAACGGTCATCGTCACGTCAAACGTCACACTGAGTGAGAGCAATACAAATTACGAATAAGAACATGCTGAAGCCGAAGAATCTGCGCAAAATAAAGCTACTAATGTCATTTACAGTTACACCTATGCACATTGGCGGCAAAAGGTAGGGAACACCCCTGGAATTTCATGGTCCCCACTGTGGAGTAGTCTTCGTCCGAAACACTTAAAAAAATTGTGGTTCACATATGGTATAACTTTTTTTTAATGAAACTTTCCTGGAGACCATCACCACGGTTCGTTGTTTTCTGGAAAACGCTTCAAGTGCAACTTTAAAAATTAATTTTGTACAAATAAATTGAAAAGTTAACTTACCGTTGTGTTTTTCACTTTAAAAACAATCGTTAAAGAATTCTTAAAGTACAATAGGTTGGATATATTGTTAGAAGAACTTACTACCGTTAATTAACTGAGATATTGGATTGGATTTGACCAAGAGGCAGGAGAAGACCAAGAAGCTGACCACCTAAAAGATGGGTGGATGAAATAAGAAGGCATGCCAGAGTGATATGGAGGAGACTGGCTGAAGACAAGCCGTTGTGGAAGAAACTTGAGGAGACCTTCATTCAGCAGTGATGGTGATGATGATGATTGTATGAACGTATATGCGTATTTTCATGTATGTATATTTTTACATGATGGGATTTTTCGGATTTAACGTTGGTCCAGAGTTCCTCGTTATAAACGGGTTTAACTGTATTATGACTGTTCAAAAATCGCACTTTCGGTTGTTCACATAATTTCCTAAAAATGTGAGAGCCAGGTAAAATACCTAAGTGTGAACGGTGGTAAATATAAAGTAAAACGTAAAAGTTACGTAAACGCACACAACACAGCACTGCGCAGAAATAAAGAACGAAAAACGAGCCGAAACGGAACGAATGAGTGTCAGATAGTGAACGTAACAACAAAAAGATGCTTTCGGGATAAGGCTTGGAACAATTCATTTCAGGAACACTCAAAAGGTATTTCTGCGACAGAGCATACAGATGACTAATTAGCATTTCAATCATACGGCGTATTCGGAGAGGTAACGGAGGTTAGGAATATTCGCATATTGTTTTGCATGTCTCACTCGGCTATTTCGGACAATTTCTTAAATACACATGAGGGGTCCAACCTCACAGAGTAGGTTACTGTATTCACTCTGGTTTTAGCTGCGCCGAATACTGTATGTGGCTAACTAAAGTCTTGCAAAAAGAAAATATCGAAGTGCATAACTTGCTTTTTGAACTACAGTTTTCAGTAAATGAATTCACATGTTGTGCATTTGTATTTTTTACTCCCCTCAAAGCATGAATTTACGCACTCGGTATGACCATTCTGGGAGGGCAACGGCCTCCTTCCTTCCTTCTAGTAGCTATGGCCCTGATCAAGACATACACTGAGGGATCACTGAATTATGACCATCTCCCTAATACTTCGTAGGTCCTCCTTTCGCCCTCAGTACAGCTGCTATCCGACGTGGCATCGATTCAATAAGATGCCGGAAGCAGTTGAGAGGTATGGCCAACCCAGCTGTGTATAATGCGGCCTTCAATACAGGTATGGAGATTATTAGTGTATCCAGACGCCCGATATGCCGTTTCATAGTGTCCCACCAACTGCTCTATGGTGTTGATATGGGGGAGATTTTGGAGGCCAATTGATATGCTGAAAGTCTGAACTGTTTTCCTCAAACCATTTATGTACAACATTAGACCTGCGGCTCGGCAAATAGTCATTTTGGAAGACACCGTCGCCATTCGGAAAACAGTGCAACGTTGCTGGGTGTGCAGAGTCAGCAAACAATTCACGATGGTGGGCACCAGTCATACGTTGTTCCACATGCACCAGGAGTTCAACCCAGAAAAAACAGTCTTGGGCCAGCACAAGGCCATTGCTGGCTGCCAGCAGTGCCAGCGGTGGCCCAGCACTACCTTGCTGCCGTCCAACCGTCAATAAAATATCCAGGCGGCCACCATATGGGCCAGCAGCGGGCCAACAGTGGCATCCCCCAACAGTTGTCATATGCCAGAACTGGGCCATTTGTTATCCATCACAGGCAGTAGCTGCCACAAGTGGCCTTTCAGCGGCCCTGCAAGCACGTGCCATAAATGGTGGCTAGCATAATATGGTCCGCTAGTTTCCCGGAAGTTGCAGCCGGAAATCACGTGACGTAACTGATGGCTTGCCGAATCTTGTCCGCCAATTTCCCAGTAGTAGCCATAAAAAAAAAAAGAATAAAGGATACCCGCAGTTTCCCAAAGCTACAACTACTTTTTTTTTTTTTCTCCTTACGGAACTTCTGCATTACAGCACTGCGCTGGGGAAATTTTTTCAACAGATCCTGAAAAACGCCCGTTTGGACGTGGGTGGAAGCGGGAGCTCTACCAACGGGACTGGTTTGCCACGTACGAGCGAGCGTCTGCTTAAAGCTGAGCCTCTTGCTGCGGAATGTGTAACGAATGGTTCTCCTTTTAATTTTACCATATTGCGAGGTATTTTTCATAAATGTCAGTTTCATATAATTCAGAAATTTATTTTTTCAACGTAACGATTGTTTTTTTTTTTTTACCTTAAGGGAACTTAACTCATTTTCAACGAGTGCACAACCTTAAAGGCGCTTTTCAAAGTTTCGTGTTGTCTTTGTCGTTTTGAAAGGCGATTGTTGAATTAATATTTTTCTTTCATGATATATTTACCCGTTCATGTCACATTCTGTTACATTTTTAACGTTGTATCTTTCCTTTCTGCTGTCCGAAGCTACATATGTTTTAAAGAGGAAAGATACTTTATTTTACTTCTTGTTATTTTTAGATGAGAATTCCTCCAGTCTTGTGTATTCAACCCATGCATGAGTACATCATATCCACATGGCGTTGCTCTTCTCTCTTTTTTTTTTTTTTTTTTTTTTTCTTTTTCAAATAATTGATAAATTTTGTGCGCGTATAATTCTTCTTTTTTTTCTTTTCCAACATGATGTTTTTTTTAAATATTTTTCCAGGACTTTTGTTTCAAGCAGTTTAGTGTATGTTAAAACGAAAGATTACACAGAAATTATTTCTTGTTATTCATGGGAATGGAGTGGGTGTATTTCATGGCTGTAATATAGTATTTTATGGCTTAACCTGATATCTTCGTAGACGTGGCATTTCATTATAGGAAATTAATTCGCCTCTTTGCATATGTTTTTTTTCTTATCATCCACTAAAATAACACAATGGCAATAGCGTCGTCTTCAACTAACTGGTACCACGAGAGACACAGCACGTGTTGCTTCTGTGCATGTGCAGTCTCGTTTCTTCTACCTGGTGCTGGGTTTGCATCGGTTGCCAGCTACGGGCCACTAGTGGCACTTGCTTGGAGGCCCGCAATTCACGGCGATGCTGCAGGGCCATCAATGGCTGCCAACCGATGGCGCTGCCACCAACGGACCGCTACCGGGCCGTAAACGGTAGATTTCAGCCAGCAATGACCCATCACTGCCAGCTGGTGGACAGCATTTTACCAACACTTGTATTTTTGCTGGAAATTTCCTGCCAGGTAAATATACACCACACCATTCAACCACCTCCACCGGCGTGCCCTCTGGAGACCATGCAGAATGGATCGGGTGCCTCGTGTTGTTTGCGCCAAATACATACACGACCATCCACAGAGTGGAGCAAAAAAAAAAAAATCATCATGCGAGCCGGACGTCGTTTGACGTCCAACTTGCATGATATTTGCAGCAGAAGAGTCTTTTGCGCCCATGAACGGTGGTTAGGAGAGGATGTTGTCGGGATCGTCTGCTGCTATATTCCATACGTGTGGGCGTTCGACTCATGGTTATGAGTCATGACAGATACTGTTCCGGGTTGACCTCTGTTGTAATGGGTAGTCAACAGTTGAAAAGTGCTGCGTCTGTTAGCCTGTGCGTGTCGTCGGACCCGCCGTTGTCTCTGGGTTGTTGTTTGACCATTTTCAAGCCAGTCCTGATATACTCGTACTTTAACTATGGCGGCTCGTGAACAACCCACCAGTTCAGCCATTTGGGAAATCGAGGCACCTGCTCCCCGAGCTCCCACAATCTGTCCTCTCTCAAAGTCCGATAAATCCTTGTACTTACCCATCACGCTCCGAATTTTACTACCTACTGCTCCACTCGCATCTTATATATGGTACGTCGGTCGATTAATCGCTGTCTCTCTAAAATCACGTGGTCAACGGGCCGCATTCACTTTTGACAGGGATGAATTCAATTCAGTGATCATTCGGTGTACTTACGTGTGTAAGGTGAGTAAACCCTGGAAAATTTACTTCGACACACGTCTCCCTTTCTTGATCTATAGCAAACAAATCGCTTTGAAACGGAGGACCTTCACGAAAGTTCAAAGATACTAAAAATTTCCTTTCGTATCGCCAAGTTTGGCTAAAAAGCCTAAGAGTTATTTTTAGGACGAGATTCACCCAGTGTTCAAGCACAAGGTCGTTACATTTGTAGGTTCGACTCACATTCGGAGAATTTATTCTTCACTCGAAAGACGTAGACTCCCATTACCACAAGCGTAGCATGATCCAACATTTGGGGGGCATTCTTGGAAGCAGTTTCTCCGTAAATGTCCCAAAGTTTGGGGCTTTTAAATGCATAACTAACATTTCTTGTTATGCATTCAATCACTGCCGATAATGAAACGATGGCTTACAATCCAGCGTATGTTTGACAAGATACTAACTTTTCTGAAAATAAAGTCTTCTCCTTTTCTACAAAGTCCTTTAAATATTGCAGATCTTTTTGCTGATAGATGAATAATGTTATATGTATTATACAGTATAATGAGATAGTTTACTGCCGTGGTTTTACTTCCTGACAAAAACGAATTACAGACAGACGTAAAAAAGTGAATATTACAGTGTGTGTGTGTGTGTGTGTGTGTGTGTGTGTGTGTGTTTTATGTAGCTCTTGGTTCTTTCCCTTTGAACTTCGTAGCGACTTCATTAAACCTCTCATCCATATTTGCTGCCCATCGTAAGCTTGCTCTCTGATTTAAATTTTCTCAAGTTCCAGGGTACGCGCCCCCTACCCCAAAACGTTGCGCGCCTATGCCAGCTAAAATGTATACTTAGGGAAGGCATTGTGAAAGATTTAACCCTGGGAATGTACAACGGCCGTTCCATAAAAACTGTGAGTAAAATCACACAAAATGAAGAAATATAGGTACAGCAAGGTATATGTTATTCTTTCCCAAAGTATCTTCCTTCGGATGAAATGCAATGGACGGTCTCATCGTTCTGTCCACTTTTCAAAGCATGTAACAAAGGCATTTTGTGGAAGCTGCTTTAGCGATCCCTGCGCAGCTTGAATAACGCCAGCATATGTGTCAAATGTTGAGCCACGGAACTTCTCCTTCATTGTTGGAAACAACCAGAAATCGAACGGGACAAGATCAGGACTGTAGACAGGCTGTGGCATGATTTCAATACTGCATTTCGTAAGAAACTGTTGAACACAACCAGCCACACATGGGCGAGCGTTATCATGGTGTAGGGTCCACTTGCCCGCACCAGTTCCGGCCGCTTAATCGATATGTGTCGTCGCAGACGCTTCAAGAGTGAAATGTAACACTCAGCATTGACAGCAATTTGTGGAGGAACGGCATGCTGGTAGACTACACCTTTATGATCAAAGAAAATTATCATCACCTTCCCAGCTGATTTGATTTGGCGGACTTTTTTCGGAGGAGGCGAGCATGTGGGTTCCCAGACACTCGTTGCGCGCTTCGTGAGGGGGTCGAAATAATGGGCCCATGTTTCATCTGCAGTTATTACTGTGTTTAGAAAATTTGGATCCTTTGCAATCACTTGTTTCTACTCATGACACACCTGAACTCTGGCTAACAATTGTTCTCTCGTCAGGTGATAAGGTACCCACCCATCTGAAACACACACGATGAAGCAGTAAGTTGTCGCGTAGAATGTGGAATGCCAACGTTTTTGAAATATTAGTTGACGCCGCTATGTCTTCACACGTCATTCGTCGATCTTCTTCTTGCAGAATTGCCCAAACAGTGTTAACATTACACTCCGTAACAACACTTTCAAGTCGACCAGGTCTATAATCGAGTTCTACCGACAAACGCCCTTTTTTAAAATCATGGTGCCATCTAAAAATCGTTGACTCACCCAAACATTTATCTTCATAAGCTTTTTTCATTAAATCAACTGTTTCTGGAGCCGTTTTACCCAAACGATAAAATCTTTTTTATAGCACAACGCATTTCACTTCTTAACTCTGAATCACTCACCTCCATAGATGTATGGCGAAATGCAGATATACCTTAAACAACTGCGCAATAACAAAACCAGAATCGTCTGCCACGGCTAATAACTGTTGCCATAGATACTTCCTTAATTCAGTTAGTCGTCTGCGTGGTTATTTTTCCCCTTCGCACTGTTGCCAACTCAAAAAAATACTCTTACTTTTTATGGAACGACCTTTGTGTATGCCTAATTACAACACGTATGCTCATAGAGAACAACGGTATTGCATCATCTTTTGAAAGTTTAGAAACAAACTAGTAACAAACACAGTCGCTGGATATCAAGGTTTACTTTAAAAGCAAGTTGGGTTGTAACGTCAGTCTCAGTAGTCAAAATGCGAATGTGGAGCACAGACCACTCAGGGTAAATTTTTAACGAAATCAGATACACAGTCGAGTCACATTATTGTGACTACCTCCTACTTTTGACGTCAACAGCGCGTAAGCCAATGAAAGAAGGCGCGTGTCGTGAACTGGCTTGGAGGGTATACATATAAGGTGGGCTGTAGGCATTCTTAAAACATATCACTTGTTGCTGTCGTGGATAAAAGGAACGATTTATCAGATTTGCAAAAAGGGATGAATATCGGCTTTCGGCCAAGGGTGGCAGTACTTCTTCTGAAACAGCGCAGTTTGTGAACTGTTCGCATTCTGCTCTGGTTAAATTGTATCGTGATTGGAGAAATGGCACCACTGCGAATAAATGACGTGGAAACTGCGGAGCACAACGTGCTATTGATGTGCGAGGGGAACGTCGGCTGCGAAGGTGCGTGAGGGCGGATCGACACGCTACAGTGGAGCAACTCACTGGCAGAATGAACCAGGGGGCTACCGGAAGTGTGATTAAAACGACATTTCAGCGAACCCTGTTGTGTATGGGGCTCCGATGCAGACGGATGGTCACTGCACCTATGCTAACGAAGGTGCATCGGCAGAAAAGGCTTACATTTGCACGGCAGTATCGGCATTGGACCTGCACTGACTGGCAAAGGATTGCCTTCTCCGATGAGTCACGTTTTATGCTTCATCGAACTGATGGACGTTGGCGTATAAGGCGAGAAACAACGAAGAACAAACAATCTTCAACCATTGCTGGAAGACCTCAAGCTGGTAGGGGCAGCGTTATGGTCTGGGGAATGTTTTCGTGGCATTCTCTGGGCCCGTTCATACCTGTGAAAAGCACTATGGACCGAATTCGTTATGAATCCATCCCTGCAGAGCACGTACACCCATGCATGCTGATTGTCTTCCCTCGGGTGGATGGGATCTTCCAGCACGACAATGCGACGTATCACACAGCTAGAGAAGCCCGAGAGTGGTTGGAAAAGCACGATGAAGACTTCAAAGTTCTTCCGTGGCCCCCTAATTCACCAGACTTAAACCCAATTGAGTATCTGTAAAAATCAAATTTCAATTGCTACATTATCAGCATATTTATCGTCAGTGCTCGCAACGCTTAGACGTAGTTTAAGTTTTTCATTCTAAAAAAATTTATTTTTAACGCATGCCATCCTTCGTAAAAATGTATTTTCAACTAAATGAGAAAAACATTTGTGTATACTGGAAAAAATAAAGAGAGGGCGGGGGTAGCGTTTCACTCGTGTTCGAAAACCGAGCAATAGACATTCGTGCTGTCATCCAAAATTCTAGCAAGGGCATAATACTCTCGTTGACTTCAAAAAATGAAGTATAGGACTCCTCCCCCCTGAAGCCACACACAAACACTGGTGCGCACGCCCATACACGAACACAAAAACGCGCGTGCATTCTCACACACTAATACCAAAACTGGCACGTACACACAGTAACATTATTTCTAGTATGGGGCGTAAATACAATTTTTTTTTTCAGGGAATTGACAAAAATGGAAGTTTTTGAAATCCATCAGTACAAAAATTAATGAAAAATGGAAGAAGAAATTAAAGCATTATATTTTAATGTATGTTGAAGTACTTTTATTAAATTAAAACATTTTTTCTAATGTAAGTCGCATTTTAACAAGAAAAATTTAAACACTTCCGGTGAGGTGTGTTAATTTTTTTTTTGTTAAAATGCGACAGGCCCCATCTAAATACGCTCCTGTGTACTACACGCAATTCATTATGCACCGAACTGAATCAACGATCTAAGACAAAGATAATTTTGAATAAAAAAAATATAATTATATCCAGCGGTGTGTCAAAAGCATATCGTCAAAATACGCAATTCCGTGTGGTAAATAAGAAGAAACATTTCGCATAAGAAAAATCAAAGAGGCGGGATATGCTCATTTATGAAAACCAGGGGCGTATTTGGGATGGGGAGGGGCTATGTACCTTGACCCCCCCCCAAAGTGTTTCATTTTATTTCTAAAATGCCACTTACAATGGAAAAAATGTTTTAATATATTAAAAATGCATCTACTTACATTAGAAAAAATGTTTTAATATATTAAAAACGCATCTACTTACATTAGAAAATAATATTTTAATCTCTTCTATTTTTGATTAACTTTTATTTCGTCCTGATGGAGTTAAAAAACAACAACAAAAAAGCTTCCATTTTCTGTCGCTTACCCCGGAAAAAATTCCATTTACGCCCCAAATTGTTCTTAGTTTTGTTTTAAAATTTTACTGTGAGAGCAAAACTTGTTGCGAAATATTTTGTCCGTTCCTTGATTAAAACCTTTCTAAAATATAGAGAAAAAAATTCCAGCGGTAAAATCGGATGTTAATTGCAATAATAATAGCATGTGTGAAGTTCATAACTCTGTGAAAATTTCAAAATACTTGCTTACCGAAAGTGTTAATTACGTAAGCAACTGATATCGAGAGAATAAACCACCGCTCACGACAAGGAAAAAGCAGTCACAGACAGCATTATCAACGACGAGTAAAGCGAAAGAGCAACAGACTCTGTCACTTGGAAAACAATTCCGTAACGTAGCTTCGGTAGCGAATATTTCACATCCGATGGGGTCGAATTGAAAAAGAAATAAAGAGTATAAAAAATAAAAGAGAGAGAGAGAGATCCTCATTGTGTGAGTCGAGTTGAAAGGTCTGTATACGACGACGTGCGAAGAGCACGTGTTCCGACCGCAGCACCACCCCGATTGTGCCTCCGCTTGCCCCGAGGTGCGCAAGGATACGAATCGGCGCGCGACTAGCTTGCCCCGGTCGACCAATGAGAAGATCTCTGGGACGGTCTCAGTCGTGCCCTGATTGCATGCAAGAGCATGACCGCCTCGGCGAGGATTATCACTCGCTAATAGCCTGCTTGAACTTTAATGACCCCCGAGCCTTATATGGAAGTGGTCGCCCGGGCAACCCGAAGGTTTGTGTGTAGTGTCAGAGTTCAGCGGAGGCCGGGCCGAACGGACGGGCTACTCGCTTTCTTGTGCAGCAACGGCGTCAAAGTCAGGTCGGATCCTGTTGTCCGTATCACCACCCCGGCGACTCGCGCGCTGTCTGCTTGGTAGACCTTGAAACGTCAGGCGATGCATGCGGTCTACACGGAGGCAATCGACGCATCTTGCTCAGTTCCTCGACAATGTACGTGACCAGCTCCACCCCAGCGGAAGAAACCGACTCGCCGGCCTCGTTCGCATCACGGACACTTCGGGAAAAGTTAACTGATTTGAAACCGAAACTGTGACCGCCGCCATTGGAACCGGAGTTCCGCCCCGATGTGAGGGGGTCAGGAAGGTCAAAGGTCATATCAGGATTTGTGTGAACATTTCTTTTCTCTAATCCGAAATAACTGTCGGACACGTTGAAAGAGGAGGCCGTTTTCCCAAACTTTTTCGAAAGTGAATTGAGATTCTTTTCACAGCAGTGCATTAACGGCCAAAAGCTGCTCATACCGGAGTGGAACTCGATTTCCAGGACGACCCCGACGGTACCGCATCCGCTACCACTGGGGTTCCACCATCCTCATCATCTGATCGCAGCGGCAGCGACAAATCCGAGCAGCAGCGGCCGGGTTCTCGTCGGGAGCTCGGCGGCCGCCGCTGCCGCCCAGTGCGGCGTCGGTGGTGGTGGTGGGATCGACAGAGCTCCGACTCGGAGCCCCCGCCACCCCATGGCACTGGCCGTGACCCCATGGCGGGACCCGTCAACTGGGGCCGACCCAGACCTAGCGGGCACCCAGAATGGCGGTGCCGGAGCTGTACCGCCACCTCAACCGAGTACGCCTTCGAGTTCGGAAAAGAACCAGCAACACATTGAATGCGTGGTTTGCGGTGATAAAAGCAGCGGCAAACACTACGGCCAGTTCACGTGCGAAGGCTGCAAGTCGTTCTTCAAGAGAAGTGTCCGAAGGAACCTCACCTACACGTGTCGAGGAAACAGGAACTGTCCCATCGACCAGCACCACAGGAATCAGTGCCAGTACTGCCGGCTCAAGAAATGCCTCAAGATGGGAATGCGGAGGGAGGGTAGGTGCACAGGTCAGCTTGTTTTGGGTTCTTCCCATAGAATCAAAATCTTCTTGCCCCTAGGGCTCTAATACACGATTTTCTAATCCTATTATAAGCAACCAAATTTTAGTCTTCCTTAAACAGCTATAAAGTAACATTTAACACAGTTAAAAAACAACAACTTAAGTTTATGAATATTGTTAAAGCGGTTAATACTGGCAAGATTTATTTTTTCTTCACCTAACACAAGCGTAGCCAAGGGGAGGCCCTCAGTTCCTCCCCCTCTTAAGGGTGATTGAGTACGAATTTAAAGAGAGATTAATGTATATACGTATATATATAGAGAGAGAGAGGTTTTTTTTCTCACTAATGTTTTTTTCTTTTTCGACTTTTAAAAATTTTGGGCATATTCCCACTTGGAGTATTTTCTCCGGAAGGCTTTCGCCGGTGAACCAACTCCATGGACTCCCCCTTAAGACATTTCTGGCTACACTGCTGTCATCAAATGCCTGAAAAACAGCTGAAAGCAAGTTTCTCGAAAAGCACTTTAAAAAATAAACACTCCTTTTATGTATCATGTTATTAGTTATCCAAGAACCAGGAGCATTTTCTTTTTAACAAATGTCTTTGATGTGGTATAAATAAATGAAATTCATTCACACAAAATAAGCTCGGTAAAATTGTTGGTGTCCGTTTCGAGGGCCCGAATAGATTTGTTAAGAGAAAATAAAATATACTCCTAGGTGTTCTATTTTGATATTCTTTTCAAATGAGCCCACATTGAAAAAATAGTTTTTAACCTTTTTTAGGATTGTATCATGTGAATGTTAACACATTTGCAGTGATGCTATTGTATTCAGTAAGTTTGCGTATCAGTGAACTTGAAGTAACCCCCTCTACCTTGATCTAACTGTGCGTTCGAAGCGCCATTGAATTAGTACCAAATATTTTTCGTAATCATAATTTCCCAACAGGTGAAGAAGCATTGGGGACTAGAGATGCATGTGTTACAAATTAAAAATTCGCTGAATTTTAACTTATAACAGCGCAGAATCGTGTTTCACTTGTTGGTTTTACCTCGGTCAATACCCTTTCCCGGATGTATATGCTCGGGATGCTTTCTTAAGTACTCATGAATAACTGGCGCGCACTGTTAACTCGCATGAATTATTACGAGTGCAAGAATATCCTATAAATAATTTCAAGATATTGATTTCAATTTCGGGAATCACATGTAAACATTTTCAAGATAGTTAATTTCGAGAGCCACGTGACCTTTAAAATTCCCTATGAGCACAAATACATTTTTTTTCTTGCGACACAACAGTGCTTACAGATTCGATTCTTTTAGAGTGGAAGCTAAGAAAGAGTTCGCGACATGTTTACCCCATTTAGGGCATCAACAATGTTTCTTCCTACCATTACGTCGGAAGACTTGGTTAAAATGCATGTGCATATTGAATCATGCATTTCTTATTAGGGAACGCTCGTAGTTGATTTCTGTCGGACCCACTATGAAAAAGATTTAAACTCAACTCTGCTCCTAAACCTCAAATTTAACAGAAGCTGAAATATATTCTATTGATTTCTGTAACATAAAAATTTATTTTAATTTAAGCAAAGTAAGGCTGAACGAAGTCAGTTCACCTGACCAATTACCATGCATTTTGGATCCAGTGTGAAAAATAGGAGTTTAAAAATAGGATTATTTAATGTCACGAAACGTCTTTAGATGTTATGAAACATCTTTAGATGTCATGAAACATCTAAAGATATTTCGTGACATTAAGCAATCCTATTTTACATCTAATATTCTTAAAATTTGATGAACACTAAATTGGCCCGTTCAGTTTTCTGCGAAAAATAATTTTTCCAGAAATTTTTCCTGTCTTGCTGCTATGTTTTTTAATTTTTATTTATTAGTGTTTTTGAAGATAGAACTACATGGTGTAAAACTAAAAGTAGCAATCTAATAATATTGATTATTGATTTTGCTGTTCATTAACCTGAATTGAGACTGCTTGCAAATCCACACAGAACTGAAAAATGCTGACCATAAGGCTTTCTCAGATATTTTAAACAATTTCTAAATCACGGTGTTTAACAGTAAGATTAACATGAGGACTTTTTAATAGTTGAATTTAACTGAAAAATTAAAATGTTGCGTAAGATTTTAATTGAAACTGTCATTTCTAAGTGCCGAAGTCGTACAAGTTGCTAATTTGAACGTGCACTATTTTGAATTAACGAATTTTAAAATTGCATGACTGACAATATAGAAAAATATAAATGTGAAACAAAACTTGAAATACTTTGGATCTCAGAATAACAAACCATCTGCTAAAAAAGCATTTCAGGAAAAGCCAATTTCACAATTTTAATGCCACATGTCTGAATTTTTTCCGGTGTGACATGGTAGAACAAATTTTCTGGTAAGCAGTATCAACCTAAGTCGAATAAATAGGTTTAAACGATCTGAAAATGTTTAGGAAGAAAATCCTTTTCAGAAATAATCATTTATGCACAAATAAATTATGAAAAAAATGACATTTCGATGTGGTAGCCGAAAAAAATTTAATACACATTTTAAAGTTCTTGTTCATATTTTCAGTAAATACAGCAATCATGATACGTTGTAAACAGCAGTTGCTCACTGATGTCTCCTAGAAGAATAAAAAAAAAAGTTATTTAATTTCAACATTGTGTTAGTTGTGAAGTAAAATATCCGGAAAACTGTTAAAATAAGTTTTTGTGAGCAATAGTATTAAAAGAAAAAAATCTAAAGGGTATGCAATTTTAAAGGAAACTGCTGTTATTGTACACAATGTTATATTTGCCGTGACTTTTACAATTTTTGCATTTTTAAAAGTTGAAAATTTTATGCAGTCAATGAATCCAGAAACCCGTGAAATAATTTGCTGTATCTAATGAAAAAATATGGCTTCTAAATATGAGCCAGATATATTTTTTGATTACAACAGTTAAATTAATCAATCATTACAAATAATGACGAATGTGATAATTGTGGTTATAATTAATTTGCGAATGATTTTTCATAACGTGTGCCTTATATTGAAACCTTGCAGTGAGACAAATTTAAAAAGTAGCAGCAGCCAGAGCCCGAACCAAGTACGGGCAGTCCGGGCAGCTGCCCGGAGCTCCGGTTCATGGAGGGCCTCCAAACGTCGATTATTTTTACCGAATATTTTTTTTTTAGTTTTCCGTTGCATATACGTTAATTTTTCATATTTCATAACTGATTGTTATTTTGAAAATCTGATTCAAAATATGAATAAAGTGCATAAATATGTAGTCCCTCTCTCTCCCCGAAAAATAGCAGTTCCGTTTACCCAGCGCTTAGGGGGCCCCCGTAACACGGTTCTTTCCCGGGGCCCCACAAACTTCTTGATCCGGTTCTAGCAGCAGCATGCACACACAGTATTTCATCACACTTTAAACAAAGGGAGTTTTCTCTTTGTGCATAATTTGTACAACAAAAAAAAAAAAAAAAAACTTGTAGTTGTGGCTTATGTGTTCGGCTAGGTTTTCGTATTAATAAAGAGTATAAAATGTAAATTAGCATAAGCTTCGTACAAAGTTAAAAAACACAGCAAATCTCTTGTTATTTTTGCGTTTTCAAACTATGCATTAACAGCGCAACGTATTTTATTATTTAAACCCCTACACTGACATTTCAAAGTTGTGATGAAAAGAAATGGGATAATTCCCTATATGCCTACAAGAATGTATTAAGGAAAAATCCACTGTTTTGAAAACATTTCCTTTTCTTTTGTATGTGGATGGGAAGGCTTTATAAAACTATAGTGAAATATTTTTAGCGTGATTTTGTATATGTAAAAGAGCAAAACTAACAGGTTAAAATTCTACATATATCAAGTTTTTCACAGTGCGACGGGTATGTAATGAAAAGTATGATTTCAAAGGAATTTTTTTGCATGTGGAAATTTCTGTGAAGGAAAAGTGTTTATCTCAAAACACTAAATTTAGCGATAATTCTTATTCCCTGAACCTTTCTTCTCCTTCTTACGGGCTTCAATAATTCAGTGAATTCTTAACCCAGGTGCGAGTTCCTAATTGCACTGAATCTTTTATAGGTTCAAGGAGAATTCATTTCATATATCTTTATTTAGGCGCTGTAGTAATTTATTAAAGTATGTACGAAAAGTTTGAGTATCTTATAGAAACATCCACACATGACCATACTGTTTCAAACGCTACCAGATTATGAATTTGATTTACATAAATGTGGAGCCCTTGTTATCTGGTTTTTATGTTAAATGTATATCAGTTTATCAGAATATCTCACAAAATAACAGGTTATTCACTTAACGAGAATTTCGAGTTAGTTTTATTTGCTCATTGAATTCGTGAAAACATAATCCCTTTCCAGCACTGAAAACTTTAACATGTATGGCTTGTTCCTTAAAAAAAGTTGAAGCTTTAGATCAGGGGCGTATATGGAAATTTTTGGCGGGAGAGGAGGGCGACGAAAGATGGAAGATTTTGAAATCCATCAGAACAAAATTGAAGTTTGTAAAAAAATAAATGGAAAAATGAAAGCATCTTTTTCGAATGTAAGTTGCTGCATTTTTATTATTTTAAGGCACTTTTTTCTAATGCAAGTCGCATTTTAACCAAAAACTTGACAAAATGAAACATTTTCGGGTAGGGCCAAGGCCGCACCGCACCCATAGGGCTCCTCCCTTCCTTCTAAATACGACCCTGCTTTGGATAATGGAGAAGCAAAAGTTGCATCTTTCAGGTACGATGCAGTGCTAATTATTTTTTGCGCATCCCCCAACTTTATTGTTTTAAGAACATTGACTCGCGGAGCGTTGAATTCAATTTATTGTCGAGAAGTCAGTGAAATCAGCGTTGCGGTGTATGCTAATTAATAGAAAGTAATATTATTATTAGTATTATTAAGTATAAATAGGGAGTAGGGATGTATCCATTTCTAGAGTTTAATGAAACTTTAAAGAATTTGCAGAAATAATTTCTATCAGAGTAATGTCGTTCATGTGTCACTAAGACTTTATCATGAAGAGTGAGTGATACCATGTCACGGAAAGGAAAGGTAATAAATAGATTTTGAAAGTGTGAATTGCAAAACCCGCTCTCTGCGACCAAAAAAGATAAATAAGGTTTTATAACCATTCTATCCTGGAATACACGTTTTTTAGGGAGGGGGGTTGTATTCGCCACCGTAAGCAACTCACTGAGCTATGGGCAGTCGCCCATCCGAATTCGGGACGCAGGTTCTAGGGGGTCAGCGGTGTAAAGCAAACGCACTATCCACATGCCTCATCTGGGATTCGAACCTGTATCCATTGCGGACGAACAGAGGTCACCGACTACACAACTGAACCACCGATCCTGGGATTGCGTAATTATGATTTTGCGCTTTCCCACTATCTTGGCATGATTTATGAATTATAACGAAGTAAATTTCTCCGTCATTTTTATCCGCGCCGGGGCTCGAACCCGGTTCCCCTCATTCCGGAATAAGTTGCTCTACGAATTGAGCTACGCGGACATTTGTTCTGACTACTATCTGCCTTTATGCCGTGTGCGTCCTGCTGGCAGGTACGTTACATCATCTCCCCCTTATTTTTATTTTTTTTTTTTTTTTTTCGAAGTGCTGCACTTATTTTTCCTATCTCGCAGTGTGGAAATAACATCACACCATTGCGAGATTTTGAACGGTCGGGTCATCCGGATAGTTCGGGCGCCACTTATAACGAAGTGACTTTCTCCGTCATTTTTATCCGCGCCGGGGTTCGAACCCGGGTCCACTCATTCCGGAATAAGTTGCTCTACCAATTAAGCTACGCGGACATCGATTCTAATTGCTATCTGCCTTTATGTCGTGTGCGTCCTTCTGGCAGGTACGTCACATCTCCTGGTACGTTACAAACTGAACCACCTCATCTGGGATTCGAACCTGTACCCATTGCGGACGAACAGAGGCCACCGACTACACAACTGAACCACCGATCCTGTATTGCGTAATTATGATTTTGCGCTTTCCCACTATCTTGGCATGATTTATGAATATGCATAGATCAAATTCTTTAAGCGCGTAAAAGTGCATCAATCGCTTTGAGCTATCTGTTATGTATCGAATCGTTTCCCTCTACAAGTTGTGCATGTGCCCCATTACTTACATCATAGGAAACATGTCACGATATGAAATAATATAAGTAAGTGGAATAAGAAATGCTCCAAACTAGTACCATAAACAGTTACCAACTTATGAAGTTAATGAATGTAAAGTCGTTAAATCCAATTTAAAACATAAAATATGCCATGATTAAACCCTGTTGAAAAAATTCAACAAGCAGTCCGGGCATTTTTGCACTTGAATATCGTTACGGAATTTTTGCACGTGAATGTCGCTCTGTTTAAACCGTAATTTTGCAATATTTTTTTCCAAAATTAGGAATTAAACATGTGTACCATAATAATACTAACAATACTACTACTAATAATAAAACCTATTTAAAAGAGATTAAATTAAGTGCTACTAGGGAAAATAATGATACTGCTAGAGAGAAAGACAGCTGATTCAAAAACTGTTGACAGAAACCCGGTTTGCTGCTTCTCTAAAAGGCAGAATATTACAAAAGATACTGTTTTCCATTATTTCTAACCACCTTCCAGATATGGTTCAAATGTTTGTCACCTTAACTTTTCCCGTACGCAACGGTTTATGTTTCCATGTAGGCCATTTCTCTGATCCATAAGTATGAACTGAAAGCATACATTGATTGTACACTATTCTCTTTAGACATATAATTAATTGTAAATTGGTCTTCAAAATTATTCAGTTTCATCCAAATGCTCTCCAGCCAAGTTTTGCACGCCAATATATTTCTACGTCGTTGACATCCTAGATTGGTATCTGTCGTCCTATAACGTTTCATTCAGTTACTTCTAGATTTGCCCAATCTACTTCTAGATTTACCCAATCTACCTCAAAATCTTCTGTTCTTGTAAAAGCATTGTATGTCAATTTTGTTTTTTTTGTAAATTCATTTTTAACACATTTATTGGCTCTTGTCAGCATGTTCCTGGATCATAATATTCAGCAGCTCTGAGTGGGTGTGACATACTACAGAGGTGAAGCACGTGTCGAAATGACAAATATTCAGCGGTATATTCCGTCGGTGTAGCTTAGTCGGTTAGAGCAATTCACTCCGGATCGAGGAGATGCGGGTTCGATCCCCGTCACTGACAAATTCCCGTTTTCAAATTAGTGCCTTAACGTAAAAATGGATCTACTGGCCGTTCGGTTCTTCGAAAAATGTGTGATGTTCGTTCCACACATCGCCTGGAATTAATGAAAGGATCCTTCTTCGCTTTAAAAAAAAAAAAAAATTAAGAGCGAGATGATTTGACGTACTACAAAGGAGAAGCACGTGTCAAGACGGTAAATCTGCAGCGATACATACCGTCGGTGAAGTTTAGTTGGTTAGAACAACTCACTCCTCAGCGAGGAGACGCAGGTTCGATCCCTATCCCGGACACATTTGTGTTTTCACAGGGGTTACATGCAAAAATGACTTTGTCGTTAGCAAAACGAAGGTATGTTAAACGATCTCCATTAATCTTTATCCCTTTCTGTTCCTAGTTCAATGACTAAATGACATTCTGTCGGTTTTGCATTGAACTGCAGGTACCGCCGCCCCGGTGGCGCAGTGGTCTAAGCGATGGCTTCTGATCAATCGTCCGAGATGGATCAGGGTTCGAATCCTGGTAATGCATTAATGTTGTGTTGGTCTTACGGTGCTGACTCTCTCTCCCTTCCCTGGAGCCAGTTGCCCTAAATTAGGGACGGACGACTGCTTATAGCCCATTGAGTTGCTCACGGTGGTCGTTAAACCTTCAATCAAAAAAAAAAAAATGAAGAGCAAGGGTTGGAAGGAAACGTGTATAATACAGTAGCTAAATAAATCTAAATTTTTAATAGTTATTTTTTTTCTGTTTGAGCTGCGTTTGAAAATATGAAGGTTACGTTTATTGTATTATTCTGTGTGACAAACACGCTACGTAGTTCAGGCCTTTAGTTTACGCATAGATTCGCATTTGATCTCTGAACATTTTCCTGTCTCTAACAGTTTCCAACGCGCTTTTAATTTCTGTAGCACATAAGGGTGGTCATAGTACATACAACCTACCGTAAACTTTCGAAATGTTTCCAATATTTGCCTCAATTTAATTTCGTGAGTAAGTGTCCTTTACCTGAAAAGAAAAAAAAAATATGTTAAGCCTTCAGGAAATCGATAAAGATTATAGTCTTTTTTTGTGTAAAGATACACTATAAAAAGAAATTCTGTTTGTTATTCACGAGCCGAGCCACTTTCCGTGATTCTTTTCGGGAATTAACGAAGCATATTTCTACTACACCGTGAAATGACGGAAACAAACCTAAATTTCGCGGAGTTTTCGTACTCCAGAAAATTTTTAGTAACAATTCCGCAATTCCTTTCTTATATTGACGGTAAATTGCCGCTTTTAAGATGTGTTAACGGAAAATTCTGAATTTTCAAAAACCTTTCTGCCATTCCTTTCGTATATTAACGGAAAAACTCCGTTCTAACTTTTTCCGTTTCCATATGAGGAAAAAATTGCGGTAATAGGAGAGATTCGCGAAAATGCTTGATGTTTCATTAATTGTTAAATTTCCATAGTCTGTCGAAGAATGTGATTTTGAAGTTCTGTAGCGAGATCGGATATTGTGGATAACATATCACATGAATTTTGGCACCGGGTATTCTTCTCTCCCCCATTTCGCGCACCAGCTATTATATATTGTGTTACTGTAAGAAACCGAGTACTTAAATTATCGTACAGTGATTTGTAAAATACCTATGTTACCAGTCTGTGGAATCTTTAAGACAAAAGCTATTGTAGCCATCAAGAGTAAATTTTATATTTAGAAGTTTTGTGAAATAATACTATAAAACAGTACATTTCACATTTTCTTAACGATTCTTTTTTTTTTTTTTTTTCTTTTTGATTGGGGCCCAACCGGTGATCAGTTTCGTGCTGTCTTGACTGTGTTCAGCCTGACATATTTTTTTTCCATGTCGGATCCATTGATTTTTGTATTTTGCATTAAGTCACACAGTTATCCTTACCACTCTTCCTACACTGTAAAAGATTTCCTGAAATTCAGGAGCCATTTTCCTGATTCCTTACAGAAAATTAATGATGCATTTTCCTGTTTCCAACTTTTCCGTAAAATGATGGGAAAAGAACCTGAATTTCACAGATTTTCCGTACGCGCAGGAATATTCTGAATGCTCAGAAACTTTTCGGAAGTTCCTTTAGTATATTATACGTTGTAACAGGTGTTAATGGAAATCTGGATTTTCAGAATTTATACGATTTCTAAAGATTCCTTTTGTATATTAACGGGAAAAATTTGTTCTCCTCCTTCCCGTATCCATATGACGAAAAATTTCCGGTAATGGGAGGGATTCGTGGGAATAATTGAGCCTTGATTAACTAGTAAGTTTCAATCACCTGTTGGAGAACCTGATTTTGAAGTTCTGTAGTGAGATCGGATATTGTGGATAGCATTTTACATGATATTTAGGTTATTGTGGCAACGGATATTAATTACCCTCTCCCCTATTTAGTGCACCACCTATTGCATATTGTGTTTCCGTAAGAAAATGTGTATTTAAATTATCGTACGACTGTCTATGCATCAGTCTGCGGATCCCTTAAGACAAAAGCTGTTGTAACTGTCAAGAGTAAACTTTATGTTTAGGGGTTTTGTGAAATACTATGAAGTAGCACGTTTCACCTTTCCACAAATGTAATTGAAAGTCATTGTCAGTTTAAAAGGACCTCGAGTTCCAAAAGATTCTGTTTCGAAAAGGCATGACGGGGGGGGGTGCAATTTATGATTAAGTCTTCCTACGGAAATTATTATAAACCTATTTAGAAAAAATTATGCTGCTAAAGAAAAAATTGAACGACTAGTTAACCCGCATTAATAGCGGAAACCATTTCATAATCGTGCGATTCGAATCGTCATCATTTCTTCCTGACACGTGCCCACGTGTTAAGTGTGTTTCTAGGTCACTAGGTAGAGCGCGCTCTACTCTCGTTGAAGACGTACTCGGTTCGGACCCCACCAGGAGCAAAGGGAAAGAATTCGTTCATTTCCTACTCCGGGCAAGAATCTCTAGAAAAAGTCAAAATCGAAATTTCTGCAAAATTTCGGTAACAAAACGAAAAAACCCAAAACTGACTTTTCTGAAATAAACGGCATTTGGGGCAACACAAAATCTGTCAAATACTGAAGTTCTTAGAAACGGATTCAAAACGGAAATTTCGTTAAAAGTCTGAGACCTACCGGCAACTTTGCTGCACATTATTTTCAGGAATTTTCCGAAATTCACAGCTTATGTATGCTTCCTAGTGTAGGCTTTCTTGTAACTTTTGCTAAATTTTAAAATCCTGGTTTAGTAGTCATAGGTTCATTAACATCACCGTTTGATCAAACGCTTTTCGTTGCTTTCATTTTAAGCATATTGGTACATCGGCCCCTAAAAATACTATTTGTTCTTCCGTAACTTAGTCGTATCTTTCTTGTAATATCTTCAAGATGTCCTTCGTTTATGTTTGTTCTTCAATCATAATATCTTTTGCCATTGACTACTACTAGGTGTTATCTTCGTTTTACTGAGGTTTACCTTTTAGGATCATAACATCCGTTACCATGCATTCCGATAAATTCCTTTTAATCTGAAACTACGTCATTCATAGAATTTGCCAACAGTAACATCATTAGCAAACGGCGTATACTCTCTCTCTCGATATACAGGGTTCAAAGGAAAGTCCTTATTCCTAAAACCTCTCTACATCTGATCTACATAGTGAAATAGAACCCGGACCCGAACGAGGCCGAATGGGCATTAATAACAATATATATATATATATATATATATATATATATATATATACTTAAGAGCAAAACTGAAGACTAAGGAAACAATTTTAGAATTTAAAACGAAGGGTGCAAAATAACCTGAAAATCAAAACGCGCAACGCAGCAGTTTTGAAAATTCAGAATACACATTCTATAAAGAAGATACCTAAGCAAAAAAATACATATATAATTTTGACTCACACCTAAAACAACATAGAAAAGGTTATGTATCTACCTGTGTGAGTAAAAGGAGAAAAGATAAAAAAATAAAAAATAAAAAAAAAAACAACTGAATGTAGAAGGTGTCGAGAATACTGAGCCTTGGCTTTATCAAGGACCAGCAAAAACTCTGCATTTTCTCACTTCCACAAAGACCTAGTTGGAAATGGGTTTCTGCAAGGCCATAGATGCAAGTAACATTCCCACCTAAAATAGTTAAAAAATATATATATATAAGTCATGTCCTCCGTAGAGTAGCATGACCTAGCACTAGTTAACAATTTCGCTTGCATCCATTAACCTTCATGGCCCGACCCATGCTCTTCATCTGTTACTATTAAACAGAGAGAAGAAGATTAAAGAGAACTCAAGCTGTGAGAGTGACATAATAAATGGAAATGATTTTCAGCTATAACGAAATTCCAAGTTCGTTTGAGAGAGAATTTAAACCTGAAAAATAATGCAAAGGAATCCAAATTTTACATTGCAATTAAAAAAAGGAAATGTTAATTTATACCGAACAGATTTTTGAAAGAAAACTTGAGTCTAAAACCCCCTACTCTACAACTTATGACAGCACGAAAACGAGAATAAGTTAAAGATAAATATTAACTAAAGAAAACTTTGTGAAAGTTATATACCTTAAACAGTTAGTTGCAATATGTACAAAGTATTTCAGCAGTGCTTTAAGTGCATAATTAATTAGTTATTAAGAACTTAACTACTTTGAAAAAACAGCGCATAGACAGCGCATAGAAAAGGAACAGGCTTAGCCTTCTTCTGTTCCTAGGTACCTCAAAAGACGCTCAAAGTTACAAAGAAAAGTAAGAGTTAAAACCCGCAAAAATGTTAACAGACAAACCAATGCTTAAAAGCTGAAAAGCTAAAAAACGACAGAGAAAAGGTACATAAAGTACAAACATTGAACTTATAAAACCTAGAACCCAAAAACAAGGAAGAGAGCTTACCTCTTGTGTAACAAAAACTTTTCTCCACACAAGAGGAGAACATGGCTGACCCCTTCTGCCACTCCCTAGACGCTGGGGGGCAGTGAGGGTGGGGCTGATGGCCTCCTCATACAGCAAGAAAACAACGCGCGGAGATTTTAACCAGAGAAAAAAATATATAAACTTAAGACTGTGGATCTGTATGATCAGAATGAGCAGAATTAACTCTTCAGAATACATGAGAAATATTATGAAATACACGAGCAGTTTATTTAATAATCTTTGCATGTATTAAATCACCTTAGTGAGCTTCTATAGATTAATCAGAATCTTATTAATTTTAATGTTGGTTTTACTATTTTTAGTATAGCTATCCTAGTGATGAATAACTAGTTTTCTTTTTTATTTGTTTTATTTTCTTTTATAAACAGATTTTTAAGCTTTTTTTTTTTTTTTTTTTTTTTGTGATTTAGTTTATATTATTTAATTTTTTGTTTTAATAGGACCGTCATATCCATAGCACTAAGGTTCCTTTAGGTAGTTAATAGGCATCCTCTAGCCAACTTCCTTACGGCTTTGATTGGTCAGAATCATATTATTAACTGTGTAGAAAATTAAAGCAGATCTGCCAACCTTACTCTATTATTCAGAATAATTTTTTCTTAAAGTTCTTTTGATGAAAGAAGAAGGAATTTCGTTCTCTAGAAAACTTTCTAATAGTATATTAATGTGGTAATTGAAATCCAAATTGTTGCTGCAAATTCTTGAAACTCTTAGGACCTGAGAAATTAGTACATTCTCAATTACTTTGGTTGAAATGTTATTATTCCAGTGTAGATATTTAATTACTTTGAAAGGAAAATTAACTCTTTTATCAAAGAGGCTAATTGATGGGTTACCTCTGTTGAGCTTAATGCTTAAGTCTAGGAACTCAAGTTCCTGATTACTGTGGTTTGTTTTACATAAGTTAAGAGAGCTAGGATAGATATTATCAAAATCACTCTCTATAACTTCTGAATTATTGATACACAGCAGATCATCAATATATCTAAAAGTGTAAAGGTAGTTATCTGAGCAGGTGGGGTGATTTTTAATGAATTTATATTCCTTAAAGAACAGGAATAGATTAGCGATATTTGTGGACATTGATGTTCCCATTGGAATACCGTTCACTTGCTTATAGAGAGTATTATTATATAAGATATGGTTATTTTTTATGCAGCAATTGAGATAAGAGTTCCAAGTTCCTACATCAACAAATTGGTTAAGTTTAAATTCTGCATACAGCTCCTTAAATGTAGTGATTATATCTGATAGAGGCAGATGCATAAAAAATAACCATATCTTATATAATAATACTCTCTATAAGCAAGTGAACGGTATTCCAATGGGAACATCAATGTCCACAAATATCGCTAATCTATTCCTGTTCTTTAAGGAATATAAATTCATTAAAAATCACCCCACCTGCTCAGATAACTACCTTTACACTTTTAGATATATTGATGATCTGCTGTGTATCAATAATTCAGAAGTTATAGAGAGTGATTTTGATAATATCTATCCTAGCTCTCTTAACTTATGTAAAACAAACCACAGTAATCAGGAACTTGAGTTCCTAGACTTAAGCATTAAGCTCAACAGAGGTAACCCATCAATTAGCCTCTTTGATAAAAGAGTTAATTTTCCTTTCAAAGTAATTAAATATCTACACTGGAATAATAACATTTCAACCAAAGTAATTGAGAATGTACTAATTTCTCAGGTCCTAAGAGTTTCAAGAATTTGCAGCAACAATTTGGATTTCAATTACCACATTAATATACTATTAGAAAGTTTTCTAGAGAACGAAATTCCTTCTTCTTTCATCAAAAGAACTTTAAGAAAAATTATTCTGAATAATAGAGTAAGGTTGGCAGATCTGCTTTAATTTTCTACACAGTTAATAATATGATTCTGACCAATCAAAGCCGTAAGGAAGTTGGCTAGAGGATGCCTATTAACTACCTAAAGGAACCTTAGTGCTATGGATATGACGGTCCTATTAAAACAAAAAATTAAATAATATAAACTAAATCACAAAAAAAAAAAAAGCTTAAAAATCTGTTTATAAAAGAAAATAAAAACAAATAAAAAAGAAAACTAGTTATTCATCACTAGGATAGCTATACTAAAAATAGTAAAACCAACATTAAAATTAATAAGATTCTGATTAATCTATAGAAGCTCACTAAGGTGATTTAATACATGCAAAGATTATTAAATAAACTGCTCGTGTATTTCATAATATTTCTCATGTATTCTGAAGAGTTAATTCTGCTCATTCTGATCATACAGATCCACAGTCTTAAGTTTATATATTTTTTTCTCTGGTTAAAATCTCCGCGCGTTGTTTTCTTGCTGTATGAGGAGGCCATCAGCCCCACCCTCACTGCCCCCCAGCGTCTAGGGAGTGGCAGAAGGGGTCAGCCATGTTCTCCTCTTGTGTGGAGAAAACTTTTTGTTACACAAGAGGTAAGCTCTCTTCCTTGTTTTTGGGTTCTAGGTTTTATAAGTTCAATGTTTGTACTTTATGTACCTTTTCTCTGTCGTTTTTTAGCTTTTCAGCTTTTAAGCATTGGTTTGTCTGTTAACATTTTTGCGGGTTTTAACTCTTACTTTTCTTTGTAACTTTGAGCGTCTTTTGAGGTACCTAGGAACAGAAGAAGGCTAAGCCTGTTCCTTTTCTATGCGCTGTCTATGCGCTGTTTTTTCAAAGTAGTTAAGTTCTTAATAACTAATTAATTATGCACTTAAAGCACTGCTGAAATACTTTGTACATATTGCAACTAACTGTTTAAGGTATATAACTTTCACAAAGTTTTCTTTAGTTAATATTTATCTTTAACTTATTCTCGTTTTCGTGCTGTCATAAGTTGTAGAGTAGGGGGTTTTAGACTCAAGTTTTCTTTCAAAAATCTGTTCGGTATAAATTAACATTTCCTTTTTTTAATTGCAATGTAAAATTTGGATTCCTTTGCATTATTTTTCAGGTTTAAATTCTCTCTCAAACGAACTTGGAATTTCGTTATAGCTGAAAATCATTTCCATTTATTATGTCACTCTCACAGCTTGAGTTCTCTTTAATCTTCTTCTCTCTGTTTAATAGTAACAGATGAAGAGCATGGGTCGGGCCATGAAGGTTAATGGATGCAAGCGAAATTGTTAACTAGTGCTAGGTCATGCTACTCTACGGAGGACATGACTTATATATATATATTTTTTAACTATTTTAGGTGGGAATGTTACTTGCATCTATGGCCTTGCAGAAACCCATTTCCAACTAGGTCTTTGTGGAAGTGAGAAAATGCAGAGTTTTTGCTGGTCCTTGATAAAGCCAAGGCTCAGTATTCTCGACACCTTCTACATTCAGTTGTTTTTTTTTTTTTTATTTTTTATTTTTTTATCTTTTCTCCTTTTACTCACACAGGTAGATACATAACCTTTTCTATGTTGTTTTAGGTGTGAGTCAAAATTATATATGTATTTTTTTGCTTAGGTATCTTCTTTATAGAATATATATATATATATATATATATATATATTGAACTTCCATTGTGCATGGCTTTTATCGATTATGAAAAAGCCTTTGATTCGGTGAAGCCATCAGCAGTTGCAATGGCTCTGAAATCCTGCGGTATTGAAGATGCATACATTAATATCATTAATAACATCTATGAAAATGCAAGTGCAAAGATTAGGCTGTTTGAAAATACAACACACATAAAAATTGGAAAAGGAGTGAGACAAGGTGACACCATATCTCCGAAGCTCTTTAATGCCACATTGGAAAATGTCTTTCAATCACTGAACTGGGAAAACAAAGGGATAAAGATTAATGGAGATTATCTAACCCACCTTCGTTTTGCTGATGACATAGTCATTTTTGCAACTACCCCATCAGAGCTACAGAGTATGATCCAGGAACTTGCTGACAAGAGTAAAGAAGTGGGATTAAAAATGAACTTTCAGAAGACAAAAGTGATGTACAATGCTTTTACAAGAAATGAAGATTTATCGATTGATGGAGAAAAGCTGGAGATAACAGACACTTACGTTTATCTTGGACAGCAGATATCAAGTGAGGGTCATATTGATGAAGAAATTAATCAGCTTACAAAACTTGCCTGGAGAGCTTTTGGAAGAAACAGCATAATTTTCAAGAGCAATATGCCATTATGTCTTAAAAGAAAAGTGTTTGATCAATGCAACCTCTCAGTGCTTACGTATGGTGCAGAGACGTGGACCTTAACTAAAAGAGACATACAAAGACTGCTGACAACTCAAAGCAGCATGGAGAGATGCATGCTTGATGTAACCAGGAGATATAAGAAGAGGAACTCGTGGATCCGAAAAATGACAAAAGTAGAAGACATCTTGATCAGAGTTAAATCCCTGAAATGGCAATGGGCTGGACATACTGCCAGAAGAACAGACCATCGATGGACAGCCGAAATTTTAGATTGGATTCCAAGGGACAGGAAAAGACCCAGAAGAAGACCACATGGAAGATGGGTGGATGAAATTCGAAAGTATGCGTGAGTGACATGGAGGAGACTGGCACAAGACAGACCGTTGTGGAAGAAACTTGGGGAGACCTTCGTCCAGCAGTGGATTGATAATGGTTGACAATGATGATGATGGTGATAATATATATATACATACATATATATATATATATATATATATATATTGTAAACTTCCACACTTTCCTCTTCCTGCCATTGCCGATGCATTTCTCAAATGGGCAGGTACGATACGATGAACAAACACCTCGAAACGTTCAGAGCCCTTCAATTTTTCTATTTTTTTCAGTCCTTCCAGGAAACTCACTGAGTTTCCTGGAAGGACTGAAAAAAATAGAAAAATAGTTGTGGGTAAGGGTGCCCTGATAGGAGAGATCCAAAATAAAAGTTCGGAAAAATTAGTTTTAGGAGTACACGGTGTTGTCATAGTATAGTCGCACGATTTTCTGTGATTATTCATTCATCCTGAAATGTTTCTAGTAGCCCCCCAAAATCTGACTGCACCGCGATCCTTACATTGCTCAACAAAATTTTCTAGGAGTTGCCGCGTGGCGTAAGGGGGTGAAATTTCGACGTCATGGTACCTACTATCTACAATTCTTGTAGAAGCGTTTCCTTCTCCACAGAAATCCACTGCTGATGCGTGAGCTGTGACATTTGCTCCCGAAGCCCAAAATAAACGTATGGACGTCACCCACTCCCCACTCAGACCCAGCTGTGGAATTCACTTTACCAAATATGAAATGTAATACAAATCTCGTATGCTAAATCATAAAAAATCACAGTAAGAAAAAAAAAAAAAAAAAAAAAAAAAAGAGAAAAGAAAAAAAAAGTAGGGAATTCAGGACCCGAGCCCGTTTCGGGCCCGGGTCCTGAATTCCCTACTGTGCTTCGGGATTGGACTTGGACCATCTCAGCACTGATGTGCATTCGAAGTCCATTGAAGTTGTCTGAACTACTAGAATTTCATAAAATTCATAATTCATTTGTTCCAGGCCCATTGGAAGCTGTAATGCTTTGGAATTCGTACGTTAATCTGATGAGTATTGTGCGGCTCAATGAGACCGCTTATGCTCAATGAGGCCAGCTAACCTAGTGAAACAACGCGTCTACTCCAACCAACACAGGTCAGTAGTAATAAATCCCTTGATAAAAAGATTCTCCTTAATAGAGGTAAGACTTCCATTTAAAGCCAGAGTTCAAACAAAGTGACAACTTATGCATTGAACTTTATGGAAGTTACGTACTATATGTTCGTTGATCGTAATATTTCGCAGTTGTTTCTGCGATACAGGGGCTGATCCAAAATTTTCGTGAGAGTAAGTGTTAGGAATAACTGGGGGCCCTTCTGATATCTTCCCCCAAAATGAAAAAGTGTTCTTAGTATGTCTATAAATTTATCATATTTCCCACAAATCGCTAAGTTCATCACGGGATGTCAGCTTTCAAGCGTCACTAAAAGTTAGTTTGTTATTAAAACCTAAAAAATCGAAGCTTTTCCTTGGTTCCTGAGATCCACCCCGCCGCGATATGGCATTAATCTAGGAATTACGATCTTAAGTTTCTTTCTGGGGATTAAAAGATTATTCGATGTCGATTTTTCAGCTATGTTAATTTTACACCGTCCACGATTTTTTTTTTCTATTTCGTTCCCTCGCTTGCTTCAAAGTTTAGAAACATCTACTTCGCTTTTTCAAAAATTGCTTGACCAACAAACGGTTGAATGAGAGTTGAAGTACGTATATCTCAGCTCTGAAAGTGAGGGACAGAACTCGATCTCCAGTGTTTTTTAAAATGTTCCTATTGTTTGTTACGGCACCGTGGTTTCTTCTTTCTAAATTTAACAGCTTTATTATACAGTTGTGAAAACACAAGTTTGTCCGCGAAGGGCACCGAATCCGTGTCCCCCCTCACTCCGGAGTAAGTCGCTCTCCCAACTGATCTACGCAGACAGAATGTCTCGCTGCAGATTTGATGTCTTGACACATGTCTTCACCTCTGTAATACGTCATATCATCTCCTCTTATTATTATTTTTTGTCTTTAAAGTGAAGTAGGAATTTTTTATTAATTCCAAACAATGTGTGGAATAAACATCACACATTTTCCCGAAGAACCCAAAGCCCAATGGATCCATTTTCCACAATCGGGCGCCCATATCCACGACAAGCATCGAAACCGTGTCTCTTCACTCTGGAGTAAGTCGCTCTCCCAACTGAGCTACGCGGACAGAATGCCTCTCTGTAGATTTGTCGTCTTGACACATGTTTTCACCTCTGTAGTACGTCACACAGTGTAAAATAACACTATCGAGAAACAACCGATTAATCATGTGGAGAAGAAATTTAATAACTTAATTCTTTCAAAGTTGATCCTAGGCGACTATACTATGAAAACACCGTATACTCCTAACGACAGCACTTCTTCAGAATTTCGGATATCTTTACAGGTGCCAATAGTGGACATCGGCAGATCAGAGCGGCAGTTTCGAAGTGCCGTTACGTGTAACAGGTCCTGCTCTGACCGCCGCGAGTTATTCTGCCGCACAGATTCAGAGTGCCGTTGTTTGGGTTAGGAAGTACTTACTGCGTGCATTCCGTTACGGATTTGAGGGCGCAGGTACAGAATGAGATTGCTGAGCGGGCCAGCTTCTTAAGGCCCCACCGGGTTAGGACGATCAGCTTCAAAGTGCCGTTACAATTGGGGTACCGAGCTTCAGAATATCCAGCGTTGATAACATATGTGTCATGAAGCAGACTACTCTGCCTCACTCGCGCGCTTTTTCCGTTTGCTGGAGCCGATAGCTGTAACGATTCGTCAGCACGAGCTGTCGTACAAAATAGATGTGCGAACAAATCAGCTCACAAAACAAATTTGAGCGCTCACCCTTTATTCTGTGCGCCTCGTTTGAACAATGCTACGGCTTTTAGTTGGGCAGTTTTTTGCTTTTTAATGAATTCGCAAGCCGTAGATACTGTACGCTGGAGGAATCGATCAGTGGTCGTTTATGGTGAGATCCTGTGCCTTTTTAATGGTCCATGAAAAGAAAATTAAGAAAAAAAAAAAAAAGAAAGCTTGTGAAGAAGTTTTATGTCATCACATACTGGAATCGTACGCCATTGCGTTCATAGCTTGCAAAATATTTTGCATTTCTCTGCCCGAGTAGAAACAATGAAATCAAATTTTCAATTTTTCAATGACTTTCTTTGTAGGGAACAAATAATAATAAAAAAAAATGGAATCGACTGTCTGTCACGCTCAATGCTTGTATGAAGCCGACTGCCGGGATTTCAAAAAAAAAAAAAACCCCGCAGCATCTAATTCCAATGTTTTATCTTATCGAAACTGTGCAGTTGGCATTGTGCAATTTGTAATTTGCGAAACGCGTGAAACATTTTCGCAAAGCACGTACTTGAATTCTCATTTTAAGTTGTTTGAGAACAAGCAGTATAAAAGTAAAATAAAAATTCGCACTCATGTTGTTTTGTCAAAATGCTTTTTTAATCTGGCAACTGTCACATTATTAAGTGCTTCATGATCAAAGCTAATGGTTGCATTACTGCAGTTTTTTTTTTTTTTAAAGTAAATCCAGCATTTGTAAGACTACAACTAAAAGTAAACAAAAAATCGTTTTGCCACATTTATAGCATTTTGCGTTTTATCATTGATTCTCACGAACATCGAAGTTGTTTATCACAAACAATGGCTACTAACTCCAGGGAACAGGGCGAACCAGAACTCAAATTTCACGATAGCCATGTTTAACTTGATCGATCACTGATGAAACAACCTGCGTGTATGTGCCAACTTTTAACACCCAGGAGGCTTTAAAGGTATGTTTTAACATACAGACAAAAAGGGAAATAAATAAAAATATAAGAGCAAAAAAAAAAAAAGTAATTCTTAAAAAACGTATTTGCGCAGTTGAAAATTTTTAAAATTCATGAAAGAAGTGAATTTTTTCAATAACGTTCAAGTAAAAGTTTAATACGTAAATATCAAATCTGTTAGTCGATGAACTTTCTTGTGAAGGATACTTAAAGTGCCGAAATTTTCGGGCTATCAGAGCTGCCTCTGTTAAAGTAAAACAAAAGAGCGGTTTGCCCTCCCTGCGGCTTTTATGCAGATGCGGCCCTTGTCCCAATTTTGTTTTCTAAACGACTGCTCAGCAAAGAGCCATTGTAAATTTGTGTGTGATATCACTATCTCAGTAAATAGCATGAATTACCCCCTCTTTTTGAACCAAACGTTAAATAAACCTTTGCAAGTTTATTCAGAACGAGAGGAACATCCATTACCGCCATTTCCCTCCTAGTGGTTTGTCTTTTCAACTTTTCTTACAAATCTCCACTGAGCAAAAGTTTTAGAACGCAGCGAAATCTATCAAAAATACCGAAATTTAGCCGGTTTTTTTTTCAGTACTAATGAAAAAGGAACAGTATGGTGATGTTGGGGAACCTTTTACTGATTCATGATCAGCAGTAACTAAAAAACCATATTAAAAAATAACAGGAATTTACAGCAGTGATCTTACGTTTCTGACCTGTCACAACCCCACAGTACTTCTGAGAGTTTAGTGTTCCATAAAACGGCGTTAAGACTGTTATCAAAAATAATCTTCATAGTTTTCACACATTCGGTCAGAGTACTTGAAATTAGAAATGGAATTGACCTCTATTTCTTATTTGCAGCACGTTTCCGCTTCATTCGTCTTTTTATTTATGCCTTTTTCGTGAACATTCTTCTAACAGAATTCAACATTTCTCATTTTATCTTTGTTCAGACATATTTTTGTTGCCCAAATACGTTTTTTCAACTAAAATTGCACCGGCAGTTTATTCCGCGAAAGTGTGTTTCATGGAATTCACGATCAGTGTTACCATATAAGGACGATAATTAACCACAGTTAAAATAATAAAAGAAAGTACATTTAGAATTTTCAATGCCATCATGCATTTCATTTTTATATTAGCTAGTAAATTACCGATAATAGCTTAAAAGATACGAAATTATGGGAAACTTACTTAAAAAATTATGCAGGTAGTTTATTTAAGTAGCGATCCAAATGTCTCTCACACGTCACTCCGGCATGCTTTTGAATTTCATCCGCCCATCTCTCATGGGGTCTTTTTCTAGGTGTCTTTTCCTCTCCCTTGGAATCCAGTTTAAAATTTCGGTTGTCCATCGGTGGTCCGTTCTTCTGGCAACATGTCCAGCCCAATGACATACCAGGGATTTTACTCTGATCATGATGACTTCCCCTCTTGTCATTTTCCTTATCCATAAGTTCCTCTTCTTATCTCTCCATGTTTCTTTCGGTTGTCTGCAGTCTTTGTATGTATTTTTTAGTTAAGATCCATGTCTCTGCTCCGTACGTAGGCACTGGAAGGATACATTGATTAAACACTTTCCTTTTAAGACATAATAGCATATTTCTCTTAAAAATTGTAGTTTCTTCCAAAAGCTCTTCACCCAAGTTTTATACGCCAATTAATTTCTACTTATTTGTGTGCCTGTGTGTGTGTGATGGGGGGGGGGGTCACTGTTTCCAGTATCGTCTTCTCAGTACCCTCACATTTTCTTGCTGGAAATTTGTCACGGGAGAGATACCATGCAGTTATTGAACAGGAGAGATTTTTGCAAAACGTCAACGTACGAGATTTTTACTGAATTCGAAATATAATGTGAGAAGAGAGCCTAAGAATTTGAAACTTCTTTTGAAGGAGTAGAATTTTCCCTCGAGTTTGGCTGGAACTTTTTCTCATGTAGTTTTTAACTTTGCTAGAGTTAATCAAGGCTGTTATAGTTCCACAACCTCGCGAAAGTAACCAGTAAATTGCTAAATAGATGATTATCATTGCATTAGTATCGAACTACATGAATACGCATAGGAAAATTACATATTTCAAACGGTATTTTTTTTTAATTTCCAAGTTAAATTATTTCTCATGTACAAGCTTTTCAACATTGTTAAAATTAAGTAATTTCATTCAGTAACTTAAAAGAAATAGTAACCAAATGGCAATTACGTATTCAATAACCGATTGAATTGCCGTTGTCTAAGTTATTGACTTATTGAGTTGCATAACTTCGATCAACATGTATCATCATCAAATATTCTCAACCACCGCTGGATAAAGGCTTCCCCAAGTCTGTCAAAACTCTCTTGAGCAATTTGTTTCAGTGTCACTCCGGCATGCTTTCGAATTTCATCCACTCGTGTCCCTTGTGGTTTTCTTCCGGGTTTTTTTCCTGTTCCGTGGTTTCCATTGTAGTAGCATTTCAGTTGTCTTACAGTGGTCATTTCTTCTAACAATGTGTCCAGCCCATTGCCACGTGAAAGGCTTCACTCTGAACGTTATGTCATCAGCTCTTGTCATTTCCATAGTCCATAAAGTTACTTCATCTTTCGTGGTTTTACCAAGAATGCACCTGTCTATGCTTCTTTGAGTTGTCCTCAGAATTAGAATTTTTTGTTTTTATTATTATTAAGGTCCATCATGTCTCTGATACATAAGTAAGAAACGGAAGAATGTATTTTGACTAAACATTTTCGTTTTAAGATGTAATGGTAAATTGCTCTTGAAAATTTCACCATTTTATTATTATTAAGGAAATTTCACCATTTTTATTATTATTATCAGCCAAGTTTTATACGCCTACTCTGATTCCTTCTTCGATGCGGCTCTCACATGATATCTCTCATCCAAGTTACACACACACACACACATTGGCGTATTGAACTTGGCTGGCTGGAGCGTTTTTAGGAGAAATATTCGAGATAAATTTACCGTTATGCTTTAAAAGAAAACTGTCTGATCTGTACATACATCCAGTTCTTACTCATGAATCATAGATATTGATCCTAACCAGGGGCTTATATAGAATTTTTTGGGTGGGAGGGAGCGACAGAAAATGGAAGTTTTTGAAATCCATCATGACAAAATAAAAGTTTATGAAAAACAGAAGAAATAATTAAAGCATTATTTTCTAATGTAAGTTGTTGCATTTTTATTAAATTAGAGTTTTTTCTTTCTAATGTAAGTCGCATTCTTTTAAAGAAATGACACACTTTTGGGAGGAAGCCCCCACCCCTTTCCCCTAAATACGTCTCTGATTTTAACTAAAAAACACATACAGAGGCTGCAGAAAACTCTTATAAAGAAGCATGGAGGGATGCATTCTTGATGTAACCACGAAAGGTAGGAAGAGAAACGCATTAATTAGAGAACTGGCAAGAGTGATGGCATCGTGTTCAAAGTGAAGACCCTCAAGTGGCAACGTGTTGGACATATTGCTAGAATAACTAACCACCGTTGGATAACTGAAATACTGAAACATTTCATACCAAGGCGTAGGAAAAGTCTTAGAAGAGCAGAGTGCCGCGGGTGGCCTAGTGGGCAACGTTCGTGACTGCCACGGAAAGGACCTCAGGTTCGATCCCAGGCAGGTACGAACGCTCGATCCACTAAATATCCGCCGTGCGTCGTATGGGCACGTTAAGCCGTAGGAACCCGGGTACTGGCCTCCCGGTAATAAAAAAAGGCAAATCTCCTAGCTTCCTATTTTTAAGGGTTGTTTAAGACCTAGGGGTCAGACACTCCCTTCTTAAAATCCTCTACATATGTTGATCATTTGATCAAAATTTTAGATCACGTGTGGAATACGTGGATGATATCTGAAAGCATATACTGGAGATACTTGGATGATCTAAAGCCTTTTGAGCCAGTCTCTTTAAGCCTTGAGTCGGTCTCTTTAAGACTTGAGTCGGTCTCTTTAAAGCTGCTCCAGCATGCGTACGAATTTTATCCACCCATCTCCCATGTAATCTTCTTCTGGATCTTTTCCTGCCTCTTTCAAATCAAGCCTAAAATTTCAGTTGTCCGGTGGTTGTCAGTTGTTCTAACATTTTGTCCAGCCCATTGTCACTGAAGGGTTTTTACTTTGATCGTGATGTCATCGACTTTTGTCGTTTTCCTAGTCCCTCCTTTTATTTTTCCTGGTTACACCAAGCATCCAGCCCCGCGCGTTTTTGAGTTGTCCGCAGCCTTTGTCTCTCAGTTTGTATATATTTCTTCAGAAAATTAAGTCGTTGCATTTTGTCTTTATATTTTTACTAATCGGCCATAAGTGTAGTTGTAGGGTATTCATATACAGCATTCTTCGCATGTTTTAAAATTTCAAGTAAAATGTCATGTAGTAAAATGTCATGTATGTCTTGAGAAAAAGACACAGCTCCCTTATTTCTTTAATACTTTTATTAAAAATCCAATTTCTTAGTTGTTAGAACGGTTTGTTTGGTGATTATTCCGAATAACGAGAAAAAAGAAATGCATTTGCCTTATCCTTGGTGCTGTTGGATTCGAATACCCCCACCCGGTTTTCCATGACACGTTGTTTACTGTACCCCAGATACTGATTTACTTGAAGCAATATGGATTATGATAGACCAGTTCTCTGTGTAGTTGCTGTATTTATTTATAGATGTTTTAAATAACCTCTGCTGCTTAGAGAACCAGGTTCCCAAATTTTTATTTACATTAAATGTGTTCTGAACGGAAGCAGCTGGTCCTTTGGTTGCTTGAGGAATGCGTATCTGTTCCAAGATGATATTGTATGTGTATAAATAAATAATCTGCACTTCTCGTATTTCACAGGCAGTTTCTGTACTTGGCTCTTGCGCCGCCGATCTGGTGCTCTTGTTCCATCAAAACAAAAGTGACGTAAATAAGAGCCTTTCGCATATGTTATTTTTGAAATAAGTGAAAGTCTGTATGTAATAACTCATAAGATCTAACGCTTCATCCTACAGTTTGTCCTGTAAAATTGAATACTTTTTAAAATAGCAATCTTAAAAAGTCCTGACATGCACGTTTGAAATTTCTAACTTGTGCTAAATTAACATGAGGGAAAGTACTGAGAAAAACATTTTTTCTTTTAAGGTCAATGAATAAATATTGAACAATAAATACTTTGTCTTTATTGTATACCAAACAATGTTACTAGTATAGCAGTTTACGTTTGAACAAGTATTGGATGGTATATATAGAAGATAAGCTGATAATCACTTGTGTCTGATGGATTCAAATCCCGGGTAAGGCATATGTGGTGCATTGCCCCCCCCCCCCTCTGCATACACAAAAGAAGGCAATAACCCCAGCAACGCGTATTGCTGGCATTCTTCAGCTCATTAATTTACGTTGAATTAAAGAATTGTTCAGGCATTCATGGTTTGTGCACATTAGCAATGCACATTACACGTTAGCACTAATTACCTTTGTTTCGTTTTATAATTAATGTACTGTATTTACTGCTGTATTATTATTTTTCTACACGTAATATTTTAACACGAATAGTGTGTGAAATTAATAAAAAAAACTTGCATTCATGAAAGTCAGTTGTGGGTATATGCTTATGATTCATATAAGGGGAATTCCAATTTTTGACGAACGGGATTTCGAAACGGAGCCCCGTCGTAAGATTTACAGTAAAATTTCCCACCACAAAAATTCCCCACATTTTATAATTTACCTCACATTGTAAAGCTCTACCGCGGATAAGTCACCCCACATTTTCGAGTGGGTGTCCGTGCAAATTAAATCAAGTAGAAATTCAAAATTCCAACCCACATCCGTCAGCTTTCTGTAAAATTGCCCTTTGTTCTATAAACTGCAGTAAAAACGGAAATGGTGACCATGGAAATCTCCGCCACGTTAGATATTTTGTGTAAAACGCAATTTGTGGGCGGTGCGTCACGCGAAAAGGTATGGAACTTTTCCGTAGGGGAAATTTTCCTGTGGCGGATTTCACTTCGTAAGTCGAGGAGCATCTGCAATGAGTAGATTACTAATTAGTTGGCCCTACGTATACGAAATTTCGTCCACTCAACGACGAAACATCTTGATGAACAACGTGTTACCTGGAAATGGTGCATTATTATGCGAGCTGGCGATTTTATCGACAATGTGACTGCATCGAAGTGTGAAATTATCGAAAGCGAATTCATGGAAAACCAAATCATCAAATGTAATAAAGTGATAGAAACCATATTCATCGAATGAGCACGTTACCCAAAGGCAAGTTTTTCGGAAATTATGAAACTAATTTATCGATTTTTTTTATTTATTTATTTTTTTTTTTTTTTTTTTTTTTTTGACGCGGATGTGCAGTTATTATCTTTCTTAACAGCAACCGTAAAACTTCGCTTGAAAAGCGCTCGTGGTCATAAATAGTTGGTATGAACTCTTTTCTATATCAGGATAATGAATATATAATTTTCCGTTGGTGTAATGTTTAACGAGGTTTTTGGTTTGTGTGGATGATCTAATTTTATTTATTGGAATGTGTCATATTTAAAACGCTCGGAAGTCTTAAATCACTTTAAAATGACATAACCTTTTTTGAAATATTTAGTGAGTATAAAAGTGATTTGGGAGTCTAAAAGAATTTCCACGAAGTAGTTTTGTTAAAATATGTTATATGAACGCGTTTGATCCTCGTTTGCCATTTTGATTACAATCTATGTTGGATTCTAATCAGCATACTAGATTTTAAACATTTCAGAACATTTGTCCACTCCTAAAATCTTTTAAGTGCTTTTAATTTCTTAATATAATATTTCATGTGAGGTCTAAAAAGCGTAAGTTATACGTCGGAGATCTATTAAATTTTATTAAATTATTTAAAAGAAACTCAAAATTCCGGGAAATCTGGTATAATATACATGAGAACACCGACATGTTTAAAAAATCCAGTAAATTGGATTTTTCCATTCCCTGTTGATTACAAAGAAAGAAAGAAATCTATCGTTTATAATCTTCAATCCATTGTTTATCCGTACATATATCTTTAATAACGTACTGTGACGTGCCTTCACCGCACGACGCACAATAGATAAAGGCAGATGGTAGAGAGAGCACATGCAAGTGTAGTTTAGTGGATAGCACTCGGAGCTCCGGAGCCAAGAGTTGGGGGTTCGAATCCCGCCCCTGGCATAGAAATGATGGAGAAATGCACTTCGTCATAGTACACGAATGAAGATTATTGATCATTGATTCAGCTTCCACAAGTCATTGATCGCTTTCTGTTATTAAACAGTGCACTAAATGGTGTGGATATTATTCTTAAAATGAGAGAAAAATTAAGTGCATACACCGATTAGCCATCACATTATGACTACCTATAATACCTAATAAGCGGTAGAACCCCCTTTAGCCTGCAAAACAGCGACCACTCGGCGTGGCATCGATTCGATGAGGTGGCGGTAGTTATCCTGGGGTATCTGGTACCATAATATCAACAGCAGGTCTTCCAGTTCTCGTACATTTCGGGGTGGTGGTGATTTAGCGCGAACCCGCTTTTTCAAGTCCTACCACAAATGTTCGATTGGGTTCATTTCAGTTGAATTTGTAGGCCAGGTTATTTAAGAGAAAGTCACCAGCATGTTCCTCGAACCACTCCTTGACGATTCTGGCAGTGTGCCATGGCGCATTATCCTGTTGGTAATGGCCATCACCAGCAGGGAAAACAGTTGCCATGAATGCGTGAATTTGGCCCGCAACGATGTTCAGATACCTGAGAGCTGTCAGGGATTGTGCAACTGGGATAATGGGCCTAAAGTGTCCGAAGAAAACATAGCCCACAGCTTAACACCGCCGTTGCCAGCCTGTTTCCGCTCAACAGTGAATCCAGGTGCCATAGCCTCCGTTGGTAATCGGCGGCCGTCTACGTGATGCACCAGGAATCTAGATCTGTCAGACCAGGCCACTTTTTTCCGATCATCCACGGTCCAATCTCGATGATCTTGGGCCCATTTCATGCGTTTTGGCGATGTGCTGTGAGCTTGGGGATCCGGATGGGCCTTCGGCTACGCAGACCCATGCGCAGAAGGTTGCGATGAATAGTGTGCTGCGACACATTGCCCTGATCACCACTGTTGTAGCTGAGGGTGATTTGTCGAACTGCGGCCCTGCGGTCGCTGTGAACAATGTGCGACAGTCTGCGCTCCCCTCTGGACGACGGTTCGTCGTTTGGCCATCTGTGCACCACTTTTGATACGTACTCGCTACAGCGGCACGTGAACAACCCACAAACCGCGCTGTTTCCGAGATCGTAGTTCTGAGGCGCTGTGTCATCTCAATTTGTTCTTCATCAAACTCCGATAAATCGGCAGATTGTCCCATTCTGACTCCGAACGCTACTAACCGAAAGCCGTTCTTCGAGTTGTATATTTACTGCTCTGTGAGCCTCACCTGCGCCGCCGTTCAGTCTCCAGGTGCGCTCAATTCTCTAGGCTGGGGTGGTCATAATGTAATGGCTCTTCGTGTATAGTAGGGAAACTTGCTTCAATTCATACTTTTAATCGACAAATGGCCGCCCCGGTGGCGCAGTGGTCTAAGGCGTTGGCCTCTGGTCATTCGTCCGAAGGGGTCCGGGTTCGAATCCCGGTGAGGCATGGATGTTGTGTTTGTCTTACGGCACTGGCTCTCTCCCTTCCCTGGAACCAGTGAGCCTAAATTAGGGACGGGCGACTGCTTATAGCCCATTGAGTTGCTCACGGTGGTCGTTAAACCTCCAATCAAAAAAAAAAAAAAAAAAAAAAATCGACAAATGGAAACTTCCAGTATGGTACTGAATTTCCGCTATTATTCCTTGGGGAGAATTCCATTTTACCTACACTCAGCATTTTTGAAAAATTATGCCTTACGATGAATTAATCTTTCGGTGATTTCACGTTTGATCATTTTGAATTCGATGGTTTCACTTAGTGCCCAGATTTTCGAAAAACTTGCCCTATGATGAAATTCTGTTTTGTTTTCGTTTTTGTTGACCTATTTTTTGGTATTTTCGTTTTCGATTAATTCATCTTGAGCCGATCATTATATCCAATAAGTGAGCAAATTTTACCTCGAGAGAGAGAGAGAGAGAGAGAGAGAGAGTGTGTGTGTGTGTCTTTTACAAATATCTTCCTGAAATATTTGTTTGATGGCACTTTAATGCTTTTATCACGGGCCCCTTACCAACAATAAGTATATGTAATCTGAGACAAATCATCGTCGGCAGATGTTTAGATGAAGGGCAGAACAATGTTTACATTTTGCCAACAAATTATCCGTACTATGTTGGACTAATGGGCCAACATCGGCCCAGTGTTGATGTGCTGCTTGGATGTGAATTAAAAGAAAGAAAAACAAGTGTGTTATATCCTACACATTACGCTTCTTAGGCTCTAGGAAGCTACTGTTAGGGCGTCTGTGAAAAGTGGAACTCAGTTAAATGCTCCAGAAAGCTAGGGCACTGTTCTTCGTCTGTGAAAGTGAACCACAGTTAAACACTCCAAGAGGTTCGGGCATTCTTCGTCTGTTAGAAATAAAATACAGTTTAAAACTCCAGAAATAAAATACAGTTTAAAGCTCCAGGAAGCTAGGCACTCTTCTTCGTCTGTGAAAGTGGAACATAGTTAAAAGCTCTAGGAAGCAAGGACATTCTTCACCTTTAATGAATGAAACACGGTTAAAGTTCCAGAAAGCTAGTGCGCTATTCTTATTCTATGGACTACAGTTAAAAGCTCCAAGAGGTTAGGGGTTAGGACATTTCTCTCGTCTGTTAGGAATGAAACACAGTTTAAAGCTCCAGGAAGCTAGTGTTATGAGATCATTTGTACGTTGCACTTTCGGGTTCGATGTATATTCCTAGTTGCAACTCTTTGCGGAAAGCGTACGGGAAATTAACAGCATCTCGCAAAAGGCAGCAAGATTATTTAATATATTAAATCTGTTTTTTATTGTTATCTAATTTCCCTATTGGGTATGTCCTGGAATTATACTGATTAATGAAATAATAGTGATTACTTATTTTCCGCTTGACATCTACACGTTCTACCTAAATCCTCCTGTATTTCATTTCTTTATCACCCACTCACGCTTCCCCCTTAGGACGAAAGCCATTTTCCTCAACCTCCTTCCAGCTCGCTGTCCGAAAATCGGCTATCTCTTTCAATTTTTTTTTTTTTTCTCTCTCTCTGTCCTTTCTGACCCTTGTGTCCGTCATAGCTTGAAGGGCTCAGCATCTGACGCCTTTCATACAATAAAACAATTTAGCCGTCCCGAATTCTTCTTGGATGACAATTCCGATGAACGCAGCTGATGCCAGTAAAACATTTTAAAAACTTAAGAAAGATTGCCGGTGAATACTTGCAACCTCTAATTAACCTTACCGCTTTTGAAAGCGTCTCCGACTGCCTCCTATGCTATCTGAGCTTGCTTGAAAATGAATTAATACTAAAACCCTTTGAAATCACCCAAATCCCAGTAATATTAGGGCGCTCTTCGTCTGCGAAAGTGGAACACATTTAAAAGTTTCAGGAAGCAAGGGCATTCTTCGCCTTTTAAAAATGAAACACCCTTAAAAGCTCCAGGAAGATAGAGCACTATTTTTCGTCTGTGTAAGTGGAATATATAGGTAAAAGCCTCAGGAAGCAAGTACATTCTCCGTCTGTTAAATATAAAATTCAGCTAAAAGCTTCAGGAAGGCGCAAAATCTCCGAAGAATATGTTCGTGAATACAGATGAACACAATTCCTTCTTTCGTGAAAAAAATCCAGTCAGTTCCTGGAGCTTGCACAGTATTCCTCGCCACTATTGGCTGACGTAGCAAATCAACGTACTGAACTCCTACTATGGACAGCCAATGTTGGTCTTGTTCTCTTAGGCACTCCAAAGGGTGAAGCAGTATTGGCAAACGGTGCAGATCCCAGCTTTATTAGGTTTTTTATTTTTTTTTTTATTGGAGGTTTAACGACCATCGTGAGCAACTCAATGGGCAATAAGCAGTTGCCCGTCCGTAATTGAAGGTCACTGGTTCCAGGAAAGTGAGAGAGCCAGTGCCGTAAGACAAACACAACATCCACGTCTCACCGGGATTCGAACCCGGACCCCTTTCGGACGAACGATCAGAGGCCATAGCTTAGACCACTGCGCCATAGGGGCGGCAGCTTTATTAGGTTACAATGTATACCCGGGCTAAGATCTCACTGAATGCATAGATCTTCCTGAGCGAAATAAAATGTACATTAAATTGCCACACATACGATGTTGACTAAATTAAGAAGGACAGGATTCACCGAAAATGGTGAAAGTGACTCGCGTATTTTTATCTTATTAGCTTACACTTAGCATCATACGTACCTGCAAAAACAAGCAATACGTACAGCCATTCCTGATTACAGTCATATGCATGTTCTGTAGAGATATCCCAAGGGGAATACTAAAATTGGCCCAGCGTTAGCCTAACTAAAGTACGGGTGACGATTCTTTTGTTGGCTGAATGTAACCATTGTTCGTTTCTTAGCTAACGATCTGCCGACGTAGCTTTGTCTTAAAATGCGTATACTGTTGGTAAATGATCTGTGATGAAGCACTAAAGTGGCATTCAGGAAGATGTTTTTCAAAAGCCGTAAGTGATAACAGGAGGTAAAATTTGCTCATCTGTATAGGCTATAATGATCTACCATACGATGGAAGAAATTTCGTAGACGTGTAGCGCCAACGTATGTGTGTGTGCTAGCAGGGTAGGATACAGTCAACCCATTGACTCCCCAACATAAGCCTGTTGTTACAACCACTTGTTAGTGCATGCTGAAGAGTTCTAAAAGGTTTCTAAGCTAGAGGTATGTGTGTACACACACACACACACACACACACACATTGCCAAGATGGCCCTGTTCCTTACCACATGACGCACGCCACCGAGGTGTTATTTGGATTCGAACCCAAGCCCAAGTGACTAGCAGCCTAGGCTTTGGACCATTCGCGCGTATTGGTTGTTTTGTCATGGCTAATAAATACACTTTGTACTGTGATAAGCTAAGTGCATTGAAGTTGTTTCGTCTGAATCGAAAACTAATAGCGCAATAATACAAGGCACAGGCTTGCTACAATGGTTTATGTGCTGGCTTATGACCATTCGTCCGAGATGGGTCCTGGTTCGGAATCTGGTGAGGCATGGGTGTTGTATTTGTCTTACGGCACTGGCTCTCTCCCTTCACTGTCCTAAATTATGGACGGGCGACTGCTTATATAGATCATCGAGTTGAACACCTTTTAAACTAATATTTCCCCCATATCTCCGAAGCTCTTTAATGCCACATTGGAGGGTGTTTTTCAGTCACTGAGCTGGGAAAACAAGGGGATAAAGATTAATGGAGATTATCTAACCCACCTTCGTTTTGCTGATGACGTAGTCATTTTTGCAACTACCCCATCAGAGCTGCAGAGTATGATCCAGGAACTTGCTGACAAGAGTAAAGAAGTGGGATTAAAAATGAACTTTCAGAAGACAAAAGTGATGTTCAATGCTTTTACAAGAAATGAAGATTTATCGATTGATGGAGAAAAGCTGGAGATAACAGACACGTACGTTGTTTATCTTGGACAGCAGATATCAAGTGAGGGTCACATTGATGAAGAAATTAATCGGCGTACAAAACTTGCCTGGAGAGCTTTTGGAAGAAACAGCATAATTTTCAAGAGCAATATGCCATTATGTCTTAAAAGAAAAGTGTTTGATCAATGCATCCTTCCAGTGCTTACGTATGGTGCAGAGACGTGGACCTTAACTAAAAGAGACATACAAAGGCTGCAGACAACTCAAAGCAGCATGGAGAGGTGCATACTTGGTGTAACCACGAGAGATAAGAAGAGGAACTCGTGGATCCGAAAAATGACAAGAGTGGAAGACATCATGATCAGAGTCAAATCCCTGAAATGGCAATGGGCTGGACATACTGCCAGAAGGACAGATCATCGATGGACAGCCGAAATTTTAGATTGGATTCCAAGGGACAGGAAAAGACCCAGAAGAAGACCACATGGGAGATGGGTGGATGAAATTCGAAAGTATGCAGGGGTGACATGGAGGAGACTGGCACAAGACAGACCGTTGTGGAGGAAACTTGGGGAGACCTTCGTCCAGCAGTGGATTGATAATGGTTGACAATGATGATGATGATGACATCATGGTAATAGAAAACATCTACACTGTGGCAGTAATATGGTAAAATCGAAGTTCCGTTTCGTTGCTTTGTTGACAGCACTGCACATGTAGCACAATCTATTATCCAAAGACGCGAACTAATCACAGGTAACCACATCCATGTTTTTGCATCCGATAAAAATTGAGCAGCCGGTTTCATGCTCCTATTTCGAGTAGTCCATATTTTGAGGCTTGCTTGTTCTTTTGACTCTTTGACAGAATGTGAACACCTTTCTGCGAATTAAAGTTAGTCTAAGCATTGGCTTTTAGCCGTTCGTCCGACTGGGCATTTGTTAGACTTCCGGATGAGGCATGAGAGGTGTTTTGTCTTACGGCACACTGACTCTCTTTTCTCTGAAACCAGTAATACCAAATTAGGAAAGGGCGAATGCTTATAGCCCACCGTGTTGTTCACAGTCGTTAAACCTCAACAATAACAACACAGATTTTGAAGATGTGAATTCGTTTTTTGGTGTAAATATGACGTGGATGTTAAGTCAAATAATATCCGAAAACTTGAATATTTCGTCGTCCTGGAGAGAGTAACGAACCTGCGTTTCCCGGATAAATTAGTTAATGTAGTGGTTAGCTTACCCGGGCGCTATCCGGTAGACACAGGTTCGTTTCTCGCTCCAGGAGGACGAAATATTTAAGTTTTCGGATATTATCTCACTTACCATCCATGTCATATTTATACCGAAAAACGGATTCACATATTCAAAATTTGTATTGTATGGTGTAATCCCCATATTCCATTAATGAACAACAACACCACCAAAAAAGGTAACTTGCCCTCGAATCTCACTTATATGAAAATGGATATGTATATAAAATATCCACAACTAGCTCTCAGATAATTTCATTTATCTCGTAAATTTACCCACTATTATCACAATTTAAATAAATGTTTGTAGAAATGGGTTGTGGATAATCTATTGGTAAATATTTTTATCGTAACATTAAAGCGATATTTGTAAACAGGTTGCCCACAACTAAATGTAAGATTAACAAGTTGTTTTTCCTCGTAGGTAGGTAGCACAAGAGCTGTCAGGAACTCAAAAAGAGATATTTTTAGACGGACTGTCCGTACATATGTGTAAGGTGAAAGATCTTTGTAAATGGGTTGACCAAAACTTAACTTCCATTACAATGTAAGCAAGCACACAGTTCATTAATTGTTTTCCTTTTGGCATCAAACATTCACAGATAACATGTCCAAATTACTCTTAGATTCACAAAAATTATCGATTACCCTTAAGGTTGCTTGATTTCCTCAGTTTCGAAGTGGATTCTTTTCATGCTTGTCTTTTTCGAGTTTTACAATACTTTCAACAAATATTATTTAAATATTTTCTGCATTATGTAATTGTTTCGCAGTAATTTACGATCGAAGCTCACAAGGTCACCGTTGAGCGTTCAACTAGATCAAAATGTCCATGAAGAAATAATGAATTCAATATCAATAAAAGATTTAAGACTGAATGTCTTCTGCTATCTCCCCCCCCGCCTTCTGCGTAATAACATCGTGCTCGTACCCATACTTTGCATTACAATTACCCTTGGTAACTGTAATGCAAAGTGTGGGTTCGAGCACCATGTTATTATGCAGAAATGTGCATCAATACGTGGTATTTATGCAAATAATAAAAAATGTAGGATAAAGTTATCAGTGACGTTGTGCAAATGGAATATTTTGCGTGGTCCATTATTTATTAATCCTTTGACATTTAATAAAACATAAACATTTCGTACTCCGCGTTAAGAAGTCTAGAATATAGTAACAACTTGCCTTCGTGCATTTGTCACGTATATATTCTGAGCACAATAAGATGTCTTCTAAAATTTAGTACACCTCAGACATATTAAAAGCAATAATCAACCACAAGTAATTTACCTTCCCAATACAATACTATCGAAATAACACCCTAAAAATCCTGAAAAGAGAATTAAAATTATTAAATACAAAAAGATATAAATTAGAAAAAGCCATACATTTTAAGGTTGAAGCACACTGATTACGTTTGAAACCTGCAGCTAGGCGCGGTTTTGCAGTGATCATGTTGCATTGGTATGCTTTCTACTGGTTTTTTAAGTTTTTTGATGTATATATTAATATATATAATTTATTCCACCTGGGTAATTGATGTTGATAGAAACAGAAAAAAAAATTCTCGAAGTACAATTGTTCTTAAACTTCGCTCAGCACAATAAGATATCTTCTAAAATTTAGTGCTCCTCGGGTTAAAACAGAGTAGGGTGTTACAGATTCATTGATAATGTTTTTAACATATAACCGTTTTGCTGGTAGTGAAATTCGAGTCCATATCCATATTTCCTTCTCCAAAGGTGGCTATTCTCCCAACCATATTTCTTCTAATTGATGTTCTGTTGATGTGTTATAATTGATCATATTTTACTTTATGGGATGTATTTTGAATATTTGTGTCCCGTTTTTGTTTCTAGCTTGCATGCCTTATTAAGTCCGGACACTCGTGTCTTAAATTGCCTTAATGTCCTTCATAGCTAAAAACCACAGTCACATTTCATAATGTGCATCAATGTTTCTTGTTTTTTGTTTAATGCTAGTGAAATAATTTAGAGTAAATTAGTAAAATACAGTAATTAAGCAATCCTGTTGCGCGTCCTACATGGAGGATTTTTTAAATCATTACATAACATGAAATGCGATTCTTTAGGAACCTCAAACGTCACTTTTTTAGAAGAAAAATTGAATGACTGGAATTTGTGAAAATAATAAGTGACCAGAGAGATTATTACCAATCGAATGGCATTGTCTTTGGTGCCATTGTCTTTGAAGTAGGAATGATGTTTAATCTGAAAATTAGACAACTGAAAAATGAAATCTTTCGTAGTAAATCCCATAAAAATGTTGTTTGTTCAGTTCCTAGATCTCTAGATTTATTGTTACAGTATCATCCTCGATTCATAACTGCCATTCGGATGACCGAGTGTTCAGAGTTTGGTGAGGGGAGGGGTGATTAAAGTAGAACTGAACTGGTATCCATTTTTCAACCATTCATTTTTACATTTTCATGCTAACACTGATTCGTCCATGAATCATTGGATACACAGTTCAATATGGCGGGAATACTTTTATATCTTCCTCATCATACTTAGAGAATATTTTCTTCTGGGTAGTTTTTATTCATCGATTCATAGTGAAATCCTAAGAGTACCACTAATAATGGGGCCCCAAAATACTGTCCGGCCCTGGGCCCTTGTGTCTTTAAATGTGCTCTGTTACTATCATTCAGTCACCCCCCCCCCCCCTCCTCTCCCAGAGGAAGTTGCAAAATATATATCCCAGGAGAGGAGGCCTCACTGTTAGTAGTGCTACAGGCCCCGCGGATCCTTTAACCTGCTTTGGTCACTATTAACATATTTTCAGAAATCCTGAATATTATATCGCTCTGGAGCGGGCATCGAATCCGCATCTTTCGATTTCAGTTCGAGCATGCTATCCGTTACACCACCCAGGACAGTGAAGTTTCAAATAAACGAAGCCAAGCTTCGGAATCTGAACAATCTCAGATTTCGTTAGTCCACGATAGCTTCAGTCACTTAGAGCTTCCTTGTCCTGGGCGGTGTAACAGATAGCATACTCGAACGGAAATCAGGAGACGCGGGTTCGATTCCTACTCTAGAATGACGTAATGTTTTTAATGAGATGTTACATGGTGGCCGGTGAACGACAAGTAATTCAGTACACAATTCTAATTGTTGTGAATAATCTAGTTATCGGTAAGAAATTTAGAGAGAAGAATGTTGGGAATAACAAGAAGAGACAAGAGTTAGAAATGAACTTATAAGTGAAAAAACAGGAATAAAAGATATTATAAAAATAATAAAAGAATCAAAGTGGAGATGGGCTGGACATGTTGGAAGACTGAAAGATGGACACGATTAATAACAGAATGGCAACCGAGAGATGGAAAGAGACGAATGGGGGTGCCAGAGAACAAGATGGAGAGATGACCTTCAGAAATTTAGAGGTGCTAAATGGTGGACTGATTCTAAGGATCGAGGAAGTTGGAAAAGACTGAGGGTGGGGCCTATAACCTGCAGTGGATATCAACAGGCTAAGAAGAAGAAGAACATAGTTATGACTAATCGTTCGAGCTGGGCTGGGGTTTGAGTCCCTGATGAGGCATTGGTGATATGTTTGTCATACGGCGCGAGATCTCTCCCTACCCTGGGACCAGTGGCCCCAAATTAAAGACTGGAATTTGATTTATAGCCCTTAGTGTTGTTGGTCATAATGATTGTTGAACCACTTGTCTACCTTTTTGGAATCGTGAGCTCACTTTGTTCGTTTCATTCTCTTTTTTTTTTTTTTTTTTCGGAGGACATGGTTGCTATTTCTCTGGTGGCTGTCGACATACTGAATAAACAAATGTTAGTCGGAGTCTTTGCCTGGAAGAGCAACGCGCGGACTTGTTTGTTCACCACTAGGGATTCTGGATTCTGTAATGGAATATCTTCCTGTCCGTGACATCATCACACCAAGGGAACCGAAACTGACAACGCTCACTTGCGCGCTGAGAAGCTCTTCTCGTGCTTATAATCTCTCTCGTGCGCACTTTTCGTCAGCGCCTTTCACCGGACGCTCTCATGCTTGCCGAAGGTAAAAGAGAGGTTTGATCGCAGCATAAAATTTGTCAGCCGTTGCTTTGGATATTTCCTCTATTTGTCCCAAATGCTTCCGGCAGCAGTTCCCATCGGCGTTTTCGCTATTTCTTAACCTGATGATTGATCATTACTGCCATTATGCGGTTATCACATCAGGCAGTATGTTACCAGCGCATCTCCCCCCCCATACACACTTATTTATTACATCGCGTTAACTTTTTACGATCCTTTTAATAAGTGGGTAGCGAAGGCCTCCTTATAAATCACACATTCTCCGGATAATTAATTGAACCGGTGTCCAAAATCTTAATAAGAATGCGCATGAACAGTTTGCTCAACTCGAAATGGAAATATATATATATAAATATTATGTAAATACCTGTGCGAAACACTGATCTGTTTTACGCCAGGGAGAGCACTGTCCACAGCTGGCGTGTAAAGATGTAAAGACAGTGAATGAAAAGGTTTGATAACTGAAAAAAAAAACAGAACAAAAACGGCATGAGTGTTATATGTAGTGTAATATACTACGTGACATGTCGTAGATGGCGTGCTACTGAGGTGACGCGTGAGTCAAATCGACAACGAGGCAGCGATAAGACTGCCGGCGTAGTTCAGCTGGAAGAACAGCCGCTCCGGAGTAGGAAGACGCGAGTTCGAAACTCACGAACGACAAAAAGGGGATATGTTATAGTACTTAAAACCTTTCCATATTTAACAGAAGTCGAGTGTACAACAGACTTAGCGGTCGATGTGCTTGAAATATACCTCACGTAAAATATATTGCAGCTGACATTACACGCCTACTAGAGCAATTTTACTGTTTTTGAGTAAGTCGCCACACACGGTAGTTATTCACTTGCAATGGTGACCCAACGATCAAATGCGCGGCTCCTGCCTACTCGTCCATTTGGTCCAGATCACGAGTCCCGGATGTGTCGTGGAAGTAGTGTTTTGTCCTTCTGTGCTGGTACGCTCCCTTCCCTGGAAGAACTGCTCCTGAATTACGGAAGCGCACTACTTATAGACTTAAAGGTAAAGGTTCACGAGGATCCCAAAACACCGAAACGGGGCAAAAAAAAAAGATGTTATTCGGTGAAACCTCCTTTAACGGACACCTCCGATCAACGGTAACCTCCCAACAATGGCAAGTTTCGGTTGGTACGGAACAGCTGCTGTAAGATTAACATTAGCGATCACCTCCGAACAGAACCTATTAACAGCGGCCAACGGACACCCCAGTCAGTCCGGAAGCACTAAAGGTTGCCAAAGACACGCACTTTTGAATGTCACGTTTTAGTGTCACGCCAGCAAATGGGGGAATTTTGTGCCTGGGGCGGCATGTAGCGTGGAGTGAAACGGATTTGAAGCAGGCGTTGAAGAGCATCACTCCACGCTACATGCCGCCCCAGGCACAAAATTCCCCCATTTGGTGGCGTGACACTCAAACGTGACATTCGGAAGTGCGTGTCTATGGCCACCTTAATTGACGCATTGTCTCTCTTAAGATTTCACTGAGCCACTTCCGTATTTCGGCAATGCTAGTACGATAGGGCACCAGCACTCCACCCCGAAGGGATTGGGTGCTGGTGCCTGGAATATTGCCCGTTTCTGGAGGTGTCTCTTGGCTTGGTGTGATCCCTGTGGGTTCTCTTCCTGCCTCACCGCGCGCGGCCACCTAATGTATAGTAACACTTCACAGTCTTTAAAATTGTTCTGTTTCTCTTTCCTACTGGGTAGTCTAACCCTACTCTGTAGCTTGCTGTTTCTAAGGGCTGTTTAAGACCAGAGGTAAGACACTGCGTGACGTGCCTACCCCGCAGGACGCACATGAGATAAAGGCAGATAGCAGTGAGAGCACATGCCAGTTTAGTAATATAGTGGATAGCACTCGGAGCTCGGGAACCGAGAGTTAGGGGTTCGAATCCCACCCGTGGCATGAAAATGATGGAGAAATTTATTTCATCATAACTGCTTCCCTTAAATCTTCTACTCTATAAGTTTAGCTGTAGGTCATCCAATTCTAGTAAACAATAGGTGGAGATAACGAGAAAACAGTCAGTTGTATTTATTATTCTAAATTTGGATATTTTCACTTGAACTAAGTTCAGGTTCCTGTAGACTAACATTCTGCAGTCTGTATTATGATCCTCGCATCACTGACCGATCTGTATCTAATTACGCATTGACTTACAAGGATTTGCTTAACCCAAACACAACTGACAAACAAAATTCATTTAAGCCTTACCTCTGAACAACGGCCATCTTTCAACAACGGTCACCTTTTTCCGGTCCGAGCGGTGACCGTTATTCAGAGGTTTTACTGTGTTAGGTACGATATGAATATATATGTCAGGTATGAGAAGCAAAGGAAGACAGTTTCCAGCAGTCAGTTGAAATGCACAACTATCTAACGACAGCGCAACCCCACCCAACGGAGGTAGGCAATAACATAGCCAGGATTTCATTTTGGGAGAGGTTCGGAATCCTGTCTCACCCTCTCTTATTAGTGTATACAGTCAGCCATTGACGTACTGCCACCGTTTGTTATCTCACAATGTGGCGTTACATAGAGGCCTGGCGTTATATCAATTTTCCGATTATTTTTAGTAACCCAAATTGTGTTAATTATGTTTAACCAAAAATCATAATTAGCATTAAATAAAAAACAAATGTTGTTTTTGTGTTATGTATTTAGTTGCGCACAGTAGTTCGAAGTGTCACTTTTCATCTCGGAAGCTCGTGATTTGCATTCTCAACGGGATTTTCTGTAAAGGTGTATAAAATTATTGAAGTTTCGCAGCAAATGAGTGCACCACAATGCGTCGGTTGATAGGCACTCATCATCCAAAAAGTTTATTTGCATGTTAAGACTACCTTTTTTGTTTTTGTTGTTTTTGTTTTTTGGCATGCTTCATACCCCACTTCGGTATTTTCAAGAAGATGCTTCGAAAGTGTACTTGGAATAAGAAAATTTCCATAGTCAATTGAGAAAAACAACTTCATGATAATTAGCTTCAGTAAGTGCATTCCGAATGCAGTCACGTCATGCCTTCACGGATTGAAACCACCCCTGGGACATGAAATATATTCTCTAAATAAGACACCTACCCAAATCCTGAAATGTCTTCACTTCATTTTCAGAAAGGTTACAATATTCAGCTGCAATGTAACTAGCATTTATGTTAAGTAATGCTTCATTTCAATCAATAGATTCTTAAAATCTTGGCCGCCATGTTGTCGCCGTGGTCTAAGCGAGGGCTTATGACCATTCGTCTGAGATGGGATCGGGTTCGAATCCCGTGAGGCATCGATGTTGTGTTTGTCTTACGGCACTGACTCTCTCCCTTCCCTGGAGCCAGTGGCCTATCAATTAAGGACAGGCGACTTCTTATAGCACTCGAGTTGCCTATTGTAGTCGTTAACCCCCAATAATAAAAAAAAAAGATTTTGAACATAATGTTATTTTGAGGGACCCGTTTTCTGGGTAGCAGTGTTCACTTTTTTTTGTGCACGAATTATTCTCTAAAATGCAATTAATAGAAAATAATCTTATATATTATTCAAAGCCGTCAGAATTGTGTACTGAATCGCCTGTAGATTTCTGATCTCCATGTAACATCTCCTCAGAAAACTTGAAAATTACATCTCCCCAGAGGGGATATCGAACCTGCATCTCCCGATTTCCGTTCGAGCATGCTACCTATTACACCACCCAGGCCAATTAAGTTCCAAGCAACTAAGCATGCTTAGTCTCAGGGGATGTTACATGGAGACCACTACACTACAGGCAATTCAGTACACAATTCTGATTACTTTGAATAATCTAGTGAATTTTATGTTTCTGAGAAATATTTTAATTTCTATATCTGGAAATAGTCATATGTTGATATGAAAAATTCAACGAAAGGGTTTATTTGTTTCACCTTTTGATATTCCCGGAATTCATAAAGTTTTGCAAGCTTGGATTGTGTTACCATTTCGTTCTTAAATTGCAAGTGCTCTAGACAGTCCCATGAAAGGTGTTAAAGGTGTCACCGGAAGTACTATTCATTTTGTTAAGTGTTAAAGAAAAATTGGAATTTGACTACCGTGAAAAACATTGCGATGATAAAAAAAAAAAGTTTGAAGCATCCAAATTTATGTGCCTAACAGAAAAAGAAACCTGCGAGGCATGCTTTCGCGTAGGAAAAAAATTGATGAATTCAGCTTTACAAATGCAACCTACTACTTACGAGGACAAACAGTTCGTTAATTTTATATCTAGCTGTTGACAACCTATTTATAAATTCCACTTAAATGTTAAGATAAAGATATTTGTTGTTAGGTTATTTAGACATCTGCAAACATCTAAAGATATTTGTTGATAGGCTATTTAGACATCTGCAAACATCTATTTAAATGGTGGTGGTAGTAATTCTACAAGGTAACTGAAATTATCTGAGAGATAGCTGTGAACAATCATTTAAAATAATATCTCTTTATTCTAAAGATTCAAGGAGAAGCTTTTCTTCAAATATCTCTGTAACAGTTCTAGTCTAAACAACCTACTGCATTAATGTTAAGATAGTTTTTACACGTTCCTAGTGTGCCCGTACAAAAATATTCAAGGTGGGCTTCACAATGATTTTCCTATCACGGTTTTCATCGTTTAGGACAACAATGACCGAGCTGTAAAGAAGCCGGAACTGCGCGTCGCCGTCGTACTCGTAACAGTGATAAAATCATTCCTTACGGCAGGAGTGACAGCAGTAACGGAACGGCGAATCAGCGTCTCGTTCACGTTTGTAAAATCACTCTTACAATCGGCTCGCTTTGAATTCTTTTTATACGAGCGAACGCACAGCAGGGTTGCCATATTGGCCTTTTTAACGCCAAATTCCCGAAATCTGGCGTTTTTCCAGTTTAATTGGCGTCAGAAAATTGATTTGGCTTTTTCTGGCTTTTTATATTAGTTGCACGAAAATTACATACTATTATCCTCTTTTAAAATAATTTTCCTGTAGAAAAGTTATTTTTGCTCCAAAATGGTAACACCTTAAAGAAAGACAGTCTCCAGAAATCGGAATCGACGCAACTTAAATTGACAGTTGGCTCGAAGTTCCAGGTTATGTTTAATATTTTGATGAATTGGGAAGGGCTAAAGGCTTATTTCAGTTGTGTTGAATTATCCCAAACAAAGTTTAGACACAAAATTCAAAGCAACACTATTAAAGGAAATGATGTTAGGCTACAAAAATTACTTGTTCTTTGTGTTTGCGACACCTTTTGTACGGGAATTCGAAAAACTCAACAGCTTCCTTCAGCAAAGCAAAGCTGATCATCATGAATTGTACCAAGAATTAGTCTTACACTAGAAAAGCTTTCAGAGTAGACTTATAGCAAAGCAAAGCTGATCATGAATTGTACCAAGAATTAGTCTCACACTAGAAAAGTTTTCAGAGTAGACTTAGCAAAGCAAAGCTGATCATGAATTGTACCAAGAATTAGTCTCACACTAGAAAAGTTTTCAGAGTAGACTTAGCAAAGCAAAGTTGATCATGAATTGTACCAAGAATTAGTCTCACACTAGAAAAGTTTTCAGAGTAGACTTAGCAAAGCAAAGCTGATCATGAATTGTACCAAGAATTAGTCTCACACTAGAAAAGTTTTCAGAGTAGACTTAGCAAAGCAAAGCTGATCATGAATTGTACCAAGAATTAGTCTCACACTAGAAAAGTTTTCAGAGTAGACTTAGCAAAGCAAAGCTGATCATGAATTGTACCAAGAATTAGTCTTACACTAGAAAAGCTTTCAGAGTAGACTTAGCAAACCAAGCTGATCATGAATTGTACCAAGAATTAGTCTCACACTAGAAAAGTTTCAGAGTAGACTTAGCAAAGCAAAGATGATCATGAATTGTACCAAGAATTAGTCTCACACTAGAAAAGTTTTCAGAGTAGACTTATGATGTCAGTGGGCAGAAAAAAATATTAATCAAGTGGACTTTGGTATTATATTTTTAATAGAATGTAGTATGTATCTACAGAAGAACAACAGAACTCAGACTCAAAAAGTGTCAAAGAATGATGTATGCTAGAAAAAGCTCTGCGAGGGACATATTTCAAAATCTATCAAAAATGAGCCTTAAGGTCTTTTAAATCAAGTTTCAAGGACCGTGTTTTCATATTTACCCTTTATACACCCTTCAGAAAACATCAGCTGTATTGAAAAAAATACAGAAACATTCGTTTTGTTGATTGGAAAACAGCTACATTTAAGAAAGATGGACTCCCAACAGACAGTGAAACAGTTTTGGGCTGGCATGCTTCAATATCAGGCATTTAAAGAGCTCGCCACTTTTGGCCTTTCTGTTCTAATAACCCTAGTTATAGTAATGCCATAGTTGAGAGAATATTCTCTCTTGTGACCCCATTTAAAACAAAAGTAAGAAACAAAATGCACCTGAATTTTCTTGATGCTATTGTGAGAATCAGAGCAGAACTATTGATTTCAAACACATGTTGTAAAGACTTCACTCCATCTGAGAGAATGCTAAAAGACTACATTTGACAAGGTTTATGCTGTAGGTTTCATTTGTTCCAGTGAGGATGGACAGTAATAGACTGGATCTAGAGGTTTTCATGTCATATGAGTATGAAAAATATGTAAAAATTGTATTGGCTTTCTTCTGGCCTTTCTCTAGTATTGTTTGGTTTTAATAAAAAATTGTTATCTTACAACCCTGGCGCATAGCGAAACCAAAGCAAAAACAATCTTAAGCGTGTGAAAAAGGGGCGACTGAAAGGAAGCTCACATCACTAGCAAACCTGTATGGTGTTTCAACATAAAAGAAGACATATTGTTTAGATGTGGTGACATGGTAACCGAAAGTATGACGTAAGAATGATTTTGGATCCCGAGCAGTGGCGTGTCTCGGGAAAGGGGGGGGTGTTACCCCCCAATAATTTGGAACTTTTCGATATTTCAAAAACGCGATTTTAAAAGGCAAAGCTTTGTTAGTATTTCAGATTGTTTTTATGTCTCATGGCAAGAACTGAACGTGCTTTCTCCATGAAGACAAGCAAGCGGCAAGGAGCCAAGGACCAGAATGTCCCATTGTAATGAAAAGCTAACTAATGGGTATACTAAAAGTTTCTGTAGAGACAAGACAATTCCAAATTTGAGTTCCATGACCTATTATTCTAAAGCACGTTGAAAAGCAAAAAGTTTTGATTAAAATATCAAGACTCGTATCAAAACAAAACCAACGCTGTAACATAAACACAGAAAGTTCTCTAGAAGACTATAACAGAATTTCAATGTATGTGTCATTTTTAGACATGTTTATTAGTGCTTTGGAAAATAGATTTCTGGCACACAAATCGGTCTTATCAGGATTCTAGGCACTTTTCCAACAAATCCCAATGGACCATCATCTTCTCAAGATATTGATGGTTTTAAAACTTTAACAGAATTTTATACAGGTGACTTGAATGGCTCGCAAGAAAAACTAATCGCAGAATTGAAATTGTGGTACCGTAGGATCGTCCGCAAAGAAAAGGAGCACTAGCCAAAAGATGCATTAAGTGTTTAAAAACTGTGCTACAGTGAGGTGTTGTTACCCAATATAAAAACATTGTTTCACATGCTAGGTATTCTAGCAGAGACAACTTCAGAAAGTGAACGTTCGGTTTCAAAACTGCATCTCTTGAAATCAGATCTACGTAATACCGTATCAGGACTGAGACTCAATGGGTTAGTATTACTTCACATTCATCGAGGATATATATACACCGAAAGCTGAAGAAGTTTTTGATGAACTAGCAACAAAGCCTAGAAGACTGAAAATACAACTCGAGTAATAGCAATTAAAAGTAACATATAAGAGTTGAATCAAATCAAAAAATATTTGTCGAAATGAGTATCGTCAGGGATTGTTAATCTTAATGCAGGGGTTGCTCTGGCTTCTTTAAAGTTTTCGCCAACTTATTCGCCAAATGAATTTTTTTTTTTTTTTTGCCTAAGTTTTATAACGGTACAAAAAGGCAATCGCCAAAACTTTTTTCCATCCCCAAAATTATTTCTTTTTCGCAAATTGCATAGAATGCAATTGGCAGCGCGACCCCTGTTAATGTACAATGGAAAAAAAAAAAAAAAGCGGCATTATACAAATAAAGAATATTTCACTAGAAGTTTGATTTTTATTTCGTTCTAGAATTACTCCTGAGGATTGGAACAATGCTACAATGATCCTGCTACATAAAAAAGGTGACATTGAGGATCTCAGGAACTACAGACCTATCAGCCTCCTATCAGTGGTTTATAAAATCTTCACTAAAGTTCTTTCACACCGCTTGAAGGTAACACTGGACATGGCTCAACCGAGAGAACAAGCTGGATTCAGGAGTGGCTACAGCACAATAGATCATATCCACGTACTGAGAGAACTAATTGAAAGAGCGAGGGAATATGAACTTCCATTGTGCATGGCTTTTATCGATTATGAAAAAGCCTTTGATTCGGTGAAACCATCAGCAGTTACCACGGCTCTGAAATCCTGCGGTATTGAAGATGCATACATTAATATTATTAATAACATCTATGAAAATGCAAGTGCAAAGATTCGGCTGTTTGAAAATACAACACACATAAAAATTGGAAAGGGAGTGAGACAAGGTGACACCATATCTCCGAAGCTCTTTAATGCCACATTGGAAAATGTCTTTCAAGCACTGAACTGGGAAAACAAAGGGATAAAGATTAATGGAGATTATCTAACCCACCTTCGTTTTGCTGATGACGTAGTCATTTTTGCAACTACCCCATCAGAGCTGCAGAGTATGATCCAGGAACTTGCTGACAAGAGTAAAGAAGTGGGATTAAAAATGAACTTTCAGAAGACAAAAGTGATGTTCAATGCTTTTACAAGAAATGAAGATTTATCGATTGATGGAGAAAAACTGGAGATAACAGATACGTATGTTTATCTTGGACAGCAGATATCAAGTGAGGGTCACATTGATGAAGAAATTAATCGGCGTACAAAACTTGCCTGGAGAGCTTTTGGAAGAAACAGCATAATTTTCAAGAGCAATATGCCATTATGTCTTAAAAGAAAAGTGTTTGATCAATGCATCCTTCCAGTGCTTACGTATGGTGCAGAGACGTGGACCTTAACTAAAAGAGACATACAAAGGCTGCAGACAACTCAAATTAGCATGGAGAGGTGCATGCTTGGTATAACCAGGAGAGATAAGAAGAGGAACTCGTGGATCCGAAAAATGACAAGAGTGGAAGACATCATGATCAGAGTTAAATCCCTGAAATGGCAATGGGCTGGACATACTGCCAGAAGGACAGACCATAGATGGACAGCCGAAATTTTAGATTGGATTCCAAGGGACAGGAAAAGACCCAGAAAAAGACCACATGGGAGATGGGTGGATGAAATTCGTAAATATGCGGGAGTGACATGGAGGAGACTGGCACAAGACAGACCGTTGTGGAGGAAACTTGGGGAGACCTTCGTCCAGCAGTGGATTGATAATGGTTGACAATGATGATGAGTGTAATATTCTTGTTTTCTGCACTGATAAAGAGCAAAATATAAGTGGTCAACCATTTCGGGGCTGATAAGAGTATAGGTAAGAAGAATATTAATAATAATTTCCAGCAACATTTATTTGAATATTTTTGTGCAGATGTTGCATACATTTTAAAAATGCACGTATAACATATTTAGTTGTATAAAAAAATAAATTTCATGACCTCCCCTCCCCCTTCCGCCCCGGAAAAAAATTCTGGGCACTTCACTCGCCGCAGATCCCGAGCATTGCTCGGACACCTCTAACGGTGGCATTCTTATCAGTGAATTTGGAGTTGGTACTTGTTGCCATGGGTGGCGGAACCCAATAATTTCAGGGCGGGACCAACTTCTTCAAGAGTTAAAACAATAAAAAAGAGAGAGAGAGAGAGAGAGAGAGAAGAAATCGTAGTAATATACAGTATATATTCGTTCAAATCATCGTCAAGTATCAATAATCCACTGCTGAATGGAAGTCTCTTCTGTAACTTTCTGTCTTCAGCATATTTCTTCCAAGTCACTCCCGCATGCTTTCGAATTTCACCCACCCATCTCCCACGTCGTCTTCTTCTGGGTCTTTTCATGTCCTTTGGCATTCAGACTAGCATTTCAGTTATCCAACGGTAGTCAGTTCTTGTAGGAATATATCCAGCCAATTGCTATTTGAGAATTCTTTAACGACCTTTAAAGGAAAAACACAACATTGAGTTAACTTCTTAACTTATTTGTACAAAATCAGTTTTCAAAGTTGTACTTGAAGCGTTTTTCAGAAAACTGCAAGACGGTTGTGACGGTCTCCGGGAAGTTTTCATTAAAAACACAAAAAGCAGAAGAAAATAAAAGTTACGTCATATGTAATCCACAAATTTTTAAGATATTTCGTAGGAAGATTCCCCGGGGAAGGGACCATGAAATTCCAGTGGGGTCCGAACCCACGTGTCCCCAACCTTCCGCCGCCCGTGCTTGTTGTCACTGGTCGTAATGGTGACATTGACTTTTCAGTTACGGCGACAAAATAAAAGCGACTTGATTTCCAAACCCTCTCTAATAAACACTCCCCTGCCGCCCAGAATTGCTATAATGAAAGTTGTTCTACATTCTTCGGAATGAGTCTTTCTTTCTTTTGCTTTTTATGAATTGCCATTGAGTAAAATTGTTGCACAAGACTACAATTCAGTATAATTTTGCTTTTTTTCCTGTTTTGTAATGAGTATGTTTGATGAACATAAATGATTATGCAGACATGCCAAGCCAACTGCTGGCCCAACTACATTGTGTGTTCTCTGTTCTCCACAGCGGTACAGAGGGGAGGGTTCCCCCAAGTCAGCATGCGCTTCCTGGCCAGATGACATTGACCAACGGTGACGCCCTGAACGGACACTCGTACTTGTCCAGCTACATCTCGTTGCTCCTGAGGGCCGAGCCGTACCCGCCGTCCCGCTACGCTCAGTGCATGCAACCCAACAACATCATGGGCATCGACAACATCTGTGAGCTGGCGGCTCGCCTCCTCTTCAGTGCCGTCGAGTGGGCCAGAAACATCCCTTTCTTTCCGGACTTGCAAGTCACGGATCAGGTGGCTCTTCTGAGGCTGGTGTGGAGCGAACTGTTCGTGTTGAATGCCTCGCAGTGCTCCATGCCTCTTCACGTGGCCCCCTTGCTCGCGGCAGCGGGACTTCATGCTTCCCCCATGGCGGCCGACAGGGTGGTCGCTTTCATGGATCACATCCGCATCTTCCAAGAGCAAGTGGAGAAACTCAAAGCGCTCCACGTGGACGCCGCAGAATACAGTTGCCTCAAAGCCATAGTCCTATTCTCTACAGGTAATTGTTTCACCTTCTCATTTTTATTTCTCTGTGTTGCATTTGTGTTGCCTGTATATATATGTATAAATGAATTAAAGAAAATAATTTGGAGACAAATTATTTTCTATTAATTAACATATTATGTTTGCTTATAATGAGGTCCTTGCTAAACACAAATATAGTTTGTTTTGGAATAGTTTGAGCAATAAACTTGAAGTTTTTAAGATAAGGCTTCTCCTTTTTTTTAAATGGAGTGGGTGTTTTTGTAAAACATATCTTCATCTGAGAGATTTTTCAAATAAAATTTAAAAGCAAGACAGAGTATGTTCATTGCAAAAAGCAAAATAAAATAAAAATAAACAAAGAACTGAGTATCAAGGAATCTATGAAAAAATATTCTAAATGGGAAAAGAAAATGGATTAAAAGAAACTGGAGAAGAAGGAATGAGAAGATGAGAGTCAAGAAATGTATTATTAATTGGATGTATCAAAATACCTAAAGTCAAGGAATGCGAAGATATGTATTAACTGGAAAGAGCAAAAGAATGAAAAGAAACCAAAAGGTCGAAGAATTTGAGAGTACAGAGATATGTAAAAATTGGAAACAGCAAAATATTGAAAAAGAAGAACCCAAAGGCGATGTTAAAGGTCAACTTACAAAGGAATGCATTTATTAACAAGCGCAAAATAATCGTAAGGAACTATAGGTCAAAGAATATAAAAATCTCTCTACAAGGAAATTCTTTGAGTGGAAATAGTAAAACAATTGAAAGAAACTAAAGCCGTGAAGTATAAAAGTACAAATACGTATTAATTCGAAAGAGAAAAATATTATTATTATTTGAAAAATAATTAAAAAGGAAACCAAAGATGAAGATGGTTCTACAAAGAAGTTCATCAATAATAAAAATGCAAAAGAGCCGAATAGAACAAGAAATATAGAGTCCGTTCTACAAAGAAATGTATTGTTTGGAAAGAGCAAAACAACTGAGAGGAACTAGAGGTCAAGGAATGCAAGGACATGTATTAATTGGGAAGAAGAAAGAAAAATGTTAAAAACAAAAACTAGGGATAATATAAAAGTGGATCTATTCAAAGGAATGTGTTAATTGGAACATGCAAAAGAATCGAAATTAATTAGAGATTAAGGAATATAAAGATCGTTGTACAAAGTAATGTATTTTTGGAAAGAGCAAAACAATAGAAAGAAGCTAAAGGTCGTGGATTACAAAGATAAAATGATAGGTAGTGTTTGGAAAGAGCAAAAGAATTAAGGTTAAAGAGCATGAAGGTACAAAGGCGTGTATTAATTAGAAAGAGCAAAACAATATTTAAAAATGAAACTAGAGTTAACAAATGGTAGTTCTACAAGGAAACTTTTTAATTAAAAGAAGCAAAAAAGCAATCGGAGCGACGAAAGGTCACGGAATGCAGGGATAGTTCTACAAAGAAATTCAGTAATTGGAAAGAGCAAATTATTAAAGAAAAAAAACTAAAAATCAAAACATATATAGGTAAAAAGACATTAACTGGAGGAAGAAAAGAAGAATTGAAACTAACTAGAAGTCAAAAAATAAAAAGATGGTTCTACAAAAAAATATGACGCATCCTCCCCTCCCCCTCCCATTCCTTTCAGTGCTTTATTGCTTAAAAATTAAAAAAAAAAGACCACAGATTGTTTCTAAACTAGTAGCTCCTTATAGTACGATTATCGTAAAACATAAAAACTTGATATTTTAGAATATCTATGAGACGTCAACTGCGCGTAGCCAATGAAAAAAGGCACATGTCGTGAGCTGACTTGGATGGTATATAACCTGCGCTGTAGGCATTTTGAAAACATATCTGTCATGGATAAAAGGAGCGGTTTATCAGATTTGCAAAACGGGATGATTATCTACTTTCGGGACAAGGGTGGCAGTATTTCTAAAACAGCGCAGCATTTTGAACTGTTCGCGTGCTGCTGTGGTTAAAGTGTGTCGTGATTGGAGAAATGACCCCATTGCGAATAAGCGACGTGGAAACTGCGGAGCACCACGTGCCATTGATGTGAGAGGTGAACGTCGGCTTCGAAGGTGCGTGAGGGCCGATCGACACGCTACAGTGGAGCAACTCACTGGCCGAATGAACCAGTGGGCTACCGGAAGTGTGTCTAAAACGACACTTCAGCGAAACCTGCTGCGTATGGGGCTCCGATGCAGACGGATGGTCACTGTACCCATGTTAAAGAAGGTGCATCGGCGCAAAAGGTTTACATTTGCACCGCAGTATCGGAGTTGGACCTCCGATGATTGGCAAAGGTTTGCCTTCACCGATATGTCACGTTTCCTGCTTCACTGAACGGATGGTCGTTGGCGTATAAAGCGAGAAACATCGGAGAACATTCTTCAACCATTGCTAGCAGAACACAAGCTGGCAGGGGCAGCGTTATGATCTGAGGAATGTTTTCGTGGCATTCTCTGGGTCCACTCATAGCTGTGGACGGCACTATGGACCGAATTCATTATGAATCCATACTTGCAGACCACATATACCCATACCTGTTGATTGTCTTCCCTGATGCGGATCGGATCTTTTAGCACGACAATGTGACGTGTCACACAGCTAGAAATATCTGAGAGTGGTTGGAAGAGCATGATGAAGACTTCAAAGTACTTCCCTGGCCCCCTAATTCCCCAGACTTAAACCCAATTGAGGATCTTTGGGACCACCTCGATCGTGTTGTTTTCTCAATGGATCCTCCACCACGCGCTCCCTAGCATCTGTCAGATGCTCTGCAGTCAGCATGGCTCCACATATCTGTGAACACCTTCCAGCACCTTATTGAGTCAATCCCAGCCTGTCTAGCTGCTGTCCGTGCTGCACATGGCGGTTACTCTGATATTAGCTGCTGGTCACAATAATGAGACTCGACCGTGTATATTCGTTTGAACATGCTAAGTTTTCGCTGAAAATGCGGTCTACGTAAATTTTGATTAACAAAATTTCCATTTTTCTGAGGTTAATCATTTCTTTGTGACCCTGTTTCCCACAAATTTGCTGAAAAACGAAACATAATAAGAAAACTAATTAAGGAAGAAATAACTGTAAACAAGTCGACTTCTACAAAGCGGGATGAAAATTGTCAATAATAGCCTTTGACGCAAAACGCTTTTCGACTGTTGAACATGTTTCCTGCTTTTGGAGTTTATAGAAAGGAAGGAACATAGAAGTTACGACTGAGGGAGGCAGTTGCCCCGGATCGCCGGTCTGTAGGGGGTACCAAAAAGTTTTGGAAGGATGTTGCTGCTCAAGTTGCAAGTACTCCACGACAAGTAATCTTATAGCGTGGAAGCATAAACTTTTAACATGTAGAACATTTTCGTTCATCCATCTTTAGTTTGTTTATTACTTTAACGACTACCATGAGCAACTCTAAGGGCAATGGGCAGTTGTCCTTCCCCAATTGAGGGCCACTGATTCGACGGAGTCATACCAAAAATACAATTCACCGCCTATTCAAAACCCGTGATTCGAACCCGGGTCCACTTCGGACGAATGGTCACAAAGCTAGAGCCTCAGATCGTTCATCCACAGGAGTAGCGAGCGATAAGATTTCTACTCCTGTTTTTTAATTTACCATTTTGTTAGTTGCTGTGCGGTTTTCAGCCGTGCTCCGATTCATGGCATATGTATTGGGTGTGTGCATAAGTTTTACCCGTTTTAGTAGGCTACAAAGAAAGGAGGAGAACACAACAAATAACGTACCTAAGATTTCACATAATTGCCATCATTCTGTATGACCTCTTGCCATCTGTCTATGAGTAGGTGAATCTCACGCCGGAAAAACTCCTGTGTTTTTGAGTCGAAAAAGTCATGTAATGCCATTTTATCATCTTCCACATCATCGAATGTTTGGAGAGCGGGGGCATTCTATACCGATCGAAAAAGGTGGTAGTCCGTAGGTGCCAGGTTAAGGGAAATATGTCAGGTGAGGTAACACTTCCCAACCAAAGTCCAGTAATGTTTGCCGAGTGATTAAAGCAGCATGAGGTCTGGCGTTATCATGATGAAGGATCAGGCACTTGCAATTGACGAGTGCTGGCCGCTTCGATGTCAGTTGTTCTCGCAATCTGTTCAACTGTTGGCAGTAGAGGTCAGAATTTATAGTTCGGTTAGGTGCCAACACTTCCCAGTGGATTATTCCCTGGACACACCTCAAACACTCAACAAAACCTTTTTGGGATGCAGTCCTCCTTTTGAGGTCGATGGAGCAGGCTCCGCACCTTGGCACACAGTCCGCCGGCACTTTACATTACGGTACACTACCCATTTCTCACCACCCGTTACAATTCGTCCCCAAAACGGTTCATTTCTGTGACGAGAAAGCAAAGAAACAGAGGTACGGATTCTCTCCGCTCGTTGCTTTGCAGAAAGCTAGTGCGGAACCCAGTTATCGATCTTGCTGATGAACCTAAGTGCATGCATTTGTCTTTCGACTGTTGTTCTGTGTACCGACAATGTTTCCGCTGATTCCTGAACGATCGGATGTGGGTCATTTGTTATGGCTTGGTCCACATCCTCATCAGAAACCACGCATGGACGTCCAGGACGTGATTGATCTTTACAGCTTCTATCTCCGTCCCGGAATTTCCGAAACCAATGGCGACATGTGTTATCATCAACTGAATCCTCCCCATACACTTAACAGATGTTGCGGCAAGCCGCGGCTGCAGTACTGCCTTTATCGAACTCATAGAATAAACAATGTCTAATGTGTTCCTTATCGTATGCCATGTTACACCGTCCGTGCTTTCCGTTACAAATGACTTACTCGGACAAACCTAGTGCCTTTATATGCTCTACTGCTCCATGCTTTATTAGGCCGAAAGTTCGGCATCGCAGAGTCATCTGTGACGTAACTACTCCGATCGCAATTTGCATCTGTTATACAAAAGGGTAGAACTTTTATACACACCCAATAGTTTTTTTCGCTGTCTAATCTAGGTTAATGTTTCCATGCGCATTATGATATGAAATTAAATTTATTTTGAATAAACTCTCGGAGTATATTCAATATAGAGCGGGACTTCTATCTCCCGTTCAGGTTCGATATTTGAGGCCAATTGCAGCTTGTTGTGTAGACAAATATAACTTGAAGGACAGAGTGAGATGAATTGTTGTTTCAATCTTTTCATAATTTGCTTGACTTGTTATGCTGGTTGTCCCAGAATTTTTTTTAATGCTGTGATTCAGGGGTTGCGCTGGCTTTTCTAAAGTTTTCGCCAATTTAGTCGTCAAATTCAATTTGTTTTCGCCAAAGTGTTATCACACTATGAAAAGGTAATCGTCAAAGCATTTTTTCCGTCGCCAAAACGATTTCTTTTTCGCAAATGGCGAAGATGGCAATCGGCAGCGGCGACCCCTGCTGTGATTTACTGACGATTGCCTTAGCTTCTACTATATCGCTACTTGCTTATTCTCTATTCCTCGTCTTATTCATTTCTCCTGCGTCATTTCATTCTATATAGCGCTCACGCTCATGAGGCGATCTTGCTCTTGTCCTTCCTTCAAAACCTCTTCCACTTCTCGTGTCTGACCGTCTCTCGACCCTTCTGTGACCCCCCCTTCTTCTCGGACATTCGCTATTCTTTCCCGCGTTCCTACTGTCTCCTCCAAAAGCAATAAAATCATTTATCCGTCTGGATGCGCTAATCTACACTGACGGAAAAAAATCCCAACACCAAGAAGGGGTTGTGTTAGATAAACGACAGTTGGTAGGCGGTGAGACAGTACATCTGTAAGATGACGTCTATGCAAATTTCGCGCTCGGCGCATACGTGTGGCGCTAGTAGCGCCCCACGGAACATGCAAAGCAGGTTTGCTGTAAATACGCGCTGTAACGTTCGTGAGCGTTAGTTATCGTTGAGATTCGACGTAGTGTGTTGATGTTAGTGAAGAATGCCTTTAAGAAGACGAAGAAGCCATTATCAACAGCTCACGGAGTTTGAACGAGGTCGTGCAATAGGGCTACGAGAAGGTTGATTTTCTTTCCGCAATATTGCAGAACGACTTGGCAGGAATGTAGCCACTGTGCATGATTGTTGGCAGCGGTGGTCAAGGGAAGGTACTGCTTCAAGAAGACCGGGTTCCGACCGGCCACGTGGCACTACTGAGAGGGAAGACCGCCGTGTGCGGCGTATGGCCGTGGCGCATCGTACCGCGTCTGCGGCAGCATTTCGAGCTGCAGTTGCCACCACAGTGACACAACGAACTGTTACAAATCGGTTACTTGAAGGACAGCTCCGAGCCAGACGCCCTGTAGCGTGCGTTCCACTTACTCCAAACCACTGTCGTTTGCGACGTCACTGGTGTCAAGCTAGAGCTCATTGGAGGAAGGAGTGGAGATCTGTTGTGTTTTCTGATGAAAACCGGTTCTGCCTGGGTGCCAGTGATGGCCGTGTGTTGTTTAGAAGGAGGCCAGGTGAGCGCCTGCGACCAACCTGTCTGCGGCCGAGACACACTGGACCTACACCTGGAGTTATGGTCTGGGGAGCAATTTCCTATGACAGCAGGAGCACTCTCGTGGTTATCCCACGCACCCTGACGGCACAGTTGTACGTCGGTCTGGTGATTCAACCTGTTGTGCTGCCATTCATGAACAGCTTTCCAGGGGGTGTTTTCCAACAGGATAATGCTCGCCGGCATACCGCTGTTGTAACCCAACATGCTCTACAGAGTGTCGACATGTTGCCGTGGCCTGCTAGATCACCAGATCTTTCACCAATCGAGCACGTATGGTACATCATTGGACGACAACTCCAGCGTCACCCCCAATCAGCATTAACCGTCCCTGTATTGACCGACCAAGTGCAACAGGCATGGAACTCCATCCCACAAACTGACATCCAGCACCTGTACGACACAATGCATGAACGTTTGCGTGTTTGCATTCAACATTCTGGCAGTTACACCGATTATTAATGTACCAGCATTTCACATTTAAAATGGCTCTTCTCGCGCTTACATTAAGCTGTGATCTTGAAACCTTAATCGATTAAATATGTTACCTATACAAATGTATTGCCGCCATTTCATTCCTCTACAACTATTTTTTCGTGGTGTTGGGATTTTTTTCCGTCAGTGTATTACAATATAGTAATCGTTCGTTGCGTTGGACAATAAAATCATATAAAAGCACTTAATCCACGTACTAACACCTGCTAATTCTTATTGCTGTCATGGGAGAAAACATCTGAAAGACACCATCGAATCTATCTGGTTGAGAAAGTGTAACGTGGATGTAGCATTTTAAAGCATTTATGTATCAATTCATTCTCCAAGCAGGGAATTTTCTAGCGTAGGTTCGAAAATACCAACTACGGCGGCAATCTTTAATATGACTGGTGAGACTGAGTTTCAAATAGAACCGTTTCTTTTGTGCGGAAGGTTGTTTTAGAAAGCTTAAAGTGCCTAATCCTTTTATTGTTATTGTCATCGGCCGGTATTCGGGACGGGTGTGATTTTTTTTGTTGTGTTGGAAGACTCGGTCGCTTCTGCTCTAAAAGCAAGAACAACATTCTCAAGAGGTTGAGGAAAGTAGTCTGGAGGGGATAGAACTTAGGGGGATAATGCTTTGAGAAAGAGGGATTTTGCGAAAAGAGCGAAGAGGCGGTAGTCTACTAAGGGGATAGCGAGTGGGAACGAGGTAGAGAATGCCATCTGTCGAAATAATAAAAGAGAAGTTATATAGAATGTGCAGATGACTGGCAGAAAGTTCAGCAACCGTATTTAATTATGTAATTAATATAACTTCAGGATATACCAAATATGCGAATGAAATATTAGTAAAGGAGTAATTCAGCATTGCAAATGACCTTGATACTTTCATGAAGTACAATTCTTTTGTAGTATCCGCAAAGAGTTGCAATAAAGCACAAATATCGAGCCCCGTAACAACTAGATTCCTTTATAAAACGAACCCGTTAACAAAAGATCCACCGTTGAATTCTCCCTACCTGGAAAGGAATTAAATCTGAAACCCCGTAACAACCCCACCAGCTTTAGAAGATGACATGCAATGGAGTTCTGAATTCTTCAAGTGAGAGAGGATTCACAGAAGGAACAAGCAGCAAGGTAGACGTGTGGTGTCACCAAAAAGGAAAGAATGCGCAATGCGAGGAGAAGGGCAACAGTTAATGTGACAGAGGATTCAAACAAGCACCAAGATGCATAGAGAATTACGAAGTGCGTGGAAATATAAAGCTTCAGAGATCTCACTTCCTGGAAAGATAACTAGAGTAAGAACTAAGGTGGAATGGAAAAACTGTGCCTACGCTGTCGTGAAGGAGATGAGATTGAAGAACGAATTGACACAAGGCAGAAAAGAGTGGGGAAAGAGGATCGGCAATAGACACCTTACCTACGTATGTGTTGGACTAACCATGCTATGAAAGAAATTCATGTAATCCGTAGCTCTACAGAGCGCAATGACTGTGAATTGCTCTAAATTTGGTTAAAATGAGATTAAAAGAAACTTCATTGCTGGAAGAAATACTTCCTATGTTTGATGGGCAATCAAATGACTTCTCTTGTATGTTTGCGCGTATGCTAACGAATGCCAAGCTGAAAACTGAGTGTCTGGTTAATTAGTAGCGAAATTTCTACAGCTGCAGTAATACTAGCAACAGCTGTTGACAGTACATGCACTTTAAAATGTACCTGGAAATTTTGTCATTTTCTTGTAGACCACCTACAGCAAGTTCACATTTTGGGCAGGACACAGAAACGAAAGGAATGAGAGAAAGTCTAGCGACTTTGAGAGAACAGTTTGTAGTGAGATTAGAGTACAGTAGATGCCACCACCGTACAAGTACCATGTTGCACACAGAGGGGTGAGAGAATTTCAGGGGGGTCATAGGAAAGGATACCCATTTAACCTGTGGGTCCAGCCTGGGGGCCGTCACTTAACGTGCTCGTCCGATGCATGGCGGATATTCAGCGATTGTTAGTAAATCACACCATCTATGAAAGATCAGCCCAGGCTCGAACCTGAGGACCCTGCAATGATAGTCTGACTCGCTAACCACTAAGCCATCCGCGGCTCATGTACCTGGAAATTTGGGAAACTAAGGTTTTATATTACTGTGGGTGTGGACTCGTTGATTTTCCTGTTACTCGTATATATCATCATAATGAAACACTCTTGAAGCCTTTGACAAATTGAAATGTCTATACGCACATAATTCCTGCCATCATTTGAAAAAGTAAGACAGCTCCTACTTCTTCCAGCTTCGTCTACATGTAATGCAGGATCTGTGTGTGACAAGAGAACTTTTTTTTTTTTTTTCGCTCCTTTTTTCATATGCTTTCAGCATGTTTCTGTGCCGCACCCATTTTCAAATTGCTAGCAATCTGATTCTCTGTCTTGCCGTCTCATTTTAAGCTACCAGCCGAGGTCATTCAGGTTTTTTCGTATGGAAGGAAGAAAGGATTACGCTTTATGATTAGCGAATATTTCTGTTAAGTTACTTATGTCCGATTTGAATCAGTTTAAGCGTCACGAAAAGTTTTGTTTAAATTCCGACGTTAAAGCAGTTTCAGTTCGTATTAAATGGCAACAAATTTCAATACTGTGCTTTTGTTCATCCACGCGGTTTCAGTGGCGAGTTTGTGGAATCAGGAAGTAATTCTACAAACTTGCACATAATCAATTGACAGAAAAATTTACTTATCGGAAAGAAAAAAAAAATCGAAAGTGTTTTCAGTTTTTGTATCTCTTCATAAGCAACGACTAAGTTTTGTCACTTTAAGATTAAAATAAAAATTATAAATGACGAACAAAAACATGTTAATAAAAATAAAAGGATCTGTTCTGCAATATTTGTATTCATTCAAAAGGCTGCATGCAGTTAATGGCCTAGAAGGCGGCAGGTTCTCCACCCCTAGGTTAGGGCATTACTGAGGAGGAGGAAAGACTGAGTGCAGGATGAAGACTGGTGACAGTGATCCCACCAAATTTTAAGACTAACAGAGCTGCTAAAGAACAAGACAGAAAGTTTCAGAAACGGCTATGTCATTTCCTAACTTAAATACAGCCAGTGATACCAACTACAGGGAAACTGTTGTTCACCTTTTCATCACACAAAACGTGAATTGAAAAATCTCAAAAAAAATGTTTTCATATGCTTATTAAGGCTATCGTGTGCTGAGCCTTTTTATAATTATTTACCTTGGCCTATCTTACTGCAAAAAATGCTATTCTTTCGTATATCTAAACGTGTTATCTGTTTAAGATGGACCAAAACTCCACGTTATGAGGTCACAGAGACTTCCAAATTACTGCTGGCAAATTAAGTAAAAATTATTTTTCCCATATTGTAGCTTTACATATTAAATGACTACCTGATTGTGAGCCCCATGTTCGCGTGAAAGGTGTTAAGTGTTTTAAACAATTATCAAAAAGAAATAAATAAAAAGTACACAGAATTTATTTTTGCAGTTTTATTTTTTTTTTAAATTCCTTTCCTATATTCTTACACTTTTCATTCTTTGCTTCAGCAATCTCACTGACGTACCAAACGCTTGGAAATAAAATCTTTAGGTATTATTTAAATGCGTGTTTTTAAAAAATAATAATATTTAAAAGTAGGAATATTCACTCTTTTTCTTGTTTATGAGCAATTATAAAATCACGTATTAAATAAAGCATGCGTCGAACTCTGAAGTTTACTTTTTTTTCTTCTTTTATTTTCCTCCTGACAATGGGGTGCAAATAATGCCCCTTTCACGCCTAATTTTTTTAAGTCTGCAACCCCCCCCCCCACGTCTCCAATAAATTATTGAAGTGGGTGGACAATTAAGCAGTGATCAGTCTGCGGTGTATTTCAATTGGGAGAACTGTCGCTCCAGAGTAGGAAGATTGGGTTCGAATCTCACTGTCGGTAAAATAAAGGTTATATTGGCGCCCGAATGGAAAAGGGGTTCCTAGCCAAAAGGATTAGAACAAAAAAAAAAGTGTGGCTCTTTGACACAAGGTATGTGAATAATAAATACATACTTCCTCAATAAAATGGTCGCCAAGTGTTTATGTCGGTTGACCTGAAACCTGCTGAGCGATTTCGTGCTCACATCTTTCGGGGGGGGGTATAAAGTGGACAATGAAGCAGTGATAAGCCTGCCGGCGTAGTTCAGTTGGGAGAACTGCCGCTCCGGAGTAGGAAGATGTGTGCTCGAATCCCACTCTCGGCAAAAAGAAAGCTCTATCCTTCTTGAGAGGGCTAAAGGTTTTGTTGAGAGCAAAGTTACAGGTGACACCCCACCCAGCCCACATGTGGCTTATAGCGACGGTGGATAATCCGCGGTTAGTTTTAATCGGGAGTGTATTTTGTATGAACTGTGATTTAAATATTTCGCATTTTTTTTTTTACTTGCATCATGAAAGAAAAGCTCAGGCTGTTGTTGATTAGGCTTACGGAAAGATTGAACTTCCAGTCTTGTAAGTCACGCTTGTGGTATTCCCCTTACTATCTCTACTTACTCGTCTATCCTACTTCTCTTTTTCTCTCTCATGATCTGCTGAGGCTGCTGGCTGGCTCACGTCGAACCTCCGGAAATTCGTGATGTCTTTGACAGAACTGGCTTCGTGATGTAGGGGGTCGTGACAAACCTATTGCTCCAACACACACACGAACACACATACGTAGACCTCTCCCTCCCCCACTGTCCCAGCCAAGGTCCAAGGAGACAGGTGGGGAGGGGTCGCATTCTATGATGCTAGTTGCTTTAGGGCACCGGCTGTCAGAATAGGAATTAAGAAAACTCAGTTCCTCGTGTAGCCGCATTTGACCGAAGGTCACAAGCATTCATATTTGACAAGGGTGGCATGATGTTATCGTCTACAAAAGCTGAAGGCAATAGCAGGATCCTTTTGGACGATTCAGTTTTATCTGAAGCTCATCGTTTCGATATGTTTTCATGATCAGCTTTTTCCATACATCATTTTTGTTAAAACTGTGCTTATTCTTGAGGTGCCGCGCATTATTTCATGCGTAGATTGGGGTGCGTGAGAGAGGATTTGCGATTTTAAATTTAAATTAGATATACATATATACGCGCATATTTAGCTTTTGAACTTAAGTTGTGACAAACTTTAGTGTTAAAGACATTGATTCAACCAGCTATGCGAATCAGTGTCCTCTAACATTAATAATATTCTTTGAAGTAAACTCATTGGATGGCGATATTTCCAACACACTTGTTAAATTAGATTGTGCTCTAAAAATAATTGGATTGAAATCTAAAACGCAAATAAAACGACTAAGCCTTTAAAAGAAGCTGAGGTGTGTAAAATGATTTTATGTATTTTCACGTCGTAAGGTTATTAAACCGACTTTTTACTCATTTCTATATAATTAAAATATTAACTTGTCTTCCTACTAGCAAACTGCACTTCCTCATTTAATCATACCAGAAGCTTCCATGATGGAAAAGGACACTTCGAACTACAGTGCGCACTAAGTACACAACATATAACTGCAGGTTTTTTTTTCTGATTAACAAGTTTTTTATTTAATGCTAATTATGATTTTCGACGAAACGTCATTAACAACATTTGGTTTAATAATTAGTAAATATAATATAACGCCAGAATGTAATGTAACGAACGGTGGCGGCACATCAAGGATCGACTGTATTTTCATTTGAAAAAGTAACTCCGATTCTAATTATTTCTTGAAAAAATCCTCTCTTGGTAATCTATCTACCCTTCATGATGAAGACTATTTTGCTGCAATTTTGTGCTTTAAGTAACATACACTTTTCTCTCTAAGGAGGAGTAAGGTTGTATCACGCTTTCCGCCATAGCTCTTCTCATTGTTCTATTTGGAAAATCCCTTTTGCACTGGATATCTTCCGCCATGAGAAATGTTTTGCTCACAATTTGTGATCTTTCGCAAAACACATTTGAGTTGCTAGTGGCTGAGAGTAGCTATTTCCATTTGTTGGATATTTTACCAATTGTGTAGCAATTCGGTTGATATTTCTTCTGGTTACTATTTCAATACACTCCGAAGAACACTGCTTACATTAAATTACGCGCAATCTTTATCTACGAGGCGTAAATGCATTCTCTTCAATATACTATGAACAACAGTGCTTACATTGCTTATTTTAAATCATGCGCAGACTTTTTGTATAAGAAGTAAATGCATTCTCTTCAATACACTATAAAGAACACTGCTTACATTGCTTATTTTAAATTATGGGCAGACTTCCTCTAGAAGGCGTAAATGCATTATCTTTTTCCACTGATTTTTTTCTTCTAAAAATATGGTTTGAAATGTATTTTTCCAGCCGGAAAGAATTCAAAAGACGTGCTCCTCACACCCGAGAATTCAGTGTTCATGTTTAGTCATGAAATTATTATGGGGAATCCAGGGGAACGACAGAGTAAATAAATCCAGATCTGATCTTGTAAAAAGTGAAACCGTTCCGAGTCTTGTCTAAAAGTGAAGAATCATAGCAGCACAGATATGGCCGATATGTAAAGCTATATATATATACTAGGACTGATTTTCTAATTCATTTTTTTTTAACTTCCGCTCTCTGAAAAAAATTGTTGGAAACATTAGGACAAAAAAATTGGTCTAATGAATGTCAAAATACACTGCCTTTGAAAATTTAAGAAACTAACAATTTTTCGAGTGTAACTTAAAATAAGAAGGATAAAGCAAGATGCAGACAACAAATATAATATCTAGACGAGGGAAATAAGGTGCTTCAAAGTAAAAATAATATGTATACTTAAGAACGCCAGGCACAAAAGCTTTCGCAATTGCGAAAAGTGTAATTCGTTATTTTGTGACTAACCTTAGTGGGTCTTTCAAATTTGTTATTACGATATTGTTTATTATGACCCGAAGATATCGTTTACCTAATTCATTAAGATGGAGAGTCATCGATTGGGTGAAAATGGGCCAATCACCGGAGGCGGATTTAGGAAAGCCAACGATGCCCAGGCGCAGGAACGCGCGATGCTGGAAGGCCTCAAAAACTAATGATTGATCTTTTTTTTTAATGTAATTTTGCTTCTAAGAAAAAAAAAGTCATACAGCGAGGGTTAAATTCGCTGTTCTGGGTTTTGGAAGATTTGGAAGAATAATTCCGCCTGTACATCATCTACATGTATGAATTTGCTAGCTTAAATACAGGTTCACTAAATATCGTTTTGAAATTGTTTAATGCTACAATTGCAACTGAACTTAGAAACTGGGGTGTTATTTCTGGTCAATTTTCTTAGAATGTAATGAACATTTAGCTCTTTAGTTGGTGTTTTGTATGGCTCTCCGTCTTTCCCTTGAAATTCCTTTTTTCCCCATTAAGTTTAGTTTAAGAGGCTGTCACAATACTGTTACCGAACGAGTGACATAGAATTGGAAAACGTGTTTTACGAGACATGGGAAAATATTTCATCCATGTTCGGGCTAGTTATATGCGACAGTAGATCCAGACCACATATAGCACAAATGTCAATTAAAATAGTACCATAAACCAACATTACGTAACATGTTAAAGTACTGTGGTTCAGTGGTCATCTTTATAATAAAAGTTCCAACTTTTCTTCCTTAACAAAAAGCTTTCCACTTTTAACTTCAGCCATTTCCTCACCATCACAAAAGCAATCAGTATTAAATTTTGTCTTGATAGCTGTAATAATTTTTTAGTTATGGCAGCAACGACGCGCGCGCGCGCTCACACACGCATGCACGCGCGCACTCTCTCTTTCTCTCTCTCTCTCTCTCTCTCTCTCACACACACACACACACACACATACACACACACACACATCACCACCACCACGAAAATAGTCAAATCACGGGGAGCCCAAAATTGTATTTCTGTCGAAATCTGGAAGTCATTTGGGGGGGGGGGGGGTGATTACAATACACTTTTGTAGATCAGTGGGATCAGTATTTTGTTGTAAAAATGCATAGGTGTATTCGGGAACAAAAAGATTTATATTTTAAGGATGCTAAGCAAAGTGAGCCCCCCCCAACCGATGCTATGCGCAGGGCCCTGGTAACTTTAAATCCGCCACTGCTAATCACATGCTTAGTCAGCAAGAAAGAGAACGTAAGTGTAAGTAGTTTATAGACCTTCGGAATCCGAGAGACGCCTTTTCTAAGTCTGTCCATGACCCATGAACTGGTACTGGTAAGTCGTTGTCTCTTTTAAGATAAATGCAGGTGGGAGACAGATTTCAGAATATCTTTGCACGAGAATTGCTTTGTTCTCTGAGTCAGTCTGTTGGTAACGGGAGGTGGGGATGATGGGCCATCACAGTGGGTACTAGAGTCTTCTTCAAGATTACAAAAGGAGGGTAGGGTATACTAATGACTTTGGGCTTCAAATTCCAACAACTTACGTCTAACTGTAGTTAACTTGAGCGTAATTTACAACATCCTGTTTGGGCCGAAGGCACTTTTTGTCATTAAGTACAGAGAATTTCGCAGTAATTTCAAAGCAAACGCCTAAAATATAGATAGAAACTTTTTTCTTAAGCAAATACAGTAACTTAAAGAAATAACTTTTCAGATGGAAATAGAGTTAACGATTATTGCTGATAACTACCAAAACAGTTATTTGTTTGTCCCAAAAAAAACAGACAAAAAGATGCGAAAAGTGGGCCATTTCTCGAGTGTTCTATTGGAAATTGATCTGGTATTCCGGCAGGCCAAACTGCCCTGGTTCCTTTTTATCAACCTTCTTCTGTCACTCGTGTACCAAAGCTTCCTGAAAATCCTTCCATTTCAGACTTTATTTCTGTACTGGCACTTCCGTTTATTGCCTTTTATGAACTGCTTTTAATCACTGATGAACCAATGCCTCCTCCAAATCTTTCCATTTCAGTCTTTATTTCTCTACCAGCAGTTCTTTTTTGTGAACTGTTCTCAATCATTGATGAACGAAAGCCTCCTCTAAATTCCATTTCAGTCTTCATTTCTGTACCGGCAGTTCTTTTTATGAACTGTTTTCAATCATTGATGAACCAAAGCCTCAAAATCATTCTAGTTCAGTCTTTATTTCTCAACCCCCCCAATTTTCTAATGAAATGTTTTCAATAACTGATGAACCAAAGCCTCCTCTAAATTTTTCCATTGAAGTCTTTATTTCTCTACCGGTATATTTCTTTTTATGAACTGTTTTCAATCGCTGATGAACCAAAGCCTCATCCAAATCTTTCCATTTCAGTCTTTTATTTCTCTACCGGTAGTTCTTTTTAGGAATTTTTAATGCTGACAAACCAAAGCGCTCTCCAAGTGTTTCGATTTCAGTCGTTATTTCTCTACTGGTAGTTTTTTTTTTTTTTATGAACTGTTTTCAATCAATGATGAACCAAAGCCTCCTCCAAATCTTTCCATTTCAGTCCTTTTCTGTCCTTTTTATCCATGTGATGCTAGCAAGTCGAACGATATCATCTTTTCAACTACAGCTCAGTTTCTTCCTACATAACATATTCCAGTAACTAATGGAAAACCTGGTAGTGTTATGCTAGCTCTAGCTTCATGCTATGAAATGTTTTCATCGAGATTTCAGAATCATTAAAAAGTGGTCATATTTTTGAACTCAGCTGAAAAGCATATGGAGCACGTGCCTTCCACGGCTTTTAGCATTTTAAATCACACCAATTTGGCCTTGCAGCATCACGGCAAAGCAGATTGGACTACCACAGCGTTGTAGATCTTCTAAAACAGAAATAAATTAAAAAAAGAGAGAGCGCGAGAGAAAGAGAAAGAGAGAGGAAAAAAAGAACAAGGGGAAGTTTTTGAAGAACATTACATTCGCATTTCCATCATTTTGTGTAACTCATCTGAAAAGAACCTTTTGGCCTCAGGGTGACATGCTCCTTGATGAGCCCAGAGCGCTCACAGAGGAGAAAAAAATAGGAAAGAAAGCTAATCGAATTCACTTCACAATGCTAAAAAAATCATTATGGGCAAGTAAAGAAAAATCCAATAGATGCAGAGCGGAAGGAACGAGTTGCGGAGGGAGACCCCTGAGAACCAGTCTTGACTTCTCGGGGCCTCGTAACGATTGCTGTCAAGATTTCCGTACTTAACGGCAGGCGACAATTATGACTTCCTTTTCTTTTTACTCTTTTTTTTTTTTTTTTTTTTTCTGGTTTAAATGCCGAACGCATTGTAAGAGGGAAGCTAATGAAGAATAACAGCGAGAGAGAAAAAAGTTGGAACAGCATCGTCAGTGAACCTTAATATTCTTCACCTCTGCTATCGACTTCGATTCATCACGCTGCTTCGGTGAATGTCGCCAGCATAACCAATTGACTCGAAAGGCAATTTAAAAGGGCTTGCTTTCGGTCGGTGCTGAAAAAGTGTGAAAGCTTTCAAGATGCAGACTACATGGCTTCAAAGTGCAACAGGCTAACTTTACTCTCAAAAATACAAAATAAATAAACAAGAAAAACCTATTTCTCTAAAGTAGTTGCTGAGAATTTTGTTAGTTACAGGTAATATACACAGAGAACGTTCAGGCATTTTTAGAACGATTTTCCAGAAATATAATTAATATTTAAAATACTTATTTTTTATTTTTTAAATGTTCTGTCTGATAGATCTTTCTCTGGACTATGAACCTACATCTAGATTTCCAAAAAAATCTCCTCTTCCACTGCTTTCCATAGTCCAATCAGTTTTAGGTCTGCGTTTAGGCTCAAGCAGTCCGAAGGCACAATAATCCATTGGTGACACGTCAGGGCATTAAAGGAATATACTGATGACCACCCCCTCAGTACTTCGTTGGGCCACCTTTTGCCTTTAATACTGCGTCGATTCTTCGTGGCATGGACTCCACGAGATGTTGATAGGTGGTTTGTGGAATCTGAGACCATGCTTGATGAATAGCACTTTCCAGGAGTGTGAGATTGCAGGGTTGTGGATCCAGCTGTCTGATGGCTCGTTCAACTTCATCCCACAAATTCTCAATGGAGTTGAGATCTGGAGATTGTGGGGGCCACCTAAGCAAAGTAAACTCACCGGCATGTTCCTGAAACCAATCCTGCACAATACGCATCATCTTGTTGAAAGATACCATCGCCATTGGAAACCATCCACATGACAGGATACACTTGGTCCGCAACGATGTTTAGATATGATGTGCCAGTCAGACGTTGATCAACACGAATTAAAGGGCCCAAAGCATGCCAAGAAAACATTCCCCAAACCATAACGTTGCCTCCACCAGCTTGAAAATTGTAGCAATGCATTTGGGGTCCATGCTTTCGTACTATTTCCGCCAAATTCTCACTCGGCCATCGGCTGGTGCAACTGAAAACGTGATTCATCTGACCCCATAATTTGTTTCTAATTATCGACTGTCCAATCCTTGTGCTCCTGTGCGAACTGGCGACGTTTTTCTCTGTTAACTGCAGACAGCAAAGGTGTTCGAACAGGCCTTCGGCTGCCATATCCCATCCGATGCAGTGTACAGTGCGTGCAGAGATCATTTGAGGAGATCCTTGATTAAGATGGTCTGTAATTTGCTGCACTGTTGCCCTGCTGTTGTCTGGTACCAGTCTGGACACTCTCCGTTCCGCCCGAGCAGTCACTAGTCGATGACGACCACACGTCACACGTAGAGACCCAGTTTTTTGGCTGACCGTCCAGTCTTTAAACACTTTAACAACAGTTGCTTTGGAACATTTCACGAATGCGGTGGTTTCGGTGACACTCGCTCCATGGCTCCGACCTCCTACAATCATCCCACGTTGAAAGTCCGTCAAATCGCATTTTTTACCCATCTCGTCACCCAAAAATCACTTCTATTACTGTCGCAAGCTCTAAGCTTTCCCTTTTTATACTAGCCTCGCCCTCTGGCGGCATCAGCGTGCAGCCATAGCTCATTTCCTTCAAACTGTCTGGTGGTCATAATAAAGTGGCCACTCAGTATATAAGCAAAAGGTATAAACTCGACACGCGTCTTTTTTTTTTTTTTTTTTTCATTTTTTCAAGAAATATACAACAGAACGGTAGATTTGTTTGTATGATTGATAGCCTTAACCTAGTGGGGTTCTACTCTTTGAAAGCTCTGTGGGTAAAGGAATGGTAATTCTTCTTTAAATACAGAAGTTAAAACACTGTTTTGGTAATATGTAGAATTGCTTTTAACGTTCTTTTCAACTTTTCTAAACTTTAATTTCCCATTGTACGGGAAACCAGCAATAATCATGAATCCTTTACTGAGACTTTCTTTGTATTATTGGAAACAGGTTTGTAAGTCTTTTTCTGCTCATTTTCGGCAGTAAATCGACCTTTCTTTCTTTTTTTTTTTTTTTTTTTTTTGTTAAGAGTCGTTTAGGTAAATCCACACCTCATCAATAGTCGCAACAAATTTCCACCCGTCTCCGGCTAAGTGATTTTCATAAAGAATTCAACACCGTAACCTGCGCTCAACCACGTGCCTATAGGCAAAAGGTGGTGAACATGATTTTTTTTTTTCAGATTCAAATCTTTGTTTATTGTGTTTATTACCTTGTTTATAGTTGATACAGAGATTTTTAGCGACTTTGGGTCGGTGGATTTTCTTTTAAGACCAAAGACCTTACTTTGGAAAAAATCGTAAAAGTACGTACGATATTTGGATACTCGTTTGGTCTTTTTCTTGTTTAAAGCAGTGCTTGACGATTTCCCCTCTGCTATTAATAATATTGCTTATTTTACATTTAGAAATGCTAATTCTGTGATTTTCACGGTGTTTTTAATTACAGAGCACGAATATTTATGTTTGTAAAGAGCAAAAATAGAACCTATTCCAGCTTGTTTATGTGCACCATTTTCTTAGGAGAGGATATTTAACCGCAGCAGTACAGTATTTCTTTCGTGTTCATCTAACATGCTGTTGCCAGTTTCAATTCTTTGAACTTCTCGTATTTTATGTAATTTCATATCCAAAATGTTCTAAAAATGTATGAGCATCTTCTTTTACCTTCCATGCATCGTTATGAAACGATATTCAAGTTAACAATGATCGACAAGAAAGTATTCTCATGCGAAATTCTTGGTCATTTAGGGAGTGTCACAAAAAACAAGAACAAAAAAGAAAAACACAGCAGGTTTTATGCTAACCAGGCCATATTTTCTTGCACAAATTAGTGGATATTTGACGTTAGGGTATGACCGATGAGCAGGTTGGGATGGTTAGGATTTTGATCCCATGCTAAATATTCTCTCTCTCTCTCTCACTGACATACAAAAAATCAAGCCATGAGAAGACAATCTTAGCTACGAGAAAACAATCTTTCTGCGTTCTTTGTTTAATCGCAAGATATATTGATTACCGACTTTCTACAGCTAACCCAACAAATCACTGACAAAATGCAGGATGGTGTGTTTGGGTAGGGAAAGAAATTGTGCTGAAGGATCCAAATGCGATACAGTTTTCGTATCTCTACACGATTGGTCAGAAAAGATGGGAGTTTGATATACAGTAGTCATGGCGCATACGCCGACGTCACACCATCAAAAAATCTTACATCATTAAAAAGTTGAATGTCTGGTGTAGAGTGAGTCGTTACATGATCTAAGGTTCCATTTTTGTTTGTTGAGGACATAGTACGTTTGGAACCGTGTCTGGACATGCTGCAGATCTTTCTCAGACCTCAACTGCATATTGCTAGTTTTTTTTTTTTTAACAAGGTGGAGCTACGCCACACTCAGCGACAGCAATACGGGAATCCTTGAACTCGTCATTCAACGATAACTGGTGCGGTGAGACCTTTGCTTCACCTGCGAATGCTCTTGATCTGACGCCCTTCTCGCCCCCTCTCCCCTCCCAATTTCGGGTTCATTCAGAACATTAAACGTATGCATCGAACTCAGAACTTCGAGTACTTGAAGCAGAAAAATTTTGACGCATTCACGGAAATCTCATCGGAAATGATGAAAAATACATACATGGGAAGATTTGGACGTCCGGTACGAATCGCGCCGCATCCGCAACGGAGATCAAGTGGAGGGTCTGATATACACCATCCATAGAGGGAGATACAGTTATGCCAGATATTGTGTTAATACATGTGTTACGCATTTTTGTTAAGCACCGATTTCAATTTTTCCGTGTCTAAAATGGATTACCTTGTAGTGTAGAACCACTTGAGCTACGTTTTAAGTATGATTAAACGAGCAATATCCACACGTTTGTTCTTTTCGGTTTCACTTCGTAGCATGAGTATAGGCACTTATTATCTTGCAGTGTAGAACCACGTGAGCTACGTTTTAAGTATGATTAAACGAGCAATATCCACACGTTTGTTCTTTTCGGTTTCATTTCGTAGCAAGAGTAGGCACTTATTACCTTGTAGTGTAGACCCACGTGTGCTACGTTTTAAGTATGATTAAACGAGCAATATCCACACTTTTGTTCTCTTCGGTTTCACTTCGTAGCAAGAGTAGGTAGGCACTTCATCCGTGGCTTTATTAGGCTCCCTAATTTTGCTTTAACATATGCCATTAGCCCCCATAATGGCATATGCAAGAGAAGTTTTAGTTCTTTTAAAGTTGATTTTTTTTTTTTTTTGGTGATAACGACCACCGTGAGCAAATGTAAGGGCTATAAGCAGTCGTTCATCCCTAATTTGAGACCACTGGTTCCGTGGAAGGGGAGAGCCAGTGCTGTAAAACAAGCGCACCACCCATGCATGCCTCGTTCGGGACTCGAACTCGGACCCACTCGGTCAAACGGTCAGAAGCCAGCGTTTTAACAGTGCATGAACAGGCGCGGTTCCTCTGTGACTACTAATAAGGTTTGTCCTTACAACTGTTAATTTCCTTCACTTATTACATTTCACGTTCAGCGGCTGTAGTTATCGTTTAATTGAATAAAATGAGAAGTGGAGGTAAGAAGTTTTGGGGCAAAAACCCAAACTTTTGACACGCAGCAAATGTTTGTCGAAATTTTTTTTGACATTGAGTAACAACTGGGAAGAGGTGACAAAAATAATGAAGCAGTTCGCTTACTAACAGAAATATACGAAGCACTCAAGAGAAGCCCATATTAAAAGAAGGAAAAATACGTGTGAATATAGTTCCAGCAGAGGAGAAACCTGGAGGAGAATAATTACAGCTGAGGGAAAATATAAAGCAGAAATGCATGTTATGCATGAATTAGCAAACAGAAATAAATAGAGTAATACATTAGGAGTACAATGTAGTACAAAAATTATGAGATTAAATTTTTACCCATATTTTGATGACTGTTCCATTCGAAAAAAAAAAAATTGACTATTTCATTTGAATTTTTTTTTTTTTTTCAAAATAACACTTCTAATATTAAAGGATGGCTTTTAATTAAAAAAAGACCTTTTCTTCAAAACAGCGACGCAACCAGGATCGGGTTTACACGTTTAGAAACCCCTTCAGAGCCCAGATTTTTTTTTATTTCGAATTCACATTAGTCGTGCTATTTTTCAGTCTCCTCTGTCTCTGTTTCAATTTGATTACATTTTCCTCTTCACTAAGCAAGACAAAATCAGAAACGTTTTCAGTTCCCACATTATCGGGCTTCCTTCCTGTCTCGTAGCCTGTATAAAGTTCGTTTTTTTTTTTTTTTTTTTTTTTTAAATGACTATACGAAATTAATAGAACAAAACTGCATGTGAAAATTGTCGGGAGGAAACCGGACCCCTCGGACCCTCCCCTTGGCTACGTCCCTTATACAAACAAACAAAAGCAAGCCACTTTCGAGTATCCTAATGATAAATTAGAGTTGCTTGTTCCAGAAATGGAATGGGGTTATATACAATGGGTTAAACTTACTTAAGGACTTCACCATGCTGATTTACAATGGGTTAAACTTACTTAAGGACATCACCATGCTGTTGTGGTTAGGAACGCGACTTCGGTCCCAGCGTTCGCATGTTCGTGGGCGCCTAACAAGCCGCTGGTAACTGGGCACAGACTCCCCACAACAAGCAAGTGCACTTCTTAGAGAACTGCTTCCACGTTTTTATTTTGGAAGGGGGTGGAGGGGGGGCTAAAACCACCATGAGCAGCTGTTAGGTTTGTAACCAGTCGCCCGTCCCAAATTTTGGGCCACTGGTTCCTGTGAGCGACTCGGCAGCGCCATGGGGCTAAGCACACAGTCCAGAGCCCGAAAGCCCGAAACAGAGCTCGAATCGGGCTCGGGCTGTGAAATATTTACTGCGGTTCGGGCTCGGGCTCTTAGAGAGACGGAGAGAATGAAAGAAGTGTTTTATATATAAATGTTATTTTATATGATTTACCAAGCGAGACACTTTATAGTTGGTAAGAAGGTATCTTCGTTAACTGGTTCTGGTTGGGCAGCGGGATTTCGAGATGGTCATTTATTCCGGGGTTGGGTAGAAAATGCCACAGCCCGCACATTAGTGTGTTTCTGCAGAGAAGAAAAAGCTTTTTCAAGAATTATAGATATTGGACAGTTGATAGCATGCCGACGATAATTTACCCCCTGTCTCTAAGCTGTAGCTCCCTAGTAATTCTATTTAGCAACGCACATATTACAGCGCATTATGGCGCGATAATATTAGCGTTATTTGAGCAACATACAATTGTATCATCACCCGATCAATTTTGGATGCCCGGCCGCCCGAAGCATTTCAGATAGAAACGAACGGTCAAAGAAATTCGTACAGTTACACTGTGTAAATAGATAGAGAGGTCCCTTCTCCACTCCCCATATTGCAGGAGGAGGAGAGAGTGGAAGTGTGGAAAAAGAGTTATTTTTTTATTATTATTATTAATGGTTGAACAGGTTAGCCAGTTTTCGGGCTCGGGCTCTATCTTGCGATATAAATTTCGGGCTCGGGTGGGCTAGGGCTGATATGCCATGGGCACGGACGGGCTTGCGCTCCGAAAATTGAGCCGGGACTCAGCTCATGTTCACATGTAGAGGATTTTAGGAAGGGAGTGTCTGACCCCTGGTCTTAAACAGCCCTTAGAAAGAGGAAGCTAGGAGATTTGGGCTAGAGTGCCCGATAGGAAAGGGACACGGAAGCGAAGTAGAAAGGAGGAGGAAGACGCCCTTATTTATTACCGGGGGGGGGCAGTACCCTGGGTCCGACGGCTTAACGCGCCCATCCGACGCACGGCGGATATTTAGTGGATCGAGCGTTCGTACCTGCCTGGGATCGAACCTGAGGTCCTTTCCACGGCAGTCACGAACGTTGCCCACTAGGCCACCCGCGGCCCTCGGACTCAGCTCTAGCACACACCCCGTGCCGTATCCTGGACACGAACATAGGTCTAGCTCAGACGACTAACCGGAAACCAGTGCTCTCTGATTACATTCGTCCAACGATGCTGCTTCGCTCAATTTACATTCAACGCCCTCCAGTCGGTGTGCCCTATCGCGCTTCTTCCTATTTCTACGGCACAAAATTCTACCGTGAGATGAAGTTGGAACAAAACCTAACCTGGGAATCAAAGGTAAGGGTAATCGCGCCATTCACGCTGCTGTCGACTGTAACCCTTAAAGCAATCATGAACGGATTGGTCCAGCGATCAGTTTGGGATCGAATAGATTTTCGATATATCAATCCAATTGTTCGAAGTAGCGCTGTGATGTTGGCTCACAAACGGTGCCTCAAATTCTGTTGACTGTGAACAATTAATTTAAAAAAATGCGTCACATATTTAGACGACTTGGTGGATACTTCTGGACTGGTTTATGGTTACACGGCTCACTGACGGTAGAGATGTTCTAGAGAGCGAACGAAAGGAAGAGAGAGAGAGAGAGAGAGAGAGAGAAGAAATAAAATAGATTCCCATTCTGTTTGTGGAGAGCTGACTGGTCGCGTGTTTCGGTGGTTTGTTTCATCTCTTTACTGCGTGCGTAGAATGGTAACAGCTGTTCGTCCTGCCGTTACTAGATGTAAACGTCTCGTCTTGGGCTATTTTACATTTCATCGAATTACAGAAAGACCCCAAAATGTGTTAGAGAGGCCTGAAATGCCCCCGTGGAATATGCAGGCTTTTAGACTTCCGCGGGGTTTGATACAAGTCGACTCAGGGGCAGAGAATGTGCTTTATAAACTCTGTGGTTGCCCACGGTGGAGTGAAACGTGCAGAGAATTCCGCCCTGTGTCACCTACGGCGGCGCGTCAGGCATTCACTCTTCTGTGTCTTCTGGAGAAAGGGGGTTCGCCTGAGTGAGTGAGTGCGTGCGTGTGTGTGTGTGTGTGCGGCGAGGAGGGTCGTGATCCTCATACAACTGGCACCTGCTTGTTTCTAACAAATACAGATCATCGCTGCCTCGCCTTCGCCTTATTATCATTCCAGGGAGAATAGTTTTTCTTCTCCGTTCTCTTTCCTTTGAGTTTGCGAGATCTTGTTATGCCTATTGACCGCGACCTTTGTCACAGCATTTACTGACACTCCATATAAACCGATCTGTTATCACAAAACTCTCTCGCACCCTGGAGAGCTTCGATTGCTGTCCCTTTGTGTCTTGCTTGTTTTTGTTTGTGTGCCTACACTGCGGACTTCAGGAGTGGGGTGAGACCTTCGGAAAAGACAGAGTTAATCATCTGCTCTGCTCTGATTCAATAAGTTGTCTTGTGCTACGATGTGGCGAACTATTTCTGATTGCTACGAGTCAAAAGTTGCTGATGTTCGTTACCCAGTGTGAGAAAATTTCATTTTCTGTCTTTAGCTGAACGAATTGGAGCATTAGGAATTCTACTTCTTTTTATTTTTTTTTTTTATCCTGAAAGTTGCTGTTAACATTAGACTTAGCGGTTGTAATTTTTCTTCTTTCCTGTTAGTTGTTTGAGATAGCCTTTGCCGCAAAATCACCAACCACTTCCATTGAATTCTATCCCTCACTTTCTCCAACCACTCTGTGATTAATGTCTTCCAGAACTTGAACTCTCTCTTCCCGACGTCCACGTGGTCTTCCCCTATGTCGACTTCCAACTGGCATCCGTTTTTGTCCAGACAGTGTGTAAATCTCCCATATGCACTCCACCTTTCAAGCCATCTTAATCCGTCTGACTTTTAATAATAGCGATGCATAATATCATAAATTTTATTATTATAACTTCTGCTTCAGTCCCCTGTTTTGTTTTCTTTTATGTGTCCAGATATTTTTGTCCTGTTAAAAATTCTGCGAGATTTACCGACCAGGAATGTTCTCTCACACACTGGATGTGTTATCGAACTGCGCTATATTGGAATGCGGTATCCTGTGCTGTGGCGGTGTTATGCGAGGGCAGATCAAAAAGTTAGCTACCCTATTGAATAAAAAAAACAAACAAATACAGAGATATACTCAGGGAATGTATGTTGGTTTAAAGGTACAACATTTATTCATTTTTCGACATAGCTTCTTAAAGACTGTAAAAATTTATCGGAACGTGTAATTAACTTTTCTACCCCTGTACAGAAAGTCTCCTCCAGTTTGGTACAACCAGTTAACGTGGCATCCATCTCACACACAATTTTCGAAATCCCAGCTGCTTGTGAGTGATGGAGTGCACAGTCCCGGCCCGCGGGCCGCTTCGGGCCTTCGCTCATTTCTAAGTTGGGAAAACGAGGCGGGCCCGGGCCTTCAGTATTTAATGTAAAACAGACACGGGCCTAGAAGGGTTATTATTATTATTTTTTTTTTATGAGCAAAACAATCGCTGTACGGTGGTGCCTTTCTCGGTTGGAAATCTCGCAACATACAGCAGCAGGATAAGATTGAATAATTTCCGCTGATGGAAAAAATAGAAGTTTTACGACATCCTCCCCTCCTGCAAAACAATTGGAGTGGGTCAGCTACCTTAGTTTTTCAATGTGAATGGGATTCCTTCTTTCTCTCTCTAACTTCCACTCGGCTCTCATGCTTCAGGGCAGGCTATTAACTGCAGCATTTATAAACCGAGCCACCCGCTCGCAGACGATCTTTTTTATTGTTCTGGTCGGCGGCACTTTGCTCTCTAGATGTGTGAAAAGCTTCTAAGTTGTCTTAAATGGAATGGGAGAAATGGGCTGGCAGGAACTTGCTTTTGTGTATAAGTCTTTGGCGTATTTTTCCCATTTGTACTCTCAGGGAGTCAGCAGACGGCAAATGAACCCTTAGGTATCCCAGCTCATCCGTTTTCAAAACTTCTGTGACACTGATTAACTGTGCAGTCTGTCGTTGTTTTCAGTTCAGTGTTGCAGTGTTGCTGATAAATACTCTTCCATACTTATTATGCAGTTTAAGAAAGTGAAAGATTTTAGCGAAAAAATCGCTTCCGGAGAATATGTGCTTGTAGACACTGTAAAGTAGAACGATCGGACTCATAATTCGGGATATTTCGTAGTTTTCGAATTAATCCCCCCCCTTCCTTATCCCCAAGGATATTCCAGGTCCGGCGGTAGGCAATGATAATTTGAAAACCCAAAAAATTTGAAAGGCATGGATATTGTCGTTTACATGCAATATTTTTGAGTATACAACCCCCCCCTCCTCAGACGTCACATGACATATACAGAGTCACAGAAATATTCCGAATTAACGTTTATTGTAATAGAATAGGTGTTGCAATTAAGAAAACGAAAACTCTTCAGGGGTCGAATGACTTGAGTGCACCAGGTGTCAAATTCGTATTTTAGTAATTGTTGAAATTGTACGGGCCGGCCCGGGCTTTCCAAATCAAAGCCCGTGCAGACCTCTAACGTAACTGGCAATTTTGTTTAATGTTGATACGCCTATTATCTCGTATTATGTCGTCAGCGATGGAAACATGCTCCCCGGAGTGCTGGATTGATGGTTCACCTTCGCGGTATTTGTCCGCCAAATTTGTGCGACCCTTTTCGAATTGTTGGCACCACTTTACAATGGGCGGGCGAGACATGGCATTTTTCCCGCATACAGCACAGATTTCACGATGGGTGTCACTGCAATTTAGGTGCTTAGCCCACAAAAATCGAATGGTTCCTCGCACTTCCAATTTGCAGTAAGAATCCAATTGACGCGCCATTACGAACTGCCTCGTGCACAAGCCTTACTCAGTTACTGAACTAAAACACCTCCCGTCGGCAGCTATGACGTAATGTCTACTTCTCTCCCTAGCACACACGGGCAAGACTGCAATGCCACTCCAGATGGCGCTAACTTTAGCTTACTTTTTGGTTCACCTAGGTACAATGCTTACAATATGATTTATATTAACAGAGGTACTCTGTACAACGATATAACAAAGGAGGGGTGAGGACGAAGAGCTATTTGCTTTATTAAGGTTGAAGAATGAGTTTGAAAGAAACGAGATGACGAGGTTGATAAAACTATTTTGCGACCGCGGGGGAAAAAATGTCGTTCGGCAGAATAGCATCCGAAAAGACGTTTACGCTAGAATCTTTCTTTCTTTCTTTTTTTTTTTTTTTTTTTTCTTCGGTAGCTAACGAAGCTTTTGCCCCCTCTTTCTCTCTCTTCAAAGAAAGACTCCCAGCTAAGCATCTTTATAGACACTTTGTAGAAGTGACTACGTTACTCTCATCTCGCGTTTTTAATTTATAAACTTTGCTATCATAATTTAAAAATAAAAATGAAAAAACTTTTATGGCTGAAAGATAAGAAAACAGCTTGGCAATCTTATTGAAGATTTCATTCACTTTCAGCTGCATTGTTTAAAATTTCATTTGCAATTTTCTTAATAAATGCAGTAAGCAAATAATCAACTCCGGAGAAATGAATTATGCCACTACAGATTCATTTATGATCTTTTTGTAAATATTACAGATCAAAAAATGACCTTACAAGTTGTACCCGCATTATTAAAGGGCTCATTTAAAATTTCAAGAATAAAAACTGTCAAGGTTTTCAGCCAATTAACAACATTCGGAAAGTTTTAATACGTCATTAAAGCTTTCATTTATATTCTTCATGAAGAACTAGGTTAAAAAGAAACAGTATTCCAAAACAGTTAAACTGAGTTATTATAACATTTTAATTTTCGAGAAATGACTGCTGAGTTAAAACTTTCATGCAGTTTTCCCCATAGAAATTTCGCTCTAAAACGTAAGCGTCAAAATTTTGACAACGCTCATAAAGTCTTCATTTAAAATCATTATAAAAAACATGAGCTAAGAAGAAAAAGACTGAGAATTGTTAGCTAAAATCTTTCAGGAAAAAATAGTAAAATTTCAATGAACAGTCAGCAGTTATGGTGAATACAGTTTCAGCTGTTTATTTTTCGTAGTTTGGGCACCATATTGGAAATCCAAAATTTTGATGTAGGACAAATTTAATGAGCAACTGCAAAGGAAATAAATTTCTTGGGATGTTTTTTATGTCTGTCTGACTAGTAGATAGCATTGCAGTTGAATGGATATCCGTCAATATGACCACAAAAATTATGTATACCCAGATTATTCAAACTTATGCACCCACCACAAGTCATCCTGAAGAAGAAATTGAAGAATCTTATGAGGAAATTCGTCATCTAAATAATAAAGGTAAGCAGCACTTGAAGATAATTATGGGAGATTTCAATGCAAAAATAGGGCAACGGCAACAGAATGAAACTTCAGTAGGTAAATTCGGTCACGGCAACAGAAACCAGCGTGGAAATACTCTCGTTGAGTTTGCAGAGGCAGAAGGATTTTTCATCTTGAACTCCTTTTTCAAGAAAAAGCCACACAGGAAATGGACATGGAGACATCCAATTGGGACGACAAGTGAAATTGATTTTATTATGTGTAACAAAAAATTCGTCATCGAAGACTGCAGTGTGCTGAACAAGTTCAACACAGGTAGTGACCATAGATTGGTGAGATGTAAGATGCACCTCAACACTAAACTGGAACGTGGCAAGCTCATAAGACAAACAAAATCTATTGACATAACCAACCTTAAAAAACACCATAATACTTTCAAGTTGGAACTGAAGAACAGATTCTCTGCTTTAGAAGGCCTAACATCGGAAGAAGTGGATATTTCGAAGTTAACAGAAAAGTAACCAAAGCTCTAATGGAAACAGCAACAAAATTAGCTGGGTCTAAGAACAAGTTGCATGTGAACAAATTATCAGGAAAAACGAAAATGTTGATGCAAAAAAGAAGAGATGAGGACAACTAAAGAAGATGTGACTTCCAAAGTGGAATATATAGAGCTATGCAAGACAACACGAAAAAGTATCACTGAAGACGTAAGGAAATTCAACTGTGAGCTAGTGAGGAAAGCAATTGAAAACAACCAAAGCCTAAAGATAGCAAAGGGACATCTCAGTAAGGAAGAAAACAGATTATGGCTCTGAGAAAAGAAGATGGTTCTATAACAAGAAATAGAGGCGAAATTTTGACAAGAGTGAAAGATTTCTACTCCAAATTATATGAAAGGGATGATACATGTACTCCAGACATCATGAAAGGTACCACAGTTCTTCCAGTCCTCCCAGCAGAAGTTGCTCATGCAATCAAGAACATGAAGCGGGGGAAAGCTCCAGGAGAAGATGGAATTACTATAGACATCATACAAGAAGCAAGTGGAGAAATTGAAACAGTACTCGCCCAAATTTTCACTCGATGCCTTAATGAAGGGAAGATTCCTGAGGATTGGAACAATGCTACAATGATCCTGCTACATAAAAAAGGTGACATTGAGGATCTCAGGAACTACAGACCTATCAGCCTCCTATCAGTGGTTTATAAAATCTTCACTAAAGTTCTTTCACACCGCTTGAAGGTAACACTGGACATGGCTCAACCGAGAGAACAAGCTGGATTCAGGAGTGGCTACAGCACAATAGATCATATCCACGTACTGAGAGAACTAATTGAAAGAGCGAGGGAATATGAACTTCCATTGTGCATGGCTTTTATCGATTATGAAAAAGCCTTTGATTCGGTGAAACCATCAGCAGTTACCACGGCTCTGAAATCCTGCGGTATTGAAGATGCATACATTAATATTATTAATAACATCTATGAAAATGCAAGTGCAAAGATTCGGCTGTTTGAAAATACAACGCACATAAAAATTGGAAAGGGGAGTGAGACAAGGTGACACCATATCTCCGAAGCTCTTTAATGCCACATTGGAAAATGTCTTTCAATCACTGAACTGGGAAAACAAAGGGATAAAGATTAATGGAGATTATCTAACCCACCTTCGTTTTGCTGATGACGTAGTCATTTTTGCAACTACCCCATCAGAGCTGCAGAGTATGATCCAGGAACTTGCTGACAAGAGTAAAGAAGTGGGATTAAAAATGAACTTTCAGAAGACAAAAGTGATGTTCAATGCTTTTACAAGAAATGAAGATTTATCGATTGATGGAGAAAAAGTGGAGATAACAGATACGTATGTTTATCTTGGACAGCAGATATCAAATGAGGGTCACATTGATGAAGAAATTAATCGGCGTACAAAACTTGCCTGGAGAGCTTTTGGAAGAAACAGCATAATTTTCAAGAGCAATATGCCATTATGTCTTAAAAGAAAAGTGTTTGATCAATGCATCCTTCCAGTGCTTACGTATGGTGCAGAGACGTGGACCTTAACTAAAAGAGACATACAAAGGCTGCAGACAACTCAAATTAGCATGGAGAGGTGCATGCTTGGTATAACCAGGAGAGATAAGAAGAGGAACTCGTGGATCCGAAAAATGACGAGAGTGGAAGACATCATGATCAGAGTTAAATCTCTGAAATGGCAATGGGCTGGACATACTGCCAGAAGGACAGACCATAGATGGACAGCCGAAATTTTAGATTGGATTCCAAGGGACAGGAAAAGACCCAGAAAAAGACCACATGGGAGATGGGTGGATGAAATTCGTAAATATGCAGGAGTGACATGGAGGAGACTGGCACAAGACAGACCGTTGTGGAGGAAACTTGGGAGACCTTCGTCCAGCAGTGGATTGATAATGGTTGACAATGATGATGATGATATAAGCTCAACCCTTGCCTCTCCTCCTCATCCTCCAACCGCTCTCTGTTATACAAGTGTCCATTTGTTTTCAAAATGTACCCAATATAATTTCTGGATAATTAACAGTATGTAAAACCGATTTAAGGAGTGATGTGAGTTTATAAGACAAAATGAACCGTTCTTTAATATAAATTTTTGGAATGAAAACCAGCGGCTTAGCTATGGAAAAACTGTGTAATTAATTTCGTTAATTTTACGTCAAAATGCGTGCCAAGAATTCACTATAGAGTAAAACAAAATACAGTTCGATTCCACAAATATCAATCAAGTAAACATTCATTTTTCTCCGTTTGTTATAATCACATTTTTAACATGTCCCTTAAAAAAGTTAGCACAACTTTGCACCTATAAGTCGATTCGAAGAATTCTTTCTACTCAACATAGCGCCACCCGCCGTAACGATGATGAATCATACTTCAGATCTTCGGACAAAAAAAATTCTTTCAAAATAGGTTGGATAATACACGTATCGGCTTTTATATACGCACTATTTTCTCGGTAGAGGGCGTCGTGTTATATCTGCGTTTCTCATTCGCCTACACTTACCCGTATTGTTATCTAATATGTTTATAGTTGTTATGTTTTTGTTTTAAATAACGAAATATTAATACATGATTTTGCATCAGTTTTATTTTTTATGCTTTCCAACCGTAGGTTGAAGAAACATATATGATCCAGCTTTGTCTGTCTGTCTGCACGATAACTCGCGTAAAAATGGTTCGGTTTCGATGAAATTTTAGTATGTGGTAGAGGGTAACCTGAGGACAAACCCTACTGAAAATGGGCGAAATGGGGTCAAAGGTCAGGACATCGGAGCGGGATCCATTCCATCGCCATTTTTATGCTTCTTAACTTCCGTAAAAATGCTTCGATTGCGACAAAACGTTATCATGTTGTTCCGAAGGTACACTGAACTGGTTCTGTTGAGTATCATCGAAATGGGGTCAAAAGTCAAGGCCCGGGGCGAGATTTATTCCGCAGACATAATCCTCATAACTTGATTAAAAATGCTTCTATTGCTACAAAACTTCAGTATGCTGTTACGGAGGTATACTGAACCAATTCTGTTTAATATCATTGAAATGGGGTCAAAGGTCAGGGCACAAGAGCGATATTTATTCCACAGCCATTATCCTCATAACTTGAGCAATGATTTCTGTATGTTGGAAAGCGTATCATAAATCAATGCATTGCATGATTTTACTAACTTGTTAGTTTTTGCAACAGGAGATGTAAAGACAAGTTTATGACAAATCGAACACAATGTTTTTTTTATTTATTTTCAGTTAATGAAGCTAAACTTTAAAAATGAAGCTTCAGAAAAACGAATTAACCGTGCCCCTCATAGGTTTCAGTTAAGCCCTGCATGACGCTCGGCAAACATCGGAGGTCAACTTGTTTTAATCCAGACTGAGCTACTGTGGGCGGTAATCGGCCCGCAGCCGAAAAGTTGGAATGTATGCAATAGTTTTCTCTCTGGTATATGGTATAAATCACTGACTTTCCAGAACTGCATTTGAATACATGCCCTCCGAGAAAACAGATCAAAGTCACAGCTAAATACGCCCCTTCATCTCAAACACAACACGATTTATGTTAAACTTGTTCCTGTTGTAGGATCTTAGTTCAAGGTTGATGCTTTAGTTATACATGACTACAGATCCAGAACAGTATTTTCTCATGTTTAGGCAAATGCAAATAAATACGTGCTCATGTTCTTCAGACCCATATCCTTCGAAAGATGTTAGATGACTAATGAAAAATGAAGCAACTCCACATATTTGAGGGAAATCTTATTTTGGAGAAACATATGTTTCACTCTTTTGTTGCACCGAAGGATCGCAATATAAGCATATCCTGCATTTCAACTCTGAATTACGCATGCCCTGTTTTAAGGGGCATATATGATGCGTCCTCCCAGTACACTAATATTCCTCCTATACCAGGGCTTCCCAAAATTTTTGGGACCGCGCCGCCCTTTACAAGTCACATTTTCCGTGCAACGCCCTTTTACCCAAAATTAAAAAAAAAAAAAAATGCCCAGATTCGAGTTTGTGGTATTTTTTAAAAAGAAAAAGTCATTTACATTACTAGGTTGTATTTTTTTTAATGTAAAAATACAAAATTAGAATAAAATTGCAAAACTGAATAAGAAAAAATTGACGAGACAGGCATATTTTCACAATGGTAACACTCTTCATTTGGCTTTCACATTTTTACAGTAATTTTAGAAACTACTTCACAGAGGTCATCATCATCATCATTGTCAACCATTATCAATCCACTGCTGGACGAAGGTCTCCCCAAGTTTCCTCCACAACGGTCTGTCTTGTGCCAGTCTCCTCCATGTCACTCCCGCATATTTACGAATTTCATCCACCCATCTCCCATGTGGTCTTTTTCTGGGTCTTTTCCTGTCCCTTGGAATCCAATCTAAAATTTCGGCTGTCCATCTATGGTCTGTCCTTCTGGCAGTATGTCCAGCCCATTGCCATTTCAGGGATTTAACCCTGATCATGATGTCTTCCACTCTCGTCATTTTTCGGATCCACGAGTTTCTCTTCTTATCTCTCCTGGTTATACCAAGCATGCACCTCTCCATGCTAATTTGAGTTGTCTGCAGCCTTTGTATGTCTCTTTTAGTTAAGGTCCACGTCTCTGCACCATACGTAAGCACTGGAAGGATGCATTGATCAAACACTTTTCTTTTAAGACATAATGGCATATTGCTCTTGAAAATTATGCTGTTTCTTCCAAAAGCTCTCCAGGCAAGTTTTGTACGCCGATTAATTTCTTCATCAATGTGACCCTCACTTGATATCTGCTGTCCAAGATAAACATACGTATCTGTTATCTCCAGTTTTTCTCCATCAATCGATAAATCTTCATTTCTTGTAAAAGCATTGAACATCACTTTTGTCTTCTGAAAGTTCCCCATCAGAGCTGCAGAGTATGATCCAGGAACTTGCTGACAAGAGTAAAGAAGTGGGATGAACTTTCACAGAGGTATTTGGGTCTTAATGGGTTGGGGAGCTTGTTTCTCGTCACACAAAACATCGAATCTGGGGACAATGTTTGATACAGCTACGCGAATCTCCTTCTCAACGTTAGCTTTGCTTCTACCTATATCTGGATTTATTACCGCCAGAGCTGAAAATCCTGCCTCGCAAAGGTAGGATGTGGAAAAAGGCAGAATTACTCTCACAGCTTTCTTACTCAATTTTCGGTACTACTTTGCCACACTGTTCCAAAACTGTGGCAGAGTTCGGGGGGGGCAATCGGCGTATAAGAGTGATATTTTTAGTAAGATGAAGTGTTCCAGAAGAGAAAGTCATTTTCAGTATGTAGTCTGAAGAAATATCTAATAACTATTAATGCTGAGCAGTAGTGAGGGTTGATGGTGGATCTGCTGTGAACGGGTCTGTTACCCACTTGCGTTCATCTGTTTGTGGAGGAAAATATTTGTCAAATTGAACATTGAGTTGAGATAGATGCTCCAAAATCTGCGTGTTTGCATGTTGCGTTTCACTATAAATTATAAGTTCTTCCTTATAGTCGCGACGCCCTGGGGCTTTGCTACGCACAGATTGGGAACTTCTGTCCTATACGATGCAGGGGTCATCTGGCTGCTTTAAAAGTTTTCGTCCATTTATTCGCCAAATTCAATTTTTTATCGTCAAAAGTATTATAACAGTACAAAAAGGTAATCGCCAAAGCTCTTTTTCCATCGCCAAAACGAATTTTTATTTTCACAAATTGCCGCCCCGGTGGCGCAGTGGTCTAAGCGATGGCCTCTGATCATTCATCCGAACGGGGTCCGGGTTCGAATCCCGGTTAGGCATGGATGTTGTGTTTGTCTTACGGCACTGGCTCTCTCCCTTCCCTGGAACCAGTGACCCTAAATTAGGGACGGGCGACTGCTTATAGCCCATTGAGTTGCTCACGGTGGTCGTTAAACCTCCAATTAAAAAAAAAAATTGTTCACAAATTGCTAAGATGGCGATCTGCAGCGCGACCCTTGCGATAGAACACTTCACTTGGTTTACAGCTATGAACAGCTCACTCAAGTAAATTCCTGTCTTTACATTTGAGGCGGATATTTATTTCATACTACAGTCGCGCCCGTTTATAACAAGTCCAAGGGATATGATGCAAGCGTCGTTGTAAAAAAGCTGTTGAGTTTATAAATGCAGTAGTAGTACGAAGTATGTACACTCAATGGACAAAAAGTTAGAGATACCTTCCTAATAGCGTGTTAGTCTTCCCCTAGCGCAAACAACAGTCTGTACACGCCGAGGCATCGACTCCCACATATGCAGGAAGGTTTCCGGAGATAATGCCAGCAATGTCTGTTGCAGCACTCTGCCCAAGACGTCGGTCCAGGATCCATGGATCTAATGTTCTGCTTCACGGCATCCCAGGGAGCATCTACAGGGTTTCAATCCGGGGACCTTGGAGGCCACAGGATGGTCCCAAACTCAGATGAGTGTTCCTCGAGCCATGCCTGGGTGGTTATATCAGCATATCAGCAGCATATTATTTTCTATGCCTCCATTCACTGTTTTGGAAAATCCCCTTCATGAATATGAGATGTTCATACCTCATAGTAGTTGTATATGTTACTCTGTACCTTGGTTAACTGCATGTAATACTGTCCTGTACATGTGACTAATCAGTCTTTAAAAAGAAATACTGAAAGGGTTAACTTCCTTTTTTAGTTCAATTTCTATTGTTTACACCTCCCAGAGCATGAATTTACGCCCCTGGATTGACCATTTTGGGAGGACAATCCCCCCCCCGCGCTCTCATGGTAGCTACTAGAGATGAGTTCAGGCTTAATTTTAGGAGCCCGGGCCCGGATTCTTGGAAAATTTTGTTTATCAAGACTTGCATTTATGCATTGTACACTGGCCAAAGATATGGCCCAAGCAAGGATTAGTTTAAAAGTTTAGTTCAGTTTATCCACTTCACAATATTAATATGTTTTTAGAAATACTACGCATAAAGCCAAATGTTCTAAAATGTGGATTTGAAAATAAATAAATAATCAACGTGCCTTTCGACCGTATCAGGGGAATCAGTAATTTTGGTAAAAGCTGAAGAAAAGAAAATCGTTTAGAAACAAAAAATTCCATTCGTTATTTCTTTTTGATTTCTAAATTTGCTCTTATTTTGAATAAATTACATTATAAAACGTACAACGCCGTAGAGACGGTTGCAAGTGTTTGAAATTTTGACTCTAGAAAACTAATCTTTGCAATATAATTTACATATATGCTAATTGGTAAAGGTAGTTTAGAGTGATGTAGTGGAATATAAAAAAAGCATGTAGGAAAATTTCCAAAATTAAAAAAAAACAAAAAAAAAACGTAAAAGCATTCCAGACCAGATTATTCTGCATTTTGTAACATTAACAAAGCTTTGCGCTTAATAGTATAATAATTACAATATTATATGTGTGTGCAGTTTTCAGATCAAGTTCATCAGGAAAAAAAGAGAGAGAGAATTGCATCTAATGCCTCAGCGCTTCATGCAACTTGATCTTCTTTTCTCTAAAACTCGACCTGCTGCACTAAAAACCAACGTCCCCCCCCCCGCCCAATCGCGGGAGTGAGGAAATTTTAAAAAATAAAATAACAATATCTTTAACTGCACAATTTTGGAAATTAATACATCATTTTAAAAATAAGATTCTTGATTTTTAATAAAATACAAAAAATGGGAATGTGATTTTTTCCCAGTTTTTCGATACCAGACTTCCTTAAACTAATCCTTGCTTGGGCCATAGCTTTGGACAATGCATAATGCAAGTCTTGCTAAGCAAAATTTGTCTTGCAATGGTAGCTAGCTTAGGAAATTGAAAATCCTTCCACCATGGTAAGAAACCCACAATGAAATTCAACACGTGTAATTCAACCGGGCTCGGAATTACACGTGTTGAATAAATTACAGTAATGAAATTCAAGACGTGTAATTCCGAGCCCGGGCCCGGGTTTTTCGGTAGTTAAGGAATTCTGAGCCCGTCCGAGCTCGGGCCCGAGTTCATCTCTAGTAGCTACGTCCCTGCGTGTTATGTAACATCAAAAATCTGGCTGTGGTGCTCAATGAAGATATTGCAGATGCAGCCAATAATGTCGGTCCTGTCGTTGCATCATCTTCCTCAGTGCCAAAGACCAAGATGTCAGTCTTCTGTTGAATTTTATTCACGATTTCAGCATCTTCTAGAAGTGAATTCACAAGAACGTCATCGTCGGCAATGCTAAAAAAGTCTTGAATGTCGTTTACTTCGTTCTGTACAATTTTGGCCCACGTTTCAACAAGTTTAGGATCTGCTTTTTTAACAGCCATCTTTGCAAACTAAGCTATATGCGTTCCTTCTGCTGTCACGGCTATCTCTTAACTACCCGATTCCCACCACAACCAAACTCAATAGAAAGGCCTTCTGTGGAAAGTACTTATAGATATTAGAAGTCTCCTTTTTCTTGCTTAATTTTTCAGACGGTCCTGAATTCCTCTTTCCCTACTTTCAATTTTGGGCAACACACTGAAGGATTTTCAACATTTCGTAATTTCCGTAACTGGGAATTTTGACTTCGTTATAAATAGTCTGCAGCAGGGACGTAGCAATTCAAAAATTATTGGGGGGGGGGGGGGGGGGGGTCAAGTAGTTTCATACCCAAACACCGAAAATAATCGCTAATCTAGTATAATCAATTAATAATTTAGCATTAATTATCAATAATTAGTTATTTAGAATAATTATACAAATTCATTGCTGAATTAACAATTATATTGATAATTAAAATACTGATTTATAAAATTTTGATACAAAGCCTTATGTAATGTGGAGGGCTATATATTTATTAAATGTGGTTAATGTAAAATAGAGTACTTCTCAGTATTCAATTTCTCGGAGTTATATATAAAGGCGCAGTTTTAAAATTAATTATTGTATGAAATAAATAATACTGCAGAATATTGAAAATGTAAAGTTTTGCTAGTACTTCAATAAAATTGTACTTACATATCTTAGCATTATTCTACGAGGTGGTAACTATACGCTTCGCCGCCATTGTCTTCAAAATGTGGATCCTGTATTTCCTTCTACTTCTCGATGAATGTTCAGCAATGCAGATCCAGGAAGTCATTATTCTACGAGGTCGTAACTATACGCTTCGCCGCCATTGTCTTCAAAATGTGGATCCTGTATTTCCTTCTACTTCTCGATGAATGTTCAGCAATGCAGATCCAGGAAGTCATTATTCTACGAGGTCGTAACTATACGCTTCGCCGCCATTGTCTTCAAAATGTGGATCCTGTATTTCCTTCTACTTCTCGATGAATGTTCAGCAATGCAGATCCAGAAAGTCATTATTCTACGAGGTGGTAACTACGCTTCGCTGCCATTGTCTTCAAAAATGTGGATCCTGTATTTACTTCTACTTCTCGATGAATGTTTAGCAGTGCGAGTCCAGAAAGTCGAGAATCAGACATTGTGTTTCGAAGATGAGACAGGAAGCGTAGCTAAAATTTTTAGTAATTTCTTGATATTGGCGTAAAACAAACAAACAAACAAAACAGCAGCTTCACAACTTGATAAAGGTTCTATCGCAGTGGCTGGTCTTCCCTTTTGTCTTAGTGTGAGCTACAGCGACCCTGAGTGAACCCTGCTGGTGTGTTGCTGGCTGCACGTGGAAAAATGCGCTAATGAAACGAATTCAAAAGAATTTGAAAAAATCCGCGACTTCGTTGGAAAAAAAATATGATTTCAGTCAGTTTGTATCGGTTTTCCAGATTCATCTTGATGCATTCAAAGAACAAGATTTAACCGTTTAACGACCATGACCCCAAAATCTTGTATCACTCTAAATACTATAACGTCCGAAACTGTCTGTTGTATCACTTCTTTGTTTGATAACAACAACAGTGACCGAGTGTGCTGATCCCTCATAGGTTGAGAAAATTTAAAGAACAAGTAAGGTAGGAAATCTGAGTCACTCTAGACAGCCGTTTCGAGCGGCTATGGCCATTTTTTGTACGTACGGGCGTTTTGCACGTTATGGTCGTTAAAGGGTAAAAATTCGGCTTTAAAAGAGTACAAGAGAAAAAGAAATCACGTGGTTTGGCGTTCAAGAGTAAAATGAGCCTTGGTATCCAATAGGGGGGGCTTGAGCCCCTGAGCCCTCCCTTTTCTACGCCAATGGTATGCAGTGCAGTTTTCTACCTAAACCAAGGGAAATGGCACGTTAATTCGTTTAAACGACCTCGTTACAAATGGGTGCGACTGTATCTACAAACATCCATCCCAGCTCGACCAGTGCAGGTCTACAGTCTGAGGGACAGATCAGTCGTCAAGATGAGCCCATGTTCGAGTTCTGATTAGGGATGTTTGATGTGCTAGTTGAATGATTCCCCACTCTGTCCCTCTCCTGGTACCAGTGGTCCTAAATTATGACGGAAGACTGAGTGCAGTACTTAGAATTGCTCATATGATGGTCGTTAATCCCCCACTCCACCTCATCCAGACCCGCGTAGTTACACGTCATGGATACTTACGTTTCCCTATTTATAACAAAAGAAATAATAATAATAATAAGAGAACTCCCTTAGAACCTCCATACGAGTCCTGGTTTGAGCGTCGTGCCGCTGTAGTTTGACGTCGAAAAATGATAAGAAAACGTGACGCGATTGCCATTGTTAGATAAGTTGCTCAGTTGTATAAAGAACGCTTATGTGCATGAACCGTACTGTGGATTTCTGGAAAACGTGCACCTCGACTGCGTTGTTGTTGCCACACAAGAAACAATGCTGCTTACCTGTCTATCTTCCTTATTATTTCTCTTCTGCTCTCAATTTAAATGCTTTTCGTGCTGTAAATTCGGGAATACAATGTTTTCTTAGTGAGAAATAGAGCCACTGTACTGGGATGTAGGGGTCGCGCCTGGCTCTTTAAAGGTTTTCGCTAATTTATTCGCCAAATTAAATTTTTTTATCGCTGAAGTGTTATAACAGTACATAAAGGTAAATCGCCAAAACTCTTTTTCCTTCGCCAAACTGATTTTTTTCCCCCGCAAATTGCGAAGATGGCGATCGGCAGCACGACTCCTGCTGGGATACAAGCTGTTATTCAGTTCTTGATTAATTTCTCAAATAACATTCCGGTCATTTATTTCTTGTTAAGAATTATACACCAGCAGAGTTGTGAAGTAATCACCATCCTATTCGCAATCTGCTTGAAGAAGATCTCTCCAAGTCTCATCCACAGCACCATGTGTTGGGCAAATTCCCTTCAATGAATTCAGCATGCTTTCCAAGTTCATCCACCCAACTGCCCCATTTGGTCGTTTTTCTGTCTTGTGTTTCAGTTGTCCAACGGTATTCAGATCTTCTAGCCGTATGTTCAGCACTTGGTTGATTCGAAAGTATTGGCGCGACAGGCTTCAGTAGGCTGAAGACAGGCTCGACGCCACGCGTGCGCTACTAGCTTGGGCTTCAGCCTACCCAACTTTTCTTTGAGCCCATCCTTTAGCCCCCCCCTCCCCTACCCTCCAAATATATTTAAACAATTCGAACACACGCCCAGTGAAAGAATCTAAGATTTTATGGAACTTGGAAAAACGCATGTGAATTTTTCGAATTCACAGATATTTTGTAATACGAAGTAATTTTTTTGTTATTCTTAGTGTTTGTACTTCTGTTAAACACAGGGAGTACTCTAAGCGAATGTCTTAAGTGAATAGCAGAAAGATGCCATTTTCGTAATTATAGTTTAAAATAGATGATAGAGATTCCTTTTCAGGTTACAGTGACACAGAGGAATTCATTGAGGGTCTGGAACTAGTGTCCAGCTCGGGCGTTTGGCCCGAAGCCCGCACCTCTGACCAATCGGCTAACGGGGCGGCTTTTCATGAAGTTAATGCTATATGATTAAGACTCCATATTGTAATCGTACGATAAGAAACATAAGTTTTTCTATTGCATTTCCTTTGGAATAAAACACGCATTACACTGAAGTGCCAAAAGTCATGATATACGTACCCAGTATCGTATACGACCTCTAGCCCGGCAAAGTGGAGCAACTCGACGTGGCATTGATTCCACAAGTGGCCGGAAGACTCTGGAGAGATTTAAGCCATGCCGTCTGATCAGCCGCCAATAGTTCCTAGTATTTATAGGTGCAGGATCTTGGGTGCGAATGGACCTTTCCATCACGTCCCATGAGTGCTCTGTTGGGTTCATGTCGGGCGAACGTGGTAGCAACACCATCCGTCGGAACTGTTCAGAATACTCCTCGTACCAATTTTAGACAGCTTGGGCCCAATGACAAGGTGTATTATTGTCCACCTAGAAAATTCCATCGTTGTTGGGGTACATGAAGTCCGTGAAGGGCTGCAAATGTTAACGACGTGTTTACGAAACAGAGGACCAAACCGTGCCACGTAAATACACCCCACACATGTATGGAACCACCACCAGCTTGCGCCGTGCCTTCTTGACAATTTGGGTCCATGGCCTCATGGGATATGTATGCGCTGCACCTGAACCCTACCATCAAGTCGTAACAACTGGTAGCGTGACTCATCGGACCACGCCACATGTTACCAGTCTTCCAGGGTTCAATTACCGCGTTCACAAGCCCAGGTGAGGCGCTGTGTCCGATGTCGTGGTGTTAATAAATGCACTCTGGTGGTTCTGCTGCTCCTATACCTCATGAAACCTCATGGAAGCTAAATTACGCTGCACTGACCTAATGAATATGTCTATGGTACTTCCTGCATTGAATATGGATGTTATTTGAGCCATTATCGCTTGTCTTTCAGCATGGACAATCTTGGTCAGATGCCGCTGGCCACTGTCATTCAGCACCTGTGGTCGGCCACTGCGCTGTGCGCGGTGATGCCTTCCATGAGATTACTCTCTGTACACACGTGACACTGTGGATCGAGGAATGTTGAATGTTCACACAACTTCCGAAATTGAATGTCCCATCCGTCTGGCTCCCACTACCGTAGTTCCTCGTTCAAAGTCCGATAATTCACGTCGGCTTGTCATAATCCTACTAGCGGTTGCTCAACTTGATTACACCTCGCAACTGATAAAAGTCATGGCGTACGTCAAAACCTTGATACGACGGCCGCGCCAGTTAAAAATGTGTATACTGCTATCCCATTAGGTGAATATAAGGTCGGTGCTGTAGTTGAGAGCGAAATTACTATAAACCTATAGCCGATTTGTGAGCTAGAGAAACAATAAACAATTTCCAGATGAAGGCTTTGGTGAACTTTTGTGTGCCGTAATAGGGATATTTTGCCAGGAAAGCTCTACAACTATTGTTCTACGCGTAGCAGCTTCAGATACGTACCAGAAGGCTTAAGCTTGTGGCTAATCATCCGAGCAAGACTGGGTCCAAGTCAATACAGTTGAGGCATTGGTGTTTTTTTTTTTTTGTCTTATAGCGCTGGCTTCTCCATTCCTGGATACAGTAGCCCTAAATTAGGGATGAGCGACCGTTTATAGTCCTTAGAGTTGTTCATGGCGGTCGTTAAACCTCAAAAACAAAAAAATAACAAGACAAAAAACCGCTTGTGAAGCTGCGCTTTCAACTCCCCAAAGGCGTCGAGTCTGAGACTACATGCGACAAATAACATTTGTGTTATTCTGTGAGACGGCCCATCGGGTTGATGACCTTAGCATCGAAGCAGCAGCAAACGTCTCATTAAATAAATAAAAGGTTCCGTCTTATATGTGCTTTCAAATGACTACATATTAGTTGTTATTCCCTTTACTTACACACCTATAATGAGTGTGCACACGCATGTACTTACAAAATCTTAAGGTAACTGTGGGTTTGCATTACAAAACGGATCTACAGTAGATATCGTTTTTGTGAGAGCTGCTGATAGAAAGTAACATACATTTTCAAACTTTTTATGGAACAATGTTGATCGGTACAACAAAATCCAAAGCCTGTTTAAGAACTTCAGTGCCTCGACATATTAGGAACTACCGTCCCTGTATCAGTCATGCTTTATTTTATTATATTATATGTGTTGGAGAAGCGGGGAGAGTGCTTTATAGGTTAAAACCTTTCTGTCGTAGCCTGCTGCACTACAACGTTTTTTCTTTGTATGTGGCGTGTGTGTACCCAAAATATGGATTCGTTGATATTGATCATCTCCGAAAATTGTCTGTAAAATTTAAATGACCATGTACTCGGCAGTTAGTAAACTTGCGTTGAGAGTTTTTTCTCTGGATATTTTCGATGTGGACTATTGTGGCAAAAAAAGTTGGATAATAATCCCGTCGAAGGAATCGAGAGGCAATTGAAGTGTGCCAAAATGGTGTCCTTTTGAAATTAGTAAAGGGGAAGGGCGTTTACTTAAATGGCATAGCCATGAACGAAAGTGTGTAGAAATTTGAGGAAAACACACACTATATGTTGTGCTGCTAAAGAACAAAGTTACATTTCTTTGATTTCGCAGTTTTTTAACGGAGGTAATAAAACATTCTTCAGGATCAGTGCTCTGGGGTTTCTCACATTCTGCTGCTGCTTTGGTGGATCATCACCGTATTGATTTACTAGGGGGAAATTAGAGCAGTTAACATTGCTGGCTAAGTTTGGAATACGTAATTTAAAATGGTATTTATTATGCATGGTTAGTTATGAAAATAAACAGTAATTATGAAGGAATATCTTTTTTTATATTTAAGGAGTCTTTTTTTTTAATGGAGGTTTCACGCCCACCGTGAGCAACTCAGTGGGCTATAAGCAGTCTCCCGTCCCTAATTTAGGGTTACTGGTTCGAGGAAAGGGAGTGTGCCAATGCCGTAAGAAAAACACAATATCCATGCCTCATGGGATTCGAACCCAGACCCCTTCCGGACGAATGGTCATTAACTATCGCTTAGACCACTGCGCCACTGGGCGGCATATTTTTTGTGCTCTGACTAGTATTTGTGATGCTGTCGTTTTCAGTTGAATTGCAAGTTTATTATGCATTTTATTTTCCTTCACACACACGCACACATATATTATTATTACTATTATTATTATTATTATTATTCAGGGGTCTCGCTGGCTCTTTTAAAGTTTTCGCAAAATTATTCGCCAAATTCAATTTCTTATCGCCAAAGTGTTATAAATAACAGTACAAAAAAGTAATCGCCAAAACGATTTTTTTTTTTTTTTTTTGGCAAATTGCGAAGATGGCGATCGGCAGGGTAACCCCTGATTCATTGGCTTACCCACGGAGGGCTTTGGGGGCTTAAGCCTCCTCCAGGAAGATTAAGAACGACGTTCGCCGCAAATCAAACATTCAAAAATATTATTTTACATGTTCAAAAAATTGCAGTGTCTTTCATTAACACGGTGTCTTCTTGTCAAAGCCCCCAAAGAGATTAAGAGCGACGTACGTCACAAATTATAAACATTCAAAAATATAATTTTACATGTTCAAAAAATTACATAGTGTCTTCTTGCCAAAGCCCCAAAGAGTTATTAAGAGCGACGTACGTCACAAATTAAACATTCAAAAATATTATTTTACATGTTCGAAAAATTAGTGTCTTCTATTACATGGTGTCTTCTCCCCAAAGCCCTAAAGAGATTAAAAGCGACGTACGTCACAAATTAAACATTCAAAAATATTATTTTACATGTTCAAAAAATAACAGTGTCTTCTTCCCAAAGGGATTAAGAGCGACGCACGTCTCAGCCGTATATAAACTATATGCGTACATTATATATACGTACACACATTGTGTACGTATACTATATTATATACAGCCCCCTCCAACAAGAATTCCTGGGTGCGCCACGGCCCTGATTAATTATTATTACATAACCAACCTCCCCATTCCGAAAATCGCCCAGGCTTGAAATATCTGCCCCCTTTCAAATAGTTCATCAGCTTTCTTTCACCGCTGCAATCAAGCGGCCGTTTTGCAGGATAAATGCTGACCAACAAAGGCCAAAAAAAAAAAAAAAAAAATCGATGTACGTATTTGAAAGAATAAAGTTATTGATAATTTGTCGAATTTATTTCGTATGGTTGATATCTACAGACTCCGCGACGTAAAAATGCGTTGAATATATTCCATCGAAAGGTTGAATCACACCGCTTTCTTCTTCGCTTTCAGTCAGCGTATCCCGTGGAGCTCTCTAACATGGAGAGCTGAAATTTGCTTTGTTATCCACAGACAGTTGTTCTTTACTGTTCCGTCTTAAGAAAGTATATGGCCCCTCTTAGCTGGAAGCGGAAGACTGTTGTCTGGACATTTGAAACCTGATAACGAGGCTTTCCGAGAGGGAAGGACCACGGGAAGAAGAAATGCAGGGTAGGTGAAGGAGGAGGAGGAGGACTCTGAGGGAGGATAGGGAAGGGAGGAGGGAAGCGGGTGGGCGAAATGAGGATGGTTGATGCTGCATCTCGAGAATGTTGTTCAACACGTGTGCGTGGTCTGTAAGGCGAAAATCTTGCTGGACGAGGCAAATGGGAGGCGGCCTGAAATAATGGTTAGTTGACTATTAGGGCCAATCGTACGTGCAATCAAAAGCGGGTGTCGCTGTGTATCCCATACTTCTTATTAATGTTGCGGTGCCATGTTATTACTGTCGTGCATTGATATATTTGCTCAAAGCTGTTTGTTGTTCGTGGACCTTCCATTTTGCATGAATATTTTCTGCCATAAACGGTGGCCTGTGCCCTACTGGGCACAGGCCACCTTTTCTAGCTGTTTTAGCTTTTCTAGCTGTTTTATCTTTTTTAGCTTTTCTACCTTTTTTAGCTTATATGCCACTAAAGTTAACGCCGACAATCAGGTTAGACTCATGATTGCGCAGAGCAAGGAATAAATCCGCTCACAAAATTACCTATCGATTTTATTTATTTTTATTTTATTTATTTGTAAGCACATCCCTACAGACGGTAGATCTAGTTACAGATATTGCTATAAACACCATTACGGATCAAAAGTAAACACTGTAATCTTTCAAAACATGCTTTACGAAAGAAATTATAGCTTAAAAATATCCGGACAAGCTTCAAAAGTGTATTGTGAAGTCTGTAATATAGTATTTTTACATTAAAAATATCCGGACAAGCTTCAAAAGTGTATTGTGAAGTCTGTAATATAGTATTTTTTCATTAAAAATATCCGGACAAGCTTCAAAAGTGTATTGTGAAGTCTGTAATATAGTATTTTTACATTAAAAATATCCGGACAAGCTTCAAAAGTGTATTGTGAAGTCTGTAATATAGTATTTTTACATTAAAAATATCCGGACAAGATTCAAAATGTGTTGTGGACAACATAGTATAACTATACTAGTGATCAGAATTTATTGGCGTAGATAAAAATCAATGTTTCCTAGCTTTCGCACATCAACCAGATGATCATTTCAAGGAAGGTAGACAGCAAACTGGATAATGTTGGAGGGACCGGAAAATAATGTCGTTTTTTGGGGGCTAAGTTTGGAGAGCAGTTGTGAGGTGTTTATGTGCGTTCAAGGTAAAGTAAGTGTATGTACAAGTGAATGAACTATTCGCCTTTTAACATGTAGGTGTTTTTGTCTTCCAGATTTGCAAAACAAAATGAGTGACATAAAACCCGAGGAGAGGCATGTTCGTCATTGTTTTTGATTGGAGGTTTAACGAACGCCGTGAGCAACTCAGTGGGGCATAAGCAGTAGTCCATCCCTAATTTAGGGCCACTGGTTCCAGGGAAGGGAGAGAGCCAGAGCCGTAAGACAAACACAACATCCATGTCTCACCGGGATTCGAACCCAGACCCTTCACGGACGAATGATCAGAAGCTATTGCTTAGACCACTGCACCACCAGGGCAGCTGTGCGTCATTGTATGCTGTAAGAATTTCACAAGAGGAAGAATGCAACCGTGGCCACCAATAACATTTGCGCTGTTTTTCCGAATGCGTCCGCAAGTGCCAACGTGTTGGTTCGCCCAATTACGATCGGGCAATTTTGACCTCTCAGGTGCCCCTCGGGCAGAAGACCCATGGAGCTGGATAATCACCTGCTGTGTCTAGCTGTTGAAGCAGATCCTCGTGAAACCATTAATGAATTATCCCAACATCTTAATGCATTATGGTCTACTGCTCAAGAGCATCTGCAACAGATAGGGAAGGTCTATAGACAAGGAGTTTGGGTCTCACACCAACTTTCACCTGACAACAAAGCCCAACGTTCCACCATCTGCAACTCTTTGCTCAGCGGACAGGAAAAGGATCCATTTCTTCATCGAATTGTGACTGGAGATGAAAAGTGGGTTCTTTGCGTGAACAAAAAACGCAAAAACCAGTGGCTTTCTCCAGGTCAGACACCAGTTCCTACGCCAAAACCAGGCCTACACTCCAAAAAGGTTTCTCTCTTGTGTTTGGTGGACTACCGCTGGCATAGCGCACTTTGAGCTCTTGGAACCCGGACAGACCATAACGGCAGGCCCCTATTGTCAACAACTGGACCGTTTGAAGCAAGCTCTTGCTGTTAAACGTTCAGCACTGGTCATCAGAAAAGATGTCGTCCTCCAGCATGACAACGCGTGACCTCACCCTGCCAGACGGACCCAGCAGAAAATCAGAGATTTTTGCTGGGAAGTTTTACCCCATCCCCCTTATTCCCCTGACATTGCACCATCGGATTACCATTTGTTCAGATTCTGCAACACTTTCTTAATGGGAAAAGATTCCACAATATTGATGATGTCAAAACAGGGTTCTTGGACTTCTTTTGCATCACAGCCAACGTCTTTTTATTATAAAGTCGGCATTGAAAGTTTAGCGATGGGCAAGTGTGATCGATAATGATGGCGATTATATAACTTATTAAGAAATGTAACGTACCAGGAGATGTGACGTACCTGCCAGAAGGACGCACACGACATAAAGGCAGATAGCAATTAGAACAAATGTCCGCGTAGCTTAATTGGTAGAGCAACTTATTCCGGAATGAGTGGACCCGGGTTCGAACCCCGGCGCGGATAAAAATGACGGAGAAATTCACTTCGTTATAGAAATACGTTTCTTCTGTTACATTATCTTCTTTTCCAAAAACAACTTTACTTTCCGGTACCCCCAAACAGGGGTCCCGCTGGCTCTTTTAAAGTTTTCGCCAAATTCATTTTTTATCGCCAAAGTGTTTTAACAGTGCAAAAAGATAATCTCCAAAGCTCTTTTTCCATCGCCAAAATTGTGAAGATGGCGATCGGCAGCGCGACCCTTACCCCCAATGGAACGCTTCAACAATTTGAACGCGGTGATTTGACTTCACAATAAACGAAGAGATGCACATGTAATTATTCAATTAAGGGCGTGAGGTATCATGTTCGTTTTGCACCCGGAATCCTTGGGGAAGGGGGGCATTCACTATTTGAAGAACTGTTTCCAAATTCGTGGTAACTCTAGCGAGACGCTGTCATTGCAGCCCAGGAAACAGTTCTTACAAATCAAAACTTTATAAACGGAAAATACTAATCTCGACAAACGGAAAATACTAATCTCGACAAACGGAAAATACGAGATGCCATAAGTCCAACCGTCTTGAAATTAGGATTGAAGGTGTTCAGATAGGAAAGCTTAAAAGTAAAAGTGACGAAAAATTAGAAGTAGAGTATATGCACTTTCCCAGAAGAAGACCACATGTGAGATGGGCGGATGAAATTCGAAAGTATGCGGGAGTAACATGGAAGAGACTGGCACAAAACAGACCGTTGTGGAAGAAACTTGGGGAGACCTTCGTCCAGCAGTGGATTGATAATGGTTGACGATGATGATATGCACTGCCATTTATTGATAACACGACAGAACATCTCAGCTTTATATCCGTACCTCCCCACTCACAGCGCACCTTTCTGCGCAACCGTTCTTTGCACTTATGCAAATAGTAGTGTTTGAATATATTTGATAACATAGTGTATGTAAGATAGTGAATCCAAATCTCCCCTAAAATTACTTCATGTGGGGAAAAAGTCTGATCTAGCATTTTTTTTTATTGGTCAATGCCCGGGGTCGTAAAATGAAGTGTGACTTGTGACATAATCAGTCAGTTGTTCATTGTACCTCATATTTATTGCATTCTCATCATCATCATTGTCAACCATTATCAATCCACTGCTGGACGAAGGTCTCCCCATGTTTCTTCCACAACCGTCTGTCTTGCGCCAGTCTCCTCCATGTTACTACCGCATACTTTAGAATTTCATCTACCCATCTCACATGTGGTCTTCTTCTGGGTCTTTTCTTGTCCCTTGGAATCCAGTCTAAAATTTCAGCTGTCCATCGATGGTCTGTCCTTCTGGCAATATGTCCAGCCCATTGCCATTTCAGGGATTTGACTCTGATCATGATGTCTTCCACTCTTGTCATTTTTCTGAACCACGAGTTCCTCTTCTTATCTCTCCTGGTTACACCACCAAGCATGCACCTCTCCATGCTGCTTTGAGTTGTCTGCAGTCTTTGTATGTCTCTTTTAGTTAAGGACCACGTCTCTTCACCATATACGTAAGCACTGGAAGGATGCATTGATCAAACACTTTCCTTTTAAGACATAATGGCATATTGCTCTTAAAAATTATACTGTTTCTTCCAAAAGCTCTCCAGGCAAGTTTTGTACGCCGATTAATTTCTTCATCAATGTGACCTTCACTTGATATCTGCTGTCCAAGGTAAATGTAGGTATTGGTTGTCTCCAGCTTTTCCCCATCAATCGATAAATCTTTATTTCTTGTAAAAGCGTTGTACATCACTTTTGTCTTCTGAAAGTTCATTTTTAATCCCACTTCTTTGCTCTTGTCAGCAAGTTCCTGGATCATACTCTCCAGCTCTGATGGGGTAGTTGCAAAAATGACTGCGTCGTGAGCAAAACGAAGGTGAGTTAGATAATCTCCATTAATCTTTATCCCTTTGTTTTCCCAGTTCAGTGATTGAAAGACATTTTCCAATGTGGCATTAAAGAGTTTGGGAGATATAGTGTCACCTTGTCTCACTTTCTTTCCAATTTTTACGGGTGCTGTATTCTCAAACAGCCGAATCTTTGCACTTGCATTTTCATAGATGTTATTAATAATATTAATGTATGCATCTTCAATACCGCCGGATTTCAAAGCCATTGTAACTGCTGATGGTTTCATCGAATCAAAGGCGTTTTCATACCATGATGTAAATCAAGAAATTATAAAATAGGGGACGTTTCATTTAAATTTTTAACAGCATTTGAAATTACCCCTTCCCTTTTGCGGTCATGTATATTCATGTTCCTGCGAGTTAAAACACAATTTCGTTTCCACATAGACATCGGCTTTTCTGTGGGTTCCTTCTAAAAGGTTGTAGGGATGGCGAAGGTCGTAGAATGAAACAGAAGACGTGCAATGGAAGTGCATTAGGAACCAACCAGCGATGTTCTTTAATTGCAACTTAAATACTGTAAGTAGACGGGCCGGGCCGTGTTTGGACGAGGTCTGCTGTCCCCAATAAGTGTTGCACACACTTGTTAACGAAAAGAGGTTTAGGAGAAAACCTCTTTTCGTTAACAAGTGGGTGCACCGTGATATTTTTTTTTTTTTTTTTTTTTAAGTTCCTTCTTCACATGTTTGAAGTGACAGTTCAATCCGTGGGCATTGCTATTTTGTGCTGTCAGCTCTTTTTCCTTTTCTTTAGATCTGCGAGAAGCACAAAGGAAACTGAAGAAAGGTTCAACTAATTAATCTCCGTGCTAACCAAATCATTCATTTAGACAGAGGCGAAACTAGGGCTAGACTGCCCCGGGTGTAGCTTAAGAGACGGCGCAGAAATCACTGCTTGCAATCTGACTAAAATTGGAACTGGAACTTCTGCTCCAGTTTTTGGCACACTTAAATTTCGAGTTACTTCCTCAAAAGGTTCAGGGGTTGTTAGTTGCTCACATTCAGAAAAAGGTGCGGCTCCCTTCCATAGTCCAACTGAAGAAGAACCACGGCCTTCGGCGAAAACAATGGGGCCCGCAGTATTTTTTCAGTTGGATGGAGATTACTACTACACTCACGCTGCAAGATAAGGATGGTGTTCACATCGTTGAAGATTCTCTGCAAGCTATTCAATCATTACTGTGGCTACAAGCCATGACTACCAGCTACATTCGGTCCGTTAAATGTGGTACAGAAGGTCCGAACCGCTAAGCAGTTGCGAAAAGTTGTAGAAATACAGTTTGATTGCGACTCCTGCGTATAGACAGCATTTGGTTATGAAATTAATTTTGTTTTGTAGAGCAATGTATGCTTCTGTGTGTGTGTGTGTTAGGCAAATGGGGGTGCAATATTTTGCTGTTTGCCCCGGGCACAGAAATGCCTAGTTACACCTCTGCACTTGGAGCTAACCAAACCATTAATTATGGAGCTTTAAAATTCCCAAGCTGGCTGCATCGTCCTATAAAATAACGAAGTTCAGCAATTTAAGTTACTGCAAGTACTTTCGGAATTCTTGTTTGTTCTATGTCTTAAAATACAAAAAAAAAAAAAAAAAAACGTGAATAAATAAAATAAATAAGAAAAATGATATGGTCCCATCAACTGTAGGCTATAGTGTTCTGCGATGAAATGGGGCAGTTAAAATGGCTAGGTTCTTTTCCAGAAGAGTCTGGCAATTTTTGTTACATTCATGTAATGTGTGTAATTAATCTGCATTTTTGAAATAACCCAATTTTGTTTCGACTGTATGTATGTTAAAGAAATCAGAATATATTGTAGCATTAATTTCTATAGTATGTAAATGCCTTCTAATCTATTTTGGACTAATGTTGCAGTCGGCTAGAATTCAATAACATTGCTTTGGAGTGTTTTATAATATTGAAATTTGTTAATCTTGCTGTGAAGACGCTGAGGAATATTCACTTTATGAGGGAATTCAGGACTTTATTTCTTTTGTAGTCTTACGAAAATCTGGGAAAACGTCAAAGCAATGTTTTCATGAAGTGTCGTCGTCTGTGACTTAGGGTATCAAAATTCCAGATGCCAAATTTTCTCGGACTGTCCCTCTTCGCAAAATAGTATGTGATATCAATATCTTAAAAGCTATGTTTTCGCTGTTTGAGTTAACCTCCCAATTTAAGCTGTGTTCCTCATAAGGATGTCGAAGTGCTATTTTCCCTTTCTAGTCTGTACGACGGAACTGTTTTGATGTGCAACTTCTACACGCCTAATCCATCGGTATCCTTTTGCTCAAGCTAAAATCCAACACGCCATTTACATCCACATTTTGCCATTCCCACTCCTTGGTTTCAATCTTATGATTCAGCTGTTGACGAATTTTTAAAATGGGGGACTTTGACTCCCGAAAGTCGTGAGTGAATCTTTAACGTGAGTAAAATGCGCAACAGTTTTTAGCATAGCCTTTTCACTCTCTCTCTCTCTCTCTTTCTCTCTCTCTTTCTCTCTCTGTAGATTAATTATCTGTGGAGACTTTTCCACTTATTTGCTACTGCATTATTAGTTTATCATATTCATTCCGACGAACCCCTTTAAGATTTCGAAATGTTACTGTTTTCACTTCATCCCAGCACGTGGCAATTCTTAAATAACGCTATCTTCATTTCGTCCCACCTCATGACGCTATTGACGTTCCATTGCATCTAAACCTAACATTTTTAAAATCGTCATATCTTCATTTTACTCTTGCCATGATGAACTTTTAAAATGATATCACTTTATCCATTCCCAGGCTGTATTTATTGTGTCCCTCAACATGATATATATTTTTTTAATCATTGCTATTTTGTATTCTGTCCCATCTGAACATGGAACCCTTAATTTCCTCATCTTCGTTAAGGCCAAACACGTTATCTAATACATTTTTAAATTTCATGAAGAAATTTTCGAAATCACCATTTCCTCATTCTGTCCCTTTGCAGGATAAAAATTTTCAAATGTTGTTGTTATCTTCATTCTGTCCGACAGATCAAAAATACAATCAAATTTTAAATTGCTGCTAGCTTTATTCTTTTGATTTGAACATGAAACTCTTAAAAACTTTCTCCCGTGAAATCTTGAAAATTCAATACTATCTTATATATGACTAAAAACTTCGCGTTTTTTTAGTAAATGATAACGTACTGTCTTTATTCTATGTCAGGATGAAAAATTTCGGAAGTGTCGTAACTTCTCTCATAATGAGTTTTCTTAAGATGGTATTGTCATTTTCTCCTGTATTACGATAAAAAAATGTGTATGTTGCTATTTTCATTCTGTCCCACTCTCGCCGTCTTCATTTCGCCCCATCTCATTGCGTCTTAATTTCTTCCGATATAGTAATTATTTTTCGGTTATTCTATTTTTATTTTGTTCTATCTTGAGCATGGACTTCTTAAAATATCATTTTCTCTTTTTTTTGTTTTTTTTTTTTTTTTTTGTGATCAGCCACATGTAAAATTTTTAAAATAACCCTACCTTCATTCCACCGAATAATTTGCGTACTCTTTCGAACAACGCTGTCTTCAGAATTCTGCGCACCTCAGGATTTTTTTTTATTTTAAAATAATACAGTCTTAAACTTCGTGATGTAATTTTTTAAATGGTGCTATTTTTATGATTAATGTTTTACATTAGCTCCGTTGTCTGACGGTGAAATTTCTAGAACTATACTGTCTTCCATTCTGTCCCTCCTCATGATGACATTTTGAAAATGATACCATATTCTGTCCCATCAAAAGTAGAATTTTTTTAAATGATGCTGTCTTCACTTCGTACTATAGCAAAACTAATTTTTTTAAATGTTATTGACTTTGTTTTGCCACAATGGAATTTTTAAAATGAAGTTATCTTCATTCACAAAGGAATTTTTAAAATGAAGTTATCTTCATTCACAAAGGAATTTTTAAAATGAAGTTATCTTCATTCACAAAGGAATTTTTAAAATGAAGTTATCTTCATTCACAAAGGAATTTTTAAAATGAAGTTATCTTCATTCACAAAGGAATTTTTAAAATGAAGTTATCTTCATTCACAAAGGAATTTTTAAAATGAAATTATTTTCATTCTGTACCACCTCACAGTAAAATTTTTAAAAATAATGCTATCTTCATGCTATCTTCATTCTAGAAATTCTAGAAAATAATGCTATATTCATGCTATCTTCATTCTAGAGATACTGTATTAACCGGTGCTGTGTATGCTTGTCTCAATGACCGACGATTCTCCACGAACTCAATGTACCCGTGTGACTACTTCACGTCATGCAAGTTGTGAATTCGTGTGATCGGTAGCACAGGCTCTTTCTTTCTCTGTCACACATCTGGAACCGAATATAGATTCTCTTAAAGCGATCCTGTTATCTGCTCCCAGCGGATATTCTGACTTCATTTTCATTACCTGGTTTCATTTTACCTAAAAACTCTGTTTTTAATTTCCGCCAGACACACCCGTGACGCAGTGGTCTAAGCGCTGGCTTATGACCATTCGTCCGAGAAGGGTTCGAATTACGGTGAGGCATGGATGTTGTGTTCGCCTTACGGCACTGGCTCTCTCCCTTCCCTAAAACCAGTGGCCCTAAATTAGGGACGGGCGACTGCTTATAGACCATTGAGCTGCTCACGGTGGTCATTAAACTTTCAGTCAAAAAAAAAAAAAAAAAAAAAAAGTTCGTAACCGCTGTAACCAATGTCTCGGTCACTTCTGAATAATTTTTATGCATGGATTTTAAACAGATTTTTAAAAACAACAGAGAAATATTGTAGCAATTTAATTCGCGGAGCAACGATGCTGTTGAATAATAATGTAAAAACCACTGAAATATGATTTCTTTCATTTCTTTTCTAAACTTTCCGTAGCATAGTTTTTTAGGTCATTAAAAAGCACTATGTACAAACTTTTGATGGCGCCAATTAAGAATTTCAGGAAATATTCAAGTTTTTCAGAAAATCGTGTTATTTTTAGGGTCGAAAAACGGTAGTTCTATATACCTCCAAGGACTGAGCAGATGTATTGCAGGGGCATGTTTTAGGTCTGCGTAAGGCAAAAAAAAAAAAAAAAAAACCTTCTTGGTCTGAGCATGCAGCTTCTGGGATGTGAACAAACACATGATAATCTCTCGTGTGACTTTTTGTACAGCTTAACAAAGATGATACTGAATTTCTCGCCACAAATCAGCACATCTTCCAACAAAAATCCTAGATCTAATAAATAAAAGGATTTTTTTATTTGTGCAATTAACAGTTTTTTTAGCAAAAAAGTCTTAAAATTCTACATCAGAAATTTTGATTTTTATGGATCCATCTGAGAGCCGAATAATGAATTGGCATTGCATTCATTAATATCACTTTAAACACAACATAAAGTAATAATTTACAAACGTCTATTAAACGTAACACCTGTTAGTGCATCTTTAACACCTGCTGTTCCACACATTAGCAGCGTGCTAGAAAGCGAAGAGAGAGAAGTCTCTAAAAAGCGCCATCTGTTGTCCGAAGGGGCGGGGAACACAATCATCACAGAAATGTTCGCGGGAAGCGTGTCCGGCGTTATCGCAATCGGACGAAAAAAGAATTTTCTAGAGAGAATTACGCCGATTTACTGTGAAAACGAAAGTAAGCTGTTACGCACCCCAGCGACAAAACAGTGTTGCCTTGAGAAGCAGGTGGCATCTGGAAAATTTGATATTTATCGTAGTTAAAATTTTGCAATTGTTCAAATGAAGTTATTTGAGTAGAAAATGTAGCAGGTGTGCCATTATAAAACAAAAAAATTTAGTTTACGCCTTATAGTAGTAGAGATTTACAAATGCATGAAAAACTTGCCCCTAATTTCAGTTACAGGAGGCGAAACAAGTTTTTCCAACAGGACTTTCGGAAACACATGTACAGTGTGCTAAATGCCATTGCTCATATACGTTACGCCGCAGAAAGCATGTACTTACCTTACCCCTAAAGTAAAACTGTGCATGTGGAAACAAGAAATATATTGAAAGTATTTCCCTGATTCTGCTACTGAATATTAAAAGAAAATTTTCCAGTGCAACTGTTAGAAGTCTAGATGTCAAGCCAGTTGTAAAGTAAAAATATGTTTACGCCATTTAGGAAGTAAACTGTATGCCAGAAAAGTTATAAATAATCACTGTCCCACTTAACGCTATCTGGTAAAAAACGGGGTTTTTAATCGGTCTTATAGAGATGCACAGATGCCGCGACTGAAACTTAGTGGATAGACAAAGGGTATGTCTTTCAAAAAGCCATTTTCTTACATTAGCAAGAAAATGGCTTTTTCGAAAGACATACTAAAATTTGAACACTTTTTTACATCTCCTTACCATTCTGAAGCTAGTTCGGTTAGTCGTGTTCTTGGTGTCCGGGCAAAAAATTAAATTACCGTACAGTAAGAATTGGGACCGGAAACTCAACGCGTTTGCATTATAAGGCAATTTATGCGTGTGGGTATGTAGAGTTCACGCATCTTATCATTTACCTGCAGGGAGAGTGTTTGGGTATCATAGTCAGTGAAGATCCACCACTTGTGTGACTGCAGACGGTTTCATACATCATATACACAAGTCTTTTCTGATGGGTAGATATTTTTATTCCGAATATGAGTAAATTCAAGCTTTTCCCGTTACTGTATGGCTGCTGCTATTTTTTTTTTTTTTTTCCATGTTGTGCCACCATGTTTCTTAGCTTTGTGTAGAAAATTCTTATGCGTTTATTTCCGAATTGTTTTGCCATTTCTTGATGTACAGTTATTTCAAACAGGCAGCACACAGATGGTTATGTCTATCGTATATGTATTCGTCCGCTGTGGGGCCGCGGGTGGCCTAGTGGTCAACGTTCGTGACTGCCACGGGGAGACCTCAGGTTCGATCCCAGTATATATTGAAAGTATATACTTTCAATATATGTTTCGTTCGTACGTATATATTGAAACTATATACTTTCAAGATATATATATATATATATGTATTCGTCCGCTGTGGGGCCGCGGGTGGCCTAGTGGTCAACGTTCGTGACTGCCACGGGCAGACCTCAAGTTGAAATTATTGAAAGTATATACTTTCAATATATGTTTTGTTCGTACGTATATATTGAAAGTATATACTTTCAATATATACGCACGAACGCTCGAACCACTAAATATCCGCCGTGCGTCGGATGGGCATGTTAAACCGTCGCACCCCGGGTCATGGCCCCCGGTTATAAATAAGGGCGTCTTCCTTCCCCTTTCTACCTACCTCGCTACCGTGTCACTTTCTTATCGGGCACTCTAACCCAAATCACCTAGCCTCCTATTTCTAAGGGTTGTTGAAGACCTGGGGTTAGACACTCCCTTCCTAAAATCCTCTACATATGATCTGATCTGATCTGATCGTCCGCTGTTGGCTAACGTTTTATCTTGTGTGCATGGGCGTATTGATAACCCCCGCAACCGCTGCAGTGCGGGTGGGCCTCACGGCTAAGAGGGCCTCTAGCATCAATAGATGGATATTACAATTTTTTTGCGGAAACTGATTAAAGAAATGGCCAGGAATTTTTGATGGTAGCTTGGAATGATGTATTAAAAAGAAAAGCATTTTTTTTATGAATAAGTAAGATCTTCAAGAAATCATTTTCGCCTTAAGTTTCTAAAAACTGGGTGACGGAAAAGCAGTTATTATTCCAGAAGACCTGAGGCCCCTTTTTGCATAGCAAAAGTTCCTATACACGTATATTTACAAATATCAGTTGAATAAATGAAATTTTTATAACAGTGAGAAGGCGTTTTGTATTACACTTGTTTGCACATAACTACGCATGCTTCAGAATATAATGAGCTAAAAGGTGTCCTTCGCGGGAACGAAAAAACAGAAGACACCTGTCATATATTTTATCAAAAAAAGAAAAGGTTTTTACTATGTGCAAGACATTGTGACATTAAAACGCTGTCACACGGCAAGGTGTTGTGGGTGTGATCGTGAGGCGTTTCAAAGAAGCTGGCTTTAGTTCTCTAGAAGAATAAAATTTGCATGATATGCTTAACTTTGGCGTAAGTGTTTTGTAATACCTTGTATTGGCGTAAGTGTTTTGTAATACCTTGTTTTACTACGTTGTAAGTAAAATGATTGACTGGTCTCATACCTTACAACAGGCAATAAAGTGTAACGATTCTAGTTACGAAAAATACCTATAGGTTCCAAAGAATTTGAATTATTAAAACGCCCGTAAACTATATTCAATAATATGGCATTGAAAAGTTTCAGTGATTGAAAGCAAATAGATTTTTGCAAAAGGGCCTCGAAGATATTTTTTTCGGGGGGGGGGGGTGATTATTCAGGTACGCCACTGCTTGTGTGCATAGATCTTAGTGTGCACCGAGACCTCGGATAGGCATAGTTTCCGCCAATTTATTCGCCAAATTCAATTTTATATCGCCATAGTGTTATAGCAGTACAAAAATTTAATCGCCAAAGTTATTTTTCCATCTCCAAAACGAATTTTTTTCGCAAATTGCGAAGATCACGATCGGCAGCGCGACCCCTGAGTATGGATTCACATTGTGCATCAAAATGCGCGATGCCCATTGTGACGTATATTCTAAATTAACTTTCCTTTTTAGTTACTTTCCCTATGTAAATCTTGAGTTTATTCTGTTATACTTCACTCTTAACGTGATATCTTTTCTCTGAAACGAATACTGTTGGCAGCACAGTATTCGTTCTTATCAAAACGTATGCTTGTTTTGATAAGAACGAGAGATAAAAGCGACGACTAAACTGTTGTAAGAGCGATTATTGAGAGCGTTGAAAGAGAGCGTTGTAAAGAGAGCGTTGTGTTAAGAGCTGTGAAGCTGTGTGGTGTGTTTAAATATTCATATCGTTCTGTTATGGACGTGCTACAACCTTGAATAAAGCATCTTTTCCGTAAGTTTGACTTCTGTTGTGTACATGTTTCGTCCGGCCGTTAAGGTTTCTTTCATTTAGGAACTATTTCTTAGTATGTTGATGTGTTAAATTAACGTAGAAGTAAGACAAGACTTCTACGTCATACCATAAAAAAATTCATTTGAAAATTAAATAATTTGTTATTGTAAGATTTTTTTTTTCTTATCAGAATTCATCACTTCTTCCATATTATCCCGTCTTCCTTTCGTTAGTGAAGTTGAACTGGGATTAAATAGTTGAAACTATCATCAGTTTTGTAAAACTTTTTTTCATTTAGTTTTTCCTGAAACTAGAAAAAAAAAATTCAATATCAATCACTCTACATGTTCTATCTAGGTACTGAATATCTGTAGACTAGTGTTTTTGTTTTCGTTTTTTACCGAATGAAAATTTCTTAGGTCACAGCAACCAGAAGTGTTTTGTGGTATGGCAATAACTACCTATACTGTTCTTAGTCCCTATTATTCTTAGTACAAAAAGGTAGAGAAACCCCTTTGGTATCTTTCAGAGTAGCCCCTTTGGCGACCCTCTTTCTTCTTAGAGGAACTTAAAAATCCAATACAGAATCTGTGCACCAGACAATTAAATCTGTAGAAACGGCGCTGTCATTGCACGATTAAAAAACATGTTCACACACGATCTATAAGTTAAGAAATTTAATATACCTTAAAAAAATATACTTCCTAAAAAATTATACTAACGATGGGTCTGGCCGCCACTCGAAAGATCTTGTGTAATTTTTTAGCATGTATATTTTAAGGTATATTAGACTTCTTAACTTATAGATCGTGCGTGAACATGCTTTTTTAATCGTGCAGTGACCGCGCCTTTCTGCAGATTTAATTAGATGAACTTATTTTATAATCGAACTCATTTCATAATACGCGATAAAATTTACTCCCCCCTCCCCATCTAAAGACTTAAATTAAAATTTTTATCTTTAAGATAAAATACGTAAATCAGGTCCAGACGAAACCTGCAAAACACAAAAAAAAAATGAGTAAAAATACCAAAGTTTTTGTGAAAAAGTATTTAAAAGTAATACTGTTTTAACACAACACTATGAACATGATCAAAACAGCGTGCAAATTAAATTGCCCGTGACCCTCAACCAAAGATGAGGTAAGTCGTAACCAGTTGAGCTACCGGAAAGTGACTCAAGAGATCCCACAGCAATTAGTGTTTCTAATCAATTTTTAAAATTTAAATTAAAAGATTGAAATGCGGAATAACCGTTGACGAAAATCATAAATGGCGGCTATAATTTCTTCATTATCACAAACACATATTTTATGTATTTACTATCTTCCCTCCTCTTTGTTGCATTTTCTTTCGCATTTTTTCTTCAAGGGAAGGATTGTTTGCAGAGATTTAGACGGCTGATAAGTAAATTTTGTGTTGTTTCGTGTGTATGTGTGTGTGTGTGTGTGTGTTTTAAAGGAGGAATCCTTGTTATGCAGTGAAGAAGGGAAACGTGAATGATTTTCGGGTGACTGACTTTATGTCGGACCAATCACAGTGATATGCACGAATCGTGGGGTGGGAAGAGGAAAAAAGGGGGTTTGGTCTAAGGAAGGGGAGAGAGAGCGAACGAGAAGATCCATTTCGAGAGGACCAACATGACTGAGCTTGTAACTATGGCGACGTGGGGTCAGTAAGAGTGGTTTCTTTCTTGCAGCGTGGACGAGGCTTGCGTGGGTGACCACAGACACTTTTTGTTTGCTCTTTCTCTTTTCTAGAGTAGTTCGCCGCAGAAATGCATACATGTACTACTACCATGCATAGATACACGGTGCAAGGCTTCTTCCGTGATTAGGAGGTATTCACGTGTTTGTTTCGAAATTCACGTGACTGCAATCGCGGAGTGATCTCAGCTTAATAGTATATTTTAGAGATTTGTTGGGGAAGTGTCACCCAGTGTTGTAACTATTTTGTGATGGGCTTCCCTCACTGCGCTTTCTTTATTTTGCACATTTTTTTTTTTTTTGTGGACCCACACAGGGGAAAGCGTTGGTCTGTTACAGTGGTCCCATTTATTGCTGGTTCGCGCTAAAAATTGTATAATGGCGCTTTAAACAGTAAAGAATTGTCCAATCAATTACGTCACAAATGTATATTTCCCTTGTGACAACAAATATGTGCGTGTTTCAAAACGTCATATGATGGCTTCTATATCGGTTTGATAATATCATAGTACTGAGTGCTGTGACATTGCATAATTTCCAGTTAGAAAATGAACTATCGTGACTGTCACGGACCATCACAGGACTGAGTGCTTTGTGACATTACATAACTTCCCATCGGAAAATGAACTATCTTGATTATCACATGCTGAGTGCTTTGTGACATATAATTTCCTATCAAAAAATGAACTATCTTGACTATCACAAACTGAGTTCTGTGTGATATTACATAATTTCCTATTAGAAAATGAGCTATCTTGACTGCCACGGACTATCACAGTACTGAGTGCTTTGTGACATATAATAATTTCCTATCAGAAAATGAACTATCCTGACTATCACGGACTATCACAGTACTGAGTGCTTTGTGACACTGCATAATGTCCTATCGGAAAATGGACTACCTAGACTATCACATACTGAGTGTTTTGTGACATTGTATAATTTTCTATCAGAAACTTTGACTATCACGGACTATCACAGTACTGAGTTCTTTTTGACATGACATAATTTTCTATCAGAAAATGAACTATCTTGAGAAACACAGACTATCAAAGTACTGAGTGCTTTGTGACATATAATAATTTCCTATCGGAAAATGGACTACCTACCTAGACTATCACATTCTGAGTGTTTTGTGACATTGTATAATTTTCTATCAGAAACTTTGACTATCACGGACTATCACTGTACTGAGTTCTTTTTGACATGACATAATTTTCTATCAGAAAATGAACTATCTTGAGAAACACAGACTACCAAAGTACTGAGTGCTTTGTGACATATAATAATTTCCTATCGTAAAATGGACTACTTAGACTATCACATACTGAGTGTTTTGTGACATTGTATAATTTTCTATCAGAAACTTTGACTATCACGGACTATCACAGTACTGAGTTCTTTTTGACATGACATAATTTTCTATCAGAAAATGAACTATCTTGAGAAACACAGACTATCAAAGTACTGAGTGCTTTGTGACATTGCATAAGTTCCTGTTAGAAAGTGGAATCATCTTAGATTATGATAGTACTGAGTGTTTTGTGACATTGTATAATTTTCTATCAGAAACTTTGACTATCACGGACTATCACAGTACTGAGTTCTTTTTGACATGACATAATTTTCTATCAGAAAATGAACTATCTTGAGGAACACAGACTATCAAAGTACTGAGTGCTTTGTGACATTGCATAAGTTCCTATTAGAAAGTGAATCATCTTGATTATCATAGTACTGAGTGCGTTGTGACATTATGTAATTTCCTATCCGAAAATGAATTATCATGAGTATCACGGACTATTACAGTACTGAGTGTTTTGTTACATTACATAATTGCCTATCAGAAAATGAATTATATTCGCTATCACGGACTATCATAGTACTGAGTGCTTTGTGACATTACATAATTTCCTGTCAGAAAATGGACAATCACGGACTATCACAGGAGTAAGTGCTTTGTGACATTACATGGATCGCGCTGTCGATCGCCATCTTCGCAATTTGTGAAAAAAATCGTTTTGGCGATTATCTTTTTGTACTGTTATAACACTATGGCGATAAGAAATTGAATTTGGCGAAAACTTTAAAAGAACCAGCGCGATCCCTGCGTTACATACGTATAATTCCTTATTAGAAAGTGAACTATCTTTGGATCAGACTGTCAAGGAAGACAGTTCATAAATTTTTAGAAGATACTTTCAGTGAATATTTTTCCGAAATTTCCAACGAATTAAATTGGATTTGCAAACAATTTTTATGCTTTGACGCCTTTTGAGTCAATGACCAACAACCACCTGTATATAACAAGTCCCTGCGGTCTGTATTTTTCTTTGTATTTTTTGTTCCAACGTTCGTGGCTGCCACGAGAAAGCCTGAGGTTCGATCCCAGGCGGGTACGAACGCTCGAACCACTACATATCTGCCGTCCATCGTATGGGCACGTTAAGCCATCGGACCCCGGGTACGGGCCCCCGGTAATAAAAAAGGGCGTCTTTCTCCCCCTTTCTATCTACCTTCTGCATCACTTTGCTGTCGGGTTCTCTAGCCCAAATCTCCTAGCTTCCTATTTCTAAGGGTTGTTTAAGACCTGGGGTCAGATATTCCCTTCCTAAAATCATGAACCATCTTGACTATCATATGATTTGGATCTGATTTTTTCTTTGTTTTTTACCCGAGAATGGTAACGTTTGACGGCCCGAAAGATCTCGTAGCTTTTAACTTGTAAATAACGTACTTTAATATACTGTATTACACTTTTTAATATGATATCGTTATTTTGGAATTTTGAATCATACAACGACAGTGTCGATTATTATTGAATTATACGATAAGGAGTTACTCGTTGCTAATTTGAGGCCATTGGTTCAAGAGACACTACCAGCAAGTAGGACAGATACATTGCTCGTGTCTGATCTTGGACTCAAATCGGACGATCCGATCGCTATTTTTCTGATCTCAAGTTTACCAACCGCGTGGGTTTTTCCCCTTTTCATTCTAGAATGAAGCTCTCTCGCGGCTGGTAAGGGGTTACAGCAGAATTATTGATATTTGATACATTTTAAGTTACAGTTTCGTTTACCATAGAAATTGCGTGGCGTGTCGATAAAAATAACGAATGCTTTCCCCCAAAAAGAGAATTAACTTCCACATTTGTACATTCTAGGAATGAAGTTAACTAGAACCACAAAACACACAGAATACATGTGTTGCTGTGATTAAGAAACTGAGAACTGGATTACATGGGTTTTTTTTCAGAAAAAATGGTAAGAAAAATAAGATTAAAATACATGGGATCGGCGTTTCAGAAAGAAAGAAAAATGTGAAATAAGTAAATAGGGTGTAGGAGGGATAGAATAACTTGAGGAAAACAACTCTGTGATAGCAAAAATGTCACCGAGACTGTACAGCATAGTTTTCAAGACTAGTTTATATCAGCAATACTCACGTTGAACACATCCCTGGCAGTGGCGAATGTGCGGGGTTAAAAGAAATTGCAGAATTTAGGATTGAAAGAATAAATGCAGAAGTGGCAGAGACTTCTGTAAGTTTGCGTGGGCAAAAACACTTATCGTAAAAAAACGAAGGGTAATAAAGAACTTTATTCTTTTCCTTACTTAAGGTGGACGTCGAGTAATTTTGCTTCCTATACTTCCAATGGAAAAATTATTGTACACATTTCCTTCCCAATTAGTGTGTTCCCAAGGATGAAAATTTGAACATCGATTAAAATAACTTCATATTATAACTTGGAATACTTAATATTTTCTAAATCATAACCATAATTATATTAAAAATCAATAACTTTTTCTTTGGTGGTGTTGAAACCAGAAAAAAGATGGCGCGACCTGTACTTTGATAATGTCAGTAGACAAATGTTGGATTGCATAATTATGATTATGTTTTAGAAAATATTAAGTATTCCAAGTTATAAAATGAAGCTGTTTTAATCGTTGTTCAAATTTTCATCCTTGGGAACGCATTAATTGTGAAGAAAATGTGTACAGAAGTTTTTCCATTGGAAGTATAGGAAGCAAAACTACTTGACGTCCCCCTTAAGTGCAGAAGGTTGTGCTCAGCCTTTTCTATCATTCATTCCCGCTCCTCTCAAAACCCACATTTCCTTCCCTAAATCTCTCTTCCGTCACTTTTTCGTGCTGCAGGGAATACCTTCATTTCCCTGATAAACGTAAGACCTGCCTCCCCAACACCTCAGGCTTTTCCTGCCCTGGTCCTACTGCTACCGCTCGCTTTCAATTCCCGGAATCGACTGTCCTAGCTCCATTTTGTTTCCACGCAAACTCCCCCTTCCTTCACAAAACCCCTCGGCTCCCAAGCCCTGGGAAGAAACGCAGGCTTCGGCTTATACAAAACATTAAGATAGAAATTAAGATGGAGACGTACAGCGTTGGGCGTCTCACTGGGAAGAAACGCAGGCTTGGGCTTATACAAAACATTAAGGTAGAAATTAAGAGGGATTGCGCATTCAGTCCCTTACTTTGAAATTAAAAAAAGCAAAGGATCAAATGAACACGACAATGCTAATCCGTCTACAAAATACAAAGAGGCAGACTCTAAAATGAGACAAACTGGCGTTTCTAAATGAACCGTGTTTCCGATGTTTAATGGAGGAGTGACACAGTGAAATTTCTCTCACGCTTCGTGGAAACAAAGGAAAAGGAGCACAAAGCGAAATGAGATTTAATATATTTGCCTAAAATTCTAGTATTAAATCTCCGTAACACATGAATATGAAACTCCCAGAAAAACTGAATACTTGAAGACTTAGCCGGAGGCACCGTTGAAACGATATTCTAAAAATATGTATTCTAAAATTTAAGGAAATTCTTCAGAATTGTCATAAAAATCATTCTAAAGAGATTTAAAAATTAAAGGGATGCATATTTTTGAAATTTAGTAATATAAACGCTATCGCTGTATTTTCAAAAGTGAAGTAAAACATAATTAATACACACAATTGACGTGGGCTAGGAACATCAAATAGAAGTCATCGCTCTTTCCACGTTTTTATAAGTGAGTCACGGAAAAATTCTCATCGGCCGCCACCGGGAATCGAACCCAGGGTCTTCCAGTTACGCGGCGGACATGCTACCACTGCACCACAGCCGCCTCGAATTCTCCAGACTCGCATACGACTAACTGCCAAACCACATGGCAGGTTGCTTCTTGGAGCCCTGCACAATGCTGGGGATTCAGTAAAACATACAGTACATAAATTGTTCTTCTTCTGTGTATCCTATGACGTATATTCGAATTTAAATTTCAGTTTTAGTTACTTTCCCTTTGTAAATTTTGAGTTCGTTCTCTTTTAAGCGTTTCAAACTTAACGTTATATTTTTCACATTCACTGAATGTTATGTGGCAATAGTCTTGAAGTCAAGTCTGAATGACATGGGTATGTTTTGACAAGATTAAGAGCGATGTATATAATGTGTGGAGAGAGCACTATTAAAAGTAGATTAATGCAGCCTTGCATTGTATGTATATACCTTCTTCAAGACTATACTTCGATTACTTTAAACACTGTAGTTTAAAGTACAAGAGCCTACGGCACTCATTGAGCCTTCGGGGACGGCTGAGAGTTATGTTCATCCGCGTCACTCCCCACTGTCCTTTTGTTAGCAGCTGTCAATCAATCACTTCCCTCATCAACTCATTGACATCCTTGTCTCCCAAACACTGCATATCTACGCATGCGTGTGTTGGTCTAATTTTAAAACTTAATTTCTAAAAATAGATCATTTTTAGATTTGTCTAAAATAACTATATGTACTTATAAGTAAACATCTAGGACAATATAAAATATGATTCTGGGCAACAAAGGCGTTGGTTTTCACGGAAAATGTTTGGAACTACTTTTAGTCGCGGTGATAGGTTTCACGTACCTTCCTTCCTTTTCAGTGTCATCTAAGGGTGAATCGAAGTATAGCTATTTATGTATTTGATGAAGTTACATTGGTAGTTAGGCACGTTGAGCCTCACGTTATGGAAGTTCAGTTTGTTGAGTTTCTTTAAAGTGTGATGCTGTTGATTATTTTAAGGTAACCCGTTGATTACCGATTATTAACACTGATAAGCTATCCAAGTGATGTCCCTTAGAAACCAATAAATACTATTTCTGTAAGTAAGACTACTACTCTCTTCTGGCCTTTAGAAAGCTTAACATTACTCATTGTGTGATTAGAATTTTGTGTTAGTTATCCGGAGCACAACGTTGAGAAGATCCACTGTTACAAGTATCGCTGATGCGTGATAAATAATGTTTTAAGGGTACAGACTTTCAAGCACGTAGCATGAGTACAAATATACTATACTGACAAAAGTCACCGGGCACCCCTTCTAAAGCAAATAAACGGATCCGCTGCGTTGTTAAGATGCGCGTTACAGCTGCAAACGGTATAAAAACAAGCCTGCAGCTGACCGCGATCATATCGCATTGTGAGGTTGAGTGAAAATGTCGCGGCGGGAGAGAACTAACTTTGAGAAAGGAAAGATTGTTAGGTGTTATATTAGTAGGTTGTCCATAAGAGGAACCGAGAGGCGTTTAAACATATCCAAGTCAACTGTTTCGGATGTACTGAATAAGTGCAAGAAACATGGCATGCCTGAGGCAGCAAAACGTACCGACAGACCAAAGAAAATCAGTGATAGAGGACGTCGAAACCTCACGAGAGTCGTTACAGCTAATCGACGGAGTACTGCACAAGACCACAGTGTACAGGTGAGTAAAAATGTTAGAACCTCGGTATGTACACGTACCATTCGCAGAGAACTTCATTCCATGGGTTACCGTGGTCGTGTGACTGCTCATAAGCCTTTCATCTCCACTCGGAATACTACTCGTCGTTTAGCATGGTGTAAAGAACATTCATCATGGACCGTAGATGAATGGAAACGGGTCCTATGGACTGATGAATCCAGATACACGATCCATCAGTCTGATGGCCGTGTGTGGGTATGGCGGCAGCCGGGGAACGCTATTTGCCACAGTGTACTGCTCCTACTGTCAAGTTTGGAGCTGGCGGTGTACTCATGTGGAAGTGTATTTCGTGGTATGGTCCAGGCCTATTGGTTATCGTGGACAAACCTGTGAACGAGCACGTCTACCTCGATATTCTGGACAATTATACCCTGCCAACTCTGTGGCAATACGGCGTGGTTTGACGATAATTCTGTATCGTGTGTGGACTGGCCAGCACAGAGCTTTGATCTTAATCCCATAGAGCACCTATGGGATGAATTAGAACGCCGCATAAGAAGTTTGGAACCAAGGCCTACTGCTATGCAACAGGTAGCGGCAGCATTATGTACTGAATGGAAGCGCATAATAATCGCTGTCTTCCAAAACCTTGTCGAAAGCATGTCTCGAAGGGTCAGTGCATGCATTAAGGCCGAAGGTGGACCGACACCGTACTAATGTATGTCAATAAATGCTATGCTGTGTTTCTCTTCTGGGTGTCCGGTGACTTTTGTCAGTATAGTGTATATACCATTTAAAAACGTTATAATCCCTCTCTTGATATCTGTTGTCCAAGGAAATGTAAGTATGGTTCCTTCTTCTAGATTTTCCTCATCAACTTCCAAATCCTCAGTTTTTGTAAAAGATTTACAATGCTTTAAAAAGACTGCGGATTTCAAAGTTGATGCGGAAAATCTAGAAATAACCGATGCCTACATACACTGACGGAAATAAAAATCCCAACACCACGAAAAAATAGTTGTAGAGGAATGAAATGGCGGCAATACATTTGTATAGGTAACATATTTAATCGATTAAGGTTTCAAGATCACAGCTTAATTTAAGCGCAAGAAGAGCCATTTTAAATGTGAAATGCTGGTACATTAATAATCGGTGTAACTGCCAGAATGTTGAATGCAAGCACGCAAACGTTCATGCATTGTGTCGTACAGGTGCTGGATGTCAGTTTGTGGGATGGAGTTCCATGCCTGTTGCACTTGGTCGGTCAATACAGGGACGGTTAATGCTGGTTGGGGGTGACGCTGGAGTTGTCGTCCAATGATGTACCATACGTGCTCGATTGGAGAAAAATATGGTGATCTAGCAGGCCACTGTAACATGTCGACACTCTGTAGAGCATGTTGGGTTACAACAGCGGTATGCGGGCGAGTGTTACCCTGTTGGAAAACACTCCTTGGAATGCTGTTCATGAATGGCAGCACAACAGGTTGAATCACCAGACCGACGTACAACTGTGCCGTCAGGGTGCGTGGGATAACCACGAGAGTGCTCCTGCTGTCATAGGAAATTGCTCCCCAGACCATAATTCCAGGTGTAGGTCCAGTGTGTCTCGGCCGCAGACAGGTTGGTTGCAGGCGCTCACCTGGTCTCCTTCTAACCAACACACGGCCATCACTGGCACCCAGGCAGAACCGGCTTTCATCAGAAAACACAACAGATCTCCACTCTGTCCTCCAATGAGCTCTAACTTGACACCACTGACGTCGCAAACGGCAATGGTTTGGAGTAAGTGGAATGCACGCTACAGGGCGTCTGGCTCGGAGCTGTCCTTCAAGTAACCGATTTGTAACAGTTCGTTGTGTCACTGTGGTGGCAACTGCAGCTCGAATTGCTGCCGCAGACGCGGTACGATGCGCCACGGCCATACGCCGTACACGGCGGTCTTCCCTCTCAGTAGTGCCACGTGGCCGGCCGGAACCCGGTCTTCTTGAAGCAGTACCTTCCCTTGACCACCGCTGCCAACAATCATGCACAGTGGCTACATTCCTGCCAAGTCGTTCTGCAATATTGCGGAAAGAAAATCCACCTTCTCGTTGCATTATTACACGACCTCGTTCAAACTCCGTGAGCTGTTGATAATGGCTTCTTCGTCTTCTTAAAGGCATTCTTGACTAACATCAACACAATACGTCGAATCTCAGCGATAACTAACGCACGTTACAGCGCGTATTTACAGCAAACCTGCTTTGCATGTTCCGAGGGGCGCTACTAGCGCCACACGTATGCGCCGAGCGCGAAATTTTCATAGACGTCATCTTACCGATGTACTCTCACAGCCTATCAACTGTCGTTTATCTAACACAACCCCTTCTTGGTGTTGGGATTTTTTTCCGGCAGTGTATTTTAAAAACCAGTTTTATATTGGTTTCCATCTTGAACAACAGATATCGAGTTAGGGCCGCATGAAAGATGAAATACACTAAGGTGCCAAAAAAAAAAAAAAAACTGGGAAGGGCGCTACGCTATCATTTCCATTACGTGCCACCACACCCATGCGGTAAATGGTATCGTCCGCAAACAACGTATATGTAGAGGCAGATATCTCCGTAAACTCCAGTAGTAGCATTCACAGTTTATATTTTATTTTCAAACTTTAGTTTTCTTTAGAGAAGTATAAAACACGACCATTACGTTAGTATTCAAAGGGTCCGACGTTGATGAAGCATTCCAAGCATAACTTGAAGGTAAAAATAGATAAAAATAACTTGATAAATAATAATAAGACAGTTGTCCGTGTGCAGGGTAGCTGGCAAAACAAACATGAGAAAAGCACTGAAATCAAAGAGAAAGAAATTACTCACAACCTTAAAGACGCGTGTAACCACACCATATAATGGGGACAGAGAACTGATACTCTATGGGTTAGAGCTATCTGAGAGCTCATGCGTCTCTTATATTTCGCACGCTAGCGCAGTCGACGGGACTCGCAGTGTTTCGTAACCACTATCAAAAGTGGAAACACACGTTGCCATTTGCTCCACTATTTACTTGTTCTCAAGGCAAAGAGGAGCGCGATATCTTTCGACGGCCAATATGGAGTGAACGACTTCATAGGTAATTTGCATCTCATTACTGTTTTGCATTAGAACGAGTTATTTTTATTTATTTAAAACTGTTTCCAGTGGTACACTTGAAGTTGTAAATGATGTCAGAACGATCACAGGCAATTTACCAAGCAACTGACAATTTCCAATTGTGTGGTTGTCATTAAGCGAACTGTCGGTGAACTTGCATTCAGGGGTTGCGCTGGCTTTTCAAAAGTTTTCGCCAATTTTGTCACCAAATTCAATTTGTTTTCTCCAAAGTGGTATAACACTATGAAAACGTAATCGCCAAAGCTTTTTTTTTTTTTTTTTTTCCTTCGCCCAAAATTTCTTTTTCGCAAATTGTGAAGAATGCGATCGGTGACGCGACCCCTGATAGTACATATTTAGCAAGTGGGATCGTTATTGCACTTCACTTATAGTTAATATTCAACAAATGCGATCAGAATGTATAATGGCCATAACAGATAAGCACGATTGTAAGGTATATTGGTCAGTGAGTGAATGACGATGCCGGATTTTTTATTCTTTTTGTGGTTGCTGTGTTTCTAACAGGTCAAAGGATAATTTCGGGTCAAATTCTAACCGCTCAGAGAAAAATTTGAATGCATCGATTTTACACCGAGTATTCCCATCATACTGTATCCAAAGTTCAAGTGCTGAGATACAAAATGTCCGCATTTGTGAGTTTTCAAGGAAAGAGGGAAATAATAATGCACGCGATGCCCTGATAAAAAAAAAAAAAATGAGGAGGAGCTGACAGTCACCGTTACAGTAGAGAAAAGAAGACAATTAACATAGATTTTTGCTGAGGCTTTATTGTGGTGTATGTAAGGGAACGTGAAGAGAGATGAAGAAAAAAAGAAAAAGGACTTTGTTTCTTTTTTGTTCTCCCTTGTCGTTGAAAGTGACAAAAACAGAACCTTGGGAGTGAGAGGCCATTGAGGGGCATTGACAACATCTGACACAATTAAGCCAGGAGCAGAGCGGATTTTTTTCTTTATTTTTTCATCCCGCTTCTTCGACTTCTTTCTTTATCTCTTCTCTGAGAGAGCAAAAGCAGAGAGAGAGAGAGGAGGAGGGAGGGAAAGTGAGGGAAGAACCGTCTTCATGACAAATGTAGCCAAAGGATTAAATAAAAGATTTGTTGGGAAATCGGTGGTTAAAGAAGAATAGAAACAAAACCTTCCGTTCTACAGGTCCCGTTGCTTGCCATGAGGGAGGAATAAACTTGTGCAAGCGCGGTAGAAGAAAGAATGGAAAAGTGAACTGGTGCGAAACAGAAACTGATGATGAGTTCGGAGCTCCGGAGTAACTGTTACATGGAGTGTTGTCATGGCGCAAAACCCCTATTCCGTTATTATTATCATTACCGTTTCTTTTCCTCCTTTGCATCGGAGGTGAAGTGGCCATGATTCTTGCTGTTCCTTCTGTGAACCCGACAGTCATCATGACACACAGGAGTACAGAGAAACAGAATCTACAAAAGTATTTTTGATGTTTTGTTTAAGGCAGTAGTGTTTTTACCTGTGGTCCACAGAAGTTTTCAGAACTTCTTTTATTGATTTTTATGAATTTAACTTACAGATCGTGATTCTTGGGAGAAATGAAAATATGGGGATCCATACGGTAAATATTTTCGAAGAAATGAAGGCAAAGTTCCCAGCTGGCACCTAGAGTATTGTGCATTTTCTTCACATTACAGTAAAAATGGTCAATAAAAACTTCTATGATGAAAGAAAGCCAGACATTCTTTGGGGGTGCATAGTCCGTATTGCCGTTGCATTAAGTTGTACAATAGAATCCTCTCATAATGAACCCGTATTTAGCTAAATCCTAGATTTAACGAGTAAAACAGGAACTTTTGTTGTTTGGCAGCTTAGTTGCTTTTTTGTCATGCGTCCCTCACTAAAAAGAATTGCCTTATGCGTAGTTACTGTTCGTGGGATGATCCATGCACATGTTCCTTTGAACAATGAGCCTCTTCTGCCATTTTGGGAATAAACTACGATGTTCAAGTAAAGCTAGTTAACGTTATGTGGTTGAGCAGAGAAAATGTTCTGACTAGTTTTGTCGATTGCTTAGTTGAAATTAAGATATTTCTTCATGAAACGAAGAAAAACTCCGTGTTTCTAACTGGCTAAAGAACACATAAAATCAACAGCTGGCGTATTTTCGCGATGTGGGCATGTATGTCCCTTCCTATTTTCGAGAAGTGGGCATTTTTTTTTTCTGGGCATTCGTTTCATACATTCAGAAAAAGAAAATATAATAATTTGTGGACTCCGATGAATTTTCCTTGCTGCGTAGTATTGGCGTTAGAACAAATAAGGCTTTACTGTGAGAACCCGTGTGAATTGATCTCTTTTTTTAGCGGTGAAGAATCACTAAAACTAAGAGCCTTTTCAAACCCACGTGCGTGACGTGAAGAACTGTTTTTTTTAGACTTGAATGTCACCCACGTGGGTGACTGACTTGTGAAGAGGAACGTTTTCGTACAGTGTCTCATATACGAGCAGCTGTTCTGAAATATGAATTGTCACTTTTTTATTTGTTACTCTTTTTGGAGGGTGGTGTTGGGGGGGGATTCGTCAATGAAACGAAAAACTTGTGGTCCATAGTATCCGTGTATCCGTTTTCTTTTTTTTTTTTTTTTTTTATGTGGAATAATGAAAAGCTGTTTATTTGCCTCTGATTTTAAATAGCTAAGGGTTTTAATTCATCCGGAGCGGATTTTTAACCATGTATGGAATTTCAAAGTTGTGATGCAGGAGGGATCATGGGCACCTGTATGGAGTGTAACGTAAATACCACATACCGCATATGTCAAATCAACAAAGAAGGAGCGGTTAAGCCTATCGAGTTGGTAGAACAGCCGCTCCGGAGTAGGAAGATGGTGTGTTCAAATCCCGCCACCGGCAGAAAAGGGCTGTTTCGCTATATTGGCGCCTGGAGTAGAATGAAGTTAGGAGATTTGGACCTAGAGTGTCTGACAAGAAAGTCACACGGGAGCGAGGTAGGAAAGGGGGAGTGCCCGGGGTCCGACAGCCTAACGCCCCCACCTGACGCATGGGTGATGTTTAGTGGTTTGAGCGTTCGTACCTGCGTGAGATCGATTTTGAGACTATTCCGCGGCAGTCACGAACGTTAACCACTAGGTCATTCGGTAGAATCGACGCAGAGGACTAAATTAGTAAGTGGGTGTAGGTATGAATTATGCAATTTTATGCACTATTAAATTTTTCTAGTAGGTTGCACCAAAAAGTGGTGCTACTGTAGCTGCATCACTTTTAGGGCAAAAGTAAACCATTGTGTGATGCCTGAAATATACAACAAGTTAGTAAAATCATGCAATGCAATGATTAACAAATCGCGCCATCTTTTTTCTGGTTTCAACACCACCAAAGGAAACGTTATTGTTTTTTAATATAATTATGGTTATGTCTTAGAAAATGTTAAGTATTCCAAGTTATAATATGAAGTTATTTTAATCGATGTTCAAATATCCATCCTTGGGAACACACTAATTGTGAAGAAAATGTGTAGAAAAACTTTTCCATTGGAAATATAAGAAGCAAAATCACTTGACGTCCACCTTAATAGTATGGGATAAGGGCGATGGAATGGATCCTGATCCTATGTCATGGGCTTTGACCCCATTTGTCCCATTTTCAATAGGGTTCCTCTCGAGGTGGTCCCCTACTACATACTAAAATGTCATCGAAATCGAACCATTTTTACGTACGTTATGACGCATAAGGGCATTGGAATACATCCCGCTTCCATGTCCTGACCTTTGACCCCACTTCACCCATTTTCAATAGGGTTCGTCCCCTGGCGGTCCCCTACCACATACTAAAATTTCATTGAAATCAAACCATGTTTACGCAAGTTATGAGGCATAAGGGCAATGGAAGGGATCCCGCTGCTATGTCATGACCTTTAACCCCATTTATTCCATTTTCAATAGGGTTCGTCCCCAGGTGTTCCCTACCACATACTAAAGTTTCATCGAACCATTTTTACGTGAGTTATCGTGCCGGCAGGCAGACGGACGGACGAAAAAAGCTGGAGCATATACGCTTCTTCAACCTACGGTTGGATAGCGTAAAAAACATGAGGCAATTATGCACCATGGCATGGTATCCAATCTGAACTGCACGAATTGGACCTTGTTTATGTGTATTTCATGCATAACACAATGTTTTGCCTTTGCCAAAAGTGGTGCAGCTAGTGTGACACCACTTTTTGGTGCAACCTATATTACAAAAATTTTCAGTGTGGGCTAGGTGTACGTATGAATTATGCTGTTTTATGGGCTAAGTATGAATAATAATTTTATGGGCTTATTATTATTATTATTCTTAGCCTGTTAACACCTACTGGAGGGTTTAGGACTCCTCCAGTCTTTTCCAACTTCCTCGATCCTTAGCCTCAGTCCACCATTCAGCACCTCTAAATTTCTGAAGGTCACCTCTCCATCTTGTTACACTCAGGCGCCCCCTTCGTCTCTTTCCATCTCTCGATTGCCATTCTGTTATTAATCGTGCCCATCTTTCAATCTTCCAACATGTCCAGCCCATCTCCACTTTGATTCTTTTATTATTTTTATAATATCTATTATTCCCGTTCTTTCTCTTATAAATACATTTCCAATTATGTCTCTTCCATGCAGTTATTCACAACATTCTTTTCTATCTTAACTTTCGAACCGATACTCTTATTTTTTTAACATTGTCGTTCTGAGACACTCCACGTTTCACTTCCATAAGCAAATACAGGGTAAATACATGCATTGGAAATTTTTCTTTTTAAACACAATGAAAGATCGCCGGTTAAATAGCCTTTAAGTCTCCATAAGGCTGTATTACCATGGATAATTCTTCTACTGATTTCTTTTTCTTTTCTTTCTTTAAATCTGATTACTTGACCTAAATAAATGTATTCATCTACTTTTTCGATTTCCTTTCATTCGATCAAAATCTTTTCTGTATTATTGTTCATATATTTATTTAGCTTTTGCTGTGCTTATTGTCAGACTTTTTTTAAGGCTTCCCATCCATAAATCCGTTATCATATTTTGCATTTCACTATTGCTGACTATGTCATCAGCAAATCTTAAATGATTTAGGTATCTTCCATTTATGCTTCATCTTTTTTCATCCCAGTTTAAATTTCTAAAAATATATCCCAATACAGAGTTAAATAATTTTATGGGCTAAGTATAAGTAAAGTATGTATATAATTTTATAGACTGGGTGTAAAATGTATACAAAAATACTGTTTTTTTCGCTAGATGTCAATATGAATAACATGCTTTTAAAAGCTAGATATAGAAATGAATAATACGCTTATATGGGCTAGGTTTAGAAATGAATAATAAGCTTTTATAGATAGCTGTTAAAACGAACAATACGATTTTATGACTAAGTGCTAATATGAATTATAGGATTCATTTGCTAGGTCTAATACAGTTTTATTGGCTAAGAGTAAGTATGAATTATATGGTTTTATGGACTGCGTATAGAAATGAGTAATAAATGCGGTTTTATGAGCTACGTGTCGACATGAGTTATACAGTTTTATGAGCAAGGTGTAGGCATGAATTATACGATTTGTGGGCTATATTGGTGTAGAAATGAATAATATACTTTCATGGGCTATGTGTTGGTAAGAATTGTAGAGGTTTACGGGTTAGGTATAGACGAGTTTTTATTTTTGTCAAAATCTTGTAGTTACCATAAATATTATAAGTTGGTTAAATAGGTTTGTTCAGGTGGCGAGTATTGGGTAGCTGTGAAAGATTAGAAGTGGCTATTAAATTTTTAATCTGGCTCAAACAATGGCTAAAGTTAAAAAATAATCAACACGGGGCTTCTTAATACAGTAGTTCGGTAATACTAACAATGCTAACAGATTTACATCAGTAACTAATGTTATTTTCCTAGTGCTTGTTGGAAGATGGTTTTTATGCTACACGTAAGATCAAATTATATCAACATCCGCAAGTATTTCGCTTTGTTGACCACTAGAGAAATAGCTTCTTAATTTTTTCTCTCCACAGGTCTATGTTGCGCCTATCGTTTCCGTGTAATTAATTGAATAGTAGGCTGATAAGTTTTGTAGAGTGTGATGGTCAAAAGTGCGCAAAATGCTCAAAGGCGGCAAAGATTAAAAAAAAAAAAAACATCATCCAAAGAAATTTTCTAGCGTGTGGCTGATTTCGTTCACAAACAATTAAATGGGCGCCTATAGCCTAATTTTTAAAGAAGGCATCAGGGTTTGCCCATTGTTACCCACGACTTTATCCTTATGGTTGTTTTCGTTGATCCTTTCAAAAGTTAGTGACGCAATGCTTTTCGTCATGAAGTTTGTTTGTTTTTTTAAGTTTTTTTTAAGTACCGTTGATTCGGTTTTCGCGCAGATAACTTCCGACATTATTTTTTACGGATAGGTAGACTGGTTGCCAACGGAATGTAGAGGACTTGGTTATGACAGCAGCAATCTTCCATCTCACATATACTGTGGACAGCAACAGCCCTAACCATGCGGGTGGGGAGCAAGCACCCACTGGCTTACCGGCCAATGAGAGTTTACATCCGGAACTCAGATGATGTCGCGGCAGTTGGAGAAGTGGGGCGGACAGTGGGGTGGAGTGGGGGAATACATACGGGTTTGAGGAGGAACTTGACCTTGGCCTGAGCACATGCAGGGACTGAAGCTAGTGGACTACGCCCGCCTGCCCATCAAAAGAAATCTTTGAGTCTCTCCAAAATGGAGGCGTTCGTGACGCGCTCGGGACCGAGTCATTAACTGTTATGTTATGCATCCGCACGCACCGCTTCCATAAACCCAGGGTTATCATTCATTTTCTTCTTTTTTTTTTTTTTCTGTTTTGTTTTCTTGGCCTGAGGAATTACCTTCCGCAGCGCTTCGCCTCTTTTCGTGTTGGTATTCGGTTAAGAAAATCGAGAACTAATTTTTGACGCGGTTACATCAGGCAGCTCTGAATATTTTCGATACACAATTCATCTCATCCTTAAGCGCAGCTTTTGTGGGCTGTGAATAAATGCTTTTCAAATTGCAGGCTTTCATTTATTTCCCCGTATCGATGTGCCAAAGCCATGAAGCACAGTCAAGATTAGTTGTCTCTTATTTACGTGGAATTTACCAACCGCAAATCTGAGTACAAGCTGTACGACCTCTGCGCCTTAAACATACGACGGCCGTATACCAACTCTGCGATTTAACCTATAAACACCGGACTCAAATTCCATTGAAGTGACACAGATTTAATTTTGGTATGTTTAATGTTTTCGAGCGCTCTCTGACATGAGTATTAGTATGTTCCTCTCACACCATGTAAAGCATTTTATAGTCATTTCTGGCGCTATTAGCTGGAGTATGCAGCTGATTTTTTTAGGGAAAAGGGAAGTAAAGAATACATGTCTGGTGCAAATCTGTAGTTTAGCAGTGAAAGCTAAGTTTAATATGCTTCAGTTAGTGTTTATAAGAATATTTCAAACAACTCCGTAACTTGAAATTTGTTCTGATGACTGATTGACTGCACATGCACTTAGTTATCACTGCCGCAGAAAGCTTTCCTTATCTGGGACGGCGAGATATGAAATTACGCCTCTTCGAGCTCAAAACGTTCCCTATTTTCACTCAAATGATCTGCAGTTTTTTGCCTTCTCGTGCGTCCGTTATAGGAAATTATTATCGCTCAAAAAACGCCCTTCCGTTTTGCGACATAATCTTGCTAAAGATTTGAAAACTAGGTAAATGCCCAACAGTCACAGGTTGTAAAAAATCACGGTAAAAGCCGACAACACAGCGATACAAGTGCAAATATAACGAAGAAAGAATATCGTTCCAAATTCGTGCTGTAAAAGTATACATAAAAACGTAATACACAGGCTGTCTCAACACTTAGAAGCCTTGGAATCCGTGTGGCAGAGCACCAATATGCAGCAAGGACTGGCGCCTCTTAACACCTCACTTATCCGCCTCATTCAGAATACTTCATATGTTCCCTTATGGCCTGAGGCATATATTTTGATGTGTACTGGAACAAAGACTTCTCTACACTGCTAGCAGAGAGTTTACTTATTCATCGATATCGGCGACAAAATTGTAACGAAGACATTCCGACTTATGTAGCAGAAGTATGAATACACATACTGACTCGTATGCAAAATTGTGTTACTCAAGTTTTGAAGCTTCCAATATACTCAATAAGACAAAGTGTGAATATACTAATGATAAAGAAAGAAAGGTGCGCATGATAGGTGATAATAATATTTGTTACTGTTTGTGTTCACCATCAGCTTTGACTAATGAATATCAGGGAGCGTATGACGTCATTTCTCACTGACTATAAAACATGCCCTGTAACCAAAGATAGCACAGTGGGCCGCGGGTGGCCCAGTGGGCAACGTTCGTGACTGCCACGGAAAGGACCGCACCTGTCTCTGTCACGAAAAAAGACAGGTGCGAACGCTCGATCCACTAAATATCCGCCGTGCGTTGGATGGGCGCGTTAAGCCGTCGGACCCCCGGTAATAAATAAGGGCGTCTTCCTCCCCCTTTCTACTTCGCTTCCGTGTGACTTTCCTATCGGGCAATCTAGCCCAAATCTCCTAGCTTCCTATTTCTAAGGGTTGTTTAAGACCTGGGGTCAGACACTCCCTTCCTAAAATCCTCTACATATGATCATTTTGATCAAGATCGCACAGTGTCACACCTGATGACGTAAAGGGCGCCCTTACGAAAGATCTCGTGCCTAAATTTTAATTTTTGTAGATTTTAGTATTAAAATGTCATCTTCACCATTGTGATTTTATCGTGCTTAAGACAGCCTATGGATTGCGTTTTTATGTATGCATTTACGTATAACGGGTTATTTGTGCGTCATAGTTAAGCGGCTAACCAGTCTTTAAAAATCATAATAGTCGAGTGCATAATTTTCTTTTTCAGTTATTGTAATTTTTCAATTACAGTAAATTTATTCACAAGTTGTGCATTTCTATATCTTACGCCCCTCAAATCATGAATTTACGACCACTAGTATCCATTCTGGGAGGGTGACCGGTGACGTGCCTGAAAAACTAGCGTGCCCCAGCAAAAATATCTTTGGGGCCCTTTTGCAAAAATCTATTTGCTTTTAATTACAGAACTTTTTAAATTCCATATTATTAACTATGTTGTATACGAGCGTTTTCAAAAATTCAAATTTTTTGTAAGTTATAGGTATTTTTCATAAAACCAAAATTGTTGTACTTTATTGCGTGTAATACAGATAAGAACAAGTTGCATGTAAATAAATTATCAGGAAAAACGAAAATGTTGATGCAAAAAAGAAGAGAGATGAGGACAACTAAGAAGATGTGACTTCCAAAGTGGAATATATAGAGCTATGCAAGACAGTACGAAAAAGTATCACTGAAGACGTAAGAAAATTCAACTGTGAACTAGTGAGGAAAGCAATTGAAAACAACCAAAGCCTAAAGATAGCAAAGGGACATCTCAGTAAGGGAAGAAAACAGATTATGGCACTGAGAAAAGAAGATGGTTCTGTAACAAGAAATAGAGGCGAAATTTTGACAAGAGTGAAAGATTTCTATTCCAAATTATATGAAAGGGATGATACATGCACTCCAGACATCATGAAAGATACCCGTACCAGAGTTCCTCCAGTCCTTCCAGCAGAAGTTGCACATGCAATCAAGAACATGAAGCGGGGGAAAGCTCCAGGAGAAGATGGAATTACTGTAGACATCATACAAGAAGCAAGTGGAGAAATCGAAACAGTACTCGCCCAAATTTTCACTCGATGCCTTAATGAAGGAAAGATTCCTGAGGATTGGAACACCGCTACAATGATCCTGCTACATAAGAAAGGTGACATTGAGGATCTCGGAAACTACAGACCTATCAGCCTCCTATCAGTAGTTTATAAAATCTTCACTAAAGTTCTTTCACACCGCTTGAAGGTAACACTGGACATGGCTCAACCGAGAGAACAAGCTGGATTCAGGAGTGGCTACAGCACAATAGATCATATCCATGTGCTGAGAGAACTAACTGAAAGAGCGAGGGAATATGAACTTCCATTGTGCATGGCTTTTATCGATTATGAAAAAGCCTTTGATTCGGTGAAACCATCAGCAGTTACAATGGCTCTGAAAACCTGCGGTATTGAAGATGCATACATTAATATTATTAATAACATCTATGAAAATGCAAGTGCAAAGATTAGGCTGTTTGAAAATACAACACACATAAAAATTGGAAAGGGAGTGAGACAAGGTGACACCATATCTCCGAAGCTCTTTAATGCCACATTGGAGGGTGTTTTTCAGTCACTGAGCTGGGAAAACAAGGGGATAAAGATTAATGGAGATTATCTAACCCACCTTCGTTTTGCTGATGACGTAGTCATTTTTGCAACTAGCCCATCAGAGCTGCAGAGTATGATCCAGGAACTTGCTGACAAGAGTAAAGAAGTGGGATTAAAAATGAACTTTCAGAAGACAAAAGTGATGTTCAATGCTTTTACAAGAAATGAAGATTTATCGATTGATGGAGAAAAGCTTGAGATAACAGATACGTACGTTTATCTTGGACAGCAGATATCAAGTGAGGGTCACATTGATGAAGAAATTAATCGGCGTACAAAACTTGCCTGGGGAGCTTTTGGAAGAAACAGCATAATTTTCAAGAGCAATATGCCATTATGTCTTAAAAGAAAAGTGTTTGATCAATGCATCCTTCCAGTGCTTACGTATGGTGCAGAGACGTGGACCTTAACTAAAAGAGACATACAAAGGCTGCAGACAACTCAAAGAAGCATGGAGAGGTGCATACTTGGTGTAACCAGGAGAGATAAGAAAAGGAACTCGTGGATCCGAAAAATGACAAGAGTGGAAGACATCATGATCAGAGTTAAATCCCTGAAATGGCAATGGGCTGGACATACTGCCAGAAGGACAGATCATCGATGGACAGCCGAAATTTTAGATTGGATCCCAAGGGACAGGAAAAGACCCAGAAGAAGACCACATGGGAGATGGGTGGATGAAATTCGAAAGTATGCAGGGGTGACATGGAGGAGACTGGCACAAGACAGACCGTTGTGGAGGAAACTTGGGGAGACCTTCGTCCGGCAGTGGATTGATAATGGTTGACAATGATGATGATGATGATGATGAATACAGATGTACACTTTGTAATGAAAATAATTGCCCTAGTTCTATACCAATATAAAGTATTACAAAACACTTACGCCAAAGTTAAGAATATCATGCAAATTCTATTCTTTTAAAAGTCGAAAGTCAGATTCTGAAATACTTAACGATCACACACACGGAACACGTAACGGCTGGGTGACAGTGTCAAATGACCTCCGGATTTATACGGAAATACAGAACATAAGTAAACAAAATAGAAAGAAAACAACTAAGGATTGTGGCACAGAGTAAAATTACTTAAATTTTTTACTCTTGAATATAAAATAAATATAAAATACACACAACTTAATGTCACAATGTTTTGCACATGGCAAAAGTCTTCTTTTGATTCTGTTTAAAAAAAAATTGGCACTACTGGTCTGTGTTTTCTCGTTCCCGCGAGAACACCTTTTAGCTAATTATATTCTGACGGATAAGTAGTTATGCGCGAACAAGTGTAATATATAACGTCTTATCCTCATTGGTATAAATATTTCATATATTCTGATATTTATTCACATTCTCTTGTTATTTGTTCACATTTTATGACTGATATTTATTCATATTCTATTGTTAATATACTGTACATGTATATGAAACTAGTTCTTATAGCTATGAAAAGGGACCTCAAGTCCTCTGGAATAACTGCTTTTCCGTCACCCACCAGTTTTTATAAACTTACGCGAAAATGATTTCTCGAAGATCTTACTTACTTACTGAAAAAAATAATAAAAAATATATACTTTTCATTTTAATCCTTCATTCAAAGCTGCTGTCAAAGATTCCTGGCTATTTCTTTAACCAGTTTCATCTGAAGTTTCGGCAAAAATTTTGAAAAATACTTCTGCTGAGACTAGAGGCCCTCTTAGCATCTAGCTTCACACTGCGGAGGTTGCGGATCTGACCAGTACGCCCATGAGGACGACCTCCTTGCCTCCCAGTAGCTCCTGTAAGTTATAAGTACTCTGAAATTCACTTATAACATTATTCGTAACATATAGGCGAAAAGAAGACGGCCTCCCCAGTGGCGCAGTGATCTAAGTGCTGGCTTCTGACCATTCGTTCGACATGGGTCCGGGTTCGGATCCCGGTGAGGCACGGATGTATTTGTCTCACAGCAATGGCAGTTTCTCCTTTCCCTGAAGCCAGTCCTAAATTAGGGACGGGCGACTGCACTCCCCGATACGAATTCGCTTCGCGATCTCTCTCTCTCTGAAGTACTTTTTCATAAAAATCGTTTTCTGTCTGTCGACTTCAGCTTGTCGTTAACATGAAAGATGTGGCATACATATGTGTATACAGATTCTGTGAAATAATATTGTCATCAAGTGTTCATAGGTTTTTTTTTATTATGTTATTTTTTAATATTTTTTTCCTGCCTCTCTTCTATCTAGACTTAACCAAAGGCATTTTGTGCACGTGGTACTCTCAAATTCTGTTTTCATTTCTTTAATATCTTTATCTAGCATTTATAAATGCATGTGATGAGAAAATTGAGAACATCAACATCATCCTGTCATAAAACAAAATAAAATAGAGGAAGGAAAAGTTCACAGCCTAGAATAATAATTCTCAATTTTGATTCGAAGACATGGTGTTTTATAAATCTGCGTGTCGAGTTCAAAACTAAATTTTTGTGGGTGGATATTCTGCAGAGAAAGGATGACGATTAAAAGTTATTGTAATTAATAGCCAGAACGACAGACGAGAACTTTGTAATTCAGTTTAGTCAGATGAACGTGGGCTTGTAAATTATAGAACTTAAATGGTGGTATGTACTTCTACTGCGAAAAATATTTTTTGGAATATTTGTTAAATGAATTTAGTAATAAATAAAGACTGCTGTTACAAACATAACAAGAAAATTTTGTGAAATAGTATCTAAATATCATCTAGTTTCATATTTCAGTATGTATTTATTATAAGGAAGTGAAGGCGGAAAGTGTAACAGCTTTTGAAATTCCTTTTCTTTCATTCATTCTCCCCCCCCCTTCTTTTATTTAATCTTTGAGAGTTTAAGGCTTCATTTTTATTTGAAAAATTATTTTTGCATCGGAAATCATGAACTGTAAGAACGACGATCTTTTTGCCTATTGGTAATTTTCCGACGCACAACTTCGTCGCTTGGGGATGTAAATGCAGATGTTTTTGAATTCAAAATATTTTTTCATTCCACATCATGGCTTCTGAAACTCATACATGTGATTCTTCCGCAGATTCGCGGAATTTCGCTTTTTTGTCATTTTGGGACATCTCAAGATCGATGCACAAATGAAGAGAATTTGGGGGAGGGGATTAAGGGGGAGGGAGAAGTCTTTGACCTTCAGGGGGAAACGATGTTTCGTCCTACAAAACTTTTGGAAACTTGAAGCGGAGTGAAGACTTTTCCCGTAATCTGAATTTCTTTTTTCTCGTGGTGTTGTCTTTGTTCAATATTGTTAAGTATAATTTAATTGCGTAAATGTTTGTATTTCAGCATGAAACTGTGAGCAACGGCTTCCGAAAACGGAAGTTAAGACTTTTCTAAGTACCTTGGTTAAGACGGTGCGAAGATTTTCTTGTAGTCTTGAAGCATGAGATTTTCCCTTGAATTCGAGCAATTCCGCCATTTCCGTTATCATTTGCGCCATCATTTGGGCCATTTCCGTTATCATTGGGCCTTCCGTTATCATTTGGCCCAAATGTTATCATTTGGGCCATTTCCGTTATCATTTGGGCCTTCCGTTATCATTTGGGCCATTATCCACAGCTAAACCGAAATTTTGGGGGGATTGGTACAGGGAATTCGTTTTACTTTTCAGGGCGGAATTCCGTCTTTCGAAAACGGAAGTTGGATGGAGTGCATATTTCTCCTGTAATTAAAATTCTTGTTAAATACCCGTTAATTCCATAAAAATTTGCATTTCAGCTTAAAAATTTTCTGAAAACGAGAGTGATAAAGTTGAAAAATTTGTAAGAATTGATGCATGGTGTTCAAAGGGCAAGTTAGTAGATGACAAGGTTATGCTCATTCTGCACTTCCGAAAATTGCTTTGTGACGTCACTGTCCAATTCGCCATCGTAAGATTACCTAATCGCCACGTTTCTTTATATCTGCACCAAAGCAGCTTGTCGGAATTATTCTTCGTAAACCAGTTTTCAGTTTTTAACTTAAAAAATAAATGTTCTCGATTTTTAATTTTAAAAAATTGGGGAATATGTGCCGAGATGCTTTTCCTATTTCTCATAAAGAAATTCTTTATTATATGACAACAATACGCCCTGCTATGCGTTTTCTCTTCTAAATTTACATAAAAACAGCAACAATTTCCCTTGTAACTAAATTAGCATTTAAAAGTATAACCGTTTTCCCGCCCTTTAGGTAACAAAAATGTGCGAGAGGTGTTTTTGAAATGTCCGTCACTAAAATATTCTCATGACCGTGAATTTCTTCTGTGTTTAATGTAAATGTGTTTTTGCGTAAGCTTTTGTTCTGTGTTTGAGTTATAAAAATTGTTAACAAGACATCTTCCTCCATAGCTACAGTTCGGATCTACGATTCGCATGTTAGGACGGTGATGTCACTCAGTGACGTCACGATTTTTCGCCTGCGATTAAGGCGGGATGAGCAAACTTTACTGTCTATTAACCTTGTTCAAAGCATTCATATTCTCAAAGTTATCTAGAATAGTGGAAGCTTTGATATGCATTCATGACCCTCAGTCAGAAAGTTCGTTCACCGTGATAGATAAAATTATTGTCAGGTAAGGGAATAAAAAAAAAAGCGACAATGAAGAAATTTGAAGGTGATTATATATAAATTATACCAACAATATGAAAAATTAAGCAATGAACGCTGTGCAGCTGCAGAGTCAACAAAAGACAAATATGTCCGTGGAACTTGCTGAGAAGAAAGCAACACTAGAGGAAAACTTGAGCTAATGTTCTAGCAAGTACACAAACAAAACAAATACTGTGTTTGAAGCAATGTCTTTAAAAGTCATATGATTTCGTTTTGAATTCGATAATTGTATATTGTGAATACGGTGATGTGCTCTAGTTGAATATGCACTTTTGTTCATTTAATCCAGTCTGGATATTTATTTATCATACCTTGTGTTATGCGCTGGCAGTTTCCACGCTGCTCAAAAAAAGGAAATGTATAATTTCTCTTTGTACTTCACCATACATATTGGGAAAAAATCCAAAATCTAGTTGTGCTTGGAAAACAAAGTCTGTTTACCACTTTAACGGCTTCGTTCGGGGGGGGGGGGGGTCTGTTTACCACTTTAACGGCTTCGTCGCGGATGATGTAGCCGGTGGTTTGTTGATCCACTACTGTTTCTCATGCAAATCTTCTTCATCGAATCTTCTTCCGCATTTCATAGATATGCGTAGTATGTTATTTACCATTCTACACCTAAACAGAAACGCTGGAGTGATTCGCAGATATGTGTTAAAAAGACGTTTAAACACAAAATGAGGGTGACACTGTTATTTTTAGAAGTGGGGTACTTTAATAATTCTTCCCACGTATACAGCCAGAAGAAAAGATCATTGATGGACAGTCGAAATTTTAGATTGGATTTCAAGGGACAGGAAAAGACCCAGAAAAAGACCACATGGGAGATGGGTGGATGAAATTCGAAAGTATGCGGGAGTAACATGGAGGAGACTGGCACAAGACAGACCGTTGTGGAAGAGGCTTGGAGAGACCGTCCAGCACTGGATAGCTAATGGTTGACGATGATGATAGGTGAGGGCATTAAAAAAAAAAGAAAAGAAAAGAAAAGAAAAAACCCTTCCAGGACTTTTTATGAATCTCCAATCCGCCATTAATTAAAAAAACATTGCGATATCAATTATATGCACTGTGTGTGTGTGTGTGTGTGTGTGTGTGTGTGTGTGTAAGAGAGAGAGAGAGTTTACCATTTTGTATTTAGTTATAGGAAAAGAAAACAGATAGTCGCCATGATTTTTTCTATTTATACGAAACAATGTAGTATGCATCGCAAACCATTTCATTTCTCTGGGGTGATCATAACACGTCTCGAACGATTCAGGTTAGAAACTGGCTGTGTAAATAGAAGACGAAATAAATTAGGCAATGAATATTATGGAGAAGTTCGGTTGCGTGAACCTTATACCACCTGCGAAATAAGGAACTTGTTATGTTATATGTATATGATTAGTTTATATCTCAAGCTCTGTGCTTGGTCTCAGACTTCTTAATATGCAGGATGTAGCATACTTTAGAACAGCTGTCGCCTTTAAAATCAGCACCTTTTAAATTTTATTTCGGTAAATTATTCGTATGAGTTACAAAACCTGTATATATGACACTACCATTATATATTCTGCAGAGGGTGATAAACGCTTGAAAAGTACAAAACAAGACGTCATTTGAAAGGAAAATGTCATCCTTGTAATAAATTATGGACATTATGGACGGTTTATTAGATTAAGGCAAAGCACTGAATCTAATAAACCGTGTGGTTCGATTTTGATATTGTATATCTTGATTTCTGTACTGAATACTCAACATTTCCAATGCTCCATTGTGGAGAAAACCAATGGAGATATTATACTGATTTTTTAAATAAAATATTGAAATTGAGTTGATGGGAGATATTTTTAGCGAAAAATGTACTTGCCTATCTTCCGAAAAGCGTAAACGGAAGGTTTTAATATTGAAGAGCAACTGATGTATTCAGAGTTAAAAGATGACTGTTTCCGTATTTGTCGTCATCTTAACATTTTAATATTACGAGATTTACAGGCAGAAATATTTAAAGACAAAAAAAAAATTCGAAATGCCTAAAGGGCGTTTTTATTCATGCTCGCACAGCATCAATTTCCAAGGGAAATGTCCAAGATATTTCGATTCTGGGAGAAATTACACGTTAGCGTGTGCGCTTTTGATGGAAATTAAATCTTAGTTTTATCGCAAAATATTTAGCGTTTCCCAGGAAAAGTGGCATTGCGTGTCGCTGAAAACATACTCGGAATTAGGAATTCAGTTGTTCTTATTTGCATTGCTTTTAGATCCTCCGCAAGCATTTGGTATTCTCGTTCAGAGGCTTGATTTTGGGGTAAAATTCTAAGAGATTTTTAAACTCATAAGAATAATTCTTATGAAGAAATTAATTCTTCTCTATCAGAGCGTAACATCAGTTGATTGGTGAATGGATGTGTAGAGAAAAGTTTTTGGTACCTATCATAAGCCCCCAAAGAGGGACATTTTTAATGATTCCATATTAAAATTGTTATGCACGCATAACTGTCTTTAAGGCAGGAGTTTTAGGGAGAGTTCTTCAGCGTCACGAACATCGCGCATGCGTAATGAAATTTGGATGGAGATCACTGGTATTTGGATGCTGAGGTGTCTTAGTTTCATACTCACTTAATCCATACCTCCCTACAGAGGCTTCTGCGACCAGGCTATAGGTATATATATTTTAGAAAAAACGAGGGAATACGAATTCCCATTTTGCATGGCTTTTATTGGTTATGAAAATGCCTTTGATTCCGGAACCATCAGCAGTTACAATGGCTTTGAAATTCTGAGGTATTGAAGATGCATACATTAGCATTATTAATAACATCTATGAAAATGCAAGTGCAAAGGTTCGGATATTTGAGGATACAGCAATAATAAAAATTGGAAAGGGAGTGATACAAGGTGACACCATATCTCTCAAACTCTTCAATGCCACATTGCAAAGTGTCTTTCAATCACTGAACTGGGAAAATAAGGGGATAAAGATTAACGGAGATTATTTAACTCACCTTCGTTTTGCTGATGACGTAATTATTTTTGCAATCCCCTTCAGAGATGCAGAGTATGATCCAGGAACTTGCTGACAAGAGTAGAGAAGTGGGATTGAAAATGAACTTTCAGAAGACGAAACTGATGTACAATGGTTTTACAAGAAACGAAGATTTAGCATTTGATGGAAAAAATCTCGAGGTAACGGATATTTACCTTGGAAAACAGATATTAAGCAAGGATCACATTGATGAAGAAATTAATCGTCGTATAAAACTTGGCTGGAGAGCTTCTGGAAGAAACAAAACAATTTTCAAGAACAATATGCCATTATATCTTAAAAGAAAGGTGTTTAATCAATGCATCCTTCCATTTCTTACATATGGAGCAGAGACATGGACCTCAACTAAAAGAGACATGCAAGGGCTGAAGACAACTGAAATCATACTTTATTATGCCAATGAGCAAAAATATACCCAAAGCATTGGATTAAATAAATGGTTGTAAATGAAAACATGGAAAGATAAAATCTTGATTTATATAAGCTAAAGAACTATGTCCGTTAAAACATTAATCGGCCACTCAAAATAAAAATAAATGTTTTGTGGCTATGAAAGAATGGTTGTCTTAACACTGAAAGCAGCGTAGAGATATGCATGCTTGGTGTAACCAGGAAAGAAGAGGAACTCGTGAATAAGAAAAATGACAAGAGTGGAAGATTTCGTGATCACAATAAAATCCCTGAAATGGAAATGGGCTGTGTATATTGCCAGAAGGACGGACCACCGATGGACAATCGAAATTTTTAACTGGATGCCAAAGACAGAAAAAGACGCAGGAGAAGACCACATGGAAGATGGATATATGAAATTGGAAAGCATGCTGGAGTAACGTTGAGGAGACTGGCTCAGGACACACAGTTCTGGAAGAAACTTGTGGAGACCTTCATCCAGCAGTGAATTGCCAATGATGATATATACCGGGTGATCCAAAAGTCTTGCACATTTTGAAAACGTAATAAATAACTCGCGGAGTTTTAAGAGTAGGGCAACGCGGTTTGCGTAGAAATGATCAGAATGACATCGGGTTTTTTATGAAATCACATGAATTTTTACTCATTTTACTTGCATTTTTCATCGCCAGATGGCGCCATAGGCGAACAGGTCTGAGATAGTGGGTATAAAAGCTGGGAAGCAACCACAAGTCACAGCGGTGAGCCGCGGATGGCTTAGTGGTTAGAAGTTCAGACTATCGATGCAAGGTCCTCAGGTTCAAACCTGGGCTGATCTTTCAGAGATGGTGAGATTTGCTAACAATCGCTGAATATCGGACGAGCACGTTAAGTGACGGCCCCCAGGCTGGACCCACTGGTTAAATGGGTATCCTTTCCTATGGCCCCCTTGAAATTCTCTCACCTCTGTATGTGCAATATCGTACTTGTACGGTGGCGCCATCTACTGTACTCTAATCTCACTACAAACTGTTCTGTCAAAGTCGCTAGACTTGCTCTCATTCCTTCCGTTTCTGTGTTCTGCCCAAAAGGTGATCTCGCTGTAGGTGGCTGGGACCTAAACTCTACTCACTGAAAGAAAAAATGACAAGTCACAACGGTCCGTGTCAATATGCTGTCATTACCGGACAAAACGCTCTTGGTTAAATTGTTCTATTGCAACGCTGAATGTGCGAGTGCTGCGTTGAGAGCCTACCGTCATTGAACGGTAATCGCAGTGGGAAAGAACCGATGGAAAGTGCTGCGCTGCGGCGAATGGTGAAAATATTCGAGGAAACGGGATCTTTGGCAGCACGCCCAAGAAGCGGTAGACGAACACGTGCTGCTGCAGCAGAGACGATTACGCAGGAAATGGATGTGATTGTAATGTCATCCGCAAATGACGACTCCAGTGTCGCCATGTTTCTCGGCAAACAAGCATTCCTTACGGGAGTGTATTCCGAACACTACGACGGATTCTGCACAGATACCAGTACAAACTGCAACGGCATCACGAACTGCAAGCTGGCGATTACGCGCAGCGTCAAGAGTTCGCAGCATGGTTTTTTCGACAAATGGATGTTGACGAGAACTAACTGATTAACGTTTTATGGACTGATAAGGCACATTTTTCCCTAAACGGAGCGGTAAACACACAGAACTGCCGCATCAGGGCCACGGAACATCCCCGAGCAGTCGTTGAAGCGCCACTTCATCAGCCAAGAGACGTTTGGCGCAAATCTTGTGTTGAGCCGACAATTTCCGAAGGCCAGGCCTCCTCGGTCACCAGATCCGACACCCTGCGATTTCTGGCTCTGGGGTTACCTAAAATAACAGGTGTACAGATGTCGCCCCACTTCAATGGCCATGCTGAAAGATGCCATTCGACACCATGTAGCAGCTATACCACCGAACATGCTCTTCAATGCCTTCCATGGTGTTTTCTGTCGTATGCAGGCAGTGCTGGAACAGGACGGCCATCACATTGAACACCTGGTACAATCAGGTGTCTATTTTTCTCGACACTTCCAACCTGTGGTTACTGCGCCATCTGGCGATGAAAAATGTAAATAAAATGAGCAAACATTTATGTGGATTCATAAAAACCCCTATGTCATTCTGATCATTTCTACGCAAACCGCGTTGCCCTACTCTCAAAACTCCGCTAGTTATTACGTTTCCAAAATATTTAAGACTTTTGGATTACCCGGTATATATCTCATCATCATCATCATCATTGTCAACCATTATCAATCCACTGCTGGACGAAGGTCTCCCCAAGTTTCCTCCACAACGGTCTGTCTTGTGCCAGTCTCCTCCAAGTCACCCCTGTATACTTTCGAATTTCATCCACCCATCTCCCATGTGGTCTTCTTCTGGGTCTTTTCCTGTCCCTTGAAATCCAATCTAAAATTTCGGCTGTCCATCGATGATCTGTCCTTCTGGCAGTATGTCCAGCCCATTGCCATTTCAGGGATTTAACTCTGATCATGATGTCTTCCACTCTTGTCATTTTTCGGATCCACGAGTTCCTCTTCTTATCTCTCCTGGTTACACCAAGTATGCACCTCTCCATGCTGCTTTGAGTTGTCTGCAGCCTTTGTATGTCTCTTTTAGTTAAGGTCCACGTCTCTGCACCATACGTAAGCACTGGAAGGATGCATTGATCAAACACTTTTCTTTTAAGACATAATGGCATATTGCTCTTGAAAATTATGCTGTTTCTTCCAAAAGCTCTCCAGGCAAGTTTTGTACGACGATTAATTTCTTCATCAATGTGACCCTCACTTGATATCTGCTGTCCAAGATAAACGTACGTGTCTGTTATCTCCAGCTTTTCTCCATCAATCGATAAATCCTCATTTCTTGTAAAAGCATTGAACATCACTTTTGCCTTCTGAAAGTTCATTTTTAATCCCACTTCATTACTCTTGTCAGCAAGTTCCTGGATCATACTCTGCAGCTCTGATGGGGTAGTTGCAAAAATGACTACGTCATCAGCAAAACGAAGGTGGGTTAGATAATCTCCATTAATCTTTATCCCCTTGTTTTCCCAGCTCAGCGACTGAAAAACACCCTACAATGTGGCATTAAAGAGCTTCGGAGATATGGTGTCACCTTGTCTCACTCCCTTTCCAATTTTTACGTGTGTTGTATTTTCAAACAGCCGAATCTTTGCACTTGCATTTTCATAGATGTTATTAATAATATTAATGTATGCATCTTCAATACCGCAGGTTTTCAGAGCCATTGTAACTGCTGATGGTTTCACCGAATCAAACGCTTTTTCATAATCGTAAAAGCCATGCACAATGGAAGTTCATATTCCCTCGCTCTTTCAATTAGTTCTTTCAGTACGTGGATATGATCTATTGTGCTGTAGCCACTCCTGAATCCAGCTTGTTCTCTAGGTTGAGCCATGTCCAGTGTTACCTTCAAGCGGTGTGAAAGAACTTTAGTAAAGATTTTATAAACTACTGATAGGAGGCTGATAGGTCTGTAGTTTCCGAGATCCTCAATGTCACCTTTCTTATGTAGCAGGATCATTGTAGCGGTGTTCCAATCCTCAAGAATCTTTCCTTCATTAAGGCGTCGAGTGAAAATTTGGGCGAGTACTGTTTCGATTTCTCCACTTGCTTCTTGTATGATGTCTACAGTAATTCCATCTTCTCCTGGAGCTTTTCCCCGCTTCATGTTCTTGATTGCATGTGCAACTTCTGCTGGAAGGACTGGAGGAACTCAGGTACTGGTATCTTTCATGATGTCTGGAGTGCATGTATCATCCCTTTCATATAATTTGGAGTAGAAATCTTTCAGTCTTGTCAAAATTTCGCCTCTATTTCTTGTTACAGAACCATCTTCTTTTCTCAGTGCCATAATCTGTTTTCTTCCCTTACTGAGATGTCCCTTTGCTATCTTTAGGCTTTGGTTGTTTTCAATTGCTTTCCTCACTAGTTCACAGTTGAATTTTCTTACGTCTTCAGTGATACTTTTTCTTACCACGATAGTAGAAGAGATGTCCACTTTTCAGTTCGATGAGATCTTCTCCTTTTCTCCTTACCTCACTTAGCCCCACGATGTCCCACTTGATACTTTGTAGTTCCTCTTCCAATTCAAGAAGCCTTGAATCAGAAGATAGGGAGCGTCCATTATACGTAGCCAAGGTCAGCATCAGATGGCAGCCTAGTCCGGTCCTCCGGGGATTCTTAGCACCCTCTGCCTTCATGTCGCACTGGCCGCTGCCTTGGCCAGGTACATTCCATATATATATATATATATATATATATATATATATATATATATATATATATATATATCAGGTGATGCGTAACATCACAGCCTGTCCTTGACAAATGTCAACCCCGCCTTCTCGTGGTGCATCCTGTTCCCACTAAAGGTGTTCTGACGACCGCCAATAGCGGTATAACTATACCATCGGGATTAGAGGAAATTCTATCCCTCACTCACCAACCCGCTTGGCCAGCGTGGCGAGTTATGGCCAAACCCCTCCAAAATGATTCCACAACTTAAATCTTGGCCCTCAGTCTCCGGCAGCTGGAATGTACCTGGCCAAAGCAGCGGCCAGTGCGACATGAAGGCAGAGAGTGCTAAGAATCCCCGGAGGACCGGACTAGGCTGCCATCTGATGCTGACCTTGGCTACGTACAACGGACGCTCCCTATCTTCTGATTCAAGGCTTCTTGAATTGGAAGAGGAACTACAAAGGATCAAGTGGGACATCGTGGGGCTAAGTGAGGTAAGGAGAAAAGGAGAAGATCTCATCGAACTGAAAAGTGGACATCTCTTCTACTATCGTGGGACAGATACTGGCAGAACTAGTGGTGTTGGATTTATAATAAACAAGAAACTGAAGGATAAAGTTGTAGAAGTTGAAAGTTCCTCTGACAGAGCTGCCCGACTTGTTATCCAACTCTCGAAAAGATACCAGGCTAAGATTATTCAAACTTATGCACCCACCACAAGTCATCCTGAAGAAGAAATTGAAGAATTTTATGAGGAAATTTGTCATCTAAATAATAAAGGTAAGCAGCACTTGAAAATAATTATGGGAGATTTCAATGCAAAAATAGGGCAACGGCAACAGAATGAAACTTCAGTAGGTAAATTCGGTCACGGCAACAGAAACCAGCGTGGAAATACTCTCGTTGAGTTTGCAGAGGCAGAAGGGTTTTTCATCTTGAACTCCTTCTTCAAGAAAAAGCCACACTGGAAATGGACATGGAGACATCCAAATGGGACGACAAGTGAAATTGATTTTATTATGTGTAACAAAAAATTCGTCATAGAAGACTGCAGTGTGCTAAACAAGTTCAACACAGGTAGTGACCATAGATTGGTGAGATGTAAGATGCACCTCAACACTAAACTTGAACGTGGCAAGCTCATAAGACAAACAAAATCTATTGACATAACCAACCTTAAAAAGCACCATAATACCTTCAAATTGGAACTGAAGAACAGGTTCTCTGCTTTAGAAGGCCTAAAATCGGAAGAAGTGGACATCTCTGAAGTTAACAGAAAAGTAACCAAAGCTCTTATGGAAACAGCAACAAAATTCGCTGGGTCTAAGAACAAGTTGCATGTAAAAAAATTATCAGGAAAAACGAAAATGTTGATGCAAAAAAGAAGAGAGATGAGGACAACTAAAGAAGATGTGACTTCCAAAGTGGAATATATAGAGCTATGCAAGACAGTAAGAAAAAGTATCACTGAAGACGTAAGAAAATTCAACTGTGAACTAGTGAGGAAAGCAATTGAAAACAACCGAAAGCCTAAAGATAGCAAACGGACATCTCAGTAAGGGAAGAAAACAGATTATGGCACTGAGAAAAGAAGATGGTTCTGTAACAAGAAATAGAGGCGAAATTTTGACAAGAGTGAAAGATTTCTACTCCAAATTATATGAAAGGGATGATACATGCACTCCAGACATCATGAAAGGTACCAGTACCAGAGTTCCTCCAGTCCTTCCAGCAGAAGTTGCACATGCAATCAAGAACATGAATCGGGGAAAAGCTCCAGGAGAAGATGGAATTACTGTAGACATCATACAAGAAGTAAGTGGAGAAATTGAAACAGTACTCGCCCAAATTTTCACTCGATGCCTTAATGAAGGAAAGATTCCTGAGGATTGGAACACCGCTACAATGATCCTGCTACATAAGAAAGGTGACATTGAGGATCTCGGAAACTACAGACCTATGAGCCTCCTATCAGTAGTTTATAAAATCTTCACTAAAGTTCTTTCACACCGCTTGAAGGTAACACTGGACATGGCTCAACCGAGAGAACAAGCTGGATTCAGGAGTGGCTACAGCACAATAGATCATATCCACGTACTGAGAGAACTAATTGAACGAGCGAGGGAATATGAACTTCCATTGTGCATGGCTTTTACGATTATGGAAAAAGCCTTTGATTCGGTGAAACCATCAGCAGTTACAATGGCTCTGAAAACCTGCGGTATTGAAGATGCATACATTAATATTATTAATAACATCTATGAAAATGCAAGTGCAAAGATTAGGCTGTTTGAAAATACAACACACATAAAAATTGGAAAGGGAGTGAGACAAGGTGACACCATATCTCCGAAGCTCTTTAATGCCACTTTGGAGGGTGTTTTTCAGTCGCTGAGCTGGGAAAACAAAGGGATAAAGATTAATGGAGATTATCTAACCCACCTTCGTTTTGCTGATGACGTAGTCATTTTTGCAACTAGCCCATCAGAGCTGCAGAGTATGATCCAGGAACTTGCTGACAAGAGTAAAGAAGTGGGATTAAAAATGAACTTTCAGAAGGCAAAAGTGATGTTCAATGCTTTTACAAGAAATGAGGATTTATCGATTGATGGAGAAAAGCTGGAGATAACAGACACGTACGTTTATCTTGGACAGCAGATATCAAGTGAGGGTCACATTGATGAAGAAATTAATCGGCGTACAAAACTTGCCTGGAGAGCTTTTGGAAGAAACAGCATAATTTTCAAGAGCAATATGCCATTATGTCTTAAAAGAAAAGTGTTTGATCAATGCATCCTTCCAGTGCTTACGTATGGTGCAGAGACGTGGACCTTAACTAAAAGAGATATACAAAGACTGCAGACAACTCAAAGTAGCATGGAGAGGTGCATGCTTCGTGTAACCAGGAGAGATAAGAAGAGGAACTCGTGGATCCGAAAAATGACAAGAGTGAAAGACATCATGATCAGAGTTAAATCCCTGAAATGGCAATGGGCTGGACATACTGCCAGAAGGACAGATTATCGATGGACAGCCGAAATTTTAGATTGGATTCCAAGGGACAGGAAAAGACCCAGAAGAAGACCACATGGGAGATGGGTGGATGAAATTCGAAAGTATGCAGGGGTGACATGGAGGAGACTGGCACAAGACAGACCGTTGTGGAGGAAACTTGGGGAGACCTTCGTCCAGCAGTGGATTGATAATGGTTGACAATGATGACGATGATGATATACTTGCGTTTATACGCAAATTTATAAATAAGAAAAATAAATAAAAGTGTGTTGTTATTAATCGTTTTCCAGTAGTAAACTTTTGAACATTTTTGTCATTCAGTCCTCGTGGTTGTGTGTGGTTTTTACGACTATCGTAACTTTCATTGGGACATTCAAGCATTTTCTCGTCTCTAATTTGAGGCCACAGGTTCCAGGAAAGGGAGGGAGGCTGTGCCGTAAGACAAGCGTACCATCCATGCGTCATCCGGGATTCATGCCCAGACCCATCTCGAGTGAACGATTGGTAACCAACGCTTCGGACTACTCAATATACCAGGACGACTTCTTGTTTTTCATCATAATTTTTTGTAACTGTTTGATTTCTTAATAGATTTGAAAAACATTTGGAGTATTGAATTCAGCGTAAAACTATAACTGATACATCACAGAGCACTTCTTTATTCTAAAATAATGTGTTCAAGATACACCATTTCGAAAAGTGCGTATTGAATATGTATCAGTTTCAATTTTTGTGATATATAGCTGTTGGTAACGGATAGAAACATTCCATAAGATCTAATTACAATATACAAATTGTTGCCGAGGGGTGCCATATCGTGGCATTCCTTAGATTCACTGGTTATTGTGCAGGGTTGTCTCACATCTACAACGTACGAATCCATTCTTGGGGATCACCTGCATTCAATGTTACAGTCATTGCTCCTTGATGATTGACTCACTGGTTTCAAGCAGACAATGCACCCGTGCATTGTGCGAAACGTATCAAGATGTGGTTTGCAGCGCATGAGGATGAGGAACAACAGCTACTCTTGGATCTCCAGACCTCAATATTACTGAACATTTGTGGGAATATATGGAGCGAAAGGTCAGATCCCACTTTCCCTCTGCCAACATTACTAGGCACAGTTGGGATTTCTTGTACAGGAAGAATGGTCCCAAATTCCATTATCGTATGTGCATGAGTAGTATAAGTCTATTCCATGTAGAATTGTTTCTGTTTTAAAGGCACGAGGTGGGCTTACAGCCATCTTGAAAAAAACCACCAGATTTTAGGGGGGGGGCTCTACTTTTTGCCTGTACAGTATTCTAAATTTAATCAGCATATAATTTAATATTTCCTTTTACCATTAGTTGGACATTTATAATAGTTTGACCGACCAGCTTCGTCCATTACCTGCTGCTTCGCATCGGAGAGAGACGCAGACGATTGCTATAGCTGTTCTCTTGGCGCAGGGGGGGGGGAAGGTTCGTGAGCAACCATTAGTCGTTAATTCTCCCATCAATAAGATCTAACTGCTAGCTGGTTTTTGGCTTGCTCTTGTAAAACGTGGAAAATCTACTTTCCGAGTACTTCGCCAAATATGTTACTGAAAGAAATTTCGCCTGGTAACGCTGTTTTTAGCACGTCTTATGTAAAAAAAGATCGTGCTTATGTTACCGGTTTGTCCGTCCGTCCGTCTGTACCCACGATATCTCTGCAACTATTAGTCCGATTTGAAAAATTCTTTTTGCATTAGGGAGCTTGAAATATGCGAATGATGATCCTTTATTTCGTTTTTTTTTACGATATACAATTTCGCCGCTAGAGGGCGTAAATGCAGATGATGTCGAATTTAAAATTACGTTTTATTCCACATATTTGCTTCTAAACATCCGATTGAAAAAATTATTTTATCTTTCGATTCCATTTATGTCGAAGAGTATTTTAGATATAGTTTCTTTTTCAAATTACGCATAGATTTTCCGCTAGGGGGCGTAAAAGTAAATTACATTCTCCCCGATAACTATTCCTCTAAAACTCCGATTTGAAAAAAAAAAAAAATCAGCGGATACATCTTCTGATGGAAAATCTTTTGCATAGAATTTCGAATTTTTGGTAAATAATACTTTGGCCACCAGGGGGCGTAAGTGTTCTTTTTGCTTTTTATGTATTTGCAATAAAATCTGAGGTAAAATATCGATTGAAAAAAATTCTTACATGGACTGATGCCACTCACATCGATAAACCTTTTCGGAATATTTTCTTCCTAAAATATTCCACAGTTTCTCAGCCAGGGGCGTAGATGTTATCCTATTTTTGGCAATATCTCTACTTCTAGGAGTCCGATTTGTAAAATTCCTTCTTTGTTGGATAGTGTTTTCCGTGTGACATGTTTTTCATATGATTTCAAAATTTTCAAGTAATTCATAGACTTTTCGCTATGGGGCGTAAAGGTAAATTGCGCTTCTCCCTATATTTCTGCTTCTAAATCTCCGATTTGAAAAATTCTTTCTGCACCGGATACAGCTTCTGGTGGGAAATCGTTTGCACATAATTTCTAATTTTTGTAAAAAAAAATGGTTTGGCCACCAGGGGCGTAAATCTTAATTTCCGCTTCTGATGTATTTGCAGCAAAATATGAGCTTCTAAATTCTCGATTGAAAAAAATGTCGTTTGTAGACCGATACTTCTCATGTCGACAAACCTTTTAGAAACATTTTCTTCTTAAAATGATGCATGGTTTCTACGCCAGGCGGCGTAGATGTATATCATATTTTTGTCAATATCTCTACTTCTAAAAGTCTGATTTGAAAAATTTCTTCTTTGTTGGATAGTGTTTCGAATGCGAAATGTTTTTCCTATAAATTCAAAATTTTCACGTAAATCATAGACTTTACGCTTGGGTGCATAAATTGCGTTTTCAGCTCCTAAAACTCCGATTTGAAAAATTCTTCCTGTATCGCATGCAAGACCTGATGGAAAATATTTTTCACATGATTTCTAATGTTTGGTAAAGAATGGTTTGACCACCAGGGGTCATAAGTGTTAATTTCTGCTTCTGATGTATTTGTAGCAAAATCTGGGCTCCTGAAAACTCGACTAAATTGTTTTTTCTTGGACCAATACCGCTCATTTGAATAAACCTTTTGAGAATACTCTCTTCCTAAAATAATGCATGGTTTTACCACCAGGGGACGGAAAGTCACATCTTATTTTTGTCGATAACTCTGTTTCTAAGAGTTCTTAAGCTCACGATTCCGTTTACAGCAATATCAGAGGGATTAAAAACCCGATTGAAAAACTTCTTTCTTCCGTCAGATACTATTGTTTTCCATACCGGTTCCATTGACTTTGGTGGATAGCTGTGATAAATTTAATTTGCGTCAGAACGGATTCAAAAGACGTGCATATAACACCCGAAAATTCGGTGTCATCTTCCTTCTTTTTTTAATCTGCAAATTTTCAGCATTTGTAACAGTTTCTTTTAATAGTATTAAACTAATAATTGCTAGATTTTCAGTTTTTACCAGCTTTGTAAATATTTTGTGTTGATATTACTGATTCACAAAAATATAACGTTAAAGAGTGGGACCAGACTTGAAAGCAACGATTGTTGTTTGTTTCGTGAGTAAGATTTAGATTTTCCTTTTCCATGAACCATTTTTTTTTTTTTGTCGTCAACCTCGCACTGGGTTTTTAAAATTTCCTCTCTTCCGCTATATATTTTGTCACTTTAATATTTAAGCGCACCTTTTTATGCACTCCCACCCCTTTGCAGTGGATTTGTTGTGATGTCATGAATCTATGGCAGAAAAATGTTGAAAAAAAACACTACTGTGAATTTTCTGAAGCGAAAAGCGAAGTGAACAACTGATATATTTAAACAGTTAAAGGAAAATAAATAACAATAATAGATTTTTCCACGTTTCAACAGAATTTTGGGGTGTTTAAAAATTTTTCGAATACTTTTTTATAACAAAAAAAGACACAGATCGCGCACTATCTGTAGGTTTTTGCTGGGCGCAAAACTGATGTGTGCAGACTATTCGAGGGTGCGGACAAACTGGTGATCTTTTTTTTTTTTTAACTATTGCATGCAAATATGTACATCACGTAATTTTCGTACATACTCACCGCACCTTAAAAAAGTTTTCGCCGATTTTTTCTCCAAATTCTATTTTTTTATTGCTAAAAGTTTTATAACAATATAAAAAGGTGATCACCAAAGCTCTTTTTCCTTCGCCGAAACGATTTTGTTTTTCGCAAATTGCGAAGATGGCGATCGGCAGCGCGACCCCTGACTTAGTTTAAAAAATATGAACTAATAAAATATGATAAATTGGAAATTCTAGTACTGTTTCAACTAAATTCCACCTATGCAAATTGAAAATCCAAAAACAAAAAAACTAGAAAAAGCCCTAAAAAGCGTAATAAAACTATAAAATCCCAAGTAGACTGGGGTTTTTTAAACCCTACTTACAGCTTAAAAAAGTTCTTAATAAAAACTTCTCCGCAAAAAGAGTTTCTATTAAAAATCATGGTAAACCGCTGTACAGGGATCGCGGTGCCGATCGCATTATTTACAATTTGCGAAAGAAAAAAACATCGTTTGGCAATGGATAATAAGTTTTGGCAAAAATATTGGCAAACCTTTTAAATGATGCCCGAGCAAGAAAGATCTTTAAAAAGAGATTGTTTTTGCTCGGACGTCATGTCAAACTTTGCTTAGGCAATACCAAGAATATTTAAAAAATTAATATGGAATCTTTTAAATGCGATCATATTTGAAGATTTCTTATCTTTTGATGTGAACCATCAACCAATATAACACGATTTATATGAAAATAGTTATTAGATGAAAATTCTATAAGTAAAAAAGTGCACTTTTTCAACAACATCTGTATTTTTTTCCTCACTTGCCCTTTTAGAACCAAACCACAAAGTAAATGTAATACGTAATTTTTCAATTAATTTGAAATTTATCTTATCAATAATTCTTTGCTTAGAAATTTTATAGGTAGTTGTAAATTCAAAATTGACATAAAGTGTCTTTCTATTAGGATTTGTAATCTATAACATATTTTGCTGCTTAATTGTAAAGAATCTATAACCTATTGTTTTTGTACTATTATAACATTTTATATTTTTATGGTTTCTATATATCCAATGGAGGGTCTAAAAAAATGGCGACTTCAGATTACATTTGGCGAAAAAAAATTGAGTTTGGAGAAAATTTAAAAAAATCCAGAGCAGCCGCTGCCTGCACATGTGTGTGTATTTTCCTACTGTCCAATTTCGGAGATTTAATTATTGGCGTGTTAGTATCTTAAGAGTGAATTTGAAGCATATACGAGTAGCAAAGCACACACACACACACACACACACACTCACTGGGAGCGATGTACGTCAAAAGTTTGACTGACGCTTGATCAGGAAGAGAACAACCACGCATGATCAGCAGAGCACACATGTTTTCTTAAACTTGATCAATTTGCTATCGCAAATGACAGATGTGAGCATCACCCAACTTGAGCAAGAAGAATTGGAATAAAATTAAAACAAATAAAGAAAACGAAAGGGCAGCATTACGTGTCCCTGATGTAAGCGTAAAGCCCGGACAAAAACTACCGGTGTGGAACTAGAGGTGCTCCATTATTCTCAGTAATCACTTGCTTTTTCTTGAAGATTTCTCATTCCCATCTTTAAGAACTGGGACGCACGTAAGATTGTTGTAGCTGTTCTTTGCGCTCGAAAGATCTTCCCCCTCCCCTTCGGTACACACCCAGACACCGCGATGATCGGCGAACCTTGACCTTTAAGGTGATGTTGAAACCTTTAGGGTGGTGACCCGGACGCTCAAGGTAAAAGACCTTTCGCGTGACATCGACGTGTGGTGTGATCTCCCTCCCCTCCCCAGACCGTAGTTTTCACCCCAGGCAGAAAAACAAACAAAAAAAAAAAAAAAAAACGTGAAAGTGAATTCCTGTTTTGTTTCGGAATGCCTTTCGCAGTGCTTTTCTCTGTTCCACTAAATATGTACATATACGAAGTCGTATTTGAATGCGCGTGAATAGTTTTTTCTTTTTTTTTTTTTTGAACCGTTAATGAAAGCTATGAGTTAGACAACATAGACTGTAGCAGCAGCTGAAGATTAATAAATAGCAAGGTTTGCTCATCCCGCCTTCCTCGCAGACGAATAATCGTGACGTCACCGTCCTAAGATCTGAATCATAGATCCGAACTGTGCTATGGAGGAAGACGTCTTGTCAACAATTTTTATAACTCAAGCTCATAGCAAAAGCTTACACAAAAACACATTTACATTAAATACAGAAGAAATTCACAGTCATGAGAATATTTTAGTAACGGAGATTTCAAAAACATCTCGCACATTTTTTTACCTAAAGGACGGGAAAACAGTTATACTTTTAAATGTTAATTTAGTTACAAGGGTAATATTTTTGCGGTTTTTATTTAAATTTAGAAGGGAAAATGCACAGCAGGACTTATTATTGTCATATAATAAACATTTCTTTAAGAGGAATAGAGAAAGCATCTCGGCAACATTCTCCAAATTTTTTTAAACTAAAAATTGAAAACATTATGCCTTAAAAAATGCGGTAGAATTTATGAAGATTATTCCAGCCGGTTTACGAATAATAAATAATTGCGACGGGCTACAATGGTGCAGATATTATACAAAAGAAACGTGGCGATTAGGTAGTCTTAGGATGGCGATCTGGATAGTGACGTCATAAAACAATCACCGGAAGTGCAGGATTAACATAACCTTGTCATCTACTAACCTTCTTGGGAGCAGCCCCAGCATTTTTGAAGGGGTGTTCAAAGAGTTCGGATTCTAACGTGCTTGTAGTGAATACGAATATGCAATATTTTTTCTGCAGGTAGCACATATTCTTACACACCGAAGAGCCAAAACATATTATGACCACCTGTGTACTATGATGTTGGTCCTCCACATGCCCCCAAAACAGCTCTTAACCGGCGCGGTGTGGAGACTGCAAGATTTCTAAAGGTGCCTTTTGGTATCTGGTACGACCACGTTACCAGTAGATTCTTTAATTCTTGTAAGCTACATGTGTAAGCCGCCGCAAATCGGATTTGTTGTTTCACCACAAATCACAGATGTTCGATTCGATTGACGTCTAGAGAATTTGGTGAGCCAGGGCAATACTTGGAAGTCTTTCTCATGCTCAGCGAACCATTGTCGAACTATCCGGCCAGTGTGGCATAGAGGTCTGCACGGGCATAATTTGGTGAGCCCGACCCGGCACGGCCCGTGATTGCCATTTGGTACTATTTTGTCTTTCTATTGTATTTTATTAAAATGCGAAAATTAAATAATGAAATGAGATATTATTGAAAATATTTAGTTGAATCTAAGCCTAACAAGAAAGATGACACCGAACTTTCGGGTGTAATAAGCACGTCTTTTGAATCCGTTTTGACGCAAATTAAATTTATCAAAGCTATTCAAAGTCAATGGAACCGGTATGGAAAACAATAATATCTGACGGAAGAAAGAAGTTTTTCAATCTTGTTTTTAATCCCTCAGATATTGCTGAAAACGGAATTGTGAGCTTACGCCCTTTGGTTGCAGACTTGTGCGTTAAAAAAAAAACCATGAATTTATTATATGAGAAACATTTCGCACCGGAAACGCTCTCCAACACCGAAAGAATTTTTCAAATCGGACTCTTAGAAACGGAGATACAGACATAAATAAGATGTGACTTTACGCCCCCTCGTAGGAAAACCATGCATTATTTTAGGAAGAAAGTATTCTCAAAAGGTTTTTCCATATGAGCGGTATCGGTTAAAGAAAAAAATATTAGTCGAGTTTTCAGGAGACCAGATTTTGCTACAAATACATCAGAAGCAGAAATTAACACTTATACCCACTGGTGGCCAAACCATTATTTACCAAACATTAGAAATTATGTGAAAAATATTTTCCATCAGGTCTTGTGTGCGATGCAGGAAGAATTCTTCAAATCGGAGTTTTCGAAGCAGAAATAACGCAGAAAACGCAATTTACCTATGTGCCCCCTAGCGAAAAGTTTATGATTTACTTGAAAATTTTGAATTTATAGGAAAAACATTTCGCATCGGAAACACTATGCAACAAAGAAGGAAATATTCAAACCGGACTCCTAGAAGTAGAGATATTAACAAAAATAAGACATACATCTACGCCACCTGGCGTAGAACCCATGCAGTATTTCAAGAAGAAAATATTCCTAAAAGATTTCTCGACATGATTAGTATCGGTCAACAAACGAATTTTTTTGCAGTCAAGATTTTAGCTCATATTTTGCTGCAGATGATACATCAGAAGCGGAAATTAAGACTTACGCCACCTGGTGGCCAAACCATTTTTTACACAAATTAGAAATTACGTGCAAATAATTTCCCATCAGGAGCTGTATTCGGTGCAGAAAGAATTTTTCAAATCGGAGATTTAGATGCAGAGATATAGGGAGAAAAGCAATTTACCCTTACGTTCCCTAGTGGAAAGTCTATGAATTACTTGAAAATTTTGAAATTTTATGAAAAACATGTCACACTAGAAACACTATCCAACAAAGATGGAATTTTTAAAATCGGACTCTTAGAAGTCGAGATATTGACAAAAATAAGATATACATGTACGCCCCCTGGCGTAGAAACAGTGCACTATTATAAGAAGAAAATATTTTGAAAATGTTTATCGATGTGAGTGGCATCAGTCTACGAAATAAGTTTTTCAATCGATATTTTAGAAGCTCAGGTTTTATGGCAAATACATCAGAAGCAAAAACTAACACTTACGCCCCCTGGTGGCCAAAGTATCCTTTACCAAAAATTTTAAATTATATGCAAATGATTTTCCATCAGGAGTTGTATCCGCTGAAGAAAAAAAAATCGAATCGGAGTTTTAGAAGAAGAGTTGTCGGGAAAAATGTAATTTACTTTTACACCCCCTAGCGGAAAATCTGTGAGTAATTTGAAAAAGTAACTATATCTAAAATACTTTTCGACATAAATGGAATCGAAAGATAAAAGATTTTTTCAATCGGATGTTTAGAAGCAAATATGTGGAAAAAAACGTATTTTCGAATTCGACATCATCTGCATTTACGCCCTCTAGCGGCGAAATTGTACATCGTAAAGAGAAAAAAACGAAATAAAGGACCATCATTCGCATATTTCAAGCTTCCCAATGCAAAAATAATTTTTCAAATCGGGCTAATAGTTGCAGAGATATCGTGGGTACAGACGGACGGACTGACAAACCGGTAACATAAGCACGATCTTTTTTAACAAAAGACGTGCTAAAAATATTAACTAAACTTTGACAATTACCGAAAAATATAACCTTCAAAAAGAGAGAAAAAGGAAGGAAGACTAAGAACGTTCAGAATCTCCCTTTCTCTGAACTAGTAAGCAGTAACACTTCAAAAGTCAATCCCTATACAGATTAGAGATAGGAAAAACAATCGATATCGGCCCACTCTCTCATACAAACACACACACACACACTGCAGACATCCTCCGTCCCCCACTCTAGACAACACACACACTCGCTCGGGGTCGAATCTTTTTGATGTCAACAAGCCCCGAAATTATTTTGCCATCTTAATACCTACAGGTGGTAAAAACACGAGTACCCCTCCTTGCTTTTCTGATAGCGCCCTGGACTGTGTCATGGAAATAAGTAAAGCCAGCGAAATAGTTAAACAGACCAGGAAATCAGGGAACACGACTTTTTCTTCTTTTCCATTGCGATAAAAAGAATGGATCGCCTTGGCCCGGCCCGGTCGTACATGTCTGATGGAAAAAGTTCGGCCCGTTGCGTTGTTCTCTAAACTAAAAAAACGCCCGACCCGGCCAGTGCAGACCTCTAGTGTGGCATACTACTGAAGGAAGGCACTAATAGAAGGAAATACCGTTTACCTGGTCTGCCGTGATTATGTTTAGTAGTGGCAGACGTCATCCTGTACATAAATGACGGGACCTAGAGTTTCTCAGCAGAACATGACCTGGTGTCAACACTTCTTCAGCTAAACGACGCACACATACCTGGCCGTCCGCATAGTGCAACAAGAAACGTGATTCATCGGACCAGACGACCTTCTTCCAAACATTCAAGGGCCAGTTTTGATGCTTGCGTGCCTATTGTAGGCTCTTTCGACGGTGAATCGAGGTTAGCTTGGGCACTTGCAGCACCCTGCGGCTACACCACCCCTTTTTCAGCAGTACTGCGTATTGCGACACATTCATTACCAGCATTCAAATTACCGGCGAGTAACGCCACAATATTCCCTTTGTTCGGTTTTGCCATATCGGATAGCCTTAACTCACCTCTAGCATCGATGAGCAGTGGTCGGATACCTTGCCGGAGGTTCGTGTTCTTTTTTCTTCTTTCTTTCTCAGGCAACTTTTTGAAGGTACTAAGCACGGCTAACCGTATTCCAGGAGCGGATCTAGAATTTTCGTGAGGGAGGTGTGGGGGCGTAAGTGTCGGGAGTAACTGGGGACCTTTCTGATATTTTCCCGCAAAGTGTTCTTAGTATGTTTATAAATTCGCTGATATCTTCCAATTAATTAACGAAAGTAATATCCTTTTTAGTATTACTTTCACGAAAAAATATTCAATTTCTTATTAAAACCTAACATAGCGAAATTTTTCCTTGGTTCCCGAGGAGGGGGTCGTCTCCCAACATCTGGATCCGTTCCCTGCCGTGTTCACCCCACAAGCTTGCCATCTCGGAAATGCTCTGACCCAGTTGTCTGATCATGACGATTTGGTCTTTGTCAAACTCTTCCACTGTTTTTTCCATCTGAAGAACAAGAATAACATTGGTCAGCACAGCACGGTATCAGGTGTTTTTTATCCCGTTTCATGACTTTCACACTTGACGTCATTTTCTCGCAGTTGCTCCGATTTGAAATAAATCACATTATATTTTTGCTTACTGAGCGAATTTTCAGCGTTACTGATCCATTCGTTATCTCTCTATAATTTTTTTCAGGTGATTTTGTAAACTAAACTGTGGGAGGTTTCTGCGTATAAGTACGGGAGTTCAGCGAACCTTGCTGTATATGTATGGGCCTCCGATGGACGGATGGTCACTGCACCTATGCTAACGAAGGTACATCGGCAGAAAAGGCTTACATTTGCACGGCAGTATCAGAATTGGACCCCCGCTGATTGGCAAAGGATTGCCTTCTCCGATGAGTCAGGTTTTCTGCTTCATCAAACGGATGGACGTTGGCGTATACGGCGAGAAACATCAGAGAACAAACACTCTTCAACCATTGTTGTAAGAACATAAGTTGGTGGGGGCAGCGTTGTGGTCTGGGGAATGTTTTTGTGGCATTCTCTGGGTCCACTCTTACCTGTGGAAGGAGACACTATAGACCGAGTTCGTTATGAATCTATCCTTGCAGACCACGTACACCCATAAAACATGCTGATTTTCTTCCCTGGGGCGGATGGAATCTTCCAGCACGACAATGCGACGTGTCACACAGCTAGAAATGTCCGAGATAAGTTGAAAGTGCACGCCGAAAACTTCAAAGTACTTCCCTAGCCCCCTAATTCCCCATACTCAAACCCAATTGAGCATCTGTGAGACCACCTCGATCGTGTTGTTCGCTCTGTGGATCCTCCACCACACACCCTCCAGCAGCTGTCAGATGCACTGTAGTCAGCATGACTCCACATACCTGTGAACATCTTCCAGCACCTCACGGTGTCACTCCTAGCCCGTCTAGCTGTTGTCCGCGCTGCACACGGCGGTTACTCTGGATATTAGCTGGCGGTCACAATAATGTGACTCGACCGTGTATGATTACAATAGAAGAATTTGATGCAAAATGTATGTGAATTATTCTTTATTGAAAAAGCCGGACATTTGGACCATTTCTCTTAATGCCGGAGGACAGAAGGGTATGGTAAGAAAAGGAGAACTTGTCTTACAAAAGCCGGACGTCTGGTTAGCGCGATTTCGTCAGAGAAGGTCGGTTTACACTTTAGATGAAAAACTGGGTTCGCATTTCATGACTCACAACACATGGCGCTGTTTAAAAATTGATAAATCTTGGAGACGTAACTTTGTGACTCCACTACTTCGCGGTGTAATATTAGAATCGCAAATGTATCCTTAATATTGAACATTTTGGGTTTCAAGTAGATCCACTCAGAACCCGCAGAAAAGAAAAGCTGTGAATTCATACTGAAGCACTGGTCTGAGATTCTTACTTGTGAGGATTTCGCTTAATTTAGAACCAGGATTTTTATAGACAGATAGAGTTTTCACAAGAAAAAATTGATTTTCACAGGCTTTATGAATTTTGCAATGTGATAAAATGTATTATAATTTGTAACAGTTTTTCTTTTTTTCTTTTCTTTCGCTGCCAATATGACTTTAAACAAATCATTCATTGTTAAGGGACATCTTAGACTGATTTAAAGCATAAATTTTACAATTGTATTTAATATTTTGAAATTTCGTTTGTACGTTTTTTTTTTGTTTTTTTTGCATTTATACATTTTTTAAGGCCATTCCGTGGAAAAATGTATTTTACTGTTATTTTGTTTTAGTCACGACGACAGTGTGAGAAAGTAAAATTTGGGGGCGGGGTGGGGGGAAACATGGTGTGTACGATATCCGTGGAATATGCAGATAGGAAATGTGCGTCATTAGTAATCTCGCATGAGCGCGGAAAAGGTGATTGATTGGGTGATCAAAGTGTAATGGGGAAGACTAAAGTGGTGACACATTAAGAATATATTTCTCAACGTTTTTCACGGAATGGAAACTTTTCCTGGAAGCTGTTAGGAAATTTCTACTGAGTCCCCTTTCGGGTGGCCAGTGCCGATGTTAAGTGCGCTACAGAGCCAAATGAATCTCGCCCCACCCGAGTCATCATCTAAATTTATGGAGAAGAAATGCGAAGTTTCTTAGAGAAGGAGTCTTGCTTCTGCGGTAACAACGGCGACGGGCGGCGGCGGCTTCCGCCGGGACGTGTTAAAGAGAAGCAAGCTGCTTCTGCTGTGATCAGCTAGCTCTCTCTCTCGGCCTTCAATTCTTGATGGGGTGTTCTCAAAGATTCATTTGTCTCTAGGACTGAAAATGAAGAAGCAAAATGAGGGGAGAAATGATTCATGGCATCTCCCCCCCCTTTTTTTACCATAGGCCATTTCGGAAACAGGCATGATGGGCTTCTCCGGACAGCGAACTGTCAAATCGAGACAGATTAAAGAATACCGTGATGTAGAAAATCGAAATTTTGACGTTGAATCGTAGCCCAGAAAATTTGCCCCTTCCTTTTTTAGAAAGACGCCTCATTTTTCTTCTGCTTCCCGACTTATTTTATCTTTGCGTTTTAGCTTTCAAATGAATGGTGAAAAGGCTGGAGGGTTGATATGGTTGGCGGCTTTTTTTTTTTTTTTTGTACATAAATCACCTGATTTATTTATTAAAATAAGAAATACCCATCCTCGCCATGAAAGAGAATTCTTTGTTTAAAACATGGGCTTCATACAAAACTGAAAAAGCGACAATAGTAAAATAAATTTATAAACCCCAAGATCTGATATTTTTTACTAACATACTATATTGCATACGTTGACTTAGTGACGTTTAGCGGCGAGAAAAACAACGAGCCCTTCATAGTGCTTGTTTGACTTACCCTCGTAAATATTCCATTTTTTACGCTTTCCAACCGTATTTTGAAGAAACATATATGCTCCAGCTTTGTCCGTCTGTCCGTCCTCCCGTCCGTCTGTCCGCACGATAACTGGCGTAAAAATGGTTCGATTTCGATGAAATTTTAGTATGTGGTAGGGAACCACCTAGGGACGTACCCTATTGAAAATGGGACGAATGAGATCAAAGGTCACGACGTAGGAGCGGAATCATTCCATTCTCCTTATGCGTCATAACTTGCGTAAATATGGTTCGATTTCAATGAAACTTTACTATGTGGTAGGTGACCACCTAGGGACGAACCCTGTTGAAAATGGGACAAATGGGGTCAAAGGTCAGGACATAAGATCCGGATGCATTCCATTGCCCTTATGCGTCATAACTTGCGTAAAAATGGTTCGATTTCGATGAAATTTCAGTATGTAGTAGAGGACCACCTGGGGACGAACCCTATTGAAAATGGACGAAATGTGGGCAAAGGTCAGGACATAGGCTTGCGATCCTTTCCATTGCCCTTATCCCATATTATTAAGGTGGACGTCAAGTAATTTTGCTTCCTACACTTACAATGGAAAACGTTTTGTAAGCATTTCCTTCACAATTAATGCGTTCCCAAAGATGAAAATTTGAACATGGATTAAAATAACTTCATATTATAACTTGGAAAACTTAATATGTTCTAAAACATAACCATAATCATATTAAAAATCAATAACTTTTCTTTGGTTGTGTTGAAACCAGAGAAAAGATGGCGCGACCTGTACTTTGATGCCGTCAGTGGGCAAAAAAATGTTGGATTGCATAATTACGGTTATGGTTTAGAAAATATTAAGTATTCCAAGTTATGAAATGAAGCTATTTTAATCAATGTTCAAATTTTCATCCTTGTGAACGCATTAATTGTCCAGAAAAAAGATGGCGCGACCTGTGTTTTCATGACGTCAGTAGACAAACAAATGTCGAATTGCATAATTATGGTTATGTTTTAGAAAATAATAAGTATTGCAAGTTATAAAATGAAGCGATTTTAATCGATGTTCAAATTTTCTTCCTTGGGAACGCATTAATTGTGAAGAAAATGTGTACAGAAGTTTTTCCATTGGAAGTATAGGAAGCAAAATTACTTAACGTCCACCTTAAAGTAGCAATTCTTCTATGTTTGTATATACATTTTATTTTGAAAACAGCTCTAAGAATTTTGATGAAAGTCGTTAACCTACCGTTTTCTGGTACTGGAAATCGATTTAGCTTGATCTCGACTTTAGGAGAATTCGTTCAGTGGGTTAAATAACCACCCCGAAATATAATGTTTTTAGTGATGGCGTTGTTCCATTGTTCCATTAATGTTACCAATGCTTAGAAATCTTATGACGTCACAATCTCTCCGCGTTTGAGAATGTTGGCGCGCGGTCACGCCATCTGTCTCATTACGTCATTGTGTCCGTCCGCACAATAACTCGCGTAACAATCGTTCGATTTCGATGAAATTTTAGTATCTGGTAGGGGATCACCTGGGAAGGTACCCTATTTAAAGTGAACGAAAGGGGGTCAAAGGTCAGTATATAGGAGCGGGATCCATTCCACTGCTATTGTGCGTCATAACTAACGTAAAAAAGGTTCGATTTCGATGAAATTTTTAGTATGTGGTAGAAAACCACCTGGCGACAAACCGTATTGAAAATGGGCGAAATGGGGTCAAAGGTCAGGACATAGAAGCGGAATTACTTCCATCGCCATTACGCGTCATAACTTGCGCGTAAAAATGCTTCGATTTGGATGAAATGTTAGTATGTTGTAGGGTCTTGCCTGGGGACGAATTCTATTGAAAATGGGCGAAATGGGGTCAAAGGTTAGGACACAGGAGCGGGATCTATTCCATAGCCCTTATGCATCATAACTTACGTAAAAATGCTTCGATTGCGACAAAACTTTATCATGTTATTTCGGAGGTATACCAAACCGGTTCTGTTGAATATCATTGAAATGGGATCAAAGGTCAGGGCACAGGACCGAGATTTATTCCACAGCCATTATTCTCATAACTTGAGTGATAACTTGAGTAATGATTTCTGGTATGTTGGAAAGCGTATTATAATCAATGCATTGCATGATTTTACTAACTTGTTGAAATTATGTGAGACTTACAACGGCGATTATTTTATAAATACCCTTTGCCAACTGCGGACTTTCTTTTTTATACGTTGGACGTTCGAATAAAAGAGAATTTAGTTACCGTTGAAGTGCAAATAAATTTATATGAAAAGACTTGCATCTTCGAGTAAAGACATGTTCAAACTTACGAATAGTACTAGTTTTACCTCCACATTACCTATTCGAACTTACTTCCCATCACCAGTTTGTATGAAGAGACGTGCATCTTAGAATAAAGACATGTTCAAACTTACGAATGTGGCCTAGTCTTACGTCCACATTGCCAATTTATGTGAACAGTCGTGCATCTTCGAGTAAAAGACTTGTTCAAACTTAGGAATAGCCCTAGTCTTACGTCCACATTACCAGTCAACAGCAATCAAAATGTCGGACTAAGAAGTACCTTAGGCAGCTCATGCTCATCAAATTTCTCAGAAAGGAATGTGCGATTCCTTCCAGAGTTCAGCAAAGTGAGCGGAATTTAGTTCCCATGACTTCTGTCACCGGAGCACAAGGAAAGACGTTTGGTGACCGTTACTCAAATTTTGCAGCAATACGAGAAAGGAGGAGTCAAAGTTTGAGATTCTGTTTGACTTGTGATGAGACTTGGATCCGCTACTTCAAAGGGGAGCTGAGTGTACTGGAATTTTTAGTTAGGGAGCAAGAGATTCTGAGGCAATGATATGGTCATTGCACACTGTAAAAAATAAGTGGTGTAAATTCAAGGAAAATTCCTGAAAACAGCGTGCAAGGAATGCTGTTACGTGTCCGTCTTTTAACGAAATTTCCGTTTTTGAAAGTTCCCGTTTCTTTTAGATTTTCCGTAGTCAGTAATTCCGTTTAGGGTTTTTTACGTATTTTCACAGAAATTCCGCAAAGTTCGAGATCCTGAACTTTTCAGCTCTTCCACCTCAGATTCTTTTCCCTGGCGGGATTCGATCTCTGTGGTCGTTTGGGTTGGGTCAGAAGGAACCGCGTGTCTTAACCACTGAGCCAGAAAGACTCAGAAGTCCCAGTCACGTTCAAGATAAAACTCTTAATTATGCGATGAGTTTTTTTTTTTTTCATTAATGCGAGTTAATTAGCTGTCAGGGATTGTGCTATGGGATAATGGGGCCTAAAGTGTCCCAAGGAAACATCGCCCACATCATAAAACCGGCACCGCCGGCCTGTTTCCGCCCAACAGTGCATCCAGGTGCCATAGCCTCCGTTGGTAACCGGCGTATTCGCACTCGGCCGTCTACGTAATGCACCAGGAGTCTTGATTCGTCAGACCAGGCCACTTTCTTCCAATCATCGATGGTCCAATCTCGATTATCTTGGGCCCATTTCATGCGTTGTTGGTGATGACGTGCAGTTAGCATGGGGACCCGGCCGGGTCTTCGGCTACACAGGCCGATGTGCAGAAGGCTGCGATGAACTGTGTGCTGTGACACATTGTCCTGATCACCAGTTTTGTAGCTGCGGGTGATTTGTTGCGCTGTGACTCTGCGGTCGCTGTGGACAATGCGCGACAGTCTTCGCTCCCGTCTGGAATCAGTGAGCTGCGGACGACACGCGGCTGAATGACGGTTCGTCGTTTGGCTATCTGTGCACCACTTTTGATACGTGCTCACTACTGCAGCACGTGAACAACCCACAAGCCGCGCCGTTCCCGAGATCGCAGTTCCGAGTCGCCGTGTCATCACAATTTGCCCTTTATCAAACTCCGATAAATCGGCAGAATTTCCCATTCTGACTCCGAACACTCTACTAACCGAAAGTTAGTCCTCGGGTTGTATATAAATACTGTTTTCTGAACTTCACCTGCGCCACCGTTCGGTCTCCAGGCGCGCACATTTATCTAGACTGGGGGTGGTCATAATGTAATGGCCCATCGTAATCTCAAATGAATGTATAACATACGTATGAAATTACCTGACCATTCAGGTTTAAAATGTAAGAAAAATATCGTATTGTGTTTTTTGCAGAGTTTCCACAGCGAGTAACTGCGCAGTTGTATGCTTCGAATTCCAATGTGGAATACGAATATTAATCTGATACCCAATGGGGCTTTCCTGGTGTTGGTTTTGTTCCTTATAGTTACGCTTCAAGTAAGGGGAGTTCAGTTCCTTTGAATTGGAGTTGTGAAAATTCCCCGGCTGGCTAGTTTCATTCGTTAAAACGAGTAAAATTTTTGTCTTTATGAGTCAAAAATCGAGACTTACGAAAACAGCTTAAAATGCTGAAAATGTTAAAATACCATAGTTTCACCAATCTCCTGGTTTTATTTCCTTTAGGTCAATAATCCATTGTTGTCTTAGGGTAATACGGGAAACAAAGAGTATTATTATCTAGGTGAACTGGTTAGTGTTCTAACATTCATGCAAAAGTTAATTTGTGTTTTATTCAAATTCGGGAAGTTCTGGTGACTTCTAGTGAGATTAATCTTTTCACACCTCCCTGTACTTCAAGAAATAACTGATATTAAATCCAGATACAATAAACATGTGAACTGTAATGTTTCTCTGTTGGCATGCCTGAATATTTCTGTGCTCAAATGTGCAAAATTTTCTTGAATTTTCTGACAAAAGCTTTTTTATTGTGCTGCTAATAATTGCTCATGGTTATTATTCAACAGTGCATATATTCTTCTTCTTAAAACTGTTGCTTGCTTTTTGTAGTGAGGTAATATCTTTATTATTATTATTATTGGAGGTTTAACGATCGCTGTGAGCAACTCAGTGGGCTATAAGCAATCGCCCGTCCCTAATTTAGGCCATTGGTTTCAGAGAAGGGAGCGAGCCAGCGCCGTAAGAAAAACACAACATCCATGCCTCAGCGGGATTCGAACTCTGACCCATCTCTGACGAATGGACAGATACCATCGCTCAGATTACTGCGCCACTGGGGCGGCGTAATATCTTTAGCTATGAGTTAATGAAACAGTACTGAGTGGTTCAGTGGTCAGAGAGAAAGAGACATTAAAATTTTCGAGCACCCAAAATGGCATTGATTGGAAGAAATCTATTTCAGGGATTTCTTCGATTCGCAGTTAAAAGGAAGACTTAATATGATTTGCTTCTTGAGTATGATCCGATGTGTATACTTTCAGGATCTCTTCTTCGACAATGTGCCTGATCATCTGGAAGTATGGTAGAACAAACAAAAAAGTTCATTTTATAATTATTGGTAAACACACGAAAGAAAAAAATTGAATTTTTCGATTATTTTGATCGTCCATTAAAATGAAAGATAATGTTCATTTGCTTTTCGTCTGTGATCCGATCAATGTATATACTTTCAGAATCTTTTCTTCATCGGTCTGGCAGATCATGTAGAAGTACAGAAGGAAAATACAATGTATTTCGTAATAATTTCGATTAAGAAAAGACGTAGCATGGTTTATATTTCGAATACGATATGATGTACATATTACCAGTAGGTTCTCTTCTTCATCAGTGAGCCAGATCATCTAGAAGTATGTATGGAAGTGAAGAAGAATAAGTTTCGAAATTATTTCGATTTTGAATTAAAAGAAAAGACATAGTAGGGTTTGTTTTTGGAGTATAATCCAAAGTACATACCAATAGGATCTCTTCTTCATCAGTGAGCCAGAGCATCTAAAACTATGGAATTAAAGAAGAATGTGTTTCGAAGTTATTTCGATTTTGAATTAAAAGAAAAGACAGGGTTTGATTTTGGAGTACAATCCAATGTACATACCAATAGGATCTCTTCTTCATCAGTGAGCCAGAGCATCTAAAACTATGGAATTAAAGAAGAATGTGTTTCGAAGTTATTTCGATTTTGAATTAAAAGAAAAGACATAGGGTTTGATTTTGGAGTACAATCCAATGTACATACCAATAGGATCTCTTCTTCATCAGTGAGCCAGAGCATCTAAAACTATGGAATTAAAGAAGAATGTGTTTCGAAGTTATTTCGATTTTGAATTAAAAGAAAAGACATAGGGTTTGATTTTGGAGTACAATCCAATGTACATACCAATAGGATCTCTTCTTCATCAGTGAGCCAGAGCATCTAAAACTATGGAATTAAAGAAGAATGTGTTTCGAAGTTATTTCGATTTTGAATTAAAAGAAAAGACATAGGGTTTGATTTTGGAGTACAATCCAATGTACATACCAATAGGATCTCTTCTTCATCAGTGAGCCAGAGCATCTAAAACTATGGAATTAAAGAAGAATGTGTTTCGAAGTTATTTCGATTTTGAATTAAAAGAAAAGACATAGGGTTTGATTTTGGAGTACAATCCAATGTACATACCAATAGGATCTCTTCTTCATCAGTGAGCCAGAGCATCTAAAACTATGGAATTAAAGAAGAATGTGTTTCGAAGTTATTTCGATTTTGAATTAAAAGAAAAGACATAGGGTTTGATTTTGGAGTACAATCCAATGTACATACCAATAGGATCTCTTCTTCATCAGTGAGCCAGAGCATCTAAAACTATGGAATTAAAGAAGAATGTGTTTCGAAGTTATTTCGATTTTGAATTAAAAGAAAAGACATAGGGTTTGATTTTGGAGTACAATCCAATGTACATACCAATAGGATCTCTTCTTCATCAGTGAGCCAGAGCATCTAAAACTATGGAAGTAAAGAAGAATGTGTTTCGAAATTACTTCAATTTTGGATTAAAAGAAAATACATAGTAGGATTTGTTTTTGGAGTACAATCCGATGTACATACCAATAGGATCTCTTTTTCATTAGTGAGCCAGATCATCTAGAACTATGGAGGTAAAGAAGAATGTGTTTCGAAGTTATTTCGATTTTGCATTAAAAGAAAACATACAGCATAGGATTTGTTTTTGGAGTACAATCCGACATACCATGGGATCTCTTCTTCATTAGTGAGCCAGACCATCTAGAAGTATGGAATTAAAGAAGAATGAGTTTTGAAATTATTTCGATTAAAAAACAGACACAGTAGGATTTGTATTTGGAGTACATTCCGATGTACATACCAGTAGGATCTCTTTTTCATTAGTGAGCCATGTCGTCTATAGAACTATGGAGGTAAAGAAGAATGAGTCTTGAAATTATTTAGAATTTTATGTTAAAAGAAAACACATAGCATAGAAATTGTTTTTGGAGTACAATCCGACATACCAATGGGATCTCTTCTTCATTAGTGAGCCAGACCATCTAGAAGTATGGAATTAAAGAAGAATGAGTTTTGAAATTATTTTGATTTTTAGATTAAAAGAAAGCACCTCCAAATTTGTAGTAGGATTTGTTGGAGTACAATCCGACATACCAATGGGATCTCTTCTTCATTAGTCAGCCAGACCATCTAGAAGTATGGAATTAAAGAAAAATGAGTTTTGAAATTATTTAGATTAAAAGAAAGCACATACAAATTTGTAGTAGGATTTGTTGTTGGAGTACATTCCGATGTACATACCTACAGAATCTTTTCTTCATCAGTGAAGCAGATCATCTAGAAATATAGAAGAAATGAAAAATGCTCTCTGTAATTATGTTGTAGCATTCATTTCGAGAACTCCCTGTGCTGTTTTGGAGGCTTTTTGATATAAGACTTTTTTTTTTCTTAACTTTTCCCTGGAGCCTGGTCAGGTCGCCAGCAAAGCTTTCAAAAGAGATATAGGTGGGACAAAACCGCGAGTGCATCTTATGATGCCTCCTCCTCCTCTTTTTCCACCCTGCAGGAAAAGCACCATGGATGAGAATTCGAATAAAATCTCAAGGCGGAAATCCATTATCAGGGTCTGAGTGGGGAAATGGATGGGGCTGGTGAGTGTTTTACGTACTGAGAATCGAGATAGTGGAAGTCAAAAGAGTCAATATCAGTCCGATCTCTTTAATAGGGGGTGGGGCTCCGAAGGAGGGAAACGTCGCCGAACACGCATTAATCAAGCTGTAATTGCGCCCCTGTTAGCTATTGGAACCATTAAATATGTCTGCTAGATAAGGATGAAGCTGAGTGGGGAGCATCTTCCTGCTTCTCCTTACTGTTCTCTCTCGACTTGCCCTTTCCTTCCCTTTCTTGCGCTCATGCCAAAATTCACTGTTATAAGTTAGGCGCCTTTGTTAATCGAATGGAAAGGAGAAAAACAAACTTTTCGTTACCATGCTTTCTCATATATCGTGAAAAATCGCTGGGTTATATTTCGGAATAAAAGGTGTTCTTCATTCTTCTTTACTTTCACATTCCCCATATTTGTTTTTACAGCATCACATCTAAGATCATATATGTATTCATGTTTGTTCAACAAGATTGTAGGAATATCAAATTTTTATCCATCAGTGCGTTTGAAGAGCGTTTTCTAAGCACTTATTATTTTTTCACTCTATTGTTCATTATTTTTTTCGAAGGTTACCACGCAGTATAAGAGGATTACTCAAAAATCAGCTGCAAACTTTTTCTTCACTGGTGTGTTGATCAGTTTTCTCAAAATTTTCAATGTTACTTAAGCACCAAAACAATCGATAATTATGGGGATCATCCAAAAGATATATTTCGTTATTATATCTTCGTTTTGATTCACTTGTTTATTTGACTCGTTTGGGTACAAATATTCTTCCAAGAAGCATGCTTTAAAAGTACTGCCAAGATTTTCTGAGTGTGATGCACTTTCCTGGTCGGTGTAAAACAAGTGTACGCAAGCGCGCGCGCGCACGCACACACACACACACGCACGCACATAGGCTGTTATACTGACCAGTAAAAACCATGTCGTCATATGATTATCAAACATTCTCAATCCACTATCGGACGAAGATCTCCTCAAGTCTTTTCCGCAACTCTGTCTACAGCAATTCACTTCTATATCACTCCGGAATGCTTTCGAATTTTATCCACTCATCTCCCACGCGGTTTTCTCGACTTATTCCTCTTTCTCTCGATATGCAATTTTGTATTTTCGCTGAACAGTGGTGGTCAGTTCGTCTAGCAAGTTTTTTTTTATTATTATTATTATTAAGATTGGGGATTTAACGACCATCGTGAGCAACTCAGTAGGCTATACAGTATAAGCAGCCGTCCGTTCCTAATTTAAAACCACTGGTTTCAGGGAAGGGAGCAAGCTAGTGCCGTAAGACAAACACAACATACATGCCTCACTGGGATTCGAACCCAGGCCCTATCGTGTACGAATGGTCAGTAGCCATCGCTTAAACCACTGCGCCACTGGGGACAGCTGGAGTCTTTACTCCGATCATATTGTCATCAACGCTTATCAATTTCCTAATCCATGAGTTTCTTTTGCCATCTTTCTTGGTTGCACCAAGCATGCAAGTCTCCATACTTCTTTTAGTTGTCCGCAGCTTCTGTATCTCTTTCTTAATTAAGGCCTATGTATGTCTCTGATCCATGAGTAAGAGCCAGAAGGATGCATTGATTAAACACTTTTCTTTTAAATATAATGGTAAATTGTTTGAAATGGTGCTGGTTTTTCAAAAGCATATCAGCCAAGTTTTATACGCCTTCTAATTTCCTCATCGATGTAGTGCTCGCTTGATATATCTTGTCCAATGTAGATATAGGTATCAGTTGTTTCTAAATGTGCCCCATCAACCTTTAATTCTTAGTTCTTCTAAAAAACGTTGTGTGTAATTTTCTTTTTTCTGCAAATTGATCTTTAGTCTTGTCAGCAAGTTCCTGGATCATAAACTGCATCTCTGAGAGGGTATTTGCAGATATTGATATGTCATCAGAATGACGAAGTTCAATTAACGACCATATTGATTGGGCAAATTTATAATAGAAATAGTTGATGCCTTCATCTACCTTGAACAACAACAGATTTCAAGCGAGGGCCACATCAAAGAATAGATTAGTAGGTGTATATAACTTGGACGGAGTGCATTTGGAAGAATCGGTACAGTTTTTAAGAGAAATTTTCCATTGTGTTTTAAAGCAAAGATGTTTAATCAGTGCATCCTTCCAGTTTTTCATTATAGATGAGAGGCATGGACATTAATTAAAAACGATCTACTGAATTTGAAGACACAACTCAAAGATGCATGGAGACGCCTTGGGTAACAAAGAAATATAGGTGAGACGGTCCGACCCTGCCTAACTCTTCCTGCCGGCCCAGACTAGGTCAGTCCCGCAGGAAGGACTGTCTTAGTTGACATGTACATTAAATCGTAGACCGCGCGCAAAAATGTTCACAGCATCAAATTAACTTGTCAAAATGTCTCACAGACGTATCCGTGGAACTAGGCCTTGCACTGTTTAAACCACCTCCACATCCGGACAGTCCTGTAGTTTCAGGGAATTGAATTCATGGATCAGGGAACTGAAAGAGTTGTTGACACCAAGGTCAAAAAAATATTCTAAAGTGAAATGGATTGGCATGTTTCAAGAAGAACTGACCATCGCTGGACAACTGAAATACCAGGCTAGAGACCAAAGGACAAGAAAAAACACTTATGACGACGACATGGAAGATGTGTGGTTGGTATTCGAAAGCATGCCGGAAGTGACATGGCTGAGAAATGCTTAAAGCAATTAAGGAACATACTTTGGGAGATTTTTATACAGCATTAAATTAAGACTGGTAGATTACATACTGTATATATAGAAAGATTTACGTATATTAAATATAATATTGATTTATGTTAATAAATCACATCGGTTTCTGTAGAGAATGTTAGTTTGGATACAATACAATATGAACCCAACTCAAACAAATGTACAATCATATGATTTAAAGTGACACAACTTTTCAAAGGTTAGATAGGAGTAACCATAACGAATGTTTCAAATCCAAAATGAAACATTAATACTTATATTGTCACATGCACTGAATATCGACCATCTCATTTGCGATATTAGCGATCGATCCCGGACAATTCGTCCAATGACGATGGTCCAATGCCAATTCGTCCAATGACGATGGTCCAATGCCAATTCGTCCAGTGGCACGATTGGTCCAATACTGATTTGTCCAATGTTATATCATCCTACCAAAGGTACACCTTTTTTTATTTTTAAGAAACGAATAATAGTTTAAGTTATTCTCCTCTTTATATCATTTTGAAAAATTATTTCCATATATTTGGTATTTGTAAACATTTTATAAACCTAGTAAAAAGCACTCAAGGTAGCATTTCTCAGCTGTTTACAAATCACCTAACCCGCGAAAAATCTTTTCAGGCTTATGCATGTCTAAGAAGTACTTTTTAAAAAAATCAGTTGTGGATTCAATGCAGAAGGGTTGAGAAAAATTATTTTGATATGAAATATTTTAGTAAGTAAAAGCACATCATATGATAAAAAAAAAAAAAAAAAAAAAAAAAACACAGCGCGAGATATTCCGTTTTATCTGATGCCATCCTTGGTGTGGTGTTGGATGTCATTGTAATGCGCATTAAGATCAACATGAGGTTGGTTATGCGAATGCGGATCAATGAATTGAATCTGAATTTTGACTTCACAGTTTTCATGCTTGGAAAAGTTAGACTCTTCCAACGCTTGAAAACAAATAGTTATAAAAAAATCCTGTTTGCCTGCATTCTTCGCGCCACGTGGAAAGACAGGATCGAATGTTATGTCTGCCGTAGAGTTGTTTTACATTTTTGATCTATCACGCCTCATTCGACCGGAGTTTGATTTATAGCGATTTGCAAAGTTGTAGAATTGCATTTCGCTGCATTTTTTGAAATCTTCTGCATCGGCACTTTTATCTTTCACTAATAACAGTTTTTCCCTGTAATCTGTCGATGGTTGGAGTACGTACAGCCATAGTTAAGGACCATATGTAATTAAATTCTCAAAAAAGCATTTTGTTAAGAGAGTCGAAAGCCGCGCGCGACGCAGCATTGCTAGGTGAACTGTTGTACTTCGTTTTAAAGTGTGATTTAATAATAGAAAATGTTTCCTAAGCATTATTCTGTTTTTCGTCATATTATTCCCGAAAAAAAAAAAAAAAGAAAGAAAGTGGCGGGAGTTTAGATCACCTCGAAGAAAAATGCGGGAAATGGTCACGAATGATGCAACTGAATTTCACTAATGACGCGTTGATTCTTTTAAAAATTACTGCATAAGTCTGGCGAATCACCTTGAGTCAACACAGATGGAAATATATGCCCGCTCCCCAACCCACCTTTTTTTTTTTTTTTTTTTTGTCGTGTTCTAGCAATGAACAAATAATACGGCAAAGAGTCTCCCGCCCTTGATTTGAAACCACTGTTTCAGGAAACTCACAGCGCCGTGGCACAAATCGTGCCTCTTGAGTAGGAGAAACAAACCATGACGCTATTTTCTTTTTATTTGAAATGCACAGCGCCGTGGCACAAATCGTGCCTCTTGAGTGGGAGAAACCATGACGCCATTTTTTTGTTGAATTGAAACCACTGGTTTCAGGAAACGCACAGCGCCGTGGCACAAATCGTGCCTCTTGAGTAGGAGAAACCATGACGTCATTTTTGTGCCGTCGCACTTGCCGTCCGGTCAGAATATCAGGCTTCACTCCCTCGTAAGTATTCCACCCAAGATTAGGTTTTGACTAGAACTTATTTACAGGCCTCATTCCTTCGTAAGTATTCCACCCAAGATTAGGTTTTGACTAGAACTTATTTACAAGCCTCATTCCCTCGGAAATATTCCACCCAAGAATAGGTTTTGACTAGAACTTATTTACAGGCCTCATTCCTTCGTAAGTATTCCACCCAAGATTAGGTTTTGACTAGAACTTATTTACAGGCCTCATTCCTTCGTAAGTATTCCACCCAAGATTAGGTTTTGACTAGAACTTACTTACAGGCCTCATTCCCTCGTAAGTATTCCACCCAAAATTAGGTTTTGACTAGGACTTGTTTAGTTTAAAAGAGACGTTTTTGAGGGTGTTCCAGAATGGAATGACCCTTCTTTTAGCGGGAGCACCTTCGCTCCATGTCCATCGGAGTAACGTACTCTCAGAGAAGGGATAGATACTCAGGACTACATCAGCAGGTTTCGAGCTCTCAGCCGTGAATTTGACAGTCGGCGGCTCTAACTAGTGGTCTACCCACAACCTCTATCCGACTGCTCCCAAGATTTGGGTTAGACATTAGCCTGAGGTAGAGCCTTTCGGGTCATGTATTGTGGCTGGGGGATGGGAGACGATATTCTGATTTGTAGAGTTGGTGTTACTCTCTGAGGGACTGCGGATGAGTTAGGCGGCCGCCAGGATCAAGCCGGGGCCCAAAACAAAAGCTTATTTTGTTTGTTTCGTGGTTTAATAACAACTATGTGTAAATCTAAGATCTATAATAAATCTCCTCTCCCTAATTTAGGGCCACTGGTTCCTGGGAAGGCAAAGAGCCACTACTGTATGGCGAACACACCATTCATGCATCATCCAGGAGTCGAACCCTGGCCCAGCTAGGACGACTACCAAGAAAGGAAAATCGCTAGCATATATTATTTGTTTATATCTGTGGGAACTTTCGAGCGTCAGATTGGAAAAATGATTTTTCATTTTATTTCCCTTACGCTATATAAATATTGATATTTTGATTTCTCTCATTATTCCAATTACTCGTGTTGAGATGTGCGAATGAATGAACAGATATCATCACTTACATGAGATTTTCCAAATGCACGTCTTTCACGCTAGGTAGCATAAGAGTGTTTCAGTTAGCGTGAGACACTATCACTACTTCGGCAAGTCAGACTGAAGCAATTTCTTTTCCTTATACTCACAAATATCCTCAAATTTTCTATGTTCTTCCACAACACCCCGCATCTCTCACGTGGTTATCCTCTGGGTCTTTTCCTGTTCCTTGGTATCTAGTGAGTCTAATATCGCAGCTGTCCAACGGTGGTCCGTTCTTTCCGCAATATTTTCAGCCCATTCCCACGTGAGGGACTTTACTTTGATTATCATGTCACTCGCTCTTGTCATTTTCCTATAATCACGAGTTAGTTTTCCTACTTCTATTGGTTACACCAAACGTACATACTTTTTTGAGTTGTCCGCTGCCTCTGTGTGACTTTTTTTTAGTGAAAGTCCATATTCCCGATCCATAAGAAGAAACTGGAAAGGTGCATTGATTAAACAAGTTCCTTTTAAGATTTAGTAGTATGCATGTCTTTTAAGGCATTGTGGAGTTTTAATGTAATTCGATACGTTTTAGATTCACGTATGTTGAAACACAATTAAATGTTAACAGAACACTTAGGTAGTTAGTACCGTACCAGGGATCGATAAACAAGGAAAAGGTAAAAAATGTGATTTACAACTTTTTAATTGTCTCCTAATTGCCGCTGTGCACTCAAGCAATGATTACAGTTTTCACACTTCACAAAGGTTCGTTGGTATCTTAACAGTGTATTTGCATTCAAGGCGACTTCATTTATAAATAATATATTATCAAGATAGCAGGATATCGTGCGTCAAAATCTAAACTCAGTCATCATTCGTCGTACTACTCCTATCACCCTCACTACTAGTATGCTCTCGAAATTGTTTTTATTTACTTTTTGACTCACTAGCAGTGTTGCTAAACCGTATAAGAAAATTCAGAGAAGTGATAAGCCGTTCAGAAGGAAAAATCTGACTGAGAAGTAACAAGAATAAAAAAGGAATGCTATATCAGAAATAATCAGAGTGGACATGCTATACATATATTATGTATTTGGCAAGGCAGTCGTCTTGACCAGAATTTTTTCATGCGTTTTCCATCTTGGTGTAATGAAATGTTTTAAAACTTCAAATCAGCGTGCAAGATATTTAAATTTTCCAGTGTTTTCATTCGTGTACGGTGTTTATTCTTTATGGAATGGGTAACTGCGAAGGTGAGGACGGTCGTACTCTGCTTTAGCTCGTCTTCACCCTGTTTTATAGACTTCGAAAGTTGGATGTTTCCAAGAAAGAATGCATTCATTCATTCCTCGTGGATTATTCTCTTTTATAATTTCAGTGACTTTGTTTCTCTGTTGATGTCTTCCTTTTCCTCCTCCCTTTTTTCATTTTTTCTTTTTTTGTTGTTGCTCCAAATTGCTCCCCACACGTATCTCATTACTGGCGGCGGCGGCAGCCCTAGGTCGGGATGCTGCAGTGGCAAAAGATGATTCGAAATTTCATTAAGATGAGCTGTGGCATCGATCAGAATAACTGGGAGCACGTGGCCCAGTGACTTCCAGACAACCCCCACGGTTAGCACTTTAGTACAAATGGGGGGATACGAGAGGGGGGATTTATTAATACGCCCGATGAGTCACCAGTTCCCCTTTCCACAAAATGCAGCATATTACTCTCTCTCTCTCTCTGCTTCTTTTTTATTTTCTTTCTTTCTGTGCGTGTGTGATGTTGTTTGGGGTTGTGGTTGCCCCCCCCCCACACACACTCGCACACACGCACACTGTATCCCTCCCTGTCTTCCTTTTGTACGACGTTTTGTGTGTTCACTCCCTCTGTATCTTAGACCACAGCGGATTTCCTCTTCATCGCTTCCCATTTATTCATCTACTACTCATTCACTCTCTTCTCCCCGTTGTGGATATCTTCTGATTGCCAGCAGTCCACAGATTAGAGATTCCAGCTTGTCATTATGCCGTCTTCTGACTGAAGTAAAGTTTTCGGTGCAGCGGATGTATCGAGGTTTGTTTTGCTCAAAATAGTTTCTTCTGTAAAAACGGAAATTATGAAGATTTGTACCTGTGACCAGTGGCGTAACCATGTTTCAAAATCGGGGGGGGGGGGGGGGATGCATATAATATTGTATATATTATATGTATATATATATATATATATATACAATATTATATACATACTCTATAAGATATAGATAGGGACCCCTTCCCCCTGTACACACACACGGCAGGAACAAAGCAGTTGCTGAGACGCGATCTAACGGGGCACGACACGGCGCCTCTGTTGGCGAATTATGAACTTAGCGAACACAACTGTAAAATTATCATAGATAGGGCAGAAATGTAAATTACAAAGTTGTAGAACTGACTTTGCTTATTAAGAATTGATATAGCTGTTTTATTAGGTACACATTATACACGTATTTGCATTCTACAAAAAATTACAATCTTATATTATTAAATTTAATTGGTTCACATCATAAAAAAAAGTGTGCTTATATCATTATATTCCCGAAAAATATGGGGGGGGGGGGCGGTTCCTTTACATTGGGTATCTCCGACTCTGAAAATCTGGGGTCCTGACCCCCACCCCCAACCGATCCCTCCAGTGGGTGTGTCTGTGTCTGTGATGTACCAATGAGAGACAACATTTATTCCTCCTAAATGAAATTGGAATTTTAAATCTCACTTTACCTGAGTTAACATCGTTTGGCATAAAGTGGCAACGCTTGTGCAGGCAGATAACTCCATCATCAACCATTATCAATTCCCGCTGGATGAAAGTCTCTCCCAAGTTTCTTTCTCAACTTCCTGTTTGGAACCATGTTACCCTTATCATGGTTTCGAGAGGCATTTTCCAGGTGGTGTTCTTCTGGGTCTTTTTCTCCAAAAAAAAAAAAAAAAAAATACTTCAGTAGTCCATGGGTGGTCCGTTCTTCTAGCAATTGTCCAGCCCATTGCCATTTCAGGGATTTTACTTTGATCATGATGTCTTCCATTCTCGTCATTTTCCTGTTCCACGAGTTCCTCTTCTTTTCCTTCCTGGTACACCAAGTATGCACCTCTCCATGCCTCTTTCAGTTGTCTGCAGCATCTATATGTCTTTTATTCAGTTAAGATCCATATCAATGTTCCATACTTAAGAACTGGAAGGATGCAGTGACAAAACACTTTTCTTTTAAGGCACCATGGTAAATTGTCCTTGAAAATTAAACAGTTTTTTCCAAAAGCGCTCCAGCCAAGTTTTATACGCCGATTAATTTCTTCTTCAATGTGGCTCTCACGTGATATCTGTTGGCCAAGGTAAATGTAGGAATCGGTTACCTCTAGATTTCCCCCATCAATCACCAAATCTCCATTTCTAGTAAAAGCATTGTACATCAAATTTGTTTTTACACACACATGCACACACCACACTACACACACAAACATACACACCACACGCACCACACACACCACATGCGCGCGCGCTCTCACCACACGGTGTACACACGCATATAAATAGATAAAGAGGGAGAGAGAGTGGGAGTGAGGGAATGAGAGGGGGAGAAAAGTTAGAAAGACAAATGGAGGAGCAATATTTTGTGTTTTGTTCCGGGGCGCAAAAATACCTAGTTACGCATACGGTAAGAAAATCATAGCAGGTATGAGAAGGCGAATATACGGCTCCAATAATTTTCCACATGGCTCAATATAATGGCTCTAGTATCCAGTAATTTTCCACATGGCTCAATATAATGACTCTAGTATCCAATAATTTTCCACGTGGTTCGATAATGGCTGAAGTATCCGATAATGCAAGAAAACATGATAGACTTCGACGGAGGCTTTACAGACGATGCAGTTGTGAGACGATAATATGTTGAAACAATGAAGTGTCGGTAGGACAAATAACAAATTGTCGTTCTGACTAAGTTCACGACTGGAACGTTCGACTACAGAGAATGATAAATATTTCTTTTCTTCGAATTTAGAACTTACATCTGTTAAGCTTTTTATTCAGTGCATAGAATTTTTTTTTTTTCTTTTTTATTTGTCATTTTGTTGTAAAAGTCTGCTGCTAAATTGCAGGGGTTGTGCTGTCGATCGCATTCTTCGCAATTTGCGAAAAAGAAATCATTTTTGGCGATGGAAAAAACAGTTTTGGAGATTACCTTTTTGTACTATTATAGCACTGTGGCGAAAAAAAAAATTTAAGTTGGCGAAAACTTAAAAAAAGCCAGAGCAACCCCTGAAATTGCATTTGTATCTTCTTGAAATTATAACCAATTAAAAAATATTTGAACTCGTAAATATCATCAGAGGCAGGTCCTTCTATCACAAGGAATTCAATCTTGGTGTTTCATGCGCACAAAATTTCATTGCAATTACTGAATGACGTTACAAATTAAGTTGTTGTGTTCCAACCAGTGGCGGGCAGAGGGGGTGAGGGTGGTTGTGGTGGGGTGGGGGGTTTGAACCCTCTCCCCTGAGGGGTGACTGAGCACGAATTTAAAGCGATATATATGTGTATACAAGGCTTTCACCAATGAACCAAAACCTTGGACCCCCCCCCCCCCCCCTTAAGAAATTTCTGGGTACGCCACTGACTCCAACAAGTATTTTCTATGGCTGACTCGTGGTTTCTTTGTTGCCAAACGGTACCGATAAGTTTTTAACGTGTGACGTCATTCGATAATTGCAATGAAATTTGTGTTTATCATCGCGTTTCTCCGTCAAATGCATAACGAAGTGGAATGTAGGAAATAAATTTCACAGCATCGACAGCTATTCAACTTTCAGCCTTGTTCCCTGTTCAGTAATTATAATTTAGAGCTGACGCTTTTCGCATGCATTACATTGAAGGTCAAGTCTTGAGTACCTAGATTCTTCAAGCAGTCCAGAGAAGTTACAGAGTAACTTCCGATCTGCATTCCAGAGCGTTCTATCCAGTTGAACATTTTTTACTTGGATGTCAATCACATCCCTGGCAGCCTGCCGTTGACTACCGTTTTACACCCACTCTGACATAGTCCACGGACCGGAACCGTAGGATAGGGTGAGTCCGTCGAACACGAAATAATGTGAGTGGTGAAACGTGTTTGTAGAAGCGATGGTGCTTCACATGTGCGCATTGTCAACTTTTTGATTACGTACTCGTATGCAAAAGAGATACAGGAGAGAGATGCAAGCCATCCTGTTTTATACCATCCATGCATCATCTGGGATTCGAACCCAGTTCCAGTTCGAAAAATTAGTCAGATTATACTAGGCCACCAGGAAGGTGTCATCCTTACATTAAATACACGTTAAAAATGATAAATTGGAAAACTTGGTGTGTTCAACAGATCAACCTATTTTAGTGGATATCTTGAAAACTTTTGATTACCAGAAATGAAGGCTTTTTAAATTCAATTTATTTTCAGTAAGACGTCATTAAGCTACCTAAATCAAGTAATTGAAATTTTGTTTATACACTATGTCGACAAAAGTGATTGGATGATGTAAGTAAATAGAAAAACAGTATTGTATTTACATCAGTAGCTGGTAGATCCTTCATTTGCAGAGATTGCAGCAGCCACCCGTCTAGTTAAACTGTCCACGAGTCCATTGAATTCGGGAAGAGCGAGATGTTCCTCCATTCCGCCTTGAGTACATCGACCAACTCTGTCAGTGAAGAAGGTCGTGTTGGACTAGACCTCACCCGTCATTCAAGTTCATAGGTGTTCAATGGGATTAAGGTCCCGGCTCTGAACAGGCCAGTCCATCCGCGAGACCTCATTTTCCTCCATTGTAGCCCTGCTCGTAGAACTACCGCAACGGGGGAGCATCGAGTTATCCAGGATATATCTATACAGCCTAGAGTTCATGTTGTAATGGCCTGTCTAACATCAGCAAAGCTTCTTATACCCATACCTCCAATTAAGTGGCCTATTACAATGCCCTTTTCAAATTCGGAGAGCTCTCTCCTGCTAGCCAGTGGGCCTACACAGTATCAGCTGAAATAGCCTCAAACCATAATTCCACCGCCTCCGTGCTTCACAGTCGACACTGTACACTCCGGAACCAGGTGTTCTCCGGGTAACCACCAAACCCAGACACGTTCATCTTAAAGATCCAGACTTACAAATTTTGCTAGCAGACATTGGCCACCAAGACCAAAATTGTTAGCGGCCATAAAAATAAAAAAACTCAGTGACCAAACTTTGAAAAAAAATCAAATTGTATATTTCATACTAAATTATTTTTATAAAATTGCTTAGTATAATATCAGTATGTTTTATTTTAAATATTTCAGTTATACTATTCTTAAAAGTTGAAACTGAAGTAATAAGACAATGCAGGAGAGTGGGAAAATCGCGCGGATAGGGGAGTGTGCTTACGGGAGAAATCTTTGCACCGTCCGACTTCCGGTTATGGAAATTTTCCCGCTATTTTCAAGCTGAAATACAAATATTTATGCAGTTAAATATTACTTAACAATAATACTGGGCAGAGGTAACATCGCAAGAAAAAAGGAATTACGATTGCGGAAAAAATCTGAACTCCGTCGACCTTCCGTTTTCGAAATTTTCGTAAAGATGAAATTCCGTCCTCCGACGCACATCCCCCCCCCCCCCTCCCCCTCCCCAATTGTGTTCACTGGTTCATTGATCTCGCGAATGACCAAAATAATAACGAAAAAGGCGGAGTTCCTCGATTTCGCGTAAGAATCTGATGTCTGAGATTACGGGGAAATTTTAAGGCAACATCGGGAGAAAAAAATTACGATTACTGTAACTCCATTCAACTACCGTTTTCGAAAGTTTTGAGACACGAAATACAGTCTCCTGACGGAACTCCACCCACCTAACCCGCAAATTGTCTTCAGTTTTACGCTGATCCTGAGAACGATCTAAATGATGACAAAAAAAACCCCGCGGAATTCCGCGAGTCCGCTTAAAAATCTCGTGCATATCATAAAACAATAAAATTAAAAAAAAATGATAATTCGTAGAATCCGTAGTTTCGACAGCGAGGTCCGTAGTTAGCCAACTAAATCCGTAGAAACTACGGACATTCCGTAGTAGTTCGCAGGTATGGAAATATTATTAAAGTACAAGCAAGAAAATCCGGAATCGTCTGGCAATTCCGAATTTTAGAATTTTCCTAGGGAATATGCAGGCTTTCAGCGAACATTCATTAAAAATAATAAAAAGAAAATGCCTAACTTCTAAAGATTTCATCGGATTTTGACGAAATTTCACATGGGAGTATATTTTGACGTGTCTTGGTTACTGTTAAATTTGCATTCAGTTATTTAAAAAATTGTAGAATTTTTTTAAATAAAAATTTCTCCCAGTTGGACTATTCCGACGAAGACAGTTGAGCTGTCCACCACCGGCCTTCATACCCACCGCAACCTCGTTCCCCTACGATGAACCATCAGCCTTGGCGCATTCTTAGTGATCAAAAACCGACGCCCTCGCCTTTTTTAAAAACTTTTTTTTTCCTTTCTGCTGTTCAAGCAGAATGAAAAAGGTAATGGCCGACTTCCGTACAACTCAAATTTTGTGCCATTTCGTGCGATCTCCGTACATTTGGAGTAAAATTTTTCAAAAACGTGCGAGAGGTCGCCAAAATTGGCGATTTAATCAAACATTTTTAGTCGCCACGACGATGAAGTTTATCGCCAGTGGTGACCTGGTGACCGTGAGTCTGGATCTTTAGTTCATCTGATCGGAATAATGTGAAGCGAGATTCGTCGTTCCATAACACCTACCGCCAGTGCTCCAATGTCCAATTTTTGTGCTGTTCACACCAACATAGTCACGTGGCTTTATTGATCTTTGTGATGGGAGGTTTATTGGCAGCTGCTGAGCCATGATACCCTAGTGCATGGGCCTCTTTTCCAAGTGTCTTGGTGGAGACCATAACATCTGTGGCCATCTGAAACTCATGTGCTATGGCGTGCATTAGTCGTGACCTAGTTTCCTGGGTCTCACTCTGCAGCACCCTCCGGGCCCTGGGTTGCAGTTTCGTGGGTCTTCGAGGGAGAGGTGAATTTCTGCAATGTCCCGTCTTCTTCCAGTTGTTGATGACAAAGGCCACAGTCGATTTAGCGGCCTGTCTGACATCAGCAAAGCTTCTTATACTCATACCCCCAATTAAGCAGCCTATTACAAAGCCCTTTTCAAATTCGGAGAGCTCTCTCCTGCTAGCCATTTTATCAGCGATTGATCTCAGCATGATCATGATCATATGTAGAGGATTTTAGGAAGGGAGTGTCTGACCCCAGGTCTTAAACAACCCTTAGAAATAGGAAGCTAGGAGATTTGGGCTAGAGTGCCCAATAGGAAAGTCACACGGAAGCGAAGTAGAAAGGGGGAGGAAGACGCTCTTATTTATTACCGGGGGCCAGTACCCGGGGTCCGACGGCTTAACGTGCCCTATCCGACGCACGGCGGATATTTAGTGGATCGAGCGTTCGTACCTGCCTGGGATCGAACCTGAGGTCCTTTCCGTGGCAGTCACGAACGTTTCCCACTCGGACACCCGCGGCCAATTGATCTCAGCGTACTCCCGTTGCCGTTTTTATACCTTATCGGCCACGTGTCTGCTGTGGGAACACACCATTGCGCCTGCGTGGGAGTGTCCAATCATTTTTGTCCACGTACTGTAGATTCAGCTTTGTGATGTAACAATTGTACACGTCCTGAATGGACAGGGTAAATGTAATGAAATTTGCAATTCTCTCTCTCTCTGTTTTCCGGTTGTCCTTAACTCACAGTTTGATATCGCATTTGTCTTATGACACTAACGCAAATAATGCTTACTCAGCGTACCTGAAAATTTCCTAGACTTGTTTAAAAACGTGGAAGAAAAATTTCGGAGTTGGGATGAGTAGGGTTGCGCAGTCTCTTCTTAGCTGCATGCTACTCGGCCCACAGTACAACTTCTTTAAGATCTGCTTTCTGCAGGAACTCTTGGAACCCTATGAGATAAAATCAGGTCGACGTTAGAGAAATTATTTATCACCAATGTTGTTCACTCTGGAAGAACATAAAAAGAGATATAATCGAATATCGTAGTGTGAAAATAAATAAGTTCTTAAATATAAATTAAGATAATACAACGTATAGTTTTTCACAAATATTTATTTTTTCAAGCCGACCATGGTTTCGTTGGGTATTGACCTCGCTTCATTAGGACAAATGGCACGTAAATATTCAGATTGTATATGACATCATAAATGGCGTTTACAGTCACGTGTTTTGTTTAGATGCTTCCAAGCCGACCATGGTTTCCATGGTCGGCTTGGAAAAAATAAATCTTAATTTATATATAATCGTCACAAGACTGTAGTCTTTGAGATCAAGAAGTTCTTAAATGTTTGCATATGCAGATGATACTTTAATAGGGAAGGGATTCTCGTGGGAAGACTTCTAAGGTATTACTTGCAAACTAATAGAGGCAAGTAAATATATGGGCCTTGTTATTAATCAAGCACATCATGTGTATCGCAAACAATGTTCCAAGATCCAGGTGATCTCACAGTTCGGGGCTATGTATCCCAGGAGATACATCATTACAGATACCCGGGGATAAATATCAGTAGCAATAATGATACGCATCAGGAAATTACGGAAAATCTGGCTTGTGTTCATAAGTGTACTTCAGTATTACAAAACTCTTGAAATCAAAAGTAATTACTAAAAAGATAAAAAGAAATGTTATACATAAGATACATACTGCCTGCGTTATATGGATGTGAAAACTGGCCAACTAAGAAAGCTGATGACAAACGCCTCTCCACGTTTGAAAGAAGAGTACCGAGGAAGATACACCGAAGGCCAAAACATCATGACCTGCGCGCCTTTATGAAAATCGAAGCAACTGCAGGTAAACGACGGCACATATGAAAGTCATGAAATGGTATGAACAATACCTGATACTGAGCTCTGTTAATCAGTGTTATTCATGTTCTACAGAAGGGAAAGGCAGCGGACTTAAGCGAGGTTGACAAAGGACAAATTGTAATGACCAGTCGACTGAGTCAGAGCATTTCCGAGGATTGTGGGGTGATACACTCAGCCGTGGTTAATATACCTTCAAAAGTGGTCCGAAGACGGGAAAAACTACGAACTGCTGACAAGGTGTCGACCGACCACGGTGTATCGATGATAGAGATGAGCGAGGGCTATTCCGTATGTACCCTGAGCCAACAAGAGCAATACTGTACCGCAACTCGCCTGTAATTTGAATGCTGGAGACGAGAGTAACGTGTCACAACACAAAGAACATCGAACTCTGCTAAAAATGGAGCTGCCGCCCTGTTGGCACAGTGGTCTAAGCGCTGTATCACCAGGGCGGCAGCTCTATTTCAAGAGAGTTCAATGAGGCAAGGAGGTTGTGTTTGTCTTATATTAGGCATGGATGTTGTGTATGTCCCTTCCCAGGAGCAAGGAACCCTACATTAGGATTGCATATAGCACATCAAGTTCCTCTGGTCGTTACACCTTCAACCAAAAAAAGAAAAAGGAGCTGTGTTGCCATATATATATATAGGGGTTGAATGGAATTATGCGAACACCTAGGAAAAGAAGGTTTTACGCACCTAACAGGGTGTGGGACCATCTTTAGCATTCAAAACCGCCTGAATTCTTCTTGGAATGGACGTATACAATTCCTGGCTGGTGGTTAGTGGAATGTTACACCATTCTTCACGCAGAAACTGTTCCAGGTCCTTGAGAGATGCAGGAAGAGTATAACGGGATCTTACTGTGTTGTACAACACAGACCACAGTGGCTCGATGATGTTTAAGTCTGGTGATTAGAGAAGCCAAGGAAGGTGTGAAAGTTCGTCCTCAAACCATGATTGGGCATTTTGAGCTCTGCGAGTTGTAGCGTTATCGTCTAAACATAAGCAATTGGGTGGACTTGGTTGGCCAAAATGGTTTCATACGCCCTGCCAGTCATCCGTCCTTTCAAGGTGATCAGGGGACTTGCTGAAAACCACGATATGACCGCCCAGAGCATGACAGGACCACCACCATGGTGCACTGTTGGGAGCAGACAATCTGGGTTGTGCCCTTGTGACGGGGTTCTCCACACATAAACACGTCCTGCTGTGGGAAATGGTGTGAATGTGGATTCATCCGACCACATTACACGCTTCCATGCATCAGCAGTCCACATTGTATGCTCCTGAAACCACTGCCGTCGCCGTTGTGCATTCACCCGGGTCACCAGAGTTTTTGCAATAGCAGCTCTGCCATGAATATCTCGTTTATGCAGTTCCCTCCCTTGCCCACTGTTTTGGTTGATACTGGGGTCTGGAAATGCAGATTGAGCTCCGCACTAATTTTCGGCGCCGTGGTCTTCTTATTACCGGTAACAATCCTCTTTAGTGCTCTCCTGTCTCCATTAGTCAGGGTCGTTTTCGGGCAGCTTTTGTGTTTCGCCGACGAACTTTTGCTACGAACACTGCATGTTGTCATGATGCTAGACACAGTAGCCCTCAACACCCCCAGTACCCTGGCCACTGTTGTCCCGGAGGCACCAACTGTCCGGCCACCAACGATTAGCCCTCATTCTAAGTCAGTTAGGTCGCTCATTTCGTCGTCACCCTCAAAGAAATTTTGCAACAAAACACTTCAAAAGTACTTAAACAGGGGCTTGAGGTTCTAAACAAGGTTATTACCACCAAAAAATGGTGGATACCTTTGCGTATTGCGACGTACACAGCTGCATTAAAAGTCATGTCTCTGAGCGTGGTGTTCACATTATTCTGCCCACTCCCTGTATATATATATGCCGTCAAATGAATGTATTAAGTTTCCCGATTACATCGACGGATTGATCGACCAGCTGTATAGTTTGAAATCCGATTGTTGCATATGTTGTGTGTGAATTCTCTTCCGAGCGAAAAAGAAAATAAGAAAAGATGGGTTAAGCGATTGTTTTCGTCGTTCACCTAATGCATCTATCACGGCGATTGACTACTTTCACCTTCAGCAGCACGCATTCATCAACTGTTTTGTCAAAAAGGGCGGAACTGTTGTCACGAGCGCTCTCACCTTTGGCATCTTATGACACTTGAGGTCCTTTGTTGCTTGACTCAAGAGTACAACGACTTTCTTTCTTTCTTAAAGCAACTGATCTTAAACATTTCTTTTGTTCTTCCGTAAAAAAGCACGCGATTTCCATTAGAGATTTTTTTTTCAAGTTTCTTCATGATTCAAAAATCGCTACAGAAACTGATTCATTTGCAGTTAGTTGCTTTATATGTGCCAAATGCTACTGAATATCGTAAGCTGCTAAAAAGGAATTTATTATTTATATATTTATTTATTTGTTTAGCACGTTGCGGTGATTCATGACTTCAAGAAGGAGTCTACAAAGCCCCATTTTTTTCCATTAATTATTTAGACACTTTTTTCACGAAACAGAGTGAGATAGTTAATATATATATATATATATATATATATATATATTATATATCAGCACAGGCCTTCATGTAGTGGCGCGCCCACAGGGTGCCCTCTCCCACCCCTTCTTGGGCTGACAGCGGAAAATTATTACGTCGAAGTTTGAAACAAAAAATCACGATACGGAATCTACATATACTTCTTAATCATGTACGGTATAATTATAACCAACAATAATTATAAGGGAGTAGTTTTATTGAATAACTTTATAAAAATCTAACCAGAAAAAAAATTTCATCTAATGCTTCTTAGAATCTTTGAACTTTTTTGTACTCTTAACATTACGAGTAACTGAATAAGAAAATATGTACAAAAATCAACCTCCTTCTTAATATTGTTATGGCACCTATTTTTCCCGGTAAATTTAGGGGATCACCCCCATCTTGGGGAAATTCTGTGCGCCCACACCCCCACCGGAAATTTCTGGGTGCGCTACTGCCTTCATGTAGCATTTGTGCCATGATTCTCAATCATATCAATTTTCAGTCAGGTTTCAATTACATATTTTTCCACAAAGAAGAAAACTTTAAAATTAAAAAACAAAAACAAAAAAAACCCTCTAATTGAAAGCGCGTGCTAAATACGTCTTCAAAATTTGTAGCAAAAAGTGTGGGGGTTGTGATCCTGTTCAATTAGCAAATCTGAGATTTCCTGGTTTTCACTCAAATACGTCTTCAAAATTTGTAGCAAAAAGTGTGGGGGTTGTGATCCTGTTCAATTAGCAAATCTGAGATTTCCTGGTTTTCACTCAACCCAGGAAACTTTTTACCTTTCGTTTTGTTTATTTTCTGCACATTCTTCTTTGTGATTACAGTTTCATTTGTAAGACGAAGAAAAGATATCAACCGCAAAACAGAAAGAACCAGAAAAACCGTTTTCATGTAACTTTACGTAACGGTATTCTCAAAAAAAAAAAAAAAAAAAAAAAGATGGTGAGAGAAGGAAAAGCGAAAAGACGTACTATACCTTTAAGTGAAAAGTGAATTTTAAGTGAATTTTTAACTATACCTTTTAAGTGAATTTTATTTAATTGTTTATTTCAGGGATAATGTGGATTTAAAATTCTATGGCATGAAAAATCAATGTATGATTAAAATTGGCGGTTCCTATTAATATTGTTACCACTTTCTTGCGGCCAGCTGTGTGAGAACATACATACATCATCCATGTCTTAACCAAATATTCCCTCAAAGCAGCCAAGGGCAATGCGCGCCTAACCCAATGAGCTGGGAAGGTATCAAAACCACTTGGGCAAAAATTTTTATTTTCCCAGCTTCTCTTACTAACACAGTAGAATTTGGGACTTGGATTGGAACCCTTATTTTTTGTAATACATGGGGGTATTATATTTTTATCACCATTCTTTCCGCAAATGATTTTAAATAAAAAAAATTATTAAAAACATTTCATCAATTAAAATTTTTTATTTTATTAAAAGTCTCTTCAAACTCTTGGAAGTGAAACTTTTTTGATGCAATGGACCTTTCTCGACAGCAGTAAATTCCAAGTAAAAAATTTCAATGTACCGAAAATGGGTAACGAAATTATATACAGGGTGATTCAGAACACATGGGACAAACTTTAAGGGGTGGTAGAGCACACTGCAACAAACATTTTTTCTATAGGAATGTATGGGCGCAAGTGACACGTTGAGGAACAAACACAAGAAATAGACATGAAAGGAAACATAAATTGTTTACTTACAACATCATTGACAAGTGCTTCTTTACAGCAATGTTTACAATAATTGCTCAAAATTGCGTCCACCAACAGTAATACATGCGTGGCAGCGTCGACGGAGTGATTGGCGTACAGTTTCAAAGATGCCAGGTATTTCTCGCATACGTGCAGCCACAACGGAAATTCGAGCAACTAGGTCTTCAACAGAGTCAACTGGAGTCTCGTAAACGAGGGTCTTCAGATGTCCACATAAGAAATAATCGAGGATCGATAAATCGGGCGATCGGGGTGGCCAACGGACTGGTCCACCACGGCCAATGCATCGCGCCCCAAAAGTGGCATCCAGGTAATTGCGCACATTATTGCTGAAATGGGCTGGCGCCCCATCATGCTGAAACCACAGTCCTTGTCGGACGGCCAGTGGTACATCTTGAAGTAATTCTGGTAAAACCTCTTCCAGAAAAATACGATAACATCTGCCATCGAGTCGCGTTGGTAGTAGATATGGGCCAAGCAGGAAGTCGTTCACAATACCCGCCCACACATTCACAGAGAATCGTTCTTGGTACGCATGTCGACGTGTACCGTGTGGGTTAGAGGTTGTCCACTCATGACAATTGTGCACATTGAAAACACCTTCGTGTGTAAAAATCGCCTCATCTGTGAATAGCACATGAGCTGGGAATTTCTTGTGTTTGTGCCTCAACGCGTCATTTGCGCCCATACGTTCCTATACAAAAAAATGTTTGTTGCAGCGTGCTCTACCACCTGTTAAAGTTTGTCCCATGAGTTCTGAATCACCATGTATAATTAAGACTACACACTTGTGATGTTGAGGTAGAATAAATTATCAACGCTTAATCGCAATTAAATGTTTTATTAACATCGACTGTAGTTTCGCAGAGCGTTCAGCTCGGCATCATCAGGACCAACGGATCACTCGACATCATCATTCGTCCTGATGATGCCAAGACAAACGCTCTGCGAAACTTACGTCGATGTTAATAAAACATTCAAGGTAACGACAGTAGTCAAAACCATTGTAGAAATCTGATTTTTTAATGATGCCCCATAAAGTGGCGCAGCAATTGTTAATTTCGTTGTTATTCAACAATATATGAGGGTTGTACCGAAAGTAATGCAAAAGTGGGCATAACTTTTTTTATTAACTGACAGAGGTCATTCAAATTGCACATGTTGGTAGAGTAATTCTTTCTCTATAGTAACCGTTCTTCTTCATTGCAGGTGAAAAATGGATTCCAAGCAGAAGCAACGTGCCGTCATTGAGTTCTTCACGAAGGAAGAGTGCAGGTTGTCCGACATCCACAGAAGGTTACACAATGTTTACGAAGATGACGCCATTGACAAGAGCAATGTGCACAGATGGACGAAGAAGCTTAAAGAAGGGGGAAACCGGCATTGAAGACAAACTTTGCAACCATTATCTGCGACCACTGACACGAATCGTCAGCGAGTGAATTAATTGATTCGCGCGGAGAGACGAGTCACAATCCTTGAGCTTGTTGCACAACTGGATTGTGGTCACAATGCCATAAAGAAGATGGTGGAAGATTTAGGGTATTGGAAAGTGGGTAGGTACCTCGGCAGCTGCAACGCGATTTGAAGGAGAGAAAGATGGAAGTATGCTCTGATCTGCTGGAAGCGTTTGAAACCAATGAAGACACGGTTTTTTTTCTCGATATGGTGACAGGGGATGAAACGTGAGCGTATCTTTACGATCCGGAAACGAAGAATCAATCCACGGAATGGCGTCACACCTCTTCACTAGGGACTAAGAAGTTCAAGAGCCAGCGATCAGCACAGAAAGTCATGGCGACTGGGGGGGATGACAGAGGTGTCATTCTCCTTGATTTTCTGGAACGTGGCAGTGCCGTGACCAGCGAGTGGTACATGGAGACACTCAATAAGCTTAGGGAAGCCATAAGGAGGAAGAGACCGAACAAGAATCTGAAATATTTGCCATAACAATGCGAGACCACACACATCTTTGGCAACAAATCATGCGATCAGCAAATTAGGCTGGTCGGTAGTCCCCCCACCCACCGTACAGCCCAGATCTGGCGCCCTCGGACTTCCACATGTTCGGTCCAATGAAGGACAGTCTCCGGGGACCGATTTGATGACACAGACGAGGTGAAAGTGGCTGTGAATAAGTGGGTACAACAGTCCACACCTGAATCTTTTCAAAGATGATTCGAGAGTTCGGTTCAACGATGGCGCAAATGCATCGCTTGTGACGGAGACTATGTTGAGTAGCATCTTTGTATAGAAAAAGAGTTACTCTACCAACATGTGCAATTTAAATGGCCTCTGTCAGTTAATAAAAAAGTTCTGCTCACTTTTGCATTACTTTCGGTACAACCCTCGTATATTTTACTTAACTATCGCCGAACATTATTCTGTAATTTAAGTACCTTGGTTTCCTACAGTAACAACATGCAATAGTTTAAGTACAATAATTAAGTTTATATTTTTTTATTAATTGGTAAAATATTAGAATAATACAGTAATTTAAGTACCCAGTTTCCTACACTAACAATATACGTACAATAGCTGGCAGATGCGACAAATGGGTGGAGATTGGAAGGAATATCCGTTGCTACAACAGTCTAAACCATGCGATATGCTCTCCACAATATTTGATCTCGCTACATAACTTCAAAAGCAGGTCGGAGGATTGAAATTTAATAGCTGATTTTCCAGCGAATCGTTCCTTTTGCAGGAAATTTTCCGTCGCATAGATGCAGAAAAAGTGGGAGCTGAATTTTTCCGTTAATATACGAAAGCGCAATTGCGGAAAGGTTTCGGAAAATTCAGAATTCTCCTGGGGTACGAAAAATTCGTGAAATTCAGTTTCTTCTCGTCATTTCACGAAAAAGGAATATGCTTCGTTAAAGAAACCACTGAAAATGGCTCGTGGATTTCAGAATTTTTTTTTGCAGTCAAATTTTTTTTTTATGATATCCTTCAACAGACATGCCTTTATTTTGAATTTTAAACTCTCCAACCCATTTTTTCTTAGCTCATAAAAAACCGCTGTATTCTGTTGTCGATCTCGTACCAATATTAATATTCTCATCGCATATTTTTTTACTAATTTATTTGCTCTTCCTTTTTCTTCATTGATTCCGTTGTGGAAGTAATTTATAGTTGTGATAAGTTAACCGCCTCTAGCTTTGATATCTGTCCTTCTCCCTTCCCTATGTTCAACTTCTTTTCTTTCATTTGGCATTATCTCTGTTATTGCGGAAGTAAAAGCATTTTTATTATGACATGAAATGGTCGTATTGTATAACGGCAATAATTTCTGGCAAATGTGCTTCTTGTGCCTGATAGAAGGAGAAATTGCAGTTGTGCTGGGATTTTCAAGAACTATCCATTTTATTCGGGAACTGGAAAAATAAGGATTTTTTTTTTTTAAGATTCGACAAAACGTAAATTTTTTTCCGGAAAGCTCCCAATTTTAGCTGAATTTCTTTTCTATGTCCACATTCATGTTTCTTTTCCAAAATGGCTGCACTATAGTACCCAAAATTACGCTGAAGGGACGACGATATGAGTTGGTGGAGATAAAAGTAATACGGATATTTTTTAAACATTTTCTTTATGTTTTAGCATTGCTACTTTGCCATGAATTAGCATGAATTTCAACGTGTGCATGTTTTAAAATAACTCGCAGACACTTTCTGAAGATAAAAAGATGCTTTCAGAATGGTGAAATGTTTAGTTGGCATCGGAAAACAAAAGTGGAAGTAAGGAGCTCACTCGGACGCTAATCGTGAGGCGGCATTGCTACAGAAAATTTGAAGTAACGTTTTATTTATATTCTGTCAATGTGGAAATATGGTTAAGTCGCATGACTGTTCAATTAATTTTTGTAAAAGGAAAATGCGTTGAAGACTTGGCGAATTTGAGAAAATCCATCCGAAACACAAAAACTTTAGCTAATCACAGGAACATTTTGTGCGAATTGTATTCCGAAATTCGCTTGAAGAAACTCGATTCACACCGACTTCCAGAGCGATGTTGTTCAAAATCAGGGAAATCCCTTGTGTTGGAGTCATTAAGCGCATGTAACTTGCTACAGTTTTCAAGTTATTGTGACTTCATGAATAATTGATGTTTTATTAAGCGCCTTAGAAATTTCTCTCTAGTTAAAACTTCGTGGTTGTAGGTTTTCCCGAAAGTCTTTATTAAAATGATATAAATTTTGGCATGTGTCTTTGTAAGACTTGGTTTTTCTCTTCCCGGTGGCATTATGTGCTGCTACCGTAATTTTCTGTGTCAGTGTAACTTTAATAGCTTTAGCACTAATGTAGTGAGTCGTCAATTCTAGAACACAAAATTGCAATTTCTTTTTAATCCTCTCTCTATCTCTGAAAGTGAAATGTAAATCAGAATACTGTGAAAATCGAACTCTTCTTCTGTTTACTGCGCTATGACTGCTGTTACGATGCCATGGTGTTGTAACATGTGATGTAACTACATTTTTCTCTTTGACACACTATCTGCGAGTAAAGCAACTGCATTGTAATTCTGGTTACAAACCTCATTGCTGTCTCTTGAGAAATACCTGTAATAACATCCAAAAACTCTCTCTGTGTGTGTGTGTCTGTGTTAACTAGAGCCGCGTTTTCAATGTAGTAGTACACTTTCTGATGCCTTTCAGCAGCGAACCGCCAGGAGAGAAGTAAATGGGTTTGCAAAAGAATATCTTTAACCCTACACAAGTTCATGCCGGGTCTGGTTCATTTGCCCGGCGTTTACTTCACCGAAAGATCACTTGATCGAAACTTTCATTTCACCGAATGGTCACTTGATCGAAAAAGTTCATTTCATCGAAGGATGAGTTAATCGAAAACTTTGGATTTGATTACAGGATCTGTTGAAGCATGGTGCCAGTTCGGAAGACAGACTGTGACGTACCTGCCAGCAGGACGCACACGGCATAAATGCAGATAGCAGTCAGAATAAACGTCTGCGTAGCTCTGTTGGTAGAGCGACTTGTTCCGGAATAAGCGGACTCGGGTTCGAATCCCGGCGTAGACCGAAAATGACGGAGAAATTTACTTCGTTATAATGGCGCCCGAACTATCCAGATGACCCGTCCGTTCAAAATCTCGCAATGGTGTGATGTTATTTCCACACCGCGAGATAGGAAAAATCTGAGATTCCCTTCTCCAGCGCTTCGAAAAATAAATGTGTGTGACGTTGCATTATACACACCAGGTTGACTGGGAGTTCTCAAGTGCACGTTCTACAGTGGATGGCTGCCTGCAACGTTTCATGGTCACGGCTGACCCGTGGGCCATGCCCCCGGCCCTTTTGGGGGGGGGGAGATGCGACGTACCTGCTAGCAGGACGCACACGGCATAAATGCAGATAGCAGTCAGAATAAACGTCTGCGTAGCTCAGTTGGTAGAGCGACTTGTTCCGGAATAAGCGGACTCGGGTTCGAATCCGTCATTTTCGGCGTAGACCGAAAATGACGGAGGAATTTACTTCGTCATAAGACCACCGAAACGTTAGGGGATCGTGCTCAAATTGCAGTTTTTGATTTCTCCGTGTCACAAAAAGCGCAAAGATATAGTTTTAAGACAAAAATAATTAATTTTAAATTCCTAGGCCTCGGCTTAAGGCCTTTTTAGCAAATTTTAATCATGCGTGCTCATGTTCATAAGGTTTACATAAAAAGTCAAGTTAATAATGTTGCACATTTATTCAGGCAAAAAGAATCAATTTTAGGTCCCTAGGCCTCGGCTTAGGCCTTTTTAGCAAATTTTAATCGTCCGTGCAAATATTTAATCAATGCATCTTTCCTGTGCTTACGTACCGAGCAGAGAAGTGGACCTGAACTAGAAAAGGCATACAAAGATTGCAGACAACTGAAAGAAGCATGGAGAGTTGCATGCTTGGTGTAACCAGGAAATATAAGAAGAGGAACTCGTGGATAAGGAAAATAACAAGTGTGTAAGACATCATGATCAGAGTAAAATCCCTGAAATGGGTATGAACTGGACATACTTCCAGAAGGATGGACCATTGATGGACAACCGAAATTTTAGACTGGATTCCAAGGGACAAGAAAAGACCCAGAAAGAGACCACATGGGAGATGGGTGGATGAAATTCAAAAGCATGCCGGAATAACATGGAGGTTCAAGACAGACAATTGTGGAAGACATTTAGGGAGACCTTAATTCAGCAGTGGATTGATAATCGTTGACAATGATGAAATATGTATATACTGGAAGCATATGCCCTCACACAAAAAAACAACTGAAGAAAGGTGCTATTGTCTCCGTTTGTTTCTGTCTCATATCATATTTTCATGCATAATTTTCCCGTCAAAAATCAATTAAGCATAATACTGATATTTAGTTTAGAATAAATTATCAACGTTTTTTCACAATTAAATGTTTTTTAACATCGACTATAGTTTCGCAGAGCGTTTGGCTCAACATCATCAGGACGAATGGAACGTAAACATTCAAATCATTGTGACATCATCAGAGTTCTGTTGGTCACTGATTTTGATTAGTTGTTTCCACGCGCTTGAAAGAAACGGTGTAGACGTCATGTCGTTGACAAGTCGTGAAGAATTCCAGTATATGTGGAAACGAACACCCTCAGGTTTATCAATAAGAATAGTGTTTCCAAACAAATATTTATGGTTACTTTCGTGACAGTGTTGGGTTACTGATGACTTCTTCAGTTCATAGTTCCGTACGTAAGTCATGTGTTCCTTCACACGGAAACTTAAAGTCCTGCCGGTCTGTCCTATAAATGAAAGTCCACATTCACAAGGTATCTCATAAATTCCCCAGGAATTTATGTCTTGGACATAGTCTTTTGATCCTTAAAAATTCATCTTGTTTATGGGTTTGAAAATAACTTTGAAATTAAAACTTTTGAGAATTTTTTGAAATTCCGACGCAAATCTGAAGAGCAAATGGGATAACCGCCCATTTCTTTCGTACTGGGAGTTCTACTGAGGTGAGCGAGCATGCAGACAGGCTTCGGTTTCCTGACGATGCTGAGCCAAACGCTCTACAAAACTATAGTCGATGTTAAAAAACATTTAATTGTGAATAAACGTTGATAATTTATTCTAAATCAACATCACATGTGTGTAGTCTTGAATTATATATAACTGATATTTAGTACTCGCCAGAAAGGTTTGCGTTGATACATTTATTTTTAATTATCCTTTAAACTTTTTTTCAGGTCTTTAAGACCTTATTAAATTAGTTCAGAGAATGGGTTGCAAAATGAATCCGTTTGGGACGGGGATGCGATGTATGATAAACAGTTTCTGCTTTCATTAAATTTCATTGCGTTTTGTTCGTGAAGATTCAGGATTGTCAGGTGAGCGCGGTATCAGCAATTGAGCGCTTCTAAAACGCAGTTTACGTTATGAAATATACATATGGAGGTTATTGTTAAGACCAAGACTAGTCATCATAATCCGCGATAATGATTCACAGTGTTTCTTGTGTTTACAGATGACGTCGTTATAGATCCACTAATTACTTCATTAATTTATTCAATCAAATGGTTTTAATAATGCCTTCCGGGGGCGCATTACCGATAGAAATTATACGTGGTACCGCTGTTTTATTACTTTCTCGCAACAGAAGAGTAATCTGCTCGTCAACCCCAGGAGGGACCCTCTTGTTTACCGGGGCGTAAAATTTGTCGTGACTTAATACACCTTTGTAGTGTCCAAAGGGAATAAAAATATGTAAATGGTGAGAAATGTTTATATTTCATTAGGTTGTTAAATATTTGCATTCCTTCGGAAGAGGAGGAGGAAGCGGTTCGAAAATAGGAGTGCGGCAAATACATCCGTGCTATTGAGAGTGCGCAGAATAAATACTTTCAAAACTCTTTCGACTTTTGAAGACCATCTGTTCATTCAACCGTGTCTCTGCTTTCACTAAACAGTTTCGTGAAACTTTCTCCTTTCCTGAGGCTCCATTCATTGAAGGGGTGCAACAGGCAGAGGTTATGATTAAGATTTTTAGATGATAATGATGATGCTTTCAGGAAGTGACCATTCATTTATTGGATAGAATTTTTCGCATTCTCAAATTTGTAGTTGGCTTTTGCGACTAGAAAGAATATTTTCTGTGCGCGTGCTTCGACGTATACTTCCTTATTAGTCAGATTTTGACAAATAATTATCACCTGGTTAGAGTTTTCGTGCAACGCCTCCATACGTTGGCTCTACATTTTAGAGAATTATTGTTCTTTATTAAACAAACACAAACCATCTTACAGACCGCTGCAGTAACAATCTCATGAGTAACAATATACTGTATATGCGGTAGTTTATTGCTGATAAGCACTCGTCCTACATCGATTCGTAGCCTACAAATTTATGCGTCGGGGACATTTGTTCATCGCTGACAGATCCGTCGACTACATTTATTCGTCGCCGGCACATGCGCCTTCTACATTTCTCCATCTTGGCCAAATGCGTCGCCTTCTACATTTCTCCATCTTGGCCAAATGCGTCGCCTACGTTTATTAATCTCCAACAAATTCATGGACAACATTTACTGTTCGCTGGAAAATGTGTCTTCTATATCAATTTGTTGCGGCCAAATTCGTTAACTACATATATATTCTTCAATGACAAACGCGTCTCGCAGATTAATCCATGGCAGACAAATGCTTCTTCTCTTCTACCAATTGGTCGCGGACAATTTGGTCCATTACATCAATTCATCAGGGACAAATTCATCGATTACATCAATTCATCAGGGACAAATTCGTCGATTACATCCATTCATCAGGGACAAATTCATCGATTACATCAATTCATCAGGGACAAATTCGTCGATTACATCAATTCATCAGGGACAAATTCGTCGTTTACTTCAATTCATCAGGGACAAATTCGTCGTTTACTTCAATTCATCAGGGACAAATTCGTCGATTACATCAATTCATCACGGACAAATTCGTCGTTTACTTCAATTCATCACGGACAAATTCGTCGATTACATCAATTCATCACGGACAAATTCGTCGATTACATCAATTCATCAGGGACAAATTCTTCGATTACATCAGTTCATCACGGACAAATTCGTCGATTGTATCAATTAATTCATCAGGGACAAATTCGTCGATTACATCAATTCATCAGGGGAAAATGCGTCGCTTGTTTCAACTCACTTAGGATAATAAACCCATCACCTACATCAGTTCTTCGCTGACAGATATGCCGTGTACCTCAGTCACAAATATATTCGTTTAGTACATTAATTCACCACAGACAAATGCGTCACATAAATCAGTTCTTCGCTGACAGATATGTCGTGTACCTCAGTCAGAAACATATTCTTTTAGTACATTAATTCACCACAGACAAATGCATTACATACATCAGTTCGTCTCGACAAAAGTCTTTGCTGCTATAAACTCGTCGCGGACATATACGTCTCAGACAAATGGTTCCGTTTTACCAATTCTTCGCGGACAAATTCGTCCACTACACCAGTCTCTCTGGGGCAAATGCGTAACCTGTTTCAATTCGTCAGCTTCACGAAATCTTTGAGGACATATGCATTGTGTGCTACAAGTTCGTCACGGCAATTTCATTGTTTACATCAATTCGTCGTAGTCAAATTCTCTGCAACATGGATTCGTCGGGGACAGATGTGTCGCGTGCATCAGTTTGTTAGGGCCAAATGCGTTGCCTACGTGTATTCGTCGTGAACAAAATGCATTGCAAGCATTATTTCATCGCAAGCAAAAATTCGCCGACTACTTCAGATTGTTGCAGACCAAATATGCGTCGCTTACATACAGGGTAGGGTGATCGTAATTAAAGTTTTTAATTAATTCAACGCTGTTTAGGGAGATATTTTGCAGTCCAAATGCAACCATGTTTGGTACACGGTGACATTTCAGAACATGTAGAAGACATTTTCACAAAAAAAAAAAAAAAAAGGTCGAAAATTCATCACTAAGGCAGTTGTGGCGCTGCAAGGAACAAATATTTTATTTGTACAAGACACTCGTGCTATACAGAGCAGAGTTGGAATTTTGGACAGAGACGTCATATAGTTTGACCCGACCCGGACAAATCCTCTTTGAACTATAAATTCGAAACTCTATTTAACTTTATATGCCTCTCCTCAGTGGGTATCGTAAGTTACATGGTCGTAGGTCATATAGAAATCACATAAATGCATTACGGAAATGCGTAATTTACTCACTTACTTACAGAAAGTGTTGAAACTGTCGTTCTTCACGTAACCTAACTGTTTTACACGTGTTTTCAAACACATCTGTGAGAGTCAGAAAGTTCCTTCGCAGTAATAATGTTAACGCTGTTCCACTTAATTTTGATGTGTTTATAGTCAAAATTCTTGAATTAAGTAACTTGTTGTATATGTTTAATATCAGTTTTTTCTGTTTTCTTGATAACATATCAAGCTTCAGAATATGTTTCACAGCGACACCAATTTGCACCAGCTCCTGATGAGTTGAAAGTTTCCGAAATGTGGATGTTGATTTCATCATTGCCCCTCAGAAGGAAGGAACGCTCATGAAATCAACATTAACATTTTGGAAACTTTCAACTCATCACAAGCTTGTGAAAATTGGTGTTGCTGTGAAACATATCCTGGTTTCTTAATGAGGCGAAACAACTTCCAGCATTCACTCTTCCCCCTTTTGTTTTCAACAAGAACGTATTCGTTGACCTTGACACCTTTTCCAATCTCCTTACTATTAAATTCATCCATATTGACAAATGAGGCATTGATTCCGACACGACATGCAATGGAACGGGATGTTAACACGTCAAACGAAAACCTCTGAATGCTCAATGCAAAAGATGCGATGTGAAAAGTAATTCTGAGTCTTACAATGTGACACGCGGAGTGTGAGAGAATGAATCACCAGAAAAGCAGGCAACGGGTGTTTGCCTGTATCTTTCTCCGTTCAATCGCTCTGAGAACAAATGCAAAAGGAAGTATCGTTTTACGAGATGGTTTATCGTCGGCAGGTGGACATCATCTTTGCTTTAACAAAGAGACAGCAATATTTTTGCATGACAAATCATTTTTCACTCTTTGTTTTTTTTTATTGGAGGTTTAACGACCACCGTGAAAAACTCAATGGGCTATAAGCAGTCGCCCGTCCCTAATTTAGGGTCACTGGTTCCAGGGAAGGGAGCCAGTGCTGTAAGACAAACACAACATCCATGCCTCACCGGGATTCGAACCCGGACCCCTTTCGGACGAATGATCAGAGGCCATCGCTTAGACCACTGCGCCACCGGGGCGGCATTTTTCACTCTGCTGGCACCAGGGTTGTGCAATTACGTGTAAAAAAGGTTTTCTACGTGACACGCGTAAATTACGCGTAAAATACGTAGAAAACGTAAAATACCTAAAAAATGCGTAAAATACGTAAAAATATTGAAAAAAACATGGGTAAAATTATGATTTTGAAGTGTACACCTGGTTAATATGTCAAACACAAATATTATTAAATGAAAATGTACAATATTTTGCATTATAGACATGCCGTAGACATTCATGTCAAAATATTATCTTTGGTGAACAAACTGAACATAAAATGATTTATTTTATAGAATTACATACATATGAAAATACACTCGACGAATTTGTTGTTGATAAAGTCTTGAATTCTATTCAATATACATTGTGATTTTTATCGATGTTATTGCAAGAGGTAGATTATTTTCTCCATTTTTAATATACGAGAAAGAACAGTTACATTATAATTTCTAAAAAGAAATCTGTTAATAGGTGGCTGAGCTGTATGAACAATCTTAAGATAATAATGATTTCGTAGTGAAATATACAAGAAATTTTAAGTTTAAAATGTAATATAATTAAAGTGGTTTTTATATTATATTATTTATACACACACATGAAAGAAAATTAGTTTTTTACGTCTGCGTAAAAAACTGGTTTTCTACGCCAAGTAAATTACCTGTAAATTACGCGTAGTTTACGTAAAATACGTAACGAGTAAATTACCTTGCCGACCCTGGCTGGCACCAGCATCGAGCACCAAATTCCACAGTACGCATTTTTCTTTGAAGTATATATTTTGTTTTTCTTTTTAAAAATCCAACGGTAATAAAACCGGGTCGGAATCGGGTCAGGAACACCTTGACTCGACCCGTTTGACCCGCAAGAAATTGTTGACCCATTGACCAGCTGACCCGTTTTCATCACTGATACAGAGATACTGACCTTAGCGATGCAAGGGATACTGCTCAATGTAGTTCCCGTTCTGAAGTTGTAAAACATGAAGGTGGTGAACACTCTGTTCAATGGCCGATCGCAACTTATCCTCTCTGATGCTTCTCACATGCAGTATGATACTATCTTCCAATGCTACCAAATTTGCAACATAACCTTGATAAACCACACCTTTCAAGTGTCCCTACAGCTAGAAATCACAAAAATTAAGGCCCGGAGAACGAGGTTGCGAGACGGTAGGAAACGCACGACTTATCACTTTGTTCTCTGTGAAATGTCGCAGAAGCTGCTGTACAAATCGTCGAATATGTGGAGGTGCTCCATCTTGCATGAAAGTGGTTGACTCAAGGAATTGTCGTTGTTGCAGTTGGGGTACGACAAAAGCGTTGATTATCTGTCGGTATCTCTGGGCCGTCACAGAACATGTCACAGGGTCATGGGATGAGCTTCTGTGATGAAGAAGAACTGGCAAGTAAGGTCAGTCGGGTTTCCCTGTCGGCGGCAAGCATGGTTGTATTTGATCTTATAAGGGTAACAATGCACCACCTTTCTCAGTACCTTTCACACTGTGCCATAAGATAAATTCAACTCTCGTGACACTGCATGTGAACTACTGGAGCCTGCAACTGCAACGTTATTCATTGACAGTTCAACAACAGCTGTGGCAACATCCTCAACGACTTGTGAAGTGATAGGTTTGTTTGCACCCTCGACCGGGTTTTACTCCTAAATTTCCGGTTTCCTGGAATCGAGTGATCCTTCTCCTGAGAGCTTGTTGAGTCAGTGGTTCTCTGCGTAATTTCTTACGACGGCGATAGCCCCGAAGTGCAGCCGCAGCATTGCCGTTTTTTGGGGGTTTTTTTTCCATAAAACAGCTTCACAAGAAATGCACGTTCTGGCATGGTGATGGTCATCGTAGCTGATAAGAATGACATTCAACTGTTGTGTCCACATTTATACCCAGATCATGGCTGCAACATGTGTGTTTATGCAAATGAAACTGCGTTTTCGTTGCATGCAGCGCCACAAGTGCCATAGTGGTTGAGTTTTGGTACTTTTTCTTTCTATTTTTTTTTTTTTTTTACGGAAATGCCTTCCGCATGTCCTGAAATGTCATCATACCAAATTTGGTTGCATTTAGGCTGCTAAATACCTCTCTAGACAGCGTCAAATAGGGGTACTTTAATTATGATCTTCCGGTATATACGTCGCGTACAGATGCTTCGCCTACATCGTTCATCAAGTGCTTCGCCTTCATCATTTCGTTACGGGCAAATTCGTCATTTGCATAAGTTCATGGGGTACGAGTGCACCGTCTGCCGTAATTCGGATGCGAATTTATAGCAAGATTGGCAGACAAATTAACTAAACGAGTGACCTCCGATTTTGCGCATGATTTTTTCAGTATCAGGCACAAAAAAAAAAACGAATTTATTTAGTGCAAATTTTAGAAATGGCGATGTTCTTTTTGCAGCCCGGGAGACTGACTGAATTTTGATCTGAGATCTACACATCTCAGATTGTTACACGTATTTTCATCTATCATATATGGAGAGAGTTTTTCGCAATCCGATATTCTGAGGCATAGATTAAATCAGCAACTTATATTCACAATTGAATATTTTAAGATCTGCTGTAGTTTTCCTGAGCGTTTGGCTCGGCTTCATCGGGACAAATAGGAAATGGAATGTAAACATTTAAATCATTATGTCATCATCAGCGTTCTAACCGTCACGGATTTTGGTGAGTTGTTTCCACGCGCTTGAAGGAATTGGAATCAATGCCATGTCGTTGACAAGCTGTGAAGAGTTGTGGAAAGCTTTTAAAATATTAAGCGTAATAGTCGAATCAGTTTTATCAATAAGTTCATCGTTTTCAAACCAAAATTCATGGTTATTTTTGTTACAGTCTTGAGCTGCAGACGATTTCTTCAGCTCACAACTTCGTACGTAAGTTCTGTGTTCCTTCACACACAAATTTAAAGCCCCGCGGGTCTGTCCTACATATGAAAGTCCACATTCAAATGAAATCTGATAAATTCCCCTGGTATTTATGTCTTCGACATAGTCTTTTGATCCGTAAGAATTCATTTCGTTTATGGGTGTGAAAATAATTGTGAAATTATAACCGGAGAATTTTTGAAATTTTGAAACAAATCTGAGGAGTAAATGAGATGACTGCCCAATTCTCTGCTATTGGGAGTTCTATTATAGGCTTAAGCTTGCAGACAGGCTTCGTTCGATTTCCCAAATTTTTGGACTGCTTTGTCTCTAACGAAAGTGCTGTATTCTCTTTGTGTGTTGCAGCTTCTTTAAGAAAATCAATCTGTTTCTGCAAGGAATCTTCGGTTGAGCAGATATGTATTGCACGATATACGTATGTGTAGAAAGTACTGATATTTAGTTTCCATGGGTGATTTGAATTTGCATGTGTGGGTAATGAGGCAGCAAATAGTTTGCGATAAAACTGTTTTAGTGAAGAATCCTTTAGAGCGTGACACAAGGATATCAAGGAATGATAAGCAGCCATTGTGTTCAGTCTCACAAGTGAACTGGATCAATTAAATTGATAAGTACAACTAATTTGGGTGTTTCCGAATTAACGCCAGGTGTAATTTACATATCGAATCCATTGGTCGGATGTCGCAAAGTGGAAAAGTTTCTCCTCAAAGTGAAGCATGTAGACTTCACATAAAATAGGCGACAGCGGTCTACCATGTTGGTGAAATTTTCCCCGAAGAACGAAACTGTTTTGTCTGATGCAAATTTCCAGTAGTCTCAAAATTTCTTTTACTATCGGTTGACTGTAATGAGGTTCAACTATAGACTTGCCCTCAATGTTTCGAGAGCTCCATTCAGTGAGATACTTGTGACCATGGATTTCACATCTAAAGATAACATAGACTGATAGATCAGATCAGATCATATGTAGATGATTTTAGGAAGGGAGTGTCTGACCCCAGGTCTTAAACAACCTTTAGAAAGAGGAAGCTAGGAGATTTGGGCTAGAGTGCCCGATAGGAAAGTGATGCCCGATAGGAAAGTGACACGGAAGCGAAGTAGAAAGGGGTAGGAAGACGCCCTTATTTATTACCGGGGGGCCAGTACCCGGGGTCCGACGGCTTAACGTGCCCATCCGACGCACGGCGGATATTTAGTGGATCGAGCGTTTGTACCTGCTGGGATCGAATCTGAGTCATTTACGTGGCAGTCACGAACGTTGCCCACTAGGCCACCCGCGGCCCACATAGACTGATACTTACATGGATGAGGTTTTAACCGATTAACAAATCAATGGAATTATTTTGCTGATCTTTTGTTAGAAGTCGCTAAGGTAGAAGATAGTTTTGGAGTTAGAAACTTGGTCACTTTACGGGTAGCTGAGCCAATATATCTAAATATTGGACGGAAAGGGACGCCAAACTTTTGCATGTTAAACAGAAACGCAGGCAATCGGCATAGGAGGGCATGACATGACTTTTTGAGCTTTTGTTAAGAGTAACACAACTGGTTATCACTTTCCGGATTCCTTTGAATTGTTCCTCCGATGGATAATTTTGTTTTTAATAGGGTCCTTCGTAACGCTGATGATGTCACAATGATTTTAATGTTTACGCTCCATTTTTCTTGATAAAGCCCAGGCCAAACGCGCAGCAGAACTATAGTAGATCTTAAAATAAAATTATTTAATTGTGAATTAGCGTTGTTGGTTTTTACCTAACTCAACGTCACAAGCATTGCAGTGATAACATTTTTTTAACAATACACAGATTGTTTCCTCTTTTTCCAGACAGATTTGTTTTTGTGCTGTATTCTTGTAACAGAACATCTGAACAACAAGCGCCATTACCACGCTAAAGATAATTTAAATACTGGTGTTATACAAAACTAAAATGTATTTTCCAGTAGCAAACTTATTTGCAAATATTTACATAACGCATAACTTATAAATCATATTAACGAGTAGCTAGCTGCCTTCTGTGCTTTTGGACTGCATTTGAAAAGGCGAATATTTCGATTCCTTTTTCTCTTGAGAACTTAAGACTCGCTTTCTTACCAGACTCCGTATAATCTGAGGGCAAAAATATTCGTTAATAGGTGTTAGAATCTGTCAGTTTAATCATGCTTTCTCTATCTAAAGCTCGTGCCAAAAGTAGTGCAGAATGATTGCGCAATATTCTGAAAGCCGGCGTGCAGAAGTAATTATGACATGTACGTGACGTTATTATTGATTTATTATTTAGAGCAAGAAAACTATCATTTATGTGTGAGATGGTCGGAGGCCTTGAAAACAACACTTGAGTTACAGTTTTGAGGGCTGATATTTATTTAACTTCTAATTTAACGATTTCTTTTTCCATGTATATAACGTGAGGAAACTAAAATTGTCGGCGGGACTTTGTCTTAAAATCTTCCAGTACACCAGACGCGGCATCCCATGCTAATTCTTGTCCAGTGATTGTTTGTTTATAGCTGCTGGTTGATTCGCCGAATCGTGGCTCATATGTTTCGGGATACCAGAAGAGTTGGACGATGTTGACAACAGTGGTTGCAAGAACGTAAAACCAGTCGCCGTAACGGCACCGGTGCAGTAAGGCGGACTTCAGCTTCAAGCTGCAGCAGAAGATCATTCAACGGGTTGTAGCGGCCACAGTGGAGATCCAGTTTTGCCAATTACTTCTCAAAATCTTGCAAGTATTTTCAGAAAAATCTTCGAGATGACTGTAAATTTCACCAGAAATTAACATACACTCACGGACAATGAAATTTGCGCACCAAGAAGGAAGCATCGGATTGAACTTAAATTTTATGGACGTTATGATACAGATGAATGATACACATGATGGCAAAAACAGAGCTGCAGGACGATTACAGAGGGATCTGTGGCATGCAGTCCGGTCATCTTCAATAGCGCGTCGCACCGCCTCGTGCTGCGTTACGTGCTGCAATACGGTCCGGCATGGAGGCGAACAGACGTCTGATATCCTGCGGCAATAGGATAGGCCCACACGTGTTGGACGGTGTGCTCCAAATCCCGGATAGTGTGGCACGGCGGTAGCTGGCGTTTCAACTGGTCCAACACATGCTCGACAGGAAACATGTCCGGGGAAGGGAGCAGGCCACGAAAGTGTCTGAACATGACGTGGGCAGTCCTGGGTAACCCGAGCCGTGTGTGGGCGGGCATTATCATGCTGGTATAGCGCACCTGGAATCCCGGCCAGGAATGGGAGCACATATATCTCATCCACATACCGCTGGCACGTCAATGATCCACGTACCACTACTAGAGCTGATCGGCTATCGTAGGCTATGGCTCCCCAGACCATAATGCCTGCAGTGAGGGAGATGTGGCGCTCGATAGCGAGGTTGGGATTGTGCCATTGACCCGGGGACCTCAACACCCAGACACGATGATCATCTGTCCCCAATACGAAGCGGCACTCATCGCTAAAGACCACACGTCGCCAGTCTGTGGCGTTCCACGTCGCTCTGGCCTGGCACCACTGCACACGGAGCCGGTGATGTTCCGGTGTTAATGGCAGCACCCGTAAGGAGCACTGGGATTGCATATTCGCTTCCTCGAGGCGTCGGAAAATGGTTCGTGGGCACACAGGAGCCGCTACATCTGCCTGTGTAGTGGACCGGGTCGTCGTGGGATCCATTCGTGCCTGCCGCACGATCCGTCGAATCCCTCCACCGGTGGTCCTCCTGGTCCGTCCGGAACTACTCCGCCGTGTGGCAGTGCCGTCACGTGTCCACTGCTCCCAACACAGTCGGACGCTATGGTCAGAACGATCCACGTGGGGGCTATACGGCGCTCCGATCACCCTGCGGTTTTCTGCCCTATGATCAGGCCTCTCTCAATGTCCGTATGTTGCGTAAAACGACGTCTCTGGCGTCCACCCGGCATTCTTGTTACTCTGTACTCTTTGCTTGTGTCGGCCGGTGCTTTTCGCTTCCATGAGGCATCTACTATTCCGCGGTTTATAAGGTTGCCGGCACTTGCTTGCAGCGCCACCACAGGGTGTGTGGTCATGCGCAATCGCACCAAACGTTGATCATTTGCATACCAGCACGCACTCTGGCTATTTGAAAAGTTTCGCGGTTGTAAGCATGTTTTCTTCTAGGTGCGAAAATTTCATTGTCCGTGAGTGTGTGTATATATATATATATATATATAATAGTGAAGCATCTTGGGTCCGAGACCGGGGCTGCCCCCCCCCTCCCCACACACACACAAGTACTGTTTTTTTTTTAATTGCGAAGTTTAAGTTTTAATTGTTAAGTAATAGAAGTAACTGTTTTTCAAAATTTTAGGTACATGCTATTGCTAACATGATAACAAATAATTTATAACACATCAAATTGTTGTAATGACGATTCACCCATATCAATTCCGTTGCCTTGGAGATTATTGTGCAACAATCAGGCCCCTCAGACTATCAACAACGAATAGCGTTTACGCACATGCGCAAACAAATAGCGTTGTAATTTACTGTATTTATTTTATACTGTCACTTCAAGAGCTAAGCGTAGTATTCATTACATCTGAAGATGAGTTCAATGTGAACTTGAAACTACTCATCGTTTTGGCATCATTGTGTTTTAGTTGTATATAGTATTCATATTTTAAATCGTGTATAAAACGCCTGTATATGTGTGTTCATCAATTCGTACCTGCACGAATAAATATATTTATATCTGTAGTGGGGGGAGGGGGTATATGTGACATCCCTACCTCAGGAAGTGACGCATATATCGAGACGGTAAAGCTGCAGCAACAAACTTCGTCGGTATAGCTTAATTGATAAAGCATTCGGCTCCGGTGCAGAAGGATGCGGATTCGATTCACCGGCAATGGCTTTTACACTATAAAGGCCATCTGTTCTGTGACGTACCTGCCAGCAGGACGCACATGACATAAAGGCAGATAGGAATCAGAACAAATGTCTGCGTAGCTCAGTTGGTAGAGCTGCTTGTTCCGGAATAAGCGTACTCGGGTTCGAATCCTGGCGTAGACCAAAAATGACGGAGAAATTCACTTCGTTATAATGGCGCCCGAACTACCCGGATGACCCGACCGTTCAAAATCTCGCATTGGTGTGATGTTATTTCCACACCGCGAGATAGGAAAAATCAGAGAATCCCTTCTCCAGTGCTTCGAAAAATAAATGTGTGTGACGTTGCATTCCACACACCAGATTGACTGGGAGTTCTCAAGTGCACGTTCTACAATGGTTGTCTGCCTGCAGCGATTCATGGTCACGGCTGATCCGTGGGCCATGCCCCCGGCCCTCTTTCGGGGGGGGAGGAGATGTGACGTACCTGCCAGCAGGACGCACATGACATAAAGGCAGATAGGAATCAGAATACATGTCTGCGTAGCTCAGTTGGTAGAGCTGCTTGTCCCGGAATAAGCGTACTCGGGTTCGAATCCCGGCGTAGACCAAAAATGACGGAGAAATTTACTTCGTTATAGTTCTTGTATAAACGATTCCAAGGATGTGGACTTCTCCGTAGTTCTATTATTTTACCGTTTTCGATCTTTACTTCGACATGCTGGATTTTGCACAAAAGCATTATTTTAAAAAATGGACTGGAACGGATTGACTACTACACCACATTTTCTGTCTTTCCTATCCTGGTGGGATAGTTTGTTGGAACTATCGGAATGTGGCTTCATGTAGTTCCAGCCTACTTAATGGTTAATAAGTGCTGCATCTGGTCTGCGTTGCTTAACACATTCGGTGCATGAAACTTCATTTCCTTTATTCCCTTAATCAGTCGTATTCTTCAGATGCTTTAGTTTCGAGGATTTTAACTAGCGTTTTCAGATTTCAAATCAGGAAAGTCCAGCATTCATTCGTTGTAATTTACTGTATTTCGTCATCAAACTCCGTCAAGCTGGATACCCCTTTAGAATCACTTCTATTCTCCTTACGAAAAATGTTATGTCTGCAAAAACAAATCCTGGCCTTTAGCCAAGAGCAGGTTCAGAAATTAGCACCTTCGTCACCGGCACCCGGATACATTATGCGTATTCATACCAGACAAGATTTCTTTTCTTCTGGGAGTGTTTTCATTAAAAAAAAAAAAAAGAGGGAGACTTAAAGGAAATAATTTCGTTGTGAAACGGAGGATTCATTGGAACAGCGGTGTGTAAAGAGAATAATTCAGCACCCCCATTTCTCAACTGCCTCCCTCCGTCTCTTCTTCGATTCCAGTTTCTGAAACACACCTCCGATAACATTTCCTGGTCGACGGCCATTTTTATTTCGGCCCACAGGCTCAGCAGGTGTATTGCAGGAGGAAAGCAACGAACAGGGGGAGGAGGGGGGGTCAGGATGATGTTGCATCATAGCGGAATGGAGAGGAGGGAGGTACACGTTTCACGTGCAGATTAAAATGCTAATTTCTCACCTTTGACCTTGGAAGTGATTGTACCAGTTTGGTTATCTACTAAGGCGCGCTTCACACAGATCCTATAGTCACGCTCTTCTTTTGAACTGAAAAACTTTGCCGGCTTTGTGTGAGTGTATGTTTGTGTGTGCGCGCGCACACAAGCCTTCGGCAACGTGTCCTAAATGTAGTCGCAGACTGTATGGCGCCGATTAACGCAACTGGAGAAAGACCCACATCATGTACTCGAAATGTCGGAGTATATTATAACTATAATTTTGCAAGAAGACATATAGAAGAGAGGCAGTTGAGAAATTGGGGTGCTAATTCCTTGTGTTATTTATCAATAGGTAAGTTAATCATGGGAATCCTAGAGCAAGCGAGTATGTGATGTTTGAGTGCTAAAAACGTCACGCCCCCCATCAAACAACTCTTTTTTTTTTTTTTTTTACCTACACTAGTGCTCAAAAATAAAGGACAATTTACAAAAACGCATAGCTGACGATACATAGCAGCTGCCCTTGGCTTTGTTTTGTAGTTTACTGTATTTCGTCATTTTTTTTAATAATATACATAATCCGAAGTCGCCAAATTTTTTTTTTTTTTTAATATTTTTTGAATGTGGTTTAACGATCACCATGAGAAACTCACTGGGCGATAAGCAGTCGCATGTCCCAAATTTAGGACCACTGGCTCCAGGGAAGAGAGAGAGAGCCAGTGCCGTAAGCCAAACACACCAACACCTTACCGGGGTTCGAACCTGTACCCATCTCAGACGGATGATCATCGCTTAGACTACTGCGCCATCGGAGTGGCTATTATTATTTATTTTTTTCACTTTCCATTGGAATTGGAGATATAAAAACCATAGAAACATAAAATACGGTAACAGCACAAAAACAATTGGTTGTATTAATATATTCTTCGCAAGTAAGCAGCAAAATATATTGTAATAGATCCCGAGTCCTAATAGAAAGAAATATAGACACTTATTTTCAATTTTGAATATGTCGTAAAAAGACTAATGTAAAACACACACCGCGCACGCGCACACAGACGTTATTGAAAATTTCCTGCACTTTATTCCTTATACAACTTCTCATCTAATAACTATTTTCATAAAAGTCGTGCAATATTGGTTAATGGTTCACATCGAAAAGATAACAAATCCACAAATATGATCGCATTTAAAAATTCCATTTAAATTTCAAAATATCCTTGGCACTGCCGAAGCAAATTTTCGCATGACGTCCGAGCAAAAACAATCTTTAAAGATTGTTTTTGCTCCGACGTCATTTTGAAAAAAATAATCGCCATTATTTTCGTCAAAACTTATTTTATCCATCGCCAAAACGATTGTTTTTTTTTTTTTTTTTTTTTTTTTGCAAATTGCGAAGAACACGATCGGCAGCGCGACTCCTGATATATGTAAAATAACGCACTGAAAATTGGCGATCATACAAATTTCGTTAAACAGAAGAAGACTGTCCCGTATTTACTTTTGACGAATGTTTGCCGGAATAGGCAAATTAGGATTGCGTTGGAAAAACGCACTAGTCTGCTCGCACCATGTAGCTGTTTTAGGCAACCCTTGCTTTCATTTCACTTAGTTCACACGTCGAGCTGATGACGTCATGAAGGCATACAGATGATTTTGATCGGTGGAGAGCGATTGGTAGAATGAAAGCAGGTCAGTCCCAGACGGAAATTCCCAGACCTCTGAATGTTCCACAAAATATCATGTGAGGACTCTGGAGACAGACAAGAGCTGTTCGTCGTCGCCCAGGAAAAGGCCGTCCTAGAGTCACAACTGCCGCAGACAATTGCTGTGTGAGTCTGACTGCCAGACTGAACAGAGATATATCAGCTAGGCAAATCTCTCTGGAGTTCGCGGCGGCTACAGGATAGCTAGGGTATCAAGGCACAATGTTTGTAGTGGAGACCAATCGCTCGTGTGCCTCTAACTTCCCCGCCCGGCAAAGTTGCTTAACTAGGAGTAACCAATATCACACTTGCTGTCCAGACCAGTGGTTGAATGTTCCTTTCACAGATGAGTCTCGATTCATCTTGCCAAGTTTTACGGTTTACCTGTAAAATTTACGCAAATTCTACTTGTTTTACGGTTATTTTACGGATGATCAGTGCTCGAAATGGGCCGGTATGGTATACCGAGACTTCTTTTTCCTAGTATTTCATACTGGCACTTTTTTCTACCTGGAATTAACGTACCGGTACTAATTTTAGGAGTGGGAACTGCAAAAATGTTTTTTTTTTATTATTTATTAAATAATTTTTCTTTTTTTTTTTTTTTTTTTTCTTTTTTTTTGTTCCTGACCTACAAACACGCGTTCTTATGCAAAGAAACCTTATGTGCCTCGTGCCCCCGAGAAACAGCTGTGTGGGACCGTAAAGGTTAGGGGAGTGGTGTACACATGATCTATTAGTTCAGTCCTTCAAATAATGGAAATGAAGCTAACCGTAGCGCATGACCACATCTTGCCCAAGCCTCCAGATCATCCAACTAAAGATGTCTGTAATTTTTATTATATTATTAATTTTTTTAAGACGGGGGTCGTGCTGCCGATCGCATTCTTCGCAATTTGCGAAAAAGAAATCGTTTCGGCGATGGAAAAAAAAGTTTTGGCGATTACCTTCTTGTAATGTTGTAACACTTTGGCGGAAAAAAAAAATGAATTTGGCGAATAAGTTCGCGGAAACTTTAAAAAAGCCAGCGCAACCGCTGTAATATATTCAGTTTGAAGAGCTTCTTCATAGAACGAAGAATTGGGACTAATATATTAAACACAAATTTTCTATTGTTCTTTAATTGTGCAGCAATGAGTATAAACATTTCCTGCTTCGGACTTATATCTTTCCTAGAGGGCGGTGTGATTGCTATTAATTTAACACTGAATATTCATTCTGGTTGCGTAGGTTCTAATTATCTAATTGCCCGATTTTGTACTTCATGAAAGTCCCTATTGGAAGGGAGGCTGCCTCATTGGCACGGGGCCATAAAGTTCTGGGTTAAAGTCCAGCTGAATTACTAACGATTAGCCGAGGTTCTGAAGTCTCGTTAATCCGTTGGTCCCAGGGAGATCAGTGGCGTACTCAGAAAAATAATTTTGGGGGTCGCCGCCGCAATGTCAAAACCACGAATGCGAAATTTTGTAGTTTGAATTATCGCTATTTAAAAATTAAATTTCATCAAAGAATCACTTCTGCAATTACATCAGACTGTTCAAGCACTATACATACATTTAGATCAAGTTGCACCTGTATTATGCATCAGTGAATGAAATTTTATATGATGTAAAGTCAACAATCGAAAAATTCTCATGTTCCTGGTTTTATCAGCAGCTACGATATCATTCCTTTCTAAAGTGACGAAAAAAATGTGCATTAGAACAGGCATTTTTATATTTCTCAAATACTATTAATTACAAAGTAACGTTCATTTGGCTTACCCCCTCCCTCCCCCAGGCTCCAGCTCCCGCCATTCATTAGACTAACGCCTTGACCAGTACAGCATACAACACCAATTCGCTCTCTTCTTTCTTTGGTGGCATACGAGTGGGAAATTGCGCCGCGGGGGGGGGCGTACGCATTAACAATAGGCATATGTGACCTCGTCTAACCATTCCAAGTAAAGAAGTAACTAAGGGCAATTTAAGGAAGACCAGAATGGCGACTCTAGCATAATAACGTCACCTACAGTTTTTTTCAATTTTTAATACCAGACAAAATTACTTGGGGGGGGGGATATGGTCCTTTGCACCTACCTGGGTACGTCCTTGCTATAAAACCCCAGTCGTCCTCGGTGTAGCATAAGTAGCGCCCACTTGGGTCCACAAACCAACCAACTCTAATCGACCGCCATCGTTTATGACTTATGGTGCAATAGTATTCCACGGAATTGTCAGTTACATTTTCAAACAAAGGAGTTTTTCTTCTGGGAATTATTTTATAGTTTTTCAGTTTTGGAGATTTTCTGGAAAAGGTATTTTTTCCGGAGAATCGTTAGCTAAATATGAACTTACCGGGACTTCAAAATTTCCATTTCGAGCATTACGGATGACATATCTTAGACACCCCCCCCCCAGTTAATGCAATTAAAAAAAATGTGTCCTCAAGAACCATGTGTATTCTGATTTATCCATTCACTATTACTCCCATTTCTGCGTCCCCAACCCCCTCTGCTTACAGGCGAGAGGGAAAGATTGGGTAAACACGCTGTAAGATTAGGACTGGCTATAACTGCTAAAAAAAGAGACCAAGAAATGAAAAATATCAAACTCTTGTATCAGATTTAAAATTGCTTTTTTTTTATTCTAAAAGGTTGGCAAAAAAATGTAAGGTTAAAACCTCAGTTAAGTTAAAGTAAAAAGTTATCGCAATATATCACAGTAATTTCGGAGTTACAGATGAAATTTTTGTGTGTACATAGCCTAACGAGAAGAAATAATGAGATAATTATGCATTCCGAGTACATTTTCTAATCGTTGTAAGCGTTAAATAGTACCAAATAACTTAATTATATCGTATAACATCGAATAAATTCGAGAAATCATGCATTATAAATCAGTTGCGAAAACACAAATTTGTCCGTGATAGATACCGAACACCCCCCCCCCTCAAAAAAAAACAAAAAAACACCACTCCAGAGTAAGTTGCTCTTCCAACTGAGCTACACAGTCGGAACGTACCGCTGCTGATTTGTCGTCTTGACACGTGATTCACCTCTGAAGTAGTCGCAGCTTCTAATTTATATTTTTGATACGTTTAATCAATACGTCCGAAGCATCAGTCAATCGAACATATCGATTAAACGTTCACTGAATTTTTTTACGGATTTCAATTCTTGAAAGTTGGCAGGTCTGTTCTTAAGTGCTGATCCGCGGCGTATTCTCGCCTGGAGAGAATAGGGTTGTAAATGATCCTTTTACCACAGTGTATTTTCCGAAGTAAGTGCTTGATATGTGTCCTATGCACGTTGTAAATGCTTTCACCGGAGCATCCGTTCAGTTTAATCTATCGTCATGTCTGACGAAACCCGGTAAACGGCTTTTGTAATGAACCTTGATAAGTGTAGCTAAATATTTTATTTCAGCAAATCATTCACTTTGTGCCAGTTGCTTTTGCGCTTGTTCAGAAATCCCAAAGATTAAACTTTGGTGATGATTTTCCAGAAATGATTTTTTTTACAGTCCCGAGTTATTAATTTTGATACATTCCAGCAAAGTTGTGAAGACTGGCGATGTACATTAATATTCCATAAAGCCAGCGCTTAGACCACTACACCGCCGATGCGGAGTGGTCTAAACGTGGTCTAACAATGCCAGAGTGGTCTAAACATGTTCTTTTTTTTTTTTTTTTTTTTTTTTGAGGTTTAACGACCACCGTGAGCAACTCAATGGGCTATAAGCAGTCGCCCGTCCCTAATTTAGGGTCACTGGTTCCAGGGAAGGGAGAGAGCCAGTGCCGAAAGACAAACACAACATCCATGCCTTACCGGGATTCGAACCCGGACCCCTTCGGACGAATGATCAGAGGCCATCGCTTAGACCACTGCGCCACCGGGGCGGCTAAACATGTTCTAACAAAGTAATCGCGAATGATTATTCTAGTTGTACACTCACGGACAATTAAATTTGCGCACCTAGAAGAAAATATGCTACAACCGCGAAACTTTACAGATAGCTAGAGTGCGTGCTGGTATGCAAATGATCCACATTTGGTGCGATTGCGCATGACCGCACACCCTGTGGTGACGCTGCAAGCAAGAACCGGCAACCTTATAAACCGGCGTGTAGTCAATGCCCTATGAAAGCTAAAAGCACCAGCCGCCGCAAGCAAGAGTACAGAGTGACAGGAATACCGGGTAGATGACGCCAGATACATCGATTTACGCAACATACGGACTTTGAGAGAGGCCTGATCATAGGGCAGAAAACCGCAGAGTGATCGGAGCGCCGTATAGCCCACCACGTGGATCGTTCTGACCATACCGTCCGACTGTGTTGGGAGCGGTGGACACGTGATGGCACTGCCACACGGCGTAGCGGCTGCGGACGGACCAGGAGGACCACCGGTAGAGATGATCGACCGATCGGGAGCCCGGCACGAACAGATCCCACGTGGACCCGGTACACTACACGCAGATGTAGCGGCTCCTGTGTGCCCACGAACCATTTCCTTACGCCTCGCGGGAGAGAATCTGCGATCCCAGCGCTCCTTACGTGTGCTGCCATTAACACCGGAACATCGCCGCCTGCGTTTGCAGTGGTGCCAGGCCAGAGCGACGTGGAACGCCACAGACTGGTGACGTGTGGTGTTTAGCGATGAGTGCCACTTCGTTTTGGGGACAGATGATCATCGTGTCCAGGTGTGGAGGTCCCCGGGTCAACGGCACAATCCCAACCTCGCTATCGAGCGCTACACCTCCCCCACTGCAGGCATTATGGTCTGGGGAGCCATTGCTTACGATAGCCGATCAGCTCTAGTACTGGTACGTGGATCATTGACGTGCCAGCGGTATGTGGATGAGATCATACGGCCCCATGTGCTCCCATTCCTGGCCGGAATTCCAGGTGTGCTATACCAGCAGGATAATGCCCGCCCACACACGGCTCGGGTTACCCAGAACTTCCCACGTCATGTCCAGACACTTTCGTGGCCTGCTCGCTCCCCGGACATGTTTCCTATCGAGCTTGTGTTGGACCAGTTGAAACGCCAACTACCGCCATGCCGCACTATCCGGGATTTGGAGCACACCGTCCAACATGTGTGGGACAATCTGACGCAGGGCAACACCAGGCGTCTGTTCGCTTCCACGCCGGACCGTTATTGCAGCATGTATCGCCGCACGAGGCTGTGCGACGCACTATTGAAGATGACCGACTGCTTGCCACAGATCCCTCTGTAATTGTCCTGCAGCTCTGTTTATGCCATCATGTGTATCATTCCATCTGTATCATTACGTGCATAAAATTTCAGTTCAATCCGATGCTTCCTTCTAGGTGCGCAAATTTCATTGTCCGTGAGTGTATTTTTATCTGATTTCTTCAAGTGTACTTTTAAGTCTACCGTATACAGTATGTCCTTCTTAGTTAAGGTCCATGCCTCTGCTGCATTTGTAAGAACTGGAGTGATACATTAATTAAATACTTTTCTTTTAAAACATAATGGCATATTGCTCTTGAAAATTGTACTGTTCCTTCGAAAAGCTTTCCAGCAAAGTTTTATACATCGATTAATTTCCTCATAATTAATTTCCTCGTCAATTTTCTTTAACCTCTGGAAGAAATCAGTGCAATAGTTTATTTCATTCAGACTACTAAAAAGCAGAAATGTGTGAACTGCAATGTAATATATAATACTGTACATATAAAGTCTTAATTGCAATGTTATATTTAAAAATAGGGACTGCGGTCATTCTCACGGTGAGTAACCGTAAGAACATCAACGAACGGAGGTCTTGTTTGAGGAAGATGCTATAAAATAGCAGGGTCACTGTAGATCTGCCAGATTACGTAAGTGCAGATTACGTAAGACACCCGGAGCAAGCAAGAAGGGTTAGAAAGGATACAATACCGGAGGGCAAGAGGTACAGAGCTCGGCCCATACCCTGCCTACCTACGTTATCCATCAAATTCCGTTCCCATGCTGTATTACACACATTAATATGGCGACAAAAATAGCCTCAGAACAATACACTTAGTATTTAAAAATGTAGGGCTCAACTAATGTGAATTTTATTTTAGAAATGATGAGCTTAAACTAGGAAACTAGTATGTTGGGTGGCAAAGAAACGAAAATGTTAGGGGTCAAGCCCCCACTCCTTTTCTCCGTATGATTCTTCGCCTGTGTCTACAAATCATACTGCCCCCCCCCCCTCCCGGCGAAAAATAGATGGCAGTGCATGTTGGGAAAGTGCTGGCAATGCTCGGCTTAGTGTAAACAAGTTTCCTCTTAAGTACGATCTCCAAGTCGTGCTGCGTTTCGCGTGATGTGGGTCTGCTGGAACGGACACTGGTTTATTTCTCGCTGTTGCGGGACATTTCCTCGCTGTTTGTCTAGCTGCCGTCATCAGAAAATGCGCTCAGGGTTCCCATTTCTCTTCTCTCTGAGTTCCTCTTTATTCGACGCAAGCGTCTTCTGCAGCGCCCCCCCCCACCTTTTTTTATTCTCTTCATTTTATGATGTATGAATGGGGTGGCGCCGTATTCTTCGGAGGTGGTTTTGATGGCCACCGCCCGCGAGAAATGTAATTTCTTTAACCTCTGGCAGGCGGGTGAAGCTGGTGACCCCGAGGCCATCAAAGAGCACATTAGATTGTGTGCCGCCGTCGCGGTAAAAAAACCGCTGAAATCAGCTTCCTAGACTACCAGCCGCAAAGCGCGCAGTCATCATATCGACATCACCCGCCGCAGCAGCAGCACGCCAAAAGATTCCGCGGAGACAAAGCCTTTCCTTTCTTTTCCCACATCGCTCAGAGTTGCATGCAGTGCTCCTGCTGGTATTACGCGACTTCCGAACATCGAGAAATAATTTAGATCCAGCTTAGATTATGAGTAACTTGGATTTTTTATATGTTTTATGATGTCTTCAGAGATCGTCATCTTGTTTTCCTCATCATCTCTTTTGAGTGCTTAATGATTTTTTCCTGGTCTTAGTTCCGTGATCTTTTTTTTTTTTTTTTCTTGAAAAATGCTCGAAGTGGGTTTCATTGTCCAAATCACTTACAAGGTTCAAGGAATATCAGTTTCTGCTTTTCATGCCGTAGAGTAGAAAGGTAAAAAAAAAAAAAAAATGGTGTACTTTTTTGCTCATCAATAACAGTGACTGTTACCGAACTTAACTGATAGTCTGATTGCGTTTTTGTGGTGGTGTTATTATTTTGTTTTGTCTTCTGCCACTGGTGATTTTCGTCTTGCTCCAAGTAAAAACAAGCTGAAGTGGCTCACCTAGGAATTCCTTTTTGGAGGGGAAGGGGGGGGGTATATATATATATATGCACACACACCGGCCGTTCCATAAAATATGAGAGTAATTTTTCTTAGTTATATATTTTTTAGGGGAAAATAACCACTAAGACGACTAGTTGAATTAAGGAAGTATCTATGGCAACAGTTATTAGCCCTGGCTGACGATTCTTGTTTTATTATTGCGCAGTTGTTTAAGGTACGTTTGCATTGCGCCATACAGCTATGGAGGTCAGTGATTCAGAGTTTGAAGTGAAATGCGTTTTGCGATAAAGTTTTGCCATCGTTTGAGTAAAACGGCTCCAGAAACAGTTGATTTAATGAAAAAAGCTTACAAACATAAATGTTTGGGCGAGTCAACGATTTTTAGACGGCACCATGTTTTAAAAAAAGGCGTTTGTCGGCAGAGCTCGCTCCTAGACCTGGTCAACCTGAAAGTGTTGTTACAGAGCGTATTGTTAACACTGTTTGGGCAATCCTGGTAGGAGATCAACGAATGACGTTTGAAGACATAGCGGTGTCAGTTAATATTTGAAAAATGTCGGCATTCTGCATTCTACTCGACAAATTACTGCTGCATCGTGTGTGTTCTAGATGGGTACCTCATCACCTGACGAGAGAACGATTGTTAGCCAGAGTTCAGGTGTGACATGAGTGGAAACAAATAATTGCAAAGGATCCAAACTTTCTAAACACAGTAATAACTGCCGATGAAACATGGGTTCACTATTTCGACCCCCTCACGAAGCGCGCACGAGTGTCTGAAAACTCACAGACTCACCTCCTCCGAAAAAGTCGGCCAAATCAAATCAGCTGGGAAGATGGTGATTATAATTTTCTTTGATCATAAAGGTGTAATCTACCACCATGCCATTCCTCTACAAATTACTGTCAATGCTGAGTATTGCATTTGAGTCTTGAAACTTCTTCTACGACACATATCGCTTAAGCGATCGGAACTGGTGCGTAAGTCGACCCTACACCATGATAACGCCCGCCCATATGTGGCTGCTTGTTTTCAACAGTTTTTTTAACGAAATGCAGTATTGAAATCATGCCACAGCCTGCCTACAGTCCTGATCTCGCCATGTGCGATTTCTGGTTGTTTCCAACAACGAAGGAAATATTCCGTGGCGCAACATTCAACGAAGATGCTGACGTTCTTCAAGTTGTACAGGGGTCGCTAAAGCAGCTTCCACAAAATGCCTTCGCCACATACTTTGAAAAGTGGACTGAACGATGGGACCGTTGCTTATCATCCGAGGGAAGATACTTTGAGAAAGAATGACATATAATTTGCTGTATCTATATTTCTTCATTTTGTGTGATTCTACTTTCAGTTTTTATGGAACCAACGTCGTATACACTGAAGAGCACTTGAATTAGATATACCTATCTATGGTAACGTGTAGCACCACCTTTCGCCCTGATGACGGCGGCGATTCGTCTCGGCATGGACTCGACAAGACAACGGAAGCCATACGGATCCACGACCCCTGAACAAGCTCCCACAGTTCACGAAGATTTGAAGGAGGGGTCAGAGCCTCGAACATCTCTCTCGATGGCATCCCAGATGAGCTCGATGGGATTGAGGTCAGGTGACCAAGCTGGCAAAGGAAGCGAGGTCACGTCGGTGGAGTGTTCATCCAACCATTCGGATACAATTCGGGAGCGATGGCACGGTGCATTGTCTTGTTGCAGGATGTGGTCCCCAGTGGGATGTTAAAGACGCACAAACGGGAGCAAATGGTCGTCCAGGATATCCCTGTAACGTTGACCTGTGAGGGACGATGTCACACGTACCAAGGGTCCCGTTTCAGTCCACGTAAACAGTCCCCAGACGAGAATGCCACCCCCACCAGCTTGAAGAGTACCCTGCTGACAAGAAGGATCCATCGCTGCATGTGGTTTGCGCCATCCTCGTATCCTGCCGTTCGCATGTACCAACGTGAATCTCGACTCATCAGTCCAGACAACATTTTTCCACATGTCTAGGGTCCAGTGGCGATGTTCCAGCGCCCATGCTAATCTTTGAACCCTGTGATGTGCGGTCAGCAGCGATACCCTAGTGGGACGATGGCTTCTGTACCCCATAGCGAAGAGATGGTTCTGGATGGTGTGGCTGCTTACACGTTTTTGTGCATCATCGTTAAATTGCCGAGTTATTTCTTTCACTGTGGCCCGTCTATCCGCTGTTACAATGCGATTTAGCCGACGATGACCCCGCTCATCCACACTCATCCAACTATCCTTGCAAGGGCCAACTGCCGTGGACACTCTGTTGTCCACGGCAGTTGGCCCTTGCAAGGATAGTTTTACCGTTTTCGATGTACTCACGGTGCACCCGTGACACAGTGGCTCGTGAAAATCCCAGTGCCTGCACGACTTCCGAGATGGAGTGACCCATTCGTCGTGCCCCGACAATTTTCCCACGATCAAATGCGTTTAGAACTTTCGAGTTACCCATACTGCGTCGGACTCTTATGGATTCCCGTCGCATCACTCCTTATATTGTCGGATCGCTGCATACGTCAGGGCCGCCCACAGCGCCGTATTTGCATAACGCCATTTGTATCTAATTCAATTGCTTTTCAGTGTATATAGTGCATACAGATATAAATGACGTACGTCGTTCTTATTACTCTTTAAAATATTAAGAGTTGACGTATGTCGTTCTTAATCTCTTTAGGGCTTTGAAGGGATTAAGCCCCCAAATCCCCTTCATCGGTGCGCCAGCGGCTGAAGTAAACACATCCAAAATCTCAACTTGAACTACATGACATATCACAGCAAGGGCAGAGCTAAGAAAATCAGTGTGTTAAACAAATTTATAGCCAAAATTAAAAATCAAAACAAAGGATGTATTATTTAATTTATTTTTAAGTAAGATTTCGTAAATAATTTCTTTAAGTCTATGTATGCCGCAGACGTGATTAAAGAACAAATATCAGCTTCAAAATCAGGTATAAAATATCATGGTAAGACTCTAAGTGAAATGGAAAATGTAACCGAGGGGGGAAGAGGGCATAAATGCTTAATATATTTTACAAAACGGATATGGTGATAATTCTTATTTTTTTTTTTTTTTTGAGGTTTAACGACTACTGTGAGCAACTCAATGGGCTATACGCAGTCGCCCGCCCCTAATTTAGGGTCACTGGTTCCAGGGAAGGGAGCGAGCCAGTGCCGTAAGACAAACACAACATCCAAGCCTCACCTGGATTCGAATCCCTTTCGGACGAATGATCAGAGGCCATCGCTTAGACCACTGCGCCACCGGGGCTGCGATGATGCAGTTCAGATGAGTTGTGGATTTGTAACTTCACTGCAAAAGAACTAAAGTTTAGAGCTCGTAATTTTTAAGCTTAACTTGACTTGTAGCCTTAGCATAGTGAATTCATCTTCACTGTAAAACTCTGATAACTTCACTGCTCCTCGTAGCTGAAAGACTTCATTATACATAACATACACTTTCAGGCAGAGGTCCAGTATTCAATTAATACATGTTTACTTACGAGACCAATTCCGTTTTTATTAGTCTTTGAAGCATATGACCAAAAGGCATCAATCACTGTGCTCGAAACAGCACATGAGATCTAACTTCAGTCAACAACTTCGTACAAAATACGTGAACAGTGGTTACTCTTTCAATCTGTACACTTTCTACAAGAATATTGCCGAATGCAAGTTGTTCATGCAAGCGTTCAACATCTACACTTTCATGAAGCTCTCTCTCTAGATCAATACTAGTCGTTTAAAAAATGCACGTCAAATACTGCACATGAATCATTCGTTAATCTCCTAAATCGCTCCGCTAAGATTGCACATTCAGCTTTTATCTCATTAGTTTTTAATTACGTAGATTGCCCTTTTGATCCGCTCTCATGAGACGCTAACTTTAAAAGTCATTGGGAGAAACTCGTGATGTTAAGTTTAGAAAATGTTTTAACGAGAAGAAGCCAAATTTACATAAGAAGACAGGCACTCAAAAGGAAGGTTAAATTAGAAGTGTGTCACATGGTGGAAACTATAAGATCAACAGCACCAAATTTGGTATGTGGTCTTAAAGCAGCGGCGTATTGTAGAATTACAGGGGATCTGCGCGCGGCATCAGTACCTCCCCCCCCCCCTTCTCTCACTTTGCCCAGTATTTCGGTTATAACGTTTTTTGTTCCTGCATACCCTCCCCTCCCAATGTTTACTCTATTAATGTATGAGCAGTACCGTACACACGGAGAGGGGCCGCTGGATCCGAGCTCCTCTCAAGAATGTCCTCGTCCTTTATTCACGAAATGAAAGAAAACAAATGACGTTCTTTTAAATTCCAACTGTGGCTAAATTAAAAAGAAATAATAATAAAGACTTCTGAACATGGTTTTATAAATGTAGTACACTCTTTGCAAAAAAGCAAAAAAAAAAAACTAAAAAAAAAAAAATAAAAGACACAAGCACCCAGAAGAAATCATCCAATCAAAATGAAAATTGTTAGGTGCAATATGCACTAACGGACAATGAAATTTGCGCACCTAGAAGAAAACATGCTGCTACAACCGCGAAACTTTTCAAATAGCTAGAGTGCGTGCTTGTATGCAAATGATCAACGTTTTTTTTTTTTTTTGATTGGAGGTTTAACGACCACCGTGAGCAACTCCAATGGGCTATAAGCAGTCGCCCGTCCCTAATTTAGGGTCACTGGTTCCAGGGAAGGGAAAGAGCCAGTGCCGTAAGACAAACACAACATCCATGCCTGACCGGGATTCGAACCCGGACCCCTCACGGACGAATGATCAGAGGCCAACGCCTTAGACCACTGCGCCACCAGGGCGGCGATCAACGTTTGGTGCGAATGCGCATGACAACAGACCCTGTGGTGGCGCTGCAAGCAAGTACCGCCAGCCTTATAAACCGGGATATAGTCGATGCCCCATGGAGGGCCGCAGATGACCTAGTGGTCAGCGTTCGTGACTGCCATGGAGATGACCTCAGGTTCGATCCTGTGCAGGTTCGAACCACTGAAACACCCGCTGTGCGTCGGATGGGCACGACCCCGGGTACTGGCCCCCTGGTAATTAACAAGGGCGTCTTCCTCCCCTTTTCTACCTCGCTTCCGTGTCACTTTCCTATTGGGCACTCTAGCCCAAATCTCCTAGCTTCCTATTTCTAAGGGTTGTTTAGGACCTGGGGTCAGACACTCCCTTCCTAAAATCCTCTACATATGATATGATATGATATGATCTGATGCCACATGGAAGCGAAAAGCACCGTCCGACGAAAGCAAGAGTACAGAGTGACAAGAATGCCGGGTGGACGCCAGAGACGTCCTTTTACGCAACTGACGGACTTCCAGGGTGGCCTGATCATCGGGCCGAAAACCGCAGGGTGATCGGCGCGCCGTATAGCCCGCCACGTCGATCGTTCTGACCATATCGTCCGACTGTGTTGGGAGCAGTGGACACGTGACGGCACTGCCACGCGGCGGAGTAGCTCCGGACGGACCAGGAGCGTCCCCGGTGGAGAAGTTCGACGGATCGTGCGCCAGGCACGAACGTATCCCACGACGACCCGGTCCACTACACAGGCCGAGGTAGCGGCTTCTGTGTGCCTACGAACCATTTCCTGACGCCTCGAGGAAACGAATCTGCAATCCCAGCGCTCCTTACGTGTGCTGCCATTAACACCGGAACATCGTCGGCTCCGTTTGCAGTGGCGCCAGGCCAGAGCGACGAGGAACGCCACAGACTGGCGGCGTGTGGTGTTTAGCGATGAGTGCCGCTTCGTTTTGGGGACAGATGGTAATCGTGTCCGGGTGTGGAGGTCCCAGGGTCAACGGCAAAATCCCGACCTCGCTATCAAGTGCCACACCTCCCCCACTGCAGGCATTATGGTCTGGGCAGCCATAGCCTACGATAGCCGATCAGCTGTAGTAGTGGTACGTAGATCATTGATGGGCCAGCGTTATATGGATGAGATCCTACGGCCCCATGTGCTCCTCATTCCTGGCTGGGATTCCAGTTGCGCTAAACCAGCTAGATAATGCCCGCCTGCACACAACTCGGGTTTCCCAGGACTGCCTACGTCAATTCCAGACACGTCCATGGCCTGCCCACTCCCCGGACATGTCCCCTGTCGAGCATGTGTAGGACCAGTTGAACCACCGGCTGCCGCCGTTCCGCAGTATCCCGGATTTGGAGCACACCGTCCAACGCGTGTGGGCCAGTCATCCGCAGGAAAACATCAGGCGTCTATTCGTCTCCCTCCCGGACCGTATAGCAGCATGTATCGCCGCACGAGGCGGTGCGACGCGCTATTGAAGATGACCTGACTGTGTGCCACAGATCCCTCTGTGATTGTCATGCAGCTCTTGCTTTTGCCATCATTTGTATCATCCATCTGTATCGTTACGTCCATAAAATTTCAGTTCAATCCGATGCTTCCTTTTTGGTGCGAAAATTTCATTGTCCGTGAGTGTATATGTGTAGGAAAGGAAATGATTGCAATTCCAGAACAGTTGGGCCATTTATTCGGATAAAACAGCTGCACCAATGAAACAAATCACTACTTTGTAGAGTCACCTCTGTCTCGGATAGAAGCGGTCACCCGGTGTCGCATAGATGCATACAATTCATGGACACTGTCCTGTGGTATATGAGCATGCCAGATGGTGTCCAAATTGCCGGCCCGTTCGCCGACATTCTGGGATGGTCGTAGGTGGCGCTTGAAACATGTCGATTGGTGAGTGGTCGAGGATTCGTGCTGACCATGGGGGTCGGCATTGCGGAGGAAGGCCTAGGAGAGCCATGCCGTATGTGGCCGGGCATTATCCTGTTGAAAAATTGCTCGGTGATGCTGTGACGGGAATGGCGACACCAGGTCGTTGAACGTCGTCGACGTACAGTTGTGCCGCGAGGGTGGCTCAGATTACTACCAAGGGTGTCTGGCTATCGTTAAGAAATGTCTTCCCAGACAGTCACTCCAGGTGTGCGGTTGGTTCCACGGTAAAGGCAGGATTCGTGCGGTGGCGTGCGTGTGTTCATCAGACACGTAATGAACTGATCATCGGCGTCAAGTGTGACTCATCATAACACGACGCCACTAGACACTATCCCACGTTGATCGAGTCCGACACCACTGCAACCGGTGCCGGCGATGATCGCTGGCCAGTGGTAGGCGGTTGAGTGACCTCCTATTATGTAGTTTCTCTGCCGCAAGTCGTCTGGCAACGGTCCTGATGGCCACTCCCGTGCCTGTAAACTACGCAACATGGCCGCTGATGGTTGAGAACGACGAATTCGGTTCTGTTCGTGCAGATGTCACAATCGCTCGATCCTCACGCTCAGTCGTTGCCCTCGGCCGTCCACAGCCTGCGTGTCGCCGTGTCGACCCATTGGCGCCAACATTGTCCGATTTTGCCATATGCCTCCAACTCAAATGCCTGGCAATACGGCGACTCGATGAACCGGCCTCTCTCAGCCCAATCATATATCCACTCTTAACTGCTCGTATTGTGCACGGATCCGACGTCGAGGCATCCTCAGAGTCCGTGGAGGTTAATGCAACCACAATCTGCTGTCACAATTGTCCTTGCATGCGAGCTTTGCTCTTGATATACCCTCCTCGATGCGCGGTTCCCATGCGCTGTGAAGGGCCACTATTTAGTCAGACCTTTATTTTTTTATTTTTTTTTTGCAAAGAGTGTATTTTTGCCATGTCAAATTATTTTTATGTCTGTCTTAATTCTAGTTTTCGTAATGATCGTTATTTTTCTGAACGACTTAGGGTCAATGATTATTGAATTTCTGTTACTTATTCAAAAAGGGATATTTTCTATTCTAATCTGCGTGCACATCTGTTGTGATAATATATATATAGAGAGAGAGAGAGTTTTTTTATAATTTATATTTCATGGCTTAATTAACAGCATTGTAGTAAGTTATGTAAAAACATGGAAGTAATTGAAAACGAAATAATTTCTCGTTCATGAAACAAATCAGTCTTTTTTTCTAATCATCATCATCATCATCATCATCGTCGTCAACAATTATCAATCGACTGCTGGACGAAGGTCTCCCCAAGTTTATTCCACAACGATCTGTCTTGTGCCAATCTCTTCCATGTTACTCCCGCATACTTTCGAATTTCATCCACCCATCTACCATGTGGTCTTCTTCTGGGTCTTTTCCTGTCCCTTGGAATCCAATCTAAAATTTCGGCTGTCCATCGATGGTCTGTCCTTCTGGCAGAATGTCCAGCCCATTGCCATTTCAGGGATTTAACTCTGATCATGATGTCTTCTACTCTTGTCATTTTTCGGATCCACGCGTTCCTCTTCTTATCTCTCCTGGTTACACCAAGCATGCACCTCTCCATGCTGCTTTGAGTTGTCTGCAGCCGTTGTATGTCTCTTTTAGTTAAGGTCCACGTCTCTGCACCATACGTAAGCACTAGAAGGATGCATTGATCAAACACTTTTCTTTTAAGACATTATGTCATATTGCTCTTGAAAATTACGCTGTTTCTTCCAAAAGTTCTCCAGGTAAGTTTTATACGCCAATTAATTTCTTCATGAATGTGACCCTCACTTGATATCCCCTGTCCACGATAAACGTTCGTTTCTGTTATCTCCAGCTTTCCCCCATCAATCGATAAATCTTCATTTCTTGTAAACGCATTGTACATCACTTTTGTCTTCTGAAAGTTCATTTTTACTCTTGTCAGCAAGTTCCTGGATCATACTCTGCAGCTCTGATGGGGTAGTTGCAAAAATGACTACGTCATCAGCAGAACGAAGGTGAGTTAGATAATCTCCATTAATTTTTATCCCTTTGTTTTCCCAGTTCAGTTATTGACATTTTCCAGTTTGGCATTAAAGAGCTTCGGAGATATGGTGTCACCTTGTCTCACTCCCTTTCCAATTTTTATGTGTGTTGCATTTTCAAAAAGCCGAATCTTTGCACTTGCATTTTCATAATCGTAAAAGCCATGCACAATGGAAGTTCATATTCCCTCGCTCTTTCAATTAGTTCTCTCAGTACGTGGATATGATCTATAGTAGCAGTGGGTTGGTAATAGTTGATCACGATGGTAATATATATATATATACATGTATATATGTCACCATAAAAAAGGTGACATATATATATATTTATATATATATACTGAAGAGCAAAGCTGAAAACTAAGGAAAAACTTTTGAATTTAAAATGAAAGTTGCAAAATAACCTGAAGATCAAAACGCGCAACGCAGCAGTTATGAAAATTCAGAATTCACATTCTATTAAGAAGAGACCTAAGCAAAAAAAAAATATATATTTTTTTTTGACTCATACCAAGTACAACATAGAAAAGGTTATGTATCTACCGGTGTGAGTAAAAGGAGAAAAGATAAAAAATAAAATAAAACAACTGAATGTAGAAAGTGTCGAGAATACTGAGCCTTGGCTTTATCAAGGACCAGCAAAAACTCTGCATTTTCTCACTTCCACAAAGACCTAGTTGGAAATGGGTTTCTGCAAAGCCATAGATGCAAGTAATAAGCCCACCAAAAATTGTTTTAAAAAATATATATATGTCATGACCTCCGCAGAGTTGTATGACCTAGCTTTAGTTAACAATTTAGCTTGCATCCATGACTTATATATATATATTAAATATTGTCATCGTGATCAACTATGTATGTCTTTTTTGGTTAAGGTCCATGTCTCTGCTCCGTAGGTAAGAACTGGGTTACTGTGTATGAGGAAGTATTGCAATCGCAAAAAAAAAAAAAAAATCTACTTCCGGATTTCTCAAATTTTTTTATATTTGTCAAGATGACATTTAGTGGTTTTGCGATACCCTAATGGGGAAGGAATGGTGGAAGTCAAAAGTGGGAAAGCCTTCGTTAAGGAAGAAAAAGGCGGAACTTTTCTAAGGATGGTGACTGAAGCACAGTAGTGGAATTTAACGTGTTACGTGCGGTTAGTTTATGACACTGCTGTAGTACACATTTATGCTAGATACGATGTAGGATCAGCTGTCGTATATCATCAGATTACATCCCAGTGACAGTTTCTCTAAAGAGCCCGAACCTAGATGAATTCTATTCCCATGTCTCGTAAAACTAGCTTTACTGATGGCATCTCACTCGTACGTTAACTGTCTTGTAATCGCCCGTTAAACTGGACTAGATAAAGTAAAAGAAATTTTAAGGGAAAGATCGGTAGACATATCAAATGCCAATTAAAGAGCAAGATGTTAATTACATCATATATAAAAACAAAAAATGGGCAAAAATGTTACCCTAATTTCAGAGCTCAGTTGTAGCGTAATTTTAGGTAATATTACTATTAAAGTAATTTTAGTAAGCCTGCATTTAAGCTAATAAATTGATCCTTTGAAACATGTTATGTAATATAATGTAGATGACGTACTACAAAGGTGACGCATGACTTAATTCAACAATAGAAATATATACAGTATATACAAGTAAATACTCGTACAAATTCACCGCCAACTATCATCAATCCACTGCTGGATGAAGGTGTGTTCTATAACTGCCTTCAGCATATCCCTTCCAAGTCACTCCAGCACACTTTCGAATTTGCTCCACCCATCTACCAGGTGGTCTGCTTCTGGGTCTTCTCCTGCCCCATGGTGAAATCCAATCTAATAACTCAGTTGTTAAACAGTCATAAATTCTTCTAGCTATATATTCAGCCCATTGCTATTTGAGAATTCTTTAACGATCTTCTTTAAAGTGAAAAACACAACGGTGAGTTATTTTTTCAACTTATTTGTGCAAAATGAATTTTCAAAGTTGACTTGAAGCGTTTTTCAGAAAACTGCGAAACATGGTGATGGTCTACGAAATGTTCATAAAAAAAAAATGCAAGAAAACACGTTACATCACATGTGAACTACAAATTTTTAAGATGTTTCGTAGTAAGACCCCCTCCTCAGTGAGGAGACCATGAAATTCCAAGGGGATCCGGACTTCCATGCGTCCTACTTTCCGCCGCCCGAGCCTCCCCCCGCCCCACTTCAAAAAAGTGTTTAAACAGAACACATGGCAAGTTCAACCATTTAAGATTTGGGGGAACTTCGATAAACGCATGTGTGAATTTTTGGAATTCACTGATATTCTGTTACACAAAATGAATTAATTTCCGGTTAAATTCAATTTTTAACTATTCTGTAAAATGGAGGAAGTCTCCTGAATTAATGTCTAAGAGAGTACTAAAAAGGGAACCAACATCTTCATAATTATAGTTTAAAAAAGATGAGAGATTCCTTGTCAGGTTACAAACCGAACTTCATTAACAACATTATGACAACAAATATTAAAGAAACAAAAAAGATGCCGTAAACTGAAATTGCGCAGAAATAATAACTTGTTTAAAGTCATCGATGTCCGTATCCATGGTTTTTAGTACTACATACATTGAATAAATACTACGTACATTATTATGTACCTGTAAACGCTTTATTTTTTTACTAGGGGTTGACATCATGAGCGGTTGGGTAAAATCTACATGAACGGAACTTTTTGGCAAACTTTCTACTAAGCACCTCAGAATTTGTGATCCACCATACGATGCTTAACCGCCGTTCTGAATTGCTGACGGAACACAAGCAGTGGGAAAGTTCTGAACTGCTGGCGTTTCTGTCAATTTCTCTTTCGGAATACAAGCCACTGCTTGTATTCCGAAAGAGAAATTGACAGAAAATTGTTGCGTGAAACAGTGAAAGCTTATTTTTTATATCTCTGTGAACTCAAATGTATCACCGTATGCGGGTTGTGTAGAGGAAGGGTTTGAAAGTAAGACGTGAAAAGAGAGCGAAGGTTTTTCAGTAAAAGGCACCACCTAATATCGGGGTGATCGCATAGCCCTCATAGGATTGATCGGTCTTTCAATCCACGGAAGCAGGCTGCAATAACGTGATCTAGCATTCAGTAACTCATATCGCTTCTCTACTGGCTCTCGTTCTTTATGAAACACACGACTGCAGTGAGATTTGAGAATTAAATTTCGTTTTGTTCTTCTTCCATTGCATATCACCATCGTCGTTAAAACGAAAGGAATTCACTAGAAACTTTGGTAAATTTAAATTCTGACTCACCAGTTGTTTTTTTTTTAATCGTATTAAGCGAGCTAGAGAACATTTAACGCGGTCCCTGCCATAGTGAACTTCATAAAATATTTTTCCATTTAACAGGAGAAGCTGATAAGTGGGAAGAACAGGGGTATATCCAGGAATTTCATATGGGGACGGGGCTGAAGAAGAGTAGTGGGTGTTGAAAACATCTGGTGGGGGGGGGATAAAAGTAAATTTTTCGAAGGCTGACATTTTTTAAAGAGAAATATTTAGACTTTAAACCTAGGATTAAAAGTGGGGGAAATTTGAAAAATGGAGAACTGTTGAATTTTTTATAGTTAAGAATGGTAACATCTGGGAATTATTTTTTCTAAAACCTAACTACAGATGGTAATTCTGTTTTTTTTTTTTTTGCTGCTTTTATTTTTTAACTGTCACATCTAAATGCTTCCCTAAACAAGGCGAAGAAGTATTAATATGGGTTGCTGAAACGGTAACACCCCATCGTGTTATACATCATTTTAAGCTTCTCGTCAATAGCAGGGAACCGAAATTCCGCCCCGCCCCCGCCCCCTCCTTTCGGTAAGCGAAATTTCGCCACGACAAATACGTCAGTACTGTCGGGGAAGATGCATAGCATCAAAATGCATTTTTGTAATGGCTTTTATCAGATTTTGCATGAGGTTCTCGTAATTTACGCAGATTGTTATGATATATTGTTACGTTTGTGTAAAACGTGGTGAAATCATGTTCGGTGATAGTTTAGTAAACTATGTTGTTGAGCAACAATTAAATTAACTATCGTTTCGTCACTTCATTGTGACAGCATTAAAAAATCAGATTTCAACAATTGTTTTGACAGCTTCCGGTACCCATTTCCGTTACATCGGAATTTTGTTACTTTGGATTTATTGTCGGAAAAACTGCATAAATAGAAATTCGAAGCAAGTGTGTGTGTTGTTATAGTTCCGCATTTCAATTTTAGAACTTTATTTGGAGAAATATGCGTGTTTTAAACATTTGCTGTACTAGGTGGCTTTTTCTTGCCTTTTGAAAGAGAAGGCTAAAAAAAAAGATCGAGTTGGCTGTTACTGTAGAGTGTAACTGGACACGAGTGTATATGTGTCGTCGATCCTGTTCCAGTTAGAGGAATAATAATTTTTCTCCTCGCATGTACTCATAAGGTTGAAACATTTTACGCGAACGTGCAGTGCATTTGGGTTAGCAAATATTATTTCGCCAAGCATTGTTGTCGTGAGATGTTCGTGGAGCGGCAGGACTGACTGCTTGCTGTCTGTCCCCTAGCAAAGTGGGAAAGGACGCCTGTGGAAGAGCGACGAGTGCCGATGAAGTGTCAAGAAACACAAGGGTCGTCGCAGATGTCCATGCTAATGGCCGGCGATGCGTTGGGAGGGGTGTCCCCTCCGTCGCCACGGCAACCCGGGTGATCTATCACGGCAGGGTCCCGCATGTGTCTCTGGGAGGGACCTCTGCCTCCTCCCTTTTCTCATTCGCATCACCTACGCTTGATCCTTACTCATCCGGATCCACAGTCAAGGGCTTTGTCACCTTCTTTCTCCATCCCTCCCTGCTTTCCTATCCTCTCTTTTTTTCTTTTTATTTCCCCCTCTTCTTCCTCTTTTCCTATAACGATGCCGTAGACGCCCTTCTCAATTCATTCATTCATTCGTTCAAAACTTTAGCGTTCGTTCTGTCAGCACACAGAGCAGAAAACAGGCCTCACCGTAGTTAGAATCTCCATGGCACTTGACGCGTTTTCAAACTCTTCTGCGTCCAACTGATTTCATTACTGTGTCTGATAGGTTTTAAAGAAAAACTTGAGAATTCATTGAGTTCATCCTACTATCAAGTAAAGAAAGAAATGCAATGTTATCCGCTACTCTCTTAAGTTCCAATTACATAAATAACTAATACACACAATTGACGTGGATTAGGAACATCAAACAGAAGTCATCGCACTTTCCACGTTTATAAGGGAGTCACGGGAAAAGTCTCATCGGCCGCCACTGGGAATCGAACCCAGGTCTTCCAGTTACGCGCCGGACATGCTACCACTGCACCACAGCGGCCTCGAATTCTCCAGACTCACATACGACTAACTGCCAAACCACTTGGCAGTTTGCTTCTTGGAGCCCCGCACAATGCTGGGGATACTTACGTGAGTCTGGAGAATTCAAGGCCGCAGTGGTAGGATGTCCAGCGCGTAATTGGAAGACCCTGGGTTCGATTCCCGGTGGCGACCGATGATAATCTTTCCGTCACTCACTTATAAACGTACAAAGAGCAATGATTTCTGTTGAATTACATAAATCATGAATCTTTCCTCAGGGGTTCGGTTAGAATTTTCCTGGGGGTGTTTGAGGGTGTCATGGCTTTTGAGTTCTTGAGCGATAGATAAGAAATTGCCAAGTAATGGTCAAATGAACTTTCTAGAGAATTGTGGCATTGGAGGAGACTTCCCATTTAATAATGATACTATAGAGCACCGATTATCCTAAGCAATCGGGGACGCGGGTGTATGGATAGTCGATTTTTTTTTTAACACGCAAAACAAATCTCAAACTTAAATAACAGTAACAAAAAATTATGTGGCAAAAACCCGTTAAAATAAACGATTTTTGTTTACCTCTGTGTATATATATACAAGCCGCTGTACACGAAGAACTCGGCTGTATTCTGCTTCGTTGGAGATATTTTTTTTTCTGTTGCTAAATCGCGCATTAATTTTTTAGTGCAGTTGCTGTATAACACTGCATTCTTCTCGCTTTTGAATGTGACTTCCGCTCGTCTTTTTTGTAATCACCACCTCCTCTTAATTGAATTCTAGCCCTTGAACTTCTGCTACGATTCTATCTTCAGTTAAAAGTTGGCATTCTGGATCTTCCTCGTCGCTCGCATTCCCGTTCGATAACATAATCACACTCAGATCCCACAGGGATGTCTTTAAGTTTATCCCTGGAATCACTTCGATATGAACTACGTTTGTGGTATTGATAGTTAGTTAATAAAGAAAAAAATTAAAATATCAACCATCATACTCTTGTCACGTTGTTAGTAGAAACTACTTCTTACCAAGAATGTTGTATAACAAATAGGTCCCTTTGTCATCATCTTACAGTCAACTAGAAGGGAAATTTACAACGGCCACCAAGAGCAACGCTAATAGTCACTAGTGACCTTTCAAAAGCGTTTCCCATAGCAATCAGCAGTATTCGACTGTGCCTCTAGCCACGGCAACGTGGGGAGCGAAAGTGTCCCAGACAAATTCGTAATTAATTTTCAACTCTTACGGCGTCACTAGCCGTTTCCTTCAGAGCAAGTGGAAAGCAAGGGGTACAGGAAAAGGTATCAGTGACAGACAACTTACGAGAGAGAGAAAGAGACGAACGAAGGCTCACAAAGCGGGACGTGCGAAAGTATCGGTAGTGCAGAAAGGAAGAAATCATGAAATAATAATCGATTGAAAATAGAAGGTAAAATAATTGTAAATTAATTGTATGACTAAGATAATCGTGGAACAACAACACCTGTTTGCCTAACGAAATAATCCTTATCCAAAAATAAAACCATGGGAAAGACACAAGTGTGTCTGCTTATATATATATATATATCGCACTATAAATGAATTACTGTCTGTTAACAAATTTTGAAGATGACAATCCGATTTTGGCGTAAATGTGACAAGGATGGTAAGTCAGATAATATCCGAAAACTTGAAAATTTTCATTGTCCTGGAGCGGTACTCGAACCCGCGTCTCCCAGAAAACGCCTAGGTATGCTAACTACTACACCACCCAGAACGACCAAGTTTCAAGTTTCCGATCAATTTGAATTTAACCATCACAGGATTTAACCATCTTCAAAATTTGTATTATATGGCGTAATCCCGTATTTCTTTCATGTCATACTGTCTGTTTACTCCACCTACATACACTCCAGAGGAGTTCAACTCTAGAATCAAGTGCAATCCAAAAATTTTGGTTTCTGAAGAGCCTTAGATCTGAAGCATCGTAATCCTGTAATTATTATGAACTTTCCAATAATCATGCCCTGAGGAATTTAACATTAGGAAAACTTCAGTAAAAACTAAGCTTGTAATAGTAATAAGATATTTGAAGAACTATTAGCTTAGAGGAATTCCACTATTAATGACTTCAATAAGAACTATCGAATAATGATATTTTTAAGAAACTTATTCATATAGAAGAGAATATAACCCCAGAATTTTCACTCGATGCCTTAATGAAGGGAAGATTCCTGAGGATTGGAACAATGCTACAATGATCCTGCTACATAAAAAAGGTGACATTGAGGATCTCAGGAACTACAGACCTATCAGCCTCCTATCAGTGGTTTATAAAATCTTCACTAAAGTTCTTTCACACCGCTTGAAGGTAACACTGGACATGGCTCAACCGAGAGAACAAGCTGGATTCAGGAGTGGCTACAGCACAATAGATCATATCCATGTACTGAGAGAACTAATTGAAAGAGCGAGGGAATATGAACTTCCATTGTGCATGGCTTTTATCGATTATGAAAAGGCCTTTGATTCGGTGAAACCATCAGCAGTTACCACGGCTCTGAAATCCTGCGGTATTGAAGATGCATACATTAATATTATTAATAACATCTATGAAAATGCAAGTGCAAAGATTCGGCTGTTTGAAAATACAACACACATAAAAATTGGAAAGGGAGTGAGACAAGGTGACACCATATCTCCGAAGCTCTTTAATGCCACATTGGAAAATGTCTTTCAATCACTGAACTGGGAAAACAAAGGGATAAAGATTAATGGAGATTATCTAACCCACCTTCGTTTTGCTGATGACGTAGTCATTTTTGCAACTACCCCATCAGAGCTGCAGAGTATGATCCAGGAACTTGCTGACAAGAGTAAAGAAGTGGGATTAAAAATGAACTTTCAGAAGACAAAAGTGATGTTCAATGCTTTTACAAGAAATGAAGATTTATCGATTGATGGAGAAAAACTGGAGATAACAGATACGTATGTTTATCTTGGACAGCAGATATCAAGTGAAAGTCACATTGATGAAGAAATTAATCGGCGTACAAAACTTGCCTGGAGAGCTTTTGGAAGAAACAGCATAATTTTCAAGAGCAATATGCCATTATGTCTTAAAAGAAAAGTGTTTGAGCAATGCATCCTTCCAGTGCTTACGTATGGTGCAGAGACGTGGACCTTAACTAAAAGAGACATACAAAGGCTGCAGACAACTCAAAGCAGCATGGAGAGGTGCATGCTTGGTATAACCAGGTGAGATAAGAAGAGGAACTCGTGGATCCGAAAAATGACGAGAGTGGAAGACATCATGATCAGAGTTAAATCCCTGAAATAGCAGTGGACTGGACATACTGCCAGAAGGACAGACCATAGATGGACAGCCGAAATTTTAGATTGGATTCCAAGGGACAGGAAAAGACCCAGAAAAAGACCACATGGGAGATGGGTGGATGAAATTCGAAAGTATGCAGGGGTGACATGGAGGAGACTGGCACAAGACAGACCGTTGTGGAGGAAACTTGGGGAGACCTTCATCCAGCAGTGGATTGATAATGGTTGACAATGATGATGATGATAACCCCAGAATGACTTCGACAAGAACTGTTCATGAAATCACGATGAACATTATATAGAATTGTGGCCTTAGAAAAGTTCAAACCTAGAATGATTTCGCGAAGAGCTTTCCATAACATAATAATGAGCTATTTGGAAAGCCTTGGTACGGCACGAGTTCAAACTTAGAAAAAATTTGATGGCAATTTTTGAATAATTAGGTTTTGCCGCTAAAGAATTGAAATCTAGGCTTCATAGGTATTGCTGGGGGGGGGGATGTCCGCTTTAATATTTCTGAGTACCCTCCATATTTCTGATATTACAATGCATTCAGATATGCATTTATTTTATTTATTTTTATTTATTGTCCCCAGTACATTTTGAAAAAAACTTAAAAAAAAACGCAAAGAAATTGGCTATTACACTGCTGGACAATTGCTAAGGACGGTTCATAAACGGCTACATAGCGCATAAAAAAGTAAGTGTGGTTGGATGCCAAGTGAAATAAAATAATGTCAGAATGCCAGGACATTACAAGAAAGACAATTTATTGTGCTCTGAAATCCAGAAGGCTTTGGAACGTGTTCAAGGGACAAACAGGCCATTTTGTGCAGAATACGTAAACGTGAAAAAATGCAATTACCGTCCGCAGGCGTTCCGGTGTGAAATGTCAATACGGGATATGGCCACCATGGAGGGCGATGCAAGATTCCACACGTCGTGTCATGCTTTGCACAACATTATCAAGCAGCTGTTGGGGTAATTTATCCCATTTCTCTGTCAGTGCACGGATGAGGGTGTCCTTGTTTATTGGAGGGCATTGGCGACCAGCAAGACTCCTCTACAAAGCATCCCACACATTTTCAATGGGATTCAGATCTGGAGAACGTGCTGGCCATACGAGGCGTTGAATATCCTCGCTCTCAAGACACTCCTGGACAGCGACTGTTCGATGACATGTTGCGTTGTCGTCCATGAAAATGAATCTATCACCGTCAGCACCACGGAACATGCGAACATGAGGTAGCAGAACATCATTAATGTATCGTTGGCCAGTCATAGTCCCAGTTGGAAGTACATAGAGGGACGTACGGCCATTGATCATGATGCCAGCCCATACCATGGCATTACATGTCGGATATCGGTCCCTTTCTTGTATGTTTGCTGGACAATATGCAGTACCACTATCACGCCAATCAGACGATAGATTGCATCTACTCTCATCTGAGAAGAGGACAGCAGACCGGTCGTTATCAGTCCAATTGCGATGTTGATGGCACCATTGCAAACGGGTGGTACGGTGACGTCTGGACAATGGGATGCACACAACAGGACGGCGGGCGTATAGTCCTCCTTCATGCAAACGTCTGGCGACAGTTTTTCGGGAGATCCGTTTGCCGGTGTTTTTTTGTTGATAGCACTATGTACCGATCTTCTGCAGGTGTCGTACTGCGAACACGACCTCCCCCGTGACGTTTGCCACACTTTCCATTTGTTTGAAATGATTTCCAAAGCCTTGAAACAACACTGTGGCTGACGTCGAACTCCCTGGCAACATCTGTTATTTTTCCGCCCTTCTTCAATCTTGCCAATAATACGGCCACGCGTAAAATCATCTAGGTGATGTCGGGAAGACATACTGAAAATTGCAAGTTCGTCAATTGATTCTTTCCCTTTCAACTTTGCGTTTGAACAACAACGGTCAATACGCGTCAAATCCTTTATATCTCTTATCAGCGCTATGACGTCACGAACAAGTTCGCCAATCCAAAATTTGCATACCCATAACACGTCTTACTGTATCCCGCACTTCTGCTAATTTCCACATTTTCCTGCCTTCCATTTTATGGTTGCTATCGTTGCTATTGTCATCCGTCCTTAGCAATTGTCCGGCAGTGTATTACTGCACGAGCCGCGGATGTCTTAGTGGTTAGCGAGTCAGACTGTCAATGCAAGGTCATCAGGTTCGAACCTGGGCTGATCTTTCAGAGATGGTGTGATTTGCTAGCAATCGCTGAATATCCGCCGTGCATCGGACGAGCAGGTTAAGTGACGGCCCCCAGGCTGGACGCACTGGTTAAATGGGTATCCTTTCCTATGCCCCCCCCGAAATTCTTTCAGCCCCCTGTCTGCAACATCGTACTTGTACGGTGGCGCCATCTACTGTACTCTAATCTCACTAGAAACTGTTCTGTTAAAGTCGCTAGACTTGCTCTCATTCCTTCCGTTTCTGTGTCCTGCCCAAAAGGCGATCTCGCTGTAGGTGGCTGGGACCTAAACTCTACTCACTGTGGACGGAAGTCCTACAAGAAAATGACAAATACTGTGTATTATTACTGCACGCTTACCATCCCTCCCCCAAACTTCTATTTGCAAGCGACACCCATGCTAGGCTTTCCCTGACGAAAACTGCTCGTATTGTAGTAAGCTTGTAGATAAGTCAGGATGTAAAGTTTCTGGCACTTTTCTGAAGCTATTAAAATTTTATTTGGAAAAGGGATTGTTAGGTTAAAAAAAAGCAAGCTGTAAAGATATGAAAATTAATGCATTCGTTTCTTTACGAAAAAGAGCTAAAACTTGTATTTATGGCAAATTATGACTTCATGTGTACCATTTCTAATAACTCTTCTAGAAAATACAATTTTTACACTCCCTTAAAATGCGATCTAGAACCAAAGTCCTAAAGCTTCAGCGATCTTTCATTAAGTAGCATTGACTTTTAAAATGCGTAAGCTACAGTCGTGTGTATCGGTAAATTTAGAGTTTTCGTGTGCTATACAGTCTGTCGAATTTTCATTCTTAGTTCTTTTAAGGGAAGAAGTCAATCCAACAAGTCCCGAACTGGAAGTATCTGTTTAAGTGCGCTTGTGCATTACATCATAATATCCTAACTAAGTCTAACTAAGTGCTACTCTGATGTTTGCTTTCAACATTACCACTCTTACATTCACAACGATCCAGACTGACGAAGAGCTGGAACTCTCTTCATTATTAGGTTCTTCGGTTTCTGTTCTAAACACGTTATTTCGAAGCTTTCTTCTTGCCGTTGCTAGTAACTAAACACGTTACCAGCAACGGCAAGAAGAAAGCTTCGAAATAAGCAATCAGCCTTACACTTAGGCTGTTCAAACTGGGTACGCCAGCTGTTATTTTGGAGGAGCTTCATATACAGTCATCTTTTAGCACGCGTCAGGTTTAACAAGTTAGTAAAATCATACAATGCATTGATTATGATACGCTTTCCAACGTACCAGAAATCGCGCGCAGACAAACCCTTCTCCCTACCCTGACTCTTGATTCGTTCAGTATGCCACCGGAACAACATACTAAAGTTTTGTCGCAATCAAAGCATTTTTAGTCAAGTTATGAGGATAACGGCTTTGGAATAAATCTCGCTCCTGTGCCCTGACCTTTGACCCCATATCGATGATATTCAATAGAACCTGTTCAGTGTACCTCAGGAACAACATGATAAAGTTTTGTCGCAATCGAAGCATTTTTGTTTAAGTAATGACGCATAAGAGGGAGGGAATGGGTTTCACTCCTATGTTCTGACCTTTGACCCCCATTTCGTCCATTTGAAATAGAGTTCGTCCCCAGTTTGTCCCCTACCACATACTAAAATTTCATTGAAATCGAGCAAGTTGTAGGCGAGTTATCGTGCGAACAGACAGACAGGCAGACGGACGTAGCTGGAGCATGTACGCTTCTTCAACCTACGGTTGGAAAGCGTAAAAAAGAATGTGCTGGCAGATATGGTGTCTACATTCTCCGTCTGTAGACACCATATCTCTGCAGCTATTAATCCGATTTGAAAAATTCTTTCCGCGCTGGAAACCGTAATGTGGGAAGGACAATCGTTGCTTTCCTCTCCCTTTCCGATGCATAACTTCGCCGCTAGAGGGCGTAAATTTAGATGCTATCGAATTCAAATTACGTTCTATTCCATATCAAACGAAGACTATTCTGGGTAGAGTTTCTTTTTTACGCTTTCCAACCATAGGTTGAAGAAGCGTATATGCTCCAGCTTTGTCTGTCTGTCTGTCCTCACGATAACTCGCGTAAAAATGGTTCGTTCTCACTGCGCATTTTAAGCTATACGAAGTTTTCCCCTAGGTATAAATAAGTAAATTCTTTTCTTCCAGAAGACGTATTTGAAAAAAACAAATCCAAAAATTAGCTTTGAAATATTGTTCTCGTATCGGAAAAGAGTCAGAAGAGGCATGCGTATTAAAACCGGAAAATCGGTGTCACCTTTCCTGTTATTTTGATGTGTCCATGTCTGTAACTTATATTTATAATAACATGTCTGTAACTTATATTTATAATAACATTGTCTGTCTGTCTGTCCTCACGATAACTCGCGTAAAAATGGTTCGTTCTCACTGCGCATTTTAAGCTATACGAAGTTTTCCCCTAGGTATAAATAAGTAAATTCTTTTCTTCCAGAAGACGTATTTGAAAAAAACAAATCCAAAAATTAGCTTTGAAATATTGTTCTCGTATCGGAAAAGAGTCAGAAGAGGCATGCGTATTAAAACCGGAAAATCGGTGTCACCTTTCCTGTTATTTTGATGTGTCCATGTCTGTAACTTATATTTATAATAACAATGCGTTCTTTGGCAGTCTTAAAAGCGTACTGCAGTGCGCTGTAGGGCTGAAGTAAATTTTGAAATTTGAAACATGATTATTTTCCATTAGAAAGGGGGAAAAAGAAGAAAAAAAAATAACGAAGTGCTGCGTGCGTTTTCAGATACAAAGAATTTGTGGAGAATAGAAACCTTTTATCAAACGGTTAAATAAGCAACGATAGGACATCGTACTTTCGACCTTCGGGGTAAAGGTCTCGACATGGGTGCAATCTCTCTCTCTTTCTTTCGTCGAGAACCTATAGGTACACCAATATAAATTGTCCGCACAGTCACTCTTTATCGGAGCTTTAGCTTTCTGAGAGCACTAACTGTAGAAAGTTTCTAGTAGCTCAACAGAACTGTTAGCCAGTAATATTAATAAGGCTTTTCTCTCATTTTGGTGAGATTTCTTCATGTTATTACCATTTTAAGTGCGTCATATTTATTTGTAAAGCCTATTATTGATTTTTATGCAAGAAAAGATAAAATTAAGTTTTTTCCGACAAGCGCTGTGAAAGACGGTACTAAGATTTTTCAGTGGACGTGTAACGTATGAAGGATACGTAATTAAATTATCCGTGACAATTTTGCGGCTAGGAGCGCTGTTGAAGTAAAATGCCAAATCCTAAAACTGCTCTCTAAATGAGGTATGACATACTTGGTACTAGTTGAAAGCCACATTAATTGATTATTCCAAGCAGAGCACACACAAAAAGCTTAGATTAAGGTCTTAACATTAATTTACTAAATTAATGTTTTTTTTAAGTCCCCGTCGTAATTCAATTTGCCAAGATAGTAAGTAAGATGTTAGCTCATTTTTGAGCATTTAAAAATGACCTAAAGTACCTAAAATTATTTTTATAATGTATGTCATGTTCTTAATACTATCAACGTCGCAGTAAAAATTAATTTATGAAAAGGGCATAAATCAATTATTCTATTCCATTGTTTTATCTTACCACTGAGTTTTTGCAGACACGATATGTTTTCTGGAAGTTAATTTGGAGGTATATGAAGTCTAAATTCTAGTTTTGATAAGGCTTTTCTTTCTTTCATCTTGTCTTTCAGATATGAACTCTTGTAAGAGTTTCGTTCCAAGGTTTGAAGTTCGAAAATGCACCACATTATTATTACTCTTCAGCTGAATTGCTCAGAACCAATTTGTTTTTTTCGAACATTTTTTCCGCCACCATACACGAGTTTCAACAGTTTCTTTTCAAAACTCTGTTTTAAGAAGTTCCCTGCTGTGTTATTCCGGTATGCTTTTGAATTTCATTTATCCATCTCCCACATGATCAAAGGCAGATCCAGAGCAACGGAACGGGGGAAGGCCATATATAATATAGCATATAGTTTTGTATTTATACGTAGAACCCAATATTTTGTTAATAAACTTCTGTTTCAATTAAATTTTATTAGGAAAATAAAATATTTTACCTACATACTTTCCTAAAAAAAATTTCAGGTCTTTTTACTTTTAAGGAACGGGGGAGTGGGGTGGGGGAATCGCCGTAATCACACCATTCTGAATCCGCCACTGCCAGATTTGCCAACCTCTCAGAACCAAAAAACGTAACACTCAGATAGAAAAATCGTAACACGACGCATGCTGATAATTTTTTAAGCCTAACTCAGCGCTACAAATTCTTGATGATGAGAATGTAGGGATTTTTTTCCTACATAAAATTTTTTATCGAGAAACTAATTAAATCTAATGAGCAAACACTTTTATGTTGTTAATTATTAGAAAAAATTACGATTACGGAAGAAATCCTCACTCCGCCTAACTTCCGTTTTCGGAGATTTTGAGAAGCGAAAAACTTTCATTTTAAGGAGTCTGCAAGAAGGTTTAATCGGGTTCTGGGGATGTCGTTTTTGTTTGCAGAACCAAAATAAATCTGCGATGTGCATCAGCTGTCGCCGCGATTCTGCTACGAGGATTAGTAGAAAATGAATCTGCGATGTACGTCGCCCATCGCCGCGATTCTTCTACGGGGATGAGTACAAAATAAACCTGCAATGTACGTCGCCGCGGTTCTTCAACGGGGATGAGTACAAAATAAACCTGCGATGTACGTCGGCCGTCGCCGCGATTCTGCTATGGGGATGAGTACAAAATAAACCTGCAATGTACGTTGCCGCGATTCTTCTATGGGGATGAGTACAAAATGAACCTGCGATGTACGTCGCCGCGATTCTTCTATGGAGATGAGAGTACAAAATAAATCTGCGATGTAGGTCGGCTGTCGCCGCGATTCTGCTACGGGGATTAGTAGAAAATGAATCTGCGATGTACGTCGCCCATCGCCGCGATTCTTCTACGGGGATGAGTACAAAATAAACCTGCGATGTACGTCGGCCGTCGCCGCGATTCTTCTATGGGGATGAGTACAAAATAAACCTGCAATGTACGTCGCCGCGATTCTTCTATGGAGATGAGAGTACAAAATAAATCTGCGATGTAGGTCGGCTGTCGCCGCGATTCTGCTACGGGGATGAGTACAAAATAAACCTCCAATGTATGTCGCCGCGATTCTTCTATGGGGATGAGTACAAAATAAACGTGCGATGTACGTCGCCGCGATTCTTCTGTGGGGATGAAAGTACAAAATAAATCTGCGATGTTTGTCGGCCGTCGCCGCGATTCTGCTACGGGGATGAGTGCAAAGTAATTCTGCGACGTACATCGTCCTTCGCGAGAAAAAATTACGATTACGGAAGAAATCCTCATTACGCCTAACTTCCGTTTTCGGAAATTTCGAAAGGCGGAAAACTTGCATCTATGATAGGGAGTCTGCAAGATAATAGGGTTCAGGGGACGTCATTTTTGTTTGCGGGACCAAAATAATTCTGCGACGTACGTCAACGGTCGCCGCGATTCTGCTACGAGGATTCTGTTTGAAAAGTGAGAAAATGGGGAAACACATGACAATTAAAAAAAAATCGTATTTTTGGCTGCAAAATCGTATTAGCGTACTGCATCATGATTTATCGTACTAAATACGATAAAATTGTAACAGTTGGCAGAATTTCCTGTCTCTTGGTATCCAGTTTTATCCAATAATGTGGTCAGTTCCACTAACACTGTATCAGTGGCGAAGCCAGCATTACGGAGCTGCGGTGTGTTCACTCACCCTGATAAGGTAAAATGCGCATCATCTGTCCAAAGAATTCGCAGTGGCCAGCTGTCATCGTCATCGTACCGTATTAGAAATTCATTTGCGGTCTAAACAGTGTTCACGGTCTCCGTCTTGTAACATGTGCACGCGATGGAACTGGTGAGAGGGTTATTAAGGTGATGCACATCGTCTGTTGGGGAAAAGGGGAGCAATGTCTTGATTTTTGCAAAAAAAAAAAAAAAATCTGTTTCGCACAGATTTAACCCTACGGATACCGTCGTAGCATAAAATCAGTTCGAGAAACTTCTGCCTTGCTGCAGCTTCCCCAATCAACTGTTGTTGTTTTTTTTTTTGATTGGAGGTTTAACGACCACCGTGAGCAACTCAATGGGCTATAAGCAGTCGCCCGTCCCTAATTTAGGGTCACTGGTTCCAGGGAAGGAGAGAGCCAGTTCCGTAAGACAAACACAACATCCATGCCTCACCGGGATTCGAACCCGGACCCCTCACGGACGAATGATCAGAGGCCTGCGCCACCGGGGCGGTCCAATCAACTGTAATGACGTTATTGTGAACTTGAAACGCCCAGGAGTAGCAGCAGCACAATATCTACCTGGCCACTTATAATGACGGACCGCCGAATGCTGAAGGCCGCCTCGGTGGTGCAGTGGTCTAAGCGATGGACTCTGATCATTTGTAGTCGAATCCCGGTGAGGCATGGATGTTGTGTTTGTCTTATGGCACTGGCTCTCTCCCTTCCCTGGAACCGGTGACCCTAAATTAGGGACGGGCGACTGCGTATAGCCCATTGAGTTGCTCACGGTGGTCGTTAAATCTCCACTTAAAAAAAAAAAGAAAGAATGCTGAAGTGGGTGGTGCAGCGAAATCGCCTGTCCTCGATTGCTACATCCACCACTGAGTTCCAAAATGCCTCTGGAAGCAGCTCCAACAGTAAAACAGTTCGTTGAGAGCCGAAAGGGACGGGTTTCCACGACTGAGCAGCAGCCAAAGATCAACGCCAAGCGTCGGTTGGAATGGCTTAAAGCTCAGCACCGGTGGACTCTGGAGCAGTGAGAACGCGTTCTCTGGAGTGATGAATCACGTTTCACCATGTGCCAAAATGACGACGAGTTTGGATGCAAGGTGAACGCTACTTTTCCGGTTGTGTTGTGTCAACTGGGAAGTTTGGTGAAGGAGACATCATGCTCTGAAGCCTTTCTTTTTTTTTTTTTTTTTTTTTTGCGTTTTTTGGGCTGGGTCCCTTAATGCTAGCACCCGGGAATATTAACGCTGCCGCCTATAATGTCACTCTCTATAATTCTGTGATCCCAACCATGTGACAACAGCTGGATAAAGACCCTTTCTTTTACCAACAGAGCAATGCCCCCTCCCCCATTCCGCAAAACGAAGCCAGTGCAGGAATGGTTTGATGAGACGGAGGTGGAAAAACTTTAGTGCACTGCACAGTTCACCGACCTCAACCCCATAGAACACCTTTGGGATGAATTGAAGCGTCGACTACGAGCCAGGTCGAATCGCCTGACATCGGTGACCGACTTGACTAATGCTCTTGTGGCAGAATGGAAGGCATTCCCCTCAGCAACGTGCCAAAACCTAGTATATGCCTTCCCAGCAGGGTGGAGACCATGATAGCAGCAAAGTGTGAACCCATTCGATATCAGTTATACTTTCCCATTATAGCAAGTTTGTTGTGGATAGGCAAGTGTCCGGATAATTTGTCCAAATACAGAGTTCAACAGGATGGTATATCATCGAGTAGGCTGCAGTTTCCAGTTCTGAACTTCTGGATATTCAGTGCTCATTAGTGAATGCTGTACTGATGACTTCGGTATATTCGTTGTATGTTTGCTATTTGTGTTTAGATACTCTATTGTTAAATTTCCTGTCGATATTCCAAAGGGTCGCAGTGGTGACAGATGATTTCTGAAATATATCCGGTACACCGTTATGCAGTTTAAAGTTTTATTGTTTTATTTTTATTCCCTATATATCTCTTTCCTTTTTTTTTTTTTTTTTTTTTTTAAGTTTTCGTTGTAAGGGGAGCTAAGTATGATATTCTTGACGACACTAGTGAAGAAAAGGAGCTCCGTAATTAAGTACTTGTCCAAAGCATCAGATCACTGGAATTGGCTCTGCAAAGATGGTGGTTTTACGTATCAATTTATTTATAATCCTGTTCCCAGTTTTCTGTGTATTCTTTCCATACTTTTTATCAGTGTGTAGTACGCAAAAAGTAGCTTCTACTCTGCTTACTGATAGCAAATATTCCATATACAGTAGATTCTGATTAATTGGGACGCATCGGGGCTAGTATACTTTGGCCCAATGAAGTGGCTACCTCAATTATGCGAAGCTTTATCCCGAAGAGCTAATCTGGAATGTTCTTCACAACTGTCCCAAATAAACGGCTGCCTCAATTATGCGAAGCGTTATCCCGAAGAGCTAACTTGGAATGTTCTTTAGAACTGTCCCCAATAAACTGATGCCGTAATTATGTGAAGCTTTATCCCGTAGTGCTAATTTTGAATGTTCTTCAGAACTGTTCCAAAATAAACGGCTGCCCCGATTAACCGATGGCCCAATTAACCGGAATCTACTGTATATGAGTATTAGGATATAAGTTCCAATATGCTTAACGTTCTTTCCTATTCTGCAGTTCTGAGGGGATACTGAAAAAATGAGTGTCGCGAGCAAAACTTAGGTGGGTTAAATTATTTCTATTCGATTATGCTTACTGAAGATAGTTTAACCCACCTTCGTTTTGCTGACGGGATGGTAATTTTTGCAAGTACCCTCTCAGAGCTGCAAATTGTGATACAAGACCGTTCTAACAAGTGAAAAGAAGGGGATTAAAGGTGAAGTTACGGAAAATTAAATTGATGTACAATGCTTTTACAAGTATTGAAGATTCAGGTGTTGATGGGGCAAATTTGGAAGTAACTTTCTAAATGATGCATACATCTAATTTTGACAACTGATGTCAAGAGAGGCCCCCACCACAGAAATAATTAATAAGTGTACAAAACATGGCCGAAGTGCATTTGAAAGAAACAGTGCTGCCTTAAAAGAAAAGTGTTTAATCAATGCATCTTCTTGTTCTTATGGAACAGAGACAGGGATCTTAAGTAAAAATAACATACTGAGACTTCTGACAACTGCAAGAAGCACGAAGAGACGCATTCTTGGAGTAACCAGGAAAGATAAAAAGATGAACTCATAAATCGGGAAAATAGCGTGTGAATGACACCATGATCAAAGTGAATACCCTCGGGTGGAAATGGTCTGGACATGTTGATAAAAAAGTGACTATCGCAGGAGAACTGAAATATTAGACTGGGTACCAAGGGACAGAAAAACACAAAAGAAGATCATTTGGTAGATGTGTGGATAAAAAAGTCCAAAGCATACTGGAGTGACATGGAGGCGACTGGCTGAAGACAGAGTTGTTGACAGTAGCAAATCCAGGGCTTTTACGGTTTAAGAGGTCAAGGTCGTAAATAATTAATGTACGTATTTGTTTTGGGGAAATTATAAAGTAATAAATGCACATATGTTCGTAAAAGTTTTTATAACAATTAGAATTTGCTGGAACTTTGGAGATTGAATGATCTTTTCCAACTTGAGGAAAAGAGAGATCAGAAACAAACACAAAAAATAGTTTCAGAAACGGAGGAAGCTGAAGGCTTCAGGGAAAAGAGATTTTGACTGAAATTGAAAAGCAATGGATATGCTTTGTTTAATGTAATATTTCCACAAACTTCCAAGAGAAAATCGCCAGTTAGACAATGAACGGCACAAGGATGACTTGATGAAGTGAAATAAATGGAAGTTCCTTTCAGAAGAATTGGGAATCATGCATTGCTAAACAATAAACGAATATTTTAAAGTGGAATTACCGCTCATATTACTTAGGGATGATGCAAGCTGGACTTTTCTTCTTTTTTTTTATTAAATTAATCAGCCCGAATAGAAGGACTCCAATTTATTTTGTAAGGTTCTATCCAGATTTTTTTATATTAAAAAAACACGAAGTTTGTTTCCTCGTAAAGAATGCAAAACGCTAGGAAAATAATGCTGCTTCTTTTTCAGTTGTTCTTCTCACTTTGTGGCTTAAAAATTTATCACAACTTTTCTGATGGATTTTTTTAAAGTCGTGCGATGATGCCAAGGAGGAACAGCTCTTTCTATCTGTGTGTGTGTGTGTGTGTGTGAGAGAGAGAGAGAGAGAGAGAGAGAGAGAGAGAGAGACCGTTCTACAAAATTTCTCCATCAATCTTTTTTTTAGAACAGAGCAACCGCCCCCTCCCCTAAGGTCAGGTTCTAGATCTTCCCCTGGTTGTAGAAGAGACTTCGGGAGACCTTCATCCAGCAAATGGATTGATAATGGCTGAAGATGATGATATGAGTATTACTAATTTTCTTCCTTCCTGTTCGAAATATTGTTTCGGTTAAGAACGTTGCTGTGTCACACACTACATTGTAAATCAATAAAGCATTCAGAAACTGTCGGTAGTCTTTTCGCCGCAGCCTAGTTATCGATAACAATGCACCCTGCAACTTAGACATTTACGTAAACGAAAAACCAGGTCATTATCACCTACGCCTGGTCGCTAGTGCAGTAAGTGACTTTAAAATAAATGTGCTCAAAGCAGGGCATTCAAATATTCTGACATAACTGCATGTTAGCCTGACTTGCGCCCATACCATGTTGGTCGACGTATATGCATTCTGAATTTCATCTCAAGCAACACGCTCCTGATAAGTATCGGAAGTTGAAGTAGAAGATAAAGATTATCTGAAAAGGTCAAATCTGTTTGCCGTGTCTCACGAGCCTTGGCAGACTGGACTGTATAAGTATCATACCCTCCCTGTCAGCTAACATGAATGTATACTCCTTATTTTTACTTTTTCAGTAACTGATATCCAACAAAACGTATTATGCCCAATAGCCTTGATTTTAAATGCATCCAATCGATAACGCTTTAAAAAAAATCGCGTTTCTAAGTGACAAACGTTTTATTTGAATTTCTGATTAACATTTTAAACTTTGCGATTTGTACTTAAGAGTCCTCCATACCCCGTGCGATTTGTACTTAAGAGTCCTCCATACCCCGTATTGTTTCAATTCCGCCGAATGTGAAATTGAAACAAATATAGCATCATGCAGATGGAAAAATCACTATATATTATATCATTCGTATGTATTTCCAAATTTTTATATTTGGAGAGAAAATATGAAACTATTTTTCTGCTTTTTAACCTAGCAGATATCAAAATTAGAACTTTTTTAAAAATAATTGTCAATCTGCCAATTATTTTACACTTTTGGGATAGTAATTAAAATATTACTACTCAAAGTGACGCTAATATAGAAACGCAGAAAGATGGTTCAATGTTTATCCTACATGTGAAAAAGGCTGTATGACGCCTGCATTATGTATCGCCATACCGGTCCGTCGCCTGGCGTTATGGTTTGGGGCGCAATTGGATATGACACCCGCACCCCTCTGGTACGCATCGCCGGTGAACTCAACAGCCACCGCTACATCACCGACGTTTTGGAGCCTGTAGTCCTCCCTTACCTGCAGGACCTGCCAGCGGCCACGTTTCAACAGGACAATGCGCGCCCGCACGTGGCACGCTTCGTGCAACACTTCTTCACGGCCCACCAGGTGTCACTGCTGCCGTGGCCCGCTTGTTCTCCCGATATGTCGCCCATCGAACACGTCTGGTAGCTGATAGGCAACCAAGTGGCCCGGCAAGCACCACCCGCGGCTACGCCTGATGAACTGTGGCAACGTGTGGAAGCAGCCTGGACCGACATACCCCAAGCTCACATCCAAAGCCTCTTTCGTTCGATGCCGTGGCGTGTAGCAGCCGTTATTGCCAGCCATGGGGGTCACACGAACTATTGATGTGTGCGTGTTCCGCAAGTCGCACTGGCCTGTAAGCTCAATCGTTTCATCTTTGTATCTGTTGTTATGTGTCCAGTAAATCTGGCTTTGCTATCTCGTGTCCTTCTTGGTGTTGCGTTTTGGGTGGCCAGCAATGTAGATCATACATTCATTGAAATTTCATTACATACCCATGACTACGATTCTAGAGGTGGATCCCAACTGAGACCAATTTTTCCCAGGACTCGGTGTGTTAAACAGTCACTAAGTTATACTGGGCCTCAGTTTTGGAATTCTCTAATTCATGATCTTACAATAATAAATAATTTCAATCTATTAAAAAAAAAATTAAAACTTTACATTCTGGGACTACCAAGAATATAAGAAAGGGGAAGGGGAGGGAAGAAGAGACTAAAAGGTCAAGGGGATGCACTAGGAAAATGAGAACAGGAGGGTAAAGTAGTAGGGAAGTGTTGGGAGGAGGGTGGAGAAAAAGGGGGATAGGAAACAATTTTACTAATATTAATTTCTACTAATACCTTCGAATGTTATGCGCCATGCTCTCAGGTGTAACTCTGACTTGCCTACATTTGTATAGGGAGATCAGGGCCTTGTCAGAACTTTTGTGGCCTTTTCCTAGATCTTCCTTGCTATTACTTTTGTGGCCTTTTCCTAGATCTTCCTTGCTATTACTTTTGTGGCCTTTTCCTAGATCTCCCTTGCTATTACTTAGAGTGGGAGATCAGGGCCTTGTCAGAACTTTTGTGGCCCTTTCCTAGATCTCCCTCGCTGTTACAAATTACTTACACTGTTGTTATATTACATTGTATTTTTGGTTTTAATGTAACAGCTAAATAAACTGAATTGAATTGAAATTGAAAAATAAAAGCTTAAGATTCCTAGATTTTATCTTGGATTTTCTAATGATTTTAACATTGCATACTTTTCTTAGTACATCTTTCTTGTTATGCAATGTGAAGCCACAGGGGAGTTCGACCATTAACGGTTCCAATTGCTAACTACGAAGTGTGGGTATGTGGCAGGGAAAAAAGCCGAAACTGTCTCGCCAACCCCGATGGACACAGCAACATGAAATCTTTACCGTTGGTGAGTCACTGCCTTGCAATCTGTTAAGACTTCCAGCCTAATTTTCTGCACAAGAGAAATCATACAAGACAAAAAGTAAAACTACTTTATAAACCTCTCTCTATATAATTTGCCCTGGCATGGCTCCTGGGCCCTTGGTAATGGTGGCCCCAAGGCTATGGTCTATGGGGTCTATAGACGACCCCCTTAATCCGGCCCTGTATCTAGAAATGTTACCGAAAGTATTTGAATATGTTTGAATTTATGTAAGTGTGAAATTGGAAATGTTTTTATTCTTACCAAAAATTCGATTTTTTCATGATTCTTTCTTCTTCTTTTCAGATGCATGTGGATTGTCGGACGTGGCACACATCGAATCGCTTCAGGAGAAATCCCAGTGCGCCCTTGAAGAATACTGTAGAACTCAATACCCCAACCAACCTACTCGGTTCGGTAAACTTCTTCTTCGGCTGCCCTCACTCAGGGCGGTCAGTTCGCAGGTCATTGAACAGCTCTTCTTCGTGAGGCTCGTGGGTAAGACGCCCATCGAAACTCTCATCCGGGACATGTTGCTGAGCGGGAGCTCATTTAACTGGCCCTACATGCCGCTGCAGTGACCTTTGACCGGACCCCTCCAGGGGGTCCTCTCGTCCGATCAGAGGTTGCTGCTGTGTATGGCGGTGGCTTACTTACCGAACCGCACTGCGTAGCATCATACTATGCAGACAGACATCTCAGTCGATGACCGACGAAACTGTAGGGCCGAAATGAAGGTCACGTGGTAGACAGCCCGCCAGCCCAGACTCTAAAACTCCTCGGTGAAGTCGAACGGACACAATCCCAAGCGGATTATATTTTGTGCATTTTGTACATAAGTGAAATTTCTTCTCGCTTTTTAGTGCGTATATCTATATTTCTAGGACTTCTATTGTTCCCAGTGCCACCACTTCAAGAACAGCCCGTGAATTTATACATAAGTGTGTCACATACTTATGTCTCCCCCCCTCCTCGTTATCTTTTAATAAATCATCATTGTATTTCCACACCGTATTCATGTCATATGTCGGTAGTCACTTTGTGTCTCAAGAGAGATTTATTTCGTGTTTCCTAAACTTGGAGTCATTCATTGTGGATACTTAGAAGACATGATTTGCTTGTTTCTTTCGCCACCAAGTAACTCACTTCATAGGTATCCCTCTAAAATTAACGTTTTCTTCACTTTGCTCTCTGTGTAGGCCAGTCCTATAAATGATATGTGAATCTGTGTCTTTTTCTAAAACTTAATTTTTGAAACAACTGTTCCCGTGTAATACGAAATTCTTTGTTGTACCTTTTGTTTTTCGAAAAGAGGAATTTTCTGTGATTTTTTAGCAGTTTTTATTAATATTAGTTAAGGTGCATAGGTTTTTTCCAAGCACTGTATAAGAAAAAATATTCTAGATTTATAGAGATACGGCTGAGTATGGCATTATTCGTTGCCCAAACATTTATCTTGTTTCCCATATAAATGAAAATAAGTGTATGTAAAAACGTTATATGTCGCATAAATATTCGTAGATTTTCCATTTTTACCGAAATGTGTCACTTGAATAATCGTGCAAAATTAATCGAGAAACCGTGCAGACTGTAAAGTTACGGTCTTGAGTATTTGAACTTAATCAGAAATGTTCGTGCACAAGTTTCTGAAATTTGTGCTGGAAGCACAGGATTAATAAAACTGTTAAATGCATCAATTATCATCATAGAAGGCAGAATCAATAAAGCTATAGTAGACGTTTCATCAGAGCGTGAATAGCGGCCGAAGCATTTCGCACAAAATTGGTAAAGCTTAAAAAGCACGTGACGTCATTGCTTCTTATGCGCATACTATGCTAAAGTGACAAAATTTTTAATTCTTTCCCACAGTTATGCTCTGGCTTTTTTAAAAGTTTTCCAACCCGTACGCCAAATTCAATTTTTTTTTCGCCAAATGTAATCTGAAGTCGCCAATTTTTTTTTTCAGTTTCCATTAAATATATAAAAACCATTAAAATATATATAGTACTATATTAGTGCAAAAATAATAAGTTATCGATTCTTTACAATTAAGCAAAAAAATATTATGTTTTAGATTCCAATCCTAATAGAAAGAAATATAGACACTTATTTTCAATTTTCAATTTACTACAACTACCTATAAAATTTCTAAGCAAAGAGTTATTGACAGGATAAATTTCAAATTAATTGAAAAATTGGGTATTACATTTATTTTGTGATTTGGTTCTGAAAGGGCCAGTGTAAAAGAAATACAGATGTTGAAAAATTGCACTTTTTTACTTATAGAACTTTCATCTAATAACTATTTTCATATAAGTCGTGCAATTTTGGTTAATGATTCACATCAAAAGATAAAATATCCACAAATATAATCGCATTTTAAAGATTCTGTATTAATTTTTAAAATATCCTTGGCATTGCCTAAGTAAAGTTTGACATGACGTCCGCCAAAAACAATCTCTTTTTAAAGATCGTTTTTGCTCGGAAGTCATTAAAAAGGTAATCGCCAATATTTTCGCCCAAACTTATTATCCATCACTAAAACGATTTATTTTTTCTCTCGCAAACTGCGAAGAATGCGATCGGCAGCGCGACCCCTGGTTATTTGTTCTCCAGGTTTTTACTGTGTGATTAAATTTTTCATATGGGTTGTGGGGTATTTATAGTTTCTGAGGGGACAAATCCAACCCAATTGGCTAAGAAAATACAAATATACGTACATCGCGCATTTGATGGGTTTCCCCGGACGTGATAATTTGGTCATCCTAGTGTGGAATAAATCCAAATTAAATGACCAAACCATATTCCCTGATCAATATGTGAAAAAGCCTTTCTGCAATCGCCAACAGCACCAGTCCTTTGTCCTTCGTAGAATTTAAATAAAGAAATTTACTAACCTAATTGATCCAATAATGATGAAATTGTTAACCAGATTTTTAATTGACCGCAGTTTAATTTGACCGTAGAAGCCTTAGTTAGGAATTCAGCAAGTAAATATCAAATTACTGTTACTTGCTGCACGTTTATGTCAGGGACTAATATACGTTTTCTTTTTAGTGACTCGTGATACGATTTAGGAGCGTAATTCCTAAAAAAAAAAAAAAAATGGAATATATATTCGCACTGAAAACTCACAAGCTCCAAATTAATTGCGACACTAACTCTCCGTAAGAATCCAGTAAATTGTTTTTTTTTTTTTAGAAGAAGGTGGAAGGTATTATTTGCAGCTAGAACTCACTATATAAATTCCTCTTTTCGAAATTTTACTTAGTCAGTAAAAAAATTCTTTACACAACTTGTCAAATCCTTTAATAGATTGTAGACGTTATCATGGAGTTTCTATTTCACAAGCGACTTGTTAAGCAAACGGGTTTCTAAAAAAAGATAACAATAAATGCCACACTGGCATGTTTTTCTTTTTTATATTTTATCAGTAGTACGTTGAGAGGCTAGGCATCTACAAAAATGTTGTGATTCATCCATGCAGATTATACATAAGACTAACTGTATCTGTAGGTACAGTAAGTAGTACACAAAACTAACTGTATCTGTAGGTACATTGTGGTTTTTGACTAATGCATAGGACCAACACGTGTCTATTTACATTCCATCAACTCATTTGCTTGCCGTTTAATTTTTCGTGTTCTTCCATTATTTTTTTTTTAAATGTTCACAATAATTTTTCCTACTGTTTTTAAGCCATACTAGTCGACATACAGCAAGAGTTTTTAGTACAGTTTTCTTTTCCATTTTCTCTACTCTTTAAAAAATGCGTACTGAAGAAGATTCACATCTATAAATTGAAGTGCCATAACGTTTTCATCTGATATTTTTGAATAACTTCTGTTGATCTAATCCCGGAAGATTTTCCCTACAAAACAGAAAAATCATTGTGTAAATGTGTTTGCGTGAATGTTGTTTAAGGTGTGTGTGAGTGAATGAGCTCGCGTGTGTGTGTGTGCGCGCGCGCGTGCGTGAATGCTACATTAAAAAAAGTTAGTTGATTCATGGGTGTTTTGATCATAGCAGCGCTATATATCACATACCTTTCTGTGATATTTCGTTGGTTGATGCTGGTATCTATCTGCGTGAAGCTTTGTCTTTTACAGTGGTTTGAATTTTGTGCAGCCTTACTAGGGTTAGGAATAATTAATAGTTCAGTGACAGAATATTCAGATCCATTGTAAATTATGCATCTTGGCAAGAAATACAGCTTTTGATTTTCTAAAAGATCTGTCGTGTAAAAATTGTAAAATAATTCCACAGTGGCGTTCTTTCTGACCTCGGAAACTTAAGAGAATGTGCTGGTTTTTTTTTTTTTTGTATAGTTTAACTGTGCCATATCGTAGTACAAAAGTTTTTTTGTTTTTTTTTAATCACGCTTTGCAAATATATCGTCATTTTACGGATGAAAACGATGCTTTCGAGTATTATGTCATTTATGGCTTTACATTCGATGCTATGCAAATCACGCTGTCACTGAGTACTGCTAAAAACATACTAATAACTAATAAGCAATTGAATTTTTACGGTTGAGAAATACTAATAACTAATAAGCAATTGAATTTTTACGGTTGAGAAATACTAATAACTAATAAGCAATTGAATTTTTACGGTTGAGAGATACTAATAACTAATAAGCAATTGGATTTTTATGGTTGAGAGATACTAATAACTAATAAGCAATTGGATTTTTATGGTTGAGAGATATGGTTCCTGCCGGATAGAGTTACGCATCAAACCTTTCATTGTTTTTTCTTTTTGTTTTCTTCTCGTGGTTTTCGCTAAGTAATCACACAATTTAAACATCAACACAAGATATCAAAATTAACAAAATCTACAGATAAATCTACCGGACAATTTTAACATAATCTTAAACAGCTGATGGCATAAAATAAATAAATAAACCAGGGGTGGAGAACCTGCGGCTTTTTGAATGAATCCAAATTTTGCAGAACATATCCATTTATTTTTGTTAATAGGCTTCGTTCGTTTTTTATTAATTTTTTTTTAATCTTAAAACGACCGTATTTAAAATACCAAAGAGTAAAAGAAGATGTTGACACCAACTGCGCTCATTATTTCGTCCTACGGCTCCTGAAGAACTACAGATGGAAATGATTGAGCTCTCAGAAGATGACATTTTAAAGTTCTTATTTGACGCTAAGAAAGATCCAGTTGAAATATGTAAAATGCAACAGAATGTCCACGCCTTTGGCAACATGCACGAAAAAATGCTTTCTTGCTTTTCAGCTACTTATTACCGCGAATCTACATCCTCCTACCTAACCCAAATCAAAACGCCCTTAAGAACACAAATGACGGATACCCATCTAGATCAGCTAAAACTGCGGGCGTCAATATATCCAAATGCTTTCCAACAAAAGCAGTCCAAACTGTCATGTTATTCAGTGGCGGAACCAGCCTGGGGCGATCGCCCCTCCCCGTTCCTTAAAAAATAAAAAGAACCTGAAATTTTTTTTAGGAAAATATGCAAGTAAAATATTTGATTTTCCTAATAAAAATCAACTGAAATAGGAGTTTATTAAAAAAGTATTGTGTTCTATAAATACAAAACTATATACTATTTTATATACATATAAAATTGCCGCCCCGGTGACGCAGTAGTCTAAGCGCTGGCTTCTGACCATTAGTCTGAGAAGGGTCCGGGTTCGAATCCCGTGATCGAGGCATGGATGTTATTTTTACGGCACTGGCTCTCTCCGTTCCCTGGAGTCAGTGGCCCTAAATTAGGTACGTGCGACTGTTTATAGCCCATTAAGTTGCCCACGGTGGTCGTTAAACCTCTAATAAAATATATATATATATATTAAATTATATATGTTTTTATATCATCATCATTGTCAACCATTATCAATCCACTGCTGGACGAAGGTCTCCCCAAGTTTCTTCAACAACAGGCTGTCTTGTGCCAGTCTCCTCCAGGTTACTCCCGCATACTTTCGAATTTCATCCACCCATCTCCCATGTGGTCTTCTTCTGGGTCTTTTCCTGTCCCTTGGAATCCAATGTGTGTGTGTATATATATATATATAATATAGTTAAAAATGCCCCCCCTATTAAACCCCTAACCCTCCCCCCGTTCCGTTATTCTGGATCCGCCCTTGTCAGTTAATGTGAATAGATACCAATAGTAATAGATTCTTTTAATGGTAGCTACTCGAAGTTGAAAATTCGTTCGATGCCCCTATGACGTAAAGGTTGGGAACTATTCGCTACACAGAGGATATAATGTAGAATACTAGTACTCTTTGTCAGCAAAGGAAACGCAATCAGTGACGCGTCCTCAGCAGTCAGCAAAGGCAATAATCATTAGTAACTATTCAAAAAGCATTTCCCAAAGCAATTTCTCAAAGATTGGAAATTAAAATGGCAAAGATTGGCTATCATGTGACGGAAGTTTCTTGCAACAAAAAGTTACGAAAACTGTAAGATAAGTGGACTAAAAACAATGAAACTGCAAGAGGATTTTACATAAAATGATAAAATGATGACGAAACAATTGTAGCAGGGGCATATATAGAATATTAGGGGGGGGGGGGGGGGGACGAAAAATAAGTTTTTGAAATCCAACAGGACAAAATAGAAGTTAATCAAAAATAGCAGAAAAAATTAAAGCACTATTTTTTAATGTAAGTTGATGCATTTTCATCAAATTAAAGCATTTTTTCCGAATGTAAGTCACATTTTAACGGAAAACATTAAAAAAATGAAGCACTTTCGGGGAGGGGGAGGCCCCTCCCCCCTCTATATACGCCCCTGAATTGTGGAACTGTATCTTAAATCGGAGGAAAAACTCTCGTGGAACGAACACTTACTTGATAGAGGATCGGCATCTTATGCAGAACGATAGCGTGGTACGTACCGAAAGTATCAATCCGCAAAATCTGATGTAACACCTGCTCTTCCGTCCGGTAACGTGTAAGATCGTTTCGTTTAAGTTTCTTTTCCACTGGGCTACTTGTGCTGCACTGTGGCTTATGAATACTACAGCATCGCGCCCATGGCTGTTGAAAGGGGCTCAGTCGACTTCTTTAATTCGGAGCCGCCGTGTCCAGTGGAAACATAATTCGTTTGAGAAAAAAATGCAGTAACGTTGTAATTAGCAAATAATTCCTTTATAAGCGTTCTCATGTAAATTCCGCTCAGTTTTCTTGGTATTTCTTTTTCTGTTTTCAATATTTTCTGTCCCAAAATTTTATTTAAACCAACTCCTGTACGATAAGAATATATGTCTACTTCTTCACATTCAATTTGTGTAATGTTGTTAAAATACTGATGGAAAGAATTGGAGAGCTTCGATTTTATTAGCAAAAATTTGCAAAGCATCGAAACTATGGCCCTTTTTTTGTTTACTGGAGAATTATATGTAAAATTTGGTGTGTTTTAAAATCTAAGGTAAATGAACAAAAACTTTGCTGTTAATCATTTAATTCATGTGACCTCAACGTTTCAAAATATATTTCTGAATTTCTATTTGCGTACACTATATTACATTTATATTGCCATTGCAGTGCTCTTTGTATTCTTGTTTTTTACAGCATCATCAAAAGTGATTGCCCAGCTGTCTCTTTTACTTTTTTTAACCATTCGCTACTCTTGCGTTCTTTGCAGAAAATCGGAAATCAAAACAAAATGTGCGACTTAATGTTTAATTTCGTACATCAGAAGTTAAATTTGTTAGGTGCTTCACAAAAAAATCGTGCCATATGTAATATTTACAATAATGTTTTGTAGTGAAATTTGCGATATATATACATTTGTACTGTGAATAACTGTTTTACCATCTGTACAAACGAAGCACACTATTGGTTGGATAAGGCGAGTAATCTTAAAGTTAAACTTTTCATGTTGTGCCTGCATAAGCATACGTCATAGTTCGCGCAATATTTGTTGTGTTAGAAATAATTTGTGCATATGCATGCTGCTACGCTTTTCTTCATGGAAAAGTTTAAAATTATCATCCCTGTCACTTCAGGATGAAGTTAATTTGTGTGTGTTAACTGTTCATTCATTAACAAGTTCCGTTTTTTTTTGTGTGTGTGTACTATATATATATTCAAACATGCAAGTGAATCTTCCCCAAGAAATGAGTAGTTATTTTACAGAGAGCCATTTCCTGGGCTCAATCTAATTTTATTCATAATTTTGAAAATCTGAAATCTTTAGGAATTAAATGCCAAAATTTTTACCGAGGTGTTCTAGTTTGAGGTGAAAATAACTCATTCAAATTAAAAAAAAAAAAAAATGCAGAAAAATGTCTTGCCAACATGACAATAGTAGCATTTCAAAAGTTTTTGTTTGGGCATAAAAGTTTTTCCAGTGATTTTTTTTTTAACTTGAAGAAATTGTAGAACCAGTCACGATTTCCACTTTAAATTGATATGTGCCATCTTCTCAGTAGTTAGTTATGTTTTTATTTTTTTCGATATGAATCATCTTTCAATAGTCGAGCCTGTGTGAATTTCTTTTACTTTATTGGTTTTAAACCTAGGGACATCAAGGCTGGTCATGTCTCCTCAAGGGCTTTTCCTTGTTCTTCCCTGCTGTTATTTTTATGTTTAACTATTCAGAATTATTAATTTTAATATGTAACAGCAAGATCAATAAATGAAATGAAAAACAAATATGAAATGAAACCATGTTCTAAAAGTTACGCCCGTTAGAATTTCTTTAGTTTGAATCTAACGATGAACCATCTTTCAATAAGTAAGTCCTCTTTTACAGAGATAATTTTTGGCTTAAACTGTGGCTGAACAGTTTTTCGAGTAGTTAATTAAGCCTGTTTCATTTTTTTTTAATTTTTCCTTTAAATCGGTGATGAACCATTTCTAAATTGTTTCGTCCTTTTTTTTTTCACCCTTTAAATTTCTGGCGAACCATCTTTTCAACAGTTAAATTTCGTTTCTACATTTTAAATTAGTTATAAAACCATATTTCGTTTTTACAATTCTTGGGCCCCTTACAACCTTTTTGTTTTAATAATTGGTGAAATGAGACCCCTGTGACGAAATGGTCCTAGCACTGGCTTCTGACTATTCTTCGGTCGGAACCAATGAACCTTAATTTGGACGGGCAACTGCTTATAGCCCACTGAGTTACTCACGCGGTGGCCGTTACACCCCCACCCTCTCCAAAAAAAAAAATCAGTGATGAAATGCATCTTCTTCATAGTAGCTGAGAAGTGGTAATACATATTTTCCATGATGCCCGATTCCCAGTAAAAGTACTTCAAAGGATCACCTAATGATGTACACAGGCATCTGTTAAAATGAATTTTCACTAAATTTTCCCATTCTGAAAAAAAAAAAGTGAAAAATGGAAAAGAACAAAGAAATCTTCAAGTATTGGTACCGTCTGTTAGAGAATCCTTGGAAATTTTTAAGCATAACCGTCGGTTCTGAAATCGTGAAATTCATCATGCAGTTTCTTGAATATTTGGACCCCACGTTCTTTTTTTTAAAGCACTTGTAAGAAGATTTCGCCTCTGTATTATAAATAACTTACGTCGACAACGTTCACTGTTATTTGGCAACAGATGAACATTGCATAATGCTTAATTGGAAGCTGTCTTTTGATGATTGTTGAACTTATTTCTTTCAAAACATGTCCAGGAGTTGATTTACTCATTGTGAATTTGTTGCATGCAAGTAAACAGTTGTCGTAAAGACACTGTTTTTAGTGATGTTGATGTTCATATCTGTTGCTGGGAACGCATTCGATCATATTAATCGGTTATAAATGAGTATTATAATATTGTTCAACATTTTTTGTTAATATAACAGGAAAAAAACCTTCGTCTGTGCGTAGAGGGAGACATTTCACAGTCTGGTTTGTAATTCATTTTAAAATGTTGGGGGTTCAGCAAGAAAATATCTTTAAAAGCTCTCATTTTAGGGTTTTTCGTATTGACCACAGAGATATGCATGTTGTGAGATCCATCGATTTCTTGCAGTTGTTGATACCCTCCAACTTACAAAAGCACAGTCAGCGCTGTGTTCAGTATTTTCAATTCATTTCTAAGTGAAGTTTATGTTCCTGAAACCTATGTTATGAGCAAGAAAGACTGTGTTGTATGTTTAGTGCTGGTTAACAAGACGTATTTGTAATACTTGTGTTGCTGCAGCTTCAATTTTAAATTGCATGAGCAGTATGTGCTTATTATAAATTACTGCTTTTTAACTTTTAAAATTGTTGTGAATTACTGTATAGACGTATTTCCTTCTCTCTGTGAATCCCGGTCATTATTTTTTTTTTCAAGTAAAGGTTACAATGAACGTGAATTCAACTCAGTATAAATCTGGACTTACCCATAACGTATGAAAGAAACTTGATGCCGGAAGAAAGTCTGATGCAATATGTTCGTAACCGTTGAATTTACAAATTAGCAAATCGTGTAAATGAGTAAAGAAATTATGTAACCATTTTTCATCACTTGAACAGTCTCCCAATTCTGTGAGTTGAAAGCCTTGGTATTAAAAATAGCAAAAACTTGGTATTCAAACTTTACAATCATTACGTATAATAGATTTGTATTGTCTTTTTATATGTACATGAATAAACGAATATAGGTATTTATATATATACATATATATATAATGTACATAATAAAAATTTTCTTTTAAAAATTGAATGTCTTGATTGTCTTTATGAAACCTTCATGTCAAATATGAGCTTTACTCCTATATCTCAGAGAGATATTTTCAGTTTGTGAAACACTTAGCCTACAGACACTGTTGATGTTTTTATATTTAAGTTAAAACTTTTGTTTATAATGTACATGTTTCACACGAATGCACAATAAAGATATTTTTACCCTGCAATAAAGTTTTATGAAGTGGGATGTGTATGAAATATCAGGGGGCATATGCACAGTCGAGTCACATTATTGTGACCACCTCCTACTTTTGACGTCCACAGCGCGTAGCCAATGAAAGAAAGCAAGTGTCGTAAGCTGGCTTGTTGGGTATATAAGGTGTACTGTAGGCATTCTGAAAACATATCACTCGTTGCTGTCATGGATAAAAGTAGCGATTAATCAGATTTGCAAAAAAAAATGATTATCAGCTTTCGGGCCAAGGGTGGCAGTATTTCTAAAACAGCGCAGTTTGTGAACTGTTCACGTGCTGCTGTGTTTAAAGTGTATCGTGATTGGAGAAATGGGGCCATCGCGAATAAGCGACGTGGAAACTGCGGAGCACTACGTGCCATCGATGTGAGAGCTGAACGTCGGCTTCGAAGGTGCGTGAGGGCCGATCGACACGCTAGTGCAGCAACTTACTTGCCGAATGAACCAGGAGGCTGCCAGAAGTGTGTCTAAAACGACAGTTCAGCTAACCCTGCTGCATATGGGGCTCCAATGCAGACGGATGGTCTCTGGGATCTATGCTAACGAAGGTACATCGTCAGAAAAGGCTTACATTTACACGGCAGTATCGGAATTGGACATCCGCTGATTGGCAAAGGATTGTCTTTTCCGATGAGACACGTTTTCTGCTTCATCGAACTGATGGACGTTGGCGGATAAGGCGAGAAACATCGGAGAATAAAGAGTCTTCAACCATTGCTGGAAGAACACAAGTTGATGGAGGCAGCATTATGGTCTGGGGAATGTCTTCGTGGCATTCCCTGGGTCCACTCATACCTGTGGAAGGCACTATTTACCGAATTCGTTATGAATCCATCCTTGCAGACCACGTACACTCATACATGCTGATTGTCTTTCCTGGGGCGGACGGGATCTTCCAGTGCGACGTGTCACACAGCTAGAAATGTCCGAGAGTGGTTAGAAGAGCACGATGATGACTTCAAAGTACTTCCCTGGCTTCCTAATTCCCCAGACTTAAGTAGGAATAAAACTTCGCTTACAATATCTCCTTTCGTCTATCGGCGAAACTGTGGAAGCCTAATGACGTGGTTCTAGATACGATCGTTGTAATGGTGACAATATCATTGTTTGACCATATGATTTATAGCAATACGGCTGTTTGGACAATCCGACTAATAAATAATATGGTAATTTACACCGATATAATTGTTACCTGACGTATGAATCCGGAACGTTTCTGGATAAGTCTGCCACTTTGTACTATAAGTAAAAAAAGCGGTTCGTCACCTTTTGTCAGACACCCGATCTAAATTAAAAAGTAACGTGACTCTGGTCATATGACTTCCGATTCTAACAGAAAGCAATTAATCGAGGTAGTTGCCTTCAATGCACGATCTTAAATATTTAAGATCGTGCATTGAAGGCAACTACCTCGATTACTTTGGACTATTTCTGCACGAATTCGAATTCTCCTAAAGAAAGCAATTAGCTTAGGTGTATCTATCGTCATCAATCACGGATCATCCACAAAGTGCTGCCCTTGTACAGGTCGACCTCATAATTTCGGTTCAAAAATTTGGTCTTAAAATTTCGGCCTGTATACGATATTTTTCCCTCCTGCAGGAAACTAAAGGTCCTTAATGTTTTCAGCTGGTCGCGTAGTTTTGAAGCAGAGAAGACTACAGTTCTGCACTTTGAAGCAGACAGACACTAGGTTTTCGCGCGGTACGAGAGTGTAAACACTACTACCCACTACTTACTTAACTCACGGAAAAGAGGAGAGGTGCACCTCCTTGCTTGAAACCTTTAAGAAACTGTTCTAAAGTACCATTTCTACCTCCTTACTTTCTGGTTTTGGCTCCGAGTGATTTCCACCTTTTTCTCCATCTAAAAGGAGGCATTACGAGGGAAACATTTTCTGTCCAACTACGAAGTACCCTCGCAGCTTAAGTTTTCCTTTGTTGATTTCACGAGGGCGAAAGTGCATTCATTTAACGAGAAAAGCATTATGCGGGGTAAGCGAATGCATGTGTTTCCCAAGCTATGAATAAAACATTTCGTTTTTCACTTTTTTTTTTATCTCTTCGATTACCACATTTCACACTCCGTGTCGTTCAGCACAGTTATTCTCTTTTGATATGCCTAACGAAGACTATTCGTAACGTGAGGTATGAAAGGCAGTGTTTAAGTGCTATTTTTATTTGAAAGAATGCAGCCCGTTTTTGTGTCCGAACAATTAAGTCGTCATCATCAACCATTCTTCATCCGCTCCAGGGGGAAGGCCTCTTCCAAAACTCGGTGTTTTCAGCAATGCTCTATGTCACTCCGTCATGTTTTTCGCATTCATCTACTCATCGTCCGCGTGGTCTTCTTTTAGACAATTTTCTGTCCCTCGGTGTCGAGTGTAGTATTCCAGTTACATAGCGGTGATAATTTCTGCTAGCAATATGTCGAGCGCCTTACCACGAGGGAGTCTTTAACTTCAATCATAATGTCATCTACTTTTGTCGTTTTCCTGTTCCGTGAGGTCTTTCTCCTACACTTAAAAATTTTGTGGTGGGTTTTACTAAAAATTGAGGCTACACAAGCTGCACCACTTTCTGAGAAAAGATGCACAATTGTGTGGTGCAAACAAAACCCAACAACATGGTGAAACCTTGTACATAACGTGATGCAAAGTTGCACCATATATTTGGGTTTTGTTTGCTTCATACAATTGTATATCTTTCCTCAGAAAGTGGTGTAGCACCACTTTTTGGTGCAACCTACCACAAATTTTTTAAGTGTATTTTCTTGGAAATGCATCCATAGCTAAGAAATGGAATAATGCATTGATTTAACACTTTTCTATTATTTAAGACATATTGGTAAATTGCTTTCAAAAATTGTTCTGTTTCTTCCAAAAGCACCCAAGTGTTGCTTTTTACGGCTCTTACTTTTTTCTTCGATGTGAACTTCGCTTGATACCTGTTGTCCAAAGTACTGCAGATGTTGGCATCAGTTACAGGGTGAACCAAAAGTCACTGTGCACCTGGCAAAACAATGCACGTACAACCACTACACGCGTACCTGTTACAACAAATGCTGGAAATTGTCCCCTCCTGTGTGTAGACATACATCCACGCGTCTGAACATGTTCTCAAAGACACGTGATAGGTCCAACGAAGAAATGTTGCTGAATACTGTGATGATGGCTTCCTGTAGTTCTGGCAGAGAACGGGGATTGTTTGTAAACACAGTTTTTCAGTAAAACCCACAGATAATTATCTGGAGGCATGAGATCGGGTGAACGTGGTAGCCATATACCTTTGGAGATATCCTGTTTCCGAACACATCGGTCAACAACACCATGGAGACATGAGCTCTAAGGGACGTAGCGGATTCCTGCTGGAAGTAGCCATTAACAATTTCCTCCTCGGTTAAGTGCACGATGAATGGGTACAGGATATCGTCACAATTCCCTGCCCCCTTGAAGATTATGGGGCCAATTATGCATCTTCGAGATATCGTAACACCACACAGTATACGTCAAGTGCAGAGGAACTTTTGGCTCACCCTGCACTTCTAAATTTGCCCTTCTACCTCCAGACCTTCAGTTTTAGCAAAAGCATTGTAATCATTTTGTTTTCTGCAAGTTTATTTTTAATCTTACTTCTTTACTCTTGTCAGTAAGTTGCAGAATCTGAGCGGGCACTTGCAGAAATGGCCATGTCGTCAGCAAGACGAAGGTATATTAAACAACTCCTTTGCTATTTTTTTTTTTTTTTTTACTATTTTTAAAGGACTTAGTAAAAACGCCCTTGTGAGGGCGAAGTTCCGATCAGCTCGCATAGAGACTCTGGCATCAGTCATCGGGTACGTCGTCGCCGTATCGGTCCCGCGGACGAGGGTCCCTCGCCCGCCCAAAGCCCGAGCGCCCGGTTTCTAAGGTTAGACTAGAGTGGGAGAACCTCCGGGTGCCCACTCAGTACTTAGAAAATTTTTTGTGTTTTTTCATCTCTCCCACAGAGATGCCAACTACCCAGAAGGGTAGAGTGAAGTCCAAGGGGCCCGTCCCCAAATCGTCCGGGACAACCCGGACGCAGAAGGTAGCGGCAGAAGCACTACCTAGCCCTGTCGGCAGTGCTAAAGGGGTTAGCCCCTCTTCCGAGAGCAGCCGGAAGGTAGAGCCCAATGCTGGGGGGAAACTGTCGAAGACGCCTCCCCAGGCGAGGGGCTCTAAAGCCGCTACGCCCACGAAGGGTGTAAGCACCCCCTTGCCAGTTCCGCCCATGGCAAGGAAGGGGAAAACAACACCCCAGCCCGAATCTCGGGCTCTTGAGGGGTCGTCCGCGGGGTGCCCAGAGGTACCTTCGGTAGGAGGTACGCATCCCAAGGCACCCGAGGAGCTTACACCCGAGGAGTTTGTGAGTTTCATTCAAGTCCTCACTGGGGAAGTTGAGTCTGTTCTCTCGGACTCGCGGGTCACTTCCTCAGGGAGAGAGAAGATGAAAGCTGCCCTGAGCAGTGTTAGAGACGCTTGTTACGGGCAAGCAGCACGGGCATCCTACCTCGAAGGTAGGCTGTCCGTGCGGGATGAGTTGCGCTGCGAAGCCGAAGTAAAAACGGCTTCCTACGCCGAAGTGGCTAAGAAGGGGGCTAACAAGGCGAAAGGGCCTTCGCCCGCCCCGAGTGAGATTAAAAGAAGGGAAAGTCGGTAGACAGGAGACACGTGCTCTTAGTCTACCCGACAGTTGAGAGTGCGTCCTCAGAGGACACAAAGAAAACCCTGAAAACTGCAGTGAACCCAACAAAACTGCAGATAGGGGTCAAGAGCTTACGGAGTATAAGGAAAGGAGGGGTCGCCGTGGAGTGTTCCCATCCCGGGGAGCTCGACCGCCTTGCCCAGGAGTTGAGAAGCAATCCACTGACCAAGGATTGCACACTACCCACGGCCCCACGGAAGAGAAACCCTCGGTTGATTGTGTACGGTGTCGACGAGGGACTCTCCGGGAAAGAGTTCGAGCAGATGGTTTGTGGGCAGAACCCAGAGCTCGAGAACGGGTTCAAAGCCTGTTTTCCCATTAGGTGCAAGGGAGGCAGGGTCCACTGGGTGGCAGACGTGGAACCCAAGGCCTTCAAGCACTTGGTGAGGCGGAAGACACTGAACTTGGGTTGGTCAGTGCTCCGTCTAAAGGAATTTTGAGGGAGGTCAGGTGCTTTCGGTGTAATGGGTTCGGCCATTTCCGAGGCAACTGCCCCGAGACTGATGCAAGGTGCGGCAATTGTGGTGAAGTTGGGCACCAGCACCACCGATGTGCAGGCGCACCGAACTGCAGCAACTGCTCCGCTGCGAATGCCAAGTTCCGACTGAAGTTGGACGTTGCTCACTCCAGCTTCAGCAAGACATGTCCTAGTCTTGTTAGGGAACTTGAGCAAAGAAAGAGTCGGGTCAACTATGGTTGACAAATGGAAGTACCCTCGGAGGTACGTAACTCTCAATAATGAGTTTCTCGGTCGACTGACCAAAGTGTTTGATTTGACCCTGGCCCGGGGTCAACAACACAGCTCTGGCCCTAGAGCTGTGAACAATGTAAATATTTCAATGTGTGTGATTGTTTAGTATCTTAGTATTGTGAGAGGGGTGCATGCGACCCTCATAGTGAAAAAAAAGTATTTTTTGTACTCGTGCTGAGTTTCTAAATAAAGGACAGTAGTCCCCCCCCAAAAAAAACTCGCGTTGGCGGGCGATCTCCCGGCCACGAGATGAGATATTTTAAAAAAGTTGCTTGCCCCGACTGCCCATAGTACGTCGCACACACGGGTTGTGACAGGGGGGAGGTGTAAGGTACCAGTCCCGTTGGGGAGGCAGATCCCCACAGGTCTCTAGACCGAATCTGTCCGAGTAGAAGACCGTGCTTTCCGGTGACTGACAGGCTGGCTGTCGGAACGCCGGCTAGGGATACCATCTATCCCAAAAACTATTCGAGAGAGTTCCGCATTTCCCTGCGAAGTCAGCACTTTGACGGTGCAGGTAGTGTCATCAGCTAGTGTTACTATTTTTAAAAGTGGTGTGTTCTCGAACAGTCGAACTTTTGCATTTCCATACGTGTTATCAGTAATAATAGTTTATGCACCTTTAATACCGCAGGAGTTCAAAGACATGTATTTTAAAGCTGATGTTTTCACGTGACCAAGTGCCTTTTCATAAACACTAAAAGCCATACAAAGTGAGAGTTCATTTTCATTCGCTCTCTCAATTAGCCATCTCAGTAGATTGATATGATCTGTAGATAATGCATCTGAAAAGACAAGCAAGGGCTAAAATACAACTCGCTTCTGGGTATTAAAATCTTGTAACTAATAATTAAAAGAAAGAAAAAATAGAAAAGAAAGACGAGGCAGATTTTCGATTGTGTAGTTAGGATTCTGACGTGCATTTGTTTATAAATAACGATTGTCTTACTGATGTGCGTAACGAGCAGATTTTACATTCTTTACTTGCTGCTTCTGAAGACTACCGGTTTCCAAGAGAGCTCCGATTAAACCTGAAACTTGTCAAAGGTGTCAGACAGCGCAGGCAGTTATGACATGTAAGGCCACACAATGGGTTCATACTATACACTGCTCTGTTGACATCATTCCTTTACCAACCGGAGTAGCTTTCACCTTCAAGTCAATCATTTTTTATGCTGTTTTACGAGGACAATACGCAAATATGATAACTTAAGAGTTGTTAATTTTGTAGACACAGTAGCACACTTTTCAGATAACTGGATTTTATATTAAAAAAACAATCTTGAATTACTTTAATTTTTGCGTATTAATTTATAAAACGTACGTGACTTATGCTTCTAATTTTGAAAGGTAGTTTTCGCGTACCATACGCAGAGCTGAGAATGTGCGTTCTTATAAAAAATAGATAGAAAATCTGTTATTATCTTTATATCCGGTTTCCAGAAAGAAAACAGGAAACTCGTTTATTTTTAGCGCTTCATAATTTTTTTGAAGAGGGAGTTTAGACCCTACCGTGAGGAACTCTCAAGGATTGCAGACTAAAAGATTTTCTGAAATTCACAAGCCATTTTCAGGGATACCTTTCGTTTATTAACGAAGCATGCTTCTGACAAAGTTTTCCGGAAAAGGACGGAAAATATCCTGAACTTCACAGATTTTTCGTACGCCAGGAAAATTCTAAATTTTCTGAAACCTTTCAGGTATTTCTTTCGTATATTAACGGAAAAATTCTGTTTTCACTTTCTTTGTATCCATATGACAAGAAAATTCTGTTTTCACTTTCTTTGTATCCATATGACAAGAAAATTCTGTTTACACTTTCTTTGTATTCATATGAGGGAAAATTTCTGTTTTCACTTTCTTTGTATCTATATGACGGAAAATTTTCTGGCAATAGAAGCGATTCGCGGAAATAAGGTTTTATAACGAAGTAAATTTCTCCGTCATTTCTGTCCACGCCAGGATTCGAACCCGGATCCCCTCATTCCGGAATAAGTCACTCTACCAATTGAGCTACGCGGACATTTATTCTGATTCCTATCTGCCTTTATGTCGTGTGCGTCCTGCTGGCAGGTACGTCACATCTCCTGGTACGTCACATCATCTCCCCCTTATTTATTTATTTTTTTTTTTTTTTTTTTTTTTTTTCGAAGTGCTGGAGAAGGGATTCTCTTATTTTTCCTATCTCGCGGTGTGGAAATAACATCACACCAATACAATACGAGATTTTGAACGGTCGGGTCATCCGGATAGTTCGGGCGCCATTATAATGAACAAAGCTTTCAACTAAGCTAAGTATAAGTATAATGCTTCTGCTACTGAATTCAATGCTTGTACTAAGCTTCAAATAGTGAATTCAAATGGTTGTTGTTACTAGTTAATTAAGATCATGAATAAAGTCTCCTGCTAGTAGTGTAGTGATAGTATTGAACAAACTTATAACTGGTAGTAATGTTGTAGCAGTAATTAAGATGAATAAAGTCTTATGCTGGTTGTTACTGGTAATATTAATTGAAATAAACCTAACAGCCAGACAGAGGTCTGACAGTACTATGAACTGAGAAAGACGTACTTACGTAAAACCTTTTATTATGAACTTCTACTGGTATCATCACACACAGCTACTCAAATAACACGTAGCTCCTTGCACGTGAACGGAGCTCTATACTCATAAACAAACGCTCTCTTTCACATAAACCAACACTCTCCGTACAACAACAAACGCTCTCCGTACAGCAACAAACGCTCTCCGTACAACAACAAACGCTCTCCTTGGGTATCGTTGAACGCGCCTATTTATACTGGCTACCACCACGTCATGACTTACACTCATTGCCAGATCTCATTCAGCGGGTGAAATAATATTTCGTTCAGTAAGAAGATAATTTACATAGTAAAATAAAATAACCAGAGATAGTAAAATCAAAAGGAAAGTGAATATAGAGTATACGTTACAGTTTGATTATCAAATTTCAATCCTCTGTCGGAGAATCTGATTTTGAAATTCTGTAGACAGATCGGATACTGTAGATAGCTTATCGTATGAAATGGTTATGGTGACAACGGGCGTTCCTTACACTCTCCCCCATTTCGTGTACCACCTATTGTACAGCGTTATCGTAAGAAACCGGGTACTTGTACGGGAGATTGTATTGGGTTGATGCGTTAGTTCATGCCGTTTTATTTCACGAGTGTTTCCCAGGTCAGTAGTAACGGTGGAGATGGCCAGTTGTATATCGAAATGTAGCCAGTAATATCGTGCATATAAATCATTTTGCCTCGTATGATTTTGGCTATTGGTTTTCAGGTCCGGAATTATGGAGTGTCATGTAGAGAAGAATGAACATTTCCGACATCTGCTCCTGTACGAGTTTAACAAGGGATCCACAGAAATTTGTGCTGTGTATGGCGAGTATGCTATTGCTCCGAGAATAACGTGCAAATGGTTTGAGCGGTTTCGAGGTGGCAATTTCGACCTTAACGACTCTCCACGCTCAAGTCGTCCATTTCACTTTGATGTGGATCGTTTGAACCATCTCGTCCACTTGGATCTGCATCAAACCACACGCGAATTGGCCACTGAGATGCACTGCGATCAGGCCACCGTGGTGCGACACCTGGAACGTATGGGAAAGGTCCAGAAATTGAGGTCTTGGGTTCCTCGCACTCTCACCGAGGACAACAAGAACCAGCGTGTTGCTATATGTGGTTCCTTGCTCGCCCATTATCGCGAATGTTCTCAGCAACACAAACCCTTTTCTGTCACGTATTGTTACTGGAGATGAAAAGTGGTGCCCGTACGTGAATTTCAGGCATCGGAGGGAATGATTAAGCCCAAACAAGACGCCCACACCACGTCCAAAACATGACCTTCATCCTGCGAAGATCATATACGTGTCTGGTGGGGCATGGAAAGCATTATTCAGTGGGAAATGCTGCCGAGGAATCGGACCATGAACGCTGCACTGTATTGTGAGTAACTCCGCTGTATTGAGGGAGCAATTCAGCAGAAATGGCCACATCAGTGCGATTTTGTCCTTCTACAACGTAACACACGCCCTCACAGTGCAAACATGACCGAAATGGCCATTCAGGACATGAAGTATAGGAGATCCTTCCATATCTTGCCTATTCCCCAGATGTCGCCCCTTCAGACTATCATCTGTTCCGATCTCTATCGAATGCACTCCGTGGCAGAACGTTCAACAATGATGTTCATCTCCAGAATTTTTTTATGATTTCTTCGCAGAAAAACCTTCACATTTTTTTAAGAATGACATTACAGACCTATCCAGCCGTTGGGACATCATCGTAAACAATGGGGGGAAGGGATACATAGTTGATTGATTGCGTTTTCCCTTCTGATTTAATACATTCCTGTAGTGCGGTGAAGAAAACGGCATGAACTTATGCATCAGCCCAATATGATATGTATCAATCTTTGTACTCCTTCAGACAGAAGCCATTATTATCATTTTAGTTTACGAGGCAACTCTTGCGAGTTATAAACAGTCGCCCGTCCCCAATGCACAGCCACTGGCTCCTGGGAAGGAAGAGAACCAGCGCCTTAAGGTAAAGCCAACATCCACACCGGGAGTCGAACCTGGACCCATCACGACCGAATGGTCAGAAGTTAGCGCTTAGACCACTGCGGCACAAAAGATATTGTAGCTCTAAAGAGAAAATTTCATATTTTGGAATTTTGTTAAATAATACTATAAAGCAGTGCACTGCACCTTTTCTTAAAGATAACTGAAAATCGTTGTTAGTTGAAAACGATATTAAGTTCCAAAGCATTCCGTGGCTCCGAAAATTCACTGTGAAAAAAAAAATTACTTAATTTGTAACAAATCCTTTTAAAGGAAACATATTTATGGGATACAAACCTGTTTTGATTGGAAATTTAACGACCACCGTGAGCAACTCGATGGGCTATAAGCCGCCCCGGTGGCGCAGTGGTCCAAGGCGCTGGCCTCTGATCTTTCGTCAGTAAGGGGTCCGGGTTCGAATCCCGGTGAGGCATGGTTGTTGTGTTTGTCTTACGGCACTGGCTCTCTCCCTTCCCTGGAACCAGTGACCCTAAATTAGGGACGGGCTACTGCTTATAGCCCATTGAGTTGCTCACGGTGGTCGTTAAACCTCCAATCAAAAAAAAAAAAAAAGGGCTATAAAGCAGTCGCCCGTCCCTAATTCAGGGCCACTGACTTCAGGGAAGGGAGAGAACCAGCGCCGTAAGACAAACACAACATTCATGCCTCACCAGCATTCGAACCCGGATCTAACTCGGACGAATGGTCAGAAGCCATCGCTTAGACCACTGTGCCACCGGGGCTGCACAAACCTGTTCGGGGAAATAATCTATTACAGAAAATAAAATGACTAATTCACCTGCATTAATAGCAAAACACATTTAATCACTGCGTGATTAGAGTAACTGATCCGTGACTGTGCTTTACGGGGCCTTTCTGGTTCGAAGGTAGCACGCGTGTTTGAAGACGAAGCCAAACGACGCAGGTTCGATCTCCACCAGGGTTTAAACGGAAAGTATCCAAAAAAAGTCAAAATCTAGGATTTCACGAAATTTGTGTAAATACGGAAAAAACTAGAAAGTGACTTTTCTGAAATAAACGGAATTATCGACTACGAAAAATCTGGCAAAATAAGTTAGAATAAACGGGAACTTTTGAAAACTGAAATTTCGTTTAAAGATGGACACTTACCGGCAACTTTGCTGCACGTTATTTTCAGGAGCTTTCCGTGAATTCACACCACTTATTTGGTACAGTGTAGACAGTCGCCCATTCTCAATTTGTACCGCTGGTTCCGGGTAGGGGGAAGGGGAGTCAGTGGCTTAAAACATGCCACGGAAACCAGAAATCCTGTTGCTATTGCAAAATGGATTTCAGCTAATCCAGGTAGTGCGTGTGGCATGACTATTTGCTGTGCCTGTTTTCACTAGCGAAATTTGCTACCATTGCAATATTTTTGTTGTTGTAATAAAGTATTGTTTTGACTGTATGTTCTGTCAGATTCGCTCTTGTCTACTTAATGCGGCAATGGTAAATTAACCAGAAGTGAAAATCATATGGTGAAGACGGCATGGTATTAATCATAAATGAGAATCACACGCGAATAAAAATACACACTTATAAAATTTCCGATCTTTCCTTTTTAACAAGACTTCTCCACTTGTAACATCCGCTAATGCTTTTGCACCAAAGTTCAACAAACCCCAAAATATTGAAATTCAGGTTATCACAAACCTCCTGAATTAATAATATAAACACGCAGATCCATCTCTCTGGAACGCTTGACGTCACACCAACGTCTGCATTGTTGCGTCATCACTTATCGATGTGTGCTCTCGCGATGTCAAAATGATTGCACTTTCAGATGTCAAGGTGATCGCGTGCTAATTCCAAAAGCCGCCCCGGTGGCGCAGTGGTCTAAGGCGCTGGCCTCTGATCATTCGTCCGTAAGGGGTCCGGGTTCGAATCCCGGTCAGGCATGGATGTTGTGTTTGTCTTACGGCACTGGCTCGCTCCCTTCCCTGGAACCAGTGACCCTAAATTAGGGACGGGCGACTGCTTATAGCCCATTGAGTTGCTCACGGTAGTCGTTAAACCTTCAATCAAAAAAAAAAAAAAAAAAATTCCAAAACATTAGATTATTAATTATTCGAGTTCTGTTTTTCCGATCGACAAAATTCAAATTGAATTTTTAATACCACATCAAGTTGAGCGTGCACGCGATCACATTGAGATGTCAACGTGATCGCGTGCTAATTTAAAATCACCGGATTATCAATGACTCGAGTACTATTTATCCGATCTACAAAATTCGAATTGAATTCTTAATATCACGGCAAGATGCGTTTCTATATTAATTTAATTTAGCACAATTCGAATATTAATTTGTACGCTTTAACTATTTTTTTACTTTTTTAATTTAACTAACTTTCCGAGTTCAGTGCTGATTGTAATAAATATTTTGCAAAATATAGATCTATCTAAACGCTCTAACCTGCAATAAAAACTGAAATCTTGCGATGTCGAAGTGAAAACAACAACAAATATCACACAGAATATTTATCGCGAGGTCTTTTGAAAAACGGAAATAAATAGCATATAATTTTCATTTCTAACATGAATGAATTCTTGCTGTATATATTTTTTATTATATTTCCTTACAAAAGAACCGGCGTCTATTTGATTTGTTTTCAATCTGCTTCAGTTAAAAATTACACCGTCTTATGACAGGAAACATCTCCTATACATTATTATTTATTTAAAGCTTGAAAACAACTGTCGTAGGACGGGCTATAACGCTAGTATTAAATAATAGTTTTGAGTTATTACGGCAACAAACCACACACAATTCCGTGAAAATAGTCAAATTATATTTGGGAGATCACAAAAGGTGTATTTCTGTTGAAATCTCAAAGTCGAATATCTTTTGCAATTACACTGTGAGAGAAAGTAGAAAGGGGGGTGGCAACAAAATACGGTTTTTTTTAAAGGCTGGCGGGCAAAGTGTAACCCTACTCCCTCTCTAAAAAAAAAAAAAAAAAAAAAGCTGTGCGGAGGGCGCCAGTAACTCTAAATCCGCCACTGGTATTAACTAGAAGTGAGGAAAACATGGGATGCTCGGTATTATACAAAAGCGATGGCTTCTGATCATTCGTCCGAGATGGGTCCGGGTTCGAAACCCGGTGAGGCACGGATGTTGTGTTTGTCTTACGGCTCTGGCTCTCTCCCTTCCTTGGAGTCAGTGGCACTAATTTAGGGACGGGCGACTGCTTATAGCCCATTGAGTCGCTCACGGTGGTCGTTAAACCTCTAATAAAAAAAAAGCACAAAAAGACCCTAGAATGCACAGCTGGGTAGTTCTTTGTAGCGCAGTGTTTTTTAAGGAAAGACAAGCTGCACAAAAGTGATATTTGTGCAAATTGTAATGGAATTTTCCATTACATTTCTCACTGTTTCATATTGTGCGTGTAAACAATCTCTGAAATGTTAAAATATTGTTTTCAGTCAATTTTGTTCTGTAAATTGAATGATTTTCCCGCCTGAGGTTCCTAGCACCCCGCCTGTGTATCAGAAGGTGAGAAAATAGTCTGCGTATTCCAATGTTAAGAACCATGAATTGGTATTAACCAAAAGCCCGGATCACGTGATTGATGGCTTCTGATCATTCGTCCAAGATGCATGCATGACATCAACAGGAGGGAGGAAAACGTTTCATAGTTTTTAATTGCTGAATTCGCTCTTCAAAGTTGTGCATTTGGAAAGATGAAAAATGAAAAAAAGTACAGTAGGTTAATTACTTCAGCCGTGGCAGCGTACCGTTGGAGTACTGGCAGTTATATAGCAGAAATGGGCAAACCAATTCTTTTGAACGAATCGATTCTGTCAATTTGACTCACCAGAAAATTCGTTCGAACCGTTTCGGTCCGGTTTAGAGAAAGATGAATCAATTCTGAGTCGGATCCTTTCGTTCGTTTCGGTTAGTGATTCTTCCGGTTTAGAGAACGATCTGTATCTGGGGAAACGATTCGGAGTCAGATCCTTTCGTTCATTGATAGTTTCCGGTTTAGTGGCCGTTTTTTACGCTTTCCAAGCGTAATTTGAAGAAGTGTATATGCTCCAGCTTTTTCCGTCCGTCCGTCTGTCGGCACGATAACTCACGTAAAAATGGTTCGATTTCGATGAAATTTTAGTATGTGGTAGGGGACTACCAGGGGACGAACCCTATTGAAAATGGGTGAAGTGGGGTCAAAGGTCACGCCATAAGAGCGGGATCCATTTCATTGCCTTTATGCATCATAACATGCGTAAATATGGTTCGATTTCGATGAAATTTCAGTATGTGGTAGGGAACTACTTGGGCACGAACCCCATTGAAAATTGGCAAATTGGGGTCAAAGGTCAGGCAGGGCATAAGTGCAGGATTTATTCCATTGCCCTTATGCGTCATAACTGGCGTAAAAATGGTTCGATTTCAATGAAATTTTAGTATTTGGTAAGGAACCACTGGGGACGAACCCTATTGAAAATGGGCGAAATGGGGTCAAAGGTCAGGGCATAAAAAGGGAATCTATTCCATTGCCTTTATGCGTCATAACATGCGTAAATAGGGTTCAACTTCGATGAAATTTTAGTATGTGGTAGGGAACCACCTGGGCACGAACCCTGTTGAAAATGGGCGAAATGGGGTCAAAGGTCAGACAGGACATAAGAGCGGGATTTGTTCCATTTTCCTTATGCGTCATAACTTGCGTAAAAATGGTTCGATTTCGATGAAATTTTAGTATGTGGTAGGGAGCCACTGGGGACGAACCCTATTGAAAATGGGCGAAATGGGGTCAAAGGCCAGGACACTGGAGTGGGATCCATTCCATTGCCCTTGTGCAACATAACTTACCAAAAAATGTTTCGATTGCGACAAAACGTTATCATGTTGTTCCGGAGGTATAGTGAACCGGTTCTGTTGAATATCAACGAAATGGGATCAAAGGTTATTGCACAAAAGCAAGATTTATTCCACAGCCATTATTCTCATAACTTGCGTAAAAGTGCTTCTGTTGCGACAGAACTTTAGTATGTTATTCTTGAGGTGTACTGAACCGGTTCTGTTGAATATCATCGAAATGGGGGTCAAAGATCAGGACACAGGAGCGAGATTTATTCCACAGCCAGTATCCTCATAACTTGAGTAATAAATTCTGGTATGTTGTAAAGCGTATCATAATCAATGCATTGCATGATTTTACTAATTTGTTTAAGTGTAAATTTGTTTTTAAGTTTTACAGGAAATTTGTTCCTCGGTTTCTCATCAGTTCATTTCGAAACATTCACTTAATTTATACGATTTTACTAATTTGTTTAAGTGTAAATTTGTTTTTAAGTTTTACAGGAAATTTTTTTTCTTCGGTTTCTCATCAGTTCATTTCGAAACATTCACTTAATTTATAGCATCTGTATACTTTTGAACAAGGTAAGATTTTTTTAATTGCTTATGGGTTGCTCACGGTTATCGTTAAACCCGAAAAAAAAAAAGTTAGATTTGAACGATGTTAGGCTTACGAACTTGGTCAGGTCATTATATGCTTTTAAACTGTTAAGATACGAAATTTAAAAACATCGTGTGTTTATACAACAGAAATCGAAGTAATGTTGTGTTTTTCGAAGAAGTAACAAACTCCGAGGAAGAGAAATATTCGGCGTCGTTGTTCCACGAGGGTAAGCAATGGCTACAGTTTGGGATTTGATGTTAGGCTTAATTTTCTCTGATTCGTTGTCACGTTACTCGACTCAACAGTGCCGTTTTAGATGAGCATTAGTTTGCTGTTTGCAATTGTACTCTCATGGTGAACCACTTAACGCTAGTCGAAATCGCTTTGTCACAGAATAATCAACGCAGTGAGTTCTAGCACTAATTTTATTTGACCTGAAGGAAAGGAAGGAGGGAGATCGCGGGTCAGATACCTCATAAATATGCATACATATATTTTATTAGCTATATACATAGTGCTTGCTCCACTTATCTGTGCTAATTTTTTTGCACCTAACCATTGATTGACTTATTTGTGCTGTTAAGATCTTTCCAGGAACATAGTGCTGATCACGATTTCAAGTGAAATCAGAAAAATTGGTCTAAATATATTTAATGGGGGATTACATGCGTGTGGTACAGCATTTTTCTCTTTTAGTAGTGGCGGTCCTATGTATAGTCGGATCTTTTTTCCTTGGCACTTGACGATAATGGAATCACTTAATTTTGAGGGTGCAGCAAGCACTTCCTGGGTCTAAACACATGTGATTTAGCGAAGGGTTCCGTAGTGCCCCCCCCCCCCCTAGGGTGGAATTCTTGTGGAAAGCGTGACAGTAAACATTGCTTGACCTGAAAGGGGGAAGGGGGTTTCTTTGTCTCTTAAACGCTTCTTCTTAAGGGAACAGTGTGTTCTCTCTCCCCAGCGATTATGTCTCCAGCAAGCAATGTGAGACAATGGGGGAGACACCAATGGAATGGGTGGGGGATGAAACAAAGGATGGGACTGCCGTTGTAATGGGTCTTAAAATTTTAGCCCCGCAGGGAACAAGTGACTGGGAAAGTTCTCGCCTGTTGTCTCTGAGTATCGGAAATCACGTCTTTTCACACGTCGCACCCAAAATGCTTGCACCCCCAAAAATAGGCTAGTCCATTATCAAGTACCAAGTAAAAAAAATCCGACTATAGTTGAGAATCACTGCATAGCGTTCAACTTCTGAATTTGGAGTGAGATGTTTTGCAGACGTCTTTGTTTTACACACATATTTATATAGTATTTGTATGAAAGGACACAAAGTCCACCCCGGGGGCTCAGAGGTCTAAGCGTTGGCTTCTGACCATTCGTCCAAGATGATTCTGGGTTCGAATCGTGGTGGCCCATGGGTGTGTTTTTCTTTCGGCATTGGCTTTCTTTCTTCCCTGGACCAGTGGCTGTAAATTAGATACGGGCCATGGATTATACGTAATTAGGGTAGTAATTTTTTCACTGGAAAAAGAGGCAAAATTCGCGGTGCGGGCGCGGGGTACGGCTTTTCGCGAAATTTCGGGAAATACCGCGTTTCCTCAAATGTCCGGCTTTCAGTGTCTTTCTCCATGCTTTGGATGTCACAAAAGCGGTTATATTTTCTTATAGGTATTTCACACTTATTAACGCACTGAAGTATTGCCTCGCTGACTGCTTCAAAATTTACAGATTCCAAAGTGATGCACTCGAGGAAGATTGCATTCAAAGAAGTTTCAGCGTGACAGCTATCAACATTCGTTTTAGCTGATGAAACAACAAGAACATTCAAAATGTACCTATCTTCAGAATTAGCTGTTTCTTCTGCTACGATACTTACACCGGAAAATTATTTAAAAATTGTTTGCACTTCTTGCTTGTGCATATCATATATTTTCGGCAAAATATAATATTTCCGTATCCAATTTGCATTTAAAATAACGTCAATATCTTTCAACGCATTTTCCAAGTAATTTCTTAATGTATGGTTATCCAGTTTGCAAAGTGGGATGTTAGCTGCAGTAAAGGCACCATGCAGTTAATTTCGAAAGTTCCGTTGAGCGATGATGTTCTTGCTTAGTTCTTTTCTCAATTAATTCATCCACACATTTCAGCATTATTTTCGGTTCACTGTTCGGACACACCTTTTTTTTTTTTTTTTTTGAGGCTTGCTTGCTAAATGCTTTTCACAACTATCCTTTCTTGAAGAATCCACCGGTATATGTCGCAACACAAACAGAACAATAGATTTTTGTTGGCATGAAATGTCCTCTTTGCTGTACTGCTGGCATGTTTCAGGTGCACTCATTTTACTCACGTGGCTCATTCTCAAAATAACAAAAAAATATCTAGAAACTTTATAAACCACATACTCACACGAAAGCACGAAAATTATCTAAGGTAAACGTCTGCGAAAATCACTCTTTTCTGTGAGCTGCTTTTCCCAGTTAAAACTAATAATAAAATTGACGGCATACAGTTTACAGGTGCGGCAAGTCGCCAAGGTCATTCAAAAGTATGAACGGGTGGAAATCACGAAAGACCTTACGCGCATTCTCCAGTAGAGTGCACGTGATCCGGAACTATCCGTCAAGCTTGTTCGATAAGTCTCTTCGTAACGAACAATTTTGAGGGGTAATTCAGGGTTTGAAGTTCTGGTTTGGACTTTGGAGTAGAATTACTTTGCGGTAAATTCTAATGAAGGCAGTGTTACCGCGGAATTTTCTATATCCCCGTAACATTTAAATTTCATCCGTATAATTTTGATCATTTAGTATTTTTTTTCATTTTTACTCTAAGGCGGTAGGAAATCAATATTTAAATTGCCAAAATAGAATATCAATGATAAAAATTACTTTCCGGTGAAGCTGAGCCAGGTTACCCGAAAGTTTAGGTTGATAATTAGGTCTGTCCTAATTGCACTCAAGCCAAACGAAAAGGGGAAAATTATATTTCTTTTTCTCACGGAAACCTGATGAAAATCCCAGATGGGAAGGAAGAGAAAGGAAGAAATTCACAGTTCTTTTTCTCACGAAACTCAAAGAAACGAAGAGAATGGCAGGAGCGCAATAAATCCTCTTGGGGGGCGTCACCCCTTTTCTCCAGCTATTATTGCAAAGGTCTCTGCATTGTCCAAAGTAGCGACAAAATCTGAGATAAGTCACGTAGCCGGAAATACCTACGTGACAATCTTCGCTTCTAAGTAGCTAGGCGAGGTCAATTAACCAAAAAGGTGCGAAGACAAGTTGACAGCTGAAAGAAGACATAATTTTTGGGAAAGTGACCCGAACTGAACGGATAGCCAGCGAATCGCATAGCAGGGCTATCTGTGAATGCCAATGACATAACCCGACGCGATTCGGACGGCCGGGCCGTCACGCCCCAAGATGGACACCGGACACGGGAAAAAAAGAAAAAAAACGGAATGAAGACTGAGAGGGAGTCGACTACGGAGAGATTCAAAAATAACTTAACAGAGGGAACACTAGAGAATTGCAGTCTGAGCTGAAGAGAGGTCTCAGCGGTTTCGGAGGAGAGATGTTTCCAAGATAGAGAAATGAAGTAGCAAATATTTTAGATGATAGTTGATGTTGGTTCACCGCCAACTAAGAAGAGAACGGACTCTACGACCAGCCGGCAACCCAGATTTGCGATCGGGGCTTCTCAAGGAAAAGAGGGTATGATGACATTTGTCTTACGCATTTCTGATTCATCCCTCATAGCTCTGCATGTGCTATGCAGGACCAGTTACCCGAAAGTCTCTCACAAAGTGCATTAACGATGTTTTTCCTCTGGCGTACCGCGCCGAGTTTAAACCAGTAACTAGGATTTAAAGTCAGTTGTATAATATTAAGTGCATTATATCCGTTCGAAATTAAAACTAAATTGTTTAGCTAAAGCAAGCAACCTCACTGGTACATTGTACCTAGCTTTAACACCATATTTTAAAAAGAAATAAACAGTTAAATTTTTTTATTCACGTGTCACTCAGATCATTTCTACAAATCTCATTAGAGTTAAATTTGTGATTTCATTATTTTTATTCATGCGACTTTTTATTTTAACTTCTTTGCGGCATATGAATGAGCATGGAAACCCCATGCTGATTCATATGAAACACAACGCGATGCATTTGTCGACCCTGAGCTTGGAGACCCTTAGTTAGGGAATCCAAATTCATTGTTGACACCACTAGGCGAAATTTAGAAAGTGAATTGATTAGTATGGGATTTTGACCTTTTTAACTTTTACCCACTACGGCGAATAAGACGTAGTAGTGGTTCGCTGATACCCGACAGGGAGCGGTAATAGCAGTATTAAAATTATTTAAAAAACTAATTTAAAAATTATAATAGAAATTAAACAACAATAGGGAAAAATACCTGAAATTCGCGAAATTACAGAAACACCCCTAAAATTAGAGAAAAAATTCGCGGAAATTCGTGCCGCGAAACAATTACTAGCCTAATTACAACCCATCGAGTTGGTCATGGTGGTCGCTAAACTCCCCAACGAAAGAAAGGATATAAATGCAAGCTATGGAATAAATATAACCGCAGACACACTCTTGTTTGTTTGTTATATTTATATTTGTTTGTTTATATTCATAACTGTTGTATTCATGACAAATAGCAGATAAACAAAACTTAGTCAGTAACTGACATCTAAGTATATTGCGTCTGTACAGGATATTTAAGCCATCCTGGTGGCTGAATTCGATATGTAGGTTTCGGGCTAGTAGTCCAGGTATGGCGTTTGAGTACCAGATGAGGCATTGGTGGTATATTTGTTACTGCCATCCGTCACACAGGTGACCTTTAGAAAACCTTCAGCAATCGCTTCGCTACTGCCATCCATCGCGCAGGTGTTCTTTAGAAAGTCAGAGATGTAATGGCTCCTGTGCAACTGATCCCGCACCATAGACAGTTGACCATAAGCGAGACAGCCTTATAACTAGGTCCTCCTAAGTAGCGAATCTAACACCATATATTCATCTCATAAGGGAATTTCAGTGAGTAGGTGAAATCTCGTCGTCGACACACAGAAGTAATCTGATTGATACCTTAGGTATAGCCCACGGGTAAGCACGTGAGGTAAATGTTTCTGTACAAACGATTTTTCACCTTAGCCTAAGGTGAACATATTTTTGAGAACAAAATTGAGGACAAAACGACATGTCCTCAATTTCAATGAAAAATTGAGGTCAATCTCATTTCAAAATGAGTACGTGATTGAGGACAATGTCTGATACATTACGGTTAAGCTGATGATTAGAAAAGGGTGTTATGAACTGTACCTAATTGTCCAGTTTCATGGGAAAACAGACAATGAATCTGAAGTATTATTTTCATGTGAAATAGGTAGAAAATAGCAATAAGATACTACACTGAAGAGCAATTGAATTAGAGACAGCTGGCGTTATGCAAATGTGGTGCTGTGGGCGGTTCTGTAAAAGGAAACGACGTGACGTATGCAGCGATCCGACAATATAAGGAGTGATGCGATGGGAATCAGTAAGAGTCTGACGCAGTATGGGTAAGACGAAGGATCTAAGCGCATTTGATCTTGGGAAAATTGTCGGGGCACGACGAATGGGTCACTCCATCTCGGAAGTCGTGCAGGCACTGGGATTTTCGCGAGCCACTGTGTCACGGGTGCACCGTGAGTACATCGAATACGGTAAAACTATCCTTGCAAGGGCCAACTGCCGTGGACAACAGCATGTGGATGAGAGGGATCATCGTCGGCTAGCTCGCATTGTAACAGCGGATAGACGGGCTACAGTGCAAGAAATCACTCGGCAATTTAACGCTGGTGCACAAAAACGTGTAAGTAGCCACACCATCCAGAACCATCTGTTCGCTATGGGGTACAGAAGCCATCGTCCCTCGAGGGTGCCGCTGCTGACCGCACATCACAGGGTGCAAAGATTAGCATGGGCGCGGAAACATCACCGCTGGACCCTAGACATGTGGGAAAATGTTGCCTGGACTGATGAGTCGAGATTCACGTTGGTGCATGCGGATGGCAGGATACGAGTAATGCGCAAACCACATGAAGCGATGGATCCTTCTTGACAGCAGGGTATTCTTCAAGCTGGTGGGGGTGGCATTCTCGTCTGGGGACTGTTAACGTGGACTGAAATGGGACCCCTGGTACGTGTGACATTGTCCCTCATAGGTCAACGTTACCGGGATATCCTGGACGACCATTAGCTCCCGTTTGTGCGTCTTCAACATCCCAATGGGGACCTCATCCCGCAACAAGACAATGCACTGTGCTATCGCTCCCGAATTGTATCCAAATGGTTGGATGAACACTCCACCGACGTGACCTCGCTTCATTTGCCAGCTAGGTCACCTGACCTCAATCCCATCGAGCTCATCTGGGATGCCATTGAGAGAGATGTTCGAGGCTCTGACCCCTCCATCAAATCTTCGTGAACTGTGGGAGCTTGTTCAGGGGTCGTGGATCCGTATGGCTTCCCAATGCTTCCGGTGTCTTGTCGAGTCCATGCCGAGACGAATCACCGCCGTCATCAGGGCGGAAGGTGGTGCTACACGTTACTAGACAGGTATCTCTATTTCAATTGCTCTCAGTGTATAATGCAGTATATTACTTCTGATAAATTTGAAATGTTGCTCGTAGGGGGCAGCATATGCAAATACAGCCACAATTTGAGTTTGTACTTGAAATTTCCTTGTAATTCTGCACACAAAAAAACAAAAAAAAAAAAAAAAACAATCTGAAGCCAGAAAAGTACTATACATTGAGTGGACAGAAATCATGAAATACTTTGTCTCTATGAGAAGGAATATTCCAAGAACAATAATTTCACTTGAAGAAACAGCTTAATGAAAAAATGTTCTGAACTAAAGTTGTAGAATTCTCAACGGAATATACCAATCCAAATTTGGAAGATGTGAATCCGTTTATTGATGTAAATATGACATGGATGTTAAGTCAGATAACATCCGAAAACTTGAAAATTTCATCGTCCTGGAGCGGGATTCGAACCCGCGTCTCCCGGATATCGCCCGAGTATGTTACCCACTACAACACCCAGAACGACCAAGTTTCAAGTTTCCGATCGATTTGAAAATAACCGTCGCAGGATTCGCTAGTCGAAGCAATCGGCATTCATGTATAGCGAATCTGAAGGTTTAGAATTCGTTCCTGTAATTGCCCGGAGGCGCAGAATATCAATGTATGAAATACGGTATTACACCATCATTGTCCAATACAAATTTGAAAGATATGAATCCGTTTATTGGTGTAAATATAATATGGTTAGATATTATCCGAAATTCTAGATTCGCTATGTATGAACGCCGGTTGCTTCGACTAGTGAATAATGTGACGGTTATATTCAAATTGATCGAAAACTTGAAACTTGGTCGTTCTGAGTGGTGTAATGGGTAGCATACTCGAGCGATATCCGGAAGACGAGGATTCGATTTCCGCTCCAGGACAATGAAATTTTCAAGTTTTCGGATATTATCAGACTTAACATCCATGTCATATTTACACCAATAAATGGATTTACATCTTCTAAATTTGTATTGTACGATGGTGTAATCCCGTATTTCATTCATTGGAATCTACCAAATTTAGCATCAACCACTTCTTTAATTGCAAGAAAGTGGGTACTAGAAAAGATGAGATTTATTCCCCATCCTATAAATGAATTTGTTAAATCCAGTTAAAACAGAAACGAAGTAACACCACGATTTTCCATATGACTTTGTTCGATGCTTCGTCATGTCTCCAATTATTATTGCGTGATTTTGTTACTTAATTCAAGGAAAGATTCATCCGCTTCAGAAATAGTTCCGTACCTTTGAGCCCATTTTCTTTCAATAAAATAAGTAATTAATGCTAAATTTGGTTGCATTTGGTAGCTTCAATTGAATAAATAAATGCATCGCTCTTTCCACGTTAAGCAACTCACAGCAACCGAAAAATTGTGTTCGGTCACCGTCGGGGAATTGAATCCCGAATCTCTCGATATCTAGCTGCGTGCATTAGCTTTACACCACAGCGGCCAACAATTCACGGCGTTGTGTATGTTTTTCTTTTTCAGTCAGCATCTGACATCATAAATCCGTAAGATGGGCTCAGCTACTGAGACATCTCCATCTGGTGGGCATTAACGGCACTGGCTAAACATAATTATAGCAATAATCCATTGGGCGAGATCCAAGGTGAAAATCACCTTGGATCTCGCCCTTTGGTTTTCACTTTGGATCTCGCCCTTTGGTTTTTACTTTGGATTATTGCTATAATTATGTTTAGCCAGTGCCGTTAATGCCCACCAGATGGAGATGTCTCAGTAGCTGAGCCCATCTTACGAATTTATGATGTCAGATGCTGACTGAAAAAGAAAAACACATATAACGCCGTGAATTGTTGGCCGCTGTAGTGTAAAGCTAACGCGCTCAGCTAGATATCGAGAGATTCGGGATTCAATTCCCCGACGGCGGCTGAATAACAATTTTTCAGTTGCTGTGCGCTGCTTAACGTGGAAAGAGCGATGGATTCATTTATTCAACTGCCGCCACGAATTTAGATGATTTTCAGCTTAAATTAAGTTCTACGACTTTTGTTTAGCACATTTTTTCCCATTAAAATTTTTTTGGAAAATTTCAAAAATCGAGGACAAAGCATCGAAATTGAGGACTGTCCCCAGAAAATGAAGACGTCTGATCACCTTACCTTAACCGCAACCTTGTGTTCGTGAAATGATGGAACACGTGCATCGAGCTCATAAGCTGCCTTCGAACAGCCAGTGGCATACAAGCAACTTTTCTCAGGAGCAGATTTGGAAATGGTGCTGTCCTGGGAAAGTCTTTGCCGCTCCTATACTTCCATTCATGGCGCAACAACTTGTTTGCATGAAACGATATTAAGTACGTCACATATATCTCCCAAACAGATTCAATCCAGACAGACATTTCAGATAATAGGGAAAGAGGAATGTTGCGGGGGCATTTAGATAGTCTGATGTGGGGGACGATATAGAAAGACATCTTATCATAGATCAAAGAATCTGGAAAAGTCGAAGGGGTTCCATTTTCCCCTGCTGGAGACTTCCTCCTCGTGACTCGATATTTCATTCAGCTATTTATGACTTTAACATTTTTGATGTGAAAATGCTTAATATCAACGGCACGGAACATATTTTCTTTAGACACGTATTACCTGTTCGGCTGGATAAAACCCGCAAATGCGAATTAAAAGAAACGAAAAGAGGAACTAGTCTCGCGATGATAAAATATTTTTCGCTAAGAATTCGGGTTAATAAGGCCTTTTATTTTCTGCAGGAGCTAATTGTTTTCCAGAAGAGTTTTAAAATAAAATTTCATATTTTCTGTAGGAAAAGTCACCACAAATTAGTTTTTTTTTTTTTTTTTTTCAAAGTGACAAATGTTTCATAACTCGAATTTTTTTATACTAACAAAGACTTTCAATTATGTTTAAGTTGAAGCAGAGGGTTAACGAGGGTGGGTGAGGCGCGGATGCTCCTGGCGCAGCTCAAGAGAGGGCGCAAAAGTTACTACTTGCCATGTGATTAAAATTGGAGTTGACATTTCTTCTCCAATCTCTTCCTCAAAATGTTAAGAGCAGCCCCGGTGGCGAGGTGGTCTACGCGTTGGCCAGAGTAGCAGAATGTACATGTACGTACGCTCTACGTGGATAGTTTCCAAATTATTAGCAGATTTTGTAGATAGTTTTTGCTGGTAGGTAAACAAAAATAAAAACGTTATTTACAGGAATTAAAATACTTACTCAAAGTTTTACACAGATTAATATACTATATTCTATTTTAACTTGAAGAACTTTCACTTATTTTTCACATGTTCTGAGTTCTTTTGTTTTTACAGACGTTTCTGGCATCTAAATTTTATCAAGGCCTTTTCTCAATGTTATAGGAACTGTATCAAAACTTTCGTTTACACAGAAATTTAAATTTTATTGCCAGGTTTCTTTTGCAGGTGCCAGTTATTAAATTAAAATCTTTTCCTTATGTATTTTGTAAGCCTACTACTTTTGAATTAAGTTATTGAAAATGCTATTGGTAATTTTTGAAGGTTCATTAATGGAACTGTGTTTCTGAATATCAAAACTTTCTTTAATTAGTCTCTTGTTTTTATGAGGTGCATAGTCCAATATTTTAATATTTTTCCGTAAAGGTTTCTCTTGCAGTTGCCAGTTATTAAAATTTGACACACATTGCTGCACATTCAATTATAATGTATTTATTTTGTTCTCATTGGAACTGTAGTATTCTAATAATTATTTATTGCTTTATTAATTTTTCTTTAAATTATTTTATTTTATTGTTATCGTGGTTTGCACTTCGCGGGTTTTCAGCAAGTTTTCTGCTTCATAGGTTGTGTATGCAGATACATTTTATTTTTATACAAATCTAGCGCTGGTTTATGATCGTTCTTCCTCGTGAGTCCGGGGTTCGAATCCCGGCGAGGCATGGATGTTTTTTGTCTTGCTGCACTGGCTCTCTCCCTTTCCTGGAAGTTAGAGCCGGTTGCCCTAAATTAGGGACAGGTGGCTGCGTATAGCCCATTGAGTTGCTCACGGTGGTCGTCAAACCTCCAAACAAACAAACAAATAAAAAATGTTGAGGAGATGTTACTTGCTGACATTTAGAAATGAAGGTGTCGCTCTGTCTGTCCAACTAAAGAACCACGGCCTTTGTCGACCACAACGGGCCCCAATTTTTGTTAATACGTTGCAAGATAAGGATGTCATTCATAGTGTTGAAGATTCTCTGAAGACCTATTCGATCATTACTGTGGCTGCGAGCTACTACTGCTGACAACATTCGGTCTGTTTGATGTGGAATCGAAGATCCGAACCCGAAGTAGTTACTAAAAGCTGTACAAATCGTTACAATTAGCTTATGCCTCCCGATAACATTGAGTATAACGTTTATTTTGCTTTGCTGAGGTTCAGAAACAGTGGTGAGTTTAATGTTTTCTTTGTCACTCTTCAATTTTTTCTTACTCTTTACATTCACATTTCTTATTTGCTCAAGCTGAGATAATATCTGAAAAGGCCAATTTTGTAGCTAATGTAAATAATTTTCAGTTATGTAAATATCGTTAAGCATTTTAGTTCCTGTTATGTCCAGAGTTGGAAACGGGTCAAAAATTTTGGACCCGGACGCGGATGACACGCAAACGGACCAAACCTGGACCCGACCTGGATCTTTAACAGACCCGACCTGGAAAAATCTGCTTTGAGCTATATAATATATATACAGGGCTTTCAAAAAGTCTCTACGCACTGGGTATCTTAGGTTATACGGAAATCAAAGAAATGTATTATATAGGATAATTTACTCACTTACTTACAGGAAGTGTTGAAACTGCCGTCCTTCGTTTGCAAGATATAATTTAACTGTTTTACACATGTTTTCGAAAACATCTGCGAGAGTCAAAAAATCCCCCGCAGTAATGTTAAGGCTGTTTCACCTAATTTTGATGGAGCTACAGTTAAAAATTTTGAAGAAAGCAACTTGTACGTTTAATTTCAGTTTTTGCTGTTTTCTTGATAACATATCAAGCTTCAGAATATGTTTTACAGCAACACCAATTTCCACAAATTTATGATGAGTTGAAAGTTTCCAAAATGTATGTGTTGCTTTCATCATTGCTCCTCACAAGGAAGGGACACTTTTCCTTCTGAGGACACTCATCCTTCATATTGCATGACAAATCATTTTTCAGTCCGCGAGCATCAGTATGGAGCACAAAATTCCACAGTTCGCAGTTTTCTTTGAATTTTCCTTTTCAAAAACAAAACGGAAACAAAACTGGGTCGAAGTCGACCAGTTTGAAACGCTATAAATTGTCGACCCGTTGACGCTTGACCCGTTTCCATCTCTGGTTATGTCTAGTTTTTTCTCACTTCATATATAAAAGGTGGTGTTTATATTTTCCTTTATTTGGTTCGTATTATCTTCTCGTCTTCATTGGTTAGCCTTGGGATTGGGCAACGTTCATTCCTTTCCTTAATTACAATTACAAAATCATCTTTTTAATTTTTAAAGTTTCTGCCATCGGAGAACAAATTGTTACTTTTGCTTCGGAGCTTTCTTTCCGTAGCAAAAATTAAAAAAAAGATTCACCGATCCCTTTCCTAAAACCCGTTTTCATTTTATTAATTTTTTTTCTTATTTTATTTCTTTCGGCAGTTTTTAAATTTTAATTCTGTCGGTCAAATAAAAAATTGTCCCTTAGGCAAGAGATTCAGGCAGGAACCCAAATTCTAGGTTGTGGTTGTAAAAGAAGGAGCGTTTACATGCGTTGTCCTTGAAAACGCCATGTAGAATGCCACCTTCATTTTTCTGCCTTTGTCCTTTTTCTTTTTTATTTCTCTCTTCCCTTTTTTTCTTTTTTTTTTCTTTTCACTTTTCCTTTTTCCATGTTATTTGTCCTCTTTCTGCTCTGCTCTTTCCTTCTTTTGCTTCTCCTAAAATCTCTTTAGCGTCTTTTCATCTTATATACATTATATATCATCATCCTCAACCACTATCAGTTCACTACTGGATGAAGGTCTCCCCAAGTTTCTTCCACAATTGTCTGTCTTGAGCCTGTCTCCACGTCACTCCAGCAAACTTCTCGAATTTCACCCATCCATCTCCCATGGGGCCTTCTTCTGGGTCTTTTCCTGTCCCTCGGAATCCAATCTAAAATTTCGGTTGTCCATCGGTGGTCCGTTCTTCTGTTACCATGGTAACACGTCCAGCCCATTGCCATTTCAGTGATTTCACTCTGGTCATGAGGTCGTCCACTCCTGTCAATTTTTCTTATCCACAATTTCCTCTTTTTATCTTTCCTGGTTACACCAAGCATGCATTTCTCCATGCTTCTTTGCGTTGTCTGCAGTCTTTATATGTCTTTTTTAGTTAAGGTCCATGTCTCTCCTCCATACGTAAGCACTGGAAGGATGCATTGATCAAACACTTTTCTTTTAAGGCATAATGGCATACTGCTCTTAAAAATTGTACTGTTTCATCCAATTGCTCTCCATCCAAGTTTTATACGCCGATTAATTTTTTCATCAATGTGACCCTCACTAGATAACTGCTGCCCAAGATAAATGTAGGTATTGGTTGTCTCAAGCTTTTCTCCATCAATCGACAAATCTTCGTTTCTTGTAAAAGCATTGTACATCACTTTTGTGTTCTGAAAGTTCATTTTTAATCCCACTTCCTTACTCTTGTCAGCAAGTTCTTGGATCATGCTCTGCAACTCTGAAGCGGTAGTTGCAAAGATGACTACGTCACCAGCAAAACGAAGGTGAGTTAAGTAATCTCCATTAATCTTTATCCCTTTGTTTTCCCAGTTCAATAATTGAAAGACATTTTGCAATGTGGCATTAAAGAGCTTGGGAGATATGGTGTCACCTTGTCTCACTCCCTTTCCAATTCTTATTTTTTTTGTATCCTCAAATATCCGAACCTTTGCACTTGCATTTTCATGGATGTTATTAATAATGCTAATGTATGCATCTTCAATACCGCAGGATTTCAAAGCCATTCTTACTGCTGATGGTTTCACGGAATCAAAGGCCTTCTCATAATCAATAAAAGCCATGCATAATGGGAGTTCATATTCTCTTGCTCTTTCAATTAGTTCTCTCGGTACATGGATATGATCTACAGTGCTGTAGCCACTCCTGAATCCAGCTTGTTCTCTTGGTTGAGCCATGTGTAGTGTTACCTTCAAGCGATTTGAAAGAACCTTAGTGAAGACTTTATAAACCACTGATAGGAGGCTGATAGGTCTGTAGTTCCTGAGATCCTCGACGTTACCTTTTTATGTAGCAGGATCATTGTAGCATTGTTCCAATCCTCAGGAATCTTCCCTTCATTGAGATATCTGGTGAAAACTTGGGCGAGTGTAGTTTCAAGTTCTCCATTTGCTTCTTGTATAATGTCCACGGTAATTCCATCTTCTCCTGGAGCTCTTCCCCGTTTCATGTTCTTAATTGCATATGTAACTTCTGCAGGGAGGATTGGAGGGACTTCTTCATATGTAGCTTGTTCTTAGTACCACCTATTTTTGTTGCTGTTTCCATAAGAGCCTTGGTAAGTTCTCTCTTAACTTCAGAAATATCTACTTCTTCCGATGTTAGACCCTCTAAAGCAGAGAATCTGTTCCTCAGTTCCAACTTGAAGGTATTATGATATTTTTTAAGGATGGTTATGTCAATACATTTTGTTTGTCTTATGAGCTTGCCACGTTCGAGTTTAGTGTTGAGGTGCATCTTACATCTCACCATTCTATGGTCACTACCTGTGTTGAACTTGTTTAGCACACTGCAGTCTTCCATGACAAATTTCTTGTTACACATAATAAAATCAATTTCACTTGTCAATCCATTGGGATGCCTCCACGTCCATTTCCTTTGCAGCTTTTTCTTGAAAACGGAGTTCATGATGAAAAACCTTTCTGCTTCTTCAAACTCTACGAGAGTATTTCCACGTTGATTTCTGTTGTCATAATCGAATTTACCAACCGAAGTTTCATTCTGTTGCTGTTGCGCTACTTTTGCATTGAAATTTCCTCGTAAAATTCTCCAATTTCTTCTTCAGGGTGACTTGTGGTGAGTGCATAAGCTTGAATAATCTGAGCCTGGTATCTTTTTGAGAGTTGGATAACGAGTCGTGCAACTCTGTCCGAGGAACTTTCAACTTCCAGAATATTTCCCTTCAGTCTTTTGTTTATTATAAACCCAACACCACTATAGTTCTACCAGTATCTGTCGCACGATAGTAAAAGAGATGTCAACTTTTCAGTTCAACGAGTTCTTGACCGTTTCTTCTTACTTTGCTTAGTCCCACAATGTCCCGGTTGATCTTTTCGAGTTAATCCTCCAATTCAAGGAGTCTTGAATCAGAAGATAGGGAACGTCCATTATACGTAGCCAAGGTCAGCATCAGATGGCAGCCTAGTCCTGTCCTCCGGTGATTCTTAGCACCCTCTGCCTTCATGTCGCACTGGCCGCTGCCTTGACCAGGTACATTACAGCAGCCGGAGACTGAAGGCCAAGTTTGAAATTGTGTAAGCATGTTTGGGTGGGTTTGGCTGTAACTCACCACGCTGGCCAAGTGGTTTGGTGAGTGTGGGATAGCATTTCCTCTAATCCCGATGGAATAGTTATACCGCTACTGACGGTCGTCAGAGCCCCTTTAGTGGGAACAGGATGCACCACGAGGAGGCGGGGTTGACATTTGTCAAGGGAGTCTGGGATATGTTGCGCATCACCTGACCTTGCATCCCACATTATATATACTCGTACATAAGTATACATTACCCGACATTATTACTACTTTAATGCAATAGTATGCCATTCACACTGTTGAAGATACAATAATTTGTACATAGACAGATGGGGGCGCAATATTTTGTGGCTTGCCCCGGACGCAAAAATGCTTAGTTGCGCCTCTGAGTTGAAATATACTACTTCATAGTATTATTTTTAAAAACCCTAAATATAAAATTTAGCCTTGGTAGCTGTTACAGCTTTTACGTTAAGGGGTTCACAGCCTAATTAAACCTATAAAATAGGCTATGTTTGTCCCTATTGCTTTGGCGTCATTCAGTACTAGCAGCGCGATACGTAAAATCAAGGAGAAATACCAGAAAATAAAATAAAGTTAGTAAGACAAACTACTTCATCTGTTACAAAACGCACATGCTCAAACAACTGTCTGCAACGTTTGTTCTGTTACGTAGGTGTTATGTCGTTTTATTTCATTTTCTTCGCATTGCAGAGTGATATGATTTTTAACGTACGGAGGCGTAACTAGGCATCTCTGCACTCGGGGCAAGCCACAAAATATTGCGCTCCCATCCGTCTTTATATATATATATATATATATATCTATCTAAGTGAGGTAAGGAGAAAAATAGAAGATCTCATCGAACTGAAAAGTGGACATCTCTTCTACTATCGTGGGACAGATACTGGCAGAACTAGTGGTGTTGGATTTATAATAAACAAGAAACTGAAGGATAAAGTTGTAGAAGTTGAAAGTTCCTCTGACAGAGCTGCACGGCTTGTTATCCAACTCTCGAAAAGATACCAGGCTCAGATTATTCAAACTTATGCACCCACCACAAGTCATCCTGAAGAAGAGATTGAAGAATTTTATGAGGAAATTCGTGATCTAAATAATAAAGGTAAGCAGCACTTGAAGATAATTATGGGAGATTTCAATGCAAAAATAGGGCAACGGCAACAGAATGAAACTTCAGAAGGTAAATTCGGTCACGGCAACAGAAACCAGCGTGGAAATACTCTCGTTGAGTTTGCAGAGGCAGAAGGGTTTTTCATCTTGAACTCCTTCTTCAAGAAAAAGCCACACAGGAAATGGACATGGAGACATCCAAATGGGACGACAAGTGAAATTGATTTTATTATGTGTAACAAAAAATTCGTCATAGAAGACTGCAGTGTGCTGAACAAGTTCAACACAGGTAGTGACCATAGATTGGTGAGATGTAAGATGCACCTCAACACTAAAATTGAACGTGGCAAGCTCATAAGACAAACAAAATCTATTGACATAACCAACCTTAAAAACACCATAATACCTTCAAGTTGGAACTGAAGAACAGGTTCTCTGCTTTAGAAGGCCTAACATCGGAAGAAGTGGACATCTCTGAAGTTAACAGAAAAGTAACCAAAGCTCTTATGGAAACAGCAACAAAATTAGCTGGGTCTAAGAACAAGTTGCATGTAAATAAATTATCAGGAAAAACGAAAATGTTGATGCAAAAAGAAGAGTGATGAGGACAACTAAAGAAGATGTGACTTCCAAAGTGGAATATATAGAGCTATGCAAGACAGTACGAAAAAGTATCACTGAAGACGTAAGAAAATTCAACTGTGAACTAGTGAGGAAAGCAATTGAAAACAACCAAAGCCTAAAGATAGCAAAGGGACATCTCAGTAAGGGAAGAAAACAGATTATGGCACTGAGAAAAGAAGATGGTTCTGTAACAAGAAATAGAGGCGAAATTTTGACAAGAGTGAAAGATTTCTACTCCAAATTTTATGAAAGGGATAATACATGCACTCCAGACATCATGAAAGATACCAGTACCAGAGTTCCTCCAGTCCTTCCAGCAGAAGTTGCACATGCAATCAAGAACATGAAGCGGGGAAAAGCTCCAGGAGAAGATGGAATTACTGTAGACATCATACAAGAAGCAAGTGGAGAAATCGAAACAGTACTCGCCCAAATTTTCACTCGATGCCTTAATGAAGGAAAGATTCCTGAGGATTGGAACACCGCTACAATGATCCTGCTACATAAGAAAGGTGACATTGAGGATCTCGGAAACTACAGACCTATCAGCCTCCTATCAGTAGTTTATAAAATCTTCACTAAAGTTCTTTCACACCGCTTGAAGTTAACACTGGACATGGCTCAACCAAGAGAACAAGCTTGATTCAGGAGTGGCTACAGCACAATAGATCATATCCATGTGCTGAGAGAACTAATTGAAAGAGCAAGGGAATATGAACTTCCATTGTGCATGGCTTTTATCGATTATGAAAAAGCCTTTGATTCGGTGAAACCATCAGCAGTTACAATGGCTCTGAAAACCTGCGGTATTGAAGATGCATACATTAATATTATTAATAACATCTATGAAAATGCAAGTGCAAAGATTAGGCTGTTTGAAAATACAACACACATAAAAATTGGAAAGGGAGTGAGACAAGGTGACACCATATCTCCGAAGCTCTTTAATGCCACATTGGAGGGTGTTTTTCAGTCACTGAGCTGGGAAAACAAGGGGATAAAGATTAATGGAGATTATCTAACCCACCTTCGTTTTGCTGATGACGTAGTCATTTTTTCAACTAGCCCATCAGAGCTGCAGAGTATGATCCAGGAACTTGCTGACAAGAGTAAAGAAGTGGGATTAAAAATGAACTTTCAGAAGACAAAAGTGATGTTCAATGCTTTTACAAGAAATGAAGATTTATCGATTGATGGAGAAAAGCTGGAGATAACCGACACGTACGTTTATCTTGGACAGCAGATATCAAGTGAGGGTCACATTGATGAAGAAATTAATCGGCGTACAAAACTTGCCTGGAGAGCTTTTGGAAGAAACAGCATAATTTTCAAGAGCAATATGCCATTATGTCTTAAAAGAAAAGTGTTTGATCAATGCATCCTTCCAGTGCTTACGTATGGTGCAGAGACGTGGACCTTAACTAAAAGAGACATACAAAAGCTGCAGACAACTCAAAGCAGCATGGAGAGGTGCATACTTGGTGTAACCAGGAGAGATAAGAAGAGGAACTCGTGGATCCGAAAAATGACAAGAGTGGAAGACATCATGATCAGAGTTAAATCCCTGAAATGGCAATGGGCTGGACATACTGCCAGAAGGACAGATCATCGATGGACAGCCGAAATTTTAGATTGGATTCCAAGGGACAGGAAAAGACCCAGAAGAAGACCACATGGGAGATGGGTGGATGAAATTCGAAAGTATGCAGGGGTGACATGGAGGAGACTGGCACAAGACAGACCGTTGTGGAGGAAACTTGGGGAGACCTTCGTCCAGCAGTGGATTGATAATGGTTGACAATGATGATGATGATGATATATACTAAAGAGCAAAGCCGAAAACATAAGAAAAACTTTTGAATTTAAGACGAAAGTTGTACTTGGTGTGAGTCAAAAAATGTTTTTGCTTCGATCTCTTCTTAATAGAATATATATATATAGGAATGTAAGGTCAGGTGATGCGTAACATCACAGCCTCTCCTTGACAAATGTCAACCCCGCCTTCTCGTGGTACATCCTGTTCCCACTAAAGGGGCTCTGACGACCGCCAATAGCGGTATAACTATACCATCGGGATTAGAGGAAATGTTATCCCACACTCACCAACCCGCTTGGCCAGCGTGGTGAGTTATGGCCAAACCCCTCCAAAATGACTCCACAACTTAAATCTTGGCCCTCAGTCTCCGGCAGCTGGAATGTACCTGGCCAAGGCAGCGGCCAGTGCGACATGAAGGCAGAGGGTGCTAAGAATCCCCGGAGGACCGGACTAGGCTGCCATCTGATGCTGACCTTGGCTACGTACAACGGACGCTCCCTATCTTCTGATTCAAGGCTTCGTGAATTGGAAGAGGAACTACAACGGATCAAGTGGGACATCGTCGGGCTAAGTGAGGTAAGGAGAAAAGGAGAAGATCTCATTGAACTGAAAAGTGGACATCTCTTCTACTATCGTGGGACAGATACTGGCAGAACTAGTGGTGTTGGATTTATAATAAACAAGAAACTGAAGGATAAAGTTGTAGAAGTTGAAAGTTCCTCTGACAGAGCTGCACGACTCGTTATCCAACTCGCGAAAAGACACCAGGCTCAGATTATTCAAACTTATGCACCCACCACAAGTCATGCTGAAGAAGAAATTGAAGAATTTTATGACGAAATTCGTGATCTAAATAATAAAGGTAAGCAGCACTTGAAGATAATTATGGGAGATTTCAATGCAAAAATAGGGCAACGGCAACAGAATGAAACTTCAGTAGGTAAATTCGGTCACGGCAACAGAAACCAGCGTGGAAATACTCTCGTAGAGTTTGCAGAGGCAGAAGGGTTTTTCATCTTGAACTCCTTTTTCAAGAAAAAGCCACACAGGAAATGGACATGGAGAAATCCAAATGGGACGACAAGTGAAATTGATTTTATTATGTGTAACAAAAAATTGTCATAGAAGACTGCAGTGTGCTAAACAAGTTCAACACAGGCAGTGACCATAGATTGGTGAGATGTAAGATGCACCTCAACACTAAACTCGAACATAGCAAGCTCATAAGGCAAACAAAATGTATTGACATAACCAACCTTAAAAAACACCATAATACCTTCAAATTGGAACTGAAGAACAGATTCTCTGCTTTAGAAGGCCTAACATCGGAAGAATTGGATATTTCTGAAGTTAACAGAAAAGTAACCAAAGCTCTTATGAAAACAGCAACAAAATTAGCTGGGTCTAAGAACAAATTGCATGTGAACAAATTATCAGGAAAACCAAAATGTTGATGCAAAAAAGAAGAGTGATGAGGACAACTAAAGAAGATGTGACTTCCAAAGTGGAATATATAAAGCTATGCAAGACAGTACGAAAAACTATCACTGAAGACTTAAGGAAATTCAACTGTGAACTAGTAAGGAAAGCAATTGAAAACAACCAAAGCCTAAAGATAGCAAAGGGACATCTCAGTAAGGGGAAAAAACAGATTATGGCACTGAGAAAAGAAGATGGTTCTGTAACAAGAAATAGAGGCCAAATTTTGACAAGAGTGAAAGATTTCTACTCCAAATTATATGAAAGGGATGATACATGTACTCCAGACATCATGAAAGGTGCCAGTACCAGAGTTCTTCCAGTCCTTCCAGCAGAAGTTGCACATGCAATCAAGAACATGAAGCGGGGAAAAGCTCCAGGAGAAGATGGAATTACTGTAGACATCATACACGAAGCAAGTGGAGAAATCGAAACAGTACTCGGCCAAGTTTTTACCCCATGCCTTAATGAAGGGAAAATTCCTGAGGATTGGAACAACGCTACAATGATCTTGCTACATAAAAAAGGTGACATTGAGGATCTCAGGAACTACAGACCTATCAGCCTCCTATCAGTAGTTTATAAAATCTTCACTAAAGTTCTTTCACACCGCTTGAAGGTAACACTGGACATGGCTCAACCGAGAGAACAAGCTGGATTCAGGAGTGGCTACAGCACAATAGATCATATCCACGTACTGAGAGAACTAATTGAAAGAGCGAGGGAATATGAACTTCCATTGTGCATGGCTTTTATCGATTATGAAAAAGCCTTTGATTCGGTGAAACCATCAGCAGTTACAATGGCTCTGAAATCCTGCGGTATTGAAGATGCATACATTAATATTATTAATAACATCTATGAAAATGCAAGTGCAAAGATTCGGCTGTTTGAAAATACAACACACATAAAAATTGGAAAAGGAGTGAGACAAGGTGACACCATATCTCCGAAGCTCTTTAATGCCAAATTGGAAAATGTCTTTCAATCACTGAACTGGGAAAACAAAGGGATTAAGATTAATGGAGATTATCTAACCCACCTTCGTTTTGCTGATGACATAGTCATTTTTGCAACTACCCCATCAGAGCTACAGAGTATGATCCAGGAACTTGCTGACAAGAGTAAAGAAGTGGGATTAAAAATGAACTTTCAGAAGACAAAAGTGATGTACAATGCTTTTACAAGAAATGAAGATTTATCGATTGATGGAGAAAAGCTGGAGATAACAGACACGTACGTTTATCTTGGACAGCAAATATCAAGTGAGGGTCACATTGGTGAAGAAATTAATCGGCGTACAAAACTTGCCTGGAGAGCTTTTGGAAGAAACAGCATAATTTTCAAGAGCAATATGCCATTATGTCTTAAAAGAAAAGTGTTTGATCAATGCATCCTTCCAGTGCTTACGTATGGTGCAGAGACGTGGACCTTAGCTAAAAGAGACATACAAAGGCTGCAACAACTCAAAGCAGCATGGAGATGCGCATGCTTGGTGTAACCAGGAGAGATAAGAAGAGGAACACGTGGATCCGAAAAATGACAAGAGTGGAAGACATCATGATCAGAGTTAAATCCCTGAAATGGCAATGGGCTGGACATACTGCCAGAAGAACAGACCATCGATGGACAGCAGATATTTTAGATTGGATTCCAAGGGACAGGAAAAGACCCAGAAGAAGACCACATGGAAGATGGGTGGATGAAATTCAAAGGTATGCGGGAGTGACATGGAGGAGGCTGGCACAAGACAGACCGTTGTGGAGGAAACTTGGGGAGACTTTCGTCCAGCAGTGGATTGATAATGGTTGACAATGATGATGATGATGATATATATAGATAAATAGATAGATAGATAGATAGATAGATAGATAGATTTAAAAAATATAAATATATATATTCATTACTAATTTAATAACTATATATAGTACCAATTTAATGTAATAGTTACATATAAACAACTATTGCTAATTAATATAATAATTAGATGTCACTAATTTAATATAATAGTTATGTATAAATAATAACAATTGTATGAAATATGTAATATCTATATAACTGTTATATTTGTATCTATATATAACTATTACACCAAATTACACTGGTGTGCAAAAATTAAGGACGAACAGGAGAAATTAGCATAACAGCGGAACGAGCAGGGAGAACGGACCGAAAGACCACTCAGGAGATAGACTAGGGTCCGGTACGGTAGGGCATGCGCATATATGCAGCATGACGGGAGGGGGGTCGGAAGGATATAAAGCACACGGGCGGTGTACGCTCAGCAATTCGGTGAAAGCTATTGCACTGTGTACATCGGTTTGAACAACGTCGAGTTGCTGCCACCGTGTGATATGGCCAACAGGCAATCCAGTAGACGACATCTGGATGACTTTACCCGAGGTCGCGTCATTGGGAAGTTGGAAGAAGGTCGAAGTGTGACTAGTGTGGCCGAGGAGTTCGGGATCGCTCACAGCATCGCTTCACGAGCTTGGAGAGCATTTCAAACGACAGGAACAGCTGTCCGAGAGTTTAGCAGTGGTCGTCCACGAGCAACCACGGCGGCGGACGACCGGTATATTGTCATACAGGCGAGAAGAAACAGACGGCGGACAGCGGGAGAAATCGTAAGGCACATGCAACAGACAACTGGACGCCCGTTATCGCGTTTTACCGTGGCCAGGGGGCTGCACAAAGGTGGTCGATTTGCACGACGACCAGTACGGTGTGTGCCATTAACGCCTGTTCATCGGAGACGGCGGTTTCTGTGGTGCCAGGAACACAAGAACTGGACACATCAGCAATGGGGTCGAGTTGTCTTTACGGATGAGAGCCGATTTAGTCTGACGAGCGATTCTGGACGTATACACATCTGGAGAGAGCAGGGAACACGCAATCCCACCTCCAACATCATCGAAAGGAACCGGTTTGGAGGTGACGGGGTTCTCGTTTGGAACGGTATTATGCTTGGTAGCCGTACTGACCTCCACATCTTCCAAGGAGGTTCAGTCACTGGTGTCCGCTATTGTACCGAGGTTCTCCTGCCTCACGTGCGTCTGTTTAGAGGTGCTGTGGGTCCTGAGTTCCCCCTCTTCATGGACGACAACGCTACACCTCATCGTACAGTGGCTGTCGCAGAGCTGTTGGAGGGTGAAGATATTCAACGCATGGATTGGCCCGCAAGGTCCCCGGACCTGAATCCAATCGAACACGCGTGGGACCTTCTCGGGAGACGTTTGGCAGCACGTCACCAGCCGCCACCAACGATTCCGCCGCTGCGATTGGTGCTACAAGAGGAATGGGCCGCGATGCCTCAGCAGCTCCTTGACAACCTCGTCTCAGCATGGACAGACGTTGTAAATCCTGCAACGCAGTCAGGGGTGATCATATTTCCTACTAAAGACTGGATTTTTCTTGGCAGTCGCCTGTCACATGGACGTTTCTGTCTTCTGTCCAGTTGTGCTCGAAGCTACCTTTTCTATAAAGTGCCTTTGTATCCTTTGGATTCCTTGTTTGAACGGTTTTGCTCACTTGTCCCATATTCTTACATCTTGGGGATCTTATGGTATGATTTGAGTCGATGTGGAGCACTTCTGCACTACGTTACATTCGAAAAACCGTCTCGTCCTTAATTTTTGCACGCCAGTGTATATATACATATACGGAGCTGAACAAAACAAAATTACCGTCATAACCCAATGTTATCTCAACGTCGGAGGCACAATCCGCGCCTTTAGCAATTGCTTCGGAGTTCGGACTTTCTGTAACACATAAAACGGCCCGAATGCAGTTAGTGGTCGTGGCTCCCAGTCATAGCAACGCTCGAATAACTCCTAGAGAATCTTCAACGATGTGAACGACATTCTCATCTTATCCATCCAAGTAAAGAAAAATCGCGGTTCCCACTGTTGTCGACGGAGGCCGCGGTTCTCTTTAGCTGAACGGACTGTACAACCCCTCCTTCATTTCCTAATGCCGAGTAACTAGCACTTCTTGAACATTTTGAGGAACAAATTCGAAGTTTAAATGCACCAACTGCTGAAAAAGTTTCAATTCCAATTTCAATCAGATTGTGAGCAGTTATTTTTGCGCCTTCTATTACGTTGCACCCGGGCAGCCCCGTCTTCCCTGCCCTAGTTACCCTTCTGTTAACGTACTGTGACCGTCATATGACGGTTTAAAATCTATTACACTGTTAAAACCTTTGTGGTAGGTTGTACCAGAAAGTGGTGCTACACTAGCTGCACCACTTTCTTGGAAAAGAAACACCAATTTGCGGTGCAAACAAACCGCAACAGCATGGGGCAATTTTGCACCACGTTATGGTACAATTTTGTGGCACATTATAGCAAAATCAAATCACCCATGGAAACAAAAAATTGCTTTCTACACATACGTATATCGTGCAGTACATATATGCTCAACTGAGGATTCCTTACAGAAAGAGCTTGCTTTTCTTAAACGAACTGCAGTACACAGAGGATATAGCCCTTCCGTGATAGAAAAAGCGGTCCAAAAATTTAGGAAACCGAAGCCCGTCTGCTGGCTCACGCCAGTAGACCTCCAAGTACGAACTATAACGAAGTAAATTTCTCCGTCATTTTCGGTCTACGCCGGGATTCGAACCCGGGTCCACTCATTCCGGAATAAGTTGCTCTACCAATTAAGCTACGCGGACATTTTATTCTGATTCCTATCTGCCTTTATGTCGTGTGCGTCCTTCTGGCAGGTACGTCACATCTCCTGGTACGTTACATCATCTCCCCCTTATTTTTTTTTTATTTTATTTTTTTTGAAGTGCTGGAGAAGGGATTCTCTTATTTTTCCTATCTCGCGGTGCGGAAATAACATCACACCAATGCGAGATTTTGAACGGTCGGGTCATCCGGATAGTTCGGGCGCCATTATAACGAAGTAAATTTCTCCGTCATTTTCGGTCTACGCCGGGATTCGAACCCGGGTCCACTCATTCCGGAATAAGTTGCTCTACCAATTAAGCTACGCGGACATTTTATTCTGATTCCTATCTGCCTTTATGTCGTGTGCGTCCTTCTGGCAGGTACGTCACATCTCCTGGTACGTTACAGAACGAATTGGGCGGTTATCCCATTTGTTCCTCAGATTTGCTTCAGAATTTCAAAAATTCTCAAAAGTTTTAATTTCAAAGTGATTTTCAAACCCATAAATAAGATGAATTTTTACGGATCAAAAGACTACGTCCAAGACATAAATTCCTGGGGAATTCATCAGATACCTTGTGAATGTGGACTTTCGTATATAGGACAGACCCGCAGGGCTTTAAGTTTCCGTGAGAAGGAACACAAGACTTACGTACGGAACTATGAACTGAAGAAGTCATCAATAGCCCAACATTGTCACGAAAATAACCATAAATTTTTGTTTGGAAACGCTATTCTTATTGATAAACCTGATTCGACTAACAAGCTTAATGTATTAGAAGCTTTCCACGTATACCGGAATTCTTCACGACTTGTCAATGACATGACGTCTACGCCATTTCTTTCAAGCGCGTGGAAACAACTCACCAAAAACCGTGACCGTTAGAACTCTGATGATGTCACAATGATTTGTATGTTTACGCTCCATTCGTCCTGATGATGCCAAGCCAGACGCTCTGCGAAACTATAGTCGATGTTAATAAAACATTTAATTGTGAAAAAACGTTGATAATTTATTCTAAGTTGCACCATGTTGTTGGGGTTAATTTGCACCACACGATGGTGTATCTTTTTCCAAGAAAGTGGTGCAGCTGGTGTGGCACCACTTTTTGGTGCAACCTACTGTAAAATTTTAACAGTGTAACCTATACAGTATAATAGGCTTCTGTTATGGGAATATTGATTGGGGAATATTACGAAAATTCTGTTGTTGGTGACCTATCTTATAGACTGTCCATTAATAATTTAACCGTTTATTATAGTTATGTATAATATATTTTACGATTCGTGTTATAAAAATTTGAGTCACAGCTTTTTCAACCGTGCACCGCACGGGCTATGAGCTGGTACTGTAAATCGACATCATACGTACAATCACCAGCAGGACACTAAGTACGCGGTTTCTTCAAGTACCCTGTTTCGATGGAAATTTAAAAGTTAATCACACCTCAAGTAGTATCGCGAAGCGCACTTGTTATCGACAAATTTCCATCATATGGATGCGGAAAAAGCGAGAACATGTTTTTTCGTTAATATGCGAAGAGAAGTTTGGAAAGGTTTCCTGAAAATTCAGAACCTTTCAATAACAGCCCTTAAAAATGGCCCTTTATGTTATTAACCGGAGAAATACAAACAGGAGTTTTCTATCAATTCTCGTGTGAAAAATTCCTCGAAATTCAATTTTTTTCCGTTATTTTACTGAAAAGGTTAAATCAGGAACATACTTTGTTAATTCGCGAAAGGAATCGCGGAAATTGGTTCTTCAATTCCAGCAATTCTTTTACACTGTAGATTTTCTGCTTATCGGGATGCTTACGCAATTTAGGAACAGTTTATTCTGTTAAGCCATGGAGATTTCAGTACATTTTAGGTTCTCTAATAGTTACTTTTTCTATTTATTAGCACTGCGTGTGTATTTTGTTTGAGATGAATTACGGTTCTCCCCGCGCACAAAAAGCTCGAACAAATGTTTTACAGTTGCTGCCTTTTATGTGGCAGTCGCATGGAATGTTTTTGGTTTATTACTATCATTCTATGCCACCACATAGTGGCTCTGGAAAAAAGCGGAGAAAGGTCACTTCAGTTCTCTGCACAGGGTGGACAGCAAATAAGTTCCGAGCAGCAGGTGCTAACGCAACTGTGACTTCTGGACCTCCGAATGCTACAGCATACGCTGACTGCAAATGCGAGCCGGTCTCGGACTCTGAGCGGAGCTAATTTACAAGTTATTACAACGACACCCAGTGCGTTGTCTTCTATGCTGTCCCCTTACAAGTAAGCAGCTACATCTTCAGCTGGTAACACCTTATCTCCATAGTTCTGTTGGCTGCATAATTTTCTGTCTCCGCTCTCATCCACACTCGCTCATACTTTAGTTCCAGAAACTTTCCATTTGTTTCACTAAAAACTTTTCGCGGAATTACATTTTATGTCGAACCTTATGTATATTCTGCTGTAAAATACTGTCTTCATCGGTAATTTCCTTACCCCTTTTACAACAAACATCGGATTTCCTACGACAGAAGACAGATATTTAAGGACCACATCTGTAAAGTCAAGCAATAACGGTTTGTGCATATACTATTAAAATTTTTGTTTGCAGATCCTAGTAATTAAGACTGTTACTCTAGATAATCTTGTAGTTTATAGGTTAAGCAATATTATGTAAACGATATCTATTCAGAAAGTGTTACATAGGTCTTTACTCCTGTGTGTTTGATTGCTGCATAGTACTTCTAAGGTTATTGGAAAATTTCCATTCTTAGGTGCAGGTAATGTTTCAGATCACTTTAAATAAATAACATTTTTATTAATCAGTACAGCTCTGAAGACAAACTTCAGAGCTCGCAACGAAAGCTTAATTCTCATAGATACAGTTCCGAATGTGGTATAACATGCCCAAATTTCGGCATCAATTGGGTCAATCAAATAATCATGACATTGAAACTATGCGCTAATATAAGCGATGGAGATTAACATCTTCGTCCCGATGCAGGGGTGTACATGGATTTTTTCCCTGGGGAGGAGGGGCAGAAAATGGAACTTTTTGTAATTCATTAGGACAAAAGAAAAATGAAAAATAAAAAAAATAATAAAGCATTCTTTTCCAGTGTAATTTCATGTATTTTTTGTCAAAGCATTTTTTCTAAAGTAAGTTGCATTTTAATAAGAAAAAGTGAAACATCTTCGCGAAGGCCCCTTTCCCCCTTACCCCTAAATACTCTCCTGTCCCGACGTGTGAGAAAAAATGGAACTGTTTTTTTTTTATAAATTCGTGATGTAAAAAGAAAAACTTTAAAACTGCGCTAAAAAAAATCAGTGATGTAAAAAAGAAAAGCTTTATAACTCGACTGAAAAATGGGTGATTTAAGAAGAAAAGCTTTATAGCTGCACTGCAAAAAAAAAAAAAAATGACAGGTAGGCTCAGTTCTGATTGAGCCGTTAGTTTCGAACGTAGGACTACGACTTGCTGATCGAAGAGTTGAAACGAGCTGGTCGATTATTTAATTTGTTATAGCTAACACAAGTCTATGATATAAAAAGTAGCTTATATAATTTTTACAAATAATGCTGGATACATTGCGAACACAAACAGATCGATACACGAATTGCCCAGCGTGGTGCTCTGATGTCTTCTTGGGCTTCTTATATTCCTCATCGCTTGCTCTTGCCTCTCGTTTTGATTTTCTCCACTTTTACCTGCGTTCATTCTGCGAATTCCGCGGCATTGTCGGATATGTTAACCCTTTCACACGAAACAATTTTTAAAATTGTTTAGTTTAAGCCACTGCGATATGTTCTTTATATATTTGAATAGATCTCGTCGAGAGCTTTCAAACGAATACCACGCACAGTCATTTTACACTCACGGTTGTCCAGATAAACCGCGATATTGTCAAAAGTGTTCACCGATTCACAAGAAAACAATTTTTAAAATGTTCGGTTCAAACCTCTGCGAAATGTTTTTCGTATATTTGAATAGATCTCGTTGAGAGCTTTAAAACGATACCACGCACAGTCAAGTTGCGCTCACGGTTGCCGAAATAGACTGAGTCAAACGCGGCGGAACACCCAAAAATATGGCATCATCTCTCCCGCGCACAGGGAGCGAGGGAATCGTCGCGCGCTCAATTTATTGCGCGGTAAACGAATTGGACACCATTCTGTTTAAGAATATGCTAACACGATTAGTGTGGGGCACGTATTTTTAACGCTATAATTATTTAAATCGGCAACTATTTTTGTCACAGGCAACGGTCGGCCGTAAGTCTCCCCATAATATCCGCGAAGTTAGACGTAGTCCTACGTCAAAAGCGGTGATGTAAAAATAAAACTTTATAACTGTACTACAAAGCGGTACCACACCCGCTGCATCACATTTTGAGAAAAGATGCACCAATATGCGGTGCATGAAAAACCCAACAATATGGTGCAATTATTCGTCACGTTATGGTGCAACTTTGCAGCAGTCACATTCGCAAATAGTGCAAAGGTGCACCATATTGTAGTACGAAGTTTCATCATAATATGATACAAAGTTACGCGGTAAAATGGTGCAGGACTGCACCATTTTTATGATTTCTGGTGCAAAGTTGCACCATGCTTAGCAATTTCTATGCACCATACATTTGTCTACCTTTTGTCAAAAAGGTGGAGCAGCTCATGTAGAAAAAATTTTAGTGCAACATATCACCAAATTTAAGTGTAGTTATAAAGCTTTTTCTTTTTTTTTTTCTTTACATTACTGAGTTATAGAAAAACGTTCTCGAAACTGAGTTTCTGAACTTCAGTCCATAAAACGTTTCTTTTTACATCAAACTCTCTATTCTAAAAAAAAGTAACTGCCGCTGCTGCTGCCGCTGTTTCAGAAATTTCGTGACACTCTTGCTTTCCTAGCTCACAGCGTAAAACGTATTATTTAAGCGTGTTCTCTAAACAATTTCTACAAACGATGTAAATTTCATATTTTTGTATAATACGTATTTTAAACGTATTACACAAAAATATGAAATTTACATCGTTTGTAGAGAATTGTTTGGAGAACACGCTGGAATAAACCATTTCTCCATTCTAGCGATACTTCAAGAGCTATTGTATTTCAAAGTTAAGGTAAGCAAAAAGTACATCAGGTCGCGTTCCGGACACACTAACAGCAACAGAACCACGAAACTTTGTAGGCATGTAGTGCCATGACCGAATTTTTGCACCTCGTCGCCCTTTTTTTGAATTTCGATTTAGTTTATGAGAAATTAAATTTCTAAATTTCACAAAATTCTTTATTTCGCGATGGGATCCATTAAAAAAAAACGAATATACGGCAAACTATAAGTCATAACGCATTGCAATTTTTACACCATAAACTAACAACTATCGTCCCTTTTTTACAAAACAAAAAAATAAGAAAAAGTCTTTTTCTGATTTTTTAAGCATTTTTTAAGGACGCAAAGGAAAGAAACTAACGGCTTGTCAGTCTTCACGATAACCACAGAATAACATTCTGGTCACGTGACCTGCTATGGTGACGCAGATAATTTGTTATGCATATGTTTTGTTGGTAAAGCTATCTCAGTTGGTGGACGTCAAGTAATTGTGCTTCCTATACTTCCAATGGAAAAACTTCTGTACACATTTTCTTCACAATTACTGCTTTCCCAAGGATGAAAATTTGAACATCGATTAAAATAGCTTCATTTTATAACTTGGAATACTTAATATTTTCTAAAACATAATCATAATTATGCAATCCAACATTTGTTTGTCTACTGACGTCATCAAAGTACAGGTGGCGCCATCTTTTTTCTGGTTCCAACACCACCAAAGGAAAAGTTATTGATTTTTATATAATTATGGCTATGTTTTAGAAAATAGTAAGTATTCCAAGTTATAATATGAAGTTATTTTAATCGATGTTCAAATTTTCATCCTTGGGAACACAATATTTGTGAAGGAAATGTATACAAAAGTTTTTCCATTGGAAGTATAGGAAGCAAAATTACATGACGTCCACCTTAACGGTTTAGCACAACGGTTTACGGAAATGCTTTTTGAACCGCTTTTGCTTTCCTTAGTGGTAAATTTAGTAAGTGCTATAAGTTCAAATGACAAAAGTCCGACCTTCCACAAATTAACGACAGTAAAAAAACCTCTGAAATTTCGGAATAAAAAGCCTTATTTGCTTAGACATGCAATAAAAATTGGAATTTATATGAATTTTCCAGTTTTTATTTCATGTGATATACTTGGAGATCGGGATGCTCGGGCTGCAGGGCACGAGCGCTACTCTAGAAACGAGCGTAGCGAGCCTAGAGGCGCAGCCCCTAGTTTGTAAAGAAAAAAAAAAGGGCTGCCTTTTTTTCATTAACATTTTTATCACACATCCCGGACAAAGAGTAACATCTCCATCGCTTATGTTAGCACATGGTGTCAATCTCAAGAGTAACACATTGGGCCAACTGATGCCGCAGTTTGGGCATGTTACACCACATTCGAAACTACAGTATATCAACGTGAAGAATTGTCCCACGTAAAAGTCAGGCTGCTCCGGTAGCGCATTGGTCTAAGCGCGGGCTTCTTAACTTTCGTCCGAAATGGGTCCGGGTTCGAATCTCGGTGAGGTATGGATATTGTGTTTGTCTTACGGCACTGGCTCTCTCTCCCTTCTCTGGAACCAGTGGCCCTAAATTAGGGACGGGCGACTGCTTGCAGTTCACGGCGGTCGTTAAACTCCGGAACACACGCACACAAAAGTCAAAGATGGCGGCACAACACCACTCACTTTCTTATTAAGCTCAGAAATTTGCCTTCAGAATTATCTTTCCTAATGAAAATGTTATTTGGTTAGTTAGAACGATCTGAAATATTACCTATACCCATGAACGGAAGTTCTCCGTTAACCTGTCTAAGCACTATGTAACAATCGACCACACAGGGGGGTAACAGTACATAACTTTACGAAGTAGATATCGTTTACGTAGCTTTATTTACCTTGCAAACTGCAAGGTTACCTAAAATAATAAAATCTTAATCACTGGATATGGAAAGAAAATGGTTGGGTGCATAGCGGACATCAAACATCTTCGGCATGAAAATAATGACATGTTAGAAACGCCACATACCCTCAAAAAAAATTTTAGTTACCGCCCTTTCATTTTGAATGAATACTAGACTTCAGAATTCTCCGAACTAACGATTCCTTACAAATTTGGAAGATGTGAATCCGTTTATTGGTGTAAATAAGACTTGGATGTTAAGTCAGATAATATCTGAAAACTTGCAAATTTCGACGTCCTGGAGCGGGAATCGAACCTGCGTCTCCCGGACAGCGCCCGAGTATGCTAACCACTACACCACCCAGGACGACCAAGTTTCAGAACCTCCAGATTCGCTATATATGAAAGCCGGTTGCTTCGACTAGCGAATCCTGTGATGGTTATATTCAGATTTATCGGAAACTTGGTCGTTCTGGCTGGTATAGTGGTTAGCATACTCTGGCGCTATCCGGGAGAGGCGGGTTCAATTCCCGCTCCAGGACGACGAAATTTTGAAGTTTTCGGATATATTTGACTTAACACCTATTTCATATTTACACCAATAAACGGATTCACATCGTCCAAATTTGTATTGTAGTATGGTGTAATCCTGTATTTCATTCACTGATAACGATTTCTGGTTCCACGTAAAAATCGAAGATTGCGGCACAGCACTATAGCTACGTCTCTTAGTCCGATGCCTAGATCACGAAGATACATCCGCGGTTTTCTTGAATAGCACCTGAACTTAGCACAAGAGAACACCACTTTCGTTGCGTTTTCTACTTTGTACGAAAAAATGGTGAAAGTCAGATATGATTTCAAGGATCCTTTTGATAGCGTAAGTGTTCAAATTTCACCACATTATGGTGTAAAGGCGGGATGTTTCACCATAATGTGGAGCAATCTTGAACCATAATTTTTAAAAGTCTATATTCGAATTTACGATATGCCTTCCTGTGCTCCAAGTTGACATTATGGACACTAAAATATGATACCCGAACAGCGATCTGTCTCTCCAACATGCGGCTTTATCGTCGTCGACTATTTCGTCAGTGTTACAGTATTATTTACAGTACAGCTGTACATTTAAACAGTTGTAGGTGAGGTCGGATCCAAAAAACATAAAAAGGGAAGGCCATAAAAATGTACCTTAAATTTGCAGAAACGAAATTATGTTGTAGCCAGCGTTTGACCAAAAATAAATTTTGCTGACAAAAGAATCGGTTCCTAGCCTGCAACAAAACTGAAGAAAGCTATATGGTTACTAAAATCATTGCAACAAGTAACACCTATTTCATATTTTTTTACAGTGTTCCTTTCTTTGTGTGTATATACTGCACAAAGAAAGGAACACTGTAAAAAAATTTCTGAAATTCCCGAGACAATTGTCGTGATTTTTTTCGTGAATTAACGAAGAAAAAAAAATCACGACAATTTTTGATTTTTTCGTGAATTAACGAAGAAAAAAAAATCACGACAATTTTCGTGATTTTTTTTTTTTTTTTTCGTGAATTCATGATACCTTTTTGGTGAAATGACAGAAAGAAACACGAATTTCCAAGAATTTTCGTTTGCCAGGGAAATTCCAAATTTTCAGAAACCTTTCTGCCATTTCTTTCTTATATTGACGGTAAATTGGCATTTATAAGATTAATGAAAATTTCTGAATTATCAGAAACCCTTCCGCAATTCCTTTCGTATATTAACGGGAAATTTCCCTTCTCACTTTTTTCGAATCCACATGACGAAAAATTTCCGGTAATAGGAGCGATTCGTAGGAATATTCGAGGTTTGTTTAATTTCAGTAGTCTGTGGAAGGGTATGAATTTGAAGTTTTGTAGCGAGATCGGATATTGTGGATAGCTGCCACAAAGTGTGGATAGGTGCCACAAAGAACCCGCATGAAATTTTGGTTCTTTGTGGCACCAGGTATTCTACACTGCTGGCCACCCAAAATGCAACACCAAGAAGAAAGCATCCGATTGGCCTGAAATTCGCAGCATGCGTCGCCCGCGAGAGGACATGCAAACGATTAGAATTGCAGGGCATATGCAAATCATGTGCGCCCGGCACACCACCGAGAAGCACTATAAGAAGGGTGCACAGAAGGCGGGGTGTAAGTAGTGGAAGTGTGTTCTGCTGCCGGACCTGTGCGTGAGAAGCTTCCTGATGCCTCGTCGCAGAATACGGCAGTCATTCCAGCACGTTTCAGAGTTCGACAGAGGACGAATAGTGGCTTATCGCGACAGCGGTTTATCGTACCGAAACATCGGCGCCCGTGTGGGACGACATCCAGCCACAGTGAGGCGATTATGGATTCGGTGGGTGCAGGAGGGACGGACGGACCGACGCGAGCGATTGCCGCTGCCGCGGCCCACCACCGAACGAGAGGACCGGCATGTTGTGCGGCGGGCATTGACGGCTCGCACCGCCACATCACGAACGTTAGCGCAGGGATTAGGGTGTGTTGCGCAACAACCTGTGCAGCACGTACCGTTTGACGTCATCTGCAGGAGCGGGGACTTGTCGCACGGCGCCCATTGCTCCGATTACCATTGACGTTACACCACCGGCGAGTGCGGCGGCACTGGGCCGTTGAACGCCGCACCTGGACTACGGAATGGCACGACATTGTCTTCTCCGACGAATCCCGCTTCTGCCTGCCACACCACGATGGTCGGATCCGCGTGTGGCGGCACCGCGGCGAAAGACTGCATGACGCCTGCATTATGCATCACCATACCGGTCCGTCGCCTGGCGTTATGGTTTGGGGCGCAATTGGATATGACACCCGCACCCTCTGGTACGTATTGCCGGCACACTCAATAGCCACCGCTACATCTCCGACGTTTTACCTTACCTGCTGCCAGCAGCCACGTTTCAACAGGACAATGCGCGCTCGCACGTGGCACGCATCGTACAACAATTCTTTACGGCCCACCAGGTGTCACTGCTGCCGTGGCCCGCCTGTACTCCCAATATGCCGCCCATCGAACACGTCTGGTCGCTGATCGGCAACCGAGTGGCCCGGCAAGCACCACCCGCGGCTACGCCTGATGAACTGTGGCAACGTGTGAAAGCAGCCTGGACCAACATACCCCAAGCCCACATCCAAAGCCTCTTTCGTTCGATGCCGCGGCGTGTAGCGGCCGTTATTGTCAGCCATATGAGCCACACGAACTATTGATGTCTACGTGTTCCGCAAGTCGCACGGGCCTGTAAGCTCAATCGTTTCATCTTTGTATCTGTTGTTATGTGACCAGTATATCCGGCGTTGCTATCTCGTGTTTTTCTTGGTGTTGCATTTTGGGTGGCCAGCAGTGTATATTGTGATAGAGTAAGAAAACCGGGTACTTAAATTACTGTGTCGGTGATTGCACGATGCCTGTGATCGGTTTTTGAGCATTTAGACAGAACCTATAAGATGCCAAGAGTAAATTTTATATTTAGGGGTTTTGTGAAATAATACTGTAGAACAGTATATTTCACCTTTCTTAATGACAATTGAAAGTCATTGTTACTTTAATGAGATCTTAAATTCCAAAGCATTCTGTTGCTTCGAAAAATCACGTTAGAAAAAATGCTTCATTTGTGATAAGTCCCCCTACAGAAAAAATAAAATTATTAAAAACCTATTTAAATAAATAAGATCGAGCAGAAAATATAAAGTGACTAATTCACTCACATTAATGACAAAAAATAAATAAATAAATAAATAAATAAAAAAAATAATAAAAAAAATCACCACCGCTCGATTTGGTCTCTACCGTGACCGTGCTTGTGATTTCTGAGTATTTCTGGTTCAGCGGTTAAGACGCGCGGTTTCTATTGAGCCAGCCCAAACGACCTTGGATCGAATCCCACCAGGGAAAGGATTATCTGGAAAGATGATGATCATGATCATATGTAGAGGATTTTAGGAAGGAGTGTCCGACCCCAGGTCTTAAACAACCCTTAGAAATAGGAAGCTAGGAGATTTGGGCTGGAGTGCCCGATAGGAAAGTGACACGGAAGCGAAGTAGAAAGGGGGAGGAAGACGCCCTTATTTATTACGGGGGGCAGTACCCGGGGTCCGACGGCTTAACGTGCCCATCCGACGCACGGCGGATATTTAGTGGATCTGAGCGTTCTTACCTTCCTGGGTACGAGCTGGGATCGAAAGTGAGGTCTTTTCCGTGGCAGTCACGAACGTTGCCCACTCGGCCACCCGCGGCCCATTATCTGGAAAGGTTTCTATTGTATTAGATTATCAGGGAAGTGTTTCTATTCAGCCAGCCCAAACGACCTTGGATTGAATACAAACAGAGAAAGGATTATCTACAAAGGTTTCTGTTGTATTAGATTATCAGGGAAAGGTTTCTATTGAGCCAGTCCAAATGACCTTGAATTGAATCCCATCAGGGGAAAAATAACCTGGTGAGTTTTCTATTGTATTAGATTATCAGGGAAAGGTTTCTATTGAGCCAGCCCAAACGATTTTGGATCGAATCCCACCAGGGGAAATATCACCTGGCGAGTTTTCTATTGTATTAGATTATCAGGGAAAGGTTTCTATGCCGCCCCGGTGGCGCAGTGGTCTAAGCGATGGCCTCTGATAATTCGTCCGAACGGGGTCCGGGTTCGAATCCCGGTGAGGCATGGATGTTGTGTTTGTCTTACGGCACTGGCTCTCTCCCTTCCCTGGAACCAGTGACCCTAAATTAGGGACGGGCGACTGCTTATAACCCATTGAGTTGCTCACGGTGGTCGTTAAACCTCCAATAAAAAAAAAGGTTTCTATTGAGCCGGCCCAAACGACCTTGGATCGAATAACACCACACGGAAAATATTGCCTGGAAAGTGTTCTATTGCATTAGATTTATCAGGGAAAGATTTCGATTACACCAGCCCAAACGATTTTGGATCGAATCCCACAAGGGAAAGGATTTCCTGGAAAGGTTTCTATAGTATTATTGTCAGGGAAAGGTTTCTATTGGGCCAGCCCAAACGACCTTGGATCGAGTCCCAACAGGGAAAGGATTATCCGAAAAGGTTTCTATTATATTAGATTATCAGGTAAAGGTTTCTATTGCGCCAACCCAAACGACGCTGGATCGAATCTCACCAGGAAAAATATTACCTGGAAAGGTTTCTATTGTATTAGATTATCAAGGAAAGCTTTCTATTGAGCCAGACCAAACGACTTTGGATCAAATCCCACCAGGAAAAGGACTATCTGGCGCGAGGGTTGAGAAATTCAGGGTCGTCAGTTTTGTGAAATTTTTTGTATGAACACGGAAAAACCTGAAGCGGACTTTTTTGAAATAAACGGAATTTCTGATTATGGAAAATCTGTGAAAATACGGAAATTAAAAAAAAAGAAAAGAACGGGAACTTTCAAAAATTGAATTTTTGTTAAAAAATGGACACCTGTCGGCAAGTTTGCTGCAAGTTATTTTCAGGAATTTTCCTTGGATTCACACCATTTATTTTTCACAGTATATATTGAAATTTATTTCAGTAAACTCTCAAGGTTGAAACCATGCCTCCTGAGTGTATACGCCGCGCCTGATTTTTAGTACAATACGTCTGCACAATCTTGGAAGATTAATGTTCTGGACGTAACTTTGATTCTGTTATGAATTGAATGCCCCTGGTTTCTACTTTTTGTAGGTGTATTAATTTTCATTGCGTTTTCTTGTGAAGTAGAGTGTTTCAAGAAATCTACATTTATTTCTTTCGCTTGCAGCTTGTGTTTCAAAAGAATGTTAGTGAGAAATGCTGATGAGCTAATTTATTTTATCTGATCCACACGAATTTGTTTATTTGTACTTATTATTGTAGCGTAACGAAAGGGAGTTTGATTCGTATGACCATTCTTTATCGCAAATCGTTTAGCCTCAACAGTGGAAAGATATTTTCCCGCTGTTCAACGTGCCACTTCCCAATAACTTTCTGGTTTCCACGAGTGTCTTTGCCTTTATTTGAATAAAGAGCAAATTTTCTTTGAAATATGGTTTTTTCCGCGCCTGTTTTCGGAAAATATCCTATTGAGGCGTAGATGCTACTACACCTCAACGAATAAACTCAATTTCTGTCATAAACCTCCAGGGAAATGATATCTGAGGTCCTAAATGATTTAACTTTTCTTTTCAATTAGGAGTTGATGGGCATTACATCCAAGTCCTGTATCTTCCATATCACGCACTCGGAGCACAAAAGGTGATACTGTGAGTTCAGATATAAAGTACACATATCATCTAGAAGGCAAATGTGAAAAGAAAAACAAAGTTAAAATGCTGATCTCAAGCATGTCACCATGTTTCACGAGGAAGGGCGAGAGATAGTGAGAGCGAGGTAAAAAATATTAATGAACAAAAAGCTCTTCACATCTAAAGTAGCGGACTTTAGAGGCCCTCTTTACAAAGACGTGAAATCACGCTGAGTGTGTCGTAATAAAACATTTAGTTCGGGCTAACATCGCGGCGTTCTCTGTGGACGCTGGAATTCAAAGAACCAGATTCAAAAGGAGGGGATTCTCACAACCCAATGCCAAGGGAGATTCCATCTGACAAAGTCCGCGAGTCCCGAGAGAAGGGCTGGCTTCCGAACAGAGCTCGAATACCGGCTTTGTATCATAACCGCTTCTGTGACAGTTCCATGTATGTACAGTAGCTGATCACGGTCTGAAGCAATTAATAGCTAGGCGCGATGTCTTTGATAGAAGAAGGCTGAATTCCGTAGTAGAGTTTCGCATTGGAATGCGCAGCGAGATTGGTTCGCGTTTGCTGGTGACGTTGATGGAGAATACATGTCCTCACAAAGGGATCTGCGAGGATAACCCAGGATGAAGCGAAAAATATTTCTTCACTCATCGACCTGACGAATTTTCTGGGGTTTCAGCCTTTGTGGTTAGATATGTTAAGTTCACAAGTCTGCTTTACTGATTTGTGACAATGCGCATGTTCGAAATTCCGTAAATTTGATTGTTTCTTTTTTATTGTCCTCCCCACTCCTCTTTTATAACGTGCTATAAAGGGTGCATGAATTTTAGTTACATATTAAATTTGCAATGAATGTTCCCTGGCAAAAAAAAACCTCACCTGAAATAAAACTTGCTTGTCCCATTATAGTATTTTGTCCTCGGTCCATCTTTATACACCCTAACGTTATAAGACATGTTCGAATACCATAAGAAAGCCGATATTAGGCATTTTAATGAGAATAATGATCACTTCTATACACTGAAAAGACAAAACAATATGACCACCTGCCTAATATGATGCTGGTTCTCCACGTGCAGCTAAAACAGCTCTTACCCGGATATACACCAAACAGCCAAAACATTATGGCCACCTACTTAATATGATGTTGGTCCTCCATGTGCCACCAAAACAGTTCTTACCCGGATATACACCGAAGAGGCAAAACATTATGGCTACTTACCGAATATGATGTTGGCCCTCCAAGTGTCGCTAAAACAACTCTTACCCGGATATACACCGAAGAGCCAAAACATTATGACCACCTACCTAATATGATCTTGGCCCTCCAAGTGCCGCTAAAACAGCACTTACCCGGATATACACCTAGGAGGAAAAACATTCTGGCCATCTGCCTAATGTGATGTTGGTCCTCCACGTGCAGCTAAAACAGCTCTTACCCGGATATACACCAAACAGGCAAAACATTATGCCCACCTGCCAATGATGTGGTCCTCCACGTGCCGCCAAAAATTATCTTATCTGGAGAGACTGCTTTGACCCAGTCGTCAGGCTTTTACAATACGTCATTTGTCAAACTCGTTGCCTTTCCCATCTAAAGAACAACAATAACACCGATTAACGGAGCTCAGTATCAGGTGTTATTTGTGCTGTTTCGTAACCCTCACGCCCGCTGTTGTTTAGCTGGAGTAACTTTGATTAGCATAAAGACGCGCTGGTCACAATATTTTGGCTCTTCGGTGTACACTTCCCTAGCGTTAATATTCGCACTCTCCTTCGTTGATAGTGAATGGGGTTCTGCGTCAGCACCACGTCGCACTCCCAACTATAAATACGCTCATAAGGCTATGAAGAGGCAGTAGCAAGAATATGAAAGAAAGGTGCTTCGACAGACAGAGTTAACTGATTTCCAGGGGAAATTGATAATAGGGTGCCACAAAAGCAATCGCTCCGTACGTGACTTTCCGCAGCAATGAAGAACCGCGGGTCGACGGTCGGTGGTTTGGTATGCAAATAGCAGCTGCAGCCCCGGTGGCGTAGTGGTCTAAGCGATGGCTTCTGACTATTCATCCGAGATGGGTCCTGGTTAGAATCCCGTGAGGCATGGTTGTTGTGTTTGTCTTACGGCACGAGCTCTCCTCATTACCTGGAACCAGTGGCCCTAAATTAGGGACGGGCGACTGCTTATAGCCTACTGGGTTGCTCACTGTAGTCGTTAAACCCCCAATCCAAAAAAAAAAAAAAAAATGGCGGCTGACTGGGGCTGAATATGCCATGAAAGAACCCGGCAAACCTCCGAGACTAACAGAACGTGACAGAAAAGCTCTGCAAAGGATTGTCCTCTGAGAACTTAAGTGAAGATTGTCTCAAATTAAGTATACCGTATGTAAGACTATTGGGACTGATGTTAGCACCAGCACAGTGCGCCGGACACTGCTCGAGATGAATTACCACGGTCCAGCAGTTCTATAAGTCGCTAGTCACTTCGATTAATGCCACACACCGATGAGTATGGTCTAAGAAACTTGACTGTATGCCAATGAGATACTGTACTTCGGACTGACGAGTGACATTTTCCCAGTCTACCAGTCTTATCATCGTTCCTGGATGTAGCTGATGCGGGAGAACGGTACGTTCTGGACTGTATCATCCCAAAAATGAAATTTGGTGGAGGTGACATGATGAAATGGAGTTGGGTTTTTTTTTGGGGGGGGGGGGTTTAACCCATTTGTCGTTCCGGACAAAACCATAATGCTGAGCTCTACCTAGTCACCTAGTCATTCTGGACAATTACACATTACCAACGTTGTGGAAGTACACAGGCATGACATAAGTAAATAGACACCTGATTTGTTAATAATATTTGTTTTCCGTCCGCATGGAATGGAAGGAGCTGTAGCTGGATTTAATATCTGGTAGCCATACCCTTTTCGTTACGTAGGGTTTTCATCTTGTCAGGCATTGTAGAAATGAGATCAGCAGTGGTGCTCTGTGGAATTTGAGCCCACGATTTACGTAATAAGGCCAGCAGGTGTGCCTTATTTGTTGATTTCTGTACCATCCGTCGTAGTTTTCTATCCAATATGGCCCACAGGTGTTCAATTGGTTTCATGTCAGGGCTCTAGCTTGGCCACGACACTTCCTGAATGGCGTTTTGTTCATGCCATGTTTGGGTACGTCTTGCCCTGTGACATGAGCGCCATCCTCCCTGAACAAGGAGGTATAGCCTTTGACATCTGACCACTGGAGAATATTCGTAAGAGGCTCTTTTCAAACATGGTTACACATTTTTGTGCATTGATGTCGCCTTCACATTCTACTAGTATGAGAACTGAACGACCAGATATCCGTATGGCTGGCCATATCATGACTGAAAAACACAGTTGGCTGTAGTTCCTTCAAGCTAAATTCCTGGCTGGAAAATCGCCACACTGAGGCCCTGCGACTGTCAGAAAATTGTGCAAATTGGCTGTAGGGGTGAATGTAAATGCTCCACCTGCCTTATGTAATCCAAAGTCCTGAAAGGTTCTGTAATCAAAGTTCGTTCACCGGAGCACGCACCCCACAGACAATAGGTTAAGGTTCCTGTTATTTAGATAACCAATAATTTAAAATTTTAATGGCCAAACAGGCGCTCTGCTCCCCAGCTTTGTTATATTAAGATCTACTGATCAAGGGAGGGGAGGTGAATGAATAACGAAGAGACAGATCTCGAAATGAATCCATCAAAGTTTTCTAAACTTAAACCAAATGTATTGAATCGAAAACAAATGCCGTCTCCTGCACGATACATTTTAATGATAAAAAACTATGTACAATTAAAATAAATGTGTTTAAGAACTTTCAACGCCACAACGGCGTCACCCTCAGAAACAGTGCAGCAGTGAGCACAGAAGTGAGTAGCCTATATACTTTACAAGACACATAGCAGTTAATTCGCATGTGCAATATTCGGCAAAGTCCAAATCGAGTTCAGTGGGTACAAGCATAGTTGGTGGGCGTGACCTGGCCCAAAAGTGTTCTTCAAGAAAGGGGTAAAAACGGGGGGTTCATCGTTACAGCATCTTTCACCATTGACGAATATGTGAATACCTTCACAAAAAAGTGTTGATCGACGGTTCCTCGAAGAATCCAGAATAATGGTGTCATTCCAACATGGTAGGTAAGAACCGTTTAAACAGAGTCTCGACAAAGATGTAACACCAGAATGCGTCCTGAGATTATAATGATGTTCGTAAATGCGGCGCCCCAAATTACGAGTGGTGGAGCCCACATAACATAAATCGAGCTCTGCAGGGTTAGTAGATTTAAGTGGAACCAAATATACACCGTGACACAGTCTCTCTCCTTTTTAACAGTGTTAAATATTTAACACTGTTATATTTTACCACTGTCAACACAGTCTCACTGTTATATTTTAACACTTTCAACACAGTCTCACTGTTATATTTTAACACATTCAACACAGTCTCTGTCCTTTTTAACACTGTTAAAAAGGACAGAGACTGTGTTGAATGTGTGAACTGTCATGTTGCATATTTGGTTCCACTTAAATCTACTAACCCTGCAAAGCTCAATTTATGTTATGTGGGCTCCCCCACTCGTAATTTGGGGCGCCACATTTACGAACATCAGTATAATCTCAGGACGCATTCTGGTGTTACATCTTTGTCGAGACTCTGTTTAAACGGTTCTTACCTACCATGTTGGAATGACACCATTATTCTGGATTCTCCGAGAAACCGTCGATCAACACTTTTCTGTGAAAGTATTCACATATTCGTCAATGGTGAAAGATGCTGTAACGATGAACCACCCGTGTTTATCCCCCTTCCTTGGAGAACACTTTTGGGCCAGGTCACGCCCACCAACTATGCTTGTACCCACTGAACTCGATTTGGACTTTGCCAATTATTGCACATGCGCATTAACTGTTATGTGTCTTGTAAAGTATATAGGCTATATACTCACTTCTGTGCTCACTGCTGCACTGTTTCTGAGGATGACGCCGTTGTGGCGTTGAAAGTTCTTAAACACATTTATTTTAATTGTGCATAGTTTTTTATCATTAAAATGTATCGTGCAGGAGACGGCATTTGTTTTCGATTCAATAGCTTTTGGTGCACGAGTTAATTTCTTCATAAACCAAATTTAATCATTATTCAAAGAAATGCTGTCCGAGCCTAGGCTGTATGTCGGAGACTTCCTTCGTGGCAAGAAATCACTTGCGCATTGTTTCACACGTGCGTTTTCGTCGTCGTGCAGCTCTCCTGGCTAACACTTTATTGTTTTTCCAAATAATATCTGCCGGAGTCTGTCCTCTTTTTGGCACAGAATCTCCACGCGCTTGTGAGAGCCTGCAACGGTCTGTATCACAAGAACGCTAAATTTCCGTCCATCCATGAGGACATACTAAGTTTGTAGCTTCCTACCGAGCAGCATACGTGTGCTCCATCACCAAGCTCCGACCCTCAACTCCCTCAATATCGAGCCTTGCGTCCACGAGCTAACCACTGCCCTATCGCCTGAGGCGCGATGAACTATCTAGCGAGAGGAGGCTGCGGGTGGCCGAGTGAGCAACGTTCGTGACTGCCACGGGAAGGGCCTCAGGTTCGATCCCAGGCAGGTACGAACGCTCGATCCACTAAATACCCGCCGTACGTCGGATGGGCACGTTAAACTGCCAGAGCCCGGGTACTGGCCCCCGGTAATAAATAAGGGCGTCTTCCTCCCCCTTTCTACTTCGCTTCCGTGTCACTTTCCTATCGGGCGCTCTAGCCCAAATCTCCTAGTTTCCTATTTCTAAGGGTTGTTTAAGACCTGGGGTCAGACACTCCCTTCTTAAAATCCTCTACATATGATCATCATATCTAGCGAGAGGCAGACAACGAGCCTCCGCTGTTGCCCCCCCCCATTCTTTTCCGACCCGTTAGCTCCGACACCCAGCCTTCGCTACGTTACGAAGGTCACCTAACGGCCCCTATCGCGACCTTGACCTTTTCTAAGAACTAATCTCCAACGGACAGCAAAGGCTCCAGCATTGTGTACAGTATTGGATTCACACATTCCTAACAGACTTGGCTACAATAAATATGTACATTTTCTCAGACGGTCAGGTGCCATGTTGGAGTCCCACAATACATCGGAAACGCATTAGCCTCAAAGGCTTTTAGTAATCCGACAAATTTAACTTGCAGAAATGTTCCCTTTCTGGAAATAAACAAAAATAGAAGAGTTCTTTTCCTGGAAACGAGAAAACACGTGCTGCTTCTTTCTTTCGGCGCTTGATTTCTAATTCCAGTCCTTGTATCGTAATCACATAAAATATGAAAATGATGTCGAATGTCTGACATTACATTAATAATGTATTTTGCCCTTACATCGAGACTCATTAGAGAATATGACAATGTACCAAAATGCTAAGGGTCTCTCAATCAAGCATGCAGCCCATACTTGCTTCTCGCAAAAGAAGTTTACGTCGAGCCACATTCCCATGATAGCCAAGTCGGTGAAGATATCGCTGAGCAGTTCTGGTACTCATTTGGGGATGATCTACAATCTCAGCGGCCTTGCTACCAGCATTGATTTCCACAGAACGCTTGACAGCTCGAAGACACCTAGCTGTAATAGCTCATGGCGACCCGTGCGTGATGCTGGTGCTTCCTTGCCGGTGTTCTTGAATTCCACTATCACCCGATTAACTGTGGCAAGAAGAATTTGCAAGTTTGCAGCAATCTGATGGTGGTTGGCTCTGAGATCGGATTGCCACACGATTCGTCCTCTCTGAAAGTCCCTTAGTTCCTTGGCTCGAGGCATGTTCGTTTGGTGTCACCCACTCATTGACGTTGTCCTGCAAAACATCTTAAAGGAAATTCGAGCATACAATTCAATATGGACTCTACTGCGTAGCAAAAATTACATTACAAACGGTGTATATTTACTTATGTCATGTATGTGTACTTGAGGGAAGGTCTCTATCAACAAGACGACGCCGTGTCATACTCCCAGCGTCGTTATGGATTTTTTGAGGACTAGTTGGACTGGCCAGAGCAGAGTCCTAACCTGAATCCTATAGAGAGTGTCTGGAACGAATCGGATAGTACGATGCGTGAAAAAAAGAGATCGCCCAACACACAAAGCTGAACTTGTCACTGTTTTGAAGGCCAAATGGACATTCACGGACATTCACAGAAAAAACAAAAAAACTTGTGAGTATTCCACAATAACTAGAGATCGTTGAGATTTGACCACAAAGATTTGAACACGCGGTATGAAGTTTTCTGTATAAATGTTATTTGTGGACATACAGATGTTCGGAAATTAATTGTAAGGCAATGTACTTTCTGAACTTAATATAATGTGTGAACACCGAGTGCATGGTCTCTGTGATAACACCGGAAGTTGATCAGAGGTCAGACAAACGAATATAACAGGATGTATGGAATCTATAGTGGTTGACTTGATTTTTTTCAATTCAACTTTGACAACTGTAAATCGCTATATTTGGTATTTCACTAGACCAGTCATCGTTATTGAGTTCGTTAAAAGCTTCATCGTTTATACTGTGCTTGACCTGCTTCAAGTTGTTATCTATTTAATCAACCTGTTAGTTTCTTGCTGATTGTGAACGAATACTAGTACTGCTTCAGCCTGATAGTGTATAGACATTTGGACGCCGACAAACCATTGCTTGGACATTCATTGTAAGTTGATTATGATATTTGCTTCCATGCCTTTGCTAGCTTTAAGAACCCTTGGGTTTTGCTTGTTAGCACTACAATGGTCTCTCAAAGTGGGACATGTTTTCGTTGCATCCGTGTTCTTGTGTTACCCCCTACCTAGAGCGGAAAAAGACGTAGTTCTACGTCAAAAACAAAAATCAGATTTCACGGGGGCTTTGGAAAATTTTAAGGGTATTTTTTCCCAGTAGTTTTATTCCTAATTCGTTCGCCGCTAAGGCACGTTTTCCTTTGGAATTATACATGTGTGAATGTGTGACAAATTTACGATCCTTTAGATTTTTGACTGATTTCAGATGTCCTGATTAAAAAACAGTAACTTACTCAGTATTTTGCCAAGAGGGTGTTTCATGAAATTTATTCTAGGAACTGTCTATATAGAGTTCACTCCACCCCCGTGCTTATCCTCATTCCAGCGTTATAATTTTTGTTTTTATTGAAGGTGTAACTACCACCGTGAGCAACTCAATGGGCTATAAGCAGTCGCCCGTTCTTAATTTAGGGTCACTGGTTCCAGGGAAGCGAAAGAGTCAGTGCCGTAAGACAAACACAACATCCATGCGTCACGGGATTCGAAACCGACCCCTTCACGGACGAATGATCATAAGCCAGCGCTTAGACCACTGCGCCATCGGGGCGGCGTTATAATTTTGCGGTATGTATTTTGATCTGTGTGTAGTGCGTGTGTGATTGTTATGCATTGGAAAAAGACCAAAATGCAAGGGTAATGGTATTCATGTTTCAGGCTTCACAAAGCAAAACTAATATGTCAAGTCGGACTAATAGCTGAAGAAATATGTTCACAAACGACGGATAACGCCCTTATTTATAAAAAACTTGTATGAGTCCGGTGGTTGCGGTTAATTATTAAACAATATACGTATTAGCCACCATCTCTGCTGTGCGGAGAGCGAAGAAGAAAAGGCACAAGGTCTTTTAACAGCCAATGGTGACACCTGTTGCCAACGAACTTTCCAAAGATGAGGCTTTTCTAATTTGTAAAGCCCATTCCCTGTGAAGGGTTTAAATATAATCAATTGTTTTGCGACTTTTGTCTTTTTGCCCTCTCCAAACCCAAATGTTGAAGGAGATTCATGTAGCTTCGAAGCCCTGTCCTGAGCAGAGAAAGCAGCATCATCTGCCGCTTAAAGATAAACAGAGGACGTTTACTTTCACCCTCCATTATTAGCACTTTGCATAAACGTAACAGGAAAAATCTCATAAACCAATCGCTCTGTCTATTGGATAAACTCATTTCTCCGTGGCGAAACAGCCCGTGTGACGACCTAGCGTCTTTATGGAAAGTTTCTAAGCCAGAAATACACCAGCCTGGGTGTGGTTAGTCCAATTCTGGGAAGGGAAGATGGGTGAGGTGTGTGGAGGGGGGGCACAAATCTCAGGGGCAACGGCTTTAAAGGACTTGTTTATCTAAGACTAAATTCCGCGGATTTATCTTACATTCATAGAAAAACCACGAACTGGGTGGTCGACAGTGAGCTTCGAACCCACAATATTTGCCTACCAAACATACACGAGGCTGGCGTTCAGCCAACTGAGTCACGCCCGTGGTAGACGAATACAAAATCTAAATGATGCCATTTACATCGCCAACTAGCATGTGCTAACAAAGCAGATTATACGCACACAGTCGTATCAGAATAATGTGATAAACTACCTAATAATGGGAATAACCACCCTTGGCCCTAGTGACAGCAGCGAGACTGCGTAGCATGGACGCAATGAGGCCCTGGAATGTTGCCCGAGGCACACGTGCGCATTCGGACTGCAGAAGAGCATGGATGTCCCAGAGATGACGTGGTTGTGGGTCGGCACGTCGAATCTGTTGATCCAAATAGTCCCACAAGTGCTCTATGGGATTGAGGTCTGGCTATTCCACCGGCCAAGGGAGAACGGAGACATCGCCGTCGGTTTCCTGGAACCAGTCACGCACCCCTTTAGTGACGTGGCAGGCCGCATTGTCCTTCTGGTAGACACCATCACCACCAGGGTAAATGTCCAACATGATGAGATACAAGTGGTCAGTGAGAATGTACAGGTAGCCATTGGCGTACCCATCCAGTGGTACTAGCAGTCCCAGATCATACTAGGAAAACATCCCCCAGACATGCGCACTACCACTTCCGGCTTGTACTTGACCGACAAGCGTGTCCAGGTGTTGGTTCTCGTATGTCTGACGTCATATCCGCCACCGCACGTCACTTCTGTGGAGTAGAAACCTGGATTCGTTGGAGAAGGAAATCTTTTCCCACTCTTCCACTGTCCAATGACGGTAGTCCAATGCGAACTGCAGGCGTCGTTGCCAATGGACCTGGGGGCAATGATGTTGACAATGGGCTCCCTGACGCAGGGTCGACACCGGAGACCCATTCGTAACAGGGTTGGCCGGCTGTTACCGGGAACACGTACCTGGGTGCCCAACAGCGTTCATTTGCGTGATCAATTGCAGCACTATTGCGCGCCGATCGCCCTTTACCAGTGGACGGAGGCGACGCTCTCCACTGGGTTCCACAGTTATGACATCTCAGAAACAACAGACTTCGGGAGGTACTCTTTGCGCCAGCGTTCCATTCTTGGTGCGCCCTTATTGCAGCACTTCGCTAACAGGCCACGAAGTCTGTTGTTTCTGAGATGCTTCCACCTTTGGCGCGGTAGCCGATGATAATTCCTTTTTGAATGGTCATCAAATCACTACCCCTGCCCATTGTGCTCACGTGACGCACTATGGATCATCTGTCCTGGCCGGCCGATTATATCTCCGTGTTGTCGACCTTGTGACGTGCACTCTGTAATGCGCCTGGGGTGGGGGGGCACTGGGATTCCGGGGGTGGTCCTGTTATTCTGATACGACCGTGTACGTGCATTTGCAAAGTACCTTAACTTTCCGATAGCAAAGAACATTTCACTTGTTGTTGTGGTGTTCGTGGAAATGAGAGCTCAGAAGCAAGCGTTGACTTCTTAGGTTGCCGACGGAAAACTTTCTTTCGATCGGTTTGAGGAAGAGGGGGAGGGGTTGTAATGTAACACAGCAATAAGAGAATGGTGGGATGGGTTCCAACGTTTCCCAAATCACAGAGCGGTAATATCGGCAGCTAACGTTCTGCCATGTGCTTAGACTTTTGGTCACGTCTGTGTTATGTTCCTCATTACGAGCAATTTTATTTTGTAAAAATGGAATTTGTTAGTTTTCTCAAGAAAGCTTATTCTAACTAGTACTCTTTTCTCCAAAAATGTGAGAGCTTCTGCACTTGATTTTTACTTTTTAGGAAAATGCTTTTTTTTTTTTTTTTTTTTTTTTAATGGGTTTAACGACCACCATGAGCAACTCAGTAGGCTATAAGCAGTTTCCTGTCTCTAATTTAAGGCCACTGGTTCCAGGGAAGGGAGAGAGTCAGTGCCGTAAGACAAATACAACATCCATACGTCAACGGGGTTCGAACCCGGACCCGTCTCGGACTAATGATCAGAAGCCATCGTTTAGACCCCTGCGCCACGGGGCGGCATGCTTGTTCTTAGGGTTGTTTAAGTAAGAGATAGTAGGAGAAAAAGTTACGTAAGTAAATGTGGAATTAAGTTTTTCCTTGAATTTTAATGAACATAATGAACTTTATATGCGGGAATTAGCGAGAAGAGAGAGATTTACATATTAGAATTCGAAATGTTTCGTTTGCATCCCTCGAAAGTAAAATATGCGTCTTATTGAATGCTACGGCCACATGTCAACAGAATTTTACCGAGTCGAACGTGATTTTATATCATTACCAGGACCGTAGTGAAAGCGGATGCATCGGTTCGAGTGAACTGGGTCAGAATTTTTAACAGCGCATGTAGATGGTAAATTACATGTACTGTTAAAATTCAAGTAGATGGTACTTTTGCGCGGTTTCTCACATCTCTCTGTCTCTGATGTCACACAAACCACACAAATTATTTTATATCGGACAATGCTCTTTTCTTAAAAAGTAGGTAAGCCCTGAAATGCATAACCCATGTTTAAACTCACATTTGTAACAGGTACAGTGAGGAGTTGTGAAATATCGGCGGTAAAATATTATCTTGCCTATCGAAAAGGCTGGTCAATTGCTAGCTCAAGGCAAAATTGTGAAAGTTTCTTTCACAAAAACTTTCTTCAGAGCACTTCAGGAATTCTGTGAGTTTTCTGGTGCACATGTATAGGATTTTAATTATTACACTCATTGTCATAAAAGTCCGAGCACCAAGAAGGGGGCGTTGGATTGAAATGAGATTTTAGTAGTGACATGGTGCATACCAAGGACAGAAGTGATTATTATATCACAGCAGCAGGACGATTTCCCCCGGACATACGGTACACATTCCGGTTAGCGTTAGTACCGTGTCGGACCGCCTCGTGCTCGGATATACATGAGGTGATACGGTCCGGCATGGAGTCAAAGGGACGCCGTATGTTATCCTGGGACAGATTGGCCCACACTTCATGTAACTTATGATCTAAATTACGAACACTGGGACATGGAGAAAGCTGGCGTCCCATCTGGTCCCACACGTGCACGATGGGCGAGAGATCAGGCGATCTGGCAGGCCACGGAAGCGTCGAAGCATGACGTAGACAGTCCTGGGGAAACTCGAGCCGTGTGCAGACGGGCGTTATCTTGTTGAAAAATGGCTCCGAGCCGCCCCGCCAGAAAATGTGGCCGCAGCATTTCCTGTACGTAGCGCTGGGCTGTTAACGTCTCTCGGATCACTGCGAGGGAAGTCCGGCTGTCATACACGATGGCTCTCCGAACCATCACGCCTCCAGTTCAGGACGTGTGCCGCTGTACAGTGAATTTGAAATTGTAGCGCTCACCTGCGGTCCTACACACTCTGACACGGTGGTCGTCTGTTCCCATACAGAAACGGGATTCGTCGCTGAACACTATACGTCGCCAGTCCGTAGCATTCCACGTTGCTCGCTGCTGACACCACTGTAATCGACGCCGACGATGGTTAGGTGTTAGTGTCAGAAAATGTAAGGGCCGTCGAGAGTGCAGATTCGCCTCTGCCAAGCATCTGGAAATGGTTCTGGCTGATGCAGGAATTCCTTGTACAGCCGCAACACGTCTCTGGATATTGAACAAGGACTTCGTTGCATCTGTGCGTGCCGCTCTCACGATCCCACGGACCTCTCTGCTGGTGGTGTCTGTGTCGTCCAAACCCAGTCCGCCGTGTCTGGGTGCCTTCCCGTGTCCATTGCTCCCAACACGATCGCACGCCGGACTGTCCGACCAGCCCAAATGGCGGCCGATTCGGCTCACCGGCCACCCTGCCTCCCTCATCCCGAAGACACAGCCTCGTTCAAACTCCGGCAGTTGCCCGTACGCACGTCTACGGCGGCTCCTCGGCATATCTGTCGCTCAGGTATCTTACCTGACTCTTACCGTGCACTTCGGTACGCACGTGGAGTCCCCTGCGCGGCGCCTTACAAACCCAAAGGATTGCGATTGCAGCCCCAGTCTTGGACGCTCGGGTATGTGGAATCGCACGAAACTTTAATCATTTGCATGTCTGCCCTCCCCGTACCTACTCGCCAAGTTTCGCGTTAATCGCACGTTTTTTCTTGGTGCGCGGATTTTTATGACAATGAGTGTATATTCTGATAGTAGATCGACATCTTAATTTAAAAGTGACAAAAATCTCGTTCAATATATTTTATTCAAACAATTTTCAACACAAACTTCATATACACCTATAATATTCTGTTTAACCATTTGATTGAGTTTAATATACTCTTTGTATTATAATTACTTTTATTGTTTTAAAGAACGTTTCATGTCTTGTTAGATGCTTTCCTTAATTTTTCTCTTGTTCTTCCGTACGGGGTCTCAATAGACATCCATCCTTTCATAGAGGAGACCTTGCGGGCAGTGGCAAAGGAAGCATTTGCCGGCATCAACCTAACTTTGAGGCCCTTCTAAAAAATTGAAATAATATTTTTAATAATTGTAAACTAAAATACATAAATTGAAAAATGCAACTTTTGTTATTTTCGAATTACATAAAAGCGCGTACATATCACATACTCGTGTAATAGAAAAATTACATTGTGCATACAATGTCCTGGGTGTCCGAAGAATAACTGTGCATTGAATGTACGAATTGCAGTAATGTAACAAAGAAATTTTTAAACGAATTACTGTAGAAATGGCCCGCCATGTGGAAGTGCTATATGTCTGGTAATCTTCATGTCTCCTCACTCCGAGGCGTCATTCCGACCGAATGTCATTCCCGAGCGCTTGGTCGACGGAGGCAGACGTGTCGATTGATCACTCGTCTCGGCACAAGGACAATGGTGTTGACGGTTGAACAGAGAGTGTTTTGGGCAGAATACGTCTTTCTCCCTGACAACAAGTACACGGACGAAGTGCAAAAACAGTTCGCTAGGAAATTTCTTGACGCAGACGTCCCCCACCGTAATGCGGTACGTCAGCTCTAAGCGAAGTTTGCCTCTCCACAACCAGAAGGTTGGTGTTTAGTGTGCAGTGATTCGTACGCGCGTTATTGGGCCCATTTTCCCCAGTGAAACTATTAACTGAGAACGGCACCGTGCTCAGGTTATCCAACCATTCATATCCGAACTCAAGGAACGGGAAATCAACGAAGGATGGTTCCAGCAAGATAGTGCAACGCTCACACCACTGGCGCATCAATACAGCTTCTGGAGGAATTCTTCGGAAATCGCATCTCCCGGGGACTGTGGCCTGCCCGGTCACCGGATATGACACCGTCCGACTTTTTTCTGTGGGTAGCACTGAAGGGGAAGATGTACGCACGTAAACTGCGTACATTTCAAGAGCTACAAACTACAATAACCACCCACATCCAACAAATTACGGCACATACCTTGAGAAAGGTCTTCACCAACATACAGAAGCGTGTGCAGACATGTCCGAACGTCGGTGGGGCCCATTTCCAACACCTACTAGTAGGAACCAGTTCCACATGGTGTTATTTTCAGTGCACAGTTATTTTTCGGACACCTTGTAGTGTTAAATAGTATGTAAAAAAACATATATAAACACTCATTTTTTTGTTTTAAATAAAGTCAGTGAAATATTGGTTTTTGTTTATATACATTTACATGTAAAAATCATATTAAAATAGAACTTTGTTTTTCTCGCTGTAAATTTAGCGAATTCATCAACAATAGATTCATAATCTAATGACTGAATATTTTTCCATGAATATAAGTGACAAACTCCTTAAATGCAACTGACTTAATAAATTGCGTTAATAATTTTCAACCCGTTTAAGCAGGGGTAATAAGCGTTCTCCGCTAGCACTAGAAATAGGTATTATTAAGAGCATTTGAGAATGACTGCGATACTAAATACTTTCAGTGACACTTTTTTTACTGACTTTAGTTTATATTGGTATTTAAATTTGAACCTTGATCACTTACTGCGCTAATAAAAATGCCTACCAGACGCTGAAAGCAATTCCGTTCATAGCGAACAAAGATGATATCCACTAAGAAAGTAACACCATAGACAGCGGCGTGCCGGAAAATCTCGCCTCCCTTCCCCCGCAAAAACCTCTTCGAGGCCCTTTTGCGAAAATATATCAGCACTCAATTACTTGAATTTTAAATCCATATTACTAACCAGGCTTTATAGGAGTTTTGACAATTCAGATTGTTTGGAACCTACAGGTATTTTTTGCAAAACCAAAATTATTGCACTTTACTGCATGTAACACAAATGTGCACCTTGTAATAAAAAAAGCTGCCCTAATTTTATGCCAATAGAAAGTACTACAAAACAGTTACGCCAAAGTTAATCATATTATGCAAATTTCATTCTTTTAGACAACTAAGGCCAGCCTTTTAAAATGATTCACGATCACACATACAAAACACATAACTTTCCTGTGACAGTGTGTAATGACCTATTCTGATTTGTACGAAAATATATAACATAAGTAAAAGCTAGAGATAACAGGTGCGTACGTTTATCTTGGACAGCAGATATCAAGTGAGGGTCACATTGATGAAGAAATTAATCGGCGTATAAAACTTACCTGGAGAGCTTTTGGAAGAAACAGTATAATGCCTACGTATGGTGCAGATTCGTGGACCTTAACTAAAAGAGACATACAAAGGCTGCAGACAACTCAAAGCAGCATGGAGAGGTGCATGCTTGGTGTAACCAGGAGAGATAAGAAGAGGAACTCGTGGATCAGAAAAATGACAAGAGTGGAAGACATCATGATCAGAGTAAATTCCCTGAAATGGCAACGGGCTGGACATTCTGCCAGAAGGACAGACCATCGATGGACAGTCCAAATTTTAGATTGGATTCCAAGGAACAGGAAAAGACCCAGGAGAAGACCACATGGAAGATGGGTGGATGTAATTTGAAAGTATGCGGGAGTAACATGTAACATGGAGGAGACTGGCACGAGACAGATCGTTGTGGAAGAGGCTTGGAGAGACCTTCGTCCAGTACTGATGATGATGACGATGATAATGGTTGACAATGATGATGATGACGATGATATAACATAAGTAAATAAATAAATAGCAATTAAGAATTGTGGCACGAAAAAGTAAAAATACTTACATTATTTACTCTTGAATACAGAAAAAAACTTAACATAATACTACAAAGTTTTGTACATTGTAAAACATTTTCTTTTGACTCTGTTATATATAAAAAAGAAAAAAAGAAAAAGGCATGCTTCTCCCCTTGGATAACACTTTTCAGTTCATTATATTCTGAAGCATGCCTAGTTACGTGCAAACAAATTTTTGTTTTTCACTAATAGTAACACTTTATCCTCATTGTTAAAAACTTTTCATTCATTGAACTGATATTTCTTTCACATTCTGTTGTTAATATATGAACATGTATAGGAACTATTGCTATGAATGTGAAAAGGGACCTCAAGTACTCTGAAATAACTGCTTTCTCGTCATCCTGTTTTTTCAAATTTTTATCGCGAAAAAAAAAACTTCCAGAAATTACTTTTCGTTTTAATATACTTCTTTGAAAGCAACCGTTAAAAATTGCTGGTTATTTCTTTAGTCATATGTTTCCGCAAAAGACTGTAAAATGTTTTTAACTGAGACTAGAGGCCTTCTTAGCCGTGAGGCACCCCGCAATGCGGGGGTTGCGGGGGACTATCACTACATAGAACAAGTCAGATTTCTCTTTGTTAGCGTTATTACTAGGGCTGGGATTTTTATAAACAAAAATTGCTGGAAAATGACCGATAATAATGTATTTAGTGGCCCAAAAAACTAAAAAAAAATGCCCCATAAAACAAAAAAAATGATCTAACAAATGCATATTTATTTTTTTATTTTCTTGAAAAACTAATTCAAAAAGAAGGTTCATCAAACAAAATAAAAATGATACGAAAAATACATTTTAATTTCTTGACTGTTGCTGTGTGAACTGAAATTCTTTATTTTACTAACGATCACATGACCTATAAAACCACACAAAGAATAAACAAGAAATACAAATTATTTCGCAGTTCTGTGTCAAGCTAAAAATTTATTGCTCGAAAACATGTCCTATAAGGCGAAAAAAAAAAAATTGCTAAAAATACAATTTGACTTTTTACAGTTTCGTTTCTGTGCCAAACTAAGTTATTTTTTGTTAATAAAAAAAAAATGCCCTATAAAAAAAACCAAGAAAAATAAAAACGCAACTTACATTTTCTGACAGTTCCTGTGCCAAACTGAAAGTTTGAATTTTACTAAAAGAAAAAATTGTTTGAATATTTTTAATTTTACATGGCAAACTAAAAGTTTTTATTTCATCAGTCCAGAACTGCAATGCACATAAAAAATTACGTGCAGATTTCTGAAAGAAAACAATTTTCTGTTGTCTGCCAACAAAGCTTCCAACATTAAAAACACCTTTCCACTTCTACTTAAACCACAGTAGCATGCTTGAAATAAAGTGTCACTTCGTCCAAAGTCTTCTGAAATTTTTCCAAGGAAAAGGTTTCTCCCCGATAGCACATCTGCAATTAAGCACAGCTTTTCATACCCTACATTTTTTTAAAACTTGCTCAATTTTCTTTTGCACAGCCTTTCCCACTTTTCCAGTCACAATGCCTAAGTCACTGACATTTTTCTTTGTTAAATCTATTTGATGCACTAATAGCACTGCTGATTTCACCAAGAAAGTAATGGCACCAGGCAAAAAATCTAAATTCGACTTTATGTAGGAAAATTTACCTGATATTTCAGGAGCAGAAAGCAGTCTCTGCGCAACATTAAATGAGGCCGATTCATTGCTGTCAAAGGAGTCGATCTGCTTCATCAAAAAGAAATTCATCCAAAAAATGCTCTTTTTATTAAAAATACCAAAATATGCAAATAATAACAAAAAGGACCCCTTAAAATGACCGAAGAACCTGGAAAATTCATGAAAAAATGCTTTAACAAATGTACTTAAATCAACTTATTTTTGCGTGAAACATATTTGTATACACTTGAACAACGTTTTAATATTACCAAAAAAATAAAAAATTGAAAAAAAAATCCTATCCCTAGTTATTACTATTTAACATTTTTGTAAATTAACAATTTTAATAAATTAAAAAATTAACGAAACGTTGAAAATAAAAAGATATAGTTTTCTGTCGGTTATTTTTTGAGGCCCTTGAGACATTGAGGCCCCCAAGTGCGGTGATTTCCACTGCTCGTGGTTATAGTTGGAACAGGGTCGACCAAATTGGAGCTGCTCGTTATCTGCTGGGCATGTGTGGGCCAGGGTGTGCTTAATCCCACCCAACTTTTCTTTGAGCCCTGCTTTAGCCCCCTCCCTTCAATATTTAAGCAGTTAGGACGCGTGGCGAGTGCAATCGCCGGGGTGGCCTAGTGGGCAACGTTCGTGACTGCCACGGAAAGGACCTCAGGTTCGATCCACTAAATATCCACCGTGCGTCGGATGGGCACGTTAAGCCGTCGGACCGTGCGTACTGCCCCACCCCTCGGTAATATGTAAGGGCGTCTTCCTCCCCTTTCTACTTCGCTTCCGTGTCACTTTTCCTATCAGGCACTCTAGCCCAAATCTCCTAGCTTCCTATTTCTAAGGGTTGTTTAAGACCTGGGGTCAGACACTCCCTTCCTAAAATCCTCTACATGTGATCATGATCATGGCGAGTGCAATCGTTTAAAATTTCAAGGAACTGTAAATGCACGTGAATTTTTCGAATGCACAGAAATTTTGTCATATAAAATGGATTTTTTATTAAATTTAATGTTGTGCTATTTTATGAAATGGAGTCAGCCCTTTGAGCAAATGTCTAAGAGAGTAGTAGAAAGACGTGTTTTTATCATTATGGTTTAAAAATATGATATTCCTTGTGAAATTACAAACTAAAATTCATAAACAACCGTATGACAACAAACATAAAAAAAAAAAAAAAAAAAACGAGAGAGTACCCTGGTGCTATTCGTAGATAAGTCATGCTATGCATCTTTCGCATGCCAAAATTTTGTGTGTGTGAAATAAAACGAGTTATTTGAGAGTATTCATTTATTTACGTACAATACATTGCATTTATTCGCGTCACTCACAATCTCGCCGAGCCACAGTCCAGTACATACTGGCATTAAATCAAAGTGACAAACAAATAAGGTTTACTAATTTCTGACGTTGAGCGGTACCTATGTAGGTGGATTAATGAATGTTATTGTCGTAAAACCAATGGAACAATATATGTGAGTCATAAAAGTAAATATTTACTAAACTATGGCGTCGACCAAAGTCAGTATTTCGAGTGTTTTGTTTTTCAAAAACAATATGTATCATTATTATTCAGATTTAGACGAACGTGAGAAACGACCCTGATGCTGATGAAATGTGGTGTAGCCACGAAAGCTCATCTACGCATGCGCAAGCTAAAATCTGACCTCAAGAATAACTGAATCGCGAGTGTGTTTAGTGAGGAGGATTGGTAACTTTGGTTTAGGATATCTACAGGTTACACCCCCATCGTGTTATACATCATTTTAAAGCTCTCGTCAATAGCAGGTACTCCCCCCCCCCAAGGGGGTCGAGAGCAAGCCAAATTTTCCTATGACGCACCGTTTTCACAGCATCAAAAATGCATTTTTGCAATGGCTATTATCATATTTATCATCAGGTTCTCGTAACTTGCGCAGACTTTTTTTTTTTTTTGATTGGGGTTTAATTTTCAATAATTTACTGGACTCGGTTGACAGATACATTGAAATATACAGGCAGACAGATACGGTGTAGACATCTTCAAACATGGTACACAGTATGTCAAACGATCAATGTATACAGAGAGAGAGAGAGAGAGAGAGAGAGAGAGCCAGTGTTGATTAAGGAACACACGGAGAGCCAGTGCCGACAGACAAACACAAACACCGCCGCCCCGGTGGCGCAGTGGTCTAAGCGATGGCCTCTGATCATTCGTCCGAACGGAGTCCGGGTTCGAATCCCGGTGAGGCATGGATGTTGTGTTTGTCTTACGGCACTGGCTCTCTCCCTTCCCTGGAACTAGTGACCCTAAATTAGGGACGGGCGACTGCTTATAGCCCATTCAGTTGCTCACGGTGGTCGTTAAACCTCCAATCAAGAAAGAAAAAAAACACAAACATCCAGACCTCACGGGATTCGAACCCGGACCCAACTAGGGCGAATGGTCAGAAGCCACCACTTTGATCACTGCGCCACCGGGGCGGCCTTGAGCAGATTGCAATGAGATATTGTAACGTTTATGTAAAACGTGATGAAATAATGTTCGGCGATAGTTTAGTAAAATATATTGTTGAGTGACAATAAAATTAACTATTGTTGCGTTCTTTCATGGGACAGCACGCCGCACGATCAAATTTCAACAATGGTTTTGACTACATCCGTTACCCATTTCCGTTACATTGACTAAAACTACGGAGAAATAGTAACTTGTTAAAGGCTATGGACGTTCGCTTTCATGTTTCCCAGTACTGCATGCAGTACAGTATGAACTTCCACTGGGGATAATATCAGTGCCGCCCCGGTGGCGCAGTGATCTAAGCGATAGCTTCTGATCATTCATCCGAAATGGGTCCAGGTTCGAATTCCGGTGAGGCATTTTTTTTTTTTTTTTGATTGGAGGTTTAACGAGCACCGTGAGCAACTCAATGGGATATAAGCAGTCGCCCGTCCCTAATTTTGGGTCACTGCTTCCAGGGAAGGGAGAGAGCCAGTGCCGTAAGACAAGCACAACATCCATGTCTCACCGGGATTCGAACCCGGGCCCCTTACGGACGAATGATCAGAGGCCATCGCTTAGACCACTGCGCCACCGGGGCGGCCCGGTGAGGCATGGATGTTGTGTTTGTCTTACAGCACTGGCTCTCTCCCTTCCCTGGAACCAGTGGCCCTAAATTAGGGACGGGTGACTGCTTATAGCCCACTGAGTTGCTCACGGTGGTCGTTAAAGCTCCAATAAAAAAAAAAAAAGAAACTCTCAATAAAAAAAAATCAGTATCGGGTAAAATCTACGTCAACGTATTTTTTTTTTTTTTTTGCAAAATTTCTGTCAAGAGATTTACTCTTCCTCCCACCCGTTCCAAAATGCTGATGTCACCACTGCTGCTGACTTATGCCCACAGTCGTGTTATTTCTTTTTATGCCTTTAGTGCCCGTAAACAATTTCTGTATTGCTCTTTTGTTTTATAATTTACCAGTTGCCTCTCTAACTTTCCATCTAAGTGAAACCGCAGTTAGCAACGTATTTTATGAAGCGGTCTGTGTTTCGTTTCACAAAATAGTATGTTTGAAATAGCAAAGATATCAACGCATGTGCTTTGTCACATCGAACGTCTGCAGGTAATTTCATTTTTTCTTTTCAACTTGAGCTGCACTGGCAAAGTTCAAAGCTGCACGCTCCGATTAAGGTAACCTAACAGTTTCTTTCGCTATAATACTTTTCAGTAATGCGGCTAATAATACCTTTTGACTTTTGAGGAAAAACTTTGGAAGGCTTTTGTTCCAGTCACAGAGCGAAATTTTGCAAGGGGATTCTCTGTTAAACCAGCAATGACAACCTTCAAATCCTCTTACACGTAGACGTTTATTTACTCGCTTTGTTTCAGGAGCAATAGCACCTCAAGCAAATGAAAGATGCAAAATCCGTTCAATCCTTAGCGTCTTTCCCGCTTGTGTATTCAGAACTAATCTTGTTCGGAGAATGGGCCACCCATCATTTCATCCTTATCGCCTTTTTATTTGTTGGGCGATGTTTACTTTCGAGTTCGGTTTGCGATCCAAATTCATTAGCAGCTCATGTGGTACTCAGGGCAAAGTTGGCTGAAGAAGAAAGAGAACCGAGAACATAGGTGCGCGTTCGTTCTGAAAGAAGCAGCTAATTTGAATGCGAAAGGGCTTCAAGTTTCCTCGCAACAGGTACACAAATATCGCTTATTAACATTCATCTCCTTTTGTGTGCGGCGGCCTTTCCTCTCAGAGACCCGTGAGAGCTGGTAGAAGGGGGTGAACGCAAGATGTTGAAGCTACTGTCAATGCGAACCTCGTAATAACAACGCAAGCTCCCCAGTTACGTCACGATGAGGACACAGGGGACTGATTTCTCCGTGGATGCGAAGGGCAGGCAGTCGTGTAAAAATCCCACTTCGAAACATCGGACATATAGTTCTCGACGTCGCAAACCACGTGGGGTGCTTTATCGCAGTTCTCACTCGCATCCCTTCTGTGGTAAACCACGCTTTGCACACCCAGGAAAAAAAAAAAAAATAGAAAGGGACGGGGGTGCTAGTGTGGGAAGGGGAGGCTGCTGGCTGGTTGGGAGCTGTGAAAAGAGCTCAGCTTAAGTTACATATTTGGGGTGGTTGTTTCCGAAGAGGGCAGACGCGGTATTGAATAATGCACAGCCCATGGTTGACCGCAAAACCCCTAACGGTTCCCCTGCCAGTCTGTGTATCAGATCACCCACACCCCTAAAAATCCTCCCCTTTTCTGCACCCTGAGCGAAGGATCGAATTTCTCCTGCATTGATTCATGAGGCACATTTACGATTTTTTCCATTCAAAATCTCCCACTCTTTTCTCGAAGTGAGGGAGTGTGTTTATGTGTGCGTGTCTTTTTCTTTTTCCCTTTGTTGGAAAGGAATCGAACAGTTGCACCGAACAAACTACACCCAATGCATCGTGTCGTTTGTATGGCAGCAAAAGTACCTTGACAGCTCAGTTTATCTTGTTAGACAGACTTTCCGTCAAAATTCAGTCATGAGAACAGGAAGCAGGCATTCTTTACAAACGTTCACTGGCTATGAAACTGAGAATCCACGAATTTCAGGGTTATCGTGGACCTTTCAGTTTGTGGCAGAGTTGGTGTATCTGTATAAAGAATGGTATATTCCTGTTCTCAAAACTGTCGATTCCAGTCCGCACAGAATGTGCACTCTGTTCAAGAGAAATCTGAACGTACTTTTCAAGTACATGAGCACACATGACCAGATATGGAAACGCTTCAGGGGGTCAACGGGTCGGACCAAGGTGTTCCTCACTCAATTTCGACCCGGTTTTATTTCCATTTCATTTTTTAAAAGAAAAAAAAATATTTAAAAGAAAAATTCGTACTGTGGAGTTTTGTGCTCGATGCTTGTGTCAGCGGAGGGGAAAATGATTTGTCACACAAAAATATTGTCTCTTTCTTAACCACTTAGTATCCAGGTACGTAATGTTACGTTGACTAATGATAGTGCAAGAAAATCGAGATCCGTAATATTACGGGCCCACTGATGTGAGGTAGGACGCCATGTTTTCGCATATATCACAGAAATATCGACTTTTGAAATAATTGTACTTTCATTTCGTTCCACACGATGTGTACTGGAACTTTCGTCTTTTGTTTTATAACTAACAGAACTATGCTCGTAATATTACGTTTCACGTACGTTCATTGTCTAGAATCGAGCTACTTGTACCTTGCAAAAAAAAAAAAATTCTTTTTTAACGGTTTTTTGAATTTTCCTTGGGATCCTAAGTGGTTAAGACACAATGTTTCCACCGGCCGACGATACCATATCGTAAAACGATACTTTCTTTGCGTTTGCTTTCATTGCGATTGTCTGGATGAAGACGCAGGCAAACGCCTGTCGCCTGCTTTTCTGGTGTTACATTCTCTCACACCCAGCGTGTCACATTGTATGACTGAGTTAATTTTCACATTTCATCTTTCCCATTGAGTATTCAGATGTTTTCGTTTGACGAGCTAACATCCCGCATGACTTATTGTTAAAATGAATGAATTTAATATTAAGGAAATTGAGAAGGGCGTTGAGGCCAACAAATATGTTCTTGCTGAAAACAAAAAGGGGAAGAATTAATTCTGGAAGTTGTTTCGCCTCATTAAGAAACCAGAGTACGTTTAACAGCAACACCAACTTTCACATATTCTGAAACTTGATATACCAAGAAAACGGTAAAAACTGAAACAAAACATAAAACAAGTAACTTAATTCACATTTTTTTACTGTAGCAGTATCCAAATTAAGTGGAACAGCTTCAACATTACTGCGGATGGACTTTTTGACTCTCGCAAATGAGTTTGAAAACATGTGTAAAACAGGTCATATGTAGGACGACAGTTTTGCCGCCCCGGTGGCGTCTAAGGCGCTGGCCTCTGATCATTCGTCCGTAAGGGGTCCGGGTTCGAATCCCGGTCAGGCATGGATGTTGTTTGTCTTACGGCACTGGCTCTCTCCCTTCCCTGGGCACCATTGGTCTTAAATTAGGGACGGGCGACTGCTTATAGCCCATTGCATTGAGCTGCTCACGGTGGTCGTTAAATCTCCAACCAAAAAAAAAAAAAAAAAAAAAAAAAAGGACGACAGTTTCAACACTTTCTGTAAGTGAGAAAATCATACCGTGCGTTTCCGTAATACCTTTATATAATTTCTATATAACCTACAATACCCACAGCGGAGAGACTTTTTGAACGCCTTGTGTATATATATGATTATGTATTATAATTATGCATCATTATGTATAATTATAAATTGAGTTTCGAATTTATAGTTCAAAGCAGATTTTCCGGGTCAGGTCCGGATCCAAAATTTTTGACCCGTTTCCAACTCTGCACATGACAGTACCTTTAACTTTTCTGCAATTACATACAAGAAATTGTAAGCTCATGTATAGAGTCGTGGAACAGGGGATTACACTTACACGCTGTAGGAGATGGAAGGAGTTAACAATTGGATCCAAGAAAACTCCTACATTGGAAAACTGCCACACCAGTAAACTCATACATCTTCTCATGTAAGAAAATATACCCAGATTGCGTTTCGTTTGAAGATATTGTCAAAGTGTAAGAGATTTCCTACTGACATGAAACGGTATGTGACATCCTAATGACACAAGAGAAATGTAGAAGCTTCCAGACTCACTAAATTTTCAGTTCTGATTTTTATATATGGTATGTCATAAGATGCAATAAAAGCTAACAAAAGGGACTCAACGGATCAGTCTTCAGGTGTTTACAAGACACTTAGGCCGTGGGCCTTTTTGGAAGATTTTAAGTTAAAACTTAAATATAAGGTATATATAAACTTTAAAAAATGCCAAAAAGGCCTAAATCCTCGTAGACACCTGCATAGAAGCTATTCTGCTGAGTACCTTTTACTAACTTTTATTGGGCCGCGGGTGGCCTAGTGGGCAACGTTCGTGACTGCTGCGGAAAGGACCTCAGGTTCGATCCCAGGCAGGTACGAACGCTCGATCCACTAAATACCCGCCGTGCGTCGGATGGGCACGTTAAGCAGTCGGACCCCGGGTACTGGCCCCTCGGTAATAAATAAGGGCGTCTTCCTCCCCCTTTCTACTTCGCTTCCGTGTCACTTTCCTATCGGGCACTCCAGCACAAATCTCCTAGCTTCCTATTTCTAAGGGTTGTTTAAGACCTGGGGTCAGGCACTCCCTTCCTAAAATCCTCTACATATGATCATTTATGATCACTAACTTTTATTGAATGTTTCTACACACAAAATCGGTGCATGAGGTTTCTGCGATGTAGCAGTTTTCCTAGCGGTAGAAGAAGTGTAGGAGTTTTCAGCTAAATGATTTCTGTGAACATCTGAGAACATGAGCAGTTGTCCGTCCCTAATTTGAGCATATTGGTTCCAGGTAGACGGCAGAATCAGCGCCGTAGAAAAGACACATATTCTGGGCTCCAGCTCGAACCTGATTTGGAAGATTGTCCAGAAGCCCGTGCCTTTGACTACTCGGCCACCGAGATGGAACTCTAATTTTTAGTGATCACATATATCATAGGCGTAACTAAATATTTCGGCTCCCGGGGTAAACCACAAGATATTGCGTCCCCCCTCCCCCTCCCAAAGTCGGCAAGGCAAAAAAAAAACTTTGCAGCCTGAAATATTATAATCCTGCTTGTTGCACGAGTTTTTAAGATAATAAAACGTTTCTTGTGCGTTGATTACACACAAATTTGCATTATTTAATACCCACACGCATATGCATTTATAAAAATGCATACTACAACGTGATTTTTTTTTTAAATTGAGTTTTTTAGCTTTCTGCATCAGGATCCGGGTTCGAATCCCGGTGAGGCATGAATGTTGTGTTTGTCTAACGGCACTGGCTCTCTCCCTTCCCTGGAACCAGTGACCTTAAATTAGGGACGGGCGACTGCTTATAGCCCATTGAGTTGCTCACGGTTGTCGTTAAACCTTCAATAAAAAAAAAAAAATGCACGAAACTTTTCTACGGAGTGCTGTCCCCGTTTCCTAATTTTTTCCGACGGAATTAACAAGGGTAAAATGCCGTTCCCATTTGGGATAAAAAATGACACCTAGATCCCTAATACCCTATTTACAGTATCATACCCCAATAAAAATATTTAAAAGTTAGTTGTTAAACTACAATTAAAATGACAATAACTTTACAAAGGTCTTCCTCTGGTCCTCCGAAAAACTGACCTGTTCTTAAACACAATCATTGGTGATTATTAGTTACCAATCAGCTACAAGAGAATATGAGACAAAAATTGCATGAAAATAGTATAAAATTCAGTGTGAAACGAAATGTCAGTAGCAACTCCTTTTTGTCAGTGTTCTGTTTAAAAACTGTAATTGCGTACGCCTGTGGGTACTAAATAATGCAGATTTGTCCGTAATCAACTGACAAGACCAGTTTTACTATCCTAAAAACTCATGCAACAAGCAGGATTATAATATTTTAGGTGATAAAACTCTTTTTACTTAACGACTTCGGTGCAGGAAGGGGGGGGGGGAGTACAATAGGTTGCGGTTTGCCCCGGGCGCAGAAATGTCTAGTTACGCCTCTGGTTGTGAGGAACTCCGCTGACGAGAGGTCTCTATAAATATTTAAATGTGATTTATGTACTCCATTGATGTATTATTCAAATTTGCCTTACGGTGATGTATATGAATTTTTCTTTTTGTGTGTATGTGTTCAAGTAACGGCAGTGTAGGATATCTTGTATGAGAACGGACAGTCTATTCTTACGAAACTCTACACTCCATTTTTGAAAGACTTTTTCAAAACGACGCCATATTTTTTTTTTTTTTTTTCGAACTGTTTAAGAGAGTTGTTAAATACAATGGTGATGTTCTGTAGGTCTTCTTTCATGCTTGGAGGCGGAACCAAAGTGACAATCGTTAAGAGATGTCATGAATGTGGCCCCCAAAGCGGTTGAGGGGCTCGCGAGAAAAGGGAAGACACAAGGACATTGGAAGTTCCTATGAGCAGGAGAAAGAGTTTTTTTTTTTTTTTTATTCTGCGGATGGTCACCCGCGCAAACATCAAAATGTAAATAAATCCTGTAAATAGAATTATTTCCCAAAATTCAGTAAAAGTTTTCAATCTCACCTAGTATTTTCCATAAGGGCCTTTTTCATTCATGTTGAAACGATAAACGAACCGAAAATCCTGGGCCTGCCAGGAGGAATGCGTGGAACATAAAGTCCTATGCATCACAGTAATAATAACAATAATAATGTGTTATATTGTTTTGTTCTCTTCTTCGATTGACACCCGCAAAGATCTTGGCATGCGAAAGCTGCATAGCATAAATTATCTACAAAGAACACTAGGGTAGTCTTGCGATTTTTTTTATTCATCGATAAAGTATCTATGAAAAATGTAAAAAAAAATTAATGAAATAAATATTTTTATAAGTTACAATGCACATACAAATTTGAAATTGTGATTCCGTCTCTTGGTGTAAATTATGACAAGAGTAGTACGTCATATAATATCCGAAAACCTGAATATTTCATCGTCCTGGAGCGGGAATCGAACCTACGTCTCCCGGTTTGCGCCCGAGTATGCTAACCAACTACACCACCCAGAACGACGAAGTCTGGCCGCCCCGGTGGCGCAGTGGTCTAAGGCGTTGGCCTCTGATCATTCGTCCGTAAGGGGTCCGGGTTCGAATCCCGGTCAGGCATGGATGTTGTGTTTGTCTTACGGCACTGGCTCTCTCCCTTCCCTGGAACCAGTGACCCTAAATTAGGGACGGGCGACTGCTTATAGCCCATTAAATTGCTCACGGTGGTCGTTAAACCTCCAATCAAAAAAAAAAAAAAAAAAAAAAAAAAAAGAACTCCGAAGTCTCAAGTTTCCGAGTAATTTCAATTTAACACATCACAGGAATCATCAGTCGAAGCAACGGCATTCACATTTAGCGAATCTGGATGAATAGAATTCATTGTCTCCCGTGATTGCCCAGAGAAGCATGATTACAGGGCCGGATTAGGGGGGGGGCTGTCGCCTCGTGGCCCACCATGACCAAGGGCCCAGGAGGCGTGCCCGTGCAAATAATAGATAGATAAATAGACAGAGAGAGAGAGAGAGGTTTACAAAATAGCTTTGCTTTTGTCTCGTATGATTTCCACTTGGTCTGAAACAGAGGCTGGAAGACGAACAGATTTCGCAGTGACTTACCAAGGGTGAAGATTTAAGTGGACGTTGGGGTTGAAGAGAGAGTTTCAGCTTTTTCACTACCATCCACTCATACCTCCCAATTTGCACTTGGAACCGCTAATAGTCGAAGTCTTCTGTAGCTTCACATTGCATTTAACGAAAAAGATGAACTAAAAAATGTTAAATCATTAGAAAATTCATGACAAAATTTTAACTCATGTTCTTATGAGAACAATGAAAAGTACAGTGACTTATTATGAAAACGCTGCAAATAATTTATTAGATTAAAGAATGCACTACGTATTAATTATCACAAGCATTGCTACAAATTCGTGTTTTAGCGGACCATAATTATTCCCCGTCATAAGTTCTTAGGCTGCCCATTCAGATGTCTTAGCCTTGGGCCCATTCAAATGTTTTAGCCCAGAGGCCAATTAAGGCCTTAATGCGGCCCTGAGCATGAATATGATTCCTGTGATGTATAAATGTACGATTCATGTGATGCATTAAATTCAAATTACTCGGAAACTTGGTCGTTCTGGCTATTGTAGTGGTTTGCACACTCAGGCGCAAACGCGGGTTCGATTCCCGCTCCAGGACGATGAAGTTTTCAAGTTTTCGGATATTATATGATTTACCACTCTTGATATAATTTAAACCTATTGACGGAATCGCAACTTCAAATTTGTATTGTACACGGGTAATCCCGTATTCATAGAATGTACAAGTTTATATTCTGATGTTCTTCGTTAGTTTTGCAAATGAAGCGGAAAGCAGATGGAGTATTTTTTTTTTTTTTTTTTTTTTAAGTGCCGAAAATTTGCAGTTAGGCTACTGCTCACCCTGTCATGATTTTGAAGACAATTTGGACGAACACTGATAACAAAATGGGAAACGTTCTCAAAAAAGGAAGAAGTCTCGTATCACGTTTCGTTATACTAGATTCGCATGCCGGTAAAGCCTTGAGAATGTTATTAACGGAAGAATAATTCTGCCGAAGTTATATCCAAATTATGACGCAGAAGCGTACTCATTTCGCATAACTGTTGTTCGTTTCTTTTCACGATGTAGTGAGCAGCGTGTTTCGTACTCACGATTTCTGTCTTGTACATGCTATCCCCGTCAACGATACACATCCGTCTTTTCTCATTATGAGCCCTGTCTTATAGCCCTGGCCTAGCTCTTAGTTGCATATACTCAGCAACATACAGTTTTTAAGCAGTGTCTAGTCTCGAAACTTCTAAAGCGTACTTTATTTTATTTTTTTCTCATATGTGGCTTTTCCTTAATAACAAAAGGTTACATCTTGCGATCAGCAAGAGAAAAAAAGATGAGCACTGAAAAAATTCTTCCACCACCCTCCAATTCTTTTCTAAGATTATCATTATTTTTTCAGTAGTCTACTCCTTAGCAGTAAAAAAAAAAAAAAAAATAGACCGAAAAGACTGAAGGCCAGTTTATACATCAGGCACAACTGTTACCATAAACAGGAGGTGACACCAGAAAATAATAAGAAGCCTGGCGAATCTTGTTTTGATTTAGTTTTGTAAGAGCTCAGAGAGGTGCAACGTAAGTACTGTAGCAGCATAAACCAGGGAGATGAATTATGTAAGAGGGTCAGTCTACCACTTCGCAAGGTGAACCAGCCGTCGCAATCCCATGGATCAGGTGGAAATTCAGCTTTCTGAAGCTGTCTGCCTGCCCCCGTCTTCATACTTCTCTCTCTCTCTCTCTCTCTTTTTCCCTGTGGTTCCCTGCAGAGAGAAAAGTAATCCCCCTACACGCATCATTGAGTTGTAGAACTGCCGGCTAAACGGAGAGCTTTTCCACTGCTGCTGATGTGATGTATTATTGCTGCCTGACCGACGCTTACCGCCTGGCGTTCACTGTGTTCCTGTATGTGTGTCTGCGCCTTTGGAAACTCTGCGTTGAACTTTGACTGCGGGGTTCCTTTGGGATTGAGTCTTCTTGGTGGAGAGGTTGGGGCATAAGGAAAAAAAAAAAAAAGGGGGTAAAGAAAAATTTAAAACCGAATATTTACCATAAACTGCTAAAGCTGCTATTAGCGATAAAGTTTTATTATTATTATTTTCTCTCTTCACATCTGTCCCTCGCTTACGGATGCGTTCGTAGTTCCTCAACTCCGTTTGATCAAAAAGTACTTTAAAATTTAACATTCGGGTTTTGTGACAGATTCTGAGACAAATGTAAACAAGAGAAGGAAATACGTGCCTGCAACGCATCTTAATGTGCGGTAACTAACAACTAACACATTGAAAAATTAAGTTTCAGATACCAACAGATCTCATATCTTGTACTTTGATTCAGTGCTCGAAACGGAAATTTTGAAAGGCCGGTCTGCTAGCTAAAAATCCTCCGAAAAAATACTTTCGCCAAAAAATCTCAAACTGAAAAATTAAAAAAAAACAAAAAATTCCTTTGTTTAGAAATGTAATTGATAGTTCCGTGGAATAATCATTCGCGATTCAGCTAGACTTGAACTAATCATTCGATGATTCAGCTAGACCTCGGCTAATCATTCGTGATTCAGCTAGACTTGAACCGAGAAGTTTAAGGTCACGAGCCGAGAAGGCAGTCCCTTTTGCAATAGGGAATTTCATCAACTAGAAAGAACCTCCTATTAGTAACTCCGCAATTAGAATGAATATTCAGTCTTAAATTAATAGCAATCTCACCGCCCTCCAAACCCGTACACCATTACCCTCACTTTACGGTTCCCTCATAGATATTTCTCAAAGGCACGAGGCTTCTACGTTTAAGAATGCGCGCTCGTAAGCCAGAAACAAAAAAAAAAAAAAAAAAAAAAATTCTGCATATTCAGGAAACGCATATAGCGTATTAAATCCGTTTATTTCTTATGGTGTAGTAATCACAGAGATTCGCCAAGCTTTCGCACTCCACTGGGAGGCTTTTTCAAGGCAACAGTAGACATAAAAATGCAGGGAATTGCAACAGATAAGAAACAAAGATGATTTTTTAAAGTAACGTGGGTGATATCACCAGCGTATTTCGTGAAATATTTTTAGCACGTAATTGCACAGCTCGCGGCGACGTGTTCCCGTCTTTTAATAACGCATGCCAAACCATTGGTAGTTCAGGAGAGATCATGTCATTGCATGCTACTTTGCTGCAGAGGATTTCGACAGTTTCCCTGATGGCAGTCTCTTTAAAGTTAGTGTAAAGGGCAATTCTTCTAATATTATTCCATACTGGAGTAGCCGATGAATGCATGACTTGAGGACTGTATTCTGAATGTCCTGGTTGACATTTCGTACGTGTTCTTTACATCTAGTGTCCAAGGATCTCTTTGTCATTCCGTTATATATCTTTTCCGTGTTGTCAGGATATACCGACGGTACAGCGTACACACCCGCCTTTTCTTTTTCACACTGTCTCTGCTTGCAGCTTGATACTGTATGTGATAATGGGGTCGGGAACTTCATTGCTATTAATATTTTGTATTTACGTAACAAATTCTTTAACCAATATGCAAAGCCTGGGTATATCCTGACAACACGGAAAAGATTTATCGGAATTACAAAGACATCCTTGGACATTAGATGTAAAGAACACGTGCGAAGTGTCAACCAGGACATGCAGAATACAGCCCTCGCCAGAGAAGGCATGCATTCATCGGCCACTCCAGTATGGAATAATATTAGAAGAATTGCCCTCTTACACTAACTTTAAAGAGACTGCCATCAGGGAAACTGTCGAAATCCTCTCCAACAAAGTAGCGTGCAATGACATGATCTCTACTGAACTACCAATGGTTTGGCATGCGTTATTAAAAGAAGGGAACACGTCGCTGCGCACAGTGTAATTACGTGCTAAAAACATTTCACGAAATACGCATGTGATATCACCCACGTAACTTTCAAAAATCACCTTTGTTCCTTATCTGTTGCAATTCCCTGCATTTTTATGTCTACCGTTGCCTTGAAAAAGCCTCCCAGTGGAGTGCGGAAGCTTGGCGAATCTCTGTGATTACTACACCATAAGAAATAAACGGATTTAATACGTTATACGCGTTTCTTGAATATTCATATTGTGGTGTATTAAAAATAACGTTAATTTCTGCAGTCCTCACTACTAAAATTAGTGCCGGTATGTAAATTCCGGGTAAAAAAAAAAAGTGCTGGTATGACATACTAGAAAAACAGAAGTGCCGGTATGCCATACCGGCCTATACTGGTCCATTTTGAGCACTGCTTTGATTACACATCAAACAAGAAAGATGACACCAAATTTTCGGGGATAATGAGCACGTCTTTTGAATCCGTTCTGACGCAAATTAAATTTACCAAAGCTATTCAAAGTCAATGGAACCGGTATGGAAAACAATAGTATTTGACGGAAGAAAGAAGTTTTTCAATAGGGTTTTTAATCCTGCAGATATTGCTGTAAACGGAATAGTGAGCTTACGCCCTCTGGTTGCAGACTTGTGCATTAAGAAAAATTTGAATTTATATGAGAAACATTTTGCCGCGGAAACGCTCTCAACAAAGAAAGATTTTTTTCAAATCGGAATCTTCGAAGCAGAGGTATGGACAAATATAAAGTATGCATCTACGCCACCTGGCGGTAAAACCATGCATAATTTTAGGAAGAATGTATTCTCAAAAGATTTTTCGATGTGAGTGGTATCGGTCCAAGAAAAAAAAATTTAGTCGAGTTTTCAGGGGCTGAGATTTTGCTGCAAATACATCAGAAGCAGAAATTAACACTTATGTCTAAAACCATTCTTTACAAAATGCTAGAAATTATATGAAAAACATTTTCCGCCAGGAGCTGTATGCGATACAGAAAGAATTTTTCAAATCGTAGTTTTAGAAGCAGAAATAACGCAGAAAACGCAATTTACTTCTGCGCCCCCTAGCGGAAAATCGATGATTTACTTGAAAATTTTGAATTTATATGAAAAGAAAAATCGCATCGGAAACTCTATCCAACAAAGAAGGAATTTTTCAAATCGGACTCCTAGAAGTAGAGATATTGACAAAAAATAAGATATACTGCTACGCCCCTTGTCGTAGAAACCATGCAATATTTTAAGAAAATATTCCTAAACTGTTTGTCGACGTGAGTAGTATCGGTCCACAAACGAATTTTTTTTTCATTCGAGATTTTAGAAGCTCAGATTTTGTCGCAAATACAGCAGAAGCGGAAATTAAGACTTACCCCCTGAGGGCCAATCAATTTTTTACCAAAATTAGAAATTATATGCAAAGGATTTCCCTATCAGGAGCTGTATCCGGTGCAGAAAGAATTTTTCAAATCGGAGTTTTAGAAGCAGATATATCAGGGGAAACGCAGTTTACCTTTCCGTCCCCTAGCGGAAAGTCTGAGTTACTTGGAAAATTTGAAATTGTGTGAAAAACATGTCACACCGGAAACTCTATTCCATAAAGAAATTTTTTTTCAAATAGGATCATTAGAAGCAGAAATATTGACAAAAATAAGATATACATCTACGCCTCCTGGCGGAGGAACCATGCAATATTTAAAAAAGAAAATATTCCGAAAAGGTTTATTGATGTGAGTGGCGTCGGAACCCGAAATAATTTTTTCAATCGAAATTTTAGAATTTCAGATTTTATGGTAAATACATCAGAAGCAAAAATTAACTCTTACGCCTCCTGGTGGACAAAGTATTCTTTACCAAGAATTAGAAATCATATGCAAAATATTTTTCATCAGGAGCTGTATCCGCTGAAGAAAAAAATGTTCAAATCGGAGTTTTAGAAGAAGAGTTATTGGGGATAACGTAATTTACTTTTTACGCCCCCTAGCGGAAAATCTATGCTTAACTTGAAAAAGTAGCTATACCTAAAATACTCTTGGACATAAATGGAATTGAAAGAAGAAAGAATTTTTTCAATCGGATTTTTAGAGGCAATAGTATGGAATAAAATGTATTTTGAATTCGACATAATCTGCATTGCCCTCTAGCGGCGAAATTGTACATCGTAAAAAAATTGAAAAAACTAAATGAATGATCATTATTCACATATTTCAAGCTTCTCAATGCAAAAAGGAATTTCTCAAATCGGACAATAGTTGAAGAGATATGGGGTCTACAAACGGACGGATGGACAAATCATAACATACGTACGATTTTTTTTTACAAAAGACTTTCTGAAAAACACGACGGCCTAAAGCGCTTCCGAAACTTACTTAATTATTGGATTGTAGAATAAAATATCGACCGCACTACAATGTAAGAATGCATTGATAAAAATATCTAGTAATTAACGTTTGTTCATCCACATCTCAAAACAAGATTGTTAAGATGCAATGTCTGATTTTGCTGACTCGTGTTAGCAGGTAATTCAGGAATTAACACATCTGGCGATGTGACTTTGTGATATGTAAAGGGTCATAAATTTACACATCACAGTTTATTCCGTCCGTGGCAACAATTCCAAAGGGGACTGTGCCTCAGTGAAGAGGGTAATGAATTAAACCCAAATTCGCTTAGGCGTAGCGTGACCAAAAACTGATGTTTTGGGGGCATTCTCGGAAATAGTTTCTCCGCAAATGATCCTTTTCAATTGCCATAACTTAGGTTTTTACATGCCTAATATATCCAAAACTACGAGGTGTACCAGACTTGGTTCTTTCACCCGAATGAGGATAACAAACAACAACATGCTTTTCAAAGCACCTCATGCAGTCATCTGATGATGAAAACCATCATCAGATGACTGCATGTTATTGTGTATGGAATGATTGTTGGAAAGGAGTCATAGCAATGCTCGCTATTGGGTAGCGTTGTTCTCTTGGCTGTATGTCACACTTTATAACATTTAAAAGACAAACAAGTAGTTATAATATTTTTCCAATTTTTAAGTTGAGGGGGAACGCCCCCCCACGCCAATGTGAATTCGTGTCATTTTCTGATGATTTTTTTTTTAACCTTGGGCACTATCTTAGGCAGCTCGCAACATCAGTATAACATTTGGATGATGCACCGTTAGCGAAAATAGCACACGAAGTTAGTTTGCTGAGTTCCAGTTCGGCGATATGAGATTTAAACCACGCAGTAGACCAGGAGGAGCTATGGATGATACAGAGTTGGAGACCTTGACTTATGCGATTCAGGTCAATCGGTACGAGAACTTGTCGAGAAATTTCTAAGTATACTGTGTAATATTTTCCGATATTAAACGGTCATAAGGGAAGTGAAGAAACTAAATAAATGGATCACACATGAGTTGAGGGAACAGCACAAACCACGCCGATTTGATATCTGCTCGTCTCAGCTTATCCTCAACCAAACGAACAGCATTTTGAGATACCTCGTCACATGTAATGAGAAATGGATGTTGTATGACAATTGCTGACGTTCGGCGCAAAGGCTCTATCTCTGTGTAGCTCCGAAACACACCTGGAAGCCGGTACTCCATCCCAGGAAGACAATGGTCAGCATTTGGTGGTTGCAGCTGGTGTGATCCAATCTCCCCCCCCCCCCTTAAAACCATTTTAAATCATCATGGAGGACTGATTTTGTCAAAAACTTGAAGTTATGCATGGAAATCTGTCCACCAAACAGCGGGCATTAGTCATTCGCCTGATAACTCGAGATAGTGCATCCTTCTAGATTTTACTTACAGATCAGTGACACGGACCTTAGTTCAAAAAGACATACGGAGACTTGTTAACGGGTCTCCTTCCGTTTGGGTTCGGTAATGTATGCCTAATTGCAACTCTTTGCGGATGCTACTCTGTAAAAATATAAGTGATGTGTATTCACGGAAAATTTTTGAAAATAAAGTGATGCAAAGTTGCCAGTAAGTGTCCTTTTAACAAAATTTCAGATTTTAAAAGTGCTCGTTTCTTGTAACTTCTGTATTTTCACAGGTTTTCTGTAGTCAGAAATTCCGTTTATTTCAGAAAAGTCCGTGTTATAAGTGTATTTTGTGGTCTTAGTTGTTTCGTTGAAGTAATTATTTAAAACACTAGTGAGATTTGCTGAAGAAAAGTAATTTCACACATTTTCATATACGCACTTACCCGATTCTATTAAAGATATTACTAGCTGCCGCTAGTCCAGAATGATTGTAAGGCTTGCACAACTCATAATCTCAGTTTTAGAGGCATGGAGAAGGATACTTGCAGTCGTTGATAGAAGCTGAACCAAACAATTAATACAACAACTTTAACTCCAGTCCTGACACGTTGAATATTTACATTGATGGTGGAAATACACTGGTTGGAGTTTTATATCTCCGGTGCATAAATGTCAGTTCGCATCTTATTGGGTTGGTGCGAGTGGAATGTCCGGCAAAGGACCAGCACACGTGGAACGGCGAGAACAGAAAAGTAGGACAACTTACTTAGGCGAAACAATCCCCCTCGGCATCGACACATAGTCGCCATCAGCCGCCCCGGTGGCTCAGTGGTCTAAGGCGCTGGCTTATGATCATTCGTCCGTAAGGGGTCCGGGTTCGAATCCCGGTGAGGCATGGATGTTGTGTTTGTCTTACGGCACTGGCTCTCTCCCTTCCCTGGAACCAGTGACCCTAAATTAGGGACGGGCGACTGCTTATAGCCCATTGAGTTGCTCACGGTGGTCGTTAAACCTCAAAAAAAAAACACATAGTCGCCATCTGTCCGGCAAGGCTATATGATCCAGGAACGAAAAAAGTCTTGTGGCCGGGACCCGAAGAAGTCATCAACTGCACGTTGAACCTCGTTGTCTGTCGTGAACTGTTTCCCGGACAGGAAGTGATCCAGACGACGAAACAGATGATAGTCTGTTGGAGACAAGTCCGTGGAATAAGCAGGATAAGGCTGTGCTTCATAACTTAAGGAAATTAGTGCCAGCATCGTTCGTTGTGCGACATGAGGAAGGGCGTTGTCTGGAGCAGAACACCATCATGTCTCTTGACCAAAGCCGGTTATTTCTACAGAAATTTCCGGTGCATCTGGTGTAATTCAGCACAATAACGTTCTGCAGTGATGGTTTGGCCTCTTGCCAAGAAATGCTGTCGAATTATCCCAGCTGTGGACCACCAGACAAAGAGCATCATCTTCTTGGTGTGTAGGAGTGGCTTAGGATATCGTCCAGCAGGCTGTGCCTTGCTTAACCATTGTGCAGATCGTTTCCGATTATCATAAAGGACCCACTTCTCGTAACAGGTGATGATTCGATTCAGTAGAGGTTCCTGTTTATTCCTGGAAAGCAGCGACGTGCAGATTTCCAAACGCCTAGTCTTGTTGGCAGTTGTGCGGCAGCGACATGTCTAGGTTTTTGACCTTACCCAGCGCAGCCAGACGCCGAACGACTGTCGTGTGGTGGACATCTACCTCTGCCGCTATCTCACGACACGTTTTTTGGGGTCTGCTTCATCCACACGAAACAGAACATCGTCAGAAGCAGCAACAGGCCGGTGACCACGTGCTTCGTTTTGCAGTTCCGTATATCCTCTTAGAAACATCACAAACCATCGCGGAATGGTTCGTTCGTTGGCTGTGCATTCCCCAAACGCTTTGTTAACGTTTATAGCTGCAATTTTTGCAGAATTGCCCAGATTAAATTCGTACAGTAAGATGACTCTCAAATCCGGCGTCTGCATGTTTCTTTTGCAAGCCACGTTACGTCCAAATAAACCACGCCTGAACCTTGTTCTTCACACACGTGCTACCTATTTATAGTAACTGTGACGTAATACCGGCAACAGCTGTGGATGGTTCAATTCCACTGTGGTGAGAGCCTGTCTTACCGCTCATTCGCGCCGGACATATCATTCGCACCAACCCAATACTTGTTAGAGTTCTGAGATTAAATTTCCTTCTGCCGTTATATGAAGATACACAAGCTTTTACTTCCGCAGACGCATAGAGTTGTTCCAATCACTTCAGACAGTGACAATACAGCTACAGAAACGCTGGGAGTGACTACTCTTGTCAGCTATCTACTTAGTTCCGATATCTAGACCTTGGCATAGTACTGGTAAATAACAGCTTAAACCTCAGCTAGTGAAAAACTACACTGGCGCCCAAACCTTGTAAGACTCCGAGTTGATCCACAGAAGAAACCTTACTTCTTTTCCCAGTGAAAGCTATGCAAGGAGTCCCGCCCAAATATCATGTTTTGTGTCCCTCGACTTTCTCTCGGACTCTGGACTATGCACAACCAATCATAGGCTTGCATTCTGACACCCTAGTCCCCGGCATCCTATGCTGTCAGAGTCCTGTCACCCTTCCCGTGACATAATCCAGATGTCCACTCTGCTGTTTCTATGGCCTCTGTGAATTCCACGTTCCAAATTCTTAGAGAGTCGAAACCTCTCCCCGATTATGTGACCTTGTCACAAAAATGGCTACAGTTTCTTCATCCTTTCTCTTTCACTCAATAATGGCCTTTTTTTTTTTTTTTTTAATTCAACATTACCACTGATTTTCTTTCACTGGAGGCATTTTTTAGCACGTCTTTTGTAAAAAAAGATCGTGCTTATGTTACCGGTTTGTCCGTCCGTCCGTCTGTACCCACGCTATCTCTACAACTATTAGTCCGATTTGAAAAATTCTTTTTGCATTGGTAAGCATGAAATATGCGAATGATGATCCTTCATTTCTTTTTTTTTTCACGATGTACAATTTCGCCGCTAGAGGGCGTAAATGCAGATGATGTCGAATTCAAAAATACGTTTTATTTCACATATTTGCTTCTAAACATCCGATTGAAAAAATTCTTTTATCTTTCGATTCCATTTATGTCGAAGAGTATTTTAGATATAGTTACTTTTTTTCAAATTACGCATAGATTTTCCGCTAGGGGGCGTAAAAGTAAATTACAATTTTTCCCGATAACTCTTCTTCTAAAACTCCGATTTGAAAAATTTTTGCTTCAGCGGATGCACCTCGTGATGGAAAATCTTTTGCATATAATTTCAAATTTTTGGGAAAGAATACTTTAGCCACCAGGGGCGTAAGTGTTAATTTTTGCTTCTGATGTATTTGCCATAAAATCTGAGCTTCTAAAATATCGATTGAAAAAATTCTTTCGTGGACTGCTGCCACTCACATCGATAAACCTTTTTAGAATATTTTCTTAAAATATTTCACAGTTTCTCCGTCAGGGGGCGTAGATGTATATTTTATTTTTGTCAATATCTCTACTTCTAGGTGACCGATTTGAAAAATTCTTTCTTTGTTGGATAGTTTTTCAGTGTGACACATTTTTCATATAATTTCAAAATTTTCAAGTAATTCCATAGACTTTTCGCTAGGGGGCGTAGAGGTAAATTGGGTTCCCCCTATATCTCTGCTTCTAAATCTCCGATTTGAAAAATTCTTTCTGAACTGGATACAGCTCTTGATGGGAAATCGTTTGCACATAATTTCTTATTTTTGTACAAAAAATAGTTTGGCCGTCAGGGGGCGTAAACCTTAATTTCCGCTTCTGATGTATTTGCAGCAAAATATGAGCTTTTAAATTCTCGATTGAAAAAAAACGTCGTTTGTAGACCGATGGTATTCATGTCGACAAACCTTTTAGAAACATTTTCTTCTTAAAATAATGCATGGTTTCTCACTCAGGGGGCATAGATGTATATCTTATTTTTGTCAATATCTCTATTTCTAGGAGTCCGATTTGAAAAATTCCTTCTTTGCTGGATAGTGTTTCCAGTGTGACATGTTTTTCATATAATTTCAAAATTTTCAAGTAATTCGTAGACTTTCCGCTAGGGGGCGTAGAGGTAAATTGGGTCCCCCCCCCTATATCTCTGCTTCTAAATCTCCGATTTGAAAAATTCTTTCTGAACTGGATACAGCTCTTGATGGGAAATCGTTTGCACATAATTTCTTATTTTTGTACAAAAAATAGTTTGGCCGTCAGGGGGCGTAAACCTTAATTTCCGCTTCTGATGTATTTGCAGCAAAATATGAGCTTTTAAATTCTCGATTGAAAAAAAACGTCGTTTGTAGACCGATGGTATTCATGTCGACAAACCTTTTAGAAACATTTTCTTCTTAAAATAATGCATGGTTTCTCACTCAGGGGGCATAGATGTATATCTTATTTTTGTCAATATCTCTATTTCTAGGAGTCCGATTTGAAAAATTCCTTCTTTGCTGGATAGTGTTTCCAGTGTGACATGTTTTTCATATAATTTCAAAATTTTCAAGTAATTCGTAGACTTTCCGCTAGGGGGCGTAGAGGTAAATTGGGTTCCCCCCCTATATCTCTGCTTCTAAATCTCCGATTTGAAAAATTCTTTCTGAACTGGATACAGCTCTTGATGGGAAATCGTTTGCACATAATTTCTTATTTTTGTACAAAAAATAGTTTGGCCGTCAGGGGGCGTAAACCTTAATTTCCGCTTCTGATGTATTTGCAGCAAAATATGAGCTTTTAAATTCTCGATTGAAAAAAAACGTCGTTTGTAGACCGATGGTATTCATGTCGACAAACCTTTTAGAAACATTTTCTTCTTAAAATAATGCATGGTTTCTCACTCAGGGGGCATAGATGTATATCTTATTTTTGTCAATATCTCTATTTCTAGGAGTCCGATTTGAAAAATTCCTTCTTTGCTGGATAGTGTTTCCAGTGTGACATGTTTTTCATATAATTTCAAAATTTTCAAGTAATTCGTAGACTTTCCGCTAGGGGCGTAAAGGCAAATTGCTTTCCCCCTACATCTGTGCTTCTATATCTCCTATTTGAAAAATTTTCTCTATCGGATACAGCTCCTGATGGGAAATCCTTTGCACATGATTTTTAATTTTTGTTAAAAATGATTTGGCCACCAGGTAGCGTAAGTCTCAATTTCCGCTACTGATGTTTTTGCAGCAAAATATGAGCTTCCAAAATCTCGATTGAAAAAAAAGTCGTTTGTTGTCCGATACTACTCATGTCGACAAACGTTTTAGAAACATTTTCTTCTTGAAATAATGCATCGCTTTTACGCCAGGGGGCGTAGATGTGTATCTTATTTTTGTCAATATCTCAACTTCTAGGAGACCGATTTGAAAAATTCCTTCTTTGTTGGATGGTGTTTCCAATGGGAAATGTTTTTCCTATAAATTCAAAATTTTCAAGTAAATCATAGACTTTCCGCTAGGGGGCAAAAAGGTAAATTGCGTTTTCTGCGTTATTTCTGCTTCTAAAACTCCGATTTAAAAACTTCTTCCTGTATCGCACAGAAGACCTGATGGAAAATATTTTTCACATAATTTCTAATGTTTGGTATATAATGGTTTGGCCACCAGGGGGCATAAGTGTTAATTTCTGCTTCTGATGTATTTGTAGCAAAATCTGGGCTCCTAAAAACTCGACTAATTTTTTTCTTGGACAGATACCGCTCATATAGAAAAACCTTTTGGAATACTTTCTTCCTAAAATAATGCATGGTTTTCCAACCAGGGGACGTAAAGCCACATCTTATTTTTGTCGATATCTCTGTTTCTAAGAGTCCGATTTGAAAAATTATTTCTATGTTGGAGAGCGTTTCCGATGTGAAATGTTTGTCATATAAATTCATGTTTTTTTTAACGCACGTGTCTGCAACCATAGGGCGTAAGCTCACGATTCCGTTTACAGCAATATCTGATGCATTAAAAACCCGATTGAAAAAATTTCTTTCTTCCGTCAGATACTATTGTTTTCCATACCGGTTCCATTGACTTTGAATAGCTTTGATAATTTTAATTTGCGTCAGAACGGATTCAAAAGATGTGCTTATCACACCCGAAAGTTTTCTTGTTTTTTTCTATCAATGGATGAAATACGGGATTACACCATTGTACAGTACAATTTGGAAGATGTGAATCCGTTTATTGGTGTAAATATGACATGGATGGTAAGTCATATAATATAATAAAACTTGAAAATTTCGTCGTCCTGGAGCGGGAATCGAACTCGCGTATCCCGGATAGCGCCCGTGTTTGCTAACCACTACATCACCAAGAACGACCTAGTTTCAAGTTTCCGATTAATTTGAATATAACCATCACAGGATTCGCTATAGTCGAAGTAACTGGCGTTCATATATAGCGAATATGGAGGTTTAGGATTCATTCCCGCGATTGCTCTGAGGCGCAGAATATCAATAAATGATATAAATCATAATCGGGTGCCATCCGGGAGACACGGATTTGATTCCCGCTCTAGGACGACGAATTTTTCAAGATTTCGGATATTGTACCTGACTTAGCATCTGTGTCATATTTACACCAATAAACGGATTCACATCTTCCAAATTTGTATTTTTTCTTCTATTTTTTTCCAGATCACTCCACGTCACCACAGTCCGTTTCAAGTTTTTCCGTATATATACAGAATTTTCGCAAAATCGAAGACGCCAAATTTTCCCTACCTTACGCAAGGGAATCCTTCCGCACCGGTAGTTCCGATCGAACTCAGGTCGATAGGGTTAGGTTTACAAAAGCCGCGCGTTTTAACCACTGAGCCAGAAAGTCTTAGGAATTGCATTCACGTTTAAGGTAAAACTAATCCTGCGATGATGAATTCCTTTTTACGTTTTCCAACAGTAGGTTGAAGAATCGTATATGCTCCAGCTTTGTCAGTCTCTCCGTCTGTCTTTCCGCACGATAACTCGCGTAAAAATGGTTCGATTTCGATAAAATTTCAGTATGTGGTAGGGATAACCTGGGGACGAACCCTCCTGAAAATAGGCGAAATGAGATCAAAGGTCAGGACATAGGAACGGGATCCATTCCATCTTCCTTATGCGTCATAACTTACGCAAAAATGCTGTGATTGCGACAAAAATTTATCATGTTATTCCGATGATATACTGAACCGCTTCTGTTGAATATAATCGAAATGGGGTCAAAGGTCAGGGCACAGGAGCAAGATTTATTCCACAGATTTATTCCTCATAACTTGAATAAAAATTATTTATTCCAAGATTTATTCCTCATAACTTGACTAAAAATGCTTCTATTGCGACAAAAATTTAGTATGTTGTTCCGGAGGTATACTGAACCAATTGTGTTTAATATCCTCGATATGGGGTCAAAGATCAGGGCACAGGAGCGAGATTTATTTCACAGCCACTATCCTCGTAACCTGAATAATAACTTGATTAATTATTTCTGGTTTGTTGTAACACGTATCATAATCAATGCATTGCGGGATTTTACCAACTTGTTTTCATTCTTGGGAGTGATTTAGTCATTTTATTTTTTTATAGCAGCTTAAAATTTTTTTTAATACGTTTGTAATGATTTTATTTTTTCTGTAGGAGGACTTATTACAAATTAAGTACTCGTATTTCCTTCAACGTGATACTTCGAAGCAACAGAATTCTTTGGAACTTGAAATCTTTTTTAGCTGACAATAGCTTTCAATTATCTTTAAGAAATGGTGAAATGTAATGTTTTATACAAAGTGACTCACAGAAAACTAACACATTTCATGTTCGTTTTATTTCAGCAGGAATAAATCGTAATGTCCCGTGTTAGTGTCAAACGACGCGTGAGGCGTCTGTGAGATTCCACTATTCTCACGAGAAGGCGCTGCTGTGAAGGATGCGGTAGCTGTCACCGGCAAGCATCGCTCATCTGCTCTGTCGATGGTTGCTGCGGACGTTGAGACACGACTGCAGCGGTCACCTTGGATGCCATTACGGCGTCTGTCGCAGGAGACCGGGTACTCGTACTCCATGTGTCAGAGAGCTGCTAAGAAAGCGAGAGTAAAGCCGTAGAGGTTGATGGCTGTTCATGAGTTCCTGGAGCCAGATAAGGGAAAACGAGTGAGCTACTGCCGCTGGTTTCAGGACTTCATTGCTCAAAATCCTGGCATAATATCCATCACGTGGTTCACGGACGAGACGTGGTTCCACTTATGTGGCCATGTCAATTCACAGAACACACGCATTTGGGTCGCAGAACATCCGCACGCCCTTGAGGAAGCGTCTATGCAAACACAAAAAGTCGGTGTTTGGTGCGCAATATTCGCTGAAAGAATAGTGGGTTCCATTTTTTTCAACGAAATTCTCAACACTACAGAGTACCAAAAAATGTTCATGGACTCTGTTGAACAATTGGATGACATAGAGCTGAGACAAGGCTATTTGCAACAGGAAGGCGCCACGTACCGTACATCAAATGAGTCCATGGCACTGATCTACAGTTTCTTTGAGGACCATATAATTTCCCGTAGCTTGTGGCCACCGAGATCACCAGATTTGACAACACCAGATTTCTTTCTGTGGGGGCTTCTTAAGTAAAAGGGGTACTCTACATGCCCTAGGACATTAGACGAATTGAAGAAGAACATTGCAAACGAAATGAACGATATTGGCAAGACGATGCTCCAACGAACAGCCAGGAACATAGAACGTGTTCAGATGTGCCTTGGGGAAAGGGGGGCGCGGATATTTTCAGCGTTTGATGTAAAAGTAAATGTTATGTAATGTAAACTCCCCTAGATATGCTACATTTCAGATGGCATAACTTAGCTGTATCCTGGTTCACATAAACTGATAATGAAATGTGTTAGTTTTATATGAATCACCTTTCAGTACTACTAGTGGCTTGGTGGGGCAAAAGCCCCAATGTAGTAAGAAGTACAATATTTTTCACAGTTTTCAAGAAAGTGAAGTGGTAATTAAATTGCGCCATTTTTTACATGTTGAGTGTTGAGGGAATACAGGGAATGTGCGCGACCGTTCTCTCCTATCTTCCCGCGTTGACTGTCCTTCTTCTTTCCTGTCCTCCTTCCAGGAGAAAATGACCCCACTCCTCCAACACACACAGCGGTATCTATCTCCAACGGATAAAAGGCGACATCGCATTTAAAACCTCAAAGCTGACTTAAACTCACCACGGACGTCCTTTTCGGAAACTGCTGATCAAAGACATCGAAGGGTGATGATTGGACTTGACCAACCCAAACTGAGGCTACGAATGCGCAAAGCGATGTCTCTAAATGGCTCTCTCCAGTGTAAAATGTTTGGAGACGAATCCTAAAATGCGACTGGAAGGCGCCGTCTAAAATCCCTACTTCCTGACAAGGTGAAATAAATAAGTCTTTCCCACGCCAAAAAACAAGAAAACACGAGGCAAAGGAGATGTTACGAATAAAAGATTTAATGTTTTTGCCTAAAATTCCTATATTAAATCTCTGTAACAATACCACAATTTTTTTAAGAGTGTAGCAGAAAGACTTTTTGTACGTACGCTAAGACTTTTTGTACATGAAATACTTTTTGTACATGAAATACTTTTTGTACATGAAAGACTTTTGTACGTGGAATACTTTTTGTACGTGAAAGACTTTTGTACGTTGGTTATCTTTTGCTTTTTGTTAGAAAAGTCCTGAAACCGCATCTCAGTCTCTCGAATTCTTTCGGACACAGAATTCTTCTTCGGATGTATCCAGTCGTTTAACTAAACATTACTGTGTGAGTAATCCATAAGATAATAAAATGCGATTGAGAAAACAATAAACCAGGTTGGCTTTCTTTGATGGGCAGTACAGGGCGAAACCTATAAGGCTTTATCAAAATAATGAAAACACTTACTCTTTGTGTAGAATTTGTTGTTAAGAAGCTGTAGGCTCACGGGCTTTCAGAGCAGAAGGAATTAGACTTGTAACAGACTTGTACAAGTCATGCACGCACGATAATGAAATTTGAGACCATTCTTTCCACAAAATATGTTCCGATTGTGCCAGTGATACTGAAGATGGAAGTGTGAGCTGACTTTTCGCTTCATGCATTCCCGGAAATGTTCAATATTATTGAGATCTGGAGATTGAGGGGAGTTAACGTAGATTAGTCTCCACCAAACATTCTGCCCATCGCTGGAATAATAATGTCCAAAAAAGGAAAGCTGTTTTTCTTCTATTGACGCTACTTGTCAGGAACTCTCTCATGCCAGCACCAATCGCAACGCCCGAAATCATGCCTGCTTCCCTCCCATGTCTGCTTCAAGGTCACACACAAATTCTCAGCTCTTTCCTTCATAACTTCCTTGACACCATATAAATAGTGTGATAAATATTTTTGCTTACAGCAAGCTTTCTTTATAGAATTTTGCCTTGAAACCAGCCTCTGCAACTCGAGCAACAGTAAAAAATAGTATCTCAAATTTTGAAAGATCTACCGCGCTTTCCCGAGGAGCTATGGCTTTTACACACACACACACACACACACACACACACATACAGGTATTTTCTTTTATTTTCAAAGACTGAATGGCAAATGATTTCAATAGGTATATTTCGGTTTAGTGCTAACATCGATAGCAAAAAGAGTGAAACGTTACACAATTATTGAACATGGAGACATAACTTACAGCAGCATTACAACGCCATTTTATTCTAGTGAACTTGAAATGCAAAAAAATCTGTAAATGAAATGAAGAGAAAACCAGCAAGAAAATTTCATGTTTAAAACTGAGCACTGTTAAAAGTGCTTCCGCTTTCAAATATCACTCTGTTAAAACCATCAATATCAATAATTCTCAATATATAAACGCTATATAAAAGCCTTCCAAAGTCTCTTCCACATCTCTCTGATTCTCATTTCCCATGTGGCCTCTAGGTCTCAATACACTGCTGTATAAATGATTCTTAATACAGTGCTATATAAATTATTCTCAATGCACTGCTATATAAAGCCTTCCAAAGTCTTTTCCACAACTCTGACTCTCTCATTTCCCATGTTGCCTACATCTAAGTCTCAATACACTGCTATGTAAATAATTATCAACACACTACTATATAAATAATTATCAACACACTGCTATATAAATAATTATCAACACACTTCTATATAAATAATTATCAACACATTGCTATATAAAGTCTTCCAAAGTCTCTTCCACAACTCTGACTCTCATTTTCCAGGATGCTTATTTCTAGGTCTCAGTACACTGCTATATAATTAATTCTCAACACACTGCTATATAAAGCCATCCAAAGTCTCTTCCACAACTTTCTGACACTCATTTCCCACGTGGCCTATTTCTATGTCTTTTCCGGGCCACTGGTATTCATTCTAGTATTTCAGTTATCCAACGGTGGTTAGTTCTAGAAATACGTCCAGCCCATTACCGCTTGAGGGTCTTACTTTGATCATGATATTCTTAGCTCTTGTCATTTTCTTGGTGCACGAGCTCCTTTTCCTATGTTTCTTGGTTATCCCAAGCATACATCTCTCCATGCTTTTCTTGAGTTGTCCGCATGTCACTCTTTTTAGGTTAAGATCTATCTCTCTGATCCATAGGCAAGAACTGGAGAGATGCATCGATTAAACACTTTTCTTTTAAGACATAATGGGAAATTGCTCTTGAAAGTTTTACTGTTCCTTCCAAGAGCACTCTAAGCCAAGTTTCATGCGCCTACTAATTTCTACTTTGATGTAGCCCTCGCTTGATATCTGTTGTCCGAGGTAGATGTAGGCATCAATTACTTCTGAATTTGACCCAGAAACCTCTAAATCTTCAGTTCGTTAAAAAGAGCTGTAAATCACTTTTGCTTGCTGTGAGTTCATTTTTAATGCTACTTGTTTACTCTTCTCAGAAAGTTCCTGGATCGTACATACTAAGTGGCTCTGAGAAGCTCTGAGGATGCACTTGATATACTGAGCGAAATCTTTCTGGAATTTCAAATAAATTCAAGAAACTTCCGCAGACTGAAACCGCCTTTTGTGTCATGTTGTGTGTGTGTTTTTGGGGATTAACAACCCGCCAAGGACGTCGAATATTCTAAGCAGTCCTCTGTTTGTTTCTAATTAATTATTTAGGGACTGATTCAAGCTAAGGTACAGAACTAGCGCAGTGGGACAAACACATGACCCATACCACACTTGGACCCGGGTCCACCTCGGACGATTATCCACAATCCCCGGCCTCTGCCAGGTCGGGAAAGCCATTTTAAAAAACAGAGCTTACAGAATTCAGAGTTTCAGTTCATAAAACTGTTCGGTACGCGTTCATCAAGTTCAATTCATTTCAGTTAGAAAAACTGTGCAATGAATTATTTATTTTCTACATTTGTTTAACGAAGAAAATAAATAATTCAATGTACACGAGGATGAATTCTGTCAGTGAATATAATTTAAGAAAACCGAATAATAGGATTTAAAGGAACTGACGGTTTAACTTCACGAAACAGTGAAGAACGTGAAATTATTACGCGTTGATTGTGATACAAAGAACAGCAATTAAAATCTTAATAATGTTGGTATTTTTAAAAAGTAACAATTTCCGTTAACGGTAGTTTCTCACGCATCGAATCTCGTAACTGTATTGAAAGCCATCTTAAATAATTAGTCTATAGTGAGATTTTCTAAAATAATCCCTTTGATTTTAAGCTTTCTCCCCTAGTCACTCGCACTTTACGCACGCGTTTATAGGAAGGGGATGGTCCCCGAAAATGGCAAAGAGAACACAACATACTTCAATATCCATTTAGTAAAATTCGGGATGTAAAATTTCCTCCTCAAAGGTTCCTGACGATGGGCGAAAGTTGGAGAGAGATAGAGAGAAGAGTGCGAGAGAAAGTGAAGTACGTCGCGCAGTCTTCACAAGAATGGGTGATAATAATGGTGAAATAATGAGACCTGAGGTCGGGCTGCACCATTAGGCTCTAGATGAACGGCGAGCCAAGGAAACGAGTCAGCATATTGCGGAGCATTAGTGTCACACTCTCAGAGATAAAATGTCTCCCTTTCTCTCTCTCCCTCTCTGACTCTCCTTCTCTGTCTCGCTGACTGTGATTGGGTGAGTGCAGGGGAACCTGAGGAACGGGAAAAGAGGTGTCAAGTTTGAGCCCGAAGCACATTTAAAGGCTGCGAATGCACGGCGAGCACATTTTAATGCTTCCTGATGTCATTAAGCCAAATGACCACAAAGAGAACTCGCCAGAAAGGGGAAGGAAGCTTAACTGAAGCAAGAGTTGAATGGGGGAGGGAGAAAAACAAACCCCACGATCGACTGAGGTGATAGGATGCATTTCCTGAATGGCACCTTACGTCAGCATTCTTATCCTCCCACCCTAACTTCACTTCTCCATGAGGAGAAAGCTAATTATTTTCAAGGAATGCCACTGCAAATGGCAACAATGCTCGGCGAAATGATATCTTTCCGCCTGGCACGGGAAGAAGTGATCCAAACAACCACTCTCTTGTCATCCGACTGCTCAGCACATCGAGTGTGAATTTCTGACATTTTTATCTCAACCGAAAGCAATGATGGCCAAAGAAGATTGGCTAGCTTATCACTAGAAAGGCAAGTCAGGGTCATTTACATGTGTCTGAAACAAACTAGCTAGCATCCCACTTTGCCGCCCGGCCGGTTAGCCGCTCTGACATTCCGCTTTTATCCCCTTCAGGCACGCGGGCTTTCGATTTTGGGTAGGGCTCAAGGATGGAAACGACCTCTTAATTAGAGGACACGCTAATTACGACTGCACATGTAAACTTTAATGTTAAAGAATAACAAACGTATCTTTATGCAAATTACGAACATAAAACATGGAGACGCTAGACGCAGTGTGGACACTAGTTGTTACGAAACTTTCGAAACTGCTGAGAGACAAAATATCAAGGAGACTATTTGCATTGTATTACCAAATGTCGTGTGACCCGTGCAATTTTAAATAATTTATTGGAAGTCTTACGTACATGAAGTTGTTACACTGTCGTCTCACATCCTCCTTAGAAAGCATCCTAACCTTTTAGAAAGCAGCAATTTATTGATAACTGCACTGAGATGCCAGTTTATTAAGTGCACCTGTCCTCGTCACATAAATGGCCTTCTCCAATGCGCAACACGTCACGTGACCGCGGTGGGAGGCATAAATCAGGCAAATCAATTCGGCAAGCATCATGCAGGCATTGTTACAAAGTTCGTTTAGTAACCTCCTAATTGTAATAATGTTCGGTTGATGCAATTATGTCTTATTCTAGACGTTACTCTATATCTAATTCTAAAATAATAATTGTTCCATGTTACCCGTAGATGACTCGTAATCAACTAGTTGCAAAATTACGCAGAATAAATAAATAACCTTGTGGGTTGTTCAACTCAGAACAAACTTAAGAATATTTAATATTGACATAAATCAAGCTGTTCTTTCCATGTAACATAACCATAGAAATTTGAAAATTTGATCGTCCTGGAACGGGAATCAAAGCCGCATCTCCCGATTTGCGCTCGAGTATGCTAACCGTTATACCACCCAGGACAATGAAATCCAAACAACTGAGGTATTTTATGGAGGTATTTTTTTTTTCCATGTGTTTCCATCTTGAGAATATTTGCTTCTAACAACATTTATTTTCTTCAATATACTGAGGCTATCCTTACGGTCTTGGTCCGTTAACTCAAAATCCTACTCTCACTATTTTTAAGTCTCTTACACGTGCTTCCCTAAATCTTTCACTGCTCGGTTATTAAACTATTCGCGTTTTCTACTAGCTCAAACGCATCTTTTTCCACGCACCTGAAACCCCGTAGCTCGAACCTCGAGTTCCCTCCCTCCAGACTCTCTGATTCAAATTTTCCTTCCGTTAAACCCGCTCTGCCCTAGGGCGAAATGTTAAAACTCCCACAATCGCAAGCAAACCTGCGATACTTCATCTCTCCCTGCCTGGGAAACGTGGCGCCCATCTCCAGATCAAAGGTAAAAGCACAGAGGGCTAAGGAAAACGACCTCCCTTTCGGAAAGTGCATCAAACGACCCGAAAGACGGGAATGGCTTCCAGTCACAAAGGATGTCTATCCGAAACTAAGCTAATACCTACGGAAATACCTGTCTCAATGCTTAATCCTTAAGAAGGTGTCTACATGTGGGAAAAGCAGGCGTCTACCCAAGGATCCCTTTATCCTGATAAGGGAAATGAAAATATTGTTCCCAGACACAATGAGACAAAGAAAAGATATTGCGATATGGAAAAGGTGTTACAAATATGGATTTAATTTCACAATCTGAACCTTCTATACTAAATCCCCGAAACAGGAGACCAGCTCAGCTCGACTGATCGTTGCATTGAGCAAAACGAGTGGTCTGAGCAGATGTCTGCACGGACCTGACCCGGAAAGCCCGAGTCCGGCCTGAATGCCAAGTCGGGCTTTTTTTTTCTTCTTCTTCTTCTTCATCAGTTAAGTAAAAAAATCCGAGCAAGCTCGGGCCGGGCCTGTACCAAAAAGTTTAGCATTTTGCTCCGGGATTTCAAAAACAAATCTTTTAGTCTCATGAAAGCAAGGGTGACTTGTTAAATAATCAGATGGCAAAGTTCCCTAAGTAAAACGAAATTACTGACAACTGAAACCGACAAGATGGGCTGTAAGATGAGAACCTAAAATGGGATGGTTTGTTGCTTTAAAGGTTGAAATAAATTTAAATCCAGTTTTTCACTTCGCTGGCTTTTTAGCTGCATGGCTTTTTTCTTTTTTGAGAAATGTTTTCTAAAACAGTTTTCATTTTCACAAAACCAAAACTAGCTTCTGCGCCATTCTTTGCTACAGCGGAAATGAGGTTTACATGTTTGTGGATGGAGATATAACTTGTTTATACTGAAGTGTAGGACAGAAATGACGAATGATACTTAAATTTGTAACAAAAGTATGTAGTCAGATCTAAAGCTCATGTGTGAGAGGAATTTCTACAAGAATGGCAAGTTTCTCTGCGAGACCTTCCCCTTTACAACTGAGGATAGCCCTGTTCAGCGCAGCGCATTTGTTATACCAAATGCGCTGCGCTGAATAATACCAGTTATTTTCTCTAGAGTAAGACGTTTTCAACCTTTCCTGAACCGCGGACGGCATGACAAAATGAAATAGAACTCGTGAGCCAGTTGAAAATGAAAAGAAAAAATGCATTAATTCAGAGTCATCTGGACCATCAGGGTAACCGGGGCAAACGCCGTGGGCCCCGACTTTTCAAAGGTCCCGGCAAAGTTATGCCCACTTTTTCATTACTTTCAGTACAACGTTTGTGTGTGTGTGTGTACATATATCTTTTGTTGTTGTTGTTGCCAGAAGAACAGACCACTGATGGACAACTGAAATTTTAGACTGGATTCCAAGGGACAGAAAATGACCCAGAAGTAGACCCCATGGGAAATGGATGGATGAAATTCGAAAGCATGCCGGAGTGACATGGAGGTGACAGGCTCAAGACAGACAATTGTGGAAGGACCTTGGGGAGACCTTCATCCAGCAGTGGATTGATTATGGTTGACAATGATGATGATGTATATACACAGTGGCGCCGATATGAGTACTTTTAGGGGGAGGGGGGGCAAAGAAAATACTTACCTCCTTCAAGGCTGTCAAACATTTTAGTAAATGTACAAGATAATGAAACGAAACAAAAATAATTGATACAATCAATCACTAATATCTTATTATTTTTTATAAATGCTTTAAAAAAAGGTTTCAATCCACTACTGGATGAAGGTCTCCCCGAATTTCTTCCACAATTGTCTGTCTTGGGCCTGTCTCCTACATGTCACTCCAACATACTTTCGAATTTCATCTATCCATCTCCTATGGGGTCTTCTTTTGTGTCTTTTCCTGTCCCTCGGAATCCAGTCTAAAATTTCTGTTGTCCATCGGTGGTCCGTTCTTCCGGCAACATGTCCAGCCCATTGCCATTTCAGGGATTTGATTTTGATCATGATATCTTCCACTCTTGTCATTTTTCTGAACCACGAGTTCCTCTTCTTATCTCTCCTGGTTACACCAAGCATGCATCTCTCCATGCTGCTTTGAGTTGTCTGCAGTCTTTGTATGTCTCTTTTAGTTAAGGTCCACGTCTCTGCACCATACGTAAGCACTGGCAGGATGCATTGTTTAAACACTTTTCTTTTGAAACATAATGGCATACTGCTCTTAAACATTGTACTGTTTCTTCCAAAAGCTCTCCATCCAAGTTTAATACACGGATTAATTTCTTCACCAAAGTGACCCTCACTCGATATCTGCTGCCCAAGATAAATGTAGGAATCGGTTGTCTCAAGCTTTTCTCCATCAATCGATAAATCTTCGTTTCTTGTAAAAGCATTGTACATCACTTTTGTCTTCTGAAAGTTCATTTTTAATCCCACTTCTTTACTCTGGTCAGCAAGTTCTTGGATCATACTCTGCAGCTCTGAAGGATAGTTGCAAAGATGACTACGTCATCAGCAAAACGAAGGTGAGTTAAGTAATCTCCATTAATCTTTATCCCTTTGTTTTCCCAGTTCAATGATTGAAAGGCATTTTTGCAATGTGGCGTTAAAAAACTTGAGAGATATGGTGTCACCTTGTCTCACTCCCTTTCCAATTCTTATTTGTGCTGTATCCTCAAATATCCGAACCTTTGCACTTGCATTCTCATAGATGCTATTAATAATGCTAATGTATGCATCTTCAATACCGCAGGATTTCAAAGCCATTCTTACTGCTGATGGTTTGACGGAATCGAAGGACTTTTTCATAGTTAATAAAAGCCATGCATAATGGGAGTTCATATTCGCTTGTTCTTTCAATTAGTTGTTGCAGCACATGAATGTGATCTATAGTGCTGAGACAACTAAGCATATATTATATCATCATCATCATCATTGTCAACCATTATCAATCCACTGCTGGACGAAGGTCTCCCCAAGTTTCCTCCACAACGGTCTGTCTTGTGCCAGTCTCCTCCATGTCACTCCCGCATACTTTCGAATTTCATCCACCCATCTTCCATGTGGTCTTCTTCTGGGTCTTTTCCTGTCCCTTGGAATCCAATCTAAAATTTCGGCTGTCCATCGATGGTCTGCTCTTCTGGCAGTATGTCCAGCCCATTGCCATTTCAGGGATTTAACTCTGATCATGATGTCTTCCACTCTCGTCATTTTTCAGATCCACGTGTTCCTCTTCTTATCTCTCCTGGTTACATCAAGCATGCACCTCTCCATGCTGCTTTGAGTTGTCTGCAGCCTTTGTATGTCTCTTTTAGCTAAGGTCCACGTCTCTGCACCATACGTAAGCACTGGAAGGATGCATTGATCAAACACTTTTCTTTTAAGACATAATGGCATATTGCTCTTGAAAATTATGCTGTTTCTTCCAAAAGCTCTCCAGGCAAGTTTTGTACGCCGATTAATTTCTTCACCAATGTGACCCTCACTTGATATCTGCTGTCCAAGATAAACGTACGTGTCTGTTATCTCCAGCTTTTCTCCATCAATCGATAAATCTTCATTTCTTGTAAAAGCATTGTACATCACTTTTGTCTTCTGAAAGTTCATTTTTAATCCCACTTCTTTACTCTTGTCAGCAAGTCCCTGGATCATACTCTGCAGCTCTGATGGGGTAGTAGCAAAAATGACTATGTCATCAGCAAAACGAAGGTGGGTTAGATAATCTCCATTAATCTTTATCCCTTTATTTTCCCAGTTCAGTGATTGAAAGACATTTTCCAATGTGGCATTAAAGAGCTTCGGAGATATGGTGTCACCTTGTCTCACTCCTTTTCCAATTTTTATGTGTGTTGTATTTTCAAACAGCCGAATCTTTGCACTTGCATTTTCATAGATGTTATTAATAATATTAATGTATGCATCTTCAATACCGCAGGATTTCAGAGCCATTGCAACTGCTGATGGTTTCACCGAATCAAAGGCTTTTTCATAATCGATAAAAGCCATGCACAATGGAAGCTCATATTCCCTCGCTCTTTCAATTAGTTATCTCACTACGTGGATATGATCTATTGTGCTGTAGCCACTCCTGAATCCAGCTTGTTCTCTCGGTTGAGCCATGTCCAGTGTCACCTTCAAGCGGTGTGAAAGAACTTTAGTGAAGATTTTATAAACCACTGATAGGAGGCTGATAGGTCTGTAGTTCCTGAGATCCTCAATGTCACCTTTTTTATGTAGCAAGATCATTGTAGCGTTGTTCCAATCCTCAGGAATTTTCCCTTCATTAAGGCATCGAGTGAAAATTTGGGCGAGTACTGTTTCGATTTCTCCACTTGCTTCTTGTATGATGTCTATAATAATTCCATCTTCTCCTGGAGCTTTTCCCCGCTTCATGTTCTTGATTGCATGTGCAACTTCTGCTGGAAGGACTGGAAGAACTCTGGTACTGGTACCTTTCATGATGTCTGGAGTACATGTATCATCCCTTTCATATAATTTGGAGTAGAAATCTTTCACTCTTGTCAAAATTTCGCCTCTATTTCTTGTTACAGAATCATCTTCTTTTCTCAGTGCCATAATCTGTTTTTTCCCCTTACTGAGATGTCCCTTTGCTATCTTTAGGCTTTGGTTGTTTTCAATTGCTTTCCTTACTAGTTCACAGTTGAATTTCCTTACGTCTTCAGTGATACTTTTTCGTACTGTCTTGCATAGCTCTATATATTCCACTTTGGAAGTCACATCCTATTTAGTTGTCCTCATCACTCTTCTTTTTTGCATCAACATTTTGGTTTTTCCTGATAATTTGTTCACATGCAATTTGTTCTTAGACCCAGCTAATTTTGTTGCTGTTTCCGTAAGAGCTTTGGTTACTTTTCTGTTAACTTCAGAAATATCCACTTCTTCCGATGTTAGGCCTTCTGAAGCAGAGAATCTGTTCTTCAGTTCCAATTTGAAGGTATTATGGTGTTTTTTAAGGTTGGTTATGTCAATACATTTTGTTTGTCTTATGAGCTTGCTACGTTCGAGTTTATATATATCATCATCATTATCATTGTCAACCATTATCAATCCACTGCTGGACGAAGGTCTCCCCAAGTTTCCTCCACAACGGTCTGTCTTGTGCCAGTCTCCTCCATGTCACTCCCGCATATTTACGAATTTCATCCACCCATCTCCCATGTGGTCTTTTTCTGGGTCTTTTCCTGTCCCTTGGAATCCAATCTAAAATTTCGGCTGTCCATCTATGGTCTGTCCTTCTGGCAATATGTCCAGCCCATTGCCATTTCAGGGATTTAACTCTGATCATGATGTCTTCCACTCTCGTCATTTTTCGGATCCACGAGTTCCTCTTCTTATCTCTCCTGGTTATACCAAGCATGCACCTCTCCATGCTGCTTTGAGTTGTCTGCAGCCTTTGTATGTCTCTTTTAGTTAAGGTCCACGTCTCTGCACCATACGTAAGCACTGGAAGGATGCATTGATCAAACACTTTTTCTTTTAAGACATAATGGCATATTGCTCTTGAAAATTATGCTGTTTCTTCCAAGAGCTCTCCAGGCAAGTTTTGTACGCCGATTAATTTCTTCATCAATGTGACCCTCACTTGATATCTGCTGTCCAAGATAAACATACGTATCTGTTATCTCCAGTTTTTCTCCATCAATCGATAAATCTTCATTTCTTGTAAAAGCATTGAACATCACTTTTGTCTTCTGAAAGTTCATTTTTAATCCCACTTCTTTACTCTTGTCAGCAAGTTCCTGGATCATACTCTGCAGCTCTGATGGGGTAGTTGCAAAAATGACTATGTCATCAGCAAAACGAAGGTGGGTTAGATAATCTCCATTAATCTTTATCCCTTTGTTTTCCCAGTTCAGTGATTGAAAGACATTTTCCAATGTGGCAGTAAAGAGCTTCGGAGATATGGTGTCACCTTGTCTCACTCCCTTTCCAATTTTTATGTGTGTTGTATTTTCAAACAGCCGAATCTTTGCACTTGCATTTTCATAGATGTTATTAATAATATTAATGTATGCATCTTCAATACCACAGGATTTCAGAGCCGTGGTAACTGCTGATGGTTTCACCGAATCAAAGGCTTTTTCATAATCGATAAAAGCCATGCACAATGGAAGTTCATATTCCCTCGCTCTTTCAATTAGTTCTCTCAGTACATGGATATGATCTATTGTGCTGTAGCCACTCCTGAATCCAGCTTGTTCTCTCGGTTGAGCCATGTCCAGTGTTACCTTCAAGCGGTGTGAAAGAACTTTAGTGAAGATTTTATAAACCACTGATAGGAGGCTGATAGGTCTGTAGTTCCTGAGATCCTCAATGTCACCTTTTTTATGTAGCAGGATCATTGTAGCATTGTTCCAATCCTCAGGAATCTTCCCTTCATTAAGGCATCGAGTGAAAATTTGGGCGAGTACTGTTTCGATTTCTCCACTTGCTTCTTGTATGATGTCTACAGTAATTCCATCTTCTCCTGGAGCTTTCCCCCGCTTCATGTTCTTGATTGCATGAGCAACTTCTGCTGGGAGGACTGGAAGAACTCTGGTACCTTTCTATGATGTCTGGAGTACATGTATCATCCCTTTCATATAATTTGGAGTAGAAATCTTTCACTCTTGTCAAAATTTCGCCTCTATTTCTTGTTATAGAACCATCTTCTTTTCTCAGAGCCATAATCTGTTTTCTTCAATTACTGAGATGTCCCTTTGCTATCTTTAGGCTTTGGTTGTTTTCAATTGCTTTCCTCACTAGCTCACAGTTGAATTTCCTTACGTCTTCAGTGATACTTTTTCGTGCTGTCTTGCATAGCTCTATATATTCCACTTTGGAAGTCACATCTTCTTTAGTTGTCCTCATCTCTCTTCTTTTTTGCATCAACATTTTGGTTTTTCCTGGATAATTTGTTTACATGCAACTTGTTCTTAGACCCAGCTAATTTTGTTGCTGTTTCCATAAGAGCTTTGGTTACTTTTCTGTTAACTTCCGAAATATCCACTTCTTCCGATGTTAGGGCCTTCTAAAGCAGAGAATCTGTTCTTCAGTTCCACTTTGAAAGTATTATGGTGTTTTTTAAGGTTGGTTATGTCAATACATTTTGTTTGTCTTATGAGCTTGCCACGTTCCAGTTTAGTGTTAGGTGCATCTTACATCTCACCAATCTATGGTCACTACCTGTGTTGAACTTGTTTAGCACACTGCAGTCTTCGATGACGAATTTTTCGTTACACATAATAAAATCAATTTCACTTGTCGTCCCAATTGATGTCTCCATGTCCATTTCCTGTGTGGCTTTTTCTTGAAAAAGGAATTCAAGATGAAAAATCCTTCTGCCTCTGCAAACTCAACGAGAGTATTTCCACGCTGGTTTCTGTTGCCGTGACCGAATTTACCTACTGAAGTTTCATTCTGTTGCCGGTGCCCTATTTTTGCATTGAAATCTCCCATAATTATCTTCAAGTGCTGCTTACCTTTATTATTTAGATGACGAATTTCCTCATAAAATTCTTCAATTTCTTCTTCAGGATGACTTGTGGTGGGTGCATAAGTTTGAATAATCTGAGCCTGGTATCTTCTCGGTAGTTGGATAACGAGTCGTGCAGCTCTGTCAGAGGAACTTTCAACTTCTACCACTTTATCCTTCAGTTTCTTGTTTATTATAAATCCAACACCACTAGTTCTGCCAGTAACTGTCCCACGATAATAGAAGAGATGTCCACTTTTCAGTTCAATGAGATCTTCTCCTTTTCTCCTTACCTCACTTAGCCCGACGATGTCCCACTTGATCCTTTGTAGTTCCTCTTCCAATTCAAGAAGCCTTGAATCAGAAGAAAGGGAGCGTCCGTTGTAGGTAGCCAAGGTCAGCATCAAATGGCAGCCTAGTCCGGTCCTCCGGGGATTCTTAGCACCCTCTGCCTTCATGTCGCACTGGCCGCTGCCTTGGCCAGGTACATTCCAGCTGCCGTATATATATATATATATATTCAGAAAATGCAGAGTTTATGCTGGTCCTTGATAAAGCCAAGGCTCAGTATTCTCGACACTTTCTGCATTCAGTGGTTATTTTTTTTTTCTCCTTCTACTCACACCGGTCAATACATAACCTTTTATATGTTGTACTTGGTGTGAGTTTTAAAAAATTTTTTAGCTTCAGTCTCTTCTTTTTAGAATGTGAATTCTGAATTTTCATAACTGCTGCGTTGCGCGTTTTGATCTTCATTCAGGTTGTTTTGCAACTTTCGTTTTAAATTGTAAAGTTTTTCTTATGATTTCAGCTTTGCTCTTTAGTATATTATATCATCATCATCATCATTGTCAACCATTATCAATCCACTGCTGGACGAAGGTCTCCCCAAGTTTCCTCCACAACGGTCTGTCTTGTGCCAGTCTCCTCCATGTCACCCCTGCATACTTTCGAATTTCATCCACCCATCTCCCATGTGGTCTTCTTCTGGGTCTTTTCCTGTCCCTTGGAATCCAATCTAAAATTTCGGCTGTCCATCGATGATCTGTCCTTCTGGCAGTATGTCCAGCCCATTGCCATTTCAGGGATTTAACTCTGATCATGATGTCTTCCACTCTTGTCATTTTTCGGATCCACGAGTTCCTCTTCTTATCTCTCCTGGTTACACCAAGCATGCACCTCTCCATGCTGCTTTGAGTTGTCTGCAGCCTTTGTATGTCTCTTTTAGTTAAGGTCCACGTCTCCGCACCATACGTAAGCACTGGAAGGATGCATTGATCAAACACTTTTCTTTTAAGACATAATGGCATATTGCTCTTGAAAATTATGCTGTTTCTTCCAAAAGCTCTCCAGGCAAGTTTTGTACGCCGATTAATTTCTTCATCAATGTGACCCTCACTTGATATCTGCTGTCCAAGATAAACGTACGTGTCTGTTATCTCCAGCTTTTCTCCATCAATCGATAAATATTCATTTCTTGTAAAAGCATTGAACATCACTTTTGTCTTCTGAAAGTTCATTTTTAATCCCACTTCTTTACTCTTGTCAGCAAGTTCCTGGATCATACTCTGCAGCTCTGATGGGGTAGTTGCAAAAATGACTACGTCATCAGCAAAACGAAGGTGGGTTAGATAATCTCCATTAATCTTTATCCCCTTGTTTTCCCAGCTCAGTGACTGAAAAACACCCTCCAATGTGGCATTAAAGAGCTTCGGAGATATGGTGTCACCTTGTCTCACTCCCTTTCCAATTTTTACGTGTGTTGTATTTTCAAACAGCCTAATCTTTGCACTTGCATTTTCATAGATGTTATTAATAATATTAATGTATGCATCTTCAATACCGCAGGTTTTCAGAGCCATTGTAACTGCTGATGGTTTCACCGAATCAAAGGCTTTTTCATAATCGATAAAAGCCATGCACAATGGAAGTTCATATTCCCTCGCTCTTTCAATTAGTTCTCTCAGCACGTGGATATGATCTATTGTGCTGTAGCCACTCCTGAATCCAGCTTGTTCTCTCGTTTGAGCCATGTCCAGTGTTACCTTCAAGCGGTGTGAAAGAACTTTAGTGAAGATTTTATAAACTACTGATAGGAGGCTGATAGGTCTGTAGTTTCCGAGATCCTCAATGTCACCTTTCTTATGTAGCAGGATCATTGTAGCGGTGTTCCAATCCTCAGGAATCTTTCCTTCATTAAGCCATCGAGTGAAAATTTGGGCGAGTACTGTTTCGATTTCTCCACTTGCTTCTTGTATGATGTCTACAGTAATTCCATCTTCTCCTGGAGCTTTCCCTCGCTTCATGTTCTTGATTGCATGTGCAACTTCTGCTGGAAGGACAGGAGGAACTCTGGTACTGGTACCTTTCATGATGTCTGGAGTGCATATATCATCCCTTTCATATAATTTGGAGTAGAAATCTTTCACTCTTGTCAAAATTTCGCCTCTATTTCTTGTTACAGAACCATCTTCTTTTCTCAGTGCCATAATCTGTTTTCTTCCCTTACTGAGATGTCCCTTTGCTATCTTTAGGCTTTGGTTGTTTTCAATTGCTTTCCTCACTAGTTCACAGTTGAATTTCCTTACGTCTTCAGTGATACTTTTTCTCTACTGTCTTGCATAGCTCTATATATTCCACTTTGGAAGTCACATCTTCTTTAGTTGTCCTCATCTCTCTTCTTTTTTGCATCAACATTTTGGTTTTTCCTGATAATTTGTTCACATGCAACTTGTTCTTAGACCCAGCTAATTTTGTTGCTGTTTCCATAAGAGCTTTGGTTACTTTTCTGTTAACTTCAGAGATGTCCACTTCTTCCGATGTTAGGCCTTCTAAAGCAGAGAACCTGTTCTTCAGTTCTAACTTGAAGGTATTATGGTGTTTTTTAAGGTTGGTTATGTCAATAGATTTTGTTTGTCCTATGAGCTTGCCACGTTCAAGTTTAGTGTTGAGGTGCATCTTACATCTCACCAATCTATGGTCACTACCTGTGTTGAACTTGTTTAGCACACTGCAGTCTTCTATGACGAATTTTTTGTTACACATAATAAAATCAATTTCACTTGTCGTCCCATTTGGATGTCTCCATGTCCATTTCCTGTGTGGCTTTTTCTTGAAGAAGGAGTTCAAGATGAAAAACCCTTCTGCCTCTGCAAACTCAACGAGAGTATTTCCACGCTGGTTTCTGTTGCCATGACCGAATTTACCTACTGAAGTTTCATTCTGTTGCCGTTGCCCTATTTTTGCATTGAAATCTCCCATAATTATCTTCAAATGCTGCTTACCTTTATTATTTAGATGACAAATTTCCTCATAAAATTCTTCAATTTCTTCTTCAGGATGACTTGTGGTATGTGCATAAGTTTGAATAATCTGAGCCTGGTATCTTTTCGAGAGTTGGATAACAAGTCGTGCAGCTCTGTCAGAGGAACTTTCAACTTCTACAACTTTGTCCTTCAGTTTCTTGTTTATTATAAATCCAACACCACTAGTTCTGCCAGTATCTGTCCCACGATAGTGAAGAGA